>CM048850.1:49130756-51945756 GCA_026545225.1 Cornus controversa
TTTCAGTTTCTCGAAACAAAGGAAGCATAAATGTTCTTTTTGCAGGCAACATTCAAAAATAACATTTGCAGGTAATATGGAATATACCATTTGAGCAATGTATTGGCCCTGGCCACAGCAGAAATATGTTGCCCTATGTACAGATATGAGGCATAAAACATGCACTAAAATTTCTAGGGAATTAGCACTTTTGGGTACCATGCATATTAAACGTATTATATAAGTTTACAGAAGAAATTAAAAAATTAAAAATCACAATAAATATATTTCCACGTTCGGGTATGCAATTATAGAACTACATGGTACAGTCAGCAGACATGCATCAGCATTTGGAGCGAATTTTACCCACCAGAATTATATAATTACGCCACACATATAACATATAAATTATTTTTATGTAAGAATTTTCTCTCTTCCACTAATTTACCTCAGTTTATTTTAATTTTTTGTCTACTCTCAAGAAAATTATCCTTATAAACAAAAGAAAAAAAGAACTGACAGGTCCAACACTGTTGACCAAATGTATCAAAAATAATCTTGACAGAGCAGTTTTAGCCAACTGATCTCAAACAACACCCAGTTAGCCAATTACTACACAGATAACTAATATCTGCTTGGGCCTCAAATCGATCAGGTCATGAATCAGAGCCCACCAGGCGTATTGAAGAACCTGTTGTGGGCAGATAGCAAAGGCTCGCAAGGCCCAGAATGATTCTTCTGTTTTATGCTTGTTGTTTGGGCATTAATCCCCCTTCTAAAAGAATCATCCACAAGTGTCTGACTACCTGTAATTTTTTCTTTTTCCTTTTATGAGTGTGCATGAGCATGCATGTTTCTTGCATCTTTTTTACTTTGGAACAGCATACCCTACCTTGTACCAACACAAGAAATAAACGAGTTGCAGAGTGGCTGAGATATCAGAAAGAGACTAACTTTGCTGGGACAGAATGACATGTACTGGCCAATATTGGTTGACAAGAATAGTATACAAACATCAATTTATAAGCTACAGAAAAATTTTATAACATTGAGAAAGAATCCCATGGTAAACCTTCTTTAATTTGAAACATGATACTAACCTCGTCATAAATATTGTGAGGAAGTGTAAACCCAAAGTCCAATAGAAGAATTGCATTGGAAAATTTTCCGTATCTTATCATAACCTGAACATAAGCTGTGTGCATATCAAAATCAGAACGCGAAAAAAACACACACGCACACAAATCACAACTACAAAACTACACAGTATTGATAGCCACAAAGGATAGATGTGAAAAGTATTTGTAACACAAGAAGCAGCATGTGAGTAGAAACACTTGGATCATGGAACACAAATTATAAAGCTCCTATTGAGGTTCTTTTCTTATTGGAGATTTTCGAAATGAAGGAACCTTTGAGCCTATGGTACAGGTCCACCAAATAGTTTCCTGTGGTAGGAAGCTATAACACAAGTCCACCAGATACAACGGACATGATCAGGGCAAACAAGTTTTTCAAAACCAACATATAGCTCAAATTTTAAGAAGTGGATGTTAAAATAATTTCTCAAGAACAATCATTATAATAGATATACAAGAAGAGAGTGTATATTATAGTTGCATCTGACCTGATCACCAGGAGCATAATTACAATCAGCAATAACCTGCGCAGATAAAAATAGAATTAGAAATATTGAACAAAAAGTGAAATTTTCTTAAGGAAAAAGCTTGAGAGAGAGAGAGAGAGAGAGCATTCTTTGAACATTTTTACTCATAGAAGACTGTTACTAGTGTTGGTCCAGGCAACTTTGGGGTGCTTGAGGTGTAAATTAGGTACAGGCCTATGGCCTACCTCCAGCTTTACTCATGTAAACTGGCGGTACTCAAACCCACGTTTTCATATAAGCTAATACCAACTTGACATCTAATGATAAACATCATTTAAAAAAAACCAAATACATAACAAGAAACCTTTGTTGTGTCATTGAGAAGGGTATACAATTACATAATGTTGGTATAGAACAATGAATTCAGTTGCAAGAACAATGTAACAATTCTATAAAGAAAACTAGGATGATTTGGAGTGATATCATACTGGGAACACCAGATTCCCATCTGATGAATTGGATTAACAAAGGGAGAGATAACCAACTTGCAACAATCAAAAAGAAGAGACTGAACTGAAAGGACCAAGAATTGTTAAATAAAAACCTTACAAAAATTACTGCAATTTAAAAAGATGGAGTCATCATCCATTCAATAAAAGACGTCTACCCTTAAGGTTTTTTTTTTAATATAATTCTGAACATACTGAGACTTGATAGACCTTCAGACTAATCCTGATTCATGATTCCATCAGCTCACTGCTGGATCCAAGACACGGCTGAAAAAAATTGAATATGCACAAGGGGAACAATGAGAGAGTTTTGAAGTAATCAAGGAGGTCATGGAGAGGTCACTGGATTCTTCAACAAACTTCTAAATTAAGATTGCACAAAGTGTTGTGCACTTTGAGGAGACACAAACTCATGATATAAATGGGATTACTATTTCTGCAAACTAAAGTATTGAAATGACTGTAGCTATAGCAAAGAAGAATACATATAATCCCTTTTGGTACTCTAACTGCAACTGCCAATATCTAAGTTGGCATGCAGAAGTGTTGAGTCTGCATTTTATGTAAAAGAATACAGCATGAGACACAAGGATTTGTGTGGACTGGGGCATGCGCAAAAACTATCAACAAACTTCACTAACATAATCAGGAAATTACAAGAACAAGCCACAACGATATCCAACCAAAACCCAACGAGTAGAAAACCCCAAAGCCCAAACTCTCTCAATTTGATATGAATATTGACACCCAAATGAAACCCTAACAGAATATGCATAAAAGAGACTCACAACTCTCCACATGAAATGCACTCTCCAAGATGGGGAATCCTCCCTGCATTTAGGCACTGTAATTCCTACTAATAGTCCCACATTATAGATGTGCAAGCTAAATTACTTGCTAAACAAATAAATGGAATTAAGAATCATGTTTTCCACGATACCCCAAAAAAAATCAAGTTTTAAACCAAAAAAAAAAAGAGAAAAGACAAAGTGGCTACTCTAAAACTTGCATCCTCAACCTTGTTCCTAGAGCTTTTACCATTGCACCAAGCAACAAAATTAAGTCTTCCAAAAAAAGTAGTAATCTAAAACAAAATCCAAATATCTCCACAACTCCATTGCACCAAGCCAATGAATTTTAATATTTTTCTGTATCTATAAACAGATTTATGTGTGATGAATTTTATATTGATTTATAAGTTGCTGTCAGCAAAAATTGCTGTCACAAAATTGCTGACTCATGGGATCATAAGATAGTCTGTTCTTGATGTTAGAATTCTGACATTTAAAATAATACCAACTCCACAAATGAAACTCCATTCCTAAAGAAAATTAAACACTTAAAAGATCAGCTAAAAAGATTGGAATATTGTGCTTTGATGGCAATAGTTAGCAACAGCAAAAAGTGAAAACGTAGTGGTAGAGTTTGAATTGACAAATGGCAATATAACACCAACAATAAGCAAAACAGACTGAAATTAGCAGAGAGTTGGCTTATAATAGAAAAGAACGGAAAAAGGGAATTCGTGTGACCAACCCCATTCATATGGGATTTAGGCAATGATGATGATGAACAAACAAAACAAAACAAAGAAAACTTTCATGAACATAAGAGGGCAGAATGAAATTTTAACATTTTACTATTACAATCCAGTCCAAAACACATAGCGGACATCAGATGGCAGTAGATAAATATATATATCTAGAGAAGAGGGAGGAGGGTGGGTGGAAATGGGGATACCTCGGAGAGTTCTTTGCTATCATCACTCAAAACAACTGTCTCTGAAGCACCATCGTGATTCAGAAAATCTGCAAATGGAATCTATAAGATAAGTTAATAATTGAGAACATTTATATCAATAATATATAAATAAGTACTAATTAACCCCTTTACACAAATGTAACAGGATCATTATAGAAGTATACCAGGGACACACCCTTTGTGCTCCTCCATGCCCGAGATTCAACTGAATGACCACAGTGAACTCATCAGAATAAAGAAATGGATCATAACTCCATGCAATTAACATAAATGCGTAAAACGAGATATAAGATGATAAAAAACTAAGCAATTTATTGAAGAGAATATTTAATTTCATTTGCTAAGTTTCAAAGAACGAATGCAATTTTCTCAAATTCAATCAAAAGTAATTTTTTCAAACATTACGTTTATGTGGTCTGATATTTCTACTACATAGAATTTTCCAAAATTATAAGCAACTTTTTAAGAAATCTAATATTTCCAATTAGTCAATTGAGAAAAGATGAAACTTTTAAACGGCCAAATCTTTTGAAACTTTTGAAAAGGAGACCAAATCTTATCTCAAATGTCCACCATGCAAATGTATTGGTCATTTGTTTACTACCTTATTGCATACTGTCATAAACTCGCGGCAGTGTTTAAACCATACGAGAAAATTCTAACCACTAGCCTACGAAAACTGTACTAACTACATAAAACATATGGATATGACCTTCACAGTTCAAATATTTGAATTAAATGAGATTGTGGCATTCAATTCAGTAGAGTTCTTGACCCCAAAAAAATTGTCAAAAGGAGAGAAAAATAACAGGATTGGTAAATAAATTTTAGTGAAATTTTGTACCTAAAGCATATGCATGCTTAAAATCCTTAAATGTGACATCTCCAAAAATTCCAGGGAAGAGATCAAGAGCCTGAAATTAAATGACAATGCTTATCACAATTGAACTGTATCAAAAGCATGCAGAGTAGAAGACTTTATCATACCATATGAGACTCACCAAAAGGAAATACTACAAACATTAGTATAAGAATATGAAACTTGCATGTAGGATATAACAGTATCATATACATAAAATTAGTTGACTTGGTTGATTAACAATGTTAAAAATTACAAGAAATAGTAGGAGACATTTTGGAATATATAAATCTAATGTAGTAGTTATTAGCAGGAAAATGGCAATATATCACAGCACAACCTTTCTTTTATGCTAGCTGAGGTATGGTTAGATTAGGTTTTGATAATCATAATTTTGTGGTGATACTCCCCAGGATACTCAATGATGGACCAAGACGTGTTGCCAAACCCATATACTTGAGAAAGGACAACGCAACTGAATGACAATATAAATGAATTTATGCTAGGAAGGTCAACAAGGGAGGCTATATATTTATTGAGGAAACTAATCGAAAAATTTAGAGAGGAAAAAATAGATCTTCATATGATTTTTATTGATTTAGAGAAAGCCTATGACAGAGTACTTAGAAATATAATATGGAAGTCTTAAAAAAGAAAGGAGTCGCAGATATTGACAGTACACATATGATAGAAGTGTGATTATGGTTAGAACAACTGTGGGGGAAATAAGTGAATTTCCAATTAATGTAGGTTTACATCAAGGTTTTGCTTAAAGCCCATATATTTTTGCCTCGGAACCGACAAGATGCATTCAAGATGAGATTTAATGGTGTATGTTAGTTGTTGATGATATTGTTTAATTAATGAAACTAGAGAAGCAGTCAATGGTAAATTGGAGGTTTGGAGGGAAGCTCTAGAATTAAAAGGCTATAAGACAAGGGGGAATAAAACTAATATATGGAGTGTAACTTTAGTAAATCTAAAATACAAGTGGGGATGTAGTGAAGATTGAGGATCAAAAGATACCAAAAAGTGCACCTTATTTTTTTTTATAAGAGCTATTAGACTCAATTATTCACAATGAATGAGCTATTGGAGATGATATTAATCATAGAATCAAGATAAGATGGGATAAACAGAGGAGTTCACCTGATGTATTATGTGTAGGGATGGCAAAAATCCCCAACTTGGCCAAGACCCGTCCCGCCCCGCCCCGCCCCATTTAAAGCGGGTTTGGGGAACTGTTTATTTATATGGGATGGGGATGGGTTTTGTTATTTAAAACTCGGTCGGTTTCGAGGCGGGGGTGGGACAAGGTCACCCCGCCCCATTTAAAACCCGCCCCAATTATACTAGACTTAATAGTTTATATTATATTATTTATGTGTATATATACTTTAAAAAATGTTAAATTTCAAAATATTTAGTTTTGTTGGAAGTTGTGTAATCTTTTATTTTAAGCAAGGATAACAAAAATAAATAAGGAAATTTTGGAAATGGTAGAATGTTAATGTTTGGAAAATGTTGAAAATTCATGAATCAAATGAGTTTTAACCGGTTATGGGGCGGGGCGGGGTGAGTTAGGTAGGTTATGGGACGGGAATGGGGTGAATGGGGGAATTTATAACCGGTTATGGGGCGGTTATAAGGTTACCAAAATCAAACAGTTATGGGGATGGGGATTGGAATCCCCGCCCCATAGCCGACATGTTGCCATCCCTAATCATGTGATATTGTGATCAGTATATCCTCTATGATTGAAAGGAAAATTTTATAAAATAGTTAACATATCAGTCATTCTCTATGGGACAGAATATTGGACAATTAAGAAACAACATATGCATAAAGTGAGTGTTATGTTGTGGCCCGAATTTTGTCTCGGCTCAGGTTGCAACGCAAGCCGGTTTGGCCCAAAAAATTTTAATGACCCGTTTTTCACTTGTGGGTTTTGGACCCGGATTAGGACTCTCTTATAACCCGATATATAAGGGCATCTAAGGGTTTGGAGTGAGTAACGAGAGCAAACACTGAAAACGCAGAACGAGAGTTAGGGTTTAGGGTTGAAACTTGTAATCTCCTGATTTTCGCATAATAAAAACTTTCGCTAGATCTTCGTCTTGGACGTAGACCCATTACCGAACCACGTAAATTCTTGTGTTCTGTGTATTGTGCTTGTTTCGTATGTGTTGTGTTTCGTAATTGTGCTTGGTTCGCAACTGTTTTCCACAACAATGAGTGTAACAGAAATGAAGATATTGAAATGGATGTACGGCAAGACAAGAAATTATTAGAAATGAACACATTTGTGAGATGGTTGAAGTAGCACAACTAAAGATAGAGAGAGAACCAATTAAAATGGTTTGGACATGTGCAAAGAAGACCACTAAGTGCACAATTTATGAAGAGTACCATGACCCAAATTGAGGGTAATGCAAGGTAAAGGAAAAGGCCAAAATTAGCATAGAAAAAGTTAGTAAGAAACATTTGACAACATGTAATTTGACTGAGGTTATGACCTTAGGTAGAGTACAACAACAACAACCAAGCATTTTTCCAATTACTTGTGGTCGGCTACATGAATCCGATGTTTCCATTCCGCTCTATTTAAGGTCATTTCTTCAGTTAATCCACATGCTATCATATCTTTCTTTACTAACTCTCCCCATGTTAACTTTGGTCTTCCTCTTCCCCTAGCATTGCCCTCAATTTGGACTATGTCACTTTTCCTGACCGGCGCAGTTAAAGGTCTTCTTTGCACATGTCCAAACCATCTTAACCGATTCTCTCTCATTTTATCCCCAATTGGTGCTATTCCAACCATCTCCCAAATGTGTTCATTTCTAATTCTATCCTTTCTAGTCTTCCCGCATATCCATCTCAACATTCTCATTTCTGCAACACTCACTTTATGCAGATGTTGTTGCCTAGCTGCCTAACATTCGGTACCATAAAGTATGGTTGGTCTAATAGTTGTTCGATAAAACTCCCCTTTCATTAACGTCATCTCCAATTTCTCCCTCATTTTGAATAATTGAGTCTAAATAACAAAAATGTTCACTTTTTTTAACCTCTTGATTCTCAATCTTCACTACATCCTCATTTGTCCTTCTAGATTTACTAAAATTACACTCTATATATTCATTTTTATTTCGACTTATCTTAAACCCTTTTAGTTCTAAAGCTTCTCACCCAATCTCCAATTTGGCATTAACTCCTTCTCTAGTCTCATCAACTAAGACAATATCATCGGCAAACAGCATACACCACGGAATATCATCTTAGATGTGTCTTGTCAGCTCATCCATCACTAGAGCAAAAAGGTATGGACTTAATGCTGACCCTTGGTGTAAGCCTACCGTGATTGGGAATTTGCTTGTTTCCCCTACAAGCGTTCTAACTATAGTTACACACCTATCATACATGTCCTTTATTGTGTCGATGTATCCTTTTGTGACTCCTTTCTTTTCTAAAACCCTCCATATTAGGTCTCTAGGTACCCTATCATAGGCTTTCTCTAAATCAATAAAAATAATATAGAGATCTCTCTTCTTCTCTCTATATCTTTCCATTGATTCTCCGACACTTCCGTCTCTCGTCTTAGGCGTTGTTCAATCACTCTCACCCATAGAATGAGTATAGCAGCCCAGGATTGTGGTGGTAGATTGGAATGTGAAAACACTCAAAAAGATAACTGTTCTATTACAATTCTCCTAAAAGTTCTAAAACATTAAAATATCTAGACGAGCTTAAACACTCTTAGAATATTGTAGGTACCCAATACAATGACCCCCGTGCCACGTCATCACCATGTGGCGTAAAAACTACCACGTCTATGATGACTCACCAATAAACATTTCTAATTCCCTTACATATACATACATATATATATATATATATTTGAGTTCCCCCTCTGGAGGCAACCTTTCATGTTGTTTCCATGGCAAAAGGATCCTCTACTCTTCCATATTTTGAAGCTAAGAATCTCTCCTTCTGTAAATAAGATTGGAGATGAAATTGTGGCGAAAGATAAAGGTCCATAGGGTTTCCCTAAGCCCTCCAGAGGGCGCTCACTAAAATAACTGAGGACTTCCTCTCTACGGATTAGCCACAAAGCCGGCTAATAATTATGAGGGGTTACTCTCCACCAATAGACCTCAACCGCTCAAGGAGTTTCTCTTTACAAATAAATATTGAGGGAACAATAAAGGCCCTCAGGGAGCTCCTCTCCACAGATAAATCCCGAAGAACCGTCGAAGGCTCTCGAGGAGTTCCTTTCTATGAATAAATCTCGAGGGAACAATGAAGGCCCTCAGGGAGCTCCTTTATACAGATAAGCCTCAAGGAAGCACCGAAACCCCAAGGGATCCACCTATGAGGGTAAACCTTGGTTCATGAAATGTACCATGCTATCTATGTGAGATGGAACCTCGTGGCATTGTTCCTCCAATGGGACACTAAGGGAATCAGCCTAATGGCTGTGCACTCGAGGGAAGTTGAGAGACTCTCATCACAGGCTGGTCACAGAAGGTGTTTCTCTGCCTGTCACAAAGGAAGGAAGAAAAGATGATCACCTAAGAGGCAGACACGTGAGGTAGCTTAGGAGTCCTCGCATTTAATGAGGATACCCTTTAAGTCATGGTCAGCATTAAATGCTTGACTTCCCTACTCTATCAGGCTAATTAATCACATCACAACTCCTGGGATTTGCAGTCAATTAGACAATCGATTCTTAGATAATCCTTTGGACATACGGTATATACCTAATGTCGAAGTAGGCAATTAAACTACGTGTCCTGACTCAAGAGATCACCAAAGTTTAACCCCACCACCTCTTCCTCGAGCCTCCAAGCGAGGACCCTGTGGGACAGCTCGGTACTCCACTTAGGTCTATGCTCATTGTTATAGAACTTAACACCCACAAATACCTCATATGATTTAAATGATGAATATAACATTAAAATCATGTGAGAAACAGTAAGCAACTATGATGCTACCATCTTACAACCAAAGTTATCACCTGCTGAATCGACTCATCTTGTCTATTAGTATTTACTATTTAGTATATAAATTATATCTGAGGTTAGTTGGAACTAGAAAGAAGCGATATGAACTGCAACATATTCCCAGCAGCTACTGGGCCGTAGTAGCACCACCAGCTTGAGGCAGTAAAATAGTGAAGTAACAGGACATAAATGTATGAACCAACATGAAAAAACAATAAATACTTACTGGCTTAGCTGCCAAAAATTGCCTCTCAATATGAGTATTTCGTTTATTAGTTTCCTGATATACTGAGCTTTGATGAATCATCTCCAACTCTCCCTCGCTCCAGAATATCTGTAAAGATTCCCACAGTGTGCACGTGAAACATCATACAGGAACTTGTGTCCTTCAAGCAATGCTTACAATTTCATTCAACACAAATGCATTGGAGTATTGTGATACAACTACTTAATTGTAACAATCTGTTTGTTGTAAGAAGAGGGAACTAGTTGACCTATAATAGATAACTTTTTTAAATGATAAAAGAGAAAGCATCAATACACAATCACTTGTGCAAGTATCAAAGATCACAACCAAAGAAGTTGTGGCGTTGTTAATTTAAATGTATGAGGGAAATTAAGGCAGGCATATGTTGCCTTTTTCAAATAATGCTTTTCTCCATTAGCTTTAAATAGGGTGTCCTTTGTGACTGATAATGTAAATTATTAGTTCTCCAAGTTCTTAGCTAAAAGCAGGCTAACATTCAGTTCAATATTTATTTGAGATGGCAAGGAGCAGCCCATAACATGTTATCATAAGCATAAATAAGAGTTATTTGTACATATTAACAAATCCTAGAGAATTAGTTCCAGAAAATACTCGACTTTTGAGGGTGTAATTCTTTTTCCTTTTATAAGTCTCTTTAGGATGTTATTTTGATACATGCTGCATACAGCTTTAGTGAATATTCCATTCAAAAGACCAACAACACTCTGTCTCCATCCATAAAGAATATACTATGTTGAAACCAATCTGCCTACACTGGCTGTTCACTGTTGTGTATTCTCTTGGCCTTGTAATAAATGCACCACAGAGAGGCATTTTCATCCAGCTCAGACTATGATAGACAGGAATCTTAAAATTGACATCACAAGACCATGGACTACTGTAGACGGAAATTGAGAATTCTATAAGATCATCATACAACAGAGGAAGAGTAAAGCAGCAGTTCACTTGAAAAATCTTGAAATTCAGAACTAAACACAACTAAATGCCATCACTGAATGCAATCCCCATTAATCAAGGGTGCTTGGAGGGAAGGGGTAACAACAGCATACGGAAGATACCTAACTTTTAACATTTTTTTAAAAAGTAGCTGCTATTGGACTCAAAGCCCTTGTTCAAAAACCTGAAAAGTACATGATTTACCACAGCACCAAGTAACTTGTTATTGTATAACACCATACCTAGTGTTCTTTCTCATCACTCTATTTTATTTATTTACAAACGACCTTCTATTTGATCTGACAAACTGAGCCTCATCTATCAAGATATAAAATAATATTAAGAAGTTACTATTGGTGGATCTATATTTAAACACAAACACGCACCAAAAAAACTCTAACATCACTAAATAAGCCTTTAGCACATATCAGCCAATAATTACAATTCGTTGTGTCTACTACGAAAAATGTTTACAGCACACTAACAAAAAATAAAAACAAAAAGACAAAAAAAAAAAGGTTTACTGTGCAACACATCTCCCCAGGCTGCGGAAGACGGCTGATATAAGGGGCCCATTTGGAATGCTGCACAAAATGAAGGGAGGAGAAAACAAATAATCATTCAGCTCCAATTGTTTTTCAAAACAGGCCAAATAATTGTAACGTAAAAAAATGCAACCAGATGAACAAAACATCAGAAATGTGCACCAAGGTGTCAAATATCCACAACTACTGATAAAGAATAGGTATTCTTATGAGGCTTAAAAAACAAAAAGGATGCAGTACCCTGCCCATTTTCTGCTCAAATAAAATGATTACAGCAAGCTTTGCAACATTGCCAACTTCATCACTTAACAAAGAATTAACTTCTGGAATGAGATTATCCGGTGCTATTTGCTGCAGAACCATACAAAAGAAGCATTCACAACAGTTTAGGATGCCCAAGCAACAAAATGGTCTTAAAATATTCAGAAATTTTAACTCAAAATAATATACCACATTGTAAGGAACCTTCAATATGCAATCCCCAGCTTGTATTGACTTAGAAGCAAATAACGACCTGTTGTCAGAGCATAGATATATAAATACATACATATATAATTAAATCAGCACAAATATTTTCCAGACAAGTTTATTGTGACATGATATGAGAGACTCCCAATCTCATGACATGGCAAAAACTTCTTTGACAACTAAGCTTGATTTCCTCGTTGATGGAACAAGAAATTTAGGAGAATTTTTTATTTTATTTTTGATACATAACAATGAAAAGAATTTTTTTCTCACAGTCATCACTAGAAAGGAAAAATAAATAAATAAACCCAAAAGCGATAGATCTCGGGTTCAAGACTTGGAAGCAGCCTCTCCAAAAAATGGGGGTAAGGCTAGCCGACATCTACCTCTCCCAGACCCCGCTCAAGCGGGAGCCGTGTGCATTGGGCACGACCTACAATAATCACGGAATTTATTAGTGGAATTCAAGCTAATTCCTACACTGTAAGTTGTCAACTAGCCACCCATGTATAACATTTATCATAATCCTTGGGTTGCGAACGTCAAAGCATAAATAGTCTTTGAACCATTCCCTGTTGCTTCACCTTAAGCTGTGTATAAATACTCGTCAGTCCAACCCAATTCAAAAAATATAAGGTTAAAGTTCTTCCTTGTCAAGGTAGTACAATACTCTCAAAGTCGCAATGGCCATGTCATCATTTGCTTAATTGTTACAATTGCTATGAGGACCAAAAAATTTCTTTAAGCGTGGAAATGAATTATTGTAACCTCAACACTATAAATAATTTTAACAAACATTTTAGAGCAGTCTTGTAACTTAACAAAAAAAGACAATTATCCCCCCTCAAAAACAGAAAACATTGGGGACCAAGTCAATTCATTTAAAGAACATACACTTGTATGAAAACGGATAACGTACCTTCTTAAAATATAACTCTAACCCCAACCTAAAATTTGATCAAATTCAGAAATTCTCGAAAGAGTTATGTTCATTAAGTTAATCTTTCTGAAGTGCCTTAATTTCGAAAGGCAACAAATGAATAAGAACCATGCTTTGTCAATAGCAGATTAGCAACTGTGCAATCAATAGCAACAATCACCAAGTTAACGCTAAAGATCTTCAACAGAACAGAGTTATTAGACCTGCCATGTGCAGACTTCCCAATTGAAAGCACGGACGAAACTTCGACCCCAGCCCTGCGCTCCAACCACGGCAAGAAATCATCATCTCCATCTAAACAATGTGATACCTGAGGCAATAATCCATTAACAGCGTTTAACAAACTCGAAAAGCAAAATCAATCAAACTTCAAACTAAATGCAACATGCTTAGCTGATAATCAACCGCAAATAATATCACTAATGGGATTTAAGATTCTGAATTTAAATTTTATTTTCTTTCTCTTACACTTTCTCGGCAACCAAACGGAGTAAAATTAAAATTTTCAGTGGAAAATAGCTGAAGATATTTGAGTTTAGTCGAACCTTGGCGGAAGAAGTTGATGTGGAGAATTTGAGTTTGGAGTAGAGGTGATGAGAGAGAGTGAATAGGGGACGTTGAGACCCCAATGCGTTTGTGATTCGAGTTCCCAGTATCATCGTAGAGTATGTGTACTGTATGTATGTCTACTTTGTGCCTAGGGTTTTTTTATCAGTTGGTAGGCTGGTATAGCAGTTTTTTCTTTCTTGATCCCACAGACGGCGTCGTTTGGGAATGGCATTCGCGCCAAACAAATGTATTTGGAAAAGAGAATTTTTTTTTTTTCCTTATTTGATGACAGAAAAGGTTTAAAGTTTTTCTGAAAATAAATTTATGTCTTCAAAATTTATAAAAATACGAAAAAAAAAATGAATATTACTTTGGCTGAATTTATTTTGAAAAACAACTATTAAAACCATAAGAGCTCAATCATCCTTATCCCTTGTCTAATTTTGAGACATGCAACACATTATATTATAATACAACACGTTATATCACGAGATGTGGTAACATTATAAAACTCATGTAATATATTTACATCGAATATGTAACACTTATATAACATATTACGTTGTGTTGTAAAGTTATAACACTATTAAATTAAAATTTTATTGTATTAATAATTTAATGTTAATCCGTTGACAATATAAATACACAAGCACAAAACTTAAAAAACACGGTACAGAATTCTGATTCTAAAAATAAAATATAATACATAGAAAATCCAATTTCAAATAGTGGGTTTTATCTATTTAATCTCTTCAGTTCCTCTTCACCAAGGTCCTGACATAATTACTTGAAAGCATGGAATCAATGCAGAGCTCATTTTCAACTTCAACCAAAATTTTAAAAAGTATAAATTCTTCAGACAATTATTTTCTATTTTAATTTGGAAACTGTGGTGGAACATAAACTAGATTTGCACAATGGAGACTCACAACCTGCAGCACAGAATTACCATTTCTGTTGTAGAAGGTATCAGATGCCACATGATTATCTCTTGGCGATATTATTGAAAAGTTAAAGGTTTGGGCCAGAGTTGATGTTGGTCTTTGGTAGTGTGTGTTTGTATAGTTAATGTTTTCTGTATTTCCTTTGTTTGTTGTGCAGCATTGTACTTTATTCTTTTGTTTTTCTTTCTCATTTCTAGTTATTAGAAATGGTCTTACTCTGTTCCTTTGTAATGTGAGGTATGCCTTCTATTTTCTTTGTATTTTGTTAATCGAAGCTTAATTGCCAATTGTAGACACCCATTTTGCACCACTTCTTGGAGTATATTAAAATATTAATTTTAAAAAAAGAAAGAAAAAGAAAACCAAACACAAAAATAAGAAGAAGAAAAGAAATATATATATAGAAAAGAAAAAGAAAATGAAAGAAAGGACAAAGAAAAACAAAAGATTAAGAAAATGAAAGAAAAGAGAAAAATAAAATAAAAGACAAGAAAAATAAAAAGAAAAAGAAAAATAGAAAATAAAAGTTTTAAAAAATAATTTAAAAAGTAAAACAAAACAGGCAGTGTAGCCGGGGGTACATGGGTGACTCCATAGTGACATACCTCAGTCTCGCATTGCCACGTTAATTTTTGAGTTTGTTTCTTAAAGCTTCGGTACAATTTTCAAGTGGTGCACGCCATAGAGGTTTGGATCGGAGTGACCGATTTAAATAAGACATTCAACTAGTATACGCCAGTACTAAATGTCCCTCTACGCTTGGAATATAGTAATGAGCTATGAAATTTTTTCACAAACCTAGTAAAAAAATCCAAATCATTTCTTAAAGTATCATTTCAATTTTCAAGTGATGCACTCCGTAAGAGATTTGAATTAGAGTGACTCGTTTTAATAAGAGCTCCGACTAGTGCACGCCAAATGACAAAATATGACCAGAGAGGGACCGTAAAATAATTATTGTTTACTTCAAATTATTGTATTTCTTCATTTAATCGCATATTTTCAAAAAATACATGTTTTTAGAAAAAAACTCATGCATCATTGAAAGTCCAAGAAGGTCAAAATTTCAATTTTCATGATTTTATAAACAAATTCAACATTACCATCACACAAAGGGTTGAACAATGAATTGCTTAATTCTGAATCCACTCAATAAACGTAAAAATACCTCAGTGTATTATATTTGTTTTCAACAAACAAAAACATTTTTTCAAATCTAATTGTAACTTTTTTTTGTGAAATATCAGAAGATAAAGAAACGAGAAAATTATTTTAAAATATGGTAACCGTAATATTTTGCGGATGACCTTTCCCAGGCATAATCAAACCCCCCAATTTCATAAATTTCAGTGACGTAAACTTACATAGAGCCACTATAAAAAATGTTCTTTTCAAAAAATTATTTTTTACTTCGCGAATCACATTTTGTGATAAATTTGTTTTCAAGATGACTTAACATACTTAAAACTCAATGTTAGGTGGCGACTTCATGAATTTTTATAAAACACCATGTATTAAATAATTTTTGTTTCATTAAGTCAGTGTTTCATCCATTTTAAACTTTATTTTTTCGAAACAACCCTCAGAACAGTGCGGGTAAAAAATGGAGCGTGACACGAATAATAATGATAATGAGTTTATATGATTCTCTTATAAAAAAGAAAAATAAAAACATAATTATTAAAACTATTTTCAGATCATTGAACCAATAAAAAAAAGTAATAATAATAATTAGAAAACCATGATGAATGGAAATTCAATGACACAAAATAGTTTGATACAAATTGAGTTGTAAAATCATAATGTTCACTTCGGGCTAGCATTCTCAACATATTCTAACAAATCCCAACTCTCAAAATTTATACTGCAAAAGTATAATTTGAAAGAATAAAATTTAAAATACGTTCAAACTTTAGATATGTCCTCCTAATCTATCATTGCAATCATTTTTCGTATGTCTTACCACCCACACTTTTTTTTCAATACAATAATGATGTTACTCAATATATGACCAAAAAATAGGGTGAATTTGGTCTTCGGCAGGCAATGAAATATAATTCAATTAAATAATATGTGAAAATGACAATAAATTTGTTATAGGAAACTATAATCAATAAATTAAGCATAAGCAATAATAAAGAGACAATAGATAGAGATTCAAACGCAACAGTGTAACATTGTTTGGACCCGCCTACATCCAAGCCTTAAGATGCTTTCTTAAAGAATCTCAAATTCTCTGTAACTCTCATTCATGAGTGGATAACAAACCTTTTACAATGATCTTCACAAGCCCTTTCTCTCATTATTTCTCTTACTAAGTGAAACACCCTTGCTTAGTCTTACTTTCCTTCACGAGTGGAGAGCAAAACGTTTACAAAGAAACCTCTTGCTATCTTTTCTCCTAACGTGAAAACCTTCGCTTTGAATCCAATGGTTACACCAACCCTCTTACAAGATCAGTAAAAGGGTTAAGTGCAAAAAAACTCCTGTTTTATAGAAAATGTGTAAGAAACGCTTATACTATTTACCTCAATTCTCGTGTAACTAACATCACCACTTCTACTACTACAAAAATCAAGTCTCCTTTTAACATATTTTTGTTGCATGCCAAACTGTTATTTTTTGTTTTTGTTTTTGCTTTTCATAAGACCATGCATTGATTGAAATTTCATGAGATGCCAACAAAATTTTAGACAGTGACTGCTACATTATTGTTTTTCTGTCAATGTCTATTTCTTTCATGGGGTACACTATGCGTGATCTTTAACAAAGAAAGGAAAAGTTGCTATGCATGCCCTACCCAAACTTTAGTATTTGCCGTTGATGTCCAAATATAATATATCATTGCTTAATTACATGTTTAAGGGTAAAAACTCAAAACTTTTGGTTTTCTATAATATATTATTGCTTGATATTGAGGTAGATGTTACTTCTTAGGAATACTTTACTTGTGTGACATTCTATTGGACATAGATCATAACCTCTACCTTTGACCCTCTTATTCTCTTATTCTAGTGTCTTTTGATAACCAATATATGTTTTTTTTTATTATTATTTATTTTGCATATCATTACCATACAAATGTTTAAATGCACCAAAAAAGCTTTCTTTGTCATGTTTCATATATTCTAATGTAAAGCTTATGCAATGTTTTGAATTTTAGATTCAAATTCTTCTACTTTCTATTATTATATTGTTTTGATTTGATGCTAGGATAAGTTGTGAATGTAAATACTTTTGTTTTTCCTTTTGGTGTAAGATGTGAATGAAAATGCTCTTAAAAATATAAGTCAAGTTTCCAAATTTATTAGAAGTTACTTCACACATTAAATTTTTTTCTTTTAATATAGGTTTGCTTCTTGTGAGTGGGAAAGCTAAATGGAATGAGTGGGTCGGAAAAGAGTGTTTTGTGTTTGTTTTTAGTTTTTTGTTTCATTTTTTATTTAAATAATGTTAAGATTATTTTGATAAATTTATGTAGCTGGCGACATGGCCGCAAGGGATTATTTTGATAAATTTATGTAGCTGGCAATATGGCCGCAAGGGATTGACTACAACTTCTTGATAGTTTTAGAGGGTGAATTACAAAAGTTTAATAGTATAGGGAATTTTTGCAATTTAATATATTTTCTGCCATCTTCGAAATATCAACACCTATGAAAAATTTTCTAAAAATCTCAATAAAGATTGATGGCTAAGATTAGCATTAAAGTGAGCAGTTGAACACCTTTTAGTTGAAAGATGTTTAGTTCATGGTATTTCATGTAATTTTCTTTCTTCTCCTCGCCTTATTTTAGTTCAAGGGATTCCATATATTAACCAATTTCATTTAAAAATTGTAAATTACTCAATAATCCCAAATTTATTTATCCTGATTTTTTCAATTACCGAAATCACTAATTCTAACTCTAATTTATTGGATTAACAAATTTGTTGTGTAACAAAAATAAATAAACCATGTGCAACTCATTGATTTATCAACTTTTTAAAAAGTTAAACTCCTCGACATATATAAAAAGTGAAGAAATAAAAAAATCAACTTTTAGATGGAAACAAACCCTGGCCTAGCACACAACCAAAAACATTAAAAGTATTTCAAACTGTTTATTTAAGTAAAATATTTTATAATTGTTTTTTATTATTATTATTTTTTATTTTTAGTCATGTTTAGATTAGTTCATTGAAGTGGAAGGATTCCACATAGATCTTTATACTTCGCATTTTTCTTGATGTTTCATTGTTGATTTGGACAAAGCATTTTTCTTCGTGTGGATGTTCTTCGCAAATATATGATTATAACTCTTGATTCTAAAATATTATTTTTCTTATTGATTATATCAGGGTTTTGTGGAACAGCCACTAAGAGTATGAAAGTAGCAGTCTGGCTAATATATGGCTGCATTCGGGCTGTCTCATCCTTTGAAAGCTTTTTTTTTTATCAATCCGATGGTGAAAGTAATCCAATCAAAGTAAAATTCTAAGTGAGAGCTCTTTGAAGGTGACTGTCAATGTCTTAAGATTTTGCGTGCTTTGGGTGTTGCCTCATTTTATAGGCAAGATTGGTATGTGGATGTTTGGCCAGCCTCTTAAGAATCCCTTATAAAAATAATATGTATATTTAGTTTTTAATCTTGTTAACATTGGCTGAAAATACTTGAAATATTATATCTCTTAGAAAAGTGATATTTTAAGGAAACAACTTTTCATTCTGAATCATATTACATGAAAACATTGAAACATGTTTTGAAGGTTGCATACCTGATTTTTCAATGTTTGCAAACACAATTCGAACACTATCAATCTTATTTGTATGACTTGCAAATTGTGTGTCCAAACTAGATTGCAGCCGAACAAAACTTTTTTGTTTCCACATACGGCACCAATTGATGATTTATAAATGATAGAGGAGATGTGATTGTGACCGCATTGGTGGAGTGCTAGTGGGGTACATTCCAATGATCAAGTTAATATTTGATAAGATATGACTAGAGGTGGGGACAATTTGATGATTTATAAAAGATAGACGAGATGTGATTGTGACCGCATTGGTGGAGTGCTAGCGGGTACATTCCAATGAACAAATTAATATTTGATAAGATATGAATAGAGGTGGGGTGTTGTCAGGTATACTCTGACGACTTGATACATTTTGACGATCAAGTTAATATGCGAGAAGATAAGAAATATAATTTTGTATTAAATTATGGTGCATTTTTCTAAATTGATCGCCCACTTAATTTATAAGGATGTAATTGACTTTCGTGGTAGACTAAAAGACTTTTTTCTCTCCCATTAGCACTGAGAAAGTTATTTCATAAGAATCGGAAAGAAATCTATCTCCTTATTTTGTGTTTGTGAAATTAGTATTAATTGATTAGTTTGCCTTTTAAGAATTTATTTTGAAAATAATATGTATATTTAGTTTTTAATCCTATTAACATTGGATGAAAATGCTTGAAAAGTGGTATCTCTTTGAAAAGTGATATTTCAAGTAAACAACTTTTCAATCAGAATCATATTACATTAAAACATTGAAAAGCCATATTGCTTAGAAACGTGATTTACTGAAATTAAAATTGTATTATGTATTCTTCTTTAACTCTCTATTCCAAACAAAAATAAAAGTTTTTATTCAGATTCTTCCCTTTGGCAAACGACCAATGAATTTTTAAATAGGGTAAATTTATGATTTGGAATTCTGAATAACATATGACTGATTGAAAATAATTTTTGATTGAAATTTAGTTTTCTAAATTCAAGGAAGATCTAGATAGTGAGGGTTACTACCTTTCTATCCATCATATAAACCTTTTATTAGCCCAAAGGTGTATTGAAAATTAAAATTTCTTATTTTGAATTCTAGTAAGAACCAATAAAATTTTATTTGTTACTAAAAACTTCAGCTTTTGATTTTATGCTATGAACTACTTCCAAAATGTACTCTCTTTTGATCATGTTGGAAATTAATGTTATTCAATAATTAAACTAGTCCCAGATGAGCCAAAGTAAAAGAAAGAGTACTCTGTTGTAGATGTTTTTTTTTGTAAGGTGTGTATGCGGAGAGAAAGAGGAGTCTTTTGTCATATGCTTTTTGAATGTCCAAATGCTGCTCTAGTGTGGAGACTTCAATTTACAGTTGGAATTTATGGTCTGGCTCTTACATGTACTTAACAAGGATCTTTCCTCCATTACTTTTTAATATATTGATGTTGTCTTTGGATAATAATAATAATAATAAAACTTTCTAAATTTTTAAATAGATGTGTGATAATCTGGTTATACTATCAATTGTATGTTTTAGGGTAAAGTGCCAAAAAAAAACTCTTGAAATCTCTCCAAATTTATAAATAAACTTCTGAACTATATTTTGTACACATTTTGTTACAAAATGTCCTTATGTCGGTCATGTGTTGGGTTATTTTTTAATAAATGACCACAATGTCCTTTCTTATTTAATTACGCTAAACTCATTTTTCTTAATAAAATAAATTATGAAAAAAATTTCATACTATTGTGATGACATATTTTACATCATATTTGCATAAATTTACCTTTAATTCTTGAAATTAATTGTTTAAATAAAAATCTTAAGTAAATTTTTGTTAAGCAATTTAAGTAATTTCTTAATTTTTCATGAATATATTGAATGAAAAAGAAGGTTTTTTTTTTTAGTGGGATCGGTTCCACTGTAGATTACAATAGAGGACGACGGAGCAGGGCAGCTTTGCAAACAAAGTCCGAGTTTCCTGTGAGAGTAGTGTGAAGGCAATGTTGATTACGTCAACAAAATATTAGTTATTGTAATATTTTGTGTGAGGGTAAAATGGTAATTTTATCATGACCATTAGACTTAGCCGATGACCCTAACTCAGACAAAGGAGGTTACAGTTATTTTTCAAAAGCTTTTATTTATGGGTGAAAAGTCCAAACTCAAACGTACTATCTCAAAATAAAATTAACCTTGTACGTGAGGGGAGAGATCTACCTTGAACTTTTCACCTTGCTCACCGGAGATTGGATTCCCATTGGATATGTTGATTTATTGGCTATGCATATATGTCATTTAGTCGGCTAGCTCCACTCTCAGTGAAAATAATTATTCAAATTCATCTTGCCATTTCATTTTTTTTAATTATTAACCCACAATCATGCAATAAGATCGAAGCCATCTTTATTTTGGTACTTCTATTTGTTTATCAAATGCATGAATGCTTAATTGTTGGGAAAAAAAATGCATGCATGCATATTTATTTATATTTGTAAATGGTTGCGAAGGGGGAGCCCTTTTAATTTTGAAAATGGGTAAGTAAATGAACATACAAACAAACAAACAACAATTAAGCCTTTTTTCAATTATTTTGGGTCGGCTACATGAATCCAATGTTTCCGTTCCGCCCTATTTAAGGTCATCTCCTTAATTAATACACATGTTATCACATCTTTCCTTATTATCTCTACCCATGCTAGCTTTGGGTTTCCTCTTTTTCTAGTATTGCCCTCAATTTGGACACTTTTCCTGGCTGGCGCAATTAAAGGTCTTCTTTGCATGTGTCCAAACCATCTTAACCGATTTTCCCTCACTTTATCTCCAATTGGTACTACACCAACCATCTCCCGAATGTGTTTATTTCTAATGTAAATACACGAGGTGAATTTTGACTTTGTGTGTTGTACATGATAAGACTCACCATGTATGCTGTGCTTGTACAGTCCAAATCCACCCAAAGCATTTACACTAGGTGTGTATAAGAGAAAGTATTTAATACCCCTGGGGTACTATACCCTCTTACACATCCAACCGATAGTTAATGATATCTCTTATTATCAAGGAAAGTGAAATTTTTTTATATATTGAATGTGTAAATACTCCATAGATATTCAATAATTTCTCGTATAGGTAGACGTACTCATCTGACCACGATTATAGTTGTTTTTGTCATAAATAATCAGATATTTTTGGTTGTTATGACGAATTAATTTATTGCTAATTTGTTATTCTCTCACTTTCTAATTGAGCTCGGTCCACTGAAGGCTTTATTTGTGCAGTAGTGCTACACTTGATGACACAGTGCACCTAACTTTTAACCAACTCAACATCTGTACAACACCAGTTTGTCATGTCACTATTTTTTTAGTTCAAATTTTTCCATATGGCTCTTTTTCTCTCTCCTCTCGCTCGTTCCTTTCTCTTTCTTATTATTTTTCCATGATTCATAAAATCAAACAAAAATCAAATAATCCCTAATAAAACATGCCATTCAAATGGCTAATTTTTGGGAGAAAAGAATAATGGAAGTGTAGGAATTAAATGGAAGAGAAGCAAAACCCTATGGGTCTGCAATTGATCTTGTAAAATAGAAGAATTGCTTCACTGCAATCCAAAATCACGTATGTGAGCAAAAGAACAAAAAAAAAGAAAGAGCATGAAGACATGAACATATAATATATGTTATATATATACACACACACATACAAAAGATTAACGGTAACAAACTCAGTTTGTATTTCTATACTTGCTATGGAAACGAAAAAATAGTAGAAAGGATGTGAAAAATAGGTGACAATCCCTGTATCTATGTTAAGGATGGCAACGGGTCAATTATGGGGCGAGGATCCCCATCTCCATCCCCATAACCGTTTGATTTTGGAAACCCCATAACCGATTATAAAATTTTCCATTCACCCCATCCCCGCCCCATAACCGACTGAACTCACCTTGCCCCAAATTGCCCCGCCCCATAACCGGTTAAAAGTCAAATATTTTGAAAGTTATTTTTTTTTTAAGTTCCAACAAAACCATATAAAACTAACCATACATTCCTCTAACATAAAATATCATTCTTCATAACAAGAACAAGAAAAGAATCACAATCATATCATAATAAACTAGGAAAGAATAGTGGGATTAAGGCTAGGGTTTTCTATTTAAGTATATAATAACATATTAAGTGTAGTATAATCGGGGCGAGGCGACCTTGTCCCGTCCCCGTCCCAAAATCGACCGGGTTTTAACTAACAAAACCCATTTTCGTTCTATTAACATAAACGGTTCCCTAAACCCGTTTTAAACGGGTTGGGGCAGGGCGGGTTCCCGCCTGGTTGGAGATTTTTGCCATCCTTAATCTATGCGTAGTTTATGCACACAAAGGAAGAGGTCGGGAGTTGGGAGGATTAGCTTTGTAAAGTTGATTAACCGAAAAAATAAAAATAAAAAATAAAGGAAAGGAAAGATGTTTGTTTGAGTTGAAAGTCATGTCATATTTTAACATTAGTCGGTTTAAAGTCGAAAGAAATATGTCGTCAATTGTATCGTTTTCCTTATTTGTGTTCGTGTTTTTAATGAATGAATTAAGTTCAAACAAAACTTGCATATTCAATTATTAAATGCTTGTTGGTTCTTAATGTATTTACACACACATATATATATATAACTATGAGTTTAAATTGTACATTCAGTGTATATCATTTATAAACTATATACAAATAATTGTGAAGTTTCACAATGTATACAATATACTTATCCACCCTCCAAAATTGATAATTAAAAGTTTGAATTATAAATTAAGTGAATTCAAATTTTAAGAAGTAGTAAAATGTTAAAATTGAGTCAGGATTTCTTGTTATACACGTCAAGGTGTTATTGCATATATAGAACAATATATCTTGAGAGTCAACAAATAATTTCGAGGATCAAAGTAATTTGTTGGCGCGAAGTGCGATCCTATTAATTTGAAATGTCAACTCATTTCAAGAGTCAACACATTAAAATAATTTATTGACTCTCAAAATAAGTTGTTACATCCACTACAACACCCAAAATAATAATTAGTAATATTCTATGTGATTGAGTGTGATCAATATGGATCAAACTTAATAATGTCAAGATCACGATAATTCTCTTTGATATTATCTCAACCAAACAACATTATTGTAAGTTATAGAAGGCAAGATATCATACCATTTGAATTAATGTCTATTATTAATCTTATAATCAATTTATTGTATAGAGATATAAAAATTTAGGAAAAGGAAAAAAAGATAAGAAGCCTCCCTACCAAAGTTCAACAATTTATACATTATTTGATACCGGATACAATGTTGAGTTTGGCTAAGTACTTTTTTTTTTTCACTTGATTTTTTTAATAAACGAGATAGAAAATTATCATAAAAATGAGTGTAAAAATACCTTGTTTAGATAATTATGACTCGTTGTGAAAATACTTTGTAAGAGTAAATATATTTCTTAAACAATAACTGCTTATTTATTGCAATGCGAATGACATTGTCTATTGACATGTCATCGATCCTGGTAAAATAGAAGCGCTAATCGTAGCCCTCCAAAAGACAATCGACGGTGGAAAACACTCTGAAAGACAATCGCCACGGATCGCCTTCCTCCGCCATTTCAATATAAATATATAGAGGGACCATCCTCATTTTCACAAGGTAATCTTTCTGGTTCAAAGTTTAACTGAAGTGTTAGCAAATCAGGTTCGTCCCTTACCCCCGATCTCTATCTATAAGTTCTTCGATTCGTAAATCGTTTGTTTCTGAATCATTAATCGCCACATTAACATCATTTGAAGGTTGATTTTTGCTCTTTTAGGGTTTTAATCCGCCTATTCCCTCCCTCTGAATCTATCTGTCTAATCTCTATACACACTAGATAAATGCATTTCTTTTAAAAAAACGTTAGTTAGGGTTTTTGATGTTCAAATTTAATGTTCCATTTCATTAATTTTGAATTTTGGAATTCAAATGTTGTTTCATGCTATTCAAGCGCAATACATGATCTATCAATGTGAAGTTGGGGTTTTTATTTAGCTGTCTCTGTTATAAAAATGCATTTTTAGCTCTACTTTCAACCCTAACCAGCTTCATTGTTCCTCAACTACAGTGAAAAACACTACTGTTAATTGAAGATGTCAGGGCGTGGAAAGGGAGGCAAGGGATTGGGGAAGGGAGGAGCAAAGCGCCACCGCAAGGTGCTTCGCGATAACATTCAGGGCATTACGAAACCGGCTATTCGTCGATTGGCGAGAAGAGGTGGCGTGAAGCGAATCAGTGGCTTGATCTACGAGGAGACTCGTGGTGTGCTCAAGATCTTCCTCGAGAACGTGATCAGGGACGCCGTGACCTACACCGAGCATGCTCGCCGGAAGACGGTGACCGCCATGGACGTGGTGTATGCACTGAAGAGGCAGGGTCGCACTCTGTACGGGTTCGGTGGTTAGGGTTTGTGAAATCAAAAGTCTTGCTGTCAAGAAGATATTAGGGTTAGGGTTTCTGATTTAGGGCTTTTGTTCTTCTGTTCCTGTAATTACTAGTTTCTTCGTGTGCGTTTTTGTTCCTTCTTCGGAACTAATCTCAGTTCAAGGAATTGCATACCGATGTAGCCAAAAGGCTTCCCATTGTAGAATTTTAATGAACTACTGATTCGAAATTATGTTTAGTCTGCAGTCTCTCTATCCATTTTCTATTTTCTTATGTCAAAAAAAAAAAAAAAGTTCAATCTTGCTTTTTATTAAAATTTCAGCCCAAGTGGGACTCAATTGGTTTCTTCTTTTTGTTTGATTGTTAATTTATCATTTTTTAATTAAAATAGTGAGTATGAGTTTTTTTATTTTATTAAATGGGGTTTTTAATGTAACTGTCAACAAAAAGTGCTTATAGTCAAATTTTGTTAAATTAGGCCTAAACATAAACATAGTGGTTTGGAGTCAAAATTGGGCTTTACTAATGCTTTTAATGACAAAATTGAACTCCCAATTTGTAAAGCTGAAAAGTTGACCCAAAGTGAAAATAGGGAAAAGTTATCTAAGGCTCCGTTTGGGTGACCTAAGGCTTCAAAAAGTTCTTTCAAGATTCAAAATTTCTCTTTGACCACTTTGCCATCCAAGTCCTTTCATTCTTCCAAGTTTTGCTATCCAATGGTTATAAGGAGGTGAGTTTAATGAGAACATTTTTTTCTCTAATCTTAAACTAAATAGAGTAATGTTACTCTGAGAGGACTCATAATTTTTGTCATGAGCTTTCTCTTGAAATAAATATTTTTGAACAAAAAAATGTAGCAAAAATATCTATCACATAGTCAATAGTAAAATCACCTCGCAAAAAAAAAAAAAAAATCAGCTAAAAATATTATAAATTGAATTTATATGCAATGGTCAAAGTTTGATGTGAAAAAAAATGTAAAGGCAATATGATGTAAAATTTTGAGTTGAATTTTTTTTTTTTTGTGTGAGAATAATTTTAGTATTGGATATGTGATAATATTTTTTACTATGTTCAAAAATATTTATTTTGAGAAAGAGCTCGTGACAAGAGCAATGAGAGCCTCCTCAAAATAACCTTATTCATATAAATATACAACCTAAAAAATAATAGGACAAATAAATATAGCTAGAAACTAAAATGAAAAATAAAAAATTAGAGAGAATATGTTAACAATAGATAAATGAAACTATTCATCATCGAACATTCATTTTCTTCTCTATTGAATTCGTATGTATATACACGCATACACACACGTGAATGGAGTATTAAAAGCAATACTAAAAGATTTAATCGACTTTGAAGGACCATATATATTATTTTTATTTATTTATAGCAAAGTTATTATTAATAGGTAATTATATGGGGGGGGGGGGAGGCCTTATGTATTTTTCTTTTTTGCATACTTATCAAGTTATCATTAATAACAATTAATAGTTGAGCATAAATAAATGTATTTTTTTATAAAATAAATAAATAAATTTTGGGAGCCTTGCCTACCAGATCAAATGACTAAATAAATGAAACTCAAATATTTTTTTATGTAATTTTTATCTTTGTGTCGGTACGCAGCAATTTAACATTATTTATAGAACAACTATGTTAGATCACATAGATAATAACCTAATTTGTAAGCGATATATTATTTTATGAAAACTATGTATTGTGTTACGGAAACGTAAAACGCAAGGAGAGTTTATGATATACTTAAGCTTTATGTGACTTCATCAAGGGTATATAGATTTTTCTAAAAACCATTTTATACAATGCTCTATGCCTCTTTGTCAATCCATTAATTTACCCTAAACGAAATAAGTTCATCTATCACAAATAAATCAAAATTTCTTCATAATTTGTTACTTATAATCAAAGGAAAAGCCAAATTGAATATCAATTCATTATGAAAAAAAATTGATTTTTCTTTCCTTATATATATATATATTTTTTTTTTTGTTTGTAAAAAAGTCTCTCTACCCATAATTCATTATGAAAAACTACAGAAAAAGTTGTAAAAAGGTTTTTGTTATTATTATTATTTTTGTAAAAAAAAAAAAAAAGAAGTCTCTCTCTACCTAAAGCATTCCCAGGCAGTTAAGCCCAAAACACCCCAAGCCCTTCAAGCACGACCCAACAAAGACATCAGGTTGAATCACTCTCTCTCTCTCTCTTCCCCCCTCCATCTCTCTCTCTCTCTCTCTCTCGCAAATACCATCGGAGCTCCCCTGTTGCTGTTTCTGCGTTATACCTCGAAGTCTCTCCTGACAATTTGAAATTTGTTTATCATACACTGATTTGTTATATCTTGTCTTATACACATATATACATACAAATTTTGTTATTTTTATCTTATTTTTTTGGTTCTTTGTGATCTCAAAATTGTTGTGTTTCGATCTCTCGAATCGGCGGCAAGAAATTTTACTGCTTTCGAAAGTTGGTTTCGAGTGCTGCGATTGACTATTTTGAAGGTTAGATTGATGTAAGTTGCACGATGCCGATTAGGGTTTCTGTGGTTTATTGTAACTTAGATAGTAATAGAAGTCAAAGATTATCATTACACTGTGTATTTTACTTGGTTTTGTTAATAGTGATGAGATTAATTACCAACATTTTTTTCTTTCTAATTGTTCGTTGCATTGTTTTTCGATGAATTAGGATGCTAATGAAATGATGAATCAAGGAGGTACTACTGACACCGTAACTACAGTGGACCCTAATTTGCTCGAGGTAACTCTCTCCCTCTCTCTCTACACACGCACACACACGTATGCGTGTTGCCTATACGAATACATTTTTATTTACATAACTATGTTTGTTCAATAATTATGAATTGATTTTATTGCTTAGTATGCTTACAAAACTTAGGTTTTGGGATAAAAAATAGTTAGTAACCGATCATATTTGGAAGCTAATGAATTGTTAGTAAGATAACGAAGCCAGCATTGTTGGTTGTTTCTTAAAGTATTGATGGTATGCATCTGGTTCCTTAGCTCTATTGTTGTTTGTCCATATTGTTTTAGTAAAACCTTGAGTTTTAGAGTGAGAAAGTAGATATAGGTTTCATGTTGTGATCTTCAAGTGGCCGGAATCAATCTGTTCCATTTCTACAACCAAGGGTCAATAATTTCCTGAAAAATCCATCATATGTATTGACCCTGATACAACAACCAAAAAGCCTTTTTCTCAACTACTTGGGTCGGCTACATGAATCGGGTTTTTCCATTTGCGTCAAACCATATGTTATCATATATATTTTTTCTAACTCTACTCACATTAACTTTGGTTTTCATCTTAAATGAATCCTATTGTACCTTTTTTAGTTAAGTATGAATTATTGGTCTTGCCACACATGGCTAAACCATCTTGGTCAATTTTCTCTCTCTTTTCTTTATTTTTTTCTTTCAAATCAATGCAACTTCAACAGTTTGATGAATGTAATCATTAATAAATTTTTTTTCCTTTCTTGTCTCACTGGATATTTGTTAGAGGGGCTTTTCCCACATCGGATCCGGATGGGGAATGACATGGGTATGATAAGCGTGGGTATGAAATACTACCCAATAACTTAGGCTTTTGGGTCAGCGGGCAAGCGTTCGACCCGTTACATTTGGTATCAGAGTCAAATTCAGTCCTTGATCCGGTGTCATGCCAAGCTCCCACCTAGGTGGAGTTCGGGTTTGGGGGTAGGCAGGGTGGCCCGACCGCAACGAGGGCGTTGCGAGTTTGGGCAAGGGAGAATGTCAGAGGGGCTTTTCCTACGAATGACTTGGGTATAATAAAGGTGGGTATGTAACACTACTCAATAGCTTAGGTTTTTGGGTCAGCGGACAAGCGCCCGACCCGTTACAATATCAATCTAAACAATTGCATTTTAGTTATGCTTATTTTATGCAAATGTTGTTTCTTTACAGTTCAACTGTTTGTCATATAAAGCATGGCTGGTCTATAACTGTTTATAGAATTTTCCTTTTAATTTTAGAGTCATTAAAGTGTTCCTCATTCATAATATGCGCTGGGGGGAATTTCAGACTACTGAAAGTGTGGCATAGTGACTTATCAAAAAAAAAAGTGTGGCATAGTCATGATATATTCTAATAATAATTTATGTTGCATTTAATGTCTGAGAAAGTTAATGTGAATTGTATTCCCATAAAACTTATTAATTTGACTTCCACATAATCTAAGCCAATGACACAGGCAGCCATCCAAAATCATTTATGTTGCATTTAGATGAAAGGATTTGAAGGGATTTGAGGTTAGGATTGGAATATTGGATTGCAAGACCTTAGGGGATGATAGATTAGAGGCAGGGGAAATATGTTTTATTAGGATCCTTGTAATACCTAAGCCCTTCTTGGGATGGACTTTGAATAACTTGTTCACTTTTTTATTTCTAATCCACCCATATAAGCTTCTCAAATTTATTCATGAATCTTGTTGAAACCTAGATTTTTTTTAACAGAATTGAAATCTAGATTTAAGCTATTAAATTTAAATCTAAGCCGACTTCCTCAATGATTATCCATTTTTATTTTTATTTTCTTAAATCCAAAATAATATTAGCTTTTCTGAAACTGCAGATGTTGGATTGTTAACTTATTTTTAAAGGAGGGCAGTCTTTTTTATTTTTATTTTTCCAAATTTTCCAGCCCTGTATATTAACTCTTCCAAATATACATTTGTTGATTCACAAGTGTAACATGATATAGGCTTTGTGGATCTATTTACACTATGAGCCATTTGAATTAGATTGCCTGCCTCAAAGTTTCTCTCTCTCTCTGTGGCTGCTGTTCAATTGCTAGCTTGCTTTTTTACCGGTTCTTTTTTCCTCTTCTGTACATATATGCCTTTATATGCATTTTGTTTATTGTGTTTATTAAAGTATTGGATGCATCTGTTGATAAATGTATCATTGAATTGTCATATTATTGATATTATTATAATCTTTTGGTTCAGAAATATCAGGTTGTCGATTCAAGCCAAGGACATACATCATCATATTATACCCCGTCTACTGGCTCTGAGGCTGTATCATGGGCCATGCATAGGGCAGAGAATTACTCCACAGAGCACGGGATTCTTTCTAATTCTAGCTACCGCCAAGATCAGCATGCAGAGCCTCCCCCAAGGAACATTCAAGATGGCTCAAGTGTTGCCTCTCTTGCCTCTACTTCGAGTTCTGGAGCAACAAATGTACCACAGGAGTATAATAACTATGCAGTCTACCCAAATACTGATTCATATGGATACAATAACACAGGATACACAGGTTATTACAATGGCTATCAGCATCAATCTAGTCAGCAATACCCTCAACCTGTAGGAACATATCAAAGCACAGGTGCACCTTATCAGCCTCCCCCCTCATTTCAGAATACAGGGTCTTATGCTGGGCCTGCAAGTTATTCAAACACTTACTACAATACTGGTGATTATCAGACATCTGGAGGTTACACGAGTAGCGGTTACAATAATCAGACCAACCTGTGGAATGAAGGAAACTATTCAAATTACACATCTCATCAATACCCAAATTACACACCAGACTCAAGTGCTGCTTATAGTTCTACTACTGCGACTGCAACTTCAGCATACTATCAGCCACATTATAAGCAATGGGCAGACTATTACAGTCAAACAGAAGTTAGCTGTGCTCCTGGGACTGAGAATATATCTGCAACTAGTACATCTAATCCGGGTTGTGCTGTTCCTGGTGTTACTGCTGGGTATTCGGCTTCTTTCAGCCAGCCTTCTGCACCTTTCATCCCATCTTGGAGGCCAGAAACCAGTTCTTCTGAACTGCCTTTAGTGCAGGTTTGAGTGTTACTCCTTGTGCAGTTTATTAGAAGTTAAATGATTTCTTACGCATGCATTTGAAAAATGGTTTCATTATATATGTATACACACACATATAAATGTATATGTATCCACATATCAAGTAAAGTAATTGTTTTAGGTCTTTTTAAATTGTCCTGTTAAAAGAAAATAATATTTGGACAAACCCAGGGATCACAGAAAAAAAGGAGCTCAACTTCTTTGGTATTAAATGGACCCTTGACCCTTCCATCCATTTTTTTGGTCTCATTGATGTCACAGCTGAGCAGTAGATCGGGCATGAAGGACAGCTTTTTGTTGCAGGCCTAGATTCACACCTCACCCTAGACACACCCGTACAACACCTAAGCCATGTACCCTCGTGACATGACCTATGCCAGCTCGTTCGTTCCAACGTTTGTTGCCTCACTATTGTTGTAGCGGCCTCATCCTCATGCTCACTTTAGGGTTGCTTGCCCGTACAAACTTGGGCACACTTGTTGGCAAGAGAGAGATTTGTATTACTCAATGATGGCTTACAACTCTTAGAACTCTCTAAGGTCCTTTTTAAGCACTTACTCTTGATGGCTTTTGGCCAGACTGGATGCAAATGACTCCCTATGTAAAGGTATCCACCTCCTTGATGGACATGTAAGAACAAAACAATCCGACAGTTAGAAGACCGAATCAAGACATTTCCTCCGTCTTATATGTTTAACATATACATAAGTTATACAATGTTCTAGAGTATCATATGTCAAACCCGCTCTGATTAGTAAGAAAATATATAAATATATGCTATTTTATTAGCTAGTCTTTTTTCTTTTCATTTTCTTCATGATAATTAAAATTTTTAACTACAAAGTTAAGAAATTTTGTGATTATGGTTGTTAATTTTTTTTTTGAATTTTTTCTAAAAGTGATGGCCCTTCCTGGATTCGTCCCATTTGAATCCCTAGATATCAACTATTCTAAATTTTAGATCCTAAATCTTGTTTATTTTATCTTTTGTTTGCTCTTAACTGTAAAAATAAGGTGACTTCCTATTTCCTATTCCCAATATCGTCCATACTTTCAACTTGGCCGTGATTCTTAGACTAGGGAGCGAACAGATTGGTACTGATAAATAAGCCTTTAAAATAGCTCCATTGCTTTGGGAAGGATAGATGTTCTAGGATTTATTAGCCTTGTAAATTGTCCAACAAACTTCTCTTAGGTGCCTTGTCTGTGTACCAGAAAAACTCTTGTTGATATCCTATTCTTTACACAGGTGGGAAAGATTTTGAGTTTGGTGTGCAGTGTGCCGTTGTGTGTTATGGCTAATAAATTTGTTCGAGGGAATACTGAATAGTGAATCTTATTTTATAACGAATACATCGACTCTGAAGCTCATTTTATTTATTTTTTTAAATTTAGTTGACTATATTTTGAAGAGGAAAGGAATTGGAAATACATGGTGGATGTATGTTCGTTTGATGTTCATTGATGTCTCTGCCCCAATAGCGAAGGCAAGAATAGTTTCTTGATTATGTTGAAGTTAAGATGAATATACTGACTTTAAGGAAGGCTTTATTTATTTTGAAAGTTCCCTGACAATATTTTGGAGAGGAAAGAATTTGAACAGACATGATGCAAATGTGTATGTTGTTTATCGTTCATTAGGTTCCTCTGTAAGGGTGTCAAGAATGACTTCCTACTTCCTAGAGCAATTTAAGGCATTTATCTGAGAGATATAATTCCTTTCCTGTTCTCTTGAGTAGGGCTGATGATATTGATTTGATGGGGGTTTCAAGTGGAAAGATTTAGAATGTTCTTCCTTGTATTTTCTTTTCTTTTTTTCTTTTGTCTTGTTATTGTTTTTTAATGTGGATGATGGCAAGATTGTTAGATATTAAATGAAGTGTACTTGTTTTATATTGATTTATGCCCTAATACAATAATAGAAAGGAATTGCCTTGGGGCATCATTAAAATGATAGGAAAGGTATCCTAGTTGATATTTGAAGATCTATTAAAATTTATCCTAAATTATTCCTTCCAATTGGTAAGTAATGATGCCCTGAAAACTCTGTGCATGTCACTCGGTTTAATGGTAGAATACTTGTTTATTTGCTTGCACCCATGTTTGAACAATTAAGGAAGGTTGTATTAGTTTCACGGCATGTTGGGAGATTTTTAATCAGACAGCCGACACATATCTTTTATCAGTTGATAATTTAACTCATCTCTTTGTGGTTTTATTGTCAGCCTGGTGCAGTAATCAGTGGTGTCCATGATAGTTACTGGAAACATGGAGCTCCAGCTCTCACGAATCACAGTATTAGTCCTCAACAGCCACAGTTTCAAAATCATCTGGATTCAAATCCTACGTATGGCAACTTTCAGGATCAACAGAAGACTACATGCCCTCAAGGACCCAATATGCAATACCCTGCCACTCACCAGGTGCCTCAGAGTTATCAACCTTCCTTGCAAACTGTTCCACAAACAGTTCCACCCTTAGATTTGCACAGGGTAAGCAAACTGCAGATTCCAACAAATCCTAGAATTGCTTCAAATTTGCCCTTGAGTTTACCAAAAACCGATAAGGATAGCTCTACAACCAGTGCAGCAGTAAAACCTGCCTATATCAGTGTTTCGATGCCAAAGCCAAATGACAAAGTGTCGTCTCATGATGCCGCTGATTCTCTGCTTAAGGTGAGACACCGACTTCTCGTAAAATTACATTCACAGTATTCTGGCAACATTTATTTTTGATAACTGCACTGTAAGTTTGGAGGTTGGCTGATGCAGTTGGGGAAAATTATGTGTGATAAACCTGATGTTTTATAACTTATGCTTAAGACTCTTATTGAAGTGTCTTGCCTTTTGATCGTAAAATTGTTTTATTTCTTAAACTAGACCAAACTCCAATGCAGATAGCCAAATGCTGATATATATGATATATTCTATGCAATTTGTTAACCAGAATGTGGTTATGATTTCTAATTTTCTAGTACCTGTCGGCAGACTTTATAATGTGTTTTTTGTTTGGTTGGTGACTCACAGCATGTTATACTTTCAACTTTTTCCTGATCTCCTTCTGAGTTCTTTGCATTTATGCTACACCCATCTTTTGCAAATATTTTCATCGTGATAGTGCTGAATTTTCATGTAGAAAGCCAAACAAGGTTTCACTTTGCTGATAATTAAGGGTGCGTTCACTAACGAAAACATTTTCTGTTTTTGCACTAAGAGAAAAATAGAAATATATTCTTGTTTTTTTGAGTGGAAACAGAAAGCAGAAATAGCGTTCATTAAAACTTGTTCTTTCCACATTTTTGAGAACAAAAAACAATGTTTAGTAACACATTTGTTACACAAATTTATTTTTAATTCATCTATTAAAATGTAAATAAGAAAACAATTGTGCAAAAAATCATGGATAGTGAATGTTATGTTTAATATTATATATTATTTAACTAAGTGGGTCCTTGGAGAAAATATTCTCCCGCTACAGTGAAGAAACATTTTTTTTTTGTTTCCTTCTCCTTTCATAAATTCTATAAACATTTTTCATTACAGAGAAAAAAAATATTTTATTAAACATAATTTTTGCTTTTGTTTTTACCTTTTTAGAAGATAGAAACAGAAAAATAAAAAATATTTCCGTTAGTGAATGGGCCCTAAAGGATGAATTATGTACTTCGCATTGTAGGTCGTCCACTTTTTCCTGTGTAGTTTTTGCACACACAGAAAGAGAGAGAGAGAGAGATGATCAAAAACTGTTTATGTTGTATTGTATTGCTCCCCTTAGTGTGTAAGTTGTATACAAGAGACTAAGAGAGTAAAGGATACTAAACAACTAAAATACCCTTTTGGGGTTAACCTAATTACAACAATACCCTAATAATTCTAACACTCCCCCTCAAGCTGGTGAGAATATATCATATAATCCTAGCTTGGAACAAATAACCTTCAATTGATTTTGACCGAGAGCCTTGGTGAACATATCGGCCAATTGATCTTCAGACTTCACGAATGGTGTAGAGATATTTCCACTCAATATTTTGTTTCAGATGAAGTGTCAGTCAACTTCAATATGCTTCGTTTAGAGGCAATATAGATATTTGCCCGATTATCACAAAACAGTGGGAAGAGGAGTTTGAACTCTAAGGCCAAGTTTTTTAAGAAAATGTTGTAACCATGTCAACTCACTAGAAGTATGAGCCATGGCCTTGTACACAACTTCAACGCTAGACCCTGCTACAACTGTTTGCTTCTTACTCTTCTAAGTAACTAGATTACCGCCTAAGAAGGTGCAATACACTATGGTGGATATTTTATCTGAAGGCGAACCAACCCAGGATCTGTAAATCCTTCCACCTTAAGATGCGCATTGGATTTGTACAATAGACCGAGACCTATAGCTTGCTTTAGATAATGTATAATTCGAATGACAACATTCCAATGTGGCACCCGCGGAGCTCCCATGAATTGACTCACTACACTGATTGCATAAGAGATAATTGGTCGAGTAATAGTGAGATAAATTAGTTTTCCAACTAGACGTCAATATCTGTCAAGTTCGTCAAATAAGTCACCATCATCAGCGAAAAGCTTTGTGTTTGGATCCGTAGGAGCATCAATTGGACGACCACCTAATAGACTTGTTTCTTTGTTTGAGATAGACTTATACTATTCTTTGATCTAGCAACTTCAATGCCCAAAAAATATTTGAGTTTACCTAATTCTTTGGTATGAAATCGATGTTGGAGGAACTCCTTTAACTTAGCAATGCTTGCAGTGTTGTCACCCATTGTAACTATGTCATCCACATATACTACTAGAAAAATGAAACATACTTCAGTATGTGATGTAGGACAGTTTTAGTAGGTTTCATATTATATATATCTTTATATATTTAATATTTTTTTTAGAGAAAGTTTAATTCTGGGTACTAATTTTCTTTTATTTTAGTTTCCTTTTGGAAATAGATTTCCTTTTCCTGTTTGGATTAGGATTTCTACAAGTTTCCTTTTATTTTTAGGTTTCCTAGTGCTATTAGGATTATGATTTTTCTATTATAAATATATGTACTTCCATAGAGCATAAATCAATCAATTAATTTATCAATAATATATCAATTGCTTTGCAATTTTCTTTTAACTTTGTGGATTTAAAGTTGTTTATCTTGTTCGTGCGTGAACGTTCATAACTTACGCTTTGTCAGTATGTTGATGAAATACCAAATGTCTGTCTGGCATCTGCGAAGACCAAATTCTAATGCTGCCTCTGAAAATTTTCCAAACCAAGCTCTAGGTGATTGTTTCAAACCATAAAGAGCTTTCTTCAAGCGACAAATATAATGGCGTGATTCCCCTTGAGCAGCAAACCCAGGAGGTTGCTCCAAAAAGACCTCTTCAGCTAGATCACCATGTAAGAATGCATTATTCACATCTAATTGAAGCAAGGGACAATGATTATTAGCAGCAATAGAAATGAGAACACGAATAGATGATATTTTGGCAACTGGGGAAAAAGTCTCATCATAATCCACACCATAGGTTTGCGTGTAGCCCCTTGTCCACAAGACGAGCTTTTAAACGCTCAATAGAACCATCGGGAAGATATTTGATTGTGTACACCCACTTACAACCAACAGGTTTGATACTAGGAGGCAAGGGAACAAGGTCCCAAGTCCCATTACGATGAAGGGCATCCATTTCGGCCTCCATGGCCCATCATCAACCTGGATAAAAAAGAACTGCCTGCACAAGAGGAACAAGAGTTGCAGAAAACTGGGATGAAAAACAGGAGAACGACGGGGATATGGCTTGAGAGGAGACATATTTAGTAATGGGATGTTGAGTAACACAGGACCGAGTACCCGAGCGAGTACCTTTACGCAGAGCAATAGGTAAAGAGTCTGACACACTAGGTGAAGCGAGATCCAAAGATGCCGAAGAAGAGGGTGGAAGCATAGTAGGCGGCTTAGGTCTTCGTGTGTAAACCTATATTGGAGCAGAAGGAGTAGGATCCACTAATGGAAGAGGTATAACTAGGGATGGCAATTTGTCCCGCCTTGTCTGGTACCCGCCCCGCCCCGTTTAAAACCTGTTTACGGAACCGTTTAAGAAAACGGGGTGGGAATGGGGTTAGGGAAAATAACCCGGGCTTAAAAGGGACGGGGACGGGGTAAGACCCTACCTCGACGGGTACCCGCCCCGCCCCGTTTAGGTATATATATATTTATACTTATATATATAATATATAAAGAAAATATTAACATTATATATATCATACAACTATACAAGTTTATTATATTAGTAATGGATGACTCAATATTAATCATTGTGTTGCATGTCCCTAAATGTGTGTTTTTGGTGTATATGTATTTAAATATCAGATTTATTATTATAAAAAATTTTGCATTAAAAAAAAAAAAGCATAAACGGGGCGGGGCGGGGCGGGGAAAGTTAAATGGTTGTGGGGACGGGAAAGTCAAAACCCGCCCCACCCCGCCTCGTTTATACACGGTTGCGGGGCGGGGAAAGTTAAACGGTTGTGGGGACAGGGAAGTCAAAACCCACCCCGCCCCGCCCCGTTGCCATCCCTAGGTATAACTGGCAAAAAGGGTTTGGGAAAAAGATCAACCAGAGAAGAACAATCGGAAAAATATGAAGCAAACTCAAAAAAGGAGACATCAACACTAGTGAAATTTGGTGAAGAGTAGAACAATAACAATGATAACCCTTTTGAGTGCGAGAATAGCCAAGAAACACACATTTAGTGGCGTGAGGGTTAAGTTTATCAAAGCTAGGGCCCAGGGCCAAAATTGTGTACATAACACACACACCCTAAGACATGAGGAGTAAGGGGGAACAAGGTGGAATCAGGAAATAGGACGAAATGAGGAGATTTGTCCGACAACATAGAGGATGGCATATAGTTGATAAGATAGCAAGCGGTAAGAATTGCACAACTCCAAAATTGTTTAGAGAAATGCATATGAAATAAAAGAGCGCGAACCACTTTTAGGCTTTGTTTGGATAAACAGGAGAGAAAAGAAAAGAAATGATACATTAGTTATAAGAGAAAAGAAAAGAAAAGAAAAGAGAGGATAACTTGTATTCATGTTTGGATAAATTATGAAAGAAAAGAAAGGAAATGATTGCATTATTGTTTGAAAAAGGTAAAGGAGAGAAAAGAAAAGAAATCATTTTAATCAATTTACTATCATGCCCTTTTATGTTTATATTACAAGATATACCTAAATGTCTTTTAAATTTTGTTCTTTAAAATGTTAGGGTTATTTTTGGTATTATGAAAGATTCACTTATTCTTATCATTTCTCTCCCAATCTTCCCACTTTTGGGAGGATAGCATATGAGAGATTTGGAGGGATAAGCTATCCCTCCCAATCACCCCTAATCCTTTCTTTTCTTTTCTAATGTAGGACAGTTTTAGTAGGTTTCATATTATATATATTTATATATATATTTAATATTATTTTTTAGATAGAGTTTAATTTTGGGTATTAATTTTCTTTTATTTTAGTTTCCTTTTGGGAATAAATTTTCTTTTCCTGTTAGGATTAGGATTTCTACAAGTTTCCTTTTGTTTTTAGGTTTCTTAGTGCTGTTAGAATTGGGATTTCTCTATTATAAATATATGTATTGCCATAGGATAGAAATCCAATTTATCAATAATATATCAATTGCTTTGCAATTTTCTTTTAACTTTGTGGATTCAAAGTTGTCCTTGTTTGTGTGCGAACAATTTCATAGCTTCCGCTTCGTCTGTTGGTATCAGAGCCTTGATTTACCATGGTCTGATGGCAATTGGTTGATTTGGTAGCACCCACTTTGTTGACGATGATCGCAGAGTGAAGGCCCTTTGGGCAGCCATGCAAGCTTTGGAGTAGCAGTTTGGATGAATGGAACGCATGTTGCAAGATCTCCAACAAGCTGTCGCTGGACTTGGGATTAGTGGCAACGAGACTCGTGAACCAGAACCAGTTTGGGTTCGTGCCGACGATGTTCCTCGCGGCCAACCGAACATGGGTTATGTTCCTGTATATCCGCGTAGGCCTCTATCCTATGAGGATTATTTCGATGATGAGGAGTTTGGATTCAGAGGGGTTGCGGCGAATCGACGAGATCGAGGTAGACGCGACAGAATCTATAGATATCCATACAATCGTGAGTTCCAAAGAAAACTTGATCTACTCACTTTTCGTGGAAATATTATTATTGAGGAAGTCTTGGAATGGTTTGAAGAAGTTGAAGAATTTTTTGAGTATTTTGATGTACCCGAAAACAAGCAAGTTCCACTTGTAGCCTTCAAATTTAAAGGATGTGCTTCAGCTTGGTGGGATCAGACACAAACTAACCGGATGTGGCAGGGAAAGCAACGTGTGCAATCGTGGTACAAGATGAAAAGGTTGATAAAAGCTAAATTTTTACCTCTAGATTATGAGCAAATGACGTACAACAAATATCAGAATTGTAAGAAAGAAAGTTGGTCTGTCAATGAATGTATAAAGGAGTTTGAAGGTAATTTTGTTGAAGTCGCTAGTTATTTTAATGAGATTGATTGTAAGAAAAATTCTATTGTTTCACCTCTTGTAACAGAAGATTACAAAGAAAATGATTTTGACACCAAATTAGGTGATGATCGAATCCATGAAAATCTCAAATTGCATGTTCAAAAGGAGTTGGAAGAATATGTTGATATTAATGATAACATGGAGGAACAATTAGTCGCAAAAGTTACCTGTGATTCCTTGTTGTTCAACGAAGTCCAAGAGGATGATGGCATGGAGCATGGGGACACTTACGACATGGATCCATATTCAATGAGTCAAGGTAATGACGTGACACAAGAGTTTGAGCACACGATCAAATATGCTGAGGATGCTTCCATGGTTTGCACCAAGAATGAGGATGATGATGTTATCCATGAGACCCTAGCTGATGGTTATTCCAACATGGATGTTCATTGTGAAATTATTCCAGTATGTTCCTTATTCACCAAAAGGCTTGAGTGACCACTTAAAGGTGGAGAAAAGGTAAACTTTATAGTTACCAAAATGATACAATCAAGCATTAAAATTTGGGATCTTGGCATTAAAACTGAAGTTCAGCCATATGGAGTGTCAAGTGGTGTCATTTAGAAGTTGGAAAAAAGGAAAGAAAAATGGCAAAAAATATTGAGGCAAGTTTATGAAGCTTTGAGATCAGGGCTTGGGTGGTATAAAATTCTGTTCATACTCATATATGATGAGTCGCTTTATTTGCATCAAAACTCAAGGACAAGTTCTTTTGAAGTGGGGGGGACTGATGTAGGACAGTTTTAGTAGGTTTCATATTATATATATCTATATATATATTTAATATTTTTTTAGAGAGTTTAATTTTCAGTATTAATTTTCTTTTATTTTTGTTTCCTTGTGGGAATAAATTTCCTTTTCCTGTTAGGATTAGGATTTCTACAAGTTTCCTTTTGTTTTTAGGTTTTCTAGTGCTGTTAGTATTAGGATTTCTCTATTATAAATATATGTACTACCATAGGGCAGAAATCAATCAATCAATTTATCAATAATATATCAATTGCTTTGCAATTTTCTTTTAACTTTGTGGATTCAAAGTTGTCCTTGTTTGTGCGCGAACAATTTCATAGCTTTCGCTTCGTCATTTTCCTTCCAATTCCATCAATCCAAACGAGCCCTTAGGAGATGCCGAATTTTACGCATAGCGACACCATTTTGTTGTGGTGTATTAGAGTCGGAAGTTTGATGAATGATGCCTTTAGCACGAAAATAACTATCAAAAGGATCAGAGGTATACTTTTTTGCATTGTTAGAACGCAAAACTTGGATAGAATAGCCAAACTGAGTCTTGATTTCTTTAAGAAAAGTTTAAAAAATGGAAAATAATTCAGAACAATTTTTCATTAAGAACAACCATGTCATAGGAGAATAATCATCCACAAATGTCACAAAATAACGAAATCCATTACGAGAAACATGCCTTATGGGCCCCATACATCGGAGTGAATCAACTGAAAAGGACTCGACACGCGATTATTAACTCTAGGTTTGAAAGATACATGATGGTGCTTACTAAGCTGAAAAGCTTCATAGGACAGAGATAAAATACTACTAAGATTATGGACTTGACTCTTCAAAATAGATAGTGAAGGGTGGCCAAGACGACAGTGCCACTGAAAAGGAGAAAGGGATGATTGAAGGGCTCTAAGTCGCCGTTCAAAGCTAGAAGTAATACAAGCCACCTCTTCATGCCCTGTACCAATCTTCTTCTTCGTCTTGAGATCTTGAAAAACACAAAGAGGGATAAAATGTTACAGAACACCGAAGCGTTTTTGTAATCCGACTAATAGACATCAAACTAAAGGGAAATTGAGAGACATATAAAATAGAATAGAGTGACACAGAGGGACTTAGTTTAGATGTTCCTAAACTAGAAACCTGAGACGATGAACCATTAGCAAGAGTAACGGGTTGAGAAGAACTGACAGAATGAAAAGTAGATAAAATGTTAAAACTACCGGTCATATGAGTGGAAGAGGAGAGAAGAAACATGCAGACGAGCTACCTGATTTAGCAAAAGAAGCCTTAGAAGAGGAGGAAGATGCCTGTTGTTGTGACATAAGCTGTGCATACTAATCCCGTGGAATAGTAATCATATCAGATGCACCAATCGGGTTGGAACCAGTTGGTGGAATAGAGGAACCAGAATGAGGCTCTTTAGAGGACACTAACACTTGATTGGCATGGGTTTAGGACTTTGGTTTGCCATGAAGATCCCAACAAAAATTCATTGTGTGATTGACTGATTGGTAAGACCACAGTGTGTACAGTGGCTGGATTCTCTACCACGACCATGTACACCTCGCGAGTCGCGACCACCATGTGGAAAGCGACCTCCATGACCTCCACTATAATTGTTAGGGCCACCCTGGGAAACAAATAATGCCGAACGGTCACTGCTAGTATCAAGAGGGATACTCCTAGAAGTAACATTAGATATAGTAGCCTGCTAGAGTCGGGAAAAACATCAGGCAGTGAGGGCAGTGTAGGACTGCCCAAAATTTGTGCCCGAACTGGTTCATATTTTGGCGATAGTCTGGTGAAAATCCGAACAATGTTAAAATCTTCACGTTGTTGCTGCATTTTCCATACGAAGTGATAGGTTGATACGAGCTGATTTCCTCACAAAGTCCCATACCCTTCGAGAAATACTCCTTTGGGTTTGAGTACCTTGTTCAAGGCTAAAGTACTGTTTGCATACCTCATAGATACGTGTGATATTTCCAGTGCCCGAATATAATTGTTAGAGCCAGATCCATGTATCCTTGGCAGTGTCCAGATACAGTAAAGTGGGATCAATACTATTCAACATTAAAGAGAAGATCTAAGCATACCGCTGTTCCCATGGACTGAAATCTTTATCAGTATTGTTGGGTTTATCCTGAACCAAATGAGTGCCAAGGCCTTTGGCTTTCGGGAACAGTTCCACGGATTTAGCCCAAAGGATATAATTCTTGCCATTAAGCTTCACTGGAGTCATTGGAGAGTTGAATGTGGGCAGAGGAAGAGAATAAGTCGGAGCTGGTGGCCATGCCTAAAGGGTAGAAAATTATCTAGAGGAAGGCCTTGAATTGCTTACGGGTTGCTCATTGGAGCAATTATCAAGTCTCCAATGGTGCAAAGAAAAAAAAAACTGGGAAGAAGGCCTTGGATTGTTTATGGCTGATCAATTAACTGGGAAGAAGAAAAAAAAACAGAACCTGGAAATCAAGGGGCTCCAAATGATCTGGGTTATATACTGCAGTCTGGTCAGATCGGGGCAAAACGGGTGCTCCAAATGGGTCAGATCAGTTCTAGTTGGGCCGGATAATCCACTTGGGTTGGATCAGATCCAGTTGGGTCGGATTGGGGAACTGGGCAAACTCAGTTGGGATAACCCAACTTTCAAACCAAGCACATGCAACTAAGTTACCAAACACGCCCTTTCTTCCTTAAGGCGATATTAGGGTTCGACGAGAGAAAAACAACACAGAGGATGATGGCAAGAAGAGGCAACCCACAATAACGACTACAACAATGACGACAAAGATCAAACAGCGACAGAGATCAAGGCAATGAACGATCGCCACTGGGATGTTTTTGATCGCAACAAACAATAGAGACGTGACAGAGAGAACAAAGATCGCAACTAAGATGTTGCTAGCTCGACGGCGATGTAAGCAACCCACGATTATTACTACAATAACGGTGATTTTGACGGCTGCAACGACAACCTCAACAACCACTAAGCCGATCATAATCACCGAAACAACCACCACGACTTCATCTGACTTCAATACTGAAGATCGTCAACAATCACTCCCTCTTCTACCTTCGACGATGAGGACTGATTACTTTATGCTCTGATACCATGTAGTTTCCGCAGAGAGAGAGAGAGCGAGAGAGAGAGATGAACGAAAACTATATATATTGTATTGTATTGCTCCCTTTAGTGCGTATGCTATATACAAGAGACTAAGAGAGTAAAGGATACTAAAAGACTAAAATGCCCTTTTGGGGTTAACCTAATTACAACAATATCCTAACAATTCTAACATCCTTCATGGATTATTTTCTATAGATGATTGATTGTATCATATTAAAATTTGCAATTTGCCCGTAAGCTTTACTACTGGCAATAAGAAATATGTGCCTCCAACTATTGTTGATGTCAATGGCAAATGTTGTGAACACTTGTTTCTTAAAAAGCACACTCTCTCCATGCACAATATTGACCTCTGTTTCATTGGCTATCCCATAGTTGTTAAAGGCTGAAGGCGCTAAGGCTTCCTGGAGCCTGAGGCGCGAGGCGCAAGAGGTGCGGGCCTGACTGAAGTGAGGCGCAAGTTGAATTTTTTAAAAAAAATATAACATTTGTATTGAGTGAGTGAAACAATGTAGAACAACTATAATTGAGAGCAAATAAAAAACATATTCATAGCAATTAACAACAAATGAAACAAATTTCGGAGTGAGTGAAAAGTGAGAATTGAGGAGAAGCTTGCAATTCAATTATCTGGACATAGCAAACTATTTACATGGCAACCTCCCCATTATGAAAGTAGAATACTAAGTGCCAAAAAAAGCTATTAATCAATGAAACTAGATCACAACAGAACAGTGGATGTGGAGGAATTAAATTGAAGTATAAAAGAAGAAAATCATTAATTTTTTGATATGAAATTACTTCAAAGATTAAAAAAAAAATAGAAAAAGAAGAAGAAAAGGTTCTGCAGAAAAACAGATTAAAAAAATTGGGCATGCACAGGTTCTGCAGGCTGCGCCTCGCGCGCCTCAGTGCTTGAGGCGTGCGCCTCTTTCAAAGTGCCTCGCCTGGGCATACGAGGCGCGCGCCTTTGACAACTATGGGCTATCCTATCTCGTTTCTTCACTATTAGGAGCAAATATTAGGGACCCCGGGGTGCCAGGATTGTAGTACCCCCAGCCAATACAAACTCCTTATTTCCCATTATCATGAGTTTGGGAAATAAGGAGTTTGTATTGGCCGGGGTTATTACATAGTAGGTACCCTCGGAGTATTAAATTTTTTTCCACTATTAGGGCTGCAAATGAGTCGAGCCGAGCCAAGTAGGAGCACATCTGCTCTTAGCTCGAGCTGGAGTCGAGCTCCCACATTAGTGTTCAAGCTTGAGCTGAGCTCAGTAGCTCATTTAGTTTTACAAGTCGAGCTCGAGCTTAAGCTTGTTATCAAGATCAAACTCAAGCTCGAGCTCTAGATCAAAATTGATTATGTAAAATTAACATAGCCGAGCTTAAAAAATTTAGTAGTATATATATATTTTTTCCAAAAAGGTTTTTAGAAACAATGATTGATAAAACAATTTATCTTATTTTAAAAAAGAAAAAAACCATTATCAAAATTGTGTTCTCCTCAGTGAAATCGGTTTATATATTATTTAAACACATTATATGTAATAAACAACTAATTAAAAAGAAAAAAAAGAAAAACAAAACAGTTGTTGCGGTTCTGTGGACCTTAACAAAGAATTCATGGCAACCCAAAGTAATCAATCGGCTTAAGCAATCAAAAATGAATTGCTTGTCAACATTGAATTTTAAACAAAAAAGAAAAACCCCAAATTAGTTTCATTCAAATCAAACCCAAAACACAAAGGCAACAAAAAAACAAGAGATCAATAAAATACAATAGATAAGCTCTCTTGGAACATCATTATGTAGATAATATCAAAACTAGTAGATTCATCATTACTCTAAAAGTATGTGTAAGAGAGGAGATGTCAAGACTCAAGAGAGAACTCACACAAAATGCTAGGTTTTGGAAGGAGTGGCTTGGGCAATAAAGTGGTGGAGGTGTGTAATTTCGGTCTTGTTGGAGAGAGAGAGAGGTGAGATCAAGAGAAGTTATTGAAGAAGTTGAGAGAAAAGGTATGCTTGAGTTCCCGTGATGTGTGATGGTTGGAGAGAGAGAGAGAGGAGTCATCTGAGGATGATGATCGCTGATTCTCGGTGATAAAGTGGTTGATGACCGGAGAGACAGGGAGTCGAAGCACGAGTTTGGAGGGGACATTCTGCAGGAGTCACAAGAAAAGGTATGCTTGAGTCCGTGATGTGTGATGGTTTGAGAGAGAGAGAGAGAGGACTTATCATCGGAGGATGATGATCATCGATTGTTGGTGATAAAGTGGTTGATGACCGGAGAGACAGGGAGTCGAAGCATGAGTTTGGAGTGTGACATTTTGCAGGAGTCACAAATAAGAAAATGAGATGAGGTAGCTAGGGTTTTGATATGATAAGTGTATTTTATATGATTTCTTTAACGACCCCAATAAACTTGTTCATGATATGAATGAGCCGAGCCAATGGTTGTTTGGGCTCAGCTCCTTTGACAGACGAGCTTGAAATTTTGTTTGAGCTCGGTTTGTTTAGTAAATTAACTAACGTTCCTTATCGAGCTGAGCCCGTCCTGTTCACGAACAACTTGGTTTATTTGCAGTCCTATTCACTAATCACTATAGATCTTAGCTACGAAGTACTTTTACTTTTTCACAAGGTCCTCTGCTTCTATTTTTTTCTACCACTATGAATTTTAATATAAAAGTTTGGGAGGGTAATATTGGAGAACTACTCTTAATGTGTACTTAAATGCGAAACCTTTTAAGTTTCGTAATTATTTGTGCTTGTTCAAATTGGCATTAATTAAGGAATGGAGGGGATATAAATGTTGCCACTAGTGAGATAGAGGTAGGTGAATAGCTTCGGAGGAAGGAAGGGGATCGAATGCTGGACAAGATAAAATAAGGATTGAACGTATTTCTGAAGTTGGAATTAGCCCCAATAGGGTCTGGTTGAAAGAAAACTGATCTGGTATTCATCTACACCACATATTCAGTGACTGCACTAGTATGGAGTGATGAAGTTAGGGACTGGAAGGGAAAGGGAAAGGGAAAGCTGAAAGGGACATTCTTGTGCTTGGGAGAAATGACATGGTGGTAGTAGTTACCAAGATTGTGCAGTCAAGGCATAATGGTTTGGGTAAATGAGTTGAGTTGGTGAATGTGGCATTCATCTGAAATGAATGTTTTCAGTTTCACTGAATGTTTGCACTGTAAGAAAAATTTCTACGACTGAGCATGAGAGTAGCCACCTTTGCAAAAATAATGTCAGATATTAGGTATATGTGCAGCTTTATATACAATGGGCCCTAGTTTTGCAGATATTGGCATGACCTTAGATCTACGTCAGATGTTTGGATTCCCCTTAAATTGCATTGCAATACAAGTCCTGTCAGCTGTGCATTTCTATGTCTGGGGAATCATAACTTCTAGAGTTGAAAGTGATTTTATGATTAGTTGGGTTCACTTGTTCAGTTATATATGTTGATTATCCCTTGGATGCTGTCCAGTGCTAATACTTGGTCAGCATGTTTGATTAATGATGGTTCTGCTTTAGTTAAGTCCTAAAGCTTAGAGTCAAAGTGGATTTATCTGTTTTCTTGATTACACTACTTGGTTACGAATATCTTTCTTATTTTGTTCTATTTAATGTTAATAACTTTATTATTGAAAATTGAAATTATTTGAGTAATTCTAGGTGTGCTTCATACTTTAATCTGTTCCCTTAATAGAAGTCAGTCATAGAATTTCATTTTGTATCACCTACATACTTCACCTCCATTTATGATTCTGCTTTGCAAGACTGGGAAATCTCTTTATACAATCTTTACTTTTTTTTTATTTTTAAAAAGGACTAGGAAATGTCCAAGTGATGGTCATGGAATTATTAAACATTATATTTTTTATGCTGATATTTTCTTGTTTTTCAAATGCATTGATTATTCAATCTGGCTGAATTGAATTATTTGATTGGATTTTAGAAAAGTGACACCTTTTACTGGGGATGTTTACTTAAATTTGCCGATAGAAAAGTCTATTCTATTTATTTCATGTCATATTTTCCTATTTAAGTTGCAATTTGATAGAATGGAGGATTCATGACTAATGGTATCACATTGTGCTGCTCAAAGCCTGGTATGTTCCCCAAGTCATTGCGTGGTTATGTGGAAAGGGCTTTGGATCGATGCAAGGATGATTCACAAAGGGTGGCTTGCCGAGTTTTCATGAAAGAGGTATGCCATTATGCCATTAATTCAAAAAAGTTTCTGGTTACTAGTTATTCATCTTTAATTAATTATTTGTGGAGTTTGACACACATGTCGTGCTCTCCTCCGTAGTTGACGCAGTAACTCGCCACACAATAATTACATTAGCATATTGTTTGTGTATTTGTGATTATGTTGATGAACTATATAGAATAACATGGTGAAGAAAGTAATCATTCTAAATGGATTTCCTAGAAGAGGTTCATCTTCTATACCCAAATGCACACCCACCCACCCACCCACGCGCACACACACACACAATACCCCCCAACAGAAAGAGACTACTTCACCAGGTATTTTGTGCATCTTTAACTAAATTATGGTGGTTCCTATGTCTTGTGTGGTTAAAAAGAGGAATAACACACAAGTGGAGAAATTGAGTTCTGAGGGGAACACCTTTGGCGTATTTTGTATTTTATATCTTCGTATACATACTTATCCAAAGAGAGAAAAAATGTTGGATTCAACTGTAAGTAGCCAAATGGGTCTTAAGACAGGTTTTGTGTCATCAAGCGTTTTGATGCACGTGTCTTTTGTACAGAGTAGTGTTTAACATGCCATTGTTTCCAATTGCTGTATATCAGAGCTTCTAATTGCAGTATCGATTATGCTTTGCTTTTTATTTTGGCATGATTTAATTTGTATTATAAATAGCAACTTGTTATCTGGAAGTTGGCTGATATATTGTCTCGAGCAATTTAGTAGGTGAAAACTGTAAAGAAACAACTGTAAGTAGCCAAATGGGTCTTAAGACAGGTTTTTGTGTCATCAAGTGTTTTGATGCACGTGTCTTTTGTACAGAGAAGTGTTTAACATACCATTGTTTCCAATTGCTGTATATCAGAGCTTCTAATTGCAGTATCATTTATGCTTTGCTTTTCTTTTTTTTTTGGCATGATTTAATTTGTATTATAATTAGCAACTTGTTATCTGGAAGTTGGCTGATATATTGTCTTGAGCAATTTAGCAAGTGAAAACTTTAAAGAAACAATTGAAGCATTGATAGGGTACAAGTGCGATAGTTTAATACAGCTTTTATATACTAGATCAAAGAGTAGTAATATGATAGGTTAGTCACAAATACTGATTTTCCTTTTACTAAACAGAAGGTTGTATACATCTTCACCTACAAAACAAAAAGACGATGACACGTGAAACATTAACTTTTAGACTCTTAAGTTTTCTTGAATTTCAGAAGTGTGGTCGACTTGAGTTTACCATGTATGGATTCAGTTCCTCTTGGCGTTGGGCTGTTGATATGCTAATGTCATAGACCTCTTTTGCCGCAAAACTTTATTTCCTGCTGCGGTTCAAAATTTAGTATTCTGGAACTGCAATGTTCCTTTTTTGGGTTGGAATGCAAATTGCTGGATTTCCTGCCAAAATATTATTTAAGAACTGTAATCTGATAAAAAAAATATGGTCCTTTGTTTTGCATCACATTATTGTGTATGATTTCTTTATTAAACATTTGATACTGTTCTGAAATTTCTTCTAAGTACTTGAAAAAATAAACTACCTCCTCTTAGTCATCAGAAAATCTCTTTGTATTTAATTTCCACTTTAAATATTAATTTAATGATAGAAAAATATATTGAAATAATGATTTTCAAACTGATTATGGTGTCATTGACCTTCTCCCCCCCCCCCCCCCCCCCCCTCCTAGACTGCGGTTAATCGCCAAATTCTGAAATCAGTTCAAAAATGTGTTTTTTCCTCGTTCTAAATAAACAAAAGTATTTGGAAACAGCATTGAAACTGGCCATAGAAGCCATGTTGCTCATAGATATCAGTATGCTTGGGGAACAAGATTTCTTCTCTTCATGATGCTAGGGATTCCATGGAGTTGCTAACTTTTTATATTGTCAAATCGGTGGGGTCTCTATTCCTATGCTTACGTTGGTCTTCTATTTAAAGCAACTATAAATGTATACTGTATGGTGGATCAGAATGTGGATTTTTCTATAGTAGTTGCAGTTATATTTACTCATATTACGTCATATTTCATTACTCTAAAATTATCAGAATGCCTGTCTTATACTGAATTCATCTGAATTTAACTGAGCTGTTGGTTTCCTGTTACTTTGCATGTCTGTGGTGTGCTGTATTCCATGGTTCTTGCAGGAATTATAGACTCCTGGACAAACCCCTCATATGCATTTGTATACATTAGTCATGTTCACTTTCTAATTTGTACTTTTAAGTCATTGTCTGTGATCTTACTATATGGTATGCCAGTAAAAAGATACTTGCAGTATGTTAATTATCTTGTCTAATTTGCAATCTGTTACGTTCGTAATTCAAGTTTTTTAGCTTTAAAATAATTAATTGTGAATTTTTTTCATGTAAATTATAAGGATATCATCATACAAGTTATCTTACACGAACTCTTCAAAAGTAGTTGAAGTACCCGTGTCAAACACAATACTCGGACATGGGTATGAGATATGTGTCTTGACATTTTTTGTTGGACATTCTACTGAAAAGCATATCCAATGATTTAATTATGTAATATTATTGCTTCAAAACAAGTGAAATGTGTATATCAAACACTATGTACAACATAAAGAAATTATTTTATTCTATAAAATAAAATAAAATAAAAATATTAGATAATATGAATATTTAGCAGCGTCCTTGTGTCCTTCTGTTTGGGAATTTGATATCTCTAACGCTTGGATACATATACGCAGCAGACTCACATTCCCGAGTCCAGGAAACATAACTTACAAGTACTTCAGTTTTTAAAGTAAGCATTTAATGGCTCTTTTTTTCCATATTCTCCTTTATTGAGCTCAGAATTTGGAGTCTTTATAATCTCCCCTTGTATTTTCCATTGAAGTTATAGTTTCACTTTTGGAACTAAAAGATATCCTAACATCTCTATGGTTGTAGTTGAAACTTTGAACATGTCTGTAACTATAAGATTATCACAACACAATGGGAAATTTGAAGGAATACTCAAGGAAATCAACATCACATGCCACTGTTTTTTTTACCCCTCTTTTATGTTTTTAATTTATTTCCTTTGGTAATGTTTAAAGTTAAAGTGTGTCTTACAATCACAACACTACCAAAAATAGATATCAATGCTCATTCTGATAATTTAGAATTTTATAATAGAAATAGCTATACGACCCACATCAAGAATGCTTTACCATGCCATGGTTTGATGATCTTCATGCAAAAAATCCAAAACATTCCTGTAAACACTTGGTCCCAGTTTAGCAATATGGTTTGTTGGAATTTTTCTTGCCATTGCCAGTGCTAGTCCCATCCATGCTGGGTGCTGGGAGAGAATGATTGGAGGCAGATCTAACCTTTGGTATTATTTATCTACAAAATGACTTTCTTGCTAACTTGAACCTGCATCCTCAAGCTTGTCAACCCAAATGTTTATAGTTGCACCAAGCAACGGCCCCTCTTTGGACTTTTTCCTGTATGTTGCATTAATTTATCTGTAGCAGTGAGTAGGTATAGTAATTTCTATAATTTTGTCCATATTAGAATGGTTATGTCCTCCAATAGTTTTTTCTCCGTTGTTCTGATATTTTATAATTTTGTCCATGTTAGAATGGATATGTCCTCCAATAGTTTTTTCTCCACTGGACTCACTAAATTGTATTTTAGTAACTCCAGTATTTGCTTCTCCATTTCAACAAAAATCATATAGAGATTCTCACTGGAACTTTCTCAGTGCGATGACTACCTCAATCAATGCCCCCTCTTGGTAGATCATTCTCTTTTCTTTTTGAGGTTATTGTTGCAATCATCATCATCATGATTGGTTGTCATTGTCATTCATGGCGGCCATTATTATCGTCTTATTAATTTTTACATGATCTGTACAAAGAAATGTTTTGAGTTGCTCGTGTGCCTCAAGGCACATTGAGGCACCAAGGTCTCCTGGAGCTCAAGTGCAAGGTCGATCGAAGTAAGATGTGTGTGTGAGAAAAAAAAATTATATTTAATTACAGAAAAAAAAGTTGCAACACAAATTAATCAAGATCAAAGTAAAGGAACTTTTTTGTTAAACTTTATCTTTTCAGTTTACATACGAATTTGATTAAACCTATGTACATTCAAAACACTTCAAGATTTGCAACAATTAATCAACAATCAAACTTAGATGATCAAGTAAAGCAACGCGCATCAATCCCTTGCATATGCATTAATTAAATTAAATCCCTTTTAAAATGTGCAACATTAAAAGTAGTCACATTGATTTTTTTAACATATTTATATTGATATAAAAATACTTGGACACAATTATTGTAAGTAGTCAAGCAAATGTTCATGAATTCAGTCAAACATGCGATGAGAATAAACAATGTGGTCCAGTGAATATGCCATTCGTAGTCATTTAAAAATATAAATAAAATGATATAAATGAACGATTAAAAAATAAGAGGTGCGCATTTTTTAAGCATTGGGTGTGCTAAAAAGTGTGAACTTGAGAATTTTACGTGTGCTTGACTGAAGGGGCCTGACCTGTAGTAGGTTGAGACGCTCTGACCGAGTCTTGACGGGCTTGAAGCTTTTTTGGAGCATAGGCACGCGTTTAACAACTGTGCTATGTTTAACAGTCATTATGATAAGGGAAAAATGTTTGTCTTTGTGAGGAAAATAACTTCTCTTTTGATTCTTGGATTGAATCTGTAGATGTATTTGCAAGGCTAATTACGTTGTTTCTCTGTTGATTTATATCAATATGATATACTGACGCTGATAGTAATCAATTTTAATACTTCAGTGTGACATTAGTACTAATTATTGTAAGTGTATTATCTCCAATCAGGCAATTACCAAGGCAACTGCTGATGGTACACTCTATACACGAGACTGGGATACTGAGCCCATCTTCCCACTACCAAATGCAGATGTGGCTGATAATAAGTACTCTCTCTCTCTCTCTCACACACACACACACACTTGTACACGTGCATACATTTCTATTTTATTTTCATTTAATTTACCTATTAGTGCACCACATTGTGCGGTGGGAGTAACATTTGTAAAAACAAACGATAGAATCCCATCATATGACGTGTACAGATCTACCACCTTATTGTTTGTCTCCGTAATTGTACCCTTTGTGGCATACTTATGCTATGCCTTCTGTCATATGTTTCCAAAATATTAGCCTTTGTGGCATATTTATACTATGCAATGTCTCCATGGCATGGCTGTCTCACCAGCTGTCACCTCCCAAGTTCCAGTTCTTTTGCTGATGTACTGTAGAAATATCTGCGGCTAGCACATAGTCTTGTAGGACTGTGAGAGGTGTCGTATCTCCACTCTATACTTCACCGTGGATGACTCATAATGATACCCAGTTAATGCACATATTACCTTGAGTTTGGACCTCTAGCCATGCTGATAAGAGCAAAATTCTACATGCAAAGCTCGTTCCTTTGGCTTAATCTATCTCCAACTATGTAATCTCCTACAACAGGCCTTAGTTGGCTCGATTCTACCTCCAGATCAATCTCCATTATCTTGTCCTACCAAAAGCCATCTATGAACATCCTGAATCCTGACACATTTAATGTTTGTATGGGTCAAGAGTAGGGTCCAAGGAGCTCCTCAAGCTCGGTGTATGACTCTGGTGTGATCTTGGGTTGGTATTATTCCAGAACAGGATTATAAGGGTTTTTTTGCTTGATGCACAAAGTATCTATATTCTCTAGGACATGAACAGGTTTATGAGTTTATCACATGATGTTACACATGCCGCCTTCGCCTCACGTAAGGATATTTTTCTCTATGATTTGTGGATATCTCCATTTAGCTGCATTGTCCTAGCATGTACGCTTGCTGTTACCACATGTCCTTTGCACTTAGCCAGTTAAATAGGGGATGGCTCATCGTTTCAAGAACTATTAGAAGTGTTGGGGCAGCGGAAGTGCATGAACATGGAGATCCAATGAAAACCAGATAAAAAGCAATCACACACAAACAAAAGATATAACGTGGTTCGACACAAACCGACATATATCCACGGATGAGAGGAGATTCTACCATGATCTATAGAGATATTACAACAGTAGAGTACCAACACCGTGTACATGCCTTTTTATCATGTACCACTCCACGAGCCTATCCCCTCACTGCCAGTGCCAACAGTATTTTCCCTTCTCTACCAACCCTTAAACTACCTCTACCCATCAACCCCTTGTTAGACCATATCTCTCTCAATCTCGTTAGTCCCTACCCAAAACTTAGGTACATATTTATAGAGTTATAAACCCAATTCCTTGTTGGACAAGAATTACAATTTCTTGGAGCCCAAGACTTGTCTAACAAGAAATTCCTAACAAAATACAACTCTAAAATAGAAACCTAATTAAACTAGGAATTTGAGAGACAATTGCCAATAATCTCCACCTTGGCTCACATTCCATCAAGCCAATCATCGTTTCCCACAACATTGATCTGGACAATCTAAGTGACAAACCAAATTACTTTGTAGGGACTTTAACCCACAAACCGTTCCTTCGACCGATCTTGGTTTAGGGACTTTCACCCAAGAGCTAATTCCTCCTCACTCTTTAGATTGCATGCCAAGATGTCTTGATCCTCCTGCAAAACTGTGATTGTCCACACTGCCCGATTAGTCAAACCTCCAAGGCTCCACATTAACTGTTCGAGCTCCATGCCATGTAACGCATCACGATTTTCTTAACATCGTGATCAAACAAACCGATTGGTTAACTCCACCTGCAACTCAAGCTCATTACAACACCTGTTTCTCGAGCTCTATGCCATGTCCCATCACGATTTTCTTACCATCGTGATCAACCAATCCGATCGGTTGACACTGCCTGTAACTGGAACCCGTTTCAACACCTATTGAGACTATGTGTTTTCTAGATCTCCTTTACCTTCATCTCTAATACCAATTTGTTGGGGGAGTGGAAGTGCCAGAACATGGAGATCCAATGAAAACCAGATAAAGAGCAACCACACACAAACACAAGATACAACGTGGTTTGGCACAAACCGGCCTACATCCATAGGCGAGAAGAGATTCCACTATGATTCGTAGAGATATTACAACAGTAGGGTACCAATACTGTGTACATGCCTTTTTATCATGTACCACTCGATGAGCCTATCCCCTTGCTGCGAGTGCCAACAATGTTTTTCCTACTCTACCAGCCCATATACTACCTCTGCCCATCAACGCCTCATGGGACTGCATCTCTCTCAATCTCGTGTCTTTTCAACCAAAAACCTAGGTACCTATTTATAGAGTTATAAACCTAATTCCTTGTTGGACAAGGATTACAATTCCTTGGAGCACAAGACTTATCTAACAAGAAATTCCTAACAAAATACAACTCTAAAATTGAAACCTAATTAAAATAGAAATTTGAGACACAATTCCCAACAAGAAGGGAGGACAGTAATGACATTAGAATTCTCTTGGAATTTCATTATATTTTCCAATTTCCCCCTTAAAGCTTTCTTGGTTTTCATTCCGGCGTACTCTCCAGAGATCTCCATTCTGTTCACATTTTGGTGACTCCACTAGGATGGTATCCTTGTAACTTTCATTGGCCAGTCGTGCAATCACATTTTTTCTAGTGTGCCAACACAAAAGAGCATAATGGATCTTCACTCATCCTCCAAGTCTTATGGATAAAACAGTATTCGTACCTAACTCGCCAATCGTTTTGAAAAGTTGGAGATGTAGCGGGCACATTTTGAAAACACCATTGGCTATGAACAATATTGTCTTGCCATGTTCCGCTCCCACTGAGGCATTGATAGCTTTTGACAATGCTGCCAATCCAGTTGTGCCATGGAATAGAGGATCCGCCACGGAGTTTGCTCAAAACCTTGCTAAAGACATTCAAATTTACATGAGCTTGACATGACATTTATCCACTTTCTTGACTAAAGGTTGTGACGACTCAAGCAGCAAATGCCAATTCAGTGATGACAAGGCTCCTCCACATTGTGGAGTATGGTAGAGGTTGAAAGCAGTATTGAAGAACTGGTCACCGAAGGAGCAATGCAATTACACTAGTCTAACGAAAAGCCCTCATAAAGAGAACTCCGTCTTTACCATCAAATGTAATAGTACAAAAGCTTGTTAAATTCCTCACAAGATCTTCAGGAGAAGAATTGCCAATGGAGATATTGAGTCACCTCAAAAGTTATGGCAATGACAATTACCTCATCACAATGACAGGGCCAAAAAGTCAACATTATCATGCACTATGACAAGCTTGAAGAAATAGTTCCCAGTGAACTACACATGATTACTCTCTCTATCTTTTACATGACTGAAACCCTATAAAGCATAATGTACGTCTTTATTGCATGCATTTTGGTATGTGGTTGAGTGTGGCTACGTGTTTAAGCTCGAGGTTTATCAAATTCATAAATCCAAGGATATGGAGAGACAGTTAAAATTAATATTGTTTTAATATTACTCCTATTTTAGATCAAAGTAGAGTTTTTGATTTGTGAATTTCACTTGAATTATCAAACATGCTTGCAAGGTGCACGCATGTGCAACCGGACATGTAGGACGCATAATTCATGCCTATGTCTGAGTGGAGTGTGTCTAACTTGGGCACTTCACTAATTTATTAGTCCATTTAACATAGTTGCACATTAACACTTTATTGTACCAACCTTTTTGAAGTCTAGCATTTTAATTGACCAAGTACTTCTATGATATTGGGGTTGGGGGGTGGGGCTTAGGGTCATACGTCGCAACTCACAAGACACTCTGATGGTTGTCATCAAGCAATAATAATTTGTTTGCTGCCAAGGATTCCTGAACTAACTTGACCCGTCAACTGTTGATTAGGTAGCATTGACTGTGATTGACACCTTGTATACTCAGGGCCGGCCTTGGGCCTAGGCGGCCTAGGCGGTCGCCTAGGGCCCCAAAACTTTTTAATTTTTTGAGGGCCCCCAATTTCTACGAAGCCCACTAAATGTTATTTTAAAGAAAAATAGTAACTAATAGTCCAATACATTAGTCTGGGCCAAAGTTTAGTAACAAAGTGGGCCTCATTTAAAAAATAATGATAATGGTCCAATACAATGGTCCAAAGTTTAGTAACAAAGTGGGCCTCATTTAAAAAATAATGATAATGGTCCAATACAATAGTCTGAGCCTCATTTTAAAAACAAAAAACAAATTACTACTAACTATTTGTCTTAGGCTTTTTTTTTTTTTTTTTCGGAACACCTTTCCTTTTATTCTTCTATCTTCACAACTAGCATGCAAGTGCGGCAAGGCAACGACTTTTCTTTGGAGATTGTGAGTACTTTAATTGATAATTTTACAGTTCAAAATTCAAGACGATCACATTTACTTTGATATGAAGTTTAATTGTGATTTTTGTGACTAAGGTGTATTGAATATTTTATTTTAATTTTTTTATGTGAAATGGATCGTGCTATTTATAAAGTACTAAGACGAGGGTTTTTTTTTTTCCAACATTAATTTATTTTATTTGCTTATAGTCTCATTTTAATAAAATTTTTGCACTCATATAGAATTTCTCCGCACGTGAAACTTTAAGTAGAAAGGGCCCTCATTTGAAAGTCCGCCTAGGGCCTCTCAATATTTTTGGAATCTCAAGGCCGGCCCTGTGTATACTACTCGATATGCATGTGCATGCTCAAAACATGATATGCAGATGGGAAAAATGTGGGTATCAGACCCCATATCATTTCATGTCTTCAAGACTGCACCCTTGATGGCACACTAGTTATGTCACATGTCTCCATGCTGACAAGCCACAGGGCATGGTCGTGCTTTATCCCTATCCCCAAACGATGGGGGTTCTTCATTTGCTGATTGGCATATGGAGACATCTCTGTTTACTTTGTGATCTTTTAGCCTTGTGACACATGCTAGACCTGGACTGCCAAAGTCCAACTCATAATGACTTGTTTTGGTTTTTTTGTCAACACATACATTATTTTGTCATGGACCTTGATTCATGCTGCACGAGCAAAATTAATCTAGCTCCTGTATTTGGCTTGAGCCATCTTCTCAATTGTGTAATCTCCCATCGTATGCTTTATGCCCATATCTTTTGGTCAATGTCAATTACCTCATCTCATCAAAGCCGCATTTGGGCGTTGCATCCTTAACACATCTTATGCCTGCATGTGTAGGGAATAGGGACCTCCTTGAACTTGGTGTTCTATTGTGTTGTGATCTCAAGTTGCACTATGGTCTACAAGGATATCTTAGGGATTTTGTAACTCTACAACTGAAATAAAGGGTTCGTCAAGATGTATTTCTCATTAGGGTCCACATCTTGGTGGATTTTGTTGAGTCATAACACATCCTCTTGGATGCTCGTCTCATGATTGTATTCTACACGTCACTGAGGATATTTTATTATGAATTGTCAATATCTTCATTTTGCTTTATGTGTTGTTTGGTAACTCAAAGGAGTGCTTAACTCTAGATAAATTAAGTGATAGCCAATTAAGTGCACATGATAACACAGTTCGGATATCACAAAATATTAAGTTTCACTTAAAATGAGATGAAATTTTAAGTGACAGGGATCTTACTCATCGCTTAACACAAAATTCCTACAAGTGTCGAAAAAGTTCTCAATTCACAAGAAGTACTTAAAATTCAATTCTTAAAATTTTTAGTACTTAATTTTCTGATTTATCAAAAGCACCTTAGTCAGCTTATCCCAATAAATGTTCTGTGATCCCGATACACACTACCTCTCCTTTGCACATAGCGTCTTCTCCTGCCTTTTAGATTGCCTTGATTTTCACACTAGCCCATTCTTCAGGGTCCTCCATTATCCTATGTGTGATACTTCCGTTTCTAACCAGATTCAGATATTATTAATAGGTCAGGTGTATAATTACATTGACAGCCTGATCTTGAATATATGATTTTAGTAATTTAATGTTAACTGAACCAACTTATTCAACTGGGAAGATAATGGTGCTTCTGAAACTTAATTAATATCAAATTGTAATTTTTAAACTTTAGATGCTATCGTAATATTAGATATGGATCAGGTTTTAACAGATTACACATATTTCCAAATGTGATTTTTTTTTTTTTTTGTTTTCAGATTAAAAAGAATAGGTTTAGATTAATGTATTACAGTCCTTACGAAATTTTTGCTTGCCTGTTTTATTGCTTAGATGATGGTCTAAACTATCTACAGAACTTGTTGCAACTTTCTAGTTCTTAAGATATGGAAAAGGTTTGAACTGAAAAGGATTAGAATCTAGTGCCTTGTCTAGAATGACGAAATGTCCACTTTTGGTTGGATTCTTTAGTGTTCTTGTTCCAGTCTATACCATCCATTGAACCAGGCCTTGTTGGTCCGCTAGTCCCACCTACAAGGGGTGCTGGACAACCTATGCCATTATTTTGCACAAAGTGGATTCTATTGAACTCGAACCTGCGGTCTCACTTGTTCGCCCAAGCTTTTATCATTGCAGCAAGCAATGGCCCTTGGGTTACCACATAATGTCAAGTTTACCTATACCAACATATTTGCAGGCTATTTCTGTGACTATCTTATGTGTAGCTATTTTCTGAAGGTAATGAGAGTGCATAAAAATAGTGGTCCAAAAGCTCCCTTACACCAGCCACACATCCTGCCCCTCTCAAATTCGAAATCTCAACTCTCTCCCTCTCTCTCTCCTCCACATATTGTCATCTTAGTGATTACACTTCATTTTCTCAGCACATTCTGCGCAGTAGTGATTATTTAAACCTATAGAAATACTACATGAATGCTATGATAGATATTTTATTACATTGGCTTTTGATCAATCCATGTTTATATCTGTATATGAGTTACTAGATCTGAAAGTCTTTGTTCTGTGCTTGATAGATCGATCCAGATTATTATTCAGGGCATTGACAGTCTTTGTTGCATGTCTCTTAATTGAGTATTAGAATCAATATAATTGGCGAAGAAGAAATCTCTCTTACATTATTGATCCTCAAGTATTCTTGTTGTTCTGCAGTGGTTTACAGTGTCCAACCCCTGTTTCTTCATTGTTAAAGACCAAAAGAAGTCCAAGTAGGCGGTCGAAAAGTAGGTGGGAACCTATATCAGAGGAAAAACCAGTCGACAAATCAGCATCTACCGCTCTCGATACTTTAAAATATGCTGGTTGGGTTCATGTTAATGAAAGTAACAAAAAGGTATTCCTTTGTTCTTTCCTCTTTGCTTTTTGCAATGCAAAGGTAATTGACAAAATTTTCTGTATCTATTTCTTTCTTTATGCCTTTTTTTTATATCATTAAATTTTTTTTTTTATTGGGGACGGGTTTGGTTCATGTCTCTTCTTATTCTTCTTTTTTTTCCCCCTCCCTTTGGTTGTGCTATGATATGACCTTATGTTTATTTGTTGTTGGTAGTTCTTTATTATGAGCTATGAAAGCGTTATGCATTCTTATCTTAGCACTGACTTATTATAACCTATGTTACACTAATCTTCAAAATTGTGTGAACTACTTGTGTGAGACATAGGACTTTTGAACATGGGTATGCAATGTGTTATACATGCCTACTTGGACATGCACCTCACAGGCGTGTCCAATGTTTCGTGTCTTTTTTATAATTGTACTTAAAACTCTTATTATATTCCTTTTGTTATGTTATTACATAAAACTCTTATTATATTCCTTCTGTTATGTTATTACTTCATAACAATTGAAATATCTATATTGAACACTGTTGCATAATAATAATATTTTTACTTTAGAAAAAATAGAAGAATACTAAATAATATGAGTATTTATTTGTTTTCTGTGTCCTTAGATTTATGTTATTGATAAATCTGACATTCAGACATATACCTGCACCTGGCACTCGTGTCGTCAATTTTACATAGGTTATAACATTTTGCCTTGCATAGCAAATACAAAAAGGCTATTATATATATATATCATTGGATGTTGAGAACTACACATCTGATCTAAAAGGTGCAATATATTAATTAATTTCATAAAATCTTGTACACCTTTCATGTGGAAAGTCAGAGAATATGTTTATCTGTTGTTGGTAGATCTTTACTATGAGTTGTGAAGGCATTATGCATTCTTATCTTAGCACTGACTTATTATAACTCATGTTACATGAATCTTTGAAATTGAGTTAAATACTCGTGAGGAACACTCGAATTTTGAACATGGGTGTGAGATGTGTTGTACATGCCTACTTGGACATGCACCTAACAAGCATGTCCGATGATTCATTTTTATTATATAGTTGTACATAAAACTCTTATTATGTTCTTTTTGTTACGCTATTACTTCATAACAAGTGAAATGTCTATATTGAACCAGTCTCTTTCATTATTAGATATTTTATTTTACAAAAGATAGAAGAATACTTATAATGAATAATTACTTGTGTTTTGTGTCCTTAGACTTGCGATTTTGATCAATCTGATACTCAGATATACACCTGCACCCTACATGGGTACCATCCATTTAACATAACTTGTATAACAGAAGAGAAAATGCTATTATATATATCATTGGATGTTGAGAAGTATATGTACCTGCACCCTACACGCATACCGTCCATGTAACATAACTTGTATAACAGGAGAGAAAATGCTATTATATATCATTGGATGTTGAGAAGTAGGCGTCTGGTCTAAACAGTGCCATATATTAATTTCCTTTCATTAAATCGTGTGCAGCTTTCAGGTGGAAAATCGGAGAACAAAGATGGTTTGAGCAATATAAAATTTTTGTTATCAGAACAGAAAACTACTAACAGAAATGCCCTGAGACCAGTTAAGAGGCAGCGTTTTGGCGATGGTGTGGATGCAGCTGACAATGGTGATGCATCCAGTGAAAGTGATAAGGAGCAAAATTTAACAGCATATTACTCCGGTGCAATAGCACTTGCCAATTCACCGGAGGAAAGAAAGAAACGTGAAAATCGCTCTAAGCGTTTTGATAAGGGACATGGAAATCTAGCAGAAAATAATCATTCGAGATCAAAAAATGTCAGAGCTGGAAACTTGTACACTAGAAGGGCTAGCGCATTGGTGCTTAGTAAAAACTTTGAAGATGGCAGTATCAGGGCTGTTGAAGATATTGATTGGAACACCCTTACTGTGAAGGGGACCTCTCAGGAGATTGAGAAACGTTATTTGCGTCTCACTTCTGCCCCTGATCCTGCCACTGTAATTTTCTCCCTTTTCATCTTGTCTCTTGACATTTGGGGTTGAAAATGAAATGAAGTTCAAAAGGTGAATTGATGGATTTTTCATGCATAGTTCGCAGCTTGCTAAGAAAATGAACACTTTGCTTGCAGGTGAGACCTGAAGAAGTGTTAGAAAAAGCTCTACTTATGGTTCAAAATTCTCAAAAGAATTACCTTTACAAATGTGATCAGTTGAAATCTATTCGCCAAGATCTAACTGTACAACATATAAGAAATGAGTTAACGGTTAAGGTACATTTCATTCCTGATACTGCTATCTGGTTTATTTTCTTTTTTCTTGGTCACAACTTGTTTCTTTATTTACTTTTTTGATGAATGTATGAATATTATCGTGATAATTATGTTTCATACATTTGTTTAGGTGTATGAAACTCATGCTCGATTAGCAATAGAAGTTGGAGATTTGCCAGAGTATAATCAGGTTGGTACCGACTGTTCTTGGAACCATTTTGACTCTGAAATTTCCCTATTTTCCATGTTTTGTCATACTGCCCCTTGTAAATATTTTGAGCTGTTTCTCATTCGTGTTTTGGTCTTCCTTTTGAGATTATAAATTATATTAAGTTATGTGCCATCCTCCTATAGCCCAAAGAAGAAAAAGGTTAAGCGCCAAATAAAAAATGGAACCATTTCCAGTCTGCTATTAGCACCTGGCCAAAGAGTCTAATGCAATGGCTTGCTATTTATAAGACCAAAAGTCCTCATTTTTTTAGTGTTACCGACAGTATTTGCTTTGAAAATTGGTGATTGCATACTAGATAAACCGGCAATATAAAAAATCCTGATCTAAGCTGCATATTAGGTTGCACAAGAATCTCAATCCCTCTTTTTTCATATATATAGATCAAGTAGAGTGTCAGGCATAACACACCTGCTTTTTATCATGCATTATCTTCCAGTGTGTGATTGGGATGATAGTGGGTTTCAGCAAATTAACTTGACATGTTTTAAATTTAGTTACATGTCCTAAACTTTTTTAGTTGTAGTGTAAGGAAGGGATATTGTTGGTATTATAGCGAGAGAGAAAAAAGTAGGTAACAAAACAGGCCTGCAGCCTGCTTTATTAGGTGGTACTAGATTATGTGTGAAACAATGCAGAAAATATTTTAATGAAGTATGAATATATACAATTCAACCATACTGGACAAAAGTTTTAAAATCCCAGCCAGTTAAAGTTGGCTAAACAAATTGTCTATCACAATTCATCTATAATAGGATCACAGTATTCATTAAGTGTCCTTGACCCACATGTTTCACCTACCTCTTTTTCTTGTAGCTCCATTGAATCAAACCACTCCCTACCGGTGCTTTCACTCTTCTTCATTGCACATAACATTCCATCTTAAATGATTCTTGATACCAAATGGTACGACTTCTATTTCTCAATTCTCACAATGCATTTGTTTCTTGTTTCCTTTTGTTGTCACTCATCCATTTCAACATTCCCATTTGGAGGCATTCATTTTCTTTTTCTATTTTTGTGGGCATATAACTATATAGTGGTGCGTACAATGGACAGAGTATCTCAATATGAAAAGGCGCTTGCAAGTTCATTTCATACAATAAGCATTACAACTATAGAATTTTAAGAGACTTAATTTTTGTTGTAGTCCTATAGTGTATGTGTATGGTTTTTATTTTATTATTATTATTTTTTGCTATCTTAGCCATATATAATAATAACTCTCGGTGTCCTAATTATTGTTTTAGTCCTATAGTATGTGTATGGTTTTTTTTTTATTATTATTATTATTTTTTGCTATCTAAGCCATATTTAATAATAACTCTTGGTGTCGTGTTGAGCTTTTTTCTTATTCATCTATGAAAATAGATGTTTTGGCTGAAAACATATTTTATTGCATAGCTAAAAATAGTTGGTTGAATTGGCATCAAAGCTAATTTGCTTATTAATTTTTTTTTATACTTGTTGGATGCTTTATTTTATTACAGTTGCATTATTTTTGCGGTGCTTTGTGGTTGCAAAGCTTGGTAAATGTGAATATAAATGGTGGTCAGGAATCTGTTGTTTTTGAGTTGAAAGAAAGGAAATGCTAGTTGCATTTAATTTCACATCAACTAGATGTGTTGGCTGACTTTCTTCTTTTTGTTTGCAGTGCCAGTCACAGTTGAAAACACTTTATGCAGAAGGAATAAAGGGATGTCATATGGAATTTTCTGCTTACAATTTACTTTGTGTTATATTGCACTCTAATAATAACAGAGAGCTCTTATCAGCAATGTCAAGGTTCGTATATTGTACAGAAAAATGGTTTGCTTGCATTTGTGTTAGCTATTTGTGTTATTCTTCCCTGAAATCCCCTGTTGTTATATTGCTGCTCTGAAAGTTGTTATGTGTCAGTGGATACCCAAGCTCCTTTAAGTGATTGATCAGTTTCATTTCTAGACCAGAATTAAAATTTTGAAGTGTTATTTATACTAACCATTTTCATTTAGTGCTTAACTTTCATGGAAGGTTTGTCTGCCTGGGTGACAGTTTGTATATTGAAAACAGTCTTTTTAAAGTGACTGAATTAGATGTAAATGCACCTGAGAGAATCATCAAGTGCATTTGCCTTATAACTATATGTAATTGTGACGTCTGTAATTGAAAAATTACTTGCAAGATATATATTTTTCTTTTATGTTGTGGCCCGAATTTTTTCAACGCGACCCGGTTTTGACTTCAAAAATGAGCTTTGTGCGGCCTGCCCCTAGGAAAAATTTTATGACCCTTTTTTCGCTTGCGGGTTTTAGACCCGGATTAGGACTCTCTTGTAGCCCGATATATGGCATCTAAGGTATGCCGGTATGGAGTGAGTAACAAGAGAAAACACTGAAAACGCAAAAAGAGAGTGAGAGATCTAGAGCTAGGGTTTGGGGTTGAAACTTGTAATCTCCTGATTTTCGCATAATGAAATCTTTCGCCGGATCTTCGCCGTGGACGTAGACACATCGCTGAACCACATAAATTCTTGTATTCTGTGTATTGTGCTTGTTTTGTTTTGTGTCATATTTCGTGATTGTGCTTGGTTTGTCGGCCGTTTTCACAACATTTTCAATCCTATCATAGTTAATGTGAGGCTTGTTTGGAATTTAAAGCACCCTGTTTGGTGCTCGGATGGAACCTGCTCAAATCTTTAAAAGTTCAAAAGGTATATATGCTGAAAATAGATTAGCTCTTCCTTCTGTTCTGGTTCTCCAGCTATGAATCTGAAAGTGCATTGAGAAAGGCTAAAATAATTTTTTTGCGGCCTTTTATATTGTTAGATAGGGCTGACCTTAGGAATAAAAATTGATGAAATACGGCATGGAAAAATGTTAATGCATGAAATCTAGCCACTATATCAGGTTTTCTCCCAGAAACTAAGTAATGCTGAAGGGGATGGAGAGAGGAGGACGAGAGAGATTAGGAAAATAAATAATGGAGAAGAAGAAGCATTGCAGTTGATAGTCTTGGCTGGAATTCAAGATCATGATTGGATTCATCTAGTTCACATAGACTTTGACAATATAACTGGAAATAACATTTTCAGTTTTTGCATAAATTGGGTTTGGTTATGATATGCCAGCAAAAACCTGTTTGGGTTTTGGCATAGCTGTAAGGCAAAATTCGCAAAGATAAATGTTGCCTCTTTTTTTTTCACCCTTCAATTCTAATAACTTGAAGGTATCTGTTTGATTACAGTTACTTCACCTTGAATTCAGAATGGACTGAAATTTTGTTTTCTTTGGTTTCTAGATTATCAGTTGAAGCCAGGAAGGGGGAAGCTATAAAACATGCTCTTGCAGTCCGTGCAGCTGTTACTTCCGGAAATTATGTCCTGTTTTTCAGACTATACAAGACAGCTCCTAACCTGAACACTTTTCTTATGGGTCAGTATATATATATATATATATGTATATATATATTAACTATTTCTATGTAGCTTCCAGATTATGCAGAAACATCAAACAGCTGAGTTGGTATATTTATCTTGCTGCAGATCTTTATGTTGAAAAAATGAGGTACACAGCTGTGAAATGTATGTCTCGTTCATATCGCCCTACAATCCCTGTTTCATACGTCGCTCAGGTTCTGGGCTTCACCAATGTCTTGCCTCGAATTGAAACAAGTGACGAGAAGGACACGGATGGACTGGAAGAGTGCATGGATTGGTTGAAGTCTCATGGTGCATGCCTTATCGCTGATAACACTGGAGAGATGCAGCTTGACACGAAGGTATGTTTAGTTCCTGCATAATAATACAAATATAAGTTTGCTATCCTAGTCCAGACCAGAGATGGTGCTGGGCTTAAAGAGCATTTGGTGAAGTACTGAAGTCCTTATTTTAAGGACCAAGATGTAAACATTCTGCTGTTAGTTATGTCTTACAGCATGTATAGCTAGCTTATATGTGGCTTATACGTTACTCAAACTGTGCTAGAGATGTTTTCATGGTAATAAATTGGGAATAGTCAAAAGATCCAATGTACCTTCCTCTCTCTCTCTCTCTCTCTCTGGTACACGTATATGGAATTGTCATTTTTACTCATTTTTACGACATAAGTCAAATTCTGGCATTCACAACTTCCCAGTTTTAATTTTAGCATCAACATCTCAAGTGGGGTCCTCATTTTTGTTGCAAGTCATTCACTTAAGATGCTTTAGGCTTTTCACTCATGAATTTGTAATTGTGGTGGCTATCTTGCCAGTTTATTTTCTGCAAAATGAGCAAGATATTAGCTTTTGAGCATTTAGCTTCAATAGTGTTGACAATATTATTTTGTTTGTTTATTTGGTTAAAGTTATGCAAATGAAAGGGTCATTGATTTGCAGAGTTCTGCATCGAGTCTCCACATGCCAGAACCTGAAGATGCCGTTTCCCATGGAGATGCCACCCTCGCAGTTAATGATTTTTTGACACGGACTTCCTGATAGCCAAGTTCATCAATATCCAAATGTATCTCTGAGAATTGGTGAGAATAGTGACAGGATCATGCTGCTCCCAACAATCTAATTTACAAGAGGAATCATTGGTTCCCAGGACGGACTTGGAATGCAGAAAAGGTTGATCATGTGGGGATTAGCTGTAACGTCGTCAGCGGAGAGCATGGATTAATCACAAAATTATGAGATGAGATGAGATGAGAAATGTGTGAAAAAATAGAAGAATTGAGGTTACCCTCGAAAATTCTTTTAGGATAGTGGAGGGGCATCAACCAGTGTAACAGTGTTTCATTTTGAAGAAATCTTCATTCTTTTTAGCTGAATAGACATCATGATGAATATACTTTGAGGGGAAACAGAAATAAGGAAATATAACATGTATTCTGGTTATTCTTAACTGTATTCTGGTTATTCAACACAAGTTTGCTACATCTCTTTTTCCGAGGTTGCAGTAATGTCAAATGTTTATAAATCTCAAGTCATTATGCCATTAGCTCTTAAATTTTATGCAATTGCCATTGATAATCAAACTTTGTTCTTGGTGCTGGACCTGGACCTGAACCTTATTGTTCTCAATTCTCATAACTAACGAATAGGTGTGCAATATTTTACATGCTGTGGCAGCCTTTTGAGGGAGGCATAAAGGAGGGAATGATGAGACACTAACAATTGCCAGGGTCTACGTCTGGTCAAGGACAAGGATCTTTTCTCAGTTGTATTTGATGTTACACTGCATGAGACAAGGATCTTTTCTCAGTTGTATTTGATGTCACACTGCATGAGACAAAGGGACTATATTCTTGGTCAATCACAAGCGTGACTAATTCGCAATTTAATGTGTCAGTTTTTATTTTATTTTATTTTATTAATCTCGAACTATGTAATACAAGTAGCTATCAAGAGAGGTGTAGTATCCAGCAAAAAAGGTTTGCACCGATCAAGGCACAGGGCTATAATCACCAATGGCAGTGTAGAAGATCTCATTTGTTGTCAATTATTTCATTTATTATAAACCAGAGCTTGAATAATGATGGGCTCATTTCTGCACAATAGTCTAATATTTCCGTTTTTGTAATTTTGAAATGTTGTTTCACTAATGAGCACAAAACAAAGAACAACATTGTGGAGATATTTGAACCAAAGTACCAAAAACCAGACATGCACAAAAAATACATTACACACATTTCTATTCTTGCATTTTTTGTAATTTTGAAATGTTGTTTCACCAATGAGCACAAAACAAAGAACAACATTGTGGAGATATTTGAACCAAAGTTCCCAACAAAGAGACATGCACAAAAAATTCATTACACACATTTCTATTCTTACATTTTTACCATGTGATAGAGTACCAAAAGCTCCATCTTTCTTCACTGCTCAAATCAATATTTCATAATCTTGTATGCTAGATTATATCCAAGTTAGTTTCAAGTTAATCCGTAAGAATTATATCCACTGTACACATCAAAATCACTAGAAAGACAGACATTGCCTCAAGCCCCCTCCCTCCCCCAACCCCTTAACAAAACAAACTATACTTCAAGGCCAAACCGGAATACATAGATGGGGAAACTTTTTAAAACATCCATATACACACTAGTTAGAAACAATGAAAATCAGAAAACACTGAGTAACAATATTGTCAAAAAGGGCTTCATACTGTTTTAATATATCAGCCAAATGTGTGCACCCCCGGCACATATAATTCAATCTGCATTAAAAAGTTTCATCCTGCTGATGCAATGGTTTGGATGTGGCCCTCGGATACTAGGGCCCAGAAACAAGCATGTAAAAGTACAGTTATTATAAATGATTTCATTTAGCTAAACAAAATGTAAAAAAAAAAAGAAAGAGAAAAACGATCAGTTGTCATCTCGTACAAGCTAAAACCTTGCATTGTATCAAAATAATGCATAACAACTTACTGATAAATGCACCAACCAAAACCATGCAAGTGAAGCAGCTCAACTCAATATAAAAGTTTGGGGAGAAATTCTATTAACAGCTTCACCAATTATATCTGGTCCTCGTCCGTGAAGTTAACAGCAAGTTCCCAATAATGAGCAACCCCAGCATCAGAAAAAACTTTACGGGCAGCAGCTTCAGTCCTGCACTCGTGAACATGAAACCTGTTGAAGCTTTGTTTAGCAACACTCCCCTGCCACACTAGCACACACTTGTTGATAGGTTTGTCCTCGTCTTCATCCCCATCTTCATCTTCATTTTGCACAGCAGCAGCCCAATTTATCCGTTTAAGCATAAGCTTCCCATACCTCTTGATGGATTTGTTTCCACCCTCAACAACTATAACACTAATGCCATCTGAAATCACAGCACATCCTGTCAACCGGTTCTCCTGGGCATTAACATCAACCTTAAAGCGGGTTTGGGGGTGTGAAAGGCTATTGATCTTGTATACTGAAACTATGGTCTCCATTGTATTTGGGTCATCAAAAAGTTTCCTCTCCTTCTTTTCACGACGTTCAGCAGGAGTGAGTTTACGTGCAATATTCCTGTCCACGTGTGCTTGTTCACGCTCAGCAGCAGCGCTCCTTATTTCCATTTCAAGCCTGGTGGGATCTTGGGTTGCTTCAGAGCCAAGAACTTTCATGAGATTGCTCATTTTAACTTTAGGTTTCGGGGGTTCTATCAAGCCTTGTCTGATCATCTCCTGCCTATCCTTTTCCCTAGCCAGACGCCGTTGTGTACGGAGTTTCTTCTGTTCCTTCTTGGTCAGCTTCAGGGGTTGAGGCGGAGGTGGAGCTGGTTCAGCAGGGGGCTCTATGGGACGCGGGTGTTCCACATAGATAGTAATCCTATCCGTCTTCAATTTATCTTCAGCCATGTTACCATCATTGATGTCACCATAAGTACCAGAATGCAGAAGTGGCACATCCCTAATCATTTCACCAAGCACAATTAGAGAAGCATCAATTACATATAGTGCAATGGGGAAAATGTTTTCGGAAGCAATTTACTTCCCCTATTTCAAGTTCTTTGAAAGGAAAGGAAGAAATTTAGGAAGAAAAAAAAAAGGAAAAGGAAGAAAATTTTGTGGTGGAGGGCTTCAGCTGTTACTAACAAACTCCAATTGCAACCTCATCTATACAAACGACCTCTAAAAAATTTTAAGCCTATAAAGGGAAGGAAAAGAGGAGGGTGGGGAAAGTTTCCATTGTATGGATAGATGGAGCATCCCTACTGGCCCACCATTATGCTTCCATCAAAAATTGGGAGGAAGAGACAAGAGAAAAGGTAATATTTGCTGGATAAAACTAAAAGAATGCTATTACCCTCATTTAAGTGTATTAATTTATATTTCTAGGATATGGAGGAGAAAAAATGATATCATCCATTTCCTTCACTTCCATTCAACAAAACAAGAGGAATGGACACTCAGTCTTCCCCAGGGATGCTTCTTCCATCCCCCCTCCCCTCCATTCCATCCATTTTTCCATCCCTCCTATCAAATGGAACACAAGTAAACTGGAAAATGCAAAATAAATAAATAGAATTGGTGGTGGACTTCAGCTGGTACTTTTCAGCTCCAATTGCAATTCTCTACCTAACTAAACAAGCTCTCAAAATTTTCTACCTAAATGGGAAAATGGCAAACCACCAACCACATCCCAGGTCCATATTACAGAAAGTGTTTAGCAAATGCAGACAAAGGTAGAGCCATTGACAAAATCTTTTCAGTTTACTGCTTGTACAACCCAAAAAGAAAATTCTTCAGTTCTTTTTTTTTGTAAAAAAAAAACAAAAAACATCAGCAGGGAATCAATTCAGCATATTTTTCAAACAAAAATTTTTGTCAACTTACCACCACTCAATTTCAGGAATTGGTTCCTTTGGTTTTTCTTTGGTGATAACTCTCGCTGATACCTCTATCAAGTTTGGATTTATATCAGGCTCTGCCTTAGCCTTTGCCAGCTGTGCTTGCTTTGCCTTTAGTTCTCTGGCTTGTGCTTCTCCAAATTGACTCTGTAAGCAAAAAGCAACTACAATCAAAACATCATTCCTGAGAAGATCAATAGAAAAAAATATATATAGGCCACAATACATACTTTCAACTTAATTATCTCTGCCTCTTTTGCCCATTTTCCTTCCTCTACAAACTGAAAACTCATCCTCTTGGGCCTCAAAAGCTTATTTTTATCGATACCCATCCTTGCATCATAATGAGGATTTGTTTCTGGATCCACGTCCAATTCAGGTTTCAGAATTTGGAATGCTTCTTTTTTCTGCTTGTTAATGTTGACCTGGATAGTTTGAATAAAGATCAGAAAAAAGAACTAAAAAACAAAAACTGGAATAAAAATAGAAAAAATTGTGAGCAGGAAAATAAGAAACAGACCTTTAGGGTGCTCAAGTTGTTTACTTTAGTTGTATTTACCACATTTCCTTGCTCATCTATTTCCCTACCCAGTGCATCCAAACGAAGAACAGGAGCCTTGGCAGGCTTAGGCTGGATGGTAACCTCTGGTGGCATCTGTCCTGGAAACATGTTTATAAGTGGAGCAAATTGTGGGTCCTGACGAAATCCCATCTTGGCAGCAAGCTCCTGTGCACGTTTTACAGCTTCAAAGTTGGGTGCTGTAAGCCCAGCTTGAGGAACCATGTCACCAGTGGGTGCAGCAGCTGGTACAATTGATGCACTTTGTGTTGCTCCAGCATTAATAGTGACAGCAGGTACTGACGAGCCAGGGGCAGGAAGTATTCCTGAACTGGAAGGTGGGGCTTTAAGGCCATCCTTCAACCCCACCTGCGGGCTTTCAGAACTTGAGTTAGCACCCTTGTTCAACTGCATGAGCAAAATGAGAACAGATCACCAGAGCATAACTGAGGAAAGAAGAAACAGAAAATATGGAACATTTATCTGAAAATATATAATCCAGAATAAGCAAAACAAATTATAAGTGCTCACGATATATTTACTGATTAACAACTTACCTGTGGGATCTTCTTAAGCTTCTCAGACAACTCCTTTTGCATTTGTAGCGCTTTCTTAGCTTTGGCTAATGCATCAAGAGAAAAACTTCCACTTTTCCCTGCAGCTGAAGATGTCCCATCTGTACTGGATTTTCCAGGAACCTCATGAGATCTGGTAATACTAACTCCCTTATTTTCATTTGTGGTATAAATCGAAGATACCTTGGTAGGAGGGGGATGACTAGTGAGCAAAGAGGTCTCAGTCAGAGTCCTTGATGCCATATTGAATGGTGGTTCCAATGCAGCACCCTGCAAAGAATAAAAGTGAAATGCACAAATCAAGCGACAATTAGAAGACCTCGCCAATCATTTTTCATATATCAAATATAATCTTTGCACAATGAGGAAAATCAGATTACCTCACCAACAACACTTCTTTCATAAATCATATACAATACTTGTGCACTGAGAAAATATATAACTTAGAGACAATTTGTAGTAACAAATCTAGAACTACATTATATCATGGTCTCATGCCATAAAATTGCACATGTCACCTATTAAATCATTGCTACCAAGGTTGCCCAACAAAATTGAAATACACACACTACTTCTACCAATAAAAAATGTGCTTCTCTCAAATTTAAACAATAATCAGAGTCCACATTTTATACACAATCTACAGTGGCAGTCAGTCACAAAAATGGTAAAGGCAACGCTCCACTAGGATTTAAAATTTTCAAGAAATTTGTTAAAGAGTCTAAGCAAGTACTGACGGAAAATCCACAGAAATCATAAGAAAAATAAACGGCATCATAGTAAATATAGAGAAGAAATAAAGGAGGCAACAACTAGATTACTAAATTGTGTGTATTGCATCAAAGGATGTGAGAATCTGGGCAAAGATGTCTTTCATTTTCAGTAAACGTTAATAAGATTTGTACCAGAAGAATGTGTTAGATCATGAGGGATTAAAAGGGGTAAGAAAATTCCATAGGTTACAAACCTCTTTCGTCCCCAGAACTATGTATAACCAGAACTAAATTATAGGTTTATAACCCATTCTTATGGCACACAATTTCGTTTGATCAGGTCATTCAAGAGGTGCATTATAAGTCTGCAACACCTAGCTCCATCAACAACTTCACAAAGGACAACTTTTGCTATCTATGTTAATACAAAACTAAACTATGTGAAGCAAACATAATGCTGTTAATAATAAAGAAAGTGATATCGAAAACTCACATTTCCAATTGAACCACCCCCGTTTGAAGTCATAACAATCTGATCATTATCGAACAGCTCATCTTTGGATTCTTTCTTCACCAAATTTTCATCAAAAATCCCCTTTTTACCTTCCTCAACATCTATATCTTCTTTCTTCACTCTATCCTCGAATTTCCTCCTTTCTCTCTTCTCTTCCCTACGACTCATCTCCACATCTTTTGCCTCACTACCCTTCACTCCTTCCTCGTATCTCCGGCTCTCCCTGTTCTTATCTACCCTCTCACCGCCATTCCGTTCCTTCGCAGCATCCTCAGCCCTGTCTTCGAACCGCCTCCTCTCCTTCCTCTCTTCCTTCATCCCATCCGAAACCCTAATTCTCTTATCACTTCCATCGAACCGATCCTCGCTCCCACCTCTCTCCTTCCTCTTATGCGAATGAGACGAATGCCTCCTATCTATCGACTCCTCTATCAAAACCCTATCCCTACTCTCTTCTCTCTCATACGAATTCTCGCGCTTGTAAACCCTATCTCTGCTTCCCTCTCTCTCACTTCTCGGCTCGTGCGACCTCTCGCGCTTCTCGCGACGATCGTGAGCCCTGTCTCTGCTACCCTCTCTCTCATTCCTCGGCTCGTTCGATCGCTCGCGCTTCTCACGACGATCCTGAGCCCTGTCTCTGCTACCTTCTCTCTCAGTCCTCGGCTCGTGCGATCTCTCGCGGTCGAGAGAGTACTCTCTGGATCTCCGGTGATCGTCGTCGTCGTCGGCGATGACTTGGCGATGCTTGGAACGGTGCTTGTGACGATCTTCATCGGCGGCTCTGGATTTGTCTTTGCTGCTTCGATGCCTGTGATGGTTGTCTCTATCTCTGTGTTCTTTGGTTGAATCTCTATCTCTATCTCTCTCGCGTTCGTCTCTGGTTTTTCGGCTCGATTTCTCCTCCCTATCCATTCTGTGGTTTCACTGCGATTCTCTCTCTCTCTCTCTCTCTTCTTTTGCTGAAATTTGTTGCGGACGATGGAATATGGCTTTTGGATTGGGTCGAGTCGAGTGGTTCGCCCCAACCAGACCTGGTTGGAGGTTAATGGAACTTCTTGTTATAGGAGTATATACTTATTGAGACTAAAAGGGTGCAACTCGGGTTGGGTTGTTGGAGATATCAATCTTACCCATGAAATATTCAAATCTTAATCTAACTAATCCAAGTCTAATTTATTTTTAAATTTTTTTATTCGAATTCTTGCAATTCAAATTGAGATTTTGAATTAGAATTCAAATTGTCACATCAACTTTATAATAAATATAAATATCCTATATTATACTACACTACACTGAATTTGTATAATTATAGATCACTTTCTTATTTTTATGACATAATAACAAATAAATCACTGACCAAATCAGTCTCATCATGATTTAAAATGTATAAAAAATAAAATTAAAATGCGAGTTTGAGTTTGAGTTGCTAATACATCAATTTAAACTTAACTCTAATTAAGTTTGAGTGAGATTTTTTAACTCAATGCCCAATCTTAATTGTAAAAATAATTGTCCAAACTTGTGCGGGTTCGACTCAAGTTGGATCCGAATTAGCCTGTCCATGTTGCACCTCTAGTATTAACCTTCTAAAAACTTATAATATGTGCATAATTTTTTTTAACACTAGAAGTTGAATAGCCTAACCTTTATTATTGTTGTCTAATTATTACACTTTTTTTTTATGAGGGTAAAAAGTAGAACTACACCCACACTGCCTCTAATGAATTTCGAATCCTGAACCTCTTATTCCGCTGGACCAATTGGTGGCCCAATTATTACACTTTTGCATCTCTTGTGAAGGATAAACATTTCTCATTGTACAATTTGTGATCAATATCCTGGATTCTTACTATAAAGTTTTACGGGTTTGGATGTTATTCGCAAACTTGGCCTTCAATTCACATACCTTTACATCATGTTTTATTGTTCATCTAGGTGGTTTACTTGGACATTATGTTGGCATGCATAATGTATACTTGGTTCTAAATGTGTGGCATCTGAATTATGAATTCTCTATCACATTCTGGTAACACAACACTAAGAATCCAACTCTTAACCCTCGCGGGTGACTCAATGGATAAGGGGTTTTTTTTGGAACGATCCGTAAACTCGGATATGCTAAGTTCTATTATCATAAGGCGCAAAAACACACGAGTTTAAATGATATATATGGTTTGCGAATAATTGAACATATTCGAGATTTACCTTACAATCATAAGTCTAAATTGCCGGCGAAAAGAAAGCTTGTGGCTAAAAGAAAAAATCCAGACTCTTTGGTTGAAAATCATTTTGGTTTAGCTAGAAGATTGATCTTGATTCATTCCAATAATTAAATACCAGAGTCTGAAATATTACAGGCTGGTGCTATACAAGAACTAGCTAAGAATGTTTTCCATATATGCCATAAAAATTGATCCAGAAAACTTTAAATTGGAAGGCCCCAGGGTGAATGAAGCCAAGGGTTTTAACTCATGCCTAGACTCCTTTCCTCAGAAGACGCACATTTGTTCTGCATTGTAATTGAAGTGTCTCAACTCTCAGCTTCTTAGTTCATGAGTTGTTTGAAACCTTCACACTATTCTGTATTGCTATGAATTTGATATATATATCGTACTATTAATGAAATTATAGACCAAATTTGAAAGTATATAAATATTATTTTTTTATATATATTATTGAAAGTTTATTTACATGAAAGTCAAACATTATCCTGACTATAAAAAAGTGTCAAGTGCAAAAAAAAATCCCTCTCTCGCTTTATACAGAATGTGCAAATGACTTTCCGATGTTCGATTAACTTTACTAGTACCGTATTTACGAAATGATTAAAATACACTTATAATATAATATATATTATAAAAAAACAGAGAATTTGTCAAATATCCAAAATGGACAGGTATATTTATGAGGTGGTATGGATGATGTCACTCTTCACACGCACTGTCTATGTATATATATAGATATACTAACACCCACATGTCTCTATCTCCTTCATCTCTTCTCTCTCCTCTCCGTTTGTCACCGTCGTCTTCATCCTCTTCTCGAGCAACCTCATCACGTCGTTTGTTGACAATGTCGCTACATTTGTATGAGTTGCTTTCCATTGATCATTACAGCACCACTGAAGGGTCGGAGCTTAATCATTGCCGCCGGAGACTCGAATATTGGATCCTCTATTTCTATTTTTCTGACTGCATTCATCTTTTTTTTTTCCCCCCCTAAATCAATGAAAAAAAAAGGGGGAAAATCTAGAGAGGGCGATTGCATCAATATAAAAAAATAATAATAATAAGAAGAAAATCTAGAGTGGGAGATTGCATCAATATTCCGGTGCTTGGAGATGCCTGTGAGAGGCTCACAAGCTAACTAATGACACTGGGAAGGATTTTAATGTGAATTATAGCGATTCCTGTGATAAAACTCAAGCGAGGTCAAAGTAATAAACCCAAATATTTTAGCCATGTATAATTTGATAAAATTTTAGAAAATATCAGTGTAATTTACTTATTTTATAAAATCAAGATTTTGTGAACTTGGAGAGACGTAACTTTCTTAATTATAAGAATTAAATTTTGTTTCTTCTCCTTTTTGCTTTATTTATTTATTTATTTATAAAAAAAGTAATAGCTCATCTAAGAAACACTCAAAAGGGAAGTAAGCCTAAAGTCGAAAGAACAATGCCACAAAAGACCTACAAGCTCTTAATCTAAAAACAAAATCCACAAAGTCCATCAAAGATTTACAATACCACCCATTAACCCAAGAAATCAAGAAAGTAGAGAAGTCTATATACCTTGTAAAAAATATATATATATATGCTTTTTCTTACAGCCCTGCAACCAATTCTAAGTAGACACCTTAAAAAAAAAAAGAAAAAAGGGGGAAAGAAAAAGAAATATGAACTAAGTATGAATATGAATAAGGTTCTGGGTCAAAAGTAACTCCAGAATCTTCCAATCAATCTGAACCCCTCGTTATTCGATTATGGCTAGGATCAGAACATCAATGAAAGAAATACTTTATTTGAATATGAGATTTGCCGTCATCTATCAGGCCTCCCCCTACACCGCTCGACGAGGGGTCCATCTCTAGGAATGTCGATGGCAACGGCCGAGTTTGGGCTGGGATTCCAACCTCATTCTCATCTCTATTTAGTGAAGCTTCCTCCATCTCCATCTTAAATTGTTTATTAAACAAGAAGGTGCGGAGCAGGCGGGCGAAGTTTTTTTTTTTTTTAACTTTTTGTTTATAAGAGTATTTTTGTATCTTTTTTTAATCTTTACATTCTTATGTGATAAAGTCTTGTAATTTACACGTGCATCATCAATAAGTAAATGATCTATATAACTATATAAGACTAATTTTGTATGTATATAATATATATAAGAATAATATGGTTAATATAAAATATAAGCGAGGCATGGTGAGGGTGCCTATCACTGTCCCCACCCTGCAACTATGTGAGTTTTTCTTTTTCACTTCTATAACCATTTCAAAATTATTTAAAGTCTCTTAAAATTGATTTAAAGAGAACAGGATGATACAGATTCCATCTGAACAGGACAAATTGTCATCCCAGTCCATCTCTCCGCTGGTTGGGGGAGTCTCTTGTTTCAAACATCTCTCACCGGTTAACTTATGAGTTGTATGATAATTGTTATTGGCCCATAGGCCATGTTTTAGCTGTGACAAGCTTATTGGGTTGAGCTCTAATTGCTCGTCTACTTTTGGGTTTTGACTTGTTTTGGGCTTAAATTTGTTTTTGCTTGCGTCATCATATGAGCTTAATGGCTTCTCTTGTAAAGTTTATATAGATTTGTACAAATTAGTTAACCTTCTGGATAACAAAAGCTTGGTACTCCGCAATCCATTAAGTCCAAGAACTGTTCTTGTTATCTGCAATGATGTTCCCAATCCCCCTTCCTCCTTAGACCTTGTATCCACCTCAGAGATCATATATTGTTTGAATTATCATTCATTTGTTAGTTATATATATTTTGCTTTTGTGAATCTCAAATGTTATTTATCGATGACTAGTGCGTTTACAATACATTCGATGTAAATATATTGGGTGAATTTGAATTGTGCGTGTAACAACACAATAAGTTTTGTTGTGCGTGTATAACACACACCAACCAGATTCACCGAATATATTTACACCGACTGTATTGTAAATCTTTTCCTTATCATGTACCAACTCTTATTATTTACATCTTTACTGTAGAAATAACTTACGTGATGTCAATGTTAATAAGTTTAGCTTTGATTGTCCAGAATGGTGACAGTTTGCACTAGGTTATCTTCATATCACCATACATTCAATTTAACTTGCCCCTTTGTTGCTGTTATATCATGGTATGAGACAAAAGGTGCTATTTTCCACATTTTTGAAAGTGGATTTCTTGTATTTTCTATTTACAGAGCAAATAGAAGCTATAAACATTCTAATTAACACAAAACACTTGGGTTTGTAAAATCAATTTGATCAGAATTGTTATTTCGTGAAGTTTATAGCGTTCAAATCTTATTTTCAATCAAAGCAAACAAATACAACGATTACCCTATATATATATTGGGGGGCAATTTATTGGTATTCTATTTTTTTTAAAAGAATTTGTTTGTGTAATGCATTATATGAGAAGGCAAGGTGACCTCGTTATAAAGGAAATTAATAGTTATTATTAATGAGAATTATGACAATTTTTATAAAATATAAAATAAAAATTCAACAACATAGCTTGGAATTACATCCTTATAAGGTTTCAATGGTGTGGTTATGTGTGTATATTATATACACAAACACACACACACACATGAAGTCTATATTACACACAAATTTATAGCTTTCATGCAAGCAATACAACCACCAATATTGTAACATGACCAACATGTATATGGCAAAGAAGTGTTTACCTGAACTATCTTCCATCAACCCACCAACTACTGATCCAGACTCCTTTATTTGGCTTCCCTCACCCCCACAGGTTCTTACTCAATGAAGCATACAATATCCTAGCTTATCTACCCTTCTCCCAATGTTCAATGGTCCCCCTTCTCCCAATGTTCAATGGGACCATTTAGTTTGTAACTTCTTCTCAATCAATCCCTAAATACAAATTTAGGTTATGACATGCAATGCAAAATCGACTGCCCACACTTGATCAATCTTGCTTAGCATATAAACACAATCCAAATGCTTGTCCTCTCCGTCTTTCTTCATCATAAACACACTCCAAGATTTTCTTTTCTTGCCCTTTCTCGAGGCCAATTTGGAGCTTTATTCAGGCGAAGTGTCTATTCCACATTACTCTTGTTTCTTGGGACTAACTCATTTCTTGGGCATCACATCACTAAGGCTATGTTTGGTAGGGTGAAAAAGAAAAGAAAGGATAACATTATTAATGAGAGAAAAGAAAAGAAAGGAAATGGAAGAATAGTGTTAAATTTTTATCGTGTTTGGTTACTTAGTAAAGGAAAATAAAGGAAATGGTAGTTAACATGTTTGGGGAAAGAAAGGAAAGAAAACAATTTAAAAAATTTACCATTATACCCTTTTATATTTAAAAGAACAAATTTTAACTTTTATCAAAACAATGGCAAAGTTAGTATTAACAAAGTTCCATTAAAAAATGTAGCATTTCCTTCTCTTTCCTTTCATTTCTTCCCATTTTTGGAATGATAACAAAAGCTACTATTCACCCTTAATTTATCCCTCCAAATCCTTCCATTTCATTTCCTTTCCTTTAAAAATTTCATACCAAACACACAAAACCATAACCCTCCAAATCCTTTCTTTTCTTTTCCTTCTGTTTCTTTCCTACCAAACTGACCCTAAGTGTCTATTCCACGTTGCCCTTGTTTAACTTGATCAACAAACTGACTTTGTCATCCACAATCAGGGGCGGAGGGAATGTAGGAACAGGGGGTGATTTTTTTTACCTATATATATATAAAATGCTCCCCTGAAATTATTTTTTAACCATTAAATTATTGATGGTGTAAAAGTTTTGATGCACCTTCACTTACTCAATAAAATCTATTGTATAAAAAACAAAATATAAGAGATTCACCATTCGCATATTTGAATAGCTAATTAGGTCTTTTAGTTTCAACTTTCTCCAGATGGTGAGTCGACAACCACCAATGCACTAATCAACTTTCTCCATCAGAGATCACCAATTTAATTTCAAAAATTGGGTAAGTGTAGATGCTCAAAAATATATGAGTACAATTAAATGAAACATACACACTCAAAATTGACACCGTAGAAAGTGATGATGATATAACAGTTTGGTTTCTTTACTACGACTGTCAAGTGGCATACAAGAGGGTTGTATTTGTTTTTCTACAACCCTTTATTTCCCATTTTTGCTCCTATTTATAGGTTGGTAACATTTGTCTTTTCCCTTCACGTGGGTGAGTTCCTTTCCATCATGATTTTTCTTGGGCTGGGCTGATAAGCTAATGAACGTTGGTTCATCCAAGCAGGAGGGGGTTTGGGTTGATGATGATTTTGTCAAGTGGAGAATATTGGTGTGTCGGGTTGAGTCTATCGCATTTATTGGCGGTTTATTTTTCCAAGGCTTGGTGGGCTTAGATTGGGCTTTTGTTATACGTGTTCCACTTGAAGGAGTGGGTTTACTCTTGTGGGCAACATCGTATTGGGCCAATTGAATGGGCTTGTGCATGTAGGGTCCACAATAAGTATAACCCATCACTCTATCACTCATCTATCAATTTCTCTTTCTTCTTCTCTGCCTTCCTCAGTTCTTCAAATAAAATAAAAAAATCCTAAAATTTTCCTTTTCCAAAAATCTCTTTATTTTTTCTTTTTAATTTACTCTGTTTTCTTCACATTTTTATACTCCATTTTTTGTCTAACAGTCACATTTTATTTTATGTACTAATTCATAGGTTATTGAACTCGTTCATTTTCTCTTCGCATTCATTCCCCTCAGAGAACAACTGAACAAGTGCAAGACTTATCTTTAATTTCAAGAAGATACCTATTAAGGCTTCGGCTATTCTTGCTCTCTTTTTTTGAGTTTCTTCATGATTCAATTTTTTTTGTTAGTTGTTAATATTTAGGTTGTCTGCTCTTTTGAGTTTTTTCATGATTCAATTTTTTTTCTTGTTAGTTGTTAATATTTAGGTTATATGGTCTTTTGAGTTTCTTCATGATTCAATTTTATTTTTCTTGTTAGTTGTTAATATTTAGGTTATTTGCTCTTTTGAGTTTCTTCATAATTCAATTTTTTTTCTTCTTGTTAGTTGTTAATATTTAGGTTATCTGCTCTTTTGAGTTTCTTCATGATTCATTTTTTTTTTCTTGTTAGTTGTTAATATTTAGGTTATCTATTCTTTTGAGTTTCTTCATAATTTAATTTTTTTTTCCTTGTTAGTTATTAATATTTAGGTTATCTGCTCTTTTGAGTTTCTTCATGATTCAATTTTTTTTTCACTTTTTTAAGTTTCTTCATAATTCAATTTTTTATAAGAATGTTTAATTTAATTAAAATCAATAACTGTAAATTTATATATCAGGATTTTATGATAACTAAAATCAGTCTTATAATTTATAATATGTAGGTGATTGTAGTTTTTGATACCCAAAGTCTATTCAAATACAATTTGTACATGAATAAATTTATTTTTTGAAATAGCTATGTTGAAATTTTATAAAAGAGATTCGGAGTCGACAACCTCTACAGAAATAGATGGTAATAGGTCAAAGGAGTCAAAGCAAAGTTGTTCTAAAATTAACTTGGAGGATCTTCCAGCTGATCCTGGACTACGAACTTGAATTTTGAACTACAATCCTAATATTCGAGACCAAATTCGTAGAGCATATATGAAAAAGAGTTCTTGTCAACCTTGAAATCATGTTTTTCCCTTTAGGCATTTTGGAAAAAAGTTACGACACTTCAACACTAGTTGGTTTAGTGATTATTCTACTTGGCTATAATATAGCATAATCAAAGATGAAGCGTTTTGCCTATACTGTTACCTTTTCTAGCCAGATATCGGAGAACAAGCAGGCGGTGACTCCTTTGTGGGTGAGGGGTTTTCAAATTGGAAGAAGAAAAAAAAATCATATTCATATTGGAGGCCACGGTAACGCCCATAACGAAGCTTGGAAATCATGTGAAGCTTTGATGAACCAAAACTAACACATTCAAACAATTTTTTTCAAGCAATCGGACCAAGCTCGAAGTGAATATTGAACTCGTTTGAATGTATCAATTGAATGTATCAGATATCTTTTACAACAAGGACTTGCATTTCGTGGCAACGATGAATCTGAGGATTCAAACAATCAAAGGAATTTTCTTGAACTTATGAAATGGAATGCTCGTCATAATGCAGATGTCAGAGCTGTTGCATTGAAAAATACTCCTGAAAATTTAAAATTAACGTCACCAGATATTCAAAAGGACATTGTTAATGCCACCGCAATAAAGATCATCAATTTTATTGTCAGAGATATTGGCAATGCATCATTGAGCGTTTTATTAGTGTGGTACATGTTCTAGATAATATCGCTCTTTCACTTAAGGTAGCGATTGATAATCTATTTTTTGTACATGGATTGAGCATTTCTAGACTACGTGGGCAAAGTTATGATGGTGCTAGCAATATGCAAGGCGAATTCAATGGCCTTAAAGCATTTATTTTGAAAGAGAATGAATTTATTTTTTATGTTCATTGTTTTGCTCACTAACTTCAATTAAATCTTGTTGTTGTGGCAAAGAATCATTTCCAGATTTTCTCATTTTTCACATTTGTTACTAGTGTGGTGAATGTAGTTGGAGCCTCATGTAAACGTCGTGATATGCTTCAAGGGAAACAAGATGCTAAAGTTATTGAGAGACCTAACAAATACGAGTTTTCAAGTGGGCAAGGCCTAAATTAGAGTACTCTCTTATACGTGCCGGAGACACTCGTTAGGGCTCACATTATGGTACTTTAACTAGCTTGATTACGATGTTCTCATATGTAATTGGTGTTCTTGAGAATATTGAAGATGATGGATTGAATTTCGATCAAAGAGGTGAAACAACTAATCTACTTGGGTCAATCCAATCCTTTGATTTTGTATTCAGTCTCCATTTAATGAGGAGAGTGTCGGGAATTAAAAATGAATTATCAAAAGCACTACAAAGAAAATATCAAAATATCGCGAACATCATGACTTTAGTCAAAGTATGTAAGCAACGACTGCAAGTGTTGAGGGAGGATGAATGGGATTCTTTACTTGATCAAGTTTCTTCCTTTTGTGAGAGACGTGATATTGATGTTCCTAATATAGATGTTATGTTCTTAGCTCGAGGACGACCACGGCGTAATGTGGAAGATATGACAAACTTGCATCACTATTGTGTTGAGGTGTTTTATTTTGTCATAGATATGCAACTTCAAGAGTTAAATAGTCGTTTCACTGAGACAAATACTGAGTTATTTTTTTGTGTGGCATGTCTACGTCCAGATGATGCATTCTTTACTTTTGATAAACAAAAAATATTATCCAAAAGAATTTTCTGAATGTAATCTCGAGGAACTTGATGATCAACCTGATAATTATATTTTTGATGTGCACTCTTGTAGTAGGTTTGAAGGATTCAAAGGGATTCTCGCTCTTGCAAAAAGAATGGTTGAGACAAAAAAAGATAAGCTGTATCCATTGATGTATTTGCTTGTGACGCTGGCGTTGATCTTACCAGTCGCGACTGATACAGTAGAGATGGCATTTTCAGCCATGAATGTTATAAAGAATTGACTGCATAATTGAATGAGAGATAAATTTACGAATGATAGCTTGGTTGTCTATATATAAAGAGATATTTATTAGTGACATAGATAATGAGACCATCATGTATCACTTCCAAAATATGAAAATGCATCGATGACAGTTGTAATTGTATTCATTGAAAATATTATCAATCGATATTTTGGACCTTTTATTTGTTAAATTTTCTTGGTTTTTTCATTTGATATTATATATATATATATATATTTTTTTGAGATTACATATAAACAATCTATATTTGTTATGTTTGTTGATTTTTTTTTTATCAAGTGCATTGTGCCCCCCGGAATGAAATCCTATCTCCGTCCCTATCCACAGTGAATCGAATCTGGTGGAAATGAATTCAAGAAGAGCTCGTCAAGGTATAAGAAATTGCGTTTTGAAGAGCATTACTTATTGGGTTGGGATTTGTCTGGTGATGTTATTCATCCACTTTCGAAACCTCCCGATCCTTTGCCTTGAGGCTTTGGCTTCAGCTTTAGCCTCTCACTTGTCATATACCGGATTGAATGAATTGAATTGATTTAATTCGATCGATTCTTTGTTTTAATTTGGGTGGGCTTAGACTATAGTTCTATGTAAGCCTATGGCTCGCAGGCCTTAAACATTAGTTGTCTACAGAGTTTGCCCTTGGGCTTGTTTGGGCCTTGGCCTATGTTGTAAATAACCTTATACATTTATAAAATCACTTACCTTCTAATAAAAAATAATAATAAAGTGTTTACGTGTTGTGCCACTGCGATATCCACCATAAGTCTTAAAATCAGTTCTTGTAAACACTTTCATTACAGCAATCAACAGCGGTAAAGTGGACTCGTTAGCGGGGCCCAAAGATATGTTGATAGTGGGACCCACCACCGTAATAGGGTTCATAGTGATCACGTGCCTTACACTTGCTAACATCTGATCCCACCATTGTCTCTTCATTCTGGTCGTTGACGTTGATCTTGATGATCCTGTTGCTATTGGCCTCCGACGGGTTCAAGAATTCGGTGAAGTAGAAAACAAAGTAGGCTTGTTGTGGGGTCAGTTGAGAAGATCAATGGTTAAGATGATGGGATCAGAATAATTCGATTGAATGGAGTCCATCAACACATCAAAAGGAGGGTCATTTTCTACTTTGGAGTAACTAATATATGGTGTGGTGTACTCCACCTCCGAGTTGGATGGTGTTGCAAAAAATTAGTCGTTTTTTATAACCGTTAGATAAAACTTGTCGTTTTATAACCGATTCATATATTAAATTTTCACCCCCCAAATTCTCAATACTTCTCTTCTATTCTCTTCTCAAGAGCATGTGATTTAGTATGATATTATGCATTGTCATTTTATTTTTGTTTGTTATTTTTTTAAATGAATTTTAGTTTCAATTGATGTATTGTTGTTTATTTAAATATCTATTATACTCGTATTTTATAATTGCAATAAAATTAGTCATTTTATTATCGTCATTGACTAAAACTAGCTATTAGAAGATATTTTATAATGAATTATTATGGTTTAATTAAAAAAATATATTAATAAATTTGACATATTGGTTGGAGTATACCAAAATACTATATGTCAATTTGTCACATCATACGTCAAATGAATTCGAGGTATGAAATTTGAAGTATCGGTTGAAAATGCTCTTATAGTATTTATCTCAAGACACATTAGTCGTAGCAACAATCGATAGAGACTTCTATCATTTTTCACAACAAATATTACTAAGATGTGTGTGTTTATATATATCTATATATACTAGCGTATTGTCTATGTCTGCGACACTATAAAAAATATAATATATTTTAGGTGTGAGGATAAGTGGATATGTATGTGAATTTAGGTGTGAGATGGTTTGATACACACCTTTGCGAAAGAGGAACGTTTGTGTCACTGCAACAAAACAAGGGCTTGTTGCGTTATATCTGGCTCCGTTTTTTTTTTCCCTGTTTTTTAAAACGTATTGGGTTCCAAGAGAATTGGATATTTCTATTCAAAAGAAATGTATTAATCTAATAGATAAAACATATTAGACTCTAAGAGAATTGGGTCTTTCTAGTTAAAAGAAGTGTATTAACCCAATAGATGAAACAACTCATCTAATTTGCAGAGTAAGAAATAAATTGAAGAGTGACATTTTTAAAATTTTAAAAAAAAACTATACATATATAGATAAAAAAATAAAATAAAATTATAACAATTATGTTGTGCATTGTTTGGGAAGAATCAAAGAGTGTACATCTCTTCAACTGGTTGATTTTGTGAAAGTCTCGTGTTTGTACCAATTTGGATATGGATCATATGGTTCTCATCCGTGTCCCACACAAGTAAGTTGCCATCGACGACCAGATTTTTTACTAGCGCAATCAAGGCATGTGACCTAGTGGTATCCAAGTATTTCCAAGAGAGTGAGAGTTCTATCCTTGAAATTATCTTAGGTCTGCAATGAGTTGAAGGGTGTATGTATAGAGGGTTAAAGTCAAACAAGGTATTCATTATTTTATTATATACATGGACTATAATATTATAAGGAGAGGTTAAGTCAACAGAAGATAAATTCATCAATTAGTAGTTTATGGAGCACCCTTTGTATTCTTACATTTAAAAAATAATAATAATAAAATACATTGAAAACCATATATTTCATTGTAAGCTTTAACTATTCAAACAATATAGTGTGACAGCATCACAATTACCACTTAACAAGTTTGTATTTTCCATGTTTCCTTTAAGTTTGAATGAGCAGAGGCTCATGCAAATGGGGGTGGCATTGCTTGTCCAACATGCAAAAATGGGTTATTAAGAATTTGTTGGTATTCTATATTTTTTTTTTAAGAATTTGTTTGTGTAATGCATTATATGAGAAGGCAATGAGACTTCAATATTATAAAAAATAAATAGTTATTATTAATGAGCATTATGACAATTTTTATCAAAAAAAATAATAATGCTTGTATAGGTCCCTTTTAATAATTATTATTTGAAATAAAATTACATTGGTCTCCCAATTTTTTTTTGAAAAATCTTGTTTGTAGGTCATTTAATAACTATTAATGTCGAGTTTAAAAAATTTACATGCGACTCCTAAAAAGTTCATTAACACCTCTTTTTTCTTACTTTAGTAAATTTAAATCTAGTGAAAGAAAAAATAATTTTATTGTAGTGATAGTCCTTATTGCAGCATATCAATGTTGCGTTCAAATATTTACATATATAATTCATATTATTTATATGAATTCAAGAGAGAGAAAATATGAATGTTCTAGACTTAGACAATCACATCTTTTTTTTTTTCTTTTTCGTAATAGTTTCTTTTCTCTTATTTATTTTATTAAGTTTGTCTTATCCTATTTTTTAAGTCATATATTTCATTGGAATTTGATCACACATAACCCCCAATTAAAATCCATCGGTCAAAAAATTATTTGAAATGTTTGTTTTACTCTTCACTAACTGAAAAGACATTTTTAACCTTACTTTTCACATTAAAATACCATATTGCTCCCAACTTTTCTTTTTCACTTGACAAAACTACCCTTATTACCTTATTACTTTTCTCCCTCCTCTCTCACCCTCAAAGCTCACTTTCTCTAATTCTTCCTCTTCTTTTTTTTTCTCTCTCTCTCCTCACTCAGTCTCTTTTTCTCTCTCTTCCTCCATCTCTCTCTTTTTCGAATCTGTCTCTCTACATCTAACCTCCTCTCTTTTCTTTATTTTATCTACTTCTCTCTCTTAATTGTTCACCCTTTTTTTTTCTGACTTTGGTGGTGGCAATAGTGTCTCTGCAATAGTAGAGAGATGACAACAGATGAGACCTATATGAAGAGTATTACAAGAGTACAGGAGTTTATTTGCAAATATGAGAAAGTTAAAAGAGGATATTTTGCATTTTGCCTTTTATTACAAAGTATGCATACATTTATTTCAAAAAGAAAAAAAAAAGTAGTGATAGCACTGATAGAATTGAAAAGTAAGTACTGGAAAAGAAAAAAAAAACATCATCCAAGATTAATAATAAAGTAAAATTTACCCTCAAAATTTGAATTTTATTTTTCAGTGACAACCTAAGAAGCATGGACACGGACACGGAACACGAGTACAATACGACACGGACACGGTGACACGGCAAATTTAAAAAAAATAAGACACGACACGGCGGGGATAAGGCTATAAAATAATATATTAATATACATTCAACAAGTTAACCAATATCACAGTACCATAAATCTAACAATAAAAAAAGAATAAATTACACAAATACTTCAATTTATTATCAAGCAATTAATGTATTTTCAAAAAGGGTGTTCATTATATTCAAACTCATTACTAGAATCTTGCACATTACTTATTTTTCTAATAACAAACAAATAAATTTAAATACAAAATACCAAATAAACCAACATGGCTTTATGTTAAATAAAGTTCTATTGGCTTTTTTATTTTTTGGTTTCTAAATTTATTATTTAGGAATTTTATCTAACTATTTTTTATTTTTAAAATTTTTTATTTTAGAAAATACTATATTTATAGAGAAAATGGCATAATAGTCATATTAAATGGTATATATGTCGTTATAGTTATTTCAAGGGGTCAAGATGTCAACTTTTAGAAGATGAGGGGCTAAAATGTTAAAAAAAATAATTCAAAGGGGTCTCTTTGTAACTTTGAAAAAGTTCAGGGGTTTTTTTGCACTTTTAAAAATTACAAAATGTACCTCGCCGTGTCCCCCACGCGTCCTAAAGAAAAATATTTCAGGACACTTCTAAGGAGTGTTCGAGAAGTGTCCGAGTGTCCGACACGGACACGACACCCCTATACGAAGTGTCCGTGCTTTCTAGGTGACAACTAATATTGGGTCATACACATAATAGAGAAATAATATAAATTATTTGCTAAATTGAATCACCAAAACACATTAGATTCCTTTCTTTATTTCACAATTCTTTTTTATAACTAAAAAATAAAACAAAAGAATTCAAAGAATTTTGTTGCCCCTTCACTGAATTCAGGGGACACTAATATAATAATATATCGGTTGAAGGGTTAATTTAGTCATTTTATTTTAATAGATTTTTTAAATATAATATAGTTATTATATTGATGGGTAAAATTGTAATTTCCCATGCAAATTACTGATGCAATTTTGTTCAAGGGTGTGAGTGTAGATTTAAGCAAACTTTGTATATGAATGTGTTTGAGGCAAACCTCAAAGGGTGTAAGTGCACTTTATCCTTTATATTAAGAATAGGGAAAAGTTACTGTTTGTACACTTTAACCATTGAGCTACAAAGTCTCTCAATCTAACAGTCACATGGATGGAATTCAATGGCCTCGTAATAAACATGCTCGTAATAATTTAGATCTAGGTTTTTATATTTATTTTAAAAAACAAATATATCATAATAATTTTATATTTCTTATAATTTTAATTATATAATGCTACTTTAGCCCCTCATACGTAAATTTCTGGTTCCGCCCCTCTATATATACACACACACACATAAAGGACTTGTTTGACAACCGTTTTTATTTTATGTTTTGTGTTGGCAAAACACCGCAACGTATTTGCCAACTTTTGTTGTCATTTGAATAGTACGTACCACATTTGTTGTCAAAAAGTGACCCAAATAAGAAACACCAAATTGTTGTTTCTTAATATTTTCGCACAGTAACAAAAACACAAAAAATCCTAGGTGACTTTTTTTAACTAGCCATTTTGTTTCTCAATCTTGTAACATTTTATTACCAATGTTAGAAATATAGGAAAATTATATATTAAATTGATTTTTGTCAATACATAAAAGCCTATTTATAGGCACATAATCTTGGAGGCTAAGTAAACTCAAGAGACAAAAAATCATAGTCCTAGATGGTTTAGGAGAAGGTGTAAGAAACCTATGTGGTTTAGGAAAATATATATAATCTAACAGCAAATATAATAGGAATTATATAATCTAACAGTCACCCGCAAACTTAAGGTGAGTTATATGAAAGCTAACTTGAGTTGGAGACAAAATCTTAAATGCGGTTCGCGAAAGCAATCTGATGATATTACCAATTGTGGCTGTGAACAAATATAAAGAAACTGTAAAAGAGCGGCTTGGTAGACAAATACAACTCATTGGAGCGACGGGAAGATCGAAGGCAGCTCGTTGGAGCGAAAACTGATTTGAAAATCAGAATGGGAACTCATTGAAATCAGTGATTTTGACATGGATGATATGGCTCATGAAAGCAATCTGGTGATATTACCAACAGTGGTTGCGAACGCATTCAAAAAAGCTGCAAAAGAGCGAACTCTTAGGAGCGACGGTAAGACCGAAAACTACTCGTTGGAGTAAAAACTGATTTGAAAATCATAAGAAGGGGCTCATTGAAGGTTGTCATATTTTTCTTTTATTATTTGCATTTTGACGATTGCTTGCCGGGGATGAAGTTGATGATGCCATCCCCGACGGTGAGGGTGATAAACTGTGAAGACTACTAGAAATTGATAGGCTCTGACTCTATATTATAAATAAAGAAAGATAATTGTATAGATTGAATTGATTTATGAACAATACATAAAGGTCTGTTTATAGGCACATAATCTTAGAGGCTAAGTAAACTTAGAAGATAAGAAATCCTAATCCTAGATAATTTAGGAGAAGGTGTAAGAAACCTATGTGATTTAAAAAATATATATATATATAATCTAACATCATAGATAATAAGAAATATATAATCTAACAACCAAACACAATTTCATGTTTTTGCTTCCAAAAATATTACAAAAAATTTTACGTTACTAAATATGTTTCCAATAACCAGTGAACACACTCACAACAAAAAAAATTGTTTCTGTTTGAATGAAAACAAAAAAATGCAAAATTAAAATGCTTGCCAAACACGCCTAAACTTTTGGCTTTCATACAAGAAGTACCACCACCAAAATTGTAACATGAACGAACATGTGGATAGAAAAGAAGTGTTTACGTGTTGTGCCACTTTTAGATCCACCAAAAGACTTAAAATCAGATCTTGTAAACACTTCCATTGCAGCGATCAATGGTGGTAAGGTGGACTCGTTAGCAGGACCCAAAGTTATATTTATAGTAGGACCCACTACCATAACAGGGTACATGGTGATCACTTTACAGTTGCCAAAATCTGGTCCCACCACTGTCTCTTCATTCTGACCGTTGATGTTGATCTTTATGATCCTGTTGCCAGTGGACTTAGATGGGGACAAAAATTCGGTGAAGTAGAAAACAAAGTAGGCTGGTTGTGGGGTTAGTTGAGGAAAATCAACTGTTAAGATGATGGGATCAGAAGTATTCGATTGAATGGAGTCGAACAACACATCAAAAGGAGGGTTATTTTCTATTTTGGAGTTAAGATCTGGTATGGTGTCGATCTCTATGCAGTTGGATGGTGTTGTTCCACGTGTCCATATGCGGTTATACATCTCGTCCGTTTGAAGTATGTCTGACCTGCAATCATGAAACAAATAACAAATATTGCACGTGTGAGTGTAAGGGTGCAAAAAAAATTCGTCAATCCGTGAATCCGATCCTATCCGTGCAGATCAGATCGGATTGGATGACTAACGGATCAGTTGCGAATTTAGAAAATAAAAATTCGTAGGCCACGGATCGGATTACATATTGGGGGGTCAGAAATCTGATTCGATCCGTGAATTCGATCTGTGGTAATCTGTTAGAATTTATAATATTTATTTTATATATATATAATAATATCTTATAACTTTTAGTAATAATATTATAATATCTTATATCTTTTACATTAAAAAATTGTTATTGGGCCCTAATTAAAAAATAATTATATTGGGTTGTTTAGATTAAGCTCAATTCGTCAATCCGATTCGATCCAATTCGTTATTTCACAGATTGAATCGAATCGAATTGCATATTCACCAATCCGTAGACCGTAGATCAGATTAGAATTATGCCTAATCTGATCCGATCCGATCCAATCTGTGGTTACCCCTATATGAGTGATTACAATCATTTATTGCAATACAGTACTATGTAATAAGCCCAGAGAATCCAGACTCAACTAGAAGAAGTGTAATGTGGTTAGGGGTGGGACTTGGGTAGCCCCAAGGTACTTGAGACTGGATTTAAACTTTAAACCCTGAATTTATTTTGAGCAAAATTTATGTAAAGATTTTACTAACCCGAGCAATCCGAAATACAAAAAAAGTTTATAATTTTATATTTTTAAAGCTATACATTGTTTATGTAAAATAAAATTAAAATTAAATGATTCATACTATCACAGGTATTAACCTAACTTTCACACGCTTGCTTTAAAAATTTATAGAATATACAATTTTTAGTTCTTTCAAAATTCTAATCGAAAGGAATATTATTAAGTCCACAAGTTTTAATTCTACTTGTGAGTAGTTCTATTTCATGTCAAGTATATATAGTTTTGTAATTTAATGTTTTTTTGTAATATTTATTTATTAGTAGGTATATATAGTTTTGTATCCTACCAAATTTGGGCCAAAACTGAACTTTGGACTAATCATGGGTTAAATCAATTCCATACAAATTAACCAACTTTCACATACCTGATTTCATCACCACCAAGGTTGGTCCTAGTGACTAGAAGGAATGTGGCATTGGTCTCCATCTGAGGGTACAAATTGTCCCATAAAGGCACTACCTCTATTGAAGAAATGAATGGAACCTCCCCGAGATGGGTTTGCACCAAACACATCTTAAGGTATCCTGACCCATGAGTCACATAAATAGCTTCATGGTATATTGGTCGTCCTCGGGTCGATGAAGTATTGACCGTTGACCATTTTTTACCATCGATGAGTAAATCAAACGTTGGAGGTCTAGAGAGACCATCATAGTTGCCGTAGTAAAACCCAGCTCGAATGAGGTACCTTAGGATTTGTGAATATGCAGGCACAATGTAACAATTTTGTTGTGCATTGTCGGGGAAGAATCGGAGGGTGTTCATCTCTTCTAATGATTGATTTTGTGAAAGTCGCATGTTTGTACCGGTTTGGGTGTAACTCTCGTCGGTTTGCCACATAAGTAAGTCGTTATCAACACGAAACTCGTCACTACCGCAATCAATATTCCACCAGCCCTCCATATCTATAAGAAAAATGATAGAATTACCGATCGATTTATGTTACTAACTAATGTGACAATTATTGAAACAAATACTCTAAAAAGAGAGAGACTATCTATAAATGAAATATTATTAAGTTAGAAGATTACTATAGTTTACGAGGTGAGAAAAATAACCTAAGCTTAAAAACTTGAGTGTTTATGAATTTATATGAAATTTGAGAATGATATTTACCCTGAGAAGAAGCTATAAACAATTGAAAGGCCAGGAACACCAGCAGTATCCATCTTGTATTCTCCATGAGAGAGAGAGAGAGAGAGAGAGAGTGTGTTTTATCCTTGAAAAGATTTATGGTCTGCAAAGGGTGTATATAATAGAGACTTTATGAAGTCAAAACAAGATAAATTCATCAATTAGTAGTTTATGGAACACCCTTTGTATTCTTCATCACCAACAAAAAAAACATCGAAAACCATATCATTGTAAGTTTCAACTATTCAAACAATATAGTGTGACAGCATCACAATTGTATTTAACGAACATTGTTATATTATAAGAATAAATTGAAATATTTTGTAATTTATCGTTTAAGAGATTATTACTTTGACAATGGTTCCAGCCAGCAACAAATATACTGTTTTATGCATCCAAATTAAAGATCCATGACCACCAAAATTATGATATTTTTTGTCTAAAAAATCCATAGAAGTACATTTTAATTATCACACACAAACCATGTATGCCTAGGCCGTCAATGGTCCCATAATCTGTTCGAGGTGGCTCTTGTCTTGTGTTTAAATTTCCCTCAAAAAAAAAAAAAAAATAATCAAGATCTAGCTGTAAAAAATGTTTAAAAAATTAATTTTATGATTCAAAATATTTATTCTTATTTACGGTCTAAAATAATTTTTTCTATCTATGATTAAACGGTTATGATTCATCGACTACATTTATACTTAAATTCACATACATATCTACCTACTCTTACACTCTTAAAATGACATTCACACTTAATTTCACATACACATCCCACTTACCCTCACACCTATAATAACATTATATTTTTTATAGTGTTGTAGGCACGGACAATACTCTAGTGTGTGTGTAAGAACAATATCTTGTTGTTTGCAAAACTCCATTTTTTAATTTGTGCAAATAAGGACAAATCTTGAATTTGGAAGAAATTGAACAATAAAATGACTAAAGTATTCTTATTTTATAATTTTTTTTAAAGGCAAAACGTGAAATGATAAAAATGGTACTTTTGAATTTTCAAAAAATTCTGACATCATCGTATACAATAGGGGTAATTTGTTCCAAGATTTAAAATTATAGAAATTTATATGCACATCAAATAGCAAAAGTATTTCTTGCATATTTTCTATATAGTAGAATTTTTGCACTTTACCCGTATATATTACGTATATATATTACATATAATATTAATAAATGAGTTTAATTGTTAGAAGAATCTTGTTTCACATTAAATAGGAATGGGAAGAGTCACCACTATTCAAACAAGTTAATTTTTCGAGTTGAATGACAAGTATTTAACTCTCAATTGGTATCAGAGGTGACTCACTTGGTGTCACGGATGACTTGGGTACATATTGGCTTCTAATCCAACTTGACAATTGGCATTTACTGGGGGTGGTAAAATGGACGGATTGGGCGGGTTGAATATGGGTGGATCAAATATGGGTTAGATCAATCCGCCAACCAACATTTGACCCACCATATTTGATCCGTTTATATAAAATCCAATTCGTTTACAAGAATCTAACTCATTTATACAACCCGACCCATTTATACAATGATCGACCCGTTTACATGAAAAATAATTTTTCCTAGAAATAAAAAATAAATAGATAACATGAAACAAAAGAGAGATAATTATTTATAATGTGGTCGACTCGGCCCATTTTGTAGGACATGGCCCGAATCAGTTTCACAACCCGACCCATTTACAAGGAACCGATCCGTTTACTCAGAAAACTTTCTTGCTTGGTCAAATATTTTTAATCATGGAAATTCACAGCTTTTTTTTTGAAAATTCTATACTATTTTATGAAATTTGAAACTAAAATACCAAGTTGGCATGCCTAACCCATTCATAATGACCCGACCGCATGACACAATCTGACATGTTTAAATGACCTGACCCGTATGCCACAACCCAACCCACTTAACCCAAAAAATTTATTTTTAACAGAAACAATTTTTTTTTTAATTCTCTATTTTGTCACCCAAAAGGGCCAAAACTTCTCACTGTTCCCTAGCTTCACGTATTCAACCCATCCAAGCAAAACGAAACATAAGTTGGATCGAAGTTAAAATGGATTCGACTCAAAATGTTGTCATTCTGTCAATGGTAATAAGATCCATGGGCCATGAGAGGCTAGAAAAGAAAAATAAAATAAAATGAAAAGGAAAATTTATGAAAACAAAACAATAAACAGTACATATATATATATATATCTCGTCAACCACACCTATCCTTGTATACAATAAATGGAAATCATGGGCGAGGTGGGAAGGCTCACCCCTTAAACACTACTATCTGCACATGTGTGTGTGTTGTGATTCTGTAAATGGCAATAAGACTCGTGAAAAGGACTAGAAAAGAGAAGAATAGAAAAGAAAATGGAATGAAAAGGAAAATTATGGAAACAAAAGAGTAATTCTGTAAATGGTAATAAGACCCATGAAAGGGTTAGAAAAGAACAGAAAAGAAAATGAAAAATTATGGAAACAAAATAGTTGAATCCAAAAAAATGCTTGTGTTGTATCGAGATCTAGAATTACAATGATTATCCCTGCTTTATTCATAAAAATATAAGAGAATCAAATGCTTTATCCATAAAAATATAAGAGAATCAAATTATTCATAAAATCATACGAGTAATGTTAAAAAGGTCAAAATTTTAATAATGTGTATAAATACATCAATAGCAGAAAAAGAGATAAGTTGGAAAGAGAGAGAGCGAGATTAAAATGAAAATCTTATTATTTTTTTAAGGGTAATGCTACTCAGGCAGAATTCATAGACATAATGTTTTATATCCATTAGATGCATGTGGTAGGCCCCACCACATACACTCATCATATGCATCCAATGGATGTAATACTTTCTGTCTATGAATTCTGTCTGAGTAGCATTACCCTTTTTTTAATCTATAACGGTGAAAAAATAAGTCACCCAAATTCATTTAAGATTGAGCTGGTTTACACCACCCCCATTAACTAATCTCTCAATACAAATGTAGACTGTTAGGTTGGATTTTCGGCTTAAAAATCAAAACGACACCACTTTGACAATTGACGAAAAATGTTGCCGAAAATCTGACCGCGTCTGTATCTTGCCAACTTCCATTAGCGAACTGTCCAAAACCCCCCACAAAAGTCCTCGTGTTCAAGATCCCTGTTCTCTCTCTCTCATCTCTTCACTTCGATAATCAACGATTGTCTCTATATTCGCTATATATATCAAAATTTGCCTCATTTCATTTGAAATTAGACCTAACAACAGTAACAGTGCGTTGTTACTTGTTGCAATGTCGTGGTTGAGATCTGCAGTGAACAAAGCCGTGGAGGTTGGGAACAAGAACAACCTCACTCGCACCGTCAAGAACTACGCTGACACCGTCGTCCAACACGCCGGTCAAGCGGTCGCCGAAGGCGCCAAAATCATCCAAGATCGCATTGTAAATTCTCTAGCTTCATTCTCGCTAATTGTTTTTTGACTATTGTTTTTGCTCTGTATTTGCGTTGGATTACGTGATAATTTAAGTTTAAACTGTCGCGTTATTATCAAATTATGGGTTCAAATCATGTATACTTATCGCGATTGGTTGAAGATTAAAACTTTAGTTATGTGTTTCATTTATGCATTTAGGGTTTGGTATTTTGACGCTTACACAGATACACATATGCATTCATTTATATATTGGAACTCAGTGAATTAAGCCAGATGAGCTGAAAAGCACTGGTCGCCCAAAATGTAGTCTCTGGTTAGAACATCTATGCAAAATTCGGGTTGCAGGCTAATAAGTCAGTGTGATAAATTCACACTATAACGACTGTAATGGCTGTTATATAATGTTATGGGAAGCGTAACAAAAGTCATGGTTGGGGTTTCCAGTGAACTCACAGTATTGAGATGATGTACTAGTTTTCTTTTGCCAGTTTCATCACAGTTGTGCCGAGATTGAACTTATTTCGTTGATCATGTGAAGATACTAAAAATCCAAATGAAATTGAGTTAGTGAAAGCTCCAAAAATTGGGGATTTTGATGAGAAATTGAAATTGAGAGAGAGAGAGACGGTATGGTTGATTGGTGATCCAGCATTGGCTTTGCTTGGTGTACTTGCCAGCCCTCAAGAGAAGGTGGGCCAGTGGCCTTGTCATTGGGCATGCATCGATAGCATTATGAGATTATGTAAGAGGCGGAGAGCGTCTTGATGAGGCGGTTGATGTGATGTCTCGGGTGCACTATGTTGGCGGCTAGATGTTGAAATTATCTTATCTGCTTTTTTTTCTCATGTTGTTTTTGTTGTTGTTCGGGCTTGTTAGTTTCAGCTGCTGTTGGGGCTTTTGGTTCTTAGCTATCATGTTGTGGTCCGAATTTTATCTTAGCCCGGGTCGCATTGCCACCCAGTTTTGACCCTAAATATGGGCTTTGTGTTTCACTTGCGGGTTTTGGACCCGGATTAGAACTCTTGTAGCCCGATATATAAAGGCATCTAAGGGTTTGTAGTGAGTAACGAGAAAAAACACTGAAAACACAGAAAGAGAGCGAGAGGTAGGGTTTGGGGTTGAAACTTGTAAACTCCTTATTTGAAACTTTCGCCGGATATTCGCCATGGATGTAGGCACATCGCCGAACCACGTAAATTCTTGTGTTCTGCGGGTTGTGCTTGTTTCATTTTGTGTCGTGTTTCGTGATTGTGCTTGGTTTGCGACTGTTTTTCACAACATTAGCCAATCTCTTCATTATTGTTAGTCATTTGCTTAACCAGAGTATCAAAGAAGGATTTCTTGGCCAATAAAATATTGTGAATGTTGATCTGATTCAATATCATTATCATGGCTCGCACATGGTAAGTGATGGTCCTTCTTAAAAGTTATAGCTGAGGTAAGATACTGGATATTTTCATTTTTATCATTTTCAAATTTTATTTACTTCTTTTCTTTAAATTATTGATTCAATTTTTTCTCTGAACTGTTTTATTTTGGTAAGAAATGAAAATAAATTATTGGGTATAAAGTTTTACTTTAAGTCTATAAATTCCAATAGAATTAGTGTAGCATCTTTATAGGTGCCATAACATTTATAAAAACCAATTAGAAACATTTATATGTGACATGTTGAGATGAAACACTCGTATCATTGCATTTAAGTGGTTTGGTATAGATTAAAAAAAATTGATACTCTCGATACCAGGATTTAGAACTATGTTTATAATTAGATAGCGGAAGTCAAGTGGGATTTCTAAGTAAAGTAATCAAGGCACTTTTAAATTCATTTGTTAAATTGAAAAATAATTTTTTTTAATGTGTTTTATCCTCTTATCAGAAGATTATTCACAGCATTCATTTTTTGTCATATGTGCATGACTTCATGTTAATGCCAGTAGAGGGAATATATCCTTTTGCATTTCTTAAGCAGTTCTCACTGATATTCAATTTAGATCTTTAAGCTTTCTGTATTTATTTTCTGGATGTATTGTTTTGCAATTCGTTTGATGTTTCTAAGTTGCTTGTATTTGCAGGGGGCACGGAGTTTCAAAAGCTTTAGGCTTACTGTTAAAAGATTAGAGGAAGCTTCTGTTTCTTGTAGGGGACCGGAAAGAATTCAGTTGGTGCGAAGATGGTTGGCTGCACTGAAAGAAGTTGAGAAATTATCTCAGATTCCCTTTGAAGATAAAAAAAGGAACACAGAGCAGCATCATCCTTCTGAAGAACTGAAGGATACTCCTAAAAAACCATCTTTAGTGAGTCTCATTTTGTATACTTGGCTTATTATCTTCTCACATTGGTAAAATATCGACAATGTAATTTGTTTGTATGGTTTTGTCAGCAACTCCAGTCTCACTTCATATGAATTGAAAATTTGCACTGACACCCTCTATGTCATTCATGCCTAATGCATTGTTAATTTAGTAGTTATCATATTACTTTATTTCTTTATTTATAATTAAATTTGGATTTGCAGCATAAAATGTATAATAATTACTTGTGGTGGTGTAAGTTTTTTAATTTTGGAAGTGACCTACATACTTTACAGCAGTTGGATTTATTTGAATTTCTTTTTAATGAACCCCTTACTGAAGGAGATTATGTAGAAGTTGAGTTAGAGTGATTCCCACATTCACGACTCTTGTGGCTGCTTGTGAAATTACTTAATAGGTCTGGAGAATTATACTAATGTGTGTACTGTTTGCACACATCAAGTCTTCTAGAAATGAAGACTCTTACTGACAGATTTTGGTGCATAACCTAACTTCTATTATTCATGCCCCAAATGAATGGGGTCGGCCACATGAATTATCTTTTTTCATTCTATTCTATTACACACCATGTCTACACTTATATTTAAATTTTAGAGTCATTTCTAATTATTTCATCTCAAGTTAGTCTTGGTTGGCCTCGTGGTCTATTACCTTCTATGCAAACTAATCTTCCTTTTCTCACTGGTGCATTTGAGGGTCTACGTTGTATATGTTTATATCACTTAAGCCTATTTTCTCTAATTTTGTCATTGACAAGTGCTATTCCTAATCTCTTCCTCACACTTCAATTAGGAAACTTATCTCTCCTAGTCACTCCTATCAAACATCAACATCTCAACATTTTCATTTCAACTAGATGAATGAATTTTTCTTGTGTCTTTTTTAAAGGCCAACACTATGTCCTGTATAAGGTAGCTAGCCTGATAACCGTCCTATAAAATTTTCCTTTAACTTGTTTGGTATTTTTTTTTATCACATAGAATATCATCTCCATTTTGTCCATCTTACTCCAATCCTGCTAGTAATATCATCATTCATTTCCCTATTTTTTTGTATCATTGATCCTAAGTATTGAAAATTATTATTTTGAGTAATCCTTTAGTCTTGAAATATTATTGTTATATTATCACTTTCCGAGACTTTATTAAATTTACATTCCATATATTCTGTCTTGGTAATGCATTTCTACATATTTCTAATTTTGTTCTAAGACTTCCTTAGAAGTATCCAACTACACCATGTCATCATCAAACGACATGCACCATGAAATATCTTCTTGTATATCTTTTGTTATTTCATTCAAGACTATTGTAAATAGGTACGGGCTAAGGATTGTTCCTTGGTGTAGTCCTACTGTTATAGAAAATTCATTAGTTTCTCCATATATGGTCCAAATTCTTGTCTTTAACTTGTTATAAATATCTTAAATAATCTTTATAAATTTTAAAGGGACTCGGTATATATATATATATATATATATATATATATATATATATATATTGGTAAAGTCCACCAAATTATATCCCTGGGTACTATATCATATGCTTTCTCTAAGCCTGTGACTGCCTAATTAAATAAATGGCTTACTAATGTGACATTCTTTCCAATCTACTTGTTGTTTTGCTGCCTTGCAATTTTATTGAAAAGCGAATATGGTATGTTTCTCTCTCTCTCTCTTGTATAGCTTAGGAAAGAGAACAATATAAATTATGTAATCGCTTATCCTTGGTATTTTAAATGCTCATAATATTTTTGTTGATTACTTGTGAAATTTAGTTGATTACTTATGAAATGTAAGTATAACTCTGACTTTAAATGAACCATTCATATGCGGCATCCTCTTGATCAAGTTGCTTGTATCTAACCTTGCTAATTATGGATAGGTTCTCTATTATGACTCTGATTTGGGGGGCGAACCAATGAACTTTCGTGATGTTTTTCTCTATAGTCAAGCTTTGGAGGGCATAGCAATATCTATGGTATGAGAAATTAATTAGATTCCTTTCTTCTCAGTATTTTCACTTAAGAGAATCATATTTATTTGTCTTCAAAAAATTTAATAATATTTATCGGTCTTCAACAAATTTAATAATTTGTTCACGCAAGCACTAGCATTGATGCACAGTATTTGTGCTTGTAGTTTCTAAGTGTTATTAAAGGCGTAACTGCAACATGAGGTATTTACTAGGCCAAAGAGCGAGGTGCAAACCTTAGCATGAATTGTAAATCTCATGTATATAATGTTTGTTTTTTAATTTCTCTAGACAATTTATTTAAATGAAGTGCATATATGGAGAATGACTGGAATTTCTTAATTGATTAAAATTTATAGATTTTTTTTGGTCGCCATGCTGAAGTTTTAAAAATATATGGATGTGATGTAGTACGTGAGTTTTATAACTTTATGTTGGGCTTGTTTATTGCTGATTGTGGAAGTTAACTACAATTTAATTCTTCTCTGTGATTCAGATTCTTGAAGCACCTAAGGAGGAGGAAGTTTCTTTACTGTTGGAAATGTTTGAGTGAGTTTGTTCACTATCACAATCTTTTTAGTGTGTGTTTGTGGCTTGACTCCAAGTATGCCGAAGATATATTTTTCTTTGCCAGTGTTTGCAGCATTATTAGCTTTAATACATGGGCTTAACTTCAATTGCATTTGAATCTTTTTCTGTTTTTGATCAATGCAGGCTTTGTCTTACGGGAGGAAAAGAAATCCATAATGCGATAGTGAGCAGTATACAGGATCTTGCTAAAGCTTTTTCAAGTTACCAGGATGAAGTTTTGGTAAAGGGCTGAATTGTCTTGCTATACACTAAATATTAATTAATAACTGTGCAAATTTGAAAAACCTCGTGGATGTTCAATGTCTTTTTTGGGAGCAATGTTATTCAGTTCTTTCAAAAGGGAACAATGCTTTCTAGTATAAGCAAGGCACATATATTTTCCTTATGGCTGTGCATCCTCTAATGCTAAGCAAATTCCCCCATGTTTTGGCGATGGAGAAGTATAAATTTTCTGTACAGAACTTGAGGGGGATCTCACACTCACTCATGGAATAGAATGCTAAAAGCAGTGTTGGACTGGGAGATATGAAGGAGTTTGGTGTACCCAGTGCTAAATGGACACTGTCCCGTCATAAGTTGAGCCAGAAGCGGTCTTCTGAAATAGATCCAGCCTTAATTGGATGTGATTGAGAAAGAAAGGACAGTGTTGGGAAGAAACTTTCCTGAGCTCCTCTGTGTTACCCAATCAGCTAAATTAGAATGCCACTAGTTTAAATGAAGGCCACAACTGATCCTGATGGTTGAATACTATGATTATTAGTTTCCAGAAGTGACTTCCAAAGCCATTTAAGCACTCAGCAATAGACTTCTTGAAATCACAGTTGTAAAACCTGATTTCATTCAACTTTAATTCTGCTCACCTTTTTCTGTTTGAATCCACTTGACAATTGATCATTTTTCATGCTCTCTAACCCTGACCAACTGAAACCCCTTGGGGGCCTTTTAGTTGGTAATCCAACTTGGTTAATTGAGACATTTATACTCTAGGACGTTTTCTAAGATTGATCAAGTTAAAGTAATTTTGCCGCCAAAGGATTCTTAGCTTGTTTTTCTTTTCTTTTCTTCATTTTTTATTTTTCTTTTCCAAGCAGATACACCAGCTTCTTTCTCAAGCTGAACCAGAAACCTGAACTGAAATGAATACCAATGCAGGAAGACCAAGATGCTCTATACCCTTTTAAAAGAGCTATGTGGGATCTGTTAATGCTAAGACTAAGTACATTGATTTTTCTGAAAATCTCTCTATTTATTTTAATAAATGGAGACAATGTTGAGGCAACTAAGGAATTACTTTCACATGTTCAATATCTGAGGAGGCATGTATGTAGAAGATGCTATCATCAAGGTTAAGATGCATTTCCTTTACTTTCCATCTCAATATGGTGATGTCTTGTTTCTTTAAGCTTTTGACCTTGTTGAATATGGTAACAACATTTTCTATCATGGAGAGGAAGAAAGGGGTGAGGGTTTTCTTGGTGAATGGCTTTCAACGCTTGAATGGGGAATGAGATCTGCATAAAAAACAGTCTTTGGGGTAAAGGTTTGATGACGTTGCTGCTATTCATGATGCTGATTCAAGACTGATCCTTGAAAAAATAAATAATGGATTCTTGTAGCTGCTATGGATCTAGGTAAAAAATTTAGGTAGTTGAATACGCAAACATGAGAACTTCTGTTGGAAGGTAGCAGGCACAGTTGGCATGCAACTTAAATAAAAAAAATTCAATTGGGGTAAAAAACTTAAATTTACTCAGTTACTTACTTGTTGGGAGGGAAACTCAAATATTTAAATATACATCTGACCAATATTATTTGTAGCACATTCATTTTGGCCCTTACCAAAATCATTTTCTAGATCCTGCCTCAGACACATCTCTTAAGTAGTCACAGAACCATTCTGTCATAACCATATGTTTATGAGATTTGCACTTATTATTGTTATTATATATATGTATATCTACTTTGAACCATTTTCTTGTTTATGTGTACCTTGGTGATCTGGAGTCACTTTGGACTTCAATTCTTTATACCATTTTTGCATGCATGCTCCCGCTTATACTACTGCTTGATTACTAATTTCCCTCCAATTTATGCTCTTGTTACTTAGGTTGCTTGGGGATTCTATTTTTCAGGCATTTTTCTTCTTATTATTGTATATGAAGTTTAGACTTTATAAGTTTTTGGCATTGTCTTTTTCAGGTGAAGCGGGAGGAATTGCTCCAGTTTGCACAAGGTGCCATCTCAGGGTTGAAAATAAATGCTGATCTTGGAAGGTAATTGGGAAAACCAGGGGGTGTTCTTTTGCTTCTTCCCCTATAACTGGCAATCCTTATTTTTGTACAAGTAATAGATATCACAAAACTCTTGACTTTTCTTTGAATAATGTGTTTATTTTAACTAAAAAAGGTGCTCACATGGATGTTACTGTTTGCAAAACGTGGGGTCTCTGAGAGGGCAAGCTCTTAGAATCTAAAATGCTATTTTTTATCGTCATGCCATTACGTGACAGATGTGTATGATTGTTGATACACTTGTGCAGCAAAAAGGATCACGCAATAGTCATGTTGTGTTGAACTTGAACACAGCGAACCTTCTTCCCCATCCTAACTAAAGGTTTCTCAAATCACATGATAATTTTTGGAAGTTCAGTTCTTAGTCTTTAGTCGTTCAATTAATGAGTTCTTTTGAGAAAATTTTCATTTTTAGGGGATTATCGTGCATATACACATGCACACACCAAAGTTTCGAAAAGAAAGACAAAAAATAGAAAAAGAAAATAGAAAACCTTTAATTTTTTTCCCCGGTAAGGTAGAAAACCCCTGAGTTCATTTAGTACTTGTTATCAGGAAGACCATAATTTTGATTAGATTGTGTTTCTATATCAGACTAGCAGAGGAAAGAAGCTTCATATCTCACCTGATTTGGGCTGTGCTGCCAGCCTGAAGTGTATATGTGTGTGTGTCCACATATATGTGTGTGTGTATTTTGAGGATTACATGTTAGATATAATTCATTGTTAATTGTACTATCTCTTATATGTGAGCTGCATCTGCTTGCAGAATAGATGCTGAAGCCTCTGTTCTGAGGAAGACACTTGATGGAATGACAGCATCTAGGGATTCTATTGGTGGTCATGAAACAGCATCCAAAGAATCAACTGCTGCAACAATGCAGGTGATTCCTGTTAATGTGATCCTTTCCTTTTTCTGTTTTCTTTTAAAACCTTTCTTTATTTTTGGATGGGATGATGTGACTATGATCAATAATCAGTCAGATGCGAACACATGGAATATTAAGAGTGTGAGACTTGCTGGTAAATATTTGATTTTAATGTGAAGCAAGAAAATTGTTATGTGAGCATTATACATCTTAGTGTTACTTTTAGGTCCCAATCATTGGAACACTGAGATAATTGTGAAATAGTTTTGTGCATCAGTGATTCCTAAAGCATATAATGTGTATTAACCATTTGGTGAGTCGAGATTTATGAACAGTGGAATCTAATCATTGTATTTTTCCAATAGGCTCTGAAAGAAGCTCTTGCACATATTCGAGTTTGTTCCAAATTAGAAGGACTTCTACTGAAGAAGAAATCTATTAGTAGTGGAGAGTCTACGGAGATTCATGCTCAAAAGGTATAATTCTCTCTTGCTGTGGGTTTGTTTCTTGGTTATCTTTGTGAAAGCATGCGGTTGTGTTGGTGCTTTCTTCCTTCTCTGTGTTACTTCTCTCTAATTAATAATTGGTGTGTTCTACACTTGTGAACACGACAATCAGTCTTATATGTGTTACCCAACTTTGGATGCTTGCTTATGTCTTCACCTTCATTTTTACTTCTCCAATCTGCAAAAAATGAGGCATTGTTTCTTATATTTATTTTTTATTTTTGTATTAGCCTATAAAATTAGCAATTTGCTTCATTATTTGATAAGTTGGAAGTCTTGATTCAGGATGCTCATCTTAATAAAGACTAAAGTTATCATTTTAATAATAAACAGGTTGATAAGTTGAAAGTCTTATCAGAATCTCTTGCTAGTTCCTCCACAAAGGCTGAGAAGCGCATATCAGATCACAGGTATAATTTTGAATAGAAGAACTGCACGTGCTTTATTTCAATGAGAAATATTCTCAAAGGTGTTATTGTCATACTCTCAGAGCTACAACTTGCTATTTTATTTTAAATTCTTTTTTATATTATATTAATTTTAAAAGGAGATATTTGTGACATTCTGGAGCATATAAACTTACTAGTTGTTCGGAACTGGATTGGTTGTGTATGTCATGCCATGCTCTCCATGGCACGTGAGTTAACCACAAGGCAAAATAAACATCCAAATTAACTTAAAATCTCAACCATTGGGTATTACATAACATTTAATCAACCTCAAAGAATAAATAATGATCTAAAATCTCGAACTAAAATTACCAAACTCCTCACGTCTACCTTAGCTTCCTCGTAACTTGCTCCCCTTGTTTAATACCTGAAAATATTTTAGAAAATGGGTGAGCTCACAAAGCCCCGTAGGTTCCCGATGTTTGTTGAAAACAAATAATTTTCTCAGAAAAAGATTTTTATTTATTTTTAACAGTTTCATGGAAAGCTTAGTTTTTCATCAATTTGGAAAATTGAACTGAGCATCATAGGTTAGAGTACTGAATTCACCAAGTAAAAGGTAAGATCTCATATAAACTGAAGCAAAACTCCATTTCAAAATTCAATCCAACTCCAATCACAACGTCAATTGATAGAAGTGAAGAAATCATATACTGGATCAAGTATAAGAATTAGAGATTGCCAAATACCATGTCAAATCATACACTGTGTACCCTATGCGTTTTGGGGGCCTTCCCCCCGGGGTTTTTCAACCCAAGGGAAACTCTTACCCTACCTCTTTCATACTAGGCACACACCGTGAAAATACACTAACAATTACCACAATAGGTTTTTTTTTGATAAATAACAATTACCACAATAGGTAGCTGTACACAATTCCATGAAAGTTTTATGTTCCTTCCGTAGTCATGATTCATATTTAGAAGATTCACTGTAAACCACGCACTTCAAATCCAAATAGCGAAATGCAATTCTACTGAAACCTTTATTTGTCTAGTTTAAATACTCAAAATGTCACCCTTAAGATCAAACTATGAATATATAAGAAAATTGCTCGAAGGTACTACCATCACAAAAATTCTCAGCGAAACATCTATCTTTAAAAATTCATAGAAAATCGAATACTAAACCAAATTTTATGAAACCAAAGCCAAGTAGAGGCTAACAAGCTGTTCTATAATGTCGGATATAATTATAGCATGAAACTTGACCATTTTTATCAGAGTTTCATAAAACAGTGACTAATTTTCTGCAACTAAATTATTTTCCACAGCAAAGACACCTTTACTTTGAAAACTAGTCAAAAATAGCATACTAGTCCAAATTACATGAAACCAAAGCCATTTGAAAGCTAACATGTACTACCACAATATCAGAAATTAATAACCATGAAAAACTTTATAAAACAGATCAGGTATAGCCAAAACAGTAGCAAAAATTCTGCTGCATAACACAATCTAACACCCAACCCTTGTAATCTCATCAATCAGTACATCTAAATATCTCAAAATATCAAAGGCAATTAACAAGTATAAGTCATATAAATACCAGTCCTAAACCATTATGTTCAGTTCAATTTTCACCACAAGGCTATACAAATTTCAGGGTATCACAGTGTATATTTGAATATTGATTATTTTTTCTTCTTTTCATTCCTTTCTTTTTTGTTTGGGTACTCAGTAGCAAGGCCATGAAACATCATGTGAAGTAACTCTTATGCCGCATCACTTAAAATTTTCTTTTTCTTCATTTTTCCTAAATTTTACTAATTACTTAAATCGGAAATTTTTTCTATGTATCGGGATTTTTATTGTTCATTATAATTAATGTCTGATTCTAGAATAAGACTTTTTCTTTTTTCTTGATCTATTTTCAACAGATTTCAGAAAGAGGAGGCATTAAAATTTCGTGTGGGCAAAGCAACTGAAGTTAGTGAAATGGAGAAGGTACTGTGCTTTCAGACAATTGCACTCTTTACTTGCTAGGCATTTCAGGAATGCATAAGATATTATAACTATAAGATGTTCTGAAAATTTAGAATTCTGAAAAAGCTGGACATTTCTACTAATGTGACCATGTCATACGCCAGTATGTTGCAGAATTTCTGGCCATGTATATGACATGTCTTGGATGTGCCCAAGATTAAAAAAGGGTAACGAAACTTAATTCTGGGCAAATGGCTGGAATCTTCTGAACATGCCTGAGCTTGTTGGACACATCTCAAGCATTGGGATACGGCTTTTCTAAAATAGGAAAGAGTAATAAGTAAAACACAATATTCATAACCTAAATAAAAAGTCCGGGGGGGGGGGGGGGGGGGGCATTATGAAGGTTAAAATCAAAGGAAGAATAAGGGGAGCGGGGGAGGAGATCAGTTGTCATAATGTGTTTTTTCACATGTAGATGCATTGTCATACACTCCATGTCTTCATCCTACTTATTTAATTATTATGTCATATCCATATCCACATCCATGCAACTTCTATAGATTGCAATGTGAATTTGGGCATCATGAATTGTCCTTGAATCATTGGTATAAACTACAAAAATTACCTTTTCTTTGAAATACAGCTTGATTTTTCTTGTGCATTGTCAATTATGTGCCTACAACCATGCATAATTTTATAAAATTATAACCTGGTTTATCTTGAATAATGGTGTGTTAAATAAAGCTGAAGACAGTTATAATCATATTGGTTTATTGTTATGCTTCAACTTATTTTTTTTTACTGGAACTGTGCAGAACTGTTGCATCATGTGCATATATTTATTTATGCATACTTGATTGATCTTTGGTCATATTCAACATGAATCTAGTCATTTGATAGCTTTTAACTCGTCTAATATGTGCATCCAAGCATGCAAAATGTCTTTACTTGGGGTTCCATTTGTTTATGAGATAAATGTAAGACTTTTTTTCTATGTCTTGTTGCTAGGATTTAGGAGCTGAGATATCAGGACTTGAGAAACAAAGAGATGAACTCGAAGCTGAACTGAAAAAGGTTTTTATCCTGTAATATTTTTTCTTTCTATTATTTTTTTCATTGATATTTATTTATTCATTTATTTATTTTTAAAGTGAAAGATAGCCTTAATTGGAGACATGCTATTGTCTAGATATTGATACCATAAAATGATAAAATCTGTAGGCCATCTCTCCTAATTTTGCAGTGTTCTTAACATGCTCATGTTAGTGATTGCTGCCATACGATTGTGCTCTGAAGTAACCTACCAAAAACCCTTGAATTTAGTAATAATATCTGTAAAAAAGTTAATTTCTCTTACCATTCATTTATTTCATTGCACAATCCAACTGCTGAAATTGAGCTGGTTTGACATTAATACACCACAATAGATATGCCATGGTTGCCCATATTTTCTTCAGTGCTAACCTTATGGCTAATTCAAAATCTTTTGATGCGTGACTGACTCTAATAAACTTGTCTTAATCTTATTAGACTTTCATTTTTGGTTCCAGTATAAAATCTTCTAAAAGCCAGCACTTCTAAACTCTTTCCGTCATTTTCTCCAGCTTACTCTTTTGAGTTAAATGCATGATACCCCGTGTGTGTGTACTGTGTGCTTCCTTTCTGTATAATGGGTCTAGCTGGTGTTCTATTCAGAGCTCTGTATTGGAGCATGATAATACAGAATTTGTATAGTTTATCATGACGAACATACTACATTCTACTTCCATGATAAGATCACTATTAGATACTTCTAAGAAAAAATATTAATTTACACATTAAAAATATAGGAGCTGAAAACAACAAAATAGAATGCAAATGCATTGAGAAAGGTTTCATAATTTGCACCTTCATATCATCCACAGCATAAGCTTCTTATTGTTTTAAATTGTGAATTTGGTGTGAATATGTTCTCCTTTGAAGAAGTGTTCTGTTGGTTTATAGCATTACAGGTGATACTTGGTGGGGAAACATTCCTCCCAAGTTTCAACCCTATAACCTTTTGTACTAGCCCCTAGGTGAAGCTCCCATTCATGATTGCAATTTGGCACTTTGAATTCAGAATGTTGCGAGAATTGTCATTTTCTTGTGAGACTGGTGTGTTTATGAAGGCAGTCTCAAACTTATAGTAGACAATTTGGTTGTAGTAAATAGATGTTTCCTTAAATACACAACATCATAGAAAGTAGCTGTGTCAAACTATTTTATGTTCTGAGGGCCGGTTCTGTTATGAATTAAAAGATCAGTGCATGTTTGTGACATTTTATTCAATATTAGTAAAAATAGGCAAAATTTTAAATTATCTGTGTGATGAAGTTTTATTTTGGTCAACGTATTTGAAGAATATATATATATATATTGGCCAACTGCACGGGCACTTGTAGAGTTACTTGAGTGATTTTGGTAGTTTCTACTCTACTTACCATACTTTTTCATCTGGATGTAAAGTATTTGGTTTACTGTTTTCAGAAATTTTGGTATGCAGCAGTGCCTTATATCAAGTTTACATCATTGGCTCACCTTCTGGGTAGCCTATTGGCTCGAATTATGCATTTTCAGAAGCTTCCAAATTATACACTCTTTTGTTATGTTTCCAGAGCATCTCTGTGTTTAATTGAAACGGTGAAACAAATTATTGAACCATAAATTGTACACTTAACCACACTATTTTCTCTTAAGAAAGGAGTACATGAGGTCTGATGGATCATACCATTTGAAGAACTCCGATCTTGAATTTATTGTTTAACAAATTCATGGGCATCATCCAAATGTAGAATATGAGTAAAATGAACAATTGGAACATATTTTTGAGACTCTATATGTGAACACGGACAATTATGATGTAATCAACCTGGGATTAGCAACTTTAAGTACCTTTGTGAAATATGCCCAATTGGCATGATTCACATTGTAAGACGGTTGTATTGCTCAAGGTCCAAATTATCAACTTTAAATTGAATTAGCGAGATTAAATATTGCTACATTGTAAATCACTTGAAAAGAAAGAGTTGCGGCACCATATCAATCAAAGTCATGACAACAACGGCCATTACATTCATGCATTGGCTAATCTTTATACTGGTCTCTGGAGACATAGTATATATATAAAGAAGTCATTTTAACACACAGAATTTAGCAAATGGCTACAAAAGATTAGAATAATGTTACTAGGGTAAGTAACTGCAACAAGAAGTGTGGTTCTGGGTAAGAGTAACTCATTCTGTCTTTTACTTGGATGACCATCAACCAAAATGGTGTAGAAGAGCATGGTTAAAAGTAATAACTGAGGATGGTGTATCACTCATAACTTAATCAATGACTCATAGAGAGGGCTGCCAAGAGTCTAGATAAATAGTAGACTAGTAGCTGAATGAGCAAGAGTGACAACACTTCCAATCAAGTGTTTCTATTTCAATTGGACCATATAAGGGTTGTGATTCTGAGGAACTATTGAGTTTGGTGCACCTTAGTCATGTTTAACTAAGCGTAGGACTTATCCTTTGGCATTATGATTCAGGCAGAGCTTGAGTCAAATTTCTGGGTATCAGTTTGGCAAAAATTCTTTTAAACATGTAGTGATCAATACTGCTCTTAGCTTTTGTAATTTAAAGAACCCCTGTTCGATTATATATGATTTTTTAACTTTGGATAGTGCTCACTATAGTTAATTTCGTAGAAGCATAATTTTTTTGTATGTTGCCCTTGTATGATTCAATTCACTGTGCTAATCTTTGGGTCTGGAATTATATTGATGGGGAAGGTTGGTTAGTATTGTTTCTAATACATAAGATTGTTGTTAATTCTTCTATCCTTTCTTCTGCAGCTGTGTTCCACTTATTCACTTCTTTGATTGTAAGCATATTTATTCTTCTGATATATGGTATAGGTCAATATCTCCTTGGCTGCTGCTCAAGCACGCCTTCGCAATGCCGTTGAAGAAAGGGACCACTTTTATGAAGCAAATGATCAGATTGTTGCACTTTTGAAAACAAAGGTCTATTTTTTTTTTGTTTATAGTTTTGTTTTCTTCCAGCTACTTTCTAAGCTATATTATCTATTAAGGATGTCTAGATTCATTCCTTTTTTTTTTCTTCTTTACAGAGTTTATGCTGTATTGCTTGCATATAGGTCAATATCTCTCTTTAGTGCTGGATTAATGAGGCTTAATCTTCTGCACTGTTGAATTTGTAGAACTGAAAATTTAAAAGATAAATTTGTAGAGTTGGATTAAAGTTTAAAACCACATCTCAATACATTCAGTATTCAGTGATCAGTTGAGTCTCTATGACTTGAAATTCAGACCCTTTCAGGTAGAATTTTCTTTTTAAGTGATAACTAATTGTGCTCTATCAGATGCACTTAATAGAATGTGCATTGAAAATTTTCAGTTATAAGCACTTAATTTTGGGTTATCAAACAACACTGCAGAGTCGTCATTCTCATTTCTAATGTATCTTTCTAACCGTGTTAAAATTTATAGGAAGATGAGCTGTCAAGATCTATAGCCTCTTGTAGGGTAGAAGCTGATGTTCTTAGTACTTGGATCAATTTTTTGGAAGATACTTGGGCTCTCCAATGTTCACACACAGAGAGCAAGGAGAAGCAGGTCAAGTATGTTATTGGCTTCTGTCATGCTCATTAACTCTTGTGTTACCTTTCTTGGTTGTATGGAGTTGCTTCTAAATTCATAATTCTTGAAGACAAAAGTTTAATTATTTTTCTCCTGTGCCAACATTTCTTTTGAATTTTATATCATCTCTAAAATATGTGGAGGCTTTTGTTTTGTAACTAATTGTTTCTTTGCATTTTCAAGTGATGAATTGGAGAGACATGAGGGTTATTTTGTGAACTTGGTAATTGATCTCCTCTCTGCTTATGAGGTACTAATAGATTCTCTCATCAGAATAATTTACTACACAATGGCATTTAATGCTATGAATTAAGCTTTTCATTTTACTGTACCTCTTGTGCACAATCTTGTATGTCTTATGCAGAAAGAGTTGAGGCCTTCTATTGATCGAATTAGGAAATTTGTGGAGAACTTGAAGAGTTTAACCGAAGGGTAATGCTGTTTATTGCAATGATATGACTCTGACCTGTTTTCACCACATCTCTGAAAATTTTCATGTCATTAACAGGTCAGGGATGGCATCTAGCGTGGATAATGAGGATTCCAAAACATTAAACCCAAGAAAAAATCTTGAGGAAGAATATCTGGATTATGAGGTGAAGGTAAAACTATTACTGTTTTCATACCATGAGTTCATTATAATTTATTTTGTTTTTGTTCAATTTGGCCTGATCAGAACTTCTATCTTTAGATTCTCTTCTGGCAAAGAAAAGTTTTGCCCCTCTTATGACTTATCATCCTTCATTGCTTGTTGCAGTCATATATGATGCACAAATCTGAAATCAGTTTTTTTGTTTGAATTAATGATTATAAGCAAGAAGTACTGCAATAAATTATTTAAGTTCTTGGAAGTCTTATAGTTATTCACAGGTTTTGATCAATCATGCAGACCAATTTTTTGTTGCATGTTTAGTTTGTATCTTCTAAGAATATCGTGAACATAGAAATTCTTGTTGCAATTTGTGCTGCTCTGTTAATACACCTTTCCTTGTGCAGATCTGCATCTTTTGCCAACTTAAACTCAGTCATATCTTAAGGGCCTATTTGGTCATTCCGAATTTGAGTGGCTCCATTCACAATTTACAAAGTATTTTTCCTGTGTAAGTCCACATGCTGAATGAATCTATTTAGGAAAAACAAAGTACTTGACGTGTTTCTTCTTACACAGCCTTATGTTTCCTTGAATTGACAAATTAAAGGTTTTGAACTTCTTTTTTTTTTCGATGAATAGTTTGAACTTCATTTTTACAAAAATCATTTTCTTCAATGGCTTGATTCCTTTTTCTTTTTCTTTTTTTTGTGTGTGTGTGTGTGGGTGGGGTAAGTAAATGGCTTAATCAAGGATGATGAGTTTGTAATGCTAAATGTTATGTAAAGAGTGAATGGAGCCATTTAAATTCAGGGACATCAAGCAGGCCTTTAATTTTACCTATACCTTCCAGAAGTGATGGTCAAGTTTTTCTTCCACATTAGTTTTGTTCGTTTTCTTCGATTGATTGTTATTCCATTCCATTACTGAATGGGTCTGAATTCTAAATTGTTGTCTGCATGCTTAACCGTCTGCTGTTCCAAATAAATGGTGTAATGGCACAGCTTGGTTTAAGAAGGAAGAAAAAAAGTATTACTGACCGCTAACCAGGGGTAGTATCTTTGTTTTGTTCTCTAATTTCAGATTATAACTACCTTCAGTGTAGTGGATAACATGAAAGAGCAGTTCTCTGCTCAAGAAGGGAAAATTTCCAGGTGCTTTGTGCTTGTGTTATAGCTTGTTTCTTTCATATTGGATCCTATTATCCCTTGTGTTTTATGCATCAAATTTCCTGAAATTGGAATATTTGGTCCATCCTCACCCAGGAAAGATGATGCAAGAGTCAAAGAACTATTTGGTAACATTGCAAAATTAAGAGAGGAATTTGAATCTATTGAGAGACCAAATTTAGAAATTGAGAATCCATACTCAGAGCCAGAGACTCCATCTTCTGAAAAACTGCCGGAAACTCCATCGCACCTGCCAATACAGGCAACGGAGGCTCCAAAAGCTAAGAAAGACGAGCATCCTGAGTCATCTGCAGTCAAGGGAGAGCAGGTGCTAGACCCTGAAGCAGAATTAGCAAAACTGGAATCTGAATTTGGGAAGGTTAATAAAGACTACTCGACAGAAGAAATCAGTGGCTGGGAATTTGACGAGCTTGAAAAGGAATTGAGATCTGGTGACTGAGAATGAAGAAAATAGATCATAACAATTGTGCCAAATTAACAGTCATTTTATTTATTTCTAATAAACACGCTGGCAACTATTTGTGTATGATTAAAGATAAGTCTACCTGACTTTCCTATAAGCTGCTGTTTGGCTTGGAAGCAGTTCCTTGTAACAATGGACGGAGTTCATGTCCATTTGTTCATGTAAATTCTCAAACTTGTATGATGTATAACCTGGTGTTCCAGGTGACTGAGTGTACAAAAACTTGATCAAAATGTAAAGGATGATACTCTTTAACATGTTTTATGTTCCAAGATGTACTGTTGAAACATGCGCGAGATAATTGTCTACCCGGTGATTTTTTTTTCCCAGTAAATTGGAGTTGAACTCTTGTTGTCTTGCAGATAATAGCTTGACAACAACCAAGACAACAATGGACACCACTGTATGGAAAATCCGAAGTCAAATCTCATCTTTTATAAAGAAAAAATTTAGGAGTTGTTTGGTTCAGTTTTTTGAAAACAGTTTACAAGAATTCAAAAATTAGGAAACTGTTATCTAAAAGCATGTTTTTGTTTTTGTTTTTGTTTTTTTATACTGATTTCTAGAGAACATTTTTTAAAAACTGCCAACCAAACAAAATTTTGTTCTTAGGAAACTGAAACCTGATTTTGAAAAGAAAGCTTAGTTTTGAGTTAGTGCTCCAAAGTAGGAGAGAATCATCATTTGATGATATTTGTGTGGTGGGGATGGGGGGGACTCATGTTTCCTTACAAAGGGATATAATTAACCAAGAAAAGCAGTTGGGGCCAATGTGATCTTAGTTTATTTTTGACATATTGAAAAGGCTTTCCCGTTATAGTTGTTGCAATTTGTTTCATCTTTGAAGGCACTATCATTGTGCAGGGGACTACCATGCTTTCAACACAAGGGTACAGGAGCTAGTGGACTGAAAGCCTGTCCATCTCAAAAGTCAGCTTCTAAAAATGACATCTCAAAGAGTTTGCTCGAAACTGTTGAGCAACTGTGCCATTTTTCTATCTTCAATGGTGCCGGTGGGATACCTGGCAATGGAGCCCCTCTAATCGAATCAGGGAGGCTCTACTTGCTTCGTGAACCATCCTGTCACAAAACAATGGTGTCCTCATTTTCTAGTCTCTTGTCTGGTGGGTCATTCAGATAAGTACATTTATGGCTATTCTTGCCCCAGACATTTTTCTTTCACTCTATTTGAAAGAAACTGTTCCCCCTTTTCTTCATCTTGAGAGACCCATGTAAATGCTAATCCGATAGCTATAATTGAGTTTGTGTTTGAATGTGAAGTTTCACTAATGCAAACTTCTCTCTTTCTTTTACTTTGTGTAAAAGTGTCGATCCGATATATGTGTTCTGACACGATTAGAAGTGTCATGTATTTCGAATGAGTAATAATATGTACAGTGAAAGTTATCACTTAATAAAAATCAAAACACTATTTTATTCATCAGATAGTGTATATGAGACTCAAATAATTATTTTACTTTCACTGTCCACTGAATAAAGAGATATTTGGTTATTTATTAGGTGGTAACTTTCACTGTCATTTTTTATTTTGAATATTTTCTCTTTTTTAGTTAGACATTACTAAAACATGATATGGACCGAAACATAATATCGAGAACTTTACGACATGACATAATAATTTTGTAATTATTAATTAAAAATCGGAGTTCTAGTACAATTTTAAAACATTAGAAAACAAAATCAATATCAATCTAACTCTAAGATTTGGTTACATTTACAATTTAGATAAAAATAAGCAAAAAAAAAAAAAAAAAAGGAAATTTTCCCTTCTTTCTGCTAGTTTGGTTTTGCCAAGAACACCGACTCTGAATGAATCAATGTCATATGTTTTTGTCAGTGATATTCTCATTTGACCAACATCCCAATCAAATCACAGTTTCATATACAATCTTACATAACAAAAACAAACATCATTTCTAGCAAGCAAAATTAAAATTGAGAAATTTAAGATAATTTAATCAATAAAGTGAAGAGGAGGTTGATTATCAACCTGTTGGACATTGTATTTGTCAGCAATTTCCTTGGACTGCTTTGGCTGGCAGTATGCATAATAATGCTGCACCCAAACAATACAAATGATGATGCTTTGAACTTGGCTTAGAAGTTCTCGTATTAGGTTAATGTGTTTCCTTGTATGATTGTATCAAATAATAAACAACTGTTTGGACTTTTATTAAAGGGAATCATAATCAGAAACTGTGTTTGCATCATCATATCCCGCTTACATAACACAATACATCGTTTACGGAACACAATTCATTCATTGTTGCGTAAGCAATTTAAGGTAATTGTTAGATAAGCGATGTGAAGTTTTTACGTAAACGATGTAAAGTTGTTGTATTGGCACAGAAGAGGATCCGGGTTCCATCAATCCAAACTTTCCTTTATTATTTTTTGGTAAGTAAACTTTCTCTCGTCACTTGTGGTAAAGAAGTGGGATATATATATATATATATATATATATATATATATATATATATATATAAGCATTATGTTTGAATCTCCTTCCAAAAAAAAAAATTCACAGTCTAACGGCAAAAAATGTTCAAAAATTCAATCTTACGATTCAAAATATCTATGTCTGTCTACGGTTTAAATAACTCTCTACTAACGGTCACGATTTACTTACTACATTCACACATAAATTCACATACACATCCAGCTACTCTTACACTCCTTAAAATGATTTAGTTCAATCATTTTTTTTCATAGTGCCGTAGACGTGGCCAATACGTGAGTGTATATATATATATATATATATATATATATATATTACTCGTGAAGACGGTAAAAAGTGTGAGTTAATCGTGGGGCACTGACAAACAAAACTCTCGAGCTTGCAGGCATCTCTTCCATTCTTTCTTTTCCCACCAAGAAATGTCGGATCATGTGCTTGGTTCTTAGTGTGAGGCCAACAACCATCTCTCTCTCTCTCCCTCTCACTCTACAGTCCACACACATAAACACAAATAGTTTTAGATGTATATTATATTATTTCATATAAAGATGCAAAGTTGTTGATCGGTTTATATGAAGAGAAGCATTTAAAAAATCGAGGAGAATTTTTCATAAAGAAAGTGAAAAACAAACCCAGGAATCCAGTAAAAGCAGGCATAACTAGGTAAAGTATAAAAATATTCTCTAGTTCTACAATTTTATTCTATATTTCTATTTCAAAGAGGGGCTTCTTTTGAGCTCATTGTATAGGTTATTGTGGAGAAAGAGAGAGAGTAATTATTATATTGTTAGAGTGCAGAAAACCTGGTTTTGAGAAATGGGCTGGTTTCAAATTCAAATACAGCCAACAGAAGCATGGTGTATGTAACATAAATTAATAACAATATTTTTGAAGTTTTCTATATGCATGCTTCTATTAATGGGCATTTATCTTAGTATAAAATATAGCAAATGCCATCAGAAGGAAGTGGGGGCTTCAGTTGCGAAATTTAATAGAAAAATCGATCACATACACGAGTAAAGACGTGTAGATTTACAAGAATCATCCAAAAACTGGACTACGTTCTTGGCGTTGAGCATTTTTACTATCATGAAAAAAAAAAAAGCACAATTACAAGGAGTATAGACACCTCCTAAAATTACATAACAAGTGCGAAAAATACCAAAATATCTCCAAAAAAGCTCTCAAGTCTTAACCTCCCATTACAATCATCCATATCAAATATTTTATTTATTTATTACTAGCGTTTCTTATAAAAAAAAAATAATAATAATAATACTGGCATTTCTGGGATTGATATTGTTATAAATATATGAAAATCAGCATGTTTTTCACTATTCTTGCACACCTCAACTCAAAATATCCTTACTGACCTAAAACTAAGTCCTTTCTGAGCTTTACATAACCCCAAAGGCCAAGACACTCATGCAGGTCTTGGTAGGACCAATCTGACCTGTGATTTGCAACAAGTCTGAGAATTTTTAGAGCAAGTGCAGTTCTAAGAATAGAGACCACACTTTACTGATAACAATACTTTAAACCAGAAATTGATTCCTTGATCAATCAAAGTAGATTAATTGCAGTAAGGTTATACCAATAAAAATATTGCCTCTTTCTTTGTGTGAATGAGAACACTGGATCAGCATATTGGCCCACCAAATAGAAAACTTGGAAGTCATGATGATTTCTTCCAAAGTGGTTTGTAAGGAACCTGAGCCACAAAAGAGAAATGGTTACTGCATTATCCATATAATCATTTCTTTTAAATGCGGAATGATTTTTTATTTTTTATTATCTCTTTCTCTAAGGTAAAAAAAGAAAAGAAAAGAGAGTCATTAGAATCCAAAAATTGGAGAGAAGCAAATTAGAAATGAGCTACAGAATTTTGATGCAGGAAAGAGATAAAACAGGCATGGGACAGTGTCGGGCCATTACAAAAACTCCACCATAATGTTCTGAATTTTATATTTGGAAGCATTCAAGAAATTCCAAAATTCTAATAATTCCCAATAGTTGCTTCTTTCAACAACTCAGCATTGCCAACACTTTTAAAGGAGGCTCTATCCCTCCTTCCTCTTCACAAAGCCCAGCTTCCCCCAAGCATAAGCCACACCTGAAGAGAGAGAGAGAGAGAGAGAGAGAGAGAGAGAGAGAGAGAGAGATGGCTGTAAACCTTCTTTCAAGTGACCATGCAGATGAGGAGGACTACATAGACATGGAAATCAGTTCACACTCCCAATTCTCCTGTCACTCCATGAGCTCCCCTCCACACCCTCGAGAATTTGAATTCCAAATGTTTTCAAGCTCTTCAGAGAGAGAAACCACAACTTCTCCAGCTGATGAGCTTTTCTACAAAGGAAAGCTCCTTCCTCTACACCTCCCACCGCGTTTACAAATGGTTGAAAAACTCCTAGAGGCTTCCAGCTCTTATAATCACAAAACAGATGCCTTGGAAGAGTTTTTCAGTACTCCATTAGCCACAACTACCACCACCACACCTACAAACAATACCCCATTTGAATCCTGTAATATCTCACCTTCTGAATCCTGCCAGGTTAGCAGAGAACTGAATCCAGATGAGTATTTATTCGACTATTCAACTGAATCAAGAGGTTTCATCGGTGACAACCCAAAAAAGTCTTGGACCAGAAAGCTTAAGCTGATCAAGCAGTCTTCGCTTGGTTCAAAGCTTAAGGCTTCCCGAGCTTATTTTAAGTCCCTTTTCACTAAATCTGGTTGCTCGGATGAGTCTTGTACATCAGCTGCAAGAAATATAGATGAAGAGTCGGTCTTAAATACCAAGGAGTTTCTAAACAAGCATAAGCATATCAATGTGGCAAAGAAAGCTCCATTTGGGCAAATTCAGAAAGACACATACCAAATGCCAATTACTGCCACAAGGAGCTTCAACAAAGAGCAGATTGCTGCAGAAGGCAGGGGTTGCCATAGGAGGTCGTTCTCAGGGGCAATCAAACGCCTTTCAACACTAAAGTCTTCATCTTCTTCATCTTCATCTGGATCTTCTTCATCTTCAAGCTCGAGTAATTCCAATGAGTTTCATGAGTTGCAGATTTTCAAGAGAAGCAACAGTGTGAAGTCAGATATCGAAAATTCAATTCAGGGAGCGATTGCTCATTGCAAAATGTCTCAGCAGCAGCACCACCACCACCAGCCCCGCTTAAGAAAGACTGCAAGTGAAGTTGGTTTTTACTCATTGTCAGCTTCGAAAATAGTCTGCGAGGATCAAGAAAGACCAGCACTTTGCAGGGGTTGAAGATGAGAGAGAGAATAAAAACAAGGGCAAGATTCAAATTTTGATTGGTTTATAATGTGTTCCTTGTTCAATTTCATGATTTTATGAACTGATCATCATTCAGTGCAATATTCAGAGTTTTGCAGGGCCTGTCCTGTACTGTTAAAACAGACCGTCTTGTGGAAGTTTGTGAAAATGCTGATAGAAGTTTCTCTTTCTTAAACAAAATTACTAGCAAGTACAACATGAAAGTTGCTCTCAAAAGAAATTTCAAAGTACAATTCAGGAAAAACTCAACAATATCTGTTGATTTATGATTTTTATGTTTAGTCTACCTATTAGTCAGTAGTTGTTTCCTAATGACAAGAAAAGCTTAGTGCCATTTATTCAGAAAGCTACTTTGGGCATTATCCAAAAGAAGAAAATTAACCACTTAGTACAAAATTTCTTTTACTTGACAGGTTTAATTGAAAATTCAATGAGCTCATAAAATCTCACTGCAGCAATTTTGATTGTCAATGACATTTGGACAATTTACTCACTTTGCAGTTTCAAGATAATACAGTGTTTGATTAAGAAAAAAGCAAGTGAATAAGAACCAAGAGAAAACAAAATTTAGAATCTTTCCTGTATCATGCCAATCATTTGAAACCCTTCCAGTGAATAAGTTCCATCTGTCAGGTGTACTGCACAGAGAGAGTCCAGTACCAATAAGAGGTGGTTATTTACTGCCTACCCTGAAACAAATTCTGTTTGACTGTAGAATTTATTATGCTGTTCAAACCAAAGGATAACATAAGACAGCTTGAAATTGTTAAAACTAAGCAATGCAATCTTATGGAATAATCTTCTGTCTGTTTTTGAAGAAACAAATAAAAAGTAAGAAAACAAAATTTTGATTTTTTTGTTTTACCATGTTTTGTTTTCTGAAGTATAATAACTCATCTCAGCCAATCCAAGTTGTTGTACTAAGCTCAGCAAATTAAAGATTTTCCTTTTCAATTGTCATTTATTTTTCATTTTTTCTTTGTTATTTTGGGGGGTGGGAAGCAGTTGTCCCACTCCTTCATGATGAAAAATTTAAGATGTAAAACTTACATTATCTTCTTTTCCTCTCTTTTTCTCAGCCACCAAACAGGAAAGGAAATTTTAAAATATCTTCAACTAAAATGATTCATTACACTGTAGTTCTGATGTGTGTGAGTGAGAGCATGTATTTACCTCCAAACTAAGGACCCACAACACTGAAATACTCTAATATCACAAATCCAAAGATGTCTCCTTATTCTCAAGGACATCCACTTAACTTTGCTTTAGAAAGAAAAATGATTGCAGAAAACCTAATGCCAATCTTCAAACCATCACAAACTAATAATAATATTCATTACTTACTGTAAAGTGTAATAATGTGTGAAATGGCATGGTTAAACTACTGAACAATAAAATAGTTTCAAAGTAGCACAGGTTAGGCAAAGATAAATATCATTAAGTTCCTTCTAATCAATTGAAAACAGAAACAATCATGACTTTTATGGCAAGAACCCACATGTCTACCTCTAAACAACATCTGACCTGCATTAAATATGTTATGGCAAACTCACTTTAGAGCAAAATGATTCCTAGCTGTATAATAAAAAAGTAAGGAAGCAGAAATCTCCAAATGCAGACAAACAGCCATTCAGAAAGTTCCTTTTTTCACCTTTTGATTTTCAAGTGGGTGCAATAAAACCTTAAACCAAGTAAACATGTCAGCCAGATCTTTGACAAGATTAGATCCAGAGAAAGCAGTAAATAATTAATTTTATTATGCCAAGCACTATGGGGTACTGACAAGCATATAACAAGAAACCTTTTCCCCACCCAACATCAATGCTTGTCTAGAGAATGAAAGAAGGAAAAGGCAGGCTTCACATATCTGCTGGATTTTTAAACCACTGTGATAATATCAGCCTGTCAGGCTTGTGAAAGATTACATAATAAGGTAAATTATAGAGTTCAAGTACTTCCAAGTCATTCTACTCATAATTGCAAATTGATCTTTTCAGGCATAATGGTGCTAAGCTAGTGAACAATATTTATAAGAAAGGACTCAGATCTATACCACTGCTGGTATAATTATTTTGTGAATAGATCACCTTTTTGCATAGTGGGATAATATAGGGCAGTCATGACTCATATGGCATACAAAATGATGAGTTAGCTCTTAGAAAGGCAAAGTTTCACAAGAAATTACATTGTAATAAATTTTTAGAATCGTTATGATATAAGCATGACAGATCAATTTAATCCACTGGACCAAAGGAAGGAAAGGCCATGGGTTCTCCATGTCCAGTCCCCTTGAAAATGCTCAAGTAAATATGCCTCATGAAACCCCAATTTAATAAGTGTTCATTAGCTGCACCTCATGCAACCAAATCACATGGAACTAGCTGCACATGCTAGTGAAAACTTTTTGTCCATAACCAAGCCATGAAGATTATTATTATGTTGATTTTCCATGATTATCATATGATAGTGTTTTCATTGCTTGCAGCAAAATAAAATGTGAACAAAACAACAGAATCCAGCGCTCACAATGGCTACCAATAAAGAAACAAAGATAGCAAGCATATTAGCGCCTGGGATTTACAAAGGAAATATGTTATGTTCCTCCTAAGTAAAACAAAAAAGATTTGCAGTCCAGGATTACAACATAGTTTCCTTCTTATTTATTTATTTATTTATTTTTTCCTAGTTAGTTTCCTTCTTATTTCCTTGCAGATGCATTTTGGATTGCTGAAATTTTCTCGAACTATTCTCCACCTTCACTCTTAACCACACCCTCCTTGGTAAGTTGTCCAATTGAAAAATTGGGTAAAATGATAAACAGAAGAATGCCATGACTTCACCTCCATTCAGATTTCTGACTTCCATCCTGATTCCACCCATATACATTTCAAGTGAAAATTAAAACTATTTCAGATCGTGCCATGTCGCGTAATCTAATCTATTCTATTCTTCTCTCTAGTTCCTTCCTTTTCGTTCTAATCACACTGCACTTGCCTTGTTGCAAGTGGACTGCAGATTGCACCCTCATCTCATGTTCTTTAAATTTTAGGATTATGCATGTTTGATTTGTAATAGATAGAGGAGACCTTGATGAGTGGGAATTGGATCAATTCTTCTCTTTAATAGGTTGGAAGCCAATCTGAAGGGCCTGGAGATGATCCCATGTCCCTATTTGTCGCAAGTCATACATAGATATGCTACCAAAAAAAAACCTTAATTTCACTGAAAAAATTGAGATTTTGAATTCCTATAAAGGTAATTTAAATTCACTGGACAAAATAAAATTGGAAAATTTGCTCAAACTTTAAACAACTTAATTCACGGTATATTTGCTAAAAGTGTTTGGTAGCTCATTAGGTGAGATGTTCGACCTTAGTTAGGCTGTCAGGTTTGGCCATTTTAGGTGGAGGAGAGAGTCTGCAGTACCTTAAGTCCCTAATTAAATGACAATGGCTTCAGGCACCCTCTGTTAGTGTAAAAGAAAGCTAGAATATATTATATATCCTCTCTAAAAAGGTGTTCATGGCCAAATTGGACCTAGTATTTTATATATAGATGTCTTTAGCAAGTTTAAGTGGCAAAATACTGTTATAAGGATCAAGCTCTACTACATATAAAATTTTCCTGATTATTCTTTAGTTTTATTTCCAGACATATGGGAAAATCCTATCCCGTTCCTGTTTATATCCTGTTATGATGATTCATTAACAATTAAAAAACATGAAGACAACAAGAATACTAGTGATGTACATAAAGGAAAAGAGAAAATTTCATATCATGGAGATTTAGAATTCACTTATATTCATATACCTTCAGAAAGACATATAAATTTCCAAACACAACCTAGCAATAGTAAAAGTCTGAAATCAAGCAACAAGAGTCTACATGCAGTTGCAAAATTTACAGTTAAATTTCTCAGTTTGTTGTTTTACTCATCAAGAAGAGTAGGCAGCCTTAAAAGTCTCAAATTCTGAGGACCTTGGTTTTGCTCGAGTTGCGTTGAAATTAAATATTATGTGCACTCTTCCTTAATTTGGTGCATACTGCATACAGTACTATTAATGGAGGGGAAAATAGAATTAGAAGATGTAAGGAAGATTTAGAAATACAAGTTTGATGATGAAGGCAACCAGCCATATTTGAGCTCATTTTTAGGTATGAAGGCACAAAAGTCAATAGAATAGGGACTCATTTGAGAGGGTAATACCTTTCCTTCTTCTATATAATCCTTTGTAAGGGATCACATAATTGCTTAAGCTAAGGAGTTCTTTTTTCTTGCCACCAAAGCTGGGCTCTCTATCCTAGTAATGAAGTAACATGTCTGAGAATTCCACATTTTTCATACCATACATCAACCTTTTTTATATATAATTATATGTTTCCAAGGAATAAGAAAAAAAAGGAAACTCTTCATATACATCATTAACAGGAGGTGGAATAAAAGAAGATTATAGGTAAACCAAAAAAACTCTTACGACAGGTTTGACTGCAGCAGGAGGCATGGGTTTAAAGTTTTGATAGATACAAAATAATATCAGCTGATGAAGCAAAAAAAATATCACGGTTCGGTTGCAATCTGGTTTGGGGTCGAGTTCCTGCAAGACAGAAAAGGGATGAGACCGAACCGGCACCTGTCAGGCCTGACCCTCCAACGACCAAGTCAGAATAAGTACGGGGAGTTCATATATATTAAATGAGAGAGGATTGTGTTTTTTTATTGAGCAATGCTACACGTTATGAAAATATTTCATGAATTTTTATCTTGAATGATGTGGCAATTAAATGGTGAGTTAGCATTGGTGGGATTTACCCGGAATGTCAATGGTATTATCACTTGCCATATCATTCATGAAGGCAATTCATGATAAAATTTCATGACGTTTAGCATTTCCCTTTTTTATTTTTGTTGTTGTGTATCTTATTGTTACAATTTTAACTGACCACGCATATATGATCGATCTGTTATATGATCAGGCATATTGATCTGATGATCACACGTGTCTGATTTGTTATATGATGATCTGATATGTTATTTGATAATCAGGCGTATCTCATCTGATATGTTATTTGATAATGAAACGTATTTGATTTGATCTATTTTTTGGTTACTAATTCTCCTATCAGTTGCCCCCATTCCGGAGAGGGTTGCCTGTCTAACATTCATTGCCCTATCAATTGCCCCCATTCCGGAGGATTGTCTGTCTAACATCCGAAATGATTGACGGTTATTTCTCCTCAAATATTTTGTTGTAAGCCCGTGTTGTTTTACACATGAGTTTTTTTATTCGACACTTTTTTCCATTCTTGCCCACGCACTTCTTCTCTTTTTTACCCGAGCTATGATCGAGCCTTCTCTTTTTTTTATTTTTGTGTGACCGAGTTGTGCTCGGCTCATTTTTTAAAAAAAAAAAACTTGTACAATAAGGGATGAAATAGCTATTCTGATCCCTATGAACTCGCCCTTTGAGAAGGAAAGTTGATTTTCCGAGCGTCATGAGGTTGTCCTTTGATAAGGGAGTTGTTGTATGTTCACCCCTTTAATAATAGGGTTGTCGTCGTAGTCCTGGGCTTCACTCAACCCTTTAAGGGGTTCATAGTTCTACTCCTTTAATAAGGATGTTTTAGGATCCGAACTTCGTGAGCTCGCTTCGGGCTTTACTCAGCCCTTCATGGGGGTCGTAGATCAGAGCCTTGTGAGCTCGCCCCAGACTTCATCCAACCCTTCATGAGGTTCGTAGATTTGAACTTCATGAGCTTGCCACGGGCTTCACTTAGCCTTTCAAGGGGTCCGAGCTTCGTGAACTCGCCCCAGGCTTTACTAAGCCTTTCATGGCGGTATGTAGAATCCTGCTCCTTCAATAAAGAGGTTCCTAGAATTTCACTCGTTTAATAAGCTGAAATTTGTTGCACATTGATTGACCTTTAAAGAAGGGAGATGTCGGCTCAACCATTTAATAAGGGGTGGTTTCGGTTCGCCCTTTAATAAGAGAGAGAAGTCGTTATAAGATTTGGGTCAATATGCCCCCGATCTTTGACTGTGGATATTCCACAAATAAAGCCTCCACATATGCATCAATACAACTTTAATAATGGGGAGGAGTTATTACAGGATTCAGGCTAATATGCCTTCAATCTTTTGACTATGGATGTTCCACAAATAAAGCCTCCACATATGTATCAATAAATTAATATAAATAATAGAATAACTTGCACATAAATCAAGATTTAAAAGAATTACTCCAATGTATAATTTGGTCTTAAGAGAAGCCATAACAGATTCATGTAAAATATATTATTCAATAAATAATGGGAGACGATATTCTCACTCCCCTTTTCTACATTTGCTCTTCTATTTTAAATGAAATGACACTCTTAACTCACATTTTATAAGTAAATGATTATTTTTTAAAAAAAATTACAAACTACCTTTTCAATATCACTATCTATGTCTCTAATATTTAATGTCTTTGATCTCTTTTGAAAGGATACAAAAAAAATTCTCTTTTAAGAGGACCAAAAAAAAAGAAGGTTATCCATATTGAATAAATTGTCTCTTTTGACCGGACCAAAAGAAAAAGTTAACGAACTAGAAAAAAAAACAAAAAAAGACCTAATTTTTTTGAATAAATGATCTCTTTTGACAAGATAAAAAAAAATTGTTATCTCTGTTGAACAAATTATTTTCTTTGACAGGACTCCAAAAATATATATATAATACAAAAGAAATGACCCAAAAAAAATTATCCGAATAAATTCTCTTTTGACAAGACTGGAAAAAAAATTATTTCTCTTGAATAAATTATATGTTTTGACAAGACCTTTTCTTTTGATAATGAAAAAAAAAGTACTAAAGGAAAGTAACTGATATTAAAAAAAAAGTTAAATTTCATAGTATATAGTTATGGTATTATAAAATAAAGAGTTAAAAAAGTTAAAGTTTATAATATAAAAGATAGTTGTGATATTATAAAATAAGAAATGATCAATTAATTAGTTTAAGGACATTTTTATCATTTCATTTAAAATAAAAAAGCTAGTGGAGTGCAATCGTTGAAAAAGAGATCTACGAGAGTGCGGATATCACCTCCTAAATAATTCATCAAAATTTAAATAATATAATACTGAACATTTTTCAATAGTAATGTCAGTAACGCCCATGTTTGAATGTGAAGTCACAAGGATTGAACATATTTTTTAATAGTTAATTCATGCACAATCACTCATTCAGATCTACCAAATTAAGCCTCCAGGGAGAGTGCACAAAGTTTCAACGAGGCCATAGTAGATAATTTTGAAGATCAGAATGTCATAGATACTTCATAAAGATAATGGTCCATGAAATCTCTTAGCTATATAACTAAAGTACAACCATAATCTACACCACCGTTTGTAGTTGCGGTATTGAACTTGATGATACTGAACATTGAGAAGATTTTAACGCTACTAGACATATCACATAACAAGACTTGAAAGCTTTGAGTAAGTAGAATTATTCAAATGCTGAAATATACACTTATGGGCATAGCTTCATATAATCATCAACATCTAATGAAGTCTCTTGCTTGTGTTATTTATGTTCTCTTCAGAATTTGGCTCTGATATGTTAACTTACCCACAAATTGCACAATCTGAACACAACAATCTTCAACACCTTCCACAGAATCTGAAACTTCCTGACCCTCTCTCATCTCTTTCCTATCCACATTCAGGTCTTAAGATATATATGCAGCATTAAACAAGAAGCAAGAAACCAGTGTTCCTCCCCCACTTTCTTTTTTCAGCAACACACCTAACATCTGACTTACAACAGTCATCCAACTGCAGGGATTCAGAGAATAAACCGAGGCATACAATGCTAACTCTATGAAAGCATTGTTGTTTCTTAGCAAATCTAGGGGTCTTTAAGTGCACCTAAATACCTTCAGTCTTATTATTATTACACATCCATCTGTCCATTCAATCCACAACCCAGAAATCCGAAACCGAAGGCTAGGAATTATCACATCAAAGGGCATAAATCCGGTCGACTTCTGAGTTGGAGAATTCAGAGTGATGCCATGAGGTGGATCCACTCCTTGCATGCCTCACCCTCTTCCTCCTCAATCGTATCCTCTTTGACATCACCACGTAATAAGTCATGGTGCCAAGAACCCCAGCCATTATCACTCCCCCCACAACTGTAACCAAAATTGCAGCCCACTCATGCCGCCGACCAACCACTATATAAGAGGAGGCTATAAACGATACCGAAGTGCACACAGAGGCCAACCACATTAACTTGTTAATCACTACAACTACCTGTCTTTCAGCTTTTGTCTCACCTCTAACCAATGTAATCTGAACTACAACAACAGCCAAGGATGTAAACAGGGCAATGGCATTAAAGATGAAAAAGATTTTGAAAGAAGTACGGCTCACCACCACAGCCATCCCATTATTAAAATCCCCACCAGGCACAGTGAAAATAGCTGCAAAGGCAACTGTTGCGAAAAGCACAGCCACCACAGTTACTGAGTTGGTAGCATTGTTGATCCCTTCTCGGTGGAGTTTCCTGAGCTCTTTGGCAATTCCATGAACATTCTTGTTTGTCCTCATGGTTTGTTGAAGCTGGGTGTGGACATCTTTCTTGATTTGAGTCACAGTATTCCTTAATTCATCCCTTGGTTGGTTAAGTTCATTAGCTCTGATTGCACCATAGCGATAAAGGCAGTCTTTTATATCTGAGGATTCTTCGGAGAAGTGAAGCTCTTCAGCTATATCAAGAGCTGTCTTGTGATCTCTGTTAAGTGCATTAACATTGATGTCAGGGAGTCGTAACAACTCATTCACTATCTGCAAGTGAAAAAGGTAAAAATAAATCAAAACATGATCATGTAATTTTTTTAATTTGGAGTATTCATTTAAAAAGGTCAATCTAGATTCTAGGTATATAAAAATGTGAAAAGGGAAGAAAGAGCAATCAGGTGGAATTACTCGAAGAATAAAGCTAAGAGAACTGAGGGAGAAGAGCGTTAGACGGAATACAGGAAATCCACCTTTTCTCTTTGGCAAGTTTAAGTCAACTTTATACAACACTTGTGATGGTTGATATGCATTTCTTGTTAATTAAATATCGATTATCGAGATTATGTAGAACATAGTGTACTGAAATTCATTTATGGAAAATGAACTTTAGAGACAAATTAAGACAATTTTGTGTATGGAAGGCCATAAAATTCACATCTTTCAGAAAAATTACATATAACTACTTTAAGCTCTTTTCAAAACCCTATGTTTGGAATAAGTGGAGAAAAATATACTTACCTAGTTTAAAAAATTAGAAGAAATGCCACAAGATGGAAAAAACTAGTAATTCACTAAAATGAAATAAATAAATTTATATCAATAGTTATTCGTAAGGAGAAATTAGACAATTGAACTTTGAAGAAAATACACAAGCATGAAAATTCAGCAGCACCAAAATATACCTCTGCTCGCTTTTTCCTGGTGGCTACATGTAATGCTGTGTTACCATTTTTGTCTGGCAGCATCACAATAGCCGCATCAGCCTCAAGAAGCAATTTCACCACATCACAGCTAACCCCTTTTACAGCCATATGCAGTGCAGTCTGTCCTTTCTTATCTGTCCTTCTTGCCAACTGTGGATCTTTCTCTAGCAACGCCTTCACAATGTCTACATGTCCCCGTCTGGCAGCTAAATGCAACGCATTTTTCCCATTGGATCTAGAAATCTCCAACAAGCTACAATCCTTAGACAGCAGTTCATTAACTACAGATACATGCCCTCTTGTAGCTGCAGATATAAGAGGGGTTGCATTTGATGGGCCGATTGTGTTACTTAGAGCTGGATCATAATCTAATAGCACCTTAACAACGTCTGCAACAAATGAGCCACGATAAATGTACTGGCCAGGTTTTGTACAGAAAATATTCAACGTAGGGACAGAAATCTATCAGGAAGAAACATGTTTCAGTGAATAAAGCCATGTGATATCTACATATTTGACCATGCAGAAGATTAACAAAGGAAGTTGAAGAAATATTAGCACTTTGGAATATAACTTTTTTCATCACTTACCAAATAAAAATAAATAAATAAAAACTTTTTGCATCCAAAGTGCATGATTAAATAACTCAGCTCCAAAAGAGAATTTTTAACACCATGACCAATCTTCCTGCATATTTTATGCAGAAATAGACTCTCTTTGAATGATGCAAAAGCATTACACATCAGGATCTCATTTCAAACAGAATCAGGGGCAAAATCAATAAGAATCGTATTTGGCAGAGGAACTAGTTGCAGTTGAGACGCCAATGTGGTGAGGTTGTTGCAGAAGGATATATTGTGTCATCAGTGCAACTGCTTGCTACAACAGATACTAATAATAATGAACATTACATAAGAAAATAATTTTGTTTTTTAAATCTCAAAGATATAGGTGAAATTTTGAACAGTCATCAATCTTTTTCTTTTGATTCTAAGAAAGATAAGTCCCAACAAATGATGAACTTCATTATACAGATGATAGACAAGGCGAAGATTAGTCCGAGCTTTCACTGAGTGTGAAGTAGTTCACACATATAACTTCGGCAGACAAATTGATTAATCTCAATCATTTATATCCAAGGGGTTTGACTGTTTATCTGAGCCCTCATGCTAATCTTATCGAGCTGGTACGAAATGATGTTATTAGGGAATCATTCTCTAGATCCTGTAATCCTTAGATGTGGCGAGAGATGCCACTCTGGGCTTACTGCTTCAAGTAAGCCAGTTAGCCAATTTTCATGTTTGATCAAAACTGAGCTAAGATAGAATATGAAATCTTATGATTTGCAGCATGGCAGAAACATGGGAAAGACGAAGCCTGTTGTACAGTTTTGGACTAGTGATTCTATAAGCCCTCAAAAATTCCCAAAACAACAAAGGGCCTCAAAGCCCTTAAAGCAACGTTTCCGGAAACCAAATTGCTAAGCTGCTTAGAATTTACATTGGTTAGATCAAACAAACACAGATATTTTGCTGAATTTTGTTTATGATATGGTTTATTAGCAAGGCCACTTTATTTTTAGGTACTGCTATCCAGTTCATAACTAATAATTATGCCATAAATGAATAAAAACAATGGTTCCTCCCAACCCCAAAAACAAACACCCCCCCCCCCCCCCCCCAAAACACACACACACACAAAAGACAAGCACAGTTCCAAAATTGAGTCCCTCTCACATTGAAAAATCTTATCTGGTTCTCGTCAAATGGAATACAAGACTACTTTAAAATCCACCCATCCTCTCCTACATTACATAATCACACTGATGCTAAAGAGACCCTTTACTGAGTGGAAAACCCAATTCTTCATTTTCTTACTATAAACCCAGTTTCTTAAACATAAATGCACCTAAAAGAGCCACACATGTATAAAACCAGCCAATGAATATGAAAAAATTATTCCGAAATAAGCAGGAACAAAACAACGGAATGAATAACTGAACAAAGTTCGGATTATCACCATGGTGTCCTTGACTTGCAGCTATATGCAAAGGATCCATTTCACCCCGATTCTTTTTTGAGATACTTTCCTTGCTTGAATACTTAAACAACTCTTTCACAATATCAAGATGACCCTTCTCTGCTGCAATGAACATTGGCGTCTCTCCCAATTCATTCACCTCAGACACAACTGATGCTCGAATCTCTGCGACCTCAACATCAAAGTCCGCTCCATTCAGAGTCCCCATCAATTTTGAATCAATATCATCAAGAATCTGCTTCACTGCTGCTAGATCACCTCGCTGCGCTGCCAAATGCAGCTCCGTGTCATTGTACCGGCCAGTCACTTGCTTGACGTACTTCTTCTTTCCGGCTTGATCAATCCGCTTGCCGGAATTTGATAAGACCAGAGCAGGCACAGTTGCAGAGGATGGGGACGGAGATGGCGATTCCTCGGCAAGAGAGTTTTGGCTCTGTCTACGAGTCAACAGCCCCTTCTCCAAATCCATTTCTCCTCCTGCAGAATCATAAATCACGAATTAACATTCGCAGCTAAAAAAAATTCCATTTGTTTAAACAGAAAACAATTTTCAGTCAATTTTCCAATGAGATATTTTTTTCCTCCTCTCTGAGGCTTCTCTTGTCAAGGTGAGCAAATTCTATAAACTCTAATGTAAGCATGGAGAGTTATCTTCTCTATACAACTGTAATATAATTCCTTTCTCGGGAATTTTTTTTCTCAAAAACATTAAAGTAAATAGAACCTTAATACTGAAACAAATTACTGGATGTAAATAACAGATATGAAAAGCTAAAAAATTTCTTCCCCTGTTTGATTATTTCAATGATTATGTTTCTCCTATATGAGGTGTAGAGCAAAATTTATAAACTCCAACACAAGCATGGAGTAACATAATCCCTGTACAGATGCACAAGTCATTTCTGGCAGAAAATTTCGATGAAAATATTTTCCCAGAAAATAAATGTAACCTATGTACCGAACGTAAAGAGCAGATATGAAATTGAAGAATCTATCAAAACAACGGAGATACTTAGAGAGAGAGAGAGAGAGCCTTTCTCGATAGCTGAAGCCATGTTTGAGCTGAAAGAGACAAAATGCAAACCCTAGAAAGTGAATTTGAGTGGAGACTCAGAGCCTGAGATTTGTGGAAGTCTTTGTTTTTGTAGAAAGTGAAGTGAGGGAAGGTACGAAGAAGGCGATGATCACAGGAAACTGCATAGAAGAATATTATTCTGATTATTTTTTTCTTTTTTTCAATTATGCCCTTATGCTTTTGTATTTTACACAAGTTCACAAGCTATAAAACAATTTTTTATTTTTTATTTTTTTAGAAAGTAAGATATAATACTGTATTCTCATCTTAGAAAGTAAGATAAGTATATTTTTTTTTCAAGAAAGTAAGATGGATAAGTATAAAACAAATGAGTCAAAAAAAAAACTATAAAACAAATGTTAACTCTATAATTACAAATGAAAAATATTAGCATAAGAAAGAAGTCCAAAAAATAATTATTAAAATATATTTTTGTAACAAATTGTGATAAGTTTGGGAGAAGTCAATTTTGTGATGCTGTTGAGTATGTGATGCTTTTGAGTATGTGTACTACACCGAGTAGAGATTGGATCATCAGAACTCACTATGATATAGTCCATTCTCATCACCTAATGATACAATAGTACATGCGCGTTAAATAAGATTCACTTATTACGTTGAAAAATTGAGATGTGAAAGTAAGAAATCCCTATGAAAGGATAATGTTGTAAAATCAATCAAACTTTTTCATCATTTTTGTGTTAATTTACATGGGAAAAAAAAAATCTATCTTAATAATCTCTTTAAAGAGTTTGAACACCGTATCTTTTGCTTGGATATTTCAAAAAGGGTAAAAATCTACCAGAAGGTTGAAAAATATTCAATGACACAAACTGTTAAAAAAAAACATTAAATTTTGTGTATAAAATGATTGATAAATGACTACTACAAAATGAAAATATGTTCTACTTCCGAGAATGATCATTGGTGGCACATATAATTCGATAACATTACCTTTTTTTTTTTTTAACTATGCAAAAATGGCTTGTGATTTGGCTTTCAATGTGGTATAGATGAAAAGTGCATTGCCTTTGACTTGTCGATCTAAACATTTACAAAAAAAAAAAAATGATTCTTTCAATATGGTGCAGATAAAGAAGTATATTCTTTGATTTTGTGTCCAACCAAACTTTACCCAAATTGGTCAGTTCATGTTGCATATGGACTAGAGCATTCTGCATTCAAAGCGAAGTTGGGATAATGCATTTCTAAAAAATTACAAAGTGGTTCAGAAGAATACATAATTGAGATAAAAAGCATAAAAAATTGGGGTATACGATAAATACACTAGATTCAGGATCAATATGAAACCCTTTATATTATTTCCAAGTTTATGCTCGTGCATTGACTTTGACGACATAGCTTAGACGCGTGTATTGACTATATGTATAGCTTTTGCATGTGGATTGCAAAGACTATCTAGCTTTTTCCTTGTGAAAAGCTGAGCAGAGACCCAATCTGACATTCAGATTTGAATTTTATTTACACGATGAAGATAAAAACAAAAAAATAAATAAAAATCCAAGAAATGTTGGGCAGATTCACTGTGAAGTTCATAATGAACCCATTTTATGAGCTAAAATCCATAATTTTAGGTATGCAATTTTATGTTTGTTTTAATTTTCCATACATGACCAATGGAGTAACCTTGCCCTTGTTAAGACATGGTTGAAGTTGTAGGCATGCCTTCCCATCAGTGTTTTCTGACTCAATTCATCAGAATATTAGCAGTGACATCAAGAATAGAAATCTTTAAAAGAACATTTCATTCTAGGTTATGCTTCCTCCTCTGAAGTTCAGTAGCAACAAAAATCAAACAAAAAACACTCAAAACTCAAGGTCCATCAGAATAATAGCAGATGTAAACAGAACTCCGGACTCATCAATGGAGTGAGCTTTGTAGACAGAGTAACAAAATCCCCTCCATAATAGACCCTACCCTACACTTTAATAGCATATTTCCTCATTGGGAAGTACATCTCTTTCTTCTTCTCCCGCTCAGTTTTCAGTGATGCCTGCACAAACAAAGCAGCAGCAACAACAATTTAGGAAGAATCCACACCTACAATGAACACGAACATGCACCTGGGCGGCAATAATCATACTCACGAGCATAAACACTAACTAGCTTCAGGTTCAAAGATATTCAAAGTTTTGTAGATAAAATATCTATTTCATTGTCCACACATTAAGGCATGATAGGTAACAGACTCTTTTTAAATATTTTTCACTTTGGCTAAAAGCTCTGCTGAGCCAAAATCTTTGCACTTTTTTTTGGGTTACCAAACACATCTAAAAGATAAAAAGAGGATTTTAATTTGATTTTCAAATTAAAAGCTCTTTTAGTGTCTCCAATAGCAACATCAAATTCATCACCTTACAAGCCAGTACAAGAGAATGTTAACATAAAATACAGCCGTTTTCCAATTAAAACATGCAACGTGAAAATGCTGAAAATACAGCCATTTTCCAAATACAACATACAGTCATTATGTTGAAAATGCAATACTGCAAAGTGTTTAGAAGAACAAAGGATCACAATGGTTTTAGAAAGTTTCAACATAGCAACCTGAATAATTTTAAAGAAAATACAAAAATCCACTTTCATCACATAAAGTTTAGATATCAATTTAACAAATTTATATATATTCTTTTTTCATAAGAAAATACCATCACTGAAAATAACATTCAATTAGCAGAATTTTCAAAAGCATGTTTAATTAATAGCTAACAAGATTTGTCAAACTGTATTGATTTAATTCATTTACTCCCACTGTTTTAGCACAGAAATACTTCATATTCCATAAGCTGCCAAAAAACCTTCTTAACTAATGTGGTAGAAATTACCCATTGTTCTCGAGAAAACTCAGGAAAAGAAATAGTAATTTTAAAAACTTATCCTTATTACGATAAAGGACTTACAATTTATATCATTTGCATACATAAAATGAATAAATGAAAAGGCATAGTTTTGTCAGCTTTCAAATGATAGCGAGTTCCATCTTTAATTTTGTTTATTTTCCTACCTTTTCTTCAACAACCAAAGAGAGCAAAATTTTGATATGAAAATTATCAATATTTTTTTCTCATGAAAAAGAAAATAATCAAATCCTTTTTATTATATCAACTCTGGATTATATATGGCAATGTGCGAAAATGTAGCCTTAGAAATTAGAATTTATGAGACCATGTCTGGGAAACTTTTAACTAACAAAACTAGTTAGCATAATTTTAAAATAAACCAGATAAAATATTGTAATCATAACTAAAAAAAGATACAATGAACAGGAACAAGAATGGAACCATAGAAATAAAATCATACTTGATGTTTGGTCAGACGCCTGCGAATAGCCCTGGTTTTCTTGGGACGCAGATCAAGGGGCAAGTACTTCTTGTTCTTGTAGGCTTCCCTCAAAGCAGCCTTCTGTTTCTGTGAAATCACAGTCAACACCTGTGCAATTGACAACCTCACCACTTTTCTGCATTCACAAAAACCCATACTCAGATCACACAAGGAAAAAAAACTAAATATTTAACCCAAAGGTTATCTAAACAGACCAGGATGAGTTAGAGATCAACAAGCAGATAAAAAGCATATCAAAACCAATGAGGATGTGTTTGATTGTCAAGCACAGGCATAAAAATATCAAAATCTATCAACCAACTGCACATCTAAATCAAGTATGACTCATGAGCACAGATGCACAAAACATATAGAGATACAGATAACAAACCCATAAGCAAGTTGACACCCATGAGCAAATGAAGAGAATATAAGCACCAATATCAGTGATTATCAACTCAAAAGGTAAACCAGCCATAAGCAGATATGTACACACACACACACACACATATCATTTAAGCATATGTATAAACACAAATCTAAATCTCATTATGAAGGTACTAAAAACTCATACTGAGAGAAATGTCCCAACTACCAGTCGTCAGAGAACTAATAGCAGATAAAATCCCATAAATTTCTACATGAATCCAACAAGTAACTGAGACTTACCAATATGAATACACATGTATATACACAAAATATATTGAGATTCATATATATACAGCGAAGAGCATTGAAACAGCTAGATAAAATATACATCAATTCAACACAAAATTAGATTCATACACACACATACACACACACACATATATATAGAGAGAGATAGTACATCTTGGAGAGCTTGTTAGGGGCACCGCCGGTGACTTTGGCGACACGGAGAAGGGCGAGCTCAGCTTTGAGATCCTTCAACTGGCTCAACAACTCAACTTTTGTTTTGCTTCTCAGCTCATGAACCTTAATCCTCGCTGTTCATCATTCATTGCATCCAATTCATAGATCACACAACAAACATATATCAACAATTGAATACTATACATTTATTATATTCGAAACAATAACTCGTAGACATCGAAATCAGAAGAGTCGAAAGTTCATGGCTTACCCATTTTTTGTGTCTAAGGAAAGCTATCAAGGGCCGCTCTTCGCTCTCTGTGAAACCCTACAAATGGGGAGGTTAGGGTTTCAGTTTCGTCACACAATATATAAAGGTCGGGCTGTAGGCTTGATTGGGCCGGATTGAGTTCCTCTTTAGGGCCATAATGGTATCTCAAAAGGAAGGAAAGTGAGCCCGCGCGGCAGAGCCCAAAGTTTTAATCCATTCTCATTTATAATAGAGTAAAATTAGGGGTGACAAAATTAGACATGACACGAACACGATACGAATTAAGTTGGTTTGAGTTTGAGGTAAGCCGACAAGTTTAATAAATGGGTCGACACGAATACGACACGCAAAAATTGGATTAAATTTGGATTTAAGCTGTCTAACCCATGACACGATTACAACATGAGTTATTCACATATTATGATTTATACAAACTTATATATACATAATTATATATATTTCAATTGTTTGTAATTTATTTGTTTGTTTATAGGACTGATGTAACTATAAAATGCAAAGATGAGATTGTTATGGTATTTTTCCAGTTATTAAATCACCTTATTATGTTTTTGAGTTTATATATAGATACAAAATTTATAATATAGTTTTATTTTATGATTTATGTATTGATATGTACTTTATTTTTTATATGATTTTCAAAGAGATTTTTAGGGGTGGAGACACAAATATGATATAAGTTAAACAGATTAAAAATTTTATTAAACAAGTCATGCCTTTATAGGACATGTTTATTAAATGGGCTACACGGATCGACACGAATAACACGTTTAATAAATGAGTTGGGTTAGTATTGAGAGTCTCTGACACTATTATTAAATGGGTCGGGTTATAATTGAGCTATTTAGTATAATACTCATACATCGACACGACACGAACACAACACTGGAACACGAATTACCACCCCTAGGTAAAGCTATGAACTATGTCCAAATTTACAAATAACTTTGTTGAACCATATTTTAGACATAATAACTTTTGAATTATTATGTTTTGTTACAAAATTACTCTCCATGCGGGTCACTTATTGACTTATTTTTCATTAAATGATCATGATGTCCTTTCTTATTGAATTACACTTAATCCATTTTTCTTATTAAAATAAATTATGAAAAAAAATCATACTATTTTGATGACATACTCTCCATCAAATTTATATAAATTTACCTTTAGTATTTGAAATTAATTGTTTTAATAAAAATCTTAAGTATAAAATTTTAAAACAATTTAAGTAATTTCTTAATTGTTCATGAATATACTGCATGAAAAAGAGGGAATTTTTTTTATTTAAGTAATTTCTTAATTTTTTTATGAATATATTGTATGAAAAAAAGTATTTTTTTTTACAAAAAAAAATTTTTAACTGGGTATAATAAGTTTTATTATAAATATCAAAAGTTTAAAAATAAGTTAATCATTTTAAAAAATGGCAAATTTTGGTGGTAGTTACAACTCTATATTTTTTTCATTATTATGATAAATTGATACCAATAATTAAACTAAGTTAAATGCTATAATTAATATTTAGATAAGAGAAAATATAATAAAAATAATTTAATAGGAAAAGACACATTTAATAAGAATGGGTAAAATTGTTTTTTGTGATGGGTATGTCTTTAATTGCAACAAATCATTACATCAGGGGACAATTTGTAGTTCACGATACTTATTTGTTTTAGGGAAGGAGTTTTAACCATGTCGCATATGTGACACTTGCCGAACATTTTTTAGACATTAGTATTTCTTGGGACTCTGTCGTGCAAACATTCCTTATTGTAAGAGGGCTCTTCTTTGTCCTACATTGGATCCAAATGGGAAAAAGAACGGGTAGACAATACTATCCAATAGCTTAGGCTTTTGGGTCATTGGTAAGCGCCCAATCCACTACAGTTGGTATCAGAGCCAGACCCAGTTCTTGATCCAGTGTCACGCCTAACTCCCACCCTGGTGGAGTCCGGGTCCGGGTCATTACTGGGTCCTTCCCTTGTTAGGGAGGACGGGTAGGTAGGGTGGTCCGACCACAACGAGGGCGCTGCGAGTTTGGGTGGGAGAGAATGTAAGAGAAGTCTTATTTGTCCCACATTGGATCCGAATAAAAAGATAATGAATATAAATGAACGGGTTAGCAATATCATCTAATAACTTAGACTTTTAAGTCATTAATAAGCTACCCATTAAACTTATACAGTATCACTGCCCTTTTTTTGTCTATTTGTTACTCTTGCATTCTTCAACTGACTAATATATTTTCTACACTAGTGTTTTTATTCCAGATCACTCCTATCTTGCAATGATTTTTTTTCCCCAATAGATTGTTGATGGTTCACCAGGGAATTATGTTGCTTTGTCAATTATCATTACTAGAGTGATTTTAAGATATTAAATAGTATAATAATTAAAGAATAACTACTATTATCTAAGAATTTAAAAACTAGTCACTACTCCTAGGATCACATAAAAACATCCCAAATGGATGCCATTGCATATCTGGTGAATCCACATTGGTTACCTTTTAGAGAGAGAGGCTTTTGGACCTTTGGTAGCTAATTAAGTTCCAACAACAGTAAACAGTTCAAATGATTACATATAATATAACTTTCATAGTTTCATGCCTTTTTTATTTTTTTGGTTTAATGTCAAGCTACTAAGTACTAACTACTACAACATTAACCACCCCCACCTCAACCAAACATATAATTTCCCTATACTCACCCATACCATATCTATAAATGAACAAACTGTTATACAAAAGCACTTGCATTTTATATCTCCATAGAGGTGTCCAAGCTCTCTACCATGCTAACCATAGCCTGGTTCCTCTTGTTCTTGACCAGCATCAATCAATCTTTTTCAGCTAGAACCCTTGGTGATCCATTCCCAACTCATCACCACCATATCCAACATCCAATCACCTTCTACATGCAAGATGTGGTCAGTGAGTCTCACCCCTCACTCAGACCAGCAACAACAAAGGTCAATAGCCTGCTTCCCTTCCCCAAACCATTAGGCCTCTTCCCTCCTAATGGAGGCATCCCACTGACTGATCCTAACCCTACTGTATCCGCGTCCGGATTTTCAACTCAAACGCTTGATCTGCAAGGAATTAGTATATCTTTTCCTGCTATCTCAACTCTTCAAGAATTGGAGTTTGGGACAGTGACTGTAATTGACGCGGAATTGTCTGGGGGTTCTGTGTTTGGCTCACCGGTACTAGGTAAAGCACAGGGGATGTATGTTGCAAGCTCAGAAGATGGAAGTAGTTATATGATGGCAATGACAGCAACTTATGCTAATAGTGAGTACAGGGATGGCTTGAGATTTTTTGGGGTGCACCGGACAGATGTGGCCGAGTCACATATTGCAGTCATTGGTGGTATTGGAAAGTATCAAAATGCAAATGGCTATGCAACAATTAGGACAAGGAATGTAAGCTCTAATGCTGCTGGAAAAGAAAGTGAAGGAGCCAACAAGCTCCTTCTTTTCAATGTTTATCTTGGCTAATAGCCCTCCATCAGCCAGATGACACAAAAATCATAATTAGCATTGTAACTTGGAATTGCATCTTTTTGTTTTTCAATTTAAATAAGCTCAAATTTGGATATCGAGAGTTTCAAATATAATGGACATGATAATCACCTATGTTACATGATATGAATAATTATGTGAATTCCAACTTAATATAACTTGTTACCAATTCAATCTTCATTAGGCCTCGAGCTCACATGAGATTGGGCTCTTCAGGAACCAATCAAATTCATATCACAAGTCTTCATGAGGCAAATCTGATCGGACGTGACCCTCCGCTGTTCTCCTGGGAGCAAGAAGGGGCACGCCATATATTATGAGCAAGCTGTAATTCTCTATAAATTGTGTATCAAGTTGATGCTTCAGACAAGGTGTTCTTAAATGCTATCAAGCATACTTTGCATTTTTGTGTAGGAGTAAAATCAGATCTTCCATTTTTTTATAAATTCAGGTTTTTTTAAAAATTTAGGTGGGTCATATCAAACAGATTTTTGAGACAACTACAAAGAAATCATGGAAAAAAAAGAGAGAGAGAGACTAAAGTGTCTATTTATAGATTCCCAATACTGATGTAGATACAGTTTGAAGAATAGGACACTTCACAAATACCACAAGAAACATGTTGGATATATCCTTTCAAATGATACAAAAATATAGTAGGACCACTTGCACAAATACCACAAAAAACCTTTATAAATTAGACAGATAAAAAAGTAACATCTACAATTTTTAGAAATAAATTGAACCAGATATAGGATAATGGGGAAGAATATGAACTCACAGAAAGCACATGTTGATGCAATTGAAGCTGTGTGCATAGTACTCTTCGGACATATGCCCTGAGTTTAGATTGTGAGGTTTCATCACTCTGTTAGGGTTATTAAGAGAATCATAAAAGAAAAGCTTTGCTTTTAAGTGCTAAAGGAAGTCTTTATGAAGCTTTCTCTTTCCTTTTTCTATGTTACTCATTTAAGAGAACTACTATATAGTTATATTATGCCAAACCTGAAATAAGCTCTCTTCCCTTTTCCATTTTGAGGCAGCAAACAGAACAGTGTCTTCAATTATCGTTAGGGCTGCTTCTAGTTGTGCAGAATTTAAGTTGATTTGCAGTTCCAATTCTGTGGAATTCAATTTCTATTTAATTTGTAAATGTGTTATTGGATTTTGGGTCTGTGGAGCTTAAATTTAATTCTAAATCCATTAGTGCATGCTATACAAAACAATCTAACAGTTGAATTAAAAAAATATACATCTGACCAAGAATTTTAATTCATTTTTTTCCATTCTATGGTAATTCAGACTTTCAGTTTTACTTCCTTATTTTTCTTATACAGAATACTAATGGTGAAACATTGAAATGGTACAAGTGCCCTTGTGTTGTGTGGTATAGCACATTATGGTTCTTTGATGGTTTAAACTCTAGAAAAGTGTCAACCATATGTTTTCAAGGCAGATTTCAATTCACAAGGAGAATTTCTAAATCGTGTTGTGATAATAATAATAATAATAATAATAATAATAATAAAGCTCTTCCAGCAGGTATTCAAGAAACTTTCAGGTTCTAGCCAACAAAACCTTTTGACCAACATCTTTTGTGTAGTAGTTTGATTTTCCCAACTACAACATACCTTATAAAATAAGGGCATGTACCAACTCCATCCCATCAGCTCCACCTCTCATTGCATATTGCTCAAACTATATATATACATTTAGGCTCCACTCTGCTCTGCAACAAGATCACCATCTCATAGCTGACCTTCTAGCTTTTCTTCACAACATTCCATTTCACAAACCAAAATGGCCAAAGCTCAAGTGTTCATCTCCAAGACACTCAAGGCCACCATCTATCTCTTGTTGCTTGCCATCACCCTCAAATGTGCCAACTCAGCTCGGATCCTTGATGAAGTTGAACCACAACCTTCAATTGAAGCCGACGCACCTGAAGCATCCGATCCAACGGCAACAGATGTCTCTGATGTGGCACCTGTGGTAGGCCCTGCCACCCCATTACCAAGTGGACAAATTCCAGCCTCTGCAGGTGTTGTGACACCAATAGCTGCCCCTTCCACCTTGTTACCAAGTGGACCAGCCCCCGTCGTGGTGCCTAGTACCACAGTGGCTCCTACTGCTGATCTGCCTGATACCGTGACAACACCTGTCGCTAGTGTGGTGCCGGTGGTAACTCCTGCCGCCACATCAGCTAGTGGGACTGCTACGGTGGCTCCTACTACTAATCTGCCCGGTACCGTGACAGCACCTGTTGCCAGTGTGGCGCCAGTGGCAACTCCTGCCGCCACATCAGTCAGTGGGACATCTACGGTTGCCACCACTAGTGCCACTACTGCTAATCCGGACTCACAACACCCTGCATTGTCCTTCTTCATGCATGATATCCTAGGTGGATCACACCCATCAGGCAGGGTGGTCACTGGGATTGTGGCCAACTCTGATCTCAACGGCATTCCTTTCTCCAAATCCAACAGCCAAGTCCTACCAATCAACGGTGGTGTCCCACTTGTAAATGGTGCTAATGGTATCATCAACAATAACAATGCCCCATTCCTTATAGGCCTTAATGGTTCACCAACCTCGGTACAAAACAATGGTAACAACAATGTACCTGTTGGTGGCAACTTACCATTTGTCACAGCCGGGCAACTTCCGGCCAGCTCAACCCTTCAACAGATCATCTTTGGCTCAATCACCGTGGTCGACAACGAATTAACCGAAGGACACGAGCTCGGATCCTCTGTGGTTGGTAAAGCACAAGGATTCTACCTGTCAAGCTCATTGGACGGTAGCAGCCACACAATCGTCCTAACGGCATTGTTCCATGGTGATGATCATGAGGTTGAAGACACCATTAGTTTCTTTGGGATCCATCGTACGGCCTCACACGAGTCGCAGCTTGCAGTGATTGGTGGAACTGGCAAGTATGAGAATGCAAAAGGTTATGCCACCATTGAGACACTTCCTCAGAAAGATCAGCATACAACAGATGGTGTGGAAACAATCACCCAGTTCAATGTTTATCTCACCCTCTAGAGTGTTACTTCTTGAATGGGAATTTCAATTATAATGTACTTGTAATTGCCTGTGTTACATGGTATGAACTTTAGTAATTATGTGAACTCCATCTTAATATGACTTAAGAAGCTCATAAGTACTGATAGTTGCTATGCTGTTTTATTTAAAGGACAACTGAGCTATTGAATGGAAGTATTTGATTAGATAAGCTCCATCTCTGTGAATTCTAACCAATTCAATCTTCATTAGGCCTCAAGGTCACAAGAGGTTAGGCTCTTCAGGCATCTATCAAGTTCATTATGATTTAACTAGCCTGAAATAATTGAACCGAACTGTGCATTCTACCAAGCCTATATTTTGATTTTTGAGCAAGCAGTAATTCTATATAAATTGAGTTTTAAGTAGATGCTTCTGACATCCTGTTCTTAATTGCTAACCACATACTTTGCATTTTTGTGTAAAAGTAAAATTAGCTTTTCCAATTTTTATAAATTCCATAACAGACAGTTTTTTTAAACTTAGGCAAGTCATAACAACAGACCAATATAAACTACTGTTAGATTTCCAATATGGATGTAACTACAGTTTGAAGGATAAGATGCCTGCACAAATACTGAAAGAAACATATTAGAATATCCTTTCAACTGATACAAAAATTATAGATCTTTGACATGTGAAGGTTGTGTATATTTGACACACCTTTTATGAATTAGACAGATACAAAAAAGCATCTACAATATATAGAAATAAATTCCAAGTGTGATGATTCATTCAAGAAAGCAAATCAAGTATGTTCCATAAAACCCAAGTGTGGTGATTTTATTTACATGTGATGTATAACTAAACAGCGATGCAGGAAAACTATGATCATTCAAAATGAAGAAGAAACCTTTTCTGCTGAAAAATTAGATCTGTCATATTATAATGAGATGGAAATTATCCTGTAAACTCTAACAAAGCACTTGCTGATGCAATTGGAGCTGTGTCACCTGTGTGCATATGTAATATTCAGTCATACATATATGTTATGAATATTTTAATAAAAATTATATTTAATATAATGATTTTAATACTATATTAAAGTGAGCCAAACAATTACACTTTTAGTCTCTGTATAAAGAGAGAGAAACCTTTCCTCTCCTTCTCCTCTAAAACCTAGGCACCACATACCTTGGAGCTCCATCTCCATTCCCAAAAATCTGTTCATTACATCTCATCTTCACTACCCAAATTGTTGTCCACTATGCCTTTCCTCCAATGAAGCTCACAACCACCTTTTCTTCTCTTGTGAGTTCACAAAACCCTTGTGGTCCACACACTTGCAAAGTAAGAAATTTTCACATTCCCTAGCAAAATAGGCACTGTTTGCATGTGTCTACCACAACTGGGAAGAAACGAAATGATCCAATTTTCAGACTTCTCAAAATTCAGTTCTCGGGAGGATCAGAAGCTCGATTAGGGCAAAACTTCAATCTTCAAATCTGAGATCCAGCTCCGATGCTCACAGAGCCCTAATCCAACGGCTATAACGGCTAATTCCCCTGCCTTTGGGCTGGTTACAAGTTGGACTTCTTTTCAAGCATCGGCTGTGTAGGGTGCACAAAAAAACATGTGGACCCCAAATCGGAACCGTACCTGAACCGAATGAAACCGTTCACTATGATTTTAGATCCAAATTTTAGGAATCATTCACTACGGTTTCAGTTTCGGTTCCAAGTCAAGGAACCAAAACCAAAACCGTTAGAAATATATATATATATATATATATGAATAATAATAGTTTTTAAGTTATAGTGTTTTGTATAAATATATAATATATAAAGTATAAAATATATAATATATAAATAAATACTAATACCTTCTAAATTTTAGTGTTCTCTTTGTATATAAAGTATAAAATATATAATATATAATATATAAATAAATACATTTAACTTCTAAATTCTAATGTTCTATATATTTATATAATAAAAGATATATAAATAAATATTAATAATTTTTTATCTATTGTTATAACTAGGGGTGCACAAGTATGAGTGTGTATCTTACCAATATTTTTTTAAATAAAAAAAAAAAGTTGACAAATAATCGTTGAGGAACCGGAACCAAAGTCAACGATTCCGGTTCTGGTTCCAATTCCAAAATTAGGGAACTGTTAGGAACGGTTCTGGTTCCAGTTCTACCAAGAACCGTAACGAATCGTACCGTATACACCCCTAGTTTAGACTATGTTTTGTTTTCACCCTATTATGGTCTGTTTTGTTACTCGTGGAGTCATGGTGATGCTATATTGGGCTAACCTTGATAGGCCTCCCCAGGCCCTCCCTTATAATATCTTTATTTATTTATACAAGGATCGAGTGCAAATAACCTCCCATGATATGCATACAGTGCATATAACTTCTTATATGTATGTTCTTAAAAGTCCCTCAAGTTCACTTTAGGTGCGGATGAGGGCCTGACGTTAGTTGAATGCTAACGGAACGGTAAAAAGACTAAAAGGTCTTTATGTAAGTCTATTTAAAAATAGGGTAAATTACACTGACCTTTCTTGAGGTTTCGTCATATTACACTGATCTCCCATTTTATTTGCCAAATTACACTGACCTCTATTAAGATTTGCATCTTTGTAACACTATAATCCCTCTTCTTAACGATCGATAATGGTGAGCATAGTCAACACTTACAAATAATGATGTAAGCATTTTGTTTTGTTTAAAATTTTAAAAGTGTTTTTTTATTACCTTTGTTGACAAATGTAACCCACACTTATTCGATCAAATGGAATTACACAAATATCTTCCAACTATAAAAATATTATTACCTTTGTTATTGTGATGTTAAAAGCCTTACACTCTACAAATTGGGTTTACTAACCTTTCTCTCTCCCTCTTATCTCTCTCTATTTACAAACCTTTCGGGTCTGCAAATTTGAGTCTTCTTATATATATATATATATATATATATATATATATATATATATATATATATATAATCTTCCTCTAATTACAAGCCTTTCCAGTTTGCAAAAGTCTTAATAGTATCTTTATGCCACATCAATATCTTCATTTTATACAATCATATATATTGGTCTTGAATTCTATTACATGTGCACAATCTTAAGTCCACCCTCACTGATTACTCTTAACACAAATTATTGATCATATGATAAGTTGGTAACATGTGCATGAGGAAATCTAAGGTGCATTACATAGACCCGAAACAAGATATAGACAGAGCCAACACTAGCACAAAGTTGGATTTGTGAAAAAATGATTGTAAAATAGTCCAAGAGAATTTGATTGGACTCAAGCCAAGAGACATTAAGAACACCAAATTGACTCAACCCAATAGACACTAGGAACACATGGACTAAAATATACCGACATTCTTTAACATTACTATAAGAGGGATTACAAGCATGGATTCAAAATAAAATATTCAAAAACTAAACATAGTTATAACATGGATTACAGGTAGGTGAAAAGTTTATTTGATAATGGTTATTTAACATATGGGCATTTTGGTCTTTTACAAAAATCATGTTTATTGTAATAAAATAATATATACTTAGTATATAACAATGGTAGAAACGTAATTGCATAATAATCATTAACGGAATCTATCAAACAGTTTTGACAGGGAAGGTTAATGTAATTTGACAAACAATAAGGGATGTCAGTGTAATATGACGAAATCTCAGGGGAGGTCAGTATAATTTGCCCTTAAAAAAAATAATAGGTTTAATGTAAAATAACTAAAGTGCCCTTCTTGCCTACGTGGCAGTGAACCTTACCAAAAATCTTTTAATTCGTACATATAGATATATATATGACAAAAAGGCCAAAAACTCCCTTGTGCTTTTAAAAAAGGTGCAAGAAACCCACCTGTGCTTTTGTTTGGACCATATCATACCCTCACATTTGCAAAAGTGAGCAATTTACCCCATCTTGCACTAATATATTTTTCTATAACCATATTACCCTTTCTATTATTAAAAAAAAGATGAGGCTTTTTTCCAGGAACAAAATTCCAAAAATAATTTTCAAAGAAAAAAACTAAATATGTACAATTACTTAATAAAAAATTTTAAGATGAGAGGTTTTTTTTAATATTAAGTTATATCAATTTACAAAAAATAAAAATGCACAATTACATAATAAAAACTTTGAATTTTTTTCCCCAGACAATTTTCCATTAAAAAAATAGGGTTTTTTTTTACATTAAGTTTTTCTTTACCTTAACAATAAAAAAAGGATTTTTTTTTCGAAAATTGTTTCTGGAAAAAAAAAACTAAATATGCATAATAATAATTATTTCCAAATTTTTTTATTTTTTCAAGGATTATTGTATTTTCATAAATTTTCTCTCTTTCTAATGGAAAAATTTTTGAAAAACAAAAAAAAAATCCGAAAGTTTTATTATGTAATTGTGTTTTTTTATTTTTATTTTTGTAAATTGATATAACTTAATATAAAAAAAATTTTATTAAGTTATTGTGCATATTTAGTTTTTTTCACCGGAATTTTTTTTGGGAAAAAAATCTCTTCTTTTTTAAATAATAGAAGGGCAAAATAGTCATAGAAAAATATAATATTTGCAAAAGGGAGTAAATTGTTCACTTTTGTAAATGTGAGGATGTGATATGGTTAAAAATATATACTACCTTCGTCCCATAATTCTTGGCATGTTTGGGAATTCTAACTTTTTATGGTGGGATCCACTTTTTAGTGTAATAATGCATGAATTTACATATTAGTCCTTATTTAAAAGTTAGTATTATTATTATATAGTGGGCCCCACTTTTAGAATAGTAGAGTTTGGAAAGGGTAGTTTAGGAATCATATAATCCATTTTAGGAAATGGACATGTATTTTGGGACATCCCAAAAAGAAATAGTGGACTAAAATTATGGGACGGAGGGAGTATATATTTATATTATTTTACATTTAAGCTTGGTAAAATGTGTCGAGCTATCAACGGCCCACAATCATTTTATCTAACGGTCACAGTGACGAGTGCACGATAATGCTGTAGGCACGGATATACACTAGTATATATATATATATAGACAGAGAATAGATGTAGAGAGATAGTTATCTAATCTCACACTCCCGTTGAAATGCAGTCTCTTCATCAATATCGATCACTTTGTCTCTCTATTATCTCTCTCTATCTCTTTAATTTCACGGTATTTCTCTTCAACTCATCTTCTTTCTCTATGCACTGTGATGAATATTAGGAAAGTGGGTTTATGGAATTTCTAAACATGACCATATGCGCATAAGATCATTAATTTCAATTACATATCAAGTCAAATGTATTGGCCGCCACTGCAGGAACAATTGACCAAAACGATGACGACAGTGTTGGTAGGGAAGGTGTGGACATCAGAGACGTTGTTGATTAGGGCGATGTTATCGAGTTGTGCGTCGAGGAGGTGGCCGATGGTGGTAGGGGAGCTGTAGGTTGGGTTTGATAGAGAAGTAAGGTAAGAATTACAAAAAGAGGGTGGGCTATTTCAGACTTAGCCTTCAGCAATTGTTTGTTTATTGCAGCTTCATCTGACGATTTATTTCTAAATTTCTCTACGATCAAACAAAACCCAATTTTTTTTTATCTAAAAATTCAAGCAATAACAAAAACCAATTTTATCCATAACATTTGAATGCCATTTTGGTTAACCTGAAAAATGAAGTCGGTCTTAATTGCAATCTAGCACTAGAAGAGGATAATCTCGTAAAAGAAGTGGTCTGAGAGTCAAATTTATGCGGATAAGAGTGATGATGAGTTTTGACAATCATGAGGCTAATTTGGTTATTGGGTTTGATTTTACAGATCTTGACGAATATGCCAATTTAACCCGTAAAGAGAGTAACTGAGAGGAGAGAGAAAGCCAGTAGAGAGAGAAATAACGCTGAAATAGAGAGGATTTAAATAAAAGGGATAATATCTTTGACCTCCCCTGAGGTTTATCGAAATCCCACATACCTCCCCTCTTGTTTGCATAATCCCACTGACCTCCCCTGAGGTTTTGATTCGTGTATCGGACACCCCCCTCCCGTTACAGCAGCTGACGCAGTTAAAGGGAATCTGCTGGCGTCAGCTCTGAAAGGTCTATTTTGCCCCTCTAACCCACTAAATGACTCTTTTAACCTTTTGACCAACTAAAAATTACTTTATACCATTATACATAGTTACCACAATACCCTTAGCCTTTATTATACATATACCTAACCTCTAGACCCATTCGGCCATTGTAGCAGCTGCAGGAGGTCTCTCTCTCTTTTCGTTCCAGCCCAGCCATGCTAGTAGCAGTTGCCTCTCTCTCTTTCTCCCCCCTTTGCTTGTGTAATATTAGGGATTTGAATCTATCATTATCAAACTAAAGATGGAGTCTCTCTTTCTCCCCTCTTTGCTTGTATAATATTAGGGATTTGAAGCTATCTTTATCAAACTAAAGATGGAGTCTCATAGCACACATGCAAACCATGGTAGACATCTAAGGTACAGAGAAATCTTCTGTCGTTGTGGTAGTGTGGCTGAAATTAGGGTTACCAAATCCAATGAGAATAACAACAAAGGAAGGTTATATTATGTGTGCTCCAATAGATCTTGCATGAAGTGGAAATGAAAATGGTGTGATCCAATTGATGATGACTTGGAAACTTTATCAATAAGTGAAAGACAACCATTCAATGATGAAGCAACCTCTACACAGGAAATGGTGGATCCACATGTTATATTGACTCGTTTGGCAGTGGTTGAAGCAAACTCTTCTTCCTTAAAAATTCTGGGCATTGCATGCATGTTGTTGTCTGTTATGTCTTTTTTTATTTCCCTAGTTTCTATTGATAAAGATTAGTCTAAGGGAGAACAAATAAGTTCATGTCTGTTTTGATTCCCTAGCTTGGGAATAGTTCTGTATATACCTTTAATTATGTATTGTTATGGTGATGAACTTTTTGTTTGTTATGTATATTATGTTATGAAGTAATATGTATTTGTACAATATGTTATGCAGCAATATGTATTTGTGCAATATGTAATTGTGCAATTAATTTCATGCCTTCCAGTAGTGTCCATTCTACAATTAGCCAAACATATATGACAAACAGGTAAAAACCATTTTGAATAACATGCATTTGCAAAACCATAACAAATGTAAAAGATATCCAAACATAACATAAATCTAACTACCCAAAATCACACAAACATCCATCAACAGGATTTATGTTGCAAAAAAACACAAACCAAACTACCAAAAACCCCAACAGTTTTATGTTGCAATCTACCCAAAAACAAACAACAATGTTTACATATTTTGAGATCCTCCCATCCCTCTTCCCCTAGCTCTTAGTTGGCCAAATACAGGTATGAATCTCCATCTCCCCATAGTAGGTTGTGATGAGCTGTTTCTTCCTCTTTGTGCATTTGATGGAGATGCAATGTTCCTACTTCCTCTTCCTCTTCCATATGTGAATGCAGACCCTCTCCCTCCTTGTGTGTTTGATGGAGTTACACTGCTTTCCCTTCCTCTTACATGTGTAAATGCATCCCCTCTTCCTCTTTGTGCATTTGATGGAGGTGCAGCCCCTCTTCCTCCTTGTGCATTTGATGGAGGTGCAACCCCTCTTCCAGTCTGTGCATTTGATGAATATGGTGGAGCTGCAGTCTTTCTCCCTCTTTGTGCATATGGTGGAGCTGCATTCCCTCTACCTCTCTGTGGTGGGGCTGAGCTCCCCCTTCCATGTGTGTCATTTTGTTGCTATCACAAATAACAAAAAAAAATGTCAAAATAAACTATTAAGTGATTGGAGAGAAAATTATAAACCAACTCCACTTACCTGTTGGGTGACACATGGCTCTGATTGGGATGCCCTTGCACTTCCTATTCCTCTTCCAGCTTCTTGTGCCTAACATAACAATATTACATCCTCCAATTAACTGATTCATAAATAAATAAATTACATTACATGCAAAAAAAAAAGTAAATTCATATCACCTGTTCCCTTCTAGTTGGAGCCCTTTGACAAGTTCTTTTGTTGTGCCCAAATCTTTTGCAAAGTGTGCATGCAAGAGTGAAACTCCTTCTACACGGACTAGTACCTGGGGCAGCTTCATCAACATCTCTTCTTCTATTTTTTCTAGGCCTTCCAGGTAGTCTTCTAGGAGGAGGAGGATCCAATGGTATTCCAGTGTATGGCTCCCACAGTTTTGGGTCAGGTATAGGATATATCATTCCTTAATATGTCTTCATATATGTCTCAATAGTGTAACATGAATCACAGTAAGTCTCAATATTGTCTTTGGTGTAATATATTGCAGCAGATGCATGCTTACAAGGTAAGCCTGAGATTTGCCAACCATGACAGTCACATGTTCTGTCATTCAGATTGATGATATGCCTAAATGACTCATCCATTACCTCAAACACTCCCCCACCAGCAAGCCTCACATTATATTTCCTTCCCTCAGCAATTAGCTTATTTAACTGTTTCCTAATGTTTGGTGTGACCACACCATTCCAGCTGTAACCCATTTGGTACCTTTTTTGAAGTCTTTCCATAAGTTTTACCCTAATCCCATCTAAGCATGAAAGTATAGGCATCATCCTAAGATCACCAACCCAATTGTTGAAACTCTCAGTTATGTTGTTGGTCACATGATCATTTCTCACACTTGGATTGAATGCATGCCTAGACCAAGCTGACAATTGAAAGTTAGTCATGAGCCACTCATGAGCTGCAGGATCCAAGTTTCTCATTTCATCCATTGCCTCTTCAAAAGTATATGAGTTATAAGCTCTAACAGCCTTCCAAAACTTTTTCCTTAACATTAACCCACCATGTTTTTTCTTAAATGCATTATACAAATGCTTACAACACAATCTATAAGTTACTTGGGGAATGGTTTCTACAATTGCTTGGTCAAGGCCCTATCATATTTAACAAACTTAATTAAACAACAGAAATATAATTTAGGAAAGTAATTGATTTAAAAAAATAGAATTTTGATTTACCTTTTGCATATCTGACATGATGGTCCAATTCTTGGAAAATGTATCTGCTTCAATTACAGTGCTTAAGTGCTGCAGAAAAAATACCCAGCTGTCCTTTCTCTCACTCTCCACCACAGCAAATGCCACAGGAAATAAACCATTATTGGCATCCAAAGCAATGGCTGCCAATAGTACACCACCATATGGTCCCTTCAAATGACAGTCATCCAACCCCAAAAATGGTCTACAACCCAACTTGAATCCAGTTCTCATTGCTTCAAATAAAATAAAAATTCTTCTAAATGTTGGGTTCACAGTAAAATCAGGTTGCCAATGGTTGAACTTAACTAAGCTGCCTGGATTACTTTTCCTTATTTTATTTGCATACTGGGGCAGTAACTTATAGCAGACAGAATGACTGCCCTCAACTTCATCTATTGCCTTTCTCTTTGCCCTATACAACTTCATCCTTTTTGGTTGAAGCCCATAATTTGACCTAAGTGCCCCTTTCAATCCCTTCACAGTAAACTCTGGATTTTTCTTAAACCCATCAACATACTTCTTAGCTATCCACCTGGAATCAGCCTCTGGATTGTCAGTGTCTGTAAACCTAACACAATCATGTCTGTCATCCAATGTCTTAATCATATATGTCACATTATCTGGGAGAGGTGATGCATGTATCCTCCATGGGCAGCTAGGTGTGCTACACCTACAAGTCACTCTTGTTTTTTCATTTTTTATTCTCCACAGTTTAAACCCCTCCTGAATTGCATAATCCTTCAATACTTCTCTAAAGTGGTCTACATTGTCAAAGATATGATATTGCTCTAGTTCAATTTTAGCCCCTTCAACTCCACGAAATTCTTTCCCATACTTGTTGTAATCACACACCCTAATCTTTGGCCTTCTTTTACTTCTTGCCTTTGTCCTTGTCTTTCCATAATATCCCTCTTCAACTTCATCTTCTTCATCCCACCCATCACTTGATGAATACCCACAGTCATCATTAGATTCATAGTCACTTAACCTATCATCACTTCTGTTCAAATAGGCATTGTTCTCAACTGTTCTTTCATCTATTAGAGTTTCATCATTGCTAGATGATTCAGATTGAGAACCACCTTCATTCCAATCTTCATCTTCAGAGCTAAACCCATACACATAATCCTCTCCCTCACTGTTATTATCAACCTCAACATGTTCTTGTTCATTATGAGTTTGATTAAAGCCCCCTTCATTGTTATTATCAACTTCAACATTTTCCTGTTCATCCTCAAATTGATCATATTCCCTTTCATTATTCTCACCAATATCAACACTAACAGGTGTCTCTACTTCAACAAATAGGTTTATATCTCTCCTAGAAACATGAAAGCTAAACATATCCATCACATCAACATCACTACTGACCAACATCTTATGCTTACTATTAGGTAATTCATAGTGTATTATTGGTGCTAAACCAACAATGCCATAAAAATCAGTAAGGGATTTATAACAATCCTCACTCAAATCAAGATGAGAATACCTATCAGGATCCACATTCCATATTGTACTAACTGAATCCAAATGATGAAAATGCAAGTCATGATATGTATCCATGACTTTGACAAAGACACAAAATTATTGCACATAAAAAAATAAAGCTACATTGCCATATATTCAATGATAATAATTTACATCAGAAACATAAAAGCCCTAATTCAAAGCAGAACCATAAAAAGCGTAATTGGCAGCCCTAATTTCAATCACAAACAAAAAAAAAACTCCAAAATTCTAAGCCTTAACTGAAAGCAGAAATGAAAAACCCCCAAATTGGAAGCCCTAATTGAAAGCAGCAGTATAAAAAACCTAATTAGAAGCCCTAATTTAAATTAGAAACAAAAAACCCCAAAATTCTAAGCCTTAACTGAAAGCAGAAATGAAAAACCCCAAATTGGAAGCCCTAATTGAAAGCAGCAATATAAAAAACCTAATTAGAAGCCCTAATTTAAATTAGAAACAAAAAACCCCAAAATTCTAAGCCTTAACTGAAAGCAGAAATGAAAAACCCCCAAATTGGAAGCCCTAATTGAAAGCAGCAGTATAAAAAACCTAATTAGAAGCCCTAATTTAAATTAGAAACAAAAAACCCCAAAATTCTAAGCCTTAACTGAAAGCATAAATGAAAAACCCCCAAATTGGAAGTCCTAATTGAAAGCAGAAGTATAAAAAACCTAATTAGAAGCCCTAATTTAAATTAGAAACAAAAAACCCCAAAATTCTAAGCCTTAATTGAAAGCAAAAACGAAAAACCCCAAAATTGGAAGCCCTAATTTAAAATAGAAGTATAAAAAACCTAATTCGAAACCCTAATTTAAATCAGAAACAAAAAAAAAACCCCAAATTTAAGCCTTAATTAAAAGTATAAACAAAAAATTCTAATTGGAAGCCCTAATTTAAATCAGAAACAAACAATCCCCAAATTTAAGCCTTAATTGAAAGTATAAACAAAAAACCCCCAAATTTAAGCATTAATTGAAAGCATAAACAAAAAACCCTAATTGGAAGCCCTAATTTGAATCAGAACCAAAAACCCCCAAATTCTAAGCCTTAATTGAAAGCAGAAACGAAAAACCCCAAATTAGAAGCCCTAAAAGCAAACATATACAAAACCCTAATCAAAAGCACCCAATAGTGAAAATGCGAAGAATGTGACAAACTCTAAACTTAACAAAAACACAAACAAGTCGAATATATAAAAAGTTTTGAGTTTTGTACATACCTCGCAGACACTAAGCCAAAATCGCGATCTTCTTACAGTTTCTGCTCCGATTAGGATATGAATCGAACCGAAGATATCAAACCCCCAAACGATTCTGTGCTTTTCTCTTACAATTTCTTCTGTGTAACTTTCTCTCTCTACATCATTCTCTCTCTCTATATATATATCGTTCTAACTTCTCTCTGTGTACATTGTATCAGAGAAGCCAAAAAATTTGATCCAATGTGAATTACGAAGCTCATAACACATAAGGGTACCTTCGTCATTTCTCATTTGGACATAATTTAATATATAATAATATATATAATACGAGGGTATTACGGTAACATCATCCACTACCGTTAGTTTTTTGGACGACCGTCACTGACAGGGGAGGTCAGTGAGATTATGCAAACAAGAGGGGAGGTATGTGGGATTTCGATAAACCTCAGGGGAGGTCAAAGATATTTACCCTAAATAAAAAGCTTAAGAGGGCATTTTCGGTATATAAAAAGGGTATTATAGGAATTTAGTGCCTTAACCGGGTCATGTGCACTGCACGGTCATTTTATAATGGTTCACAGATGACATGGTTTTGTTTACAACATTTTTCCAACCTTAATGTGCTTATATACACATAGTAAAGTATAAGGGAGTTATTTGCACATTTATGATACTTTAGGGCTGTTTTTTGTATTTTATCCTTTATACAAATTGCTTAACTTTTGGAGTAAAAAAGAATTTTTTCTTCTGCATATATATATATATATATATATATATATACTTCACTTCTATATTGTGTTGATGGACAACAAGACTCAAATTAGTTACGTACACTTAGGTTGTATTTTGTAGATTGTACTATCGTTAATATTTGCACATGGAGAGAGAGTATTGACTTTAGAAGGAACCTAGCACAATTTCTCAATTTTATTACTTTTATCAAATCTAACTTTACTTTTATGCTTATTATTATAATCATATGTTTATTATATTATAGTTTAAATTTAGATGTATAATTTTAATTTGGGTTAAGTGCAAAAAAATCATTGCTATATATAGAATGTGTAAATACCCCCCTCCTCGATGTTCAATTAATACCCTATAATTTTCAAAAGATGCAAATAAGGACAAATCATTAATTTTCCAGTACCGGAATTAAAAAATGACAAAATACCATTACAGTGTTAAAGAAAAAGAAAAAAAAAAGATCTAAAATATCCAAAATGGACAAGGGATTCTTCGAACAACAAATGGGTTATTTGCACATTTTTTTATCTTGCAAGGAATTTTTTTGCACATTTTCTATATAGCGAGGGATTTTTTGCACATTTTCTATATAGTGAGAAAGTGCAAAGGCTAATATCGATTTTTTTAAAAAAATTAAGTCAAATATGACGGTCAACGGTTATTTTTTAACGAAAATTCGCCGAATGGGGTATTTGCTCATCAGATACAACTAGTGGGGCTTATATGAGCATACTAAACTGCATGGTGTTTTTTCCACATTATGTATATAGCGAGGATGTGTTTTACACTTAGCCCTTTTAATTTCGATGTTTAAAAATTGTGTATATAATACACTAAGAAATTATTTTCTTCATCTCCCATGCCATTATAAGAATGTTGTCCATTGTTATTCTTAAGCTCAAGTTTTTATTCTGATTGTCATTTTTTTAAATGATAAATTCGGGCTTATATTGTGTAATAAAATATACAAAAAATTTCAACAATCTAAATATTGTGTAATAAAAAGAATTATTTGATATTTCAAAGATCTAAAAAATTGTTTCAATCCAATGGTTAATAAATAGATATATAATTCATGACTTTTGTCATGAGAAGACTCTCTTGATATCATTATTTCGCTAAAAATAAAAAATAAAAAATTGCAAAGTTAAGATAAAATAGGTTTTTGACCTGTAAGATACTGCAAGAACTATCGTGACTTGCATAAACTAATTTTTATATATTATACATAGAAATATAAAACTTATAAATCTTATCCAAGACATTGACTAGAGTCAACACTACATGCGGGAGATTGGTGAGTGGTGACTTCCTAATAAGGATAGGACTACACCAAAGATAGGTGTTGAGTCCATACCTATTTGCGATTATATTAGACGAAATAACAAAAGATATTGAAAAAAACATCCCATGGTATTTGTTATTTGTAGATGACAAAATATTAGTAGATATTTCTAATGAAGTCTCAGCAACAAAATTGGAAACATGAAGAAAAGCATTAGAGTCAAGGGATCTGGGGCTCTAAGAATTAATAGAACTAAATCGAAATATGTGGCATGTAAATTTGATAAAATAGAAAATAATGACAACAAAATGGAAGCAAGTTAGTGGTATTCTTTGTAACAAATGAATACCAAATAGACTAAAAAAAAATTTTTATAAAACGATTATTAGGCCAGCAAAATTATATGGAGTAGAATGTTGGACGTTAAGAAAGATACAAATATAATGCATTCATGTAACAGAAATGAGGATGCTACATTGGATGATAGAAATCACTAAAAGAGATAAGATAAATAACGAACGGGTAAGAAAATTAAGAAAAATAGACTTAGGTGTATGGTCATATCAAACACATAATTGATGATGCACCTATAAAAGAGTAAGAGTTATTTAGATGTAAGTGACAAAGAGGCAAATCAAAACTTACATTGAATGAAGTAAATAAAAACGATTTAAAAATTTTAAATTTAAGAGAGGACGTAGTATACATTAGAAAAGAATGAGAAAAGAGGATTTATATGACTGACATCATCTCTATGGAATAAAGGGAAGAATAATAATGATTATATATATTATACATAGAAAAGGTTCTATGATACAGGGGAAAAGTGGAAAAATGTGCATTAAGGGGAACTTTTTTTTTCCTTTGTCAACATGGTGGTGTGAGGTCTCTTGTAGCATTTCATAATCCACCATTGAGTAAAAGAAATTTAAAAAAAAAAAAAAATTAAAAGGGAAAATTGCTTTAATACTGCGAAACTTCCATTATAATGTGGGCTATGAATCATCTTTTAAATTAATAACAATAAAGGACCAATAGAACTATCTAATTACCTTCAGACAATACTTACCTACTCACCGGTGTGTAGGTGAGCTCTCCTGACCGCTGATGTGTTCCAATAAAAAATGAACACATTAGCTTTAAAGTATAATAAATAAGTATAATAAATGAGGTCAATCTCATTTATTATACTTATTTATTGCATTTTAAACTTCATTTATTATACTTATTTATTGTATTTTAAATTTAATTTTGTAATTAAAGCTGATGTGTTCATTTTTTATTGGAACACATCAGCGGTCAGTAGGGTTCACCTACACACTGGTAACTAGGTAAGTATTGTCCATTACCTTCTGACTGTTCAACACACAGTTCTGTTTTCGGACTTTCAATCACATGCAATTTGTACATTTACAAGACCATTGATAGGTTAAACGACTTAGATATTGTGGGCTCATTTGAAAAGCTACCATTTAAAAGGCAAGACACTGATTTTGGTACAACAAAAAGGGCTTGTAACAGGAAGTGTATATACTGTTTAATGTATCATGGGTTGCTTATTGTAGGTATTATATATACACACACTATGATTAATTTCATGGGTCAGTGATATCTTAAAATTTAATTATGTACCTCATCTTTTGTGTAGTAGTTTGATTTTCCCAACTACAACATTCCTCATAAAATAAGGGCATGTACCAACTCCATCCCATCAGCTCCACTTCTCATTGCTTACTGCTCAAACTATATATATATATACACACACACACATTTAGGCTCCACTCTAATCAACAACAAGATCACCCATCTCATAGCTGACCTTCTCACTTCTCTTCACAACACCAAAATGGCCAAAAATCAAGTGCTTATCTCCAAAACACTCAAGGCCACCATCAATGTCCTGTTGCTTGCCATCACCCTCAGATGTGCCAACTCAGCTCGGATCCTTGATGAAGTGGAACACCAACCTCCAATCGAAGCCGATGCACCTGAAGCATCCGATCCAACGGCAACAAATGTCTCTAACGTGGCACCAGTGGTAGGTCCTACCACGACATTATCAAGTGGCCAAATTCCACCTCCAATCGAAGCTGATGCACCTGAAGCATCCAATCCAACGGCAACAGATGTGGCACCGGTGGTAGGCCCTACCACCGCATTACCAAGTGGCCAAATTCCAGCCTCTTCAGGTGATGTGGCACCAATAGCTGCCACTTCCACCACATTACCAAGTGGACCAATTCCGGTCGTGGTGCCTAGTGGCACGGTGGCACCTATTGCTAATCTGCCCAATACCGTAACAACACCTGTCGCCATTGCGGCGCCCGTGGCAACTCCTATCGCCACATCAGCTGGTGGGACAACTACGATTGCCAACACAGCAAATCCAGACCCACAACACCCTGCAATGTCATTCTTTATGCATGATATCCTAGGTGGATCACACCCATCAGGCAGGGTGGTCACTGGGATTGTGGCCAACTCTGATCTCAACGGCATTCCTTTCTCCAAATCCAACAGTCAAGTCCTCCCAATCAACGGTGGGGTCCCACTTGTGAATGGTGCTAATGGTATCATCAACAATAACAATGCCCCGTTCCTTATAGGCCTCAATGGTTCACCAACCTCAGTACAAAACAACGGCAACAACAATGTACCCGTCGGCGGCAACTTACCATTTGTCACCGCCGGCCAACTTCCGGCCGGCACAACCCTTCAACAGATCATCTTTGGCTCGATCACCGTCGTCGACAACGAGTTAACCGAAGGGCACGAGCTGGGATCCTCTGTGGTTGGTAGAGCACAAGGATTCTACCTGTCAAGCTCATTGGACGGTAGCAGCCACACGATTGGTGGTGATCATGAGGCAGAGGACACCATTAGTTTCTTTGGGGTCCATCGTACGGCGTCTCACGAGTCGCAGCTCGCTGTGATTGGTGGGACTGGCAAGTATGAGAATGCAAAAGGGTATGCCACCATTGAAACAATTCATCATGAAGATCAGCACATGACCGATGGTGTGGAAACAATCACCCAGTTCAATGTTTATCACACCCTCTAGACTCCAGAGTGTTACATATACTTCTTGAATGGGACTTGATTTAACATCTCATTGTAGTGTGCACCAATGTTCAATGTTATATGTGTTAAATGTATTTTTTTTTTTTTTGGTTGAAAATATCATGTGATTAAATGTTGGAGTTGCAATTGAATGTGAACTTTATAATTGATCAGTGTTTAAAGCTTTGGTTTTCTTCAATTGATTCCTTTTTTGTTTTTTTAAGCATATTCAGTTGTCAAAAAGAGTCCATCTTACCATAAAGGTTCGGTTATTCCATTGTGAGTTGGAGATTACGAGTCCGAAATCAAAAATAATTATGAGATTGCATACATATGATCCTTCTCCGCATCATCTAACCATTTTTCAGTATAACTGATTCACCATATTAAGATTATACTAGAAATGGAATGAAGGAATTTATCCATCATGAATGAAGGAATTTATCCATCTTCATGATGGTCTCCATGATATGACTGAGCCACATGGCCAATTGTATAATCGCCAAACATTTAATACCTTTTCTAAGAATTGAATCAAACATGAATTCGGTAACGGATACGTTGGATACTTGCAGAAACTATTAATTAACAATTGTAATTAGTTAAATAGAAACGAGCTTCTTGTCAACTGCAATCATACAACTACTTTGAGTCGACTATATAAATCCTATTTACATAATTGGGTTTAGTCAATGGGATATTTACACAAGTCGGCTATATAAATCCTATTTACATAATTCGATTTACTCAATGGAATATTTACATGAGTTTATGAAAGAATGTTCATTTGAAGATAGAATGAAATTTCCCTCGTTAGATCTTATCTGGATTCTTTCTTATACAAAAAAACAGAAGAGTAAAGATCACCTCACATATGATGAAGTTCACAGCTCCATGAAATATATGATAACCCATCCTCATTGACTCTAATTAGAAGACTGACCCAAACACTCCTATCACATTTCACATTAGTGTATTTTTAAAGCTAGAAATGTGAATCATATCACAAATGTACTTGAATGATCACAATATTTCTACTGCATGCAACCTTTAATTTACTCTTAGACTATATTGTCAATCTCCATCTTTTGCAAAAACCTAAAACAATTCGGCAATCAACTTAAGCCCAAATGCGGAAAAATTCCAACAAAAATAAAATAGAATAAACGGGAGTGAAATAACAACTGAAAAGTCTGTCCACTTTGCGCACACATACATTTATCATTTTTTACAAGTGTCAGCAACTTCTCTCCTCACGAGATGTAAGACATCAGAATCACCCTTCTTAAAACCCATCACTCAAGATATTGTTGGCACATCGCCATGGAGAGAACACATCATCTAGGGAGAGAAATTCCACTTATAAAGAGAGTGTTTTATACCTTTGTAGACATACAATAACTTCAAAATTTGTAGAAAATTAGTAAGCACTCTAATAATTTTATAAAATAAATCAGTACAATAACTTCAAATTTACCACCACCTTTTTTCTTTTGAAATTGATCAAATATTAAAAATTTTGAAAAAAAAAAATTTATTGGGGAGAGAGTGAACTTGTAGTTACATATGAATTATGATTGATTTTGAGTGCAGCAAACCGTTAAAAGGAATTGGATGATGCAGACAAATAGGTAGTCCCCACTTTTGCTTCATTTATTTATACTTATACGCACATAAACTTATATAGGCGATGAGTCTGATCAGATGACAAGCGATCCTCTACAGACACCACACCAGTATACACAACAGCAACAACAACAACAGAGCCAAAATAGCACGAGAACTAAATCCCTACCTGCCCTTACAGCTCCATCTGCAGTAACATTCTCTGCAATTCGCACAATTACCAATCATCACAAGCCACACTATGGAAACAAGTATGATGTTAAGTACCATTTTTCTTATATTGGCAATTGCATGAACTGTCCATAACATTGACCATCTTAATTAGTTGAGGACCACAAAGTACTTCGCCTGTAGAATCATGTTACTAGGGACCACATATATAATACTATATAAGTCTATAATAACAACCTTTTGAGTTTGGTTGGACAATCATGTTACTAGGGACCACATATATAATAGTCTACAAGTCTATAATAACAACCTTTGAGTTTGGCTGGACATGGAAGGATCCATGTCTAAGATGATCAACTGCATGATAACCAGAACCCAGAGGTTTGAAGATCGCTTTTACTAGTAAATATGTATATCAGTCATTGGAGTCTTTGGAAGAAGAGTCCGATATCATCTTCTGAATCATTTCGTTCGTCTCTGTCTCGGACATTCGATCTTCTTTGCTCTCGGATTGAGAGTATGCCTCAAAGAATTCCTTGTTCTCTTTCTCTAACTCGTTCCACACTGCATATATGAATATTTTTTATATAGACACCACTATTTACATGAACAAAGTCACTTTACTAGCATAGTTAGTTGAAGCAATTTCGATCATTTGATGTGGGTAAGGACACTTCTGAAAAGTTATGAAACTATGAAACATTTTAGGTTTGAAGCTAAAGGAAAAGTGGCAAGGTTGTGAAACTATGAAACAGTTAAGGTTTGAAGCTAGAAGGAAAAGTGGCTTGCTATTGTTGTACAAGTTTACTTTAAGGACACTTCTGAAAAGTTATGAAACTATGGAACAGATTAGGTTTGAAGCTAGAAGGAAAAGTGGCTTGCTATTGTTGTACAAGTTTACTTCCTATACAAGTTATCCATTTGGGTAGAGCGTCTAAACTATATATGTTCGTCCATGTAAACTTTGTGTGCGCACGCATGCACGAAAATAGTAACTAGACAGGCATGAGAGATTGAAAGGGAAGGTGAGAAAGGACTAACCAGTGGAAGTGATGACTGGTTTGATGTCTGCATGTTTAGAGAGGGCTTCCATGCACTCTTCTTTAGTCATGTGGAATATCAGACACTTCTCTATCAGGTGTTGCACCTGATTCAAGTCATGATTGTCATCATCGATGAACAGACAAACCCATAAGAAATATAGCTCAAAAACCAAACTACAGTAACATAAACCCCATGAGAAACATGATTTCAAAGCCAAACAACAAAAAGTCTATAGGGAACAGAACTTCAAGACCAAAAATAAGTTTGGAAATATAAAAACAGAATCATAAATCAATTTCAATGAATTAATTACCATGTGTATGTATGATGCAGAAGAATCCCCCATGATACTACAATTTTTTTTTTATCTTCACCAACAGTATACAATAAGGAGAGAGAATATAAATGAGAGATATATAAAGAGAGAGAAGAGTCGGCGTGATATGATGATAGATCATGAACAAGGGAGGTGCAAAAGAATAAAATAGCACTAGAAAGGTTAACTGATGGTGGGGTGGGACCAGGAGTCCCACGTGGGAGATAGATGATAATTGGTGGAGAGGGGATTAGAGGAGATTTGTAACTGACCATTTGTTTGTCTTGTAGGATTACCATTAGGCAGCCTCTCCCACGTGATTAGTAGGTCCCTCCACATTTAGACATCCTCCAAAATGGACAAGAGCACAACACCCCAATGGCATCCTCCTAGAGTAGCCAAATTATCCTCTTCTGCTTTCACCCACCATTCACATCCCGCCACGTGGTGATACGAGCAAACATTCAGTCATTCAAGTGAATGTACATGGGTATATTGGTAGTTTACTAACTCTGTTTAATGTTTCTTGGCATACAATATTGCCTATATTTTGATATGGTAAATCGATTAGTGATCAATCAGCAGAGCAAACACTAAACAAAAGAAAGATCGAACCTTCAAGAGAATCAAGACCCACCAGAATGCCAATTGGGGCTGGGCTCCTTTCAGTACCTTGTTCTGATCAGTGCATTTTTCTAACTCATATCAGTTCACTGTACGTCTTTGTCTTGCTTTAAATATTATTTTCCATCTCTCTCTCTAGAAAGGCCACACATGTGGGGAATACCATTACCATCTTCTAGGATCTTCCCTCTGCTACTGTACGTGGCCACTCCTCCCTGTTCCAATCAAGTAGCTAGCTGTACATGTACATGTCATCACTTGCAGGATACAAATCATACACACTTCTTACAGCATACTGCAGAATGGACCATGATCAACCATCCAGCCAGTTGCATTCATTTTTGTGCTGCAACTCTTCCTTTTGTTCCCTGCAGATGTGCCAGTGTACCATTATTACAATAATGAATCATAGCTAAGCATATTAGAGACTTATCAATCAGTACCACTGAAAATAATTGAGCAAACAGTTTCTTGAGGCACAATATAACAAACCAGCAATAGACTATATATGCATCCAAATAAAATGAATTTGAATTGTTACTACAGATATATATATATATATATATATATCATTCAAATCTATACGCTCAAATCAAACAATCGAGGCCTCTGCCCCTCCTTACTCTTTTCCCTTATCGTTATTACAGGTCATAAGCTTCTGACCTTGAACAGAAGATCAAAAAATTAAACAATGCAAGGAATAATACACAAGGATGTTGGTACTCTTGTAGTGCATGCTCCTTAAATTTCTTTTGGAAAATGATAGAGACGAATCATCATTTCTTGTTTGTTTGTTCTTTTAAGTTCTGAACTTTGAGTTCTAAGAAATAATTCATACATGCCAAATTGACGACAGTAGTCAGCAGTCGGCTAAAAATGAGGTCCCCTAAAACACACAAACACGCAACAATGACACTAGTGTTTTTTGTCATTATTGTCAAACCAACATAAGTCGGTGAACAAAGTTGCAGGTAAACAGATATCAGCAATTACAGAAGTATTGAACAAGGTAAATGTAGATTGGTTATAATTTTACTACCCCCACCCCCTCGGATTTTTTTTTTCATCTTTTAAATCCAATTACTCCAATCATGTGGTCAAAAACAATTCGCTAAAGATCATCTTATCTTACAGTATTAAAAGGAGTACCACAAGAGGATAGAAGGAAATTAAATATGAACCTCACAATAGATGCATAATGCAGAAGAAAAAGCCAATAACTGTGCCTGCAACATGCTTGCAGTCAAAAAGATACTTCTCTCTACCAACATATAACTGTCTCCTCAATCAACATCGTACCATGTAAGTTAGAAGGAGTGGCAAAATAGTGATAATTTGAATGCTTCGGTAGAACATTATTGTAGGAGCAGATGCATAGAATTGACAATGATTAGTGTTACAATGCCTTTCAACAAAGGGATTATGTAATTGTACAATTATAGATATAAAGAAGCTGGGATCAAAACCATAACTTCTATTATAGATATTAATTGTCAAGTTAAAAAAATAGCTCACTGGGAAAATTCCAAATCTGTAAGTTTCATCTAGCCCCAAATAATCCAAATCTATTTCTCATTCCTCAAAGTTCCTAGAAATCAAACAAAAATCATAACAAAACTATGGGTTAGTGTCAGGTAGACAACCGACTGTAAAACTTGTGTCAAATCTTCATGTGGCCGACCATAAAACTTGTGTCAAATCTTCATGTGGCCGACCATATGGGATTAAGGCAAGGGTGACGATGATGATGATGATGATCATAACAAAAGTAGAAAATGGAAGTTAGAACCACTAAAAAGTGCAGAAGGCCCAATTAATTGTTTTAACCTTGATATAAGTAGCATATGCATAGAGTACCATTGGAGTGAAAAATGAATTCCAAAATCATTTACCTCTGACCCAGTGGTTAATTATCAAGAACTGATCAGTGTGCTTTCTCAAAAGAAGATATTTTTAAGATGCGATATAATGCTTATACTACTGTATTACTTCTCTGGAAATACATACCTTTCTTCCTAAAGAATAAAGTTTTAAAAGCTAAAAAAACAAAAGAGGAAAATGGAAGAACTCAGGCTCCATATGCAAGTTGAATGATGAATATTGTTCTTCTAAATCAATCAGAAAACTTCTTAAGGGATGATATTTGAAGTGTGAATACTTCCTGACACACTTTCATTTTATCTTGCCCTAGACCATAATTTTGCATATAATTTTTTACATTGATAACATGAATACAAGTTAATGAAAAAGAAGTTAGGCACTTTCATACCTAGGGCTCTGGACAAACTTTTCTTTCCCAAACCATCTTCACGATATCAAATCACACATCAGAAAAGAAAATAAATAAATAGAGGAAAAAGGAACAACCACAAATTCCACAATCAGTGGCTGAAGGTCAATTTCTCCAATAGTTGTAGCATACTAGTAAGTTTTATATAACGCCACACTGGCACTCTATCCCAAAGTAAATCCTTATTCTTGTGAAATTTCCTCGTGTATTCAAATAATGTTCTCGTAACCGATGGAATTATGACTTCAAGCCACTGAGGTCCAAAAACTTTACAAAATGGAAAAAAGAATGCAGGCTTCTATTGATGGCACGTTATCTTCCCAAAAAGAATGGAAGTGCAGCTTCTAAGAACTTCCAATAACTGAAGTCTTCAGTAAGTTATCAAAAATTTCAGAATCCTTAAAATTTCCTCACAACTTCTTGAATGTTCTAAACTGTAACTTAAAACAGGGTGGGTTCGGGCTTTTCTGCAATCTCCATCGTTGCTAACCTAATAAATCTCCAAGAAAAGTATGCAATATCAAGACATAAGTTCTGCAGATGTTACAACCAAAAAGCCGGAGCACGTGAATCATGAAGGTGCCCCGAGATTTCAGAAAATTGCAAAATTTCAGTCCATATCTTCTTGTTGTCATACTAGAGGACTTCCATAATAGAAAGGAATTGCACCAACTTTGGCACTTGCAGACAAAGTGTCAACTTCACTCATAGCCCAGGGACCATATCTAATATCTATAGATGCCTAACCAATGTAAAGGCAGTTAGCTACAACCACTTATGTACAAAATTACAGCAATATATGGTCAAAACAAGAAGTGAAAACCTTTTCAAATAACTAATCTTAATGAACTATGAAGAAACAACCACAAAAAGCCTGAAACACCAATTCGAATGGCTACTTCTCCATACTAGCCAAGTTTTATGCCTCCCATTTGAGCAAAAATCTACATTTTTTGATATCCTTTTAATTGTACTCCATTCCTTTTAAGATTTTAGTAACGGCAACATGTTGACAGTAACATCCATGCTCTGTTTGCCACCAGAAAAGAAAAGAAAAAATAATTATTTCTCACTAATTCACTCAGCACAATAGTCCCACTTTCTGGAGCACAAGAATCCGATACTTCACTAAAATAAAATATATATATATTCTCATTGTTTTCAATTTTGTGAATCACCATTCTTATATTATGCAGTGCTCGGGGTATTTCCCCAACCCGCTTCTTTTAAACTCCCCATTTGTTTTCAGTTCATAGACAGGACGCGGCAGAGTACACCTCAATTTTCTCTTCTGCATTCTATAACTTAATTAAGAATCCTATATACTTGCATTATATATGTCCCTGAATTTTTTTTCATCCTAGCCTTCCCACTCATCTCAGTATTTTATTTTTCTTGTCAAATACGCCAATCCACAAAGAATCCCAAGCCATAATAATACAAAACAGGACACAATCTACATTTCAATCGATGGTCGAATCAAACCAATAAGTGAGTAAATAGATAATCAACCTGAAAAGAGGAGGTCATCAATAAGAATTTCACAAACAAACATTACCATACAAAAACATCACTCAGGTAGAATCTCAAATCTATATTGATATCCAGCTCAAAGATTGAAGCTAGAATTGTTAAGATGTCATGTGCTTCTCATTATCCCTTTTCCCCTTGCCCTGCAAAAGTAAATAAAACTGAGAGAGGATACAGTCAAATTAAAACTTTCATTCCCATTAACAACCATATATATAGCAGGTTGAATATAATTTTAATTCCATCTGTGTATAAAATAGAGAGCTAAGAAAGGAACAGAACAAAAATCAATGATATATAAACAATTTGATAACTCTTACGACTCGGTAAGATTGAAGAATAATTTCTATCAGCAAAGTGAGGTTCTCAGTTCGAACACGAATGATGAAGCAAAAATTAAGAGATTATGAGAAGTAATTAATGAAGAACGTATTAAGAATCACGCAAATAACGTAATACAAGTCTCTGAAACAGCTCAAAAAGGGCATCATATAACCTTAGGTTAGGTTTTTGGAAATTCCACGTTGATCAATGATAAGTCGACTCTGTTCCTTAGTAAGGCAATATATATGCAATCATAGAGATATTCATTTGGAGTTTAACCAGTCTAATTAAATGTAACAATAGTAATCGAACAAAAGAAATACAATTTACGGACCTTTTCACAAATACAACCATTGCTTTACGTGACCTTGGGGGGGCAGCATTAGAACATATGATCTGTATAATGCTATATAGCATATGCAGAGAGAGAGAGAGACAGAGCATTATAACTTTGCATTGGGGGTTTGTGGGTTGGGAGGCCCGCTCGAGCGAGTTCTGCAAAAGTAAGCAGCGTCAACACTCGGCCAGCCTATAACCCCTTCAAAAATTCTTGCGCACGTTTGTGTTTGGCGCGGCGAACAGCTCTCACCGCTCGCTTTGTTTTCCTTACTCATTAGTTTAAGGCAATTTGAAACGATGCCACTTCTGACTTACTTATAGGAACTAACTTGGAGGAATAGTTCTGTTGGATTTCGATGTGGGACGACGTGAAGACTTTTATCTCACTAAAATTTGGAATTTGTCAAATAATTTCGTGCTTATGACTCTCATCTTATGTAGCCTATTGAAAAATTTTATATTCCAATTTCACTGCAAATAAGAAGCATGCTGCTTAGTGCAAAAGTAACATAATGACCCTCTCTCTCTCTCTCTCTCTCTCTGGGGGTTTTTTTTTTTTTTTTTTTTACTTTGCATATGTATATTTGTGGCCATCATTTTTTATGCCAAGGAAATTAATCGTGCATACATTTGAAATGAAAATTCCAAAGCGCCCTAAAAATAACCCACATTTCAAGGTGAGGCAATAATGAACTGACTAAATTTTAATTGGTGCAAAATGATAATAATTATTGTATATGCCCAACAATATGGGGGTGTGTTTCTTTGGAAAAAAAAAAAACAGATGGAAAATGCACTATTTCAATTTGTCAGAAACAGTTGATGGGTGGGAAACTGAATGGAACTACAAAAATCAAGATGAATTGCAGGTTTACAACCAGAAGCCTGCTTACACTACAAATGCAGGAAAAAATGAATAAAACAATATCATTATATATATATATATAAGCACTCCCTTGCAAGACAGGAAGCCAACCATTTTCAGGCATTCCCTTGCAGAACAGGAAACCAACCGTTTTTAGGACTTCCGCGACAACAGTGGCTCCAATTGAGGGTCTGTATCTTGTGAGACCATGGGATTCCTATCACCAGATTCCAACTCAATGCTCGAGAATTCTTCAGCTCTATGTTTCAATAGCCTCTGAAAGATACTTGGTTTGTCCTCGGCTGATGCTTCTGGTGTCTTGGATGTTTCTTTTAAGCTCTGAACATGTTGAAGGCAGACTTGAAGAGCGTCATGCACTCTGACAAAGTACCACTCTTTACCAATCAGATCGACGACACCAGATTTTGCCAGGGTCAGAAGAACATCCTGGCTTGGATTGGCAATGGCCATCTGTAAACAGAACTCATATGGTGGCAAAGAAAAATAAAATTAAGTTACTCAAGATTTAACAGCGCATATTAAATTTATAATCCCAGGTTCTTCACCAAGAGGCACTTCCAACCTGGATGTCCCGTAACTTGTACTCCTGATGCAGTTCTTTCAAAGCTTGAACAGCACTTGAATCTATATATGTAATGGCTGGGGAAAAATGAAACTAAAATAAATAAAGCACAGTTGAAATATAAGAGATTCACTTCTTAACAGCATCATAATTTATTCAAATTCACCAGAAAACTTGGCAATAGAACATAAGTGAGAGAAATGAGGAGTTAACTCATATAACACTAAGGATTACTCCAGGAGTATAACCTAGAAATGACACCCAAAGTCAACAGGCCGACAATCTTAATCAACTTAACATGTCAATAGATGAGATATTGAGCACGGAGATCATCAGAGCCATCTATTGAGTAGTTATTGGTGGGTACTAAAAGTATTCATATGAACCACGTTAGTGTTATGCTGTTAAGAAACTGTATTTTGGATCTAAATGATGAGTCAACAAGTCTTTTGAGAATGTTAGGAGAACTTTTGCAAAGCCAATGATTAGCTAAAAAATATTAATGACTAAAAACTGAATATTAAGAGGAAAAATCAAATGGTTAGAACAATGGAAAGACCATGACTTACAAATTATACAAAAGTCCATCAAGTGTCTATATATATATATGTATATGTATCTATAACACCACAAGAGAGTGAGCAGATTATACCAACTTCACAAGAAAATATCACTATAATGAAGTAGAACATATAACTTCTCTAAATAGTCATCATCAAGAATTCATCTTTACCATGATGAATTGTTGAATTAAAATGACTAGTAGACCAGGGGTGTAAAACAAGCCAGGGACAGGTCAGGCTGGTCCTAAAGCTTTCAGGTCCATGTTCGGGCCATTGGCTCCCACCCTTTCTTTGGGCCAGGCGAAAGTGGCCTGGATTTCAAAACCAAGGCCCAGGCTCAAGCCTCAAGACCAGGCCCAAATCAGGCCTTAAATTCTTCTATAGCTTAGAAACAAAGCAAGACAATGAAAGCTGACATTTTTTACTGTTTTGCAAGACCAGGAGAGCATAAAGAACAGAGATCCAAAGGCAACAAAAAGAATTTATGCAACATAAAGATATTGATTTTAGCACAAATCAAAAGAGCACTTGGATTTCTGAGAAGTAGAAATGAAGTGCAAGGTGATGAAAACTTACGTGCCATCTCTATAATCACAAAGTAAACTCTATCAACTTCTGGTCCACGTCTTGTAGATCCATCAACCTCAACTTCATACTCCCGTAACCTGACAGAGTAAAACTGGATGATTCAAAATTTTATACCTTCGTTTGAGGAATTACAAAGTACAAGCAAGCTGGTGTCACATTTGCAGCTGTATATCACTATAGCCAGTAGGCTTCTGTAGTATGTCATTTTAAGGAAGCATTAGTTTTCACCTGTCTTTGATGTAACTTGTATTGGCAAAATATATTGGGGCATCAATTCTAACAATGACAATCCCATTGTATGTATATGCTTCTGGGTACTGTTGAATGTTTCTATACACAGTGGTGCCTGGAAGACGGCCCAAGACAGCTGCAGAATGAAACAAATTGATGAATAAGCTGGTAAAAGTGTATCCCAAAGTTGACTTAAGCACGTATGAACTCAAACAGGAACGAGCAGCTCTCAGGTCTAATTTGTGACCAAGACAGAGAAGGACACTCTCTATCCTACAAAGAAGGAATACAACTTCATCCTAGAAAGAACAATTCTGGACAGAGTGGAAGGATGAAGCAAAATAACAGCACTTTTTCATTAAGTTGAGACAAGACTTGAAATAAAAATGAAAAATATGATGGTGATTATGACGACAATAACAATGACAACAAAGAGGATTGCTACCATCCTGCAAGAGAAATAGCAACTGAATCAAAGGAAGAACATGCATAACATGTTTATATATCGGAATCCAAGAAATGATGATGGTTTTACCATGAAGGTATAAATACATGCATAATCATTAGAATAGAATAAGGAAACTCACCAACATGTGGATTTGCTGATTCATGGATGACAAATGCGAGTGAAACACCAACCTGCAATTTTGAAATAATGCAACATTTAATAAGATATGCTTTAACAAGTGTTCAAACAGCTTTCATGCACTGCTTACACATGTACAGCACTAATCTGTGAAGCAATAGCAACTGCTGAACTGAGTGAGGTGAATTTATTTTCACATGCTAAAATGGAAAAATGCCATCAGAAGTTTCACAACAATACTAACAATGTTACACTGTTTGACCCAGCAGAATATAATTAGAAGTGACTAACAAAAAGAAAAAAAAGATATATGTGCTCTTTCTGATCCTCAAGCATTATACAGTGAATCAAATCATATATATGAGAAGCCGTAAGGATTCTAAGATATCTGAATTGTAAAACGTAAAATGCAGAAGTGAATGGCTTTAACTGAATATTTCATCTCAATATCCTACAAAGAAGGGAATGTTAACCACAACAAATAACAATACCAATGTAACAAATCATACGTTTGGCTTTTTAAAACCAACATCCCTACAGATGGACAGGTAATAGCTGTCTTTCAGTTTCCATGGATTTGGAACAAGACTGTTAGATCGCAAAAGCCTTCACTTCGCGAGCGTGAAGTGAATCACAGAAGACAGAGTCGCAGATTCCACCAATATCATCCAAGCAACTCATGGTCATGTGAGTCCATAAGATACCTATATATCATAAGTACCAAGTTCAATCTTTGACTCAATCCTTCAATTAGTTTGATAACTTCTTCATAAATAGCATATTGAATCCCGCTCACCATTCTATCAACCAAGACTGTTTCTCTCACCTCCATTTAGTATGATCATCCCACAAATAACAATGTCAGTGGACTCTACTGTCTAAAGATAAGAAATTGTTGGTTATGCATTTAACATTCATGATATTGTCCGGAGGGTCTTTTTGTAGTCTAGAATAAAAAATAAAAAAATCAACTTGTTGGAAGATTGAAAATTGATGAGAATGCAAACCAAGAAAAGATTTTAGTACGACTAGGCTTTGCTTGTCAACACTTGTATCAAAAGTATCAAATACGGGAACTTACAGAAAGTAAGAACTGAGAACAGTCATGGTCATAGCTTGTAAGCATTGACAGCTTTGAAAGGTTTTTGTATACTATCAATCAACTTTGTCAGATTTTGTCTGTCATGACATTTTATTGTTGGAGTTTCATTTCTTGGCTCACTGCACACAAGGGATTAATACCGCCCCACAAAGGGCTATGTGCATTATGAGTTCTGCATAATCATGCCCTTTCGTTGAGAATTAATGGTTGATTTTGTTGTGCAGTCAATACAGAAGGAGCTTTTGTTGAGAGTTGGTTACTTGTATAAGAGAAGTACAACGCACTTGTCTCTATGTTAATTACATTAGATAATATTAAGTCCCTGAAGTGAGAATGACGGAACATCAGCGTAACATGGAAAAGTTGATGCATTTAGCATCCTTAGAAATCTGAAATTTTTAAGATGTGTAGGGGCGTGAAAAGTTGAAACAAGGACATCAGGAGTACATTCCAAAGAATTTAAATGCATACAAGATTATGTTCAATATACTATCAGATATTTTACTTACCCCAACAAGGACACCAATCTCTATACCAAGGAATAAAGTTGTTGTGCTAGTAATGGTCCAAAGAAGAAAATCTTTCTTATCTACACGCCATAAAAAAATAGCCTCATCATAATCCACCTGAAATGATAAGCATAAAGTGGGAAAAAGAAAGATGTAACTTTGCAATCTGAACAAGACAATATCGGTAATTCAGTATAATTCACTATCACTTTTTTGTGCACCTAAATGACAGACAATCAGCTGTTACAACAGCCCATAATAGAAGGATCACATTCTATGAGGTATTTGCAAGAAATCAAATATGTTCTTTCCCGACCCTATATGAACTGATGTTCTACACTAGCCTGAAGTCCCAAATTGAACATTTTGAAGGTTCAAATCAAGGTCTAAGTCTGATGCACAACAGATAAGTTGTGGTCACAGACACAAGAATAATAATGCTTTCAACGTTCAAGAATTATAACCTTAGTTCTTTGCATCCAATAAGGTGGGTAACAGGTATTTCATATCTAGACATTGAAGATAATGTCTAACCATCAAAGAGGAAAGGGAAAAAAATGTTTGCAAATGAAAAACTGATTGATAAATAACAATCTTATAATTCTTTTAAGTTTGCAATACAGTATGCAATCATCGATTGCTGGGTTCCAAGATGTCTAATAAAACACAAATAACCGAGAAGAAAAGCTCTAAGAATGTTCAACATTCTCTTAAGTGATTAAATCTTCGCCCCAAATTAAGAACTTAAAACTGTTTCATGCGATCAATAGGCACAAGCACACAACTATCCTTTCAGATATGTGCTATTTAGATGCAGAACCCCCCTCCAAGAGAACAAAATTTCAGAATCCAACCAAGCTAATAATTTGTTTTTAGCACAGCCAAAATTGCTAATTGCAAAGAATGCCACCTATACTATGGATCACAAATGAATGCCTATGGCAGTAGGTTCTCCTCAAAAGTAATGGCTGCACCTTATACAATAGTAAATTGAGTAGTACAACAATCATGAGAACCCAAGCAAACATATTAACTTCATAATCTGGAAACATATCATACTCACCAGCCCAATTACCGCAGAGATCACAATGGCAGCCAAAGCACACTGCAAAGGTCATTGAGACCACAGAATCCATAGTGAGCATCGGCTTCTTTAAAATCGGAATAACAAAGTGGGTAAAACAAAAGCCAAAATCAAAAGAGAGTTGCAATGCTACATCTTAATTTCTGAAGGTTCCCAACTTCTTATACCAAGCACACCAGAAAAATCACTGAAATGATATTTTGAGCAAACTTGATGGTGGGACTTGGAATCAACAGAATTAGTGGACATGGTAAATGCGCTCCTAACAGCAGTCTCATACATTTCTAGAAGAGAGAAATAATGCATAAACAGCAAAACCAGACCTGGGGTATGTCTTCGAACAATGAAGTCAGGAACAAAAGAGCACAACCCATTATGATTCCCATCACAATTCCAGATAAGCCAGTTTTTGCCCCACTTTCATTATTCACGGCAGACCTAGAAAAGGAACCTAGAATGGCATTCAAAAAAATAACCTTCTTTTACATGTCATAACAATAAAAGGTTCATGATGTACTAAGCTATAAATTATGGAACTTATCATTTGTGTTGACTATTTATCTTTAAGAATAGATAGCAGATGAGCTTTAGCAACCTCGCAAAATCTCACCTGTTGTAGGGTATGCTGAAAAGAATGAACCAAAGATATTGGCTACACCAAGGCCAAACAACTGTTGGAAGACAAAATTGATCTGTTAAAAAGTGGTTTAATTTTTATTTTTACTTTTAAGATTGCTAAAAAAAAGCAATTACAATACTACTTCTAGTTAAGATGGCTAAGAACCAAAAAAAGCGCCAACACATCTGATGTTGCTAGTTCCAGTTTTTTTTCCATTTTTCTACAGTATGCAGCAACTATAATAAAAATATCAACCATATTTATAATATAGAGCACACAACTATATATGAGTCAAACACATCAAGCACTTTGACAGGTCTCGCTGCAACATGCAAATGCAGTTAATATAATGATTTTTTTGGTAAGTAATATAATCGGATTTGTAAATGTTGTACATTAGCATACCTCTTGATTTGAATCCAACTCGTACCCATTCTTTGCTGCCAATGCTTTAGCAATCCCCACGGATTCCTTGAGTTTAAAAGATAATATGGCTGAAGGGGTATTTACAGTTTATATTTTAAAAAACAAAACTATGATTTATTTAACTTCACTTACCAATATAGCCACACCAGTAATGAGAAGTGTAGTTGGAATCAAAGACTTCACATACCCAAAATCTTTAGGAATGGAGAATGTTGGGAGTCCCTGAGGTATATCTCCTACCTAAACAATTGTCCAATATTCTTTACAAGCTCTGATTACGATCAAACTTAAATTAAATTAAATTTCTCAGTAACGAAATAGCATTCTTGTAAGACAGCTAAATAAGATTAAAACACTGATGCTAAACGGGGAAAAATAATAACAGATTGGTTAACCAGTAGAAAGTCCATCTCAAATATATCTTCAATATAATTTCAATCTCATGGGAGAACACTATGTCTGTACAAGACTGTATGATGCATGGAACTCTCTTTCGTAGTTTGGATCTTAGATTCTTAATCCTTCCATTACCTGCTTCACCAGTTATCTTATACCAAACCTTCACAAGCAAAGAGCACACGCAACCCAATCTATCCAATAATCAATGTCATAGTCCACATCGATATTCTATCATGGTTCATATTTCCAAATATCCAAATATTTTGTTCCACAATACCACATACGTATGGATTTTCCAATGTTCTTGTTCCGAAAAAAAGAATACAACAATAAACTAAAAAAATTCCGGATGAATATTCTAAATTAAGTGAACAATTTTGTCAATGTATTTATCATGTTATGTCAACGCCATTTTGTAGTACAGAAACACATTGAAATCCAGACCAACAAATTGCCAGTTCCTTAAATCGTGTTTTTTTTCCTGAGAAGTAGTGCCCTGTGATATGCAATTATGCATATATGTGTATGAGCACAACAATTTTTTTTAGCACCATTCTTTATTGTTGCTATAAAAAAATGAGAAAAAAAAAAACTAACTTACTTTTCAAATAAGATGTACAAAGTATATTAAGCCATCAAGCAATGAAATGTACAATTAATTAGTGAAGATAAGATGAGACTATCAGACTACAGAGTAAATTAGGCCACTAAGCAATGAGATGTTCCATTGATCAGTGAATAAGAGATGACAACTATGATGTAGAAACGTTTAAACTTTAAAGAGCGAAAATCCAAAAACTCGGCTCCTAAATCCCAAATTAAGGTAGAAGAACAAAGGAATGGAAACAGGTTGGTCATGAACAGAGATGACCAAAAGATGAGACTACAGAGTAACAAGGCCACTAACAAATGAAATGTACAATTGATTAGTGGATATTAGATGGAAACACGTAAAAAACAAATATCCAAAAACCCAATTCCAAAATCTCAAAATTAAGGTAGAAGAACAGATTGGTCATGCAAAGAGATGACCAATGATGGCAATTGTGGAGAGAAGTGAGTTAGTGCAAGATGAAGGCATCAAACAATGGACACAAATGCAATCTATGACAAGTATATTTAGTAGGAAACTATTTAATATGTTATCCTTTAAAACAAAGAGCCAATACATAGTTTTACCACCAGCACCTCCAGTCTCACATCCATGATGTTCCCTCAAATGGGAAAGGAAGCCCTATGGAAAGAATATCACCACATGAACAGTAATATCCTCCCAACAGCCAGTGTATACTTGTATATGTAGTGAAATTACCCCCAAAAAAGAAAGCAATATCTTCAACACAACGGAATAGCGTGGCTGATTTCTCTGCAGCAGGGATAAGACAAAGTAACTGATATTGAGCGTTTGATTTTAGTTTTGGTTAAAGTATTGTGGATGGTATATAACGTTGCTTCTTCAGAGAAAAGTTAGCTATCTTCTAATCGATGGCACGTGAAGAAAACAAAAGATAGATGATAACGTTGTATTGATAATTTAAATTAACATGAAGTTAAATGCAACTTTCTCATGACTTTATTGTTAAAATTCAATTTCAGCAGTACAAAGTGAGGTATATTCATGCTACTCACCAAAGAAATGGAAGATGGATTAAATATTTTCACAAAGGTTGTACCCAGAACCACTGCTGTAAGGGGCCCAGCTGCTCGCAGAAACCGCAAGGACTTCCTTGATTTCCCCTATACAAGAAACAATCCAAACCATTAAAAAATTAAAATGATATAGATACAGACAAGTACTCACTTCGTTAAAAAAACTCATAAAGAGCTCATACCAAGTACTTCATGACCAGAAGAATTGCTAGAATGACAGATCCCATCACAAAAGGAGGCCAAGAAAACTACAAAAGGAGAACACTTCCTGTGGTTAATAAAAGAATGAATAAATAAGTGAAGATCTATGGTAAAGCAAATCAAACAGAAAGTCAAATGCAATAACATAGTGAATGATGTCTCACAAATAATGATAGACCAGGACAGATGACAGGAGAAAAGTTTCAAAACCATATACTAACATCAAATAGCAGTACATATCAAGGGGTTTATTGAATTACAAACCATGGTTTTAGTTTCAGTATCAGTGGCTATCAGGTTCAGAACTAGCTAATGTGTCAAAGGTACCAAAAGTACAACAATATTGATAAAATGATAGTGCTTCTTCATGTGTGCAAGTAAAAATGTCAATATCACTGCATCCCAAGTATAGCAGCCACATAATCATGCATTTTGATTACTGAAAGGGGCAAAACCCTTTCTTCCTTGTTTTACTTCTAGCATAATGATGATCATGAAACCATTTCAACCAAAGTACGATTTTGGAAGGTCAAATCTGGTTCGAAGGGACTTGAGCTAGACTGAAGCTCTTGATTATAAGCTTCAGGAGTTTTGAAAAAAATAAAGTTCTTTAGAAACACAAACTTTTGGGATTCTCATTAAGGTACAGCAATGCATTCTTTACCAAGTCTGAAGGATTCTCATTTGATTAGCTTTCAGGTTTGTCTTTTAAAAAGAAAATTTTAAATATTTCAGGTCATCTCTATTTTTGTTAGAATAATAATTACATAAATAATCAAAAGAAATAGTGAAAGTAAACAAGCAGAAATATTTATTACAAACAACAGCATTTAAAACCAATATAAAGTTCCCTACACATAACAAGTCATTCGTGTTAGAAGGGAATTGGACTTCATGTAAAGATTGTAAAGTAATTCCCGGGGAGAGCCTCACAAACCAACATCGTATACTAATTTTAGACATGTTAATCAAAGGGTTTAAATATAAGAGAGCGAAAACGGGACATAAGAACATTAAATGTAAAGAATTAAAAGATAGTAAAGCGACCACATTTAAAGAGCAAATAGTAAGGGATAAGCAATGGGATTGGAATGATGATGTAAATAAGTTGTGGTCCAAAATGGCAAATTATATTAAGAATAAGGCGAATGAAATTTTGGGTGAAACTGAAGGAAAGAAGTTCATTAAGAAAGAGACATGATGGTGGAGTAAGGAGGTACAAAAAATTAGACAAAAGAAAAAAAGCTTTAAAGCATGGAAAAAAAGTAAACTACAAGAAGACTTAGACACGTATAATAAACTCAAAGGTGAAGTAAAGAATATAGTAAGTAAAGCCAAACAAAGATCACTAAATATCCTATATGAAAAACTAGGCACAAAAGAGGACGAGAAAAATATTCATAAATTAGCAAAGAATAGGGATAGATCAACTAAAGACCTAAACCAAATTAGATGTATTAGAGACATAGACAATACAATATTAGTCAAAGAGAGTGACTTATTAAATAGATGGAAGAATTACTTTCAAAATCTACTTAATGAGGAATACTTTAGAGAAGAAGTAGAAGGAAATGAAGTTAACATAGGAATGATAGATACAATCACCAACAAGGAGGTAGAGGACACACTTAAGAAGATGGGGAGTTATAAAGCGGTAGGCCCGGATATCACCTCTCCCACACCCCGCTCAAGCGGGAACCTTGTGCACTAGGTACGACCTTTTTTTTTTTTTTCTGAGGCTTGGCAAAGGTTAGGTAACATAGGAGTTGAGTGGCTAACAAAGTTGTTTAGCAATATCCTAAAGCAAGGTATGGTGCCAAATGGATGGAGAGAAAATACAATAGTATCACTTTACAAAAATAAAGGGGACATAGAAAATTGTGCAACTATAGAGAAATTAAATTAATGAGTCATACAATGAAAGTATGGGAAAGGGTAATAAAACAAAAACAAAGGAAGGAGACTATGGTGTCGGATAACCAATTCGGATTCATGCCGGGAAGAACAACAATGGAAGCTATATACTTACTTAGGCAATTAATTGAAACATGTAAGAGTAAGCAACACAACTTACATATGGTTTTTATAGACTTAGAAAAAGCATGTGATAGAGTCCCAAGAGATATAATTTGGCGAGCCATACACAGAAAACAAGTTTTCTTACAAATCATAAAAAGCATCCAAGATATGTACACGAGTACAAAAACTAAAGTTCGTACCATGTGTGGTGACACTAGTGGTTCTCCATAAACGTAGGATTGCACCAAGGATCCGTACTAAGCCCATACCTTTTTGCAATAATCTTAGGTGAAATAACAAAGACTTCAAAAACGAGATTCCATGGTGCATGATGTTTGTCCATGATATCGTGCTCTTGGATACCTCTAAAGAGAACTTGACAATAAAACTAGAAATGTGGAGAACTGCTTTAGAATTGAAAGGATTGAGAATTAGACGAACTAAAATTGAGTATATCGAGTGTAAATTTAACAAAGATTCGGACGTTGATAATATAATGATAGAATTTCAAAACCAAAAGGTCACTCAAAACAACCAATTTCAGTAAATAGGATCGATAATACAAAATGATGGAGAGATAGATAGCAACATAACTAGTAAAACAGGTGTGGGTTGGACAAAATGAAGGCAAGTTGGTGAGATATTATGTGATAAATGAATAACACCTAAGCTAAAAGAAAATTTTTATAGGACCGTTATTAAACCAACTATGGTGTATAGGACAAAGTGTTAGGCCCTAAAAAAAGGGACAAGAACAACGCCTTCATGTAGCGAAAATGAGAATGTTAAGGTGGATGACTGGAGTGACTAGGAAAGATAAGGTTTCCAATGAGAGAGTGAGAGAAAAATTAGGTGCAGCACCCATTTGTGAGAAAATTAGAGAGAGTAGATGATGATGATGATGAGATGAAATTTACTATTGTTTAAATTGGATAACAAGGAAAAAAAAAAGGAATCTTCACATGCATGCCTAAAGCATTCAGAGAATTTTCTTATCCTTAAAAAGGAAAACATAATAGCTTCACCTAGTTCATAATCCACAACATAACAAATGTGCTTATCCTATGTCATTCGAGTAACCAAACACTAGAGAATTTTACAATTATGAATATAACCAATATAACAACATTGGAGATACAACACAAGTGTTCAACGCGATGGCAATGGTCTAGACATAACGTGAAAGCAAATTTTCTGCAAGTATTATAAAAAAATTGTATGATACTAAATTTACTATTTAAGATACTAAATTTACTAATTACTCCCTCCGTCCCATAATTCTTGGGATGTTTGGGGAATCCAACTTTTTATGGTGGGACCCACTTTTTAGTATGATAATGAATGAATTTACATATTAGTCCTTGTTTAAAAGTTAGTATTATTATTATATGGTGGGCCCAACTTTTAGGATAGTAGAGTTTGTAGAGGGTAGTTTAGGAATCATATAATCCATTTTAGGAAATGGACATATATTTTGGGACATCCCAAAAAGGAATAATGGACTAAAATTATGGGACGGAGGGAGTAATACAATTACAAGATTTCAGTCAATTAATTACATCAAAACTTAAAAAACTTCATTTAAGCTACGAATGTAATTGTGATTACATGTCAAGCTTATAAAATACAAATCCCTGATACATGTGCATATAAATCAACAAGAAGGTGTATATAGATGCAGTTATATGACAAGATATATAAATAAAAAGATTGCCATGCAAAAGATCTATCATAGGCATGCAAAGCATACCTCATCCACTCCAGATATGATACTCTTGACTAGTGGGATAATTTTGCTACTCCGTTCTACATCATATCCCAAGAAATATTTTGCTTGAGACAAGGCAATCACAATGGCTGAGGCAGTTGTAAAGCCAGAAATTACAGAGTGGCTGATGAAACGAATAAGCCATCCAAGCCTAGATCAGAAAAATAGGACCAAGATTCTTTGTTAAAATGCCAAAATAATATTAGAAAACCAACTCATAAAAATATAAAAGATGTAGATCTTGTGAAGGTGAAGAGCTTGACCACAACAAGGTACATGCTGAGTCTCCACCCAACTCTAAAAGGAAAAAAGAACAGGGCATATGGTATATGGTAAATCTGCATCAGTAAGCCAGGGTAGTAGTCCTATTGTCAAACAGAAAGACACACACTTGCAGAATTCTAACAAGAAGTCCATGAGTCTTTTTGCAGCATTAAAATGCAGCAGATTCCCCTCCATATGACCAGAGCAAACTGAACTTGAAATAAACATGTGAAATATACATGCACAAATACATACATTTACAACTTAAAAAGGTGTAAAAGAATATATAATGACTTTATTTCCAGAGCCCAAAAAAGACAACATACGTACCTTAACAGCCCCATTATGCATTCTAAAATTCCGACCATCAGTGCCAGTAATATTGCAAGTTCTGTGTATAACTCATCGGAAGAATCGACTATGTTGCTTAACACATTAGAGACCAGGAGTGAAACCAATGCTACCGGACCAATTGCAAGCTGACGAGATGACCCAAATATGGCATACACAAATATAGGCACAAAACCAGAATCTGACTTGCAAAGCCCAACCAAGAATGCCAGAGTTACATAGGTGAGATGATTTATAAGCAGGTGTAAAACAAATAAGTCATCATATAAATACCTAAATATGAGCAACCAAGTAGCCCAATTGCGGTGCAGAAGCACCGTGGCAATGCAAAATGCCACTATATCATCACACTAGGTCATTAACAAACAGTGGTGCTGATGGCATCACTAGTATAAAATAATTAATGAAGGCATAAAGTTTTCATCACAAATCCAAAGGTAAACAAATGCAGGTAAAGTTTTCAGGTTTAAGCACCTCCAAAATTCAAAGGCAAACAAACTCGGTTTACGGTGCAGAGTTTATTTTTTCTTACCTATATTTCCAATGGAAAAATAAATAAACAAAATTTCTTCCATAATTCAAATCAACTCAACAGAGTCTTCTTCCAACTTGTGGGGTTAGCTACATAAATCATATTTTTCGATTCTGATTTCATCCATAATTCAGCAGAGGATGAATCTAATTTCAAGGTTGAAGTTCATAAAATTGCATTATTGCACAAATATGAAAAAATAATAACTTTTTCTTTAGTTCATGCGATAAAGACAAGCTGAATGGTGTAATGATCTGATGACAAACTTACAAAGTCCATATATTGGTTGCAGCCCAGCTAACTTCGCATAAGACATTGACTGGTCAAGTTGAAGTGTTAAAGAAAAAGTCACACATAGAGAATTAACAATATAAATACAATGTCAAACATACAGAATTAACAATATAAAAACAAATCAATGTAAATTTAATTTTATAACCACATAAACCCCCCATTACCTTTGAAAGATAAACTGTTAAACACTGTATCAGATATTTCAAAATTGTATAAAGACCATATAAGATAATGAGAAGCAAAAACCATATTAAATTTCAGATGAGGTTACTTGCCAGATATACAAGGGTATGGTAATTACTAATTAGTGAAATAAATAACTAATAGAATTGGAAAACAACCCATCGAATCACGAGTACAATTATTTTAAGTGCTCAAAGCAACCAAAACAATTCAATACAAAGAGAAGTGTCATCCACGCACTAAAATTCATGTAAAATGTCAGTAAGCTGAACAGTGAGAGGGGTCTGAACTCTGAACAGTACAAAAGCACTAACCAACACTTCTAATGAATCTATTACCCATCCAATCATCAATAATTAAAGTGCTTGACCATACTCTCAAGTGTAAAATTATCTCTAACCTCAACAATCTGAAAGAGAACAAAGCACTGCAAAAGACTTGAATGGACAAGTAACCAAACATTTACCATCCGTAGTTAAATGCTTGATGCAATCAGGAAACAAAAAAAGAACTTTACGAATCTCAATACTCATATGTTGTAAAACAATTTGACATAGGGATTGGACATAGAAAAAGTTCAATTGCTAAATTTGAGAACCAAACTAACCAATAATCAATAACTAAGTCCTTGATTCAGCCACGAATCTCAAGACTCATATGTTCTAAAACAATTTGACATAGGGATTGGACATAGAAAAAGTTCAATTGCCAAATTTGAGAACCAAACTAACCAATAATCAATAACTAAGTCCTTGATTCAGCCAAAACAAAGCCTAAAGACACTAAACAACAATTATTGGTAGATATATCCATTCAATCACTAATTAAAATTAGAAAACAAATCAATCCAAGCACTGTTGATTACGACCCTACCCAACCAAAATCAACCTATACAAAAGCAAATACAGCCTCAAAAAACAGAAAATGTTGAAATTAAACAGTTGAAAAGCACTGTCAATTTGTTTGCGGAGAAAATGAAGAAAAAAACAAGGGCATTCATCATCTCAAGGCTAGAACTATCACTATTTAAGACTCCAGAAAACGTGAACGGAACAGTGCAGAATCACTCTGTGTTTGTTTGCCAAGAAAATGTAGAAAAAACAAGAGAAATCACAACTTCGAAACTACGATTTTCACTATTTAAGACTCCAGAAAACTCCCTTCAAAGTACTTAACCAAGACAGAAACAGTAATTTAGCGTTCTAAGTTCACTGAATTCAATATGAATATGTATATGCATATACACACACATACATAAACATGGAAAACATGGAATTATTTAGAGATAGTGCTTAACTGAGACAGAAATAGTAATTTAGCGTGGCTAAGTTCACTGAATTCAATATGTATATGTATATAACACACACACACACACACATATATACATAAACATGGAATTATATAGAGAGAATTACCTGAGGGACGAGCATGATACCGACGGTGACACCTGCAATGAGATCGATCTGCAAGTATTCCCGCCATCTGTAGGTTCGCATCCAACGGTAACAAGGGAGGAAGAGCTCGATCCACTCGGTGGTGGTCATGCGCTTTACCTTGGACTGCCATGCCGATATCAGAGGAAAGGTCGACGGCGACGGTGAGGACGACGACGACGGCGTCGTGCTAGGGTGTTGTAATGGTATGACCTTCACTGGCCGGGCGGTCATCGGCATGGCGGCCGAGGTTTCTGCTGCGGAGGAGAGATCGCGAAGGCTCGAGGAGGCGTACGTTATCTCCATGCGCACCCTCCGTTAACTTTTAGAGCAATCGCTGCACTGCACCTGTTTCTCCTTCCTGGACCCACCATCTCTCTCTCTCTCTCTCTTCTCTTTTTATAGCCGATTATTTTATCAATTCTATTGTGGCCCACACTCTCTCTCTTTATTACTTGACTATATGGTATAATCTCTCTGTCCTCTTTCTGTCTCGAGTGGTCCACGGCGGCGAGTGGAAGAAAGACACAGTTGGAATCACATGATTACTAACCCAAAACAACATTTTTAAGAAGGATTAACTTTTACTTGTTTAAGCAACTAGTGAGTAAGGTGATATTAGCACCACACAAAGTATTTTTTAATAAAGGTAAATTACCTGACCTATTCTTGAGATTTGCTGTAATTATTTTTATATTAAAGTTATAAAAATAAATTGGTCAACCTTCTGACTTGCTTACCGTTACTTGACCGTCAATTCAATTAAATATAATTTTTTAACAATATAATGAATATATTAACCTTATTAGATATCTGAAATGACATTTTTCATACCACAATTTTTGTGAGGATCTTTAAAGTCAAGTTTTAAAATTAACTTTTTAAGTATAAAATTTTCAAAAATAATTTATAAACTTTGCAAACTTAAATTTATAATTACATCATTTTGTCTTTTAAGTGTAAAATTTGCAAACTTAAAATTTAGAATTACATAATTTTATTGTGTAAAATTGGCAAAAATAATACATTTTGCAAACTAAATTAATATTTATGTTAAATTAAAAATAATAATATACATATATATATATATAATTAAAAAAATAAATTCAAAATATATATTCCATTAACCTCACTGTTATGAGACCCACTTTCAGCTCTCCCCACCACCATGTTTGGCTACAAAATCATGAGGAGACCCACTTTCAGTTCTCCCCATCACCATGCTTGGCTACAAAATCATGAGGAGATCCACTTTCAGTTCTCCCCACCACCATGCTCACCTTCACTGTTGCCGCCATGTTGGCTACAAAATCATGGTCCTCGTGGAGCTAAGCTATGGTTTGTTAGTGGCTGATGTGTTCAAAATGGTTGGATTTGGAAATATAGGCATGATCCCCCCACCCACCTTGTAAGGATCGTGACTATTTTGACCAATTTTTCTTTAATTTTATTTATTGTCTTAAAAATGCTTGTAATGATTATTTATGAGTTTTAAATGTAAAATACATGTTCTGATAACTTATTTAAGGTTTTGAGAAATTTTCGGACCGTTTGACAAAAGTTGACTTTTTTGGGTTTGGTTGACCCAAGGGCGCGGTCCCCGTGGGCCCAGAAAATTCGAAAGTGTTGGTGAAATACCCCCAGAAAATTTCGCGCATGAGGTGGCCAGTCTTATACACAAAACCTGGGAGATACATACAACTGGTAGCAACAAGCATAGAATACAAAAGACAGACTAAAAGAAATTCTAAAAGCTGAACAGAAAATTTCACTGAATTGAAATAACCGATAAATAAATAGTTATATGCCTGGTAATACAATTTGGAAGTCCCGTAACGCAAGGACCCCTTAACCAGAATAAACACAAGTTTAAGACTCTAATTTAAAACCAACAACCAAAACTTCCAAAAGAGTTCATAGTCTGACCCTTGAATAAGAGTATAGGTTTCTACCCTGTGACCGATGAGAAGAGATGTCTGCCACAACTAACCCTAAAACTCTATCCTTACAGTGAAACCTGTCTGAAACCTGAAATATCAACAAAGTGGGTTAAACTCACGAGCAAGTTCTATCTACTACATACCAATCAAAGAACCAATATACATACCCTCAGTATAAGGGATACAAAAGAAAACAATAGATTTAACATACAAGCTATTCTTATTCCAGTTTCATGTTTTCAAAACAACAGTCATTAATTATAATATTCCACTCAAATCCTTATTATGCAAAAGTGATCACATTTCTTAAGTTCAGCAGAAATAAACATAACATGAAATAATATCAAGTTTAAGCAATCCTAACATGCCATCATTTAATCTTTTGATACCTTAATAGGTATAGATATATACATACTAATCATTTCCTATTTAGTTCATGTTTTCAGAAGTAAAATCATCTTATACATTATTCCAACAAACCCTTATCATCCAACAATGAACACATTCTTTAAGTTCAAAATAAAGAAAACATATGCATACATGTATAGATACCTTATTAGATATGGGCGATCCTGACACGCCAAATAAAATGTATAGATACCTTATTAGGTATGGGCGATCCTGACACGCCAAATAAAATGTATAGATACCTTATTAGGTATGGGCGATCATGACACGCCGGACAATCCTTGCATGCCAAATAAAATACATAGATACCTTATTAGGTATGGGCGATCCTAACACGCCCGGCAATCCTTACATGCCAAAATAAAATGCATACATACATTCCAATATGCAATACAAAATAACAAGGTGCATTATGATTTAAATTTGCACAAACCGTTATTTCAAATCATCCAACATGAAATTATCATCATAAGACAAATCGTTCACAAGTAGACTATAATCAAGTATTTGATGGGCATTTATATCCTTAAAGAAAATTACATTCAAGTAAATCAAATAACTCAAACATCCATTAAAGAAACAATTTTTCAACTCAACCTTCAATGCACTCAAATATATGAGGGAATCTAAACCTAACTTTTATCTAGGTTTCTGGGCATATTCTACTGCTAAGAACCCTATTAAATCATGCTGGAATTTCTTAGAATTTTTGAGAATTTTAAAAATATTTTTTTCTAGCAAAAAGAAAATAAACATAATTTGAGGCATATTTTCACAACCAACACAATCACAAGGGAGACTCATTTTCACATGAAATTTAAAACCTAGGTGAATTTTAATCCTATAAAGTTACCTAAATTTTTCTAGAATTTTCTGAAATTTTAAAATATTTTCTAAAAATAAAAGAAGATGAAAATCCAACTTTTAGACACTTTAAAAATAAATTAAATTTTCAGAATTTTTGAAATTTTCTAAGTATTTTCTAAAATTAAAGAAGCTAAAAAAACAGTTTTTAGACACTTTAAAAATTAATTTAATGAGAATGGTAAATCATTTGGATATGAAATTTAAACCCCAAGCTCCTTAAGCTCCTAGGAAGTTAACATAAAATTTTTGGAATATTTAGAATTATAAAAGTATTTTTAAAAAATGATTTTTTTCAATTTTTAAATTTTTCCAAAAATTTCAAAAATACAAAAGAAATATCAAAACTATCCGGAATGGGCCCATATTGGACCCGGAGGTGGGCCCCCGCGAGTGGGGCCCAAAAACAATTTTTCGATCACCGGTCGGTGCCAGCGGCACGCGCCCCCACGAGCCGGCGGCGCTGCCCCATTTTTTTTTTCTTCTTCTTCTTCTTTCTTCTTCCCACGGCTGAAGCTTTAAAGCTCAACAATGGTGGCCGAACTTTTCGACCATTTTTTGGTCACTTTCGGACACCGAATCGCGCGTATGAATATACCATTGAACTCGTCTCGATCTAAGCTACGCATTGGTACCAAATTCACGCCCTCTCGTGACCTAAATCAAAAACGTCCAATTTCAAGTTTCGAAAATCTAAAATTTCAAAGTCAGATTCCCATCAATCTACCCAATGGTTTACAACCAAATTTTCAAGGATTGTTCTAGGAAGTAAGATCTACCTATTGATCGGAACAAAATCCCTTACAAATGATAAACACAATAGACCCAAATTTCATGTTCGTATATATATACACCCGCCTATACAATCATAAGGAGTGTTTCTGCTGTTTGCATTACGTACAAAAATCAGAAGAGTAAACGAAAGAGAGAAAGATTTTCGAAACTTGAAATTGGGCGTTTTTGGTTACCCGAACTCTTTCTCTCTTTCGTTTACTCTCCTGATTTTTGTACGTAATGCAAACGGCAGAAACCTTAGTTTCTTATTATCTTTTGTCCTAATCATTTTTATTCTATTATTATTATTTTTTTTTCTAAAAACTAAATTACTAAAAATAATAATAATAATAACCATAATAATATAACTATAACCATGGCCCAACAACTTAAGCATATCCTTAGCCCAACCATTCCAGCCCAGATTCCTCCCTAGCCCAATCCAAAGCATTTAAAATATTTAAATCAACTAATACACAATCAATAAACAATTCATATTAATTGATAAAAATAAAAGTAGAGCAATTCACATGGAATGAAAGAATTTATAAAGACAACCAATTCACATAACATAATAATTGTATAAAGACCTAACAATTCACATGAAATGATAAAATGCATATAAAGGCATTTCACATGAATTGAAAAATAATAATAATAATAATATAAAGAAATTTAAATACTTTAAAATAATAGACGTCCAAATTTTTTGGGGTATTACAGTTGGAATGACTCCAAATTTAGAGAATAAATTAAATAAAATATTTGACGCACTACAGAATCGATTTCGTGTCAATCGGAGTTACAGAACTCCAAAAATATACCCGAGAAGGTTTAGGGAAAGGGTGATGGCATTTTTGTGAATAAGTGTAGGTCATTTTGCTATAAATAGTAAAGTTAGAAATTTCAATTCATTCTCCTTCTTCCATCAGTCGAGAGACCTCACACATATATATATATGTGTGTGTGTGTGTGTAACTATATTATCTTCTTCTTTCTTCATCAAATTATAGGGGCTTAAGGTGAAAATTAGAAGAAACTGAAGAAAAGAGAAACGATCTACACGTTGAGGGCTCAAGATTGGTCTGATCAAAATCATCTTCGAACAAAGTTATATTTTTGAGAGATTTTAGCTTGAAATTAAGGTAGGGGTGTTATCTCATTCTTATCATTGATTCCTTATGAATTGATGTGAATTCTATTAGTTAGTATGTCTATAATTGTTAGAAAATGAGTCTTGCACTTTTAATTGGGTCAATTCATGTTAATTGATGATATTGTTGAATTCATGTGTTTTAAATTATGTCTACATGCATATATGTTGTTAATTGTGGAAGAATGTTGTTTTATAACATGAATTATATGGTAGAGACCATGTTATGCATAATGCATGCTATGTGTTTGATAAGATGCATGAAAATGATTATTTCTTCAAATGTTGCATTATGATATACATGGAATTTCATGTTTTAACATGTGGATTAAGTGGCTTGTGTTTCACTTGAAATTGTATGTGTTGTCATACTTGAAAAGATTGGTTGTTATTTTTGGAGTAGGTCGAAAATGAAAAAGGGCTCCGAGCTCGGAACTTGGCTAAGGGATTTTATCTAGACCTTTGGGTTAGTAGCCCGTGAAGTATAATATTACCCTTGTATGATTTTGAAACTTACGTGACTTGGTATTTTGGTCTTATTGTTGAATTGTGACATTCATGTTGAGATTGTGTGGCATTCCTCTTGAAATTGAATAATGTTGAGCATGTGTTATATTTAAGCATTGCATTGAGATCCCTTGAGCATGCACATTGTCACATGCCATGTAATGTATAAGAATGCCATGATTGCATCCATATAGGTTTCGTTGAGTCGATGCATAAGTTGGTTTGGGTATCTCTACTGAGCCGTTGTGGTGCTCACCCCCCTCCCCCAACCATTTTTACAGATAAGACATCGATTGTAGATAGAGTTTGAGGCACTCGAGTGATGGAATCTATATTTCATCGTTACCATTTATGTTATGTCTTTATATGCCATGTTTAGGCATTTATCAAACTTGAAATTCGTATTTTAAGTATTACATTTGAATACATGTCCGAATTGTGGACTACTCGTATGCAATGATCATGTAAAGACTAATTATGATTTAAGAACATTTCATATTTTATGTTTTCTAACTCTATACATTGTAAACATAGTATCGAGCATGATAGAATGCTAAACATTTTAAGTAAGGACCTTCATTTACGCTTTATAAACTTCCAATATATATGTATGTATAGTTGGGACTAAATTCATGATAATTTGTAAGGTTGTAACTTATTTCTATGTTTTAACCTTGTATGGATGTTCTCCATGCAAATGAGATATAGGTTAAATGAAATGGATGAATCGGGGTGTAAGGATGATGGACCTTTGTTTCCTTCTTTATTGCATGATGTATGAGTGTTTATAGATGGAAATTGAAGGCATTAGAATGGCCATTAGGGAGACACGTGCTCAAAAGTGTCTATATTAGATTCGTGAGAGGGACATTCAGATTTCTGCTACTTTCAATAGATTTTAATCATGTTTTATGTTTGATTATGGATTGGTATAGTGATGGGATGCATTTGGGCCTGACAAACACAAGTTTTGAGCTTCTAGGCACTTTCGGTTGCCTAGGCTCTACAGCAGCTGGGCGAAAGTGTAAGATCCCGAATGTTTGCAAATGATACCAGGTTTCAGCAGGCTGAAGGAGGATTTCAGCCGTCTAAAATTCCAGTTTCAGCCGGCTAAATCTATCCTCCAGCCGACCAAAGGGATAATAGGTATCCTGAGAATTTTTCGGGTTTGCCCAAACTTCAATCGGGCGTAACTTTTTTGTTTTAAAATCAAATTGAGTGTAATTTTTTTTTAAATTGATTTTTTTTAAATCCTCTATCAAATGGTGTAGGTTTCAGTTTCAAATTCTAGTCACACAGGGGCGTATGTGCTAAAAAATGCAGATCGCTACTAGTTGGCTATGCAAGCGTGGCATGGTTTAGGGCCCATTGAGGTTGGTTAAGGTTGAGTGGTGCACATTCATGTGCAAGAATAGAGTTAAGTTTCTGCAGTATTTTAGAAGAGAAAAAAAGGGGTTCATTAGGATTAATGGACTAGTTGACCCTCAGTTTTCGGGAGTCATAAATTGGGGCGTGACACACCTGACTTAACCATCGTCAGATACAATTTGGTTCAACAAATATAAATCTCTCTTAGCACCTCTCTCTCTCTCTAAACTACTACCCCGTACTCCATTAACCCGCATGAGTAATTGTGGCAACTTCTGCCCGTTCGCTAACGCCCCCGCAAACCCAATCAGCATCGTTTACTCATGGTGAACAATATTAAACTTTTCATTTCCTCATTTTTATTACAGAAACATATGAATAAAATAATTAGTATAGCCTTTAATCATGAAATAAATCCCTAATAGCGAGATTTGTGCAACAACCACAGATCCCTTTGCGGCACGATCAGCAAAAGGTGAGAGTATAATGGATCTCGTTCTTAATCTGTACCAGGGTGTCGAGGAACGTTGGACCACACTCCTTCACGTCAATCTCGTTCTTGTATGTTGGTGCAATTCTTCTCCTAATTTGGTGGTCGATCAGGACGTTGAGGGAGACCTCGTCTACGAAGGGGAAACGATGAGGAATTTAGATAAATTAACTCTATTTGGGCAAACTTATATTGTGGTAATTGAGAATTTGTATTTTATGAGAATCAACGGTGGTGGTAGTGGACGAGGAGAAGAGATGACAACGACGGTGGCAATGGAGGAGGAGGAGATAAGGGAATGCTGGTGGAAAGGGTGTGTTTGGAGACAATTAAATGCGTTTTAGTCCTTTCACTTTTTTGGTTGCTTTTACATAATTCTTCAATTATTGTATTATAATGGGGGTAGCCCGGTAAATTTACTACTATCGTTAACCAATTTGATAGAACTTACCTATGACAGGGGTGTGAGAGTTATTTTTTAAAAAGTTTAATATGAGAGTTAGTAATGTAAACTTCAGGGGAGGTTGTGATGATCTGTATTTTTGGTTTATTTTAAAATATTTATGTATACATTTTTGCTATAAATATAGATATGTATATATATACATGTGTGTGTTTACATATTTTTACCAAACGTGGGGGGGTGAAATAAATGACCTAGCAATAACTATGGAAAGTGGGGTAGTGAAAGTAATAAAGGATTTTAATAAGTATATGACTTATTGACTTCTCAATGGGCAAAACGGATACTCTTATATTATATGAGAGACATTATTTGGTGATAAATGTAGAAGTAATGGTGACTTTTTAGTGGCTCATGTCAGTTAAGGGAAGTACTATATAAGAAAAAAATAATATAGATTTGAAGAAAAAGTTGTTTCAAGGCATCGTTTTTGGCAGAGGCAAAAAGAAGAAAGTTTTGGTGACTAAGGTAAGGGAATTTACTATGGATCTATATATGCCCGTGGATAGAGGAAAATCAAGAATTTCCATGTTAAAGAAATATATATATATATATATATATATATATACATACATACATATATATATTTATATTTTTCAAAATTTGATTTATTTCATAAAATATTAGCTTGTAAGATTACATAACTCTTCTATGTAGATTGATGAGATTTCACTAGTTAAATGGTATGGTGTTTATTTAGTTGTTATGTAGTTTATTTTTTTTATGTTTTCTTTTGCTGCTCCAATTATAGTTTAGTATTATATTGTTAGAATTCTATATAGTAAGAATTAAGTATGTTCATATGATATATTCCGGTCAGCTAATTAACTTATAACATTTGATGTTGGCTTGCTCATGCTTACGTGTGTGTGTGTCTATATATATATATATATATATATATGGTATTATATGGTAATATATTATATATATATATTGTCAATTAAAGACATAACCTGGGTGGTCCTTTTTATTTTTTTATTTTGGTGTTCTATTAACTCTCACAATTTATTTTTATTTATTAAAATAATTGTTTTATCATTGTTTATTGTAATCAATTACAATATTTAAGTTGGAGATTAAAATTGATTATGTTAATCAAGTTAATGCTCTGAATTATTTTTGATGTAATTCTTAGTGAAATAAAATGTTAATTTCTAAATAGTACAAAAGGTTATACCATTTGGGGGTAAAGGAAGAGAAGTTGTGTGTTGTGAAAATATTTGTGTTCAACCCATGAATGGGTTTTGAAGGTGAATGTTCGTATATGTATACCTGGTTGAAAATAGGAAGGGTTGTAATCTCTTCGGTTGAAAAATTGAGAGCTGTTTGGAATTATAGTTGGGTTCAGCGGCCCGCCGTGAGAATGACATAAAATCCGCGGTGTATGTGTGCGGTATACATGTCACAATTTTTAATTGTTGTAAAAAAAATTTTATATGATTGAATTGGTGATATTATTTATTCTTATTTTAATTGATTACAGGTAATTTAGTAAAACAACTGATACATTGCATTGTTTCCTTTCTTTCATTCTATCTTATTGTATATATGGGTTTAGAGTTATTTTCCCTACTGGGCGGTGGTACTCATTTCTAATATTTTTTAGGTTTAGCCGAATACAGCAGTAACGAAGATTTCTTCGAACTCACTTAAGGATGTTTTCTGGATATAAAGAGTTTAAGAAAATGCTGATGAATGTCAATAATGTTTTGAAAGACTTCAGTTTTATGTTTTAAGACAAAGACATTTCATTTGTGATGTTTACTTAATTAGAAAAATAATAAGTGGATTATTGTAATTTTTTTTAAGTTATGAAGTTTCCTTTTGGATACGTAAAGGTTGTTTATTTATTGTATTTATTTTTTCATTCATTTATTATTAGTATCTTTTAAAAAACAATCATGTTCCGAAAATCGGGGCGTGACAGAGGTGGGAGTAATTTACCCTTTAATTAATCTAGAAAAATGAAGTGGAGGAATAGTGGATTTGTATAAAGCACGAATACTTCAATGAGGATGTTATATTTGTGTTGGACACTCAAATATCGTGTCAGACACTTCATATCAATGATGTATATTTAAGTATTTCAAAAAAAAAATTTATGTGACTAAGTTATTATTAAAAATATAAGTTAAATATATGTAGAGGACTAAATAAGTCTAATTTTTTAATCTATTTGTCTAATTTTGTTTATAAGTTTGTTTGGTTCTTAATTGTTTGATGATGAATTGAAGTATTTCTGTAATGTAATTTTTTTTTGTTGAATAATTAATATATTATTTTATAATTGTATCATCGCCGTATCCGTGTCGTGCAATACCCGTGTCTTGTGTCCGTGTCAATACTTCTTAGGTGGATTGTGATACTACTTTGATGAAGTGAATGTGGTGAGAATTTGATTGTATAATGTAAATTAACTTAAAATAGCTTAGAATACTTATATTTTAATTGAGTTTTAATCTCGATCTATTTTGTTGTTGTTTAATACTGAATGTTTTGTTTGATAAGGTGTGTCTCATATTAATACTTGTTTGAGGCTCTGAGTACAAGTACGTTATGCAAATTATATATACATGTTATACAATGAAACACTTCAAAAATTTATAATAAGGAAAACACACACGGTATATGTATCTCATACATTTGGATTGTTGAATGCAAATAGAATTCATATAAAGACAATAAATATTAGTTAAATTTTACACAATGACAATAATAATAGGCATAATTTTGCACTAAATTGATACAAGAGATGTGATAAAATAATATAATTTTCACAAATAAAGAATTCGAATAATAGAAATTGAGAAAGAAAAATGATACGCACTCTTTTAAAATCGTTATATACTCGTTAGTCACTCTACAACGATTCCAAGGTATAATCGCAATTATTCGCAATTACTGTTTTCAATAAACACATCCTTCATAATACTAGTACCACGTCATTGTCTTGTTACGCATAAATGCATAAAAATAGACAACCTCAAATATACATGTATGAATATAAACACATATCTAGAATAATATTTATATAGGGAAAAGCTTACAATCCCTCTTTTAGAAGGAGGATATCAATGTCCCCATTTTGTCTGGACAAATATAACCCCAATAAAATCTACCACATCATAAAAATTTTGGACAATTATGTAATTTAACCTATCCACGACTTCTCTCTCAATCTCTTGTATCACGAATCATCACCCTCTCAAATGCCATTGTCGAACCAACTTTGTTGCAGTCGAGCCCTTGCCTAAACCTTGCCAAGGCCAGACAAGACCAACCCCACCACTACTGGATGAGACCAATCTCGTCATTGCCTTCGCCACCGACTGCCAAATCTATGCACCGATCGACTTTCTTACAGCTCATCAGAATCGTCCTCTCTCTCAGCAACGATCACTGGCAGAATAGAGATTTCTCCTTGAGGTGGTGGCTATGGGAAATCCACAAGATTTGATTTGGAGCAATTCGAACTGTCGGTCGATTTTTCGGCATTATGGCTATTGGGTTCATTCACCAGAATGAACAATGGTGGTGGTTTTGGGGTTGAGACGGTGGTGGTGATGGTTTTCGGGTTGAAATGGTGGTGGTGGTTGTTTATTCCCGGAATACACAACGGTGGGGATGGCGGTGGTAGGGATGAAGAGTGGTGGTTTTGGGTTGAGATGGTGGTTTATCTGCCAGAATACACATAGTGGTGGTGGCAATTGTTGGGTGGGGATGGTAGTGGTGGTTATGGTTATGGTTATGGTGGTGGTGGCAGAATACATTTCGCCAGAATCAGTGGATTCCATGGTCGTCGGAAACCATGGAAGCATGGTCGTCGATGATAAATATGTGAAATTGGTTGTAAAATTGTGACACAAAAAACACATCAATCTAAAATTGAAAATAGACTAAAACAACCTTAATCATAAGAGATCTAGAACTATATATTAAGGAAATATTTGTCCAACAAAAATGGGGACAATGTTATATATATATATATATAAGAATAAAAAATGTTCAGAAGCATGAGCTCGCCCTCTAGATAGGGTGAAAACACCTATTAATTATTTTTATAATAAAAATTAACCATAATTATGATAAAAATCACTATAAATAATATTTAAGATTTTTTATTAAAATATTTTTAACAATCCTCACCTATTTTAATAAAAATTGAAATATATATAAATGGATGGACAACTTTATAGTATGCAATAGGTGTACGAGTGTTTTGGACTTGAACCTACACCTAGTGTTGGTAGCATCCATATGAGGGATGTAAGAGACTAGGTCTTGAAGTCGATCTCTTAAGCTAAATTTTCATATACCCACACACACACATAATATTGATATTAGACTTTGATTTGTGGATTAGCGAATTTAGCGTTATTTACGACCATGCACTAGTTTCTTGTTTCTTTTGAGAACTCTCGAAAACAGTTCAATTCTTAAAATTGCAACTTCGCAACAACCACTTAGGTGAGTCATCCAGGGTACATTTGACTTGTACCTCGCAGGAGATTGCCTACCTCAATCTCATTTAAGGCATTGTCTTTCCTAATATCACATTAAACAACAATATTGTCTTAGGCATAGGTAGGATGGAATCTTCATGAAAAACTTCCTAAATATGTAGTATAGTGTATGAGTCATGTAGTGCAAATTACTCTTACCATAGAACCTTCTTCATGGAATCTCCAATCACAAAGGACGGGTTACCTCTGAAAGTAACTCCGTTATGGGTTTAGCCCATCCTTTACATAAATCACACATATCTAGGACTCGACTCTTAGAATTAAAGACACCTGGTCTTTTTTCTCCTTTTCCTTTCTTCCAGGACTCTAACTCCTAAAATGATATGATAGACATTGTTTTTTCCTTCTTCTTTTTTTCTTTCTTTTTATCATGCATGTGTGAATGTAATAGCTCATATATACTTTTGGCTGCAATGTTGTATATATATCACCATGATCAAAGATCTTTGAAAAAAATTTGTGTGATTTAATTTTTGACGATTGATCAGATATGTTAGGAGCAAGATTTAAGATCAATAGTAGTTATGGGTGGTGACGATGGCAGTGTAGTAGGTGTACAAAAGAAGACTGGACAGAGAGAGAAAATATAATGTGGGCACAAATATCATTTTAAAAATTATAATTTTTTTCAGAGGAGGTTAGTGCAACTACAGTAAACTTGGAATTTTGCCAAGCAATCGCTTCCACTGACTTGTCTCAGTGAAGAAGGAAGTACTCCTCCGTCAGCAGCCCGAAGTTCAACAATTTGTAGATGACTTTCCTACAAGATTCATAATCAACATAAGATCAAAGTCATTGTATTTTATCATATTTAAAATATAAGGTGATATTATAATTTAAGGGCAAAATTGTCTTTTCACACTTAAAAATTATTTCGACCATATGAAAAATAGATTTAGGGGAAATGAAATAAATAAAGATCAAACGGTCTCTCCTAGTGTAATTTGACCAAATCTCATGGAAGTTTAATTCCTTTTTTTTATTAGACAATGAGACAAATTGGACATTTTACACCAGATGGTTTTGTAATTATTTTTAAAAAAATGACATTCAATGCAATTTAAAATATAGGGTAAACTTCACTGACACCTCCTGAGATTTGAGGTATTGTCACGCGGTTACAACATTATGTAATTTGTCACCAACATCCTGAGATTTGTGCCGTATATCACATACACCTTCTCCTGCCAAAAGTAGGCCGTGTGAGACCACTTTTGATGGTAAAAAGACCATGCTACCCTTTAACTTTTGGCCTAACCTTTTTTAATACTAAAAATACCTATTTAACCCTACCTAATGGACCAAAATACCCCCAACTATGCCCTGTTATTATATACTCATTTCATTGTTATTACATTATATATAGACATATACATATATATAGAGAGGGGGGGAGGAAACCACCGAGCACCACTGCCACCAACCACAACCACCACCACCACTACCACTGTCAAACTCCAATTACAACCTAACCTAATTCAACGACCACCAACCATAACCACAACCACAACCACCACCACCACCACAGGTGGCAAAACCACCGCCACAATCCCAACCAGAGTCACCAAATCCCATCTTTTAATCCTCACAATCTAACCCATCAATTTCTCTATACACACACACACACACATATATGTGTATCCACCACCTAAACCAACGCCGCCACCACCACCCCAACCATCCCAACCCCACACCTGGTGGTGGCACCACAACCACAATCACCATCAATTTCTCTGTATACACACACAAACGTATATATGTACACACACACACATATATGTATCCACCACCCAAAACGCCATCACCACCACAGCCATCCCAACCCCACACCTGGCGGCGGCACTGCCAAAGCCTCTCTAGAAGAAAATCCCATTCTACATCCGTGTCATCATCATCGTCAATCTCTCGCATGAAAAGTGAAACTGGAAATTTTATTCTCTTCCTTCTCGGTGCTCGGAGTGACGATAGAGGAAACCTAATTTTAATGCTTAATTTCCAATCATCAACCTTCAAACTCTTAATTTTAGTCCTCAACGGAGAAAAATTAGGTCTTAATTTTAGTCCTCAACGTAAAAAAATTAGGTTTCTGATCATCAACCTTCAAGCTCTTCCCTCCACCTGAGGTTTAATGTTAACACAACAATACACAAACACACAAACACAAATATATACTAGTAAAAAGGCACGTGGTTAAATGTCAACTTAAGACTTTAATTAAATTTTCTTTGCATATTTATAACAATTTTAGAGTATCATATCAAGGACTAAAACAAAATTTTGATGAAGAAATTTATCCTCACATGAATAAAATGAAAAATCTAATGAGTCAAACATCCTCAACATGGTTAAAAGAATATTTATCCATTTGAATTGAAAATGAAAAACAATTATAAAGTGATTTTTCCTAAACTAAGGTGTGAAAAAGTTTCTCCATTGTTAATTTATTTTTATTAATTAAAGGCCAAATTTTCTACACATTGTTTTCAATAATGAAAATAAAAAATCAGAAGAAAAAAATCAAATTGAAACAAAAGGCAAACATGAGATGTAATTGATTAAAAATGATCAAGATATGAATAAAACATAAAAAAAAGAAATACAGATACGATGAATGTATATTTTGTACGAATTTTATCTCTAAAATTATATTTGTTAGTACTTTATTATATTTATTTTAATCAATAAATGTGTTTTTATGTATTTTTAGATCATTGAAGATTTTCACTCAAAAGAATATTATTTCAGCAAATAAATATTTGAAATACCCATTTGCGTAGGCTTTATTATTTAGGTCACAACTCTCAGCTCAATTGTTGGAATAATGCAAGCCTAGACTTTCTGGAAATATGATTCATAGAAGAACATTTTTGTATTTCACGAGAAAGTCCAAATTCAGACATTTAAGGGGTCAAAATACCGTGACAAGTAAGTAGCAGAAATCTGGACGAATTTGATATGACATATATGTTTTTAACTTTTATCAACTTACATCAAGGTCCACCTCAAATATGGAGTAATGGATCAAACAAAATTGCTTACATCAAGGCCCGCCTCAAGTATGGAGTAATGGATCTGACTAAATTGCGTAAAGTCCAAGCCCACTTGAAATGGATCAAATGATAATTATAATAATTATCTTAATATATATATGTATACATATATCTAAATAATATATATGTATACATATATCTATTTAGATAATTATTATAAAATCATGATAATTATTATAAATATTAAATATATTAATGTGATAATTTCAAGGTCAATTCAAATTACAATTCTACCCTTTCAGTGAGCCTATAAATAGAGGTAAATGGGTGAGAAGAGGGGGGAACCAATGGAAGAAACTAGTGGAGGCCAAGGAAGAGAAGACAGAGATAATTCAAGTTTTATTTCATTATGTCTTTTATATTTTTGTTATCTCTTTCCACCATATCTAACTAAACCCCTGAACCAAGGTTGAGGAGGAAACCACCATTAATGGAATAAAGTTATTTTGTTCATTTATTGATTCTCATGTGTATAATTTAAATGCTTATGATTATTGCTTATTGTGATTAATTATTTTAAATTTCTTTCACCATTTATATAATGTATTTGTGGTAGTTAGAAATTTTTATAATTAATCAAAGGTTGAAATTGTATTTATTAGAAGTGAAAATCTTTGATCTTATGTTTTTCATTAAATTGAATACATAAAATGCTTAGAATTTCATATTATTTAAGCGAAGGAAAATCTACCTTTTAATATATTTTTATAATGCTTTATTGTTAAATCTTGAGTAAGCAATAGATTGATTTCTTGATTGCTACTCTAAATTCAAAAATTAGTAAATGAATATTAGAAACTTTATGAATTTAATGGTGGTGGAATCTGACACCTTACTAATTTGCTCTATTTGATTTCAATTGTGTTATTTTAATTACATATTTTATTTAAACTCTCTAATCAAACTTTGTTCAACTCGATTAATTTTAATTTGTATTTCAACTCGATTAATTTTAATTTGTATTAGTTTTTCTTTTCAAAGCATTCCCTTGGGTTTGACCTAGTTCTTGTCGATCTATACTTTAGCAGATTTGTATACTTGCGAGTTATAAATTTTTAAAACAACAACAATACAACATTACAATGTAAAGGCTATCAAATCAATAAAATAAATAAAATTTAAATATATAGCTTAAATTTATATTTGTACCAATAAATAAAATATAGCTTAAATTTATATATTTACTGCCTAAATATATCGATTTAATATCAACCAACACTTACTTTAGTCTCTGTTTGTGGTGACATAAATCCCTTGTTACATCTTGTGATATGATGTAGACTTGGCAATCATTGCTACGTATAGTTACAGATTTTAAGTTTGAAGTAATAACGCAAATTAAAAAAAAATGAGAAGACAAATATACTCCTGACATTGAATCATTTCTTTGTAAGCAATGAAAATAAATTACAATATATTGAATCATTTGTTTTTGTAAGCAATGAAAATAAATTATAATTTTCATTACTCACGAGTCTAACTTGTCAACAAACATATTACATTCCTTATGCACACCCCAAAAATTTATAATAAAAAAAAATTGTATAAGAAAATTAGAACAATAAAAAAAATTTACTAAAGAAAAAATCAAACTACCAAATCTATTAAAAAATGTCATGAAACCAATGTTAAGTTTTGCAGGTTGCTCCTCTTATAGTATAAATTCATTTGTTTTTCGTAGTGCTGCTAAAATATTGCATTGAATTGATTTATGATTTTTTCAAATTGCATTCTTATTCATTTGTTTTCCGTAATGGATTAGGTAAAAAGGAATGATGTTTGGGTTTAATATCATTTCTATTTAACTAATATCATAAAAAATATAAAAATGTATGGAAACTATATGTACATTTAATCAATAATATTATAAAAATTAAAAGAGCATTATGAAAATTTAAAAAATAATTAGAAACTCTATGTACTTTTAATAGTAGTATAAATGATTAAAAATCTTTTATGAATATGTGAGATAGTCCTGAATAGTCTATTCTCATGCTGGGATATATGACAAAAAAATGTCTAGTTTAGGGTAAACAAACTCTTTGAGAATGAAACAAAAGCTTCAAAAATAATTAATCACCAAAGAGCTCTAACTCGAGTTTATGTCATTCTCACCGATTAATCTATCCAAAAAAAGTCCACAAAATGAAAATTAAGATCTTATACCAATTAAAAGAGCAACAAAAATAATTGTTGACTTGAAGCATCAGATTTTACTTTTTTTTTTCCTTTTTCTTTGAAATATGATAAACAAAGTTCTTTTATTAAACACTCACTCCCTTTTTCTTTTTTGTTATAGTGACAAATACCATATTCAACACATATTCTTCAAAGAATTAGAAATAATTTACTAAAAAGACTATCTAATATCAAGAATAACTGATATCATTCAACTTAAAAATAAAGCATAATAAAATTTTACCTTATGGTAGACCTCTTCAATTCATTTGTACTCCTCTCGGAATAAATTCATGTTGTCAATAAATGATTTATATATTTGATCATTATTTCGGATAATTGATAGAGTTTAAGAGTATATTAATCGTTGATAATTTTTAGGAGTCTATTAGCAAAAGAATTTTAATATAACTAAATGATTTATTAGTAGTTTATTTACTAAAAGACAATAGAATTAGTAGTTATTTTTGTTTGGTAACTTTTTATATATATATATTAAACTCTTTTTATTTAAATTTTCTTTTACCAATCTAATTTTATTTTAATATAATTCTCATACTTCCAATAAAATGTCTTCTTAGGAATAAGAAATTCAATAATAAAAAAAAGAATTCTAATCCAATTGATAACTTTCTTTATATATACTATTCTCATACTTCCAATAAAATGTGTTGTTAAGAGTGAAAAATCCAATAAAAAAAGAATTATAATACAATTAGTAACTTTATATATATATATATATATATATATATTTGTTTGGTATTTTTTTATTACGTTTATATATATATATATATTAAACTTTTTTTTTTTATCTTTTACCAATCTGATTTTATTTTAATATAATTCTAATAATTCCAATAAAGTGCTATATAATTTATGTGTCTATTTTTTTAATAAAAAAAATGTATTGAAACTTAAAAAACCCTTTGTACCAATTTTGGTTTGGTAGTTTTTTTTTATATATATTAAACTCTTTTTATTTTATTTTTCTTTTAGCAATTTGATTTTATTTTAATATAATTCTCATACTTCTAATAAATGCATTGTTGAGAATGAGAAATCCAATAAATAAAAAATTCTAATACAATTGGTAACTTTCTTTATATATATTATTCTCATACTTACAATAAAATGTATTGTTAAGAGTGAGAAATTCAATTAAAAAATAATTCTAATACAATTAGTAACTTTCTATATATATATATATATTTGTTTGATAAATTTATAATTACATTATTTATATATATATTAAATTCTTTTTTTTCTTTTACAAATTTGATTTTATTTTAATATAATTCTCATACTTCTAATAAAATGTATTGTTAAGAGTGAGAAATCTAATAAAATAGATTTCTAAAACAATTGGTACCTTTCTTTATCTATATTAAAGAGGTAAAAAAAAAAGTGTGTGTGTATATAATTTATGTGTCTATTTTTTTTAATAAAAAACAAGTGTACTGAAACTTAAAAAACCTTTACTTTTAATAGTAGTATAGATATATACACTTGCGAAATTGAAAATCATCGGTCGAGAGTTTTGTTTGATTGTGGATAGTGAATGGATTAGAAGTTTTGATTTATTCGGTAAAGATTGTGGTGACTTTGGTTAATTGGCAGTGGTTGGTGGAGGCGGTGGTCGGAGGAGGAGATAAGAGAGAAAAAAGTGGTGGTGGTGGTCGTAGTTAACTAGTGATTGTAGTTGGAGGCAATGATGGTTAGTGTTTTGGTTAAGGTTTTTGATTGTGGTTAAAGAAGGTAGAGAGGGAAATGGTGGAAATATAATCATGAGGGTAATTTTTTCATTTTCTAATTCTAATATTTTTATATTAAAATTTATTTAAATAATTAGAAGCGATTAGGATATTTTACTTATTAAAAAATTAAAAATTTTGACATAAAGTGTTGGTGACGAAAAATCACTAGCCTTCTAATAATACATCAAACATTATGGAATGTCAATCATATTTACCCTAAAATAGATTATGAATTAATCAGAAAAATAAAATAAAATTTAAGAAAATAACAGTTTTATCCTCCCAAACTACACTGCCATTCCTCTCCGACGAGGGTTCGACGATCAGCACGACGATCTGTTAGAGTTGAAGCCGGCGTCGTTTATGTCGACAAATCGATGACATACAACAAAAAAATCGATGATCTACGGCAATCTTCCATGATCACCTCTCTTCCAGTCGCATTTCGACTCCCCGCCAGTCAGTCACGATCACCACAAGCAAGTCACAGTAAACTTATACGATGTATATTTTTTTCCTTTTGTTCTATTTCTTGATCTGTATGCATGCATGCATGTATATATATATATATATATTCTATTTATTTCTTGATTGTATGTGTGTGTATATATAATTACAGATCTATATATGTAAAACAACTTGTTTGAGCCAGCGGAACTTTTGCAATCCAGGTCAAGGTTTTTAATGATATACTCGTCTCGAAGCCTAATTAATTCACTTACATATGGAGAAGATGAAATTTCACACCAACTCCTAGAATGTCACTAGTGTAGATATTTTGTGCTATTTACACTATTGATTTCTGTCTCCAGTTGACCTAACTATGCAAAGTTATGAATTTATTGATGCTTTGTCTAGGAATGTCAACAGCTTAAAATTGAGTAGTAGCTCCTTTTATTTGATTTTTAAAAACTTTCAATTCAAAGCAATAAAGATGAAGGTTACACATGTAAGTCAAATGATAGACATGAACATCTACAATGAGTCAAATGCTCACTAATTTCATTTTTTCCCTATTTTCTTTTATTATTGTTTCTTGCTATATAACATTTCTCCAATGAAAGAAAAAGTTTCTTGCTATATAAGCACATGCTTATGAACCTCATGGGCGTGCTTACGCCTCTTCAGGCTAGCTTGTTGATTTAAAATACTTCAGAATGACAGAACTATGATCAAGCTTGGTTTTGACCAAATGGGCTGATTATCTTCAGTTTTCATATTTTCCCATGTATGTCAATTTACTCCGTCTGACCGTCCATCTTTATTTTTAGTGATTTCTTAAGATATCTGTTCGACATCTGCTATATATATAGAGCTGATATTGGCACTCCACCAATATCCTCTGGCACTCCATTCCTATATTTTTGTAAAGTAAAATTACAAAAGTGATCGTATGTTATACCATTTTAGGTTCTTATATTTTTAGTACCCTAATTGCCCTTCTAATTCAAGACTCAATTTTAATTTTATTTTATTTTTCTTAAACAAAAGTTTTTTCAACTTTTTTACTTTAGGTTTACAATATAACAATCCATTTATTACCACCCAAATACTATAATTTAGACATTTTTCAATTGAAACTTGTTGTTCGTGTCTTTATCCTATATAACTCAAAGAATCCAAAATTTGAAATATTTTATTTTTACTCGCCAAACATGTAATTTATTTTCCATGTGTGTTATTTATAAAATAACATAAATTAAAATTTTGAAACATACCATCAATTTGTGAACAAACAAAATAAAAAGGAAGGAGGAGAAAATAAAAAACAAACGAAGAAAAATATCATATTAATCTTTTTATTTTTATCTTTTGAAATTTTGGTGCAAAGGCTCCTTAGTTAAATTAAGACAACTACAATTGAAAAAATATTTTATAGAGTCATGTTTTTCTCTTTTCATCATTTAATTTCTAAAAGTTCTCTATTAAAATAAAAAAGATTTCCTTAGTTTTCTTAAAGAACTATATATCATAATTTTTATTCAAGTGAAATTAAACTTTTTTTTGATTTTAAATATAATTAATTTTTTTTCAAATAGGTTTTATTCATTGATATAATGTTTGTTTCCAACTCAAATACATTTTTAATATTTCTCTATGTAATCTATTATTAACAACTTCTTCCCAACTTATCTAATCATGTAACTTTTATTATCTGAATCAAATACATTTGATTGATACTCTCTAAATCATTATATTGAATCCTAATATTTTTTACTTCTAAAATAAATATTGATAAATTGATTCAACATTAAAAAATAATATTTTTAAAATCAACGAAAAAATATTTTCACACAAAAAAAAAAAGTGAGAGAGAAGTTGTAATTTGGAGTTAAGAATTCTAACATTATCAAATAAGGACAATTAGGGTATTAAAAATATAAGAATCAATATTGTATAGTAGAGAGATACCTTTGTAATTGTACTTTACAAAAAAGGTAGAAGTGGAGTGCCGGAGGATAATGGTGGAGTGCCAATATCAGCTCCCTATATATATATATATATTGAGTTAGATCCCCATCCAAAGGTCACAATAGTGGACATGCCTGTCCTGAAGTCGATAATCGAATTTTTAAGAAGTTTGTAGAGTTAATTTATTTGGTGGAATCTCATGGGGAGCTGTTAATGGTTGTTAGACACTTGAACATTCCTTTAGATGGCGGCGTTAATGTCAGGTTTCCTTTTATTCCTCCTTGTATCTCTGATTCTCTACTAGAGGTGTGCTAGGGGCAGTCGTTTAAGCGAATGTCCTTCCACAGTCGCTCTATTCATTGGTGAAAATCAATTAGGAGTAATTAATGCATTTTTGTGTAATAAGTGTGTTACTTTTCCATCTAACAAAATAACCTTCTAGTTTTAAAATATTTACACTAATGCCATCAACAAACAAATAAAGCTATTGTAACAAAAAAAAATTAAATAATAATTTTTTATATTAATCCATATACTTATTATAATCATTTTTTATATATTTTTTAAAATTTTGTAATTAATTAGTATATAAAAATACTTTATAAATCTTGGTTTCTAATTTAGTTAAATAATATATTTTTCTTTTAAAATTGAAGAATCATTTTATGACCAATATAGTTTTATTTGTTTCTTGATGACATTAGTGTAAATATCTTAAAACTAAAAGGGCATTTTGTTGGATGAAAAAGCAAAACATTTATTACACAAAAATGCATTAATTACTATAATTGATTTTCACCAACGAATAAAACGACTGTGAAAGGACATTCGCTTAAGCGATTGCCCCTAGCACTCCTCTTCTCTACTATGTTTGAGGTGTTCAAGTTCGACTCAAGTGGCTGTGATTGGATTAAAGTTGACAGTTTAGGTGATGAGATGCTATTTGTAGGAATTGTAGGCACCAGTGGTGGCATCTCCCTATCTGCTAGCCTCTTTTCAGAATTTAGGGGAAACTGCATTTATTTTACCGATGACAGTTTTTGGAATATAGTATTCAAATTTGATGCTTTTGAAAAACATTTGCTGTAGATACTTCATGAAGGTAGTACATACATGCACGTGTGTGTGTATATATATATAGGAGTATATTTATAAGAAGTGTTTTGAATTTTGCATTTTCGGATCTTACCAACTGCATGCTATTTTGTGGCCAGTCTAAAACAATACTTGATATTGACTAATTCCAATTATCTAACAAAAACTTATACGTAGGCACAGGCAAACAATTACAATGTCCTGTAACTAGAGGTGTGCCTGAGCATGCTCAGGCTTGTGACTGTACTCATAATCAAGATGGACAAAGGCACGTTCTATCTCGGGTAGGAGCTCAAGTTTCTCCTGCAAGGATTCCCCGATGTCATGAGCTTCTTGCAAGGGCATATTAACTGGCAGGACGATGTCAACCTCAACAAAGTAGTGAGAACCAAAGGTGTAAGCCCGGACTGTGTCGATGTGCCTTACGGCCTTGTGGTGGTTCCAACAGAGGTATGTGAGCTTCTGCAGATATTCTGGTGCAGCAGTTCTACCAACAAGGGAGTTCACATTCTCCAATACTGTTAACGACCATGTTCGGATGGTGTACAAGGCCAGCTGCAGCACGTTTAAAAGAACAGGTGAATGTCCAAAAATTAGGACTGGAGAACTAAGCAATCTTCTCTAGACAAGTTTTGAAGAGAAACTGAATCCACGCCTATGGGTCTAAACTCCAAGAATTAATAGCAATAATTACCTAACAAACAACCATTACCCAACCGTTTTAACCACTAGTTGACAGATTACACCAATAATGCAAAAAGATGCAGAGTCTGGTTGGTGTTTAGCAGTCATGACACAAAAAGAGCCACATGCTCAGATGTGACAAACTTACAATCACTGAATTGCATCAAAATTATGCTGGGGCTTTCAAAGAGGAAGTTCAAATTCCCTATGATTCAACACACCAGTGCATTCACTGATGTTCCATAAAAAAGTTCCCTCAATTTTTCATGAAAACATTAGAAAGTCGCATATACTTCTAAACTCCAAGGTAGATCCCAATCCCAAGTGATTGTAATCTATGTTGATTGATATTATTTTTAACCCCTATCTTAACGGGCAAGTGCTATGCTTTTGAGGACTACGAAAATATTAATTCCTTTTGGTGTAGATGCCAAGTCTTAGTCCACACACTGAACAATTTTTTAAAAAATAAAGAAAGGTAAACAAAAAGGAAGTATAACAAAGCATGGGAATAAAGAGAATTTTCACTCACAATGATTGCTCCAACAGGGTCCATCCAATCACTAATATATTTAGCAAGGACTACAGCAATAAGGCCGATGATGTTGGTGATAACATCAAAAAAGTGATCCTGTGCATAAGCTTTGACAATCTCGTTGGTAAAAGAGCGGCAATACACAACAAGGAGGAGTTTTACCATGGTCACAGAGAGCATAATCCCAACTACCCATAGCTCTTGCTCCTTGGTCAAGTTGAAATCATCATCCTGGAAGAGTTGATAGTGCTTTATTTTAAATATGACCACATGAATACAGTTAAAGAACATGTCAATGGTTAATATCTTCAAGAATCAAACCATTAGTTCCCACTAGTGTCCCAACGGAGAAATACAAACTTTATCAATAAAAATATAACATTAATGTGCACATTTTGAATTAAACTGCCACTTACAATGGACATTAGTGTGCGAAGAGACTCCAAAATTATCTGCAGTCCCAATGTCGCCATGACAGAAGCAAAAACAAGGATTCCCTGCAGATCGTCATTTTTGTAGGACTTGAGTTTCATTAAGGCAATGTAGAGTTCTGTATACTACTAAAAAAAAGTAAAAGATAATTTTCAACATTCAGTGGATTTAATATTCCATATTCACAGCACAGATTTGTGCTGACAATTATCATGAAACAGTAAGTTTCACAATTTGAGTGGACCCCATTGATTGGTCGACCCCATTTGTATTGGATTAAGGCAAGGAGGATGATGATGATGACAACAACGATGAAGATGATGAAATAAACGACCACATAATTAGAAAGGAAATTATATGCAGCCCCACCCTGCCTGTGCACCACGAAAGTACATGAAGCCATGAACATACAGAAATTGAAAAGGAGGGAAGCGTATGAAATTGTAACTCAGGGCAAGGAAATATCTAATGTCATTAAGTTCAGTGATACATTTGAAATCAGAAAAATAGCCAATACTTGGTAATCATGTTAAATTGAGTAAAATTAAACAAGCAAGGTCGTTCTTGCTGCAATAACAGATTTCTAGAAAGAAGAAAAAGAGGGGAAGGTAAAGGAACAGGACTGGAACTTCAGTGCACCAAAATACTGATACAGAAGGGGAAGCTCAGCTTGTCCTGCAACAAAGATTGGGATCCAACAAATTTGACTAATTATGAGTACTACTCATTTTTCCAAGATGCGAGCAGTGCTATCGATGTTTCTCAATTATTGCCAGTATGGATATTGATGAGACTGGATGTATGTTCACTGCAACAATTACTGGATTGTTTCTAGTCCATGGGGGTTGGACAGGCAATAAAAAGGGCTGGTAACTAGGAGTAGGAGCATATCATGTTCAACAAAGGTGCTAGGGAGGTGTTGGGCCTAGAGTCCTTCGCAAACTATAAAACATCACCTTGTGTAGAATCGAAGTGCTTCCTCCAAGCAAAAAGGGAATTCATTTAAGCTGTTTTATTCAACCATTTTAGCATCTTCAGATAATAACAAGCTAAGGCCACCTATACTTGCCAAAGAGCATAAATGAGGACCTCAAAAAAAAAATCCTCGGAATTTCCATAATGCCAGATACATCAGTGCAATGTCCAAATAAACCTCCAAGCTCCAGTGAGTGATTATAAATGATGATGTCATCAAGGTTTTCCAATACAAACTGATCGAGATAAGCAAACACACACCATGACTGAAACCAATTGCAGGCCAAGTAATGCCTGCTACACACACCAAAACACGCAACTCACACCCTAACAAGCGGTCTCACACCACCAGGCTAAACAAGCAACAAGTTAAGCCAAGGAAAACACAATAGCAGTGTGACATGCTGAAAGTATCGAATTAAATAAGATGTAGAAACACTGGTCTAACATATGATTCTAGTATACAGTAAGAAAAATAACTGCATAGGGGTACATAAGATATTTTCTTTAACTCATACAAATTAACTTTCTTTCATTTCCCTTGGTTTACCCACGAGACAGAGAGAGATCACCACAAGAAAGAATCTTTCATCGTGAAATCTCAATTTTCAACCACATTTATCTCTGGTCATACATCCAGTTACACTATAGAGCATCAACTCATGCAAATTATATTCTCAATCACCATTAAACATTACGTAATATAAAGTAATTCAATCAGGATGCAAAAATTCACCAGAATAGATTAAGAAACAAACACTTAGATCAAACAAAGTTGCAGGACCAATCCATCTCCTTTCCAAATGGTTTTTTCCAAGGAAAAACAGCAGGATGGTGCACATCTAAACAAAAAAATCTCTAACCAGTCCAGATTAGATTAACAGGTGAAGTTAAAATGGATTTGGTAGTAGATTCAGGAGGTTGGTCCATTGACTTGCTAAAATACATCCATCCACAAAGCTTGGTGGATATATATAGTATACGTAGAAGGACTAGCATCTGTGGTCATATCCATCAAGGACCGATTGTGATTGGAACAAAGTAGTGAGAGTAAATCAAAACAGTACATCCTAGCAGATAAAGAAAAGGAGAGAGCTTCTAATGCCAATCACTGAAATTTTTGCAGATAAGTAGAAACCTCTAATGAATTTGGCAAGTTGGATGCATGCATATAAAGTGAAATATTGAAGGGAAACTAACCAGTGGCTGCATCCGTTTCTTTCCAATAGGGTATTGATATGGGTTTGGTGTCTGCATGGAGAATGCTGCAAACCACAGAATAAAGCCAGACAGAAGATCAAGAAGTGAGTCCAATGTGGATGCAATGATGGCCAAAGAACCACTCCTGATGGATGCATAAACTTTAGCAGCAAAAAGAATCATGTTTGCAATATTTGAAATTCTAACGGCAGCTGTTTCACTTCTAGCCAATTTTTCCCTCTCTTCCTGCAACCAAAATTGTTACCATTTTAGTTCAAGGCTTTTTTTGTAGGTTGAAATAAAGAGTAGTTCTGCTTAAACAGAGAACAAAGAAAGAGAAAACAGTTCATGATGAATACAAAAACCTTTGACATCCCAGGAATAAAACCCCGTTCTGCTAAGGCGTCCATTTCATCAAAGCCTTCAAGCATTTCTACTTGCTGCTGATAATACTCGGCTACATTATCTTCTGTACCTACAAAAATCGACAACATAATAGTACTAAGACTAGAATCTCTCTGCATATTAATTGTGACTTTTAAATTTCCGAATCAATTCAACATGATGCATTCAAGCTATTGGGAAAAATAAAATCAATTTGAGGAAAGCTTGTATTAAACTTCCTAAAAGACTGGAAATGTGATTAAACAGAACAAGAGAAGTGAAAATAGGGAAAACTTACAAATGCACTTGATTGGTATTAATTGATTCAGCCCGACTCATCAAAGCAATTTTACCTTTTGTAGTGCTCAGAAAACCATTCTATGAAACTTCTTAGGCATGTTCCCTCTTTGAAGAACCAGAATGTCAAAAAACCTTTCTTACCTACGTTTATTTAACATAAGATTTCTTTTTTTTAAAAAAAAAAAAAAAGGAAAAGAAAGAAAAAGTTGCCTCCTTTTGGATTTAAGAAGTGTAGTAGAATAGAGTTATTACTGACAATTGGTTGCTGAGAAATTAAAGGAAAATGAAAAGAGAGAATTCGCAGGTTCAAACAGTCCACTGCTTTGGCAATCCATTTAATTTGTGAATCACTTGGAATGATTAAGAGAAATTCAGTTTCTTAGCTACTGGGTAGAAAAATATGTGAGATTCCAATTTTAATTTCTTGCTATTTTCCCTCAATTTTGTCATGAAAAAAAAAAAAAAAAAGAACAGTTTGCACACTTACATGAAATTGAAGCTAAAGTTATGGATCATTCAAATAAAACCAAACTTAAAATCTCAACTTTCAGCAATCTTATGAACGGACAACACCACAATTTCATCTGAATATTTCCAATTCAGACTTCAAAATTGAATCTATGCCTACCTATTTCATCTTGATTCAAATATCCCCTTCAACCAATCGAATCATCCTTCTTCTGCGATTACAGAATATTAACCCAAACCAACCTTCAACACTCAGATTTTTACGGCCAAAATTTACATTCGGAGTGCTTATTTTCATTTGATATTTCTTTCAATCAATTAATACAGGTAATAAGTATACAGGTATACACATACACCATACACACATAATATATATATATATATATATATAGCTGAAACGTATACACATTATGAAATTAGGTGGATAAATTGAAAAAAATTATAGTCAGAAGGATAATACTGCTAATTTGAGGCACTGATGAACAATTGAATTACAGAGCAACCGAAAAAGACAATAGACTATACTAGTGAATATGTAATTATGTAGAGAAATTTAGAAAAATACCTAAAAGGCCAAGACAGTCATGGAGGCCACGAGGAGGCTTCTCCTTGCGCTCCGATAACTGAAAGCCATCGAAGTTCAACCGCCATGACTGATCGCCATTGCTGGCCTCCGGCAGGAGAAGTTGCTCCTCCGAACGGTGGCGATCCGCGTCGAGAACCACCGGTTCCACCATTTTCCAGTTGCTGAGCAGTGAGAGAAAGCACCCTAGAGAAGTGAAGAATGGAAATTCAACGGAGTTTGAAAGGTCACACAAATCGGGTAAGTAGGTTGAGGTTTGCCGAGGTGGAACTTTTGGAACCAGAGAGACTACAATATCAAAAAGAATTATTTTTGTTGTTACCAGAACATTGTTGCTATTGACAATACAGTGTACAATTAGGGTAGTTTGATACGCCGGAATATAATGGAATTAGAATAGAATGAAGTTATGAATTGAATGACAATGAGAATATAATGAAATAATCATTTTTATTTTAATATTTAGCTACGAATAGAGAATAATATAAGAATTAAATGGTACGGATCATTTTTATTCTAACATGTTATTTTTTTCATAAAACATAATTAGTTTTTAAAATGGGACATTTGATTAACTTTAATTTAATTATCATATAAAAAAATTTTAATTACTTATTTAATTAAAAAAATTTAAATCAACATATAATCCGTCTTTTTATTCTAGTCAAGAGATTAATATAATTTTTTTTACAAAAAAAATTAATACTTTATTAAAAATTGAAAATGATAAAATAATAACCTTTCTTTTCTTTCACAAATTAAAATATAATAAGTTATATATATGAGTATGTGACATGTATATATATATAGGCGTGTGGCAAATATATAACATACATATTATATATATAGAGAGAGAAATTAACGCTAATTACCTATTATATATATATATATATATTCTGGAGTGAGTTGTAAAAGGGTGAGAGAAATTAATGGAGAGAGAGAGGGTGATTTTAATAAGAGGTGGGAATAGAATGGTCATTCCATAGCTCAAGAAGAAAAATAATTTTATTGAAATAAGCATCTCAGGGGAATGACTAGGAATGACCATTCCATTTATAATGTAGCACAACAAACAAGATAAAGGAAACCAGAGGTGGAATGATCATTTCATTTCACTTTCATTCTTGCATACCAAACTAGGCATTTCGTGTTGACGGGCTATGTTGTCCACCTATTTAATTATGTGTCACTACACAAAAACGAGTAATAAGTTGTGTGATTTGGTATAGTTTGGAAATATTTGTTAAATAATATGACAAAATTCATGTAATTTGTTTAATAAATAGGTCTTGTAACTCACAACACGTACACTATCATTTAATAATATATTTAACTTATTTTTATTTATTAAATTCTATAAATTGCAGATATAATGAAAAAAAAAATTTAATGAAAATAAGTATAATTGGAACAATATAATTACAAAAAAATCAAATACAATATTCAATATTCATATTGGCTTTATATTGAAATAATAAAAAATGTATATAATAATTAAATTGATAAAATTATGATACAATTAAGAATAATGATAGGGGAACTGAAGTGAAATCCCCGAATGAAGTATCGAATCTGATGTGGTCAAGCCTCGTCGTAAGTGATTTCCCGGAAAACTAAAGAAAGAGAAAATAACCCAAAACATTAAATTTTCTTCGCTAAAATTTCTCCCACGTAAGTGATTACTCCGGAAACTAAAGAAAGAGAAAAAAAAAAAACTCTATAATCATCTTCTTTGTTGAAAAAGAAAAAAATCCTAGAAGATTGAAGGTAACCTGGAAAACTAAAGAAAGAGAAAAACAAAAGAAATCACGAAGGGTTTAACATAAACAACAGAATTTGTTCACTCATCTTTTGTGGAAATCTGTACTTCTCCTGGAGTTTGGTGATCTCCTCTTTTTTCTTCTTCTGGTCGAACTTCCAGTTCATCTTGGCCAGTTGGTAGTAGAGAACGATGAGTACTTGTTAGCGACGTTGAAGCCGGAGAGGTGGTACGTCGACAGCGGTCTTGGCGTGGCAGTGACTCGAGTGTCCTTGTTGTTACCGATTCGTCGCCATTTTTCTGTGAATTTTGACTTTTATCTAATGGATGTATCAGAAACTAGGGTTTAAGTTAGGATCAAGTTTAGAAGATGGATCTTTAACGGTTTTTTTCTTTTTCTTTTACGTGAGCAGAAAAAATACTTATTCTAACATATTTTAAGAATTGACGTGACTTGACATGTCAAATTCGATAGCTCATTCGTTGATTATCTTTGATTTTCCTATCACTATTCTACCCTTAATTAAAAGAAAATGATAAAAGTGTCAATCGATTTTTAAAACCGAGGTATCAAATATTGATTGAAACACTGTAGGAGGACACTGCTTATTGGAGTGGCCAAAAAATCGTTTGAATCGTAACGTTACTCTTAATTAAATAAGTCGAATTAAACTAAACTCCAAAACACATATTCAACACAATTAATTAAATGAATTCAACAAATTGACAAGAATATAATTAAAGTTAATTCAAACCTACTATTAACTTTGTGCCCCGACAAAATCGCGTTTGGTGATCGTGTCAAATTAAAGATGAGGAAGGCTTCTTTGGGAGTGGGAATAGCCAATTCTGCTTTGGCAATAGCGGGAGATTTGTTCTCATCTGGTCTCAGTTTAGGATCACGTGGGCCCCACCACAGTGGGTCCAGATGCTGGCGTTGCGAGATTTTGGAACAGTGCTGGACAAAACCTCTAAGTCAAATGGTACTGAGCAAGTAATTGCGAATGTTACGTAACGTCGTCTTCTATTCGACAGGTGTAGGTATTGAATCAATAATCAATAGTATTAATAATCAATACTATTGATTATTAATTTATTATCAACAGAATAGGGGATAAGAGTACGAGTGATCTCCGCCACGTGACGATTCTCGTTATATATTGACACTGAAGCTTTCCTTGTCAGCTAGAAAAGACGGATACTCAATGTTGTATCTGTGTAAGAGATCGGGACATTTCTTGAATATGTGTAGATGTGTTTGACTTTTTTTTTTAAACACTTTTCAAATTTTTTAATATTTTTGAACACTTCTTAAACAAACTTTAAATATGTGTCAAATACTTTATTGTAGTGATGTATATTCAAATATTTCAAAAGAAAATTATATGTAACTAAATTATGATTAAAAATATAAATTAAATATATATAGAGAAATAAATAAGTTTGATTATTTAATTTATTTATCTATTTTTGTTTATAAATTTATTTCATTTTTAATTTTTTTATAATGAATTGAAGTATTTTTGTAATGCAGTCTTTTTTTTATTGAATAATTAATATATTACATTATTATTTTATAACCGTGTTATTTTTTTTAAAATTTTCGTATTGCCGTGTCTATATTGTATCGTATCTTTGTCTCATGTCCCGTGTCCGTGCTTCAACTTGTTAATTTATTTCTATTTGAATTACTTTGATATTAAATGGTAATTATCATAAAATGCCCTCTGTGTACTGTACAGTTGTACTAAAATGGCGCCTAGATGACGACTACGAGCAACTAGCAATGGGCCAATTGAAGGATTTTAAATATAAGAATCAATAAGTTGTAAAAATTTTTTTGTTAGAATAACTAAGTCTTACTTTTAACAATAAATTTTTCTCAACATTACCCTTTCTTATAAATATCTTAAATATTTTTTTTTTAAAATTAACGTACTAAATATAACCTTTACCTCTAATTTTTATAATTAGTATCAATTTACAATAATAAAGAAAAAACACATAAATTTAATTGCCACCAAAATTAGCAATTTTTAAAATATTTAACAAGTTATTTAAATTCAACCAATTCTAATGAAAATAAATATTAAAACAAGCCAAAAATTTTCACAATTTTTTTCAATAATGTGTATTTATGTACAATTAATGAATAATATATAAAAAATCAATATTTTCTATTTATATTGTTTTACAAGTATATAATTTCAAGAATTGAAGATAATTTTATGTAAATTTAAGACTATGTTACACACACACATATATATTTAAATTTTATCAAGATGGTATAAATCTTTTTTCAAATAATTTTATATAAGAATGACATTAATTATATTTATATAAAAAGGGCACTATTGGAAGAAAACTAATGTAAGTGGAATTATGAATTTAATTACAAATATTAGCTAAAAGTAGGACTTAGTTGTCTTAACTAATTTTTTTTAAGACTTATTGGTCTTTACAATTAAAAAATAGGACTCGTAAAAGTGGGCACTTTGATTTTAACTATGGCGCACTAAACCATTCCTTTCCCCAGCTTTTTAAAGAATGAGGATGCGATTTATTGCTCAACATGCCTTCTAGAGTTACTCTTCCTTGAAGTGATTGCATTTATAATTTAAGTAAGGGTATAAATGAAAGATAATGTGATTTAGGAATTAAATAAAAAAAAAAAATTAAGCAGGACTTATCACTCATAAAACAAAGTTTTTAGGATTTATATGTCCTTTGAATGAGAAAAGTAGGGCCTGGTGATAATTTTTTCCTCTAAAAATATCTTGCAATGACCTCTCTGGCTTGACTAACATAAAAATATTATAAAATTAATCTTGTACGCCAACTATTTTAATAATAAAATAAATAAAAGATCTAATATTATGAATTGACATTTTGGTCTATTTAATTATTAAAATTATCCCCCTTTCTTCTTGTCTCTCTCTCCTTTCAACTACCTCTCACCGCTATCTAATATTATGAATTGAAATTTTGGTCTATTTAATTATTAAAATTATTCCCCTTTCTTCTTTTCTCTCTCCTCTCAACTACCTCTCACCTCCAACGGTCACCAACTCTCAACCTTCTATCACGACGACGACGACGATCAATTTGTGCTTGTTAATGGATTGTTTTCCGTGGGTGGCCCGACAAGCCACAACCACCACCTCTATTGATTTGATTTAACCTCGCAATTTCAATCTTTTGTTTTCCGGTCAAATAATTATTTTCTTAAGCACAATTTCTCAAAGCTATCTTTTGTAGAGCTTTGACTACCCGGCCAATGAATGCACTATTAAAAGGCACGAAGATGATTACACTGGGACAGTGGCCTAGACTAACACTTGACATTGCGGGGAAGTGCTGATGACCCATCAATTGGATCACATCGGCAATATACTTGGTAAATGCGGTGAGTGAATTTGAAATGTGAGTCTCTATCTTACCTTACGTGTATAATATGAAAAGTTCAGATTTATCTATATTTACACTAGATATATTATAGACGTACTCCATCAATTGAAAACTTCAACTACAAGCTTTACTAAAAGTTTAAAATGAAACAATGCGAATTTAAACAGAGTTAATGCGATTTTTTTGTTTGTTTACTATAGAGGCTCATGTAGAAATTAATAGAGTCCCTGTTGAGTTTAGGTGTGTTAGGTTACTTTAAAAGTACATTTTTCATGAAATGTTAATTTTGAAATTGTTTTCAAAAAGTCAATTTTAATAGAACTCGATCCATCCATGCTGTACATCTGTTATGATATCATGATAAACTCATGGGTAGAACTCATTATTGAAAACTGACTTAAAAGAAGAGGGTGTTCATGTATATACACTGCACATTCCAAATGTATCTAGGCGATGTGAGACTATACTATTAAGGGGAATGTGTTATACACCCATGGTTATCACATTTTAAAGTAAATATTATTTAGCCTTTATCTTTTGAATTTTTCAAAAAGTTGTCACAATTTTGAAAAAATTGGTTTTGAATTTTTAAAACAAATATAATGCCTTTAGACATTTCAATATATATCGAATGGATTCAGATTTGAATATTTAAATACTTAACTCTTTTTGTCCGACGTCGTTCTTGAAACTTTTTAATGAATCACAAGTTTAAACAAAAATACACACTTTTGAAAAAAATATCAATTAAATAAAGACAAATGATAATTTTGGAGAAAAAAAAAAGTAATTTTGTAGTCTCCACTTGCGGCATTGTTTTAATTTTATAAAAACATGAAAAATGAATGAGTTGCAATATATGTTAATGTTTGTCTTTCTAAAAAAAAATACTACAAATGGGCCAAATGGCCATATGAAGCTTAATCGTACCTTTCTTTCTAGACACTAAAGTGTATTTCGTATTATCCTGTTAGTGATGTGACGTGCGCGCGCGTGAGAGAGTATGCTGGAGTGTGTGTGCATGTGGAGAATACACGCGTGCGCGTGTGTGAAAGTATGTGTATTGCGGGTGTATGATTAGTTGCATACTTGCATGTAGACTATGGAGTGTCAAGTGTGGTGTGTCCTGGAACATGAATGTGGAGCATGTTTTCTGTGAATCAGTGCATGCATGATGCGTGATTGGCCTTTTTTTTTTCGTTTTCTTTTTAACAAATAAATATATAGACATATTTACTAATAAAAAATAATATTAAAAAAAGTGCACAAAATGGAGTGTGTACATTCACAATGACAACTTGTGGGTAGAGGGTGGTAGGCGCACACATGACACAACGTGCTCCTCTCAGTTCTCACTCTCCTCTCACCCTGCTCTCACCCATCTATCACCACCACCCCCAACATCGCCACCAGCTCCCTCCCCCCACCACCTCGACCAATCTCCTCCCTCAAGATAATTAATTAAAGGCTTCTTATAGATGTAGTGAAAAAAAAAGTGTGTGAAGCTCTTGACCAAAGTTTAATTTCACTTTTCCATTCACTAATATGCAGTTGAAGATTTAACCATAATCCTAATCTCAAATCGTTTGTGAAAACGAAACAACGAAAGCTAAAAACAATCAGCGTTTGAGTTTAAGCAGTGAAAATGACAGAGAGAATGTCTATGGATGTAAAAGTAGAGGTTTAAGAGTTCTTAATACTTGATTAGTTTATGCAGAGTAACTCTTAAGCATAGACATTAGAAATGAATTAAAGTTCTTTAATAGTCTTACTCAAAAGATCTATATAAATAAAAATTTATACTTATATACAACCATGTTCATGTGGTATCAATTTTCTATTTTTATAAAATTTGACGCCTCGACTTAATGGACATATTCAAGACTAATTTTTTTTTCCTCCTTTTCTTGCACGTTTGAATAATCAATTATTTTGAAAAATATTTTAAAAGAAGAAAAATGATGATCACTTTTCACTCAATAGTTTAATTGAGTTAGCCATTAATTTAGAAAAACATTTTTTTATATATATTTTAAATTTTAATTGATTCTTATTGGTGATGTCATTACTAACTAGTGAAATTCTATAAGCTAAGTCAACCTACGCCTCACGAGGTTGAACACTAAACAGACAAAGAACCAGTAAAGTATGATACTTAAGAATATGAGCCTTATGGCCCAATTTGGGTGTGCCTGTCATAGAGGCCCAGCCCATATTCAAAATAGGTAGGCTATTTTGGTAATTCTACCATTATCAAACAAAGTTTATATCTTCTTGGAAACCCTACTCATCAGCCGCAGCAAACAATCTACTCTCTGCTTCCTCTCAAGGTCAGTATTTTTGTAGGGTTTTGAGTTAAGCTAAAGCTAAGAATCATTTCGAATTACAAGCAAATATATATACATATACATATGTATAAATATGTATTATATATATCTGTTTCTAGATGTCTGTATGTTTAGATCTATAATTCATATTGTTTTTTTCCCTCACATGTTAAGTTTGAAACATTATTTAGGAAATTTCTAAAGTTCAGTAAGTATTGTGGATATTTCTAGACATTCAAATTAAAGGGCTAACGATGTTCATTTTGAACTGTGATCTGTTTGGTTTAAAATAGGTTGGGCTTGTTTGGGTGATAATCAATGGCTCCTGCTAAAGGTACGTATTTAGTAATAGCGTTTTATTTGTTATGTTATCTTAGTATATTAGGCACAGGGAAGAGATAGCAGAGATGATTGTTATTGATTGTTGAATATCTGCAAGTGTTTGACTTCATGAGTAGTGAGTGATTTGGTGTTCTTACACTTGAATGTGGTTTATGTTCATTTCTGTGAATGTATGCCACCGTATAAACTTTATGATTGTTGTGTGAGTGTGACATAGCAACTTCTTCTTTATGGCATGCCAAGAATTAACAAGTGTTACCTGATGAAGTGAATTAATGTGTTTTTCGTTAAAGTAGTTATCATTGCACCATAACTATCTCATATGATGGGATTTAGTACTTTGGTGTCTCCTAGCAGAGCCAATAATATGGAGTTCTTTACCTCTTTTGGTGTCCCAAATTTCATGCAAGATTTTATTGGCTGGCTAGCAACAATAATGCATGAAGAAATTGCAACATTAGTTATTAATTGCTTCATTTGAAAAGATTTTAGTTTGGCAGAACAATGGTATGAACTGATGGTTCATTATTATTGGTTTCCACTTCTATTAGTATATTGTGGGCCTACTTTCCACCAATCTACCTTTGTTTATTCCATTGGTCTAGGCCATGGTTTGCCGAACCGGCTGGTCTGTAACGGTATTGGCCCATGCCGATACCGGGTGAGTCCCGATACTCACATGAGAATCGGTCGGTTGTGGAACTGGCTGGTTCTCAGTGAGAAACAGCCATTACGGCTATGAGCCAAAAATCATTGCCAAACACAGCCATTTCAGTTGTGGGCCATTTCATCACTTTAAAAACAAGCCAGTTAAAGCCCATTTTGGCCAGAACCGGCCCATTCATTTTTTTTCTTTGTCCTCTCATGTGAGTTTTATTACTCACCCTTGTTTACATCTTTATATCTCTCCGATGTGGTACTTACACAAAGTATTATTCTCTTGGCCTCCATGTGCTCCTTTTATATAGTGTATCCTTCCTCCTTTTTCTTACACTTTTCCAATGTAAGACAAATATCACAACTTGCATATTTCCACTAATCTTAACAAAGTGTATAATGTATACACTTCGTGATATATATGTGTGTATGCACGTCTAGATTTTCACTATTGTGGGATTTGTGATGTTATATATTGAATTGGTTAAAATTGATTTGATGTAATCTGAGCTTGTGTTGAATATAAAATGCATACACCATTTTTTGACCCTGGATTGGGCAAATATGTCTTTTAGTCTATTACATAGCTTAATAAAATTAACAAACAAGTATTGTAAAAATCGAAGCAATGGTGGACATTGGGCTTATATGAATTTTTATTTGTTTCATAATTTAATTTATTTTTATTCATTAATTTTGTAAAAAGTATAATTACTAAGACTTATTAATGATGACATTGACTCATAATTCATAAATAGGTAGCAACTTGTGTTAATGATTTTAAAAATTCAAAAACAATTATTAAAATCCACTAAAAATTCATCTTTATTGAATTATGTTGTAAAAATTTGCGTATCAGGGCACTTTGGACACTATGTGTGTGGCCTAAAAAAATTCACGATTGCTATAACAGTTTTCGTTACATGATTCCGACACGGACCTGATTCCGTTACACCGCAATTGCAAACCTTGGTCTTAGGCTCTGGTAGAAGTGAAATTCTGACTGGTTCTTTGGTTTTGATTGGTTCTTCTGTTTTTATTGCTTGGATGGTATATTGATTATTGAACATGCAATTATTTGATTCTATGTGAACCCCCGTTCGCCCTTTATTTTTTGGGGAGTTATTTTCTGTTTTAACTCAAATTATTACTAACATGGCATCTCTGCTTTGAACCTGCTATATATCTTTGATATCACCCTTTACAGCTGACAGTACAAAAAAGAATGATCCAAAGGTGCAGGCCTTGAAGGCTGCCAAGGCTGTGAAATCTGGTTCATCAACCTTGAAGAAGAAAACTAAGAAGATCAGAACATCAGTTACCTTTCACCGCCCGAGAACACTGAAGAAGGATAGGAACCCCAAGTATCCACGCATCAGTGCTCCTCCAAGAAATAAGTTGGACCACTATCAAATACTCAAATATCCACTGACTACTGAGTCTGCAATGAAGAAGATTGAGGATAACAACACCCTGGTTTTCATTGTTGACATCCGTGCTGACAAGAAAAAGATAAAAGATGCTGTGAAAAAGATGTATGACATTCAGACAAAAAAAGTGAACACTTTGATCAGGTAGTCATCAGTGATTGATACATTTATCTGTCTTGTGTAGAAGTGCTTTACACATTTCACTGCATATTTAGTACAAGTACTAAGTTTTACTAGTTATTTGGCTTTGGGAAAAAAAGTATGATATCAGTTTAGATTGATTCTGCCAGTAAATATTGGAATGGACTAAGTTTTACTAGTTCTGAGAAAAACGTTTAAATCAGAACTCAAATGTAGGCTTTGGTAATGTTAGACAATACACGGTCAATATATCTATTACATTTATATCATTTAAGATTTAGTTTGCACTTCACATTTTCTGTGTGCCAGTGGAATTGTTATAAGGGGTTCACCTTTTCTCTCCTTATGTTTTTTTAAGAATTTTTAAAAATTATGCAAGTTTCTGAACTGAATAACCCATCTTGTGTTCTGGCAGGCCTGATGGAACCAAGAAGGCATATGTTCGGTTGACTCCGGACTATGATGCCTTGGATGTGGCAAACAAGATTGGAATCATCTAAAAGTTGACTAAATTATCATGTTATCTTGAGCAAATTTATCAGTACTATTGAAAGTTTTGTTAGTTTTGCTGGTCTTAAATACTGTCACTGTTATATTCAATTAGTAATTTTGGATGTGTACTAGTGTTGTTGCTAATTCAACTTTGGAAATGGGAGGGACTTGAGCATTTACCTACACGATTTGTAGTCATATGATGTATTGCATTATGTTTTTCCCTTAAGCATTATCTTTCCATTGTTTCTATGGTAGAATTTTGTAGAAGAAAGAATTATGTTTAATAATTAACCTAAAAAAGGATTTGAAACCCCTCTCATGGATGTGGTCTTGCCCCTTGTTAGAGGGTATGGATCTTGACTGAGCTAAATGGTTTTGTTGGGTAGTTCGGACTTGAGAATCAAATTTTCTCTAAAGCTTGCTGAATTATGAAATACCTAGTCTTGCCATTAGCTTTAGTGAGCTAAATTACAATTGGTTATCCACATTTAGCATGTGGCAATATATATTGGTTTATATTTGTGTGTATATAATGCAGTAGCATGACTTCCTGAGGTACCTTTTGTGTGGTTTAGTGGCATTGGTTTGAAATTCTATATATCAAGGGTGATGTATTGGTTTTTGTCGTTACGGTAGTTTTCAATCCAAAGCATGATTTAAACCAAGAAACACATCTGGAACTATTCGCTATTACATCATAATGGAGTATAATCCAAAACCCTTATATAAGAGTGGAGAGAAGTAGTGATATTCTGGAATTTGGATTATTCAAACTAATTATTACTCTTGCTTAAACGATTCAGGTTTTGTTAAAATTATTGAAAGAGCTATCTTAATGAGCTTGAGGCTGGTCTCAATCTCAAGTTCTGGTGGTTTTTTACTTCATTAAATGCTTAGAACTCTCAACCTTTCGTTTGGGGAGGAGAGTTCGTGCCATCACAAGAAGCTGGTAGTATCTCTTAAGAGGTTGAATTTTTTGGGGAGGAGTGATCATACTATCATAAGAGGCTGATCTCAATCTCACAGGAGGTTGAATGTTTCTTCTATGGTTAAAATTTCCATTGTCATTTGTAAGTAGCTTTTTTTCACACTAGTACAAACTTTCAAGAGGTAATGATGTCCAAGGAAAATGTGGAGATGAATATAATTTCTATTGATTATAATTATAATCGCTTGCGAAAAAAAAGAAGATTACAATTACAATAATCATACTAATTCAATTAACCTAAAACAGATTTAAATTACTTGGATGAAACTAAAATTCCCTTGAGTAATGTAGTAATATTCCTTTTTTTGGCTTGCATTGATTCAAGCTGCAGAAATTCATTTCCACTATGTGATGCTCTTAGTGTTCTAACTTCTAATTTAATAGTATATAATAAATGGACAACCCCAAGCCACTCTCTCCATCTCAATGGAAATGGCTTCATCCATTCTTGTCTTGACATTCAAAGGATACCAACAGAAGCTTTGTATTTTTATTATTATTATTTTATTTATATACTATACACGAGAGCAAAACTTAATGCAACGATGAGATTATTTTTTAACAATATTTTTGTATGCTGAGATAAGACTCACGCTATTTAGACACTAAAATAACATTGTCTCATGCTCTGACTGTAGTGTACTGAGGACGGAGTCTTATAGCTTTTTTATAATCAAACACAAATTTGAATTGAAAAATATACAAGGTGTGTTTTACACTTTTACCTTGCATTTAATAAAAATGTTGCCTTGTCATAATCAATTATTATCTAATAAAGAAAGCCAATGTCCAAAAGCTACAAAAGGCAACTGGGCATATGAATTGGAATGGACTGGAAAAAAGGGCACTCACAATGATGGACCCTTGCCAGTGCTAGTTTGTCTCCTAAAAAATAATAAAAATACACAACAAGAGATAGAAATAGAAGAAACACTCCCCAACACTTTCTCACATTTACAACATTTCCAATCATCCTCTCACCAATAGACACCTGTCCACCACACCTTCAAATTACCGAAACTACCCTCACCACACGCCGTTTATTGCGTCAACTTGATATGACTCAACAATAACTACAAGAAGAAGAACATTCGTTTCCGAGTCAACTCTCTCTTCTCTCCGCCTTCTTTGACCGAGTCAGCGATTCCACCCAGTCGCGACGACGGTTCTTTTCTGCTTAGTCACACAAAACTATGAACAAAGAAGCAGAAAGAGAAACCAGAAATCGAGAAAAGATCAGAGAGATCTATCTCTCTTTCTTCTTTCTTTCTCTACATCACTTAGCCCTATTTTCCCACTGAATTCTCCTCTAATCTATTCTTCCTGATGTTCTAGGGTTTTGAGAGAGGGTTTAGAGGGGTTTGCGTTGCGAAAATGATGATATCTAGGGGATTGTTCGGGTGGTCGCCGCCGCATATACAGCCTCTGACGCCGGTGTCGGAGGTGTCAGAGCCGCCGGAGTCTCCGTCGCCGTACCTTGAGCCGAGTGGAGATGCTGTGCCGGTGGAGGTGGAGGAGGAGATCGAGGAGGCGGAGGAGATCGAGCCGCCTCCCGCGGCGGTGCCGTTCTCGAGGCTCTTTGCCTGCGCCGATCAGTTGGATTGGGTTTTGATGGTCGTCGGATCCCTGGCTGCGGCAGCTCACGGGTGTTCGCTCGTCATTTACTTGCATTACTTTGCGAAGATTATACAGTTGTTGGAACACAAACAACCGTCGGAGGGATCCGATTTGCTGTTTCACAAGTTCAAAGAGGTAGTTTCAGAGACCTTAATTTCAAAATTTTCTATATTTAGTAACATTTTTTGTAGTATATCTTCTCTGTTTGATCAAGTAGTGAACGTTGTGATGATTGAGTATGCATGTAGTACGCTGCACGTATTGAGTACTGTTCTATTAACTCTGTGAGCAAGATGTGTTTTTGTTATAATTTAGAAGCATTTTAGGTAGTTAGTAGGAGATTGAAGCAGCCACCTGAGGATGAGTCCTGTGATCAGAATCCCGGTATTTTATTTATTTATTTATTTTTTTTTACGTGTATTGTGGATAATTTAATGTTTTATTGCTTAAGAAGACTATTGGAGCTTTTATGAAGAAAGTGTGTATTTCTTATATAAGCTACTTAATAATATTCATAATATTTCTAATCTTTTTGATATTTGGTTAGAATGGGAAAGATGTGAAGCAAGTTCAATCATATATGTCGGGTAATAGTTTATGTTGTAGTTGGAAATTGTGGTTGAATTTTCAAGAGAATCCTTGAAGGATACCAAATAAATCTTGAAATGCTATTAGTGTGTTCTCCGAAAACAAAATGGGTCCCTAATTTGACTTCTTTAGGGTTTGTTAGAGTATGAGCGTCTTTGCCTTTGTGGTTTGTTGAGTGAGTGACGTAGCAAGGTGGTAGATTCTCTTTTGTTGCATGCTTGCATTACATGTGAACTTTGGAATTCATTAGTTGCTGAAAGCTTAGATGGAAGGAGGATTGGCTGTGGTTGGGTGTTGTTAGGTGGATATGGAAGTAGATATTCCTTGTTTCACTTTAATTTAAATGGAGGGTTCCTGGTGCCAGTGGGTGGTAAATAAGAGGCTTAAGAGCTAGATGAATTATTTATAGTTTGGACATAGAAGAAAATTATGTTGAGGAAAAGCTTTTTGTTGGACTAAAAATTTATTGGCTGTTCTTTAAAATTACAAAGTGTGTGAAGATTAAAAGATCAAAGAAGCTTTTGTTTTCTTGAAAGATTTAGTGTACATGGTAGTGTTCTTGGTGGCAGATGCTAAGCGTCCGTTTGATCCAGTTTTCTGAAAAACAGTTATCAAGAACTGAGAAATCAGAAAACTGTTTTCAAATAACTATAAAATGCTGTTATTTCAAAACAAATTTATTTATTTTTAAATTTTAAATGAATTACTGTGAAAAAAGGTTTGGAAGTGCTTATAGAATAGGGGGTTATTTTTGTTAGCAAAATTGACAGTAAGATCATTTTAACTAGAGGTTTGAAAAGAAGTTTTAGAATTAACAAAGTTTAAGATAAGTAAGACTAAACTGGATTTAAAAAATGTAACTTTAGCAAAATTAAGAATACAAATGGAGATTTCATAATGATCAAGGATAAACAATGTTTCAAAACTCGATCGACTTGGCCCAAATTAGTTGAGTTTGGGTCAGTTCGAGTTCGGCCAGAAAAAGAATCACTAATGTCTTGGCCTGACTCGGCCAAGACGGCCATTAGTTTCACCGTGGCTGCGCAAACCCCATTTTTAGCTTTCCTATATCGTTTTTTCCAAATTGGGTGAATTATCCTGACCTCCCCTGAGGTTTGCCTTTATTACTTTTAGATTAAACTTTTTACAAAATAACTTTGACACCCCTGTCAGAATTAAGACCCATTAAATTGACCCATGGCAGCTGCAAAATTATCAAACTATCCACATCTTTAATACAAGAATTGTACACATCATGCTGAATTAAGCAACCAAAAGCTTTAAAAGACAAAATTGCCCTTACCGTCTCTATGCACTCAACCACCACCACTGCCCTTCCCCATCCTCTCTCTCTCTCTCTAAATTTTTGACACCTCTCACGATTTCTCTCTACACAAACAGTTAGGATTTTGACATATATACAAAGTTACTCACACATACACAAACGCACAAAATTGTATTTTTTATGTATGTATTTTTACACAGAGATTGGTGGCACTAGTGTTAAAAATAAAATAAAATTGGTGGCACTGTCAAATGGGTTTGAGTGAATGATGACTTGGACTTCAGATTGTTGAATGATAGTGATGGAACTATGGTGATGCTTGTGCTGATTAGAAGTTTTAATGACGGTGAGTTGTTAAGGTGGGTGGATTGTCGAAGCTTTGGAGTGCATTATAGAGAGGCTAAGTAGAGATAGAGAGAGAAAGAGACTGTATTGTACATGAGGGAATTTCGTCTCCCCACACTGCAACCCCCAAAATCATCTACACCCTCCACAAGAAAACTAGAGATTTCACTTTGCAAATCTCGCCGACGCAAATTAACCCCAAAATCACCTACACAATTCGGGAGCCACCGTGGACAAAGAAGAACCTGCTTGGAGTTGCACTTGTGACGCTTGTTCAGATGTGTGGTTTTGGCAATGAGCTGATGGCTATATTGGTGTTTACTTATTTGATTTGTAGAGAGAGAGTGTGTGGTGGAGAAAGAGCAGCGGTGTTGCGGTGGAGCAAGCGATAAAGAGAGGAGTGTACTATGTAATATGATATGTATACGGAGTATAAAATATAGAATTAGTTATACAAGGCAATATTTGGAGTTCTAGAGCTCCTTTGAAGGTGGTTTTTTTTGTGTGGGTAGGAGCGTCCATGGGGAAGATATTGGCCATTGATAACCTAAGAAAGAGAGGACACATCTTGGTGAATTGGTGTTGTATGTGTAAACGGGCGGAGGAATCCGTTGATCACCTTCTTCATTGTCCTAGAGCTAGGGAGGGATGGGATTTGCTTTGTGTTATTTTTGGAGTGTATTGGGTCATGCCTAAGTGGGTAGCAAGCTGCAACAGCTTGGGATGGATTTCGGGTGCGGCATGATACTAGACATCCATGGAGGGTTGCTCCTCATTGTTTACGGTGGGCTTTATGGAATGAGAGAAACAAGAGATCCTTTGAAGATAAAGAACATTCTTGGGGAGTTTTTAGATACTCTGTTCTTAGTTCCTTTAATTTTTGGTCGGATGGTTCCTTTTGTAATTCTTCGGAGTCCTTGTTAACTTTTGTAGATAGTTTAAGGCTTTGATTTTTGTGTTGTTCCTTGGGAAGCGTCCCCGGTTGAGCGCTTTTCTATGAAATCTTTACTTATCAAAAAAAAAAAATATACTAAGGAAAGGAAAAGGAAAAAAAAAACTTCTATTATATACTAATATATTAATAAATTGTATATTTGTGATTAATATTTTATTATGTACTAATTTATTAATGAACTATATATATTAAGGACAAATTTTATTACTTATATTTTATACAATTTGATAAATTAAACACATTCAGATTAAATTAGTCTATCTAGTTTTAAAAATATTAATTACATTAATTATTAGTTATTTGTAATCAAAGTGATTGAAAGGTAATGCTATACTTGTCCAAAACATTATGGTCTAAGTGGTCAATTCTATGATTAATAATGTCACTTTTGTCATTTTGCATCACAAAAGGGCATCCATGGTATTTCAATTTACTTCTTTAATTGACTTTTACCTTTTCTAAAATTCAACTAACGGTAAGGGTGTTAATAGTAAAGTCAACCAAGTCTCAGGAGTGGTTGACCAAATTTTTTTCAGTAGTTTAATCCGAGAGTAATAAAGGCAAACATGAAGGGAGGTCAGAGTAATTTACCCTTCCAAATTTCACCAAAATAGAGAGAACCAAACTTCCACCGCACCAAACTATAGATTTACAAATTAGGTCACAAAAAAGTCAATATTTTTCAATAAATTTATGTTCTAATTCTTCCAAACTCTAGATTAATTTATAAGTTTTGAAAGTTTTAGTAAACTACTAATATTTGTGTATAATATAAATATACTTCATATTATGCATAAATTAATACATATTGTTTCGCATAAAAATTAAATAGAAAGTGACTTAAAAAATCAGAAAATTAATTAAATTGATTTAAAAATTGTTTAAAAATAGAAACAAGCAAATAAGTAAAATTTAATGTAATATATGTAATTTTTAAGTTCCAATTATACGTGTACTCATTTCCACCTTCCAAGTTATTAGTGTATATGATTTTTTTTCCTATTCATGTAGTTTATACATGTTGTATTTGTTGTTTTAATATGGATTTGTCACTATAAATTTAAGGCAAAGTATAGACTAGTAAAATGATATTGTTGAGGATGTCTTAAAATTTAGTTTATAAGCCATCACATATAAAATCACCTTTGAATATTCAATAAAATTTATTAAAAAGCATTAAAAACATTTTGTTTTTTCTAACGGAGTTAAAACATGTGTATGGGTTCGTTTTGATCATTTTTTTAATCTTGAAAAAATTTCATGACCGTGACAACCGGTACCCGTTATGTAACACCAGTTATAGCCTAAGAATGCAATTACGACCCGTTTTGAACCTTGAAATAAAGTTGTTCTTAAAAGAAAACAATTTTATTATCTAGGCTTGATTATTCATAGGGAGGGAGATATTGAGGTTGATGTTGCTCATATAGCTCATTTGCCAAAGCCTTTGGGGGTACTCCCCTAAGGTCTCCGGTTTGAGACTCAACAAAGGTAAGGTCTGGACTTAATTGACGCACGTGGTTGGCGAGCGATTACGACCATCCGAAGTTTGCAAACCATCTGAGAGTCCAAAGTGGCTAGTGGGTGGGTTGATTTTTCGTTATCCAAAAAAAAAAATGTGGAGTACTTTTGGTGATTGATGTATACCTTTCACCTTTAGGATTAAAAGGTAAATTATATACAACATTATTAAAGCAATTATGCTTATGAGACGAAATGTTGCAGGATGAAGAAATAACATGTTAACAAGGCGAGTGTGGTTAAGTGTGGATGTTGAGATGACTTGTCAAAAAAAAAAGAAGGTTAAACTTCATTGACACTTCCTGAGGTTTGATGTATTATCACACGGATACAATTTCATGATTTTTCGTTACCAACACCCCCTGAGGTTTGTGCCGTATATCACATACACCCCCTCCTGCCCAAAGTAGGTCGTGTCAGACCACTTTTTGATGGTGAAAAGACCATGCTACCCTTTGACTTTTGACCTAATTACCTATTTAATCCTGCCTAATGGACCAAAATGCCCCCAATTTTGTCCTATTATTACATACCCATTTTACTGTTGTTACATTATATATATATACATATATATTTACACACACACACACACACACATATATATTTATCCATATATAGAGAGAGGGGGGAGGAAACCACCGAGCACCCACCAACTACCACCACCACCACCACAGGCGGCAAAACCACCACCACCACCACCATTGTCGAACTCCAATCGCAACCTAACCCAAGCCAACTGCCACCAACCACAACCACAACGACCACCATCACTGCCACCAACCACCAGCACCACTCCAATTGCAACCTAACCGAGGTTGGCATCGACGAAGTACTAGTCGGAGTAGGTGGAGGCGCCGGAGATTAGAATTGCTGTGACGCCGTTCTCTTGAAGTTGAGAATCGGACGACGAGATCAGCGAAATCAACGGCTTGATCGCACTGGTGCGTGCGATCTTGATTCGGTTCTCTGACTTGTTCTTCGCAAGGAGTTTGATCTCCATCGCTGCTTGCTTTTGATCGTCGATTGAACTTGACTCGAGACTGGAGATGAGTTGCCGGATCAGCTCGTCGGAGTTCTCGGAAGCGCAGGCGACTAGGAGTCGCCGGCTCTGTGACGACACTGATGAGAACTCGTCGGATCAGTCGCTACTTGTATAACGAGCTGGGGTTTGGGTTTTGGTGATAATGGTGGCGGTGTTTATGGTTGGGTTGAAAATGATGGCGGTGGAGATGGTGGAAGAGGCGGGGATGTCGTGGCTGAGAACGACTGGCTCCTTGAGGTGGTCAATGGCCAAGAATTTTCTCGTGGTGGGGTCGGTGCGGACGATAAGGAGTTTGAAGGTGTTGGTTCCTATGTCCACGACGGCGAAGAGGTGGTTTGCGGCGGGGTTGACGATGGTTGCGAGATTGGTCATTTGTTCTCTGTGATGTATGTGTGTGTGTGTGTGTGTATATATATACTGGTGGTTGTGGTTAGGGTTTCTGATTTAGGTTGAAAAAGGTGGAGAGAGAAATGGTGGGCATATAAAATTGAGGGCAATTGTGATTTTCCAATTCTAATATTTTTATATTAAAATTCATTTAAATAATCATGGTCAATTAGGACATTTCATTTATTAAAAAATTAGAATTTCTGACAGGGGGTGTTGGTGACAAAATTGCATAAAGTTGTAGCCGCCTGATAATACCTTAAACCTCAGGGGGTGTCGATGATATTTACCCAAAAAAAAGGGTGGATGTTGAGATGGAGGTTTCATAAGAATAATTATAAATGAATACATTTATAAGAAATTAAAAATGAAAGGGAGAAACCAGGACAAGATGATTCAATCATATGTAGCAAACTCCAACAATTGCACAAGTGAGGAAAAGTGAAGAAATGGTACATTTTGAAATAACTGATAAGGAAATAGAAGGATGGGAGTTCCATGGATGGAGATCATAGGAAAGATATAGCACACTTTGGTTTGATTGAAGTTTTAGCTCTAAAGTGAATGCTTTGTTGTGGCCCGAATTTTGTTTCAGCCTGAGTCGCGTTGGGACCCGGTTTTGACCCAAAAAAATCCTTTTCCCAGGAAAAATTTTATGACCCGTTTTTAGCTTGCGGATTTTGGACCCGGATTAGGACTCTCTTGTAGCCTGATATATAAGGGCATCTAGGGTTTGGAGTGGGATAACGAGAGAAAACACTGAAAACGCAAAAAGAGAGATGGAGAGTGAGAGTTAGGGTTTGAGGTTGAAACTTGTAATCTCCTAATTTCGCATAGTGATAACTTTCACCGTGAACGTAGGCACATCGCCGAACCACGTAAATTCTTGTGTTCTGTGTGTTGTGCTTGTTTTGTTTTCTGTCGTGTTTCGTGATTATGCTTGGTTTGCGGCTGTTTGTCACAACAGTGAAGAAATGGTACACACTAAAATAACCGTTAGGGAAATGGAAGGATTGGAGGACTAAATTTACATGGATGGAGTTCACAAGGAAAGATATAATACTCTCTGGTTTGATTGAAGTTTTAGCTCTAAATAGAGTGGAATACGAAACAGGATTGATGTAACCAATCTAAAATTGTTGGGATAATGCTGGGATAATGCTTTTTGACTTGATTTTTGTTGAGTTTTCAGTCAATCAATTGAATGGTAACATGTTTATTGGATATTTTAATTTTTTGAATAATTTGACAATGGGATATGAGGTGTACAGCTTACAGAGATGTACGTCTCAGGCGTTTGTTGGTTGGTCAACTTACTGATCAGGTGGGTGTTTGTGTTGCAGGAATTCAGGTACAAGTGTTGGATATTGGTGTGTGTCTTGGTGTCAAATTTGTCTAATTCCTAAATATTTGGGCCCGTGGACTTGGTTGAATTGTCAAAGACCAATTTTTAGTCATCTTTGATTTAGGATAAAATGACTAGTTGAGAAATCAAAATAAATTTTTTTTTGTTAAATTTCCAATGAATAGATTTATGTTTAGTTAAGGACCATAACTGAAATTTATGTTTAATAAGATGCATAGATTAATTCGAGAGCCTTACATTTGCGAATTCAAATAATAAGGTGAATGGAGGTATTTGAAATCCAGGGTGGTAAGGTTTTTAGTTGCACTATTGATAAGTAAAGTTTCGTTGAAAGGCGCTCAAAAGGGAAGCATATCCCAATTACAGCTGCACAAAAGCCAAAAAAACCACTATACACTACAGCTATACACAAAAAACACAAGATCCTCCACTGACTTACAGTTCTGACCATGAATCCAATAAAATAAAGAACTCAGTATATAGAATTTAAGCCCCCAGGTAGGATCCTGTCTCCTCCCCATCAAAAGATCTCCTATTCCTCTCTTGCCATAGGCCCCACCACAAGCAAAGGGGGGCAGGCCTCCAAGCATCTCAAGCTTGCTTTCCCACTATACATCCTCTCTAAACTTCGAGAATGCTTTTTGTGGAGTACGCATGACCCAACTTACACCAAACAAGGCAAAAAATAAGGCCCATTCATCCCTAGCCACTGGGCAATGCAAGAGGAGATGCTTCACGGACTCCTCATCCCTCTTACATTTGTAGCATTAATTGACAATAACCTGACCTTAGGTTATCGATGGTCAAAATTCTCCCCGAAGCTGCCGTCTACCCAAAAAAGCCACTGTTAAACGGGCTTTGGTGTGCCAAATTGCCTTCCATGGGAATGAAACCCTTGCACATTCAACAACCTCCTATAGTTGCACAAGAATAATAATGAAAAATGTCTCCTAGTCTTCTACTCTAACATCCCCTTGGGCCTCTCAAATCCAACATAAATAAGGAATCTTTTATTTAAAACTTAAATTCCTTCATTCTAGAACCATCCATTAATTCAAATGTACCATTAAGAAAGCTGAAAGTCAGAGCAACTACAAATATTACTACCTAAACTTGATATGTACCCATAAGTGGTTGGTTGAGCAGGTATGCCACCAAATTGTGATTCCAGAGACCTTGATCTGAAATAGCATACTGGAAGGAAGGCCTTTCTGGTTGGCAGGACTTTGTTATAACTTTAATGTTTGTTGTATGAGTTGAGAAATTTGTACTGTAACCGGAAACACTGAAATAAGTAGTCATCTCTGAAGAAGCTTCCTTCATTGGGTACAATCACAGGTTTTAGGTCCCAAGTTTTTCTTATGCATTTCTATTTTGGATCAATTCCAGATCCAAATGTTTCTAGAATTGGATCAATTCCAGATCCAAATGTTTCTAGACAACCGGCAGTGCTGCTAGGGTTTCTCTAAATCTTGGGAATAAGGTTTTTTTGTTTCTTGTCATTAATGCTGCAGAATATAGAATTTGTTCTTATCTTATTTTTCTTACCCTTTACGACCTAGGTTTTTTTACTGCCTATTTTCCCCCTTTTTACTGTAAAGTAAAGATTCTTGTCTTGAAACCCTACAATCAAATCCCACCCATTTTCATCCCGCCTCTTTATTTTTACACAAACAATAAGGTAAATGAAGGGAAAGCTTAATAATTCTGACATTAGGTTTCCTTGAATTTGATCATATGAGAAAGATATAATCGGCAGAGCTATGCTGGTACATTGTGTGTGTTTTTTTCTCTATTTTTTTTTTAAATGTTTTGATTCATTAAAGTTTCAAGATGAAGTATATTCTCTCTTTCTTTTTGAGCACCTTGTTAATTAATTATATTTGTTATTTTTGCAGCTTGCTTTGTCCATTGTGTTTATTGCTGTGGGGGTTTTTGCATTTGGTTGGATTGGTAAGCTGAATGTTTGTTAAATAACTATGTTTGCATTAGTCTTGTTCTCTCATGGATGATGTTCCTTTGCAGCAAGCATTACTAACTCATTTTCTGTTATAGAGGTCTCCTGTTGGATTATTACTGGAGAACGACAGACTGCTGTGATCAGGTCAAAATATGTACAAGTATTACTTAATCAGGACATGAGTTTTTTCGATACCTATGGGAACAATGGAGATATCGTGAGCCAAGTATTAAGTGATGTGCTACTCATCCAGTCTGCACTCAGTGAAAAAGTATTTTCAACTAAAATGTTGCCTCAAAAAATAGGATATATGTATCTTTGCAAAAGTTGGTTTTTCTCCATGAAAATGTCTTGTTTAATAATGGGTTTTTGACATGACAGGTTGGAAATTATATTCATAACATGGCCACCTTCTTCGGTGGCCTTGTCATTGGATTTGTCAATTGTTGGGAGATTGCCTTGATAACTTTAGCCACTGGTCCATTCATTGTTGCTGCAGGAGGAATATCAAATATATTTCTTCATAGGCTCGCTGAGAATATTCAAGATGCATATGCTGAAGCAGCAAGCATTGCTGAACAGGTTTCTTTCACACTCTCTCTTATTTACTCTTTGGATCCTTTCATTCTGCTAAATGTTATGGGCCATTGGTTTTGGTTTACACTTTTGGTGATTTACCTGGGATTTCTCACAGGGATGCATGCAAAAGATTGCTTGTTGTAGAAGTTTAGTGTTAAAAAGTCGGAGTGTTCAATTGCTGCTTTAATGCAAAATTCAGAGTACTGCTTTAAAATTCAGTCCGTTTGCAGCTGTGTATGTGTTTGAATTAAATATTTCTTTTTGTATGAATGTATGTTTGTTTAAGAAGAATATGGTACTTGTGTCCATGCATGCTTGTTTAAGTGGAGGAGTGCTTTTGGCATACATGATCAACGTTTACCTTAAAAATTGAAAGATAAGTTGAAGCTGTCATTACATCAGTCATAAAGACAAAAATGTTGGATGATTAAGAAACATATTCATAAAATGAGTGAGGTTGAAACATTGATGTAAAGATGTATTTGTGGCAAGACAAGAAAGGATCGAGTTAGGAATAAATACTTTCATGAAATGGTTGAAATAATTCTCATTGGAGATTTACTTATCAAAAAAATATTAATTGGAGGTAAAAAGAGAAAATTAACTAAGATGCTAAGAAGCATGGGCACGGGTACAACACGACACGGACACGGCGACACGGCAAATTTCAACAAAACAGGACACGGACACGGCGGGAATGCGGCTATGAAATAATATATTAATATATATTCAACAAGTTAACCAATATCCACACTACCCATAAATCTAACAATAAAAATAGAATAAATTACACAAATACTTCAATTTATTATCAAGCAATTAATGTATTTTCAAAAAGGATGTTCACTATATTCAAACCCACTACTAGAATCTTGCACATTACTCATTTTTCTAATAACAAACAAATAAATTTAAATACAAAATACCAAATAAACCAACATGGCTTTATGTTAAATAAAGTTATATTGACTTTTTTTTTTTTAAATTTATTATTTAGGAATTTTATCTAACTATTTTTTATTTTTAAAATTTTTTATTTTAGAAAATACTATATTTATAGAGAAAAGGGCATAATAATCATATTAAATGGTATATATGTCATTATAGTTATTTCAAGGGGTCAAGATGTCAACTTTTAGAAGATCAGGGGCTGAAATGCTCAAAAAAATAGTTCAAAGTGGTCTTTTTGTAACTTTGGAAAAGTTCAGGGGTTTTTTTGCACTTTTAGAAATTACAAAATGTACCCCGCCGTGTCCTTGCCTTGTCCCCGACGTGTCCCCCGCGTGTCTTAAAAAAAAAAATCCAGGACACTTCTAAGGAGTGTCCGACACCGCCACGGCATCCCTATAGGAAGTGTCCGTGCTTTCTTGCTAAGATGGTTGGGCCATATGCAACAAAGAGCAATAACTGCACTAGTGAGAGTGTCGTGACATAAAACTCAAAAGTATAGACTCAGACATAACTCATAGTTGTCAAAGGCACGCGAGGCGCGCGCTTGAGGTGCGAGGTGCACCTGCGAAACCTGTTTCACTCACTTCAGAATCTGTTTTTTTGTGTCATTTGTTGTTAATTGTCATAAATATGCTTTTTATTTGCTCTCAATTGTAGTTGTTTTACATTGTTTCACTCGCTCACTACAAAATGTAATATTTTTTTAAAAAAATTCAACTTGCGCCTCACTTCAGTCAGGCTCGCGCCTCGCCTTGCGCCAGGAAGCCTTAGTGCCTTAGTGCGCCTTGAGCCTTTAACAACTATAAACATAAGATATGGACACGCACGACATGGATGTGATGGAAAAGTTTTAAATTATAGATTTGCCTAAAATGTGTAAGACGTGTAGGTGTCTATGCATACAGACATAAGATATGGAGATGGGAATTTTTTAACTATAGATATGTCTAAAATGTGTGTGACGCGTCTGAGAATGTCAGTGTCTGACACATCCAGCAGGAACACCGTTCTTCTTTAGAAGTGTCCGTTTTCCTTAACTGTCCTATAATAGGGTTGCTCAGAGTTGGGTGTTGGAGTTGATCAGTCAGAGGGATGGGGTTTTCATTTTCTTCAGACATGGGTTCTGAGTAGTGAGTATGTTGTTGGGATTTGATGGATCTAATGGAGTGCAAACCACTAGGTATGCTTAGGATGTTTCAGATCCGATTCGGATAGCTTTCCTTTTTTGCACACAAATTTCTCTGCTGATTCCTTTTTGTTGAGCCTTTCAGTCTGTAGCAACGTGTCACATTTTCTTTTCCTGCCCTCTTAACCTTGGCTGCTTTTCTTTTGCACTTACTTGGTTATCAGTTATCATTCATTAGATATTTACCTAAACTAGTAGGTCCTTGAGTGGGGGAATTGAGGGCCAGAAGAAGTTTTTTGGCAGTAGGGGATCATTTCTCACCTGACCCTACGTGTCACACCACTATCTATCCTAGAGGTATACGAGGAGACTGGAACCAAAAAAAGTCCTGGGTTCCACACATACGAGACAGGCAAAAGGTACGGGACAACCTGTTCACCAAGGAAAGCGAATTGGATCCTGTAATTTCTTCTTTGTTCAATACATGCATTGTGGAAAGGGATGCTAGTTGGCTTTTCGCTCATTCTTGAATTAGAAAATTGATTTACCTAGCGGGCTAGGGTCAATCGCAATGAATTGTTCCCAGATCAATCCGATTTCTTGGATTGTATTCATGAACATCTCATTTCTAAAGGGTTGACCCAGATTAGTTCATGGAAGTTAAAAGTTAGTATTTATTTATTTATTTGATGGAAAGGTCTGCCATGGAATACATGATGACAAAACCAGATGGTCACCCCCATTACTTCACTGGAACCCCACCTTTGATTCAGTTAGTCCAACTCCATTCAAATGATTTCGGGAGTTATTAAAAGTTAACTTGTGGAATAACCGATGGGACCATTAGAAAGTATTAATTATGCCCCTGAATTTTGTTGAGTCCAAGAGTACCTCCATGTCCAAGTCTCTCAATTTTCAAGTTTCCCTACTTCACATCGTATTCTTTTCACTTATGAAATTCACACATGGTAACTTGGATATATTTGTGGTTGGTAAGTTCTATTTGTGGAATTATGTAGTTCTAGATGCTTGTGTGCATGCATTCATTGAGAAGTAACGTTGAATTTAACATTTGTGGATGCATAGTTGTAGTGGGCTTATCTGGAAGTGTCAATTCAAGTGTCAAACATTGTAAACATAGTTTTCATGTTGATAGTATTTGGCTTCCTTATTATCATTAGGTAGTTTCTTAATAATGATTCTGTGATGAAATGCAACTTCTTTTTAATTTTGCAGGCAGTCTCTTATATCAGAACCTTATATGCATTTACAAATGAAACGTTGGCCAAGTATTCTTATGCTACTTCTTTACAAGCGACACTGAGATATGGTATATTGATAAGTCTTGTACAAGGACTTGGACTTGGATTTACATATGGGCTTGCAATTTGTTCTTGTGCTTTGCAACTTTGGGTTGGAAGGTTTCTGATTACTCATGGAAAAGCTCATGGAGGGGAAATTGTAACAGCCCTATTTGCTGTCATATTAAGTGGACTGTAAGCAACTTTTCTCGCTTCCTTGTCCTGCTTCTATTTTTACCATGTTACTTATCTATGATTTCTTGTGTCATTCATAGTGGGCTGAATCAAGCGGCAACAAACTTCTATTCATTTGAGCAAGGAAGAATTGCTGCTTATAGACTTTTTGAGATGATAAGCCGTTCATCCTCTGCTGTTAGTCATGATGGAACTACCCTAGTTTCTGTGCAAGGAAACATCGAATTTCGAAATGTATATTTTAGCTATCTATCCCGTCCTGAAATTCCTATCTTGAGTGGGTTTTACCTCACTGTACCTGCTAAAAAGGCTGTGGCACTTGTTGGCAGAAATGGATCTGGGAAAAGCAGTATTATACCACTCATGGAACGATTTTATGATCCTACATTAGGTATTATGAGCACATTAATTTCCCTTCACAGTGGGTACACATGTTATCTGATCTAAGGTTTTACTGAAACCCTTGGCGATCCTTCTTTTGCAGATTCCAACTATTTTTCTGTTTTCTGGTGCAGGAGAAGTCCTTTTGGATGGAGAAAATATCAAGAACCTAAAACTGGAATGGCTAAGAAGCCAAATTGGTTTAGTCACACAGGAGCCTGCCTTGCTAAGTTTGAGTATTAGAGACAATATTGCTTATGGGCGGTCAGACTGCACTAAGGATCAGATTGAAGAAGCTGCTAAAATAGCACACGCACATACATTTATCAGCTCATTTGAGAAAGGATACGAGACACAGGTAAAATCTGAAAGAGCGAAAATATTTACCTAAATCTTTGTTGCTTATTGTCTTCTGTTTTTATCATTTTATTTTGCCATTGGCAATTTCCCTTATTGTTCTTTCACATTTTAGGTGGGTAGGGCTGGTTTAGCATTGACAGAAGAACAGAAAATAAAACTCTCTGTGGCAAGGGCTGTGCTTTCCAATCCATCAATTCTTCTTCTTGATGAGGTTACTGGTGGACTTGATTTTGAAGCTGAAAGATCTGTTCAAGAGGCTTTAGATCTCCTGATGTTAGGACGATCAACTATAATTATTGCTCGACGGCTTAGTCTTATAAGAAATGCTGATTACATTGCAGTGATGGAGGAGGGCCAACTTGTTGAAATGGGTACACATGATGAACTAATTACCACGGATGGCTTATATGCAGAACTTCTTAGATGTGAAGAAGCGGCAAAACTTCCAAGGAGGTAATATAAAGAGCAAACTTATGCTTTTGGTGAGCATGGTAAATTATGTTGTATGGTTTCTGAGTGTTATTAAGGTTTTGTATTCTAGATGTTTTGTTAAGATATTCATTCTCACTGCATTTAATTTACATTTCAAAGCATGCAATTGGTGCCTGAGACTGCCCTGAGTAAAATTAATTCGAACTTTAAACTTATTTTACTTCAATTCTAATTTCAAAGTGCCAATTCCATGCTTCCACACAACACTATTGTTTTTTATTTGTAATTGAAATTTATTTATTTGATAAGTAGCAATAATTAAAAATTAGCACTTAGGTACTTCTTTTATGTGTTCTGTATCTTTATTCAGGATGCCAATAAGGAACTACAAGGAAACTACAGCTTTCCAGACTGAAGAAGATTCATCAGCAAGTCACAGCTTCCAAGAACCGTCGTCCCCTAAAATGGTCAAATCACCATCTCTTCAGAGAGTTTCTGGGCTTCATGTATTTCGGCCTCCAGATGTTACCTTCAACTCACAAGAATCACCGAGAATGCGGAGCCCACCACCAGAGCAAATGGTGGAAAATGGTCTGCCCTTGGATGTGACAGATAAGGAACCATCAATAAAGAGGCAAGATAGTTTTGAGATGAAGCTACCGGAATTACCGAAAATTGATGTTCAGTCTCTGCACAGACAAACATCCAATGCTTCAGATCCTGAATCCCCCATCTCACCACTCTTGACATCTGATCCCAAAAATGAACGTTCTCATTCACAAACTTTTAGTAGACCATACAGCCAGTCTGATGACATGCCAATGAAAATGAAGGAAGCAAAGGATAGACGACATCCGGAAGCACCATCATTTTGGAGGCTTGTAGAGCTTAGCTTTGCAGAGTGGCTTTATGCTGTTTTAGGAAGCACCGGTGCTGCCATCTTTGGGTCTTTTAATCCAATTCTTGCTTATGTTATTGCACTGATAGTTACAGCATATTATAGAGGCCATGAAGATCATCACCTGAGGGAGGAAGTAGACAAATGGTGCTTGATCATTGCTTGCATGGGTCTTGTGACAGTGGTTGCTAATTTCCTGCAGCACTTCTATTTCGGTATAATGGGGGAGAAAATGACTGAACGAGTAAGGAGAATGATGTTCTCAGGTACATTACTCCTTCCCGAGTACAAATGTTTTTCTAGTTTAACATATTCGTTTTATATACTTGTATCTATTGTGAATGAATAAGCTGTCATCATTTTAATGTGATGTGTTCTGCGTATGTAATTCTACTCAGGTGGGAGTGCATAAGCTATTTTTACTGTGGTTTTTATCTGATTCCTTAACTGTTGCAGCCATGTTGCGCAATGAAGTTGGTTGGTTTGATGAAGAGGAGAACAGTTCTGACACCTTATCAATGCGTTTAGCAAATGATGCTACTTTTGTGAGAGCTGCTTTTAGCAACCGGCTTTCTATATTTATACAGGATAGTGCAGCTGTTCTTGTGGCTGTTCTTATTGGGATGTTACTGCAATGGCGATTGGCACTAGTGGCTTTGGCAACCCTACCCATTCTTACTGTTTCTGCTATTGCACAGGTTTGTACCTTTTCTATATAATTTCAATACAGAATCAATGCAAATATGCATTGGGAGTGAGTGCTTCCCAGTTGCTTTTTCCTTCCTAATGAACCTAAAAAAATCTGCTGAAAACTTTATGTTTCATCTAGTTTATAATGCTCATTCTCCGTTGAACTGATGGGGACAAAGAGCTTTTATAGTTCCCAATTATGAATTTTAGAGTTCCTTGAAATATACTATGTCAATGATTGAGAAATGGCCTGCCATTCACAATTCTTTGTTTTCCATACATTATCAGGACCTAGCTTCCCATGCAGGCATATAAGAATTTGCAAATTTATCAATGCAATTCTTTTCTCCTCCTAAAGCGGAATAATTCAGTATTTGCATTGAACCTCTTTTGTTTATTTTATTTATGTTGTTCAACAAAAGAGAAATAGGACATTTTCTCTGAGATCTATTGCATAGTTTTATAAAATCAGACAACCTGAAATTCATCACTTTATTGGGCTTCTCAACTATACGCGTGTCAGGTACAAGTATGTGTTTAAGCGTCTGATGCATCGAGTTTCCAAACCTAAGGGCATGGGTACATGACTAAATATTCACAATATTTAATATTCTTCTTTTTCTTTTTTCTTTTTTTGCATTTCACTTGTTTTGAAGCAATAATGTAAAGGAAATAATTATATAATAACCTTGAATTATTGCATATACTTGCTAGTTGCATGTCTAACTAGATGTGTCAGACACATATTCCATTCCCATGTATGGGTGTCTTGTGTCGGACATGGGTTCTTCACGAATTTTTGAAGAGTCCATGCACATAAAAATTTATACCAAAATAAAACTGTATGGAGATGAGATTTTTATGGAAGGATTTTGTATTTTTGGTGAAGCTATATTATTATTTTTTAAAAACTACTGAATAGTAATGAGCCTTGCGAAATAATATATGGGAAGTGCTAGCTTCAGGCTTATCCTTAGAGGCATTATTTCACAAACAGGGACCTGTTTAGTCTATAAATGTGCTAGAGTCCATGCACATAAAAATTTATACCAAAATAAAACTGTATGGAGATGAGATTTTTATGGAAGGATTTTGTATTTTTGGTGAAGCTATATTATTATTTTTAAAAAACTACTGAATAGTAATGAGCCTTGCGAAATAATATATGGGAAGTGCTAGCTTCAGGCTTATCCTTAGAGGCATTATTTCACAAACAGGGACCTGTTTAGTCTATAAATGTGCTAGAATAAATCAGATTTTTATTTGTCCAGCTGTCCTCTAGTTTTACCATCAATATATGCTAGAGTTTATCGATCTACTGTAGCTTTATTTTCCTGAACAATCACTATCTCCTTGTGAACCTTTAGTCAGCTAATTAGTCATCTTGGATGTTTTGATGTTTCTAATCGTCTAATAATTCCTGGTCCTAAGGAATATCTGCCAGTCAAATAATTTTGTTTTTCTCTATGTAAGAATTCCCAAGCAATGAAACTTTATTTCCATGTATTGTTTCCATATTTTCATTCTCAAAATGTAGTACTATAATTTATAAGATCCTATTCCCTAGATCCTGAGTAGCTACCAATTTAAATTCTGCAGAAATTGTGGCTTGCTGGATTCTCGAAGGGCATACAGGAGATGCACAGAAAGGCATCTTTGGTCCTTGAGGATGCAGTTAGAAATATTTACACTGTTGTAGCATTTTGTGCTGGTAACAAGGTTATGGAGCTCTACAGATTGCAATTACAGAAAATATTCAAGCAAAGCTTCCTTCTTGGAATGGGTATTGGTTTTGGCTTCGGCTTTTCACAGTTTCTTCTTTTTGCCTGTAATGCTCTTCTTCTCTGGTACACTGCAGTCGCTGTTAAAAATGGCTATATGAATCTACCAACTGCTCTCAAAGAATACATGGTGTTTTCTTTTGCAACATTTGCACTTGTGGAGCCTTTTGGCTTGGCTCCGTATATACTCAAACGACGAAAATCTCTTACTTCAGTATTTGAAATTATAGACAGAGTGCCTAAGATTGACCCGGATGACAACTCGGCATTGAAACCCCCTAATGTTTATGGAAGTATCGAATTAAAAAATGTTGATTTTTCTTATCCTACTCGTCCAGAAGTGTTGGTATTGAGCAATTTCAGTCTTAAAGTCAGCGGGGGACAAACTATAGCTGTGGTGGGGGTTTCAGGGTCTGGAAAGAGCACTATAATATCTTTGATAGAGAGATTTTATGAGCCAGTTGCTGGTCAGGTTTTGCTGGATGGTCGTGATTTGAAACTTTACAACTTGAGATGGTTGAGGAACCACATGGGTCTCGTTCAGCAGGAACCAATTATTTTCTCAACAACCATACGGGAAAATATTATATATGCAAGACACAATGCAAGTGAAGCAGAGATGAAAGAAGCAGCAAGAATAGCAAATGCACATCATTTCATCAGCAGCTTGCCTCATGGTTATGACACACATGTGGGGATGAGGGGCGTGGATCTAACCCCAGGACAGAAACAAAGAATTGCAATTGCTCGGGTTGTGCTTAAGAATGCGCCCATTTTGTTATTGGATGAAGCAAGCTCATCCATTGAGTCTGAGTCAAGCCGAGTGGTACAGGATTCTCTTGATACATTGGTCATGGGAAACAAAACAACCATTCTGATAGCTCATAGAGCTGCTATGATGAAGCATGTTGACAACATTGTTGTACTTAATGGAGGGCGAATCGTTGAGGAAGGGACCCATGATTCATTAGCGGCAAAGAATGGCTTGTATGTCCGTTTGATGCAACCTCACTTTGGGAAGGGCTTGCGTCAACACAGACTTGTTTAGATGGGGTTTGTGATTGATTGTATTTTATGTTTGTTCCACTAGAAATCTGCCATAACTTGGCGGAAGTGTTGGTGACTGCCGGTTCTAGAATATCAGTTGGTAGGAGTTCACAGGTAAGACAGATGAGAACAATGTGGCTTTGTGATGATGTTTATATGGCAGGGTGAGTGTTGATGTGGCAGCAGCGGCAGCGGCTTTCACGAACAGGTGGTGGCTTTGGCAACCACATTGTGCAAAATTTAGGTTTGAGACAGTAGGGTTTTTCATAGTTCAGTTAGCCTATCTCTCTGGATTAGATGCATATTCTTTCGGAGGCAAGCATCACAAGATTAGGATCGTGTATTGTCTCCGTGGTGTATTGATTTGTTATGATTATAGTGTGGAATGGAATTAGCTGTAGCCTTCGTCTGAGGTGGTGTTTTTTTTTTTTTCAGCTGTGTGGCGAATGAGCTTCTGTAACTCTCTCTCTCTCTCACCTGGCCATTCTCACTAATTTTCTTGTTGTATATCTTTCTTACGTTTGTAAAAGTAGTGGAAGGTTTGAAAGAGGGGAAAGTGAAGGCATTTATTCAGACTTGCTTCTGCATATAAATAGATTAGATAATTTATCAGTACTCCTTCGCTGCATCACCCCTTAGGCAATCTAAGTTGCACAAGGCTGTCACTACTTTTTCGAGTTGAAACCTTCTCAATCCCAACAAATATTGTTCTCTTGAACAGGAAAAAATTAGATAATCCAGGGAATGCATGTACAATGAATTTATTGATCATACTTGACAAGGTAGTGTTTGCTTATGATAGTGTTTCTTAAGGGTATGAGATAGTGTGTGGGCCGAAGTTTTTTCTCCCATCCAAACGCATTCATTGTGGTGGTCCACCTGCCCCTACCCGTCCACCCTAACGGCAGGGGTGCATTGTGGTGGTCCACCAGCCCCTGCCCGTCCACCCTAACGGCAGGGGTGCTTGACATTACACCAGATGGTCCACCTGCCCCTGCCCGTCCACCCTAACGGCAGGGGTGCTTGACATTACACCAGATCAAGGATTGAATCCTTTGATATGACTTTGTCATGGGTCAAATGCTTGCGATTCAATCTAAAAAGTTAAGCTATTAGGTGGTGTTAACACCCGCGCTTATATGCCTAAGCCTAAGATCCCACTTCGTCATGGGCCAAATGCTTGCGATTCAATCGAAAAGCTTAAACTATTAGGGGGTACTGACACCCGCGCTTATATGCCTAAGACCCTCCTGGAACAAGAATCCAAGACATGTAGCTATTGTAGTTTAGGTGGGTGACAAATTTGTGACTCCAGAGACCTTGATCCGAACGAGCATACAATGCACGCCTTCTTAGCATTACAATGTGTGGTTTCAGATCCATCAACCAATAGTGTTTGGAGTTTTAGATGGATTTGCCTTGGTTATATACAAAATTCAATAGCTGTTTGTTTCCGGGGAAAAAGAGATCACATCTTTGATGTGAGAGATTCGGCAACTTATGTAGCAACATTGCATTTCAGATGTCAAGCACCTTGAAGGAGTCTGCCACCACTTTGAGCTTGTTGCGGACTCTTCTCCACCGCCTTTCATTTGCTCCCACAATGAGTGTGTAATATCTCCCTACCCAAATTCCAAAAGTCCAAATTTCAAAAATGTGAGTTGGTAGGAGTAAATTAAGAAAGCGGTTATATACCATGACTTTTTAATCATCTAAAAAAAAGTCTATATATCATAATTTTTTTTGGTTGTAAACATTATAATTACCTACAATTTTTTATGATTTTTATTTTTTTGTTAGAAAAAATCAAGGGTCAAGATTTATATTCCCAATTATCAACAATCATGGAGAATCTAGCAATGTAGCAAGTATAAGAAAAAAGAAAAAGAGTAATTTGTTACGGCAAAAAAACAAAATTGAAAACTCGATGGGGAAATTGATTTTCTGATATTGAACATAACTCTAATATTAATAAGAAAGAGTTCATCAAAAATATGAAATGACTCATTATATATCAGAACTGTACGTATATGTGGGAATGGATGTGGCAAACAAAAAAAAAAGCCAATTTATATGCACTTTTCCTCCTATGTGTGTGCACATTTGCTTGCATATGAGCATGAATGTATATGTAACATTGAAATCCCACATCAATGAGAAATACTAACCACTGAAGCATATGACAACACAGTTGTAACTTAAATCCATGAAAGGAATACTTTGGGATGTTATAAAATCATACCATTTCCAATTGCTATGGTTGCAAAAGCTGCTCGCGAGAAGTTTGGAGATGTGAGCACATACTCAAAGGTACAGTAGTTTTTCCCATCAATGGTTCGCTGCAGTCAGTAAGTACTCAGTAGAGTTAAAAGAAGGTAAACTTGCTATATATATTCAAAAGTTCAAGCAAACGCGCACACAACCACAATATTGCTCCTCATAGAGCTCGAACACTCAACCTTCTCTTTGGAGGGGTCATACCAGTTTAGTTTGGAAGACATTTGGAGCTCTGAATATGCCTAATTGTTCTATTTAAACAATGTAAGCATGTGTGAGAAGATACAAACCTCCTGCATATCGAATATATTTGCTATCTGATTTGGTGCAGAGTAAACACGTCTCACTAATTTGGGAACAACCTTCAAAGTAATGAAACTGGTCAGAGATTATCAGAAGAAATCGAAACAACAGAGAAGAACCGGAAAAAAAAAAAGAAAAAGAAAATTGCAGTATTCACCTCTTCCATTGGACCTAAATCATGTATGTCCTTCTTATCAGTTGGGAGGAAACTCAGTCTAACATTTTGTAATTGCAAATATCGGTCTTTAAACGCCGAATCATGACCTCTGAAATCAAATTCCTAAACAAAAGACATCGTAAATTCTATCTAGTTTGAGCTAAATTGAGGCTTCTGTTTTAAGGACAACTTACCCTCCAATCTGAGGGGTAATAGTATGAGTAGCCATCTGATAAGTCAACAAAAGCATCATAGTTCTTCGGCATTTCTACATCATAAGAAAAATGCAAAGGTGTATATAGTTCAGAAGATATATATACAAAGCATAAACTATTTGGGAATCTATTGAATGATTTATTAATGGAAGTGCCATTCTTCATGAACTTTGTTTCATGTAATCATAAAAGATTGGAAAATTGTATCTTCAAGAATGTCCCACCTCATCATAATGTGCATTTTGAATGAGATTAGAAGGGTTGTTTTAATTTTATAGAAAAAAAATAATTGATTTCTGTTTTGAGACGAAAGAATTGAAGTGATAGTTGTTTTTAGCTTTTTATGATGGTGATACATAATATTCCTCCAAAGAATACACATTATGTATAAATTTAAATACAAATCATGATATATACCTTCAGCAAAAAGGGAATTTGCAGGGAATAAACTCAAAGCTAACGCGCCGCCTACTCCAAATAGTAATGGCCTTCTGTTGCAACTTACTGAAATTTCTCATATGTGATCACAACAATCATCAAAAACAAAGATTAGGTTATAAGAAATTATATTGTAGATTCAACCTTAAGCTTAACCAACATTATTGTTCCAATTTACTACTACATTTTAAAATAGTAATAGTAATAATAAAAATAAAAATAAAAATAAAAAATTTGTTGTGGATAGAGAATCCAGATGAAAATAATCAGTCCAAACATAATGGCACAAGGTTAATTGTAGATTCCCCATATGTATTATTGAAAGTTAACCATGAAGATGACAATCATCAAGCCAAACAGTATAGTGAACTCAAAAACTAGAACCTAACAACATAGGGCCTATTTGGTTCAGTTTTCTAAAACAGTTTTCAAAAACTCGGAAAACAAAAATTGTTTTTTACAGCACTCTCTGAAAAAGGCCTTTTATTAACTGATTTTTTAAAAAACAATTTTCAGAAACCATCAACCAAATAAATTTTTGAACAGTTTTAAGATTTTCAATTCTCAAAAAATAGACAAGCCTTGTATTTTCTTGTTTTTAGCATAAAATACTTAATTTTAATGTTGAAATTGAAACGGAAATGATGTGGGTGTTTTCCAAATACAAATTCTGTACAGAAAAAATAGCTAGGAATGGATTTTATAAGAAGTAAATTGTAAGAGTCAGCATATATCTACAGTTATAATTCCACAGAAATCTACATCTAATTTTCACCATAAAACCCTCACTCTGTGGCCAAAATCAATTTGGGCATCTCTCAAATACAAAATGTTCCATGGAACTACAGTAGCCAGTTGTGCAAGAGAAATATATATATATATATATATATAGGCATGGAAATTGTTGAGATGAGTGTCTTACTTTCTTCATTGAAGGTTGTGTCTGTTGAGCATGTGATAATATTATGTGAAGAAAGTGCATTAAGCCGAGGCACGTTGGTGGACTGAGGCACATTTAACTGGAAATTTATGAAAGATTGAGTACATGATAGCTCATGATTGACAGCAATAAATACACACACACACACATATATATATATATACATATATAATGAAGAAAATATTGTATAGTTTGGACTGACCCCTTTAGATAGAGTTGTTGAGGCCAAGCTCAGTGAGAGTGATGAAACTGCCATCTCAGCCCCTGAGAATAAGCTCTACCTCTTACTATTAAATAGTTATACGGATGGTATAGTTTTCACTTCCCGACTGGTTAGAGAGATTTTGCTCATGTGGGTGTCTTGTTTTTCTTCTTTTTCCTCCCATTATTTCTAGTAGTAATATGGATAAGACAATTTATGGTTAGCGGGAGAGAACTTGCACACGTGGGAGTCACGTGAATGAAATGGATAATGGGCTTTTAGTGCAGCCCACTAAATTCTGGCCTTTTAGGAATGCAAATTTTGTGATAATTTAAAGGGTTAACAGTTAACACCGACCTCCTTGCGTTGAAATAACCACATGTTAAATTACCATTCTGCTCCACTAAAAGTTTTCTTAAATGCTTTACATTTTTTATCAACAAAACTCTAATTTATCCTAATACCGTCTTCTCTCTGCCGGACCCAAATCCTCTCCGACTAAGAGTCTCCTTGTAATGGCTAAAAGTCTTCACTCTAGTAGATTCAAATCCTCTCCAGTGAGGAGTTTATTTGTAACGGATACCCACCCCCTTTATATGTTCACCCAAACTTGGGCGCTTAGCGTGACACCGAATCAATGATTGAATTTGGCTTTGATAGCAAATGTAACGGGTTGGACACTTGCCTCTAACCTAAAAATCTAAACTATTTGATAGTGCTGTACACCCATCTTTATATGCTCAAGGCCTTTCCCATCCAGATTCGATGTGGGACAAGTTAGCCCCTCTAACACTCCTCCAATCTCTCTAGTGACGACGTTTGTTACTATTAGTGATAACTTATGTTATTACAATCACAAATATCTAATGTTAGTGAAATGAGTGACATTAGGTATCATTGATATCACTCATTTTAGTAACGTGAGTTACCATCGATAATTAAAAATGTTGTCACTGAGGGAAAATCTTCATTGGAGAGGATTTTTACTCCACTTTACCCCCTCTCTTAAGAATAACCATCTCCATTTTCTCTCTCTAAACTAGAAGTGATTATTTTCTCTCCAAATTTCCAACATGGTTGCCTAACCATTATTCCGGTTTTGTGATTCTCCATCTCTTTCTACCTTGTAATTAACTTCAAAAAAAAAAAAATCAAAATATTTAAAATGGTGAAAATACCCAATAATGTGCCCATTCATATTCACAAAGGAAAAGAACCATTTGAGATTATCACAAGTTTACAATAACCCATTTTCATATTTGTTTAACAAGAGGAAATGGATGTGGGTCTCACTTGTAATTCGAGAATTATTGCATGTATTGTGTTAAAAATTTGAACAATATTTGTCTTCGTATTTAAATCTCATTCTTAGTATTGATATGACACAATGATAATATGATACGAGTTATTTTTTAAAATTTAAAATATGTGAAAAAAAAAATCTTAACTTTCTCTCTCATATTTAAAATTTAAAATGAATACGTTGTGCCACATGTGAAGAAGATTACTCTTCACTAGTGTAGACACAAATATTGTTCTAAATTTTTTACTTTATGTGTTACATATATGTTGAAGTAAGTTTGTTATATTGGTATTGCATTCTCAAAGTGTTAGTACTGTATTCAGTGATGGAGCCAAAACTTATGTGTGGACATTTGTAAGATCATACTTATATATTAGGGTGTTTTTAAAATTTTAGTAGACATTTGTATAATTTTACAAAATTATTAATATAAAGTACAAATAAAAAAATTTAATAAGGACATTTGCCCCCACCCAGCCCTCCTTTGTTCCGTGCCCGATTGTGGTGTCGAAATAATGGTAATGCAACCGTTGTGCTAGAAAAAAAATATAAAAAAAATAAAACCATTGTGCCATTTTGATATAATCTCTTTTCCTTCAATCATGGTAAAAGCAGAACTCATTGTGTATGATAACGGACCATTGCATGGAACAGACCGCACTTGTACCATTGTGACATTGTAGAAAAGAAAAGTCGTCATTTTGTATTCCTCACATTTGTCGATTAATTGGTTGACTTGACCGAACAATGACCCCTAATAAAAAATGGAGATGCACAAAAGGTTCTGCCTTTTCTTGAAGATAAAATAATTATGAAATTAATTAATGATCAGCCCACTAGGTATCAACTTTTATTACTCCATATCACACTTTCCCATGTAGTATAATTAAAATTTAATGCTATTACTCAGTTCTTGTTCAAACAGTCATGGACCATAGTATTATGGAAATAGCAGCTTCACCACCACCAATCATTACTGGTCAACAAATCCGAACTCCCCCCTTTACCTTTCTGAGACTCTCTTTTGTATACCTATCTCTCTCTCTCACTGAAAATGGATTGCATTACTAGGTATGTTTTTTCTTATTCAATCTAAACTTGCATTATATTGCTATGAGGAATTTCAAGGCATTTGACAATGAAGAGATGAATATGTCAAAATGGGTTGTTCTTTTCTACCTTGTATATGTTACCTTTGCTTAATTTTGTATTCTGTGTGAATGAAGAAATGGGTGATACAAATGGGTTGTGTTTTATCTGCCTTCTATGTGTTCTTTGTTTACACTCAGTAGTTTGCAATTCTACCATTCTTGTAGACAATTTTTTGATTAATTGTGGGGAATGGAAAGCTATAAAACTCGACGATGGCCGGGTTTTTGAACCTGATTCTGGGAATTCTAATATTGGTTTGTCTAGTAATTCTCACATTGTCTTTTCAAACACTGAAATGGGCGTGTCAAAACTTTACACTTCTGCTCGGGTTTTTACTAGAAGTTCAATATATACAATTAGCACTAAGCAAATTGGTCGCCATTGGCTACGATTACACTTTTACCCAGTTGAGAATAGTCTATACAACTTGGAATCTGCCGTTTTCTCTGTTGTGGCCAATGGAATTACTCTGCTTCATGGGTTCTCCTTTTTGAAATTGGGCAAAAACTACCCTCTCCTTAAGGAATATGTAATTGAAGTGGGTGGTTTGAGTTCGGAAAAGTTACTACTCACATTGTCTCCTTGGGATGGTTCAACTGCATTCATCAATGGAATAGAGATTGCATCTGTGCCCATTGGGCAGTTCCCTTTGAGTGCAGTTCCAATACCATTGGGGCCATCATTTGATATCCCAACCCATGTTGCTTTTGATACGACTTATAGAATTAACATGGGAGGTCCACTTCTGACTCCGAATAATGATATGTTGTGGAGGATATGGGAATCAGATGAACCTTTTCTTGTGAATGCTGCTTCAGCTCGAAATGTTTCCACTGACCCCAGTTCAGTTAAGTACCCTGCTGGGGTGTCGGTTGAAATTGCCCCGAATTTGGTTTATGCCACTGCCCAAGAAATGGCAGATGCAAATGTCTCCGATCAGAACTTTAACATTTCGTGGGAATTTGGAGTTGATGAAGGCTTTGCTTACCTTATTAGGATGCATTTCTGTGACATTGTTAGTGTAGCTCTTAATAGTTTAGTTTTCAATGTCTACATTAACAACCAATCAGCTTTGGAGTCTTTTGATATCTCAAGCAAGACAATGGCACTATCAGCAGCCTACTTCATAGACTTTGTTGTCAATGTTTCGATGGGTTCACATCAGATTTTAGTTCAAGTTGGTCCTCCCAGTCTAAGGGATCTCCCAACAAATGCAATTCTGAACGGTTTGGAGATAATGAAAATGAGCAATCCTTATGATAGCCTTGATGGGAATTTTAGTGCATATATCGTTGTTTCCAAGGCCCCCAAGAATGACAAGCATGTGATGCTAGTGCTATTTTCTCTTTTAGGAGGTTTTGCAGCTTTGGTACTTTGCACAGCACTTTTTATTCTTTATTTTTGCCATCAGAAGAGGCCAAGGCGTCAACCTTCATCCTGGTTCCCGCTCCCTACCCATTTAGGGAATTCAGATACCAGAGCTTCAGCTGGCAGTTTTGCTTCAACCTCACCTTCTCTTGGCGGGCGCATTCTAGCTTTCTCAGAAATTCGTGAGGCGACAAAGAACTTTGATGAGAGTTTGGTGTTGGGTGTGGGTGGATTTGGAAAAGTTTATAGAGGAGTACTAGAAAATGGGGTTGTGGTTGCTATAAAGCGTGGAAACCCAAGATCCCAACAAGGACTGATTGAATTCAGGACAGAAATTGAGATGCTAACTAAGCTTCGTCACAGGCACCTGGTTTCTTTTATAGGCTACTGCGAAGAACTCAATGAAATGATCCTCGTTTACGAGTTCATGGCTGGTGGTCCCCTACGGAAACACTTATATGGATCAGATCTTCTACCTCTCACTTGGAAACAAAGGCTTGAAATTTGCATTGGAGCTGCAAAAGGATTGCACTATCTTCATACTGGAGCAGCAGAGAGTATCATCCATCGCGATGTTAAGACAACCAACATACTGCTTGATGAAAATCTCACAGCAAAAGTGGCAGATTTTGGATTATCTAAGCTAGGACCAACTCTAGATCAAACCCATGTAAGTACTGCAGTGAAGGGAAGTTTCGGGTATCTTGATCCTGACTACTTTCGTCGACAGCAACTCACAGAGAAATCTGATGTATATTCCTTTGGGGTAGTACTAATGGAGGTTTTGTGTGCTCGGCCAGCAATTAACCCTGCTCTCCCTAGAGAGCAAGTTAACATAGCTGAATGGGCTATGAATTGGCAAAAGAAGGGCCAACTAGAGCAGATAATAGATCCCCATCTTGTGGGATCTGTTAATCTTGATTCTCTAAGAATATTTGGCGAAACAGCCGAGAAGTGTTTGGCTGAATATGGGACTGAGAGGCCATCAATGGGAGATGTTTTATGGAATTTGGAGTATGCTCTTCAGCTGCAAGAGGTTTCTATACAAAGTGTTGCAGATGGGAATAGCGCAAATCATCTTCCAGATATCCCCGATTTGATATCCTACATTGAACCTGGTAAAGGGGATGGTGTTGATGGTGTTAGCGATCACGAGTCTGATGCAACAGCAGCAACAACAACAACAACAACAACAGCAACTGGGGTGTTCTCACAGCTGATAAATCCAAAGGGAAGATAGCTCTAATGGGGTAAGCTTGTTTATAGCTCTTACAATGTAGGCCTTGTTTACTCTTCTTGCCAAGAATGTTTAGCGATTGCTTTCCACTTACACTACTAGAAGGAAGATGTTTTTTGTTTTATATAAATAGTCAGTTGTTGATCATCACTTCCAGTAACCTCAATGTCCAGGTCGTAGGTATATCAATGTTGCATTGATCTTTGTTAAACAGAGGAGATTTTGAGATAAAATTTTGTATATGCTGGAACCTTCACTTATTGCATCCTGATGGATATTGCCACATAAATGATTTGAGTCTTTGAAAGCCTCTTTTATTGTATCTTTTTTGCTCATTAGTATATAAATTAACAATTTAAATGTGTGCACATGCAAATGAGATTGTAAAAGTCTGTTAATTTTACTAGATCATTCAATGGTCCTTGGTAACTAAAATCCTATAGTTTATTAAAACAAACAAACAAAATAAATGTTTTTCATTTCATTGGAATCTTCATTAATATATGTGTCAGGATCTGATCAATCATCCAAGTTTGTATTAATAATAGCATATAACAGGAACCAAGTGTCCTCTTGCAGTGAATGCTTTAACTCTTTTCTGGTGAATTAGCTGCTTAGAGTTGTTATTTTCTCTAATTTCATCACGGCAGTTTTTGGTTTATTGGACTCAAAGGCCCTGTGTGGAAGACCCTCTAATCCTCTTGTGGCAAAGTGCACAAACATTTATAAAAAATAAAGTCTCTAACAAGTGTCCTAATATTTGTAAGCAGAAGTATTCAAGAAAATATGACTCAGTAATTTCTAGTAACCTTTATGGTGATTTCTGATAGACATTTTAAGTGTTCTTCCAAAGTGGAAGCCGTAAGTGAAAAATAGGATGTAGATGATTTTTTTCTGATCTCCAAAGCAAATATCAGAACTGCTAGGTGCATTGTTGGAGTTCTGCAGGAATTTCAAGATGTATGTTGTCTTGCAGTCAGCTATGAGAAAAGTACGGGATTCTTCTCAAAATCTGTGAAAAGGAAAATGGGTTTACGAGAGTGTTGAAGATGAAATGTGGAGAACTTCCTATGACTTACTTAGGTTTACCTATGCTTGGTAGAGGTTTGAAACATGGGGATTGTAAAGGCTTGTAGGATAAGATCTCTGCTAAACTCAATGGGTGGGGCTCTTTAAATCTTTCATTATCTGGAAGAATTGGATTAATAAGATCAGTGATTTTTTCCATCATCCAGTACTGGTGTTCATCATTTAAACTACCAACATATAGGGCTGCAAGGACAATACCAAGGAACTTCACTTGATGAAATGGAGCAAAGTTACCTTTCCTAAGGCAGAAGGGGGTTTTGGTCTCAGGAAAATAGCTGAAATCGGTAGAGCTTCAAACTCTTGTCTATTTTGGGATTTTCTTCAAGGAAAGAATAGAATTGGGTACTCAATTTTCATGTTTATGGACTTGTCTGGTGAAACAGAAACACTCCATGCTATGGAAGTTAGAGATTTCATGGCTCAAAGTGTACAATTCCAAATTGAAGATGGTAGATTTTCCCTAGATCCTTGGTGGAATGGCTCCTCTCTTCTTCAATCATTTGGTCATAGGATCATAAGGCAATTTGATATGTCCAAAGATGCAAATATTAGTGAGGTTCTTTATAATGGCAGTTGGAAAAAACCTGAATTTAGCTGTTGATGCTAATGGATTGTGGCAATTAGTTTCTGCTGTTCAAGTACATCAAGGTTATGATGTTATTAGATGGAAACATGGTAATGCATCTTTAAATTGTTTTGGAAATACCAGATAACTCAAGCTCCTAAAAAGTCTTGGGCTAAACTGGTTTGGAATGGTGGAAGGCCAGCAACAAATGTGTCTTCCAGTTAGTATTACAAAATAAAATTCCAACCTTGGCAAATCTTCAAAGCAGGGGTTGATGTACGGTTTCTATTTGTCACAACTGTATGGGTAATTCTGACACAGTGGATCACCTTTTTTTCAGCTGCAGTTTTGCTCAAAACATTTGGAGATGGATAGGTGATCTTTTTAATTTGGATTGGAGGCCAGTGACAAATTTTGATCAATTGGTGCATTGGTTTGTAACCTAGACTGTTTATCTGGTCATTTACATTTGTACTCCTTTGAATCTTTCTTTGATCTTTTGTTTCTTTTTGCCAGTTTTTGGAAATGGGCATTTCTAGTGATGTTGGCCAGGTTCTACTATAGTTGTTGTGTTTGTGTTCAGAGAGTATCACCTCTTTTTGTCTGCTTTTTTGTTAATAAACTGATACTTGGGGAAAAAAAGGATATAGAATTTACTAAGAACTTCTACTTTGTTAGTTTTTATAAACTTCACCCTGTTAATTAGCGCAAAGCTAAAGTTGTTTCATTGTAACCTAGAGGTCACGGGTACGAAATAAGAAAATAACTCTTCATACGTGGAGGCAACTCTATGTACATTTCACCCTCTTCAGATCCTGCAATGACGGGATCCTCGTGCCCTGATTTTTTATTCTATTTTATTCTATTATATGCAACAAATTGCATGCAATCATGCAGTGCCTCCCGATAGAAACTCACATTTAGGACCTTGTTCTTGAAATTTTAACAATGTTTAGCAATGTTTAGACGATATTAATAATTTAATCCTTACCTTTCGGAATAATAATAATAATAATAATAATTTAATCCTTATCTTTCGGAATAATAATAATAATAATAATAATAATAATAATAATAATAATAATAATTCAATCCTGAGCCTATTGTTCCATAAAGTGATGATCTAAGTTCGTTGACCTTCATAATTTACTTGGAGAGTCATTCTTTTAGTGCTTATAAGAGTTGTGATACATAGTTCTATAGTCTGATCCAACTCAATTTATGTGAGTAGAAAATAATATTATGATAAGTATATATATAACCTTATATAATCTTATAGCTGGATTGATCTCTTCAAATCCTGATACAAATCAAATCATATCACAACATATGATTTTATTGGGTTTTAACGAGTCAACTGTTCAGATTCAGTTTTAAAACACTAGAAAGAATTCTATAAAATTTAGTCGATCTCAGTTGAACTAAGTATATGTATATATGTATATATATATATATATATAGTAATAACGCATTTATGTTTATGATACTAAAACCAACTGAGAGAGCTCGCTGGTTAAATGCTTGTAAAACCATTAGAGTGACGATGGAATATATAACCTTATAGTTCATTGAAGAACAATGTTTGGCTCACAAGTGGTTTGAGGTCGTTGACCAATCAATGGTCGACCTGAAACGCGGGCGTGCCAGAGTCCGAATGGACTCAAAGATTTTTGTACCAAACTATTCCTATTGGGTCGAGTCGTCGACCTCAGCTGGTTCAGGCGAAAGTTGGAAGGTAGGAATGACCCCCTCCTTGAGGTTACTATTGCTTTTGAAGAAAGGACTTTAGAAGTTCTTTTGATAAGATTTGCAAATAATGTAAAGGGACAACATTTATACCTGAGTCTGTAACACCTTCTTCATTAATCTTGTGAAACAATTACAATGATCAATGTATTACAAGCTTTGATTGAAAGGAAATGGTTGATTTCTAACAATAAAAACTAAAGATAGAACAATACTGGGAACTGAAATTGAGAATCTAAGTTACTGGTTTGGAAGAGAAACTAAAGATTCTAATGCTAAGAAAACAAGTAAATGTTAAGCTGAGTCTGAAAGCTAAGAAAGCTGAATGAAGTAAATTGCTAAGTGATATGAGTGATATATGATTTAGAGATCTGATGGTCGTGGACCTCTTCTTTGTAGAATTTGCATCAGTATTTATAGAGGCCATTGGACTGATCATGTCCCTTTCAGTCCGTCCTTCTAGACAATAAATGGGTGCAGGTTGAAGGTGATCTTCCAACTACATTGCTGAGCCTATTTTGGCATATAAGCACACATCTCTATGGACAGATAGAGATATATATCTGGCATGACATTCTTGGCTTTGGCTTGTGAAGTCTTTCAAGTTGTTGACTTAGGTTGCTCTCTATTTCCAGCTCTCCTCAACCACCAAGTCTGATTCTGACTCTGACTCTGGATTCCTCTGACCATTCTGATTGTTTCATCAGAAGTGGGTGAGATTCTCCCATTTGAAGCTTCGAGTATTTGAACCTTAGAAATCGATCAAGTTGTCATTTCTATTTTTAGCTTTCATAGTCTCTAGACCTGACTTCTGGATTTTCGAGCCCTTGAAATTCGCAGCTAGTTCTACTTTGACTCGAATCAAATCTTCATTAGTTTCCAAGGCTTAAAACGAAGTTGATTCTATTTCGCCCAAACTTAGTCCTTTTAGGCGTGATCAAAACTTCTAGGCCATGAGTAGCCGAAAAGTTCTTAGACGACTAATCGTCGAGAGTCTTAAGCGATGAGATCGAAAGTCTCTTAGGCGACTCTCGTCGAGAGTCTTAGGCAACTCTTTCCTTAGGTCACTCTCTTAGGCGAGAAATGGTCAAAATATTCTTAGGCCATGATTGGCCAAAATCTTTAGGCGAGGAGTGATTGAGACTCGATTGGGCAACTTTCTCCTTAGACGACTTGATCAAGAATCTCTTAGGCGACTCTCGTCGAGAGTCTTAGGCGATGAGATCGTCGAGAGTCTCTAGCAATTAGTCATCGAGATTCTTAAGCGATGAGGTCGAGAGACTCTTAGGCGACTCCATCGAAACTCTTAGGTCACTTTCTTAGGCAAGAAATGGTCAAAATATTCTTAGGCCATGATTGGCCAAAATCTTTAGGCGAGGAGTGATTGAGACTCGATTGGGCAACTTTCTCCTTAGACGACTTGATCAAGAATCTCTTAGGCGACTCTCGTCGAGAGTCTTAGGCGATGAGATCGTCGAGAGTCTCTAGCAACTAGTTATCGAGATTCTTAAGCGATGAGGTCGAGAGACTCTTAGGCGACTCCATCGAAACTCTTAGGTCACTCTCTTAGGCAAGAAATGGTCAAAATATTCTTAGGCCATGATTGACCAAAATCTTTAGGCGAGGAGTGATTGAGACTCGATTGGGCAACTTTCTCCTTAGACAACTTGATCGAGAATCCCTTAGGCGACTCTCGTCGAGAGTCTTAGGCCACTAGTCGTCGAGACTCTTAGGCGGGTTGCTTAGGCGACTTGATCGAAATGCTCTTAGGCGATTCTCATCTAGAGTCTTAGGCAACTGGTCATCGAGAGTCTCTAGCAACCAATCGTCGAGACTCTTAGGTGATGAGGTCGAAACTCTTAGGCGACTCCATCGAAACTCTTAGGTCACTCTCTTAGGCGAGAAATGGTCGAAATATTCTTAGGCCATGATTGGCCAAAATCTTTAGGCGAGGAGTGATTGAGACTCGATTAGGCAACTTTCTCCTTAGATAACTTGATCGAGAATCTCTTAGGCGACTCTCGTCGAGAGTCTTAGGCGACTAGTCGTCGAGACTCTTAGGCGATGAGGTCGAAACTCTTAGGCGACTTGACGGAAAGTCTCCTAATCTTGGCCACGTGTCCCAATAACTTTGGCCATAATTTAGGTGTTAACAAACAATGATTGTGTTTTTTTTTCTTTTAAGCAAACCAACACACAGTAAAATTTTGTCCTATGACAGTGAAAAACATTGTTACTTGGGTGTGATCGGCATACATTTGCTTTCCGGCGCCCGGATCCTTTGCTGTAGGGGTTTTTTCCACACAATTAAATTAGTTTTTATTAGAGATATTTCAATAAAAGTCATAAAATACTATTAGATTAGTCTTATTATGATTTAATTATATTTAATGTGTGATTATTATGTTACATTTTAAACTTTTTATTTAGCTTTTAATACCTATATTAATACATATATTGATGGTTTCAACATGAGTTACATAGTGTGAACTTTATATAAAGGGGTTGTTTACTATATATATATATATATATATATATATATATATATATATACAGTAGTGTTCAAATGCTCCCTGGTGAGTAGGGAGTAGTCTACACACTTTTAACTCTAGCCTTCGGATTTAATCCTAAGACTGTTAATTAAAATAAGATTCTCCACTCTTATATTAGGAAACTTACCAAAATTTAATTTCTATTAAACACTAATAATGTAAAATGACAATAATAGACATTATTTAAAAAAAAACTGTTATGGAAACCCAAAAAATTATGAAAATTATATTCAATATAATTGTGGTTATCTCTATTATATATGGTACATAGAATTTAATATAAATAAAATTTAGATACAAGGTCTGGGATGATTGTTAGTGGTTTGAACAGTACGTTGACTTTGAATATTATTGTATATATATATATATCAAGGTATATTATTGTATATATATATATCAAGGAAGAAAATGCTGTCAGGATTTCCATGACACAAAACATAACACTAACCATTGATTGTAATCGTGGATTTTTGCATTCCCAGACTGTCCATTCTGGACAATTCAAAAATCATATCAAGACAACTTCACTAATCACATATAAGAGAGAAAATGTTTTATTGGATTTGATTCCATAAAGGAACCAATCACCAATTGCAACAAATAATTTGTTCCACGTCAAGGATAAGACAATCGTGTGTCAAAATATGATTCTTGGTCTATGGTAAAATGCACATACATGCAAGTTGTTCAACTTTTTTACTCTTACAAAAAAGTTAAAATACACACACACAAGCAGAATGTAAATCTGAAACATATATGATATTGTTTGTTATTAGCAAGATAAAATCTAGTATAAGAGTGGAGAACCACAATTATATTGAATATAATTTTCATAGTTTGTTATTACTTTTCGTCACTTTTAATTTAATTGTTTGTTATTACTTTTCGTTACTTTTAATTTATAATAGAGATAACCATAATTATATTGAATATAATTTTCATAGTTTCTTGGGTTTTCATAATAGTTTTTTTTATAAATAATGTCTATTATTGTCATTTTACATTATTAGTGTTTAATAGAAATTAAATTTTGGTAAGTTTCCTAATATAAGAGTGGAGAACCTTATTTTAATTAACAGTCTTAGGATTAAATCTGAAGGCTAGAGTTAAAAGTGTGTAGATTACTCCCTACTCACCAGGGAGCATTTGAACACTACTGTATATATATATATATATATATGTATATGTATATGTATATGTAGAGGTGTGTTTCAAGAAACCTATCAATCTCTCTCTTCCTTCATTTTGTTGTAATCATATTACATACATAGATTACAAAAAATCCAGGCTCTCGCTCTTCTCGCGACTTTCTTTTGAGGAAGTGGTTAAACATTTAAATTTCTTTATTTTTTTAAATCGATAAACAGAGTGATGAATCTGAATTTGAATCCAGTAAAACTAAAATCAAATATAGTTCCCAATGATTGTGATAATTGAAATTACAAAAAAAGGGTTTTTGTAATCGAATCAACATTGGATTGTAAGTGGATCTTATCTAACATTACGACAAAAGGGCCACCATCATCAAAAGATGGTATGAGTAATGAGTGCCTTCTCTCTCTCCTCAATTCATTCATTTTAACCTTTTTCTCACTCTCTCTCCTCAATTCATTCATTTTAACCTTTTTCTCATAATGATTCACTTCACGTTTTGCTGCTGTAGGAAAATGATTTTTCATCCAAACCGTCCTTGTTGGGTCAGTGAGATATCAGTCTCAGTTTCACCGTTGATTTCTTGATATGACTTGTAAATTAACGGTACTGATATACTCAACCTTTTAATCACGTGTTGTGATCTTGTGGTGCAAAATCATCCACACCATGCAATCATTGTCACCACACCGACGATCGTGATGGATCATCCACTGGTCGGTTTACGTGTATTAATTAGTTCTTAGTGTATTGTTGTTTCTACATATTATCATACATTTTCAATTGTAGTAGTTAGATGAAGTAATTGTAGATCTTAAATAATTAAAAAATATTTTAGATTGCAGAATTATTTTTTTAATAATTTTTAATTGTTAGATAGACACTTTTTTCTTATTACCGTCCTTATTGCAATCGTGATAATTAAATAAAATAATTTTAAATTATAAATAATAAAATATATTTTAGATTGTAAAATTATTTTTTTAACAACTTTTCATCATCCTTAGATAGATGCTTTTATCTTATTACAATCCTTATTTATAATATAGATTGTAGCTTTGTGGCACCAGTAGACCCCACCAAATCAAACCTTTGGAGTAGTATTATAATATTATATATTTATTTTTTCGGCAGGTAATATTATATATATTCTATAAACACACACATATATACACAATTATACATTAAGAAAAAAAAAATGCTGTAACGAGGTTTCACTACGAGCTCACTGTTAGTACGCCATTTTTCATGTATAATACGTACGTATATATATATATATATATATATATAAATATTCAATGGTCGGTTACGTTACCCCCAAAAATTCTGCCGCTCATCTGTTGAGGTTCAAACGTTGAAATAGTAATGGACCCACCATGTAGCTTGGTCGGTTAATCATCATTAGATCGCCAATTCAGCAGGCATAAGCTATATCACCACCACACACGTGGCAATACAAGGACAACCAATGGGGTCCACCAATAGCCGTATATTACACCGACAAGTGGCTTAAAGCAATTGCCTTTTGTAGAATGTTTTTACCTGGAACCGATTATACCGGTTCCTTAGCCGTTAAATTCGGTATATATACATCCACTAAACAACTGAGCTATATCAAGCAAGAAGGTTTTTGCAAGCTCTAAAGCTAAGCCAAAAAAAATCAATTAAAATTACAAAATGCCGATTTACAAAATCGCAATCGGAACGCCGGGAGAGGCGAGCCGGCCGGATGCACTTAGAGCTGCGGTGGCAGAGTTCTTCTCTATGCTCATCTTTGTTTTCGCTGGAGAAGGCTCCGGCATGGCTTTTAGTAAGTTTTCCGGCCAATTAGCTCAAATTAACAACCTTGTTTTAGTTTTATCTGATCAATTTTGAACAACCCATTTGTTATAATAGGTGCTAGTCATATTCGGCTAAGGTATATTACCAAGTCACTGTACAATTACATTATATCTTAGGTTCTTATAGCTTTAATGTCTTTAGTCTTGACATTACATGGTCACACTTAAAAAAGAAATAATTGATGTCATGTAGTCTATATATATATATATATATATATAGACTCTCATCTATGGGTTTCACGGAAACTCTATGAGTACCATTTTCTTGTGTAACAAATTTTATTGAGGACTAATTAATGGAACGTTTTGGCAGACAAGCTTACAGACAATGGCTCTGCAACGCCATCTGGTCTTATAGCTGCGGCATTAGCTCATGCATTCGCATTATTTGTGGCGGTTTCTGTTGGTGCAAACATTTCTGGGGGTCATGTCAACCCTGCTGTGACATTCGGTGCCTTTCTTGGTGGAAACATAACATTCTTAAGGGGCATTTTGTATTGGATTGCACAATTGCTAGGATCAGTTGTTGCTTGCTTGCTTCTTAAATTCGCCACAGGTGGACTGGTAATGAATCTAATTAACAAATGCAAATGATAATGCAATATATATATATATATATATATATATATATATATATGTTCTGTCACATGACATTGTGCTTTACCCATTACAGGAAACCTCTGCATTCTCATTATCATCCAATGTATCGGTGTGGAATGCGTTTGTGTTCGAGATTGTGATGACTTTTGGGCTGGTGTACACGGTATATGCCACAGCAGTGGATCCAAAGAAGGGGGATTTGGGCACTATTGCACCCCTTGCAATTGGTTTCATTGTGGGTGCTAACATCTTGGTTGGTGGTGCCTTTGATGGGGGATCCATGAACCCTGCAGTCTCCTTTGGACCTGCTGTGGTTAGCTGGACATGGACCCACCATTGGGTCTACTGGGCTGGTCCACTCATCGGTGCTGCCATCGCGGCTATTGTCTATGATAATATCTTCATTGGTGAGAGCACCCATCAGCAACTTCCCACCACAGACTATTAAAAGCTTCTCTTGTTTTAATGTTTTGAGACCTCTTTCACTCTAGAGTTTTGGGGAAATAAAATTTGGGATGGTAATACAATTGTTAAGGCATGGACTTGTTGGTTTATGTTGGCATTCTTGTAGTTTTGTCAAGTGTTTGTTGTGTACTTAATTTTTTTTTTTTAATTTGATAGGAATGGGGAGAGTTTTTTTTTTTTGTCCATCTTGTGTTGATGGAAAGGTCTTGTCTGTTTCGATGTCATTTAATGTTGTTTACTTCTATCCAAACATGTAATCCAACATCTTAGAATGTGAAACAAAAATTGATGATTTGTCATACAACGTTCTACATGATTCAATGGAACAGGAACTCAGTTCCTATTGGTTCCTCAACATGCCATATAATATGATGATTTTTATTATATATCATTAGATTAACCAATGTATCTCACCAAACAAGTAGATGTCAACTACCATAATCTTTCCTTTTACTCTTTTCTTTTAGGTTGATTCTTCTAGTTTTCTGACATTGCTTTGGTTTGAAGTATAGTGTGATTATGGGATTTTGTCTTCTGCAACTTGCTCGGAAAGTTTAATCTTGTGGTGAGACAAAGTTTAAAGAGGTAACTTTTGTATTCATTAGTTTGCACAGTATTTACTTTTACCTCAAATTTGAAATATGGACTATTGCTTGAATTCAACCTGTCATTTATTTCCTCTCCTCTTCTTCGGAGGGTTCTCTGAGAAATTTTTGTTTTACTTGTGAGATTGTTCACAATGTGTTTGATATTTAGTTCTCTTCAAATCTTCAGTTCCCTCCTTTTAGTCCAACATTACAACTTATACTGATAAATTAATTTGTTAATACAATTCTTTGAAGAAATTAATCCAAGAACAATACTTGTATACTACAAGTTTATTCAACACTTTTTTGAGAAGGATGACTAGGATTTTGTTAGAAGTTCTATGATCATTCTTAGTTCGCTTGAGCGTGACTTGGAAATTCTTGTTTACCCTTGGGGAATTCCAGGTGAGGTTTGTCAATGGCTGCAATGTTAGCAAAGAGGATATAACCTTGGCTAAGTCAGATGGAAGCCTCTGGGTGTCTTAATGGACGAGCTCAACGAAATGGTTGAGGAAGCAAGCAAGATCTTCTGTAGTTCCATGTCACAGTAAGTCATGTTCCATAGGCCTTTGTATTCCTTATTCAAAAGGGAGTAAGGAACTGATTGAATTCAAGGATTTTATTAAGTAAACTGCCAATCAACTGGGCTAATGTTTTCTTCCACTGTCTTCAATCCCCCTTTCAGAATTTAGATTAGACACCAAATTAATTGTGGATTACATCAACTATAAGTATCGATAAAAAATGGTTTCCTTATTCAATCCACTGGTGCCCAAAATCCCAAGCACCAGAACTTTGTTAAGTTCAAACAAACACACATTTTTAATAGGAGCTCTAGTGTTTCCTTTCATGTCAACCAATCACGAGATAACAGATACTCCATGAACATCATGCAATGGTTTGCAAACCAGTAGCTTTCAAACATTAAAACTAGAAGCTTTTACAGGCTTGTATTATGTTTGACTAGAAATGAAGTATTTAGAAAGATACCGTGCAATCATGATCCTGTCAATAAATTATTCTGTCTACAAATCCATATGATCATGTCTTAAATGCCTGATGTTGTCTTCAACTTCTTCTACAAACTTATAGAAATACTTCCTTTTCTTTGTTTGGGATGCTGCCTTTCTCAGATTTCCCTTTCCTATTTGTTGTGGGATCCTCAACAATCTTCGTGAAAGGTTCCCATGTGATGCTACTGTGATTAGAGGCTTCACATTAAATTCTGCAAGCAAATTCTCTGCCAGGAAAATCACATCCTCTTCATCCCTCATTTCTTCCAATTTAACCACTTTTAGATGATTCAGTTGCACATGTCTCGTGATATGCCTCGAGTACTTGCAAGTGGTGCTTGGCATGAAATAGCTTTTGTAAGTATGGCTTTGATGCCTACTTAAAGGAAACCAATTGTCCCAAGGAGAGCAAATGTCCACAGGAGAGACTACATATTTGCTGACCTGTAAAATTCATTAGCAGGGTGTTATACTTCAGCCCAGTAAAGTATTTACAGCATTTGTAAAGAGCTTTTGTAAGTATGGCTTTGCTTAAAGGAAAGCACTTGTCCCAAGATGGAAGAATCTAATTTTTTTTTCAATAAAAATTGTTCTTGATTTCATTCATAGAAGAAGCTGCTTCCAAAAATTCCAACTAAAATCAACTGATGAAATTTTAAGTACCTTATGAACTGAGACTAGTTCCTGTTTTCAGTGAAAGAAACTTACATCTATGAAGAGTCTTTCTAAGGAAGGACACATTTTCAGGAAGGAGAACAAGGTAGCGATATTTTTTTGATTCATTGAACTATCAATCCACCATAAATCTTTTAATCTTGTAAAACACACCATGTGTGACCATGCCATCCCAATTTCCTGCAAAAACAAGTTCAGGCACAAATTATTATGGTCTCAGATATGTGCAACAGAACACTATAGATACTTTAAACCTACCTCGAATGTCCATCTACAAAGTGTAAGCCTTTCAACATTTTTTATCCTTTGAAGGAGTGAGTCAAAATCTTGGTACTTAAAGGGATTGTAGCCTGGGCATTTTCTGAAATCAAACATGGCATCTTTCAGTGAAAAATAGCCTTCCAGATAAAACCGGGGAAGTCCCCCTCTAATCTGAAGAGATTGAAGTTTGCAAGCTTTAATGCAAAGATCTTGCAGCTGGGGACAGTCCAAAACAATCAAATTCTGAAGCTTTGGAATAGCTTCAATGCATAGAGATCGCAATTCACTGTATGCTCTGATACTTAGAGATCGCAATCCATTACATTTTCTCAGAGTTAAGTTCTCAAGAAAATTTAATCTTGAAACAATAGAGGAAACTGTGTCACTGGTGAGATAGTTCACTGATGTTAATTTAAGAGTTTTGACTAGTGTCAAAGGGGGATATTTTTCATTAGTATATTGATAGCAGATAAGGTTCCATAAACTCTGCTCCAACCGCCAACTAAACTGCCTTGGGAGTTCTTGTTTTCCTTTAGACAAATCGAGATGAAGTTTTCTATTTAACCCAATGGAAGCGAAGAGGATCTGACCCTGTCCAAAGTGAAACTGAAGCCTTCGAGGGTTCTTTAAAGGATCAAGCTTATCAAACTGATTGAGAAAGTCAGCAAGTGTAGAACCGATGTCATCTTCAGTTCCGTGTTGCACTAATGTCCACAAATCATTCCATCGTGTGGAAAGAGTGCTGATTTTTACTGCAGAATCAAAAGGAAGCAAGGAAAGGATACGGCGAAGGATCTCATTGGGTAAATTGCTAATCAGATCATCAGTATCATTTTCCACAATAGAGAACCTGTTCCAAAATTCAACAATTTTCATGGACTTATATAGGACTGTCTAAAGAATGAAATTAGAAACAGAGAATCATTGCTTACTTTTGAGCATTCAAGGTGTCAGAATTGAACAGTTTGTTTCTTCTTTTGCTAAGGCTTGGATCCTTCTGATGCTTTCGATTCTTCTTTTTCTTTTGGAGCTTCTTGCCCATGTTGGATCAAATTTCAAGAGTATGGTGGTTGATTGACTAGGAAGTAGGAACTGTTATAAGGTTACTGCTTCATTATGCCATATATAAATACTGTTTCATTTTTGAGATAAAGACGACGGTAAAGACAAATCAAGAAAATACGAGGAATGAGCTATTTCATTTTTGAGATAAAGACGACGATAAAGACAAATCAAGAAAATACGAGGAATGAGCTGTCTTACTTAAGAGACAAGGAATTCCATCTGGCCTTTTGGATATAAACTATGTTCTTGTGATGTAGCATAGAAATTAAATCGAGGACTGATGGGGTGAAACTGTGTTGATTTAGTTAAGATGCTTAATGAACTTCACTGGAGTGCAGATAATTAATGAAGCCTTCCTCTTTAGGGCAATTCTCTCTTTTAAGTGTTTACTTGTTCCTTGTGTGAGTGTTGGAATGGGGGTTTGTCAGCACAAAAGCATCCCAATCCAGCAGGCCAAAGTTGCTATTTTTATTGTACATGCAGAATTTGAATTCCATATTCTTTCACAAAGAATACCTTTATTGTAAATAAACTATTTTTAAGTATGCTTCTCAAAATTGTTTCTTGTAGAAATTATATCCAACTGTTCTTTGTATCTATCGAAAGCATATATATTTTTTTGTTGTTGTTTTTTTAAGCATTATGTGACTGGTTATCCAATTATAGTAGTATAGCTATAGCATGACAGCTATATACCGGATGGAATTAAGTTTAAGTTCTTAGCATTTACCCATTGTGACTTATCAGCCAAAAAAAAATGTATTGTATGATCTTTGACTTTTTAATTGAATTATGAAAGTTGAAAGAAGTGCCTATATGTGTGTGTGAGAGAGAGAGAGAGAGAGAGAGATGTGGAGTTGAAACAACAGTGGTGCCTTACATATGGCACCTAAAGGCTTGTGGCTCAGAACTTTGTGTGACAGGGAGGTGGTATTTTTGTGTGGTTACTGATAACTTCTTAGTTGACAGTAGTGATGGTGTAGGTTGTGTAGCTGTGCTCAAATGTTTGGGAAAAAGTCACCCCAAAAAAATAAAAAATAAAAATAATTTTTGTGATTGCAATGTTTAATAAGTTCATGGAATTTTTCTGTGTAGAAGAACTTAAAGGTTAACAATATTATAATCACAATGGTTTGCAATTTGTTCAATGTACATGTAGATTCCTACAACAATATAAACAAAGAACTAGTTTAGATCTTGCTGAAGAGACAGAAGAGAGTAGTGTACTGGACCTAATGATGCGCAGAGCTTCAGATCAATATGGAAGGGTAGGTTTAAGTTTTGAGCAGCTTGTAAATTTGAGCGAAACCGAAGTAGAATTGATCACCTGATCTTCTGATAAGAAAATCAGGGATATTAATATATCCTTAAAATGTGTGCAAGTATGTGTTCGCCTGTGCTTGTGAAGAATATCACAATGTTTTTTACTGCTTAAACTGGTATTACTTGAATCCCATGGAGGTAATGATAGTCTCATAGTCCATTAAAATCTCATGCAAGGTTACTGACAATGAGGAAGTGGAATTTTCTGAGATTTCAGGAGAGCTCTCTTATATCCATGATCAGACCTCTTTGTTTTGATTAGCTTCTCATACAATTTCATTCCAAGGAATATGTTGTGTTTATAATTGAATCTATTATGGTGTTTACAATTAAGCATTTCAAATATGATAAAAAAATCCCATAACATTTTAAAATATATTAAAATACTTGATTTTGAATTTGGCTTGGCATGTGTCTCACTAACTGGTGGTTGTTTAGTACATCTATCATCTCTTTAATCCTCTTCTTATCATTCAAAGTGAAAGTTTATTTCCTCATATTAAAGTACTGCCTTTCCAATGACCACTTGATGAATCTATGCATATTCTCTTCCTGTAACCTTTTTGTTACCATATCCTGTTGGATCTTAACCATTTGCCACAAACAATTCCATAAGATTAATTCTTTTATATTGTTGCTGCAAGACCACCTTCTTGATTAGATGCTTTCTTACAAGCTTCAATCATTCTGTCTATTTTATGATGATCCAATTGTGTATTACTAGTAACTCTATATTTTGAAGTTGGATTTTGAATTTATAAAAGAATACAAGAAACATACAAGAAATGAAAATTTTCAGTTGATTGTGCAAAAGTCGAAAAATTATGTGTATTTGGGTGCTACTGTGGTGTCTAAAATCCCAAGCATCATAACTTTATCTTGTCAAAAGAACACTCAGTATTCAAACAGGAGCACTTTTTAAATATACACTTCTCTTTCTCATGAGAAGATTACCCATAACTCACTTTCTGATAAAATTTGCAGGTAAAAGAATTTGACATATTGCTAAATGGAAAAAGAAAAATCTGTTTCATGGTTAATAGTCACATATACCATTTGTGTTAATTCACTGAAATTTATTATCGATGAGCATTTTTTCCATATAGTAACCCCCTCCCTCATTTATGCATCTAAAAAGAGGTAATAATTATGAAGAAAAGAGTAAAATAAAATAAGGAGAAAACAATATAAGGTTCTATTTAGTTTCAAATCCGTTTAGATTTTTTCTGCAATAGTTTCATTCCCCAACAAAGAAGGTCCGGCTATAAATGAAGTCATTAATCATATGATTATGTCAACAAATTATTTCCATCTACAAACCCATATGAGCATGTTTTAAACATAGCCCATTATTATCTTCAAAATCTTCTACAAGCTTGTAACACTTCCCTTTCTGTGTAGTTCGTTTCACTGGGATCCTCACTAAACTCCGCAAATAGTTCCCATCTGATGCTACTACGACTAGCTTCTCCACGAAAATTGCCTTGAGCAAAATCTCTGCCAGGAACATCACATCTTCACCTGCCAAATTTTCCAATTTAACCACTTTTAGATGACTCCGTTTCGTGTAAACCCTGCTATTACTTGGCGGTTTATCAATGGTGCTTTTCATTCCACAGCTTGTAGGGTCAATCTGCAAATTTCATTTACAAGGTGTTAATACTTCAGTTCAGCCCAGAGAAGTTACACCATACACAGATCACAATGAAGCAAAGATTACACCACCACTACTATTAGGCTGCACTCTGTCATTGAAGATCCCATAAGAGTCATTCATCAATGTCATAGGTTCTAAACCCCACATATACTCAGAGATACATCATCAGTCCAATGAAAAGACTAGCAAGGCAAATTTCACTTGCATATAGATTCCGTGTTGGTATGCAGCTTAATGCTCCAAAAATGGCATTCGTACATGCTGTTTTAAGAATTTGAGGATAGCTGCTACTGAATCTAAGACAATCTGTTTCAGTACACTCCAACATTAATTTTCCCCTTCTTCAAATCAATCACTGGCTGGTCTCTATGTTATTTCTCATTTATAACTCCTTATACCCAATTAATAACCAAATATAACTATAAAAGCTAGTACTGTAGTTTGTGTACAAGCAAGTAATGCAATTTTTATCGTTCAATAAGGTTGGAAAGCATTCCAATTTTTCCACGAAAGTCGCAAATGAGTTTTTATCCCAACTTCTTGGATCGGTTATCCACAGCCTAGTCCTGCATTCCATTATGGGTCATCATGCCTTCTTTCACACTCATTACCTTGAACAACATCTTGTCCCCAATGGCAGGGCACATTCAGGCCCTCAAAGCACCAAACCATATTATTATATGACTTTCTTCCTCAGCCGTTTAACTGTGCTGTGCTGTTTTTAGATGAAACAGCATAGTTCTATAATTTCTTCCATATAATACTAAATTTATTATCACACTTTGCAGTTATCCCAATATTACTGAGATATAAATGTCTACTTAAAACACTTTTAGATCAATTTTTAGGATAATAAACATCTAAAAACAGTACAGTTAAACACCAAAATCCATTACCTTCCATTTTATATTAGCCCTATGATGGCATTAATTTCATTAAATTGCAATTTATGATAATTTTTTTCATGTTGACATGATAAATAAATTGTATCAATACTGCAATGAGTTAGTATACCAAGTCCCAACTGTGATGAAATTGTAAGTACTTATAAACTTAGACTAGTTCCTTTTGCTTTAAGTGAAAGAAACTTACAGTTATGAAAAGTCTCTCTAAAGAAGGACATATTTTCAAGAAGGAGAACAGGGCATCAATGTTTTGCTCTTCCACTGAACTCTCAATCCACCATAAATCCTTTAAGCAACGAAACTGCACCGTCTGTGGCCAATTCTTGCAAATTTTCTGCAACAACATGGTCAGGGACCCGGATTATTCAAATAGTTAAAAATCAAGTAAAAACCATTGTGGTAATGAATATCATGTGCAGCCGATTGAACAAAAAAAAATATATTCAAGACCAACCTCAAATGTCCATCTACATAGTGTAAGAACTTTAACAAATCTTATTTTCTGTAGAAAGGGGGGAAAACACTCGTACACCAAGCGATTGTAGTCCGGGCCTTCTCTGATATCAAGCATGACATCTTTCAAAGAGAAATCGCCTTGGAAACGAAGGCAGGGAATTAGTTTCCCTCTAATTCGAAGAGATCCTAGTTCAGAAGCTTCTATACAAAGTCTTCTCAGCTTGGGGCAATCCAAAACAATAATGTTCTGAAGCTTAGGAACATCTCTGATACTTAGATATCGCAGTGCATTGCATCTTTTAATAACTAAGCTTTCAAGTAACTCTAGATTCGAAATACATGTAACTGTGTCTGATGTGGGATAATAGTTCACTGATGTCAGTTTAAGGGCTTTGACAAAGCTCAGAGAAGGAGATAGGTTGTGGATAAAGCTACACGAATTTCGCTCCAACCCCCAAAACTCCCCAAGAACATCTCGTTTTACTTTAGAGAAATCGAGATGGAGTTTCCAATTTAGCCCAACAGAAGCCAATAGGATTTGGTGTTTGCAGAAGTGAAGTTCAAGCCTCCAAAATTTCTTCAAGGAATCAAGAGCGTTAAACTGATTAAGAAATTCAGTAATTGCAGGAGCAATATCAGCTTCATATCCATGTTTGATTAATGTCTCCTTCCATAACCACAGGCTATTCCACTCGGCAGAAAGAGCACGAGTATTTTCTGCAGATTGAAAAGGGAGGAAGGAAATGATGTGAAAAAGGATCTCATTGGGTAAACTGCTAATCCAATCATCGGTTTTTTCTTCTTTTTCTTCCTCCAACACAGAGAACCTGTTCGATGATTCAATCAAGAACCTGTTCCAAAATTCAATCAGTTTTGTTGCAATGCTACTATTACATATAACAAATATAAAATTGTTTAGAGTGGAAACTTAGAAACGAATAAAGAATCCTTAACTCACTTTTGAGCATTTGCTGCGGTGTTTTGATTCTTCTTTTTCTTTTCAAGCTTCTTGGCCATGTTGGATTGAACTTCTGTAAGTGAGTAGAAAGTGAATCAAATTAGGAATTAAAGCCTCAACTCATTGGAATTTTTTACTAGTTAAGCAATAGATGAGCATGCACCACACTGGCTCTCATGTGAGGTTCAAACCGCTCATCTCCTCTTTAGGGAGGAGAACTCAAACCACTTGAGCCAGTGACATGGTAGACTGATGGGAATTTCCAAAACTTAGAAAAGCCATTTAATTATTGAAATAACAAAACAAATTGGGTACAATGTATGGGCAGTCAGTCACTGGCCTTGAAGAGTGACTGTCTGTTTCATGAGTCTCTATTAATCATTCAATAAGATACAACAATACTCAATCAAATATAGTGTGATACATATTATATTCAATTGCATGACCATTATCCAAACTGTTTAATCCATCTCCATCTGGGTGGTGTTCTAAGAACATAATTACAACCATATTCAAAGTATGAAACTGATTTGATCAAAGCTATCAATTCGTATGACCATCATTGTTTGAAAATTAAAAAAAGAGAGAATGAAAAATAGCTGAGAGTGTGTTGGGTTCTCCATGGGTGAACTTTAAACAATGCGGGTTCTTTCTTGAAAAAAAATATATCTCAGTCGGTGAGAATTCATATGGCCAACGCATTTAGATGAGATTAAGGCCAGGATGATCATGATGATGATATTTCAAAGAAAATAAAAAATGAAAGAATTAAAAATTCAAAAGGCTAATGCAATCATATATATATATATAATGAATGCAATTGATGCCAAAATACTAATATGTAGATATATTTCTCGTATCGTAAATGTGATATAAAAAGATGTTATGAAGCCAGGTCAACGATAATAAGATATTACTACAAGCATTCCATTTACATGAGTTGTGGAATGTAGAAGACCACTCATAAGTCATAACATTGATTAAAATGATATATATATATATATATATATATAATTTTTCTTCCTTAAAACCTTGGGGAAGCCAGTATTAGCAATTAAGTGATATATTCTGGCAAGTCCATTGTTAATAGGGTTACATTGGAAACGGTGCGTGGCCACGTAGGAAGAATAGCACGTTTGTAACAAGTGTATTTAAAAAAATAAGAAATATTGCATAGACATCTTGGGAGATTGAGATTGAGATTGAGAGGCATACCAGAAGCGGAGAAAATCAAAGAATTTCTTGAATATAGAGAGGTAAGATTGCAGACATGCGACTCTTCTTGAATATGGCGAGAGTCTCGTACATTCGACTAGTTCTTATTTTAATATACTGCGAAAAAACCCTAGAGGATAGAGAACTCAAATCCTTCTAGATGTTATTTTCTTCGATTTTCTTCAATATACAGAGTTAAAGACTGCAGACATCTGACTCTCCCTAAATATGGCCACTACTCCTTTTCTGTCTTGAATATACTGCAAAACCCTAGAGGCTTTTCCTAAATATGGCGACTACTACCCCTTTTCTGTCTTGAATATACTGCAAAACCCTAGAGAGACTACTCAAATCCTTGTTAAATATTATTCTCTTTGTATATGTCTATTTATAAACTCATTTAAAAGAGATAATTTCTTCTCTTGAAGGGACTTGGGTGGGCTCATTTAAGCACATTGGAGGGACTCAAACTCCTTTTTCCATACATTTTTCTGTCTATTTCTGATAAACAGCGCTTTTATTTTTATTGATCAGAAGGTTTCATTTTTCTTTCCCATTTTTTTCATATTTGACACCAGTAGTTAGATTTATTTATATGTTTATTTCTTTTATGTTGAAGAAACTTTTTAAATTGAATTCTCAAATGTTTCAGCCTCATTTCAACCCAAGGATTTATATCGCTTTCTTCATTGTCAGTAAATCAATCTCTTCCTCTCAATGAGAAGACGTTATAATATAATACCAAATAAAGAAATTTCAGGAGTGATGGTTATGTTGTTTAATTGTGTGCTTAGCAGTAAGATTTGAAGCTAACTTATCTTTACTTATTTCTTCAGTTACATTTGTTCAAAAGTTCACTGGGCATCAATCAGGGGGGAGTCGGAAAAATGATTGATGGCATATTTTGAAACAAATAATTTTTAAGGGGCATCTAGTGAAAATAAATAAATTTAGGAGACATTTAGTGTAATTTTTGTAATTATATATCCGGACCCAAGTGCATGAAGTGATTGTCAGTCAGGTTATGAAAATCATTTTCCTTTTAACAAATTACAGTGGTAGAAAAACAAACCGTCTCAATAATCTTGTAAACTAACAGCACAATATGTAGAATGATAATCAGACAGGCACAAGTCCAAAACAAAGAAATGTCAGCAGTATTTTGACACACATGCACTGCTGCTCTTTCAAAAATTTATAGAAGCAATATATGAGATATCACAGATTCAATGTTTTGAAATATCACTGATTCAATATATATTTATAGAGGCAATGTATGAAATATCACTGATTCAATACATAAATATTGTAGTTTTGGTTCATTAATGGTGGTGGGATTGTGTTCTGTTGAGTGATTGCCCAAGGTACTCGCGCGCGCGCACACACACAAAGAAGGGTCTCAATAATCTTCTGGAACTGATCTAACGAACTGATCTATAGGTATATATGTTGGAACTGATCTAACGAACTGCCTGAAGAAAGAAACCTGCAATTTAGAAAAGATATATAGGTTGGATTGGCATTAATACCTTCAACATGTAGAAACAAAATTTGATCAACTAAAATATACTAACATGTTTATTATTCAATAAAGGAAAAGGAGAAAATGACATTAAGAACAAAAACATTCCATTCCAATTCTACTGTAACAACCATGATTTTGTTATTGTCTCACATTACTACAGATTCATTGGTTTGGCCTACTGATACTGCTCCACACTACTTGATTGGCCTTCACCTATCATATCAATCTTTTCTATACATTCCCTGTTAACACCTACATTGTGTGTATATATATCGAAAGAGATCAAATGGCCAGAATTCATCTAACATCATTAAGCCAATGTAACTTCAATCTATGAAGCTAGAATTAATAACCTAAAGCATAAAATCACATCACTTTTCCGGTGTCCTTATCAAAACTGCCAGACAAAACAGTTATTTCAGGCAGCTTCCTAGAAAGTGCCAGACAGAACAGTCATTTCCAGCGGCATTTAACAGACCATAACTCCCTTTTTGATAAAATTTGCAGGTAAATAACAATTTCACCTATTGCAAACTGGAAAAAGATAAAGCTGATTTGCAGTTAATAGTCATACCATTTGTGTATTCACTGAAATCCACTTCGCGAATGTTTATGATGGATGAACATTTTTGCCTTATAGCATCACCCATTTATACATCCAGAAAGAGGTAATAATTATGAAGAAAAGAGTAAAAGAAAATATAAGAGAAAACAATATAAGGTTCTCTTTACTCTTAAATCCTTTTAGATTTTTTCGTTTCATTCCCCCAACAAAGGTTCGGCTATAAATGAAGTCATTTAATCATATGATTCTGTCAACACATTAATTCCATCTAAAACCCATATGAGCATGTTTTAAACGTAGCCCACTGTTATCTTCAAAATCTTCTACGAACTTGTAAAACTTCCCTTTCTGTGTAGCTTGTTTCACAGGGATCCTCACTAAATTCCGCAAATAGTTCCCATTTGATGCTACTACAACTAGATTCTCTATGTCAAATGCCTCAAGCAATTTTTCTGCCATGAAAATCGCACCCTCTTCATCTATCAAATTTTCCACTTTAACCCCTTTTAGATGACCCTGTTTTGTGTAACTCCTGGCATTATTCGGTAATTTACCACTAGTACTTCGCATGCCACAGCTTGTAGGGTCAATCTGCAAATTTCATTAACAAGGTGTTAATACTTCAGTTCAGCCCAGAAAATTAGTAGAGCAGTTGTATAAAGCTTTTGTAAAGTGTGCTTCCAATATACAAATTTAAAAGGGGATACTGCAGGGGCCAACAGACAAAAAGGCCAAGAAGCAAGGCAATAAAAGAAAAAGATCTAACAAGCCATAGAAGCTGAAGGCAGTAACCATAAGGCAGCAAAACTGAACCAAAGCCAAAGACAACAGTAAACACAAAGCCATAACCAAACAACAAAGCAGCACACACTACCCCATAGGAAATAAGTCCAGCTAAGGGATAACTGAGCAAGGAAACTGAAATTAGAACCATGAACACTGTCAAGGCCAAAGCATCCTCAAGTAACAGTTGAGAGAAAAGGCTATTAGACAAAAGAATAATACATATTGTTCTCATTGTCATTGAAAAAAAAAAAAAGAGTTAGACAAATTCCAGATTCTAGCAGTGTATTGAGCAAAAGGGCATTTGGAGCACTTGACTGAAATAAGGTGCCATCAAACAGACTCGAAAAAGAAAACACTTACCCTGAGAAGACTCTATACGATTCAGTCAATATAAATTGAGCTGAAGTTTATTCATACAAGAAGTTGCTTCCAAGAATTTTCTTCTAATTGTAAGAATTAGCATATCAGTTGATGTAGTTGTAAGCATTCGTGAACTAGACTAGCTCCTTTTTCTTTTTAGTGAAAGAAACTTACAGTTATGAATAGCCTCTCCAAGGAAGGACAGTTTTTAAGGAAGGAGAACAGGGCATCAATGTTCCGCTCGTCCACTGAACTATCAATCCACCATAAATCCTTTAAGTGACAAAACTGCACCGTGCGCAGCCATTTCTTGCAGCAAAAAGATCAGGGACCCGAATTATTCAAATAGTTAGAAATCAAGTAAAAACCACTGTGGTAATGAATATCATGTGCAGCCAATTGAACAAAACAATAGAATGTATATGCAAGACCTACCTCAAATATCCATCTACATAGTGTAAGAATTTTAACAAGTCCTATTTTCTGTTGAAGTGAGTCGGACCAAATGGCATTATAGTCTGGGCCTTCAAGAATAACATCTTTCAAAGAGAAATTGCCTCGGAGTCGTATGTAGGAGGGAAGATTCCCTCTAATTCAAAGAGATCCAAGTTCAGGAGTGTCTTCTATATAAAGTCCTTTCAGCAGGGGGCAGTCCAAAACAATAATGTTCTGAAGCTTAGGAACATCACTAATACATAAGAGTTCCACTGCATTGCATCTTATAATAACTAAGCTTTCAAGTAACTCTAGATTCGAAATACATATGTTGGGTGTGGGATAACAGTTTAGTGATGTCAGTTTAAGAGATTTGACAAAGCTCAGAGAAGGAGATAATTTGTGGATAAAGGTATAGATATATGGAGAAGAATTTTTCTCCAACCCCCAAAACTTTCTAAGAATTCCCCCTTCTATTCGAGAGAAATCAAGATGAAGTTTTCTATTTAGCCCAACAGAAGCCAAAAGGTTTTGGTATTTGCTAAAGTGAAATTGAAGCCTCTGAGATTCCTTCCAGGAATCAAGATCATGATTAAACTGATTAAGAAATTCAGTAATTGCAGGAACAAGATCATCTGGATATCCATGTTTGATTAATGTGGCATAACATAGCCACAAGTTATTCCATTGGGTAGAAATAGCACGGATGTTGAATGCAGACCGGAAAGGGAGGAAGGAAATGATGTGAAAAAGGATCTCATCGGGTAAACGGCTAATCAAATCATCAGTATTTTCTTCTTCTTCTTTTTCAAAGTCATGATATTTTTCTGTTAATGCAAGTGAGTCGACAAATAAAGAGGTACTGGATATTTCTTCCAAGACAGAGAACCTGTTCCAGAATTCAATCAGTTTTGTAGCAGTACTACTATTACATATAACAAATATAGGATTGTTTAGAAAGTAAACTTAGAAACAAAAAGGATTCTTTTTCTCACTTGTGAGCATTTGCTGCAGTGTCAGAATTGAATCTTTTGCTTCTGTTGTTAAAGTTCGGGTTGTCCATATGATTTCGATTCTCACTCTTTTGAAGCTTCTTGTCACCCATGTCAGATTGAACTTCTGTAGGTGAAGACATACGGTGGTTGGTGGAACTGGGAATCACAAACTAATTCAAATTAGGAATTAAAGCCTTAACTCGAATTTTTTTTTAGTAGGTAAGCAATACACACACTACACTGTCCTATGTGAGGTTCGAACCTCTCATCTCCACTTTGGGAAGGACAATTCATACCACTTGGGCAAATTAGGCGGTAGTAAACTCATAGGAATTTCCAGAACTTCGAAAAACCATTAAATTATTGAAATAATGAAACACATGGGTACAATGTATGGGCAGTCAATGGCCTTGAAGAGTGACTGTCTATTTCAATGAGTCTGTATTCATTCAATACTCAAATCAAATATAGTGATACATATTATATTCAATTGCATGGCCAATCCAAACTGTTTAATCCATATGGGAGGTGTTCTAAGAACATAATAACAACCATATTAATTCAAACTACGAAACTGAATTGATCAAACCTATCAATCCGTATGATCATCATTGTTGAAAATCAAAAAAAGAGAGAATGAAAATTACCTGGAGCCTCGTGTTGAGTTCACTTGGGCAAACCCTACGTTCGACTCCACCGTAAAAGCACCTAGAACTCAAATCCTTTCGAATGTTATTCTTCATACACGCCTATTTATAAATTTGTGTGTCAAAAAAACACTCGTGAACTTACTATTTTTATTGAATCAACAATAATGCCTTTTTTTTTTTTTTAATTTCACTTATTCTATTTTTCTTACTAAAATAAAGAGTAAAATACTATAAAAAAAAAAATAAAAAAAAAACTCCTATACTTTACCTCAGTTGGAAGAAACTTCTAACAGAAAAATCCCAAAATTTGTAAAACGGGCCAAAAAAAAAAAAAAAAAACTTGTGAACTTACGTACCCATAACAAAAGACAATTATATTCTTTCTTATTAAATTTGTTATTTATTATTAAATTATCTTTTTTATTATATAAATATTAATTATACCATTTACCTAATTTTATTATTGTTATCAATTTATCATAATAATGAAAAAATACACGAACTTGTAATTATTACCAAATTTAGCCATTTTATAAAATAATTAACTTATTATTAAAACTTTACTATTTATAATAAAACTTATTATACTCTATTTAAATTTTTTTACCATAAAACAAATAGTTTTTTTTTTCATACAATATATTAATGAAAAATTAAGAAATTATTGAAATAAAAAAGTACCTTTTTTTATGTAGTATATTTAGGAAAAATTAAGCAATTACTTAAATTGTTTAAAAAATTACTTAAGTTTTTTATTTAAAAAATTAATTTCAAGAATTAAAAGTAATTTATGCAAATTTGATGGGGAATATGTCATCAAAATAGTATGAATTTTTTTCATAATTTATTTTAATAAGAAAAATTGATTTAAGTGTAATTGAATAAGAAATGACTTTATGGTCATTTAATGAAAAATAAGTAACAAAATGTGATAGTTTAGAGAGTTTTGTGTACAGAATATAGTTTAGAGGTGTTAATTACTAACAAAAAAGTTCAGATGGGTTTTCTACAATTTAGGGTAATGTATAGGTGAATTTTTTTGCATTTTACTCTAAAATAATTTATGAAAAAAATCATACAGAGTACTATTTTGATGACATATTCTCCATCATATTTGCATAAATTTATCTTTAATTATTGAAATTAATTGTTTTAATAATAATCTCAAGTATAAAATTTTAAAGTAGTTTCTTAATTTTTGATGAATATACTGAATGAAAAGGAAGATATTTTTTTTATTTAAGTAATTTCTCAAATTTTCATGAATATATTGTATGAAAAAAGGGTATTTTTTTACAATAAAAAAGTTTAAACTGGGATAATAAATTTAATTATAAATAATAAAGATTAATAATAAATTAATCATTTTAAAAAATGGCTAAACTTGGTAGTAGTTACAACTCTGTATTTGTTTTTATTATCGTTATGATAAATTGATACCAGTAATAAAAGTTAAGTAACGGTATAATTAATATTTTGATAAGAGAAAAGATAATAAAGATAATTTAATAAGAAATGACATATTTAATAAGAATGGGTAAAATTGTCTTTTATGGTGGGTATGTCTTTGATTGCAACAAATTATTAGTTTAGGGAAATAATTTGTAGTTCAGAAAGATTATTTACAAAAGAGCAATAGTTGAGAGAATATTTTATACTTTACCAAAAAAAAAAATTATAAACTCATGTAAAAGAGATAAACGAGGGGTACAATTTGGACTCCTTTTGGTTTCAAAAGTTGCAAAGTGAAATTATTGTTAAAATACCGTGTATAATTAAATAAAAAATTCCACAGTACGAAAATAGAAAAGAAAATTGATTACAACCGAATCTGGTGACTACAGATGCATGATTATTAGCTGAGATCAGATTAGGGAGATGCAAACTATTATTTTCACGAAGTATGAAGGTAGTAATTAATTAGTAAATTAAGATTAAATTAAAAGAGTTGAAAATATGCATACGAATTCACAAAACCTATCACCCCCTAGGTCTGATATGCTGTTGCATTAATTTGCCTTCTCAATAGGTTAAGTTATACTGAAAAGAAGACATCTTCTATCGATAGTAGCGTATAACGCTTGATATATGATGGCGATGACAATGGCCATGGGACTCTTGCTAATGCAAAGAAGATCATCCCTGAAGAAGAAGAAGAAGAAGGCAATCTCTGGCGATGACAGTGTCCCATGTGAGGTTAGAACTGCCCATTTCCTCTTTGGGGAGAGAACTCATACGTAGCACTTGGGGCATTGACAGTAGTTTAATTCATGAGAATTTCTAGAACTTAGAATTAAAAGCCATTCAATTATTGAAATAATAAGAAGCAACAATACTGATCAAATTTTCGCAGCGACTTCAGTTGGTCACACAAGTCTAGGGTGAGAGAGAGTGAGTTTGTGTGTTTGTAATTTGTTCTATACTACTACCGTTGGGGAATAAATGAAGACCTAGTGTTTGTACTTTGTGCTAACCGTTTCCTAGCATACAATTAATTCACGGCGTCCCGTGTCTAACGAGAAATGTGTGCTATCTCATTATAAATACTTGCCTGACCTTCTGCTCTGTAGCCTTGGAGGAGCTAAAGAATGCAAGGAGGACAGTAAAGAGAGGAGTTAAAAGTGAGAGTTGTAGGGAACTGAACCTCAGCAGAAGAGAGAGGCTTTCTACTTGGCAATTTGATGAGGCTCTGTTTCCTCCAACATCTCACCTTTCACACTATTCTTTGTAATTGTACCTAGAAGAATAATAATAGCAATATGTATATGTATGTGTTTGAGTCGTACATGAGAATTGGAGGAGACCAAACAGAATGATTGGCATATATGCCACGGCATTCTGTTTGGTTTCCTCCAATATCTCACCTCCGACTTCTGAATTGTGATCCAAGATGATTTCTACATCAAAAATGTTATAACAATTGCTTGAAATTGAATAGATTTTTTGGAAGAAAATGGATCTTTGTTTCACAAAAGACCGAAGGTGTTCAAAAAGGATGTTCAAAGAATAATTATATTTTGGTGATCAAAGAGAGTTGTCACTGCTGTCATATTGATTTTCTTACTTAATTCCTTCTTTCTGCAGACACAAGTTGCAGCTAGCTTTGGCCGTTGATGGAGCTGACATGTAAGTAAGTATATATCCTATAAATAACATTAATTTTCTCCAATGTCCATTTATCCTTTTCTTTTTTTTTTTCCCTCTCTCATGCTCATGCAAACTTCCATACTTGCTGCATGGGTGGACTCTTCCTTAAAATCCAGCCTCACGAGTCAGCCTCACGAGTCACGAGTCAAGCAAAGCATCTGATGAAACTCTTCTCAGGTTGCAGTACGTATATCATCCAGTAGATTTGGTGAAGACAAGGAAACAGGGGAATTGCCGGTGGATTTCGCTGACAGTCGATGACACTAAAAGATTGTCTGTGGGATACCTGTGAAACTAAGATGCGCAGTTCCAAGGAAAGTACCAGAAACCAATTCAAAAGTAATATAGCTGATAATGGATTTTCTGTGGGAGATCTGTTTTTCAATTCTCACATATTAAAGTATAAGGTATGGATTTTCATTTATTTTATACTTAAAATTCTATTTTTTTTATTAATTTAGCAAAAAGTATGATTATTAAGACTTTTAAAAAATATAATACTAAGCATTTTTAATACATCATTGCCTGTGCTAAATCAACTTACAAAATTCATTAAAATTCACCGACACTAGCCCGACAAGTAAAACATTTAACTCTAACTCAACTTTAACAAGACTTTCAACCCTAGTTAACCAACTGATGCTCAACCCACTCCTAAATATTTTATCTCATGTTGAATTCATATAAATATCGTTCAAATGGACCTCATGGTTAATAGTCATACTATTGGCGTTCAGTCATGAAATTCCACTTGGTGAATGATTACGATCGATGAACATACATTTTTTCCTGATAGGTATAGCATATTAGCATCCCTATTTATGTATCCAGAAAGAGGTAATAATTATGAAGAAAAGAATAAAAGAAAATAAGGAGAAAACAATACAAGGTTCTCTTCGTTCTCAAATCGTTTCAGATTTTTTCAATACTAGTTTCATTCCCCCAACAAAGAAGGTCCGGCTATAAATGAAGTTATTTAATGATGATGATGATTTTGTCAACAGAGATTATTTCCTTCTACAAACACATATGATCATGTTTCAAACGTAGCCCTTTCTTACTTTCAACAAATTTGTAACACTTGCCTTTCCGTGTATCTCGTCTCAATGGGACCTTCACTAAACTCCGCAAATTGTTCCCATCTGATGCTGCTACTATGACTAGATCCTCCACAACAAATGTCTCGAGCAAATTCTCTGCCAGCGAAACCACACCCTCTCCATCTATCAAATTTTCCAATTTAACCACTTTAAGCCATCTCTTGTATCTTGGCGGTTTAGCAATGGTGCTTCGCATGCCACAACTTGTAGGGTCAATCTGCAAATTTCATTAACAATGTAATGTGTTAATACTTCAGCTCAGCTCAGCCCTGGAAAGTTAGTGAAGCAGCAGTTGTATGAAGCTTTTGTAAAGTATGCTGCTTCTTTTTTTGGAAAAAAATCGTTTATAAAACAACAGCAGAATATACAAATTTAAAAGGGGATATATCCCAGGGGCCAACACACAAAAATGCCAAGAAAAGAAATGATCTGACCAGCCATAGAAGCTGAAGGCAGTACCATAAAGCAGCAAAACTAAACCAAAGACAAAGACAAAGAAAACAGGAAACTCACAAAGCCATAACCAAACAGCAAAGCAGCACACACTAACACTACCCCCATAGGAAATCATTCCAGGTAAGAAGGGATAAATGAGCAAGGAAACTGAAATTATAACCATCAACACTGTCAAGGCTAAAGCAACCTTAAGCAACAGTTGAGAGACTAGGCTATTAGAGAAAAGAATAACACATATTCTAACATGTTCTCATAAAAAAAAACGAGCAAGGAAAATTCCAGATTCTAGCAATGTATTGAGCAAAAGGGCATTTGGAGCATTTGACTAACATAAGGTGCCTTCTAACAGATTCGAAAAACTATATAAGAATTGGTCAATATAAATTGAGTTCAAGTTTATTCATACAAGAAGTTGCTTCCATGAATTCTCTCCTAATTGTATGAATTAGTATACCAACTGAAGAAATTTTAAGTACTTGGGAACTAAGACTAATTCCTTTTTCTTTTCAGTGAAGGGAACTTACAGTTATGAAGAGCCTCTGTAAGCGAGGACATATATTCAAGAAGGAGAACAGGGCATCAATGTTTTGCTCTTCCACTGAACTATCAATCCACCATAAATCCGTTAAGTGATAAAACGACACCGTTTGCAGCCAGTTCTTGCAAGTTGTCTGCAACAAGAAGTTCTGCGACCCGAATTATTCACATAGTTAAAAATCAAGTAAAACCATTGTTCATGTGCAGCTGATTGAATAGAAAAATGTATATTCAAGACCAACCTCAAATGTCCATCTACATAGTGTAAGTTTTTTAGCAAAATTAATTTTCTGTAGAAGTGGCCAGAAACACTCGCACTCCAAGGACTTGTAGTCCGGGCCTTCTCTGATATCAAGCATTGCATCTTTCAAAGATAAATTGTCTTGGAAACATATGCAAGGAATTAGTTTCCCTCGAATTCGAAGAGATCCAAGTTCAGAAGCTTCTATATAAATTCCTCTCAGTTGGGGACAGTCCAAAACAATAATGTTCTGAAGTTTAGGCACATTTCTAATACATAGATATTGCACTGCATTGCATCTTTCAATAACTAAGCTTTCAAGTAACTCTAGTTTTGAAATACACGTAACTATGTCATATGTGGGATAATAGTTCATTGATGTCAGTGTAAGAGCTTTGACAAAGTTCAGAGAAGGAGATAGTTTGTTGATAATATAACAATCATCTCGCTGCAACCAGCAAAACTCCCCAAGAACATCTCCTTCTCCTTTAGAGAAATCGAGAACATTTTCTTTTAGTTTAGAGAAATCGAGATGAAGTTTCCAATCTCGCCCAACAGAAGCCAATAGGATTTGGCATTTGCCAAAGTGAAATTGAAGCCTCTGAAATTTCTTCAAGGAATTACGAGAGTGAAACTGATTAAGAAATTTAGTAATTGCAAGAGCAATATCAGGTTGATATCCATGTTTGATTAATGTAGCACTACATAACCACATGTTATTCCATTGGGTAGAAAGAGCACGGATAATCACTGCATAGCGGAAAGGGATGAAGGAAATGATGCGAAGAAGGATATCATCAGGTAAACTGCTAATCAGATCGTCTCTTTCTTCTTCCAACACAGAGAACCTGTTCCATAATTCAACCTCAATCAAGCACCTGTTCCAGAATTCAATCAGTTTTGTTTCAGCACTACTATTACATATAACAAATACTATAAGATTGTTTAGAGAGAGAGGAAACTTAGAAACATAAAAAAAAAGAATCCTTCCTCACTTTTGATCATTTCTTGCAGTGTCAGAATTGGGTTTGTTTCTTCTTTCGATAACACTTGGGTTGTGCATATGATTTGGATTCTTCTTTTTCTTTTGAACCCTCTTGCCCATGTCGGATTGAATTTCTGAACGTAAGTAGAAACTGAATCAAATTAGGAATTAAAGCCCCAACTTGTGGGAGTTTTTTAGTAGGAAAGCATGCACCACCCTATCCCATCTGAGGTTCTAACCACTCATCTCCTCCTTGGGGAGGAGAATTGATACCACTTGGGCCAATGACACAGTAGTTAACTCTTGGGAATTTACAAAACTTAGAAAAGTCATTGAATTATTGAAATAATAAAACTCATGAGTACAATGTATGGGCAGTTAGTCAGTGGCCTTGAAGAGTGGCTGTCTGTTTCAGCGACTCTGTATTAATCATTCAATAAGATACAACAATACTCAATCAAATATAGTGATGCATATTATATTCAATTGCATGACCATAATCCAAACTGTGTAATTCATCTGGGTGGTGTTCTAAGAACATAATAACAACTCTATTCAAAGTATGAAACTGATTTGATCGAAGAAGCTATCAATCCGTATGGTCATCATTGTTGAAAATCGAAGAAGAGAGAATTAAAAATTCAAAGGGCTAATGCAATCATATATAATGAATGCAATTGATGGCAACGCACTAATATGGAGATATATTTCATGTATATGAAAAGACCTTATGAAGTAAGCTAAACGACAGTAAGATATTACCACTCAAATCGGCACATTGATTTAAATGATACTTTGTATATGAACTTCATATATATATATATATATATATATATATATATATATATATATATATTTTCTTCTTCAAAACCTGGCTATAATAGTAAATCAAAGAATTTCTTGAATATTGCATAGACATATCTTGGGGAGATTGAGAGGCATACCAGTAGCGGAGAAAATCAAAGAATTTCTTGCATATGCATAGGTAAGATTGTGAGATCTGACTCTTGGTGTGGCCGAGTCTCATATCCTTTGAAGTAGAGAATCCTTCTGAATGCATATGGGTGGACTCATTTTCTTTTTTCAAGATCATTTACGCTCAGTTTGGTTGGAAATAAATGAAAAGAAAGGGAAGCAAACGGAGTGATATGTTTTTTTTTGTTTGGTCTAATTTTTTTAATAAAGTGGAAGGATTTGAAGGGATAAATTAAAGATGACTAGTAGTTTGAAAAAGTTATTGATAAGTTCTACTTTTAAATTTTAGAAGGCAAAGAAATCCAACTTTTAAACACTAATGACAAATAAGTTATATAAAATTTTTACAAAGACAAATAAATCTTACTTTTAAAAAATATTTTCATCTAAGTTCAAATTTTATAAATAATTAATTTTTTTTTTAGTATTGCCATTTATTTCTCAATTTTCATTAGTGCATTTTTTTCACACCATCTACTTTTAATATTTTGTAAATAATACCTATTTAAAAAAATATTAATTATTACCAAAATTAATAATCCTAAAACATTTAAAAAATTATTTCAAATTCACTTTATGTAAATTCTCACAACATGTTAAAATATCATGAAATACTTTTCATTCATTACATTTATGAATAATAAATAATTTTTTCTATTGTTATCGAATTTTCTATTTAATATTACTTAAAAAAACTCAATAATAAAAAATAAATCTTTATGAATTTTAGACAATGTTATCTAAAAATATTATCAAATTAGCTTAATAAATCGAATATAATGTGAATTTGAAATAAAACTTTTTCTTAAATTATTTATTTTCAATAAAGTTTTTAGCAAAATAGTTTGGAGAAAAATTAATTAGGCAATATACGTGATATATGAAAAGAGTAAAAGAAAAATTGTACTTGTTACAGACTTTGTTGGAATTTTTTTATGAAAAGTAGGACTTCATTGTTCGATGAACTTGTTTTTCGGACATCTGTCTTTGTAAAAATTTGTTATGACTTATTTGTATTTAGAATTTAAAGTAGGACTTCTTTGTCTTTATGAAAATTTGATATGACTTATTTGTCTTTAGAGTTTAAAAGTAAGACTTATTAGTATTTTTTCCTAGTAAGCTTTTGTTATCCTTCCAAAAATGGGAGGAAATAGAAAGAAAAGAAAATAAAAGTTAGGTCCTGTTTGGATTGGCTTTTGAAAAACGGCTTTCAGCTTTTCAAGCTCAAAAGCCGTTTTGTAGAGTGTTTGGATTAGCAAGGCGAAGAGTTTCGGAGTCCAAAAAGAACGTTTAAAGGAAGCTAGGGGTACCAGTTTCCTGATTTAGCTTCTGCTTCTCTTTTTCTTCTGCGTAAAAGTCGAAGCAAAAGCTTTGCCAAACAGGGCTTAGTATTTTTTACTGAAACTTTGGTAATACCAACTTTGCCCTTATTTTGATAAAAGCTAAAATTTGTTCTTTTAACTATAAAAAAGTATAATGGTAAATTTTTTAAATAGTTTCCTTTTCTTTCCTTTCTTTCCCCAAACATCTTAATTATTATTTCTTTTCTTTTTCTTTATTAATCAACCAAACACAATAAAAATTTAACATTATCCTTCCCTTTTCTTTCTTTTATTTTCTATCATTACTAATGCTATCAAACATAGGCTTAAGCACATCCAATGAACTCGTTTAAATTAGGAGTGCACAAAGAACCGGTGGAATTGGAATCGGAACCGTATCTAAATCGAACCGAACCGTTTACTACAGTTTCGGTTCCAAGTTAAGGAACCGGAACCGAAACTGTTATATATATAATAGCTTCTAAGTTCTAGTGTTCTATATAAATAAATACTAATAACTTCTAAATTCTAATGTTCTATATATATATATAAATTATAAAATATATAATATATAAATATATACATTTAACTTCTAATGTTCTATAACATATTGTTGTAACTAGGGGTGCACAAGTATTAGTGTGTATATGCCAATGTTTAAAAATAAATAAATAAATAAAATAAAAAATAAAAATTTTGACAAAGAACTGTTGAAGAACCGGAATTGAAATCGAATTTGCAAAGAACTGAAACCGAATTGAACTCAACGGTTTCGATTCTGGTTCTAAAATTAAGGAACCGTTATGAACGGTATTCTACTAAGAATTGTAAAAAATCGTACTATATGCACCCCTAATTTAAATGCATGACTCCTTTTTCGATACGTTTTTCTATATATTTTTGACCAAAAAAACATGGTCGTTCATTTTCGCCGCTAAACCGGAGGAAAAAAAGAAAAAAACAAACGACGTCGTTTGGGTCTTTGAAATACCATATGTGATGTGTTTAATATTATTTTCTTCCTTTGCAAAGAAAGGAAGCTGGGCTGCACTCCCTTCAAACAGACCCCGAAGAAACCCTAGACGACGTTTTTGCGCGCTCTCTCTCTCTCCACATAGTTGAGTTGATCTTGAAAGAATCGGAAAATGGTTCTATCGAACAAAAAGGCTAAAGTAGAATCTGAGAGATTCGATGGCCGAATCGTTAGCAGCATCAGAGGCTCAAAACCATCGCCACCAACAAAGTTTCAACGGACACAGACCATTCGATATCACAGACTCCCAATTCTCTCAAGTCTCTCCTGGACTCGGCAACCTAGAAACACAGGTTGTGGGTTTGAGTGAGAGAATGAGAAAAGTGGTTCAGATAGTATGAGTAAAAGGAAGAGAGAGAAGGGTTTGGAGAGTGGAGTGGCGGAATCGGGAGAGAATGTCAGGGTGAAAAAGGTGAAGAAATCGAAAAAGAAAAGGAAGAAAAATGAGAAGAAGGTTGCAAAGTTGGAGGTGAAGAAGGGTGACGAGGGTGCAAGTGGAGGGAGTGAAGGACAAGGTGGGGATGAGAGAATTCAGAACAGTCATTGGTATAATTTTTGAAAGCAGAATTATCCATTTTCTCATTTTATTGATATTCTCTAAATTATTGAATTTACTTCTAAAATAAATATTGATAAATTGATTCAACAAGAAAAAATAATATTTTTAAAATTAACGAAGAAGTATTTTTACTCCAAAAAATAGAAGAAACGTGAGAGAGAAGTTGCAATTTGAAATCAAGAATTCTAACTTTATCAAATAAGGACAATTAAGGTATTAAAAATATAAGCATCAAAATTGTATAGTAAAATGATACATTTATAATTTTATTTTATAAAGTGATTGGAGTGGAGTGCGAAAGGATAATGATGGAGTGAGAATATCAATTCTCTTAAAAAAAAAACTCAATAATGATAACCTTTTAAAATATAATACATATTATTTGACTTGGAATTTGGCGTTGGCGTTGGCGTTGGCATGTGACTCAGTTCCACAATTTCCAATGTCTAGAAGACCATATGAAATGTGCAGTCAATCTCTCTCTTTAATCCGGTACTGCCTTTCCAATGACCCCTTGATAAAATTATGCCTATTCTCGTCCTGCAGGATCGGGTCTTAACCATTTGCCACGAGCAATTCCCATTTGATTATGTTATTATGATGGAAAAAATATAAAATAAAAAAATGTGCATTTGGGGGCTTTTTTCTTGTTCAACCTACTTAGTGCAAATAATCCCAAGCATCACAACTTTATGGTAATTCCTCCCATATGAAACTAAAACAAGAGGTTAATAGTCATACCATTCACGTTTATTCACTGAAATCCACTTGGTGAATGATTTGGTTTTTGCTGAAGTGAAATGAAAGCCTCTAAAATTTCTTCAATGAATCGAGATCATTAAATTGATTAAGAAATGGACAATACTTACCTATTCACCGGTAAGTAGATACTCCCTGTTGACCTCTTATGTGGTCCAATTATACAATGACAAGTCCTCTTTAATGATGAATAAAAAATTAAAATTTAGCAAAAGTAATGAAAGAGGATCGATCCATGTTTTACGGTCAAATTATTCAAAACCTGCTTCAAATTAACAAGCCCTATGAGTCCATCTACATCTTCATATCTTCTGTTCTTACATATACAAATCATGAACCACTTCAAAACTCCATTACGACAACCATAAACAAATACTTTTAATTTCAAAGACTAAAATTTGTAAACTAGTAAACCACAGCCCATTTACCTTTCCATCTCAAGAACCCAATTCTCAAACCAATTAAAGAATGCATCAGACCCAGAAACGAATACCCTTAATCTCAAAACCCTAATTCTCAACTTAATAGTAAAATTGTTGAACATATACCAGAATGTATAAATACTAGATTGAAAGATTCATTGTATAAAAAAATTCAAGCCACCAATGTGTAAAGCACCGATAATGTCCAGTGGAGCTTGAGAGAAAGAAGAAAAGTGGAGAGTCTAAAGTCGGCTCGATTCGATTTATTCTATTTATTTACTCTTTTGGATTTGTAATTAAAAATGACATGTCACTGTAAAATTGGACTACATAGGTGCTTAGGAGAGCTTACTTACTCACCGTAGATAAGTATTGTCCTTAAGAAATTCAGACAGGATATTCGATGCAGAGTGGAAAGGGAGGAAGGAAATGTTGTGAAAAATGATCTCCTCGGGGTTAACTGCTAATCACATCATTAGTATTTTCTTCTCCTCCTTTTTCATAGTCTTATCAACTTTTTCTGTTAATGCATGTGAGTCGTCAAATAAAGAGGTACTACATATTTCTTCCAACACACAGAATCTGTTCCAGAATTCAATCAGTTTTGTTGCAGTACTACTATTAACAAATATAGGATTGTTTAGAAAATAAACTTAGAAACGAAAAAAGGATTCGTTTCTCACTTGTGAACATTTGCTGCAATGCCAAAATTCTTTTTCTTGCCCATGTCAGATTGAACTTCTGTGCATAAAGATATACAGTGACTGGTGAAACTTGAAATCACAAACTGATTCAAATTAGGAATTAAAACCTCAAATCATGGGATTTATTTTAGTAGGTAAGCAATACACACTACATTGTCCTATGTGAGATTCGAACCTCTCATCATATATGAAACACATGGTACAATGTAAGGGCAGTCAGTGGCCTTGAAGATAGAGTGTGTGTCTATTTCAATGAGTAATGTATTCATTCAATATTCAAATCAAATATAGTGATACATATTATATTCAATTGTATATCCATTATCCAAACTGTTTAATCCATTTGGGAACATAGTAACCTTATTCAAACTATGAAACTGATTTGATCAAAGCTATCAAATTATCAATCCGTATGATCATCATCCTTGAAATGAAAAAAAAGAGAGAATGAAAAGTACCTGGAGCCTCGTGTTGAGTTCACCTGATGAATGCAAAAAACCTTAGAAAACTCAAATCCTTCTAAATGTGATTCTTTATACATGGCTATTTATAAACTCACGTAAAAGAGATAAATGAGGGGAGAGTCCGCTTTTATAAAAACATATAATATATATAAATGTGTGTGTGTATATATATATATACACGCAGTACTCCAACTCTCTAAGACTTGTAGACGGGCGACCCAGAAGCCGTTTATGAAAATAAAATTTAAAAATATATATAGATATTTCTTTACATAAAAGTCTTCTATACCTTTTTAATATATATAAAAAAACTAAGATAAGATAATTTATAAATAAAAAGTATTTATATTAAAGTATTTTAATATATATAAAAAAATCATGCATAAATGTCTAATTTGGACATATATATAATATAAATATATAAACCTTTAAAAAAAATTAAAGTTACAAAAGTGAAAAATATGACTTATATAACTATGTGGATTTTCAAAGCGATGACAAACACCTTCTTCCAAAGCTATGTGTCTCCGGTTTGAGATTTGGAAGTGACTTCTTAAAAAACGAGGTAAGGTTTTGCTTACGTTCATCTTTCTAGATTGCACTCATGCGAGAGTTTTGCGCATTAAATAATAGATACAACCTTTAAATATGAATTTTCAAAAATAAAACTTAAAACATTTCAAATTGAGATTATTTATTAGCTTTGTGGAGTTTACTTGTTAATGATTAAATAGAATTTTTCAAGATTTTGGACGGTATAATATATTTTTGATAAGTAATTTTTTTAGTATTTTAATTTAACCATTTTGATTCCAAAAATTTTGGTGGAGGGGGCTAGAAAAACATGCCTAAATTTAGATGGTGCAAAAAAAAAAAAAAATCTCCCCCTTTATGCACTTGGGTGGGTACTCATTTATGCGAAAACTAGGGATCAAAGTTATGAATATTCATAAAGAAAAATAAAATAACTTAGAGAAAAATAAACTAATATGTTATTAATAATAATGAAGGAATGAATCTGCTCTTACAGTACTTGTAGTAGAGAAAACCTAATAGAAAATTTAAAAACAAGATCAAAATTGAAATCATTCCCAAATTGTGAGATCTAATGAATCTCACAACCACCTTTTTTTTTTAATAGGTAAGCAATACAAGCGCATATACCACAATGTGCCATGTAAGGTTTAAACCGCTCTTCTCCTATTTTGGGGAGAACTCATACATATGGGAATTTCTAAAACTTTGAAAAGCTAATAAATTATTGAAATAATAAAACATATGGGTACAATATTGTATGGGCAGTCAGTGGCCTTGGATAGTGATCGTCTGTTTCAGTGAGTTTGTATTAATCATTCAATAACATACAATACCAAATCAAATATATATATAATGTGATACATATTATATATATTCAATTCATGGCCATTATCCTAACTATTTAATCCATCTGGGTGGTGTTCTAAGAGCACAATAACAACCGTATTCAAAATATGAAACTGATTTGATCAAGCTATCAATCTGCATTGTCATCATTGTAAAAAGGCAGAATGAAAAATAACCTGGGAATTTGTAAAAAGGCAGAATGAAAAATAATCTGGGAATCTCCAAACAAACGTGACTTTAAATGATACTGCAGGTAACGTCTTGCAGGTCACACACTGAAGAAGTTACCTTTTCCAAATAAAAAAAAAATCAGAGAAAATCAAAAAAGAAAGAAAAATTCAAATAGCAATAATGTCATATGAAAAGATCTTATGAAAGCAATTCAACTGTAATAAGATACCATAGTATTCCATTTTTTTTTCATTGACAAGAAACTCACACACCTGTTTGTCTTTAAGGGAACTTGAACTCTCACCTCTCACTTTAGAAGGCGGAGGAGATACCACTAAACTACCGATCCCATTTACTTGGGTAGCAAAACATTCAGCACATTGATTAAAATTATATATCAACTTCTTATATATGCATATAAATATAATTTTTCTTCTTCAAAACTTGGCTATAATAGTAAATAGTTGGTAATAAAATAAGAAATATTATCCACACATCTTGAAGAGATTGAGAGGCATACAGGAAGCAGAGAGAATTAAGAATTTTCTTGAATATGCAAAAGTAAGATTTTTCTTGACCTTCTTTTTGTTGAATATGTTACAGAAATCTTAGAGAATAAACCCTATATAGTAGAAAATTCAAATCATGTACTGCTTTGTACACGCTTATTTACAAAGAATAAATTATGTCCGGTGGGATTTAGTTTAATTTTTTTTTGAGTGAAGTGGTGAGCCAATCACGTGATGTTGTGATAAAACTCCTTCCTTCACAATGCATCTGAGGGACACCTTTTTCCATACGTTTTTCTATATATTTTTGACAAATGACACGGTTATTTCTTTTAAATGTGGAAAAAGACAAACGACGTCGTTTGGGTCTTTGAAATTCCTTTGCAAGCTGGGCTTCACCCCCTTCAGCCCCCCAATAAACCCCAGACGCTGTTTTTGCTCTCCCTCTCCCTCTCCCTCTCCATAGTTGAGTTGATACTGAAAGAATCGAAAAATGGTTCTATCGAACAAAAAGCTAAAGCAGAGGCTGAGAGCTGCGATGGCCGAATCGTTAGCAGCATCAGAGGCTCAAAACCATCGCATCAACAACGTTTCAACGGACACAGACCATCCCAAATCAGAGACTCCCAATACTCTCAAATCTCTCCTGGACTCAGCAACCCAGAAACCCAGGTTGTCCAAGAGGGAGAAACGAAGAAAAACCCTCCCTTTACAGGGTACAGAGGTTGTGTGTGTAAGTGAGAGTGGTGATACGGAGAAAGGGAATGAGAAAATTGGTTCAGATAGCACGAGTAAAAGGAAGAAGAGGAAGAAGAGAGAGGAGGGTTTGGATAGTGGAGTGGCGGAATCGGGAGAGAATGTCGCGGCGAAAAAGGCAAAGAAATCGAAAAAGAAAAGGAAGAAAAAGGAGAAGAAGGTTGCCAATGAGGAGGTGAAGAAGGGTGATGAGGGTGCAAGTGGAGGGACTGAAGAACAAGGTGGGGATGAGAGAATTCAGAACAATCACAGGTTCAATTTTGAAAATCGAATTACCCATTTTGTCAAATTGTCTTTTTTTATGGATTTATACATCTGTTTTCAATATTTCAGTTTATTTTTCTGTAGAGGTAGCTTTCTGTCTGCTGTGGGTCTTGCTTATGAATGACAGTTCATTAGTTGTGAGTGAGGATTTTAAGCTAAATTGGATGTGTTGTTTTTAATTTTTTTATGGACATGTTGAGGCTTATGGATTATATGCAAATATAAATATAGACATGCTAATTTATGTGTAATTTGTTTGAAATACAATTTCCCAATTTGGTTTTTTTATGCTTTGTATAATATTATTTGGTTAATTGAAAGATCAATGATACCGAAAAACAAACAATTTTTTTACTTAACCTGGATTATTAAGAAGGTGGGAGAGAGAGGATATGATATCTCATAGAATTAAAGCAGGATTAGTTAAGTAGAGAATTCCCTCTGATTTAGAGGGTTTAGACATGTGTAGCGAAAACAAATAAATGCAATAGCATGGAAGAGTGATATCCTTATAAAATGAGTATAACCTAAAAAAGGATGTTGATGTGGATGCCTTTGATGACAATAGAGGACAAAATTATAAACGAGTACATTGGTGAGACAGTAGAAGTGGAGATAAATAAATGCGAATAAATCAAGATAGTTTAGATGTGTGCAGCGAGAACTGAATCAATAACTGCACCAGTGAGAGAGTGATATGATCCACATCGAAGATAAGATTGGAAATAGAAAGACAAGAATTAGTTTGGGCTGAAATGGAGAGAAAAATATGATCGCTTGTAGATGAACTGAAATGGAGAGAAAAATATGACCGGTGTGAAGTTATGGCTTTACAAAAATTAGTGGTGGAACAGGTTCCCAACTGTTGGGGCAAAGCTTTGTTTAGTTGATTTATCTATATGTGATTAGTTTACCTGTTTCGTTAAAAAGTCATATTACTATTAATGGTGACTTTGCAATGAATGGGATTTATCATTCTTTTAGTTTCTCGTTAGGGTCTTTTTGGTTGTTGAAAGTATGCAGGATGAGAGAGGAAACTAGAACGTTGGACCTAGAGTTCTTATTTTTTGAGAACCTAAGAAAATAAAGGCTCTAGTAAACTGAGACTTATATAGCTAATTGGCTTAGCTGACTAAAAGTTTGTCATGGTTAAGAAATTAAAAGGGCAACAGATTTAGGATTCATTTTTTCCCTCAACTTTCTCAAGAACTAAAACAGGGGGTAAAAATTTGTTACAAGTAATCTATGGATGATTTTAGATAAAAATGAAGATGCCTTATTTTCTTATGGTATTATTATGGTTTGGAGCTTTTCACTGATTCCATGTGTTGCATTATGTTCTTAGTCAAGCAGATGGGGATGCTGTTACAAAAGTTTATGTTGGAGGTATTCCGTACTACTCAACTGAGGATGATATTCAGAGCTTCTTTGATGGTTGTGGCACCATTACTGAAATTGATTGTATGAGGTTTCCTGATAGTGGGAAGTTCAGAGGGATTGCCATAATCAATTTCAAGGTAAACTTACATAGATCAATTTCTACATTTATATATGTTTATTTGTGCTAACTTACTAAGGAAAAAAATTATGATTTTTTCCCTTTGCTGTGCATTTGAATTCGTGATGCATGCAATTTATATTGCTCAACTCTCTTCACAATTCTTTTTTAGTTGGGAGTTGATTTCTTTATCAGCCTGATATGTTTACACTAATGACTTGTCGCACGTGTATGTGTGTGTGTGTCAGTATAGTATGCGGATTTGGGTTGGTGTGAAACAAAATATTTTAACTTAGACTTAGCATGGTCCTATATATCTTATGAAGTTGATCTAGTATTGTTCTACACTACTTCTACCTCTTTTTGGTGAAGGAACTTAAATAGTTCAATTTCCTTTCTATCTATCCAGAAAAAACTGTCATACTAAATTTTGCTTATTTATCTCCCTTATCCTTGTATTTTTTGTTGTTGTTGTTGTTGTTACCTTCAAGTCTGACATTATTATTGTCTGCTTCATGTTGTAATGGCCAAATGCTACACTTTATTATGTGATGATATCTTCTAATCTTCTTTTTTAATAGTTCAATTTCCTCTCTATCTATCCAGAAAAAACCGTCATACTAAATTTTGCTTATTTATCTCCCTTATCTTCGTTTGTTTTTTGTTGTTGTTGTTGTTGTTACCTTCAAGTCTGACATTATTATCGTCTGCTTCATGTTGTAATGGCCAAATGCTACACTTTATTATGTGATGATAACTTCTAATCTTCTTCTTTTTTTTTTGGTTAGGTCAATACTCAAACACACACCCACAAATGGCTATGGGGCTCGAACCCCTCACCTCCCCTTTGAGGGAGGAGAGATTATACCAGCTGGGCTAATAGCCCCGTGGTAATAACATCTATTCTTTCTGAAAACACATTCTATTAGAGATGACCTTTAAGTGATTATAGCTGCTGTATTTCTATTACAGAGTAGATGAATAGAAGTCCTGGATCTGTGTGGCAAAAGTTCAATATAAAATTGAACTTAGTATTGGATGGAAGAAAACATATATGATTTATGACCAGCTAACAGGTTGTGTCCCCCAGAGTCCAAAGATGGTTCTTGGTTGAGATTAACATATGACTCTGATAGTACTCCGTAGGCCTATCCTCCCTTTATAAACTTAATTTCCTTGCCTCAAGATGCCGTTCTTGAGGATTCATGCTTCTCATGGCTTCTACAAAACTTAATATTTTTGGTACCACCAAGTATTAGTGCCTCTTGGAATTTAGAAATTCTCCAAGCACACAGCAAGAAGTTGATGGTCTTGGTCTTCTCATGGTACACGCCCCTTGGCATGCTAGTGTCCTTAAGTTTTTGTAGCTTATCCTCTAGTAGGTTTAATTGTATGATCTTGTAAAGGAAGGTTTAATTGTACGATCTTGTAAAGGAAGGTTTAATTGTATGATCTTGTAAAAGAAGGGAAGTATATTCTTAATTCTCGAAGCTCCAACCTGTAACATTCTTTAATTTTGAAGTTTAAGATTTACTCTTGGCCCACAGATGTGAAACTTCTAGAAATAATATGAGGTTCACATAATTTTCTAAATTGATTTATGGAAATTGACTTACCTAGCAAAAAAGAAAGAAAAAAAAATAGTGCTAAAACTTGAAAGACGCACACTGAGAAATTGGCACATTTTATGGACAAATTTATTGCTCATCCTACTTATAAAAAAAATAAAAATAAATGCTCATCGTAGCTATTGCATGAAGTTATGGGACATCATCTGATTTGACTAGCAACTTTGATGGCTGAAGCAAGCAAGATTCTAGATTTTGGTTTATCATCAATTCTTGTCCGGATATAGGTCAGATTGAAATTCTAAATTTCTTCTCAATGCGTCTTTTTTTTTTCCGGGAGGGGGAAAGAAAGGATCTTTGTTTCACAAAAAACCAAAGTGTTGAAAAGTTTAAAAAGGATCTGTTGAAATATGGAATGCTCGTCGAAGTATATATATATTTTGCTGAAGAGAGGTGTCACTGCTAAGATGTTGATTTTATTATTTCATTCCTTCTGCAGACAGAAGCTGCAGCTAAGAGAGCTTTGGCCCTTGATGGAGCTGACATGTAAGTATCCTATAAACAATATTTTGGTTTTTTGTCCCTTGTCATTCTCATGAAGACTTCTATATTTGTTGCAGGGGTGGACTTTTCCTTAAAATCCAGCCTTACGAGTCAACTAGAGTTAGCAAAGTATCTGATTTTGCCCCTGCCATTGTGGAGGGTTACAATAGGATCTACATTGGTAATTTATCATGGGATATTACTGAGGATGAACTGAGGAAATTCTTCTCAGGTTGCAGTATATCTTCCATTAGATTTGGTGAAGACAAGGAAACAGGGGAATTCCGGGGTTACGCTCACGTGGACTTTGCTGATAGTCTCTCTCTAAACATGGCATTAAAATTGGATCAAAAGATTGTGTGTGGGAGACCTGTGAGAATAAGATGTGCAGTTCCAAGGAAAGTACCAGAAACCAATTCAAAACCTATGCCAACAAGTAATATAGCTGATAATGGAGGGGCTAGCACTCTCAGCGGGAAGATAAGGAGACGGACGTGCTACGAGTGTGGTGAAAAGGGCCATCTTTCATCAGATTGCCCAAAGAAGCAAACCACTGATCTGACGAATTCCGGTTCAAGCTAATCAAGTAGGAAATTTGTTATTTCATTTGTTGTTCTAATACATCAGGGATGAATATTTTGAATTTTTTCTTCTGTCATTGTTTTAGGAGCCCACTGGATTTTTACCTGTCTTTCGAACAGATGCAATGCCATAGATGGTAGCTGTTACACCTTCATTTTCTCAATTTTGTTTTTTCTTTTTCCTCCCTTATTTACCCCAATTAATGCAATAACTTTTTTTCCCCCTCAGTAATGCCACATTTTATGTCTTATTTCCTGATTTTTATATTTTTTTATTTTATTGAGTAGATGGAGTTGTTGATGGTTTGGCTGCTCTGGTCTGAATACATTACCAGTGCCCATTTGAAGTTAAGAAGTTGTTGAAAATTTTCCTGCTTTTGCACCAGTGATCATGTTAAAATATTGGGTAAATTACTCTGACCTCCCCTGAGGTTTGATCTAATTACACCCAGCATCAAACTATTAAATTTTGTTACAATGACCTCCCTTGAGGTTTGCTCCGTTATAACACAGACCCCCTCCGTCCAAAATTCCGTTAATTTGGTCAAAAATTTTAGTTGAAAAGACCAAAATGCCCATCAACTTATATATATATATATATGCACATATATATATTTCAGATTATAATATATATACACTATTCCGGTCATCTTCTCCGGCGATGTACACTATTCCGGTCATCTTCTCCGGCGATGTACACTATTCCGGTCATCTTCTCCGACGAATTTCCGGCGACCTTCACGGGTTCCGGTCATCTTCTCCGGCGAATTTCCGGCGACCTTCACGGGTTCCGGTCATCTTCTCCGGCGAATCCCGGCGAGCACGGTTCCGGTCATCTTCTCCGGCGAATTTCCGGCGAGCTGCTCTGTTCCGGTCATCTTCTCCGGCGACTTTCCGGCGAGCTGCTCTATTCCGGTCATCTTCTCCGGCGACTTCCCGGCGATATGCACTGTTCCGGTCATCTTCTCCGGCAAGTTGCTCTGTTCCGGTCATCTTCTCAGGCGAATTTCCGGCCACCTTCATTTTTCCGGCGAACTTTCCGGGAAGTCAATTTTGGCCATTTTTTACTAACTCAAACTGGTTCCTAGCTAAATGGACTATTCCGGACGCAACTGTGAAGTCTGTTTTTTAAAATTCAGCTTCGATTTGTCAGATTTAACATCCAAGTGTTGTGATATTAATAAAATTAAATATATCAATATAATATTAATAAGGGTATAATAGACATTTCACCCAAAAATTAACCACTGTTAGTCCATTTCTGTTAGAGGGGAGGTCATTGTAACAAATTTCTTTAGTTTAATGCTGGCTGTAATTAGGGCAAACCTCAGGGGAGGTCAGTGTAATTTATTCTAAAATATTTTAGTGAGACTCTTAAAATACCTCCAAATTAATCGACCATTACTCATTTTGTTTACATGAGAAACAAAAATGTGTGTTTCCTCAGTCTCAAAATTGTTGTTCTTCTTTGAAATTGTTACTTTTTTAATACAGTATGATGTTGTATTGAATGCATTCTCTTTTGAAAATTACAAAACTATCCATTTTCATTTAAAGTAAGTGTTAGATGGAAATAAGTTTTCAAAAATTAAAGATATTTTAAGAAGTATATAATATTTTTAAATTGACTTTTCATGTGAAACCAAAATTGAAAACCCCAAAAATGAGAAGAGGGGGGAGAGTGTATATTGTATAACTTGTGGAGCGTGGGAGGGAGTAGATAATTTTGTTGTCTCCAATTCCAAAAGATAGAAAGAGAAGGCAGAGTAAGGGAATGCCTCACTAGTCACGGCACGTGACGACTTGTATGTGGAAAACTAGGGTAACTGGACACTTATAAATGGTCAATTTTATAAACCCAGTTTTGTGTGCCTTGTTTTCACGGGACTAGCTATGACTTTTTGGGGGGTTGGAAATTGGAATTTTGTGCTGCAATTACTTTGGTCGGTGAGCTTTTTAGTTGCCTATAAATCTCATCCAATTTATTCTAGGAAATTGCTGGTATTTGCCCCTACACAGAAGGGCAAGTGACCTTGTATACACGAACAAAATCCGCATTCTTTATAATTATGTGTGTGTGTGGATATATATATATATATATATATATATATATATATATATATATATGATCACGATGAAGACTCAATTAAATCTTCCAACTGTAAATACCAGATAGCACCCACCTCCAACTGTAAATACTAGATAACCAGAGAGAGAGTAAAGGCAAAATTAAGTTAGTATGCATTTAGATGGTAATTAATATGTACTGGTTGGTTCTTAACATGGTGTGATGGTACTTTTTAGTTTTTACTCTCCCTAAGTTTGTTGGTTAGGCAGGTGTAACTGTTTTTCCTGCCTGAAATAACTGAATCTCCCCGCCACCGTCCACACCTCTCTTCCAAAGCTCTCGTCTCCCTATATATATACAAGCACACACACAAATATAAATATATATATATATGTATGTGTGTGTAAACACTCACCCATTTTTGTCTTTAATTTGCTGTTTCATTTCATCAAACAAAATATCCCAGATCTCTCTAGTATGCTCCAAATTTCTACAAAAAGTTGACTTGGGCAAATGTTATCCATATAAGCAAGTGCTATTGTAACTTGGGTTAGTTAGCTTCTCTGGTGATTAATGGCGGTCAATTCAAGATCAATCCCAAAGAGAAGGCAAGAGAGAGAAACTAGTCCCCAAAGAAGCAAGATTTGGATCGAACCCAAATCGAAGACAGACAACAAAGTCCCTCTTTTATACTTTCTCTCAAAGAATGGCCAACTCGACCATCCTCATTTTACAGAGGTTTCTCTCTCTTCCTCCCAAGGACTCTATCTCAGAGGTAATACAGTATTATATATATATATATATATATATATGGACGCATACAGTATAAGTTACTTATATATTATATATAATGGGTTTGTAGAGTAGACTTTAATAATCACTTTCAGGCAATATTTGAATGTGTTTTAATGTCTCTGTTCTGCAGATGTGATAAATAGATTAAACTTTCTCAGAGGAAAAGGCATGGCAAGCATGTACTCTTGGTCTTCTAAACGGTAAAACATTTGCATTCCGTTTGGCTGCTGAGAAAACAGAGGAAAAGGATGAATATTATTTTCTGATCTAATGCTTTTGTTGCTTGTCTTTTATTAGTAATAAAAATTGCGAATCTCATTAAGTCAGAAACACCTGAATATCTAAACTTTTAAGACTTGGGTTGCATTTTCTTACGGTTTCTCACCAACCAAACAGAGCTTGAATTCATATGATTTAATGGTAAATTCAGGATCTACAGGAATGGATTTGTGTGGCAAGATTTATCAGAGAACGACTTGATATGCCCAACGCAGGGCCATGAATACGTGCTCAAAGGATCGGAACTTCTTCAGAGCTCTGTGAGCTTCAGGTACCACGAAACTATAGGATCATCGGAAAACCTGCCGGAGATAAAAATTCCCGGTGATGATTGTGATTTTCCGGCAACTATCAGGAGAAGAAATCAGTCATGGAGCTCATTTGACCCTCATGAATACAGAGTCTACAAGGTCGAATCCGGTAGAGAACTGACCGGAAAAGCTGCCGACGCATCGACGCAAACGGACGACAACCGGCGACGAAGGAGAAGTGTTAGAGAAGAGAGAAACGAACGTGAAAAGGGTTTGAATGGAGAGTGTGGAGAGGCTATTACAGAGTTGGGCAGAGGAGAGATATCTCCACCATTTTCAAGTTGTAGTTTAGAAGGGATGGAGGGTGTGAGTGGATCAAGAGACGTTGATCTATCAGCCCATGTCCGGGATCGGACAGTTGAGAATATGCATCCGAGTGGGAGAATGAAGGCTTCCCAAGCATTGATAAAGTTGATCTCTTGTGGTTCAGTTTCAGCCAATGATGGCGAGTCAATTAAAGGTTAGGAGGATCAGCGGTATAAGGTGACGGTGGAGTATTTAGAGAGTGTGTACCGTCAAATATTGGATCACTAGAGTTAGGCTGTCGTGTGTTTTGTTTTTGTGTTTTTTTTTTTTTTTAAATAATGTAACGACTACCGGAAACAAAATATATTTGTTAGCACGGTTTATGTTTTAAATAGTATCAAAATGTTTTAAATTTTGGATCAAAATAAAAAATATCAAAATAGTATTTTTATGTGTTTTGATTACTGTTGAGGCCAAAATAAATAAATGAAAACTTAAAACACATTTTCGTTATCAAACATATTTTCAATTACTATTCAAAACACTCTATAATAAAAATAAAACAAGTGTTATATTTTAGACAAAAACATAAAATTAAACGCATGTCTTCATATTGAGTTCCAAAGAATGTACCAAAAATATGAGTATGCGGCTAATAATAAATTTTCATTTTCCACCGTCACGAGAAATAAGAAATTTTTATGGCGGATTACTGGGTATTAATATTTTTTCCCTCACGATGATTAGTCACCATTGATCGGAGATGTTTGGAGTACTTTGTGCTATTCATACTATTCAATACTTTCTCACGAAGACTTGCCAAGCATTGACGAAGTTGATCACTTGTGCTTCGGTTTCGGTCAATGATAGCATGTCAATAAAAATTTAGAGTAGGCAGAGAGAGAGTAAGTAGTGTGAAGCATTGGATTAGTAAGTTTATATTATAAGCTGATTTAATCTAGTGATTAGTAATGACAGGTGTTCTCTCGTGGCAGTGGTTATGATAAGGACTCTTTTGATAGCCTTATTATAAAAAGATACAAGTTTTTCTCTATTGAAGAATATATATATTTTTCAATATGGAATTCATGCGAGTAGAGTTTTTGGCATTATTGCCACAAATGTAGAACAATTCAAGCAGTATATGATGTCTTGTGTCAATTGCAGTTTTAGGTTGTTAAACCTGTGGGCTAACTTCATATATTTAAATATTTAATTCCAAATTGCATGAATGATTTGCAGGGCTGCAAACGAGTCGAGCCGTTCGCGAAGAGTTCACACTCAGCTCGTTAAGACCTCGACTCACATTTGTTTATTTAATAAACAAATCAAACTCAAACAGAACTCTAGTGTTGTTCAGACTCGACTCGTTTGTTCGTAAATATGATACAAACAGAACTCAATAATAAGTTCACAAACAAGATTGATTACAAAACATAAATATATATATATGGGAGCCGATATTGGCACTCCACCAATATCTTCTGGCACTCCACTTCTATCCTTTTGTAAAGTACAATTACAAATGTATCCCTCTACTATATAATATTGATTCTTATATTTTTAATACCCTAATTGCCATTATTTGATAATGTTAGAATTCTTAACTCTAAATTACAACTTCTCTTTCACGTTTTTTTTTTGTGTGAAAATATTTCTTCGTTGATTTTAAAAATATTATTTTTTCATGTTGAATCAATTTATCAATATTTTTTTTAGAAGTAAAAAAGTTTAGGATTCAATATAATGATTTAGAGAGTATCAATCAAATGTATTTGATTCGGATAATAAAAATTACATGATTAGATAAGTTGGGAAGAAGTTGTTAATAATAGATTACCTAGAGAAATATTAAAAATGTATTTGAGTTGGAAACAAACATTATATCAATGAATAAAATCTATTTGAAAATTTCAAAAGATAAAAATAAAAAAATGAATATGATATTTTTCTTTGTTTGCTTTTTATTTTCTCCTCCTTTCTTTCTATTTTGTTTGTTCACAAATTGATGTTATGTTTCAAAATTTTAATTTATGTTATTTTATAAATAAGACACATGAAAAATAAATTACATGTTTGGTGAGTAAAAATAGAATATTTCAAATTTTGGATTCTTTGAGTTATATAGGATAAGGACACTAACAACAAGTTTCAATTGAAAAATGTCTAAATTATAGTATTTTGGTGGTAATAAATGGATTGTTATATTGTAAACCTAAAGTAAAAAAGTTGAAAAAACTTTGTTTTAAGAAAAATAAAATGAAATTAAAATTGAGTCTTGAATTAGAAGGGCAATTAGGGTACTAAAAATATAAGAATTTAAAATGGTATAACATATGACCACTTTTGTAATTTTACTTTACAAAAATATAAGAATGGAGTGCCAGAGGATATTGGTGGAGTGCTAATATCAGTTTTATATATATATATATATATATATATATATATAGAGTAATGATCTTTTACTCATCAGTGAGTAAGAAATTCATCCACACCAAACACAGTAACAGTTGGATGTGATTGCTATGTTTTTTTTGGTAATTGCCTTTTTTATATCAATCACATCCAACGGTTAATGTGTTTGGTGTGGATGAATTTATTGCTCACCGGTGAGTAAGAGATCATTACTCTCTCTCTCTCTCTCTATATATATATATAAAACAAGCATATAACTTTAGCCAAGCCCAACCAAATCAATACAATGGATTACCAAACTTTTTAAAAATAAAATGGACCTAGTCCAAGAGAATCAACATAGCTCGAACGTAAGCCCATGTTCTGAAAGCCCATCTATATATATATTCTTTAACTACACAATTCCAGTTAATTTGAGAACTCATGACTAGAATCTGATTCTGAGCCCACCAATAGTACTTGCAAGAGCCAACAGGGTCAAACACTCCAATCTAAATCTGAAGTAGACTAAGACAAGGCCCATTTACTCAGAAGATGGGCTGGCCTGTTACAAGATCTAAAGTTGGGCCCATGTATGTGAAGAAGATAAAGTTGATATCCTAGCAATATTTTGCATTGATTGAAAGAATTCTAAAAAGCACGAGAGTATGACAATTAAAATTTTCAACTATTTGATTAAGAGAAAATTGAACTCTTGAAAATTATATTCAAAATTTCAAAATTTCAAAACTACTGTTTCATTCTATGTTCACATAACCTAAGAGGTTGTGGTAATCAATTTGGCATCTTAATGGTTAGAATAACTTCCATGAATGATTCAAAGCAATATATAAATTGAGTCTTTTACACAGACGTTCTGAGAGCTGCTTTTTAATTTTGTCAACTTGGGCTCCAGAAAATTGAATAAATGACTGTTTCAAAATTTCAATAAATAAATAAAAATAAAAAAACTGAGGAATAAGGTAAACTGAGAGGGAAATGATTTAAATTAAATATTTCTCCTTGGTTTTAGTCATATTTTTTTTCTCCATGTTTTGTATATTAACCAAATAAGAAAAAGGTATTTTCTTCTTGTTATTTTTTTTTTACCTTCCTTAACCAGTGAACAAACTGACCCTACTGGTTTAACTGGAAAGGTTACCTTATTTTATTTACCATAATAATGATTATTTTCTGTGAAAGTTTGGGGCACTTGTTTGTAAAGTATGTCTTCAATGACTCATCACTTTTTAATGGAAATAGATTATCCCGAACATTTTTGAGGAACTACTTCCCCACCACGCATGTGGTATGCTGGTTTTGATCAATCATGCTGTTCCATGTTTAAGTTAGTAGCTATATATATATATATATATACATATATATATATATATAAGCATTGTGTTTGAATCTCTCTCAAAAAAAAAAAAATTACAATCTAAAGATAAAAAATTACGGTTCAAAATATATATGTCTATCTTAGGCTATCTACGGTCTAAAACAATTCTATCTATCGTCGATCTAATGGTCACGATTCACTGACTACATTTATATCTAAATTCATGAATGTGGGACGGTAGAGAGTGAGAAAACGAAAAAGAGACTCGACTACTTTACTTTCTTTTAATACTCAAAAATATAGTGGGGCAGGAATATATCATGTGATATTTTTAAAAATCTAGTGGGGATATTTTTAAAATTTTAACAAAAATTATAGGTCATAATATAAAAAAAGATTTCAACGGGAGTGAAGCCCCCACTCGGCCCTTGATAGGTTCATCCCTCTTCAGAGCTGAAGGTTCATACCATCCGAGCAACCTTGATTAATTTACATATCTTGTAGTACTTAAAATAATGTGCTAAATTTGTTAGGTGCGGATATATGTTTAGCATGGTCAAGGTTCTTAGGATAAATAATCAATTTTATGTAACATAGAGTATTTAATCCACTCATTTTATAACAACTTTGTAGGTAAGCAACATAATAAGAAATTATTTGAATGATTATATAGTAATTTTGAATTTTTTTTCCTGAATTATATATATATATATATAAGTACTAAAAATAAATTATTGGATAATTTGCTAGTGTTGAATATATATATATCTTATATTTATATTCATGTTATTTGCCGACAACATAGTTTTAATATATATTTATAAGAAAGTCTTAGAAACAAAATTAAAATTAGGGAGAAAGGCATTAGAATCGAAGGGACTAGGAATTATTAAAATTAAAACGAAATATATATGTAAATTTGATAAAGTAAAAAACAATGACAATATATGTATAGATATATTAGGCCGACAATATTTTATGGAGGAGAGTGTTGGGTGTTACTCAAAAGTTTAACTTCTGTTACCTAGGATTAATATTACAAAAGGATGAAGAGATTGATAGTGATGTAATAAATTTGGTTAGAGATGATGGACAAAATAGAGACAAACAAATACCAAATAAACTAAAAGAACATTTTTATAGAACAATTATTAGGTTGACAATATTGTATGCAGCAAGGTGTTAAGCGTTGAAAATGACTCAATTACAAAACATTCATGTAGCGAAAATGAGGATGCTACGTTAGATAATAGGAATCACTAGAAGAGATAAGATAAATAATGATATGTGAGAAAAACTTTAAGTATACCAACTATAAACCATAAAATTAAAAAAAATAGACCTATGTGATATATGTATATTCAACGATGATGCACTTATTAGAAGAAAAAAAGCTATTTGCTTAGAAAATAAACGACAAAGAAGTTAGACTATAAACAATAAAGAAGACAACCAAAAGTTTTAATGAAATAAAATAATTAAAAATGAAAAAAAAAAAATTCATGTGGTCAATGCGATTCCTATGGGATAAATTATGTTCATGTTGTATCATGTATGACACCATTATCCACATATTTAGAAGAAATCATGTTACAAATAGATTAGATTAGCAGAGATTAGAAAACATTTTCTTTCTTAATACCCCTGGACTAAAATTTGATAATAGGGAGACACCTAGTAGTAGTTACAACTTGATGACAAAAATGTCTTCATGTGGGACCAGGTAGTTTGAAATGTGGCCTCAATAGAACCAAAAACATGAACCAGGAAATTAATTGGATCAGGAAAAACAAGTTAAAAAGATTGTTAGAAAAGAAACAACTAGAATATGATGTGTTGGAACTTGGAACATACCATTGCAAGTTAGTTCAAATGTGGGCTTTCACGAAACTAGGCTAACCAAGTGGTTACGTGACAGCTCTAAAACTGTTGGTCCAGTGTCTATTCTTCCTAAAGTCAAAGACTCTTCTAGCAGTGCAAGAAAGAAGAAACTGCCAACAGGACCATTAACTGATAACTCCAACAATGACAAGTGACAAATCACATACTGACTTTAGAGGATTTTTTTTTTTTTGACTTCCCAACTGATACTTATTTCTTTCTTAGGAGTCTCTCTCAATCTCTATCTGTGTGGGAAGTGCCTTAAATTTTATATATTAAATATCTATATAGTTGGAATTGGTTTTATTCTAGGCAAAGATTATCTGGCCCGGTTGAGATGCTACGCATGAGGCATGACATGTGATGCTCAAAGAAACTTAGAGAGAGAGAGAGAGAGAGAGAGAGAGAGAGAGATTCCAGGTACCACTGTGACTTCTAAGTCTCCCCAAATCATACACTAATTTCTAAAAAGAAAAATTCTACACTATAGCCCTTTCTTTAGGTGGGTAAGGATTCTTTCCGAACACCAAAGAGAGTAGAGTTTATGTACTCTTTTAAAGATGAAGATTGAATCGTCGAATCAACACCTGACGAAGCAACCTCCATCTATGATGGAATACAAAATCCTCTATAGTACGGGAGAGAATCCAAGTTATAGGTGAATAAGTAATGAGTATAATGACTCATGCATTAGATTGGATCAGTTATGATGGTCCGCTCAGGTGGATAATAAAACTCTCTCTAGTGTTGGACATCGTCAAAGTTATAGGTGAATAAATAATGAGTCTAATGACTCATGCATTAAATTGAATTATCAGATGTGACTCACTTATAATAGTTCACTCTTATAAGTTGATGAAACAATCTTCACATTTGGTGGAGCACAAATCCCTCTGTAGTGTTGGAGAGGATCCATATTATAGGTAGATAAGTAATGAGTCTAATGACTCATGCATTAGATTGGACAATCAGATGAGACTCTTATGATGGTCCACCCTCGTAACCTAATGAATCAATCTCCGTCGAAGAGGATATAAGTATTAGATGGATAAGTAATGAGTATAATGAGCCGTGCATTAGAGTAAAATAATATGAATGATGATGCATGACAAATTGATTAATCATCTTTGTTTCAGTAATTTTTAAAGAACAAACTTAATTGGTTCTGATCATATTATTCTTTTTCATGAAAAGCAACACATTGCCTACAGTGAAGTTGTAGTTACTACATTAACCAATGGTCCAATCTAGTGGTAGTGACCTTGACAACTTAATTTACTTGGTAATACGATATGTGCTGATATGAATGGTCAAGCTTGGTTTAGCCTACTTTTCTTGTTTATCAAAAGTAGCATAAGTAATTACATTGAACAGCAAGAACTGCAGTCAGTTTTAGCTATTTAAAACATATCAATTAGCTAGAACGTCAAGGGTGACGACAGAGTAATTAAAAATATTGACTTGCTTAATTACCATAAATTAAGATTAAACTTGTATGAATGGTTATCAGTCCCTAGTGTGTGCTTCTTTTGCTTTGATGTAAGATTTTATATGCTGTAAAATGTTTATAATCACTAAGGGACCCACAGATGGGCCAGTGGGGTCCCCCCACTTAAATAATTTTTTTAGAATATCATCATGATCAATTGCTTCTCTAAAATTACAAAAAAATTCTATTATGTTCCTCTTATTTTTATTTTTATATCTAAACTCACTTGAAAAGTATGCTTTGCAAATACTATTTTCACAACATTAGGAGAGAAAATTTGATTTATTCCATATCTGCTTAGCACATTCTTTCATCTGAATTTTTTTTTTTCTCATTTCTTATGCATGAAACACAAGCCAAAAAATTTTATTAGGATTGTTTGAATTTTTTTATGTTATTGTTGTTAAATTCTTGGTCCGTCACCGTTATAATGCATAATTGTTTGATTTGTTGTATGATTTTGACAACAATAATTTGTGGATAAAAAAAAAAAGCATTAGAATTTGTATTCTTGTTCGTTTGTAAATTATCCACGATCAATACAGGCAGTTAAAAAGATTTATGTAATAAATTCTTTTTGTAGTAACATAAACTTTATTATATAATTGCAAAATTTTCTGTAATTTTAGTCGACCAAGTGGATGTCTATGAGGTCCTGATTTTATTTTTCTATTACCGATGCTTCAAATTTCATACCTCAAATTTATTTGAAGTATGATATGACAAATTGACATATGGTATTTTGGTATATTCCATTTGTTTTGTCAATTTATTAATTTATTGTAATTATAAAATACATTTTAAATTAAAAATAGGAACTCATAAATTAAAATAATAGAAAAATTAATTTGGCATACCACTTTTTGATATGCCAAATTTGGCATATTTGATGATATGCTAGGCATTTGAGATATCGATTGGAAGAGGTCATGATTTAACATATCAAATGGAAATGCTTTTAGTTATTTATATCTCACCTAAAAATAACAAAAACCTTGTAAACCGAGCTAGTTTTGACTCAAATTAAAATCAGGTGGAATAAACTTGAATGAAGCTTAACATTGTGTTTAGATCCTTAAGGAGTTCGGAAGGGAATGGGAATGGGAAGTGCTTAACTCTAGAAGAGAGAAAGGGAACGAGGGTGATAATTTCTACTACCATTTGGGAATTTTAGGTTTATTTTTGTTTGTTTATTTAGTAATGTAGAAAAGTAAAAGAGACAAAATTGATCTTCCACGTAATCTCTCTCATGCTTTAATGAAATTAGAAATTTTAACAGGGAAATAGAATGAAAAATTAAAAATTCCATCTTTACTTCTTTAATTTTTCCTTATTTTTATGATATACTGACAAAGTTGGGAAAATCATATTCTAGTGACCAAAATTAAAATGTAATTGCTTTAGAGTGACCTTAAAATATAAAAAAATGAATAGTCCACCAATCTTAAAACTAAATTGCTTTTTAGTGACCATTTGAGAGTATTTTTGTCAAAGTGTTTTATGTCGTTACTAAAAATAAATAATTAATTAAACATATTAAACCTAATGTTTCTCACATTTTATTATGCATCTGATCTAATATGGGATTAGAAACTGGAGATACACAATTGAGGCCAATAATTCAAAATTAGAGAAATCCTACTATATATTCATCATATTTAAAGGTTTAATTGAACAAGAGAGAATAATAATGGATAATTACCATGCGAGGGAAAGTAAAAAAAAGAAGTGCAATAATGGATAAGTACCATATGAGGAAAATTTTAAAAGTGAATTTGCAATGGTTTTGATAGACAATGTTTTCAATTGGGGGGAGAGATGGGGGAAGAGTATTTTTGTAATTGAATCTAAAATGGTCACCGAAGATCAATATAATTTTAGAATTGGTAACTATTTATCTTTTTGTAACTTTATGGTCACTATGGAACAATTATCTTTAATTTTGATTACTTAAATCTAATTTTTTCAATAAAATTTCTTTTACATTACCTTTCCTTTTGGAAGGAAGGAAGAAAGAAAGGAAGGGAATAAAGTCACTTCCTCTCCAAGAAAAGAAAAGCAAGGGGATTTCCATTAATATGGAATGAGAAAGAGTAAAACTGAAATCTTTTCTTTCTTATATATAGAAAGAAAAGACCAAAATGACTAATCATAATTCATTCTTCTTTTACTCCAATTCTTATCATTTCTTAAAAATAATAAAAGTCATATGAAAAGATTATCTCTCCCCGTGCATATAGCTTGAATTGGACCGGTTTAGGAGTATTTTGAAATCAAACTAATTTTAATGATTTTATAAAAATTGAAATTGAATCAAACTGTGAAACCAATAAAACCGAACTAACTGAGCCGTGAGAGAACAAATTTAATTCTATGATTTTGGGCAATATATATTATATCAATAATATAATATTTCATTTTACACATTATATTCTATGTTATATAATAATATATATAATATTCATTATACACATCTTTATTACATTTAAGCATTGTGTTTGATTCTCCCTTAAAAAAAATCACAATCTAATGGTCAAAAATAATTAAAAAATCAATCTTAAGGTTCAAAATATTTATGCATATCTACAGTCTAACATAACTCTCTCTATCGCTGATTTAACGGTTACGATTCATCTACAACTAAATTCACCTACACATTCACCTACCCTTACACCCCTAAAATAATTCAGTCCAATACGCTAGTTATATTCTATATTATATAATAATATATATAATATTTTATAAATAAAAAAAGATACATTATATATAATATACAAAATTATGTATATTTATATAAGGATTCCGTTTTATTTGATTCTATAGGATTTCAAATTAGAATGAAACGTTTATAAAGGTGAAATAAAAATCGAATCAAATCATAAAAAATTAAACTAAATTGACCGGTCTAATTTCATCTTGTTGAAGTGTTTTATTTTTCTCACTTACCTAGCTCTACTTTCTCTCTCTCTCTCTCCTCTTGTTACATCCCCCATGTCTCCCTATCTAATTTTTTTCCATACATTCTCATAAAGTCTTATTAGACTAATTCTTGGTGACCCATGCTAGCTTTATCTTCGTCAATGGTAATCTCACGGCTTCCACGTTGATTATGTGGTCATGACATAGATGATGACAACATTGATGGTGATAATGACCATGGGGCTGATGCCGACGGTGACGATGGAGATGAAACTAAGTCGTCAACAAAGTCAATACAGTAATCAATGAACATTTAATAGTAGTATTGTCTTGAGAGTCTACATCGGTTTGGTGCTTTGATTTTGTGAAGCACGAAATCAGCAGCACCAAGGAAAGTCCTTATTTAATTTAATGGAAAAACTAGCTCCATTCCCTAATAGGAAATTGACATGTAATTGTACGGCATCAATTATTGACCTTTCACAGCGTGAAAGAATGTTGCTCTCACCAAACAAGGTGTACGACAAAGACCACACACTTTCGGCGTATGACGTACGGCAGTGAATACCAGCGAAGAAATTTCATTAGAAATATATGAGTGTGTTTCTCGACAAGGAAATAAAACAAAATTAAAAATAAAATAAAAAATACACTAACTTTTTATGTACTTTATTTTAATTACACATATATCTTAGTAAATAAAAAGTTGCATTCACCTCTCTTGTTCAAATATGAAGTAAAATATCATTCAATAAAATGATAAAAAAACAACCACTTTTAAATAATGATGACATAATAATCTTTTTAACGTGTTGAAGGTAAATGAATGTAACTATTTTACAAATATAGTACCCATAATTGAACCAAATCTGAAAAAAAATCAGCCTATTTTACTCTAAAAAAATAAGCGTTCTCAAGCTTGCCAATCTAGATTTGCCATTGTATCAAGCAACTAATTAAAAGGCTTAAGTTAAAGATTTATTTAAGAAATTAGGACATATTGCATTGGATTTAATCAATAACATAAGTTAGTTGGTTTTTTTTTTTTTTGGTAATAAAGATTAGTTGTATGTATAAAGATTGTATCAAGTACAGAAGGCTTCCATTTGAACGGAGTGAGATGTATGTATATTTTGAAAAATTTACAATCAAATGCTCCATTGGAGCAACAAGGCTGCAGATCAAGAACCTAACAATTAAGCAACAAGTGTATGAGAGAAAGCACAAAAGAGGTGAAAAGTAGCAACATGGCGTCAGAAGCTGATTGTTGATTAATGATTAGAAACAAATAAATTCTATACAAAAATTATATGGTTGGTGGGAAATTGTTAAGATTGATTATAATATTATATAGCAATGATCTGAGTTTAATTTCTAAGTTAATGACAAATGAAACACTAAAATAAAATGAATATTACTTTGATCATTCTATTTTAAGTCAAATCTCCTGTCACCTTTAATGGATGAGTTACATGCTTCAAGCTTCGACTTAAACAAGCATGGGTTCATGACTTCATGGTGTGTGTGTGTCTATATATATATATATATATATATATATATATAATGGTTGAATCAATTTTTATGAGGCTTTTTGTGTAGGTTGCTTGTTTGGATAGCATTATTGAAGATAAGATAGTATTCAATTGTCCCACGTCAATGTGATACGGTGTTATATCACAGGGTATATATTCATGCACTTAATCAGTGTCACGAGCACGGTAGATGAAACTTGAAGTTCTTATCTAAGCATCAAAACTTAATTTGAACAATATAATATTTCTTTGTATTTGACTTTCTTTAGTGAGAGCTAATCAACTTGTCACCAAGGCATGCCCAAGCATATATATATATATATATGATAATTGATGAGGCTATTTAATTGGTAGTACTAATTCAAAGTCAACACTTAGCCGACTATATCAACTTCAGTTGCGTGCCATTTTTACAAAGCTTTTAAACTGGTTTGAAACAATGAGTATGAAGACAATTTACACTTCAGTGATCAAAAGTCTGCCCTATATAGCAACCCTTAGATAGTTACTTATGTATTGAACTGCACGGCACTGCAAATTGGAATGGAAAACCTCCCGATTTTCTTCTAGAACCGTGACTTGGAAAAAAGTGCTTCATAATTTAGAGAGAGAAACTCGCAAGGAGTGTTCTTCATGGCATGTTTAGACCATTATCTATATATATATATATAAAAGTTACATGCATGTTACACCAATCAAGGCCTATAAAATATAATTTGTTAAAATTTTAAATATTATTCAATCAATTCACAGCTCAACAAAGAAATCGGTTTTCTATGTGAATCCAGATTTAAATAATAGATGTATGAATGTTATATATATATATATAAGAATGCTAGAGAGACTACGTACAGCAATGTATTTGATGCACTATTATATATTCATTTGTTGCACAAGTCAAATCCGATAGTAAGTGCATACCTACTTGATGTGGATGATCACACAGGCTAATTAAATTAACGAAATACATGATGAGGAAATTTTTTATTATTGTGTGGTGATGGAAGTTTTATATACAAACTTGAAATAGATATCATTGGGGAGCACAAAGAATCGGTGAAACCGGAATCGAAATCAGAATCGTACTTGAATCGAATCAAATTGTTCACCACAGTTTCGGTTTTCAATTTTAAAAACCGTTCACTACAGTTCCAGTTCAGGTTCCAAGTTAAGTAATTAGAACCGTTAGAATATATATATATATATATATATATATATATATATAAATGAATAATAATAGCTTCAAAGTTTTAGTGTTCTATATAAATATATAATATATAAAGTATAAAATATATAAATAAATACTAATAACTTCTAAATTATTGTGTTCTATTTATATATAAATAATAAAATATATAATATCTAAATAAATACTAATAACTTCTAAGTTCTAATGTTCTATATATTTATATAATATAAGATATATAAATAAATATTAACTTTTAATTTATTGTTATAGTTAGAGATGCACAAGTATTAGTGTGTATCTTACCAATGTTTTAAAAAAAAAAAAAAAAAAAACCGTTGAGGAACTGGAATCTGAATCACAAAAAACTGTAACCGAATTAAACTCAACGGTTCTGATTTTAAAATTAAAGAATCGTTATAAATGATTTCAGTTCCGATTCCATCAAAAATTATAAAGAATCATACTGTGTGCATTCCCTAGATACAACTATTATATCTAATTACAACATTAAGGTGTGACTGTTAACAAATAAAAATCCATCGAATGATCTTATTTCTCTATGCCTAAAATTCTTAGATGTGGCTATGATATCATGTTTGATCCGTGTGTAGCCTGATATTACTGTGCAACGGACGACTCAATACTTACGAGTGTAATCGTGTTACACGTTTGAGTGACCGTAACCTTCCTTAAAACACTGAATCCGGACTCATCATGTTGTCACCAAGCTTTATGACTCGTGAGTGATAATGTTGCTAATAGGGTACTGCATGGACAAATTAAATGAAAGTGTTACTTTTCTCTCTCTTTGTGGGGGGAGGGATTGGACACGTCATTTAATAAAGTTCTTCAGCCGGAAGAAATTAAGAAGTTTCTTATAAAGTCATTTATCACTTATCATACACTATAAACTAAAAATATTTTTACAAAAGTAACTATCCGTATTAGATATTTATCAAATCTTGATAATTTTTAATACTCATAAATATGTGTTCGATATTTTTTAAACGTATTTATAATTTTAAAATATATATTTTTTATTTCTAACATGTATTCAATACTTCTTAAATACTTCGATCATATATCTGATACTTCTTCAATATTTCACAACACATTTCTAAAAAGTTTTTAACATTAAAATGTACAATAATATCATAATATAATTGTTAAGAAGAGTTTAAATTTAATTGGGAGGCGATATTCGCACTCATTAATGCATTATCTTTTATTTTATAATACCATAACTACCCTTTATCCTATAAACTTTAACTCTTTTTACCTTTTTTAGTACTTTTTTTTTGTTTTTTTAGAGTAATGTTAAAAGATATAATTTATTCAGTAGAGATAATTTTTTTTGAGTCTTTTTGTGTAGTATATATTTTTTTTTCCTAAAATGAGATTATTTATTATACATATGATAACTTTTTTAAGGTCATGTCAAAAAAAAAAATAATTAAGTTACCTTTTTTTGAGGTTTTTTTTTTCCGGTTCTTGTCAAAAGAGATCTTTTTATTCAACATAGATAACATTTTTTTTTAATCCGGTAAAAATATATAATATATTTAGCATAAATAACTTTTCTTTTTTTTTTTGTCATGTCACAAGAGAACATATTTAGAAGTGATAACTTTTTTTTTTCAGATTCTCTCAAAAGAAACCTAAAATATTAAAGAAGAAAAACAAAGAGGGGATATTTTAGAGGATAGTTGTGTAATTTGATAAAAATAATAATCATTCACTTGTAAAATTATGATTATAGTGTCATTTTAATTTAAAATGAGAGCGCAAATATATAAAAGGGGAATGCGAATATAGCCTTCCATTTATTTGAAAAAGAAATGTTGACATATATATCATAATTTAGTATAAAATTTATCAATACAAATTGTGAAATATGATTTTTAACTCTTATTTTATTTTTTATTCAATATATTTTATAAATAAATGTTAATAACTCTATTTTTTGTATATATAAAAATATAATTTGTTATTTTTATATGACCGTATACTAATATTTTTTTAAAAAATTTTATCGTACTCGTATCCCGTATCCGTATTTATACTTCCTAAATCAACCATCATGCAAAGAACATAAAACAATATTAGAAAAAATGAGAAGCGTGTGTTTTTGTATATTATATTATTATATTATATATATATATATATATATATACACACGCACATCACTGCATACGAAGCTTCAGAAACAGTATAGTTGACTAGCCGCCCGGCGGTTGTGTTGGTCTTGTTAAACTACCTTTGCGATTACACCTACGCAGTTCCAAATTCAACACAACTTTACTACCAAAAATCCAAGTTATCCCAACAACTCACAACAACCCCATTGTTGGTTTAGTTGGTATGTATAAACCCCGATACTTTTATAATTCCTCTTTCGTAATTTTGTACAGCGTTGAGTCAACCGTCGTGTTGGAGTGTTGCAATACTGTCAAGAACTTAACGCGCAATGAATTTAAAGTAATGCATAAATGTTAACCTGTGAATTTAGGGTTATTGCATTATTAATTTAAGGGTAAATTATACTGATTTCTAGTAAAATTTAAATAAATTACACATGAATAGAACGTTTGATCATTATTACTCTCACATTTCCTAGATTTAACGTGTGTGCTCAACGTCACCTTTTGAGTTTCTTTTTGTTAAAACCATTAATCAAATTTTTAAAAATAATCATTTTACTCTTTTCCTCAATGATATTTTATATTAAATTCTTGAGAGTACAAATAATATTTTTTGTTCTATAACTTAATGTCCGTTAGTGATTTTAAATCCCACAAAAGAGGTCTTAGTAATAATATCCAAACATTTATGTGGTGTATAATTTGTTCAATCCTAAGAAAGACCATGTAAGTTACCCTAAATTAAACACACTAAAAAAAATACAAAACCAAAAATTACACATAAGATAATCCTAATCTACAATGGCGTGAACTTCAAACTTTAGACTAACTCATAAACATATACATATATGTGTATTATATTATATATATCTATATCTTCAACAGAAGCTGTGGTAAAGTGGAATTGCTACTCTTTAGTGTGAAAACAGGATGCTTCCTATCCTGTCCGCGAACCGCGTATATGCATTAACTAGTAGTGTGTGTGATACAAGTCAGTAAGGAATATTAAACAGTTTTACATTAGCTGACTTGTTTTCCACGGTCTTAGTCTCGTGCAACTCATTCGTTAATTTATACAAATTTCAGTCTTGTACTACAACTTGGTTTTACAAAAACAAAGTACAACGAACACGTGTACACAATAGCTATCTTAATTTATCACGAAAATTAATTATGGTTTTTCAATCTTAATTGATAAATTTAGAGGAATATTAAATCTAAGAATAAATTTAGAATCTTTATTGACATGAATTTTAAATAATAAATACTCGTAACATTTTTCACCTTATTATTTAAAATTTATTAATATATATAACACTCAAATCAATCTATTATTCATGTTGACGTCTAAATTTAAAATATTATACCTAGATCTAAACTATACTCCATTATTGGCATGAATTTTAAATGCTCTTAACATTTTTCACCTTATTAATTATTTAAAACCTATTCATATAAGAGTACTTAAATTAAATCTGTCTATCAATCATGTTGACCTTTAAAAATTAATTTAAAATATTGAATCTAGATCAAAATTATATTCTATAAGGACTGCTTGATGGTAGGTGTGGTTATCAAATTAAGTTCGACATCACTTATGTCACGCAGGAAGAAATTCTTGTTATCAAATTAAGTTCTACAGCACTTATGTCACGCGGGAAGAAATTAATAGAGGGTCGAGCCCCTTAATTAGTAAGATAGGACCATTTTACATAACATTCATTATCTGATTATGAGTTTTTTATATTGCTTTTGATAATGGTGGTGTCGGACCTCTATAATCTACTACCGAACACATGTACACATCTAACGTGCACCGAACTTTTATAAAAAAATTATTTGAGAGCAATTCGGAAGAGATTTGAACTCCCAATCCCTTTGGAATATTAAAAACCTTTACTAAAGCGTTAAACAATTAAATCTATATTCAATATTTTAAGCATGGAATCTTATATTAGGGTTTGTGCCACTTAATAATGTGATATAACAATGTTATTGGGTGTTTTTTTTGTTTTTTAACAATGACAAGTCTCTAAGGTCATGTTTGGATTGTTAAAACGGAAGAATTTCAGAGTCCAGAAAGAGCGTTTAAAAGAAATTGGGGGTACCAGCTTCCTGATTTAGCTTGTGCTTCTCTTTTTCTTCTGCGTAAAAGCTGAAGCAAAAACTCTGCCAAACAGGACTTAAAAGCACTTTATAGTCACAATAGAATACATGAAACCTTCAAACCACGTACAAGAGATAACTACCGAAAATTTTGAAGAGGAACCTCGTAGAATTTCGAATTATCCTCCAACACATGAGATGATGGAGAGCATTATCATTAGACTATTCCCTTGAGAATTGGGGCATTCATGCATGAACTTTAATTTTAGCAAACTCAAATTTATTATTGGAATTCAACTTTTTATATTTAATAATTATAATTGAAAATAATATATATATGAAAATAGCAGCTTCTTAATCGTGCCTCCTGTTATAAAGTTCACATAAATATGAAATTAGTATCTTCTCTTGTTCACATGAATACAATCTTTCTGGCGATGAGAAAAATCTTATGAAAATTAGTATCTTCTATTAAACGCAACTTGAAACTCACTAGGAAAAGTATGACGTGTGTGAATTATACAAAATCTTCGAGAATGTAGAAGATTCTAGGAAAGACTCACTCAGGCTCGCCAGTAACGACTCGACTCGTCGCGTGTGTGCATTGTATTGAGCAAGCTACGCGGTCCAGTCACGCTTACGTGGTCAATGACGGCCCATGAATTCACACACGTACCCCGTACTTGACCCAATTCATCACTACTCTCTCGTTCTCGTGTCCAACAAGTAACCAAACCCAATTTTGTCATTTCACATAGTCAACTAAATAAGTCTTACTCGGCCAACTTAAATCCTATAAATACACAACCCCATTGGCTCTAAAGGTTCATTCCACTTTTCTTACTACTCCAAAACAACAACACACGTTTCGTCCTTTTTCACATTATAAACCAATCCAAAACCCTACTTTCAAGACTATGGTGTTTTTAGGCATGAAGAAAGCCAGAGAAGATAATATAACCACCATGGCCAACTGCTTGATGCTCCTCTCTCGTACCAACGAGCTCGGGACCATCGCAAATGCCCCGACCCGAGTATTTGAGTGTAAGACATGCAACCGCCAGTTCCCATCCTTCCAAGCACTGGGTGGCCACCGGGCCAGCCACAAGAAGCCGAGGCTCATGGCAGGAGAAGCCAACGCTGCTCAGATTCAGTCCCCGGCTAAGCCAAAAACACACGAGTGCTCGGTTTGTGGGCAAGAGTTTGCGATAGGGCAAGCTTTGGGAGGTCACATGAGGAGGCATAGAGCTGCCATGGAAGATAATCAGACTACTCCTTTGTCTTTGTTTCCTACACAGGTTGGAGGAGTAGTAGTAGGAGGAGGAGAACCAGTTTTGAAGAGATCAAACAGTAAGATGTTTCCTACACAGGTTGGAGGAGGAGGAGGAGGAGGAGGAGGAGGAGGAGGAGTACCAGTTTTGAAGAGATCAAACAGTAAGAGGGTTATGCAGCAAGAGAACCAAGCTATTCCTTTGTCTTTGTTTCCGTTTCCAACACAAGTAACAAAAGTTTTGAAGAGATCAAATAGTAGGAGGGTTTTGTGTTTGGATTTGAACTTGGCACCTCCAGAGAATGATTGTAAATATGAGAGAGCAGATTAAATCTTGTATTGATCATATTTAGATTTAGATTTAGATTTAGATTTATTTGTGTATAGGCAATAAGAACATAATACCCTTTATTCCTTTGGTTTGTAATTTAAGTATTTACAATATCATACTTGCTGCAATTTATTTATATATGAAAGTGATTTTTTTTTCACTTTTTTTTATTCTTTTTATTTGGAGTTTGACCTTTGACTCTTTAGTGATTTTGGACTTTGATTTATGGTAATTACCATAAATTATATAAAACTTAGCATATGTATATGTTACTCAAATTGGATATAACCACAAAAGTAACAGAAGTGTGTATTGCGTGGGATTATAAATACAAGAAAGATATATACAGTGTGTGTAATGGGCTAAGAACAAAAGCAGTCCTTGTAAATTACTAAGAATGACGATGTGGGGTTGGGTTTGAAGCAAGTACTTAATTAATTTATGCAAAAATAACAACAAAGATTAAGCACATCAACACTAAGTCATAACTTATTACCTTTGGGCTCATCTAATTCACATTCGTCAAATATTTGTGAGTTACGTCATTCAAATCTTCCAGTATCCGGCAAGATTGGGATATTGATAATTAATTGTATATATATATATATATAATTTGATCAACAAATTAACATAGCACCGGCCAAATTAACATGTTAATTTGTTGATCAAATTATATATATATATATATATATATATATATATATATATATATATATATATATATATATAAGATGTCAATTGATGGAAGTTAAGATAGTGAGTTCTTAACTAATCAGCTTTTGCTTTAAATAAGACAATTAATCATAATTAAGTTTGGTACAAACGTATGGTGAAATTTTACGAAATACATCCCCAACCCATCACAGTCTGACACATTCATATGGCTTCAACTGCCAAATTCTCTCTCTAAGTCATTAATCCTTCTCCTCCTTCCCTACCCTGGACCAAACTAGTATGGTTCAAACCACAAATCCCAAAACATTGCTTCAATCTTTGGCTGGTAGCCCTTGAAAGGTTCTCCACTCTTGATAAATTTTCTATGGCTTACAAAATGATTCCAAACTGTTGCAGCCTTTGCCTCTCAGTCCCCGAATCCCACTCCCGTCCACCTCTTCTTTCAATGTCCATTCTCATCACAAAAAATATGAAACCACTTCCAGTTGACACTCAACCATAGCTTAGATTACTCTATTTGGCAAAACCATAGCTTGGATCATTCAATCCTGCATCTATCTCACAAGAAGCTAAGAACTCTAGCAGCAACCTGGCATCTCTCTCAAGCTATTCAATCAGGCCTCCTAGGAAACCTAGCTCCTGATATCTATGGAAATGTAACCTAGTTCCGGCTTACTTCTTCCTTACAACTCAACTTTTGATGCCATGTGCTACTTAATGTTCTATTTTCTTTGCTGCTTTGTATCATACACCTTTTGCTCATTGTAATTTTTCTTTCTGTTGGCTTGCTTGCCATGTTGGCTTACTTAATTAGCCTTGTTCTCCACTGGAGCTAGCTTGTACATCTTTTATTTATATTTATACAGCTGACCATTTACCCAAAAAAATAAAAAACTAATTAATTTCACCATCAAATTGCGAATAATTAACCTCGAATAGACTTTAAAATATGTGAACATATTTACTGTTGTTGACTTAGATAAGTGACTACTTATAATAAATTAATAACCACTTCAATATGATTTATTACTTGATAAGAGAGAAAAATCTCAACAAATCAAGTTTTTTTTTTGGTTTTCTTTCTCCTAAAGAACTAATATTAGGACCTATTTACCCAAATAGAGAATCTTCCTACTGGACTCTTCAATTTTCACTATAGTTAAATTAAGGACTTCAGAAATATTTTCATTTTGATTTCAGCTTTCTTGTTTGAACCGCTTCCCATTTTTCTCTAATTTTGAACTTTAATAACATCATTTCATTCCTTCTTGGATTCTTAAGATGTTCAACCACTTTATATTCTGTGGGAGATTTTTTAACCACAAATTTTATGACAAGAAAACATTCAAATATCACATTTTCAAGGCTTTCAAGAGGAATTATGTCTATTTTTGTGCCACTTTCTAGACACATGTGTTAGGAATTGTGGCTGATATTTCTAATATAATTAGGTTTTTATATAAAGTTGTTTTTTAATAGGTAATTCTTTTAGTACAAGTTGTTGTTCTAAGGAATTGTAATCCTTGTGCAATAAGGAATGGGTTTGAAGACTCTATAAATAGAGGCAGGATTAAAGGAAAAAAATAGAGATAGAGAAAAAATGTAAGATGTTAGTGAGGAAAGGAGAGAGTAATATGTAATTTCGGGCTAAGATGCCAAAAGAGTAAAAGAGTCGCGCGTGTTGTATATTCTCTTCTCAATAATAGTGAAATCTTTGTCCATGGACGTAACCTTAAAATTGGGTGAACCATGTAAAATATTTATGTTGTGCGTAGATGTGTTTGATTGTTATCTTTATATATACTTGTGTGATTGTTGATGTAATAATATGCTTCTTTCGTGTCAAACAAACGAAGGGGATTAAGGTCCAACACCAAAGAGTAGGAGCAAGTGCGAGAGCGGGAGCACGAAAGCGGCAAATTGTATTTTATACAAAGAAAGTCGTGGAACGCGAGAGCGAAACTCATTTAGAAGAATTATATAACTTAAACCACTCATTCAAACTCCATGTTAAAAGAGTTCAAAAGAATTATCAACTCAAATCACAACTGACACTCACAAAGGCTTTGCAATCACGAAATAGCCCTTCCAATGACACTAGCAATATGGCTCAAGTCCTCAGGCTTTGTTTGGTTAGATGGAAATTGTGAGAAAGGAAAAGAAATGAAAAATATTTTAAAATTTGAAAGTTTGGTCAGTAGAAAAATAAAATTTTGTAGGAAAAACAACTTTTCATAACGCCCTAATTTTCTCGTAAACATTTCTTACAAAAAAAAAAACATGAAAATTTTACTTTCTTGAGAAAGTTATGTGTTCCCTATTTTTTTCTCTCTCTAAAATAAACTATTTTTATGTATAACTTTTTATAATAATAGTATAATAGTCTATAACTCTCTTCTGTAAATGTCTTACAAAATTATTTATTTAAATTTTCATATTGGTTTTATTTTTTTAAAATGAAAAAATAGTTATTTAATATAAATTTATTTAGACTTTTTATCCTATTTAATAAAAATAAAAATAATTTAGGTAAACTATTATATTTTCTTCTAACTTTCAAACTACAAACCTTTTCAAACAAATTTTTTCAAAAATTTCATACTAATGCATATTATAAGAGGAAGCAATGATAGAGCCGCCAAATTCAACAAATTCCAAATGGAATGACGTGAGCGCATCCAATCTCTCTCTCTCTCAATTTGTGTGTGTACACGCATATACAATGTGTGTCTATATGATATTAAAAGAGGCTATATATTATATGTTTCCTTTTAGGTTTATTTTAGATTTATTAGAGATTTTAAATGAATAGATTTAGGCATAAAGACTTAATTTTTTTAGATTTATTAGGCTACTGTTTTGTCTTGGTTGCCCAAACGGCTATTTCTTTAACGGGTTTTTGAATTCTTTTTCTGGACGTGCCTCTCAAGCTGTCCACTTGTGCCACTAATTCATATTTGGGCTGTTCTTCGTATTAGCCCAGTCTCTAGATAAATGTGGGTTAGGCCTTCGGGCCTTTTGTTTTTCTCTGCCCCTTAGCCCTTAGCCAGGTTTTTCATTAATACATTTTTTTTCAAAATAAAATAAATAATAAGAAGTTAAGATTTTAGAGTGTAGATTCAGGTTTCATGAAGATGTATAGAACGTCTTAAAGCTTTATGTGTTTCAAATTACAAGACGAAAGGAGTTATATGAAATACATTCCCACAAGTATTTTGATTTGCATCCCACAAGTATTTTGATTGCAAATCATAATAAAATATATATCATGAACCCTCTATTTTGTTTGGTGAAAAAAAAAATCCTAATTCAACTCAGTCGTCAATCTTTCATTTGAAGCTCAAATCCTTTCCTTTCAAACAAATTCATTCATCAAAATGTATCATTAATGATCCATTTGGTAGGAAGGAAGAGGAAGAGGAAGAGGAAGAATGGTGAAGGAATGATAGAAAGGAAGAAACAATTTTTTTACGTTTGGTAAAGAGCAATAAGGAGAGAAGAAAAAAGAGAATGAATAACTTATCCTTTCTACTTCACAAATTTTCATCTCCGGATATGAACAACGGAAGAGATAAAGGAAGAGAAACAAGACTCTTATACAAATTTTAAATTAGGGTTGAGAATATAGAAATATTGTATTTGAATTGATATATTATGTAATTATAAACAATACATAAAGGCGTATTTATAGGCACATAATCTTGGAGGCTAAGTAAACTTAGGAGACAAGAAATCCTAATTCTAGATGATTTAGGAAAAGGTAAGAGACAAGAAATCATAGTCCTAGATGGTTTAGGAGAAGGTGTAAGAAACCTATATGGTTTAGGAAAATATATATAATCTGACACTGGATATAATAAGAAATATATATAATCTAACAATTATAATACTGTCTTTCATAATTATTAGATAAAACTCAATATTAGTAATCTCTCTCTTCCATTCTCTCCTATCAAACAATGTAATTCTATGTTTGGTACGCGCGAATGAAATTGAATGAAGCTGAGAATGGAATGAGAATGCGAATAGAATAGAATGATTATTCTCATTCTATTGTTTGGTTGCAAATATGAAATGAGGTGGGAATGAAATAAATTTTAAATCAAATTCTCCAAAATACCCCTCCTAGTGACAAATAAATTAAACTAACAAATATGTGGTGATGGAGAAGGTGGAGATGTGGAGATGGTGGAGAGGTGTGGTGGTGGAGGTGGAGGAATGTGGCGATGTGGAGGTGATGGAATGGTGTGGCGGGGGTGGGGGTGGCGGGGGAGGAAGGTGGCGATGTGGCAGTGGTGCGATGGGTGGTTGTGGAGGAAGATGGTGATGTGGCGATGGTGCGGTAGGGGTGGTGGCGACGATGTGGAGGTGGTGAAGTGGTGTGGTAAAGGTGATGGTGGAGGAAGGTGGCGATGTGGCGGTGGTGCAGTAGGGGGTGGTGATGATGATATGGAGATGGTAACAGTGGTGTGGTGGGCGTGGTGGTGGAGGTGGTGGTGTGGTGGACGAAGGTGGTGGCGACAACGGCGGCGGTGGTGGTGGAGGAAGGTGGCGATATAGAGGTGGTGGTGTGGTGGAGTAGAAAAGTGGCAATGTGGGAGTGGAGGTGGTGGAGGCGGTGGTGGTAGAGCCGGTGGTAGTGGTGGTGGTGGTGGTAGAGCTGATGTGGTGGTGGAAGTGGTAGTGGTGGAAATGATAGAGGTGAAGGATTTTTTGGTCATATCAATTTTTTTTTATTCTTCTTAGGAATGGAATGCCCATTCCATAGGTTTAACTATGAAATGAATTTTTATTTTTAGAAATGGATTTTCATTCCAAGGGAATGACCATTCTCACCTTAAAATTCCTACCAAACAAAGGAATGGTTAGAATGGGCATTCCATGCCATTCTCTTTCATCCAACTAAACAAATACAAGAAATGACACTATCATTTTCCTAGAGATATGTCATTCATCCATTCTTCTTTTCCTTCTATTCAATTTTTTTCTTTCCTACCAAACAGAGCATAAATTACTTTGTAACAACAACATATATTTTCAAAAATAATTACGGTATTAGTTTCTTAGGTGAGTCTAAACTTATTGCATTAAATTTTGGTCATAATCTATGTATGTGTATATAAACATATATATAAACAATGGGATATAATATTCGCACTGTACAAAAGTAATCTTCCACATCACTTAATTAATTTAATTTAGAAGATCAAATAATTAATCCTCAAAACTAAAGCATAAGAATATCTTTCGGCACAATTGTGAGTATGAGAGAGTATTTTGAAAAACAATGTGTTTTTTTTATATAGTTCTTTCTCTAAAATAAATGCAATATTGAATTGTTTTCGTATGGTGTGAATATTATTCTCATGAGCAAATGATAATATTGATTATATCATCAATTTTTACATGGCATTGTTTAGAAACCTATGCATTTAATTTAACATTGAACCAACCTTTAATAAAAATTGTTTATATCCTGTCAAAATAATTTATAATAAAATTGACCAATGCATCATGACATGTATAATAACTTATAATCGTAAGAGTAATGATGTAGACGCCGAATTCGAAAATAATCAAATAATTTTTTTGTGAGTAGAGAATGACATCATCAACATAATAATATCACAATGATGTCACACTCCACTCACATAAATTTATTTAGAAACAATTGAATTCGAAAGATATATCATTTTCCTAACCGTAATAGAACCAATAACAACCATTACATGTTCCAAAGTCAATTAGGTAATGCTAGCTTCTAAGAGTTAAAAAAACAACTTTAATCTTTTTTTTTTCACTATCATATAACATTAAAAATCTAAAAAAAATTATTTTTTATGCTTTATAGTTATTGAGTTCGATAAATCTAAACCACATACATAAATTTGTGCTCTAAAATTTGAACCCAAGGCCAGGATGTCTCAAATATCCCAGTCAATCCCATTAAATTGTCTAGTTGGGCTTGGGTTGCTCGAGCTTCCTAACACTCACTTGCACTTCAATTTGACTAGTGATGTGAGATAAGTTACTCTCCAGTATCGTAATTAGTATCTCTATTAGAGGATTGTAACAGACCATATATTTCTTTATGTTTTGAATTCATTCAACATTATTGTTCCTTCGATTTAGGAATCAATTTCTAACTGATATATATTTTAGGATCTCAAACAAGAGTTTGTTATCTCATCTTTGTATTTAACTGTTGTTTGATGTGTATAAAAAATATATTTTACTTCCTTCATCTTTTATGGTATCAAAGCTACCACAAGTGGTATAAGCTGATCTTTTTTTCTTTTTTTCTTTTCTCTTCCTATGTTCTTCAACACTCATGGCTACCAATTCTAACCACCCAAACATTCACAACACCAATGAACCACACCAAACTCTAGACAAGCCTGGACAATCCTAGACAATACCTATGTTAATCCCTCTCGTGGTTACATCAAACAAATCAAAAATCGACTCAAGAACACCACCAAAGGCTCACTTGGCATCACTGAGTTTATGCAAACAATAAAAACTTGAGCAGATAATCTTGCTCTTCTTGAAGCCCCAATTGATGAAGAAGAAATCATAGACAAAATCCTAGATGGTCTCAGTGATGACTACAAGGAATTAGTCCACGCTGTCCAAGCACGAGATACCTCTATCACTTTTGAAGAACACGAAAAACTTCTCAATTTTGAAACCTTTCTTCAAGCAATCCCACCTAAGCAACCAAATTTTCCAGCCACTGCAAATCCCACACACAGAACAAACAAAAATTGGCGTCCTTTTAACCCCCAAGGAACTACCACCACCAACTGGCGCCCATCCTTTAACTCTGCCCATCGCCCACATGCTGCAACCAATGCAAGTCCTAATTCCCCACAGGGACCTTGTCCTCCTCCCAAACTATATCTTGGTCACTGTCAAATCTGCATGATTCAAGGTCACACTGCCAAACGGTGTCCTTCATTTCACCTAGTACCAGTTCAAACATCTCCCACATCTAATTATTTTTAATCAGGCTCACCATGGCAACCACAAGCTCATCTTGCCACCAATCCTTCCACCACACCATCGTGGCTTTTGGACAGCGGTGCGTATATCCCACCATGTAACATCTGACTTGAACAACCTCTCGCTGCATACTCAATACATTGGCAATGATGACATTATGATTAAAGATGGCTCCAATCTTTCCATCACTCACACCGATTTCAATTCTCTTAAAACTCCTCATAATACATTTACATTAAATAATGTTCTCTATGTTCCCTCTATGAAAAAGAATCTAATCTTTATATCCCAATTTTGCAACTCTAACAATGTTTCCATATAGTTCTTACCAATTACTTTTCTTATGAAGTGACTTCGCACAAGGGCAACACTGTTGAACGGACGAACTAAAGATGGTGTTTATGAGTGGCCAACCTCCTCCCCTTTGATTGCCTTCTCCACCATAAAGACCATTTTCTTCGACTGGCATCATAGATTAGGACACCCTACTTTTCCAATTCTCAAACATATTGTTTTTAGTAATCATTTGGCTTATCTTCTTCTTTATCTCATGATTTCTCATGTAATGCTTATCTCTGCAATAAAAGTCACAAATTGTCTTTTTCCAACTCTACAATTGTTTATACTCAACCTCTTGAAATCATATTTTCAGATGTTTGGACCTCTCTAATTTTCTCACATAACAAATTTAAATATTATGTAATTTTCATTGATCACTTCACTAAGTATATCTAGTTTTACCCACTCAAACTCAGATCCGAAGTCAAAGACGTTTTTATAAGATTCAAAGCTATTGTAGAAAAACACTTCAATTTAACTATCAAAACCGTCTACTCTGACAATGGTGGTGAGTACATATGCCTAGCTAATTTTCTTTCCACCACTAGTATGTCTCATTCCACCATTCCACCTCACACACCTGAACCTAATGGTTACTCTGAAAGAAGACATCTTCATATAGTCAAAACAGGCATTGCATTACTCACTCATACTTTTTTACCCCTCTAGTACTGGACTTATGTTTTTGCCACAACAGTTTACCTCATCAATAGAATGCCCACTCTCACCTTAAATCTCCCCTCACCCTACCAAAATATATTTCAAACATTATCAAATTACTCAAAACTAAGGGTCTTTGGCTGCTTATGCTACACTTGGCTCAGACTTTACACATCACACAAACTTGAATCACAATCCAAGCCTTGTGTTTTTCTTAGGCACTCTCTCCCTCAAAGTGCATAATACTATCTTGATCCCTCAACCTCAAAATTTTATGTCTCCAGACATATCAAATTTGTTGAGTCTCAGTTTCCCTAAACTTCATTATCTGGTCAGTCCCCTTGTCCTCATCCCAGCACCATCACCACTTGGATTCCTCCGCCAAATCAAGTTGTCTCACCTCCTTCCCAGCCCCCACTCACTATGCCATCTGAAGTCATCATCCCTCAACAACCTCCATGTGAAGCTTCAACACACTCTCTAGTGCCTGTTCCATCCTCCAACACAACCCAAGCCACCCATCCAAACTCAACTCCCCTGCATCCTTAACTAATCCTACCCCATCCATAAATATCCCAACATCACCTCCTCCTAACCTAACCAAAAATCATCCCCTTCCAACTCACTCTATGACCACACGAGCCAAGAACCACATTCACAAACCAATAACGAAAATGAACCTTCATACCCAACTCTCAAAATCCAACGAATTTAAACCAACCAAAGTGACTAAAACCCTTATCGATCCTAAGTGGCGTCATGCCATATCTGATGAGTATGACGTTTTAGCTCAGAATGGAACATGAGAACTTATTCCACCTGATTCTACTCAGAATATAGCTGGATGTAAATGGATTTTTCGCATTAAATGTAACTAAATGTAACTATGATGGCTCTATTGACAGGTTCAAAGCATGTTTGGTCGCAAAAAGCTTCCTCAAAGACCAATAGTCAATTACCTAGACACTTTTAGTCTTGTTGTCAAACCAACCACAGTACGTGTTGTCCTTAGCCTTGCTGTCTCTCGAGGTTGGTCCTTACGACAACTTGATGTTAACAATGCTTTTCTCCAAAGACACCTTTTCAAAAATTTTTACATACAACAACCACCAAGTTTTGTTGATCAAGATCATCCATCCTATGTCTGCAAACTTCGAAAGGCAATCTATGGCCTTAAGCAAGCACCTCGAGCCTAGTATTATGAACTTCGTACTTTCCTTCTTTACTTTGGATTCAAAAATTCTCATGCTGATACCTCTCTGTTTATTCTCACTGTTGCTGGACATATTATGTATCTACTTGTATATGTGGATGATTTAATAATCACTGGTGACAATGCTACGATGGTCGACTCTTTTGTTAATGTAGAGCTCATCAATTTTTAATTAAGGATCTTGGAAAGCTATCTTATTTCTTGGGTGTGAAAGTAGTCCCAAATCAGCATGGTATTTTACTTTCTCAAAGGCGCTACATTCTGGATATTTTAACTCGGACTCATATGACTGATGCCAAACTCGTGCTCACTTTTATTCCAACAAATTCACCTCTGATGTTAAAATTGGGTTCTCCTTTGTCTGATCCCACATATCACTGAACAGTTGTTGGCAGCCTTCAATATCTCTTAATTACAAGACCTGACCTTACTTTTGCGATTAACAATCTTTCTCAATATATGCACACACCAACAACCGACCATTGGATCTTTATTAAATGTCTACTACGCTATCTGTGTGGCACTATTAATGAAGGCCTACAAATACATCATTAGTCCCCATTAAATCTACATGCCTTTTCGGATCATTTTCATCATGACTTACCACTAAACTTATAAGCCTATTCCGACGTAGATTGGGCAAGTGACAAGGATGATTTTTCTTCCACGAGCGCTTATGTTATCTATCTTGGTCGTAATCTTGTCTTATAGAGTTCTAAGAAACAGAAAATTATTGCTAGATCATTTAGTAAAGCTGAATACAGATCAGTGGCTAATGCAGCTGCTGAGCTCAATTGGCTTTGCTATCTTGTTACTGATCTTGGCGTTCACCTACCTTGTGGCTACCCAACTCTGTTCCAACCCCTTGTTTCACTCCATAATGAAACATGTCGCCATTGATTTTCACTTCATTAAGGACCAAGTCCAAAATGGTGTCCTTCCGGTTGCTCATGTGTCCTCAGAAGATCAAATTGTTGATGCCCTCACCAGGCCTCTTCCCCGTGCTCGTTTTCTTGATTTCAAATACAAGATTGGACTTCTTTCTCGAGCTCCATCTTGAGGGGGCATATTAGAAGATTGTAATAGACCAGATATTTCTCTATGTTTTGAATTCGTTCAACATTGTTGTTCCTTAGATTTAGGAATCAGTTTCTAACTGATCCATATTTTAGGATCTCAAACAAGAGTTTGTTATCTCATCTTTGTATTTAATTGTTGCTTGATGTATATGAAAAATACGTTTTACTTCTTTCATCTGTTAATCTCATTTATTAATTAACGTCAGTACCACAATCGATCCCATTTCATTCAAGAAGTAAGATTTGGATTAATGTCAGTTTCATAATGGGTCCCACTTCATCCAGAAAATGAGATTTTAATTAATGTCGGTTTCATAATGAGTCCTACTTCATTCAATGAATAAGACGAGATAATCTTATTAACCGGATTCTCAAAACTTATCTGTCGAAATCTAAGCGAGTTAAATGGCCAAAAATTCCATCTATATTTACCTTCATTGCCACTAAATTTATGCATCTTGCATATAACCTTCTAATTTGAAAAAAAAAATTGATTTCTTTTATTTATTTACACACTTCACGTTTCTTGAGTTTGACGAATTCTTATCCAAGCCATTTTCAAAATAAATTTGACTCTTAAATTTGAGACCAAGCCTAGTCTCGATGTCTCAAATATACTAAATTCCATCAAATTCTATAATTGTAGTTGGGTTGTTCACTAGGCGTGCATCTCGGTAGGTTGGAGATAGAATTCAGGCTCAACTCAATATATGAAACATTCAATCTTAACTCAACCTTTAACCCAAGTTAACCAATTCATTTCTAATTTTTTAAAAGGTAAAATACACTGATCTCTCCTATGGTTTTGTCAAAATACACTTACCTCCCCTCTTGTTTGTAAAATTACACTAACCTTTCCTGTCAGAGCTATCGTGAGAATGTCGTTAATAATTCTTGTGTAATTACGTTTCTATCCTTACAATATCACACAAATTAATGATTTTTGTGTACATATTGACTAATAACAGCCGTTAACGAAAGGGAACACAGTGTTACAATAATACAAACCATAAGGGGAGTTAGTGTAATTTTGCAAACAAGAGGGGAAGTAAGTGTTGTAAAAATACAAACCTTAAGGGAGGTTAGTATAATTTTGCAAAAAAAAGGGGATGTAAGTGTATATTGACGAAATCTCAGGAGAAGTTAATGTAATTTACCTTCTTTTTGAAAATCGGATTGAATTTACACTTATCATCCCCTTTTGGGTTAAAATTAGAGTTGTCACATTAACTTTATGCAAACTTTATACAACTTCTAGATTACTTTCTCTTTTTTTATTTATTTATTTTTATGTGCTTGAAAACATATCATCTACCACTTTCATAATTACTCTGACCACTAAAAATGAATAACATTAACCTTTTTATAATTAAAATAATTGAAGATATTTGCTAGTACATCGTGACATAATAATAAATAAACCACCCACTAAACCAATCCGATCATAATTTAAAATATATATATATATATAATATTTAAAATAAAAATAGAATTACCATTCGAATTATATTTAATATTTTTCAATTCTAAGTCCAACTCTAATCATAAAAATAAAATTAAAGGTCGAATTATTCTGATTGGTCCAAGGAAGTTGCACGGCGAGTTGGAGCCCTCCCAGGGTTAGCCGGTCGGATAAATGTCATTCTTTAAATGACGTGGATTTCACAATCTCACTTCATTCAAAAAGACTGAGATTTGGTAGTCTTATTAACGGATCACCTGGAAGATGCTCAAAACTTATCATCCTTCGAAGTCCACGTCAAGTAAAAGCCCAAGATTCTACCTCTATTTACTTTCATTGCCACTAACTGATTTTCCACGTGTGCTATGTAATTAATATCCTACTCATCTCTTACATGTTACGGACTACTTTTTTTCAAAAACTAAATAAAAAACTGTGTTCCAGTAAAGTTAGTCACATTATAACGAGCCGAAACTCCAACATCCAGCTAATACCTTATCGCCACGTCAAAATTTACTTCATCTACTTCTGCGCTCGCACCCACTGCATCACTACCGCTGGTCCAGAATCTAAAAGACACGTTGCGGACCCTACCCACGTTACGCACCATGCATAGAAAGCTATAATCCAGTGCCTTCCCATCTATGAAACTAAAAAATTTGATATCATTTTAACGGCCAGGATTATCCTTTTAAAGGGATCCACTCAAGATGGATCATCAAATGCCACGCGTACGGTCACAGAATTCAACCATCTTATATCATGTGTGTTAACAGTACAGAGCACCAAATATATAGTCTCCGTCATAGTTTTTAACGCACAACTCCGTTCTCTAATACTCTTTTGTATACACACACAGTCCTTTTCAGCTTTACACTAACCACCCTCAGTACATTTAAATGATAGTATACATATCACATATATTCATATTATATACACAAACAAGCTTAAGCTCTTTCTTTGCCGCCATGGAGTCGCCGGAAAATCTATCCAACGATCACTCCGACTAATCGCCGGCGGCGGTACATATGGTCTTTGAACTCTCTCGTTGCTCTCAATTTCTCGAGTTAGGGCTTGGCTTCGTTGTTGTCTTCATCTATAAATTCATAACTCATTTGTCGTCTCTGTAATCGCTTTGAATTTTCATCATTCAATGCATTTTAATTATATGTATGTGTGTTTACACGGAATTGAAGTTCGATTGAACTTCGGTGATTGTTTATAGATGAAATGTGATGTTCTGTTGTTGTTTGCAGATTGGTTTGAACGAGCTTTGAGCTTGTTTTTGAGGTGCTCTGTTTGGTTTTTTGGCAAGGGCTTGTGTAGGTGAAACGTTGCAGTGAAGTTTATCTATTGATTGGAGTTGTGGAAGGAGTTCAAGGAGGCTTAGTTTCGTTGAGTGAGGTAGCTCAGTGAGTCAGCTTTGATCGAAGGAACTAGTGTGATTTTCAGAAATGGTAGGCTCTGTTGAGACTTTTCCATGCAAATGCTGCGTTGTTGTCTGACAATTTTGACATTTTAGTTGTGTAGTTATTTGATTGGTGTGTTGATTTGGTAATACTTTACATGCTTCTTAGTTTGAAGATTTGAAGGTTTCTTTAATTGTGTAAAATTTTGTGACTGAATTGATCAACAACCGACCCTTCTTGAATAACTGGTAGGCTTTAGTTTTGAGATTGGGGCTGGATATATATATTTTTCTAATAAATCAATAATTTAAGGAAAATTGGGTTTGAAGTGTTAGTTTATGATAATTTATAAGTGATGTTTTTTTAATTCATTTTGTGTGTCGAATTTAAAATTGCTTTGCATTATTTTCATATTTGAATTTGAGGTGTTAACAACGATGCCCATAAGGAGGGTTTAGTTTTAATATTTAAATTCTTCAACAACTAGCACTGTACATACAAGTTTCATAACTTTCTTTTCGTTCTAGTTTTGATGAATGTCTTACCATTTGGATATCTTTTGTTAAGACGTTTTTCCAAGGTGATATGGCGAGATTGGCGATTCGACTCTAGTTTTGGTGACGAAAATACTTATAGTAAATGCTATCCATCTGTTATCGTATATTTACCAATTTTGTTTATATTCTATTCTGTCAAACTAGCTGAATTTGGTAACCGGAGATAATCATTCAGCAAACAGCAATGGCCCAAGCCTCGACCTCTCCAAACAAGGACCAAGTCCTAGAGGGCAAATCCTAGACCTCATGAGACTGTGGTGATCTTGCTACCGCTACTCTCTCTCTCTCTTTGGACTTCCACCTAACCCTGTTCACCAAGGACCTCCTCCTTATACGCATATTATAGTTCAATTACTTATTTTCACAAGAATCCACAATTGTTATCACTTAATTTGATATACTAACTCAATTGAGTCATCCATGACTTGAAAAAGACTCGGACAAAACTTGGTTGCATCCCGATGGACTCAACTAATTCGACTTTTTATTCCTACTGGAGTTACACTCGGTTGGCCAAGTCCATTATGGCTCAATCGATATGCTTAACCATGCAATGATCACAATGCCACCCCCTACCTTGTCGTAGTTGGTCCGCGGTAGAAACATGTGGCACAGCCTCATAAGATGGTCATGTAAAAAGAGTACCTCCTTGTGCACACTCATTTACTATCAATGGACCTCTAGCTACATTAATCCAGACGTTTAGATTGGCCTTCATTAAAGAATATTAGGAGCACTTAATCAGGCCTCAACCTATCCAAATGTGGTCTGAAGTAGAAAAAGTGGATACGAACATAATCGAAATTCACGATCGTGAAATTTTCTCAACCTTGCATGCTATCAGATATGCTAACTCAGTTAGTTGATAATGACTCAAAAGAGACTCAAGCGAAACTCAAACAAGTCCCTAGGGACTTAATCGATTCTGATGTGACTTTTTATTCCCTTTATGACTCAATCAAGATGCATAACCATGCGATGACCATAATGTCACCCCACTCCTAGACCTCATGAGTTTGTGGTGATATTGCTACTGCTACTCTCTCTCTCCCTTGACTTCCACCTAGTGTTCACCAAGAACCTCAACGTTATACGTGATATTCTACTTCGATTACTTACTCTCGCAATAATTCACAATTGTTATCACCTAATTTGATATGCTAACTCAACTGAGTCGTCAATGACTTGAAAGAGACTCGGATAGAACTTGGCCGCATCCAAAGGGACTCAATTGAGTCTGATGCGACTTTTGATTCCCACTGGAGTTACACTCGGTTGGCCAAGTCCTTTATGACTCAATCGAAATGCATAACAATCTGATGACCACAATGTCACCCCCTATCTTGTAGTTGGACCGTGATAGAAATATATGGAACAACCTCAAAAGACGGTCATGAGACACGAGGTCCTTGTGCTTACTCATTACTATCAATAGACCTCCAGCTACATTAATACAGATGTTTAGAATGGTCTTCATTTAACACAATGTCTTAAAGAGAATTAGGAGCACCTAAACAAGCCTTGACCTCTCCAAACAAGGACTAGGTCCTAGAGGGCAACTCTTCACCAAGGACCTCATCATTATACATGATATTATACTTCAATTACTTACTCTCTCTAGAATCAACAATTGTTATCCATGCCATTTTTTCGAGTAAACCTGTATAAATAAGTGGATGACAAGATTAGTAGACATACCTTGTAGCCAAAATTTGGTGGGATGGAAGAGATCTATTGTTTCTCTCCGACTTTAAAGATGTGAAAAGAGTATTAATGTTCTTTAAGAGACCACCGATTGAGAATTCAGTCTTCTAAATCTGTTAATATGAATAGAACAACAATATAATAAAGAAGAGCAAGGGAAAAAGTCCAATGTTCGGATTTCGAATCTATAAGGTCAATACGACGATTTTCCTGGACTTTCTCATAGCAGTTCTTGGAGGGAACTGTCTCAGTTCCTTCAAAAGAGGCATGTTTTTTCAAGAATATGATAAGAACAAATGATTTACTAGTTTAGCTTTCTATCTTACTTTTTTTTTCATGAAAAACTGTTTAGAATATCAACCAAAACCAAGCGGTAATTACATAAATATGTATTTGTGTTAACAAGTTTCAAATTGAGTATGTGATTTGAAACACGAGTTAAATAAGAAACAATGTCTTGAATGAGTTCTATCAAGTATTAAACAGAGCTTAATTGCACTATGATGTAGACCGATTTATTGGCAGAATCAAGTGTGTAATGCTTGACTAATTACTATATGGAGATTGCTAAATATTTTCTTGCATTGAAAGATTATTTGAATTGATCACATAAATAATTAGTAATAGAGGTTTCTGACAATGGTGTTCACATTTACTTTGTAAACTACCTTTAATAATTATGGTGTGTGCTTCATTTATTTTTGGATTTGTCATCTATTTTTTGGTATATGTACTTTTTTTGCTCTAATAATAATACCTAAGACATCCATATGTTTAAGCTGTCCTAGTTTTGTAGTTCTTAACCTATTTCCTTCAAGCAGTTGATTCAATATATAGATTGTGGCCTAGGGATATCTTCACTGTATTTCATCATCTGCACTGCACTAATCTTGAAGGTGATTTTTCCTTTTTGGTTGGTTGTTAGTGTTGACGGAAGAAAAGAGAGAATCAGGAAACCTCAATCCTAGCAATTTAAGTAATTGAGATTTACTAACTACAGCTAAAATTTTGACAAAGATAGAAGTTGATTTTATATGCTACCTATGGAATATCAGGCTCTTATTTACTGCTAACTGTTGCCTGAATCTTACGGGCCAAAGATACAACAGTGGAAATCATTGACTAATTACAGTTGTGGTCTTTGGTTTACATGTGTCTAATGCTTCTCTAGGCAAAGCATTTAATTGTGGTTCGATTTGAAAGATTGAACTGGCAGGGGATATTTATAATAGATCTTTATGATGACAGGAACCTGATTTCACTAGCAATCATGATGTTTAAATGTTGGCTGTTAAATCAATAGTATTTATTATATGGCTGATTAAAGTGTGCTTAATAGGTTATTCTCCCAGAAAAATCTTTGGATCTAGTTGCTCCATTTTATACCTAAACAGTGTTCTTACTTGCGTTAGGGTGAAAATGATTCTTGTCAATGCCTTTGATGTTCTGGCCATGATAATTGAAACATTCAATCTATCAAACACTACATATTAGGAAGTTTTAGAAGGGAGGTCTTGTTATATTTCTATAAACATTGCCTTGAGGGATATATTCTATAGTCAAAAAAGGCGTGTTCATGATATGTTTTTACAGATAAGGCTTTCCTTTCGTGTTATATGTACATTGTGTAGGCAAATATGTGAAAATTGCCTACTAGTTGTGTGTTTGTTGTGTACCTTGTGCATGCATGCAAAATACATTAAGATGTACAACTTTGTTATTTAAATTTTGAAATTACTCAGCCGAATGATCTAGTAATTTCTGTTAATTAAAATCTTATTCTAAGTCTACGCTTTTGCAGTCTTTCCAGGAGAAGAGCTTTTGGATGCCAAGGGATGCAGAGTGTCTAACTGGTGGAGTTTTGGGCTATACTTCATCAGGAATCACACTGTTCTGCAACGAGAAGCAAGCAGTAGATGCTGGTAGCAGCAGACCACTCTCAGGAGTTCTGAATATGAACATTCTTGACACTTCCAGTTTTCTAACAGGCTCTGCACAGTTGACTCAGCGCCTATCCCAATCTGAGCCTGTAAGGACTTTCAATCTTGTTGGTAGGAACACTCAATCTGTCATTGTGGGAAACTTGAATGTGGAAAGAAATCCTCAATGTGGAGATATGTCGTCAGTCGGATTGTCCATGCTGCATACTATTAAAGATCCCTTGTCATGTCTCAATCGTGCTGGAATTAGAAGTGCTGATGTCAATCAAGTCCCGAGCTCTGACACTGAGATGTCTGTCACTGTCAAAGACTCGTATATTAGGGAAGATAACAATACAATTTCAAGGGGCACAACCTATAGTAAGAGTGCTAACAACATCTTGTCGGGCCCAACTTATAGTCAAGGGGGTGAGAGTCTCACCTCAAGGAAAGCGGCCTTTAATAAGGCAGATAACAATTTCATTTCAACGGGGAACACCAACAAAGGTGATGGCAGTTTCATGCTGATGGGCCATAGGTTTAACAAGATAGGCGACAAAATCATTTCAACGCGCCAGCCCTTGAGAAAGGGAGATGGAAGTTCTATATCAATGGATCAACGACTTGACAAGGAACATGGCAGTATCATTTCAACAGATCCTGCTTATTACAAGGGACGTGAGAACTTTATCTTGATAGACCCCTCCCATTATAATGCTCATGAAGTTTTTTTATCAATGGGTCATAAGGGCAACAATAATGTCATGTCAACAGGTCCAACCCCTGACAAGGCAGATACAAGTGTTGTAGCTATGCATACCAAGTATGACAAGGGGAGTTCCAGCATTCAATACATGGGTTGGAACAATAATAAGGGTGGGAAAAATACCATATCTTTTGGTGGCTGTCAGGATATACCTGATACAATTCCCTCTGGGAGGACTAACAGGTATGATTTGTCTACGAGTCAACCCTCAGGTCAAGCTTCAAATGAACCAGGACAGAAAGATTTAGTTGAGTGTAACAATGATACAATTGTCAATGTTGCTCCATCGGCTACCTTTAGAACTCATACTGTCCTGGAGAATGTGCAGAAGATGCCTAAGAAGGTAACTCCAAATGATTTCCCTCCGCATGTCAAAAGCTTGTTATCAACTGGTATTTTTGATGGCATTCCTGTGAAATATTTTTCCTGGACACGGCAGGTCAGTTATGATTCATCTGTTCTCATTCCTTCTGATTTAAATTTTCCTGCATTGATGCATAGTGAATTTGTATGCATGCAGAAGAGTCTCAGAGCAGTTATAAAAGGGGCTGGTTATTTGTGCGGCTGCAATAACTGCAAGTTCTCCAAGGTAACCTCTAGTATTTCCTCTTCTTTTTTTCTTAAATTTTTAAAGCAAGTTCACCAAGGAACGTTCAGTATGAGTTTTAAAACTAATTTGTCATTCAAATTGATTTATTAAGGTTCTCAACGCTTACGAGTTAGAGCGTCATGCTGGTTTCAAGACCAAACACCCAAATGATCGCATTTACTTTAAGAATGGAAAGACCATCTATGCGGTTGTCCAAGAGCTGAGGTGTACTCCTAGGGAGATGTTGTTTGAAGAAATTCAGAATGTGACTGGATCTCCTATTAATCAGAAGAATTTCAGCATTTGGAAAGGTGATTCTTTTTTCAGTTGATTTGAAGTAACCTCTTTAAAACAAGCATGAGAAATCAGTACCGTGACCATTTTCTCCATGTAACTAGGATAAAAAGTATCTCTCTCTATTTTCTCTCACACAGATTTTTCATCTTTTGCTCTTCCCAGCATCATATCAAGCTGCAACCCGTGAACTTCAGCGTATCTATGGAAAGGATGAAGTGGTCATGCCAACTGGATAAATGAATTTTGCCTCTTTTAAACCTGCAAGGTTGGTTAATTAAAACCTCAAATCTGCGTAGCTGCCTTATATCATTATAATAAAGTTATGGATTCAGTTTGAAATTTTAGATAGTTCGGCAGACGAATGTTTATTATTTTACTTCAGCTTTTAAACATTTACTAAGACATTAATTTCGTTCTGGTTTTGGATAGTAATTTTATCTGTTCTCTGCTAGAAGTAAAATCTATCAATTTTGGATGTGCGTGAAATGCTAAAATTTGGATCAACCTACTTTCTTTGAGCTCGGTCATGATGATATGATCACTCTGAAGTTTCCTCGGAATTGGGGTTTTCAACATTTGGCTTGTACATGTCCCATTAGGGAAATCTAATCTATTATATGTGATATTATGATAAAATAAGTGTCCGGTTGTAGACATTGAATGAAAGTGGGTTATGGGACTATTAAGACATGCAGTTGTTTTCGACTGGCATGAAAGTCTTTGGATCATTCAGATGGAGTTGGTTATTTGAAATTGAAATAAATCCTCGATTGGCATTGAGATTGAAAACAATTGAAATCAGTATACTGGTTGCTTTCCCTAAGAAGTGAGATTTTGCAACTTCTACGCAGTATCTTGAATTTGAATGATGGGTGATGCAGGCTTTGTATGTGTGGGCTTGTTTAGTATCGTCAAGCTTAAATACTGTAGCTTCTTTAGGTCAAAAGATTAGACCATTTCCAACTTTGATTTTCTCACTTTCCTCTTCCATTTCTCCTGGATTTTCTAGATCTGTTAAGGACCTAAGATAGTTTCCTTTGTATTCATTATTGGCTTTTAGAACAATTCCATTTAGGCCTGGGGCTGACACAGGTAAGTGAACATGTCTATTTAGGCCTGTGCTGGCATGAATACAAGCTGAATTCCAGCATCCCTGATTCTTGCTGAAGTCTACAATGAATAAAATGTTAGGATCTTTCTACACATTCTGGTGTGGGTTGGTTGCCCGGAAATGAACGTTAGATAAGCGCGCACACACCAAACCTTGGTGCGTGTATGACATGATAGACCCCATGTGTATCGATCAAAAGTTCCCTCTGGATACACCAACAGTCTCTGTTTTCGGGGGAGATATTACATTGAACTAACTGGTTGCAACTATTCTTGCATTTGTTTATAGTTTCAATGGCCATTACAACACTATGGTCTTAATTCCTAAACTCGGTTAAAATTGATGTGTTAGCAGATTTTGGTGGACAATAGGTTGGTCCCAGTGCATAGAGAAACTAAAACACAAGTGCTCACCATGCATCAAGTAATTCAATGTTCCTAATACATCAGTTATATGAGTTATAATATGTCAGTGGCTGATTTAATTCAACAGCTAATATTGACTTGTGTTATTTGAGTATAACAAGTAAAACTAAATGGACGAATTGGAGCGATGGCCGAGCAGAGTCTCACTGAGTCGTGAAAATAAAGCCACTCTGCCTCTTAAGAGGTGATGAAATCTGGCTTACAAGTTATTTAGTTTGTATATTATTGTCTAGGCGACTCGTGTGTGTTCAGAAGGCTATCCTGCTTTGGTACTACAGGAATCAACATATATATATATATATATATGAACTTCTCAATAATTTATTATATTGTTGTTGGAAAATAAGAGGCTAGAATGAAAATATAATTTTGGAAGAGAAGAGGAGAGAGGAAGAACACTTGAGAAAACTTTCCTTCATATGTAATGCTTCAAATTTACCTGGTAAAGTTTGGAGGCGAAGCTTCTTCACTTTATCAACTGTTTGGTAGGAATTTTGGAGAATATTCCATAGTTGCTTTGCATTGGTTGCATTAGCAACAGTTTAATTTCTAACAATTGTTACATCACATCGATCCCTTTCTATGAACAAGGTGGAGTGACGTGATGGATTCAAATGCCGATCATGACCTATAGAGATACCATAATCTATGCCACTATTTAGGATAGCAAAGTAACTTAGACATTAAATAATTAGCCATTTAGAACCAGGTTTAATGGATGAATAATGCTCTCAAGTCTCAAGAAGACACGTATACATTCATTGTATTAGAAATATAGGGATTCTATCTTCTTGTTCAGCCATTGCCCGACACATCTTGCTCTTAAATGTTAATGGGGTTATATTTTTTATTCTCTCATATATATATATATATATGTATAGACACACACACACACACAAAAGACTTGGTAATGGGAATCCACATCAGGAAGACACCAGAGTATGTGGCCTGTGTTTCCACCACAAAATAAAGCTTTGCATTACTGCATGTGTCATCAGCAAACAAACCTAACATCAATGGAGATTAAATCAGATTTCTTGTATTGTTGAGAAATTTAAGCATTTTATTTCTTTTGTTTGGTGTGATTTCTTCAAACAGCTTCATCTTTAGGTATTACTCTGGAAACATTAACTGCCTCATGATTTGAAGTCTCTATATCAGCATTCTTCACTGTCATTTGTTGATCAATCGTAGGTATAAATTCGTCATTATTCACCTTCAACGAAGGTTGATCATCCTTGCTTTTACCCCATATGACTAGATATAGGCCGGCAACTATGACAATGGCTCCGATAACCCTGCAATATATATTCAGCTATTATAGTTACACTTTTTGATTAAATTTTTGAGTCATTCACATACTTATAGATTTACTTGAACTAGTTTTTTTTATATATATTGATGGTAAGAGTGCCAATACATTTTTTTCTTCTTTTCATCACTATTAAACCTATTATTATTTTTAAGATTATATATAGTGTAGGATAGAGATTAGAGATTTTTTTATACCTTCCTAAGTTCAATAGCTCAGATAAAATGAAAGAGCTCATAATGGCAACAATAACCATGCTTAGAGGGTTGAAAGAAGTCACAAAAACAGGCCCCTTGTCCTTCATTATTACTCCTGAAACGTAATAAGCAACGCCAGAAGAGATTATTCCCTGCACCCAAAAATCATTTGTTAGAATAAATGAGAACATAAATCTTTGGAAGGAGTGTGTATATATATATATATATATATCCAGCTGTGTGTGGGTCAGTCTAAATCCAAAGGAGCTAAAAGAGGATTAAAAATGTTTCTTACACCATAAAGTGCAGACAAGAGTTTAGTATCCCAGTGTATGGACCAGATTGCAGTGTTGCCCTTTTCAACAATAAGAGTTAGTACACCACCTTCCAAAGCACCCATCATACATATCAGAGAGGTGAGCGAGAGTGCCGCTGGGTATGACTTCAACGTAATTGCCTACAAAAGCATATATATAAAACTTTTTATCAATCTTACTAATCATAATTATATAAGAAATAATTAGATATATGTGGCCAACCACAGATAATCTTTGTGGAGGACATGAAAAAGTGATGTTCATGAGCACGAGAAGGTGTGTATTATATATGGTGACATGCATATTAGTTACTCTATGGATTGAAAATTGTCAACCCCATTTTAATGCTACAAACTCCGCCTGTGTTTCTTTACACAACTGGTTCCAAACTCAGGACAAAGGAGGGTTGCGTTAGATAACTTGACAGCCAGCGTAAAACTTTGTCACGACCAATATGAACATTTTAATGCTATAAAGTAGTAAATAATTAACCATATCAAATTATGGTACCTAGCGATGTGCATATATATATATGTGTGTGTGAATGCAAATAGAGAACTCTTACTTGCAGGATGTAGAAACTACCCCAGCAGAGAATACCAGCTGTGATCATGATAGAACCCTTAATATGATCTTGGTCATTTTCAGCATCTGTGGATTGAACGTAGCTTGTCTCTTTGGTCCATGGTAGTCCAATTATGGGCCCTTGATATAGTGTCATAATCATTGCTCCGCCAACGGTCACTAATGTCCCCACCACCTTTGCCTGGCTATGAAATCTCTTAAGATTCACCCTCTCAAGCCTATACATACACGCCATAATTTGTTAAAGATATATTAATCACTTGTCCCTTAAGTCTTAACTATGATCATTGTGTATATATCTTGTAATTAAGTACATGCATGCACACACACATATATATATGTAATACATACATAAATGCATATATGCATGGTTTTATATACAGAGTGCTTGTATATACCTTAGTGTCCAAGCCATTAGAAATGTTATAGCGGGCATGATGTTACACATGGCTGCTGAAAAAGTGGCTGTTGTATACTTCATCCCAGTATAGTACAAATTCTGGTCAATAACAGGCCTGAACAGAGATCAATATATTGTTAATATTAGTCATATTCTAAATCTTAATTAATGGTGTAATTTAATATTTGCTTTAATTAGGAGAAGATAGATATATAGTATTTACTCCAATAAGCTGAGCAACATTATCTTGAGGAAGATGGACAAGGTCATCTTTGGCCTCACATTCCTGTATGTTAAATAACAACTGTCATTAATTACTTCCATATATATCTTCATATATAAAAAATCCAAGCATATATATATATATATATGTTTGTGTGTGTGTGTGAGTGTATATATACATACTTTTCCAAGACCATAGCAAAAGGAGCAAAGACAAGAGTGGCCACTGTGTTCCGGTAGACAGAAAATGTATAATGATTCATCCCTCGGTTTAGAGCAAATTTAGCAATTATACTCATACCCGCTTGTCCAAACTGCAAAAAGACCACAGCCAAGAATGGCTTTGCTCTATTATAAAGCTGCGATGAGGACTCCTTCGACATGATATATGTTATTGTCTCTCTCTCTCTCTCTCTACTAGCTCTGTCTCTCTACTGTAATGCAAGTAAGTAGCAGTCCAGCACTTGCATATATATAGGATTTTTCATGAACGAACTTTATCTCTACACGTATTGGTATCAAGTCTAGGGACTCCACTATATGTGAACTGTTCAATAATAGCAAACAAGCCCATATCATCAAACATACTTCAAAATCAGTGGCTTTTTTAACACGAAATTATTAATGCACTAAATAAACATATCTTGGAAGTGGAGAATTTGTGACGTTTACTTAACGAAATAATGTCCAATTAAATTACATTTAGAGATATATAGGTGGTTACAGATCAGACCGATTGATATATTGTTGTGACGTGTGTCTCTCTTTTGTTGATGCATATATTACAATCGTGAAGTGTATTCCACTATGCTTATATTTGCACCAAGCATTCACAAAGTGGGACCTTGGACTCTCTCTCTCTCTCTCAATTGAAAGCTTTGTCAAGATAACACAAGAATCAGTTTTGAAAGCTGACCGTGCAGTCATGATGTTTTGGTCAGTTTTCTTCCTAGGAATTACGGACACGCGATGTGAATTTTTTTTTTTAAAAAACAGAATACAGTCGTTATAAAATAATATATTAATTATTTAACACAAAAAAAATACATTATAAAAATACATCAATTCATCATCAAATAATTAAAAATTAAATAAATTTATAAAGAAAAATAGATAAATAGATTAAAGAAGGGATAATTACACTTACCTCCCTTCTAGTTTGGTTTTATAACACTTACCTCCCCTGTATTTTGGAATATGACACTTACCCCCCTCTAGTTTGCACATTGGTAACAAATACCCCCTTTTGTCAATCAAACTAACGGTTATTGCTAATATCATCAAAATTTAATCTTAAAAGGACAATTATACCCCACTATGAGCCACCATTTTGAGCAGACCCACTTCGGACCTTCAACCATAGCAACATCACCTCCAGAAGAGTCACCACCCACCACCTGCACCATCAACAATCACCATTGAAACCACTGCCGAGAAGACCCAGCTCTAGCCAAACCACTAGCCACTACCATCCCAATGTCATCCCATTGCTGAGAAGACCCAGCTCCGGCCAAACCACTAGCTACTACTATCCCAATGTCGGAGCTGTCATTGAAATCGAGACCCGCTAACTTCAGTTGCAACATTTTTGAGGGTATAATTGTCCTTTTAAGATTAAATTTTGATGATATTAGCAATAACCGTTAATTTGATTGACAAAAGGGGGTATTTGTTACCAATGTGCAAACTAGAGGGGGGTAAGTGTTATATTCCAAAACACAGGGAAGGTAAGTGTTATAAAACCAAACTAGAAGGGAGGTAAGTGTAATTATCCCAACTAGTCTTATTTAGTCCTCTACATATATTTATCTTAGATTTTTAATCATAACTTACTCACATATAATTTTTTTTTGAAATATTTAAATATACATCACTGCTACGAAGTGTCCGACATGTATTCGAAGAGTATTCAAGGAATATTCGAAAAATGTCCTAAAAAGAAAAATGTCAGTATACTTCTATAAAGTATCGAACACGTATTCGAAAAATGTTCGAGTGTCTAACACAATATCAGACATAAGTACGATACTCTCGATGAAATATTCGTAAATTTTAAGTTTTTTGATATGTCGTATACTATGATAAAAATATCTAATGCTATACACATATAGTTTGGATTTTATAATTACCGACTTTAATTATAACCATAATTAAGATGATCGTAAAATGTCAAAATTGTTTGAAAATCCGGGTAACATCTAATCAAATCAGTGTATATGGGATAATTAAATCGTCTATCACGAAACCGTTTTCATTTTCGTACGGGAAAAAAAATAGTTATATATGTATGTATGCATATGTATATGTTTATTATGTACTAATGATAACAAGATTTTATGCTCTTTTAGTTTCTTACTGAATATAGGCAAAAAAAAAAAAAAAAAAAAGGAAAGATTAATACGATAATTAAGCATCGTAAAAAATGCGAACTACGCAAGTAACTATGTATACAAGAGATGCCCATTTGACTTTTAATTATCCTAATCAGATCACACTTATAATTATGCTGTTATAAGATTGCTCAGACAAGAGAATTAAACATGGAGAGCTAAAGTGATACAAGCAGCATCAAGGCATCATAAGCTAGTAGTGTTGTATTGTGCAAGTGGATTCGGGACCTAATTCCCATTGTTTTGTTGTTCTAGTGGATCTTTTTCTCCAGGAAGTAATCTACTGGGTCTTGGCTAATGGGTAAGGTTGGGAACCATTGTATGGATCAGTCAAATTTAGTTCTCCAAATTTAAATTTTAGCTAGTCACCTCAGTATTTTAGTCACCCACATCATCATGTCAGGATCTCTAAATTTTGACTTCACAACAGGATCTCCAAATTTTCACTATCCACACAATTAAATAATCTTACATAATTAAATTAATCTATAAATTTATACATATACATATATATGTTAAAAAAATTTATACTTTTTTAACTTAAAAAATTCATAATTTTTTCGTTTTAAGTCAAAAAAATAGTTTATATGGTACTCAAATTAAAGCTCTCGAAATCATCTTTCTAACAGAATTAATTTCATTAAAAAATTCAATTTGTAGTGAAAGTTATTGAAATTTAAGTAAATGATATATATATATATATATATATACATGGCACGAATTTCTATAAAAGTAAAAGCAAAAAAAATAATAGAAAAATGCATTTGGTTTGCTTACTCTTCCGCTGAATCCGGCGAAGTTATAGGCGAAACTCTAGTGGGTTCCACTATTTTAGCTAACCTGTTATTCAGCTACAGTAATGTTTGGTTCGCCAGACTTGTGTCTGGCGAACCCGGTGCTGATACTCTAAGAAGTCAGAACCTCATGAGATACGCTAAGTTTGGTAAATGGTCATTTTACCTTCTAAATTTTTTTTATTTTATATATGCAACATTAAAGGTGAAATGACCATTCCTCTTATACTGCGTTTGGTACACGAAGATGAAATATAATGTAGTTGGGAATATAATAAAAATAAGAATAGAATGGAATGAAATAAAATAAAATGGAATGATCATTTTCATTCAATTGTTTGATTGAAAATATGAAATCAGGTAGAAATGAAATAAATTTTAAAATATTCTTCCTAGTAACAAATAAATTAAACCAATAAATGTGTGGTGGTGGAGGAAGGTGACAATGTGGAGGTGGTGGGGTGGCGGTGGCGACGGTGTGGTGGTGGAGGTGATGGGTGTGGCAGTGGAGGAATGTGACAATATGGAGGTAGTGGCAGTGGAGGAAGGTGGCGATATGAAGGCGGTGGGGGTGGCAATGGAGGTGGTAGTAGTGGTGTGGTAAGGGTGGCGATGAAGGTGGTGGCAGTGATGTGGCGGTGATAGTAGAGGAAGGTGGCGATATGGAGGTGGTGATGTGGTAGAGTAGGAATTAATGTGACAATGTAGAGGTGATGGGGGTGGTGGTGGTGGTGGTGGTGGTGGAGGTGAAGGGTTTTTTGGTAATATAATTTTTTTTTAATTTTACTGGGAATGAAATACTTATTCTATATGTTTAACTATGGAATGAATTTTTATTCCAAGGGAATAACTGTTCTCACTTTAAAATTCAAACCAAACAAATGAATGGTTGAAATAGACATTCCATTCATACGTACCAAACAGAGCATTATTGACTTAATTCTCATTCCATTCTGACTTAGAATTAAAATAATATAGGGTGAAATGCTTTTATACACCCTTAGGTTTTCTTTATTGTCCACGGAGAATACTTGTGTCAAAAATGGCTCTAATAACTTCTAAGTTTTTATTGACCTAACCCTGACACCCCCTACTATTAGTTGACCGTTGAAAACATTTGAAGTCAACTAATTTGAAAAACTAAAATGCCAAAACTACCCTTGTTGTTTAAAATTACAATTTTAACCTAAAATATTTGGACCTTTTGTATCCTCACTAGATCTCACATATGAAGTTTGCATTTTTCTCTCTATTGCACCCATTTACTGTTCTTCTTCATCTTTCAAGCTATATCGTGTTCACCGACAGCTTACTCTGGCCATCACAATTAAACAAAATTAGGCATTAAATCACCATATACATATAATTGTCCCCATATGTCAAACAAATTTTATAAACACCAGTACACTTACAAGCTTTGATCTATTTTAGAAATAAACATTTTTTCACTCATGGCCTTGTTTGGCTGATTCCTATATCAAAGAATTATTAGGGGTTCGAGTAACCCACTACACTATTTTTCTTCAAATTTACAACACAGTACTTAAATCTCATCACAATCAACTGACCATGGATCACTCAAAATGGCAACCTAACTTGATTTCCCCTGTTCACGACCTGTCTATTTACCTACTGTTCTCCATTCAATCTGGCTTTATCCTCCATCATCAATTCCACTCTAAAACAACACCCACAAGTCTCATTTACTTCGCTACATTCAGATACAAGAACCTTTCCAAATTGAAACTTAATTTGGAAATCCCTAAATTAGAATTTCTAGGGTTTCAACTCTTCAATCCCAAATTTCTTTAGGTCTCCCCCCAAATTAGAATTTCTAGGGTTGATTTTTGTCCATACCTATAGATTTAGATACGGAGAATTGATTCATAAGGTGATTTAGGGGAATTAAATGGATTTAGGTTCATATTTCATAACCTTAAATGGGTTGTTCACAAAAGGGAAGAACAACAGACAACTGGGTTCCTCACCAGTGGCATAACCATAATCCTCTCACCAGCATTCGACCTCGTTTTATATCGTCGCTATCGTCATTCCTAGCGGTCTAATCAGCAGTGATGGATATGGAAACTGTGCTCGACAAAGGAGTTTGATGTGAGTCTCAACAATGGGCTTTACGGTAGATGGCTCAGATGGAGGATGAGCCACCAGTGGAGATGATTTTATATGGTGGTGCTATGGCAATAGGTGGACAGCAGTGGGATACAGGTGGGGGCTCTTTTATGATGGTTACGTTGTGGTGGTGGTCCTTCAGACGGCGACAGAGACAGTTATGGGCAATCGGTGACAAAAGCTCCAGGTTTAATGGAGACCTATAATCTCTCTCTTCCATGTATGTGGTGGTGAATAGTTTTGTCACATAGACGGTGCACACAAAATACAATAGTAGCAGTGGCGGTGATATATATATATATATATATATATATATATAGACATTTCATATTTTTAGTTTATAAGTCAGCAAATGATGCCTACAACTCGTTTAAATATAGGAGGGGTATAATGGTAAAAGTACTTCAACCGCTAAAAACAAACAGTCGTTAACTCTGGCGAGTATAGCCATTTTTTACACAAGTATTCTTCATGGGCACTAAACGAAAACCTAGGGGAGGGGGGTGTCAGAGCATTCACCTAATAAAATAACTTAAGACAAAAAAATCATTCTCTCTTTCTATATTAGCTCTGACCAAGGGTTTATGGTTCAATTCGTAAGACCGTAGCCTGCTCTCTCACATACCTATTTCCACAGCCACTGCTATATTTAAGAAATGTACTCGACAAATGTATTTTTTTTTCATGAATTCCTTGTAACAAAATTCTTTTTATGAACACCTTATCAAATTTTTGATATTAGGAATCTCTTCCAAAAGGGCCTAAAAACTTTTTTTTTTCTTTTTAAAAAGTCATGGAAGAATGTTATTTTGTTAGTTTAATTTATTTGTCATTACGAGAAGTATTTTGGACAATTCAATTTTAAAATTCATTCCATTTTAAGTTTTAAATTAATTCAACCAATATTGGAATAGTAACGATGATCTCATTCCTAAGTCAATTTATATTTGCAATCAACCATTCCATTTTGGCTTAATTTTTATTTTATTCTCACTTACATTTCATTCTCATTTCGTATCCAAACGAGCCTTAAGAGAGTGCATTGAGTTACTTTATGTTACCCGTTTAAGTTAGAGTTGAGTAATTAAAGAATACTTATGTTTCTCATTTATAAAATTATTTTTTAAGCTTTTGCGAATTGGGAGTTGAGTCAAGATACGTACCTTAAAAAGAAGCTTCATTAATGGCCGCAAAATGAGTATCGTGTGGATGAATTTAGTGGCTGTAAATTAAAGCATAATAAGATATGTATGTGTGTATATATATATATATATATATAGAGAGAGAGAGAGAGAGAGAATTTGTAAGCGTTACGATTTCATCTTCTTTTACATGATGATGATGAATTTACTTAATTTACTACAATTGTTAATTAAAAAAATGGTATCCATCTCATACTTTCACAAGTTCATGGTATTAGACACTGATTTGCGGTGGCTGAATGGTCTCTATGCGAAGCTTTATTAGGCACAAATCCAAATCCAAATCCAATTAGAGACCACAATTATCTTACGCAATCCATGTAATTATTGCCCACTGGTTAGATGAAAAAAAAAAAAAACGAAAACAAAAACAAATTGAAGATTATTTAGTGCTCACAGACATATTAAATCTCTCTCTCCAATTAGATTTCTGCATTATTTTTAATGACTTTCTATCATATATTGAAACTATAAACTTTGTACTTCCTCTTTAACTTTTTCTTTGGGTTCCAATTAAATTGATTTTTTTTTTCTCTTCTGTGAGATTCAAAGAAAATTTGTGTTCTATCGTTTCATTGATTTGTCAGGGAAAAAAGGGCATTTTTATCCATATTAATTAAATATACAACATATTGGCCACGATGAATATACTATATACATAACCATTCCAAGAGAAGCTAAACGTTTATCATGCTAATGAAAATGACCACTCTCGCGCTCTCTCTCTCTCTCTCTCTCTATATATATATATTACCACCATTGTCATTTTTCAGAAGAGCAAATCAACTCTAATTTTTCACTAATGACCTAATAATCATTGTGTGCGCATTACAAATTAAATTCACCTGCCCTAATTACATTTACATCACGTTTATTGTGTTAGCCTTTTACTTCGACAGTATCACACGACGATAGTTTTATAGTTTTTTTTGGGTAAAATGTAGGTGGATTGAATAAAGAAACACATCACAGTGGGCCCATTTGACAAGAAACTGAATACAAAAGAAACCTAACACAAGAGGCCAGGAATGGATAGAAAGCTGCCTAACAAAGTTTTTATAATAAGCCTGGAAATGCTACTATAAATTATTTGTGATCCACATTTGGTTGTGTGACAGACGTCTAATTATTTCTCGAAAGATGCTAAATTATCACGCAACCAAAAAAAAGATAAAACGAACACATCTAGTTGCGTGACATTTTTTGATTAACTGGGACCACATTTAATTATTTTTCAAAAGACGCTAAGCTATCACGCAACCAAAAAATTGAACAAAATTAACACATTTAATCGTGTGACAGCTTTTAATGGACGAAAATCAAATCTAATTATTTCTCGAAAGAAGCAATATGTTGTCACAAAAGCATTTTCAATTTATAATGCTCCACCAGTACCACTGATGAACCAGCCACCAAATTCTGGACATCTTAGCAAGGAAAAATAAAATAAACACAGGCCCCAGCAGAAAGCTTAAGCATAGACACCCTTCAAACCAGTGAGTCAGTGACCCTACCTAAAATGGACCACATACCAAGCAACAAAGAAGAATAGCTCACAGAACATTAAATCCTACAAAAAAATGACACATATTGGGAGGCCCCTCATTCCTTAATGCCATGGCAGCCTCAACTCTTCTAAAGAATAAAGCTTTACATATATCTAATGGACATTCACAAATTTCACGAATATGTCACTGTGGGCACATCCATGTATTCATTCTTAACTAAATTATTCTTCTGTTCCTTTCAGTCCATAGAATATGTATACACTATACACTATACACACAGTCGCAGCAAACAATAACTTTGGAGTGCCCCCAAGAAGTGCCGAGCTGATTTTTTTTCTTATTTACACTTTATACCTATAATTTTATAAAATTATCTAAATGTCTCCACTAAAATTTTAAAAATACCCTAGTATGTAAGTATGCCCCCATAATTACCTCTTTTTACGTAAGTTTCTGGTTCCGTCACTAGTCCCAAGCTAGCAAAAACGAGGAGAAGAGATGAGGTCTCTGTCATTGCTCTATCTTTACAAAGAACAAAATTAACTCTTTGAATGGTACCTCTGGAGAATAATTTTTGTTGGGTCATAAGCCAATCATGAAACAGTCAACCAAACAATAAAAAGCATGTTTAGATAAAACTTTGGTGTGCCAAAAGAATGACAATGTCAGGCCAAAAGACTTTGTTCCTTCTAGCCCCGACTTGATTCCAAGGAAATTTGACTGTAAAATTTCCATTGGTAGGCAGCCACACTAACGGATCAGCCTTGAAACAATCGGAAAGCTCGTTAATGGATTGAATTTTGATTAGAGTTAAATATGAAAGTTCAAACACATATGAAGTTGTATAAATAGTGTTAATGGATAAGATCGATCTATTAACTAACCATTTCATCTCAAATTTAGAATAATGATAATCAGCCACATATTAGTTAAATACATACTACACCTGTTATGTAAAATGAAATGGTACTTCGTAAGACTAATGATAGGAGAAGAGGAAGACAAAAATTAAAATGAGTTAAAAAGTGTTTTGAGGTATTTTCATTCCATAGAATTTTGTTTGGATGCATAGAAAGTGGAGAAAAGGAAAGAAGCCAAAGGGATTGGTGCATATTTCTAGGGTGGTTAGGCAGTTTTAGCACCACAAAAATTGCCTGAACATGGAGAAAATTCAAAAGAGAATAATTAGGAAAAAGATCAGGACTCAGATCAAATGGATATGCCCTGAATATCTCTCTGTCTTCGTAAAGGAAAAAGGAAAGCCACTATTGTCATTGCTAGTGCTCAATCAAAGAAAAAGTGTGTGACAGAGAGAGAGAGAGAGAGCGCCCCTCCTAAAAGGTGGCTGAATCAAAAAAGTCATGTGAGTTTCATGTGCTTTAAGGCCATAGCTTCCTTAAATTATCAAGGCTTGTTGATCATAGTTCTTACATGAATTAAGCTGCTATATACCAAGATTAAATATTATAAAAATGATATCTTATTATTAATTTAGAAAGAAAAAAAAATACATTTGCAGAGATAACCATTTGCTAAACCTAAGAATGACCTTTTGTGTTTGTTCCAGAATCTCGATAGAAATGACCTTTACATTTACCATATTTTTTCCCATCTAGTATATACATGAATAAATTCATTTACTTTCCAACAAAAAAAAAAAAAGTAAAAAAGATGTGTTTTATAATCGAAATTTTGAATGAAAATAAACCCACTTTGAATGTAAGGCATGCAACGAAATATCCATTTTTTCCCCTTAGAAATAGTGTTGATTTCATTACCAATTTACCACATAAATTACAATAAGAAAGTATATGCACTGAATAGGAGAGAACCAACTAATATTCAGTTAATATTTTTTGATATTTTCAGTGAAGATGATGCTAATTGCCTATGCCTTCATCTGTATCAACATCCTTTTTCTCCCATCTTAAAATCACACACACACACACACACACACACACACAAAGGCATAAGCATAACTTACTGTCACACCTTGCTATTCTTGGTTCCTGTCCTTCCATAGAAAGACGGCAGCACCAACCATCCAATTTCCACTCACCAGCACCTGATCTAAAAACCAGAATGCGACCATCGCTTTGTGCAAGGCTCAAGCTAAAAGTCTGAGTTCAAAGTTTCATTCTTTAACAATTTGATCCTTGAAAAGAAAATCATGCAAATAATTCACATCCCTAGCTTTCCATTTTATTGTTCTATTTAGGTTAATGTAGCAGTAGAGTAATAAAGGGATTTAGAGAGTATTCTTCAAACCATTTGTGCTACCAATCTGAGAGCTCGTTCTGCTCAGTGATTCATGGGCAGCGAAAGCCAACAGTGCAGTAATGGAAGTTCAAGGATCTAATACCAATTTGTTCTCGAGAAAGAAATTATTTTGTTTTACCCTAATGCATGATGCGATTCAAATAAAAAATCTTGAAGTAGAAAAATTAAACAGACAATCCTAGTTCACACAGCATAGAGCCAAGCATCATAAATATACTTTTATAAAAGCATAAGCAAAACCTTTTATGGTATAGCCAAGAAATAATGTTGCAGAAATGTATGTCAAGTATCTCATGACAAACTACACTTAACAGCAATTTATTCTTAAACGCATTCTCTATATAGCATTGTGCAGCCTACGTGACAACAAGAACTAACACAGATGAATCTTCTATAGTGTCTTTGCTGAAGAATCAAGAGAAGAATTTTACTAAAGAAATGTCAGATAGCACCACACATGAATCTTCCTTGCATCTTTTGATTCTCTGTAATTGGTTTTGATCGGTGCTGGAAGACTTGAAGGACACTAGATTGGATCAGGCTGCATGGCTTTCTGAACAAGTTCAGTCTGCTCTTTCACATGGACCGTATAGAATCCAGTAGCTGTGGCGGCAGATGGAGCACGGCCAGCATATTTGATATCATCCGCATTACCCCTGCCCAGTGCTTTCATGGCAGTACCAAGACGGGGTGCAATGTAACTGTATGCACCCATGTTCATCGGCTCTTCCTGGCACCAAACAATCTCAGCATCTGAAGAATCACAACAGAGATGAGACAGATGTAAGCCACATGATGTCAGCAGGATCTTAGCCCTAACAAAGTAAATGAAAATGAGATCCAATCGCAAGTCATTACTAAAATCACGCTCTTTTGGGCTCCTAGGTCTACTAAAGATTTACCAAAGTAATTTTCGAGTCTATTTATCAAAAAGAGAAATAACATTTTTTGAGTCACCAGAACCTTAGAAGGGCAAAATTTACGGGATCTAGAGATCTTTCTATAGCAGTTAGCCGTTTGTGAGGTTTATTGATTTGTAAAGGTCAGAGTTCATTTTGACATCACAAAGATAGCCAGTATGCCTCCAGACTTTTCCCCCCTTTTTTCTTTTTCTTTGACTAATAGATTGCAGCATCAACACACGCACAAGTGCACATAACCAACAAGGATAAAAGGTATCTTGACATACTTCAGTGCCCTTTAAGATACTGTGAAACATATTTAATACAAAAATGAAAAAAATAAAAAGAAAAAAAAGAATCCAGTGTCTGGATAAAAGTGGCTATTCATCTAAGCCAAACAGTGAAGAGACAAAGAAAGGTGATTCTTAAAAAAAGGAACATTTACAGTGACCTCCTCCTATTAGTTACAAGTTTAAAATACATACTAGGATATCGCTTCAGTTCACGCTGGATGAGATCATATGGGAAGGGACAAAGTTGTTCCACCCGACATATTGCAATGTCCTTGCCATCAACTTTCTTCCTCACATCGTCAAGCTCATAATAAACCTGCAAAATGGTATGCCAGAAAAGTTGGTCCACTGCTATAAAATTAAGACAACCACATAACATGCATTAACTTGATGCACCACAGTTCAATAAAATAAACAAGGCACTAACACAAACCAAGTAACTTCAATTTGGCTCATGATAGCTAGCTTGCTCATGAGACAGGAGTGACCAAAGAGACCAAGGCCCATGGCTGAAAGTCCCGGAAAAATAAAAAATAAAAAATACTGCTTATGTGACCTTTACCCAGTGGCCAAACAGCTTCATCCCCTATACTTCTTTTCAACCAATAAAATTACAAAAATTTGCTAATACAAAACTTTATAAACAGGGATCCAAATTGCTCATTTATCCTAAACAGAAACTCACAATGATATCCACTGTTCTCTTTAACCCCCTAGTTCTCATTGTTGACAGTGACGGAGCCAAGCTAGACTCAGGGGGGCAGCTACCCTCCCTGAGCTGGGTCCTTTTTTTTTTTACTTTTGGGTATGCAATTTAGTAAAAACTTACGAATGCCCCCCCTAAAAATCTGAGCTGGGCCCTAAACTTTTTTTTATTTACTTTTGGGTATATAATTTAGTAAAATCTTACAATATGCCCCCCCTAAAAATTCCCCCTTTCTAAGTATTTCTCCAATTCTTCCTTTCTTTTTCTCTTTTACTCCTCTTCTTCAATTTCTTTGATTCCTTCAAAAAATCTTGCATTTCCCCTTCTCCAATCAAATCCTAATTTTTTTCCTTTTCAAAGTTCTCTCATTTTTCATTTCTTTTTATTTTCTTCTTCTTAAAATTTCTTCTTTTTGCACTAATGTATGATGTATGTTAATGTGCAGTAACCTTTTATATCACAAGCATCGACTTTTGTCCCTAACATGACTTGAACTATCGGCCTTCAACTTAAGAAGATAGAGAATATACCATAAAATTACGGACAATTTTATGAACTTTAATGTTCATATTTATGTTTATGATTTTTGTTTTACAACATTTTTTTTTTTGCAAATAATAACATACTATTTGAATTTTAGTTACCGCACTATTAATGTACTTCTATTTTTCGACTTGCTGCGATGTTACTTGGGAAAAAAAATTTATTTTATCATGTTCAATGTGCCCCCCTTGGAATAAATTTGTGTCCGTTACTGATTGTTGTCATCTCTCAAGTGTTAAACCTTGAAATTATAATTTTTCCAGGAACCAAGTCGATGGCTAAAGTTTGTATTTAATTTTAACAGATGACAGGTTGAGGAAAATTAAAATGTACTCCAATAACTTTTCATTAATCTCATAGAATAATGTGGCCTTGATGATATACTATTTGCACTTCTATAAGCTGTAGCTAAGATATCATATTTTTTCAAGACCACATCATTTTTTAGATCAACTCATCAACATGAAAACATATGGTCATATTGTAAATATTAGTCTATTAAGCATAATCAATTTAAATAAGAATCAACATAATTCTTAATTTAAATAAATATCAACATAAATGTAATTAAATATACTTATACTTAGATGTATATACTATAAATGTACACTTTTAATAAGCATATTTACTCACTACTATTATTAGTAATTAGTAAGCTAATAAGCAATATATTTATTAGTAATTAAGTACAAGTTATTAAGTTACTTATAAGTACAAGTTATTGGTTTATAAGTATAAAACATAATTATTCATATTACTTAAGTAGTTAAGTATTAATACTTGTAAGTAAAAATACCTATACTTATAAGTATACTTATGTATATAATTAAGTATACTTGTGCATATCTCTTAAGTTTTAATACTTATAAGTAAATTCTTTTATTTTTGACAAGTATAAGTAAAACACTCAAGTATATGTATATATACAAGTATACTTTTATGGTACAAGTATACTAGTAATACATAGAAACTTGCATAGCCTATAGTGTACTAGCATAGAGTATATTAGTATCTAGTATATAATATATTAGTAATTTCATTTTATATACAAACTGTTTGTGGTCTTTAGTAGATATAGACAATAGTATTTTAATATATACTACATAGTATCCTAGTGCATAGTTTATATTATATTAGTGATAGTACACGTATATTAGCTTACTATAAATATATATTATATAGTATATTAGTAGTTAGTCTACATCAGTATACATGAATTTTATAATATATTAGACAAATTATTTAATTACTAAATTTACTTAAAGTATATTATTTAATTACTTAGTCTAAGCACATACCTATATGTCATTGACTTAGTACTATATATTACTAAATTTAATTATAAGTGTATTATTTAATTACTTAGTCTAAGCACATACCTATATGTCATTGACTTGGTACTATATATTACTAAATTTAATTATAAGTGTATTATTTAATTACTTGGTCCAAGTACATACCTATATGTCATTGACTTAGTACTATATATTAACATTAAAAATAATGACTATTTAAATAATTAAATAATTATACATTCCTATCATATTTGTATCGAATTACACCTAATTAAGGCCAGCTATTTACAATTCATCAAGCATGGTTGTCAAAATCGCGATTCGAATGGTACGATTCTACGATCCAAAATAACAAAAATGAGCCAAATCGTAATAAAATCATTCATTCCATAGAATCAGCCTAAAATCACAAAAATCATAGGTGGAATCGTGGGATCATACGATTTTGTACGATCCCACCAATCTTACCTTATTGCCTGTTTGCCTTCTTTTTTGATGGGGCTTTTGGGCTCTTTTGAGTTATATAACTTCTATGTATTTGTTTAAACTCTTTCGAGTCTTTTAAGCCTGTTGGGCTATATAATGGAAAGCCCAACAGCCCAATAAGTGTCTTAAAAGTTGTAAAGAGAGAAAAAAAAAAGACTGAAGTAAACTCTCGAAGCCCTAGAGCTCTTGTTCGTCACTCTCTGAAGCGGCCTCTGGCAAAGACGCAGACTTGAAATCAAAGAAGATGACTGAACTCCGACGAGTCGACGACCTCTATGTCTAAATCAAAGAAGCAGACTGAAGTAAACTCCTTCCTAGTTCGTTCACTCTCACTGCCCTCTTGCGAAGAGGACTGAACTCTGAAGCAAACTCCGACGACTTCGTCAACGAACTCCATCACCTCCGGCGAGCTTTAGGTCTCCAACAAACTCCAGTGAGTTTCTTTCCACTTTTGGCGACCTCTGTTTCTAAACCAAGTGCTAGCAGTCTACCTCTACACTCTACAGCTCTACCCTTCAAACTTCAAAGGTGTGCTACTGTGTTTCTAAGTTTCAACTTCCAAAATATCCATTTCTTTTATCTTTTAGTCAGTATTTAATCTTTTGCTTTTGAGTCTTGGACACAACACAGAACAGTGAACACACAGACACAACGTTGTCTTTTTTTATCTATAATCTATTCCTCTATTTTTAAATCTTTTACTTAGTTAGACAACAATAGACCATGGTTTAATTTAATGCTTTGTTTGTGATTTAAACATTATCTGTAAGTTATTTGCTTAAAGTCCCCTACAAGAGCATCTTTATTCACCCTCTCAATATATAAAATCATTGTAACATGGTACAGATTATTACATTTTCGTGGAGCTATTTCAATCTTTTCTTTCCAAATTTATTGCCAAACTGGCAGCCACTTCTTAATTGTTTTAGATGAAAACAGAAGTTCCTCAATTTCCATGTATGTAAAATGAATTAAGTTCATGCCTCGTGGGGTTAGTGATTCCCTAATACCTCTGTTTCTTAATACACTGTATGTATAAATTACATAGTTGGCATGAGAGCTCTACCTTTTTTTATCTATATTCTCTTAGATATATGTTTGAATTTATCCTTAGATGTATGTAACTATATTTGGAGTGGTATTTTTATACATTTTTAATGTTTTGGGCTTATTCTTGCTATATTTTAGAGATAGTATTGTTTAAAAAGTTAGTTTGAATTGTTTTTCTACTAGTTTTGTAGAATCTTACAATCCTAGATCCGATTCTACGTAGAATCCCGATTTTGACAACCTTGTCACCAAGTCCAAATATAAACCTGAAACTGAGCCCAACTTTGCATCCTGAAGCTTGCATCACAGGCCAGAGATTAAGCATGGCCTACTACTGGGCCTGGGTTTGGTGAATTTTTGTATGCCCAGCCTTACCCAGTTGACTGGTCAACAGCCAGGTGGGCTCAGGATACCAACTTCTATCGTGTGATAAACAAGCCAAGATTACACTTTGAAGTTTGTTAATTGTTGAGCTCAGCTCGAAGTAGTCCCAACTCCGAGGACTAAAAATATCAAGCTACTCAAGCTCAAAACTGAGATCACTCAAGTATGAACTCAGTCAAAATCACTTGTTAGATATATTACAATAGCTTGAACTTTATTCTGTAGCATGTTAATTTTAGAAGTAGAGCTTGAGCAATCCACTGCTTGGCTTGATTCACCTATTTTACAGCCCCAAAAAAGCATAGTCTCATGTTGCCATTACTTCCAGCTGTGTGTTTTGTGCTCATGAATACATGCACACATTCACACGCATTAAACATTCCTGTCAGGTCTATACCAGATTTTATATGAAACTCTAATTCTATTGTATGTAGGGGGGAAGCAACAGAGAGAATATTCCAAACCTTTCCGGAACAAAGAACCAGGCGTCTGATACCCTCCTCAAGGTCTGAGTGGTCATTCTGGTCCTTTATAAGGCGCTTAAATCTGGTCCCTTGTTTGTCGAACCCTGGGTGCCCTTGGACATCATCAAACTCGGATAGATTTGATTTACATTCCTTGTGACGAAGCAAATTCTTTGGAGACATCACAATGAGAGGCTTACGGAATTCTCTGTGTATCTGGTGAATAAAGACATAATAGATGAAAGTGAAGAAAATTGTCTAAAAGCTTCAGGAATCTAAAAACCAATTTGCTACACTCACTTGACGTCGCAGAACATGGAAATAATTTGCAGGAGTTGTTACATTCACAACTTGCCAATTGCATTCCTGGATCTGCTTCCGAAGTGTTGAATCCATCTCTGGTATGACGAAGGGATTATCGTCACTCATCTGCCATCAAATTTTATAGCTAAGAGTCCGAGAATAGTGATATATACTTGAGAGACAGATGATTCAGAATTAAAATAAAACAAAATACTAATTTCATCCAAATCAAAAAATTCAAAATTTGAAACTGCGAAAGACTCAAAGCAAAGAACCAAATTAAGCAATTCAAGGTTGTCCTTGGCAATGCAAAAAAATATAGACAAGTTATCTTGTAAAGTGGGTGACTAATACTAGAGTTATCAACAGGTCAAATCGGGACTCGATTCAAACCCAAATTTGACCCCATTAAATCAGATTATTGTACCAATTCAGATTCATCAGTTCAGAATCTTCAGATCTAATCCAAGGAATCAGATTATGATCAGATCAAACTTGAAACCATGTCAATTAAATTTGATAATCCTAGTGAAATTTAATTTAACAAATAATATATTTTAGAAATGTTCTTGCATTGACAAGTAATATATTTTATCATAAATTATATATAAAAGTGTGTGTGGATTCAATATTCTACAAGTATAAATTATAATTACTTAAGATTTAAAAATTAATAATTTCTTAAGATACCATATAAAAATAAAATTAATTTGCATGATAAAATGCTAATTTTTTATAAAATAATTCTATCATGACGCTATAAGGTCAGCCTCTCAGTCCAATAGTGCGAGCTCGCTATGAGAGCGCCCTCCTTATTGTATTTGTCTGGTGGATTCAAAATTTTGGACTTTTTTCAACTTCAATCTTGACCAATAATAATATTATGTAGGGACTAGTCGTATATTCAAATTCGAACCCGGATATCAATATAAATGATCCTATTCAAATTCGAATCCGGATATCAACATATATGATCCTATTCAAATTCAGATCTTGCCAAATAACCAATATCATGCTCCCATGACATAAATATTTGGATTCACCAATATCGGTCAGCATATATATGTATGACCCATTTATGATGCCCTCACCACATAACATTGACATCCAGTGATCTCAGTGATTTAAATTTAGTATTACTTGGTATTAGCTAAATCCTTAGTACCAACAATCCAATAGGATACTTTAAAAATATCAATTCCACTTATAGTTGTCTTTTCAAAATTACCCTAATTGGTCTAAAACGATGAGCAGAATTATGCAAGACAGATGTATAAATCATTATACACTATTAGAAGTCATTCCAATTTCCAGATCAGTGGAACTATTGCAGTTCAAGTTTAATTCTCTTCTGATATCCAAGATGAAATTTAAGGTTCCATTCGTTGAAGCAGAATGAACACTCTGCCAACAAACACTAATCACATGCAGATACATTTGTGTGTGTGTGTGTGTAATAGATAGAGCAAGAGAGAAGAGGGACCAGAACATGGTGGAAAATAACAGAACAAACTTACAAATGCATCTGCTTTCCCAATAAGATCATGAATACTAATTGAATGAACTATGAATACTATTTTATGATAAGCCAGTACCTGAAGGAAACGCTCCAGGCGAGCACTTGAATGTTCAGGGCCTTGACCATCATAACCATGAGGTAGCATCACAACAAGCCCAGTTTGACGCAACCACTTTGCCTCCCCACTGCTCAAAAACTGATCAAACATCACTTGAGCTCCATTAGAAAAATCGCCAAATTGTGCCTCCCACATTACCAAAGCATTTGGATTTTCCATTGAATAACCCAATTCGAAGCCCAGAACACCAAACTCAGAAAGAGAGCTGGATGGGAAAAAATATGGTCGCTTAATTAGTTAAAAGCAGCTGTCAACAAGGCACCAAATTCAAAAGAAATATGTAGTCCCTCAGATGTTATATTTAACATGGATCACTGCATTTTTTTTATTCATATAAATTGTAAGAAAAATATCTAAACAGTACAAATCTGCACTTGGAATCTAAGAAGGGCGCAGGATCAGTGTTAAAACACCCTTATCTTTGATACCAAAGAATCTATGCTATCACATGCTTTTGGAGAAGTAGAAAAAAGGTAGGTTACAGCTGACATACATCCAAACCTTGGAATATCATACAGTTATACAAGCATACACAAATAAAAATATATATACAAACATAAACATCTTTGAGCTTTTATGAAAATCGCAAAAGAAACTATATGCATAAGTAACAAAAGAAATTATAAATTAGGGCTAATTTAGCAACTGCACCTATTAAGCAACTTAATTCTCTAGCATTGATGCAGAAATGGTGCACAAAAGAGGATAAATAAACCATCAAATTATTTTTTTGTTAAAAAGAAATACTAAATCTAAAAAACCAACAGTCATCAGTTATAATAGTGTTATTGACTACAGTTAAACTTTTTATGTTGACATCGAAGAGAGAGAGATAACTAAAAAAAAAAAAAACATTATCAAAGGATAAAGTTGCGACAGAAGAAATGTTAAAAAAACAGGATCCAGAACTTACCTGTTGCTTACGGTAAACATCTCCTCATCTTGGTTCATTATGAGATGGTCCAGAGGACAGTACTGCTCTCCAGTTTCCTGATCATGAAGGACAGCATGCCGATGACTAAAAGTACCTCTCTCAACATCCTGACCGCTCAACCTTACATGATTTCCTTCTATGAGTAATGTTGCAAAAGCAAGTGCTTCCCCAACCGCCCAATCAATGCCCTCTCCTGTTTCAATCATCTGTGCACGCTCTCCAAAAATTTTCTTTACTGCTCTGTGAGGCTTAAAACTATCCGGAAGAGTTGTGATTGCTTTGCCAACATTCTTCAAAATCTCTGGTTTGACGCTGTACAGCAGCATGTATTTTGAGCAAAGAAATTCATGTAAAATAGTTTTAGAGAAAATGAAAAATAACATACACACATGACATACCCAGTGTTTCGGACACGTGAAAGTTGTTCAGGGGACTTGAATCCTGACCAATAAGCTGAAAGCCAGTCCCTTCTTTTTGGGAGATAATCTTTACTGGCCAAGAACTCTTCATTAAGGATTGAACTGACTTTGTTGTTTATCTTATCAATGTCTTCTTTTGTCACCTGACCAAGTTCTAAAAGTTTCTTTTGGTATATCTCAAGCGCTGAGGGATGATTCCGAATGATCTATTAGCATCCATTTCAAGTCAAAGATTTGAAAATTTTAACAACCATAGTAAAATGAATAATACAAACCAAATAAACCAAGGTAACAATAAAGAGAACCATGTTAACCAGAAACAAAATTGAAAGGATATAAATAGTTTGAGCATGTGCCTCAAGTCTACAACAGCCATGAATCCTAGAGAGTTAAACAATAAAACAGGACTAACCTTATACATTTTGGGCTGAGTAAAAGATGGCTCATCAATTTCGTTGTGCCCAAATCGACGATAACACACTATATCAACCACAACATCTGAATGGAAAGTCTGGCGCCACTCTGCTGCCAGTTCACAGACATGAACAACTGCCTCCATGTCATCACCATTAACATGAAAGATTGGTGCATCCAAGGCTTTCGCAACATCTGTACAGTACTGTGAAGATCTTCCTGCACTTGGGTCAGTAGTAAAAGCCACTTGGTTGTTCACAACAATGTGTATAGTCCCACCAGTAGTGTAATTCGGAAGAGCACTAAGATGAAGGGTCTCGTAGACTACACCTTGTCCTGCAAAGCTACCATCGCCATGAATCAAAATACCCATATTTTTTGTCCTATTCACATCGTTTGAGTAATATTGTTTTGCTCTAGTTTTCCCAACCACAACTGGATCCACAGCTTCCAAGTGGCTGGGATTTGCAACCAAAGACAAATGAATTCTCTTCCCTCCCCTAGTTGGACGATCATAAGATGTTCCCAAGTGGTACTTGACATCACCAGTTCCGGTATAAAGCCCAACTTCATCCACAGGCTTTGTACCACCACTAAACTCGCTAAAAATCTGGCGTAGCGGCTTTCGAACCACATTACCTAAAACGTTCAATCTTCCTCTGTGAGACATTCCAATAACTATGCTCTCAACCCCAAGATCTGCTGCCCTGTCAAACATCTCCTTCATGCCGGGAATCAGTGTCTCACCACCTTCAAGACCAAACCTCTTTGCCGCTGTCCACTTAGTCGCCAAGAAGTTCTCAAACTGCGTACTCCAAATGAGCCTGTCAAGAATAACCTCACGTCGCTGGTGATTGTATTGCATTGGTATTGGGGTCTCAATCCTATCTCTCAGCCAGTTACATTTCTCACGATCAGCAATGTGCATGTACTCATAACCAATGCTCCCACAATAAGCCTGCTCAAGCCGGGTCAATATTGCTCTAAGGGTTTGTACAGGACGATTCTCAGATAAAAATCCAGACATCCTCCACACACCAAGGAAAAATTCCCGATCAAGATCGGCTTCAGTAAAACCAAGAAGAGCAGGGTCTAAATCATCAGGAATTTCCCGCTCTTCCAAACCCAATGGGTCCAACTTGGCCTTCATGTGACCATTAACCTGGTAAGCTCTTACAAGCAACAATAGCCGCATACTCTCTTGAATCGTTTGGCCAGAAATTCCAGGCGAAGTGGCTGCCTGGCCAACAAAGTTCCTGAAGAAATTGTCCCACGACTCATCTACACTATCTGGGTCTGCCTCCCAAGCCCTCTGAAGCTCCTCGAGGTACACACTGCTTGTCCCATCTAAGAAGCTATCAGTTAACCTAGATAGCGGCACAGGGCGAGGGACGGGGGCAGTCTGTGCCTTCGATTTGAAAACTGTTGTATGAAAATAACGATTTTGCAATGGAGTGACCCTTGTTCTTGATGCATATGACCTACCCTGTGATAGAGTTCTCCTAATGGCAAGCTTCGCAACACTAGAGCCAGCTCTAAACCATGCCATTGCTATTTATCACAATCTTCAAAACAAACACAAATTTGCCAAATTTTGGTTCTCCAATAGACAATTTCAAATCCTTATAACAGTCATTTCCATCCCCTCACTATTATAGCAAACCCTAACCTAACAAATCAAAAAAATAAAATAAATAAGGATCAATTTCAATAATAAAAATTGCCAAGCATACTCCAAACTTACAATCCACTGTGTCTCATTGTATGGAACTCGATTATAACAAATTAATAATTATAATCGAAATTAAAAAACGAGATCTTTTAACCTAATTCTGAAAAGTTCAAACGGAGTGGGATCTACAATCATTAGAACTTCTTAATTAACTGAAGATAGTTAAACTTATCAGCTAAGAGAACAAAAGTTCATGCAATAGAGTCGAAAATGAAAACCAGAGAAAAAAAGGAACAAAAGGAAAATTTAATAAAAGAGAAGACTCGGAATTTGCAGATCTAACTGATTATAATGCAAAAATTTTGCATACCAATAAATACATGAACGTGTCTCTCTGTGAGCGTGTATATATATATATATATGAGTGTATATATACAAACATATACACACACAGAAACGTAAATTAGATAGGAAAGTTGAGATTCATCACCGTATACCCGGAGCCAAGATGACCAATTCACTCCGCGAGAGGAGGCTTCTGACTTTTTGGGGACGATTACTCATTACGCAACACTGGGTCGCACTTTTTGTATTTCTTTATTTCTCCATATTTTTTTTTTTCTTCCATTTTTTTTTTTCTTTTTTCATACAATTTTATTTGGACAAATTATACTTATGTCACACGTGTTTTTTTCTCTTGAACGAAATTTGTTATTTCACCATTTTGCCTTTAAGTTATATCTAATACCTTTTAAGAAAAAATTGAAGCAAAATTAATATTATAAGCTTAAAATTATAATTTTGAAGCTTTTTTTTTCCATTCTTTTCTATAAGTTATGTCTCCTGTAATGTTTAGTTCTTTAAAACCACTTTTAAATACTTCATTTAATTGACTTCTTTGTTTCTTACTTTTTTTTTTGACAAATAAAATTTTCCTTTTCAAAGAATGCATCTGATTATATTAAGTTTATTTTCTTCTATATCATCACTATCAGGGATTACATTAACAATATTCGAGTTGAGCTGAAATTTGAGTTATGCTCGTGCATGAGTCAAATGCGGCTTGTTTAGTCAATTTTAATTCTATACTAGAGTACAATTTCAAACATGAACTTGAAACCAAGACCGTCAAAGTGAAAAAATAATTATAAATCTAAATAATACCTCATAATTGAGTTATGTCCATAAATATTTTCAAACTTATTTCAAGAACACTTGCTTATAAATATGTTTGCGAGTCTAATGAACCGAATCATAAAATTTTTGAACGATCTCATTTATCAAACAAGCTTAAAAAAATAAACTTGAGTTCGGTTCATTTGTGTAGCTTTAATTGAATCAAGCTCTTGATGAATATCTCGGTTTGTTCATAGACAAATAAAAAGGAAAAACCCACTTCTGCTTTTTTGCAAGTTCAAGGACAATAATACCAAATTGTTGGAATATGCTAACCTAATATTTAGGCATGGATGATGTTACATGATGAGGTTGGATAAAACTTTTTAGACCAAACCAAGCAAGGTAAGCACAAAACTTTTTGAAGCCCACCCGTCATTCACGGCCGCAGAAAGTTGTTACAAGGGGTATATTGACTTTATTCTTTCGGAGTTCAGCTTGGTTTATATGACTACATTAAATATGGAAATTTCTTAGGCTTTGTCTCTGAATAAAGCTAACTATACATAATAAGTGACATAAGAAGGAAATGAGTACAACAGCAGGAGCGAAAGTAAGAGCACAAAAGCAATAAATTTTATGTTATATAAATAGAGTGGTGGAACAAAAACAAGTACGGAACACAAAAATTGGAGCTTATGCAAAACGTCTGGGAGCACTCATTTCAATGAATTATGTGATTTGGAATCTAATTATTTCCTCACATTATTCAGGTTCTCTCTCTTACACACAAATTAAATTCTAATTGAATTATAAATCAATTTTGACCCTTTTTTATCACTTTTTTTTCGTATTCAGTTTTCAAAACGCGTCTATAAAATTTAAAAACATTCACATATAAGTACTAACAACCTCTTTTCAAAACAACTCACTTTTCTCCCCTAATTGTATAAATTTCATTTGCGGAAGCATTGATTTACCATTGCAATGCAGGTGTCTATTGACTTGGATGTCTGGTGAAACCTTTAAATCAACGGAGTAGACCATCAAATTTGCCTACAGTCAATCAAAACTTTTCAGGTAGCTAGTCGAAACACATATATTTATATATGTGCACCAACTTTCTTCTGGTTCTCGCCAAGCATTGCCACATTTTCCTTTTGACACTGGTGAAACTAAACCCCTCAAACCAGTCCATCCACATATGGTGTGCTGGTCACCGCGGATTCATCGGCAAGCCCATTTTCGTCACCAAAGGTGGCAGAGGAGATGATGGGTACCTTCTGGTGGTGGAGGTCAGCATTCAATTTATATATGTTTATATACTTATATTATATATGTAAAATAAAATATTCTCACATGATAATTTTATTTGTGATATCTGCAGTATGCAACTTTCTTCTCATCTGTACATATTTTTCATTCAGAGAGAGAGAGAGAGAGAAAGAGCTTATTGTATATACAGTGCATTAACTTTTAATATAATAAAATTTAAGGAAATGCTAAACGTCATGAAATTTTATCATGAATTGCCATTATGAATGATGTGGCAGGTGATAATACCATTGGGATTCCATGTATGGGAAAATCCCACCAATACTAACTCACCATTTAATTGCCACATCATTCAAGATAAAAATTCATGAAATATTTTCATGACGTGTAGCATTGCTCTAAAATTTAAGCTATCTGATTAAGTGAATATTAGTAAATTAATTGCACCCATGTGTCTCTATTTTCTCCATTAATAACTGCAATTAGTGTGTTTGTTTGAAGGTCTTGTATGTTTTCCCAACATTTGAACTATTATTTGCCACGGAGGTAGTACTTATATTAGATTGAATGTTCAATTCGAAAAAAAAAAATCATTAACTCATGAAATTGGCGTTTCAAAGTTGGAAGGAAAGAAAAATTAAATTGAATCAAAACAATACGATTTCAAATTCTAATTCTAGCATGTCGATTCCACTCATAACATAATGATATTTGCTTATATAAAACTAGAAATTGTTTGAATGTAATTTTTTTTGTGTTACAAATTTTAAATGATCTAGGTTGATTTTTGTTGCGATTAGACCATTGACTCTTTTGTAACATATTTTCGAATCACGATTAAAATGACATTATATCTATGCACAAGCAAATTTTTTTTTTTTTTTTATACGATTCTAGTTGCATTCAAAAATGCAACACCATTAAAAAAAAATCAATTTCAATAATAAAAATTGTCAAACATATTCAAAACTTGGTGAGCATTGTGTCTCATTGTATGGAACTTGATTAAAACAAAATAATAATAATTATCGAAATAAAAAACGAGATTTTTTACCTAATTCTGAAAAGTTGAAATGGACTAACGGAGTGGAGGCGGCCTCAAACGGAGTGGGACATTAATCCTCAATTTGTCAATTTAAAAAGTAAGACCAAGGGATTACAACTTTAATTATCAATTTAAATATGAAAAATATATTGGTGGCCCCACATGAGCTTGGACAGGGTCCATTGTGATACTATTGTTTATAAATTATAATCCTTTGTTCAACCAAACAAAGATCAAAACCCTAGCAAGTTTGGCGCCTTTGCATCTTAACTCATGGCTCTCATCCGTTGTCTTCTGGCAAGAAATCAATGCAACACGCTGAAATTAGGTTTCCTGAGCTCATAGCCGAGGCATCATCCTATCCCTTCTTGTTCGTCTTTTTCCACCACCACCACCACCACCACCACCACCTCCACTCTTCCGGCGGAGGGAAGTCCTGACGAGCATCACAGGAGAGGCGGCATACGCACTTCTATCATAAATGGGCGTCCAGCAGTTGGCACGACGACGACACCGACTCTGCCAGAGGATGAGCTAGGAGGCGGTTTGGGAAATTTAGGATGTACGACGGGGATGCGAGACACTCAGATAAATACTCGCGTCAAAGCCCTGGCCCAATTCGCAGCGTTCATCATCGGTGGCGCGCAGGATCTGAAGAAGATTGAGCTTGTGAGGGTGGTTAGCGCCAAACTTCAACAGCTCAATAATGGCCGATTATACTATATTACTATGGAGGCAATGGACGGTGTCGTGAAAAAATTGTACGAAACCCACGTTCTTGATACCATCATCGAAAGGAACAGCGTCTCCTTGAAGGAATGGTGCGAGCTCAAGTTCTCCTCCTCTTCCTCCTAAGTCCACTCAACATTCATGAATCATCATCCTCTTTTTTTATTCTTCACAAAAACGGTAATTTTCTTTTTCCTTTCTGTTTGTTAGTCAGTTTTAATAATATCCTCTATAAAGAATTCAATTCAATTGTAAGCGGAGTAGCGGATCTGAGTAGTTGAGAAAAAAAAAAAATTTTGAAATTTGAAATTATTGTTTTTGTCTGTGAAGAAGATGAAAGAAACTTTAGAGGGACTTAATTTGGTGAAAAACAAATTTGAGTAAATTAAGAAAAATGTTAAACTTCACGAATTTAATTCATGAATTAGTATACTGCAGATTATTTGATTAACTTTTTATATTTTAAAACTAACTTAATAATAAAGAATTCAAATTAAAAATTTTGTCTATAGATCCTTTTCATTAAAACTATAATTTTTTTCCATGATTTCTTTAATATAAGTTTGAAACTCTTTCTATCCAATAAAAACTCTAATTTTTTCCACTATCTACATTTTTGAATAATTAGATAAACACATAATATTCATAAAAATTCATATAATTTTATTTTGAATTGGCATTTTCGATCAGAGTTGAATTTTAAAGAGAGACTCTCTAAAAATAGAGAGAAGTTGAGGAGGTAAAAAAGGAGAAAAATTAGAAAGAAAAACCCAAGTTGATTAGATTTTTTACTTTCGCATTCAATGAGATTCATTTAGTTTGATAAAATATTAAAACTTATGAAAAATGTAATATGTATCAAAGTAGAGGATATTCATGTCTTTTTAATATCGTCATTTCATATTTGAGATACATAAACTCGAATTAAATTAGAGATGTGTAGCGCTACTCTTAAATTAAGGGTTAATTTAATTTAATTTATGACCTTTTTGGTGTCCTAATTAGAAATACACTAAGGAGGGTGTATTCAATTAGGATTTTAAATAATTTTGAAAGATATTTTTTAAGTGACAGACATGAATTTCTATGGATTTAAGTAGAAGAATTCATGGATTTTATATACTTTTATTATAAATTTTCATGGATTTCTATAAATTTTTATTACAAACTTTTATGAATTTCTATAGACTTCTATTAGAGTCTTTGATGAATTTTTATAGACTTGTAATGATTTCTTCAATATATTTTATTTACTTGTATCATTGAATTATATTTTTGCGTTCAAGTATACCAATGGTTCAAAATGGATAAGCTATCATTTATGATTTTTGCTATTTGGAATTATTCAATAGAATTATTAAAAACATATACAAAGTTACATATATTCCTCATAATCGTGCGAAGAATGATTAAGCAATATATGTCAAAATGAAAGTTGAATGTTTGATTTGGATTGTGTTTAACCATGTTCCTTTTTTTGTTATTTTATTTGTATTATATATTAAGCTAATGATAAAAAAAGTTATGTTCATGATAAATTAAATATTTTCATATTTTTTAATTTTTGCTTCATTGTATTAAATAGATAGGATATATAGACATGTTATTTTTTTTATAAAAAAAAATTATGTCATTAAAATCAGATCTCATTACAATTATGGTTTGGAAGTGCTTAGGAAATGTCGGCATGTCTTGGCTAACAAAAAATTGGTAAAAGTATTTTAATACCAAATATAAAAAAATACACGAGACATACAAAGTTGAAATAAGTAATGCTGGTATTAAATAAATGAATCATAACATGAAACTTTAAGAGAAAGTGATTGAACAACGACCAAGACGAGAGACTAAAGTGTTAAAAAATTATTTTGAATTCATGTCAAGGAGGTAAACGATGGAAGTCATTTGCTTATTGAAGACAATAATGGAAAGATACGCAGAGAAGAAAAAAGATCTTCTCATATAATTTTTATTGATTTAGAGAAAGCCTCTAATAATAGAAAGCCTCTGATATAGAACTTATGGAGAGTGTGATGAGCCAGGATCCTCTGCCCTACCGGGTCAATGCCCTACCGGGTCAATGCCCTACCCGTGCTCTACTTTCTCACCAACTTTAATCTGCATTTCACTACTCATAAAATATATATTCACCACCCTTAAATCCACATTTCACCACCCTTATATCTTGAAATACTTTTTGTTAATTTTTTGTCAACACTGTTAATCCATGTTTCACCACCTTTAAAACATATATTCATCACCCTTAAATACACATTTCACCACCCTTAAATCTTGAAAAACTTGAAATATTTTTTTCTTAATTTTTTTATCAACACTGTTAATCCATATTTCACCACCCTTAAACCATACATTTACCACTCTTAAATCCACATTTCACCACCCTTAAATCTTGAAAAACTTAAAATATTTTTTGTTAATTTTTTGTCACCACCTATAAAACATACATTCACCACCCTTAAATTCACATTTCATCACCATTTACTCATAAAAAATAATATTAAGTTAAGATTAAATTATTTAACAAATTTAATATGGATTTTCACAAATTTAATAATTTTACTAAAAAATTTCAAATTAATTTTTTTTTTCAACAAACTTAACCTTGAATTCAACATTCTTAAATATTGAAACATTTGAAAATTTTCAAGTTAATATTTTTGTCAACACTTTTAATCTATGTTTCCAGGCTTGGTGAAATGTGGATTCAATAGTGGTGATGATAGGTTTAAGGGTGGTGAAACATGGATTCATAGTGTTGACAAAAAAATTAACAAAAATATATTTCAAAATTTTCAAGATTTAAGGGTGGTGAAATGTGGATTTAAGGGTGGTGAATATATGTTTTAAGGGTGGTGAAACATGGATTAACATTGTTAACAAGAAAATTAACAAAAAAATATTTCAAAATTTTCAAGATTTAAAGGTGGTAAAATGTGGATTTAAGGGTGGTGAATGTATGTTTTAACAGTGTTGACAAAAAACTAACAATAAATATTTCAAGATTTAAGGGTGGTGAAAAGTAGATTAAAGGATGGTGAATATATGTTTTATGGATAGTGAGATGCATATTAAAATTGATGAGAAAGTAAGGCATGGTAGGGTAGTGACCCACTAAGACAGAGGATCCTGGCTCGAATATGATATGATGTAGTAACAAAAGGACACATTGACACAATAAAGATTGGATTGACGAGATGGAAGTGCGACTTCGAAGAAAGGAATTCCCTGAGAACGCGTGCGCTAGGTATAGCTAGCAGGAAGCCGTGCCTGGCCACATATTTAGTGCCATGTCAATTGCTAGTCTTGCAACTTCCAAGATATAGGGTCTGTTTGGTACGTGATTTGTTTTTGTGTTTTTGTTTCTGATCGGTTACTGTAACAAAAAAGGAATTCAAAACGTGTTTGGCAGCTGCCGTTTTGTTTTAACAGTGTTGAAACGTTTGGAATTTTGAGACACATAATTGAAACACCAATTCAGTGTTTTTGGGTGTGTTGGTTACTGTAGCGCATCAGATGGCACTGTAGCGCTCTCACAGCTAAAACAAACTTAAAACAGAACGACCAGAGTATAAAAGGAAAAAAACAAAACCCTTACCATTTTTCTCTGCCTCTTTCTCTCTCATCGATGACCCATCTCTCTGGCGATTAAGGAGATCCATCGTCCTGTGGCCATTCAAGCGAATATCACCACATTGAGATCGGTAGTTCCTAATCCCATTGTTCACCCGTTCTTACCGAAGAGGGTTTCAGTGACCAACACAAATTTGAAGAAATTTGATTGCAAAGCGAACTCATCAATGGCTGATATTTGCGACTAAGAAAGGGAAAGGGGAGGTACAGGTGTTCGATTCCGAGAAAAATCTGGTGGTGAAAACTTGGTCGCTGATTCTCCGTGCTACCCTCAATACGCTGCTTCTCTCAAATGTACTCTCTCTCTCTCTCTCTCTCTCTCTCTATATATATATATATATGTATGTATGTATGTATGTATATATTATATGTTCATACATATGAATATAATCTTGTAGCTAGCTGACTTTTCTTTTTCTATATATATACATAACTCTGGAAAAACCTAATTGGAAATGAAATTTACATTTCTTGTGTGAGATTGTTTCTTCAATTAATATGCTACACCTCTCATGTGTTGTCTTTAGTGATTTATTATGTAGCATTCCATCAAATATTTTATTTAATTCTTTTAATTTTTTATGATTTTTTTCTTTAATATTGTGATCCATGATGTATTGCAATCCAATTTTTTTTATGTATATTCTTATAAATACATGTCCTGTATGAAATTGATTTGCCAAGTCGTGTTTGTAAAATTTATAACTGCAAGTGCTCGAAATTTCTAAAATATATTACATGTTTTGTTTTGGGGTTCACATAAAATTTGAAGTTGTCGATGGTGTGTTTGGAATTTTGGATGCCTCCTTGAAGCTGAATTGTCCTGTTGCACTTTCTAATTTCATCCGCGGTAGAGAAAGAAAAAATTTAACAATCGAGTAAAATTGAGTAACAGGTTTCTAACATATTCATAACTAATAAATTTCCACAAATTAGTTTTAAAATTTAACACATTTCTTGGTATGGGATACTTGTTACATTTTCTAGGCATGAAAAAGGAAAAATTAAACCTTTTTGACAGTCTGTGAATGGCTTCTATAAACTTGGTGGATCACCCTTCGAACTTTTCTATTTTCCTCTTCTGTTTCTTTTATTCTTCTTATTTGTTTCTCCTTTCCCCTTTTTACTTCTTATCACACTGAAGAATTTTATATCATTGGTTGCATCAGATTGTTACTAGAGCAAGTTTAGATCATTTATGAAGAACACTCTAGATCACTAAAAGTATGTTGTTCAATTATTAGACATAGTCTTCTCACATCTAGGATGTTTTAATTTTTAAGAGTGTAATATTACTGGTTTCTCTTTTACTTATCGAAAAAGAAAAAAAATGTTATATTACTGGAGTTTAACTATGGAAGTTATGATAGGTGATTATTTATATTATAGCTCCAATTTTTTTGGTTGATATCATAACATGGGCCCTCCTTTATAATTTGGTTAATAGATTATTTTGTCTTTTGATTTCATTAGTTCGGCAAATAATCCTATGCTGTGCCTAGAATAAGGCTGGAGGGGAATTTTAAAAAAATTATAATGGGGAAACAACTCCCTCCCTCCCTCCCTCTCTCTCTCTCTCTTGGGTTTTTATTCTTCTTATTGATCTCCTTCATCTTTCCTTTTTTTTTTTTTTTATATCTTTCTTCATCTTCTTTTTGATCTCCTTCATCTTTCTTTTTTTATTTTTATCTTTTTTCATCTTCTTTTCTTATGTTCTATTTAATATCCCATTACATCATTTCTATTCCTTTGTGAATTAAGATCACTTTCTTCTTTATTTAATAGCTATCAAGGGTTCATTGGATCAACAGAATGGTGATCAATAAAACTCTCATCATCACTTGGTTGTTAAATAAATTATGTACTATCCTAAAGCATTGAACTTCTGAGTCTGTGATGAGTGGTTCTTCACTCACGTATTTACTTCAGTTGGTCAACTTTTCAGGTTTTTATGTTGTTAAATGTAGGCTAACTCATGTCATGGTTTTGATGTAAGATCTCTTAAACTAAGGCATGTAGCTGTCTCTAATGCTCTGTTTGCTAGTGGTTGAAACGGGCAGGACAGAGGGAATGCGAGAAATGAATATATTTTTTTGCACTTTGGTAGAAGAGAAAAGGCAAGGGAAAGAGGGAGAGAGATGGGGTTGGGCCTCTCCAGGCTCACCATATTCTTTCCTCCCAAAAGTGGGAGGAAAGGAGAAGGAGAAGGGGTTTTCTCTTTCAAAGTTTTACCCTTCTAATAATAATAATTACTTTATTTTGTTCAGTTATAATGGTGAAATTGGCATCATCCATTTCTTGCCATTCTTTTGTTCCTGTTAACCCAAAGAAAAAGAAGGAAAGTCCCATTCATTTCCTCATGGATACCTTCTCCATGTCTCTTACTTTTGTTTACTTATCATAGCTGGCAACACGATTCTTTTTTCTTAGTGATTGGACATGGAATTACTACTCTATAAAACTTCAGTTGCTGCTTTCCCAATGTGCAGCTAGACATGTCAACAAATGGCAACTGAGCAAAAAGGAGAAGACGAGCAGAAAGTAGCTAGTCCTTCATCTGTTGGTTGGGGAGGAATGATCAAGTAACATTATCAGAAAATTAAAGAGAATCCAGAAACATACCCTTGTGTATGGGGTTCCTATATCGTTGATTTTTTTATTCATCTTGTACTTTATATCCTCAAAAGTTATTCACCTCAAATGGCTGTGGACATGCCTTGATTGCTTTCCTGCATATTGAGGAATTTAAGAATTTTTGAAGATGATATGAGCTAGTACGTAGATGTACTTGAAAATGTAGAACAAGTCACAAGGAGAAAGCTTGAAGAAGTATACAGAGGAGTGATTGCATTCCGTTGACAGGCGAATTCATTAGACATTGTATTTTAATTTGCTCCTATATTTTATGTTGGGATTAATCTTTTATAAATTATAGATGATGAGATCACAACTTATAAGAAGCTGCCACTATGATTCGAGTCTCTTTCAATTTGCTCCTATATTACATTGGGACTAATCTTTTATAAATCATAGATGACAAGATCACAACTTAAGTTAAGTAGTCCGAATTAAGCCTATTGCTACTTTTATCATTTGTTGGATCATTTATTGAATGAGATGAGTTCATTGTATTAAACAAGACTTTATCAAAAAAAAAAAAAAAAATTAGTGTTGTTTAAAAAGTATATATAATTTATTTAAATATAATTGTGTCTAAATATTAGCAAATGACATTAATTATAAATTCTAATAAATTTTAATTATATATAATAATATAAATATTTTAAAACAAAACACTCATTCATACCAAACATGTTTATTAATTTCTGGTTCAATTTTTTGTTAACAGAAAGACTTACCAAACATGTTTTTGTTATTTCTGTTTTAAAAAATTAAAGCAGTTTTTTTCTTACCAAACGTGTTTTTGATTTCGTTCAAAACACACTTATAACAAAACACTTGTTCTATTTTAGACAGAAACAAAACAACAAAAACAAGTTACATGCAGTAGACTCTGAGGAAATCGTTTTGTTGAGTAGAGTTTAAGTATAGCACATGATTATTTAGGTTTAAGTTCTAATAATTATTTAGGAGCCTTAGATGTACAAATTTCAAATTTCAAATATGGAATAAAATAAAAGACCTCAATAAAATAAGTTATTTTGAGATCCACGACAACAATTATTGCAATAAAATATGCATGTTCTATATCTAGTCTAATATACCCTTGACTTTCAAAATCCAACATCAATAAACAATCTTTTGTTGCAACTCAACTCCATTAATTTTAAAACTTAAAAACAATGTAAAACTATGAATAATAAGAAAACTTGCGGAGGGTCATCATCCTTACTTTTATCCCTTGTGAATAAAGTCACTCACACGAACTTTCCTTCTTCTTCTTTTTTTGATAAATAATAATTTATTAAAGGCACTCAAGAGGGAAGCGCTCCTGAAAAATTACAAAAAATCGAACACAGCAAACTATAAGCTTAAACTATGAATAAAATCTACTTTCTCTTATTTTATTAGTAATTGGCACCACTTTCTAAATTCTCTATCACAACTTGATTATTAACCATGTCTCTTCTAATCACTCCTTTCATCCATCTTAACATTAATTCCATCTTAACATTCATGAACACATTGTTCTTGTTTCTTTTTTAAAGATATAATTTAAAACAAAAGTTATACCCAAACTAATCATTCTCTATATTTAGCATTAATAATAGAAGGGAGTACAAAAAAAAAAAAAACGTTTAGAGAAAAAAGGCAAAGAGGAGTGCTTAAAATTTTGAATACTACTTTAGAGCAACATAGAAGTTATCAAAAACAAAACAAAAAAAGTTATCAAGATCTTATTCTATTTAATTAAAATAAGAAGAAATACCTTTTTGGCTAGTCCAAAGAGGATTGAGTGGTGGTAGGAGGAGACTCAGGCTCGCACCAACTCTGCAATGTGAGGCAAACATTGGTGTCGAGAAACTTTGCCTCGTAGAACTTTGTGACCCGCCCATCATCATCAATTGACGCTGCCTCTAGAGTAACATAGTAAATTAAGCCATGAACCAGTTGTTCCTTGGCGCTAACCACCCGCACAAACTCAAGTATTTTTGAATTGTCTCTTTTTGTGTTTGTTTCATTGATCATGAACACTGCGAATTGGGCGAGAAAAATCATACGATCATCCTTATGAGCGTCCGGGACGTCCACGGCACCTCCTAGATTCACAAGAGAGTGCCTGAGTTGGATATATAATTCTGGCGAAATCTTTGGACGGAAGGAATCACCTCCATAATCGTTTGTCAAACTTCTCTCAGGGACATGGACTTGAGACCCTAAAGTGGTGGTGGTGGTGGTGGTAGAAGAGGGCGAAGTATGACAGAGACGGTGGTTGATTGAACCCAACAGAATGCCTGCTTTCTTCGTCTTCCACTGATTTCTGCAAAGAAGAAGTCGTAGAGCCATGACTGAGATACAAAAGCGACTTGCTAGGGTTTAGTTTTCTTCTTCCCGCTGATAATATAAATAATGCAGTAATTAATATCACAATTTATGTGTAGTGTTATAAATAGCACCACTTGGTATGAGTGCCATGGGTCCACGAACTAGTTCAATAAAAAGGTCATTCCAATCTAATCTGACCTTCGACCCAAGCTTTCTAATTAAAGCTCAATTTGTATTCAACTTTTTGAATCCAAGCGAGAGAAATCGAGCTAAAATGGAGGTTGATCTCGAATTAATTTCGAGTTGGGTTACACATATTCATAAATAAAAAAATCTAAAAGTAAATATAACTTTTTGAAAAATTATAAAATTAAATCTCAAAATATTAATTCTTTAAAAGATTAATACGCATTCTGTCAAGATTTAAAGAAAATAGCGTTGAAAAGAAAATGTTGAATATAATTTTTTCATATATTTATAATATATTTAAAACTATAAATATATAAAAGAAATAGAGTATAATTTCAGTAGAGTTCCCCACCTCAACCAAATTGGATTGGACCAAATTGTACAATTTGGTTCAATTGCGTTAAGATTCGGTCTGGTCTTGGTTTAAAGAATACAAAATTATTATGTAATGATTAGGTTCTCGGTTTGAGTTCAATAAAATCGAACCAAAATGTTATTAAAATAAATATTATATATACTAAAGTTGGCAAATTTTGACACGACTTGTCAATGTGTTCTGAAATCGACACGAAATTTGCAAGTTTTGGTTGACCTTAATCGTTATTCATGTCATAATTGTGTCAACCCATTTAATTAATTATGTTGTCTTCGTGTTTTGGTGTTCAACTTATTTAACTCGATTAGACCCGTTTAATTAATCGTATTGTAATTGTGTCAGGTGAACCCGCAACCTTTTTTAACCTGATATTATGATAATTCCTATTATTTCCCTATAAATTCAATAGGGATATTGTTTTTAACCTCTTTTTTGTAATTGTATTGACCCAAATATTATTTTTTCATTAATTTAGTTATCTATTATCTTAATTTTTTCAACATATTTGCAATTTATACTTGAGTTAACACACGAGTTACATGGTCCATTTAAGTTAAACAGATTAAGCAGGTCACTCGTGTAACCCTTTCAATAAACGGGTCATCGCCGCCTTCCACCACCTCCACTGCCTTCTACCACTGTCGTCACCTTCCACCACCACCTTATATACTATTGTTGCTTTCCACCACCGCTTTCCACCAACACCACCACTGTCGCCTTCCGCCACCACAGTCGCCACCTTCTTCCACCAACACCACTATTTTTTTTAAAAAAAATATAGAAGAAAGTTATTTTGTTAGTTAATTTATTCATCACAGGGGGTATTTTGGATAATTCAATTTGAACTTCATTTTATTCCTACATATTTTTGTTTTTGCAACCAAACAGTAGAATGTGAATGACTATTCCATTTTCATTCTCATTTCATTTGCATTTGCATTTCATTTTATTCTTGCATACCAACGCAAAAAATCTTTTGTTCAACTGTTCGAACAAAGATCAAAACCCTAGCAAGCAACCGACTTTGCGTCTTATTCATGGCTCTCCGTTGTCTTCTAACTAGAAATCACTACAATAAGAAGAAATTAGGTTTTTTGAGCTCACATCTGACTAGACATTATCATATTCCTTCTTTCACTTTTTGCACCACCACCACTACCATGACGTCCCAAACCTCCACCACTCTTCCGATGGAGGGAAGTCCTTACGAGCTTCATAGAAGAGACGACATACACACTTCAATCATAAATGAGCGTCCATCAGTTGACTCAACAACTCTGGCAAAGGATGAGCATTCAAAAAAAAAAAAATTATCCACACCTTTTGATTCTTTCTACAATTAGATCTTTCTGGTTTTAGCCAAGTGCGAAGGAGATAACTGCTGAAAGCATTTAAGTAGTAAGCCCACTCCAAGATGAATGCTCATAGGCACATTGGGAGAACTATTGATTCTAACAACTGATTGCAGAGTTGATCATTCGGAACAACTCATAATGTTCATATCAATCTATTATACGCCTCATTGGTGGCACGCAACATCTGAAGAAGATTAAGCTTGTGAGGGTAGTTAGCGCCAAGCTTCAAAAGGTCAATATTGGTCGACTCTACTATATTACTATGGAGGCAATGGATGGTGTTGTGAAAAAATTTGAACGAAACCCATGTTCTTAATACCCTCATCGAACGAAACGACATATGCTTAAAGGAACAGTGTGAACTCAAGTTCTCTTCCTCCTCTTCCACCTACGTCCACTCAACATTCGCGAATCATCCTCATTTTTTTATTCTTCGTGAAAAGGTAATTTTCGTTTTCCTTTCTGTTTTTTAGTCACTTTTAGTAATATCCTATATAAAGAATTCAATTTAGGTAAATTATTGTGACCTCCCCTAAGGTTTGGCATAATTACACGTGTCATTAAACTAATGCATTTTGTTACACTGACCTCCCCTCTAATAGATTTGGGAAAACGGACTTTAAAATTAGGGTGATTTTACCGTTTTATCCCTTATATTTTATTATTAAACTTGGTAAAATATCCTATCAAGTAAAATGACTCTTTTGCCGATAATTAGACCACACAGTGTTTAAGTCAAATTTACCATTTCAACGTCTGACCCTCTATATACCCATCACAATACATTTTCTCTACTTTTCTCTATGCACCACACCATCTTTATCTTCTAAAGCCCTAGTTACCGAGTTTCATCGTTGCAACGGTTTCAACCTTTGTCGTGTTCGATCATCACTGAGTTCTATTGTGGGAGTTCGATCGTTGTTGAGTTCCATTGTGGGAGTTCGATCGTCGTTGAGGTTGTGAGAGGTATGTCTTTTTCTCTTATACACCCACAGTAATTTGGAATGTTGAAGTCTTCTCTTATTCTCTATTTTTCTTTGATACTATTTCATTTTCATATTCTTTTCATCTTCGATTTTCATTATCTTTGGTTTGTATAATTTGGAATTTTTTTTATGGATTTTTATGGTTTTGGTTACCAGTTACATTTTCTAAAGCCCTAGTTATTGATTTTGGGGGTTTTTAACCCATGTATCTTCATCATCTAAAGTCATATATCTTCATCTTCTAAAGCCCTAGTTACTGATTTTGATTGTCTTGAATTAGGATTTTGGTTATTCATATAAATTGGGTTTTTTTTATAAAATTAGATTATCTTTATATTTCTCTTGTTATTTTCTCGAATTAGGATTGTGGTTATTCATATAAATTGGGGATTTTTATAAAATTAGATTATCTGTCGTTCTGGGCTACTTTCGACACCTGCAAATGTCTCAAAATCAATTTCAAAGTCAATGGTTCTATTTTATCCGCCCTAAAGTATTAATCGGAGAACGAGGTTAGCTTGACACGGACGATACGGTTCCAACCGCGCTCACTTTTGAGTTACAGTTATCGCAATTTCCGTGAAGGCACAGAAAAAATAAAAAATCGCGACAAGCAAAAGGGGTGCAATACGAGGACTTTTATTTTCTTAAATTTTCATTCAATGATCAGAAAATACGGTTCAATTCAAGAATTTTTTTTTTAAAATCAGAAAACTAGGTATAGGCAGAGATGCAAATAAATATACAAACATTGTGAAATATTCATGGCGCAGACCGAAACTATAGTACGAAAGCGCAGAGACAAATGGTCTTAATTAATGATTTTTAATTTTGTTATATCATCATGATTTTGTGATGCTAAAAATACAAGATCGATCTTATGGTGATTGGGTTTCACTAAATTTGTCTAATTAATCATATGCCCAATGTGTTCAAGTTTTGGCTTCCTGTATGTACAGTAAAAACATACATTTATATGTTTCTGAATGATGGTTTTCTAAAAACTGTTCTTTTTTATAAGAAACAAAGTGAAAAATTAACTTTGCAATATTTTGCAGTTTCTCTGTAATAAATTTAAGTTTTTTATTTACCGAACAATAAATTTAAGCTTTTTAATTTTTGGTATCATGTTAATTTTCATTAGAAAATATTTTGTAAAATTGGAGCCAAAGTTGAATTGGTCAAATGCTGGTTTGGTTGGATCAGTATGCATGTTAGTATGTTACTGACTTATGTTTATTTGTCTTTCTATATATATATAGACACACACACACTTTTTGCCTTAAATGTGCCTTCTTCAAATGCACCTTTGTGAGTTGTTGACCAGGGAACAATGAAAGCAACTGGAAACAAATTTCTAGAATCACATTTGTTAAATACAATTCTTACGAGGACTATTAGGATTTATTATCTTTGTATATAGTATTCAAAATTAATTCCATAGCATAAACAAAAATACATGTAACTAATTCTCTCTCTTTCTCAATGCCCAATCTTGAGTGGAAGCTCATTCAGTTTAACCTTCCTAACTAGCACATATAAAACAAAAATGATTGATTTCTGTAATTACTGCATCACATAAGTTGTGTTTATATTTTTCTGTAATTACTTGCTTAATTGATTGATTTCTTTTGTTCTAAATTATTGCCTGTTCTTTTCTTTTGGATTTGTGCTAGTCAACTTGCAATGGTAACTGAAAAACTTCATACTTTGGTGGTTCACTATTGTGGTCAGATACATTACATAATTATAATGTTAGGTATATATAATGTCTTAGATCAATATAATGTCATCTTACTTAATTATTTTTTTTCTAAAATTTGGCTCTTATTAACTTTGCAAGACATATTTTTGTTTTTTTGTGGATGGTTACAAGTAAATACAATGGCCGCTGATAGATGGGAAGCCCATTCTACTTTTTTGCTAATGTGGGTTAATGGTGTTTTTTGTGGTATATATAGTACAATTTGGGGAGCCCATTCTAAGTTTTTGCTAATGTGGGCTAATAGTTATAATTTCAAATGCCATGTATTTAAGACAGTGATTGATTTTGTTTTTTTGGTTATGTAACTAAGAGAGGTACTATTTGGTTATTTGGTTATGTTAACAAGATAGTTGCTACTCTATTTGATTATGTAACCAAGACAGGTGCTATTATAATTGGTTATGTAATTTGAATTTAGTTATGTAATTTGACTTGTTATTGATGAATGAAAGGTCTTTTGTGGGCAATATAGTGATCAATTGATGATGAATGATTAATTGTTATTGATGATGAATGATTTCATTGTTAATGATTGTTTCAATGCTAATTATAGTGGATTCCAAGTGACAAAATCACAGTTTCAAAATGCTGACAGGTTTAATGTTACTTACAAATTTCTTTTAAAAGTCCAGTTGTCATAAAATTAATTGTGAAATACTGTACTCATAGATATATAGCAAAAAATGTCAAAAATCTTGTAAGAAAAAAATATGAAATTGATATATACCACCCGATACATATATATAACTCTATACATAAATATAACTATATACATAAATATATGCTCACTGGAGAAGATGGATGAAAGAAACCTAAATTTCAGAGTGCAAAGTCAAACCCAAGCAATATGGATCCTCAAAAATTCACTCTACAACAAATTTTGTGATAAGGGTATTTTTGTCCATAAAATAGAATTTTTTTGTAATTTGATAGTAATGTAAGGATAATAAAGTCTTTTCTTCTTTGTTGATGGGCATTATAGTCACTCCAACTAATTTTTCTGACGTCATTGTCCAAAATTTTGACGAAAAGGGGTATGTGTTATAACGGAGCAAACCTTAGGGGAGCACGGTGTAACAAAATGCATTAGTTTGATACCGCGTGTAATTAGGCCAAACCTCAGGGGAGGTCAGTGTAATTTACCCATTCAATTTTAAGCGGAGTAGCTGATCCAAGTAATTAAATATCAATTCCTTATACAAAATTTGGGGTAATTAACTCATTAGGTCAATGACATTGGTTGAATAGAAAAAAGAAAAAATGGTCAAGAAAGACAGTAAAGCATGATGATTAACGTGGTCATTTATAAAAGGGTAAATTACTCTGACCTCCCCTGAGGTTTGATCTAATTACACCCAGCATCAAACTATTGAATTTTGTTACAATGACCTCCCTTGAGGTTTTCTCCGTTATGACACAGACCCCCTCCGTCCAAAATTCCGTTAATTTGGTCAAAAATTTTAGTTGAAAAGACCAAAATGCCCATCAACTTATATATATATACATATATATGCACATATATATATTTCAGATTATAATATATATACATATATATACACTATTCCAGTCATCTTCTCCGGCGATGTGCACTATTCCGGTCATCTTCTCCGACGAATTTTCGGCGACTTTCACGGGTTCCGGTCATCTTCTCCAGCGAGTTTCCAGCAAGCTGCATGGTTCCGGTCATCTTCTTCGGCGAATTCCCGGCGAGATGCACTGTTTCGGTCATCTTCTCCGGCGAATTCCCGGCGAGCTGCTCTTTTCTGGTCATCTTCTCCGGCGAATTTTCGGCGAGATGCACTGTTCCGGTCATCTTCTCCGGCGAATTTCCGGCCACCTTCATTTTTCCGGCGAACTTTCCGGGAAGTCAATTTTGGCCATTTTTTACCAACTCAAACTGGTTCCTAGCTAAATGGACCATTCCGGACGCAACTGTGAAGTCTGTTTTTTAGAATTTAGTTTCGATTTATCAGATTTAACATCCAAGTGTTGTGATATTAATAAAATAAAATATATCAATATAATATTAATAAGGGTATAATAGACATTTCACCCAAAAATTAACCTCTGTTAGTCAATTTCTGTTAGAGGGGAGGTCATTGTAACAAATTTCTTTAGTTTAATGCTGGTTGTAATTAGGGCAAACCTCAGGGGAGGTCAGTGTAATTTACCCTTTATAAAACATACACATTGTCCACAAGAGGCTTGAACCCCTCCCCTCCTCTTTGAGTGGAGGAGGTTATATCATTAGGCTAAAGGCCCTTTGGTAGAAAATGTTGATTATGAGTTCGTACCTTTGTATCTTTTCAAGCAAAGATTGAGCTAGATTTAGGTAGACTGCTGATGCTATTCACATGTTGATAATAGTTATGGTTTTACTTAGTTTTACTTTAATTTAAGTTCACTATATGGTTAATCCAGCTAGGGATATAGTGGATTTTGTGAATATATATGGCTTTTTCTAGCCCTTGTATAGTTCTTTGGATACGCTCTTAGATTTTTAATGAAATGTTACTCATAAAAATATATATGTATATATATTACGACACTATGTGCGAAGAGTTTGCTTTCTATTGGGAAAAGAAAAAAATATTGCAGTAAATCAAGGGTTTGTTTGCTCTCAGGGGTTTATTCCCATTGAATTAGGATTCTCTACTCTTCTATTATTCTTGGGTGCATTAAAATGACATCATTTTGATGCATAACCAACACTTTACATCGAGATGTTACACTATGGACAATACTTACCTACTCACCAGTGTGTAGGTGAGTCCTCCTGACCACTGATGTGTTTCAATAAAAAATGAACACATCAATTTTAAAATGTAATAAATAAGTATAATAAATGAGGTCAATCTCATTTATTATACTTATTTATTACATTTTAAACCTCATTTATTATACTTATTTATTGTATTTTAAATTTAATTTTGTAATTAAAGCTGACGTGTTCATTTTTTATTGAAACACATCAGTGGTCAGGAGAGCTCACCTACACATCGGTAAGTAGATAAGTATTGTCCTTACACTATTAACTCGAAAATGTAATATCATTAAATTGTATATTTTTTTTTTTTCTTAACAGGAGGTGTACCCACCCTTTGGGTGAGACTAGTCCTCCAAGACACACGCAATATTTCACAAGGCACATGCATCGGGCAACTCTGAGTTTAATACCCTTGTAAGTTTAATTAACTCTTCCAATAACGAGACTCGAACCCTCTCCTTTTCAATTTGAAAGGAAAGGGCATGAGCCATTGGGCCTTTGGTGTATTTTCGATATAACAGTGTCGTGTTTGTTGAATTGAAATATAATCTTGAGTTCATGCAATAAAGTTGAAAATGAAAACGAGATAATGCAAATTTTTCTTCTTGAAAAGATAAGGATTAGTATTATTAATTGAAAGAAAAAATATACATTCCTTTTACATAGCAGTTGATCGTTAAATAAAAGAAAATTAGACCTAAATTTTAACAAATTTAAAGAAATAAATATAAAATAAATTCAATTGGACAAATCCTATTATTATCTTCTAAAAAGAGACAGAAACTAATGATTTATTACTTTGTTGATGGCGAAAATAAAATGAGTATGGTGGGTATCATACCGCAAGTAATATTAGAGTTAGATATAATGAAAACTCTTTTTAATATAATATTATTGTGAATATCCGGCCGCAAATAATATTAAGGTCAAATATAATGAAAACTTTTTTTAATATAATATTATTGTGAGTATCAGCCACAAGTAATATTAGAATTAAATATAGTGAGAACTCTTTTTAATATAGTATTATAATTCTATATTTCTTAATTAAAAAAATTTTAAATAGTTGGAAACTCTTTGTACTAGGTTACAGTACGAGTATTAGGCTATAGAACAAAAGTAGCCCAAGTGAGCCTAGTTTGTGCTATAATACACTACATTCATAACTCCATTAGGCCTTGCTCAAGCCGATACTAATTATAGTCCAAAACGAGGCCCAAAGGCCATAAGAAAGTGACACCGTGTTTGTTTGTCATCCCCTTTGTTCAACCTATTGAACAGAGATCAAAACCCTAGCAAGCAAGGCCTTTGCATCTTTACTCATGGGTCTCCTTCGTTGTCTTCTAGGCTGCAGAAATCAATGCAATACGAAAAAATTAGGTTTCCTGAGCTCACATCTGACTAGGCATCATCATCGTCCTATTCCTTCTTCTTGGTCTTTTTTCACCACCACCACCACTCTTCCGGCGGAGGGAAGTCCTGACGAGCATCAGAGTAGAGGCATACACACTTCAATCCTAAATTGGTGTCCAGAAGTTGACTCGACGACGATGGATGATTGTGTGTAAACGCTAGGTGGTTTTAGGGAGAAGGGAGAAGGGAGACGCTGAGATAAATCCTCGCGTCACAGCCCTGGCCCAATTCGCAGCGTTCGCCATCGGTGACGCGCAGAATCTGAATGTTTGGTTTGAAAGGGTGGTCAGCGCCAAGGTTCAACTGGTGAATAATGGGCGATTACACTATATTACTATGGAGGCAAAGGACGGTGTTGTGAGAAAGTTGTACGAAGTACATATTCTTGATACCCTCATCGAAAGGAACAGCGTCTCCTTGAAGGACTGGTGCGTGCGAACTCAAGTCTGGCCTCCTCCTCCTCACTCGTCCAATCAACATTCATGAATCATCCTCCTCTTTTGATTCTTAACAAAACAGGTTACTTTTTTTTTTCCTTCTGTTTTTCGGTCAGTCAATTTTAAAAATACCCTCTATACAACAAGAAGAAGAAGAAGATGATGTTGTTGAGTTATTAAAAAATAAAATTCTAATTTCAAATTATTTTTTTTGTATGTGAAGAAGATAGTAGAAACTATGGAGAGTGTGGTTAGGTTAGTTGAATATCAACCTTACGCTACAAATTAAATCAATGCCGCAATCAATCAAGCAAGTGATTTTTGATGCTTGACCTCATTTATTATACTTATTTATTACACTTTAAAATTGACGTGTTCAATTTTATTGGAACACATAAGTGATCAGGAAGGTTCACCTACACATCGGTGAATAGGTAAGTGTTATCCTTAGGATAATCGATTCATTTAAGTCGATGAGTGTGTTTGAAGTTAATAAAAAAGAAAAAAAGTGGTAAAGAAAGACAGTAGATCAAGATGATTAACAGGGTCACTTGTAAACATGGATAGATCAAGAAGTAGTTGGTTCTCACACTCTGGGGCGTACTCAAAAATTTGTGGGTACAAGAGTTCAAAGTATAATTTGTTTTTTATAAAATTAAGTGGCTATATTATTCGAGATTTAATAGGTTCTCACAATTCTAAACTTTTAAAATATTGTATTTACTATATGTAAAAAAAATATTATAAAATTAAGTGAGTACATTAGTATCCACTAATGCCTCTATACATCCGTCCCTATTCACACTCGTACATTTCTATCTTTTCAAGTAAAGATTGAGCTGGAGTGGAGTCAGATAAACGAATCAGTTGTTTCTATTCAAAAGTTAATAAAATAGCAATATGGTGTTTTGCTGCTACGTTTAACTTTGGAGGGTGCAGTCAATTAAAATTTTAAAGGATTTTGAAAGACATATTTTAAGTTGATAGATTTATGGAAATTCATGAATTTTTATAGATTTCTATTAGAGACTTTTATTAATTTGTATAAACTTCTATTAGAGACTTTGATTGATTTTTATAGATTTCTTTAACATATTTTATTTATTTGTATTGAATTTTATCTTTGGGTACAAGTAAACCAATGGCTCAAGGGGTAGTTATAATACAAAATGAAAAATGGATAATCTATCATCTGATATATTGTCTAAAAAAAATAATTATTGTGTAGTGCAAATATGTTAGGAAAGAGCGGGAATGAAAAAAGAGAGAAAAAAAAAAGTAGAGACTTTACTTATAGTGTTTAGGTTAAATCATTAGATGGATAATTAGAGAAACTTGAACTTAGGTTATATTGGATTATTAATTGGACTTCATGATCAATCCATGTGGCTTGGATTGGAGAAAAAAAAAAGTAGATACTTTACTTATAGGGTCCAAATTAAATTATTAGATAGATAATTAGAGAAACTTGAACTTAGATTATATTGGATTAGTAATTGGACTTCATGATTAATCCATGTGACTTAAGGTATTTGTGATGACCCGTATATTTTTTGTTATTTTAAATTTCATATTATTTTTAAATAAATTTAAGATGTTGCCATATATATATATATATATATATGCTAGTAGGATACATATGAATGGTCATGAGTCTTGCTTTATAAATAATTGGTTGTTAGTACTTTATGGGAAGTTAAATAAATGACTTTACAATTTTTCAACTTATGCCTACTTTATGACAAGTTAAAGAAATGACTCTACAATTCTTAAATGATGCATTTTCATTTTCCTGAAGTTAGTTATAGGTTTTCGATGATTCCTGAAGTGAGTATGTATAATAGCGCACTCATTATATCCAAAGGATAGTATGATCCTTTAGGGGAAAAAAAAAGAAAGCAAAGATGAGTTGATAGTGGCCAAATTGATCAAAGAATGGCAGAAAGATTTTACACATAGTAGAAGGAGTTGATCCATAGATTAAATTCAAGGAAAATAAGTCACAAACAGATAAGGAATTTACTCTTAGTTTATATGTGTGAATTGATCGAAGAAATTAAAAGGGTTAGTCTTATTTTAAAGTATTTGTTTTTAATTTATTATGTTTCACACCCTTTGATTTTTTGATAAATTTCTCTCTGGTTACTTGAATACTATTTTTCTTGAGTTGTACTTTCTATGGGTGAAAAGTTGAATTATGGACATGTAATGATTAAGACTATAATTTGATCCTATGAAATGGTATTGCATCTTATTGTCTGAAAATTTAAAATATGTTTGTTTTTGTGCTTGTACATGTATAGCCGATTGAAAATAGGTAGAGTGTGTAATCCCTTCGATTGAAAGATCGAGAACTGTTTCGGAACTTAGTTGGAACTCAGCGATCCGCGAATGATCGAGAATCTGCTGGTGTGTGCGATATACATGTCGAGGTCACTTAATTTGTGAAATAAACTTGTGTTGACATTATTTTGGAGAATTGAATTTTAATTGCATTGGTAATCTTATTTGTACATATTTGAATATTTATGGTTGTTTAAATATTTATATATTTTAAGTTATTCCTTATTTTATATTTGATCAATGGTATATATAAATTTAGAGTACTTTTCCTACTAGGCGGTTGTGCTCAACCTAATACTTTTCAGGTTTGGCTGAGATCTAAGTCATGAAATTTTTTCGAAACTCATGTGATTATTATAGAAAGTTGAAGAGAGTGTTTTCTATACATATTTGTGATTCCTAACATAGAAAGTTAAAAGAGAGTGTTTTCTATACATATTTTTTTAAATTTTATAATTGGCAAGAAGTACTTCATTGTATCTTCAAGACATAGTTTATATCACTTGTTATGTCATGTGAATTTGAAGGGGTTTGTAATAGAAGGTTTTATTTTTATTTTATTATATTTAATCATGTCCCAAAAATCGGGGTGTAACAGGATTGATCCCTAACAAACCGTGTAGAGTGATTAATCCCTCCCATAGTGCGAAAGATTGATCAACTTGCCTGAAAACTTGAGTTTTACAACCAAGAGAGAAAAAAAAAAAGCGTACTTGAGATGAAAAAAGACTCTTCGGCTCCGTTTGGATAGAAAGGAAATGATATTATTAGTTATGAGAGAAAAGAAAAGAAATGAGAGTATAGCAATCACTTCTATTCATGTTTGGATAAAAAGAAAAGAAAAAAAATAATATTCTCGTTTGAATAATATTTGGGAGAGAAGAAAAGAAAGAATAAAATCAAATTATCATCATATCCTTTTTACATTTAATGAGACATGAGTAGAATAACAATTTTATTTTTTTAATTGTTGATGACAGTTTTGAAATTACAAAAGTACTACTTAACCCACTATCATTTTTCTATCAATCTTCTAATTTTTGGAAAGATAGAATATGAGGGATTTGGAGGGATAACTATCCCTCCAAATCTCTCTCAATCATCTCATTTCTCTTCATTTAAAATATCCAAACACAAAACACACTATCATTTCATTTCTTCTCTCTCCTTATCCTTCCAAATCATTCAATCCAAACGATACCTTCGTATTCTGCAAGGAAAAAAAAAAAAAAGTCCACCAAAATCTATAGAAAAATGTTGAATTTATTATGAGATTCGGTATTTATACCTTCCACCCTCAAATTCACCATTTAATGAAATCCTTCCAAATATACACCGATACTTTTGTAAACTTTTTTAAAGCCCTAATTAAATACAACCAGATTTGTATAAATTTTCTAAAAGTCTATAAAAGTCTAGATAGATTGAATACACCCAAACTTTTAAAGTCTTTTAAAATCCTTTACAATCTAATAAACCCTCCTTTAGTGGACCGACCGCCTATGTTATGCGTGAAGGGTTTGGTATTAGCAAAAGAAGGAAAATTTGCAATGGTTTTGTTATGGACTCAAGACTCTTTTGTTATGTACAGTTGCTTAAAATTGACTATGTAATGCCAATTGATATTTATGCTTTTAAATAAATATTTATAATATATGACATATTGGATCATGTTGGGTGTTAATAATAATTAACTTCAATGATGTTGATTGCTAGATATATGGTGTTTATTGTCGATCAATTAAAATATTGCACTGAGCTTTCCAAGTCACTAATAGGCACCATCTCTAATTTTGCCCCCACTCTTTTTTTACCCTAAAAACAATAGATACTCGCTTTGCCCCTAGAGGGACTTTAACCCTCAGCTTTCACTTTGAAAGGTAAATTACTTACCACCAGTCTACAACCCTTAATTACCATATCACTCTGAATATTACTATAATCTTCATTAAATCATGCATAACTTAAACTATATAATAATCCCAATCCCAGAAACAAGCTTAGATGAGGCCTTACCTGTTTGCTTGGAAGATGAGAAGGATACTTCTACTTATCTTTCTACATCACAAAGCACTATTAGGGTTCCATGTCTCTCGCAATTTCTTTGCTTTGGTTGGCTCTGATCTGACAGGATCATGTTTTCATTCTGTCGTGGCTGCTTTCTGATTTGGCTCTCTATCTACTGTCACTTAAGTCTTCTCAATTGTGTTTTTCGTGCTCTGAAGTTTGGCTGGACTTTGCTTCCCCATCCTCCTAGATTTGATGGGTTGTTTGGGTGGACTTGGCCCCAGGGTATTCCCTGGTTACACTTGTGAACTTGGAAGGAAAAAAATTAAAAAGTGGGGAGGGGAGGTAGAAAGAAGACTCATGATAAATTCTACAAATCAAGTAAAAGAACCTAAGTTAGAAGAAGTCATCGAAAAATGTAGGCAATAGATACATGGACTACTTTTTTGTCGTCACCAATTAGCTTTGCACCCTCAAGAGTGCCACTTGCAGAACCCTCCCCCTCTCCATATCTTTTGATGCCCATTACTAACCACAGCAAGCAGATTTTAGGGGTGCTTGACTACTGCCAGCCGCCTGATCTGGTTTGTTGATCCTAATCGTCTGAGGCTGCAACCACCAACCAAAGGAATATGTTGACATTTGAAAAGAGAAAAGTAAATCAGGATTCTCATGTGTAATGCACATTAGTTGACCTACACCTTTCTGAAAGAGAAAAAGAAGGGACGATATAAAATCTGTAACTCACACCTCAGCCTTGGAATCAGTTTCTGCAAGCCTCTTCTTTATATCTCTCGCTATTGAAAAGAAAACCTCCTCCACATTCATATTTGTCTTTGCACTCTGTGACACATAATTATCCAAAGTAAACAAAGAGAGACAGAAGATTTCCAAAGAGATCAAATATTGGAAGAAAATCTCTACTCACTGTTTCGAAGAACTTCATACCATACTCATCAGCAAGAGCTTGACCCTTGGAGGTAGGAACAGCCTAGAATTAGGAAGGAAAAAAATTAACTTTTCTGGTTATGGAGATGTAACTATGCCCACCCGCTCTGCCACACACGCATCCATGTGCACCCACAGAGACAGAAGATTGATAATGGTGAGGTAAAAAGTCCTGCATGATTCTTCCTTTCTCTCAAAATTTTAATTTATCTTTTATTTTTTTTATTTTTTGGGGGAATATATTGAACTGTTTTTTTTATCAAAGCCATAGAACAAAAGCAGCAACTGTATGCTCCACAATCTAAACAACCCAATTCAAAAGGATACAAAGTCATATGAAAATAACCACAAGTCAGCAACCTACCCTTTTACTTTCATCCATGTCAGCCTTGTTACCCACCAGTACCTTGTTGACATTATCGGAGGCATGTTGTTCAATGTTGCGAATCCAATTCTTAATGTCTGAACATGAAGATAAACTAAGCTTGATGAAGAAGTGAAGGAAATGTAAAATATATAGTAGCAAGCATGTCCTGTAGAGATGGGTGAAGCTCTGACCCAACAAAGAAAGGTCTTGTACCATCTTTCTCAATGGAACTAAAGATCTGAATCATAAAAAACCAGTTGCACTGATTGACCATAGCCAATAAAAGAATGCAAGAAGTATACTAAAAATACAAGAGGAGGGATAAAGTGGATGGGAATTTTACAATTTTATAATCCATCAAACACAAGCATTGCAGTCCAAAGTTCAGATGACAAAGGTAAGATAAATGAGTAGTTACTGTTGAAAGATGACTCGTCGGTGACATCATATACCAGCAAGATACCCATAGCGCCTCGGTAATATGCTGCAAAATAGATAAGCTACTTATAGCAAGCTTCTGATCAAAACTAGGATGATACAAGATGCAGCATAGGGAAAATATAGCGATCAAATAACTAAAATGAGACACCTATAAGTCCATAAGCCAGCAAGTAAATATGTCTAGTAGGCCTCACAAAATCGGCGGGCTGGACATGTTTGAACTAGGTTGAAAATGAGCGGGTCAAATATGGGTTGTGATCCATATTCAACCCGCTTGTAGCGGGTCGAATACGGGTGGGGTCTACCCGCCACCCAACCCATATTTGACCCAAACATGTTTGGATTAGTCGGGCCAATTCGGATCCCGAATAAACAGGTGACCCAGATTGGTTAGACAAACCCAGATTCAAATAAACAGACCGACCCAGATTGATGATCCGAAAAACTGGTTAACCCAAACTCACCTAACCCGATTCTCTCTCTCTCTATGTTATTGTTTTTTATGAAGATTTAAAATTTGTAATTGATAAATCTTTTCTATAATTTAACATGCACACATATCAAATCCAAAAAGCCCATATCTGTATAGATCCGAACCCAGATTCATGTCAGGATTAAATCCAACCCGATTAGAAAATTCATGGCCCGACCTTGTTAAAAAATGTAGGAATAAAAATACCCCATATTAATTGTATATAAATTCTGTATTTCTATGCTCTTTTCTAGTCTGCTGACCTAATTACAAATTTACATTGTAATTATAAATATAAATTTGACTTTCTTCATGCAAAATCAAATACAAGTCTAGACCAACAGGCGGTTCACTCTAAGAATTAGGTGACAGTGGATTAAGAAAGTCATTTTTCTTTTATCTCCTAATGAACATGTATAATTTTTATAAAAAAAAAAGGAAAAATAGAAAAGAAACATGTATATATATATATATAATTGTTACAAATATTGAAGTATTTTTTGTAATTTGTTTAATACCAAAATGCCCAAGACTGATTTTTAAATCCAAAACCTCTCTCTTAGACTATATATATATATATGTATTGGTTATGAATGTCACATTCTTTTTTTTTTTTTTTTTCTTTTTTTGCAATTTTTGAGGACAATATTTCAGAATTTTTTAGAGAGTGGGAGAGATTGCAGAGAGAGTTTCAGAATTTTTTTAGAGAGAGAGAGAGAGGTTGAACGAGAGAGAGTTTCGGAATTTTTTAGAGAGAGAGACAGATCACATACAGAGAGAAAGGGAGGGAGAGATCACGTAGAGAGAGAGAGAGTTTTGGAATTTTTTAGAGAGAGTTTAAAGAGAGATTGCATAGAGAGAGAGAGATAGCTTAAAGAAGAGGCAAACAAGATCCCAAACCTAAATAGACTTCTTATTTTTAACTTACGGGTGAAAAATAGGTTAAATATGGGTACCCATATTCAACTTGTTTTGACCCACAATTTAATTGGTTTACTTTTGTCAATCCATTTTTGACCCGGCCAGAAAAATAAGTCACCCATATCCATTAATGACTAGGCAGACATGGGCGGGTTGGCGGGTTTACACCCAATTTGCCACCCCTAGTGTCTAGGAACCAAATGATGATAAATAACAATTCCACAGCTGAATATTAACCTGGTGATATGATCCAAATTATATAGTATAATCTATCATTGCTTCAACATTTGAGAGAATTACAATTTTCACTGGCATTATATTTTGAGATTCATATGTAATTCAATTAGTAAAACTCCTAGGTGGACAATGAAATATGCAGAACCACACTGTCTTGTGCCAAAAATTGCAAGTGCAGTTAAGCAGGGCTTCATCCACCGTGCTCTCTACCTATTTCAAAATGAGGTGCCAACTTGCAGAAGCCCAACCACATACCTGTTGTGATAGTCCGAAACCGCTCCTGACCAGCTGTATCCCAAATTTGCAATTTAATCCGTTTGCTGTCAAGCTCAATGGTTCTTATCTTGAAATCAATGCTGCCAGGAAAATAGAATTACTGTAAAATCATAAACGTTATGAAAAAGGTAGAAATAAAATGAGCTTCCAATGTCTCAAACTCCATGTCCCTAAAACAAATGCGTAAGAATGCAAATTTTTGGGACCCACCAACGAGGCCTCATCTACAAGATCTTCTAAATATCTATCAATTCATTACCAAGAATGGATGATTGCATACCATCAATTTTTAAAAATCTTATCCATCACTCCAAATAAATTTTTTCACCAGCAGACATATAAATTGAAACCAAATAGTTGATAATCATCTGATCATCCTTCACTTTTGCACTTCATTAGGCAGGCCCAGTTATTGGTTAATCTTAAAAAACTTCTTGGTATCCAGATCCTCAAAAAATTATTCTTAGCAGATCCAGGATATAAAGAATCGGGATTTCCCAAGACTACAAACCCAATGGTGGTAATAAAACTTGTTGTGAAGGAACCATCGGAGAACCGCAAAAGCAGGCAACTCTTTCCCACACCTGTAAAGATATCTTATAAGAATGTCAAATTATCAAAATCACTAGTTCAAGTACAGTAAGAACTAACATGTTGATAACCACAGTATAGAAGGACAACAATTCACAGAAAGCAGAAGGGTGCAAGCAAATTCACACAACGTGATAAAAGAACCACTGAGAAGTGCTAGCAGCACGAAAAACTTGCAGAAACTAGTAAATCAAGGAACTGTAAGGACTTCTTTGACAATTGGCACACAATTAGAATGGTTAGAAACTCAAAGGAGGTAAAACCATCAGCTATCCTGGGTATTCATTCTAAACAATCTCACAACTGCTAACAATTCCCGCCACTCCCCCACCCCAAATATGTGTGTGTGTGTAAAATAAAAATAAAGAAAGAAAAAAAACCAAAAAAAAAAAAATGTTTTCCTTTAAAGCAATTGTTGACCAAAGATTAATTTAAACAGCACAAACAATGAACCATTTACCAACACAATGCCCAGAAAATGAGGCAAAATCATACACTACACCATTACGATGACACATCTTAGGAGGCAGACATTCAGAAAAGGTTCGCATTAAAGAATAATGACAAAATCCCCAGAGGAAGCCAACTTTTACACGAAATAGAAAACCGACTTTAATGGTCTGCTTGCTAGGAGGAAAGAAAATAGGAGAAAGGAAATGAGTGAAAAGAAAAGGGAGGGACATATATAGGCCTTCGATTGTTTCCTAGGGCAAAAGGGGAAGGGAAAAGAAGAGATGAGGGAAGTTTGGGCGCATCATATTTCTTCCTCTCAAACGTGGGAGGAAAGGATGAGTTTCAAACAACACCATTAATTTTTCATTCACTATTATAATTTCTTTTGTTATATTTTCATTTTATAATCAAGAAAAAAAAATTAAATAGGTTGTTAAACTTGTGTCATGTTACAGATTACATGACCCATTTATTAAACAAGTTATTGGTCGTGTCATGTAAAATGTTTAATAAGCAAGACGTGTTCATGCCAAGGGTTCTTAACACAAATAATAAACATTTTGTGTTCAGTTGATCATATAACATAATGTTCTTGTCTCAACACGACACAAACACGATCTGTTAACAGGAATTCCCATCCCTAACTCTCTGTTCTCTCTTCTCACCTTCTCTTTCCCTCTTCTTCGTTATTTCTTATCTCTAATCTAGCTCTCTACTCCCTTTTCTCTTCTCTCTTCTTCTTTCCTCTCTTTCTTCTCTCTCCCTTTTCTTAGTTTATCACACACTCTCTCTCTCTCTCTTCTTATTCTTCATTCTCTTCTATCTTTATCCCTTCATTCTATTTCCTTAGACTCTAAATGAGTATTTAGACTACAACTGAATCAACACAAAAGAATAAGGTGCAAGCCGATGCATTAATGCCGATCACAAGAATAACCAAGTGGTGGAAATTCAAAATCATCAATTTAACTTGAGGTTTTAAAGAGGCAAAAGCCTATGGACAATGAAAAGCGATGAATCTAAGAAGCAAGTGACAAAAGCCAATAACAATGCTCCTGCAACACATGCTGGTGATCCAAGATCTTTTGTGCCCTGACCAAGGCTTTCAAATTGGCACTTCTTGGCTCTTCTACCTTCCCTCACTGCTTGACAAGTGGCCTTCTCCATACTTGTTTGGTGGCAGTCAATGCTAATATTACTTAAAAATATATAAAAAAAAAATGGAAAGGTTTTGTTTGATCTGGATGGTCTAAGTTGCCTCCAGTATAGAAAAGACCTAGAAACCCATACACTGATACACAACAACATAACAGTTAACGCAAGAAATACACATTGCAAGATCAGGAACCTTTTTTTGGAGAGAAAGGGTAGAATAATTACATGAAGTGAATATTAAAACTGTGTTCTACAAGCTGCCTGTAATTAATCCCCATAATTCACCAACACAAGCATAGCCAATTAAGAATGAACTTTAAATTAATATGAGCTAAATTCGTTTTGGATAAAACAATGATCTGAACCCCATTGTTATGTAAAAACGAAGAAATTAAAAAATTCCCAAACTTACTGCAAGTTCAGACTCCAACAACCAGTTGTTTCAGACCAAATGACCATATGAATACATCAAATGGAACAAAGCAAAAATCAAAACATCACCTTCTTTTTTTTCAATTTCAAACCCACATATAAACTCAATATCAGAGAATATCAAAATAAAACGGTAATCTAACCGCTGTCACCAATGAGGAGGAGCTTTATTAGGTAATCGTAATCCGCACGAGCCCTCGCTGGTGGAGCAGCCATCGCAATATAGAACAAACGTAAACCCCAAAAACCTAAACCGATCCGTCTCTGCACAATTATATTAACTTTACATAAATCCATGAATATATACATAAACGTGAATATATATATATATAAGATTGATGAAGGTGGATAACTAGTTCCACAAAGATGTATGCTTAGAGAGAGAGAATGGAAGTGTCACCTGCGCAGGTTAGCAAGTCATCGGCGATGGTTGGTACGAGAGATATCAGACGATGCCCAATATGATTAGCGCAGTTTTTAATTTAATTTTTCTCTCGCTCTCTGCGTGTATGACACGTGTTTGTGTTTTGCGAGATCACCAAATCTCGAGAGGCCCTATGCGAACTTCCAACGTGAGCCCCTTATATGTAAGGTTACACAAGCTCAATTTTTTTTATAAAGTACGAATTTTCAACACTCCTTAATCACAAATAAATGTAATCAGTTTTATATTTTAAAATATAAAATTATCAATTAAAGTACTCTAATCAAGTTTTTCCAATATATCTTTTTAATAAATATCATATCGAATTCATTCAATCTCTCTTCTGACATCGTCGATCATATGTAAGATTTGATCAACTCTAACTTTGAAAAGTTTCTCTCATCTCTCTTGTGACATCGTCGATCGTACGTAACATTTCATCAACTCCAACTTTGAAAAGTTTCTTTCATCTCTCTTGTGACATCGTCGACTGTATTTAAGATTTGATCAACTCCAACTTTGAAAATTTTCTCTCAGAAGATGCAATTATAAATGGAATAGTCAATAATACTCTATATGCAATCCAGACATTTGAAAAACGTAAAATAACCTAACTTTTTTATAAAATCTAATACTTCAATTGTTTTTTTTGTTCCTCGTGGTAAAGCTTTTTTAAGACTTTTAGTTATAAACATAATTTTGATGAGATATTGAATCTGGTTGAGTTGTTGAAGAGAGGGAGGAATAAAGAAAAAGAAAAAAGAAAAGAAAAGTCGGTAGATTGTTGAAGGAGGCAAATAAAGAAATAAATATATATAGAATGGTTTTTAACTAATACAATATATAGTACTAAATTTTATTTTTTTGCCCTCTTTCTCTCTCTTTTTAACTTATACAATATATAGTACTAAATTTTATTTTTTTGCCCTCTTTCTCTCTGTTTTCAACTTATATGTATATACTACTATTATTTTTGTGGCCCCTAGATTTTGGAGGCCCTAGGTGACCGCCTAGGTCGCCTATAGTCAGGGCCGGCCCTCTTTGTTTGTGCTCCAATAAGTCTCCATAGTCCATACTGATACATGACGACGAGAAGGAGACTCAACGTTTGTGTTTGTGCATCCTACTACACTTGAATACTTATTTTTCCCTACCATGGACAGCACTAATAGAAGGGCCTTAATGCTGTTTAGAGAGCATCCACCTAGGTTGGTCAGCAATGGTTCTCCAAATTTGAATTTTAGCCGGTCACTTCAGCATTTAGCAATAAGTTTGAATTTTAGCCGGTCAGCTCAACATTTAGCAACATCATTATGTCAGGATCTCTAAATTTTGACTTCACAGTTTTTCAAATTTTCACTACCACACGATTAAATAATCTCACACGATTAAATTAATCTAAAATGATTAAAAAATAAAATGAATTTATAAAATATATATATAAAAAAGGAAAACATTATAGGGATTGTCTATTTGACTAAAGTACCCTTCATGTGCTTATGAATTTATCCTTTGTATGTCAGGAGACTGTCTTTCTAAATAAAGATATATCCATTTATATATACATACATATAGGGGTACACAAAGAACCGGTGAAACCAGAATCGTAGTTGAACCGACCCGGTACAGTTATATATATATATATATATATATATATATATATATATTACATAAATAAATACTAATACCTTCTAAATTATAGTGTTTTATTTATATATAAAATATAAAATATATAATATATAGAAAACTACTAATAACTTCTAGGTTCTAATGTTCTATATATTTATATAATATAAGATATATAAATAAATACCAATAGCTTCCAATCTATTGTTATTACTAGTGGTGTATAAGTATGAGTGTGTATCTTGTCAGTGTTTAAAAAAAAAAAAAATTTGACAAGGAACCGTTAGAGAACTGGAACGGAACTGAATTCAATGGTTCCGGTTTTAAAATTAAGGAACCGCTGAGAACAGTTTCGGTTTCGGTTTCACCAAGAACTAGGGGTACAACTTAGGTTGGGCAATCCGAACCCAACTCAAGCCCAGGCTGATTTTTTACGGGCTTGGGCAACTATTTTTATAATTAGGATTGAGTTGGGTTGAAAAACCTCAACCCGAATTTAATTAGGGTTGGGCTTTAGTTGAGGTGCCAACATCCCGAGCCCAACCCAAATTATAATATTATTTTTATGCATATTTTTTTATTTTAAACATATTATATATAATATTCAAATTATGATAACCTTTTTCATTTCAACTTCCTTTATTTAAATCTTAATTTATTATATGTTAACACTTTGGATAATTAATTTTTCAAAAATTTGTTTACAATTTTTTAGAAATTTGCATTAAATTTTTAATTTTGTGTGTGTTTAAAAGTAATCTAATGAGAAACTTATTAAAGATCACTTTAAATTTTCAACATGAAGATTGGTGATATAGATAATCCGAATTAACCCGAAATCTCAACCATAGTTGCAAAATTTAAGGATGGGTTGGGCTAGGGTTAAGTATTTAGGGTTGAAAATATGGTTAAGGTTGAACATTTCATATATAAGGTTAAACCCAAGTTATACCTCTAATCAATCCAAGTCGCTCGAGTTGCAGCCCTACCAAGAACCGTAAGGAACCGAACTGTGTGCACCCCTACATATATATAATTTGTGCAGCAAGTCTAGGGTTTTCGAACACGAAATTTGTTCAAATCTTCTTCTTGTAATTGACTTCAAAATAGTTTTCTCTACCTGCTCAACCATTGAATATCTGGCACTAGACTAATCTTTGTTTTGAATGTTGTTTTCCATTATACTTTATTTTGGTTTGATTTTTAGACTTTGCGAATTGTTGGAGTGCCGACTATGATGAGTTAATTTTTGAGATAGAGGGAGTGTCCAAGGGATGTGAAGATGAGTGGGGAACTGTTGGTGAAGATGAGTGATATTTACTGCCACGAAAATAGGAAAGAAACATAGAGAAAGAGAGATAATACAAAGAGAGAAAAATGTCATAATTTTAGAGAGAGAATCGAAGAGAAAGAAACAATTTTAGAAAATTGAAATGGGCATTTTTGTCACTCAAAAATAGTACTTTTAGGTTTTTAAAAAATATGACATCATCAACTACTAAAAATGTCATAAGAGGCAATTTGTTCCGGATTTTGAAATTATAAGAATTTATATGCACATATCAAATAGCAAGGGTATTTCTTGCCCATTTTTTATATAATGGAGTTTTTTTTTTCACTCTACCCTACAAAAAATCATAAAATGACTTGAGATAAAGTTATACGCGATCAATGCATCTTATATGAGATTGTATATTTCTTGATGTTAATTAATGTTGATTTAATTAATATAAATTACTGAGGTGAGTTACTTTTATATATGAGAATATAAGATGAGGTTAATTTGCTGAGCAGTGATTGTGTTTAGCCATAGAGTTTTCAATTACTCTTTGATTAAGACTTATGGTAGAGATGGAAATCCTCTGCCTTTATTTTCTTATTTCTATTTTTTTTTTTTTTTTACTTTTGTTATAAAGAAGTTATGTAACGAGGATGATATTGGTTAGTGGAATTTTATTTTTGTTATAAAGAAGTCATATAACGAGGATGATATTGGTTAGTGAGATTTTATTTAGATGGTGTTGAGTTTATAGATTTATTGGATTAAGGCTTTGGATAAATGATAGAAAAAAAGAAAGAAATAATAACATTAGTTATGAAAGAAAAAAAAAAAGAGAAGAGGATAACATGTATTCATGTTATAAATTATGAAAGAAAAGAAAGGAAATAATAGCATGATTGTTTGAAAAAGGTAAATGAGAGAAAAGAAAAGAAAATATTTTAATCAATTTACTATAATGTAATTTTGTGTTTATATTACAAGATAAACCCAAATATCTTTTAAATTTTGTTATTTAAAATGTTATAGTTATTTTTTATATTATGAAATATTTACTTATTAATATCATTTCTCTTCAAATCTTTTCACATTTGAGAAGATAACATACAGAGATTTGGAGAGAACTCCTTATCCTTTCTTTTCTCTTACTAACGACAATTCAAACACAAAAAATACTATCATTTATTTTATTTTATTTTCTTTTCTTTCCTTCTCTTTTCCTTCTAATTCCATCTATCCAGGTTAGTTTTGATTTTATCCAATTTTCTATATTTAAATTTGAGGAATAAGTTGATTTGATAGAATAGTAATTTATTGAACTACTTCCAAATCCGAGGTAAAAGGAACGAAAGTCACCAATCCTTTAAATAGGTTAGCAAGTTAGCAACTGCCTACGTCCATTTCCAGAGACTAAAAAAAAAAAAAAAAAAAGAGAGGAGGGGGACAATAAAACAACAGAGGGACCACTAAAACGACAGATCTTATGCAGATTCCACCAATGCCAAGTGTTTCATTTAACCTAATAAAAATTTGCATAAAGTAAAAGGAAAGAGAAATCAAAAAGTTGTGCTTCAAGGCATATGCTGAGAAGATACTCTTCCACCATTCCTACAAAAGCCACTAACAATTCCATGCTCTCTCTCTCTCTCTCTCTACCTACTATCACACACACTTCCATTCATAATTGGCCTGAAGCTGATGACTTCCGACGCCTCCAATGGCGGTGGTGGTGGTGGCGGCGGCATTGGAAGCGGCAACGACGATGATCCATGTCGAAGAGGTTAATTTGTTTCTTGTGAGGGTTAAGTCATGATGGTGTTTCACCATTAGGGCAACTAAGAACCTTTGGCAATGTATCTTTTACCTAAAATGATTATTATGGCTTGGAACAGTGTTGGTCTGAGCTAGTTAATCTATGGAGAAAAGGTTGCTGGAGTTCTCATCATGAAATTTAAAAGAAGCATCCCTACAACTTTTTCATACTATATATATATATATATATATATATACACATATATTTTGTTTTAATGATTAGATTAAGGGTGTTGTGTTTCAACAAATCCTGATATGTTATAGTATTTAATTAAACACAGTTTTAGCTGCTGCTGTTTGTAATTGCTTTGGGTTTCTATGGCCCAAGTGACATGTTTTTTGTTTGTTTGGCCCTAAGGTCTGGTCCATTATTTGGACTAGTGTATCATATTCAGGAATGATTATTAAAGCATCACTACACAAGAATTTTTCTGTATATTTTGTTATTTTCAGGATGGTCGTGTCTGTGAGGCCTCTTAAAACATCCCATAATTAATCACCAAACACATGTCGTCCCGTCTTTTGAATATTCACTATTTTCTTTGTTTATAAGAATAATCACTTTCTATTGAATAAGAGCATGCCGTCCCGTCTTTTGAATACTCACTATTTCCTTTGTTTATAAGAATAATCACTTTCTATTGAATAAGAGCATGACGTCCCGTCTTTTGAATACTCACTATTTCTTTTATTTATAAGAATAATCACTTTTTATTGAATAAGAGCATGACGTCCCGTCTTTTGAATATTCACTATCTCCTTTGTTTATAAGAATAATCATTTCTTATTGAATAAGAGCACTTTATCATTGAATCTCCATATACCCAATAGTTTCTCCCACGAACATTACAGTTGAACACCTAACAATTCCAAACACCACCACCGCAATAATCATATTGCAAGTATAATATAATAATGACAATTTCGTTTCTTTCTTTTTTTAAACCTTGAATGAAGCACGTTTTGTTTCATTGATGTGATATATATTTTTTAAAATAAATTTAATTCCAAACACCACTACCACAACAATCGTATTGCAAGTACAATATAATGACAATTTTTTTTTTTACATTTATTGAAGCGCGTTATTTTTACTGATGCAATCTTTTAAAAAAATAAGTTTTGTTAGTATATTATACTCCACTTTGCAAATTGCAATGTGATTACTGAGGTGGTTTATGTTTAATTGACTTTACAAAGTTTTGCGAAGTGTCCATGTTTAGATGTATGCATGGCACTTTGACTAAGGTAAAGGACATTGTGTCCAACATTTTTTTGATAAACAAGCATATCCAATGTGCTATTTTATTAGAGCATGCTTAACAAGAGTGAAAATTATTACGAATATGAGAAAGAAAAAAAAAAAAATTACTTTACTTTATTCTCTTTATTATAGGCTCTGGTATCGAGTTATCGTAACTTAGAGAAGTAGCTCGAGTATTTTAAAATAATATTTTTCATATAAAAATTAAAGATTTTGACATCATGCATGACCCATATAATTCTTTTATACTTTATATTTTAGCTTAATATTGCTATCGACTTGACAAGACTAACATGGTAAAAACCATCGATATGGTGTTCGGGCAAACAAAATATATTCCGCTCTTCAACAAAAAGAGGGGCAAAGTTCATAACATAGAACCAGAAATTAAATCAAGCATCAAAATCCTGATTGTGAACAAAGTTAAACCTCTTCGTAGCTAAAAAAAAAAAAATCAGAATCATTCTCGGACAGACTCAGCCTAAACAAACTCATAGCAAAAATAAAAAATAATCAGAATCATTCTTGGACAAACTTAGGCTAAACAAAGTTCTAAAGTACACTGAAAACTCATAAAGAAAAATCAGAATAATTCTTGGACAAACTCAGCCTAGTAAAGGAAACCAAGCACTTTACCACCAACATTCTTTCTCCTAGCCTCGTCATGATCCACGATGCCAGCAGAAGTTGTCAGCACAATGTATCCAAACTACAAGTTTTCAACCAAGGTCATCAGAGGGCGCTACATGCATCATCAACAAAGGAATTACAATAGGCTATATTATAATCAACTACTATACAACTTAATAACAGAATAACACAAAAGACACATTCACATACAAATATACAACGAAATGAGACCCATTGAGGCCAAACTCCGAAAAACTCCAGGGTTGTCAAGGTTAACCATAGCGCCGCAACCTATTACAATCCAAGCTCATTCATTCAGGTTCACATAAAGCCCTTAATCTAGGACTTTTAAAGTAGGCTTCAGGCTCAAGAAAAGTGCACATTTTATTTTTTATTGATTTATTCATATCATTTTCTTTCTTTTATTTTTTATTTTTATTAGTAGGAGATATCCCCACACCTTATGGGTGAGGCTAATCCTCCTCCTGGGCCAACGCAATAGCCCACAAATCACGTGTACCAAGCAAGTCCGGGCATGTCCAGGGCCCAACCTGATTACAACAATACCTGTGTGGGTATCCCACAGAAATTGTTTACCAAGGGAGTTGAACTTGAGACCTGAAGCTTCCTGAGACTCCAGGGCCCAAGTTCTCATCTGCTAGGCCAACCCCGCGGGGATTATCACAATCATATTTAATGGATCATTTTGTTTAACCTTATGAAATATTTGACAAATTCATAAATATATGTTTGACTACTTTTTTTTTCCCCCTAATTGGGGACTCACAAACACTTTTTTGCCCACACCGGTACTCAAACCCTCCTCTCCTCTTTGAAGATGGGAAGGCTATACCATTGGACTACAAGCCCTTTGGTATGTTTGACTACTTACATTAATTGCATTTCTTGATTCTGAATATTTATGAAAATATATGTTTAATGTTTACATGATCATAGTATTTTACTGTTTCACAATTGTAATCACATTTAATTTAGTTAATGCATGTGTATATGAAAGGATTTTTGCACATTAATTTACCTAATCCTCATCCATTTTAAAATAATTTTTTTATTAGTTGTGTTGTATATCTTGAGTTGTTCCTATTGTACATTGATTTAATTGAATTTATATGCAAATTGAAAAGATATATGTATGTTTATTTAGCTAATCCACTGAATTGATAACAATTAGTTTGTTCTGCATAGTTAAATTATTTTTATATACTCAATGTTTATTATGCATTATTATTATGCATACGCTATACCTTGATCAGGCTCGCACCTTGTGCTTAGACTCTGGAAAACCTGTGGAGCCTTAGTGCACCAAGAGTCTTTAACAACTATGCTCCTTAATATTGCTTCATAATCACGACCTTGGCAGGTTCCATGAAATTGAGTAACAAGGAGTTTGATGTGCTAACCTGCCATGAAGGGAGCAACCTTGCAGTCCATCCCTTGATCTCTGACACCCACGTCAAATCTAGGACTGATAACCCCACATTTATTTAGCCTTCCATTCAGTTCAACTACAAGTTTCCCAGCCCTATGATCGTCAACATACTCGAACTCTCCAATCTATCCTACGAAGCAAAATCACAAAGATACATAAAATAAATCAACAGGAATGGAAATTTATAGTGGCAAACAAGGAAAACAACAGAAAAGCAGAAGTAGGATAATTTAAAGCAAGGATTAAAGGGATCATACCATGCTTCTGCATCACTAAAAGAAACTTTATGATCACTTTTGATGACAGTCTAATCATAACCAGACACTTTCCCCACTTCTCTGCATTGTACATGCTCTTAAGAGCATCATTCAAAAGACTAACTCTCGCCATCTTTGCTAAAAAGGCTGCAGCAAAATTTTAGAAAGGTATCAGATAAATATAGAATCATAATTTGACATGCAATCATTAAAAATAAAATAAAAATAGGATGATGTGAACACAAAGATAAATGAAGGTGAACATCATTCAGGTCATAAGAGATTACAAATATCTAAAATATTAAGTTGCTTTTATTTGGTACAACAGCAGATATAATTCAGCCACCTTGTCATGAAACGTTCAAGAGAAAAGAAAACACTGCATATTTTTAAACATTCATCAGCCAAGAATAGGAGAAAACTCCTTAGCACTCGAGCAATTAACCAGAAGCAACCCATCTCAATTACTTGGGACATCAGAAGATCTAATGCTTTTATTTGGTACAACAGCAGATATAATTCAGCCACCTTGTCATAAAATGTCCAACAGAAAAGAAAACACTGCATATTTTTAAACATTCATCAGCCAAGAATAGGAGAAAACTCCTTAGCACTCGAGCAATTAACCAGAAGCAACCCATCTCAATTACTTGGGACATCAGACGAAAGGCAAATCCCTCACTCCAGACTACTAAAACCACAAGTCCCAATTATATTTGATATGGGATCTAGCAATTCTGTAACAATCATTCACAACAAGCAGAAACTACTCATCACTAAGAATAACCACCTTTTCAAACCATAAATTTGGATACACCAACAATTTCAAACACCACCACTGCAGCAATCACATTGCAAGGTATAAAAAACTGCCAAATTTTTTATCACTGAAATGATAAATATGTTTCATTCAAGTAAAGTGCCGTCTTAGTCTCATACCCATTGCGTGCAATTGCCGAAAACAAAACTGACCACTAACATTACAGTATGTTTTTTTTCCCAATTAACATCCATACCAATGCCAAAAACACAAAAGAACTTTCAAACAATTCAAAGAAAGAACAAATGTGGCATTTAATGTCAGAAAATCTGAAAAGACATAAATGATATATACATGCACACATATCTACATAAATAAACATATACACATACACATATATATACACACATATATAAGAATTCATTCAGCTCCAATAACACAAAAAGCAGAGTTTTTTCTTTCGTAACAAGTATTCGAATCTAAAGCAATTACACAGAGCGGCATTAAATCAAGAAAATAAATTATATTTGTCATTTCAAGGCGTACCACGAGCTAAGATCATCAGAAGCGCCTCTCATGCAGTTGATAGAAGGCAGGAAAATGAAAAATCCTGGTGCATATATTTGGTCTGGTGGGCAGCTTGAGACCAAAATTACCAAGTTGCCCTTATTAACCACCGCCTTGCTACATAGAAAGATTTTTTTTTTATCTCTTGTGCACCTTTAATTTTTATTTCAGTAGAACTTTTCAACGAATTTTTTTTATAGAATTATGTAATTTGAGGATTAATCCAATATTCCTTTCTTTCAACATTTGCCTGGTTTTTGGTGATTCTAATCTTTTAACATTATAACTTGTTTTTTAGGACTAATATTTATTCATGGTCTTCACAACGAGCCCACTTTCGATCCCCGCTTTCAGGCCTCATACATAGCCCATACTGCAATAGGCCCAATACTAATGAAAGAAAAGGAGTCAGTAACTTGCAAAAAGTTCCTCTCCTCTGGCACAAGTATATGACTATTTCTATAATATGCATTGAGCAATCAAACCCAAATTATAAAAAAAGAAAAAGAAATGGTCCAAAGATATTGTGCTAGGCTAGTCTGCCCAGTACACAAGGGTTCGGCGGAGAAAGTCAGTCTTACCTCCACATTTCAAAGAGGTTGATTCTTGTTTCAAATCTGTGTCAACCTTACTGTTGTGCCAAAAATCTTGTGCTACAGCGAGTCAGTGACCACTTAATAGGATTTTCACTTCATTGTATATTTGGCTCCACCCTTAGCATGCACATGGGTTCAGTTTATTTAATATGATGATTTTCCTTTGGCATTCACAATTTACTCAAATAAATAGAAAGTCGTCCATTGGGAAGCTGATAATGGTCTTAATAGAGTGTAAATTCAATGTTGTATTTACAACTGTGGATTTAGTCCAAACAGTTTTTCTTCATTCTTCTAAATGACAAGGTCAAGGTTTTGAGTTCCTAACAATAACAAGAGCGTGTGAGAGACTTGCAGTTGCCAATGTTGTCTCAAATAAGGTTTTTATTCCTAGTCCTACAAGAACTGTTCTTTGTCTGCTGAGGAATAAAGTTAGGAGCTTAATAAATAGAGACCAAGGTTATGGAGACGGGTATGTTGAGAGAGTCTTAATGAGAAATGTTTGAATAATTGAGAGTTCTTGTAAACACTCTTTGATGCATTGTTAATAGATTTTGATCTTTTCCACCGTGGATGGAGGCACACGCCTACCACAACACTTACCTACCCCTAAAAAAAATATTAATCTTGTTTATAATTATATACCATTTGGTTATATGAGAATATTATTAGTAAGCATTTTTCTCAAATGGAAGTGAAATTAACATGTTGGAATTTTTATTTGTCAGGTTATAAAAAGAACAAGGAACACTAAAATTTAAATTAGTACTTGCATTTTTGGATCTAAACTGAATCATCAGTCATTTGCTGTTGAAACAAGAGTAATAATAAAATTTACAAATGGGTATTTCTAGAATTTTCCGTCTTTAGATTTTTATTAAAGAATGACCTTATCTAGGAAAATAGTAAGAAAACAAAAATCTAATTACCAATCAGGTTAAATATTTCAGTTCTAGTTAGTGTAAAGGAGAATAACATAGAAGAGAAAATACTAAACAGCACTGTTATAATTCATTGCATATTGCACAGGATTATTGGTTATGAGCTAAGCAAAGCTATCTTTGAGTACCTCCCTCTTTAACTGGTAAAAAACCACTCTCCTTCAGACCCAAATACTCGGTCTTCCCATAAAAATGCAATTACTCAAAATGGCAACATTGTTTTTGGGTAAGTCAAAATGGTAACTCTCTAATATTAGGCTAACAAATAAATTAATCCTCAGAAAATATTATAAATGCAGTCTTTTTCAATGTTCCATCGTCGGTCAATACAAACAAACTAGCCTTCGTGTTTCATTTACAACAAATAAAATGCAAGTATAGGCTTTTTAGCAAACAAAAGTAAATAAAAGTCACCGAGGATTATTATTATGCTTATTGTTAGGTGCATAAATTTTCAGTTGAAGACTTGGTGTAAGCGAAAACAATTACAACAATAAGGGGGTATAATGCCCTGTTGCAAAGAAAGAGATGCTGTCAATAGGCTATAAAAGCAACAAACGCCATATAGGTGGGGAAAAAATAAATAATAATAATAATAAACACGGGCATCATAAATTTACAACCTATTCCCAGCAGCAAATACAGCGCCAGAGCTTGATCACAAAAGGAGTACATAACAATCACCAAGGACTTGTATATTTTTTGAGACTTGGTGTTCAATTATAAAATCCAGACCCTCAGCCAAGGATCCAAGGATGAAGGCAATTATGGCTCGGCGGGGACAGCTTTCCTTACTCAATTTTCTTTCTTTTTTTTTATTTATTTATTTTTATGTAACAATCATAAAGACCCTACAGTTGTCGTAATTATAATCACACATCTGTCATATATGTCATTCAAGAGATACCCTGATGCAATAAAGCACATGTGTGATGGATGGGCGACTATAGTTAGGACCATTGTGCGAGAAGCAAGTGTAATACAAGCAAGTAATCGAAAAGAGATATCAGAGTCTGATCTTCTAAGATCATGACAAGTACATGGAAACAAAATTCCAGCATGTGCACTTACTGTTTCGATGTCCAATGGATGCTGATCATTCTGTTAAAAGCCCTTGCAGAAAATTGCAGTAATGACAGCAGGAGATTGGCATCAATCCATGTATTCCTAGAACATAGACTATAATGTTTAGATGGGCCCATTCTAGATATAAAGAGTGGTCAAGTGCATTTAGAAACATCTTACTGAGATCCCTATGACATAACTACAATAGGCTGAACATGAAAAATGCATTGTGCCTATAGATCTATTCTTTACAAACTGGCATGTTTTAGTTGTGGACTGTGCGTCAAGTTGAATTTGCGAAATTTATCATCTTTCAATTTGTGGACTGTTTGAAACTTATCATCTTTCAACAACTCAAAAACAGATTGAGCCACATTTAAACAATGATATTTTTTTTCAGGCAACAATTTAAGTCAGATAAGAAGACCGACTAGATTATATGTACTTACAGTTTCAAGCGAGTACCATAACTTGCAGTGCTACCATTTGAGCCTTCTCATTCTTGAGCAACCCTTCCCACCTACAAGCACAATACAAGGACATATAAAAGGAAGGTGGGGGGGTAGTAAAACAAGTAACAGTGAATTTTTTTTTTTAATAAATTAATCAGAGCTTATCAACCAGAACTGTAAGTCCATGAGATTCCTTCAAGTTTGATAACTATCCAGAATTTCTTAAAATTAATTGCTGGCAGCAGCACAAAGCTTACTTTCAGGCCTTCGAGAACATAATCAAGCTCTTTACAGCAACCTTGTGGCTCTTGATTCTCATGTAGGTTCACAAGGCCAGTCCATGATGTCTGTGCCTAGTTCCAAAATATTGGAAATTAGTAGAATACTTCAATGCCAACTTCTTCTTCTTAGTTCTGGCTGTTTGACATACTACGTTCATTTACCTGACCCAGTAGGATTGTAAATGTTGCATAATATATTCATGCATGAAAATGATTATTGGAAAATTTGCAGTCGTTGTTATATATTGACATCATTGGAGATGCCATCAAGGTCACCAGTAATCCTTGCATGAACAGAAGCCATCCTCAAAGTGATGAAAACAGGTGGCATCTCTGATAATGATCCTGCAGCTTGTAATCTTTGAAATAAGCTTTGTAGTAGTGTGGCAATCTGCAGAAACACAGAGATTCTTTACTATCTGCAGATTGCCAAAAAGTAATGGCTAATCTTTCGCTATAACTGTAGAGAAACAATTCTTAATCCTCTTCCACCACATTTTGTAACACACAGCTCTTGTCAGGAACATAACCCATTTTCTCCATCTTCTCAAGTAAACTGTTTCACAGTAAACACATGCTCTTGCAGGCGGCTCTGGTCACCTACTCAAAATGCATGAGCCTTGTTTTTAAATCAACCCAACTACATCCTGCAGTTTTTGCCAATCCAGTCTCATTCATCTTCAGTCTAGTGTTTCCTGCATCGCCCCACCTACCGGATTGAGCATATATGTTTGATAAACCCACATAGTGAGCTGGGTTTCCAGGCTCCAGTTTAGAAAGATGATCCAATGCGACCTCTCCTAACTTCACATTAGAATGCATTCTACATGCGCCCAATAAGGCTCCCCAAACTCCAGCATCAGGTTCAACAGGCATTGTTTTAATTAAAAATGAAGCTTCCTCAAACAGACCAGCACGACCTAACAGATCCACCATACAAGCATAGTGTTCCAAGTTTGGTTCAAGAAAATGCTTTTCGCGCATGGAATTAAATATTTTCCTCCCTTCCTCTATCAAACCAGAATGTCTGCAAGCAGACAAGACACTTACAAAAGACACAGGATCAACCTTGACGTGACTCTCTTGCATAAGTGAGAAGAGTGCTACAGCACAATCGCCATGCCCATGCACTGCATAACCAGCAAGCATAGAATTCCATGAAACTGTGTTTTTATTTTCTATCTCATTAAAAATTTTCACTGAATAATCAAGGCGCCCACATTTGGCATACATGTCAATGAGACTGTTTCCAACAAGGGTATTAGACTGAAAGCCCATTTGCAGTATGTAGGCATGAATAGCCATTCCTTCTTTTAAGGCTACCAAGTATGCTACAGCAGGAAGAACGCTCACGAATGTGACTAGATTGGGATGAAAAGTCTCTAATTTCATCTTGTGGAATGCAGAAATGGCTTCTTTAGCATGTCCATTCTGCATGTACCCTGCAATCATTGCATTCCAGGATATCTCATCTTTAGTGAGCTGAGTTTTGTTGAACAATAATTCGGCTGAGGGAAGGCTTCCACATTTGGCGTACATGTCAATGAGAGCATTATTTACGTGACAGTCCAACTCAAACCCATGCCTTATAATTTGCCCATGAATGCAGGTTCCTTGGTCTAGGTCATTTAAGAGGGTACAAGCTGGCACCGCACCCACCATTGTTCCAGAGTCTGGGTGTACCCCAGATAATTTTAATTGACAAAACAACTCCATTGCATGATAAGGGTCACCAATCTGAGCATATCCAGTTATCAAAGCGTTCCATGTCACAATATCTTTACACGACATCCTATTGAATATATTTAGTGCTGGAGTAAATAATTCACATTTTGCATACATAGACACTAGGGCTGTTCCTGTTGAAACATCAAAACCAATATTGGCTTTGACAGCATAGCAGTGTAAGCTCTTTCCTAGTTTCACAGACAACAGTTCTGCACAGGCTGGAAGGACACTCACTAGAGTTACATTATTTGGTTTCAAATTCTCATTCTGCATATCTCGAAATAGAGAGAGTGCTTCTTCAGGATGTCCAGATTGGGCAAAAGCAGCAATAATGGCAGACCAAACAACTAAATCCCTTTCATGAAGTCTTTCGAACAATTGTTTAGCCTTCTCCAACTCTCCACACTTGGCATACATAGTCATAAGAGGAGTAGCCACCAAGATATCTGAATCAATCCTTTGTAGTATGGCACAGTCATGGATCTCCTTCCCCTTCTCCAAATCTCTCCTCTCAGCAGCTGCCAGAAAGGCACTTACAGCTGATACTTTATTCAGCTTTAGATTCTTTCTTTTCATGTAATCAAATAACTCTAAGACCTCGTAGAAATGTCCATTATGGGCATACCCCGCCATCATAGTACCCCACGAGACATCATCTTGGGCCCCCATCCACTCAAAAATCTTGCGAGCAATATCAACATGTCCACACTTACAGTACATATCAAGCAACCCATTCGAAACAGAAATCGGAAAATCCCTTCTGAACACATATCCGTGAATACATTTACAAGACTTAATATCTAATAACTTAGAAACTGCAGGGAACAAATTCAACAAGCTCACCGAATTAGGCTCCACAGTGCCACCCAATTGCATACTCCGAAAAAATCTCAATGCCTCCTGCGGATCTGAACTCTGTGATAACCCCGCAATCAATGCATTCCATGCCACGACATCCTTCTTTGGCATTCTATCAAACAACTCTCTTGCACGACCCAAATCACCCAATTTACAATACAAATCAATAAGGCTAGTCCCGATAAACACATCACATTCCAGTCCCTTATTAACTATTTCACTATGAATTGAAACACCCTCTTTCAAGTCTAAATTCCCCGTACAAGCTTTCAGTACAAAAGTGAACGTATACTTGTCTGGTTCAAGTGATTTTTCTAACATGTAATGGTACATTTCCAGAGCTTCTTTGTATTTGTTTGACCTTGTATAAGCTCTGATCATGGAGTTCCATATAATTACACTTGGGTTTATTGTAGAATCGAAAACAAAGCGAGCCAAGTCGCATTTTTGAAACAAAGAGTACAAATTTATGAGATGGGTACATGTAAAACTATCTGGTTTGTAGCCTGAGACTATTAAACAACCATGGATTTGAAGGAGAGATTTCAAGTCCGTGCACGAGGTGAGTAGGCTAAGGCAGTGTTGAGGACAATTCTTTGGACCGTTGGAGGGTAAAGGAAGACTTTCAGAACATGTTCTTGAGATGGAATGAAAAGGTCTGCGCAGTGCATGTCTGCTGATCATCGCTCGGGAACTCTTCATTCATGTCACACCTTGGCTCGCAGACTGATAAATATAAGGAAGAGACTAGAGAGCATTCATGAATAGAGTTAATACGAAATCATCAACCTGTGCTAGCAGTGCACTTATATATCTTGAAGTAGCAATTGAAGTTAACAAGGCTACACAGCGAGGGTTGGCTCAAGTATCAGATTTACTTGGTCATGGTGCCAACCGAAGCATCAGATTTAACTTTGACTTGTTTTGAGGGCAAACCATTTTTGAAATCAACTTTCATAAATAATTCTTCACTTACTATAGCGAAAAAAAAAAGAGTTAACAACATTTTGGATGGAATTGAAACTGGTGGAACAGATAAAATTTTGTTAATAATTTTTAATTTGTCATTAATAAAATTTTCTGCAATTCCATCATTCTAATTCTAATATTCAAATTTTATGCAGCGGAACATAGCCTAAGTATATTATCTTTTTGTGAATGAAATATTGTTGTTGTTATTAGGGTAAAGTGCCAAGAAACCCACTCTTATATACAAAATGTGCATCAAACTCCTCTCCTATTTAATACGTGTGTATAATTTTTCAACATTTAAAATTTTTATGCAAATTGTCCCCTCCTAGGTCGAGAAGAAAGAGTTTGAGATCGGGTTAGAAAATATTCATTAACCGACAATTTTGACAAAAAAAATTAATAAAAATTTCAAAATATTCTTTCTAAATAACCACAATGCCCTTCACAAACTTCTATATATTTTAGAGCAAAGGGCAAGGAACCCTTGTTATATAAAAAATGTGCAAACCCTCTTTCAATATCCTTTTTAAATTACCACAATGCCCCTCAAATTTTTTCTCTTCTCTCTTTCTATATATTTCTCTCTCAATTTTTTTTTTCTCTTCTCTCTCACAACTTTTTCTTCTCTCTTTTCTCTCACACATTTTTTTCTCTTTTCTTTATCTCTCATTCTCTCTGAGGTTCTCTCTTCGTACAACCAAAGAGATCTAGAGAGAATTTTAGATATTTCAATTTTTCGTTAATGAAAAATTGACAATTTTAGTACTTATTTGCACAATTTGAAAAATGTAAGTAGTTAATTAAACTCCAAGGTATTCCCACAATTTGCATATAAGGGAATTTCTTACACTTTACCATTTTTTTTTAAGTTTTGTTGGAAGAGTATTTTTGACATTTTAGTTTTCCGTTAAAGGCAAAGTAACAAAATATCATTATTTGCACAATTTAAAAAATATAAAGAGTTAATTAAACGTTGTATTCGCACAACTTTTTGGCACTTTAGCCTTATTTTGTATCAATTACTCATTAGAAATGTTATTATTATTACTGCATAGTATAGAAGTTTAAATTTACACAAACTCATAAACAGAGTAGATTTAAATTTAAGAAAATTATGTAGACTTATCCTAGTGATACTTTCTCATGTTTTAAAATAGAAGATCGATGAAGAGTTTTAAGTTTCATAAAGACAAAATTTGGAATGTCAACGGGACGGGTTCGGGATGGGACACTCCTATCTCAAATCCGTCTCACGAATAAAAATTTCTTTTCAAATCCAGTTTGGAGCGTCCCGTATCGGAGTCCAGCGGATTCAGGACACCCTGAAACACATATTTTTTTTAGAAATATAATGCAAACTTGAACGAATCTATGATAAATTTTGTAAAAAAAATTATGTATAGACAAATACTTAAAATTGATAATAACAAAAATGATGTTACAATTTAAAATTATCATAAAAATGAAGGAAAAATAAAAATTATAGCTAATAAAAAAATATTTATTTATATATTTATTATTAATCAAGACGGACTTAGCGGGTTTTAAACTCTATTTCCAAATTCACTCCTAACCCGATTAATATGATCCCAAATCCATCTCATTAGGGGCAGAGCTCCGATGAGACAGGTTAAATTGACATCCTAGACAAAATGGGTGTAAAAATTTTTTTTGACAAGGTAAAAATTAAAAAATAATATATATTTTTTATTTTGGCAAGAAACTTAGCACACCCACTTTCTACAATAAAAACTTGAACCCTCTATTTTAGAACGTGAAAAAGCACCCTAAGGCATAGTACTTGGTTGAAAAAAACTAATTTGTACAATTAATGTCAAACTTTATGTCGTTCTTCTTCTCCCAGCAAAAATGGATAATGGACTTTGTTCTTGTACTATATCTTTGTGCGTGCCTCCATTGTAGGGAAATGTTCAATGGACAATGCTTGGATTCAAATCGGGTAGGATTTTTTTTTTTTTTTTACGAAATTAATTAGACAGGAGAGATTCCTCCAACATAATTCTCTCAACTTTATGATTTTAAACATGAAATATTGTCATGAGTCAATTTTTTTGGCCACCCACTTTGCTTTTAAGAAAACTTGAACCCGTTACTTACACTTAAAAATATGAGAAAGTATCACTGGACTAATTCATTCATTAATTATCCGTCATGTTAAATTAATCACAAAAGTGATGGTTCAACTTAAAAAAATCAAATCAAATAAATTAAGCACCCTATAATTGTAAACATATGAAAAATTAAAATCTATTTTCACATGGGGCCACTTTGATGCATCCATCCGATTACTTAGAAAACTTTCTCCGTTGCTATTCGACTGTTTGGTTCAGCCAATATATTACTGCTTTTAACTGGAACAATATTTTTTCTCAATCTTATTAATACTGTTGGTATGGACGAAAGTCGCAAATGGTTATATCAAAGAATTTTCCTCTTCAAATATGGTTTCTTCAACTTATTACATGTAAATTTTCCATACCATATATCATCTGAATTGATTTATCATATTAATGTAATTCATCATCCTCGTTGACTGCATGAATTTTCTTTTCTATAATACACCATATCTTCACTTAAATTTATTTTTTTTTAAATGTAAGCTTTGGTAATTATGCAACTTTTCTACACATTTATGTAATTATTTTCCCCGTAAGAATTTCAACCCACACAAAATGATAAATAACAGTAATCCAAAATTAATATAAGTGAAAAATGATAATATTTCCTTTTCTTTCTTTGATAATTATTATTTCTATTCATTCATTCATTCTATAAGCTTAATAACTTGGTAGAAAACAAGAACAATCCATTTGAACAAGTCAGACCAAAATGCAGATACATCAGTGTTAGATTGAGGCAAGAACAAAATTGACCACATATTCTCAAATCATAAAAGATGATTAAATGCACAGGTTCACTACATACGTTGTAGTGGTATTAATAGAGCAATGTGAAGAAATCCCTCCAACCTACTTCATAGCAAGTCTTGTTCTCCACCATTAATTTTCTTGGCTATCATAATGCAGAATGCTATTACCTCAACAAATCTATGCAGTCATAGTGGGTGCATACCTCACTGTCAAGTCCAATTAACTTCATAAGGTTTTCATTTGTCAAAATGATTCCTACCAATATACAGGTACACACTGCATTTCCAACAAAAGAGAGATTCTACAACATTCTTACTTGAAGACCCTAGTAGTATCTGGTAAAACATCTCTTACATTAGAGATCACCACAATTTAATAGGTTTTCTACCCAAATTTACTTTTATTCTCTGTATGCTCAGTAAAGGAAAAACTATACATAATTACATAGAACAAAACCACACATTTGAAACAATTTATTATAGCAAATTGGTATATTTATTTGCAGACTACTTAAAATATGGATTATGGACATAATAAAGAAGTCTACTTGCATCACTACTAAATTTTCCAAAGACAAACATTTGGATATATAAATGCAGTGAGAAGTCATACTATCATGTTTATTGTGCCAATCTGTTCTATATCTCTGCTCCAAGAATGCAAGAGTAGAACCATCGTCATATTTTACTCAATTCTGTAAGACTACCTGAATAAAAATATATACTCAGGATTTCTTGTTGTTCATGTTCTATCCGTGTTCACCCATGACCAACTGTTCTAATGATCCCCTTCAATTTGATCTCACTAAACCTAAAGTAATGGATGCTAGTATGCACCAACACATTGATGCTAAGAGCAATCCACTATATGTAAAAGACATGAAGTTTTTATGGTGTCAAAAAATGTAGAGGATTTGATTATTCAACAGAAAAAAGTTAGTTCAGTTATTTGTATTTTGTCTAAACTATTAATTGTGTTTACCAAAAACAACCCATTCTATCTTAACGGCAAAATTAGGTTCAACTATGTCTATATATGGCTAACCTCGCACAGTATATAGCATGCTCTGGCATTTTTTTCCCCTCCCCGGCAAGGCATTGTATTACAGTGTAGGTCCATAGCTATTGATATAATTTCAGTAGCTATTTGTTTGCCTACCCTTCCACCTCCTAGAGGTTGACCTACTGCAAGACAGAATGATGTTTCAAATACTTCGACAACAATATCATCTTACCCAGATGGTCCGAAGCCTATATTCTTTGCATTATTTTGTTTTTTAATACCATAGTGATCTTAGTCATGTAATGTGTCCCTAGTAAAAATACCTCATAAATATAATGAAATATAATAACATATTTATATAAGAGTCTAAAATGATAAGAGACAAAAATAAAGCAGGGATTTCTAAGCAATGCAACAATTTCAACAAGTCGGCATAGAAAAGGAAGAACATTAATTTGTAGTATTGCAATACATGAAAAATAAGGGAAAGAGGAACATCCCTTCCAGAAATTGGAACAAACTGAAAAATAATACCCATCCCCCCTCCAGCCATCACATATAAGTTTGTCAATATAACATCAAAAGGAAATACCCCATACTCCATAAACAACCAACAAAATGCATACTTCAAATCAGTAAAACATATTGAGGAAGACAATACACAAAGTAAAGCTAAACAACAAGCCAACATCATATCTAAGCAACTTCTATGTTCCATGAACTATAAGCATTCATCATAAGTAATGCAGATTGGATGGGAGAACACTTCCTTTGCATGAATGGTAATTCAAATTCAGGCAGCTCGGCTTTTAATAACATCAAGGCCAATCTCAGTAGGATCAGTTGCTTGCAACTCTATCTGAATACCATCTAACTCTCTCTTGAACCTGTCCTTGGAGCTTGCATAAATCATCTTGCTTCTCACTCTTGATGTGTCAGGGGACCTTTATAACAATCAAATAAATAAAAAATGATGGCATAGAATCACCAAAAAGACAAAAAAGTTATACATTGAGCACAATAGCCATGCAACTAAGACTCTTACCACGCAATAAAGAAAATCCTGCTCTTCGGGACATTTTCCTGTGTCATGAAATCAAAGTCATAGATAGCATATCGGCATTCATCAGCAGGGAGATTTGCAGTAAAATCCTCATAACTTTCAGCAGGTTCACCAAGCTTTTCCACAACAACTTGCTTTTGCTTCTCTTCAATCTTGAAAATTATGAAACGATAAGTTCTTTTTGCCTTCAATTCCAAAAACTTCAACTTACAGTCATCATGCACAGCCATTCCTGACGCCGCGTTTGCCTACATATTATATGGAATGTCAACAAGTATCATGTAGCAAAGCCAAATAATATGGTACCACAACCTTAACAATAAGATGTAACTAGAACCCCCAATAGTTTCTTCGTATACAATTATACATGTAGCTCAATTTATCCAAAAAAACCCAATAAATAACAAAAAGTCAATTATACACCGATATATTTCTATCGGATAATTCTTCACTGACAACATACACCACTTACCATTTCTTCTAACCCCTCTTCCGACAAGGATTGACAGCATTCTTTATTTTTAACCTACTTGTCCCTAACTAACTCTTTCACTGTCAATCCTAGAGCTACAAAATCTTAGATCCCCGCGTTTTGGCAAAAGGAAGACTCTCTTGAGATCTGTGTTATGGTTGTTCCCCGAACTTGGTTAAGTATATCAGAAACGGGTGTGTGTCTTAGTGTTGGACCTCTTTGAATCCCAAATTTTAAGATACAAACAAAAGTCATATACCGGTATGCATACACATAATATGCATTTAATTACAAATATACACATACTACGCATTTAATTATAATACATATTTTATTGTAGTGTAATGCTTAATGTTGTTTTATAAGAAAATACTAAATTATTACTTGTCAAAAAAAAAAATATACTAAACTATTACCCAAATTAAATGGGATGTTGTAAAAGATAAGGATTTTCTTCTATCTCTATAGATAGGAAAGTCTTCTCTGCTATTAAATTTGAGTTCTTTTTTCTTCTTTAATCATGTCATGTGGACCACCAAGAGTTGTATAGCATTAGTGGTATCTCATCTACCTTCCAAAGCGGAAGGTGAAAGCTGAAGTCTCATTAAAGATAAATGAGTGTGTGAGTTTCTTGTCAAGGGAAAAAAACCATGTAATGTGAAGGATCTTGGGTGCCCGATTTGGGTTTGTGTGTTACCCATGTGATCTTGTGTCGACACAGTGTGAAAGGAAAATAGGATAATCAATATAACAGAGCTTGTGATGGGTGATTAAAACAAAATGGGTCAATTCATGAGCCATAACACTTTATAAGTCATGTAAAGACAAGTCAGAAAATGTGCCACCAATAGAAAACAGACAGCAATGTTCGATTTTTCCATTGAAGTATATTTTTACAGACGAACCATCAAAACTGTGTTTGGTGGTCGGTAATATAATTTAATGATTCGATGAATGTATGTTGAATTGATAGGTGTACGTGTATGTGAATTTCGTTCTTCTGAGGATCAATTCAATAAAAGAAAAGCAATTGGGGTAGATCTTGAATTTGAACTAGAAATCCTGTTTCACAAAATTTGAAAGAGTTTCAGTGAAACTACTTTCCGAAATTTAGGTTCTATTTAAACTAAATTCCAAAACCTCATCATCCAAACATTAAAAAAAATTAATGATCCCATTTCAAATCTAAGGCCCCAAATTCCATGGGCCATATCTGACCTAGTTTAAGAACACAAAGTCAAAACCCATATCAAAATGTGAACCGAAACACAAAAAACGCCTAAATCCACTGATCAATTGATCAAAGTATCACCATACAATCAGACACATCAAATCAACATTCACAACCCCAAGATCAAACCAAAACCGAATCAGATCTGTGGACCAGACAAAACCCACACAAGCATCCAATTTCCCCACCAAAAAGAAAAAATTAATCGCAAAATTTCATGGATCAAATCTAACAACCACATCAACTACAGATCGAACTCAAAGCCGAACAAAATTAATATAAATAAACGGAAATAAAACATAATCCTAGTGAGAGAAAGAGTGAAAGCAAGCGAGAAGACTACTGACCATGTTTTCAGGAGGATATGAGGAGCGATAGAAGAGGAAATGCAACGAGAGCTATAGAGAAAATCTAGGGCTCCGATGCAGAGGATGTGTAAAGATAGACTTTCGGTGAGCGTGTTTTGATGTGCCTTTGAAACCAAGTCCTTTCGAATTTGGTCACACCCTCTCTCTCTCTCTCTCTAATCGTACGCGTTGATGGTCATAAGGTGACCACGAGATAAAGTGCGACAATCCAATGACGTTTTGCCACGTTGCTTAGATGGGAAACGTATAGGCACGTAATGGGCTGTGACGGTGACGTATCACACACAAAGAAAAAGTTTTTTCCCCCTTATCCTTTCCAGCGAAGCAACAAGATGCAACAATTTTATTAGTGTCATAAAGCATTTCTTGCAAGTTACAACTAACAACTCATTTCCACAAGCTCTGCACCTTTTTTTATTTGAATTAATTCCATAATTTAGATATAAATTGAAGATTTTTGATAATTTAGATATAAATTAAAGATTTAATTCAATAACTTATTAAGGATGTGATTCATTAATCTATTAACTGGATATGAATTATGATTAATTCGATTTAATAATAATTCGATCAACATAATTAATATATAAATTATGTAAAACATGTATTATATCATGATATAATGTATAACATTTACATATTATTAAAATATTGTTATTATTATTTTCTTCATTTTCTTTCTCACTTTTTTTTTTCTTAAGTGTTTTTTCTTTAATAAATAATAAAAGATCTAATTTTTGCTTTCTTTTTTTTCATATTTTATTTGTCTTACATTTTCTCTCATTTTTTTTTATTCTAGTAATTGTTTGGTGATCTCTTTTTACATTAATTTATTTTACAAACAAAAAATAAAAACACCCTTAACGACTTAGATTATCGGATCGAACAACAAATCAAATACGAATTTATTCATGAGTTATCCATCAAATTATCGAATTAGATCATGTTAATGAATAATCTGGTCGAATTGGATCGGACCGACACAATTGGATCGGATCAACATGTGTCTATTTAAATCCAAATTGTTTACAAGTTTAACCTCTATTAATAAATTGGTATCCACCAAACAACGCTTTACAGTGCAAAAGTGATTCTACTCAACTAGTTAACTTGTGCACCAAAGACGATAAAGTTATATCAATAGCCACATTGGAATTGAAATATAGTTCATATGAAAATAAAAAAGCATTTATGTTTTTTCAAAATATAAAGTTTTTGAGATAATGTCAATTTATAATCAATTTATAAGAGTTGTTTAAATCGAGTCAAAACTAAGAGTCACAATCCAATATGAATAGTTCCGCAAGCTTTAATCGATTGAAGACCTATCTCAATCAATCAATTTGAGACAATTTTAGTAAGTTTGGATCGATAGCTCGATCGATAAAAGTCTCCCGTTCTCAATACTTAAAAAAATTGCAGAAACATGTTTTTATATTTGAAATCATGTAATAACTATTAGAAAACTTTGAAATAAATATGCAATGAATATATAATGTATAAGTATAATGGTGAGTGTACATTATAGTGTGAATTTGCCTTTTTTCCCTTTTAACAAAGATTACCAATTTAATATTTGTTGTATCTTGTTCTACATCTTGGAGGTAATTTCCATTTGTCTCATAAGTAGAACATATCTAACTATTTAAAAATAAAACAAAAATACATTTGACAAGTTTTGTTCTACAAATTTTGCCAACTTAGTCCTATTAATCTAATAATAGATTTTCTCCAATTTAAATGCCAATTAAGTGCTTCCAAATGCAACATAAGTTTCTTTTTTTAAGTTAGTGTGAATTGGAATCATCATATTTTAATGTGAAATTTTAAGCATGTAGTATCAATATATCATGATTCATTCTTTACTTATTTTGGTATAGAAAAAATAAGGATGGAGAGTGAGAGTGAATTGGTGCATGATACGTTTCCTGATCATCAAATTGGAGAAGATATTGGAAGGCATATCACATCATTGATATGTCCACTATGTCCCACTTGTAAAAAATGCCGACAACAAATTAATGTGGTACATTTTTATTGTGTAGGCATGTTAATGGCGGTGTAGTATACCTGACGTATTGAATATCTTCTTCTCAAATTAAGCTTATTTCAAATCTTAATTCTAGAAGTTTTAGGATTGATTTAGAGCCCCGCACAACTAAAAAAATTGTTGTAGAGTTATTTTTTAAATATTTATATTAACACTTATTTTGCAATAAAAAATTTCATGTTAGTTCTAAATCTATAAGTTTATAAATTTACATTTTGTTCTTTCAAAGTCTAATTGATTTGATTATATTCTCAATAGCATCGTACATTTTGTTTGACTTTATGGAAATGAAATGAAAATAAAGGGATGGAAAATGAGGGAAATTTAAAAGCATGTTTGTTTTTTAAAAAAAAAATTGAAAAAAAAAAGGAGAGAGAAAAAGAAGTTCATACCTTTTAAAAGCAATTTTGTTTTCCAGAAATGAGAGGAAGCACAGGGAAGCGATAAAGCAATACATAGCATTGCAAGCATGCAAATCATTCATCTGACTTCAGTATAGAGGCGAAAAATTAATTGAATTGCTTAGTAGTTGTTTCCTTCCAAATTTTCCTCAAAAAAACTATAGCTGGAAAGCAAGTTTTATCTGGTAAAGGCAATAATTAGAGACATAAGGAGTGCAATAGTTGAGTCGTGTCACGAAAACAAAAGCTCTAGGTAGGCTACTTTTTGTAATAAAAAATTAAAAACTGTTGGGATGGAACAAAAGTTGGGTTATGGTGTCCACTTGCATTAATCCAGAACTCACAAAAAAAAATGTTGGCCAATTAAAACAATAGGATGTGCAACTTGGACAGGCCTAACCGGAGTCCAACTTGAAACTTAGACAATCATTTTTACATTAGGGTTCCACTTATATTGAAATTTTTTAATTCAAATTTAATAAATGTTGGGCTTGTGTTGATGCATCACAAAATCGAGCATAACTCAAATTTGAATTTTTTTTTTATATTTATAAGTTTACAAATATATATAAATATTATAATCAACATTTTTAAAAAATTTATTTCTTTATAAGTTTATTGTATATATTTCTAGCTTGATTTTTCTAACTTGAGTTCAAAATTTTGATCGCATTGAGCTCAAATTGAAAATTTTGAGTTGAAAGTCAGATTGAGTAAGGAGATGTTAGATGCACTCTTGCAACTGATTTTTTTGTTTTTTTTTTTAATACAAACGATAAACATGCCTAATCCTTGATTTATTTATTTATGAGTTAGGGATACTTATGTCATTCCAGTTCAGAATTATAGTGCATGCATTTGGTTAAACAATAAAGCAACTACGGATGTCAACGGAGCGAGGTTGGGACGAGACACCCTTATCCCAAACCCATTTCACAAACAAAAATCTCTTTCTAAACTCACTTTGGAATGTCCCGCATCTGAGTCGAGACAGGTTTAGAGTACCCCAATATACATATTTTTAAAAATATCAAATGCAAACTTGAACGAATTTATGATATATTTTATAGAAGTATAGACAAATACTTAAAATTTATAATATAAAAAATATTGTTAGAATTTAAAATTATCATAAAAAATGAAAGAAAATAGAAATTATAGCTAATAAAATAATATTATTATAACATCTATTATTAATTGAAGCGGTTTCGGGACTCGAAGAGTTTTAAACTCTTTTTCTAAATTATTCCCTAACCCTATTAGCATAATCCCAAACCCGTTTATTTATAATCCTTTTAAAAAAAAGAATAATGCTACAATGAGGAATCTTTCAATGCTCTTGCCATGAACTCTCTCTTAAAATAAACATTTTTAAGCACAAAAAAATGCAAAAAAAAATATAATCACGTAGTCAATACTAAAATCATCTAACATAAAAAAAATTCAAAATATCATAAATTGAATTTATGAGACGGTGAAAGTTTGATGTAAAAAAATTAAAAAAATATATGATATAAACTTTGATCATCTCCTATAAATTCAAATTATGATATTTTAAATTTTTTTTTTTTTTTTGTGTGTGATTATGTGATTATATTTTTTTTATGTTTAAAAATATCTACTTCGAGGAGAGTTAATGACAAGTGACACGAGTGCTGCAGCATTACTCTACAAAACAGAAAGAAGTATAGCAAGTTGCCTTTATATATCTCAATCATGGCTCTCCGGCTTCTTCTTTGCAGAAAGCATGCATTCTGTTGGGTTCAATCAACCACCGTCTCTGCCATTCTTCGCCCTCTTCCACCACCACCACCGCCACTTTAGGGCCCCATGTCCATGTCCATGTTTCTGTCCCTGAGAGAAGTTTGACAAACGATTATGGAGATGCTTCCTTCCATCCAAAGATTACGCCAGACGAATGTTTCAGACTCATTCACGATCTGGAAAATGTAGGAGGTGCCGTAAAGGTCCCGAACGCTCACGAAGACGATCGTATGATTTTTCTCTCGCCCAATTCGCAGTGTTCATGATCAATGACACAAACACAAGAAGATGAGACAATTCAAAAAGACTTGAGTTTGTGCGGGTGGTTAGCGCCGAGCTCCAACAGGTTAATGGCAGCATTTATTATATTACTCTAGAGGCAGCATCAATTGATGATGATGGGCGGGTCGCAGAGTTCTCCAAGGCAAAGTTTTTCATCTCAAGAATTTGCCTCGAGTCTCCTCCTACCACCACTCAATCTTCTTTGGACTCACCTAAGTATATTTCTTCTTCTTCTTCTTCTTCTTCTTTTAATTAAATAGAAAAGCATCTTGATAACCCCCATGTTGCTATAAAGTAGTAGTATTCAAAATTTTAAGCACTCCTCTTTGCCTTTTCTCTATTAGTTTTTTACTCTCTTGTATTATTAATTAATGCTAAATATAAAAAATGATTAGTTTGGGTAAAACTTTTGTTTTTGAATTGTTTAATTAGCCGACTATCTTATATAGAGCAAAATGTTGGATACTAAAAAAGAAACAAACTGTATTCAAGAATGTTAAAATGATGATATGAGTGATCAGAAGAGATATGTTTAATAATCAATTTGGGAGAGGGAATTTAGAAAGTGGCACCAATTGCTAATAAAATAAGAGAAAGTAAACTTTGGTAGTATGAACATATATAGTGCACACCTATAGATGCATTAGTAAGAAGAGAAAGATTAGTTTGTGTAGAAGGTAAGAAAAGAGACCAACCATGATTAACATGGAATGAAATTATTAAAAATGATTATGAGAAATAAAAATATAATAAAAAAAAATAACTTGCAGTGGAAAAGAATACATTGGATACTAATTGTGTGACTTAAGGATGACGAAGATGACTATCCCTAATTCTTCTTTTTCATGGTTTCATGTTATTTTTTATTTCTAAGATTTTTTTAGAAAAATTTAGGCTCCATTTGAATAAATGGATGGATTTGAAATGAATGGAGTTGGGTTGCAACAAAAGATTATTGTTTACTGAAGTTGGATTTTGAAATTCAAGGGGATATTAGACTAGAGATAGAATAGGAATATTTTATTGCAATCATTGAGCACCTAGAATTATTGTTGGCACCGATTTCAAATAACTTATTTTATTGCAATCATTGTGCAGCTAGAATCATTGTTGGCATGGATTTCAAATAACATACTTTATTGCAATCATTGTGCGCTAGAATCATTGTTGGCATGGATTTCAAATAACATATTTTATTGCAATCATTTATTTTATTCCGTATTGTTATTTGAAATTTGTACATATAAGGCTCTTAAATAATCATTAGAACTTAAACCTAAATAGCCCTATGCTATAATTAACACAACTCAACAAAGTATTTTCCCAACTACTTTGAATCTATTACATGAATTTTACTTTTCCATTTCATTTATCCAAGACTACACATAAGTTTAACCACATGTTAATATATCTTCTTTTGCTAATTCTACCAATGATAACTTTGGTCATTCCCCTCCCCTAACATTACCCTCTATGTATGTGGACTATGTCACTTTTTCTAAGTGGCACACCTAGCGGTCTTCTTTGTACATGACCAAATCATCTTAACTAATTTTTTTTCAATTTATCTTCAATTGGTGTTACTAAAATTATTTCACAAATGTGCTTATTTCTAATTATATCATTTCTTGTCATGTCGCACATCCATTGCAACATTCACGTTTTTGAAACACTCACTTTCAGCATATGTTGTTTCTTAGCTACCAAACATTCTATTCCATAAAGCAAAGCTAGTGTAATAGTTGTTTTATAAATATTTTCTTTCATTCTTAACACGATACACTGATCACACAATATGCACTTCTCCATTTAACTCATTTGGTCTTGATTTTGTGATTAACATCATTTCCAAATTCTCTTCATTATTAATAATTATGCCTAATAACATAATTGTTCACTTTTTTGTTCCTCTTGATTCTCAATCTTCACTCCCTCCCTATCTGTATTTCTAGATTTACTAAAATCACACTCCATATTTTTTATTTATTCCTACTTATCTTAAACCCTTTCAATTCTAGAGCTTCCCTCCAAACCTCCAACTTACTCTTTTTCTTGTTTCAACAACTAAAATGATAGCATCAACAAGTAGCATACATTGTGGAATCTAATCTTTGAATGCGCGCGTCTTTGTTAGTTCATCCGTAACTAAGACAAATTGATATGGGTTTAATGCTAACTTTTGATGAAAACCTACAGTAACTAAAATTTATTTGTTTACCCCATAACTATAGTCACACATCCATTATAAATGTTCTTTATTGTGTTAATGCATCCTAAATCAATAAAAACCATATAAACCCATACGAAGATCTTTTTTCTTCTCTTTATATCTTTTCATTAGTCTCCTCAACAAGTAAAATGACCTCCATCGTTGACCTCTAATATGAATTCAAATTGATTTTTCAACACTTAATCCTGTTTTAGTGGTCGTTTAATCATTCTCTCCCAAAGTTTCATATTATTTAATACCAATGATAATTAGTACAACTTTTTATGTCTCCTTTATTTTGATATATTGGAATTAAAATACTTTAGCGCCACTCATTAGAATTTCTCTTAGTTTCTATTATATTATTATACAATTTTTTTAGCCAAGATAAGCCACCATTCCTTAAACACTTTCAAACCTTAATAGGAATGAGATCTGATCCTAAAAATCCTTCCAGGCTTGATTTTTCTTAATACATGTTTAACCTCACACTCCTTGATCCTACTACAAGACATGTTGTCCCCAAGATTACTTCTTCTAAGCCTAAACTTTCCAGTGATTTTCATTTAATAACTTCTCCATCTTTGTTAATTTTGTCATCTAAATAACTCTATGCTATAATCCTTTAAATAATTGAACATAAACCCATTCATTTTTAAAACTTCAATCCTTTCATTTAGATATTAGCTACCAATTATTTTTATATCAAGAACATATTACTCTCTCTCCGATTCTACATGATGCTTAATATTATGATTCAAAAATAACTTGTAAAAAACATTATGAGGGAATTGTGAAAAACATTCTAGGAGGGACGTACGCGCGCGCACACAGCGGGAGAGAGGGAGCCTAGCTTGTTTATATGTCGAAATGTAGTTATAAACAAGACCAGGCACAACTAGATGACCATTAAGGATAGATGCACACCACATGTAAGGGAGATGTGACCACTAGCTCTAACCTGATATGCATGTCTTCCTACAAGTCTCTTGGAGTGATGTCAAGGTTTGACATAAATATATTGCTGCATGTTAATGCCTAATTCAGAAACGGAGGACCTATATTGACTCTCAGTATCTCTCTCTTTTTTCTTTTTTCTTTTCATGGAAGTGTTCCGTCCAAATTGTTTTATCAAGTGCGTGGTAATGTTTTTTTTTTGGGTAAATTTATTTCGATATTTTTTTAAAAAATACCAAAACAATTAAAATGAATTTACCAAAAAATTTTTGGTGAATTAAAGTTCTTTTTATTGGGTAAATTTTTTGGTATTTTTAACTAAATTAATTAGTTTTTTATTTTTATTTTTTATATTTATGAGAGTATTTTTGTCATTTTAAGTCAATTTTTAATTTAAATATGGACAAATTGCATAATTTGTAAGTTGGAGAGTATTTGTTGCATCTAAAAAAAAATATGGAGTATTGTGCACCGTTTTGAAACCAGAAGAGAGTTTATTGCACTTTGGCCAATAGTAATATAAAATATAAATGGAGCGGGGCATGACAGGGCTAGGGTGTCTATCTCCATCTCTGCCATGCAACTTGGCGAGTTTTTCTCTATGACTTCCGTAACCGTCTCAAAATCATTCAACCTTTCTCATAACCGGTTTAAAAATATAGTGGGACGGAACAGTTTCCTGTGGGGACGAATTAAATTGTCATCCCTAATAAGTGAGATATATGAATATTGGTAAAGTCAATATAAGGAGCAAAATTAGGAAAAAAACTGGAAAAATGCTATTAGCAGGGACTGCAAATGTGCCTAAATGAAGTTTTAATCAAAAATATATATCCATATTGCGTGTGTAAGCATCACAATCTTTGGTATAAAGGTCAAGCGACCGAATCACAGTCTATGTCCAGATGAACTTTCAATCCATTTCTTAGGATCGTATAACAAAGTGACTTAATTAAATACACACTTTCTATTATATTTCTGTTAACATGACAAACACACACCTAATTTTTGAACTTTTTTTTATTTTGTGTGAGGTGACTTTTTCATTCAATACTTTTTAATATTTGCCATTACATTGAATTAGGCAAAGTTAAGTGGTCAAAAATTAAAGAATAATGATTTCTAAATATTTGGATCCACTTGCACTATGCCTACCATTATTAAAAAATTGAATTGTTGCTATTTATAATCCTCTTCTAAAAGGAATAATACTTGTTTGTTTACTGGTGAGTATGTGTTACCACGGCTAAAATTTAATCTTACACGGACACATCACCTTTAGTTATTAATAATAAAAAAAAATTGGATCAGCTCATTTCTTCAGGGTCTGGCTCTTTATATATATATATATATATATATATATATAAAAGTTATCATAATTAAATAGAAATAAAATGAGTTTGTAATCTTGAGATCTAGGTAGACCGATAAAGCCTCTGGTTTCTTTATATATATATATATATATAAAAAAAATAATAATATGGTAAACAAAGATTTCTCACGGAATAAGGAACGCCCAGTAATTTATGTAAAACATCCTAAAAAAAATATAGTATTTTATTTCTACTCTACCAAACAATATTCTATCTATATTATTGCGTTTGTAATTTTGTATATTTATATCTCTCATTCTCGCTATATTTGTGCTCTCCTGTATATTTGCTCTCTCTCTCTATATATATATAACTCTGTAATTATCTCTTTATATTTAATCGTCAGTTTCTCAATTTATTTATCTGTAGATTTTTTTATTTTTTATTTTACGGAATCTCTCCCGATTAGATATATGTTCTCATCTTGACAACTGAATATGTATAATAAAATATACAAAAACCTAGAAAAAATTTCAAAAAATATACGATCCAACATTCATTACTTTTTTTTATTAATAATTAAAAGTGACATATAAGATGAGACACATCAGATGATAGGAAAGTATTGTAACTTCTAAAAAACAAGGTATCGCAAGTACCCTTCTTTTAATTTGTATGTCTCAGTCATGGCTCTACGGCTTCTTCTTTGCAGAAATAAGTGGAATACGAAGAAAGCAGGCATTCTGTTGGGTTCAATCAGCCACCATCTCTGCCATTCTTCGCCCTCTTCTACCACCACCACCACCACCACCACCACTTTGGGGCCCCATGTCCCTGTCCCTGTCCCTGAGAGAAGTTTGACAAACGATTATGGAGGTGTTTGCTTATATCCAAATATTTCGCCAGAATTATATATCCAACTCAGGCACTGTCTGCTGAATCTAGGAGGTGCCGTGAACGTCCCGGACGCTCACAAGAATGATCGTATAATTTTTCTCGCCCAATTCGCAGTGTTCATGATCAATGACACAAACACAAGAAGAGACGATTCAAAAAGACTTGAGTTTGTGCGGGTGGTTAGCGCCATGGAACAACAGTTTGATGAGCCAATTTACTATATTTTTTTAGAGGCAGCGTCATTTGATGATGATCATGATGATGATGGGCGGCTCACAAAGTTCTACGGGGCAAAATTTCTCATCAAAAGAAGTTGCCTCGAGTTGATGAGTTGGCGCGAGCTCGAGTCTCCTCCTACCACCACTCAATCGTCGTTGGACTAGCCAAAAGGTATTTCTTCTTCTTCTTTTAATTAAATAAAATTAGATCTTGATAACTTCTATGTTGCTATAAGGTAGTATTCAGATTTGTAAGCACTCCTCTTTGCCTTTTTCTCTGTACTTTTTTTTTACTCCCTTGTATTATTAATGCTAAATATAAAGAATGATTAGTTTGGGTAAACCTTTTGTTTTGAAATAATGTGTTCACGAATGTTAGGATGGATGATAGGAGTGATTATAATCAAATTGTGACAGAGAATTTAAAAAGTGATGCCAATTGCTCATAAAACAAGAGAAAGTAGACTTCGGTAGTATGAATACCTGTAGATATAGAGCACACTTGTAGATAAATCAGTAAGAAGAGGAAGATTAGATTGTGTAGAAGGTAAGAGAAGAAGAGAAAACCAGGATTAACATGGGATGAAATTATTAGAAATGATTATAAGAAATAAAAATATAGTAGGTGAAATAACTTGTAGTAGAAAAGAATAGCAAATAAAAATTTAAGCAATAAAAGCAAGGATGATGAAGATGACGACCGTTGACAAGTTTTTTCTTTTTCGTGGATTTATGTTGTTTTTGTTTTTTTTTTCTTTCTATATTTCTAAGTTCGCCTTTTCGTGAATACATATTTTATTGCAATCATTTATTTTATTCCATATTGTTATTTGAAATTTGTACATATTGGGCTCTTAAATAATTATTAAAACTTAAACCTAAATAACCTTATGCTATAATTAACTTAACTCAACAAAGTCTTTTCCCCAATTACTTCAAGTTTACTACATGAATCTTATTTTTCTATATCGTCTATCCAATCTTTGTTGTGTCAATGTATCCTTTTGTAACTCCATCGTACTCTTCATATTAGATTTCTAAGTACTCTATGATAGGCTTTCTCAAAATCAATAAAAATCATATGAAGATCTTTTTTCTTCACTCTATAGCTGTCCATTATTCTCCTCAACAAGTAAATGACTTCCATCGTTGACCTCCCCAACATGAATCCAAATTGTTTTTTAACACTTCAATCTCTCGTCTTAGTCGTTGTTCAATCACACTCTCCCAAAGTTTCATATTATGATTCATTTGTTTAATACCAACAATAATTAGTTCAATTTTGTATGTTTCCTTTTTATTTTTTATTTTTTTATATATGTTTGGTATTAAAATACTTTTACTCGCTTATCACACATTCTCTTAGTTATTATCTTATTGAACAATTTTGTTAGCCAAGACACGCCGACATTCTCTAAACACTTCCAACCCTTAATAGGAATGAGATCTGATCCTAATTCCCTTCTTGATTTCATTTTTTTAATACATGTTTATTGTTTAGCCTCACATTTCTTGATCCTACGAAAAAAATGCCGTCCCTGAGATAACTATATTCTTCTAAGCCTAAACTTCCCAAATGATTTTCATTTAATAACTTCTCAAAGTAAATTCTCCATCTTTCTTAATTTTGTCATCTAAATAAATCCATTCTTTTATCCTTTTAATAATTGTACATAAACCCATTCATTTCAAATCCTTCAATATAAATAGAGTCTTGCTGTTCTTTTGATTTTATTATTAGCTACCGATTAGTTTTATATCTTTTGTTTTCTAGTTGGTACACACACATCCCGAAAGAATTGTTTGCACCCAAGAGAACTTGATCGTTAGACCTAATACTTGCTAGGAACAAGGGCCAAGTTCTTTATCCACTTGAGCCAACCCCTTGGGGTGATTAGTTTTATATCAAGATCCTCTAAATTACTTTTACTCTCCAACACTCCATGATGCTTAATATTATGATTCAAAAACGTCGCATGGGCTGAATAATTTATGTTTTAATTTTCTCAACAGAAGATGTGTGTTCGATGAAAGATCAGTTGATGTGCTGTGTTCTAAACCATAGGAGTAAGCAATACGGAGTATCAGAGAGAAAAAGTAACAGTGAGTATCCATATCCATTTTTCTTGGTGTGCTTTTTGTGTAAAGAAAACAATGGAATGCAAAAGTGCTTATGTCAAATAAGTTCTCTTTGGTTTCATCAGTTAGCAAATGCAATTTAAGAGAGCTATTGCTTTTTAGAATGATATTAATGACATTTCTCCACAGCTTGTCAATGCATGAGCAATTTGGACTAGGTTCTTGGCTCAAGGCATTGTATATACTTTTCCCCAACATAGCTAATTTCATACAAGATGCTTATGATCTTTAACCAAATTACATGATCAAAACTTTGCATTAGGAGTTTGGGTATGAGGGAATTGTTAAAATCATTCTAGAAGGGACACACATTCACACATCTGCCACAACTAAATGACCATTAAGTCTAGGCGCACACTAGATGTAAGTGAGATGTGACCACTAGCTGTGACCTGATATGCATGTCTTCCTTGAAGTCTCTTGCAGTGCTGTCGAGGTTTGACATAAATATTTTTCTGCATGTTAATGCCTAATTGAGAAGGGGCGGACCTATATCAACTTTCAGTCTCTCTTTTCTTAATGGAATTGTTGAGTCCAAATTGTTTTATCAAGTGTATGGTAACATTTTGGAGAGTTGCACTAGCTGCGAACCTGATATGCATGTCTTCCCTGAAGTCTCTTGGAGTGCTGTCAAGGTTTGACATTAATACATTGTTGCATGTTAGTGCCTAATTGAGAAGGGAGGACCTATATTGACTTTCAGTCTCTCTATTTTTTGGAAGTGTTCAGTCCAAATTGTTTTATCAAGTGCATGGATATATTTGGAGAGTTGCTAGTTGCTAGGTTGTTTTGGATACATGCATTTGAGCACATTATGGCATGCTCGGAGATGTGACTGTACCAAAGGCAGAGACACAACTATCTCCTGCTTATATATAAGCCATAGATGGCCACTGCAAACTGTCACAGAGTTTAGAATTAAAATCCATGGGGAAAGGCAAGGTAGACTGTGGAATCCATGGATACTGATGGCGAGAAATCCAAGTGACAAGCCAAGGAGGCTGATGGAGGCAAATTATGGAGAGTAAAGTAAGAGGTCACAGAGACTAATTGGAAATAAGCAGTAGAGGCTAAAATCTATTAGTCAGTGAGGTTGATGGTGGAAAGCCATACAGGTTAACATTGAGATAAAAAGCTGATGTTAGAAGCTCTAGTGGTGTGATAGATGTGCTTGTGCATATAGGTGTTGGTGATAATGAAGTGCTGCTGAGATCTGGTTGTTCAAGTATAGTATAACCTCGATAATACTCCTCATGCCTTGGTCCAAGACGAAGGCACTGCGTGCTTTAGTTTCTTATCATTTCTAACTATTCAGATAGCTCTGTTGCTGTATTTTCTACTTACAGCTGGTTGTAATTTTGTTAGGGTACTTGTGTTTTCTCTGGCTATTTTGTTGCTTCTATTGCTTACAGAGCTGGTTGCTAAAGCCTAGCCTGTGCAATAATGATTTGCATTCATTTATTGTAATAGAGATATGAGGACTAGTTTTGTTTGTAATAATTATTTGCATTCATTTATTCTAATTGAGAGATGAATGTTAGTTCTGTTGATATTTTTGAAAATTGAACCTTGAAAATTGTAATTACAGATAACAGCTCTGTTATCTGCTGCTTAAAATGTGGTGGATATTTTTGAGGGTACCGTTCTTTTTCTTTTTTTTTTATTGTCCTGAAAGGTAAAAAGTTAAAATTTATTGTTGTTTTGCTTTCCTTTTGTTGAACCTTTATGGTTTTTGTTGCTTTATCCTATCTAAAGCATCTCTCTTTTGTAACAAGGCATTATACCTCCTAATTGTTGTACACATTTTCATTTATATTTCAAGAAAAAATTTACTCACCTTAAATAATACTAATAATAACAACAACAATAACAACAAAATTGATGATGATGATGATGGTGATGATGATGATGACTGTCCTTGTTGTCTTTTGTGCTCATGTTTGCCAAATACCTTGCAATAATTATTTTTGGTGACTAATTGCACAACAATTCGTTGCATTCATTTATTGTAATTGAAACATCAAGGCTAGTTCATATTGTATTGACAGACGATGGAATACTGAGAAGCACTCTGTTTATACTAATTTATGAGGTTGAATTCATTGTTATTATAATATTGTATAATACAATTTTGAAATAATTGTGTTTTATGGGAAGACTCAGTATGTTTTAGGTTTCACAGACTGACATTTTATAGGTTGAAGAGGAAGCTATTCAAAGATTTAGACTTGCTCAATGCAGCCTATAATCTTGTGCTACATGCATGAGTTATATAACAGTGTTTTTTAGTACCTTTTATTTTCTCTACTTCTTTACACCAGTTAGAATTGAAATATTTATATCTGATTGGTAATTAGATTTTTGATTTCTTACTATTTTCCTAAATTGGGCAAGTTTTAAATAGAGTAATTTGCACTTTTTGCAAATTGGAAAAACTAGTGATATCCATTTTTCACAACTCACATTTCAGTTTTGGATTTTCTTCAACTATATGCAGATTGCATCGAGATGAAAGAGTTGTTGGAAATTTCAGCTAAGGAATCATTGTCCATTCAAGCTTTACATAAAGTAGAGATTTATTCAACCTTGGTGAATTTCAGTTATATTGTTTTCTCTCTGATATTCTTTCGTGTTCAAGAGTCAAACTTATGATCTCGTTTGACAATGAGAAAAATTTAAACATCCGAGTTCTATTAAATTTATATATTACAATGAAAAGCACGTTTAGTTGCATGCAAGAAAATATTGCAAATGACAACTTATGACATACTTCTTTCAGATCTTCAATGACTGGAATCAATTCAACAGCTAGAATTTGGAGTTCTTATTTGTTCTTCTAAATCAGTGGTAGACTTGCGCTGGTTTGTTTGAAATCTCTGTGCATGTAATTTTTATTATCTTGGTAAGCTTTTTAAGTATTGAACTTCCAATCCAATTTTTGGGATGGTAACTTAATAATTAGACAAAAAGGATCATCAAATTTCAGAAACCTATCTATAGATTTGGTGCCTCTAATGGTCTTGAGAAGAGTGAAACCATTGTTGGTCATAGATGTGTGCTCAGCATAGATGCATCAGAGTATATATTTTCAACACATCCTCAAACAAAGGCGTTGTTTCAATGTTGAAGACATGGGGCATTAGGAATGTGTTCATGGTATAGTATGGTATGGTGGTCATCATGGCATTTCTTAGATGAACCAAGGAGAAATGATGGAACAAAAGAGCACAATAGAATGAAGCTCTTGATGACCACTGGGTGGTTCAAGCGTTTTAACTTTTAGTCATTTTTTTTAAGCCTGAGAATTTTGATTAAAATGGATCACATAGTTTAGGACCACTAATATTTTTTTTGAAGAACTAAGTAGGAAAGATTCAAAGAAACATTTGTCTTTTGATAAAAATAAATAAATAAATAAAAACATAAACAGGAGTTTGAAAAAAGAAAAATATTTCGATTTATAAATTCTAAGTAATTCTTTAAAATTGTTTTGGAGTCTGATCGTGAGATCTGAATATTAAGTTAAGTATGAATCATAGATCAAATTTTGTTTAATCTATATCATATAATTTGTATTCCAAATACTAGAATAAATATCTCATAAAGTAGAACCACCTCTACCAAGCTGACCAACACATTCTGTATCAATTATAACAAGTGACACACTCATATTCCCTTGGGAGGATATGAAGAATGGATTTAAAATGTGAGAGTGATTTTTCAAAAAAATTATGAGAGTAGTTTCGAAAGTTTCAGAGGTCTGAGAGTAATTTATCTTGTTATTATGGGGGCAAATCTAAAAATTAGGAATGCCACCGGTCAAGTTTGACGAAACTTACGTGCTCCCATAAATCCAATAAACTCATTCGACCCTGCTGTGAAGTAAAACCCTCATCTCTAAAACCCCTACTCTTCTCATCTCAAAACCTACCAATTAACAAACAAACCCTAATCTCCAAATCTCTGTGTTTGTCCAAAAATGTCTGAAGCTCTGGACATGTCCCTCGACGATATCATCAAAAACAACAAGAAATATGGAGGATCTTTTGGTAATTTCACGGGCAGAGGCCGAGGCCGAGGCAGGGGCAGGGGAAGAGGCTCTGGTCCTGGTCCAGGTCCAGCTCGTCGATTCCCGAATCGTGCTTCGACTAGAACGACGCCGTATTTATCCCCACAGGTGACTGAGTCTTCCAATTTTCAAATCTTCCTGATCTGGACTTCTAGATGGTGTTAGGGCTTATGCTTTTAGTAGAAATTAGTGCATTTCTTGCTTGATCATTCCTTATTATCACCACCCTTCTCTCTCTCTCTCTCTCTCTCTCTCTCTCTCTCTCTATATATATATATATATATATATATATATATATAATGCATGTCTTTGTATATACTATATGTCTAAAGTATGTGTAAATGAACGACATTTGGGTCAATTTTATGTGCATTGCAGGTGGCTCAAGTGCAAGAGTTGTTAACGATTGGAGGGGCAAACAGCGAGGCTGGGACGAAGCTCTATGTCTCCAACTTAGATTACGGGGTTTCTAATGAGGATATTAAGGTAATCATATTGTTTTATATATATATATATATATTTAAAATTAACTATTTTTACCTTTAGTATATAAACTGTGATTTACTCTACTTATTAAAAAGTGATATTTTTTTCCATCTTTGTACTTGTGTTACGCACTTTGCATGGTTAATAGACTTGTGAAGGCTGATACTGCATTTGGAATTGTTATATTGTTAGAAAAATAACATTTTATCTAGCTGATTAAGGACGATCAGAGTTTGAATTTGCATGATCTAGAAGAGTTAATCCAATTTGGGTGCTTAGCATTTGCAATACGTATTGGGTGTCTTAACGTTTGAGTGGTTACATCACATACTATGGTTGGTGAGAGAAAATGGCTGTCTCTCAGTAGCTAGAGTTTTTTTTTGTTCTCTTCAATAATATGTTGATGGCCCTATTTGAGAGTGTATAAAAACCTAGATATGACTGAAGTTGGAAGGCTGGAAGAGCAAACTCGATTTGGTCTTCTCGAGTCAAGATGGGCATTGGTCCATTCTTGCTTCTTGTTGTTCATTGTCAAAATGAAAAGGGGAACAAATTTGTAAATGCTACTTTAGGTTCAATTAAGGTGCATTTACTCCTTCAAAATCATTTTTGATGGAAATTAACAATGAATAATCATTTGTCTTCTCTGATATAATTTTCTGAGATAGATCGTTATTTGGTGTTTCTTATACAAGACATGTTTTCTAGCTGCCCAATGCATGAACAACTTGTATTTTTTTGCCAATTGGAGGAAGTTTCTGGATGGAAAATAAAAAATTGTTCGTGTATTTTTGGTAGGATAGTGACTTGCGATCCAAAGAGCATTTGTGCATCTATGCTAGTGTTCCTAACTTCCTATTAATCCATAGGATGCAATTTGTTTTTCCGAGCAGTTGTTTGATTACTTGTTGCCTGGTTTCGCTTTGTGTGCATGTGCGTGTTTGTTGATAAGCAACCGTTGTGGTTATTTTAAAGATCAAAGATGACGATCAACCTGATAACAACTGTTGTATCTTTTTCGTCTGATTATTATTATTATTGTTATTGTATGTAATTGTTAAAGAATCAAAATTTAGTCTTTTACCAATTTAAGGACTCATTGATAGTGCTATATATACATAACGTGGTGGCGATGGCGATTGCTGCTATTCTGGTGAAAGAGGTGGCTATGGCAGATTGCTAATGGTGGTAGTCACACAATGTGGGCGATGGGATAATTGTGATGCATGGTTCTGGAGGTGCAACGGTGGACTTTATTTGGAGGTGGCAGTGTAATGGCCGTTGTCAAAGTGTGGTGAAGGTCTGATAGTAGTTTTCCTGTGGACCTGTGGTTCTGGCAGCATTAGTGGTCATAGTAGGCTAGTAGCACTATCAATCAAAGTTTGTTTAATTTGTTATTCAAACATTCAATAAGTAAAACTGATGAAGCTTTTTCTAGAATTTTGCTGGAACAAGGTATTAAACTGCCTTAAAAATTTATGCTTTATACTTAATTTAATTGGTACAAATTTATATCAATCATTTTTAAATGTTCTTAATTTGCCATGGCTGCTCATTCACATGACTCTTCACATCTATATTTATTTTCCTGTTGTAAGCTCTAGTATTTTGTATTTTATTATGCATGCTACCAGCTAATATTTACATTTCATAAATCTGATAAGAGGAATTGAGTGTTACACTAATCAAGACATTAACATTTGTGTTTGCAGGTGCTATTCTCAGAGGTTGGTGACCTCAAACGACAGTCGATCCATTATGATAGGAGCGGAAGATCAAAGGTATCTTCTTGACAGGTTTGGGACACTTGGGTCTTTTTGAAGAAATAAATGTGTCTACTAGTGGCTTAGAAAGAATGTTAATGTTAGGGAACTGCGGAAGTTGTTTTTGTGCGTCAGTCGGATGCCTTAGCAGCTATCAAGAGATACAACAATGTACAGCTTGATGGGAAACCAATGAAAATTGAGTTGGTCGGAGTGAATCTTGTTACTCCTGCTGCTATGCCTCCGACTACAAATGGCATATTAGGAAATCCGGGTGGCTCTTTCAGAAATGGCATATTAGGAAATCCGGGTGGCACTTTCAGAAGGTATGAACCTTTTCAGTCTCTTCCAGTATACTTGTCTTGTTTCATTGCACGCTGACATGATCCTTCAATAAGTTCCATTTTTATGTGCAGAAACTAAGTGGCCATCGATTTTTTATTTTTTTAAATTTTGATATAATGCAACGTTGGGAGCAATTTATAATGTGCTTAACACAGCATCAAATTAAGTGGAAGATTGCCTAATATTAGGGAACAAGAGAGCAGTTGGAAGATGAATGTGTGTACCTTTTGGATATGATGCTTGAGCAGAAGAATCACTATAAGTGAAACATGCCTGTAATTTCCAGGCAAATGTTGAGGTTTTTAGTGCTGCGTATTGTCTAAAACATCCTTTTTCCTTGGAAATGACCTTTTTCCCTTTGAAGGTGTTTTAGACTTTAGATAGCATAAAATATGTTCCCCCCCTCCGCTTTGCATTTCACGCACAAATTTGTATACCTTGTGAAGGAATGCCACCTATTTGTTTGTGTGCTTGTTTGTTTTTATCATTTACCTTTTATTTTTCCTCGCATTCATTATGATTCATTTTATTGTCATAATTATGTTTTAATCATGTGATTGGACAGTAGACAGGATAGGGTTTCAGGCAGAGAATGGGATCGTGGTGGCAGTGGCCGTGGATTTGGGAGGGCTCGTGGACGAGGGGGAGGCCGTGGTGAGAAGATATCTGCTAAAGATCTTGATGCTGATTTAAAGAAGTATCATTTGGAAGCTATGCAATTAAGCTAAAAGTCTTATCTAATTTTAAATTGTTGGGACTCTTTTCAGGATTTACCTGGAATTTGCTTGCTGTGTTTCATATGCAAGTATGCTGGTCACCATACACAAACTATTTTTTGTTCTAGCTAGAGTTAGATCCTAGTGAATCAATATGCAGAATCTGGTCGCTAAAATTGGTTGTTCTTGATTCTGATAGTGGTCTGGATCCACGGCTACCATTGTGCTGTCAGTTGCACATTCTGGGCTAAAGCTGCTTTTGTGCTTCAGCTTGAGGCTCTCTCTCTCTCTCTACACACACATCATGGCAATGAGTTTTTGGATTTCTAGGTTTGCTGTGAATGTTTTTGATTTTATTTGGCTGGTTGGTTGGTTGCAGTTGAGATTCTTTGTTTTTAAGACTTGACACTCTTGTTTTCTTTTTGGGTAAATGAGGGTGTTCCCGGCTCACCCTATTCGGTGGGATGGGACTGACTATTCCTACCCCCTTCGTTGGGATGGGAGTGACTATTCCTTCTGGATACTGCAATCACTCCAAACCAGAGTGTAGAATGCTTGGAAATTGAATATAAGATTTTTTTTGGCTCATATTCAAAAGCCTTGTGTTAATTTAACTATTCTATTGGGATTTTCAAAGAATTTGTTATTATTAATTAAGATGTTGCCTAATATGGGACAATAGGCATTAACCATAGAAAAAAGATCAGCCCCTAACCCCAACTAGAGCCCTAGGACAATATAGCTGATGAAGATCATGTGAAATGTTTGCAGGATAATTTCCAGGTAATGGTCTACTGTGTCATCGTGCGCCAATTGAATGAGAATCATGAATGGGACATATCTTCTCTTTGCAAAAAGGTGGTAGGATATTATGTAAAATTAATGAAATTAAAATTTCAAATCTCAGTCAAATTAAATTTAGAATCTTTGATTGAACAAATTTTCACATCTTTGTCACAAAAGACTGAATGGTCTCAAGACAAGGGGCTAGTCTGAACCCCTTCAATGTCATGGCGAAGTTGCTCATTCAGCATTTATAAACGTGTAGGCCAAAACATGCCAACAGTCTACAATTACCAAAACATCCTCCACAAGGAAAATACTTTCCATGTGGCTCAACCAAAAAAATACAACCACATATTTCAAAATTAAAAAATTGCTAAAATCTTTTTCAATTTATTAAAACGTGATTCTCTCTCGTTACCCTTCTCTCAATGTTAAAACATGGTTTTGTAAAAGTAAACATGAAAAGATTTAAATAAATGAATTTTTTATATCCAATTCATCCATTAAAAAATGATTTGCTCGTATGTGTATATATATATATGTACATGCGTATGAGAGATGTAGATGTAAATTTACAAGTGTATATATATATATGTATATTTAATTGTGTATGCACATGAGGGATGAATATTCTTGAAATCCAATTCATCCCTTTAAATTAATTTATATCTTTATTTTTTTAATATTTATCTATTTAAAACGTGTCAACATTTTATTGTACCACGTCACCTTAAAAAAAGGAATGGAGGCAAGCACTGTTCCTAAAAGAATAAACCCGTATAATGGAAGCCATTTGTATTCGGTTTTAGTGGGATTCCGAAGATCTTAGTCATGCAAATCTTTGCGTCTCAGTTTTGACCAAAAAGAGAAAAAAGTATGACTTGATAATCAAAAGAAAACTGAAAAGAGGCAAATCGAGGTACATAAACTTTGTGGACCAAGGATAAATAAAATTCAAACGAGACAGACAGAGCGAGTTTGGCAGCTGGTGTAAAATTCTTTTTAAAAAAAATACTAGAAATTAAGAAATAAATGTATGAAATAAAATAATTCGTAACACTACACTACATAATTTTCTTACATTTTTGTAACCAAACACAATACATGCAAACACAAATACAAAACGGCAGCACATATGTACCCCTCAAAGACCAGACCAGACCAGACCAGACCAGACCAACCAAAGCAAGAGTCAGAGACCAAGATTTTCAATTTCCCAGAATGGCAGAATCTCTTATCCTGATTTGTGGACTTTATGTTTCAGTCAAAGGGGAAAGGGAAAGGAAACACAATTGAACGAGCTAAAAATACAAAACTTGTGTTTTCAGAAATTTTTTACTTAAAACACTAGACAGAAAGAAATTTTCCTCAACAGCTATTTTACAACAACCACAATACATTTAAGTGGGGAAGAATAATACAAAAAGCCAAACATTTACAGTGTGAACAAATAACGAACTAAGATAAAAATACATACCGGCAAACTTCACTAATGACTCTATTAACAGACACCATCTTTCGATGCCCAAAAAATGGAGTTGAATACTTGTTGATCCAATCTACCCATTAGCATCTTCACTACCTATCCACGAAAAATACAGCATCCTGAATCTGTTTTCATGCAGTGAAAGGGACAAACCTCAGTAAATTAACAAACTCTGGAAGGAGTGACCCTCAGGAATGCCCAAGGCCAAGAGGAAAACTTGTCCTGTACAAAGGAGTCCTCCAATATTGCCCATTAATGTACTGCTTCAACATGACAGAAGGAAATTGTTTTATTAGAAACATCAACAGCATTAGTTGCAAGGCAATCAACACTTTCAAACTTAAATGACAGAATTAGAGAATAAAAAATTTTCAAATGTCACTTTAGGGGTAAGAGTATACTTAATTACATGAAAAAGAGGTAACAAAATAAACGTGTCTTATGGTGCATATTAAAGGTGACATTTAGAAATCAAATATAAAAACACAATATATATTATATACACACAAAAAGCTAATCAATTACAAAAGCAACGGATAACGATACCTGAAGATGGTTCAAATCCCTGATTTGAAACATCATGGCAAAATACAAGTCGAATCAATTTCTGATCAAATTGCTGAATAGAATTTCCAAACATCTTGTGCTCTGGAGAATTTTTAATTAAGCCTCCAGTACTAAATCTTCAGCTGAACCAAACTTCATACGGTAATCCCTGATCAATTTATTATGCAAATGTACAATTTGGTGACGGAGATAGGAGAAGTGGACATTGTTGTGGCTTTGAATGCAAAATTCCACAGGAGTTCTTAATGGCTGCTCTTTAAACATATATAGTGCTACACAAAGAAGTAAGCCAGCAAAATCCAATATCTGAGCTCACCTCATGCTCCTTGCTTGAAATTTTAGCCGGTAGAAATACTTCTGCAAATCAGAGAACATTTGATGCATTCTTACAAAACCAAGCATTTCCCCTTTGTGTTTCACACTTCAGTAAATTCCAGTGCTGAAACATTGTGAGAATCAAGAATGATGAACATCAATTTTCTCCATATTGCGTTCAAACAAATACCCTTCCAGAATACTGAGACATTCAGCCTGGTTTTGAGATCATTCATTTGACAGTTGAAGTATGCCTCGCATCTGAAGGTATGGATTCTCCAATAGCTTTTCATTATTGCTCTGCACAGCAGGAGTAATAAACAACACTAAGTACAAAATTTGGAGACAATATCATAATTAAAAAAGCACAGCACATGTGAAAAAAGCCCATTGCTGCGTTTCCAGGACTTGCATGAGGCACTATACCACTCTCTCCTTGCCAGTATAAGGTTGGCCAACAATCTGTCTACCAACTTCTAATAGGTTATATTGATAATGAAAATAGTCTAGCAAAAATTAGAGTGCTACTGCCATACTGAATTAGGACAAGGAAATTCATTAAAATGGTTCCAAATAATAGGTTTCAACTTTCAGGCATGGCCATCAGATAACAAAGATTGACAAATAACAAATCAGTCGATTAGAATCAAATTCAGGGAAAAAAAATACTAGAATCATAACAATGCTCATAATGGACAAAAAGGGGCAGACATGATGATACCAGGAACATGACAACACCAGGTTCTTCACAAAAGAGAGATGGAAAATATTATAAAATAAAATTGTTCTGAAATTGTCAATGCTCCAAGATGTAAAATATGTTTCCAACCAAACCATCAAATGGGATCAGACCTGCTGAGCTCTGAAAACAAGACTCTGAAGCATACGTTGGTAACTTTCAGGTTCTTCTGTCATCATCCTCTGAAAAATCGAAACTCCAAAATCAGTATGTGCTAGCATCTAACTAAGCAAACAATTTATGGCCATTGGTTGGGGAATAGTTAGCATTCTTGCCTTCAAAAGAAAAGTCGAAGAGTAATATGCCACCCTTGAGTCTGTATCATCCAACAATTCCCTGCCAAAGACCCAAAAGTACGATGTTGCTTGACAAATCATTATATACATAATGAAAATCTGATTATGAAAAGTATAAAATTGCAGTATTACCTAAAGAAATCTTCTCCACCAACTTCTTGAAAAGCAGCAGGATCTGCAGTGCATTTACCAATTAAAAGTAAGAGAAGAGTAGCTCGTATATCTGACGTGGCACCCGGTAGGTTACCCCTTCCTTTGCTCCCAACAGAAACACCCAATGCAATATTGTCTGTTGCTGCACCAGCAAGTTGAATCAATGGCCAATAAAACAAAGCAGCAGGAACACGTCCAACCAATTGCATGGGAACAATGGCTTGTCCACGAAGAAGTAAAGCTGCCATGGATGCTGTCCCACAGAGAAGACTATCATTTCTGTGGCAAAAGTTGCTCATAATATCTTCAATGGATTCCTCCCCATACTGTTGTATAGGGAGAGGATCTCCTGCATCAGACATTTTAATCGCATCTGTGTGCCTAAGAACTTTACCATCATGAATTGCATCTCCGAATGGCATTGCCGTTGCAGGGAGAACTTTCAGGCATAATTGAGAAAATAGAATGTCACACATCTGTTTTGATGCAGCAAAAAGGGGTAAGAGAGTGAGAGAAATATGCAAGTTCAAAAAAGGCTTCCTAACAAATGCAATGAGAGTAGCTTTTTTCATCGAGAAGAATAAATAGAACAGTTCTACAATATGAAATAACCAGTCACCTCCTTACCCAGAAAACAAAAGAAATTACTATGTTACTCAGACAAATAAGGTTTCATTGAAAACCATTTTTTGTTCTGCCAAATAAATCTTTAATTAAAATGGGAAAAAGGAAGGAGATCAAATTAACTCCAAACAATCTAAACATTCATAAATATTTTCCGAGCGTCAAAATGCATATGACAGTGTGGCATGACAGTGTAGAGGATGGTTAACCTATTCATCTGGAAAGTTAACACATTGATTGCTGATATAACAAATGACAGAGTGCATAAGGCGACATAAACATCTAAAAATTGAGGGGGATTTCACCAACAACATTCTTGCACACCTAGTAATAATTTTAGAACTAGTGTAAGGAAAGAAGCAATTAAAAAACTAATCCACTAAATTGAGATTCCTGAAATGAAAATTCTGCAAATTTTGAAGGGAAAAAAAACACAATCAAAACTCTTTTCTTTCGACTTGGTAAAAGAATGCACATTTTGGAGACTCAAGTGTGCACATAAAATCTTCGATCATGTCTCACTTCCACCATCCATATCACACAGAGTGGTTTAATAACCAACTAGTTTCTCCCAAAAAGAAGAAAAAGAACTTGGAGAACATATATCACAAGATTGGGTCTATTGACTACTAAGAAAAGATATAAAAGATAAACATTAAGGTCATCAAAACAAGCAAAAAACAATGTGAAGTACTGAAGTCATGTCTTCTTGCTAGTGACATGTTAATCCCTAGTGCAAACACCATCTTTGTGGTCTTATCTCAAAGGCATTTAGGTTCTGAAGAAGAAATACCTTCAAAATATTAATACGGTCTGTTTCAGTTATCTGAGCCATTAAGGACAAAGCACTGCTCATAATGTCTATCACTGCATTTGCTTTCTCAAGACGACTCTGGTCATGCAGATGTCCAACAGCTTCGCTGCCACTTGAATCCTGAAGTTCATTCTCGTCTAGCAAAAATTTGCATCGCATAAGAAGCCTCTCTAAAACAAACAAGAAGCCCCATCTGATGGTGCTATTTTTTGACTTCAGAAGCCCACACATAAGCCAAATGGGTAAAGGAACATCTAAAGCAACTGAATAATCATTCACACCAGCAAGGGCAATTTCCTGTGATAAGTTCCTGATATTTAACCATATATTTGCATCCTTTTCCTCACTTATTTCTGCTATAAGCAAATCACCTAACCATACATATCCATTCTGACGACACCCAGTTCTTTCAGAATGAAGAAGAGAATGCAAAGTAGCCCATGAAAGCTTTGCTTTCAGGCCAGCACTGTTTCCTAAAACTCCATCCTCAATGCTTTTCATGGACTTGCAAGACTTCGTTATCTGTATCATATGGGCGAACTCTTTGTCTAAATGAGTGAATGAACTTATAATTCTATCAAATTTCTCAGTTATCTTCTCCAGAAGCTGCAAACATAAATGAATTTCAGACTTCAGCAATATTGACGGAAAATTGTATGCAACTGAATTCCAAAATATATTTGCATGCAAGTCTATGGAACAGAATTTTTTTTTTCATAATAAAATAATTAAAATTATATGCTGAAACTAAAACCTCAAAACTTTATCAGGATAAGCCAGGACAATAATTAAAATGTAATAGCAACTCTCTCTCCCAGTCTCTTCTTTCCATGGGTGGAGAAAATAAGCCACAAAAGATGACCAAAATGAAAACGGAAACAAATAGCAATATCACACAAGGAAACTAAAATCCCACAGTTGTTTTCCACACATAGGCCTGCAGAGCCCCAATTTGAATTCAACCAAATTAAGTCAGATTTGATCCAATTACATAATCAATGGATTGGATTCAGATTTGAACAGTGAGATTCAATAGCATCCAGAGTGCAGAACAAGTTAGATTAATCCAAATAGCCTGTATCTCATTGAGTCTATCACAAATAAAAGCTTCATGAGTATTTGTAAACTATATAAAATATCTACAACAATAAGAGAAATTTTTGGAAACTAATGTGACAAGAAATGCATTTATTGATATAGTAAGGGTGGTCAAGTGGCATGGGAGAGCTGGACAAAGCACTGAAGTTAGAGGCACAACAATGTCCTAGCTAAGGCCTAAATTTAACTAACCAAGCCAGGCCTCGTCCCCTATCCTATAAAGATAAAACCAACAAAATACTAATAATACTACTTACACAAAAAGGTGTATGCCACTATGAATGATTAGCAGTTGATATTCTTTAGTAAACGCAAAAGATCAGTTTACTCTGCCACGACAACATTGCTCCAAGCACAACGATGCAGATGTACATTCGGCAAAAAGCAATCTATTCTTTTGTCTTTTACTACTTTGTGCTCTCTGCTCATAGTGGCATACACATATTTGGAGGGAACTATAAATTAAATAGTTTAACAGAAATAAACCATATCTATATACATAATAGTAACACAAAATTCACAGATCAAGCACTAGTGAAGCACCATAAAGATGTACTAGACTTCGATTTCTAGTGCCATAGTGAGACCCAAATATCAAATTCATTACAGGCCCAACACTAAGCCTATTTTATTAGGACAAAGCTACCTGAAAACCTGGGCCATTCACAATTACATTCAGAATGCATGAAAGTTATTATATTTCTACTCTGTAGAGAGGAGACAGTACACAACAAAAAATTATGCTCTCAGATGTAAATAATTCCATATTTTAATCATTAACCTTTTTCAAGAATATGCAGTCATCTGTTAAGCATTTCTGAGTAGAACATGTAAGTTTTTAGGCCAGGTCAAACTTCGCAACACAAACTTGATCAACAAAACAATCAGACTGGACACCGGGTCACCATATATCCAAAGACGACCAAGTGCAAAGCCTATAAATTTGCAGCTCTGCAGTTTTCCTATTCACAAGAATCAATGTCATTGATCTATTCTATCAAAATGGACATTTAAATTCATTAAACTAAGTTCGAATGCTGGAGAAGGTGGTTTCAGACTCAACTAAATTCACTGACAAGAAAAATGGGACAAAAGAAAGTGTATGCAATCCCGAACATTAATAGTTATAAATAACAGTTTGGAACCCTCTTCCCAGTGAATATATAGAACAGACTCGTGTGCAGTGAATATATAGACACAAGACTCTTCTTGTGCTCAAAATCACAAAATGCATTACAATATTTAACCTTTCACTATTTGATTACATACTCAAAGCAGAACAATTTACTCTCTCAAAGTCTCCCCAAATCTTTCAACCCAAGCTACAAGAACTATAACATACACCAACAAGCACATAAAGAACATAAATTAAAGCATTACCATATTTAGTCGATCACTGTTAGGATAATTAGACAATTGATCGGAAATTGATCTTCTCAAAATCTCCCCAATTCCTTCCACACCAAGCTTAACAGAAATAAAGAAAGCTTCAGGTGCATCTGCAAGAGTCAGCAAGGTAGCAATGGGTTGAATCTCATCATCGCTATATTCAGAGACACCTGCAGCTATGCACCTCTCATTTACTTGATGCAGAACATAGTCAAAAAGCACCAGATATAGGTTTCTCCTCTCTTCCCTCGAGTTTGAGAGCACTAACTGCATGGTAAAATCATTATTTGTGAAACTTTAATGGTCTTGGAAGAGTTCTAGCAACAGAAAATAAATTGATTTTTGCATATAAAATGGTTATTTTAAAAGAAAAAAATATGACATCAGAACTTCAAAAATAGAGAAATCACGGAAACTTTCAGCCAGGAACAACATTTACTAATTGTATCCTACAAGGAAAGTCAACATTTTCAGTTGGGTGAATGGTCCTTTAACAAGGCAATGCCACCTTAGAAACAAAAGGGCAATAAAGCAGAACACATTTGGAACTTGACAGTCGCAGCACCATAAATGGAGAAATCACCCACGCTTTACAAATCAGTAGTAATCAGACTATAAACAGTTAATATCACGACCTGCCTTACACCGTGTAAATATTGTCCGCTTTGCACACTCTCCTCTCGGTGCTCACGGTTTTCAAAACGCATCTACACAGTTAGGGGGTGTCCAAACATGTAAGTCTCAACAACTTCTTCCCCCCCCCCCCCCCCCCCCCCTCCTCTCTCTCTCCTTAAAGGAGGATTCATCCTTAAAACAGAAAACCTTGCACAATAATACACCCTCTGCACATCCTAAAAGTTCACTGCCAGGTGTGTTGTTCATGAGAACTGATTTTTATCTCAAAGACACTTCGAGCCTCATAGCTGCTTAAATCCTTATAAGCCACAATACCTATAATAGAAGACTTTGCACACCTTTTTCACTGATCAAATCCTTAAGACTGCATCGAGCAATGACGGATTTACATAGGGGGATTTGCCGCCCTCTTTATATTTCTATTTTGAACATATAACATTTTGAAATTCTAAAACTACCCCCACATATGTCCCCATCAAATTTTCTATATTTTTATTTTGTATATATAGAATTTTGAAATTCTAAAATTACCCCCAAACTTCTAATCTTTAGCCCCCAATTCAATCTCTCTTAACCACTTGACAATCCATACTTTAATCTTTTAATGAAGGATCACAATCTCTAAGAAGGTACGGAAAAAATCCTAAAAATAAAGCATCCTTGTCTACTTCTCTTTTGTTGTATATGTTACATGGAAATCTTAAATATACACCCGTTAGGAAAAAGTGAAGACCCATATTGTAAAGCATGTAATTCCTTGTTTATTTGATTCTATCTAATTATCATTTGGTTTTTTATTTTGAGAGAACCTGACTGAAAGTAGTTCAAGTTCCCAATACAAAGACAAATTTTCATCAAATTTTTAATTATTTGCCAGAAGTGTCTAGGTTTGTAGAGTCCTATCTAATTTGACTTGTTGGAAAATTCTTAATAATATACAAAAGAAACACACATTTAATTTGTTTTGTTTTGTATAATTGTGTTACTTAAATATGCATAGTTTTTCTCTTCAATTTTGTATGAAATTTTGCTTACTGTTTATTATTTTGTTAAAATTTTTTTTTATCTTATTACACTTGAACGTCACCCCCCTCAAGTGAATTCCTGGCTTCGTCACTGGCAACGTGTTCCTGTTCTTCAGAGACTAACTAATATCGAACTCTCTAAAATATGCCTCTATAAGATGTCACCCATCATTACTTTTAATATAACTAGAGGACTGTCCAGTGCACCATTTTACATCCACATCCAATATACTGTAAAGAAGTCTATCGATTGAATTTAACTGCTAACCATCCCCCTAACACTTTACCAATCTACCAATCGATGGTACTGTTGAGAAACAAGCCTCCAATCACTTACCACCAAATATTATGATGTGACGATAAGTAAACAAGCACGAAGCAATTTGCAAGACCACACCAAGAATACATGGTTTGGTTAAACAAGCCTACGTCCACGGAGAGTCCAATTTCAGTACAAGTAGAAGAATTGTATCAAAAGTATACTCAACTCTCAACCCTTATACACCCAATCTCACTCAAAAGGAAATCACAAATTCTAAACAAGAATTCTCTCTCCAAGTGTCCTCTCAATAACAATGAAAGTATTGCCTCTTCTCTTCTCACCAACTCTCAACCTATAACATAGGTAACTATTTATAGAGCCCAAAACCCAATTCCTTGGTGGACAAGGATTATAATTCCTTAGAGCCCAAGACTTGTCTAACAAGAACTTTCCTTCTTTGAGACTAAGACTTGCCTACTAAGAAATTACCTAATAAGAAACAAATCTATAATAGAAGCCTAATCACAATAGGAATTTGAGTCAACCCAACAGATACTCTTTATAACTTAGTATTCATGTCTCCAATCAACCACCAAACCATCCGTGTTAACAATCCTATTCGAGTCTATAAATTAACTCCTAATTCCACCCCACATATATTAACTCCTAATTCCACCTATTTAACTTTAACAAAAGTTTCAAAGAGCCATCAGTGAAGAAGTCATTCCAACGCAGAAAACGTTCTCATGGAATAAGTCATCTCAACCCACTTCTTTTCACCAAAAACTAACAACTTAACCCAACTCAACCAAACCTATTCCCAACTTTTTTGAGGTCAAATACATGAATCTTGTTTTGGCATTTCGTTCTATCTAAGTAATGTCCTCAATCAAACCACAAGCTATGATATCTTTCCATACTATTTCAACTTATGTTACTTTTGGTCTTTCACTTCCACTAATATTACCCTCATTATGAATGATGTCACCCTTCCAAACTAGCTTACTTGTTGGTCTTTGTTGCACAAGTCTAAACCACAATGATTGATTTTCTCATTTTCTCCAATTGATGCACATTCAACTGTCTCACAAATATGTGCATTTCTAATTTCATTCCTCCTTGTCTTATCACACATCAATTGCAACACTCGCATTTCAACCATACTCACATTATTAATATGTTGTTTCTTATCCACCCAACATTGTGTCAGTGCAATAATTGTTTGTTAAATTTACCCTTCAATTATAGAGATATGCCTCCATCACATAATATGCCATAAATACTCCTTCAACCCTCTTTGTGAAAAATTGAGTCTAGGAAACAAAATCTTTACTTTTTTGGTATCTCTCTTGATCCTTGATCTTCACTACATCGGGCTTCCGATACCCATATCTTCAAGCATCTTGAAGATGATGCAACACATTTTTTAAAGAAAACACCTTAACATTACTGAAATATTTTCAAGATTCTTGTTGGCAAGGCCTTATAATACTGCATTGAAATTGGAGGACTTGAAAGGAAAGGAAAAAAGATTCAATTTATCCAAATGCATTGAAAGTTTTTACGCTAACAGTCAGCTGTGTAATACAACCCTTTTGCTTTCCTTTTCCTTCTATGTTAGTTATTATGTATAACTGCCACACAAAGCATAATAACTTCAAATCCCCTAGAATACCGACTTATCCAAAAAACAAATCCCCTAGAATACTGGAAGAATACCATTTCCTATAAAGCCACTTAACTTGCCAAACAAAGCCGCAACTCTCAATTCAACATTAATGCCATGCACAAAACAAATAAACTACTACTACTAATAATAATTATAACACAACATAATCCTTTCATAACTTACTACATCAGCCACTGCCCCTTTTAGTCCCACGTCACAATCACCCAACCAACTGCATCTCAAGCCCTCACACCATAATATCAATCTACAAACTTTGAACCAATGTCCTTACTCGTAGCATCCATTTTTATCTCCAAAAATTCACATGTATTTCAAACTAACCAACTAAAGCCTTAATCATTGCTCTTATTTGTTTTTTTTAGAACCCAAAAATTCAAAGATAACATGTAAAAACTATTAATTGCAACCCCTCCCCCTCCAAAACACACACACTTCTTTCCCACCCAAGTGACCCCAACAAATTCCTCCCCCACTTCTTAAGTTGTGTACTCCAGCTTCACTCAAATTCTTCGGCTTACATCCCTGCCCAACCTTTTTTTTTTTTTTTGACAAGTCCTTTCCATCCCCAACCTCATTCTATTTTTCTTCTACCTTTTCTTTTTTCTCCCTGGGTTTATCAGCGGGAAGTTGCAGATCCTAATTATAATACTAGCAAAACATATCCATTACCAAATGCTCATATCTAAGCCAAGCCCTAAAAATATCCGTTACTAACCGAACATCCATACCACACTAAAACTCCTGGCATACACATTGTAAGACAACATTACACCATTTCAACATGTAGCTAGCCCATCTCTTCTAACATGATTAGCAATTATAGAGGGGGGGGGGGGGGGGGGGGTGTGGGGGGGAGTGGGGGGATGTGTGGTCCATTTTCAATAGAAAGAGAACAGATATCAAGAGCATAAAAGCAAAGATTGAAAGAGTTCTGGCAAACATGATGTCCAATGAGAGCAAAGACAGACAATCATCACAACTATTATAATACCATAAATGTCAAAAAACTTAAAACCCGACAAGAACATAAAGCTCAAGACACTAACTAATTCACATTGACCCAAGGTTCTGTTACAGCCATTGCCCATAGGGGACTCAACAAATTAAAAGTTATCCTCCCATAAGACCCACAAAAATACAAGGATGTATCTTTCGAAAAGATTTAACAAACTATATTTGCCCTAATGCTCCAATCTTTCAGAACATGAACTGACCTTGAGCAGCATAGGGTCATAGACCAAGATGTTCTCAAGGTCAAGAGATGATATATAAGTTTTAAACATGTATTCTATTTCAAAACTGATATCCATTTTACTATGGGCCCCTTTGGCATGCGCTTTGTTTTTGCTGTTTTGTTTCTGCCTAAAACAGGACGAGTGTTTTGTTGAGTATGTGCTTTAAATAGAATCAAAAACACGTTTGGCAAGGAAAATCTGTTTTAAGTGTTTTTTTTATTTTTATTTTTTCTGCTACAGTTGTTGAAACACAATAAAAACACCAAATGGTGTATTCAATTTCGGCCCAAAATTTTGAAACATTTTGACACTATTCAAATCAACAGGCAGTACCAAACATGCTTTGTTTTTACAATGCAGAAACATAACAGAAAAACAAAAACAAAACGCATGCCAAACAGGCCCTATATAATCAAATAAAATTATAAACCATTAAAGCAAAGGAAAGTTATGCCAATATTGTGTAGAATGGAATAAAAAAGTTGTATGCAAACAGCTTTTTGTTCTTTCCAGTATGCTGTATGGCAAAAGTTAAATATCTGTTCTAAATAAAGCTATCATTAACAACTTTAAAGTCAGCAATTGAGTTAGCAGAAAAGTTATTAGGCCTAGAGGCAAACGAACTTGACTCTTTAAAGAAAATAGAAGGTTTTTGACGGTAGCCTGTCTACAATCAATGCATGATGCATTAATAAGAAGCATCTATATTCACTTTTATACTAACAATGAGATCTATGTTTCATTGCATGTGCCATGAAATGAAAAGTTGAAGCAAATCCCCCTACCATACCAATCATTAACAACTTTAAAGTCAGCAATTGAGTTAGCAGAAAAATTATTAGGCCTAGAGGCAAACGAACTTGACTCTTCCAAGAAAATAGAAGGTTTTTGACAGTAGCCTGTCTACATGCAATGCATGATGTATTAATAAGAAGCATCTATATTCACTTTTATACTAACAATGAGATCTATTTTTCATTGCATGTGCCATGAAATGAAAAGTTGAAGCAAACCCCCTACCATACCAATTATATATACAGCTAACAGCACAATTTCGTCATGGATACCAACAGTATTGCTTATTATAGATGCCTATGACCAAGTTATTTGATTCTCCATCTGCCATTCATTAATCTTGCCAGTTATTATATATCAGCGATTCTGACTTCCATGATAAATGAATAGAATATACCTCGATGAAAATAAACTCGATTCCTCCAATCAAATCAACCTGCTCAGCAAGAAAAGTTGGGGCACTTGAAAGAGCCACATCAGGAACTTGATAAAACATGTTTGTTAACATGCAAATAAGCTTGCTGTGAACAAGTTCTGCCCAAGAATTCCTCCTGCTAATCTCCATAAGCACCTTAATAACCTGCGCTTGGAAGAAGAGTAAATAAGATCAACTCAAAACTCAAAGAAAAATTGACACAGAGCATATTAAATGAAATACAGGAGAAGAAAGAACTGTATTCTCAACATCCTCTCTAAAATTCATGATTGAAAACTTAACCGCAAAAGGAAAAAATTATTGGCTAAGCAGAAATTATAGCACAGTGCATAAGTATTGGAAGATGATACATGACCATGAAAGATAAATTAACACAAAACTATGCATATCATTTTATTGGAAACTGTTTCCATTTCTCATTACTGTCACAAAAGGAGATGAGTTACAGCCTAGGAAGCACGGACACGCCTAAGAAGGCAAAGAATCCGTGTCAGACACGGATACGCGTCGGACACGCCCCGACACGTGTCGGACACGCCAAAAAACGTGTCTGATTTTTTTTTTTTTTTTTAAATTTTCGGACACGGCGCGGACACGGGTCCGACACGGCTTGAATTTTCAGACACGGCGCTGACACGTCACGGACACGCCAAATTTTTTTTTTCTCTCTTTTTCCTCTTATTTTCATGAATCTTCTCTCTTCCATGGATTCTTACTTTATTTTTCACTAATCCCTAATTATTTTTCTAACAAAACCCTAATTGTTTTTGCTTTTTTCTCCTTTTTTAGCCTCTTTCTTTCTTTTTCCTAGCAAAACACAAGTCTAGAAATGTTGTTTTAACAATTCAACTATAGCCCATCTCATCTCTTCATCTTTGTTCTTTTTTACTCTTCTTTCTCTTACTGTACAATTGCTATCTTTTACATGTGACTTTCTCATGATGCATTTGTATTTGGAGTAAGCTAGAATGATGATGTTTAAATGATAAGACTAGTTTTTATTCTAATGTCTCGTTTTGATTTGGTTTTATGACTTTGTAACATCGTTCTCTTATAATTATTGTTGTTGTGGAGTAGATTCAATTGTGTACTTGTGATTTATGATTTGTGAATTTTTTCTTTGTTAGGTTGATGAAAATTGAAAAATAATATTACTCTTAATTATTTAAAGTGCGACATAAAATATTATATAAAAATAAATATTTATTATTTGTCATGTCCCCGCCGTGTCCGTGTCCTAATTTTTTAGGATTTGCCGTGTCACCGTGTCCGTGTCGTATCCGTGTCCTGTATCCGTTTCCGTGCTTCTTAGGTTACAGCAATATGATTTTAGCTACCTAATCTTAAAGATATGCAAATGCCAGGACTCAAAAGAAGTCCATTTAGCTTATTGTTTCTCTTTCCCTTCTACCTTTTATTAGGAGTTCATCAACAGAACTTAACAAAGCAAACTAGCAAAGCAATCATCACTGAAGTAAAAGTCATCAACCAAATACCATAAATTGACCGAAATGACCAAGCCAACACTGCCCAAGAATGGCTCAGGTTAATTGCAAAGGTTTGAATTGAAACTCAAGCCACTTCATGTAGCTCAGATTCATCTAAAAACATTTCATAAGACCAAGGAGGAAAAGCCATGCAACCAAGTTCCAATTCTAAGAAATGGCATTAAAAATTATGAAAGCTATGCTGATACATATTTGATTCTCTACATGATACCGATCAGTTTCTAACATACATCAAGAGCAAAAAATAATGTATCCATAAATTTCCCATCCAGACAACATTTTCAATTATTCTCAAAAGTCCAAAACTCAGAGTAATAAAGAACATACAAAACATATATCTGCACAGAAAATGACATGCATATAACAGCAAAAAAGAAAAAATAATTTACCCTTATGTCAAGACCTTTTAATCTGATCCTGGAAATTTTGCCTCTATCAGAGACAAAATAAAGTAAGCAGCTTAGGGCAGAAGCCCAGATGGATTCTTCCTTCTCTTCTATCTGAGGTGCAATACAATTTTAAAGAATTAGAACATGATGCATAAGGCATAAATAGGACACCAATCAATGAACAAGAGTAATATCTGACAAGCCACGACCAATTCACGAGCTAAAATAAAATTAAAGAAAGAACAAAATCTAGACAGAGATGGTTTGACATTATTCCAAAGGAACTTAGTGGAACCTATTATCAATTGTTATAGCGCCCAGTCAAGGGCCATTTCTTGGGGCAGCGAGAAAAGCTTAGGGTATAAAGTATAAGAACGAAGGTCAAGGCAAAAAGCAGCCACCAAACGCAAATAATGTCTAAGGTCCTAAAGAATAAAAAGTTGGAAAGTAGCAAGAGAATGTCTACAACCAGGATATCAACTTCTTTAACATGTAATTTTAGTACAAAATCAGAAAATCTTTTCATCAGTACTAACCAACAGATGAACTCTTAGAAACAATAATTCAGAATGAAACTTGAAAGCTCCATTTTCATCATCACCCTTTATACATTAAGTGTGTGCGCACACGCGTGCACAGGTATCTACATTCACAAGCCAGCACACTCTCAAACAGGGGCAATTTCTTAAAATAATAATGTCAAAATCAATGAAAAATGGTGAGTGCATCCACAGGCCAAAACTCTAATTCTAATATACCCTATACCTGAATCCATCATTTATTCAAAATGATCTATGATTCTATATGGTTAGCATAATAGTATTGTTGGAGGAACCTTATCCACAGAAGTACGAGTTTTCAACCAAAAAAATTGCTGAACATAATATATAATTATATACCATAGCAACAGCACCACATCATCAATTCTGTTGCTATGTAGCCACTCCCATTATATCATAGAAATGACAGACAAAATTCACCATAAAAGGAGCTTTGAGAAAGCATCTCTCTCTGATTAGCCAATCTATGTTGCATCATATGTGAAAATTGACAGATTCATGTGATGCAGGTCTCTAATTACTTTACACAAAATCTCGAACAATTTGCCTTCTCTTTCCCACCTTCAAGACACCCCCCCCGCAAACCCCCAAAACAAATGATAAATAAATAAAAATATAACTTTAATAAATTAAGCACAATGAGCAGGTCAAGACATAGGATCTATGAGAGGAATCAAGAAAAAAAAGTTCAAAGAAATGCAGTATTCAAGCTTTGACCCCACATCCGACTTACAGTAGAATTCTGCTTCCATATCCACTACGGATTTCTAAACAATGCCTGTGCATTACTTGTAAAGCATAATAGTGAATCTGTTTAGTACTTAAATCTGTCCAGTTAAGTTCCCATTGCTGAAAACAACTCTTCCTTCAAGAGAGGTTCATCAAACTCATTTACACCTTTTGGGATAGAGTAATGCTATTTAGAGGACTCTCTCATGACAAGAGTCGTGAGCTCTCCATATTTAACCATTGGATTGAAAGACTTGTTAAATGATTCATTTGACTTTTCACAGATCTCAAAAAACTGTGTCAATCCAATAGTTAAATATGGAGAGCTCATGCCTCTTGTCATGAGAGGGTCCTCTTGATAGCATTACTCTTTGGGATATGAAATCAAGATGAATAAAGAGAGCTACGCATAGATACACAAGCTCCCACAGGCATCATCAATCTTTTAACTCAGATTAGAAATACAGTCTGGACATCTTTTATATTTTTTAGTCAGTGTTATGTCTATCCTTATGTACTCTTAAAAGAAATTGCTCTGGACTTCTATCTACATCTAATGTTCTCAATTCTCCTCACAGTCCAACCCCTAGAAAGCTTAATATTATGAATTACAATATACTAAATATGGAAGAAAAAAAAACTATTTGCTAGGTTCAAATTTCGATTGTTCTTGACAATTATTGTCATTCTTAAAAAAAGAAGCCTATGATGATCTCAGAAGCTCTATTTTAAATATACCAAAAGCATGTTTATAATGTTGAAAAAATGAAAAAGGAAGCACAGGAATGCAGTTCCTAAATCACAATCCACTGCTTCCTTAAAGGCCTTGAAGTATATAGCTTCCTTCTTCTGAAGCTTTCCGTTAATAAGATAACATCACAAACTTTTCTTCATGCTATATTTTAAAAGTTACACTTTATGGTACATATAATGTTGCTTTTTTTATTTAAATAATTTAGGTAATTCATTTCATTCGGTAACAAAACAACATTATCAATATTGCTTTAATTGAAGCTTTCTGGGGGGTGGGTGGGTGGGGGAATATATATATATATAGGATATATTCTATGAATCCAATAATACTACAGAATGATGGATAAATTTTACCTGAACAAGATGAAGAAGAATCTCATATAGAATGCCTATAATCCAGACCTCAAAATTATTGATAGCCGAGGAATTGTCCATCTTCTTAAAATTATCTCCCTTTCTCTTTCCTTGTGTTGCAACTTGTGCTTCATTGTCAAAATAAGATTCTTGAAAATAATCTTCTTCAATTGCAGAACTATCATCGAGTATAACTGGCTCCAATAGATGAGCATGAACCCCAAGATTTAAGATCAAGTCAAAAGCACGAGCCTTTGAAACCGAACTTGAAGAACTAAGCATTTCCTGTAAAAGGTTGCATATAACATAAGAAGCTTTAACCACATCGTCATCACAAGAATCAAATATGTAATTGATGCGACACCTCAAGCATGGACAGTGTGAGAGGAGCAGCAGTCCCAGAATCCAAAACGTACCTACAAAACATAATTTTGCAATGACCTACCATAATCAAATTTAGGAAACCTTTAACTTATCAAAAAAAAAAGAGAGAAAGAAGATGAAGAAGAATTTGGATGACACATTAAATCAACAAGCATGGTAAAATAATGCCTGTACCCTGTTGCATGCTTGAGCATTGCTCAATTTAAATTGGCACCTATTAGCTCATTAAAACTTTATGTTAGGTCAATTTGTTGCCCAGATCATTATGTAAAATGTCAAAAACCAAAGCCATCAATATTGACTCTAAATATATCCTGAAAGAAACACCAATCATTCCAAAAAAAATTGCTTGATATATTAACATCTAGAAAGATAGCAATTGAAAAGAGTGAAAGTTTGTTGATATCCATAATAGAGAAAAGTTGAATCTCATTCACTGCGCATCAAATGGTCGTTAAAAGATTATGGTAGGATTTACAACAAACGGAAGGAAGTTATCTTAAAACTCAAACCACCAATGTTGATAGATTGGGGAGACATGATATGCGATTTATGCACAACTGGTGGAGCACCAATAACCAATTCAGAGAAAACAGAACAGCATGTGCTTTCCTTTTTCTTTCCGTAGGAGAATATCAAGGATAAAAACATATGAAGCCAAAATCACAGCAATATCAAGAAGTCATTTTTCAAGATTGAAAACACTATCTAGCCTCTGGATACTATATCCATGATAGTCACCAAATTTTTTATATGCACAAACAGGTTTATATGAAATTATGTACAGTTACTAAGCAGTGATAGCCATACACATACAAACGCGCGCACACACAAAGAACAGGAGATTTAATTAAAAAAAAAAAAAAAAGATATCCATTAATAATGGAATGAAATAATACGGCAAACAAATTTATCGAAACATACATGTCAATAACAAGTTTGATCAGAACGCTCACAGCCACATCCATTGATGGTTTTCCACTGTTGTTACTTAACTTAGACGAGACTGTCATGAGATTTGCATTTGAAGGAGGAGTTTCTGAGCAAACTGCAGCAATAACCTCACATACCTCAGCAGGATTCAATCGCAAAGGTTGTTGCTCACTGATACAAATTAATACATTCAGTGAGAGAGAGAGAGAGAGAGAAGCAAACTGTAAATCCTAATTTCTAACAAAATAAACGACACTCATAAAATGAACACAATCAGCTGAACTGCCCCCATTGCTATGCTGATTAACTAAAACAAAAATGCATGACAAGGCAGTTAGATAGAAGGCCATAACCAAGCAGAAAACCGCAACTAAAATTATTTATACAAGTATAACAATCAAAAAACCATGATGCCTGAGTATCAATATGGGATACCGGAGTTGGAAAATCACAGTAAATCTTAAAATTTATTTCTAATAACAGCAATAAGTCAATAACCAAATAACCATTTGAAAGCACCATTGGGAATATGATGATGAGGTCCAAAAACAATTTCACAATCCTGACATAAAATTAAAGATACCACGGGGAGAATAATAGAATATAGGCTCCTCCAAGAAATCCAATCAATTGGAAGAAAACATTTATGTAATTTAGGGACTAATAATGTCAAAACCGCATCAGAACATTACCATCAGACAGAACGACATAGTTATGTAATTAATGATGAAAAGGTTAATGGTACTCCATTATTTAACTATGAATAATATACCAAAAATTGGGAAAACTATAAGTTATCACATCAAGAGGATAGCAATTGGAGAAATTCTCATTGCGTCGTACCTGTAATGACGATACTGGAAAAGTGGTCGAGCACGTGGCCGGAAGGTGCTCACAGGAGAATCTTTCCTGAAATAAGAAACAAGTGATTATCAAAACAGTCATTAACAAAATTTTCATATCAATTCTTTTAAGCAAACATATTCAACAATCTACAGCATCCAACGAATTGTTTCAGTGCAACAGCCATAATCTGCTTCCCAATTGGCAGAAAATTCATTGGAAGTAAGGTTTCATGCCATGTTTATGAATCAATGTCATGATTTGTACGTCCATAAGTTAATTAACCCTCTACCAATCAATTCCTCACCCAGAGAGACTGAGATTAATTAGAAGTTCATGCTTAAAAGCTCCAAGAAATTGAAAAAAAAAGAAAGAAAAAAAAATGAGAACGAAGAAAATATATCAGTGGTTTAAAGTTCGATAGACCACATAAAACAATTAGACGACAGTAGAACAGCACCTATAAACCAGACCTAGTGATCAAATTCAGCCTGTCCTGGAACCCAATCAGCCATAATGCAAATGTTTTCTTCATAAAAAAATAAAAATGCCTTGTTCATATTTTTTACTGCAGAAAGGAGGGTTCTATTTAAATTTTTCATCAGCTTCTTTTCCAGTAATATGGCATCATTCCAACACAATCCAGGCATGCTTAGAAGTTTGTTGCACAGTTTCAAGGATTCCCGGGATATTACTATATTAGAAAGAGTGAGATTGTTCTAGTTGGAAAGGTAGACAACATATCCACTCTAGCCCGCATTTTAGGTTGTCGTATGGGGGCCTTCCCAATGTCATATTTGGGTTACTGTTTGGAGCATCATAGAGGGTGTTATTTACTGTAAACCAAAGGTGGAGAGGTTCGAAAAAAAAGGCTAGCTGGGTGGAATAAGCAACATCTTTCAAAGGAAGGTCACCTTACTCTAATCAAGAGTACACCCTCACACCTTCTGTTCTTCTAACATAGTTTCTCTCTCCATTCCAAATTCCCTCCTCCGTCGTAAAGAAGATTGAGAGGCTGCAAAGAAACTTCCTGTGGGAGGAATAGGAGATGAATTCAAATTCCATTTGGTGAATTTTTGGAGAAGATTTGCAGACCTCTTCAAAATGGAGGATTGGGTGTAAAGAAATTTAACTTGTTTAACCAAGCCTTGATGGAGAAATGGCTTTGGAGATATGAGGTGGAGAGTAACAGATTGTGAAGGAGAATTATAAAGAGAAAAGTTGGAGAGGTAAGAGGCGGGTGGTGCTCCAAGGAAGTGAATACCCCAGCAGGAGTGGGCTTTTGGAAAATATTCGTAAAGGTCGGAATGAAGTTCTAAACATGTTTGGTTCAAGGTGAGAAGTGGGAGACACATCCGATTTTGGGTGGATGTTTGGTGTAGATACAGGCATCTTGCATGCTTATTTCCGAGACTATTCAGGATTGCAGTACACAAGCAGATCATGGCGGCCAACTGTTATTGCCTTGATAATGGGAGGGTGACATTGGATGTGCAGTTAAGGAGGCAAATTCAAGACTAGAGGATATTACGGCGTCTTTGGTTTACTATATAAGCAGAATGTGGATAGGGAGGGTGATGAGGAATGGAGTTGGGTGGGATCCAGCCATGGAGAATTCGTGGTGAGATCTTTTTATAAGGTGTTGCAGGGTGATCAAGCAGCAAGTTTCTTGTGGAATGCAGTCCGGAGAACAAAACTCCCTCTCAAGGTGGCCTTCTTCGGATGTATAGCAGCTTTGGAGAGGATTTTAAGTTTTTAACACCTAATTAAGAATTTGAGAGGCGACAAATAGTGATTGTCATCAGTCAACTATTCCTTAATTAGGGATATATCAATTATTCCTTAATTAGGGGCAGAATCACTGCTTTTCATATACACTGCTTTTCATATATTGTTGCTTTCCTTATTTTTTGTTCTTTAGATCATTATAAATTCAGATTATAGTCACACTTTGAAAACATAATAAAAGAGTCTATTTCTCTCCTCTTTCTCTAAGATTTCTCTCTCAACTTAGCCTATATTCTTCACGGTGATCAACTGGTGTTGCATGTGCAAGAGGAATGAATCACCTTCTTTTGCATTGCCCATCAGCTAAGAATATTTGGGCTATACTTATTGCAGTCTTTGGGGTACAATGGATTTTGCTGGCTTCTACAATGGGCATACTCGAGTCTTAGAGGAGTGTATGGTGGGAGGACGAATTCAAGATGCATGGAAGGCAGCTTCTCTTTGTATTTGGAGGGGCTTGTGGTGTGAAAGAAATAGGAGATCCTTCGATGGTGTGGAAGCTCCGATGTAGGTGATAAAGCATTATATTCTGAGTTTTTTTTTTGGGGGGGGGTGGGGGTTGTAAATCTATAGAAAATTTTGCAGATATTGTGGACGGTTTGAGAATGTAAATGTGTACTCTTTGTTGTAGTTGTTCTTTGGGTGTGCTCCCCTTTGGGCGTTTTAATGAAATATTACTTATAAAAAAAAAGGAGATGGCATAATGGTAATTTGGGAGTTGGTTTTTAAATAGAACTAGGTGTTTGGTCACCGGTATTTTCAAATATTATTTATTGTATTCTAACAAAATTTTCCTTTCTTGTTTGGAATGCATTGAAACCAATTTACAATTTAGAAATTCCTTATTTATCAGGACTTCCTAAATATGCAAGTTAGTCATCCAAGTAAGAAGATAAAATCTGATTATATGAACACACACACATTAAGGGCCTATTTGATTCAGTTCTCTTAAAATAGATTTCAAGTACTTCGAAAACAAAAAACAGTTTTGAGAGAATGAAAAAAGACAGTTCTCCAAAATCAGACTATTTTTTTAGTTTTCAGAAATTTGTTTGCAAAAAAATGTCAACACAAATGAATTTCCGAATTGTTTCTGTTTTTCAATTCTTTGAGAACAGAAAAGTACACTTGGAAACCTGAACCAAGGAGGCTATAATTCTCTACAAGTTCTGTAGGTGTTTTGAATGACTAGTAAAAAAAGTTTGCACACTTTTAATGGTGAGACCCTATTGATCTCTTATAGCTGGAACTTCCAATATAGTGCGACTTTTATGGTTTATCTTCTATATCTTCTTATTTCTCCTCTTAATATTTTTAGCATTGCTTAGCATGCCTTTTAGCCACAACTAACTTTTAATCTTTTTTTTGGCCCACCCTGCTACTTTTAACCCAAAAAATTATGGGCTGCAGTTATGCATTGAAGAAGTATAATTTCCCTTATTTGTTTGGACATATTTCATTTGAGAAGTGAATGAATATTCAAGCGAGGAGAACAATAGTGGTAGTAATTGGAAAGAAACTAAAAAATGATAAAGCAATAAATTGAGTAAGAACTATGAAGAACTTGCCAAATTTGATTAGGGCCTGACTTAGTGCGCTTAGATGCTGTAATTGCTCTCAAGTGGGCACGAGCAGAGGCAGAATTGGTGACAGTTGTGAGCAATGAAGGCTGCACCAGTTGATCAAGATAAGGCATATCAGCAGTCCCGTATTTTCTCCAAGGTTGGCCTTTTATTTTAGCTTCCACATCCCCTACAAGAAGAGCTGCTGCACCTACTTCGAGAAAATTATGTGCACTCACATTTTGGGGATTCAAACCACTATCACTGCATGTTTGAATGTTTAAGCAATACAATAAACCACGATGGTAAATAGCCAAATCAAACTTCAAATTGTAACAAAGCAACAATTACCAAACAAAGGAACATATAAAAATCAATTACCCTTCAGTCGAAGCCAATGATGATGATTGGTCCCCACACCAGCGCCATTTCAGAACATCAAGGGCTATGAAATCAAGATCATCCATTCCATCAACGTTTTCAGCAATTGGCGAGTTTGAAACAGGTAAAGCAGATGGCTCCTTGTTATCTGAAGACTCCTTACTATTTGCAGGGCTCAACTGGGAATTGAAGGATCTGCTCAACAAGCATGACAATGTAGGAAGTGATTGTCTTGATGCAGGGGGAGCTCCAGCAAAGGCTGCTGGTTGGACTAACCTTCTTGGGATATGCTGAGCAACTAGAGAACGAACATAATTTAATGACTTCACAAGTGGCCCCGATCCAAAACTTGACACAGGCAAAGGAGATTTATTTGTAGATGTTGCTGACGCTCCAGATTGTGGACTCGAAGATTGTGACCGTGGTGACAATCTTCGGTTTGGGCTAATATTACAATCAGAAATTATGCTCACACAAAAACGATCAATCTGTTGTAATGTCTCCTCACTGGGTTTATATCTGCAACAAGTAAAAGCGCATGTGGACTCATAAGAGGAAAACTCAATTAGTGAAGTTATATATGTCTGTGTGTAAAAAATATACGAAACAGATAAAGCAACACAGCAAAGTATCAACCTGTCTGTTCTAGACATAGCAATGACAAGCCTGAATATTCCAGTTGACTCCTCGTTCAAGATCTTCTAAGAAGACACATTTACTCAACTAAACAATGATTCACCATGAAATTTCTGGACTAAGCACTATTCATTTATCCATCACACAAAAAAAATTCAAAAAAGAAGTGAATGGCGTGATAGTTAACTTCGTAGTATAGGAGGGGGGTCCATGATGGGAAATCATCAAACAGGAAACCCAACACTACAGATACATGGGAATGCACATGCAGAGAGGAAGCTGCCTTACCATCAAGGGCAGAAATTATCTGTAGTTATGGACGATCAAACTCACCTTTTAATTAAAATGCATCAAGTTAATCTAAATAAAACTCATCTTTTCTCTGACCACAGAGAAGAATAAATCGCAAGCCAGTGTCTCCACGTCTACTTTATTCGGTGTCCAACTATTTTACATGGACTTGAGTACTTGTGCTATGTGCAAGCATATATCCAAGCGTCATACATGTCAAATCCCAAAAAACGTTAATATTTTTAAAATTCTTACTTTTTAATATTTTTAGTTTACTTTCTATAGAAAAACGTTTTTTTGTAACATAATGCTCAACATGGGCATTTCACTTGTCTTGAAGCAATAATACAAAAATTGAATTATTCAATATGTTTTGTAGGTGCATGTCCAAACAAAAGTGTTGGGCACATATTTGATATGCTTGTCTGAGTATTGTATGCTGAAGTATTTTGCGTCCAACAGGGTACTTCAATTACTTTTTAAGAGTCCATGTAGTATAGATGCTAGTTAAAATGCCCCATCCAAAAGAGCGGATGAAACAATTTATAAATGAAGCATTCACCAAGAAATTATAAAAGATAATACTCTAGTTTCTCCCAAAAACTCTACAAAATAATAATAAGTCCTCGTATTTCAGATTAAAAAATAAATAAAAATGAGTTTTACTTTTACATGCTATACTTGAGATCCCAAATGGCAGACTTCACCCTTCAAAAGACTTATTCTACTCCTCTCCCCAATTGCTCCAACCAAAAAAAAAACAAAAACAAATAAAAAAAATGCCACATGTCACACATCCATAACTCTTCTCCCAACTCCATATCCTCTCCAAATCATGATGCAATGTAGGAGCAATTTCTTGATACAATCTTTAGACAATTTTTAAATGAAGCATTCGCCAAGAAATTATAAGAAGACAATACTCTAGTTTCTCCCAAAAACTCTACAAAATAATGAGGAACCCTCATATTTTAGAAAAAAAGAGTTTTACTTTTGCATGCTATACTTGAGATCCCAAACGACAGACTTCACCCTTCAAAAGACTTGTTCTACTCCTCTCCCCAATTGTTCCAACCAAAAAAAAAAAAACAATAAAAAAAAATGCCACATGTCACACATCCGTAACTCTTCTCCCAACTCCATATCCTCTACAAATCATCATGCGATGTAGAAGCAATTTCTTGATGCAATCTTTAGACAATTTTATATTTATTAATAATGTAATCTACTTATTCTATGGATAATGGATTCATTTAGTTGTGTTTTATTTTTTTCACACTTTTCAAAAATTCTAGCATTACAAGTAACGTATCATTGCCTAATGCCTGGTATTGATCCAATATGATGCAATTTCGTGGTCTTGTTGTGCCCCGAGTCAATGATTGACACTGTGACTTTAAGACTCAGTGAAAATAGTCCAGTCTCTCGAGAAATCAACAGAAAATGTCCCAAAAGCCACCAGTGACGACAACAAGAGATGACATTATCACCCTAATCCTGTCTCAAATGGAATCCATAACTTAAGATACCTACCTTATGTGTATAAATATCATCAAACCCCTATATGGGTGTATATTATAATGCAAGAAAAAAACAGCTGCTTTTAATCATAGTCGGTGCATTATTGTCATTCTTTTCGATTTCCCCAGGATGTACAGCTCTCATTCGAACAAAGAAGGGGAGAAATGACATTTAAGGATCACTATACCTAAAGAAAAAGGATGCAAAACCTCTTCATATCAAGCATAAAAAATGAATTGAAATTACGTAACAAGATTCCTTTTATCTCATTATTTTTACTATATTTCAACAGCTCATGTACATTAATTATTTAATTCTATTCTAAGCCCAACCTGACCATTTTAAATGTTGAATTCTATTCAAACTCTTTATTGCAAAAATAGAGTTGATCAAGTTATACCTAAGATCAGTGCAATACTGCTCAACACCAACCAACTAGCACAAACCATAGTAGAAGAATAATCTCTATCATCTAATGGCTCTTTATACTAGGGCATCAACAATTGCAACCAATTAAAAGAAATGGGACTTCTAGAAATAATGGTAAGTCCTTTCAGACAAACAAGGAATGATTGGTGGCGCAAACTAGTAAAAATGAGCACCATAAAACATAAGAGTTGGCCGATTCATCAAGTTTGCAGCATGAACTCAACTGTTTTAGCAATTTCAAATACAGTGAGGAAAAAAAGCAAACCAATCTATCACAAGGAAGACCTACCGTAGAAGGTACCGTTTCAAAAGTGCCACACACCTTGCAACTACTGCTGGACTGGTGCAAAACAAAACAGAAAGAAATATGCATCAGTTGCCAAAAAAAAAATATCACAACAAACATTGTTACATAAAAAGATAAATTGAAATTTTAATTAGAAAGTAACAACGAAAAGTTCACATTCACAAACAAGAACCATAACATATATTTATTGCTAAGACAAAAAATAAGAATTAATCCAATAATTTAGTAATCTTTGGAGTAATTTTTAAACTTCTCTCTTCACCGCCTCATACTTAACAGACATGGTACAAAGTTAAATATAGTAGATGTAAGCCAGGCAATTAAGCGGCTTTATGTGGGACTGAGTCGGGTTAAAAATGGGTGGGCTAGAAAGGGTTAAATTTATGAAGCATGGATACTTCTACAAAAGCGATGTATCAGCATCATATCAGTATCTAATACCAATACTCCTCGAATACTCACGAACACGTACGTATCTAGTACCTCCTAAATGAATCCATAATTTGAACACACTTTTTTTATTTGGAATACATCCAATACTTGTCAAGCCCACGTATCTGATACTTCTCAGACACTAAGGGACACATGTCTAACAAGCCTTGAACATCAAAAGACAACTTTTTTATAATAATAATTGTTAGGAAAAGCATAACAAGGATTCCAAACATTTAGACTTTTTTCAGAAACGAACGGTTGATAGAGAATGAAAATATATCATATTTAATTAGTCCAAAGTTTATGTCCAAACAAAAAACCTCTCAACTTGTTTGTCACAAGGACGTTAGTAACAATATAAATAACATGACATACAATGATTTTAAATTCATATATAGATACATCATTTTATTATTTATATCTACATCTAAATAGCTATAATCATGTAAATTCAACATAAACCAACTCAATTTGAATATATATTTTATGCATCTATAATTGGAAAAAAAAGTAAAAAAAAAAAATAGAATTTTAGTTCATACACTTCTGTCTTGGCTGTGTGTTGGAATTGTATGACTTAAAGCCATTTTTTTATTTGATATTTCAATAAATAAGATTCTATGGGTGTTAATTATCACATTCTATGGGTGTTAATCTTGTATTAATTAATTCATCAGATGGATTGGACCCACAGGTTACGCTTTTTTATGATTTATGTGCAATGATAAAAACTCATGTACATGAGATATAAATCATAAGTACATTCCAACCAGTAGATTTATTCACATTTAGAGATATAATTAGGCATTCTGTCTACAAGGCTGTTAAAAAATGACCTCTATATGATAGGATAACTTATCTCGAATATTTGAATAGCTCTCTCAAGGTTAATAAGTCAGTGTATTCAGAACATATTGAACTGGATCATTAATAAGAATATTTTATGTAAGATTGTCGTAGTTGATATATTTCTTATCATTGCCAATGGCGGAAAAATATCAATCCAAAGAGAATAATGAACTTGAGTATCTATTCACGACAACTACTTCAATTTACCCATGAGTGAGATCTTTTCTATCAAAACCTTAATATTTTGGTAAATGACATTAGAGGCTGGGGAACAAAAATTCTCAAGATGGAATTCACGTAGTATATTATATTGTGGTTTAATTTAGTTTGATCGCAGAAATTTGGATCTGGTAATTTTGATTCTCTATGGATACTCTTACTGAAGTTGCATTACATGTAGTCTCTGTGGATGATATTATTCTTATTTAAACAGAGTAGGCTCGTAGCATCTCACATGTATCTTAAATCCAAGTTAACTCGGGCTACTAAGCCTTGTACCAGATAAGTAGATAAGCTACACAAATAACACAACTAAGGCAAGGAAAAAAATTAATAACTCATAATAAAGATTCAATATACAAAATAATAGTGTGAAGGCAACTGCAAGGCATGCTTATCAATGAAATTATAGGTGTAGATATAGCAGTGTATCTAGTAAATTAAGGCCTTAAAACAGTAACCATCAAGGTACATCATTAGCAAACATAAACTGCAGATACCTCCGCTCCCTCTCTGCAAGCGTATGTTCTAAAATCACACTGTAAGCCATGTCAGTTGTTGTATATCCAGCCAGATAGTCCTGCCATTCAGAAATAAAGTTAAAAAATTTGATAGACAAATTGCACATACAGATAGTAATTAGGAGGATGCAAAATTCTACAAGCATATCTTAAATCATATAAATATTAGGAAGCCACCTCAACAGTGCCAAGACATTTAACTTTAATAGGGATACGTGGCAAGCAATCTTCATAACCAGTAAACACATCTTTTTTATGCTACGAACATTGTTAAGTTTATACTGACTATGAAAGTTTGAAGCATAAGACCCCATCGAGTCAAGAAATATTCAGATTGAAAGCATAAACACAATTGCCAAAAGCGTGCTTTTGAGTCACCAACTCAATTAAAAATAGGTGTGAATCAAGCGGTTCAGCCTCTGCAATTGAGAACCAAGTCCAAAAAACAAGCCGGGCTGACCAACTATATTGTTCCTCTCTCAAAAACCTTTCTTTTCTTAAATCGTTTGCACCGGCAGCTAAACAAGCAACCCATAAAAACAAGTGACTGATTTACCAAGTTTATACATGTGTGGGTGTATTATAGTGCAAAAATCTAGGACAACAATCATGAGTCCCACTCCCAGCCCAAAATCCCCTACAGCAAATCCTCATCCCTTCATGTTACATTCTAAATTTTGCTTGACAGTGAGCTGCAGCATTCAGTGGACGATCTGAAGTGGTTAGTTTCACTTACGTTTTATCTCTTTTTTTGTTCTCTGTTCGTCACTCTTTCCCTAATTCTTACTCTTTCTTCTTTCTATCTCTCATACTACACTTTCTTTATATCTTTTGCTCAGCAGCAACCAATCACCGAAAAACTATGGGCCTGTTTGGTTCAATTTTCTGAAAATAGTCTTTTATAGTTCTCTATTTTCTGAGAACTGTTTCTAGAAAAATGAACCACCAGGCCCTAAAATTCTCATGACAAGCAGAACTGCAGGTTAGCTTCTCCATCAGTCACTCCTCTCTTCTGTGCTCTACTACTCTTACTCTTGCGCCTCCATTTTTTATCATAGTCTTGGTCTCTTGGAAGCGTATTCACTCATTTGATGACTTAATCTAAATTTATTCTTGAAATTTTAAGGGTTTGAAATCTAGAAATTAAGATATCAGAACCTAAAATAAACATTTGAATCCTTTAATCTCAATGAACATTGAGCTTTTACTTTACCTTTACCTGGGGAAAAAAATGAACATTGAGCTTTATGTCAAAATTATCCACTCATTTAATGCATGAAAAATACTTGTTTCTTTCATTTGGAGTTTGGACACTCCACTAATATTAAAGTATCACAGTAGCAGTTGAAAGTTTCTCCACGTTTAATATTCTTATTGGGCCATTCTGTGTTTCTCATTTTGTTCAAGAAATGTACTATGAGGTTTCGATTTGGAGTTGTATTAACTTGATTGGGTGCTTTTACTTATCAAAAATAAATAAATAAATAACATGATCGGGTGCGTTACCATTAGGGGAACTGTTTCAAGCTTTTTAGTGGCTTGCTCTCTTATGCACATCGGTATGCATTATGCACATTAAAAAAAGAAACAGTTACTGTCATTAATAAGTTGCTATATAATCTTGCATTAATTATGTGACTACATTAAAGATTTGAATTTGCACAACTTAATTCACTTTCTTCTGCGAGTTCACAATTGTAATAGTGTGTTTCCGAAGTTCGTTGTCAATTGTTGTAGGATTGATTTCCAAATGTGTTCATCCAACCAGAAATTGACAATCCACACAAGAAAAGCTTACCCTGCATGGGAAGTGGCATCATGTGAGGGATGCACCCAGGGGTGGAGCCAGGAATTTTGATTTGTTGGTTTGGTGGGGGGATACTAGTATCATGTAATTAAACTTTAAAAAAATTATAAACAAATTGTAATATAATTTTCTTTATAATATTAGTCTTAGTGTGTGTGTGTGTATCCTGAAAAAATGAGAAAAATGCAACCTAAATAAATAGATGAAATTTTGATATGAGAAAGAAAAACATAGAAAAGAGGAATCAAAAAGTAACAGGTAAAAAAAAAAAGAGGTAAAGAAAAAGTATTGTCAATTTTCCTAGAAATTGTTTTAATTTTTCGAAAAATCAATTTCTGGGAAAAAGTTTTGAGTGCTTTGATTCCACTTTGAAAAGGATATATCATTATTACCTTCATGAAAGATTAAAAAATAACCATTTTTAACTAAACAAAGTCTCGCAATATTTAACAAACCATGATTGTCAGGATCAACCCAAAGAAGTACTTTATTAATTTATACAGTGAGTGGTTATAGAATTTTTCATTTAATAAGTGACAATTAAAAATATTAGCATATACTACTCTTTATTGTTGCTGCCATTCTTGCCACCTTGCTCTCACAACACTTTAGTTTCCCTTCTTTCCCAATGCTCTACAAGACTTGTTGATAGAGGTTATTATATCATTCTAGATATTTTTATTGTAAACATCATCTTACAAAAATGTATGAGAAAAAAGGTTCATGCATTTTTATTAAACATTTTTTTGCTGATAAGATTGTATTAAAAAGCGCTCAAAAGGGGAATGCATCCCGAAAACAAAGAAGGATCAAATAGGGCCCTTAGCCTCTCAATATGTCCAAAAAATCTATTAAACATGAGGGGACATTAGTATAATTTTCTCCTTTTTCCCTTTTGAATCCATAAATGGATACTATACCTATATGTAAATGAAGTAACGAGTTGTTGCAGTAAAGACTACAATAATAATAAACTTACATTTTTCACAAGATTTGGGCTTTCAAAAGTATGGCTAAAAGGGTCGCTGATATTTTGTATATCTTTCAAGGGAACACAAGTTAAATTTATTTTGAAACTCTCTACTTTTGGGTTAATAAATAAGTGTTGAAAAAAAAAATTTTGCGGGGTGGTGGGGGGCAATTGGAATTTCTAGTGAATTTTGGGACCAATACTTGCCCCTAGTTCCACCCCTGGATTCACCCCAAATGAAAAAGAGGATTTTTCACTTCTAAACCATTCAAATTTCGGTCAAAGGTGGGGAAATTAGCATGATAAACCAACACCTTGTTGGAAAGAAGAGCAAGATTCAATTCTTCCAAATGTAACATTTTGAATGGAGGAGACCTCCAGAACTCTAATAATTCAAAACGAAGAAATTCTATGAGTTTTACAACACCCACTAGACCATGAAGCCTTTCAGGCTCAAACATTTACTTATTGGAAAGCCTATTGGATTAATACGTCAAGGATACGTCACAGTGTAATTTATGTCATGTCGTGACGCATCAGGGGATTCAACAAGACCCTTGGGTCTTTTTTTCCACAGTTTGATCCCTTGTGCGACATTTCAAAGTATGTGAGACTGTTTAATGTGCATTCTATATTTGGTTTACTCATAAAGTTGGTCTTATTGCGCCGTCAAGAAACAAAAGCAAACTTCGTTGTTGTCCCGACTGTGCTACTGGAGGCTCCAGCAAAGCCAGCTCATATACTCAGTTGTGGATCGAGAGGCTAAAGTCAAAAACCAAGTAATAGTGGTTCCCAAGGAATTCATTACAGAAATGTTTCAATTAACCTCATGTGCCGACCCTCTATGATCAGCATACTTTCTTTCCACCACTCTATCACAAACTATCGCTTTCCACCACATACCTCCGTGACCACTTCCCAAGCAAGGTCTGATTAAATAAATTTAAGAGAAATGAGTATTTTTATCAAACTACCAAAAAAATGGGGCTTATACGAAAAAGATATGAAGGCACACAACGAGGCATCTAAATTGAATCTCTTTGGAAAGAAATTTTTTGTCAAATTTATGATTAGAATAAACAAAATCGGTGGACTACCTGTGTATCTGGATGGAAATACCTATGAAGTTTTACAATCCCTAGGCCTTTATGCAGCTTAGGTGGAAAGCAAATAAGGCCTCCTTCTTAGGGAATGGGGGATGTGATAAGAAATGCTCAATCTCTCATGTTCTTACAACTTTTGCAGATCCTCTTCAGAAATTGTTTTTAAGTTATGCTAATGATTTAAAGTATTCAAATTCCTTTTGCCTCAAGAAACACAAACACCCCCCCACCCCCCCGGCGCCAACCATCCATATAACCCTTTTATTTTATTGTTTCGTTGAAGAGAACTCTATTCAATCTTTCTTTCATGGCCACAATTCTTTCTGGATAAGAAATATTTCTCCTTTATGATCATCTTCCCTTGATCCCACGAGTTGTTGTTTCTATTGTGTTGTTTATACAGGATTTTACATCACAGGCGTGTGTGCTTCCAACCGGTCCCTTGGACACACATTTCAACCAACACATATTTTGCATTCAATCCTTTTTGGGTGGTTGGATAGTTGGGTGTCCTAGCAGTGACACAAGGCCTTGTCACAAGTTCAGTGTTCCTATTTCTTTTTGCCACCTGTGGTCCAGTACAGCTCGTTCAGAAAAGATTATAACTTATGAATCCTAATAATCAATAACCATCCCCATTTTTCTTGCTTAAGAAAATAAAACAATAATCATTTTGTTCAGCTGTTCAGCAAAGAAAGAAAGAACAAAGATCTCGAGGGCTTGGTAGCCTGGTAGGATCCCTCACATCAGCAGGTCTTTTACCAAAAAGCTGCAAAAAAACTTTTCAATAAGCTATTTGATGAGATATTGTTTTTTCCACAAGTGACCATGATATCTTTCTATGGGATTGTGTAAACTCTTTGATATTGAGATTATGGCAATTCAAATTAATATCTAACAGTTTTTATTTATTAAAAGAAATCCTAATTCAGATTTATCGATATGAAATGTTTACGAATTTTTTTTGGAATTCAAATTAATATCTAACAGTGTTTATTTATTAAAAGAAATCCTAATTCAGCTTTATCGATATGAAATGTTTACAAATTGTTTTTGGAATTCAAATTAATATCTAACAGTTTTTATTTATTTAAAAAAACATCCTAATTCAGCTTTATCGATATGAAATGTTTACAAATTGTTTTTGGAGACTTTTATGACTTGACAGGGATTTTAAACTATATATGCCTATTCGATGGACTGGCATAATTTTTCTGCCGCACGAGTAAAGTCTATGATTGTTTGAAAGCGCCTCGAGATTCAGGAACTTGAAGGTGCAAAAATAGAGAAAACTTAGCGGCACTCCTTTGATTCACCACTGTAAAACTCAAAAGAGTGGCAAAAAAGTGGGGTGCAACATCCCGCTTGCCTTAGCTTCTCTAAGTATCCAGAAACATTTCTGGAAGCTCTCTAACAAAGAGACAAATAGTCAATTTTGAAAGAAGTTATTGTAACCTCTTTTCGATGGGAATCAAATCCACAGATGGTGGTCAAGACTCAAGAACTTATTTTATTATGGAATATCACTTTGAATGTTAGTTACTTATTTTGTTATGGATTTTAAAGGTGATTAGGAAGATATGGAGTTGAAGGATTTTTTGCAATGTCAATGGAGGCTATGAAATTATGACGGAAGAGATGGAGATGGCAATGAAGATAATGGGAATGATTGGTTAACTCGAGGCCTACCCAGACAAAGAATAGAAGATGAGAATGTTCTTATGAAAACAATGAAGATAATGGTAATGATTGGTTAACTCGAGGCCCACCCAGACAAAGAAGTGACGATGAGAATGTTCTTATGATACTGACTAGTGGATTGTAATTTTTGTCTTCTTATTTTTTCAATTTAGAGAAGTGTGTGTGTTTAATATTATGGATTGTGTATCATCTTTTTAAGTTGGAGTACTATGTCACTTTAATTTGTTGTGTTTTGACTCTTGATGTTCAGAACTATTTATGTTTGTGTTGCGCATTGCATATTGAAACTTCTGAAGTTGATTTGTGTGATTTTATATGACAATCTTACATTTGTTATTATAAAAGAGGAGGTTATGTTAAATATGAGGGCCATTTATGTGTCAATCTCGTAACTATATTATATTTTTACTTATCCAAAAAAAATATAATAACTATATTATATTTTTTAGCCTTTCACAAGTTTGAAACTTTTATTTATAGGCTTGCTTATGTTGATGTAGTTTCCAGGGATATAGATAAAAGCCTTTATAGTGACACAGCCTCTGTGATGGAAGAAGCACTTCTCATTGACTCATATGATGTTATGGCTTTTAATCTTCTGTAAGGAACAAGTTATGCTTTTATTTAAAAGCAATTGCATCAGTTCTTCCCTTTCTCTTCTAAGTATTTCACCATTCTAATAAAATTTGTTGATTTAAATTGATGATACCTTGGCTTCATAGGTAAAAAAATGATAGTTTGAAAATATTTATTTTAAATTTCGGTAGATTAGATGATAACAACTAGTTTATTCATCCTTTATATCTAAACTTGAATGGTTAAATTGATTTTACCTATTGTTTTGATATTAAATTATTCTAAATGTCTTTAAAAATATTGCACAGAAATGCTAGAAAATTTTAAGAATTGTTTTTCCATCTTTCCTAGTATTACTGAGTTTATAAGTTATTATATTTATTTATTTATTATGCAATTGACACAACTGTCCAACTTTGGTTGATAAGCTGGTTGCATCGGGGATCCATGACCCGTTCATTTTCTGGTTCAATGAACAGTCTGGTTTTCTAAACATCTATCAAAAAGAAAAAGAAAGCACTATTTACAAGACTTATCACTCCTAAAAAAACAAAGTTAAGCTGTAAATACAAGTTCAATGTCCAAGAATTGCCAAAATTGGCAACAATTTTATCGCATGGATAATAGTATAATACTAACTTACCATAACAAGATCATAACTCATATGGAAGAGTGACTAAATGCCTAAAAGCATCTAACATGTAATTGGGTCACACAACTATCAACCAAAGTGCCCGAGTTAGCAAAACCACATCATTTACACTCAAACTAAACAAAGCTGCTAAATCATAAAGTAACTAACTAAATTCCAAAGGAACGTCCAAACCAACAAATTTGTCAGCCAAATTCAAAGAAAGCACTAATCTCACACTAAAACTCCCCAACCCAACCCAATCCACCTAAAAAAAGTACGCGTGGTATGTGCATGTGTGATTCTTTTTCATGTATAAATATAAACAGATATATACAATTAATGTAAACCGCCAAACTACAGAAAACCCTAAAATTCCAAAATCATAACACATGTAACGAGCTATAGCTACGAGATCTGAAGACGAAAATAATTGAGTACGACAATGGTGAGATTGCTGACCCGAAGAGTCCGTGAGGCTTCGGAGGCAGCAAGAGAGGGGTTTCCATGGAGAGATGAAGAAGAAGACGACGAGAGACAATCGGCGACGGCACGGCGGAGAGGCTCCGGCGGCTTCTTCAGCGACGAAGATCTCAGCCTCGACGCAGCGCTGAAGTGTAACCTCGAACTTACAGGGCTCCGAGAGGGGCTAAAGCTCGTCGACATCGATGAGTGTATATATGTCAGTGTAGCTATCTATACATACAACCTAGATTTATCTGAAGCTCTTCAATAACTCTCGCTACATTTGAACAATCGAATAAACTGTTCGCTGTGTGAGAGAAAGAGAGAGTGGAGAGAGAAGGAGAGTGTATATAGAGAGAGAAAAAGAGGAATAATAGAGTATTTTGTTGAGATGTAGAATTCTTAAATTTCGCTAGTGTGTGTGTATTAGCTGTTTGTATTGGCGTAGTTTTATGAGGTTTATAGCTGGCATGCGCTATGAATTCGTCACTTTAATTGGTGGAGGGGTAATCTGGTCATCAAAATTTTACTATTTAGGGCTGAGCTGTTTTGAGCAAGGTTGGAGTCACTTGAGCAATAAACAGTTTAATCAGTGATTAAAGTTTTGACAATAATATCTTCAAGGACAAAACTGTCATTTTTGCATTTTGGTTGATTATTTAGTCTTGCAAGGTTTATGGACTTTTTTTGAATAGCTGGTATGATATGGACGTTCCACCAATATGGTGCTCTAACTTCTTCTTTTTCTTATAATGAAATTACAAAAAGAGTCCACATAATAAATGATATTTGTTTCTAATACGAATATTTATTAAAATTAGGACTCTCATGATTCTAACTCATTTTCTTCCTCCGATATCTTACCTTTCTTCCCTCTCAAGAATAACAACAATAGAAGTCATTACCAATTATCCCGCAAGAGCACAATTTTGGTTCCCTTCCCTCATCTATCATCGCCATCTGTCCCTAGTCATTCCCAATGTGTTATTTCTGATGATAAGATCAAGTAAAAAAATTACATAACTCTATGAATTGCCTTAAGCAAACTTTCATACAGTGGATGATAAATTGTCATGATAACATAAGTAATACTAAATATATATGCAAGTCTAGGTATGAATCCCCATAAATATTGTACCTTTATTATTATGTTTTGTTTCGATGTTAAAGTTCCTTGGATAAGAAGAAGCCAAACTATATTCATACTTCATACTACAAATCTATATGTAACTTGGAGGGGAGATGATTAATATATCATCCTTAGTTTGTTCATTCCATATATATCATCGAGATGGTTTTAATAGATAAGGGTAAATATATAATTAAAATTATAAAAAGCAAGTATCTTGTGTTACTTGGACTTTTTTGTAATTTTATTGGAAGAAAAAAAGCGTTTAGAACGTTTAAGAATATTAGTGGAGCGTCAATATCAACTATTATTTTTATTTTTTTAACATATATGATTAAAATGTTTACCAAAATCATCGTGGATTTATCATATTTTTATCCTGTCGATTTTTTAGAAAGTATTGAATAACGCAGTTCAATCAATAAAAACTCTTTATTATTCTAATATTTTTCCATGCTTTTTCAATAGCTTCAAGTATTTAATTACATCAATGAAAATCAAGCACTCCTAATTTAAATTTTTTGGGTTGAATGTCTAAAAGTTCACATTTGACGATCATCTCTATGCTTAATTAAATTCATTCTCTTGACTCTTTGATACACAATCAACTTCTCATTCTCAAAACATTCGAGTTTAATTGTTTCATATTATTAAAAAATTATTACTTTTTGGCTAATAAAATAAGTTTAGATAGGATACAGTTTAAAATAAATTTGAGTTTTATTCAATGTATATAATTTTATTTGAGTTTTATTGGATGTCACTTATACAATTTTGAAACTGAGAAGATTGGTGTACTTTTGTGATAGAGTCCTGGTTTCATATGTCCATTTTCAAGAAAACTTTGAAAGCCTTGCAGTCGTTTATTGAAAAGGTTGGGGTTGAGACAACGATAGGTGAAGGTCTAGGGATGGTGAATGGTGATGGTGGCTGTGCAAGGCAAAAGCATAACTACGGTGATTGTGTAATTCTCGTTTTTTATACTTATTTTACGCTTTTCATTTTTATAAAAAATAATAGAGAAAATAGAGTTTTTTTTACCTTAATAAAAAAAAAGACGAGTTTTATTTCCTAAAAAAAAAATTCGAAAAAAAAAACTAAAAATGCAAAATTACATAATAAAAATTTCCGATTTTTTTTTTTGTTTTTCAAAAATTTTTCCATTAGAAAGAGGGATTTTTTTATGTCAAGTATTTTTTTACTTTAATAAAAAAAAAAAGAGTTTTTTTTTGGGAAAAAAATTCTGCAAATAATTTTCGGAGAAAAAAACTAAATATGCACAATTACTTAAAAAAAAGTTTTGATTTTTTTTTTGTTTTCCGGAAATTGTTTATGGAACTTTTTTCATTAGAAATAAATAGAATTTATGAAAATAAAACAATTTTTGAAAACACAAAAAAATGAATACTTTGCTCACTTTTGCAAAGATCCGTTACTGATATTATAATCCAAAATATAGCTAGGGATTTTGGACCCTTTTGCCTTCTTTTTATGAAATGGTATTAGTTCATATGGTTTGATATCTGTATCAAAAAGATAGTTAAGTGTTAGCTTTAATACACTATATATGATTCCCTTTTGCTTAACATTATTACTTTAGTACTCAATAAGGGTGCAAAAGAATATTTCAAATTCCATAAATCGGTACGAACCTAACCAACAGTTTGGTTTAGTTTCAGTTCCAATTCTAAAATTAAGGAATCATGAATATTAGTTTTGATTATGGTTTAAAGTCTATTAAGACCAAACCAATTTGATAATTATACAAGATAAGAACAGTCGTACTAATGTTCATGCCACCACCAATTAATTTTTATTTTTTAAAATCTCTAATGCTTCTAAACATCATTATGAATCGTCATAACGCTAAGTACTAACGTTTTTTGTTTCTATTTTTTGCAATGGTGCATTTTAAGAAAATGTGAACTTTGTTCATATCTGTTATATTTATTACACTATTAATTCATATTATGTTTATTATTTATTTCTTTCAATGAATTTAAGATGACAATTGAGCAAGACATATACTTTAGTAAAAGATAATCGTGATTTAAAATCCAATCGAACTAATATTTTATAGTTCCGTTCAGGTCTCAATGATTTTGGTTCTAATTTCAAAATTAAGTAATTGTTGAGATTCATTTCAATTTTGATTTAGCCTGAGAGTATATCAAATCGTGTGCACCCTTAGTACTAAGGGCTCGTTTGGCATGCGTTTTGTTTTTGGTATTTTGTTTCTGTCTAAAACAGAACAAGTGTTTTGTTATGAGTGTATTTTGAATAGAATCAAAAACACGTTTTGCAAGGAAAATATGTTTTCAAGTTTTTAAAACAGAAACAACAAAAATATGTTTGGTAAGTCCAATTGTTAGCAAAAAAATTTGAAGCAAAAATTAAAAGCATGTTTGGCATGAACTTGTTTGAGTGTTTTATTTTAAACTATTTATATTATTATATATAATTAAAAATTATTATAATTTACATATTATGTTATTTGTTGATATTTAGATAAATTATATATATATATATAACAACACTTGTCTAAAAATTTAAAAATATGGCAAATAATTTTAAAATTTTTTGACAAAATCTTACTTGAAAATTGACATATTACAAATCTGTGCATTCTCATAAATTAATTATACACAAGTGTAAATATAAAATAACACAAATTTTCAACATATATTATTACAATTTGTTCCAAATAACAACAATTCACCAAGTTTGAAAAATAACAAATTTGTATGAATACAACGAATATGACTAAATCCATATAACTTAAAAATGAAATAGATTACAATTTAACAAGCTCAACATAAAGAACACCAAATCCATATATACATAAAAACAATATGTCTACCAAAGCATGGTATACATATATTATTACTTTTCAACTTTTGAATGTATATTATTACAATTACATCCATGCCAAGTTGAGAGACATCTCCGGGCATGGTAAACAAAAATTCCTCAACATCCTTGTGCAGAGTTTCATCCTTTACAACAATATATGGTGGAATTTTTTCACCCCAAATCTCAAAGGTGGGCAAATTCTCTTAATTTAATTTCAACGGTTTGGTCACTTTACACGATTCATTTGTTATGGGCTTGGGCATTGGGCATAGCATACTCTCTTCCATTCACAACTGCAACAGTACCCATTGATATTGAACATTTTTTTGGCTTTTTTTCCATAGAACTCCTATCACAACTGCAACAGTACCCATTGATTTAGGGGCCTTCCATTTCAGCTTCAAATTCTTCACAGTAGCTGAGATCTTCATGCGTATACACGGTTGAAAGCAACTGAGCTCAAGAATGAATCGTTAGCCTTTTTTGAGACACCATCGTTGAGTTCACCATACTTTCTCTCACTATCTCGGCCTCTCGTTCTCACTTAGCTCACACTCTCAGTTCACACGATAGCCATGTACACTCAAAGCTTTCTTTTTTGTTTGTTTTTATTCCATAGCTGATGAAGGGGAAAAAAAAGAACACTCCAATTCAATCTTATTGCTTTGTGTGCATATCTTTTCGTTTTACTTTTTCTCTTAGATTTTTTTAAATAATGTCATGCAAACAATCCATCTGTGAATGATTGGATTTTGATCCAAGATCAACTCAATGACATATATGAATTCAAATATTTAATGCTAACTCGTAACAATCTAATCCTCAATTGATTCGAGATAACATAATACATGACATGTTATAAAATATAGGAAAAATTATATGTTAGTGACAACAATTAAAAGTAATTGCTTTAAAGTAACCATAAAGATATAAAAAAAAATGAATAGTCATTAATCTTAAAACTAAATTGCTCTTTAGTGATCATTTGAGGATAGTTTTTATCAAAGTATTTTATGTAGTTACTAAAAATAATTAATAAATTAAATATATTAAACCTAATACTTCTCTCATTCTATTATGCATCTAACCTAATATAGGATTAGAAACTTTAGTCATAATTAAACTGAACTTTGCATTCTAAATATGTAAATATAAATATAAATACATATATATATAGTTAATTAGTTAGTGTTTTGATTGTATTTTATAAAGATGCACAGTTAAGATTGATAGTTCAAAATTGTAGAAATCTTCACTCTATATTCATCGTATTTAAAGGTTCAATTGAATGAGAGATAGTTAATAATGGATGAGTACCACATGAGGGAAAGTTAAAAAAATTAATAATGGATAAATACCATAGGAGAGAAAGTTAAAAAAATGAATAATTTGGAGTCATATATAGTATCTAGATTCGCCATATATTATTAGTATTTGAATATATGGAGTATAACTTTAGTAAATCTAGAAGGACAAATGAGGATGTAGTGATGATTGAGAATCAAGAGGTACAAAAAATGGACATTTTTAGTATTTAGGCTCAATTATTCAAAATGAGAGAGAAATTGGAGATGATGTTAATCATAGAATTAAGGCAGGATGAGTTAAATAGAGGGGTGCATCTAGTATATTGTGTGATAGACATATCCCTTTACGATTGAAAGAGGAGTTTTATCGAATAGTTATTAGACCAGTCATACTTTATGGTACCGAATGTTGGGTAGTTAGGCAACAACATTTGCATAAAGTGAATGTTGCAGAAATGCGAATGCTAAGATGAATGCGCGAAAAGACTAGAAATGATAGAATTATAAATGAACACATTTGGAAAATGGTTGATGTAGCACCAATTGAAGATAAAGTAAGGAAAATCGGTTAAGATGATTTGGACATATGTAAAGAAAACCTTTAACTGCGTCGGTTAGGAAAAATAATATAGTCCAAATTGAGGGCAATGATAAGGGAAGAAGAAGACCAAAGCTAACATGGTTAACATGTAGATTAATTGAGGAGATGACCTTAAATAGAGTGGAATGGAAACATTGGATTCATGTAGCCAACCCCAACTAATTGGAAAAGGCTTAGTTGTTATTGTTGTTGAAAAAGAGACGGGGAGAATGGTATTTTGTAATTGAGTTTAAAATGATCACTAAAAAGTAATATAATTTTAGAATTGATAACTATTCATTTTCTTTTTAATTTTATGGTTTAATTTTGGTCGCTTAAATCATATTTTTCTTAAAATATATTATCAAATGTTATAATATATATATTTTTGTATATTATCAAAGTTATTTTATTTTATTATTCACTATTTTCCGTTACTCTTTAACAAAAGAGTAAAACACCTAAATTTTGTTTTTTGTATTTTTATTTTTTATCTTCTAAATCTTCTTTCTACATTTTTAATCATTGTTTACTGACCAGTTTCGACATTATTGTAACAAAAAACTACTCTCCTATTGACTTATCAGATTATAAATTCAACTAATAACAAACCAAATTTGGATTCATTTAGAAATAAAATCCGTCCAAATATTAGGTCGAAGCAAATAAAAAATAGTCTTATCATATTTGGATCGAGTTTGATCCGACCCAGTTAGAAGTCTAGCAATTAGCAACATTAGGATGGGTCAACCAAACTTGGATCTCAACTATAAAGCATTAGCATGGGCCTAAAAACAATACAATTTTCAACTTGAGACCTACTAACCTATAAATTACCCAACATTTCAAACCCGACAAAAAGCCCAACCACGTATCACTGTCTCATTGAGTTAAAGATTGGTATGGGAAGCCCAAAACAAAACTTCAGACACAAATGTCCCTGTTTGACATACGTTTGTGTTTTACATTTTTGTTTTTGCCTTGAATAAGTGTTTTGTTATGAGAGTGTTTTAAATAGAATTAAAATCACGTTTGACAAGAAAAGTTCTGTTTTGAGTTTTTAAAACATAAATATGCAAAACATGTTTGGTAAGTCCAACGGTTGACAAAAAAATTGAAGCAAAAAATAAGAAACATGTTTGGCATGAATCTCTTCGAGTGTTTTGTTTTAAAATATTTATATTATTATATATAATTAAAATTTATTATAATTTACGATTAATGTTATTTGTCAATATTTAGACACAATTTGGAGAGATAAATTCTTTTTTTTATTCATAAATTTGGCAAATATTTTTTTAAAAAATTGACAATCTTGTTTAAAATTTGGCATACTACAAATTTTGTCATTCCCATAAATCAACTTTGCACAAGTCTAAATATATTTATATTTTAAACAAATAAAAACAATACAACTTTCCAACATATATTATTACAATTTGCTCCAAATAGAAAGAATCCAACAAGTTCAAAAAATAACAACTCTGTTTGCTTTACTTTATCCCAAAACTTGTACAACAAACAAACAGAAGCAGAATTCCACCCAAAGCCATATATATCCTCGCCAAGTCTTGTACAAATAAGATGATCTAAATAAAAAAAGAGTTGAAAGCATAAGAAAAGGTAAATTTGAATCTAAAGCTCACCAATCACAAAAAATAAATCACAATCCATTTTTATATTCATTAAAGAGTTCAAAAGTACAAATTTTCATCGTTGTTATCATATTTGTACAAGAGAAAAGTTTCAATCCTAGCACAAGCAAGACATTTCCCACTAAGCTCAAACTGCAAAAACTTCACCTCAAAGCATTCAAATCGAGACTTCAAGCAGCCAAACATAACTGAAAACAAAGTAAAAAAATTTAGCCAAAACACTTGCAAAAGAACTCAAAAAAGAAAAATTAAATTAATAAAGATAAATCAAGAAAAATTATATTCAAATATATCAACACAAACAGATCTATGAACTAATATGTATAAAAGAAGTGCAGTCAGTAAATGATTTACTCAGTATATATTCATTATCACAGGCTAAATGAAATGCAATAAATTCAGCTCCTCCAGTATTTCAAAAGCAATGACAATTATTAGGAAATAAATTATTTTTCAAATCCCTACAATAGTAAAATATTTTTCAATTCCCAATAAATAGAGAAATAGACCGGTTAATAAGATGGTTAGATTATCGTGAATTTTGAAAAATGATCCAATTATGTTAGGATATAGAAATAAAATGTAAGGCACTAGTATAACCACCAAAATTAAATATAAGAAGAAAAAAAAAAAATTAAGGCTCAATTTTAAATTGCATGCACTCAAGTCGTAGAGTGCTCGGACCTTATCATTATTAACTAATGAGTTCAAAAAGATTAAAAAACATGACAAAAGTTACTGAGAACAACAACATTTTTTCATGCTCACCTCCATTGTCAAAGCTTTGAGCCCTCCACAACCTAGAAGATATCAATTGCAACAAAAGGAAAAACTACCATTCACATGGAACTATCACATGACTACGGTGAATCAAGCCGCATGAAACCTTTTAAGACAGTTAAAAGTTATAATAATATTTTTAAAATAAATTGAAGAAAATTTTCAAAACCAAATGAGTGATACAAGAAAAATAGGTCGTCCTTCAATGAGATGAAAAGAAATAAAGAAAGGGAAGTTAAGATGAGACAAGAATGCAAAGGAACCAAAGCTCACAAAAGCTACTCCTATGGGGTAGAAGATCAGTAAATTGTTAATGAGTCATTGCGCCTCTTTTAGCTAAAGAATCAGCTCGAAGTTAGCCAATCTAAGGTGTCCATCTAAATAAAATGTCACAGCACTAGATAAAGAAAAAAATTATAATAAGACCCTAAGTGGCCACTTATCCAACCTCCAATATTCTTAGAACATGCAACATGTGTACCCCTATTCTAGTATGCACCTCAACAAATCAAAAGAAAGAGTGATGATGCATTAACAAATTTTTTTTGGGTAAATATTCTTGACCTCCTATGAGGTTTGCTGAAATAACACATACCTTATTTGTAGATTTCATAATCTCACTTACTTCTCCTTAGATTTTAATGCGTGTAACAAACTCCCCCTTAATCTATCGGCGCCTTGCAGAAACAAACGAAATTTGCTGACATCATTACTAAAAAATTTAAAAACCTAATTTTTTCCTTATTATATGCAAAAGACTTTTGTGCCCAAGTTAATAAAAGTAAAAGTACATAAATACCCTTATTTTGAAAGAACATAAATACCTCTTTTATAAAGTCAAATATTCTGAAATATAATGTGTATACATAATATATATATATATATATATATATATATATTATAAAGATATAGAGGAGTCGTCTTCCTATACTCCTCTCTCTCTAATCGAACTCACATGGCTAGCCTTTTGTGCCAAAGACATCAACAAGATACAGAGGAGTCGTCGTCTCTACTTCATCGCTAATGAGGATTGGATCAACTCCATCAGACGCTCCATCATTCAGCACTCCCGTTCTGTCACTGTTGATCGCAACACCAAAGGGCTGCCATTAACAGTTTTAATGAGCCAATACTCAATGATGGTGACCACCATTGTTGTGAATCCACCACCGCCACCATTGTTGCAGAAGAAACCAGAGATCGGAGATTCACCGGAGACCCACCAGAATCGGTATTTTAGTAAGATTTGGGAATTTTGACACTTGAATTTTGATTTTGATTTACCCACTGTGTCACTTGGACCATTATTGTGAACCCACCACTACCATCATTGTTGCAGAAGAGACCGAATACCTGTCGGAATCTGCATCTCTGCAAGATTTGGAAATTTTGACACTTGGATTTCAATTTTGATTTACCCAGATTTGAACACCAAGTAGTCAAATCTTGATTCTTGCCGTTGTTGATTCATTTGATCATTTTCTCTGTAACATAAGAAGTTTGTAGAAGAACGAAATGATAGAAAATGGTGTATTACAATCAAGAATTTTTCATAAAAGAAAAAGGGAAATTTTAGACTTTTGTTTCAACTAAAAATATCCACACACACACACATATATATAGTACATGGGCATAACTGTAAAATCACACACTATCATTAGTTACTTGGACGACTGTCACTGACAGGGGAGGTAGGTGGGATTATGGAACGTAGATGGGAAGTAAGTGTTATTTCGACAAACCTCATGAGAGCTCAAAAATATTATCCCAATTTTTTTTTACTTGAAATGGAAAATGCTCAGTGGGCATAACTTCTATGCAAATGGATTGTATATTTACTGCACTAAGGGGTTCAATATCTCATTAATAAACTTTCAAAACCAAAGAAATTGTTAAAATTGCTAAAGACATGCCAACCACTGGTTAAACAATCCTCATTCTATATCATAATATTTACATAGTTATGTTTACACATCCCCCATATAAACAATGATGAAACTTAATGAAAAATAAATAGTCTCCATTTTACAGAAGAACAGAGAGAGAAGCGGCAAGTGAGTGGGAGAGAAGTGAAAATCCAAATTAAACGAAACCTTAGAGTTTCAGCATGTTGAAAATATGAAATGGGGGAGCAATAACATACCTAAAACGCAAGTGGAAGCTTTGATCTGCACAAGTCCTTCGCGAAAATGGTCAGAAGCAAGAGCTAGTTCGAATCGTCAAAAATCGCCTTTTGTCGCTAGAGTAAAGTTGGGGTAGAGGAGAGAGAAAAATGGGTGAAAATAAACTAGGGTTTTAGTTTTGGGTTTTATTCTTGTTTCGCTTATATTTTAAGTGTGTGTTAGATATTGGACCACAACAATGTAAAACACCCAAAAACACCGATTTGGTGTTTTCATTTTCGCCAAAAAAACTCAAATATTTTAATAATGTACAAAACAAAACAGTTGGTCCAGAACATGTTTTAGGATCCAAATTTACTACAGGACCTGCCCAAAAATAAAAACAAAGTGGATACCAAACAGGTGTGTTTTAAGTGTGTGTTAGATATTGAACCGTTACAGTGTAAAACACCCAAAACACCAATTTGGTGTTTCTATTTTCACCCATAAAAACTCAAACGTTTTGATACTGTACAAAACAAACCAGTTGTCCCAAAACATGTTTTGGGCTCCAAATCTGCTATAGGACTTGCCCAAAAACAAAAACAAAGTGGATACCAAATAGGCGCTATACATTTGGGATATTGTAACACCCTACCTTATGCTGATAATATTGTATGATTTTGGCTCCCCCGGACCAGAGACTTCTGAGGGGGTCACCCATCTTGATACTACTCTTATCTAAGCACGCTTAACTGCGGAGTTCTGGTGAGCTCACGGCTATCACGACTTTAAAACACACCAGAACTCCACAGTTAAGCGTGTTTAACTGAGAGTAGTACCGGGATGGGTGACCCCCTCTGAAGCCTTTGGTTTAGGGAGCCAAAAATGGACAATATTATGTCAGGATAGGGTGGGGCGTTACAAATTGTATCAGAACCAGGCCCAGTCGGAAGTGTGCCGACGGGGACGTCGGGCCTCCAAGGGAACCTCCTTTAAGAGTTTTTGTGGATTGTGGCGAGCCACACGACACGCCACAGCATGGGGCATGCCCACACGATGTGCCAATGGTGGCGCGCAACATGGGGCACACCACCCAGTTGAGCGCGCTGCTTGCCCTGCCCTGTGCGTAAGCATAACATCCAAAACTTTAGAGAATAAATACTTGATGCATGCATTGGGGGGGTGGGGGTCACATCGTTAAGGTCAACGCCTTGGGCATTGATTCCTGTATATACTCGACGGAGTCGACAGTAGAGGGCACCGAGACAACAACACCTTGTGGTTTTGAGCAACACTCAGCAGGGTGTAGTTTTGAGCAACCCCGTGAGTGAGTGTCAGGTTGCGGGGACCATAAAATGACTTGGAACATTTTTTTTCCCACACCGCCCCCATCCTAACCCTAACCTCATTTCGTGGAAGAATTATGTTTGAGGTGGGGAGGGACAAATCAAAGCGACGGAGGTTTGAATCTCAGTGGATCGTGGCAGCGATGTTACTCTGCCACTTACAATAACTTGTTGCGTATTTAAGTTGTCTAGAAAGGATTCTGCAAAAGCACACTGTAGTTTCGCGCCACTGGCTTTTCAACTAAGTGCGATGACCAATTATGCGAATCAACGGTTCCTCTCGTACTAGGTTGAATTATTATTGCGACACAGTCATCAATAGGGTAAAGCTAACCTACCTCATAACGGTCTAAACCCAGCTCACATTCCCTATTGGTGGGTGAACAATCCAACACTTGGTGAATTCTGTTTCACAATGATAGAAAGAGCCTTCATTGAATGATCAAAAAGCAACGTCGCTATGAACACTTGGCTGCCACAAGCCAGTTATCCCTGTGGTAACTTTTCTAACACCTCTATCTTCAAATTCTAAAGGTCTAAAGGATCGTTAGGCCACGCTTTCACGGCTCGTATTCGTATTAGAAATCAGAATTAAATGAGCTTATACCCTTCTGTTCCACATGAGATTTATATTCTCGTTGAGTTCATCTTAGGACACCTGTGCTATTTTTTAACAGATATGCTACCCCAGCCAAACTTTCCACCTGGCAATGTCTTTCGCCCGGATAAGCTCGCCGAGGCAAGCCTTGGGTCCGAAAAGAGGGGCGTTGCCCGCCTCCAATTCATGAAATAAGTAAAATAATGTTAAAAGTAATGGTATTTCACTTTTGCCATTTTCGGCTCCCACTTATCCTATACCTCTCAAGTCATTTCACAAAGTTGGACTAGAGTCAAGCTCAACAAGGTCTTCTTTTTTCGCTAATTTTGTCAAGCCCGTTCCCTTGGTTGTGGTTTCGCTGGATAGTAGACAGGGATAGTGGAAATCTCGTTAATCTATTCATGTGCGTCACTAATTAGATGACGAGGCAATTGGCTACCTTAAGAGAGTTATAGTTACTCTCGTCGTTTATTCGTGCTTGGTTGAATTTCTTCACTTTGACATTCAAAGCACTAGGCAGAAATCACATTGCGTGAGCATCCGCAAGGACCATTGCAATGCTTTGTTTTAATTAAACAATCGAATTCCACTTGTTTGTAGTAGTTTTAAGTCGACTGTTTGACGCTCAGGGAAGGCCCTCGAGAGAGCCGTTCCCAGTCCGTCCTTTGGTCGGCACGCGACGACCCACTCTCGCCATGTAAGCAGCTCGAGCAATTCGTCGACAGTTGACGGGTTCAGGATTGGGAGCCCCGTGCCCAGCCCTCAGAGCCAATAATTTTTCAAAAATTATGAATCCATTTTGTCGACTTCCCTTACCTACATTGTTTCATCGACCAGAGACTGTTCATCTTAGAGACCTGATGCAATTATGAGTACAATCAGGCGTGGGAGGCACTCGGTCCTTTGAATTTTCAAGGGCCGCTAGGGGTGCACCGGACACCGTACGATGTGAGGTGCTCTTCCAGTCACTAGACCTTACCTTTGGCTGAGCCGTTTCCAGGGTGGGTAAGTTGTTAAAAAGAAAAGATAACTCTTCCCGAGGCCCCCACTGACGTCTTCGAACTCTCTAACGTTGTCGTTAGTTGCCACGTCCCGATTCAGGAATTTTAACCTGATTCCCTTTCAAAGCTCGCGTGAAACGCGCTCTCTGACGAGCTTCCCCCGTCTCTTAAAATCAACTATCCTATGTGCAAGTGTCGTTCACATGGGACATTTCCTCTCATCAGGCTTCAAGGTTCTCATTTGAATATTTGCTACTACCACCAAGATCCGCATCGATGGCCGTTCGCGCCCAGGATTTTGCAGTGACCGCCGCACCCTCCTACTCATTGGGCCCTGACACTTGCCCCGATTATCAAGTATAAGTCGAGCGCTTTAGCGCTATCCATTTTTGGGGCTAGTTAATTCAGCAGGTGAGTTATTACACACTCCTTAGCGGATTTCGATTTCTACGGCCACCGTCCTGTTGTCTTAATCGACCAACACCCTTTATGGGTTCTGGGTTAGTGCGCAGTTGGGCACCGTAACCCAACTTTCGATTAATCTCGTATTGCCAGTTCTGCTTACCAAAAATGGCCCACTTGGAGCTCTCAATTCTGTGGCGTAGCTCAACAGAGCAGCCGCACCGTCCTTCCTATTTAAAGTTTGAGAATAGGTTGAGGGCATTGCGCCCCCGATGCCTCTAATCATTAGCTTTACTTGATAGAACTCGTCCGAGCTCTAGCTATCCTGAGGGAAATTTCAGAAGGAACCAGCTACTAGACGATTCGATTAGTCTTTTGCCCCTATACCTAAGTCAGACGAACGATTTGCACGTCAGTATCACTGCGGGCCTCCACCAGAGTTTCCTCTGACTTCGCCCCACTCAGGCATAGTTCACCATCTTTCGGGTCCCGACAGACATGCTCTCACTTGAACCCTTCTCAAAAGATCAAGGTCGGTTGGCAGTGCAACCCGCAGGGGGATCCCACTAATCAGTTTCCTTGCGCCGTACGAGTTTAGTAGCCTATTGACTCACACACATGTCAGACTCCTTGGTTTGTGTTTCAAGACGGGCCGAATGGGGAGCCCATAGGCCATTGCCTGGAGCGCGCACCGATTATGACGACCTTTGTGGGCGGGTAAGGGTGGGGCGTTACAGATATCATACTAAAAGGAAAAGTCTTCTTAGTCACACTAAAAAGATGTCCATACTCTAATCAAAATCCATGTTAAGAGATGAGGAGAAAAACAGTGATGGTAATTGGTTTTGTTTGATTATGATCCCTATTGAGAGATATTCTAGTAATTTCAAATTGAAGGTGTGACTTGCACGTGTCATGTGCATCATCATCACTTCAATTTTTCATTACATTTTCCAATTAGTTGTTTATGAATTTTTGTTAGACAATGCTTCTTATACGCAATCTTATATCTCACATGCGAAGGGGCTCTTTTTTTGTTTCAAATTCTGCAAGCAACTTTACTGTTGCGTCAAGACTTGTCTTAAATTATGTTATCTTCTAAAGAAAAAAAAATCGCAAAGTAAAACTCTTCTCAATTCATTTCGAAAAAGAGAATAGGTGAAATGGACAGATAAAATGGTGAAATTTAAAATTAACAATCATATGGACCACCAGATATGCATTGTTATGATCAACCATCAATGATGCGTAAAGATGGTTTGCGAAAATATTTGAGTTGAATTCTATTTTCGAGTTGAATTTATTTTTAGTCAAATCCATGGAGATTTTGACACTTGAGTTTAACATTATTTTTTTGATGGATTGCATGCGCGCGCACACACACACATAGACTAATTAATGAGGAATACAAGTATAATCCATAGTATAAGATATATTTTTTTTACTAATCGATTTGTTATGAATGAAAATTTAATAGAAATTTGGCTTTGACATTGCTTTAATTGGAAATTACTATTAGTAAGTGTTTTAAACATAATAAGTTTTAATCAAATGACATAGGAAAATGATAGTTATACAAAATTGTGAGACCTACATTTTCTCATCCATATACATGTGGTGGAATCTATCAGATGCATTCAATGAATGTAAAAGTGTATGTCTACCAATTTTAGTAGCATGGTCCAATGACATAACATTGTAAACTTGAATAAATGTGTTCACTAATGAAAACGTTTTCTGTTTTTGCACTAGAAAAAAATAAAAATGTATTGTTGTTTTTCTGAGTGGAAATAGAAAGCAGAAATAACGCTTATTAAAACTTGTTTTTCCATAATTTTGAAAACAAAAAACAATATTTACTAACACATTTGTTACACAAATTTATTTTTAATTCATCTATTAAAAACTAACCTTCAATCACAGTAAAATATATAATTTGCAACTAGCTCAATAATAGTTCCTATTGTTTGCCTTGAAAAAAAAAACTTGGCATTAAAAAAAAAAACTTGACATATCATATATATATGTAAAAATTACATTAAAAAATATGATACAAGTTAAAATATAATAATATATATAACATTTATATCATAAAGAGTTATTATTTATAGCTGATTTTTTTTTTAAAAGAAAGAAAGTAAGAACATTTTCAAAGTATTTTTTATTTGAATATATTTAGTTTATTCACATTATATATTATCATATTAATTTATTATATATTATTTAACTAAATAGACAAGAAAAAGATTATAATATATAAATAAGAAAGTAATTGTACAAAAAATTATCATAAAAATTATGTTTAATATTATATATTATTTACTTGAGTTTGATCACGCTACCGAAAAGAAAATAAACCTGCTACCGTAAAGAAAATATTTTTTTACTACAGAAAAAAAATACTATAATAAAAAAACAGAAAAAACATATATATTTTTTTACTTCAATGAGAAATATTTTTTATTATATAAAACAGATATATCTTAAACATAATTTTTGCATTTAGTGAACAGATCCTTAAAGTCGTGAGGCAATCTCAGCCGCATCTTCCATAGTCTCGTCAAACTCAATTCCGCTCAAGACATCAGCAAATAAAATCCTCCTATTCTGACCGTACACGAGTCCATCCCATTTCCTCTCCAGCAGTTCTTCCCCCAGTCTTACCGCAGCCTTCACCGTCTCCTCCGCGCTATCGTGCGCCGAGTCGATAATGCCTCTCTCGGCCGCCATCTCAGCCGTCAACTTCGCAGCTCTCAAAACCACGTCACGCCGAGCTATCGCCGAGCCGATCTTGGAGTTGACCACGGTCATGAACCAAGCCGGAATCTTGAGCCCAATATCCATCTCACTCATGTACAGAAACCCCCGGTCCTTCCTCATGACAACGTAGTCGTGGCTCAGCGCGAGGATGAAGCCGGCGGCTGAGGCATGGCCGGAGACGGCGGCGATCGTCGGCATGGGAAGCGAGATGAAGTCGTTGACCAGCGACCTAAATTTGGAGGACATGAGTTGAAGGCGGTGTACGGTGGTGGCGGTGGGGTCGGAGTTTTTGGCCCAGGCGAGATCGTAGCCGTTGGAGAAGAATTTGCCGTGGGCAGTGGTGATGAGAACGGAGGGTGTGGTGGACTCGGATCGGACTCGGTGGAGAGCGGTTTTGATGGCGTCGATTAGGGTAGGATTAAGCCTATGCTCATCGTCGCCGGTTAATGTTAAAATGAAGAGGCTACCTCGCTTCTCTAACGTGCACATCTCCCTCTCTTTCGTTCTCTCTCTAAAACGTCGCCAATGGCTATCACTCGTACAACAAAGACAAAAAGGATGGCGTTCATAGTAAAAGTCATTGCCGATGATGACTCTCAGACGGCCATGTTTGTTCGGATTAGGAAGAAAAGTATTCTAGTAAGGAAAGAGAATATTGATTGGACCATCTGAGTAGGAATAGAAGAAAAAAAAAATGAAATTTTCTGTTGATTAAAAATAAAAATTAGATTTTAGTGATTAAAATTAAAAAAATATTAATTTTTAGGGTAAATTACCCTCACCTTTCTCGAGGTTTCTTTTTATTATTCGTAGATTAAACTTTTTAAAATACGGTAGCCAAACACCCTTAAGGTTTGGTTGACTTAATCATGACCTCTCCTGCCCTGAATTCACTGTTAGCACCGTTAAATTCAAGACAAACAAAAAAATTTAAATTTCCAAACTACCCTCATGGGCATCATGTTTACAAATTTACCAGACTTCTCTCTCATCCCCCTCTCTCTCTGGACAACTATGTCCGACCATTAATTTCGGCCAGCAACTTCGCCGGAACTTCATTGATGGCCACCAATAGCCTCGCCGGAGCTTCATTCAACTCCACATGCCAAGAATCCGAGAAGACCCAGAACCACCATGCACGACACTACCTCGGAAGCTCACCGAACCACCATATTCTCCGTCGACCAGAACAGCAATGTCGAGCCTCGCCGTGTCATGCATAGCCAGGGCCAGCCCTGGGCCTAGGCGGTCGCCTAGGGCCCCAAAAATTTTTAATTTTTTGAGGGCCCCCAGTCTACTAGATGTTATTTAAAAAAAATATATAGTAACTAATAGCCCAATACACTAGTCTGGGCCAATAACAAAGTGAACCTCATTTAAAAAAATGATAATGGTCCAATACAATAGTCTGAGTCTCATTTAAAAATAAAAAAAAAATAAATTACTACTAACTATTTGTCTTAGGCATTTTTTTTTTTTTTAAAACTCCTTCCCAATACACTAGTTTGGGAAATAACAAAGTGGGTCTCATTTAAAAAATATTGATAATGGTCCAACACAATGGTCTGGGCCTCATTTTTTTTAAAAAAAAAAAAATTACTAATAACTATTTGTCTTAGACATTTTTTTTTTTAGAACTCCTTTTCTTTTATTCTTCTATTTTCACAACGCCAATGCAACGACTTTCCTTTGGGGATTGTGAGCACTTTAATTGATAATTTTGCAGCTCAAAATGAAAGACGATCACATCACATTTACTTTGATATGACTTTCAATTTTGATTTTTGTGACTAAAGTGTATTGAATATATTTTTTAATTTTTTTATGTGAACTGAATCGTGCTATTTATAAAGCACCAAGACCAAAATTTTTTTTTCAACATTAATATATTTTATTTGTTTATTGTCTCATTTTAATAAAAAATTTGCACTCCTATAGAATTTATCCGCACGTAAAAATTTAGGTAGAAAGGGCCCCATTTGAAAGTCTGCCTAGGGTCTCTCAACATTTTTGGAATTTCAGGGCCGGCCCTGTGCACAGCCCATGCCGGAACCACCACCTATGGCCTCCATCATCTTCAACCAAGCTTCTCTCCACCGTCCGAAATAAACACATGCTGGAGAACCTCAATTCTGGCCAACAAACCTCGCCGAAACTCCATTGAAGGCCACCATCAAACACAAACAAAGAAGACCCATCTCCAAACCATCCCCTATGGCCAGTGGCATGACGCCGGACAGAATAGTGATTATTCTGTAGGCTAATGGCAATAGAAAATAAACAGAAAGAACGTACGAGAATTGCCCAAAAAACTCAAAGAAAAGTCTCTAGTATTCAATATTATTATTCAAAATCAAAAGTACCTTACAATTAACCTACAAGCCGGGCTATATAGCTGAACTTCGTCAACATTACCAAAAATAGCAGGATTTCAAAAATCGTGCCAAAATAAAATACGAAATAAAAGAAGGAAGTTACCAAAAATTTGACCCAAATCAAGCCCAGAATCTCTTCCTAATCAACAAAATAAATATTACTAAAAAAGAAAAGAAATAACTAAAATTAAGAATTCGGAGGGGAAAATAGTAGATTTTGGCCTTGAAAAAATACACACCCAACATAGCTAGTGCCCACGACGTGCGCGCCGAATCAAGCTTTCTGAATTGTGGTCATAGAGGCAATTCTGACACCTGTAGCCAAAGTTATGGCCAAAATACTGAAGCGCATCCAAAATTACCCTAATTAGTGACAAGGTCACGGTTTCCTGCCATCTTTGCGCTGATCTGCCAACTCAAGGTATTTCAGTGCCATCAACGTATCGTGTGACAACTCAGCATCATCTGACTCGGATGCTCCTGCATCACGGCATCTCCACAGTGAGCTTCAGGTTGTTAAGAGGGGAATAAAAAAAGGAAAAAAAGTCTTATAGGGGAGAGAGAGACAGAATAAAATAGAAATAATATATATATATATATATATATATATATATATATATATATGAGAGTGATGGTAGAGAGAGAATCAGATGGGTGAGAGAAATAGAAAAAACAAAGAAAGAAAAAAGAATAAGAAAAGGAGAGAGTGTGGTCATGAGAGAGAGTGACAATAGAGAGAGAATCAGGTGGGCGAGAGAAATAAAAAACAAAGAAAGAGAAAAGAATAAGAAAAGAAGGAGAGAGTGTGGTCAGGAGAGAGAGTGACGGTAGAGAGAGAATCAGGTGGGTGGGTGAGAGAAATAGAAAAAGAAAAGAAAGAGAAAAGAATAAGAAAATGAGAGAGAGAGGTCACGAGAGAGAGTGATGGTAGAGAGAGAATCCTTAAGGGCATAATGGTAAAAGAACTACAACAGATAGTTGATTTAACAGCAGGTTAAACTGACAAGGGTGTGAGAGATAAAATATCAAAACTTTAATCTACAAGTAATAAGAGGAAACTCAAGGGAGGTGAGGATAATTTATCCTAATTTTTAGTGATTTTAAATTTAATAAAAGGAGAATATTGACCAAATTTAAAAATTAATTGCTGAGGACGAATCATTTAATTTTAATGTCTAAAATTCTTTTTATTCTCTTCATAGATCCCTATTCTTTTTTTCGTTTTCTACAACTAATATAAAAATTCTAAAGAAAATATAATAATATATATAAATTTATTATTTTATATTAATATCTCATTAACAAAAAAACAAATTTGGTTGTAATTAATTATTAATAAAGAATATTGAAGGATAGGAATAGACTTGGTTAATAAAATAACTTACTAGCCTAAGATGACTAATTATCAACTTCTCCTTTGAATCTTCCTCTTCTTGTATCACGTCTCAAACAATTAATTCATCTCAAGCAACAACTCTTGCCGCATCTTTAGAGCCCTAAAACCCACCAAAGAAAAAAAATCTATATATGCACATCTTTAATTATAAGACGAATATATATATAGAGAGACTCTCTTTTTCTCGATTTTTTTGATGCCTTTTGAAGTTTGATATTTGGGAGTGAGAGCTTGGAGAAGTCAAACAAGAGATTGAGAATCTCTAAATAAAATGTAAGGCATTTTGAACATTAAAGTTAAATGTTCACTCATTGATAATTATTTTTCAAGATTGGTCACTATTTACCTTTTATTGAGTTTAAGGTCATGTAAAGCAATTTTATTTTATTTTTTAATTTTGGTCATCAAAATCCAATTTTCCCATTCAAAAAATATATTTATATTAATTTCCGAAACAAATATATTTATGTTTCTATTATGAAATTATAACGTGAGAAATGGAGATTATATAGGGTTTGTTCGGTATGCATTTTTGTTTTGATTTTTCTGTTTTTATTTCAGTATTGTACGAAAAACTGAAACAAAACATATTTGGCACTGATCCACATGTTTTGAATAGTGTCAAAACAGTTCAAAAAATTTAACTGAAATTAAAAACACAATTTTGGGGTTCATATTGTGTTTCGATTATTGTAGCACCCAAATTATAAAAACAATTTTTTTTTACCAAACGTCCTTTTTCTTACTATTCAAAACACTAGAACATTTTTGTTATTTTTATTTTAGGCCAAAACACAATCGTAAAACGTTTCCACATGCCATATGGGGGCGCCTTAACATTTGATATTGTTTTGTACAAACTGCAAAGGTTAGGACCTAAGAAGCACGGACACAGACACGGGATACGGGTATGACACGATACGGATATGACACGATACAGATATGGCGATACGAAAATCTCAAAAAAGTAGGATATGGACACGGCAATGATACGTCAAATAAATAAATAAATAAAAATATAATATTATACATAAAATATTAAGTGTTATTCTTCAATCATAAAATAAATATACTTAAAACTAATTTTGATTTATTATAAAATGATTATTATTTTCTAACCTATAAAGTTTTTAATATTACATCTCAACCCCATTTTATATAACAAAAAATTACAAATTTGTCCCGAAAAGTATCCTAAATGTATCCTTCTCGTATTTTGGCGTATTTTTGAGTATCCTAGCCGTATCCCTCCCGTATCCTAGCCGTATCCGATATTCAAAAATTTTTTAAAAAAATTGGATACTTCTTAGCCGTATCGGACACGTATCCGGGCCGTATCCGTATCGAATACGTGTCGGTACGGCCACGGCTCTACAAGAGCCGTATCTGTGCTACATAGGTTAGGACCATAGGGAGCATATCCAATAATTTTAATTTACTATATATATTTGTATTTGTACATAGAACTCTTATTTTGTTCATTTTTTTTTAATATTGCTCTGAAATGAATGTATTACTCTCTTCAACACTTTTAGTTGACTGTGATTGCAGGTCTCTTTTTCTGCCTAATCCTATGGGGTTGTCTTCCATACCAGTGGTTGAGGATATCAAGCATTTGTGGTTTGAAGTTGCGGAAAGTTTCTCTGAGATGGATGCCTAGGGCAGCCAATGATGTTGCTAATTCTGTTGCCCGAAGGGCTCTACAGTCACGGGGTTCTTCAACTTCTTTTTTGTTTGTATGCCTTGGCGTCCTTGGTTGAGCCAAGCTTTGGATTTTGACTCTTCTTCCTTATTTGAATGCCCAATATTTTAAAGGGCAATTGTGGTCTGAGCATCATATTATTTCTATGGCAATGTCTCAATTTTATGAATTTATTGAAGTTTTTGAGCCTGTTGGGCATGAAGAGAGTGTTGATGTAGAATTTACATCGGCTGTTTGGGCTAAATCAGACGTGGTTCGATGAAAGTTAATGTGAATGTCGCAGGTGGCATTGTTATAAGAAGCAGTCCCAGTCAGGCTGTTATAGTGGCGACTTGCTTCTTTGAGGACGTTGGTGATGCCTCTCTTCCTCCGGTACGCAGTGCAACTTATTCTTGCTTGGGGTTGGGATAATGTTGTCTTTGAGTCGGATGCTAAGGTGGCGGTTGAGGCCATTACAAATCTTAGCCCGTGCCGGGTCGTGATCCTTGCGGTGGTGGAAGACATTCAGTGCTGGTTGCATTCAAGGAGCGCCTTGGTGATTAAGCATGTTTATAGAGAAGGGAATAGATCAGCCAATGTTTTAGCAAAATATGCTTTGTGAGTTAAAGTCTCGTTTGCTCTTTAGGGATAGTTTTCCTCGTACTTTTATGGCGGAAATATCCAAGGATTACAATTGATGCTTTGTTTGGAATGAATTCTTGTTTCCTTGCCTACTAAAAAAGAAAAAAAAAACACTTTGACTGGTGGTAAGCATGAAGAAGTGAGCCTACAAAGCCCACTAAGTAGACTTTGATATGCCAAAAATAATAACCTATGTTTGGAATCCACGCTTTAGATTTTTCTCCAATTCCAATTTCAACCCTAAGTCAGTGCTCCAAAAGTAACATAAGTGTACTTTCATGTTATCTTTAATTACATTGAACTGTAACTAGAGAGCACGGATCTTTTGCTATAACAAAACCGTATTGTACAACAGAGAATCCTAGATCGTAACCAGAATAATGTGAGATAATGTGTAATTTGATGACATGCCTTATTGCACAAATCATGTTTAAACTTTAATGAACTCTATTCCACGCATCATTTTATTGCAAATTGAATAAATGAAAAATACCACCGACTTTAAACCACAAATCAACATATTTCTTTACCATATCCTAAACAAAAATTGGCTCAAGGTTGAAATAGATGGCCTACTTTCTACTTGTATGATAATTCTATAATATAATAAAACTATAGAAGTCCATGTTCCAATTTATTGCGTAGGAAATATATATATATATATATAGAGAGAGAGAGAGAGAGTGATTTCGGGGAAGTCGGATTAAAGCATTTCTCAGGAACTTGCTCATGTAACTTGAAACTAAACTGGGCATAGCCTGCCATTTGTACCATAATGGAGTTCACGCCTTTTTTGTGATTCCAAGCCTCTTGCGAAAGTCCTCTTCCATGAGGGGAAGACCATCACGCAACTTGATCTTCGGTTCCCAATCAAGCAACTCCTTTGCCTTTGTGATGTCGGGCTTTCTCTGGCGAGGATCATCTGGTGTGTTATCCACAGTTATGATCTTCACTTCAGAATTGATCAGCTGCAAACCTCAAACGTGTTGATGTTTAATTCCCCTTTTCTATCTAAATGCTAATGTTCAGATGCAAACAATAAAAAAATGGTACAGATATTTAACAAGTCCCAAAATGACAACCATTGTATTTGTTTCGACAACAGCACAAAATCCAATATTTCAAGCCTTGAAAGCGAAATATTTTCTTTTGCTATTTTGTTTTTTGTTTTTTTTTTTATTATTTAAAGTTAAATGGAAACATGAGCAACTTTAAAACTGACCTCTTTTACATTCTCAGCAAGTTCAAGCATTGTGAATTCACCTACATGTAGAAACCTCGTATTAGTAAATGTGGTTTTAGCATACCTAGAGACCAAATCCAAGCACCACAGTGCTTGTGCATCAGACTAGTTACGGAGTATATTAGAACCTGGATTTCCGATGTTGATTGGCCCAGTATGATCTCCTTTCATAAGTCGAATAAGACCATCAACCTTCACATTGAAAAAGAAGAGCAAGACAAAGTACATAATATGAACGCATAATTGGGAGCCTATCAAATAGTCCAAAATCTACAGACTACAGTGCTCATGCATACCATGTCAGAAACATAACAAAAACTCCGAGTTTGTGTTCCAGGTAATTGCACAGTTAAGGCTTCATCGCTGCATCAATAAACAATAACGAGAAATGGCTGAAACTAAAGGGGTCGGGAACAAGAATATTACAAGGGGCATGTTAGAATGCATGTGAAGAGGAGATGGTGAAAAAGAACTCGAGTGGTAGAATATGTCTAGAAGGTCCACAAAAAGTAGAAGTTACCGGATTGCTTGAGCTATGAAATTGCTGACAACACGTCCATCATCAATATTCATGCGGGGTCCATAAGTATTGAAGATCCTAGCTATTCGTATTTCTGTTATGGCATCACCATTTTCGCAAAGAAAATGTTACATCAGAAAATTTCTTTTACATAACAAAATAAACAATTATATGAGGAGAGAGAGAGAGTCAAATTTACCTATTCCATGCTGTCTGTGATAATCAAACATTAAAGTCTCAGCCACTCGCTTCCCCTCATCATAACAACTCCTAACTCCTGTAGTAAATGATAAGGGCACATCCTAATAAAATTGCTCAGAACAATAGTTAAAAAAAAAAAAAAAAAAAAACTTACTACAAGTAGGTCCTTAAAAAACTCTTACAAGCAAATAATCTCCTGATGGAGTAATGACAAGTGTTTTCATGTACTACACTTAAATTCATTATCATATTAACCATCAGGTATAAGAAGTCTATTATGGTATGTATACCTATGGGGTTCACATTGCCCCAATAACTCTCATTCTGGGGATGCACAAGAGGATCTCCATAAACCTCTGAAGTTGATGTAAGCAAAATCCTGTTGGCCATTACAATAACGCGAGTGAAACAAGAGATCTGTAAATAACAAGAACAAGGAGATGGAAAAGTAGTTTTTTACCTTGCTCCAACTCTCTTGGCAAGTCCCAACATGTTCAATGTCCCGATCACGTTTGTCTTGATTGTCTGTCAAGTATATTATACTTAAAATAAGATTATCAATAACTTCCAATAGGTACACTAATCAGAAACACACTTGTAGGGGCTCATCATTTAGAAGTTAGAACACAACAGTTGCATAAGAAGCACATTTTCCTCAAGAGGATTTAAGTCTCTAGTATGGCCACCATATCAGTTATCCGTCAGTCCACAGACAACCCATTCTCTTTGCTCAGATATGGCTGCATTACTAACCAATGCTACCAAACATCTAGCTAGGTTAAGTCACCAGGTTGTATTTACACCAGAGAGAAGGATTTGACTGTGACACTGCCCAGTCAGAAAAGAGTTCTAATTCAATCTTGGCTTTAATGAAATTGGTTTCAATGCATTCCAAGGGAAAAAAGATACTGACTTCAAACTTGAAAAGTTTGACAGTAACAAGCACCAGGAGAAAATAGTCCATTTTTAAGTATAATAAAAGGAGATTCCCCTGCTTGGAAAATATTCTGCTAATGCAAAGGAAACAATTCAGGGTAAAGGGATTTCAAACAGCTGAGAAATTTCATCTCAATGACAAACCTTTACAGGATTGTATTTGTAGAAAATTGGAGAGGCAGGACAGGCAAGATGATATATTTGATCAACTTCAACTAATAATGGCTCTGTGACATCTGCATGAAAATATAACACATTATATTATAAGATGACACAAAAATTGAATGAGATTAAAGAAACATAACAGACAAGGGAAAAGATTCCTCTGTTGGGAGTATAAACCTTTCTAATAGTGATAGATTGGCAGTATTAATGTTTGAGCAAGTCAAATGTATGGAATAAGTAAATATATATATGTATGTATGTATATCCCAATTCCTTTAAGTTGAACATCATCCAAGTAAGTGAAAAAATTATAGAGCTTGAAGGGCCAATCAACAACTTGAGAAGTTCAAAAGGAAGCACATTCAGAAGTCTCAGCAGCACATCTGATAATTCACAACAAACTAAACAACATACCATGACGAATAAGCTCAAATCTTGGATGACCAATCCATTGCTTTAGGTTGTCTTTTGAGCCAGTGAAGTAGTTATCCACAACAATCACCTGCGTACAAAATAAACATGACCACAAATATATAACATAGAAGGCAACTGCGTTGTGACTTCCCTTTCGGTCTTTCAATATGCATATCATGTGATACATATGTAGATGCTCCCTACTGACAGAAGCATTTTATCTATCTAGTGTACATTCACCGTTGAACAACTAACAAACATGTGACAGAAAATTATACCAAAAGAGTTTACCTCATTCTTCTCATTTTCCATCAATTTGTCCACCAGATGAGAGCCAATGAATCCAGCTCCTCCTGTAACCAAAATTCTCATGTTGGCCTGTCATCAACAGATAGAGATTTTCAAGTCCCGGAAAAAAAAGAAATAAATTGCAGTATATAACATGTAAGCTTAACTGGGCGTGTGCGCCAACACACACACATATAAAGTCAGCATGCACCTTAATCACCATGAATGCCAGTTCTAACTGTACCAGAAGTAAATAGAATAAAATCAAGCATTTCCAAACGTTTTAAAAACAAAAGATTAATGATTGAACACCCAAAGCAATGCTAATAACTGCACAGGGAGTTCTGCAGGTTTCATTGATTACCCATTAAAGAAAAACTATTTCATACATTTAATTCTCGCAAGCAAAACTAATCCAATAGTAATTTAAGTTATTTAAACATGTAATCATTAGCTAAATATAATAAAGTTGAAGCCTCTTATATCAAACACAAGCACTTGGTATATTATACCTGATAAAATTTGGCATTTCTCAATGGAGACGGACTCGGAGGGGGTCTTGTAGGTACATGGTTCCCTCCATTTGAAACATCTTTAGCCATTAGTCAGATTCTTTGTTGAATATCTGCACCCAAATAAATCGAAGAACTAAATTACCATCAGAATCAAACAAAACCCAGAAATCAAACAAAATTTGTAAACTTCCCGATAAATTGAACCGATTCCAACCACAAACTTCAACTTAAATCTCACACTCATTGCATAAACAAGCATAGTTTTTGGAAATTAACAACGAATCAATTGTTTAATGACTTACCAAAACCCTTACTCCGCTTGTTACAGGCATTTGTAAAGGATGGAACTTTATATATGAAACAAAGAGAGATTAGAGGCGTGTAAAATTGTGCTAGCTACCAAACGTTACCAACTAGAGAGAGAGATGAACCTTCAAAATTACGAAAAGTAGAGCGTGATCAAAGCTTCTATGCAACGAAAGTGGAGCCCCACCACTGACGGTTTCAGATCTAAATATGGACACCTGGAGACTTTATAATGTGTAGGGAATGAGAGAACCTTCGAAATAAGATTTGAAGAGGGAAAGAAAAGAAAAGAAAGTTCAGAAAATTTGGACAACAGTTTTCAAAATTTTGAAACAGAAAAATATTTTTCAAAAAATTATAAAAAATAGTTTTATGAAAATATATCTTTTTAAGGTAAGTTTCCTCAATGGAAATTACTTTCTTTCTTGTTTGTAAAATTATATTAACTTTTGCCGCCGTTAATGATTCTTATGTAATTACGTTTCTTTCCTTACAATATCACACATATTAATAATTTTTGTGTGTATGTTGACGACATTGACTTTTAAGAATCGTTAACAAAAGGAAATACGGTGTTACAAAAATACAAATTTCAAGAAAAGTCAAATTAATTTTGCAAACAAGAGAAAAAGGTGTTACAAAAATACAAACTTAAAAAAAGACCAGTGTAATTTTACAGACAAGAAGGAAGATAAGTGTATATTGATGAAACCTAGTGGGAGATCAATGTATTTTACAATCTTTTTATAAGTGAGTTTCAGAAAATAGTTTTTAAAAAATTGAATCAAATAAATTTTTTGTACAAAAAAACTGAACTTGACAGGTCAAAATTTCCTGTGTGAAATGTAAATAGGAGTTAGGAAATCATTTTTATAGGCTTAAAAAAGTACAGGTAAATGATAAGATTATTGTAGTAATGTTAATGAAATGAAAAATAAAGGATAGTGATAACATTCATGTTTTCATGTTATATCATTATGGTGTGATTTTGGAATATAAGAGGATATTAATAGGGGTGGCAATTCGTGTTCCCGTGTGGTGTTCGTGTCGTGTCGATGTATAAGTATTCTATAAAACAGCTCAACCCTAACCCGATTCATTTACTAATCGTGTCAGAGACCCTCAACACTAATCCAACCCGTTTATTAAACGTGTTATTCGTGTCGATCCGTGTAACCCGTTTAATAAACATGTCTTATAATGGCACGACTTGTTTAATAACTTTTTTAATCCGTTTAACTTATATTATATGAGTTTATCCATCCTTAAAAATCTCTCTAAAGATCATATAAAAATAAATTACATATCAATACATAAATCCTAAAATCAAACTATATATATTATAAATTTTGTATCTATATATATATCTTAAAAACATACTAAGGTGATTCAACAACTAGGAAGACATCATAACAATCTCATCCTTGTGTTTTATGGCTACATTAGTCCTGTAAATAAACAAATAGATTAGAAACAATTGCAATATATATGACTATGTATATATATGTTTGTATCAAACCATAATATATGAATAACTCATGTCGTAATCGTGTTGTAATCGTGTCGTGTCCAATTTTACCACCCTCAAATATTAATAAGTAATAAATAAGAAAAAGAGCGAGTTCTTTACATATCAAATGATAATATAGTCACAAAGTGGTTGTAGGTCCTTTCACAACCTGTGGAAAGTTCAAATTCGAATTTCCTTTTTTATTTTTTATTTTTTTAACACGTTAGATAAGATAAGTGATAACACCGAACAAATATATATTTAAACCATACTGTTTTACAAAGGGAAAGACTGATCTTAAAAATCTAACCATATATTTCCATGAACTACAAATACCAAATTTAGTTACCTTCAACAATAATAAAACACATCTTTTTCGTTTTTTATAGCAACTAATTATCACGCAAACCAGCCAGGCATACAAAAGAGTTTTTCTATGGCTCTATGACAGTGATGCAAACATGCGTGAACGTTTTAAAATTTCTTTTTTCTTCAATTTTTTCATTTCAATTCCAATTCCTTTGAAATTAATATTATTTATAATTTTTGCATTATAAGAGCATCTTGTGGCTGTAGTTTAGTGGTGAGAATTCCACGTTGTGGCCGTGGAGACCTGGGCTCGAATCCCAGCAGCCACATTTTTTTTTTTTTTTTTTTTTGTGTTTTATAATTTTAATTTGTGTACCAAAGAGTCAACTTTCCTTTTTCCTTGTACATACACACACACACGTAAAAGATTGGGTGAATGTTCAAACAAATAAATCAAGCAAGTATTATGTTCCAGTTTCTCCTTCAAAAAGCAACAGTGCCTCAATTCTGCATTCAAGATTAGATAACTCCTTTTCCATTCCGATTTATTGTGGGTCTTGACTTCCTATTGTGCTAGAATTGGTTTGACAAGCCTCACAATAGTAAGAGGATGATGGTCACCCCTAGAGCATTGTTGCATTTAATTTATAATAATTTTAAAATTGGAGGGATGAACCAAATGAGGAAGTCGAGTCACGCTCATTCTGAAAAATCAAAATCCTCTCTAATAATAGTTTTAGTTATTACTCTGATCGCTAAAATTTCACTATTATAGAATTCATAAGTGAAAATAGTAAAATTTGCGTACCATAAAAAACAACGAACAAATATTAGAGGAGAAGATTCATATCCATCCTTTAGATGTTCACTCGTGTGTGTGTGTGTGTGTGGCGCCGGGGGGGGTCACTCTTGCACGTGTGTGTGGGGGGTTGCAAATGCCAATTTCTTTATATATATTTTTAAAATTAACAAATGCCAATTTTTTTATATTTTAAATTTTAAAAATATATATTGCCTCCCCCCCCCCCCTTCTCCCAAAATTTAAAAATATAAAGAAATTGCCCCCACCCCACTTTCTCTTTATATATAAGGTGTCACAAGCTCATTTGCATTCAAGTGGAAGGGAGACTTGGCTTGGCCTAACTTCAGTAATATGAGTTTCACTCAAAAATTTTATAGGCATGAGCGAGGTACTTGAGACCATGGAACTATTTTACACGCACGGGCGAGATAATTGAGATTAACTTTAAACTTTATAGTCCGAATTTATTTTAGGTTGGATTTGAACAAAAAGTTTTACTAACCGAGCAACCCGAAATACTAGAACCACATGTTATTTGACCTTGAAACATTACATGATTGATATATTTTTTTTCACAACTTTTAAATTATTATCATTAGATTATATTACAGATAATTTGGTTGATTTTAGTGACATGACATGAGTGATTTTATTTCGTATCAAGTTTATGTAGTTAATAATTTAACATTTATTTAATGTAATTTTTTATTATTGGCTACTTATTAAAATTTTGAGTGAACTCGGAAAACCTATTCGGTATGGTACAGCCGTACAAGTTGAGATGCTATGAGTTTATCAAAACGAGGGCTTGACATCACCTGAAATGTTTAGGGTTAATTTAATTTTTGACCATTTTTGGCAGTCTAATTACAAATATGCCAAGTTTTAAATAGTATTGGCTCAAAAAATAATTACACAAAAGTATTTACGTATTTGACACTTTTCACTATTCTTTAATATACAGGACCAAATTATCCCTCTGCAATAATATTTTATGCAGTAAAATTATAATATCATGCCGTTAAAGTATTACATAAATGCAGTAAAACTATTATATTGTACACTAAAAATTTTAGTAAACTGATATGTAAAGAATCTTAAGGGCAATTTGAACCTAAATAGAATAAATTGTCGTATTTGTAATTGTTTTTGAAAAGTTATTTTTTGACCATATACTATTTGAAAGTTTGTGTATTTGTAATTAGTCTCCCAAAAATTGTCATAAATTAAATTAACCCAAATGTGTTTAAAACCATACAAAGTTGGCGTGAGTTTACCAGTTGGCCTGCTCAATCCCTCCCTAAGCGGAACTTATCCACCGTAAACTGTATACTTAAATACATAAATACATACACTGATACGCATATGTGTATAATAATATATATTTTGAAAACTGAATACAGTATTTTTTTTGGGGGTAATATACAGATTACACAATAAGTTTCTTGTTTAATTACATATATATCCCCGTTAAAATTTACTATTAAACCGCAAAAAGTGCTCCTGTTTCTCGGATCTGAACGTCTAAAACAGAGAATGTGATGGTGGTGGTGACCGTGAACTCCGTGATCGCTTCCAATTTACCCTCGCTAGTCGCTATCAATCTGAAAAAGTTCACTTCTTTCTGGTCTCCCTTCAGCAAAACAGAAGGTAAGTGATCTCTCTCTAGTCTCTCCACATGGAACATATATATATATATATATATATATACCCCATACATACAGTAGCTATAATTAAAGATAGAAAGTACTTAATAACTAAACACCGATTCAATTTCATCATCCATGATTGATGATCCTAAAAAAAAAATTATATCTCTCTCTTTTTTTTAAATTTGGTTTGAATCGTTATGATCTGTGTGCTGTTGAGTTTTGAGATCAAGTTCTATACCTCAATTTGTTTGACATTGCTGATAAATGTATGTTGCAATTAGGCACAATGTGCATACGATCGCATAGCGGAGTGGATATCGCGTTAGACTCCGAATCTAAAGGTCGTGGGTTCGAATCCCACTGCGATCGCCCCATCCCCATTTTTACTTTTTGTTTGTTTGTTTGTTTTGTTCTTCTAGCTTCTACATTCGTGGTTCTGTGTTTTCTCTAATTTCTGCTGACTATTGCATTTATCTTATATGAGTTCTATACAATCCTTGATCGTACAGTTTATAATATGTAATGGGTCTGGTTTAATATGATACGTCCTGTATTACATGTGGGGTGCACTAAACTTTGTCAATCTATATATTTTTTTTCATCATCTCAAATTTTTCTTTATGTGTGTTTGTGTGCCGTGTTGTTGAATGAGTGAATAAAGAGTTGAATATTTTGCTCTTACAGTAAACTAGTGGACACTAATTTTGCCAATATAAGATACTAAATGTTAACTTTCGTTTGTATGATTGGGAGTATCAAAATGGTCGCTTTAGAATTTGAAATTGAAGGGATTTTAATACAAAATTTAAATTTAAATTTTTCTTGGATTCTGATTCCAATTCGGATTTCGATTCCAAAGCATTGATTCGTTTTTCCAATGAAACATTTGCCACTGTTTTAATGGCATAAAAAGGCTCCAAACTTGAATTCCATTTTCAGAGATTTGTTCTTCATTTGTTTATTGGTGGAAATGGTTTTGCTGCTTCGACGCTATTGTATTTATTGTGTGGATGCTAGGAAGTGATCAAAACTCACAACTGAAGATATGCTTCGATATTTTGTTGTTAATTTGTTATAGGGAATGACATCTTGGCTAGAAAGATCAATGTATCGCTAATGTGTTAGGATTAAAAAGGTGATTAATTAAGCCTTTATAAGTTTTATAGGAGAGAATGCTGATTAGGTGATAATTACCACAAACGTATGTGGTTGTTTTCTTTTCAAACTTTTACTTGCTGCCTCTGATGAGAGGCGGAGTCAGAAATATATTAATTTGGAGCAAATTCGTAATAATAAAAAATTAAATTTTAAAAATAAAAATATAAATTAATTGTAATGATTGTTCTTTCAAGGTTTTTTTTGTAATGTATATTCTTAAAAGCGTGTCTATAAATGATAATGGGAAAAAAAAATGTTAATTTTCTTCTCTCTTTAATTCATGACAAATTATATATATATATATATATATATATATATATATATATATATATATAATATGTTGTAGAAAGGATTAAAATAATAATTAACACATTTTTTACTAGATTTGAGTTTTTAAAAAGTTCATTGGATTTTGGAAAAACAAGTAATTTTTTTTCAAACCACCTAACTATAGATAAATAACCATAAATAAAGAATTTTTTTTTTGTAAAAATTTGGAGGGCCAACTTTAATTTTTGGATAAAATATACTGACTTTTTCAAAAGTTTGGCATAATTACATACGATAATTATGTGTATATGTTTGACGTTTATTACATTGACACAAGTATTCTTAGATGTTCTAAAACATTCTTTTTACCTCTAATATTTTAATATTTTTAAAAGCAAAATCTTTTAATATGAAATATCTATCTTGCCCACCGTATATTAATTAATGAGCAGTCTGAAGGTGTAAACTTATCTAATAAACATAAATATCTGTTTATCTAAAATTTTCGCAGACATTGCAGCTTTCCAATCACATGAAAGCCATTGTTGGTCATGAGATTGAAGAGCCATCACCAATAACGGAAGACTTCTCTGTAGAAACTTTTTCCATTGGTGGATTTGAAAACCACTTAATATTAAGTCAAAACCCTCTCTTTCTTTCACATTTTGATTTTTATACCCTACCTTTTCTTTCAAGTTTCAAGCTAGTTTATCAAAACTGAAACCGAGATCAAGAAGACCACATATGTCCATCATAGCAGTTGCCGCCTTAGGATCAAAATGGAGCGTAGAGAAATTGTGAGGGGTCAGAAGACAATAGATTAGAGTGGTTAAAAAGTAAGCTTGTTTGAACTTTTATCAAACACTTGGTGAACTTATATATTCAACAAGTGAGAATGCTAATTTAAATGCACTATCTAAAAAGTTCAAAGAAAAGATGATGTTTTACATGCATTCTATCGAACACTTGATGTGCAATGAGATTTAACAACTAAAGAATCAATATACATTTGATTACTTCAAGCAACAACCACAACATAATTCATTTAATTCAAACATTCATCCCATTTTCCTTATATAAAGCTATTAAAAAAATCAATCAAAGAATCTCATAGTATTCATAAACAAAACATTTAGAATGCAAATGGAAATATAATCAAATTAAGGTGCTTGTCAAATAAAGGAGCTAAGAGTTACAGAAATGTAAATCAAGCTGACACCAAAATTCTTACATGATTCGGAACTTCCATTGGTCACCTACGTCAACGCCTCAAAAATAACTCTTGAGGATTCCATTAGAGAGCTTCCCTTACGGGTGGAAAGCAAATATTTACAAGTAGCAAGTGAACCAATTGGTCTTCTTTACTTGGTGAACACTTCACCAAGACTTTCTTTCCAAGTTTAAGATTTGGGCTTTTGTGGACCCCCCAAACGCTAAGGCCCACAACACTAGCCCAAAATACTGAAGCCCACAAAGTCCAACTCCACCACTCATCCAGACTGGGCTTACACTACACAAACCCAAACACCATACTCTCAAGCCCAAACCGAACACAAGCCAATGTGACGGGGCTGCCATCAAGCAAGATAAACTCAACCTGACATACCCACGCTCCCCACTTGTCCAAACCATCATCAAACCAAGTTACCTCTTGCTTCAGAAGACAAATATCACACGCTTAGATCCAAAGCCCAGAAAGGCCCAACAAACACTATGATGAAAGGGACAAGCCCAGAAACGCCCAACAAACACAATGATGAAAGGGACAAGCCCAGAAAGGCCAACAAACACAATGATGAAAGGGACAAGCCTAGGTGGAGGAAAGAGACAAAAATCAAAGGCCTATAAATAGAGGAAGAAAGAAGAAAGAAGGGGCTGAAAAAAAGATAACTACGACAATATTACACACTTGTATTTGCATTCGTTGTACTCAATCTCAATTGAAAGGATACAGAGTCTTTTTAATCATCGCCATTAGATTTTAAGTGTGTATGTCTCAACCGTTTCCATCTTTACGTTTTTGAGCATCTACAGATTCCTTGCTCACTCTTGCAGGCGGAGAGCCAACCAAATCATTCTCCTTATACGGTAGAGAATGAATATTTACAAGTTTTCATGAAGCAATCGCTTTTGCCAATAGCACCTCTTGCATTTCCTCTCAAATAAGATGAATAAGACTTTAAATATAATACCTTAATGGATAGATACACAAATAATAGCTTAATATCCTAGAGTTATAAATAAAGTATTCAAGAGAAAACTCAACTCTAAGTTTGCATGATGAAGAACAATGAATGATATGCAAAATGAGGCTCAATGGTGGTTTTTACAAGAGATGTTCTACCAAGTAGAATGCAAATCTTTACATGCAAGAGACTTTCAAGTGTATGCACATGGGTAGTTCTTTCTTTTTCTCTCTTCAATATAGATAAATGTAGCCCAAACTCATATACATAGAGTTTTCCAAAAATATAGCCGCTTGGGATGATAGGACAACACTTACTGGTCAATATAGTCGTTGGATTTTGAGTCAACAATTTTCAGTCACCTCAAATAGAGTTTTAGGTTCCTCAATGTTATTTTCAGACTGCTGAAAAGTGCTCCAGAGAGTTCAATTTGCTTCTATCACTTTTAGGCAACTTGAACTCAATTTTCAAACACCTCAAAGTTTTCTACAACATTGGTTCAATTTTGAACGTCCATAACTTGATCGTTTCAAATTGAAATTGGGTCAAATTTGAGTTCAAATTGAAGCTCTTGAAGTCTACTTTTCAATGGAGTTGGACTTGCTAAAAAACTCCAAAGAGGATGAGAGTTATGCTCATTTAAGTGAGGTGATACCCTATATTTCACTAATTCTCTACTATAAAACTCTGACTTTGAATGGCCATAACTCATTAATTTTAAATCCAATTTAGGTCAAATTTAAATTTAAATTAAATCTCTTGAAGTCAAATTTCTAATGTACTTGGCCTTAATTTAAAACTCCAACCACACAAAGTTACTGTTGTTTTAATGTACTGTTGGTCTAAGTTTTAATTGGAAAGATTTGCACATTTTGAGAATTAATGTTGCGTTTGGTACATAACAATGGAATGGAATGGAATGCCAATATTACCTTTTTGGATCTATTCCTTTGTTTGGTAAGAAAAATTGAAGTGGGAATGACCATTTCGTGTCATTCCTTTTGAATGAAAAAGAATGAAAATTCATTCCACTACTCAGCCTATGGAATGATCATTCCATTTCCAATAAACATTAAAAATTAAAATCTAGTTACCAAAAATAATGTAATCATCATTCAATACCTGCATATTTTATGTTTGAAACAAAACAATAGAATGAGAATGTTCATTCCATTCCTTTGTAGCGTACCAAACTCAGCATAAAGTTATTAGTGGAACCTTAAAATAGTTCCAATAAGTCCAAATCCTATTTCTAAGAGTAGAGGGACCATTAAAATGATATAAATGAAGTGTATTTAGTCCTATGTCAACTTAGCCCTTAAAATGAATCAATTAATTCATGAAGTATTGTCATATATCTAAGGTCAATTAAGAATGATATATATGAAATGCATTGGATCTACTAGGTCAATGGTTGACCTTTCAATTGAAGTTACTTCAAAATAACTTTACATTAAATTCTAGCACCGTCCCAAATCTTTTGATCTTCAATTCTTTAAACTCCTAGTTCCATCATTATGTAACTTAGATATAACTTTAGAATTGATATTGATTTGTTGAGTTCTATGATTATATGACTTCATATATCTTCCTTTGAAAGCCGAGATATTTAACAAGAGATAATTTGATATTTTGTGAAATGAGCACTCAAATAATTTTATTAAATTTACATCACAATCAATTTTATCATCAAAATTATGCAAATAACATTGGATTAAAACATTAAAATCAACAAAAAAAAAAAAAAGAAAAAAGTATCGTTGATTACATACCCGACGCTGGTATAGCCGAGTCGGACAATTACAGGAACAATCACATAATAGGAATATTGCCTAGTAACACTAGTGGAGAGAATAAGTGAAAAATTTTCAAATTGGTTTTATTAGACTCTAAGGGCAACAGACATCAACAAAAAAATCATTCCTCCATTTTGTAGCTGCTTTCCTTCTCATCTATCTTAAAAAATAAAATAAATGAAAGAGAAGGGAAATCATTTGAAAGCAACTAAAAAATCAGGTCCTTGATCAATGATATTTTGATTGATGTCGGTGACTCAAAGATCCGAACTGCGCTTATAAATCCAATCAGAAAAATTCTCAAATATTTTGTTCACCAGCAACTTATCCACATTGCTATCTCCTCCTCGGTGTTGTTACTTAAACAGCGAGTCTAATTTTTTGTGGCGGGACACATTTTTTGTAGTAGTAATGAATGAATTTACACATTAATTCTTATTTAAAAGTGAATATTATTATTATATAATAGAACCAACTTTACTAAAATTTAAAAAAGTAATTTAAAAATCATATAAAAAATATTACATCTATTTTTAAAAAATAAACATATATTTTCGAACATTGTAGTAAGACTAAAATTATAGAACTTCCTTTGATGTGATTGTTTTACATAGTTACCCAGCCTACTAAAATGGTCCGACACAGCTCTCTCATCCCCGGGAGGTAATCCAAATCCGACGATACCTTTTCACCGTCTTGTTGGAAACGTGTAAACAATGTTTTTCCTTTCCGGTGAATGCTGTAATCTATAGGCTTCTAACCACCTCACAATTCCTTAGCGATCCATTTTGATCCTAATGCGACAACTGGTATAAAAGAAAAGAGGCCATGGACAGATTTGATACTAGATTGAATCATTGAAAGATGAGGTAGGGTATGAAGTAGGATATGAGGATTGAAATCCACCAGTGGAAAAAGTTCCTGCTATTGGTGATGACCAGCAATGACTTTCATGTGATTGGAAAGCTGCAACATTGCAGGTTTCCAATCAAAGGAAAGCTTATTAGATAAGTTTACACCTCCAGACAATCTTCTTACAAGTATATTGCAATCTTCTTATAAGAAAAGAAATTGAATTGGGCTAAACTAAGACTGAGCTGGAAATAAATAAATGGAATGGTGCCTTCACAAACAAACAGAATCCAAAGAGAGAACGGGTGATTAAACTCCGGCGAAGGTGACGGCAACAAAGGCAACGGCTATGGCAATGGTGGTTGGTGGGTCTTGGCTTGGGTTTACTGTTTGCTTTTTGCGGATTTGGGGTTTGGTTTTTTTGTGATAAGAAGAAATGGAATTGAAGAGAGCACTGTTGATGGGGGAGTGAGGGTATGTGACCCTGCTGATAATGGAGGTGGTATATGTGGGTGTAGTTTTGGGGTTTCATGGTGCTATGTTTGTAAAAAATGAGTGTTGGGATTTCTCGGATGCTAATTGTTTAGAGAGAGAGAGAGAGATGGGTTTGCACTGCAGAGAGCATTCTGTTAGGTTTTTATAAGAAAAGATGGGTCACGGCTATTGTCTCTTGGATGAGGATGACATGAAAGAGAGATGGTGGCGGATACGAAATGATATATTAATATATATTCAATAAGTTAATCAATATTCACACTACCATAAATCTAGTAATAAAAAAATATAAATTATACAAATACTTTAATTTATTATTAAATAAAATTAATGTATTTTAAAAAACGGTGTTCATTATATTCAAATCCACTACTAAAATCTTACACATTACTCATTTTTCTAATAACAAACAAATATATTTAAATATAAAATACTAAATAAACTAATATGACTTTATATTAAATAAAGTTCTATTGACTTTTTTATTTTTTTGTTTTTAAATTTATTATTTAAAAATTTTATCTAACTATTTTTTTAAAAAAAAATTTATTTTAGAAAATACTATATTTATAGAAAAAATGACATAATAGTCATATAAATGGTATATATGTCATTGTAGTTATTTCAATGGGTCAAGATGTCAATTTTTAGAAGATGAGGGGTTGAAATGTTCAACAAAATGGTTCAAATGGATATTTTTGTAACTTTGAAAAAGTTCAGGGGTTTTTTTGCACTTACAAAAATTACAAATGTACCCCGTCGTGTCCCTCGTGTGTCCTTGTCGTGTCCTTCTGCGTGTCTTAAAAAAAAAATTTCAAGACACTTCTAAGGAGTGTCCGACACGTATCTAAAGAATATCTAAAAAATATTCGAGTGTCCGATACGGACATGACTTATAGGAGGTGTCAGTAATTTCTAGGTGAGTGTGTTGAGACGGGAGAAATTAGGTCGAGTGTGGCCGTGGCGATCGGAGAGCGTCAGCGTCAGATTTAAAGTGATAGAAGACAAAAGAAAGATGGTGAGAAGAGACGAGAGATTGTCATGTCAGCACATTACTAGAAATTTCGTCCATCTCTCTAACTATGGTTTGTTCTTTGGTTGATGTTGTTCTGAAAATACTCGTTAGTCCCTGGCATACAATTACTAACAGATTTAAGTTTGCCACATAATTGACTTATACGAGTATTATACTATCTGTGTCATATCTTATATTTGTGGTAGAAATGAAGATTAAATATTGTATAAAAGTATAGGATTAAATAACAAAACATTGTTTTTAATAATTCAATTTGCTTATATATCAATTTTGAATGAAAATTATAATTGTAAAATTTTAAAGGGTTAAGTGCAAAAAACACCCTCGTTATATACAAAAATGTGCAAAAAACACCCTCCAATTTAGTATGTGCATATCACCCCCCACTAGTTATCTCCGATGAGCAAATACCCCCCTCCGGCTTGTTGACCGGCATGTTTGACTTAAAATTTTTTTAAAATTCCAAAATTACCCCTTCACCAGTTTAGTGCATAAAACACCCTGCTATATACAAAAATGTGCAACAACCCCCCCTGCGATGTTCAACTAACCCCCTACAATTTCAAAATTGTTCAAATAAGGACAAATAATTAATTTTCCGGTACCGGAGATAGGAAATGACAAAATTACCCTTATATTATAAAAAAATTAAAGGGTTAAGTACATAATTAATCTTAGTAAATTGGGGCATTTGTTGTAGTAATCTTTATTAATTGGTATTTCTATAACAGTTCTCTCTCTCTCTCTGTGTAATAGTGTGTGTATATGTGTGTAATAGTGTGTAACAGAGTGTGTGTGTATATGATGACATATAACAGTGTGTGTATATATATATATATATATATATGAAATTGTTTGTATAAATTGGATTCTCTCTCTTCGATTCTCTCTCTCATCCTTGTAGATATATATATGGTTATGGAAAATAAGAGAAAGCCAAACAAGGTATTAACTAGTGAAGGGTAATTTTGGAATTTAAAAAAAAATTTAAATCAAACTTGCTGGTCAGCCAGCCGGAGGGGGGTATTTGCACATCGGAGATAACTAGTGGGGGGTGATCTGCACATACTAAATTGGAGGGTGTTTTTTGCACATTTCTGTATATAACGAGGGTATTTTTTGCACATTTTTCTATATATATTTTTATAACATAAGGGTAATTTTGTCATTTCTTATCTCCGGTACCGAAAAATTAACTATTTGTCCTTATTTGCACAATTTTGAAACTGTAGGGGGTTAGTTGAACATCAGGGGGGTTTTTGCACATTTCTGTATATAATGAGGGTGTTTTTTGCACTTAACCCAATTTTAAATCTAATCTAGTTAGAGTATAAGTGAAAAGTTGAGTGATTTAGGACTTAAATGAAAAATAGTTTCAAAAGTAAGATTTATTGGTTAAATAAAAAAAATTGTAAGATTTAACCTTTGTGGATAAAAGTAAGATTTATGCGTAATTTTCTCGGACCCTTGAAAAGAGAAGAAGAGTTGTTTAGAAAAGTCCAAACCGTAGAATTGATCGGATCGAATGAAGCTTCCCACGTATCGAATTGAATTGAATTTTCACCAATTTGTTGGCATCAAATTAAATTAGGTTTGATGCTAGTAACCCCTAAGAGCAGACTTGATGCTTGAAGGTGTAAAGAAGTCTGAAAAGAGCGCAGCTGGCAAGTTGAAGTTTCAAGCTCCTAACCTTGGACCTTGAAGATTCTGCTACAGCTAGAAGAGTTGCAGCATATTGGAAACATGACATGATCACAATTCACAAAAGAAAAACTACCAGAAAAAAAAAAAAAAAGGCCTACTACATCAACAAACTAAAAAACCTTAGTAGACTCTAAGGAGAATCAAGACGATTTTTGAAGGCGAGGAAGGAAAATCAAGACTTGCCAAGAGTAAAAAATAAATAGCTTAAGAAATAAAAGGTTGATAAAGCATGGCAATCCAAGAAAAAGTTCAAGAAAAGTCCTCTTCATATTTCAATATTAAATATTAAAGTGATCAAATATAAAAAATAAAAAAAAGCAATGCGCAGGTGATAAATTGATATAAAAACTTGATAGAAATTCATTATGAACCAACAAATAGTCCGATGATAGCCAGTCCCTTGCACACAATTACATAACACTTTTCGGTGGGAGTAGACCCCCCGAAGCAAGAGGCGGCAGTTTACAACATTTCTTGTGACCGTCTCACGCAGCGACTGACTTTCTTCTTGAATTCTTCCCTTCTCTCTCTCCATTCTTTCTGCAAGTTAGATGGATCAGGAAATGAGATGCATTAGTGGTAACCAGTCAAAATAGAGTCCAAAAACAATACAAGATCAAATAACATTAGATTTGCATCACATGAGAAACCAATTGTCGAACAGAGAACATTATAGAAGTAGTTCAAATCATTATCAACATGCCTTTAAAGTGCAAAATGGAGTAATACAAAAACTATTAAAAATATTCTTCTCATAGAAAAAGTAGATAATCAGGGACCTGAAACCAAATTGGTTTCTTTTGCTACTGAAAGCCTAGGGGTGTTTGGAATCCAAAAAAAAGATTACCCTTGGCATATAAGTAGAATTTGCATGCTATTAGAGCTGCAACTCACGCAAGTTGGAGGTACAATTTGGGCTCAACCCAACAGATAAATGTTAAACCATAACCCGAGCCCAACCCATCCTTAAATTTTTAAACTCAAGTTGAGTTTAGGTTTGCAACTCGGGCTGAAATTTCGGGTTAGAAAGTTGGGTTAATTCAGGTTCCTTGGGTTAGCATATTCGGGACAGATTCAGGTTGGGCTTCGGGTTGCCCAACACATGAATCCAAGTCCGGACCGAAATGAATTCGGGTTCCCCTTTCAGCACAAGCCCAGACTGAATTCCAAATAACACTACCCAAGCTCAAAAATTTTCAACTTGGGCTCGGATTAGCCTACCCGAATTGCAACCCTACACACTATTAAGTTATTAACCATCCCAAAAGTCAAAATCCATCAAATTGATGCTTCCTGATTAAACATTGTTCATTTCTTAAATCGTACAGAAAAATTATATCAATGAAATAAGATGCAATATTCTGACTTCGTCTCAACACCACTATCATTTAAAACCATTCTAGCTATATAAGAAGACAAATGCATCTGAAATGAACAATGAATAAACAATTTTCATTTAAGAGTTCCGTATTTGGATCTAAAGGAATTATAACATCTCCAATGCAGTGTTTTTTTTTTCTTGTCGATGGTGCTGGTGTCCGTCTACCAGCAGGCACATGCAATGGGGCATCCTACATGCACTAGGCAATTACTAGGAAATTTTCTGGGATAGTAAGAGAATTCGAACTCCCAACCTCCAAGATGTGAGTGAAATCCTCGCCATTACACTATCCCCTTGGGGTTCTCCAAAGCAGTCCTCAAAGCATCAGAAACAGCATTGCGTGTCACACACACGGTACCAGTTCAAAGTTGCTTTCAGTTAGCAGCTATCCCAAACATGATCTGATTCAGTAATGATCTCATCAAAAGTATAAAATACCAGAATATATGCATGCTTCATGCCAATCAGAACAGATTCCAGACTATCATTGCTTGCAGCAATTCCACACTTCTTAATGATATCTTCTGCCTCATGTAATTTCATATGTTGATAAATGGTAAAGCCCAGTCAAGGGATGGGAAACCACGTACGATACTTCTTGCAGGCAGTGTAACAATGAATTTTTACCAAAACTCACATTTTGAAAACTGAAAAGTCTCACTTTTTAAATTCTAAGTTATGTTATTATCAAGGAATTGGTGGGGGGTTTCCTATCCACATTTGATTGGAAAAAAAAAACCCAAATGGTAATATAATATAAAATAGAATAAATAACAGAGTGCATGTTTGTAAATACAGAATCTAAAGAGAAGTTAGAGACACTTACTGCAGCCTCCACATTTGCAGGAGACTCATCATTAGGACTTGAAAGCATTGATATAATGCTCAAAACTATACTCTCAACCTGCAAATCAAAGTCATCTTGATCAATGCCATATAAATAGATGGATATAGCTGAAAAAATAGTAGGTGAAATGGTCAATGGTGTTATAATCTAAACGCAGCCAAACAATAACTGTTTAAGTTCGAATGCAATAAAATGCTTGTTAACGGGAAAGGAAACAACAAAAAGTCTATTATATGAAGCCAAGGTAATGCATCAATAAAGAACAAAAAAAATGGAACTTAGCATTTCATGTCCATATTGATAAAACAAGAATTTCATCAATGTTGAACATATATTTTAGTGAGTGTAAACATTTTTTTTTCCTTTTCACAATAAATAAATAAGACTGTAAACGCCCTTGATCTCGACATTACAAGGACTCAACACCAACATGTGTCAATAATAAAAGATTTAACAAATAGTTCCAACTTCCAAATGTAAAACCAAATCTCAAGACTAGGCTGCATTTGGTGTACATGGTATCCTACCAATGAATCTTCAATAATATGCCTCCCCCCCCTCTCCAAATGTTCCAACTTCCCACTTAATTATAATACATTTGGAAGTTGGAACTATTTGTTAAATCTTCAATAATATGCCTCCCCCCCCCCCCCCCCTCTCTGTCTCTCTCTCTTTCTGCTTTATCATCTTCTTTGAGTTTTTCAAAGTCTTTATAACATGTTTGGGCTCTAAGTGCTCAATCTTCCATTTCAAAGCATGAGGTGCAGGAACGAAGTATTGCTTCCATGTTCAAAATTTAAAACATAATAATTCTCCTTCAGTATATGGAATTATAGATGTTAATGCTATGCCCAACATAACAATGGAATTTGCAATATTTGTTGGGGCCATAGCCGTGAAGGCTTAGGTTATGGGGGTGGTCATCAGGTAGGCATGCCCTACAAATTAGTTTCATATCTATAATAACTGTGATTTCCATAACTAATGTATTATATATATATATAGATATATATATGTGTGGTTGAGTAGATAGGTGTTTCAAAAAAATTCAAATTTGATTTTAAATTCTATCGGATGAAAAAAGAGAGTAGAATAAAGTTTTTAAAAAAATTAAGTGGGAAACGTGGTTATATCTTAACCACGTAAACGTTTTTCTTTGAACATGTTTCTTCTCAGTATAAAACGACAACTGGGTTGAATTAGAAAAATTATCTTATTCAATTTCAGAGCATAAAAACGACAACTGGGTTAAATTAGGGAATATTTTCTATTCGATTTCAGAGCGTAATTGAGACACTGGATTGAATTAAGGAATATCTTCCATTTGATTTCAGAGCGTAATTGAGACACGATAGTTCATGTGTAGGCACAGTCACAGTGAGAGAAGGAGAAGTTGGGAAGGATACAGTCAGAAAGGAATTCTTTTGGAAAATTACAGGCAAATTTAATCTTACCTTCTTCAGTATATGACAAATTAATATTCATAAATTCTTATGTGCACCAAAGTTCATGACTACTTGTATGTGCATCTAGACTCTTAGGCACCTAAGAATTAATAGGGTTAAATAGTAGATTTGGTCTATGCAAGCATAATTTATAATAATATATATAATCATGATGATGTATGTATGCAATATTATAAATTGCATTACTGAACATTCTCAGGTGCATTAATCGAACTCAAATAATTAATCTTGTTGAATAGAGATATGTTTATATGCGTGTACGCTAATAACACAGTTTTGTGTGTGTATATATGTATACATGCCTATAATATACAAGTGCAACGGGAGAATCTTGATGAACCAACACCCGAAACCATGGTCGACCCATGTTTTTCGGGATGAAATTTGGTTAAATTATTTAACGATTTAACACAATTTTAGAATTCTAGATAGATTTCATAACATAGAATCACAATCGAGTGGTTTGAATTAATTTTGAGACTGATAGATGGGTGGATTGAGGCCCAATTTGAGTCGGCAGGGAAACATGGTTGAAGCATTGAGTTTAGAACTGAAATCTAAGTGAATCACTGTCCTTTTAATCAATTTTTATGTAGATGAGTTCATCTTACGTAGTAAAGTAACTACCTCATTGGGTTCATTCCCATACAAAAGGTTGGATTTGTTCCCTACCTACTATTGAGTATCACATGTAAGATTGGATGTGTTCCTCACATAATGTGTTGAATCTAATGAGTTCAAATGGGAACCATTATATGAGTTAAAGTGAAAATTATATATTTAGATTCAATTTAATAGTTAATCAAGTGGATTAACTTAACATAAATTACAAGCAGAGAGCTTAGAAGCTAACTAGTTAAGAGCAACACATGTTCATTAGTTATGCTTCTGTAATTATTATGTGACAACACAGTTGTATATCAAGTTGTGGTAAGACTATTACTTGTTGAGCAGGGATCTTGCTGAGCTTATGAGCTCACCCTTTATTTTAACATTTCAGGTAATTGATTGTTGTAGAGTTGGCGGTGAAGACCGAGAACAATCCAAAGTTAAAGTTTGTGTCATATTCTTACTTCTTGAGAGATTGTTGTAGTAAGGGTTGGATGTAATTTTCTATTGAATTGGATAATTTATTAATGATTATTTTTGAAATTACTTGATTCTATAGAGGTTGATGAATTAGATATTGTTAAAGGATTTATATATTTAAGTTACACCCTCTCTAACAGGTTGAGTTCAAACCTCACTGTCACCATGATAATTAAAAATTGAAACACGTGTTGGACTTTGAAGGCCACACATGAGGGGGCGTGTTGAAGGATTTATATATTTAAGTTACACATTCTCTAACAACTTAAGCTTTTAGAGTAGATGGTGGTTAACAGATATAGTAGTGAGCATCTTGTATTTCATAAAATTGAGATCAATATACTCCTTACATAAGGGTCGTCCATCCAAATTACAAAAGCCTCCTCAACAAGATTTTTTTCAAGCCTAAATCAAATGGATTTGCCATGTAAAGTTGTATTTTGTTACGAAAACGGAATGCCCATATTTGAAAGTATAAAATATAGTTCTTTGACTTTCTCATGCATATTTATAATCATCCTCAAACGTATTCTGAATTCCACTGTCCTTAAACAAGAAAGAAGAAAGACAAGGAACAACAGCTGCTGACTCCAACTTAAGAGCAAATACTAAAAATTCCAAAAACTGAGACTTGTGTTAATCAGCCCTAAACGCAAGTCTCTGTTCAACTCTCCTGGTAAACAATTGTGTCCAAGTAAGACTTGTGTTAATCGGACAAAATTATTTACCAGTAGAGTTGACGACAGTCAACAAACATAATTTTCTTTTTAACTAAAACATGGATGGTTGTAATTTGGAAAATGATACAGACCACAGCGCAATGGGATACTAGAGTAGGCACGAGTCATCCATCCAATTTTAAAATACTAAACTACCTCAGGATGTAACAGTGGTTTTCCTTTTAGCCCATGACCTATTAGGCCTCAAATTTATAACAAAATTTCTTTTAGAAGTCCCAAAAATCCCAAGCCATTGTAAGGTTTTAGACACAGTTGATGATGCAATTCAGAAACTTTTTGATTTAAGAAACCACAAAGAAAGTAAAGGACATTCTGGAAATATTGCTAAAGGCACTATTGCCAGAGTTGTTTTTAATGTGACTTTACCATAGATCTGCGGATTAAACCAGTGAGGAACTGTGGGTACTCTGAAGTCATGGCTATTCGTATCCATTTCATAATTTGTCGAGAAGATACATAATCTCACAACCATACCTATTTCAATAATAATAATAAATGTGGGACCTAAAACTCCAAAATCATGGCTTCAAATTGTTGAACGAGCTAGTGACTCCAAAGGTAGATCTGCAGATTAAACCAACGAGTAATTGTGGGGCTTCCAAAACTCTAAGTCACGGCTATTCGTATCCATTTCATAGTTTGTCGAAAAGATACAGAATCTCATGACCATTTCTATTTCAATAAAAAAAAACGTGGGACCTAAAAACTCTGAAATCATGGCTTCAAACTGTTCAAGGGCTAGTGACTCCAAAGGTGGATCACCTCCAAAGCTGGTGCTTATTTTCTGTTTCAGTGTGCTGCCTGAGGAGCTTAATTTCTGTAGTAGTACCCTGCAACCCCTATATCCCTGAATTCTTCAGACAGGATGGTTAAGCAGGCAATTTCGGTCTTTTATCCCTTATCATCGTTTAATTTTTTTTTCTGCTAAAAACTAGTTCAAAAATATGTTTCCTAGAGGGTAAAAAGGGAAAAAAATCTCTTTAAAGGCGCATTTATATAAATAGGAAGGAAAGGAAAGGAAAGGAAATGATATCACTAGTTTTGAGAGAAAAGAAAGAATAGTGTTGACCCGTGTTCATGTTTGGAAGGGAAAAGAAAAGAAAGGATAGTGGTAACATTGCCTTTATTAAGAAAAGATAATGGAGAGGAGAGAAAGGAAATTAATGTTTTATTATGTAGGTACAGAGTAGAACAGGCAAAATGAAAATTCAGTTCACTTGTTCTAAAAGACAAGGACAAGATGAGTAAACACCAATTCCTTTATCATTTCCTTTTAGATCCCCCCCTCACTTTTGGAAGACTAGCTGAGAGGTTAACAAACCCTGCTCCTCCCTCTATTTCCTTTCCATTCCTTCCAAATCTTTAAGACAACCATGCAATGAGCTCTCTCTCTCCCTTTCCTTTCCTTCCAAACTCTTCAATCCAAATGCATTTTAGGAGTTGTCTCCACACACCATAGAAGTTTTAGCCCTTACAATGAAGTTTTAGCATCTGATATTTGTTTATGCTAGAAAAAAGAAACAGACATGAACCCCCATCACCCTCTTCTAATTTTCTAGTCATGACAAAGGTTATTAATTTTCCTTCAATTTCCCTTCAACCTGATAATTTCCATTAGCTTTTATTTGTACTTTCGTAGTAGAATAAAGGTTGACCATTCAAGGAAAATAGTACCAGTATAAAAAAAATTATCCTTCGAAATATTTTTTAACTTGATAAGCATCTTCTCTAATTTATTTTCACTTATATAAGGTTTCATATTTTGGAAGCCCCAATTAAATTGCTCTCTTTTCATGAGCATCCATGGGGTAAAGAGTAGTAACGTACAACAATATATCCAACCCCAACCTAACTCAAGCAGACACTTCTAAACTAGAGTTGTGCTAGGATTAAAAACTCGAACCTCAATCTGGGTTGGTTGAATCCCACGAGAGTTATCACATAATTTAGTCCAGCAAAATTGTCAATAATCTGTCCTTACATTCGGCCTACCTCGTCCAAATTGCACTGTTTATTAGAAGTGTCATCAGCTACACAAGTCATACAGCAGATATCACACAGAACACAAAAAGTTCCCAACTGCTTATTTCTTTAGGGTTTCATTTATCATCTATGAAGGGCATGCAAATCAGTATTGAAAGTGCATCCAAACAATTGCAGCTTCCAAGGCAATAGGTGTTAAAATACAAAAATAGGAAAGTAAATAGCATGCATATTTGGGATGGCAATTTGGCCCGGTCAATGGATTCCCGCCCACTCCCGCTCCTAATGGGACAAGTATGGGAAGCTTTTAAATGAAGTAGGGGAATGTATTGGTAAACAATAGTGAACTTGACTCAGGTTCAGGGCCGGAGTGGTTTTAGCAGTAACCCGCCCCGTTTAGATTGAGACAAGTACTTGTTATATTTTTATATTCCTAGTCTACCCTCCAATACACATTCTTATCTCTTTTAGGGTTCTTTTTTTCTTTTAACCGCCGCTCAAGTGCTCAACCCTCTCTTCCTATATATGCGATTATGCCTTTAACACTCCAGCACTCCAAATCCGGCCATCTCTCTCTGTATCTCTCACTCTCGTCGCTAAGTTGAGGTGGCGAGCAATCAACTCTCCAACGATGTCTCATCTTAGCGACATTTCAGATCTGGAGACAGTAATCCAGATTCTCTCTTTATATATATATATATATATAAAATACAAGTATCTAGGGCTTATGTTATATATATCTAACTATATGTATCTATACCTTTCTATATATATTATACACATACACACACACACACAGAGATCCCTATGCAAACTTAAAATCTTCTCTCTTTCTTATCAGTATTGTATTGCAAATAACTTAATCAAGTACAAACAAGTTAATAGAAAAGGAAAAATTGAAAGAACACATGCACAATAATTGCTTAATAATGAGAAATATATATATATATATATATATATATATATACACACACGAGTCATATGACAATGCAAGTAAAAGGCATTAAAGCATACCGTGTGGACTGGTGTCCAACGCTCACTTGCAAGTTCATAGCCATTTGGATCCTCACCAGGGGGATGAAGAATTGAAATGCACACTTTGCCATCAGTGTAAACTGCATGTCATACATCATCCTTCGAGCATTTAGCCAACATGAAGAAAGATAATAAGTACAATGTGAACCTAAATATACAACTGAACTACTAACCATTAGGATGCCACATCTCCGAGGTAAACCTCACCGTTGGAGGGCTGTTTGGGTAATTGGACGGGAATGTCATGATGGCATTGAAAAAACCCCCATCGCTGCAACATTTTGGAAAAATTTATAAAAATGGAAAAGTCAGACCACATTGATTGTCCACATCAACCAAGTAAGAAGTATGAATAATAACAAATCAACAACAACTATTTCTCAACCACATCTTGAATGATAGCTCTTCCAGATAATGTTCAGAAAATTGGGTTGGAGGAAACCCTAAAAGCACAAAACTGAGCTACAAAAACCTCAGAAATAGCATTAACTGCTACTGTAGAAGTAAATTATCCTTCAATAAGGCACAAAAGACATCAAATTTACAGAACATATAATAGCCTACAAAGCTAAATGCTATGTTTTTCAACAAAAATTATGAACTCCAGTCCAATGATTGAATAATTAAAAAAGAAAAGAAATCAACTTGTGATATTTGTAAACTACAATCACCTAGAAATCCACACCAACTGAATGCTTAATAATCGCCTTTTTACTCATTAATGAATCCTACCAATCAAACAGAATGACAACCAGCACCTGCCCAACATTACAGACTGTTAAAATTACACTAAACCCTAGACCCAAACAAACCAAGTTGAACCCCAATCCAAGTTAACTTTTCAGTTAACAATCAAAGAGAAAGAAATAACCCTAGCCCAACACCAACAATTATAAAGAAACCAATCAAAACCACCCAATTCACAAAATCAATAAAAAATTCAATCCCACAACGATAACATAAATTGTCAATGATTTCATTCAATCAAACACCAAACAAACATCAAATAAAAATACATACGACCGTTGAATTTAAATCAAACACATAAAATTTCAATTTTTAAGCAAATAAGGAATAGAGCACTCACTATAAAGTATCAGGCGGTCCGATAATGGTTACGCTCCATTCGAATAGGTTACTTTCATCGACCAAACCGGCAGAGAATCCATCAACTGGGTTTTTACAGAGATCTGGAGATAGAGACACCAATAGGTGAATTGAAAACCAAAGTTAAAATATAGAAACCTCAGAATCGAATCTATCGTTGAAGATATTTAGAGGGTTTAAAAGAGATGGAATTTGATTGATACCTTTGAGCTGTTTCTGGAGGAGGAGACTTGCTTGGGACGGAGAAGCCATGGAAACAAAGCTCCACGGGCAGAGAGAGTAGAGAGAGAAACCGACAGGAATTTATAGTGGCTCAAGAAGTGCCAGGGATGGGAGGGACAGAGAATCAAAGGTCGGCTTATAAACCGGGATCAGAAAACTCACGTCTCTCTCTTTTTATTGCTCGGACTCGTGGTTTGGATGTACTGTGCTGTACATACATAGGAAGTAAATTTGACCGTGAACTCAAAACTAATTATTAGAAGGAAACCAAAGGAAAATGTAGAGACTACTTGGATGGAAAAAAAAGTTAAAGAGCTCTTCATCTAATATCCCTCACCTGTTAATTTCTCCTTTGCATGTAAGGGTCCAAATTTATATAGTATTAGGCAATACTAATATTTTCTTTATTTTTTTATTTTTTTATTCGATCTGCCGTCTCGAAATTTTTACTTGAGAATTCATAATATGAATGAAAAAATAAAATTCTTGTGTCTCATCTATAAAGGATAAAACAAAGATGATGATAATATAAGCAAGAAACTCATATACTTAAACTTGAACTTGATACCTTCTATCTCCGAAGATGAGAAAGTAACACCTTACTTTATAATCCTTAACGGTGAAAGTGTACTTAACGAGTGTGGACCTTCAATCATTGTCTCTGGTTCAATGCTTCGACTTTTAGGCCACAAATAAAATTTTCAAATGAAAATGTTGAAGGTTAAGTGCTATTAAAACAAAGTAGATACATATATTATTTTCAGCATAATATAAATATATTTTTAATTAAGAAATTACAACTTAGTACTTTTTTTTTTTATATTAGGCAAGTACTCAGGCACGCAGCCCGTGCTGAGGCTCAAAACCCACCCCTCATCTTTTAGGGTGGAAAAGTTATAACATTAGACTAGAGGCCATTTAGTAATTTAGTATAATTCCACTCTTCAATTGCAAGGACTAATAAGTCCTATGAAATATTTGTGAGAAAAATAAATTATTACCTTTTATAAGTATTTTCAACTAATTCAGAATTCTGGTAACAATATATTTTTTTCAGTTTTCCCTTTCTTTTTTAAATAGCATTAATGTGTTTTTTTTTATTAAAATAAATTTCAAAGAAAATTTCATACAAACTTGATGCACTTTTTTATGTAAATATATTCTCAACTTGTATATAAATTAATTTTAATTATTAAAAAATTACTTGCCTTCAAAAAATTTGAAATAGAAAAAATTGAAATCAATTTAAATAACTCATTGATTTTTTTGAATATACTACAAGAAAACAAATAGTGGAATATTTTTAAAAATTATAATTTAATTATGAATATTGAAATTAAATAATTTTTTACAAAAATTCTAAGTCTGGCGGTAACCAAAACAATGTGTTTCTATTATTATAAATTGATAGGTGAATATCTCTACCCTCTTTTGAGGTTAGGCTTATTATCTCTCAAATTAAACTTTTTGCAAAATTATCTCTGATCTCCCCTGTGAGAAGTTAACCACTGTTAAATGGCCATTTTACCCTCACTAATTTTTTCTAAAATGCTGATATTTTTAACAAAAATTCAATTTACTTTTTTACCCTCCTAAACTCCCCCCCTCTCCTAATCAAGAAATTAATCAACCCAACAACCAAACAAGCCCCCACTGCAGCAAAACCCCACCCCAATTGGCTTCTCTAAAACCCCAAACACAAAACCCACTATCAATAACCCATCGCCCCCCACTGATCATCACTCGCAAGACCCACCATTATCCTCTTCATTGTCACTGTACACCGAGCATGTCACGCCCCGAATTTTTGACACCTGGGAGGGCATAAGAAATAGGGATGATTAACGTGATCATCAACACCGAGCATGTCACCCCCCGATTTTTTGACACCCGGGAGGGCATAAGAAATGAGGGTGATTAACGTGATCGTCAACACCTCCCAACTATAATTCAATATTTCATAATTTGTGGAAGTGTCATCTTAATTAGCACATACATGTGCATGCAACAACCTACATTAGTGGACCACAAATAAGGGCAAATGTACACTTTAAACCAATATTTAAATTTTCATCATTTAGATGTGCATTATAATCTATCGTAATGCAGGTTACGATTAATTATAATTTACAGTCCATCGTGGGTCTATCGTAAGATCTATCGTAGGTCTCGGATTTTCTACCCAAATTATTCAATTCAATTCCTCAAATTGTCAATGAGTTACGATTCATTGTAATGAGGATTACGATTCATCGTAATTCCTCAGACAGAAATCTTGATTCCAGACCTGTCCATACAATGTCTAAATTCCTTCTCTTGACGTACATGCATCCTCAATAATCAAGGCATGACTAAAAACATCCATAGTATATATATATATATATATATATATATATATATATATATATATATATATATATATATTGGCCAAACATAATTACATCATTTGAAAATAGAAACATACCCGAATATCATACATCAAAACCAAAATACATTGTCAATCCATATTACACAAACATGCTCAACGTCTACGTAAACATAATCAACAAAAGCAAAAATGGAATCCCAAGTGCTCCACTTTAGCACTCCTAAGCTTCATCTACCGACGTTGCTTTATTTGTAAAATGTTTAGGAGGGGAAGGGGGTGAGCAACATGGCCAGTAGAGATGATTCAACTAACCCAACAATGACTAAGGTCATGCATGAATGCTATATGGCATTCCTACCAAACTATATGACATACCTTGTCATGCTTATGAACCAAACTTGAACAATTATGAAAGACATGTAAATCAATTACATATGAACAGCTCGAATTTAAATCTCACTCACAATCAAAACTTAACGCCACACATACACGAAATCAACCAAGTTTTGGGAGTAGCCGACAATCAAAAATTGTAGTAAGTGCCTTGAAGGCCAAATACTTTTCTTACGCTTTACGAGTTGCTAACTCGACAACAACGACATCCTTTTGGTCAAGTTTTGGGCTTTTCACTCTAGGGCTCTGGGCCTTCTTGTTTCTTACGACATTCTCTCAAAAATCAACAATCACCACACAAGTGTACAAATACACATAAATCTTAGAAATCTTTAAATCTCACATCAAATTCATTGCAACTTCATTTAGTTAATGCACATCAAACTCAAACCATGCATTTCACAATGCAATGCCATTCAACCCATAAAATCTCAATGGTTATGCATTTTTGAGAAAAAACTTCTTTTAGACAATTTATCAAACATATAGAGTCCAAAATTTTCATATGATTACAATTGAACGAAATTAATTCCTATAGAAATATATATGCTTTATAATAAGTATAAATATCAATTTCCTTAACAAATCTAAGTGTACGACGCACTAGTACACAACATAAACACTTTTCAAGTGTAAGGAACTCGTACTATGCACTTTATACACATATACATCATCTAGCAAGTGTATTAATGGACAAACTCATTTAAATATGCAAGAACACTTAAATCTCAAAGACAAGTATATTCTTACATAGATACACCATGTTTTAACATCAGAATAACAACTATGAGACCTATAGAATTTGCTAAGGAGAAATTCACACTCCTATCTCAATTCCAAGCTTAAGGACTCAAACCTTAGAAATTTTAAGCTCCAAAGTGTAGAGGAGGTGAGGAGAAATGTTTTCCTTCTTGCTCCAAGATCCAAATCAAGCCCTAAGCCTTCCAAAATAAATAAATAAGCTAGATGATGAAAATGGTGGGAGAGGGAGAGTTAGGGCAAGTCAAGAAAGGGGGAGAGGGGGGAGAATAAGATTTTTCCACTATCTAAGCCTATACATATCATATATATCTATATATTAGATATTTAGGTAATAGTTTGCAAGTTAGTCCTTCATTTCTTACGTTTTGCTCCTTTATCTGTTGTACTTTCATTTATTCGCAAAATGACACTCCCTCGTCTCACCAAACTTCATTTAAGTCTCTCTAAGTTCACTTGTAACCTTACTTCACTTATAAAACCAGTGAATGTCTTCCGGGTTACTTGGACCCTTCCCGATCCCACATCCGAACACAAAAACTTTAAAAAACTCTTAAAAATTCTTAAACATGCAAATAATTATTTAAATCATGCTTAAATTCAATTTAAAATGAAATTACAGAGCACCACTGTCCGGGTCATCTATCGCCGTCAAAATCGAACATGGAAGCGACAGGATATGGAAACGGTGGTTCATGACGTAGGTGACCCAAAATGGGTCTTTAAAAACGACGGTGATAACTGCCACGGGGCTTGCCGTGACGGTGGTGGAGTTGAATGGTTGGAATGAATCTTTTCAAAGGTTGAAATGAAGATGGTGGTTGATATATGGTGGTTGTTATAGACGTGGTGGTGCATGGATCTTGGATGGAAGCTTCAGCGATAGAGATGCTCAGTGGTGAAGATGATTTCGATGGTGGTCACACTTGAGAGGGTCTTCTATGTGGTTCTTCAATGGTGGTTTCGACAATGGTGGGCACCGTCTTCTTCATCATACTATACATCCCGACCATGCATGCATGCTTCTTTTCCATCACTGCCAGTTGGGTCTCCTCCATTGAAGCCGAGCTCCATCTTCATCCAGTCATAAAAAATTTGACGTGGGGTTCTGGTGAGCGAGGCTTCAACAATGAACTTCGGATGGTGGTGGGTCTTCACAGTGGAGGGGTGTTATATAGAGCTTGTCTAAGTACCGCCGTGAAACTCCACTGTGAAGCTCCTGTTGGAATATTTTAAATAAATAAAATATTTTTTGTGGTTCTATGCATTATTTCTAAAATTGGATTGCAATGTAATTATTGTTACTTGATGGGTTGGGGTTATACTTGTCAATTGTGGTCTAATTGGCAGTATAATATTTACACCGTTGGATTGTGGTTTTCCAACTTTATTTGATAGGATTTAATCCTAACCGTTGATATCTAGGTCTCCATGATAGGAAGGGAGACTTAGGTATTTTATTTGTAGAGAAGCTGTCCCCCCCTATTGTTGTTATAAATAAGGGTTTCACAACCCTTATTCAGCCCTATCGAAGAACAACTCTCAGAAAGGGGGTATAGCTCTCTAAGGATTTCTTGTAGGAACACAAAGGTATTTTACAGCTTAATCTTCATTCAGGTATGCCAATTAAAACCTCCTCTTTAATTAATTGCAGTATTCTTGATTTCTACAAGTTGAGTATAGATAAAATTCTAACAATTGGTATCAGAGCCATGGTTAAAGTTTTTGTTGTAGAAATCAAGAAATATTTTTTCACATACTTGACTTTTATATATATATATATATATATGAAAGAAACTTTAGATGAACCATCAAAATATCACTACGTAAGTCTCCCTTCCAATGTGATTTTTTTTTTTTTTAAGCACTGATGACTTGGTACATTCCCAATTGAGTTTCAATTATTCTTTTGCATTTAAAGAGCTCCTGTATACAACATTGGATGCTAGAGTCAACATAACAAGTTGTATACATCAACCTAGAAACCTGTTGTTACTCACATAAGGTGCCAGTAGTCCTCATTGCTGTTAAAGTGTCTGGAAGCCTTATGACCTTGAGTAACGTGTTTTAAATTTTATGACATGTGAGGGAGTGACGTGTTTTAGATTTTATATATTTACTTGTATATAGAGATGACAATTGAATAGTTTTATTTTATTTTATTGTTATCTAATTCATTAAGTTGATTCAAATATTTTTTCTTTTGAATTGTTTATTAGAATATAATGTTCTAATGCATGATGATAGAGTGAGTTCCCATGAATTGTGTTTTGATCCAATTTTGGGTTAATTTTTGAATTTAGTTCAACATGTGTACATATGTGAGTCAGCTTATATGGTATCAAATGACATGTATATTTACACACTATATTGACAAGTGGCAATTATTGGTAAGACTTGTGCAATTAAAGAATATATATAACATATATGAATTTTTGGTTTCTTTACAAACCAAGTTTCAGGAGGTTGTGAGTCTTGAGTGACGTGCACAAGTGTGTTTACCAATTACCTTTGTCCAGCAACTTTACATGTGCTATATTTTTCAAAAGGCTACAGTTATACATGTTTAAAGCATATATATTTTACATGTACAAAGTGATTGAACATTTAATTTAATTGTTCAATAAATTATGAATAGTGAATTTTATGTACATGGATAATTATAAATATATTTCTTTTATTTATATTCAAGTTTTTGGATCCATGTTTATATTTTGTATCATATTATTTGGGTTTATCTTTATGTGCATAATAAAGAAGTTTGTGAACCTAAATAAAAATGGAATTTAAAGTTTAGGTCTTTCTTTGGAGTTTAGGAAGACCAGTAAAGTGACCTTTTCAAGGTAGTATCCAAAGTGAGTGATGTCTGCCCAAATGTGACATTCACTCATGTAGGTTATTATTTTTGAAAATTTTAAAGACAAATATTGGTCTTATTAAGATCTTACAGTGCACTTACCTATATTGGGGCATTAGTTCTGCCTAAAGGTGATCAGTGTCTTAATGTAGGATAAGTGAGTAGAATAGTTAAAAGTGTTTGAGTTAGAACTAAATAACCCTCTTGCCCAAAGGTAGTGGAAGTGTTTAGCAATAATTCAAGCATAATCAACTAGGTCTATGTGTGATTTTAATCGCAAATTTGAGAGGTAAATGTATTTAAAATTCTGCCCAAAAGGTGATTTTTAAATAACATATTACCTGTTCCCGCAGGGTGGAAGGTTTTGTACATAGTAAAACACCCTGATAAATTCAGCTTAAAACTCCAAGTACGAATTAAAGTAATAATCCCTAAAGCTGTGACATATTATTTTATATGTTGTTTATGTGGTATTATTTAATATAACATGTATTGAGGTTTTTAACGCTTCCGCAATTCAGATATAGCTTACAGGGATTGAACCACTGGATGATTTAAATTATTCTTACCTAGGGGGCATGTTTTGATATTATATTGGGTTTCTTAGACTACGAGTCTGTACCTTTTAAGGATAAACCCTCTATGGTGGTTGCAGAGTCTTCTGAGGTAGTAAAGTTATTACATTTTAAGTGGACTAAAGGTAATTCAATTGTCATACGGTTGATTTATGCTTCTATTGGTGTGACTTGTGGGGTGGTATTCTAGTATTTAATAGTGCTAAGAAGCTACTTGATCTGATCAGGAAGTAGTTCATGGCACCAAGAAGCAGTTACAGTATTATTATCTGACACAACTTGTGTTAGCCAGATATGATGGCAATGGTTTAGTGAAAGAGCACATTTATACGATGTGCAAATTGGTTAATGCTTTAAGGGAGCAGAGAATCACATTTGATGATGAGTTATTAGTCCACATAGTGATATATTAATTATCTGTTTAGGTTTTTTTAAGAAATTCAAGTTCACATGAGACAAAATAAAATATTAACCAGCTACTAGCACTTTGTGTAATTGAGGAAGAGCGACTCAAGGGAATTAAAATTGAGTCAGATCATCTTGTCGTAAATGATAGCAGTAAGAATATTTTTTACAAGAAAATAAGCGGCAGGAAAGGAAATCGGGCAGAACAGAAAAGTTAAAGGAAAACAAAACATGAATAAAAAAAAATTTGTGGTAATTTTTTTTGAGCTTTGTTAGGTAAACGTGCCTAAATATATATGGGAATTAATTCAAGTAAGATCATAGATGCTTCTTGTTTTCTATGGACTCAATACTTTTCGGATAAAATCGCGTTTTCGTTAGAGATGTACATATATACTATGACATAGAGGATTGGGGCATGTCTATTGAAGAGACATGAACGCTTGGTTAAGGATAAGATTATTGGACTACTAATTTTTTAAATTATAATTTATGTGTTGACTGTGTCAAGGGGAAGATGCAGAAGAAATTCAATTTTTAAGGTTATAGATATGGAGGGTGTGAATCGTTGTGTTTTAGTACAAATCTCAATATTTTGAATGGGCCATAAGCCCAGTCTCAGACATTTACATTTGTGAGGATGCCTTATAGAGGTAAAATTGTATAATTCAGATATTAAGAAACTTGATCCTTACATTGTCAGTTGTCATTTTATTGAGTATCTTGAGAGACCTGTCGGTTGTAATTTTTATTATCCCTCTAAACCTATGAAAATTGTTGAAACATGTTATTGCAAAATTTATTGAGGATGTGTGAATTCAGTGGGAGTCTAGAACTTTGTGGTTTCTTTTATACTTAATGATTTTGAGGTGTATCATAGATATAAGAGGTGATGATTTCTCTGAAATGTTTCCCTAGTTTCATCAAAAGACTCTTTGAGAGTCATTTTGCGATTGTCATGGATTATGATATTGAATTGCATTAGATGGATGTCTAGACATTGTTTCTCAATGGAGAAATTAAGGAAATGATATACATGTCTCAACCTGAAGAATATCGTAATCTAATGCATATACCTCAAGTTCAGTAGGAGTTAATTTGTTATCTTTGTCTTATATGTTGATGATATTTTGTTAGTTAGTAATGACATTCATGTAATACATGCACTACAGAAAAATTTGAACTTTCTCAAAAGGCATGTATTGACAAAATATTAAAAACTTTTGAGATGAAGATATTGTGTACCAAGTGAGGTTCAAGGTGTTAAAGGAAATATGTTGTCAGAATAAAAGTGTCTCGATAATGATTTTGTGAGAAGTCAAGTTAATTTTAGCAAAATCTGCACATTGTTTATTCGAAGGTAGTGAAGAAAGTCTTGAGGTATCTCCAGAGAACTAAAGAGTTCATGTTGATTTATAGGAAATTAGACTACTTTGAGATAATTGGTTATTCCGATGCTGATTCTACAGATTGCTCGAGTAGTAGAAAATTCACTTCTGGATTTATTTTTATGCTAGCTCAAGGAGCTGTTTCATGAAAAAGCTCTAAGAAGTCTATTATCACATATTTCATTATGTATGCAGAATTGGTTAGTTGTTGTGAAACAACCAATCATGCCATGTGACTGAGAAATTTTTATTGTGGATTTGAAAGTTGTGGACTCCATACACAAGCCTATGACATTTTTTGTGACATTGTAAATTGTTTAAGGAGTACGTGATCCGGATAGGTGTTCGAGAGTCATTGTGTTATGACGTCTGATATTTGTTTTATATCATGTTACATTACAGTTAGCTTTTAACTTATTTACACCTTATGGTGATAGTTATTTTTCTTCAGTTTATTTACGCCTTTTGGTGACAGTTATTTGCATGCAAAATGAAGTTATGATGCATCATTATTATTATCTTCATTTATATATAGTTTATGCACGTGCTATTATGTTTGCCTGGGAGTGATGTTACACTCATGAGAGTGTTTGGATTAGATGTGGGATTGTCACCACATTGGTAAATCCAAACATAATTATTAAAGTGTCTGTGGGAGTGTTTCACACTCCATGAGGAGAGCTTGGGCTAGATATGGGATTGCCTCCATATCGGTAAACCCTCACACTGGACAGGAGGTTGGCGGTTTGCTGTAATATGTTCAGGTAACATACCATGATGATATGAAGCAGGACGGATAGTGAGGTATGCGTTTAGACCACATGCAGTTTGCACATCTCATTAAATGCAGTAAAAATCACTATATTTGCTCAAATCCTAGATGGAATTAGTTTTGAGACCATGAAACTGTTTAGACTAATATATTACTTGTCTACGCATCCATGATCCACTATTGAGGAAGTCTATGGAAGAGAGTGTTTTAAAGTTTCAACCCATCTGTTTCGATAATTGTATTTTTCTAAAATAAAATGAGTGGCCACTCGACTTTTCTAAAGTGTTGCAATCTATAGTGTCGTTTTATAAAACTTAAAGTGCATAAACCAAGTGGGAGATTGTTGGAATATTTTAAATAAATAAAATATTTTTTGTGGTTCTATGCATTATTTCTAAAATTGGATTGCAATGTAATTATTGTTACTTGATGGGTTGGGGTTATACTTGTCAATTGTGGTCTAATTGGCAGTATAATATTTACACCGTTGGATTGTGGTTTTCCAACTTTATTTGATAGGATTTAATCCTAACCGTTGATATCTAGGTCTCCATGATAGGAAGGGAGACTTAGGTATTTTATTTGTAAAGAAGCCGTCCCCCCCTGTTGTTGTTATAAATAAGGGTTTCACAACCCTTATTCAGCCCTATCGAAGAACAACTCTCAGAAAGGGGGTAGAGCTCTCTAAAGATTTCTTGTAGGAACACAAAGGTATTTTACAGCTTAATCTTCATTCAGGTATGCCAATTAAAACCTCCTCTTTAATTAATTGCAGTATTCTTGATTTCTACAAGTTGAGTATGGATAAAATTCTAACAGCTCCTCCTACGAGACGCCATTGTTTGAGTTAACAGACCCACCACCGTTGCATCTTCCCGCCAGAGTCACCACTGCTGTCGTCTTCGCCAACCGGACCTTCACCTCTGTTCCTGCTCCATCAAACAAACAAATAACCGAAGCCCACTGCCAGAACACTATTGAAACCTCTACCGTTCACGTCTGAAGCTACGACCATTGGAATTCGATCATCCACTGTATCACTTCCACTCCACCACAGTACCCATGTCACCGAGGCACCACCGGAGATGATGGGTCGTGGGCTGTGGGTGGTGGGTCTCCAAGTGGATTTGAGAGAGAGGGTTAGTGTTGTCAACATATAAAAATGTTAGAATAATAATTTTACTATATTAACAAAAGGACACAAAGGTATTCAATAATGAAGTGTACTAGAGAAAAATTATTGCTAGTGGAGAGTGGAGTGGAGTTTTAAACAAGAGTGGAGTTTTAATTTTTAAACTTAGTTGAACATATTTATAAAAAGTAGGATTTTATTATGGGAGGTGATATTTGTACTTTTTTTTTATTTTTTTATTTGCACTTTTTTTTTAAAAGAAATGTCACTTCTAAGTTTTAACCTTAACTTTACATATGAATGATTACCTTTTTTAAAAATACTAAACTATATTTTTAGATATATTTTTTCTGTCTCCAATCTTTAATGTTTTCGAATTCTTTTGATAGAATAAACGAAAAATACCAAAAAAAATTACACGAAAAAAAATAACCCAAAAAAAATATTGGTTATTGCAATTGAAAAGTAAGACTAATCACTAATATTTTTTTTTTATATTTTTTTCTTCACTTTGTTAAAGTAATAATATTTTTCCTTTCTTTAAATTTGGCCCATGAAAATATGTGTTTGGCTATAAGATCATGTGATTTCGATTGTGGATAAAGTGCATGCCAGAGTCCACTAAGAATTCAGTTTCAAGAAGCCAAACAATATATCAAGAATCTGAAATGTTCTCTCTTCTGTATGATAAAGTCTTTAAATTCAAAGGAAGGGCATGCCAGAGTCCAATTAGAATTCAATTTCAGGAAGCCAGAATGTGAAATGTTCCTTTTACCTTGTATGATAAGAACTTTAAATTCAAAGGAATCAATGGTAAAAGTAAACTGAAATTTGGTATTTTATTGTGGGTGAACTGATTAGTGTACAAATTGAAGAACAAATCAAGGCTAAAATAAATTTACTAGATTATAGGGTAAAGTCCATAAAACTTACTTTAGTTTCAAAAATTTGCAAATAACTTTCTTCATGTTCATTTTGCACCTTTATAGTTTGTATTTTGTGCAAATCAACCCTTTTGAGCTAAAAATACTATTTAAGTTTCAATTTTACCTTTCTATCAAATTTCTTAATATTTTTAACAATAGCAATTCTATTATATATATATATTAAAATATTAATTTAATTATAAATTAAATATTCTTGTTTTATTATCATTCCGTGGCCGACTCAAAGTAAAAAAAAATCTTCATTGTTTTTTAAATATATATTTTTTTGGCATTGTTTAAAAAATATGCCTTTTTTTTAAACAATGCCAAATGCATTTTTTAACAGTGAAGATTTTTTTTCCCGGTTCGGCCATGAAATAATAATGAGGCCCCTTGTATATAAGGTTTCACATGCGCATAAATTTTATAATAGTGCGGATTTTTTATTAAAATAAGAGGATAAGCAAATAAAATATATTTATGTTGATAACACAAAAAAAAAAAAAAAAAATCTGTCTTAATGCTTTATAAATAGCACGATCCAGTTCGCATTAAAAAAAAATTATAAAGAAAAATTAAATAGCTAATTGCCTAATAAATTATAAAGAAATATTAAACAGCTAATTGCCTAATAAGAGAAATAAAATAATTCATTTTTTTAGATGACAAAACATTTCTAATGATAAAAAACACTACAAAGAACAAATGTAAGCACATGTATGCTTACATTACAACAATTGTACTTCCAATTACTATATCAAATATAAAGTACATAAAGTAATTAATTTTTTTTTTCTTTAAACTTGATAAAATTTAAATGTCAAATAATCAGACGTATTAATTTCATTTCTATTTTTCCAATCACTTGTGCCTAAACAGTATAATTTCATCTTTTTTTTTTCCTTTTTTTTTTTTTTATAACTAATGAATAAACAGGATAATAGTAGCCAATAGAAATGAGAGAGAAATTTATCTAAGAGACAAGTTGGACTTTGGTGGATTACACAGAAAATAGTCGTTGTTTGCTAGCCGTGAAGAAAGAAGAAGAAAATGAGAGAAAACCGGCCGTGAAAAAAGAAGAAAAAAAAAGAGAAAACACAAACAACAATCTAGCAAACCCCAAAATTGGACTATTACTTAGTAATTTTTTTAATAAAAAAATAAAGCCCAGTAGTATTGGGTTTGGTTAAATGGACCATAGTTAATAATTTATTTTTAAAATGAGGCTCAATAGTATTGGGTTTGGTAAAATGAATTATAATTAATATATTTATTTTTTAAAATTGAGGCTTATTAGTAGTATTGGGTTTGGCTAGCCCTATATATATATATACTATTATTAAAAGTATAAGTTGTTTCAAATCATTTAATTTTATAAAAACTCTTTTATTAATAAATTCCTCTAGAGTCGCAATACACATAACCACAATTCTAATTCTAAAATATTGACAAATATCATTTTAAACACAAACTCTTCAAAATAATCCTGTTAGGACTCCAAAATACAAGCCACTTCTAATGTCACATCTTCGTAGATCTGCAATGGTGCATGTGATTTCTATCACAATGCATGTTATCAAACTTTATAAATTTATGATATACATATGAATGAGTTTAATGAACGTAAGGTATTTTATAGAATGTTTACTCAATATACATTTTGAATTGCATAATATCTGCTTAATCGATGGCTTGATGGACTTATAATAGCCATATGTTATTGCTATGGGTTGTCCTACAAATCCAGTGGTTCCACTTATGATCATATATGTCCGTCAATAATCTCTTTACCAATAAGAGAAATCATCATGTTTGGTACTACTATTTTCTTTTGTTGCAATTTTGATTATTGAGCACTATAATTTATTGTGGTCTCTTTGTTCCTCTTAAGTTCATGGGGGCTTATTATGTTTCAATAAAAAATATGTTTTTATTATTTTTAATTAATTTTTGTATTTGAGAATTTGCACCTTATTATGTTTCGGCAAAAATTATGTTTTTTCTCACTTTTCTAATAAATTTTTATTTTTTAAAATCAAGATGTTATGTTTATTGTTCTATAACCATCAATCATAGATTAGTACTACACTCTTCTTTGTTGCAATTTTGATTATTATAATTATGGAACACTATAATTTATTGTGGTTTCTTGCTTCATTGGTGATTATTATGTTTCAGTAAAAATTATATTTTTTCCTTTTTTACTTAGGGCCCGTTTGGTAAGTGTTTATTGTTTATCAAAACAAATTTTTACGATAAACATGTTTGATAATTTTTGTTTTGTTTATAAATTATCAAAACGCTTTTAAAATAACACTGTAGCTAAACCTTCAAATCATAAACACCAAAATGATGTTTATTGTTTATATTTATTAAGAAAAACTTTTTTTTCTTTTTTTTAATCTAAAACGGTGATTATATTATTTTAATTAAAAATTGAAATTAAAAGTGAGAAAATGAAAAGAAAAAAAATTATAAAAGGCTATTGTTTGATACAACAATAAAAATATTATAATTATCAAGTGTGGACAGAATTAAAGAGCATCAATTACTTGAGAAAAAAAATATTGGGTACAATATGAATAATTACTAATATACTTGATAATAAGAAATAGTTACTTAGGGCCACCCATGCTAAAAAAAAAAAAAAAACCTTATTTAAGGAAAAAACAAAGAAGTCTTAACCATCTCCTTGTCAAAGAAATAAGAATGGTATTTTGTACTGATATCATTCATTCATTTTCAGTGTTGAAAGAAAAATATAAATAAATAATAAAAAAAAGAAAGTAGTAACGTAAGAAGTTCAAGAGAAAGAGTATGCCCTCCAAATCCGTCTTCTCACTCCATACAAATTGGACCAAACCGAACCGTTCACTCCGGTTTTGGTTCTAAATTTTAGGAACCGTTCACTACGATTCCCGATTCCGGTTCCAAGCCTTGGAACCGGAACTGAAACCGTTGAATATATATATATATATATATATATATATATATATATATATATAATAACATTTTGTTATGTAAAAAATTTTAAACAATGAAGTTATTATAACTATTATAAGGCTAAATACAACTCCTATAATAACCGAATTGAACCGAACTCATTTATTTCGATTTCAAAATTAAAGAACTATTGGGAACAGTTTTGGTTCCGATTCTCCCAATAACTGTAAAGAACCGAATAGTGTGAATCCCCCTACTTGTTAGGGTTTTCTGGGTTGTGAGTCATTCTACTTTTACAGTATCATTTGCTGTGTCAATATATATGTAATCCAATATTATGATTTTTTTTATGCATATTTTTTGCTCTATTATTGCTGTATATATTTGTTGTAGCATAAACTTGACTTTTTATGCAGTTTATTGTGTTGATTTAAAAAAAAAAACAGTTTAAGGTTAACAAACATGTTTTTCTGTTTATGATTTTTAAAATAAGTCAAACGTTTTTTCGTTATCAAACAACATTTATGTTTATGAATAAACAAAAGCGTAGCATAAACACTGTTTATATAAACACTTAAACAATAAACATTAAACATAAACGGTTACTAAATGGGCCCTTAATTTTTATATTTAGACATCAATTTGCTTAATTGCAGAAGAAAGAATATAAGGAGAACTTGCACCTTATTATGTTTATGTAAAAATTATGATTTTTATTCACTTTTTTTAAATTACTTTTATTTTTAAAAATCAACTTGTTTTTCCTTGCAGAAGAAAGACGTGAGAACTTACACCTTTATAAAACACATTAACTCAAGTGTTTACTTTTATAACCCAATGCGGTTAGTTTTCTCTCTTTCTTTATGTACTTATACATTTTAATATTTCTTCTTCTAATTCATTTATGTGTATTATCTTTTATAGTCCATTGGATCAAGTTTTTTTTTTTAAATAAAAAATTAAATTATCAATAAAAATTCAGTGTTATTTCATATGGAAATTAAAGTTACTTTTATGTCTATCAACTAGATATTAGATGTAAAGCATAACTGCTAAACAGAAATGATTATAATAATTGAATCGGATTCATACCATAATAATTAAAATATAATGGAGATCTAATTACGTATAGAAAAGGTAAAATTGAAAGAGTTTTAGAGAGAGAGGGAGATAGAAATGCAAATTGATTAGTTTGTTTAAATCTCTCTTTACAACTAAAGAGATTATTAATAGATTTTTATTAAGAAATTATATATTGCGTCAATTGGATTTCTTCACAACTAAAGAGATTTTGTTTAAATAGAGTTTTTGAGTTTAATTTTACTCGGTGCTCTTTTGTTCAATAAATTTTTATTTTATTTTATATATTTTCTAAGTTTTATATAATTTGATTATTAATATTAATACTAAAATATACTATATAAATTTTAATATAAATTTTTTATATTTTTACTTACATTTTTTTTTGAGTTTCATCTGAAGCATTTTCGTGAAGGATTTAATTTTAAGTGTTTGATGAATTTAGTGTTGGTTTGACATTCATAATTTTTTGTAGTTAGATTCAATTTAAGTGACTTGTCTTGTATGACAATAGTGTAAATTGTTAATTTTTAGTTAAAAATTTTTCTAGTGGCTATTTATTTGAATATGCAACCCGTATTCCAGTTTATTGTAATGAACCCGTGAAATACAAATCAATACTTCACATTCCAATCAGTGTACTTTTTATGTTATATGAATCTACTCAATATATAAGATCTTGTGGATTTGTGAATGAAGTTCGATAGAAAAATGTTTTGGTTTTTTTTTTCTGCTACAGTCAATAATAATCTTAAATTATTATGGTCATTAGATATGCGTCAAGTAGAGTATTTAGGAATGTAAAAAACATAAAAGGAAAATTGTCTGAAATATTAGACACTTAGCTTGAATTAGAGAATGAAGCGAGTAAGTCACAAGAACAAGAAAATTTAATTTATACATATATTTCTACGACATTACTTTAGTTATTACACATTACAATCAAAAATATGTTACATGCTGTAACACTTTTTTTGAAGTAACCATCACATGTTCTCAATATTGAAAAATTTAGAAAGGATGTAATAGATTTTTTTTTTTTTTTGCTAAGGTTCAGATATAAATATTAGGGATATTAATAATTATTCTTGTGTTAACTTATTTTTATTGATTTATTTGTTGGATGGATATTATTTAATGAGTTTCAATAATGATAATATAATCTCAGGTTTTCATTCCAACACATGCAAGGATATGTGTGTGTATATATAGAGAGATATGTGAAATATGTATTTTTACATTTATTTTTTTGTTTGTTTAAATTTATTTTACTTTATTTTTGAGTTTTTTTTGTTTGTTTAAATTTATTTTACTTTCTTTTTTTGAATTAATTTTGTTTTGAAGGCATCATGTTGCTTCAATAGTTTTTCAATGAGTACTCACACACAATTAATAGTAAGTTTAGTTTGTTTACTCTACTCCATTCAAACTTTTTAATTTCATTCACCAACCAAATCTATGTTGAAATTGTGTTTTTTTTTTCAGGTTTATATTATAGCACTTTATTCAAAAAATATATATAAGTGACAAAAATTGTGTTATGCAGGTATTCTACGCCATTCAACTTTTATAAATTTCATAATTCCATTTACCAGCTTAATGCCTTTCTTGAAATTAGAAAGAATTTGTGTAAGCAAAAAAAACCCATAACTTGGTGATATTTGAAAAAAATGAAAAATATTTTTTCAATATTATTCGATTTCAAATGGGTGTTGGATGGATTATTGAATTGAGGGACTACAATTTTAAATCTTTATTCTAAATGTATGATTACTAAAATTTATCTGTTATTGATTAGATAAAGGCTTTTTAATTTTGGTGCTTAACTTTGTATCCTTGACATTTTTTAATTTTTTTGAATAATTAATAGTTTCAATGGGTTAAATATGTACTTTTTGAATTTCTTTGCAGTAGCTTAAGTTAAATATTATTTTTTGATATTGAATGTTTGAGACGAGCTAAATTATATATATATATATATATCACTTAACATTTAGGAATTCAAAAAGGATTATATGTTAAGAATTTTCAAAAGTAAAGCAACCACTAATTATAAACTCACTTAAATAATATTAGAGTTGTTAGAATATTAATTTTATTTTCTTATTATTCGTATCATAGTTTCTTAATATGATTATATGAATTTATTTTTAATCACGTGAATTGCACGTGATCTTTTACTAGTATATATATGTGTGTGTATATGTAGCAGATCATGAAACCAACCAATGTATGGAAAACTGGTTGATACCTGAAACTGGAACTCTTTGTCCACAAACTTTTCTCCAGTGGTAATTTTTAATATTACCTTACTTTGGTCAAAGTAGCTTCTGAATTTGTTTTAATCTACTAGTGGAAAGGAGGAGGTAGATGATTCTTATAGAGGATTGAAAATTTTTATTTGGTGGTGATCAAATCCCCTTCTCCAAAGTCCATCCCAATTCCAAAGCAACATATCACTTTATTCCCTTCATAGAGTATGATTGATCTGGTCTAGTCACATGTAAGCATATAACCAAGAAATTGTTCTCAAAAATGAAAAGAGGTCTACCTTGATTTATTTCATAGTAGCTTGACTTTATAGACATCTATGACCACAAAATATTCTTAAAAGCAACCACATACAGAGTGGCTTTGCATCTCTACCTCACATTCAAAGTTTGGATTCTAAACTGCGTTTACTTCATTCATTTAATGATCTTAAAAGCAATCCAAATTTCAACACTGATCCAGTTATTTGGTTTAAATCACTTAATTCAAAGTTAAGCAACATTAAATTATACTTTTGATTAAAGTATGATCCTTTTATGACAGAATGAGCTAAAAGGGGTATAATTCAACGGAAAGTGTAGAATTTGATGAATGTTTTCACGCTTGTGTTCATAAATCCTCACAAATGAAAGGACCAGGAAGAGAATGTCGCGTTGTTCAAGATTACGTTTTGTGATTTCATTTCATCGTCATCATTTTTGTTTTTATTCCATATAGATAGGGTCGGTCACATTTTTTGTGATTTCATTTGATTGCGCTGTGTTTTAATGACTGAGCCAGATCTCTTTTCTGCACCACTAAAATAAAGGAAACAGCATCCTATATGACTAGCTGCCACCAAAGTTACTTTCGGTGTGCAATGTCAATGGTTAGGGTGACATTATAAAGGAATGGTGCAATTTTGCATTCTTGACCTCCTTGTACTTAGATTGTGGTTGTCACTGTACTCATTTGTGTTGTTTATCAACTGTAATTTAGTTGCTGGTCATAGTGAATTGGAAAAATTAAAGAAAAGGGAATTAGTTGTTGAGAGACAGAAAGGGAATACTCTGAGCGTCATAAAAAGCCTTTGATCACAATTGTTGATCACTGCTTTTGTACAATGGAAACGACATATATCCAGATTGAAAAGATGATCTTTATGCCAAAAGAGATCATTGGACAATCCTCAATTCTCCACTTGTACAGCAAGAATGCACACATGAAAATCCAAGGGTTAGCTCTAGTAGTAAAGTTACTATATGGTGTCTCATGAAGTATGATGTTTAATATTTGACTCTCTTACCGTGCAAACAATTCCTTAGACGCCATGTCTGTGACGTGACGCAAGTCCAGTTTTACCGGACTCGTGTGGAGGGCGTTTTGCATGATGTTCTGGAGATTAGTCAGGGCAAAGCCTTGTACATCCTGGTTGCCGGGAAAGAAAAAAAAAATGCTCCCATGTAAGCAGAATCAACACTTTTGGTGGTGCATTGGCCTTCGTCACACCCCTAGTTCTCTCTTATTGAAATCTAGCATCTGTCAAACTTGTTTATTTTCTTTGCGAGTGACCTGTTCTAAAAAGAAAACAATAATAATGCACAACTTTGCAACTTTTCACTAGTGAGACACAATTTCTTTCAAATCCTACCTTCTCATTTAAAGCAAATGTTTCGTGAAAAGTGTAACCAGTAAAGATATTCTCTGATTTCTTCATAGTGCACCATGTTAACATAATGTTATCATAAAAGATTTTGAAAAAATAATAATAATCAAGACATAAATCTATGTTTCGACACAATGTTTCACGCACATCCATACAACAATTTAATCAATCTTTGATCAGACTAGAACTTAATTTACCTTTGAAGGAATCCAATTAGAGAGTGGATGTAAATTTTCATTTTACTCACCTTCCTGAGGTTTAGACAAATTACACATGGATAGAGCGTTGGAAGTTTGACACGTGTGCTCAATGACACCGCTTGATGTTTTCTTTCCTTTACAACCATTAACCGAATATTTGACAATGACCATTTTGCCCTTTCTTTCAATGATAGTTTATATTAAAATCATGTTGAATTTTTCTGTTATTTGTACTTGTGTATAACAGGAACTACATGCTGCTAAGGTATGGTAAATTTATGAGACATCTCTTGCACAACTCTGTTATCCTATGACCTGTTTTATACTATTATTTGTTTTGCAGTAAATGTGCATTCGAAAGAAAACACACTCCTTACAAGAAAGATACAACTTTTTTAGATTGCTTATCTTCGCATCTACCGATGACAAAGTTTTCAATTAATCGGCTTCAAGTGCCTATCTGTCAAAATTTAAAATGTAAGAGAGAGATGTTTTGTTCTGCATATGTGAACTTGCACTAAGAATCTAGCAGGATAAGGTTGTCATGTAGCTAGATCTGATGATCAACACTTCAGTCCTCTTTTTTTTTTCTTCCAAAAATCATCATATCATACACAAAAATTTTATGAGGAAATAATTGAACATGAATTAGGCATTATCATCATAGAAACCACTGGATATATATAAATCTCTAAAAATATACTATCCTGATACAAATAAAATGCAGCCCACTTATACCATCCCAATACATATGAAATATACCGAACATTATGATTCGAAAATATTGACTAACTTTGTTAACAAAGAAGAAACATCAGCTCCATCTTTCCTCTACTTGCTAACCATACCAAGTGTCTACAGATAATTTATGAGTGGATAGAAGGAGGGTGTCGATTCCCTATAGGATTGGGTCCTGATGGAACCTTATGGATAACATCTTCCACCTGCTTTCCAGATTTGTTCTTTTCATAGAAGAAGAAAAAAATGACAGTATGAGCCAAATGAAGAGGAAATGATATAATTGAAAGACTAACCAGCAGAGGTAATATTGCTTATATATGGAACTCACCCCTATTGTTAACATGTATCTGGTGGCTGAACGCGTTCTTGGTTGAGCCGGCACAAGCTTGAAATCAACTATGGAAATAGTAAGAGAAATAATTAAGTATATACTAGAACTTATTTTCACTCATTTCTAATTAAAACATCAAAATTTAGAATGCATTATGTTGGTAGCAAGATGGATTGGCTTGCCTGATTCTGTGAATTGAACTCTAGTGGCAGTGCAGTAGTGGCATTGAGAAGCTGTAATGAGTATTAGTGTTAAGAGAAGAAGCTCCAAAACTGGTCCATTCTTCATTTTAGGGATGAGCTTGTTGTGCAGGGTGGACAAAAACACACAAGTTAAGCTATGAACAAAATTTCCCAAGCATGAAGAAACATTTATAACTGATTGTGTTTAGTGAATCATAGCTTGGTTTGAAAGTATGGATGTCATGTTAAAGGTGTTGGGGGGGCACCCAAGGCCCTACATTTTTCGAATATCGCAAATGATCACAAGGCTAGAAGTGTTTGATTTCTTGTCATTATGGGTTGACTTCTATTTAGGTGAATTTTGCTAGTATATCCTAAAGTCATCCACTCTTGCATGCATTGTACTTCACAAGCTCAATGAATCCCTTTTATAAACAGCTGTGTCGGCCTAAGTTGTAAAGATTTAGCAATAATGAATTAAATCATCTAGTTAGGTAGGCTGCATATATTTTCAATATGACAGAAATATGATTGTGCAGTGTAAAGCTATTATTTTAGCTTCTGATTGATTTTTCAGTATTTCTTGCTTTTTATGCTTTGACAATCAAAGGAACATGTACTTCTCTTTTTTCTTGTAATTTTCTGGTTTGTAAGCCATAAAATTGAGTCCTTTTCTGGGGATTCAGTGGTCAAGGGGTTGAGATGCATACTTCAGTAATGGCATATTGGCATCCTTTGAAGGTCTGTTCTTTCAAAACTTTCAATGGGAGCTAAAAGTCAAGCTTTTCTTGATACCTAGTGTCACAACCTGTCCACTCTGTGTAGATATTGTCAGCTTTGTACTCTTTTTTCGGTACTTGCAATTTTTCTCAAGATGCGTCTGCAAGGTTTGGGGGTCTCAACAATTTCTCTTCTTTCACACCTAGATTTTTTCTTTGAGTTATTTTTTTGATTAGGTAAATATTTACACACACCTACAAATGCCTACTATGAGTGACAATTATGGGATAATGTATGTATGAGCACCTTACTATATTATATCAATTGACCCTAAAAAAGGGAGAAGATGAGAAAAAAAAATAGTGCAATATTTTGAAGAGCCACTAATCAGCAAAAGTTTTGTAATGCTTTATATTCTGAGATAACTTATCAAAAAGTGGGATATGACTAGAGGGGACAAAGACTCTTGTAATTGTAATGATGCAATGTTCCTCATTGACCCCTAATAGGACAACTTATAATCATAGAATTAATATTGGTGATGGAGATATTCTGTCTGCATCTTTGTAGCTTTATTAGGGAATTGATTACATTCTCATTTAGGGTTCTTGATTACTTGTTGGTTGGCCGCTTTGGATTCCTGTTATGCTTGTGATCGATTTGAAGCTCCTCCTAACTGTGGCTCATCATGTTCATGAACATAACAGGATAAACCATTTTGAGGCTAGCTAATTTTTCTGCTGTCTAACTTATCAACAGGGCAAACTTAGTGTACGAAGCTCCCGTCATTACAGAATCTGAAAAAGGTCTGATGTACACAGCCTTATCTCTGCATGCTAAGTGGCTGTTCCGATTGCTCAATCCTCAACAGTAGTGGTGACTTGCTTCTCATTTCTTTTTCTTTTTGGTCAAATCACAATCAATTTACTTGTAACTGAAAGGGAAAAAAAATAGAATTCAGGTTAGCAAGTTGGTTAATATAAAGGCAGAAGACACTGATGGAGTATTTTAGAGTTTTAGACTAGCTGAACGGTTGGTATATATGATTCTAATATCAAATTTTGGGGTTGATTCAGCTTATTGTCAGCTTTCTAAGCTTTTTTTTTTTAATTTTTATCCCCTTGATTGGTTTTTCATATGTGATACACTTTTCACTGTTAAATATTGACAAGTCATTCTTTTTTATTCCAGTGGCTTCTTGCCTCAATGATGTCCTCGCTACCAGATATATATATGCCAATCAGGTCTTTTTCTTTCCAATTCTACTTCAATAGTTGAATCCATAATCATCTCCTGGAAATGTTGACTTTTCATCTGAAAATAACAATGCCCCAAGTACTTGCTGTGATACTCTTAACTATTGTAAGCCTTCAATTTCTCTTTGATAATATAAAATTTAATAATTTTTAAGAGAGATGAACGGGTCTTACAGAAGTGCCATATAAAAGATACTCCGAGTATTATATACTTTCTCTGACAATGGCCCGATAACCCAACCAATTGATGGTTTGTTAAGAGGATCAAGTCAACTCTACATCTACATTATATTCATTCATTATTAGTTTCCTTATATGTATTATGCCAGTTGTATATACCGTATATATTTAGGATTTATTGTTAATCCCTCGTATCAAGGGATATGTTGTCCATCCCACGTATCAAGGGATATGCTTGTAAGTGTGTATATATATATATATGTTACCTAGTGGAATATATAGAATCTTTTAACTCTTATAATTTTCTCATGGTATTAGAGCAGCAACGCTCTTGGTAACCTACGTCGTTTCCTCGTTCCAGCAAATTTCTATCGATTAAGCTGCTCTTTGTCTATTCCGACAAGAGAATTAACCGATCATGACAGATTTGTCTATGTCAGAGAAGGAGAAAACTTCAATTGGAGCAAAGCATGAAGATCTAAATCATCTTTGTATCTTCATCACTCTAACCATCCGGGAGTGGTTTTAGTAACTCAACCCTTAACCGAAAGCAATTATAGCACGTGGAGTCATGCTATGGTTATCTTTGAGTGCAAAGAACAAGATCAGTTTTATTGACCGACGAATTTATATAAAAGTTGAGCAGTTACTCAAGCTACTATTCACAGCTAAGCATGCTTAACTGTGAAGTTCTGATGAGTTTACAACTTAAAACGCATTATGTCATAAAAGAGTATGAACATATATAAGTACTTCATCAGACGAGACGATGTGATCGAGATCGTGACACTAGTAGTCTGTTGGTGTCCACCCGCGCCACACCTGTCCACAGAGATCGTCACACAATATGATCAAATCATAATTAATTCTCTTTCACCGAATGTACATCAAAGTGTGATTTACAGTGATCTCATATATCACATTTGGGTAAACATGAAGGAACATTTTTCACTGGTCAATAATCCCGATGTGTTTAAGATCAAGCGAAGTGTTCATGAATTGCGTCAAGACACCGTGTCTGTGGTGACTTATTTTACCAATTTGAAGGGGCTTTGGGATGAACTATCTGCTTTATGCCCCCATTCCTTCATGCTCTTGTGGTGCCATACAGTATCAAGAACATCAGAAAACCATGAAGTTTCTTATGGGTCTCAATGACTCATTCCATGTAATTTGTGGACAAATTCTTTTAATTGATCCATTACATTCTGTCAATCGAGCATACTCTTTGGTGCTTCAAAAATAACGACAACGAAAAGTTTAAGGAAAAATTCTTTACAAGTCCTAATTTTAAATTGTAAAGATTATTAAGTCTTAAAAAATTTTGTCAGCACAACTAAGTCCTACTATTAACAAATAATTCAATCTAAGTTCACAATTCTATTAATAATAATTTTTTCCAACATTGCCCTTTTTCATAAATGTCTTAAATGTTATTTTAAATTAACATACTTAATATAACCTTTACCTCTAATTTTTATAATTAGTATCGATTTACAATAATAATTAAAAAAACATATAGTTTTAATTGCCACCAAATTAGAATTTTTTTAAAATATTTAACAAGTTATTTAAATTCAACTAATTATAATAAATATAAATATTAAAACAAGCCAAAAAGTTTACAATTGTTTTCAATGACGTGTATTTATATACAATTAATGAATTATTTAATTTTTTCAGTTTTTTCTATTTATATTGTTTTTAAAATATGTAATTTCAAGAATTAAAGGTAGTTTTATAAAAATTTAAGACTTTGTTTCACATACATATATATATTTAAAGTTTATCAAAATGATATAAATCTTTTTTTGAATAATTTTATATAAGAATAACATTAATGATATTCTATAAAAAAAATGGCACTATTGGAAGAAAATCAATGTGAGTGAAATTATGAACTTAATTGAAAATATTAACTAAAAGTAGGACTTATTTGTTCTAACAATTTTTTTTATAAAATTTATTAGTCTTTACAACTGAAAAATAGGACTTATAAGGAAATTTTCCAACCTACAATCCAAGAGGTCAAGAAAAGTAAATCTTGAGTGTGTACCCACTTAGTTTTATAAAAAATAAATTATGACTTGAACTCTTGCGTTCGTACCTACATGTTTATCAATGCAATTGCATGCCCACTTCACAACAAAATGTAGTAGAGCACAAACATCATCATCTTTTGAACATCGTTTCAAGCTAGCTTATATTTTCATCGAGTTGCTGGCTTTATGTGTATATATACATGTTCATTGTATGTAATAGAATATATAAAATTCTTCCAACTCTTATATTTTTCTAAAGGTTAGATTTATCAATTCGATCCCGAGTCTATGATATATATATATGACTACTTAGCTATTTGAAGCTTTGGAGAAGAAAGTGCGTGTACAGTACAGTAGATGCAACTAAGGTTCGTTGTAGTTGCGACAGTAGTAACGAACACGGTTATGGTATAATGGAATTGGGTTTTAATTGGCCTAACATAACGGAATCGAATCAATTACTGCAGTGGTGAATTTTTTTTGAACTCGCATGAAGAATCCAAAATGCACTGAGACATAATTTTTTACGATATAATTTTAGTGATTTTTGAAGAACATCTAACACAATTAAAGACTTATTCATGAATTATAAGCCACTATGATTATTAATAATGTTTAGTAATTATATTTTTTACCAAACTAATAAATAATAATAGATTTATAAAATATATAATTTTGTTTACGTATATAAATTTGTTCATATGTTATTTGGTAATCAAATTTTATTATGTTCTCTAAAAAAAATAAAGAGTTTTTCTTAATTAAATAAAAAATAGTATCCATGTAAACAAATAATTAAGATTATTTGGGTGAGAAAATACTTTTTGAAAAAATTGACTGGTCTATTAGGTTCAATTTTTGATATTCTTTTTTTTTTTGGAGACGGGTCATTTATTTTATTAAAAAAAAATGCACAATGGGGAGAAATTATAAGGCAGTTCCAATTGACTTTATCAATTAGGAGAAGATCTATAATTCATCGGGTGAATCTAGACTTTGCGTGTTGTACACGCACGATGAGATTCACATTGCGTGCTGCACATACATAGTTCATATTCAATTTTTGATATTCTTTTTTGGAGAAGGGTCATTTATTTTATTAAAAAAAAATGCACAATAGAGAGATATTATTAGGTAGTTCGACTTGATCAATTAGTAGAAGATTTAAATACACCAGGTGTAAATACACAGGATGAATCTACACACATAATGGAACCTATCTTACGTGTTTCACATGTACGATCCAAATTCATTCGGTGTTAAATACACTGAATATATTGTAGACATACTCATCAATTAGATAAGATTATTTCAAGTTACAGAAATTAATATAATTGAAATCTATTTTGCCATTGGGCCTTGTGATAGTCCTGAATAGCCATGTAGCCATATGGGCCGGGCTTGTTCCCACACCGTAGAAGTTTCTTGTTATGGCAAGGATCTGGTGCTCTTCTGCCCTTATATAAGGTTGTATAATGCTCTTGTCACTCACTGGAATTTTATAGAATTATGTTAAATATTGTGTTTTTATTATTTTTGTTGTTGCAGATTTTCTACTAAATGTATATATATTTTTTATATCATGAGCTAATTCATAAATCTTTAGACTTTGAATTCCTTAATGATTATTAGGAGGAGTTCTAGCATTAGTGCAACTTGACACTCACGACACTCACCTTTAGTGATTGGTTTTCGACCAATCACTACAACTGTTAAATGAAAAAAATTAATATCAGAACAACTGTGAAATAAAAAAATAAAAATTAATATTGCAAAAGTGTAGCTACAACTAAACCTATCAATAGATTTAATTTTTATCCGAATCTGATCCGAGCTGATAATTAGAATATGGATTGAAACATTCAATTCGATAACCCCTTAGCGATTCGAATTCGATATATGTTAACTAAATAAACCGGGATATGAATTATAGACGATTCAGTCGGATAATAATTCAATCTGATATAATATAATAGATAATATATAAATATATTATTTAATGCTATAATATATCCATATACTAAATATTTTTATCATTATTTTCTTCATCATCTCTTTCTATTTTATCTCTCTTTATTCTTTTTTACTTTAATAAAAATTCAAATACCCGACCTTTAACTGTACTAATTAGGTGTCCGTTTAGGGGGAGGTTTCTGGGGAATTGAAATGTGTTTCCAAGTTCAAGAAATTCTTTCTAAGAAAATGTTACTGTCTGGTGAAATAAAAAAAATGGACTTATAATAAAAGTGAAGCCAGAAAAACATGCTTTTAGAAGGAAGCCAAAATTATTTTAAATAACAAATTTTATAGACAATTTTGCCTTCTTTTTAAGTTAAAATTGTGTTTATTGTGGAAAGAATTTAAAAAAATGCGTCCACAAATAATTTTTTCTTTTAAATTCCTTTTATTGAAGTCATTCTTCAAATGCCTTTTAAATGAAATGAATTTTAGAATTAAGAAGCTCTTACGAACAGGACCTAGATATCTAAATTTCAAAACCACGTTTTGTGTTGCTCATTGTGAAGGTCCGTTTATATGATTCGAATTCGATCCAAATCTAAGTAATTAGGATATAAATTAAAACGAGCAATGCTACACGTCATGAAAATATTTCATGAATTTTTATCTTGAATGATGTAGCAATTAAATGGTGAGTTAGTATTGATGGGATTCCCCTCATACACGGAATTCCAATAATATTATTACCGATCACATCATTCATGATGACAATTCATGATAAAATTTCATGACGTTTAGCATTTCCCAATTAAAACATTCAATTCGATAATCAGTTAACTAAACAAACTGGATATAAATCATGATCCATCAGTTGCAATTGTGAAAAGAAAATTACTCAAATGGGGTCCCAAAATTTGAATAAAATGTTCTCTATTATGTTTCAAAGTTGTCAATAGATCAATAGTTGACACAGCTTTCTAATGTTCCAAGGCTTGTCACTTGTTTTAGCCACATAAACGATCACTTTGCAACAAGGCTGAAAATCACGTACCAAAGGAAAAAAATAAGGATAATTTATACTTAAACCTTCTTTATTTTACTTTACTTTGACCCTTCCAGTTGTAAAATTACATTGGAACTCGTTGTCAAACCTTAATAGTTGTCAAGGTAAATATGTCAAATGAAATGACTAAACTACCCTTGTTATTAAACATGTTGTATCTTACTTTTCACCGCTTCTAGATCTTCTCACTTTTTTTTAACTCACTCTCTCTCTCTAGTATATTATTCGTGCCTGTGACACTCTAGAAAATATAAGAGTAGATAAATGTGTATGTGAATTTAGTTGTTAATATAGTGAGTTGATTGTAACTGTTTGATTATAAATTGAAAGAGTTATTTTAGATTATAAATATATAAAATTTTATTTTTTTAAACATTTTTTTTATTGTTAGATTTTGATTTTTTTGAGTGAGATTCAAACAAAATCTTTAAATGTAATATGGATAGATTCGTATTCTATATCTCTATATATTTATCTTCGTCCGATGTCTTCTCTCTGCCAAGATCAAACATCTAAAATCTATTCGAAACCATACACTTTCGTCTCCAGCATCACCATTTCAATCGACTATCTATAACTATAGACGAGGACCCTAATTCAATTCTCATCACGAACTCAAGGCAGTGTCCAGGTTCGGTTATCTGTGGAGAAGCGACGCTTACCTGTGACCATTCCGTCCTTCAAATCAATCAGAAGTCAAACAACCAAAGATCAATGTTAGAGAAAAAATCAGGGGGCATCGGGTAGCAAAACCATAGCAGCAGCATAGATAAATATACGTACACACAAAAACACACACATATATATATATATAGAGAGAGAGCTCTCATTAATCACCATGGCTTCAATCTCTTCAAAGTCCACTCATTAATCACCATGGCTCTCAGTAATTGCCATTGTTGATTTGTTCCTCGCACTTTCCTTTTGGTTTTCAGCATACACGGAGGTTACTGTCCTTTTATATATGACAGTAGAAGGTGAGAGCAGTGAACCATGCAGTGATGGGATATATATGACTTGGGCATGTCGAACTCGTCGGGGATCTCAAAAGATTGGGTTCCGAAGAGGTTGACGATGAGGGTGTCGGTCGGTGGTTCATGGAGAAGTTTGTATGTCCTCCACGACTGATTAACCCAGAAAAAGTTATCAGATATAATGATTTTTATTAAGGAAAAATTAGATTTTAGTAATAAAATTACAAAAAAATTTACTTTTTGGTAGCCTTAAACTCAATAAAGCTGGATAGTGACCAAACTTAAAAACTAATTGCTAATAAGTGACCATTTTATCTTAATGTCCAAAATATTATTCACTTTTTTTATAGATCCATATCATTTCGTCCGTCTACTCCAACCCCCAAATATCATAAATTTCAAAAAATCCGATGATCTATGTAGAACATATATACATTTTAGAGAAGATATAATAATATATATAAATGTATTCCTATACATTAATATCTTATTAACAAAAAAAAAACTAATTTGAGTGTAATTAATTACAAACCTCATATTTAGTATTAATAACCCAACAAAACATTTTTTTTCTCCATTTCTGTTCTGAGAGTGACAAAAACACATAAAATCATTTTTTGCACTACTTGAAACTGTTTTTAGAAACCGATTTTTAAAAAATTGAGTTACATGAGTAATAGTTTTTAGAGAAGAATAGAAAGGTGTTTTGGTAGTTTTTATAAATAAAGAATTAAAAGATTAAAAACACGGAGAACAATCTAGCTTCTTAAAAAAAAAATACAGACAGAACGTAGACTCAACCCTCATTTATAACGTCTCTTTCTCTCTACACACTTCTTCCCTCATCGACCACCTCACTCCTCGTTACCTCTGTAACTACAATCTCTCTCTCTCTCTCTCATTCCAATACGGTAGCCATCATTCCGATGCTCTAACTACTCCACTTTTCGGCAATTATCACTCAGGTCGTTCTCTTCTGCAAACGCTTCAGCATAAGACGGGTTTTTTGAGGGTTTTAGTTAATTCAATTGGATTGTGAAACGGTCTCTGAAGAAGTAGACGTCGTCATTGGTTGCTTAGAAATTTTTGACGCCATGTCTTCACGGCCTAAACATGGAGCCAGAGGAGCGAAGTTAACGAGTGATTTGAGTTTGGGCGATCTGGTCTCGCCAAAGTCAAGGGCTTCCCAATATAACCGGCAAAGGTGTAGTTTCTCATCCATCAATGTTGCTTTTATGCCCAACTATTTGCTCCTTTTTCGTAGGTATTCAATTTCAATTCAAATCTATATATTCCTATTGTAAATCAATTACACCAATTCGGTTAGTATTTGGGATTTGCACACTGAAAAATTAGATTTTGTTGTTCATTAGGATTAGTTTTTGTTGTTCATTAGGTTTAACAATTTCTATATTGCACCATTGTATCAAATATAGTTTGATTATGTGGGATTATACTAGTTTATGAGGTAATGGTTATTGAATTTATTTCAATCAATTTTCCTAAAAAAAAAAAAAGAATTTAGTTTAGTCATTGGTGTCAAGTGAGTTGAAGAACGTTTTTTTTATAAGATTATATGAGTGCCAGGAAATGGAGAAGTCCTCTTCTATACTAATTAGTGTAGGTGAGGAAGAAGACATGAAAGATATTATTGTAAAATGGAAACATGGCAGTTAGGGTTGAAAGCTAGCGTAGGGTGGTGGATACGGAGGGGAGATTTATTATAAAGAAAGTATCAAATGTAATTATAATAAAATTGTCGAACAACTGAAATTATTATATGTATAAAGTTTATAAATGTATATATAAATACACATAACTAGAAATTTGAAACTTTGATTGGGAAAGATTTAGTTGATTCATAAAAGATACGATAATGAGAAGTTGTGGTGGATCTTCCTAAGACTTGGTTGAAACTATGATTTGCGAAAGGCTTAGTTAGGATAGAAATGGCCACCAGTGTCACTTTGTGTGGTCAAGCTTCAGTTTGGACCAAGCCAAATTGCATTCCGAGTTTTTATTGTTCCTAAGTGATGTTTCTTTTTCTATTATTCACACTGCCTTGTTTTGGACGGTATCTTGGGATTGACGACAAAAAATATAGCAAGAGTGTTGCAACAGATGTTCACTGATGGTGCACTTTTACAGTCAAGTCAAACAAGGTCAATTTTTAGAAGTGTTGGGACTGTGCTTATGATCTGAAAAGTTCTCATGATTATGTCTGTAACAGTCCACTCTATCTGATGGTATGATATTGTCCGTTTTGGGTCTAAGTTCGCACAGTTTTGCTCTTGAATTTTACCTCAAAATACCTCATACCACTTGGAGTGAACATATTACATATAAGCACATCCCTTTCTTTACATCCAGACGACGTGGGATTGAGCACCATATAGTCTGCTAGTGTGGTAACTCGTCTAGTGTCTCTCGCACCTGTCCATAAGAGTCACTACAACCAAAGCGGACAATATCATGACATCCGATGGAGAGGGTCGTTACAATGTCGTTTAAGTTATGTAGGAATTCCTGAGTCCAAGAGTTAAGAATAACAAGTTCTTCATTACCTAGAATAGAGTAATCATTTAGAATAATGAAACAGATTATATTTGTCGAGAAGTGCAAAATCGTATGGATACGATCTTCATTGTGTATCTTGATTAATTGGATCGATATTAATAAGTCAATGTTGTCAAGTTCTAGTTTTAGTTTATATTTAAGATTGAACATTCTGGAGGTTAGGTCTGATTGTTTTAATAACTATAGTCTGTCATCTTGAATGCACTCTTACCAGGAGCATGAATTTTACAAATATGTGTAGTCAAGGTATTACAACAACTCTGTAACTAGACAATGATCCTGCATATGTATGTCTATAAATTGGTTTACATATTGAGCGAGGGTCGAACATATTAACTGGGATTATGCTTTTTGGAATAACATTTGTTCTTGAATCTGTTTTTATTATTTGGTTTATGTTTTACTGCCAGTTTGTCAATGATACCCCCTCCTACCAACATGCAACTTTCAAATGCACCATCAAAATAAACATATAATAAAAAGTGAAACATATAATAAAAAGTAAAAATTACACATCGACAATTATTCAGTAGATACAATCAACCGATTTATGAGTTTTTGTCTTTTGCAAACTGTTTTGTAGTTTTTCTAACCAAGCGAATTTTTAAACTGAAAAAATTAGAAACTATTTTTTGTTCTCATTCTCTTAAAACTGTTTTTGAAAAGTATTTTCAAAGTTGCAAACCAAGCAAGACCAACATATAAATTGAAAAAGGTACTGTTCATTTTTAAAATTGGAATTAGGATTAAGTTGCTAAACCTTGACATATTGATGGCAAAAAGGAAAAAAAAATCGGGACATACATGGAACAAATTAAAAAAGGCACATGCATTCATTGTAAAACCAACATATATGTCTATATATATATATATATATATATATATAGAAGCTCTTCTTCAAAATCACATATATTCTCTCTCCCTATATATATATATATATATATATATACATACTTTCTTTTCTAGAATTCTTTTATGCGTTTTGAAGTTTTGATATTTGGGAATGCGATTGGAGAAGACGAAAATTGTATAAAAGAGAGGGTATTTTAGGCTTTAAATGGTCACTCATTAGCTTTTATTTTTTAAGATTGATCCCTATTTCTGTGTGTATATAAAATAAGAAACGATGAGATCAAACAATAAAGTTGGTCGGAACATGTAAAACTATTTCTCTGAATCTAATATCAATATTGTAAATTATAAAGAGATAAAAGAGAGGATCAAAAACTAGGCACTAGTACTGCACAACATGAATAGCCACTGCTAGGCAGTAAAATAATGTTTTGAATCTTAAGGCAGGTGATTCTGTACATTTTTTACTTTTAGGTGCTATACGTGTAGATATTCTAAAAATGCTGAACAATGTAATATAACCGTTGGATATACGCAGTTGGAGGGAAGGACAAAATTGGAGGGAATGAGAGGACAAAGTGTTAAATTAAGTTTAGAAGAGAATCTAAGTATTAAAAGTCACTTTTTGAATGATGCAAGTGAAAAGCTGTTACGGTCGCTCGAGAAAGTAACCGAAAAGGATTAAAGTGCTTATTATTTCATAAAGTAAGGATTGCAAGTATAATTTTGCAAACATAAGAGGGTTAAAGTGAAATAAAGACAAAATACAGGGATTTAAGTGTAATTATCCAAGAAAAAAAAGAAGAAACAAAGGCTCGAACAACTACTGATATGGGTCAATAGTACTAATTTTACGGCTGTGGGTCGACAATACTTACGGGCTTTTAGCTAAGCAGATACAACTTGAACATTTCCATCATGGACCCAGGCCATTTGTGTTCCAGTGAGTTCGAGCTCGCTTCGATAAGCTCGGTAATAACAGTACGTCTATATATTTATACTATTATTAAAAGTACAAAGAAATTTTTTAGTCACAGTATACTATTTTTTATTTTATTTTATTAGAAAAATAAAATTATAACTTATATAAAACCTTTTTTTAGTATTATTACATTATTTATTTATTTTTAAATAAAATATAGAGTTATAACCTAAACAAAATTCTAAAACTCCTAAAATCATAAATACAAACATTACTTTCATCAACATGTGATTCTTCCTCTTACTCTTATTAACTCTCATCAACATGCATTCTAATTTGATTTTCACTCAACTCACATCAACTCTCATGTGAGTTTCTTTTCTTTTTCTCTATACTACTATTAGAAGTATTTGTACACTATTTTTTTATTAGAAAAATAGAGTTATAACTTGTACAAAATCATTTTTTAGTATTACTACATTATTTATTTATTTTTAAATAAAAAATAGAGTTATAACTTAAACAAAACCCTGAAACTCCTAAAATCATAAACACAAACACAACTCTCATCAACAGGTGATTCTGCCTCTCAACTCTCATCAACAGACATTCCAATTCGATTTCCTCTTAACTCGCAGCACCTTTCATGTGAGTTTCTTTTCTTTTTTTCCTTTTCTCTATATTTATTTTCTTTAATTTTTTCCCCAAGTAAGATTTTTTCTTGTATATTTGTTAATGTGATTAAATGCTATGTGCTATTTATTATTCATGGATTTTTGTCTTTTCTTGTTATTTCCCCAAGTAGGCTTTTATTGTATATTTGTTCATGTGATTAGATGTATAAACAAAGAGAAAAAAATAATTTGAAAGAAAAATAAAATTGAGAGAGATGCAATCCCAATAATTTCTCAGAGTAGGTCGATTACTTAATTTCACTTTGATAGAAGTAAAAATAAAAGATGCGAGATCCTAAATGAACTTGCATAAACCATGTTGGTAGAAAGTAACCAAAATTTAATATTTTAGTATTATTAGAATTATTATAAATCTAAATGATCAAAATTTAATATTCTTTTTTTCAAAAATTCAAGTTGATTGTATAAATATATAAGTAACTATGTAATCATTTTTTCTCACTCAACCAGTAATTGGGTTGAAGATTTGCTTTCAATTTGGAATTAGAGTTGTTTGTTTATAAATATATATATATGATCTAAAATTTAAAACATAATTTTCATGCATGTAATTTAGAGGTTTTTAATTTGAAATTAAGGTTTTTCAAGGATGGTTTCAAATATGGAATTAAGGTTTTTCAATTAGGGTTGTTTAGTTATATATATATGATCTTTTATAGCTATTTTTTCTTTTAATTGTTATATGATTGAATTGATATATTATATTGATCATGAACAATACATCTTATTTATATGCACATAATCTTGGAGGCTAAGTATACTTAAGAGACAATAAATTCTAATCCTAGATGATTTAGAAGGAGGGGTAAGAAACCTATATGATTTAGAAAAATATATATAATCAAATAGTAGATATAATAAGAAATATATAGAATATAACAACCCGCAAACTCAAGGTGAATTATATGAAGCTAACTTGAATTTGGAGACAAAATCTTAAATGCGGCTCGCGAAATTAATTGGTGATGTTACCAACTATGGCTGGGAACACATATACAAAGAAGGTGCAAAATAGCCAAAAGTGATTCGTTGGAGCGAAAACTGATTTGAAAATCAGAAAAAGGAGCTCGTTAAAATCAGCGACTTTGATACACATATGTTATAGCTCGTGAAAACAATCTGGTGAAGTTACCAAAAATGGTTGCGAAATACATACAAAGAAGTTGCAAAAGAGCGAACTTGTTGGAACGACGGTAAGACTAAAAACTGTTTGCGGAAGTGAAAACTGATTTGAAAATAAAAAAAGAGCTTTTATTATCTACATAAAATAAATAATATATATATATATATAAGGGAGAAAGTTATTTTAAATAAAGAAAAAATAATTTTATATGATTGAATTGATATATTATTGCACATAATTTTGGAGGCGAAATAAACTTAGGAGACAAGAAATTCTAGTCCTAAATGATTTAGGAGAATGTGTAAGAAACCTATATGATTTAGAAAAATATATATAATCAAATAACAGATATAATAGGAAATATATATTGATGATGCAAATATCCTCTCCGAGCTGGTCAAAGTCTGACCTGTGAAAAAAGACAAAAGAAGGGTAATCGAAAGGACACCGGCGCGGTGCCGGCCGACTACGCTCCGACGATCAAGTCAGAAATAGGTAGGGTTTCTTTAGAGCTGTCAAGAAATCAAGAGAGTATTTATTGCGTACCTTGGTCTCTGGACTGTCTCTGTATTTATAGCTATCAAACAAGGATGCATTGTAGTTGGAGTCCTTTGGTTTCCCAGTCCTTCTTGGAGACAAAGACCACCCGAAGATAGACCCTTGTCCACGTCACTCCATTTTTATCTTCCACGTCACTAGTCTTACAGTCGGAGTCAAATACTCTATCATATATAATCTAATATATATATATATATATATATATATGTCTTTAGCATAATTTTTTTATATTAACGAGTAGTGTTAGGAGCAGAGCAGTAGCTTGAGCAACTGCCGCTCTATAGTGCTTGTGCATAAGTTCAGGATCCGGCTGCTGCTACTTTCCCTCTCTAATACTCTCTATCGGATTAAAATACTCGTAGTTCCCTAAAGTCTCTCAAGCTCCTGCTCGATTCTGCATTCTTGTTCTAAATCAATGGCTGGAAAATGAGAGGGTTCGGCGATCGGAATCGATCTGGGGACCACGTACTCCTGCGTTGGAGTGTCACAACACGATCGCGTCGAGATCATTGCCAACGACCAGGGTAACAGAACGACACCGTCTTACGTCGCGTTCACCGACACCGAGCGTCTGATCGGCGATGCAGCCAAGAACCAGGTCGCCATCAGCCCTATCAACACACTCTTCGGTAAGATATATATATACATATATATATATATATGATGTACTTCCTATTTTTGTGTATACTAATGGACATCATATATCTTGTTGTTTAGATATTGATTAGTGTAATGTACTTAAGTTTAACATATTGATTTTGAAATACCCCCAGAAAATTTCGCGCATGAGGTGACTAGTCTCATACACAAAACCTGGAAGATACATACAACTGGTAGCAACAAGCATATAATACAAAAGATATAATGAATAATTTTTTAAAAGCAGAAAAGAAAGTTCCTCTGAATTAAAATAACTGTTAACTAAACAAGTATATGTCCGGTAATACAATTTGGAAGTCCTGTAACCTAAGGACCCCTTAACCAGAATGAACCAAAGTCTTTAATTCTAAAATTAATACCAACAATCAAAGTCTCAAAAGGTCATAGTATGACTCTTGAAGAAGCCAAGTTCCTACCCTGTAACTGATGAGATGAGACATCTGCTACAACCAAACCCTAAAACTCTATCCTTGCGGTGGAACCTGTCTGAAACCTGAAATATCAACAAAGTGGGTTAAACTCACGAGCAAGTCCTATCTACTACATCCCAATCAGAGAACCAATATACATACCCTCAATGTATGGGACACAAAATAAATCTATAGATTTAACATACAAGTTATTCTTTTATCCAGTTTCATGTTTCTAAAACAACAGTCAATATTTATAATATTCCACCCAAACCCTTATTATAAAAAAGAGAACACATTCCTTAAGTTCAGCAGAAATAAGCATAACATGAAATACTATCAAGTTTAAGCAATCCCAACATGTCACCATTTTATCCTTTGATACCTTAATAGGTATAGGTATATACATACTGGTCATTCCCTACCTAGTTCATGTTTTCAGAAATCAAAATCATCTTATACGTTATCCCAACGAACCCTTATCATTCAACAATGAACACCTTCTTTAAGTTCAAAGTAAAGAAACATATGCATGCATTTTATTAAATCTCGACAATCATAACAAAGCAAATATAATGAATAGATACCTTATTAGGTATGGGCAATCCTGACACGCCGGGCAATCCTGACATGCCAAATAAAATGTATAGATACCTTATTAGGTATGGGCGATCCTGACACGCCGGGCAATCCTTACATGTCAAAATAAAATACATAAATACCTTATTAGGTATGGGCGATCCTAACACGCCGGGCAATCCTTACATGCCAAAATAAAATGCATAGATACCTTATTAGGTATGGGCGATCCTAACACGCCGGGCAATCCTTACATGCCAAAATAAAATGCATATAGATATATTCCAATATGAAACATAAAATAAACAAGGTGCATTATGATTTAAATTTGCACAAACCAGTATTTCAAATTATCCAACATGAAATTATCACCATAAGACAAATCGTTCACAACTAAACTATAATCACGTATTTGATGGGCATTTATATCCTTAAAGAAAAATACATTCAAGTAAACCAAATAACTCATGCATCCATTATAGAAGAAATTTCTCAACTCAACCTCCAATGCACTCAATTCTACGAGGGAGTCTAAACCTAACTTTTATCTAGGTTTCTGGGTCTATTCTACTTCTGATAACCTTATTAAATCATTCTGGAATTTTTTAAAATTTTTAAAAATTTTAAAAAATATTTTTCTCGCAAAAAGAAAATAAAACATAATTCGAAGCATACGTTTACAACCAACACAATCACAAGGGAGACTCATCTTCACATGAAATTTAAAATCCAGGTTCATTTTAATCCTATAAAGTTAACTAAATTTTTTTAGAATTTTTTGGAATTTTAAAATATTTTCTAAAAATAAAAGAAGGTGAAAATCCTACTTTTAGACACTTTAAAAATGAACTTAACACCAAAAGAAACTCATTTCAAGATGAAAATTTATAACCAAGTTTATTTAACCTCCAAAAAGTTACAGTAAAAATTTGGGAACTTTTGGAGTTATAAAAGTATTTTCTAAAATTACAGAAAGTAAAAAACCCAACTTTTGAACCCTTTAAAAATCAATTGAATAATAAGAAAAAATTATTTTGAGTTGAAAATTTAAAACCAAGTGTATTTAGCCTCCAGAGAGCTACAGTAAAAATTTCAGAATTTTTGAAAATTTCTAACTATTTTCTAAAATTAAAGAGGCTGAAAAATCCAAATTTTAGACAGTTTAAAAATTAATTTAAAGACAATGGTAAATAATTTTGATATGAAATTTAAACCCCAAGCCCCTTAAGCTCCCAGGAAGTTGAAATAAAATTTTGGAAATTTTTAGAATTATAAAAGTATTTTTAAAAAATGATTTTTCCAGATTTTCAAGTTTTTCCAAAATTTTCAAAAATACAAAATAAATATCAAAACAATTCGGAATGGGCCCATATTGGACCCAGAGGTGGGCCCCCGCGAGTGGGGCCCGAAAACAATTTTCCGGCCACCGACCGGCGCCGAAGCCGGGCAACGCGCCCCCACTCGCCGGCGGCGCGCGTGGGGGTCACGGGCCGGCTGGGCTATCTTCCCCAGCGCGCAGGCAGCGCGCTGGGGGATTTTTCGGCGCTGATTCCGACTTCGTCCGACCTCCGTTCAGCCTGATTTTTGTACCGTTCTTCTCCTCTTGATCCCCTCTACCCATTGGTACAAAAAGCCCCATCAAAAATTGTCCGAATCAAAAACCCCTAATTCACAAGTTCTAGGGTTCTTCGCAAAATTTAAAAATTTCAACTCAAATTTCTCACGATCTATTTTATTAAAGATCAAGGGTTGTTTTGTAGACAATCACAACAGAGAATGCTTACGAATTAACATCTTTTCTCATCCTAAATTCATGCATAAACAGATTTCTATACAATTTACACATACATGAAATATATACATGCATATATTCTTACATATATATATCTATACTCCTATACACAATTTAGCATAATAAATTTCCACGAAATTTATCCACAAGAAGCAACAAAACAAAATACAATTATAAACAGATTTTCAATATAAACCAAATTTTTAAACCTAGACTATGCATACGGATTCAAAGGGGAAGAGAAGAATCAAACTTGCCTCTTTGACGATTCAAACACTCGTTCACCCGAACTTCTTCTCTCTTTCGTTTATTCTCCTGATTTTTGTGCGTAATGCAAACGGCAGAAACCCTAGTTTCTTATTATCTTTTGTCCTAATCATTTTATTCTATTATTATTAATATTTTTTCTAAAAACCAAATAACTAAAAATAATAATAATAATAATAATCATAATAATAACCATAATAATATAACTATAACCATGGCCCAACAACTTAAACATATCCTTAGCCCAACCATTCCAGCCCAGATTCCTCCCTAGCCCAATCCAAAGCATTTAAAATATTTAAATCAAATAATACACAATCAATAAACAATTCATATAAATTAATAAAAATAAAAGTAGAGCAATTCACGTGAAATGAAAGAATTTATAAAGACAACCAATTCACATAAAATAATAATTGTATAAAGACCTAACAATTCACATGAAATGATAAAATGCATATAAAGGCATTCCACATGAATTGAAAAATAATAATAATAATAATATAAAGAAATTTAGATTCTTTAAAATAATAGACGTCCAAATTTTTTGGGGTATTACAGATTTCTATGGTGGAGTTCTTTTTAATGTCTTCCAGGGGAATTTTTTTATAACATTATCTCTAAAAGCTACTGTTTTTTTATGTGCGTTATGTTTGAATGTACAATTGTGTATGTATATTAGCATATGTTTTATGATTGACGGAAATTAATATACGTCTCTATCTATATCTATAGCGACTAGAATTTTTAATAGTTATATACAGTTCAAAATAATTATTATTTTAATTAAAAAATATTTTAAAATGGCTTTTCCGAATAGTTGTGTTAAAAAGTTATTTATTTGCTTTTAAAAAATGTGACAGTTTTTAGTTAGTTACTTCGCCATTAAAATTTATGCATTTAAATATTGGCTCAAGTGGCAAGGTTACTTGAACCCTAAAATTTAAGGTTTGACTCGTCTTAAGTGCGAATAATTCTTTGGAGCCAATTTTTAGGGATAATTCTGTAACTTACCTGATTAGTTGGTAAAAGCACACACGATAGTGGGACGACTCCTATGGAAGTAAGAATTGAATTGGATTGACGATAAGTTGAGAGATTCCTAAGTCCATCACAGTAATATTTTCCTTATCAATGTTATGGTGATTTCACTTTTTAGCATGAGAGGTTTATGGACCATAGGTTGGCGATTATTTTGATTTATTTTGGTGGGCTCTAAGGCCTAAGATTCGGGTATTTTGGGTAATTACTGACCATTGACTTTGGAACATATTCTCAAGAGTTGCATATACGCTAACTAATTTATTTTTGATTTGATTAATTTAATCACCGTTAAACCCAATTGCTTGGTGGGTCTTTAATTTAATTATTAAAGTGATTTTGTGATTAAATAAGTATAATCAAGTGAATAAAAATAAATAATCAATTGTAGAATTGAGTTGATGATATTATCTTATCCAATAACCAATTGTGCCTAGAGAGTTAATTTCATAAATTAATATGATGGTTTAACAATTCTTCAATTATAGTGGAGTTAAATTGTAGTTAATAAGATATTTGAATTGTGGTCATGAGATGACCGAGTCAATTAATAGCCCATTGGAGTCAATGAAAGAAAGAGTCCAAATAAGATCCTCACCGCTAATCCGATAAATGAAAATTAATTGGTTGAATGGAATTAATAGATTTTCTATACCAAGGGCATATATGTAACGACCAGAAATAGGTAAGGGCATTTTTTTGTTAGGGGCATTTTTGTAATTTTATATGTTAGGGCCATTTTTGTAATTAGAAATAGCCAAGGGCATATATGGAATTTCACAGATATTAGAAATTCAAATTATTTGAATTTAAATTTATTTTATTTTAAATTCAAATTATTTTGAAATTCAAATATTATTTATTAAATCAATGGAATCAAGTGACATATATTTAAATATATGTTTTAGATATTCAGTATATATATAGTGAGTGATTATTACAATTATAGAAAAATAAAAAAAGTTAAAAAAGAAGAAAAGGGAGAAGTTCATCTTCTAGTATTCTTCTTCGTTTATCTTCAACCTTCAACTGAATTACGGGGCAAGGGTTATAGCAATAATTCTAAAAGAGTCAGAACCAAAAAAGTGGTGTCTAAATTAGAGATAAAAAAAACATTTCTAATTCAGTGGAAATCAAATACTAGTGTTATTTTATAGATGATCCGTGAATGTTGATGATGTGAAACATATAATATTGGAACTTCTTATTGCTTAAATCTTTTTTTTCTGGTTCTTAAAGTTGTGTTTTTCTGAATCCCAGATGCGAAGCGATTGATTGGTAGGAGGTACAGTGATGCATCAGTTCGGGTTGATTTGAAGCACTGGCCATTCAAGGTCATTCCTGGTCCTGATGACAAGCCAATGATTGTGGTAACCTACAAGGGTGAAAAGAAGCAGTTTGCTGCTGAAGAGATCTCATCCATGGTTCTCACTAAGATGCGTGAGATTGTCGAGGCCTATCTCGGCTCCACGGTTAAGAATGCAGTTGTTACTGTCCCTGCTTATTTCAATGACTCTCAGCGTCAAGCTACTAAGGATGCTGGAGTCATTGCCGATCTCAATGTCATGCGTATCATCAATGAGCCAACCGCTGCTGCCATTGCTTATGGTTTTGAGAAGAAAGCTGGAAGTGTTAATGTGAAGAATGTGCTGATCTTTGACCTCGATGGTGGCACTTTTGATGTATCTATTCTCATCATTAAGGAGGGTATCTTTGAAGTGAGGGCCATTGCTGGTGACACTCACCTTGGAGGGGAAGACTTCGATAACTGTATGGTGAGCCATTTCGTTAAAGAGTTCAAGAGAAAGCACAAGAAGGACATCAGTAGAAACCCCCGAGCTCTTAGGAGGTTGAGAAGTGCTTGTGAGAGGGCGAAGAGGACTCTTTCATCAACTGCCCAGGCAAAGATTGAGATTGAGTCATTGTATAAGGGAGTTGATTTCTACCCAACCATTACTCGTGCCAGGTTTGAGGAGCTGAACATGGATCTCTTTACAAATTTGTAATTTTAATTTTGTATTTTGAATTTTTGTTTTTGAATTTTGAATTTTGTATTTCAAATTTGAATTTTGTATTTTAAATTTTTCCCACCTAAACCATTCCCCTCTAACTCTATAAATAGGGGGTCTTAGGAGATGGTGAAGGGAGTTAGAAATTGTAGAAAAAAATAAAGTGTAGTTGTAAATATATTTTTTTGTATTTATTTTATTTTTCTTATAAACACAATTCTCAAGGGAGTGATGAAGCCACCATGGCTGAAGTATAGGTAAGTTGTTTTATTTTCTTGTCTACTTTTTCCTCCTAAGAGCATTCTTCTACTCTTCTATTCTGGATTTTATTTTCTAAAATTAGAGGAAAGATTTTTCGTGTTTGCCAAATAATGGTAATTCGAAGAATGCCTACCTCTATTTACCTAGCCAATGTGCATCAGATTAAGTAAAGAAATGTCTCTCTTATATATAATCAAGTCATTCTTTTTTATTCCATATTTTCCTTCATCTTTCTAAGTTCTAATTGGATTGGTGAAGTGTATTGATTATTGGAGGAAAAACTATATAAGAATATTAGAAAATTTATTTATGTGGATTCATGGTGGTGGATTCCCTTCCCTTGAGATTTATTTTATTATTATAGTTTCATTTATTCATTATAATTCCAAAATAAAAAATGTTTTTTTAAAAAATAATTTTTATTCCATAAGTTAGTGTGTGAATTTGAGCTCATTCGAAATCTCGCTTGAGAGTGGTTCGACCCTGCTTACTACTATACAGTTTTTAGTAAAGTTTTTGCAGGTTTTATTATTTTTTGTACGAAATGTAGGAAAGCAACGACAAACATCCATTAATCTACACTCGTCACTCACACCTAACAACCGTAAGCTCTTTTTTTTCTTCTCTTCTTTCTTTCTCTTGACTGCTGCCAACTTCTCCCTTTTATTTTTTATTTTTTTTCTCTTCTCTTCTTTCTTTCTTTTGATTGCCGCCAACTTCTTCCTCTCTTTTTTTCTTCTCTCCTTTCTTTTTCTTGATTGTCGCTAATTTCTTTCTTTGTTTTTTTTTTCTTTTTCTTCTGTTATACGACTGTGCCCCTCTTTTTTTTTTCTTTTCACTGCCACCACTACCTTTTTTTTTTTTTGGTATTCATATAAAACATGGTTCAAAATGTCAAGATTTTTTTAGAACCTGTTTGGAAAGTTGTTTGCACAAGTGCATTTGTGTGACTATCTTTGAAGTCTCTGATTGTGTGTATAATTGCACTCTTGTACACCACTCCCAGAGGTGTGATTTGACAGTTTGTGCAAATTTGCTTGTTCTTCTGTATTTTGAAGATTTCGACTGTGTACACAATTGCGCTTTTATGCATCAGTCCAGAAGGCGAATCCAACTGTGTGCATAATTGCACTCTTGTGCACCAGTTTTAAAGTCAAAATCTGGCTACATGCACAATTGCACTATTGTGTAACAGTCTTGGAGGCGAATTCGGTTGTGTGCACAATTACGCTCTTGTGCACCAATCTTGGAGGCAAATCCGACTGCATGCACAATTGCGCTCTTGTGTACCAGTCTTGGAAACAATGCTTGGCCAGAACCACCACCATTATCTTAAAACTATATTTCATGGAAGTTTGTTTATGTGTTTGTTTGAAGCATAGAGGCAAAAATTACACTTTTAATTTCACACATGTTATCCCTACTTTTTTTTTTTTTTTTTGTAAAGATAATTTATACTCTTATCAAGGAGTGATTTTTTTTTTTAGACAATTTATACTTGTGTTATAAAGTGTCATCACCAATTTAGACTCGTATTGGGGAGCACTTTAGCTTTGATTATTCTTCAACTCTGCAAAATTCATAAAACAGTCTAAACTTGCGTTAAAAAGTATGATCCAACTCGGCGTTAATTTGAAACTTTCCTTTTTGCTTTTTTTCTTCATTGTACTATTCTTCTACTTGAGAAGAAATATCTCTTTCGAACTCGTCTCCCCACCTAGAAGGGAGAGGTATTTTATTTGTTATGGTTCATGTAGGAGGATTAAACCTCACCCAGTATGCTTTTATTCTATTACGAGATTTGATCTATACAGCATTTTTGGGCTTTGGTCCTCACACTTTTTCTTTCTCTAGTCTTTTAATTTTTCGAGCCTCTCGTTCCATCTGGGATTGTGATAAGTGCACAAAACATGTTATTTTATATCTCAAAATAAGTCTTTAATTACTCTTTTACTTTATTTAAATATTCTTATCTTTGCATTTTGTGTTTTATAGGGGTTGATTTCCAAATAAGAAGAAAAGCAGCAGAAAAGGCCTAAAAAGGATATATATAGCCAAAGATAAACATCAGAAGAATTGTAGAAGAGATGGTATTCTATGCAATCTACTTCACAAGAGGTCTCAAGTTCAAAACTTTACAAAATACTTTTTACGTCTGCAGTCCAGAATTCAAATTAAAGATATGGAGATCAAATATTAGATATTTAAATTCAAAATTTTGTATTTTGAATTTTTGTTTTTGAATTTTGAATTTTGTATTTCAAATTTGTATTTTGAATTTTGTATTTTAAATTTTTCCCACCTAAACCATTCCCCTATAACTCTATAAATAGGGGGTCTTAGGGGATGGTGAAGGGAGTTAGAAATTGTAGAAAAAAATAAAGTATAGTTGTAAATATATTTTTTTGTATTTATTTTCTTTTTCTTATAAACACAATTCTCAAGGGAGTGATGAAGCCACCACCATGAATCCACATAAATAAATTTTCTAATATTCTTATATAGTTTTTCCTCCAATAATCAATACACTTCACCAATCCAATTAGAACTTAGAAAGATGAAGGAAAATATGGAATAAAAAAGAATGACTTGATTATATATAAGAGAGACATTTCTTTACTTAATCTGATGCACATTGGCTAGGTAAATAGAGGTAGGCATTCTTCGAATTACCATTATTTGGCAAACACGAAAAATCTTTCCTCTAATTTTAGAAAATAAAATCCAGAATAGAAGAGTAGAAGAATGCTCTTAGGAGGAAAAAGTAGACAAGAAAATAAAACAACTTACCTATACTTCAGCCATGGTGGCTTCATCACTCCCTTGAGAATTGTGTTTATAAGAAAAATAAAATAAATACAAAAAAATATATTTACAACTACACTTTATTTTTTTCTACAATTTCTAACTCCCTTCACCATCTCCTAAGACCCCCTATTTATAGAGTTAGAGGGGAATGGTTTAGGTGGGAAAAATTTAAAATACAAAATTCAAATTTGAAATACAAAATTCAAAATTCAAAAACAAAAATTCAAAATACAAAATTTTGAATTTAAATATCTAATATTTGATCTCCATATCTTTAATTTGAATTCTGGACTGCAGACGTAAAAAGTATTTTGCAAAGTTTTGAACTTGAGACCTCTTGTGAAGTAAATTGCATAGAATACCATGTTATATATATCCTTTTTAGGACTTTTCTGCTGCTTTTCTTCTTATTTGGAAATCAACCCCTATAAAACACAAAATGCAAAGATAAGAATATTTAAATAAAGTAAAAGAGTAATTAAAGACTTATTTTGAGATATAAAATAACATGTTTTGTGCACTTATCACGTACTTGTTGCTCTTCGTCTTTAGATTTTTCGAGGATCTAAGGTCTGTGAAGTCGAACGACACTTATGTGGCGTACTTGATATTTTTCGTCTTCAGAACTTCGTTGGTTGAAGGTTTTAGAAGTAGAACGACACTCGTGTGGCGTGCTTGATGTTCTTCATTTTCAGAACTTCGAGTGTTGATCACGACAGAGGTTCGACAGAGCTTTTGTGTTCTCTTGATCTCTCTGTCTATCTCCGAATGTGTAAGGTGACCTTTTATTTATAGGCGAAATGATGAAGGTTTAATTTGGTAACTCCCCATTAATTGTGCTAACTTATATGAATAAAGAGATTTTGTCTCCTTTTATATGAAAATAAATTCAAGTTTAAATTTGAATTGTCACACATTTTTTTTAAAGGCCTAAACTTTCAAGATTTTGACACGTGTCCGTTGAAGTGACTCGCAATCATAAAATTTAATTGACCAAGAGTGTTTGACTTGTTGACCAATCGGATGGTATTATTTAAAATTATGTGTTTACACCCTAACTATTACAATTGTCCAGGTATTATTTAAAACTTGAGATTTGAATATGTTTAAGCGTTACCTACGACTACAGAATAAAATAAATATTATGCTTAACTTGTTTATTTCATGGATCCATAAGAAGTTGGGCTTATTAAATGGCTTCATGTTTTATATAAGAAAAATATTTTGGAGTCCTGTTTGGACGCTCCAAACACAAATGGCACTGTGGAGCTCACCACAAAACAGGCGGCACTCTTATAAAAAATTTCTAACTTAATCGGCCCAACATCACCATCTTTACTAAACAAGTGAATGAATAATACAAGGCGAAAGATGAAGCAAATAGTAACCGACTTATAAACTTGTATGAGAGCGGATGACTTTCAACAACAAAAGTATATAATGGAGTATTATCAAAAATTGAGTGGGGTTAATTTTTAAGATTTTGACAAAAATTATAGGTCTCTCAAGGCTAGTTTGGATTGATGGAATTGGAAGAAAAATAAAAAAAGAAAAAGAAAAGAAAGGGAAGAATAGTGTTTTTTGTGTTTGGATTTTAATTAGTAAGTGAAAAGAAATGATAAGGAGTGATTTTGAGAAATAACTTATCCTTCCAAATCTCTCATATGTTATCCTCCCAAAAGTGAAAATATTTGGAGGGAAATAATAAGAATTAATGAATATTTCAATACCAAAAATAACCCTAACATTTTAAAGAATAAAATTTAAAAGACATTTGAATCCATCTTCTATTATAAACACAAAAGGGCATGATAGTAAATTAATTAAAATAATTTTTTTTCTTTTCTCTCATTTAGCTTTTTAAAACAAAAATGTTATCATTTCCTTTATTTTCCTTTATAATTTATCCAAACATCAATACATGTTGTCCTTTTTTTTCGTTTCTTTTCTTTTTCTCTCATCACTAATGTTATCATTTTCTTTATTTTCTCTCATGTTTATCCAAACGAAGCCTAATATGTCTGTGCCAAAGGATTGTAGATTAGTAAGGGTCCGTTTAGCAACTGTTTCAGTGTTGCATTTCTGTTTTCATTCAAAACATAAACAACATTTTTGTTGTAGAGTGTGTACTTAAAAGTGATTGAAGGTAAGATAAAATTTGTTGCGACATTTTTGAAAGCAAAAATATGAAAATAGTTTTGATAAAAAAGTGTTGTAAAATTGAGAAACAAAATGATTAGTTAAAAAATATCATCTAGAGTTTTTTTTTTGAGTAAATAATACATATGTTTGCAGTTTTTGAATGAATTTTTGTAAGTAGAGAATGACATCATGATCATGTCTTCAACATAATATTATGACAATGATATTACACCCCATTCACGTAAACTCATTTGAAAATAATCAAATTTGAAAAATATTTCATTTTTTTTGTTTGTATTATTCACCATGCAAAAACATTACAAAACACAAATTTTTTGTTTTTGATTTGGACCCTTTTCGGTAACAAACGCAATAACAAAAATTAGCAAACACTACCAAACGCGTTTTTAGTATTTTCCTTCTTTCCTTCAATACAAAACACTACCCGTAACCAAAAGAAAAACCCGAAACAAAAATTGTTGCCAACCCGAAGTTTTTAGGTGCAACTTTCAAAATGCTCTAGAAAAAATTCCAACCTTTCATTTATTTGTTTCAAAAGAAAAAAAGAAAACAGAAATTTCAAATATACCACAAATAGGTGTATTATTTTGCTGGTAGGACCCCACCTCTCAACTTTCTTTCTTAGAAAAAAAAAAAATATATATATATATATATATATATATATATGTATAGGACAAAGCCAATTGACTAACCAAGAGGTCGACTAGGACCAAGACGAATCTATTTCTTCTGTTAAAAGAAGACTCTGGAACCAACAGGAAGCGAGAAAACGTGTGGGACGGAAACCCCCATAAAGAAGGAAAGTTTCTTCGAAACCGTCCACACACTCTCCAATGGTCCAATCCAACGGCTAAAAGTGAAACCCAGAATCTTCTCGAATCAACAAAACATCCTATATAAGATTTAAGCTTCCCTTCAATCATTCATCAACAATTTCAAGCCAATTCTGCTATTCTCTCGCTCTAAAACTCTCTTTCGGATTAAAATCTTCGTAGTTCCTTAAAGTCTCTCTATCTCTTGCTAGATTTTGCATTCTTGTTCTAAATCAATGGCTGGAAAAGGAGAGGGTCCGGCGATCGGAATCGATCTGGGGACAACCTACTCGTGCGTCGGAGTGTGGCAACACGACCGCGTTGAGATCATTGCCAATGACCAGGGTAATAGAACGACGCCGTCCTACGTTGCCTTCACCGACACTGAGCGTCTGATCGGCGATGCAGCCAAGAACCAGGTCGCCATGAACCCTATCAACACCGTCTTCGGTAAGATATAATGCTGTACTTCCTATTGTGTGTACTAATTGACATATCTTGTTATTTAGATATTGATTAGTGTAATGTACTTAAAGTTTAACATATTGATTTCTATGGTTGAGGTCTTTTTAATGTATTGCAAGGAGTGTTTTTCATAACATTATCTCTGAAAGCTACTGTTTTTTCTATGTGCGTTCTGTTTGAATGTACAATTGTGTAGTATAGGATTCAACCTTAAATGTATATCAGTATATGTTCTATGGTTGACGGAAATTAATATATATATTGTTTTTAGTTTCGTTTCATATTTGTTTTCATGTATTGAAGGTTGCATGCCTATATCTATTTTACTGAATTACAGTATTACTTTCTGATTTGTATATCTTCTGTGATTTTGATTTTACCTTTTTAGACTCCCTATTTTTGTATTTTGATTTTTGCAAGACACAAGTACGGGTATAAAAGTTACTTTTTTAATGTTTTAGGTGATTGGTTGAAAACCAATTATAAAGTCTCATTTATTATCAGTTTGTTATTTTTAAAAAATATTAAAAATATATTTTTTTTAGAATCTCTCCTCTTTCAATGCGTGTGTGTATATATATATATAATAAATTCTTTCACCACCAAATTTTCTCTGTACCATCCTCGTCTCTCTTAAAATAATTAAAACTCAATTTTAGTATTTGACTACAACTAAAACTCAATTTTAGTATTTTATTTCAACAATCATCATCTTGGATCCACTAGCTTGGTGAAGTTTGGTTGCAATTATTACCTAAAATCTATGCAATTATTATCATAATCTTTTATGACGAAACTACTTTCATAATTTCTTAATAACTTATCTCTAACTATCCTCATTAGTAAAATTTTGGTGGCCCAAGTTACTACCTTTTTGACAAAAAGACAACTAATTTTTTTTTATAAAATCGTAAACTCAATTGAGTAAAATTTGGTGGTGAAGTTTGGTTGTACTTCATTTTGATCTGTTCTAAAAATCTCTTTTTTCTTCTTGGTTTGTCATTCGTTATTGCATTAGCCATTTTAGGGATGGACAAAACTGATATAACAATGTGTCATTAACAATCTATCGCTTAATCTGCGTTCTTGTTCCTAAAGTAGTGTGGTTGTTCTAAATCCCAGATGCGAAGCGATTGATTGGTAGGAGGTTCAGTGATGCATCAGTTCAGGGTGATATGAAGCACTGGCCATTCAAGGTCATTCCTGGTCCCGGTGATAAGCCAATGATTGTGGTAAACTACAAGGGTGAGGAGAAGCAGTTTGCTGCTGAAGAGATCTCATCCATGGTTCTCACTAAGATGCGTGAGATTGCCGAGGCCTATCTTGGTTCCACGGTTAAGAATGCAGTTGTCACTGTCCCTGCTTATTTCAATGACTCTCAGCGTCAGGCTACCAAGGATGCTGGAGTCATTGCTGGCCTTAATGTCATGCGTATCATCAATGAGCCAACTGCTGCAGCCATTGCTTATGGTCTTGACAAGAAAGCTGCAAGTGTTGGTGAGAAGAATGTGCTTATCTTTGACCTCGGTGGCGGCACTTTTGATGTATCACTTCTCACTATTGAGGAGGGTATCTTTGAAGTGAAGGCCACTGCTGGTGACACTCACCTTGGAGGGGAAGACTTTGATAACCGTATGGTGAGCCATTTCGTTCAGGAGTTTAAGAGAAAGCACAAGAAAGACATAAGTGGAAACCCCAGAGCTCTTAGGAGGTTGAGAACTGCTTGTGAGAGGGCGAAGAGGACTCTTTCATCAACTGCCCAGACAACCATTGAGATTGATTCGTTGTATGAGGGAGTTGATTTCTACACAACCATTACTCGTGCCAGATTTGAGGAGCTAAACATGGATCTCTTTAGAAAGTGTATGGAGCCTGTTGAGAAGTGTTTGAGGGATGCCAAGATGGACAAGAGGAGTATTGACGATGTAGTCCTTGTTGGTGGCTCTACTAGAATTCCTAAGGTGCAGCAGCTATTGCAGGACTTCTTCAACGGGAAGGAGCTGTGTAAGAGCATTAACCCAGATGAAGCTGTTGCTTATGGTGCCGCTGTGCAAGCTGCAATCTTGACTGGTGAAGGCAATGAGAAGGTCCAGGACCTGTTGCTGTTGGATGTAACCCCTCTGTCCCTTGGCTTGGAAACTGCTGGAGGAGTTATGACTGTTTTGATTCCAAGAAACACTACGGTTCCTACCAAGAAGGAGCAGGTGTTCTCTACATACTCTGATAACCAGCCTGGTGTGCTGATCCAAGTGTTTGAGGGTGAGAGATCAAGAACAAGAGATAACAACTTGTTAGGCAAATTTGAGCTCTCTGGCATTCCTCCTGCCCCTAGAGGTGTTCCTCAAATCTCTGTCTGCTTTGACATTGATGCCAATGGTATCTTAAATGTCTCGGCTGAGGACAAGACAACTGGTCAAAAGAACAAAATCACAATCACTAATGACAAGGGGAGGTTGTCCAAGGAAGAGATTGAGAAGTTGGTTCAGGAAGCTGAGAAGTACAAGTCTGAAGATGAGGAGCACAAGAAAAAGGTTGAGGCCAAGAATGCTCTGGAGAATTACGCCTATAACATGAGGAACACTGTGAAGGATGAAAAGATCAGTTCTAATCTCTCACCGGCTGACAAGAAGAAGATTGAGGATGCTATTGATCAAGCCATACAGTGGTTGGATGGGAACCAGCTTGCGGAGGCAGATGAGTTTGAGGACAAGATGAAGGAGCTTGAGGGCATCTGCAACCCCATCATAGCCAAGATGTACCAGGGTGGCGGTGGACCTGACATGGCTGGTGGCATGGCTGATGATGGACCCTCTTCCGGTGGAAGTGGAAGTGGTGCTGGCCCTAAGATTGAAGAGGTTGATTAAGTGGTACTTGGTTTTTTACTCCATTAGGAGTTTGTGTTAACAAGTCCTTTATTTTTATTTTTATTTTTATTTTCATTTTTTTGGTTATGTGTTGTCATTCCTTCACCCACTCAGTACCCAGTCTGTAGTGGTGCAATTACTAAACTGGAAGAGCTGAAATCAAGCTTTGCAAGAATGGGATATAATTTCTCAAAGATTGATTCACTTTGCTTAACCGAATCACCATATAATAATAGGAACTTGTGAAGATATCCTCTTCTATAGCCCAAGAAGAGGATATCTTATCCCACTACTGGGCAACCTAACCCCAGAAATATCATAGCTGTCACTAGTACAGGTCGAACTTTTTGTGACATTAAACATATAAGATCGTATATGCTACAAAGAAACGGGTTAAGACTTAAGAATGGCTAATGCACAAAAGTGCTGATTTGATCCTCCCAAACATAGCTCTGCTTTAATGTGAAGCAGTAGAATTATTGAGAATCTCTCTCTCTCTCTCTCTTCACAAAAGCAACTCTAGACAAAAAATAAACACAAAGATAGAACACATCTCAGGTTGGAACTGTTTTAGCAGAAGCAAATGTATATGTTCATATATGTAAAAATTCAGAAAATACAAATAACATATCAATTGTCTAAACAGGTTAATGATGACAGACCCAGATAGCTGGAAATTGCATGTATGTGTAGGAAGACATTATATTTGCAGATTGTGACGGGCCTTAAATGTTGGAATTTAATTATCCAAGTAAACTATAAAGTTCCAAATATCAATTAAAATTTGAAATATAAATAGTTCCAAATATCAATTGAAATTTTAAATATAAAGCTGAAATTTAAGATTAAAGTAGACTAGGACCATCTGAGAACCAAATTGAGCCTAAGTCAAACTCTAATGTTGTGTTTAGCATCATTCCTCTGAAATTAAAAAGAATGAAAATTCATTTCACTACTCAACCTCTCAACCTATGGAATGATCATTTCATTCCCAATAAATATTAAAAAATAAAATCTAATTATAAAAAATAATGTAATTATCATTTTATTTCTGGATCATTTCATGTTTAAAATCAAGCAATAGAATGGTAATGACCATTCCATTTCATTCTCACTTTAGTGGATTGCTCATTCCATTCTATTGTTACATACCAAACGCAACATAAGAACAATGCAAGTTCAAAACAATAAGCAAATAAGCTTCATGCCAATTGAGTTCAATACTGAAGCCCAAAAAAATTCCATCAAACAAGCATGAATAGTCCAATTCCAGTTTTTCCTGAAATGAGTACTTTTTTTACCCCTTCAAAAATAATCCATTCTTAACATCTTTATATCCGTAAATTGATAAATATTACAGGGAAACAAAAAATAGCAGAGAAATTGAGAATGCAAGGGAGAGTTGAAAAGTAAAGTTAGATATCAACATAGAAGTCCTAGAAGACATGCTGCAAGAAGCATTCCGAATGTAAAGGAGCAGAGGTCTCCCATGGGCAATAGCAATAAAAATGAGACCTTTGTGCATAGTAATGTCAACTGCAAACATAATTTAGCAGGGAAACTAGACGTGTATACAAGCACCACAGTAATCAGAACCTGGGTTATCTATACTTCCATTTTACTACGAACATATGTTTTGGATTTCTGGTTCTACTCCGGTCAAGGAAACTAGACATGTATATAAACACCACAGTTATCAGAATGAGCTGAAGTTACAAGTAGACACGATTGATAAAGGCCCATTATAATTTTCATGCTGGCCACATTTCCTGATTATCAACTACTCCATGATAGACAGCTCTACATAAAAACGAAAAAAAAAAAAAAAAAAGCTTGGAAAGAGCAAACGGAAAAGGAAAAGATATCTAATTAGGAAAAAATAATTGCAAATTTCATTTATGGAATGAGGTTAGTAAACAATGAGACAAAACAAAAGCAACCACCCTTTCTCTTTGGTACAATTGTAACCAACCTTACAATTATCACACTAATGCCTCTGTCAAGTCAACATAAGCACGTTCACTCCATGAAGAGGGACGAAGGCATACACGAACCTCATGCTCCTCTGGTCCTACACGATGTTTGGGCACAATAATCTCAAGCATCGTTCCTGTCTTATCACAGTATGCTTCTAATTTAGCATCTTCTGGGATGCGTGTTGCAAGGGGAATTTCTCTAATGAATTCACCTGGAGGACAGTGCTCAGGTGCTCGATCTGCTAGCTTGAATGTCCTATCTTGTCGCTTGATGATCGGCATGCACCCAGTGCTCACACAAGATATCTTTACAATTCCATGTGAAAGAGAGTTTCTCCATGTAACTTTCACCTTCATAAGATCTGCAAAAGGCAAGCTGACAATGATTAGGTAACCCTCATCATCCTCATAAATAGTTTTTGCAGCTGTCACTGGCCCATATACGCTCCTCATCACCCCAGTAAACTCATTTAACCAGTGTGGTTCAACTGGGTGGATATCCAAAATATCAGAATTCGAACTATTCGGCAAACAACAATCATCATCAATTCCATTTTCAAAAATATTTTTCCTTCTTTTGTTGCAGCCTGACAGAAGATCCATCCCATCACCATTCACATGGTTCGACGGCTGAGTTGACAAATTCAAACTAGAACCATTCAGCGATCTTTTTGGGTGGGAATTTGGGTTGTAACTCTTTGATGGAGGAGGGGGCCTCTCTAACTCAAATTCTGCAGTCGGAAGGTTCCTCCACAAACCAAAATCACTGGCTTCAAGAGGGATTGAGAAGTTCAAATCTCGCCCTGTAAGCTCCATCCACTTCTTCCGCTCCTCTTCATCCAGACCCATGAGATTGGGTGACCGAACAAGTTCAATCCCATGAACACACTGGGGGTTAGAAAGACCCCTGTAGTGTTTCCTCTGCATTCTGTGAGATCGAACAAAACCCTTATCCGCACTGAAAGGAAACGGTCGCTCTCCTTGTCGTGAATGCCCATTCATGTAACTCCTCAGCTGCATCTTTCCCAATGCATTTTCAGGCCTCTCCTTGAAAACCCACATATACATATTCTCCATATCATGCTGAACCATGAAAACATCAAGCTTCAAGTCTGATTTATCATACCCACAAACCCCATTACTCTCCCAAGCGATCTTACTCTTTGATTTCTCATTCAAAGCTGGTTTAAAATAAAAACTGAAGAAAAACCAGGCACCCCAGACACTATCAAGCCGCTTGGCACATTTCTTCCCAATTTTTGTGACATTAACATTTGTCTCAGTCTCATAGTGCTGAGGCCCAAGGTTAACATCTAAGATATCACAAGTATCATTCCACAGTGGAGGCGGTGGGCTAGGCTCAGCAGACAGTGGGAGGTTTATATCGGGTGGTCGGGATAGATTGATAGCCCGATTCAACTCTCTCTCCATTTCTTCGTGCGAAGCTGAATTTGAATCCATGGACAAAAGTGTGGATAAATGATTACTCTCCATGGATAAGGTTGTGAGAAGAGCTTCACCCATATTTTGGTTTACCTTGTTGTTTCTGAGGTGGAATCTACAGTCCCACCACAGTCAACACTCAGTACATCATGAATCAAACCCATAAATTTATAAATTCAATAATGAATTCACCAAATGCCCAACAATAACAAAAGCACAAATAGAACAAAAGCAGCTCTTGGAAAACATTTCATGAACCAAACCCACAAAGATTAGAGATTTATCAATCAATTCATCATATACCCAACAAAATTATTACCGTCAAGAGATCATAGCAAGATAGATATGAAATTCAGATAAAACGTTGAACATCATGAAATCTGAACCCAAGAGCATGGGCTAAAAAAACCCTAGCCCTAGAGAAAACATAATAATATAAAATCAAAGAGATAATTGAAGAGTACCTGTGGACACAAGGGATTGAATCCACAGAGGAGCTTCACGATTGCTAGAGAGAGAGAGAGAGAGAGAGAGAGAGAGAAGGGGGAGGGGTTAACGGAGTCTGTTTAAAGAGACGGTGTGATATGGACGGGTTTGCTTTGAGAACGACCTGCTCCAGTTAACACCTCCGCGTACAAACAGACACTGTTCAGTAACGGTGACGATAAAATTGATATATATATATATAGAGAGAGAAAGAGAGAGAGAGAGAGATGGGTCAAAAGAGGCGTCTCTCTATCATTGGCGGAAGCCTGGAGGGTGGCCCTTGCCGTCCCCAACAATAACCCTAGTTTCTCTCTCTACTATGATTAGAGAGAGCATCTGCAATTTTGACGGTTAGGTATGATATGATTTGCTTAAGAAATACAGTACATATAAATATTATATAGGGAAAATTAGATTTCAGTGACCAAAATTGAAAAAATATTGCTATTTAGTGACCTTAAACTCAATAAAAGGTAAATAGTGACCAAACTTAAAAAATAATTGCTAATAAGTGACCATTTAATCTTAAAGCCCAAAATACCCTTCATTTTGTCCATAAATCTCCATCTTTTCTTCATTTTTTTCAAACCCAAATATCAAAAAATTTAAAGAATCCAATGACTTGTATACAATATATGAACATATATACATTCTAAAGAAGATATAATATATATATATATATATATTCTTGTATATTAATATCTCATTAACAAAAAAATTAAAAAAAAAACCTAATTTGGGTGCAATTAATTATTAATAAAGAATATTGGAGGATATGAATAGACTTGGCTAATAAACATATTACTTACTGCCTCATATCTTTCTTTTTTTTATATCAGGTATCCCATAATTAATTCATTTCAAGTTATAACTCCTGCTGTATCCTTGGAGCCCTAAATCTACCAAAGAAAAAAAAAATTCATATATGCACATGCATTAATTGTAAGATAAACATATATGTCTAAATATATATATATATAGAGAGAGAGAGAGAGATTCTCTCTCTATATATACTTTCTTTTCTAGAATCTTTGTATGTCTTTTGAAGATTTGATATTTAGAATTGAGATTGGAGAAGAGGAATAAGGGATTGAGAATTTCTAAATAAAAGGGAGGGTATTTTGGACATTAAAGCTAAATGGTCACTCATTGGCAATTACTTTTCAAGATTGGTCACTATTTACCTTTTATTGAGTTTAAGGTCACTGTTAATCAATTTTTTTTAATTTTGGTCACCAAAATCTAATTTTTCCTATTATATATACGTGAGTAACGTGACGAAGAAAAAAATTATACATGTGTGCAAGTGTGTTTATAAAAAGAACGAGGATTTAACCTGAAAGATCATTTTGAATTTCAATGATTAGGTATCGGCCGTATCGCTGAGGTACACCGTATACTTAAAAAAATAATAATAATAAAGCAATTATTCTTCTTGCAAAGCTTTTTTATTATGATGAAAATGAAGTTGTTGGATGTTGATAGCTTTTTTGGAAACTAATTTAAAATTATCTCTTTTTTTTATTTGTGACCCGGATCCCCTTCAAGTTTTTAAAAATACACCATGCCATTATTTTTATTGGAATAAAATTATTTATGAAGACACTGAGTAATTAATTTATAGTTAAAAAAAAAGATGACATGGTACACTTCAACTTGTTGGATGTGCACCAGTCTTAAAGAAGATTTGTTTCCCACCTTTTAAAGCTTTTAAATTGCAAAAAGTCAATCAACGAGTGTTTTTCTGTTTGAGTGGCTCATGAATGAGTTTATTGATGGAGGTTGTTATTGGTGTGGGATATGTTACAGCAAGGATTTGAGTAGAAAGGTGTTGGGTATTGTCTACTTTTATAATTCTGTACTAAATTTATATGATTTTTTTTTTATTCGTAGGCCACCACCTATATCTTGTATATTTGTGTCATTATATATAAATCAAATTGTACTAAATCGCTTGTGCTATCAAAAAATTGTAAAATATTCTCATTTACTTTTTTTTTTTTTTTTTTGCCAACAAACATTACAAAAACTACAAATTAGCCCTCTCAAGCAACAAGATGTTAGAATTATGTGTTAAAGTGAACGCACATGACATATGAGCTAATTGCATCAATGAAAATAACCTTGTGCATGCATATCTTACTCTCAAATTTTTAATTGCAAAATCAATTGTAAAGCGTAAAATAATCCTGTGTAAGGGCATTTTTGTTAAAACAATCAGTCCAATAATTTACAACTTTTAGTAAATTGAGGGTGTGTGTTGCCCAAAAACATAGTAGAGAGTGATATTTTGTATATTTTTTATAGTAAGGGGGTTAGTGTAATTTTTTTTTTTATATTTGTGGTTAAATTTGACTTACGTTTGTTTTCTTTGACCCTAACAATATCTCACCATTTAATTATCATCAACGGTTACGAATGCCACGTGAATATGTTTCCTCTGACTCATCATCTCACTATTATTATCAATGGTTACCTTGTAAATGTGTTTTCTCTTAATCATTATCTCACCTTCATCATCAACGATTACAAACATGTGAAATGTATACCACATAAATGTGTTTCCGCTAACTCTATCATCATTTCACCTTTTATTATCATCAAGGGTTACATATATGTGAAACATATACCTTTCTCTATATATTTCATTGTTATACGGATTTACAATAAATTTTCATGATTTTTGTGATGACTATCATTGAAACTATCTTCAGTTACTTTGTTTGGAAAATTCTATCTCAAATCATGAAGACATGATAAAAAATTTCTGTTGCTTCTAGAAATGGCATCACTTGTGAGGAGAAGACAATTATTTAAAAGAAGAATAACTTAAAGAAGCATTAGTTGTAGAAGAAGTAGGAATTAATAATGGATAACTATATATATGTGTGTGTGTTTTATTATTATAATTCACTATTACAAGTGCACAACTTTCATCCCATCCAATTGAATGTATATGAGCACGGGGCTTTCTTTTACTTTTATATATACTAGTAAAAAGTGCATGTGCAATGCACGTGATTGAGTTCAGTGAGTTCTCACCAAAACTTTCAGTCATGGTTAGAGCGAGATATAGAGAGATCACATGATTCTTATTAGAATGTAGAGAAAGATCAGAGACAACGAGCTAGTACCTTTAGTACTAGAATGTAGCCACGAAGGTAGATCGGTATCACGGGCTTATGACGAGCTAAGAAGGGATGTCTAGTGAGATTGGGAATGACGTCTATTCTGGTATTCTCTAGAAGAGAAAGATAAGAACTAAAGAGTGAAAGTCAAAAATCTTGAAGTCTAAACTATATATATATATATATATATATATATATATATATATATATGTATAAATTACGCTTGCACCCTTAATTTCAATATAGTATTAAGAGAAATCAATCCACTATTTCAAAGTAAAGTATGACTGACTCTGTCTCAGATTCACATACATTCCACTTTAATAAGATCTTGATGCAAAACGTCTCAGATTTACTTTTGCAACTCTTGTTCCAATTGCTGCAAACTTTCGGCTAACCTCACAATCCTTTTAAAAGGGTAGTTGAAAAAACATAAATACTCTGCAAGTATTTTGTTCCCTTCGTAATGATCGTTTCTCATTCTCTTCAGATAAAAACTTGTAGTTTCAAGAAATCACCTCTGCTGCTCTGATCAAACTTTGAAAACTGATATTTTTGAGAATCCGTTGATCAGATTGAGAAGAGTATCACAACTTAAACATTGTGTATGTGCACGCTCTCAAAAATAAAATCAATTATGATTTTCTCTCATAAATCTCTCTTTTAATTCTAAAAATATATTACTCTATCTAACAATTAAAACATTGAGTTTCTTTTTTAGATTAAAGTATAAAGAGGTATTTATAAGATGCAGAGTCTTTAGTATAATTGGAAAATAAGTTTAAAACACCTAATGAACGTTTTAGAGAAATTTTGGCTGATTAGGAAACAAATTAGGCTTAAAAAGGAAATTTTTGCGCGCATCAGATAAGTTAGACCAGTCCTAATTTTTGGAGACTGGTGAGACTTTTGCAGACTCGTAGATCAAAAATCCCAAAAGAAATTGAACCGGTCCTAAAATTCATTTTTTAAGTTTAAAATATATTTCTCTAAGTCTTAAGTCTAACAAACTTTAAAATATAGTGTTCTCACTCACATACAGGTATTAAGTGATGTCCTCATCAAATTTACAGTATCGAGACATCTTTCTTTCAACTCCGAATATTGCAACACAAAATCAAATAAAAATTACAACTCGATCAATAAGTTTTGACACTAAAATTTGTTAATTACAATTATATATCTCACAAATACGAACTGAATTTCATTAAGCAAAGGCAACTACAAAGGTAATGCACTCCTACACTGCAATGAAAGAACGATTATCTAAATGCTGCATTGAAAAGATTATGCTATGAAAAGTAATTGCAAGAGAAGGAAGTAATAACAAAAATTTTAAATGAAAGAAAATAAAAATAAAGGAAGAAGAAGCTCCGAAATTAATCTAGCTGGATCTATTACATGCCATACTTAGAAATCAGACCAAAAGAACATATGAAACATAGTTTGACATGGACTCGTTTCTACTTGGCATTCTGAAGCTAACACTGGAGATTTAAACTAGAAACCAATAGAAACTTCGAAAAACAAGAAGTCTAAAAAATCAGGGATTAAAGTTGGATGCCTAACTTTCCATGCCCATGTTAATACACATCTAAAAATTCAATTTGAAACAAACCCATTTCATAGAGAAATCAGAGCATAATTAGACAAAAGTAGTGTTGCTATAAATATATATCACAACTAAATACAAAGAAATTGTTGCGCAAACGATCTAATGCAGTTATTGTATAAACGATGTAAAATTAATACGTAAGTAATATAAAGTTGTTGGAAGCATTGACACAAAGTAGTAAGAAAATAAAAATAACACAAGAGAACTACATTTTTTAATCAATGTCGGTGTATATATTTGACCAAATTATCATCGTCATCATTATTATTTTTGTTTTTATCTCGTATGAATTGAAAGTTTTAACTCAAAATAGTAATATTTTGATTGGAAAAAGAATAAATAGAATAGTATCACAGATTGTGGGATTGTATTTTTACGTATATACAGGCAGAGAAAAAGTCAGCCTGTATTACATTTTTCTTCAATAAAAAATTTTCTTTTGCGGGTGTTGTTTGATTGAGAATGCAATGACACCATGGTCCATGCTCTACCTAGGGGCTAGGGTCATGATTTTGTTAAATCACGTTTAGTTTAACATTGCTTTGGTGACTGAAAATTTTTCCACTTCTTATCAACCTAATTCAGCACTTAAAATTTGTGGTAAGCGAAATTAAAAATGCTATCAACGTATTATTCTTTGTAATTTATTGTGTGATGACCCACATATTATGTTAAATAAAGATTTGTCTCGAGTCCCAAAAATGGGACTTGGTCAGAGTCATACGAAAAGTCAGACTTGCAAACCAAATATATATATATATATATATATATATATATATATATATGTACACACTCCTATTAATAAATGGTCTCTACATTGCAAGCCAAAAGTCAAGGAAAAAGCCAACGATGATGTAGAGCTCTGGTGGTGCAAGGTAGGAGTATCACATTGAAATAAGACCTAGAAAGTGTTTTCTGCTTATCAATAATTGATCTTGAGCAGGTTCGTAGTCTCTCCGTCGATTGTCATGCGCAAATCCAATGGGTTTATTTATCAGGTATGTAATAGTGTTGGTTAGGTCTAAGATAATGATTCTCAGACTTTTATTTTTAATCCAAAAAGGTTATTGAAGGTTTTTTTTTTTTTTTTTACTGGGATATATTAGATACCACGGATAAGAAATTCTTGGTTATGATTATCGGTTAAATTATTCGATCTGAATAGCATTATTGTACGCATAATATTTAGACATAGAGTAATGATACAGATGTCGAATTCGGCAATTTTTGAATGAATTTTTGTATGAAATGAAAATATCATGACGTTACACTACACTCACATAAATTCATTCAAAAATAACCAAATTTCGAGGAAATAACATTTTCCTTAGACAAATGCAACATTATGCCCCGGTGAGTTTTGTATTTTTTTCTTGTGTTGCAGTGAAAGTAATTGGCTCAGTGAGGGTCCATTGACAACTTTTTTTGCTTCGTGTTTTCTGTACCTAAACGTGTTTGGTAACTTTCGTTGCTATTTGAATAGGATTGCATTTGTTATCAAAAAGAGGCCTAAATTAAAAACAAAAGATTGGTGTTTCATAATGTTTTTGCATTAAAAAAAAAACCTCTAGGTGGTCTTTTTAATCTAGTCATTTTGATTTTCAATCTTGCAACACTTTTTTACCAAACATGTTTTCAAAAATCTTGTAGCAAATTTTAGGTTACCAAACATGTTTCCAATCACTATTAAACACACACCACTTTATTTCTGTTTCATAAATGTTTTTGGTTGCCAAACAGGTCGGAATGATTTTGAAACCCAAAAAACATAGTGAGATTCTTGATTGATTCAAGGACAATAATTTTAGAAGTCCCATAATTTTTTGAACATGGGTACTTGCTTTAAACCCTTGCTAAATAATTGTATGATAAATTTTAAAAAATGAGATATGGTATTACATATGGAACATTAATCAATGATGTACATACAATTGAACAGGAACAAATCAAGTACAAACTTTTCATGACCTGGAATGGGCTTCACCATACATGACTAAACCTGACCCATTCAACACATAACTAGACCTGCCATAAATTGGGCTGGACTACATGGCTTTCCAAAGAGGCCCTTCTATAGTGGCACTAGTCATTTGGGCCTCATGTTACATAAGCTGTAAGCAGCCTGCAGAAATAAGACAGTGGTTCACCTTGCAATCACCGTCACTCCTACATTGTTTGACATGCAATCTTCTAGCCAAAATTGAAGCATTGCTCATTTCTCTACCATGGCAGACGATGGTGATAACAACAATCTCCTCCCCCAAATTTATGTTCTCCTCGTCACGGTTGCATCCGCGGTTCTTGTTTTCGCTATATACCACTGGGTTGCCGCTACTTTCTGCCGGCGACGCCATGGTGGCGGCGGCCCACAACAGCGGCCCATAATCTTGTTCAGACAAGGCGGAGAGATCCCGAGCAGCGTCGAGAGTTCAATGGCTCAGCTCATTCCGGCCCATAAGTATCAAAAGGGTAGCGGCCCAGTGGGAGAAGATTGTACCTGCCCGGTTTGCTTGTGTGAATTTGAGGATGGTGAAGAGATACGTACCTTGCCGGAGTGCATGCACTCGTACCACGTGCCTTGCATCGATATGTGGCTCTATTCGCATTCCAGTTGTCCCATGTGCCGTACTGACGCTACACCTTCCCGGTATATATTCCGGCATTTATCGGATTTTAATTCAGGCGATACCTGATTATGTGTACAGCATAAGGTGGTACTAGACTACTAACTAGTGTGTGTAATTAGACTTGGTTTTGGAATTTTGGATTTTTGGGCTACTGCTCAATGCATGGATAGGGACCTACATATGTTATGACTTTAGACCCAAATACCTATAATTCACCTGTACTGGCCTATATATTTGAATGCATAATTCCTAGCTTTTTTGCTCTCTAGAACCGATTATGGGATGAGTAGAATCCCTTCATTGTATTGGGTGTTGGGGTATGGAATTTGTTCAGAATTATTCGGTCTGATGGTTCAACGGGCCGGGCCTTAAAGTGTTTTGAGAATCTCAAGTCCGGCCTTTGGGCTCTGGGATGGCTGACAGCAGGCTTGGAACGGGCCGGACTTCCGGCTTAGAACGGGCTTTTTTTATTACTTACAAAGAGAAAAAGCTATTTAATTGGGAGTAACTGCAGGGCGATCATTACACACTCAAAGAAAAACTTTGTTGTACTGCTGCTTAACCTCTCATTCATTCAAACCAACTAAAACATTCATTTAACAAGAAACTGTGAGCATATCTATAATTGTTTCTTTTAGGCAGGGACTCTTATGCTATGTTTGGTTGGAAGGAAAGATTGAGGAGGGATGGATGAGAGGGGGATAGATGATATTTCTCATATTTGGTTGGAGGGAAGGGAAAAGATGGAGGAAGTAAGGAGAGATGATGTATTCCTTCTTATTTTTGTTCTGTTTAGTTGGAAGGAATGATGGAAAAGAGGAATGATAGAAGAAATTTCTTGTGTTTGGTTGGAAGGAAGAGAAGAGAGGAAGGAAGGAAGAAGGGATGAAACATCCTTTCTTCCTTTAGGTTTTTTTATCTGTCCAAAATTGAGCGGAAGAGAGGAGGAAAAGATAGGATAATTACCTACAAATATATAATTCCAAATTTATCCTTTCCAAAAAATTGCAATTTTTCAAAATTGGACAAATGATAGAATACAAATATATGATTCTAATTTTTTATTTTTTATAATTATGTATAATGACAGTATATTGGTAAAAAAAATATAAAAACTCTCATGTGCTTCCTTCCTTCCAAACAAAAAAAGGTCTTACCCTATGCATCATTTCTACTATCATTTTCATTCAACCAAACAAAAAAAATGAGGGAGACACCTTCATTTCCCTCATCCGTCCCTCCCCTTTTCCCTTCCATTTATTTTTTCATTCCTCCAACCAAATGAAGTTGATCATTCCATCCATTATTTCTACTATCATTTCCATTCAATCAAACAAAAAGTGAGAGAGATAATCCTAGGGATGCCTCATCTATCCATTCCTCTCTCTCTTCCATCCATTTTTCATTCCTCCAATCAAACGGAACATTAGTCATGCTCAAAATAATATTGCATTCCTTTGTAACATATGTGATAATATGTTCATCCCAGTAGTTGCCAGTTACACAACTAGTAAAAAGTACAACTTTCAAGAGTTTTATCCTTCTCATCATAGAGGCCTCATTGCAAATTTCATACAACAGAAGTCCAAGGTACACAACAAAATCATTCCATTTGAAAAAAATCTTCTTCTCATAAGACTTCAGTTAAGTGGGTTGTAGGGAAAAATCTCTTGTTGTAATTCTTGCATTCAAACTTTAAATGTGTCTATATATATATAATTCTTTTTTTGAAGGAATGCGAGTTTGGTGGGCGGGCCTGATGGGTGGACTGATGGGCCAGAACCTATGCCTAAACCCTATCCATCCTCTTATATAGCTGGGCCGGACTAGCCTTCCATGGGCTCAGGTCAGGGTAAAGCTCGGTGGGCCCGTGGACCTAGGGTCTTTATGCCTAACGTTAGTGTAATGTGTAATAAGAAACTAGTTTTACCAAGGGCTGTAATTTAGTAGTATTTTCTCATTTTTCAAAGTTGAATGTCGAGAGTTCAATTCCTATAGGAACAAAAAGTGGGTGTGTGAGTTTCTTTCCAAAGTAGTAATAATAATTAAAAAAAAATGGTTGAAGCACTTGAACATGGTCATTTGTTCCACTTGGAATTTGAACCCTTGATCTCTCTTTGGGGGAGGTAGAGGTCACTGGTCATATTGTTGGGAATTATGGCTCATATTCTTAGGTTTCTATATATAGTTGTTTTTAATTGGTAATTTTTTAGAGGACAATTTGTCTTGGGCTCTAAGGAATTGTCATCCTTATCCAATAAGGAATTGTGTTCGAAGACTCTATAAATAGATATGAGTTTGAGGAGATAAGTTGTAGAAAAAAGAGTGAAAGATAATTGTAGATAGAGAAAGGGTAGTAGAGAGAGAAAGAATGTGTAATGAAAGTATTGAAGTAAATAAAGTCATTATTCGTATTGAAGTAAATAAAGTCATTATTCGTATTGAAGTAAAGAAAGTCATTCTTCGCTTGCGGATGTAAGCAATTTGCTGAACCACGTAAATCTTGTGTTGTTTGAGTGCGTATTTTTCTATCTGTTTTATTTGCCAACAATGTGTGTGTGTGTTCCTAACAATTGGTATCAGAGATATGGCGGCAACTATTATAGATAAAAAGTATGTGGGCAAAAAAATTGATGGAAGAAGGAACTTCAATCTTTGGCAAGTTCGAATGTGGGATTTACTGATTCAACATGATCTTGGAGAAGTTAAGTGATGAGGATAAAGCAATTATATATTTTATTGACATCGGTACACTCTACCCATAAGTATTTATTATAATACTTTGCTCTATGGAAGATATATCATCTCGGTATAACGAGTTAAGAGTGCTTTGTTCTCTAATAAAAAGTTAAATGATGAAGAGAGTTACAATGATCAGGCTTGAGCTCTTATTGCTCAAGAGAAGACGAGGTTTGGAGTTTCAAGAAGCTTTGTGCTATTGTCAGAGAAAAGATGCTACAAGTGTTGAAGAAAGAGGCATATTCAGTGGCATTGTCTAGAAAAGAAGGAGAGTGTATTGCTGTTGTTGTTGTGTCTGAGGTTACGAAAGAAGAGATGTCGATGAAGCATTATCTCAATTATTGATAACAAGGAAGTGACTAAGGAGTGAATACTTGATTTTACTTATTCATTTCATTTGTGTTCTCATAAAGAATGATTTGTTACCTAGAAACCTGTAGGTGATAAGGTATTTATGAAAAATAATGCTTCTTGTAATGTTATAGGAATTGAATAATCAAAATCAAGACAACTAATGGTTTGGTAAGAATCCTAACAAATATAAGTCATATTCCAAGTATCATAAGGAATGCAGCTAGTAATCATGCATCTTTATTGTGTTGTCATAGATGTCAAAAATCAAAATAATCCCATAAAAGTAATAATATAATTAATAAGCTCATACTTTTCTAAGTAAAATATTAAAAATTAAATTATAATTTAAAACATGATATGCATGATACAACCTTTCAAACAAAAAAAAAAAAGAAGAAGAAGAAGAAGAAGAAAATTTGATATTCATGAGACAATTCTAAATTTTGGATTAATTTGATTTTTGAATTGTATAATAAATCACGGGACAACCTTTCAACAAAAAAAAAAAAAAAAAATGATATTCATGAGGCAATTTTAAATTTTGATTAATTTGATTTATGGAATGTGTAATAAACATAAAAACAATTCAATCCAACCATTGGATAAAACTAATTTTATAGAAATTTAAAAGTTATTGACAAGTATAAGATTAACATATTATTATAACGAATATAAACGAATTCCTCTATTTGGGGTGTGTGTGTGTATATAACCCAAACAAGGTAATATAATTCGTATGGGACAAAAGTAACATGCATGAAGATATCGCCAATATATTAATTTGTTTTTTAACACTTGTTCCTACTTGATCATGCATGCATGAGTGGAATAACCTCGATTCCATCATTGGTCAAAAAAGTAGATATAATACTCGTAGACAAGCAGATATAGTTGTAACATTGAACAATATAATCATGGACAATTCATGAATTACTGCTCCAAACACATTCTGGTATTATTGTACTCCATTTCCATCCTCTAAAATGGATGATGATGCCAACCACCTTGGCCTCGCTCCATTCTCGGTGGCCGTTATCGGCATCCTCTCCGCCGCCACCGTGCTACTAACCTACCACTGCATAGTGGCCCGGTGGTCCAACCACCGTGACTTTGCTCCCGGCCGGCCACGTCCACCTGCCAATGTGGCGGATGCACCAAATAGCATAGAGAATTCCATTACTGAGCTCATTCCTTCGTACAAATATAGCAAGGAAATTGGCATGGTTTCAAAAACACAAGATGATACATGTGCTGTGTGCTTGTCTGAGTTTGTGGATGGTGAGCCGGTTCGGGTCCTGCCTGAGTGCTTGCACCCATTTCATGTTTGTTGCATTGACATGTGGTTGTTCTCACACTCCAACTGTCCCTTGTGTCGCACTGAAACCAAATTGTCACTACAACACTTAGGTCACCTGTTGGAATCCGCCGCCGTGCACCTTCAACCAAATATCCGTCAACCATCGAATGCAGTATGATATTATTTATTTATTTTTATCTCGGCAAAAAACTCATACACTCATGTTCATCTTGAACATGAATTAAGCTTAGTTTAAAAAATATAATAGTACTCCGATCCGATTGTTATATATATAATTCACTGATTGGGGTGATCGATTCTAATAAAATTCACTAGTAGTCTTAGTAAGGAGAGACAACAGGAAAATTATTATTAATTACTTCAGAATTTCTTGTATGGTGAATTTCACTAATAGTAAATCATTATTTATTGGGATTCATATATATGTATACATAATCCCGAGCTAGCCAATAATTACATCAATCAATGGGCACAAATAAATGTCACCAAATCAAGATCACAAACTTACCATTTGTATGGATAACTTTCATGGGTCGGGTGCACACAAATTAGATTGATTGGGTTTACTTATAAAATGAGAACCAATTCGGCCTCAATGATCTCATAAAAATAAATAAATCAAAATGAGCATCAAAACCAAACCATGATCTCATAAAAATATATAAATCAAAATTAGCATAAAAAATTAAAAACCAAAACAATTCTCGTCTTTGAACACGGACTGAATTACCATTACACAACAGTCAAATTTATTTCGGCTTCTCAATTGTATTGTTGGGTTTGGGCCTTTGCGTTGGGCTTGTCCATTTTCTTGCTCTTTTGTGGCTTAGGCCTGTTACCTTCCCTTCCCATCTATTGGGCCGTACATTTTACTTCATATATATATAATTTAAATTTACTCTTAAAAAAAATATCAATTCCAACATCACAAAATTGGATTGGATTGAATTGGTTTTACACAGATTAAACTTTTATGAAATTTTTTTTGTTGAAAAGACTAAAAAAAAATGGTAAAGATGGAATATTACATGAATATGTGAAAAATTAAATAGGCAAAACAAAAATGACAACTTGTTCATTGAAAATGATAAAGTATAGAAAATCAAGTAAAGTATAATGTATTTATATATATATATGTGTGTGTACATATATATACACAACGGACCAGTTCGAGTTGGATCGAATTTTTTCTTCCTCAATTTGTAACCCAACTGATCTAAATGGTTAAAAAAATAAAAGAAAAGTGTAATTGAACCAATATTTCTTCAAAATCAAACCAATATGCAAGAATCAGATTGAATCACGGTTTGAACTGGATCCAAGTGCACCACTACATTCCGCATTGATATGTATGAATTTCTTAAAAGTGATTCTTGTGAAAAATATTGGAGAAAACAACACTTTTAAATAGTTAAAGATTTTCTTTCTTTTTTTTTTCTGTGAAAATGATTCAAGTAAAATGTTAAAGAAATTAGAGTAAAGTGGTCAGATCAAGTATTAAAATTTCCATAAAGTGGTCAGATTAATTTTTTTTCTCACTCTTTATTGTATTTTCTTTAAGTTGGAGTTAGAAACCTAATTTTTCTTCTTCATTTTTTCTACCCACAATTTACAAAGCCTTAACAAATCAGATATGTGACAACGAGCAAAGCCTTAACAAATGAGATGAGATGGAGTTTGTTCCAATCCGAATAATATTGATGTAACCAAAGAAAAAAGAAAAAAGTGAGACAAGTAAAATTCGAAGATACTACAAGGAGCTCGAATCCAAAGCTTCCAAGTGGTTATGGGCTATGGGCCAGTCCAGGTCTTGGTCCCACCCCCAACAAATTCTCTCCTGTTTCTTCCCATTTTATGCATTTAATTGACGCCTAGCGCTTTGTCAGCTTGTGTTGTTAAAGCTGGCGAAAGGATAGAAACATACACACAGAATATTTCAATGGTGGGTCCGTGGCCCCAAACCATCAATTATGAAACCAAATGCAATTAAGGCCCTTATGAATAGTTTAGGTAATGATTTGTTTTAGGGTTTCGCGGTTTCACCTACTGATTAAAAAAATGATTTAGAGTTCAATGAGACGATACATCAAATCAATTTAAACTGTTTAAGATTGTCATGACTTTTTAATCAGTGAATCACCATTTTTGAGAACTATAAAATAATTTTTAATTTTACACACATCCAGGACGATAATAGATTTTTGTGTCAAGTTCATGTTTGTGGCTTCACACGCTCATTTGAGGGTCGAGTTAAAAAATCCTTATGTTATCTAGGGCTTGAAATAAGTTTGAAATGGAGTGAATGTATGTAAATTCATATTTGGATTCACGTTTAAGTCAAGATTCATATATGAATTCGAATCAAATTTTACAAATATGACCCATATTCGATCAATAAATTTAAATACTATTCGGATTTGAACAATCCAAGTTTTGTCCAAAAATTTTAACACGTGAGTAAGATATTTGAAACTATAAGATTGAGGTGTTAGAATTTTATATTTCGCGTTAGCTAAACCCTTGAAGAACAGAAAGAAAATCCATTAGACTGAATCCAATCTTAAGTCAAATCTACTCCATTTCAAGCCTTACATATCACTACCTATCTCTGTGGCCTAATAAATACAAGTTTGTTACACTTCATAAGCATATGACCTCTTGTTTGTCTTGTCTACCAAAAGTTTGAGAAGGCTTGAAATAATCACCACTTGGAAAATCTGATGCAAAATGAAAATATAAAAAAACTGAGCATAGTTTTCACTTAATATAATCATTTCATTTACATTGATTTGAATTTTTCATCCACGAAAATCAAATCAATAAACAAAAAAAAAAAAAAAAAATCAGAAATCCTCTCTGAGTATTAGAGCAGGTCCAGGACAGCACCAAAGGTGTTGATTGCATGCGTGGTAAGGTGTTATACGCTTATACCTAAACTCATATAAAAGACCCTCTCTAGTATAAGTTTTTAGAAACATAATTCTATCCTCGAGGACAAGGCAAATGCAAAAAATCTATTTAGTTAATTGTTCTCAAAATTTTTATAAAATATGAGCTAAAGATGCCACCTTTCCACATATGTGTTCCACACTAAAATGATTGAAGATAACGTCTTTTCAAGATTTTTTACTGTTTGATTTATTATTATTAATATTAAACAAAAAAAGGAAGGGTAAGGGTCATATGGTAAATTGGTAATTCCACTTCACTATAATTACAATAACGATTAACAACACTAAATGTCGGATGACACATACCTTTCTTTAATATGTAATCCCATGTGAGCATCCCTTGAGAGATGCGACGTCTCAGCCATATAAACCAGTGGCAAATTTGCCGGCTTTTAACATCTCCAGTGGTTTTTTGTGCACATTACCAAAGATAAGTGGTTTTAAGGTTAAAAAAATCAAACTTTTATACAAACCCAATTTGGCCATTTTGTGGTTCTTGTTCTGAAAATTTCACTCTATAAAATGAGATTATCCACATTTGAGTGGTCTACTATTTGTGGGTTTAAAGTGGAAAAGAAAAAAATAGAAGAAAGCAAAATGTGTTGTGAGCTTTACAATCATACATCATGATTTAAGAATGCGATTTTAACTAAAAGGAGTGTTCTTTTCTTTTCTTTGTTTTAGCTTGTTGGTTGTTTTGGGTTTTGTGATTTGCAGATAAAGATGCGTAAATATCGTGGCTTTTGTTAAAGAGAAGCTAAGAATGTGTGGTGTTTCTGAGTTGTAGTCAAAAGTTCACGCTCTGGCTTCTTCGGTTCCTGTTTTATTCAGAGAAGAATTAGACAACTTGGAAAAAGTTCCCAGTAAGTGTTTCCTTCACTTTCTTGGGGTTTTCTTGCTGTCCAAACGATGTCAATTAATTTATGGTATAGCTATTGATTTTGGGCTTGGATTAGTTCACTATAATTTGTGAAGTTATCAGTGGTTTTCTCTGACGTGATATATAGATAGATTGAAAGATGAGATCTTTGAGTGGTGTAGGACTTGCTTTGAGTCTTGTTTTTGGGTGTCTTTTACTAGCTCTTGTTGCTGAACTCTACTTCTTGCTATGGTGGAAAAAGAGAATCACCAACAGAGATACTGAAGATGATTATAGCAACCCAGCAAGAGAGTTTCTGTGTTTGTTCTGTTGGAAAAGCCCATCCTCATCTTTCAGCTCCACAGCTCTGAATCCCCAACAACTATGTTCCTCTTTGAGAATGACAGACACCCATGTCCATGAACCACAATCTCAGCTTCATCTGCATTCAAACAAGGGCTTGTGGCTCAAACCCTTTGAAGAGTATGATTCAGGGAGTACTGAACTCATGAGGCTGCAAAACATCTCAGGCCCACCAAGATTTCTCTTCACCATCAAAGAAGAAACAAAGGAAGATTTAGAGTCTGAAGATGGCAAGTCTAGAGATGGGTTAGGAAGTAGAAGCTTGAGTGATTTGCTTCTCACAGTGGAGACTCCATTTCTGACCCCTCTTGCTTCTCCACCTTACTTCACTCCTCCTCTTACCCCCACTATGGACTCCTCATACAACCACCATGGATTCAATCCTCTCTTTGAATCGTCAATTGATGCTGAGTTTAATAGGATAAGGGCATCACCACCTCCAAAGTTCAAGTTCCTGAGAGATGCTGAGGACAAACTTTATGGAAGAGAAGAGACTGAGAAAGGAATTCACAAGACTGATGGTTCTGTTAAAGCTCCTTCAGCTTCAGTTTTCCTAGAGGATGAGGAAAAAGGGTCTTTTATCACACTTATTGTTGATAAGAACAAAGAGAGAGAGCTAAATCACCATCATAATATACCACAGTACCATTCAAGCTCTTCACAGGAACTTCCTCTAGCTTCTTCCCTTTCAACATTCAGACCACCAGCTAACAAGAAAGCCATCTTACATTAGAACTCCATCAACTGAACCAAATTGGGTACTTATTTTCTCTGGTTGTGTGAATTTACAAGAATTTTTCTTTTTTTTAGGATTTGGGTTTTTCCTAATTGTATTGTGGGTGTTTGGGAATGAACTTAGTAGCTAATCTGCAAAACCCCTTTGCAATATATCTTGAATTTTCAACTTGATGTTGAGAGGTGTTCTGATGCTAGTGGGAGACCTGTGGCCTGTGGGGTGGTTTGTTTTATTCAATCTCCCATGTCTCATGAGTTCTCTGGTACTTGTACATTCATGTGGGTGATAGTAGTACTGATTTTTGTCAAAGAACATTGTAATTCTTTTTAAGACCGTAAAGTTTTTCCCTTCCCTTCTTGCCTCCACGTACCAACTTCTGATATATACATGTGTTCTAACATTTTTGCTACTTCTGATATATACATATGGTCTGACATTTTTGCTATAAATCATGACATCACAATCTTGTAATCCTACATTATCTGAAGCTGCCCATAGGCCCTGATCAATCTATAAATGGATTGTGACCACCAGATCATAATCTGCAAACAGATGATTGGAGACTTGATGCTTTGAGAAGATTTAAGAGAACTTTATATGTTAAACTATGAGTAATGCCCGCTCCCTTTTTTGTGGGACTCTAATCAATGGTGTTCAATGAGCACTCTTAGCCCATATAGATAAGACATCTTCTCTCTCTTCTGAGAGCTTTTATTTCAATCATTGTCACATCAGTCGGTAACAAAAATTGAAAACATAAAAAATAAAGTCTTGTTAATTAAGAATTTTTTAATACATAGAATTCCGTAATATTTAATAATTTTTCCAAAAACCGATCTAGTTCTACCATTTTCGTTAGAGTATTGTTTAAAATATGATTTGTTCTAGACTTAGAAGGTACCATTCAACAAATGACAGAGATGAAGAAGGGATGGAGATTTTGTGGCTAGGTTGATGCTTTTGGCCCTTTTCCTAAACAACAAAGAATGCAAATGGCCTGTGTGACAGTGCCCGTGTGCATTGTCCCAAAGGTGCCACCTTGAAGAATCATTTGAGGCAATACCTTTTTGCTCAGCTCTTTATATATTAAATACTGTATTATGAAAATCCAAGATGAGAAATATACAAATCCATAAAAGCTATAAGCCCTTTTTCAAACATACCTGCATTTTTATAACTCATTCATCATACATCACTTAGCAAAGATTATGCATGATATATTAACTGTTATGGCAGTATGAGGCTCGACACAAAACCTTACTCTGGATCTCAGACTTGCAATCCAGAGGTTGGAATCTTATGCCATGTTTGGATGGTGTGGGATTGGTGTTGTTTCATAAAAATATCATCTTTCAAATGGGAGCTCGTAACAAAACACTCTGGTTTTGTTTTGGTCTTTACCACGTTATATGGTTCTTTAGCTCAGGAAACCAACCATCTAAACAGACAATTTGAAGATCATGAAAAGCATTTAGCATGCCATTTTCTGGCATACCACAATTGAAGCTAGTCATCAAAGACCACCTATTCGCACCTTCTGGGCGCGCCCCATGATATGGGTGATGTCCAAGCCTTGTGCCAGGTGAAGAATAAACTGGTGCGGTGAGCCAATAGAAAGGGCTAGTCCAGTGCACAACACTCTCGTTATTGTAGAATCTGAGAAGGGTTAGAAAGGATTTGAAACGTCCACCACTATGAAGCTTTATGAGAGTCCTCCGGCCAACTGCTCTGCCTCCTTGAGGTTTATTTGAAGTCGTTCTTCCTAGAAGTTTATTTGAAAAACCATAAATCTATCATGATGTGGAAAATGTTATATATGGATAAGTGAGTGCAAATCAGGGACTGTTTCAGCAGAAATATTGCACCTTGAGTACATACAAAATTAGTGAATCACCAAGGAATTTGAAACTCTAAAACACCAAAAGACTTGCAGAATTTATTGACAAATTTTGGAAAAGAGTATTTTTGAAACAATTGTGAAAAGAAAAACTAAAGGGACAAATCACAAATGGTCGGAGTCCTATGGGAGATTACTTGTCATTCAAAATTAATTTAAAAATGGGGATTTAAATGCACTTGATATTTATAATGAAAAACCATTCATGACATGACATCTAGCATTACTCAACTTTCAAAAAAAAAAAATAGCATTACTGTTTAATTTTATCTATTTTTGTGAGTTGAATTCAATTTTATCTATTTTTGTGAGTTGAATTCACCAATGAGTCGTTAGTCAAATGAATTGAGCCCTTCTATGAATCACGAGAAATGCATTTTAAGGCCATGAGTGAAACAAGCACTCCAAACATTTTAGTGCTTTAGTGCATATATGAGTATGGTGACAGAATTAGACACGACATGATAACACAACACGAATTAAGCGAGTTTAAATTTAAAATAAGTCGACACGTTTAATAAATGGGTCAACACGAATATGACACGCAAAAATTGGGTTGAATTTAAATTTAAACTGTCTAATCCGTGACACAATTACGACACGATTACGACATTAATTATTCATATATTATGATTTTAAACAAACTTATATATACATAGTTATATATATTACAATTTTTTGTAATATATTAGTTTGTTTACAGGACTGATGTAATTAGGGATGGCAACGGGGCAGGGCGGGGCGGGTTTTGACTTTTTCATTGACGAATGTAGAATAGTGGATGTTTGTTGTTACTTTTCTACACTTCGTACAAAAATAATAAAATCTGCAAAAACTTTATTAAAAATTGTATAGTAGTAAGCAGGGTCGAACCACTCTTAAATGAGAATCAGTAAGAAGTCTAAAATTCAAAACCTAAATCTCTTGAGATGAAAATAAATATTTAAAAATGAACTTCTGATTTTTTTAATAATAAAAATTAATACTAAATGTCTTTGATCAAATGATGGAACAAATTTCAAGGAAAGAGAATTTAACACCATGGATTCATATAAATGAAGTTTCTAATATTCTTATCTAGTTTTTCCTTCAATAATCAAAACACTTCACCAATCCAATTAGAACTTGAAAAAATGAAGAAAAATATGGAATAAAAAAGAATGACTTAATTATATATGAGAGAGACATTTCTTTACTTAATATGATGCCCATTGGTTAGGTAAACAGAGGTATGCATTATTCGAATTACCATTATTTGGCAAACACGAAGAATCCTCCTTCTAATTTTAGAAAATAAAAATTTAGAATAGAAGAGTAAAAGAATGCTCTTGGGAGGAAAAATTAGACAAAAAAATAAAATAACTTACTTATATTTCAGACATGGTGGCTTCATCACTCCCTTGAGAAGATGTTGACGCTTGCATATCAACAGAAAACAAATAAATAAAAATAAAACTACTATTCTTCATTAAATCAAGAAAACAATTACACTATTTTTTTCTATAATTTTCCTACAATTTTCTAACTTCTTTCACCATCCCCTAAGACCCCCCCTATTTATAGAGTTAGAGGGGAATGGTTTAGGTGGGAAAAATTTAAAATACAAAATTTATAAACAAAAATTCAAAATTCTGAATTTAAATATCTAATATTTGATCTCCATATCTTCAATTTGAATTCTGGACTACAGCCGTGGTCGTGTAAAAAATATTTTGCAAAGTTTTAAATCTGAGACATCTTGTGAAGTAAATTGCACAAAATACAATCTCTCCTACCATTCTTCTTATGTTTATTTTTTGCTATATATATCATTTTTAGCTCTTTTTTGGTACTTTTCTTCTTATTTGAAAATCAACTCCTATAAAACATAAAATGCAAAGATAAAAATATATAAATAAAATAAAAGAGGAATTAAAAACTTATTTTGAGATATAAAATAGCAAGTTTTGTGAACTTATCACCCATCCCCGCAACTGTTTAACTTTTCCGGCCCAATCCTCGCCCCGCAACAGTTTACAAAATCATCTCCAAATCCTATCCCCGAAACCATTTAATTTTTCCCGCCCAGTCCCGTTTATATATTTTTTTAATACAAATTTTTTTATAATAATAAATCTGATACTTAGATACATTACTAAGTATCTAAGTAATTTCAAACATTATTACACCACTGTATTGTTAATTCTTAGTCTCTTACTTGTCCATAATAATTTATAATATAGTGAAAATCAAAGGAAAATTGGTGCAAATTTCAACTACTATGACATAAAATGGAATTGAAATTGTAAAGTTTGAATTAGAATAATTCACAAATTCAAAAGTATATATAAATTTCAAGTAATGTGATGTAGAATGTTTCTTTTATATATAAACATGGCGGATACTTGTCGGGGTAGGGTCTTACCCCGCCCCCGCCCCCACCCTGAATTTACGTGGATTATTTTTTCTAATCCCATCCTCACCTCGTTTCCTTAAACGATTTTGTAAACGGGGCGAAACAAATTGACATCCCCATATATAACCATAAAATGTAAGGATGAGATTGTTATGATATCTTTCCACCTTTTGAATTATCTTAGTATGTTTTTGAGCTTATATATGTAGGTGTCAAAAAAAAAAAATTACTGTGATTAATTCTCAGTTGACAGGCAATTTATCTTAACACAACACACTTAAAATCCGATATCAAATAAATGGAATACTGTATAAACTCTCAATTTCTTTTATTTATAAAATTATCTCTCTTCTCCATTTACCAAAAAAGGTCCCCCTTTTACAATGGGGTCTCTCTCTTTTATACTGTCTTCCAGAGCATGAGGGGGCCTGGTAATGATGGGCTTGTCTTTGGTCTTTATCCTTTGTTTGGGGTTGATCTTATCAGCCGAAGTAGGAGGTGGGTTCGTGGGTGACGTGCTGGACTGGTATTTGTTTGGGCTTGTAGATATTTGGGCTTACAGTTTTGGGCCTACAATATATAGATACAAAATTTATAATATAATTTTATTTTAGAATTTATGTATTGATATATACATTATTTTTTATATGATTTTTAGAAGGGTTTTTACATATGAGATAAGGAATTTCATTATTTTTTTCTTCCTTTATTTGTTTCTAAAACATTATATACATACATATCCTATAATTAAATATAGTCTCGAACTCTTGATTTCATACAAAAGGGTTGAGGCTTGAACCAGGACTTCCCGCACTAACCATCCCCGACCTTAACGCACTCACTAAAACCCTGACGGCATTACACACACACAGACAAGGCAGGCGAACGGAGAAACACCAAAATACCCATAAACCCTGAGAGCGACTCATCAATCCATACTATCTTTGTGCGCTGTGTCTCACTTCAACCGAGTAATTTCAGCGAGCACCTATTGTGCAATATACCTCGGAATAATGAAAGGCAACAAAGCAACCGTCTTAACATTTGCAGAGAAATGCAAGGTCTCTCTCTCTCTATACTCTCTCTCTCTCACACAAAGACACACGAAAGTTACTATCATCGCCTGATATCTTCAGTTTTGGTGGCATGACTCGTTATTTTATTGATTTATATTTAATTTTTGCAGAATATATTGGCGTCAAACTGGCAAGCTAACCTTAATACCATCAAAGGCGATTCTAAAGGAAGGTATGCAAAGACATTTGAATGAATACTTAAAGTCTGAGCCAATCTTAGTTTTCTCCAGTAGAAATAGATCATTTTTTTTATTTTTTTATGAATTGTTTGTTTAGAAATGGTTTTGTTGTGTTTATCTGTGTATGGGCATTTCAGCAAAGAGGAAATCTACACTTCAAAGGTCAAGTACTTTGTCAAGAAAGGGAAGCCGTACATTTGGGTGCCCGAAAAGGACTTGCATAATATGGTACGCTTTCCTTTTGTACTATATAATTTTGTTTCTAGACTTTAGAGAAATTACTGATAAAAATTGTTGCTTCACATTTTTATTTTGATGTTTCCGTGATTAATTTTGAAAATTGTGCTTCAATTTTTTGCGGGTGTGTTGAGATAGCTGTTGAAAATTGAATCAGCTCATCCTGTTTTATATTGCATATAACAGATTTTGGTAATATAACAGGATATCACCATGACCATCACTATATTTTAAATAAGGAATAAGGTTGCTTTTCAGAGTATGTGAGAGGCTTGTTGAAATGTTATTGAACTGCAATAAGTACTCATCACAAAGTAGAACTTGAATCGATTTGAGTAATCCAAATGTCTCTTCTTTTGTCCTATCTCCTATACAGTTTGTGCCTAGTAGTTTGTAGACGAACAAGTGGGAGGTCATCTTTACCAAAATACAGTGATATATTCTTTTAGTTGTTTAAATTGGTCAATTGAATCAATCCACTTATTTCTTTTGATGATTTCTTGCTTGTACAAGGGATTGGCCACGAGTCCTAATAAATAAGCCTCTTGCATCAATGCAGTGCATCATAACCCTTTGCTTCTTGATAATCTCTTTTTGCAACATTGACCTCAATATTTTCTGGACATTATGATATTACTGTGTAAAGGTTTTTTAAATATTATATGAACGTACAATATCCTAATCTATCATTTTTATTAACTATAACCTAATGTATCATGTTAATTCCTGTGGGCTCCTAGAAAACCTATTAATGCATCCATAAGAAGTTCAAGGAAATGAAAACTCAAAGAAGAGAGAAATCTTAGAAATTGTTTCAATTTCAAGACAGGGCCCACTTGGGAACTTGTATGTTCAAGTGTGAGCCTTCATTGAATCCTACTTTATGTTTATTTAGCTTAGGATGCTGTTTGTCAGTATTCAGGAGAATCAGGACATCTTTTTATGTTTCATAAGTTCGGTTCCATTACTAGCGACCATAGAATTAGAAATCGGTAGTTCAATTTAAAAATTTGTTCCTAGTTCCTACTGATCTAGAGATGTTAAAATCAGGCTGTCACTAAAATCTTTTATTTTTCCAGCATGACAAGGCCATTGTACCTCATCTCCTTCCTGTGTTCATCACTTTGTACGTGAAACTTCACATAGATTGCTTTCCAAATTTGCTTTTAGTATGGTCATAAAAAATAAGGTGCTGATTCCTCAGAAGTTATGGTCACATAGTTCATATTATATACTTTTCTTCTTCAATTATTTTTTCTTTTTCTTTCAGTTTTCCATCATATATCAGTTACCTTTATCATTTTTGCTACAATATTCTATTTCTAAGACATCTAAGTGCTGTAACAGTTAATACCTAATTGTATGAATGTATGATTGACATTGATATTTTCAAGATTTCCCATACATGATTTAAAATCTTGATTTTTTTATCATTTTAGTTGAGTTAATTATTCTAATGAGAAATTTGACTTGTCTCTGAACTCTTATGTTGTATCTCTTTTTCTCATGTAGAATACGATCATTGATGAGCGTGGTTCTTTTGCTGTGTCCAGTCCCTTTCCAGGTCCACTTGCAAATCTACTTAGATCAATAAAAAAGGTTACTGCCAAAAATTTGGTTATCTTGTTTCGTTATTTAGCTGATTCAGGGAGATCAATTTCTTTGTTTTAGTAATTTTTTAGATTTTAGATATTAGGGTTTCTTGGTGTCCATTTGCATGTTAATGTACAGATTTTAATGTCTTTAACAAGATATTCTAGACATAATGCCAGAATATACCAAAAGATAATTCATTTGTATGATGCAGTTACCAACTCGGGTTGCTCTGACTGGAGATGTTGTGCCTCTTCCAGATGAAAAGGTATAATTATTATTCTATGGCTCTTTGCAAGTATAAATCTCTTTTATTCTGACAGGGAATATGGAGCTAATGTTGGTGTATTTATCAGGATTGCATTCCATAAGTGGTTTTATTACTTTTCCTTGCCTTCAGATTATTGTTTATAACTTTATATAACTGTGATCTATAATATCTCAGAAAGTCCATTCATGCCACCTTGAAACTGATCATTTTAATATCAAATGAATTAGTAAATAAGCCCATCCGAAGATTCTTGAATATGTTAGATGACAGCTCGAAATATTTTGATTGATCACTAAAGAAATTTATGTTTGAGCATCTTTCTCTGGTCTTATGACAGGTTCAGCTAGCTGCAGAAAGTCTTAGAGAGAGAATATTGTCAGAACGAAAAGCAACTAAGGAGTCTTCTTATTCAGTTTCTGGTATACTAAGTTCTTCTAATCTTGGTTCAACATCTCGTAGCGAAAATCTTCAGGAGCTACTAGATGCCAAGGAGCCATACACTGTTTATAAGTTCAATATGAGGTAGGGCCTCTTCCTTTGGACTGTTTTCATCTTTGTTTTTTTGTTTTTATTCTTTTTTGGTGTTGCCTACGTAACTGTAGGTCATGAGCATAATTGTTGGCTAAAATATCATACTAAAATACTTGGGTGGATGTGTCTGGCGAATCAGAAAAACATGACATAAATCTCTAGTCCTGAAAGAAGTTGAAGCTTCAGAACTTGAATGTGCTTTTAGGGCACACAATGGGCTTTATTTAGCATAAATTATAGTTTATCCTTATATCTGTTATTTTAAAATGTACATAAACTAACCCCGCAAATGGATTTCTGCTACACACTTCATGGAATTGTAGCAAATCATTTATGAGAAATTATACATTACAACCATTGTACCACGTCATTGGTGTAACAAACTAATAGAAACACACCACTAAAGCAAAGTGGTCCCACATGTTTGCTATAAAACCAACATGTTTGCTTTAGTGGTGTGTTTCTATTGGTTCGTTACACTAATGACTTGGTACAATAGTTGTAACTTATAATTTCTCATCATTTAGAATGCCATTAATATACATTACTTTAAATAAAAATATATATATTTTTCATTTTATCTAAGAACATACAATTAGTAAGATCATAAATTACTAAAGTATCTTTTATCATGTCATGAATCTTTAAACATATTAGGTGAGAGAAAAATTAGGTGTGGCAACTATTAGTGATAAGATTAGAGAGAGTAGACTTAGATGGTATGGACGTGTACATAGAAGACCTATAGACGTTCCGTTGAGAAGAGAGAGGTTAATTTGCATAGAGGGTAGGAAGTGGAGAGGGAGCCTGAAATTCACAGGGGACGAAATCATTAGAAATGATTTTAAAAAGTTAAATATTAGAGGAGACATGGCTTGTAATAGAATAGAATGGAAAAAGAGAATTCATGTGGCCAACCTTATTCATATGGTGGGATTAAGGCAAGGATGATGATGAATCTTTAAACAAATTAACATGACATGATGCATATGCAAATGGGTATCTCACCAATTCTCTGTAGGTTACTCTTCAAGGTTCAAAGAATACTTCAAATGGGGATTATATGTTATTAGGCAATCACACAATTAATCCTAGAACAAAATTTTCAGAGAATTATTATTCTGCAAGTAATTATTAGGCAGGTCTATAGGATTATCAAAGAGGGGCTTAAATGTGTATTAATTTAAAGCTATCATTTATGGTATTCAAATCATAAATCATGTTGGAAAAAGAAAAATGAACAAGAACTTCTTGATTACGAACTTATATCTGATACAAGATATCTACTTTACAGTTCATGCATGTATATTGATGGCAATGGAGGCATTCATGAAGTAGGTTTGGAGGATATTGAAGCATCTAAGGCAGATCCATTATGTAAGATTCTCATTACAAGTACTTATGAAGCATGATTACTCTGTATTAAACATTATTGCCTGCATTTTTTTATTTTTTCTTTATTTTTTCTCATGGAAGCTTATGTCTCCTGTATATATGTATATTTTTTTCACATCTTATAATTTTGTTTCCATGTAGCACCTTTTTCTGCAAGCCTGATTGATGGGATTAATCAAAGTGAAGTGAGGCGTAGAGCACTGATTCTCTTCTGTATCACACACTTGAACAGAAAAGCAAAGGTAAGAAACTAATCAACATATTGCTGGTAAACATGGATGTATCTACCAGTAGACATCGTTGCAACTACAGTTTTCTTTTACTCAACTGTTGTTTTAATATTCACATCTTAATTGTTACAACTGTTGTGTCATCTTTATTCTATTTAGTTTTGTATACATGTGAATTAAATACTTGTCTAAGAGAGGGACATGAGAAGATAAGGATTTACTTGAAGTTTTTCTCCTGCTGTACTCTGTGTTTCTCAATTTAGATATCAATGTGCTATTTGTGTTAACAAATGATAAAAAGAATCTCTTACAAGTAATTGTCTTTCTTACTGGTGCAAATCATCTTGCCAATTATCTATTGTTGTATATATAGCATGAGCTTTCTATTGTATTGATGAGAACTTTCTACTCCTTGGGGTACAATCCCGTTGATGGTCATGGTGGACTTTTTACGACTGAAGAGCTTAAATGGTCTACCAGTCTATGGACCATCTTGACTGGACTTCCAGTGGGCGGTAGTTTTGCTAAATAAGAGGTGCCAACATCAGTTACACTATATGAATGAGACCCATAGTTGTTAAAGGCTTAAGGCACACTAAGGCTCCAAAGGTCTCCTGGAGCACAAGCGCAAGGCGCAATATAAGGCGTGTGTTTAATAATGCATATTAATTATAAGCATATAAAGAATAATTAAACTATGCAACACAAATTGTCAATATCAAATAAAGAATTTTTTCAACATATCAATTCAATGGATTAGTTAAATCAACGTACATATATCTTTTTTATTTGCAAATGTATTCAATAAATTAATGTACAATCGAAACAATTCAAGATATGTGACACAAATAATAATGGGATTTCTAATATATCAACTAAGAGGATCAGGTAAATTAATGTTCATAAATCTTTTCATATGCATATGAAACAACTAAAAACTTTATTTTATTTTTTCCTTTTTTCCCTTCTACTAGTCTCGAAAGCTTGACCGAAGACATGGGAGTAAGCCCCCAAGCCATTAGGAGTAAGTAATGAACCATAAATTTATGAATTTTGTTGATTATTTCATAAAAAAGAAAATGATGAATAATATGATATAAAACATTTTAATTTAATAGTCATTAAATAAAAAGAAAATGATATGAAATAAATGATTAAAAAATAAAATGTGCACTTCTCTTGAGCCTAGAGCCTACTAAAAAGCATGAGCCTGAGGGCTTTATGTGAGCTTGATTGAAGGAGCCTATCCTGTACTAGGTTGAGGCGCTCTAGTGAGCTTGTGTCTTTTTTGGAGCCTAGGGGCGCCTTTAACAACTATGATGAAACCATCTTATTTAAGCACCAATAAAGGTTACAACAATGCTTTGTTATTTTCTAATTTGTGAAAGTGCTATGTTTGGTTGGAAGGAAGGATGGAAGAGAGGAGGGATAGAAGAAGCTTTTCTTGTTTGGTTGGAAGGAAGGGAAGAGAGGAAGGAAGCAAGTCCTAACCCACGTTTTTTCATCCGCCCAAAATTGGCGAAAGAGAGGAGGGAAATATAGAATAACTGATCTATAAATATCAAATATCATTTTTGGCCTTCAATAATCTACAAATATAAAACCTCTCCTTCCCTCCCTTCCAACCAAACAAAATAAGGTGTCACATTGTCAATTATTTCCATTATCCCTTCTGTTAGCCCTTTAACATTCTGCCCCGCACCAGGCCATGCCATGGCATGCCTATGGCTAGGCCCTTGATAGCATTTCGTGGGCGCGGAGGACTGTTAGCATGCCACAACGTGCAACAGTGGCATCTTTGTAAATATGGTGAAAATCAAAGGTGGGAATTTTGACTTAGGAAAAATACTGGAGTATCCTAAAGTCATTTGAAGCTCATTCCTCAAGTTTGGTGAATTTTGGAAATACCTATATTTATTAATAGACATTATGACTCCTCAGACATAGGTGATGTTTGTTGCTGTTAGAGTGCTGAATGTTTGTTTTGCATATATAGGGGGGTATGGATAATCTCACTTCCACCCTCCGGCACCCAAGCCCACTTGGCTAGGCCTTGGCAAGCCTAGTTCGAGGTAATCATTAGGAGCAGGCCAAACATACATGCCTTTGGCATAGTTTGCACCACCCTAAAGGTGGTGGCACTTGACGGTACGACGGGGGGAGCCCCATGGGTGGACGACACATGTTGGTGCACCCCAAGCCATGCACATGGCAGACATGCCACGTGCATATGGGCCCATAGGTGTGCAAACTTACCCTTGGGCAAGGTGGTGGCTCAGATATATGCATAGGGTCTCTTGGTTGCAACTCAAGCCCCCGTGGGCATGACACGGTGGTCACGAACATAAATTGGTAGGCATGACTCGGACCATGCTTCAACAGATCAAGGCGGTGACAAACTCATTGGCATGGTTTGGACTTAGTCAAGACGTGGACAATGGTATGGACCACGTGGCAAGGGATTGGCTTGACATGGGTTGAGCTTGAATTAGGTTGGCTAAATCAAATGTGGCTAGCATGGACCATGGCTTGGGCTGGGCATGGTCAAAGGCATTGGTTGACACTTAACGGACAGGTGGCATGCAAAGACATGGTCAGCAGGTAGTTTCTTTTATAGATGAGTGGTTGACACCACCTTCCACAACATGTGCATACATGGTGGGAATGTGGGGGCGTGCTACAACCACCCATGACAGGTGGCACATTTTGAAGGCTGACAACACATGGCAGTTGTAAGCATTGAGGGTTGTTTTTCCATATTGCAGAGAATTAGGAGACATGGTTTAGTGTGGGTAGTTACCATGACACTTGGCAAGGCATGGAAGGCTCCAGTAGATCTAAGTGGGCTAAAGTGTTGCTCCCACCTTTCATATATATAGCTATATTGTAGGAAGGTGGGGGAAGACTAGCAACCAACTTTGCAATGTGGCAACCTCTTGGCTTTCCAACACACAACAGTTCTAGCACTTTTTCAAATGATGCTAAAGATGAGGGAGACATGTTATGGTGCTAGCAATTACCAAGGCAAGGTGGCATGTGCTGATAGGTTCCAGTACAACCCTAGGTGGATGGGGGTGTCATCCACCAACTTAGTGGGCTGTATAGGTAGTTTTGTGAGTGCTTATAAATAGCCTTGATGGGCATTGTAGTAAGATAACGAATTCTGGAGTGAAAACATAGTTGAGAGCTATACACACTTTGGGAGGGTTGGCATCGGTGTGCCATTGTATGTTTACTGCAGGCCTTGGCCAAAATTTCTTTGTATTCTTCTTTTGCATATAATATAAGGTTGAGAGTCGTAAGACTTTTGTAAATATTGTGTGTTTTGTTTCTTTCCTTCCTACATAACCTTCTTGTGTGTGTGGGAGTGACTTGGTGGGTGTCCTAGGCACCAAGCGTGTTGGCTGAGACTAAGGCAAATGAAGACGAGGGTTGTCCTAGTGCCATTATAGCGGTGAAAATTTGGTGTTTAATTTGACCCTTGTGACACCTTCCATCCAACCAAATAAAAGTGAATATCCCTTTCTTAGGGATGCCTCATCTATACCTCCTCCCTTCCATCCATTTTTCCATACCTCCTACCAAACAGAGCACTAAATGCAAAGGCTTCCTATATTCTTTTCTAAGCTTGACATTCATGATAAGATTTTTGGAGAACTTCTCTTATCCAAATTTTGCAAACGGATAAGTAACATGATCAGAGGTTGGCAGAAATGCTCTTTTTCTTTCCTTCCCCCCCCCCCCCCCCCCCCCCCAGTAAGTTATATATTTCATATTATTATGAAAAACATATATACAAGCTACAAGAGGCATCCCCAAGCACAAACAAACACAAACTACAACAACACACTACAACAAACAGCATACGAAAAACTAGAACAAATCATGGCAGAAATACATCAAGCTAGAAACAGAAGCCTACAAATCCAGAACCAAAGATACAGATAAACTAAAAGAATTCAAAGTAATCCGGAATTTTTTTAATAACTATCTCAATTTCATCTCTAATAGCCTCCATTGATCAGCAAGCCATCTGTAAGGTTGGGGAGATTAGGGGAGGTTGGAGCTCCAAGGAGGTGATGTCTCCAGCATGGGTTGGAAGTTTGGAAATTCATTTGGAATGGTTGGAATGAATTTTTAAAGCATATTCGATTCAGGCTGAGGAGTGGGAGGTATATTTGTTTTTGAGAGGACACTTGGTGTGGAGATAGATCTCTTGTAGGCACATTTTTGGGACCTGTTAGGATCGCAGTGGATAAGCATATCTCATTTGCTGATTGTTGCCGCCTTTGATAATGGGAGGATGGTGTGCGATGTGAAGTTCGAGCAGCATTGCGAGCAACATTTGCAGGATTTGGGAGGTTGGAGCTTCAAGGAGGTGAGGTCTCCAGTAGGGTTTGAAGTTTGAAATTCATTCGGAATGGTTGGAATGAATTTTTAAAGCGTATTCAATTCAGGCTGAGGAATGGGAGGTATATTCATTTTTGTGAGGACACTTGGGGAGGAGATAGATCTCTTGCAGGCACATTTTTGAGACCTTTTAGGATCACAGTGGATAAGCATATCTCAGTTGTTGATTGTTGTCGTCTTTGAGGATGGCTTGGGATGTGCAGTTCGAGCAACATTTGCAGGATTGGGAGCTGGAGGAGGCTGAGGAGTTCTTAAAAAAGAAAAAAAAGAAAACAATAGATTTCCTGTTGAATTGCAAAAACAAAGTTGACTTGCGACTAAACACTCTAGTCTCTAGCATTCCTCTCCCTCCATACAAAATACTCAGAAGCTGTCAGAGATAACTTTTCAATTCTCTTCTTAAACCTTTTGCGCTTAATTCTTTAGCCAATTTAGAAATAAGCTCAGACCATTGAATACTTTGAGGGTTGATCCCATATCTAATCATGAAGTATCTCCAAACTAAAGGACAGAAATGCTCATTGTTAGAGAGTTTGGTTTTCATTTCCAGTTGCTTTTGTGAATTGCAAGTTTGCAACAAAAGGAGGGTCTAAAGGCGGTAATGATTACTTATCCCTTCTTGGGAGCTTGGCCAAAATAAACACGATTTGAGTATTCTGGGGACAACTCACCTGGTGGTTGAGTTTTTAATGTATGTTCTCTGATCTCCAGAAACAAGTCTTCTTCTTCCTGAATGCCGATGAATGAAACCTCAATTATTTTTAGCTATTACTTATTGGTTGAGATTTGGAACTGAAACCTCAACATTTTTTTCCTTTTTTATCAAAGGTTTAGAAATAAAATTTCGTTTAACTCTAATGGAAAACTATTCACAGTACTTTTAATTTCTTCTTTCTTTTTTTCCTGAGTGTCATTATTCTAATTTTTTTTTTAATAAATAAGATTGTATTAGAAAGCGTTCAAACGGGGAACGCATCCCGAAAAACTACACAAGGACCAAATAGGGCCCCTAAACTCTCAATATGTCCAAAAAGTCTACTATCTCCCCCATAGATTTACAATTCCTCCCAAAAACACAACAAAAGAGCAAACTAAGAATAGAGAATTTCAGTGCCCCACTAGATAGGAATCTCCTCCCCCATCAAAGGCTGTTAATCACCCAGAATCTCCTTATTACCTGTTCATTGAAGAGACAAACATTGGACCTCCCACAATCTCTAGCCCTATTTCTATGATATAGCACAAATATGAGTTTTCTTAGCTGTTATGGTCAAATTTAACTTGTTGCGTTCTGTTTCTCATGTGACTCTATTGGTTTGGTTTTTAACACCGACTTTAAAACTGAAGTTTGTGACTGACCCCCTCTCTCTCTACACACAAACAAACAAGAGAGAGAGAGAGTACCCCACATGTTAATGTTGATCTTTAACAAAAAAAAGGGAGGTTGTTATATATATATATATATATATATATATAATCACTCACACACACACACACACACACACACACACACACATGCTGCTTTTCCCCCCATCTGAATTATGCTGCTTTTTCTGTATAGTCACATTGTTCTCAAAATTTAGCTTCTGATTTTGGTTATTCACTAAACTTTGTGGAACCATAAGCTTAAATTTATCGATCTACAATGAGATATCACCATCTTGTTAAATTTGGTTTGAAAATATTTCCATTATTATTACTTTTGACCCCATTGAAAATTACAAAAATAACTCATCTTTGGTTTCATGTGAAGGATGCATTTATGCTTTCTGTAGATCGGAAAGGATTTGATGTGCTGGGAAAGGTTCTGGGTCCAGCAAAGGTTGATGGTTCTCGTGAATACGAGTGGAAAGAGTTCAGGTTCACTCTTATGAAAGAGGCACGCGATGTCGAAACATTCTGTCAACAGCTTGTTGACATGGAAGAGGAGGCCCTCAAGAGTGTTTCTAGTTTCAGTGGTTTAGGATGAAAGGGAACTTGCATGCCTGGAGCTAAAGTACTCTGCAGCGACATTTTCTTGTATTTTGGTTATAAAGACAATGTAATGGAACATAACAGAGGAAATGATTTAGAGGAAGGTGAGCTTGCATGATTTTATCGGTTCTCATTTTATTTTCGGATGGGATTATGAAGATTGGATAACTTGGATAACTTGCATAGCGTGAGCAAGTGTTCATTTGCTACCACATATTTAATATAATTTCAGATCTAATAGAAAAGAATTGAAAAAGAGAATTCATGTATTTGATTTTATTTATATGAGATTAATATAAGAATGATAATAATGACTAAGGGTGCACAAGGAATAGGTGGAACCGGAACAATAGCTGAATTGAATCAAATTGTATAATAATTTTTTATTATATATATATATATATAACTCTTATAAAATCATTTTAATGGTTATAATAACCTTTTGATATGTAAAAAAGTTTAATCAATGGAGTTATCATAACTATTATAAGATTAAAATATAACTCTTATAATAACTTTTATTATTTTTTGTTAAATAATAAATGTTGAAACAAGAGAAAAGAAAAAAAGTTTATTTATTAAAAAAGACCAATTGGTCCAGCGGTATAGGCTCTGGCTTTTTAAATGGAAGGTTCAGTTATGTACATATATAATCAAATACTAATCTTTTAGTTCTTTTTGGAAAGAAAAGAAAATAATAAAAGTCATGAATGCATTAAAAAAAATTGTGAAAAATAAATTTATAATTTAATAGTAAGAAAATGTTAATTTTTTTCATTGATAGGTAACAAATTTAAGAGTGCACAAAACACCGAAAGCAACGTAAAGAATACTCAGTGATTATAGTTTTTCTAAAAGTCGTAAAGAACTCAGTACCTAATAATGACAATGACTTGACTCGTTCACGGTATCTTTGAAGAATATATATGCTATCCATAATTAAGAGCAACAGATATATAAGCTGTTCTCTGCTAAATCCATTATTCCCTATGGAGTGAACTTTGTCAATGGTTGATAGCAAACTGACCTGTGTTTTCACTAATCGGGCCCAATAGGTGGCATGGACTGGGCCCAACATCTACCCTATGGAACAAAAAAAAAGTCATAAATTACTGATTCAGAATGTTTTGGAGCCCACCATCTTTTCATGTCTACACACACACATATAGATATAGTATTAGGGGCATCGATTAATCTATCTTGGAAACTCCCATAGAAGCATCTTGATATGATAATCACGTGAGCAGCAATTGACAGTGAGGTGTCTGCTTCCTTAATATTGATTTACAGCTCTCCAATTCCCTTCCTCATGCACGTGATCCATGTTGAACACTGAGAGAGACCTAATTGTTTTAATATAAATCTTGGTGCTAGACAAGTTTAATTATATATATATATATATATATATATAGAGAGAGAGAGAGAGAGAGAGAGAGAGAGAGAGAGATGTGGCAGGAGGAGGTGACAGCAGCAAGTGAAGAAATTAATAATGGTGTAAAAAGCTGCAATGTTGTTGTGCTTACTTTTCCAACTATGCATGTATACAAGTAAAGGGGGCTTTTTGCATGAAAATGAGTTAAAGACATATTCTGGTAAAGATTGATTAGATAGGGGAATTAGATTCCAAGGCCACCAACTTTAAATTCCAGATTTTCAAAATCACATGCAATTAAAGATGCAACGATAGCTAGAGATTTGATTCACAATGTGCTGCAGGCACGATCCATCCATTCATCACTAATCTAGTCTGTTAAATTAAATTAAATTAACAACATTTTCTCATTAATTTGCAACTGTGTAATTAACTTTGTTAAAGCATATATTAGCTAAGCCACTAAAGGTCTAGGGACAAGGATTAGATAAGGAATCTAATTAAGCTTGTAGACTTGGTTGGTGGACTTGATGACCCTCTTTTAACCATGCTTGCTTACACTAGACATTTAATAAAAATGGCTCCTTATTTGTATAATGAAATCTAATCAACAATTAGTGATGGAAATGAGAGAAACAAGGCAGGGCCAGCCAGACCCAATGGAGACCTACTTTGCTCTTTAATGTAAGTAACTATATATCCATTCACTATAAATTTATACCTTAAATCAATGTTGTAAGACCTTTATTTGTCTCAGCAGTTCCAATTGCATATGGGAATTTTTTTAAATTAACCACAAACATTTCCAACATTAAAATATATTTGAAACATAGCTTAGGTTGCATTTGAAAACGCAGCGCGAATCAGGTCTTCAAATAGAATTTGAAAGAAATTTAAGGTATGCTTAGTTTGTCATTGACAAAACAGTTCTCGAGAACTCAAAAAATAAAAAAAAATGTTTTTAGGGAACTATAAAATAGAGTTATCAAAATATAGGAATTTTTTAAACGAGGTTTTAGAAAATAGTTTTCAGAAACGGCCAACCAAATAGTTTTCTAATTTTTAACAGAAAAAATGTTATCAAAAAATTGAACCAGATCCTTAGTATCATTATACAAGGTTCAGTGTCCCAAAATGTAGCTCAGTCACTTCATCTTCATAATACAAGCAAGAAGATTGTATTCTATTTTTACGTGAAGGTAGAGATCACTTCATATGAGGTGTGGTTTTCACAAACAACATAATTCCCGCTTCACACAAAGTGATCTCCACATTTTCTTATGTACATAATGTCCTATGACACGAGAGAGAATTTCTCCGAATACAAGATAACTCTTATTGTAATAAATGAAAAAAAAGGATAAGATAATGTGCATCTCATCACAACTACTATAAGATCTTTGTTTCTTGTGTTGATGATGCACAAATGTCAAGATACACATCTACCCTTTTGAATGAGGGTTTAATGAGGATTATAATCAGTTAAATTACTACAATATATCACATGGATCAATAAACTTTAATGGTATTGACTATTATATTTGACTCACTCCCATAATTTAAAATTTTTTTTTTATAACAGTGATACCATTTTAATATGCCTAATGTGATGATATAACTTGAACACTATTTTTTGAGCTCAAAATGTATTAATTTTTAATCTTACTTCACATACAATTAAGACAAGAAGGATGAGATGAATATTTACAAGTAATATAGTAATATTGTCAAACGAAAATCACCAACCGTTATTAATTTTTGAGCTTTATACTCATAAGTAGTAGAAGCTAAAGCTGCTGTACAAAAGAAGAGAAGCTAGTAGGGTTCTTTAATTGCTGTAGTTGATGTACGTTTGGAGTGTTGGACCACATTTTCGATCTTTGCTGAAACTTTTTTTTTCTTCTTCTTTTCAGCCTTATCAGTAGCAATTTTGTGACGTATTATCCACAAATATTACTAAAAAAATGCCTGCTTGAACTCAAACTTTCCCATACCATGAACCATGATATTCCTCAAGTTATATACATATAGGATGTGCCAATTCAATACGTATATATACTTATTTGACCATAAACTGGAATACATATGGGGTTTACTTCGATTCCGCAACTTAACAATCCTAGGGAAAAAAAAGATGGAATCTAGGTTATATGTGCTTGTGGTATGCATAGAATACACACACATACAAAAACACACACACACGCATATATATATATATATATATATATATATATATATATATATATATATATGATGACACCATTTCATGGGTCCGAGACCATGCATGTAGTTGAGAATTCCTCCCAAATGAAAAATATGCATGTTATTAATGGGATTATTACATGTAAGGAATCTTCAAAATAGTGAATAAGACCATGTATGTGTAGTTGCGAACTCCATTAACAGTAAAAAGTGACAGAAATCATAAAAGTAAATTCAAGGCAGAGGATGGATGCATAATATTGCAAAAAGCAATGCTATAACACAAATCAAAAGTTCGGCCATTTTTTTTTTTTTACAGTGGCATGATGACATCTCTTCAATATTCATTAGATTCTATCTATTTATATTTCGATTAGTCAATTAAGTTATTATTTATTTATAAAAATAAATTTTCAGGTCTACACATGAATTCCCACTTTTAAACTTTAAATATGATGATTGATATGTGTAATGAGTGTAAATCTTGTTGTTATACAAGAATGATTGTAGTGTCTCCTGCACCACAATACCGGACTCATGTACAACAGTCCTTCCCTCAATAAAATCCTGATTTTAAAATGGTGTGCAATACTCTTTCTTTTTTTTGGTGCAACAAACATCATTCAACTTATAAATTGGTACAATTTGTCCATATTTAACGAAAAATTATTATATACCACAAAAATTCCGTGTATTGGGGGAATCTCACCACTAATAAGACTCTATCTTTTATAATTTTCTATAATAATAAAAAATAGAGTTTTATCAATAGTGAGATTTTTACATTTAAGGAATCCTTGTAGAATTACTTCTATTTGGTATTATTTGGATTAAAAAATTGACTTAAAATGACAAAAATACCATCACAAATAAAAAAAATAAAAATAAAAAACTGATTAATTTACTGAAAAATACCAAAAAAATTACCCAAAAAAAGAACTTTAATTTGTCGAAAAAAATTACCAAAAAAAAATGAAGTTTAATTCACCAATTTTTTTCCGGTAAATTTATTTCGGTATTTATTTGTAATTTTTTTTAGTATTTTTTGACAAATTAAAATACCAAAAAATTTACAAAAATGTTCTTTTTGAAAAATACAAAAAAAAAGAACATTAATTTGTCAAAAAATACAAAAAAAATACCGAAAAAAATTGGTGAATTAAAGTACTTTTTTTTGGGTAAATGTTTTCGACAAATTAAAGTTCTTTTTTTTCGGGTAATTTTTTTGATATTTTTTAGTAAATTAATCAGTTTTTTATTTTTATTTTTTATTTGTGAGAGTATTTTTGTAATTTTTAGTCAATTTTTAATTGAAATAGGGGCAAATTGCACAAATTGATAAGTCGGAAAGTGTTTGTTGCAATTAGTAGGATAAATTCGGGCACTATTCATTTATGACTAAAATCATAGCCGCCGTTGTATACTAAACTTGGAATAATCGTCACAAAGTAATACAGGGAATATATATATATATATATATATAGAGTGGACCAGGTGGCTGCACCTTCATGGAATCAAGGATTATAGTCTTTTTCTATATGAAGATTTGATGCGAATATATTTATCTTAAGTCGTACTCTGTGTATGACACGAGCATAGAAAAATTAAAAGGAAAGAAAAAGGTATCTCTCCGAGAAAAAGATGACATTGGTTGATCGAGTAGAAATCATCAAAATCATATAATTGAGTTGTGCACGACTGAAAGGGCAAAATAAATACAACCAAGAGGGATGTGATTTACTACTAGCTTTTTTTCAATTCCTCCCATTTTTAATATTGGAGAAGAAATATGATAGACATTGTTTCCTCTTTCATTCATTCCTTCCCATTCATAAATGGGCTCTTACTCCATGAAATGAAGACTCTTGAGACGAAAATTTAATCTCACTCCATAAATCTGTTTTCTTGTGGGGACACTAAAATGAGAGGTGAGACTTGGATCTCGATCCTCTCCTGTGTTACAAGACTTTGTAATTTTATACTTTTCTATAGGGACGGACCTAAAGAGGGTCGAGTGGGGGCAGACGCACTCATTAATTTTTTTTTAATTTTAATTTCAATCTAACATTTATATATTTTATAAAATATAAAATAAATATGCAACTTTAAAACTGAATAGTCATTTTACTAAAGCAAATATTGAATTGTTGCTTTATATGACATGCTTGTATCCGAATGATTCATTCAGTCTTTGAGAAGCAAAAACTAATCTATTTTGCTCAATTTTATCTACAATTTTTTTTTTCATTTGTTCTAGTAGCGAGTGAGTTTGAATGATTAAAAGGGATTGGTAATCTTGAAAAAAAAATAGTTGAAACCAAAAAAAACAAGGTGTATTTGTTAGTTTATTTTCTTATGCCATTGGCACTGGTCCTACCATTTGCAATTGCCACGCTATTGATATTGTGAAGAACTAATTGGGCAATCGAATAAGAGATCAATTGATGAGCAATAATTTGATAGTATATACTGAAAAATATATATTTAGTAGTATAAATAATGAAACTATTATACGATATTTTTGAAATATGAAAATTCGTTGAGGACAATTGTAAATATACTCAACCAAATTATTAATCAACGTTAAAGTTCATTTATTTATTATGATAGCGTGAAAAAAATTTATGTTGTTTAAAGTCGCTTCCACTCAAATAATTTTGAGTCTGCATTTTTTTTTGTACAAATTGGACAGACAATATCACACCACATTACCATCATAAACATTCCAAAAACGGCAGTTCTTTTTTTTCTTTTTTAGAAAAAGCATTAACATTTGGAAAATGTAAATTAAATAATATTTTTTGTGCTTTTAATTTCAAATTCTATTATTTTTACTCAAATTTCTTCATTTTCTCTCCCATTTTATATTTAAGAGCGTAAAATACTTTGGATGCAACACATTTACATATAAACACATCTGGATTTTGTATTGGGTTATGAGCTCAGTCCATTCTCCCTAAACCAGACCTTGTACATGTTCACACTATTTGTACAATTTGCTTGAATTTTAAAAAAGAGAAAGAAAAAGAAAAGAAAAGAAAACACAGAGCGATAGAGCTAAACAGAATGTTGATATATATAAATTGGGCAGAAGAAAGAAAAGGGAGAGGGAGCTCGTGTATATGTGTGTGTATATATATATATATATATATATATATAAATATATTCTTGGTAGGAAGTAGACGAGAAGGTGTTATGGGACCTTCCATGGATCTGATGTGGCACGTGGGAAAAGTAGGTATCCCCGACCATAAGCATCTGATCACGACCGCTCTCTTTCCTCCACCTCTCGCTACTTGGGCCTTCTCTCTCTCTCTCTCTCTTATATATATATATATATATATCGGTATGGTATGGAATTGTACGTATAATTTTGGCATGAAAAATTATTCCTATATGGTCATATACCATATTGTGACCGTTACATAGTGCTTTCAATTCTGCAAGGCAGTTTAATAAATTTTCACAAAGATCTTTTGGATTGTATCATTTTCTTAATTCCCTAAGTAAATTGTGTTTTATTAATGCTAAGAAAGGAGTACTGTATGAAAAATTCAACAATAAGCACATAAAAAGCTTACTCTCAAGTCTTAATGTTGTCTCTTTCATAGTTAAAGCTTCAAAGGGGTAAACCTAAACAGCAAAACAATCAAATTGGATCAACAAAGGCCATGTTTTTTTTTTCCCGTAGTTTTAATTAAATTTTGTTTTAATTAAAAGGCTTACTCTCAAGTCGTAATGTTGTTTTAATTAAATGTTGCTAATATCTGGTCTCCTTGTAAAAAGATAAGACTAGTTGTTGCAAGGAAATTAAAGTGGAATTAGTGAGACAAAAAAAAAAGGTCATTTTTTTAAATCCAAATTTTGCAGCATGTTAATTTTTTTTCTTTTTGTAAATTTTTAGTGCAGCTTTTTGCTTCCTGTAATGAAAATTATCGAGGTACCAATGGATTTCTTGGTAAGTAATTAAATGGTAACAATGGTGAGTAAATGAATTATATATCTAAAAAAATATATATATGCAACTCTATAAATGTTTTATAAAGCTTCTAATTACAAGCATGAATTCGTTTCATCACTCTTTTAATTTGATTTAGTATTAGGATATGATTGTATAATATAAAATAATAATGATTGTAATATATAATCATATAATATATAAATACTACCGTATTTTTCAACACAAAATTTATATTAGCATCCGTCTTGAACATTTATATTATGCGTATCGGTAAGATTTTAGTTTTTTATACCTAATATTTAATCATATTTTTTTTAATGAAAAAATCGTTATTTTACTAACTATTTTAATTTGTCCTACTTTATTTTTTTTGCCCTTTTCCCTATTAAGATAAATTTAATTTATAAAAAAAAGGGAAAACTAGCAATATGAAGCCCAAGAAACCCCTAACGAACAAGAGCCTTAAAGCAGGCCGGCCCAAAGCCCACCAGGAGGTACCAACAATATCAAATACATTTGCGGGAACAGCTGCTCGAAAAATAGAGCAGAGTGATAATCCTAGTGTGTGTGTATATATATATATATATATTGTTGTAAGGATTCAACTCACACACAGACATTACAAATGAAGATTTTAATATATAAGGCCATAAGGGTATATAATAGATAAATTTGTAAACAGCACTTGGAATGGATCACCCGATAGCTAGGACTTGCTTAATTAATAATATCATAAACATTCTTATGGTGGAGATCATCTGTATATAGGAAAAACTTTTCTCATCAATGGTGGGTTAACGTCCATGAAATCCTAATGGCAAGGCGGTTATTTTAATAGATATAAAGTGTATATATTAATGTCTCACGTACATCTTCCAACAATAAGTTCTACGTAAAGCAACAAAGAATTGATTTCACATTTCCATGCATATATTATACATACATCTATATATTATATAATAGCTGGGGTCACCAGAAAAAGAAAGCTACATCCGATTGTGACACTTCCACACCCGACTCCACCACCAAGACTCAACTTTTTCCATTTTACTTCCATGTTTTCTCATATTAATCTGTGTGTGTATATATATATATATATTTGTTTATGCATTACCACTAATGTTCTTGATTATTTGACTACTGTTAATTAACAGCATATTGGAAAAGTTTAAATTGTTAAGAAATTTAGCTGTTGAATCAAACCCTAAAAATTAATAAAACAAAAAGAGAGTACAGAGCTACTATAGCAAGAACAAAATAAATAAACACCTCTCCTTTATCTTTCCATTGAACTCCTCCTCCTCCTCTCTTTTCTCTCTCTCTCTCTAGATCTCCCTCTCTCTCTCTCTCTGTGCAACTCTCTTATTGTTGCGATTCTCTCTCTTTCCACCATATATAAACCCATCAAACTTTACAAAAGATAGAAAGATCAAGCACCATGGTTTTCTCATCCGTTCCCGTCTATCTAGATCCTCCCAACTGGCAACAGGTAAGGGTTTTCAGCTTCTTCACCAAAAAAGCAAATTAAAAGACAAATATTCCTATCCTCTTTATTTATTTTTTGTCTTTTTTTTTCTTTATTTAATCTCTGGTTGAATATACCATATATTTGATTTTCTTGCTTTTCAATTTCACAGCAACAAAATCATGAACCAGGAGGTGGAAATGATAATTCTCCTCATCAGCTACCACCGCCTGTGCCGCCTCCTCCTCCAGTTGGAGGTGGCGGCACCGCTGGCTCGATCAGGCCTTCATCTATGGCTGATCGAGCCAGGCTAGCCAAGCTGCCACAACCTGAGATGGCGCTGAAATGCCCACGGTGTGACTCAACAAACACAAAGTTTTGCTACTTCAATAACTACAGCCTTTCGCAGCCTCGGCACTTTTGTAAGACATGCCGGAGGTACTGGACTAGAGGAGGTGCACTGAGGAGTGTGCCAGTGGGAGGTGGTTGCCGGAGGAATAAGCGAAGCAAAGGAAGCAGATCCAAATCACCGGTCACGACGGATCGCCAAGCTGGAACTTCTAGCTCCTCCAATGCAGTTTCCTCCAATAGTTGCAGTACTGATCATATAATAGGCCATTTGCCACCTCCGCCATCACAGTTACCTTTCTTGCCCTCTTTGCATCATCTTAGTCATGATTTCGGTGCCGGGGACCTAGGATTGAATTTCGGGGGAATTCAGCCGCCGCTGGTGGCGGGAATAGGTGGTGGTAGTGGTGGAGCTGACATGGGATTCCAAATTGGTGGTGGTGGTTCAAGTGGTGGGCAGTGGAGACTGCAGCAATTCCCTTTCTTGGCTGGGTTGGAGCCACCATCTGGTGGGATATACCAATTTGATCAGAGTGAAGGTGTTGAGCCACAGGGTTATGCAGGTGGGGCTAGTACTGGTGATCATCAGCTTGGGTCTAAGCCATTGGATTCTGGGGTTATTAATCAGCTGGCTGAGGTGAAGATGGAAGCAAATCAAGGGTTGAATCTGTCAAGGAATTTTTTAGGTATTCAAGGAAATGATCACTACTGGGGTGGCAATGCATGGACTGATCTCTCTGGTTTCACTTCTTCTTCCACAACCCATCTCTTGTGATATATATATATATATATATATATATATATATATATATATATATATATATTCTCTCCGGTTCTACAAAACCCTACCCAAACTTTCCTTTTGGTTCATTTAATCATTTACTAAAAGGTTGTGTTTGAAGATCAATCAACTTTAAGATCAAAGTTTCAATAATCAATGCCCTTAACTTGCAAGCTAGCTAGTTCCAACCAGGAGTATTATGAGAAGTAAGATATGAAGTAAGAAGCATCGATCGATTGATGAACTTGTCTCCTCAAGATCTGCTGAGTAACCTAGAAGTGGGTAGAGTATTTCCATTTTAATTTTTTAAAATTTGCTTTGTTTTATGAGTTGAGTTTGTTGGTATGTTTAAAGATGAAGTAGATGATTTGTTCATGGAGTTCATTATCTGACTTGAAGGGCTAAATTGTTATATATCAAACGCAGTTCTATATCATGTGATTTTAATTGCAGTGATATATATATATTCTATGAAAATGTGTCTTCAATATCATTTTAATTCATACATATATACATTATCATTAGCTTTGAAAGCCCTCATCGCCGAATCAAAAGCCAAACTTGTTAAAGTTCCCACATATCTCTCTTCAACTTATAATCATTCATAAACTCCGGCCGATTCAGCCCATAAATTAATAAATCTATTTAAGATAGGAAATAAAATGTCTTTTCATTTTGGTTGAAATTTTGTCTCTGCTCTACTTCTTAATCAACATTTGAGTGAGAGAGAAGGTGTTTATGTCATCCCAGTTCCATATATATATGTCATAGATTTAATTGGACAAGTATATATCTTCAAGTAGAAAATAAACTAGCCTGAGTACTGACTCAATGAAATGGTGATCGAGGTATATATATATATATATGTGAATTAATTAGCTGGCATTTGTTTTTTCATCCTAGTTCTATATGGTCAATGGCGTGTGACAGTCACTGGAACTCGTCTTCCATGCTTGGCTAGCAAGAGTAGCTACAGAACTAACTAGTTAGACTGTCTATCTTCATTAAAAGTAAGACTCTCCCATCCCCTGCAAATCTCTCCCGTGTGTGTGTGTATATATATATATGTTGGACCAATCTGTCAAAAATTATTAATTATTGAATGAAAATTTGATTATTAAAATCCTTCAACCAAATATGGCCTTTAAGTGGTGGTTTGTTTGAAGAATAAATATGACTATGGATAAAATTATGATTTTTCAAGAACAAATTAACATTTCTAGTCTAAAATAGGTATGTGTTCGAATGATTTTAAAGATTGAAGTACAGCTTCTTTAGAATCATAAATCGTTCTATTTTGAGAGGCAATTGTTCATCACCTTCAACACTAAAAAGAAACAATAAATATATATATATATATATATATATAGTACCAGAAACATTATTGTCACCTTGCCTTTTTGAGGCCAACATTAAGCAATTCGATCAATATCTAGGATGGCCTCCTCATCGGAACAGTGAATCAATTCTGATGAAATTTCAAGGTCATGCTTAGGTTGATCGACATAAAGCTTGAAAGCTGAAGTGTGGAATTGATGGTACGTACAGTACTCTTTCTTTACTCATCTATTGTGGCAATCCCAAATTAACAGTGACCTTCATGTCTCATGATTTTTGGAGTTTTTACCTGAGGTTAGTTCGTTTTTACCAGTCCGAGAAAACTTTCAATAATGCATCAAAATTTGTGCCATTGCTTTAGGCTGCTATTTTATCCAAAGAGTAGTGTGTTACAATGATTTTGGAATTATGAAAAAATAATTAAATGAGACGTACTTATTTGTTGTTTGTGTGTGTGTAGAGAGAGAGAGAGAGAGAGAGAAAGCAGGAAGCTAAGAAACGCCAAAATTCCACTCAAAACCATGCACGGACTGAAGGAGGGTTCTAGTCTTCTAGAATCAAGTTAGTGTAAAATAAGGTAAGACCAAAAACCATATAAGGTCAAAAGAACAACAAGAAGAATCTCTCTACTCTTCTATATATATATATATATATATATATATATATATATATAATCTCACACCCTCTTAGTTCTTACAAAAGTCTGGACCTTTTGATTTTGCATCCCCTTTTTTTTTCACATTCACATTTTCTATCCATGCGTATGCATGTGTATGTGTATGAGGTGACCTCATTATAACATCCATCAACTCTTATCTTTTTAAAGTTGGTTAGATCAGACATATATTCTTTTTCTTTTGATGAAATTAAACATCACCTTTAATTAGCTCATTTAATTTTATTATAAGATATTTTGATATGATTTTGTATGACATGACTCTTTAAATAGGAGCCAGGTATGTATGTATGCTAATTTTTCAAACTTAAAACATGTTACTTTAAGAGAGCTTATGACAGTGGATGTGAGGTGCAGCTCATGACAAACTTGCTATTAACCTATTTTTAATGTGAAATGATATTATTGTTCAATAATTTTATTGGATGCATGTGCTTAGTGTATGTGGTGGGGTTTACCACATGCATCCAATGGATGTAAAAATTTCTGTCTATGAATTCTGCCTGAGTAGCATTACCCTTATCTTATTTAATTTTTTAAAAAAAATGAAATATACACGACTTTAAAAACTTATGTCAAATCTTGTTGATAAATTCTCATTCAATTTAAGAGAATTCATGTAACCGACTTCATTCATATAAGATTAAGTGAAGATGATCTATACATATATGTATCGATGGTATCAAGACGGGTTTGGGGCAGGAGGCCCCTTTTCCATCTTTGTCATGTTTAACAAAGTAAAATCCGTTTTCGATCAAAACCATTTATTAAAAGACACATGTACTCTATTCCCGGCCTCGTTTAAATTCTCTCGTCCTCCTTAATAATTTTTTTTTTAAATAATAGAAAGAATATAAGTTTATGAAATAGTAGAGGGATTCTCAATCATGATTTTAGTGTTTTAGTTTATGAAATATATTTTAGTATCATATGAAGATATGGGAACTACTAAATTTCATGAAATTATTTTATGAATTTCTATCATGAATGATGTGTCAGGTGATAATACCATTGGGACTCAGTGTATTGGGGGAATCCCACCAATACTAACTCATCATTTAATTATTACATCATTCATGATAGAAATTCATGAAATAATTTCATGATGTGTAACATTACTCTGAAAATATTAAGTAATTATATAATATAAACAGATAATTGCAAAGGCTATCTATCCCCGTTTCCACCCTATAGTAGAACAGATTTTTTATCCACTTATCCTGTCTCCGATTAAATCACCCCAAAATCGTCTCAATAAGAAGGGAATGAAAGGGTAGCAATTTCCCATCCCTACATGTATGACGCGTCATTTGAATCCATATGAGAATGGGTTTTTTTAGAGAATGGAATCTGGGTTGGATTTTGCTTTTGCAACAACAAGGCCCCGTTTAGTAAGGAATAAAGCTAATCCAGTTGTAAGAACCGTCAAAAAAGCAACTCTCTCTCTCTCTCCAAGTCTCTCTCTCTCTCTCTCTCTGCAACAGTGATATATACGAAGATGGTTATATTGGTCGGTGGGTCTCATATTACTGTTATAGGGATCCGAAAATTGTGGATATAAATGCGGGCATGCTCTATATAAAGAATGAAAAAGTGAAAAGAGGATAAATGGAAGGAAAAGAGCTCAGAAATTAATATATATATATATATATATATATGTGTGTGTGTGTGAGTGTGTGTTCTACAAGGTCAGAAATTCAAGTGCTATTATCTAAGAATTAAGCACCATAGGCGTCAGATGTTCTTTTAAATAAGTTTTTCAATGTGGAGAACCATATCTGATCATTACAATTTTATGCTTGAAAATCCAAATTCTAAGAGCTTTTAACAGTAAATCGTGAATATTTGTATATACGGAGTATAATTACAGAATAAAATTGATTTTATTCGCACATACATGTTTGTTGTGCACTGGAGAATGAGAGAATTAGAAACTTCTTTCAATGCGCGCGCACACACTCATATTTAGCCTAGGTTTAACCCACTTAGGACATTATAAGGTTTGTTATTATCCTTACATGTCAGATTTTTTTAAATTAAGTGTTCAACCATCATTAAGAGATCAGACTTCGGTGTAATATCAAATTTTTTTGTTCAAAAATGATGTGTTGCAGATTCGAGACTTGAGAAACGTTTCTCTAAAATGATGAATAAGACTTATATTCCGGGTACGACTCTTGTTAAGAATAAAAAATAAATGTCACAAGTTCAAACTTCAGTGCCACTCCCAGAATTGAAAACACAAATTACACATATCCAGACCAATTGGTAGAATTGAAAACACAAATTATACATATGCAGACCAATTGGAAGACATTTAAGTAGGTAGACATAGATCATTACATATTTATATATTTTTTGGAAAATACCAAATTCATTAATCCTGGACTGATAGAGAATAGAGGAAGTCAATTTGTCAGGAGCTCTTTTTCATTTCCTTCACCATTTGAGTTTTGTGTTTTTGTTCAAAACCGTTTGGCAAACAATCATCACGTTTAAATTCTTCTGTCTCACTTCATTTAAATTCCATCTAGAATATTTTTTCTTAATTCTTAAACTCAAATTTAAAAATTCAAATTTAAGAATATAAATTAACCAAATATATATATTTTTAATATAAGATATAAAAATAAAATAATATTTTCCCATTATAAACCGAATTGAGTGACCCATTTCATCCCGACCTCTTATATTGTTTTCGTCCAAAACCATTAAATGGATATTTTAAACGTAACATGATAGATCACGACTCGCTATTTTGCCATTCCTAGTGAGACTGCATTGACTTTATGATAGTACTCAATCATTCATAAATATGTATTATGAATTTATGATATACATATTTATGATATGAACAAAAAAAAAAAAGTAAATTTATTTTCAGTTCCCCATGTTTTCATGGCAGCTTTGGCTTTTGAGACGTCCTTGTTCCTTGCTCTCTCTCTCTCTCTCTCTCTGCGCGTGTGTTTCCATGCTCATCTGATGACTTCTGTGTCCTCACGTTCCTTTCGCATGTGCTCTGCTCAATCATATATGTGTCAGATTCTTAGTCATTTCTAAAGTTGATTCCCAGAATAAGTTGCACAAAAAGAAAAAAGGAAAATTACTGATGATTGACAAAGTTTAAGCTCACTGTTTATCATTTTTTTTCGGGGCAAAATCCTATTGTGTTTCCTCCATATGCAAAAACACTTCTTTAATTATTTTTTTGCACAAATTACATTCACACTTTTTGAGGTTTGTTTTTATTGCACATATATTTATAATTTTGCAAAATCTATACTCATATTACCTGAAGTTTGGCGTATGATTACACTTAATTCCAACACTATATGTATTATCTGTTTTACCCATCCATTGACTGAAAAGGCATTCGACCTCATTTTTTTTTTTTCAATTAGACAAAACTATTCTTACTTCCCTTTTAATCTTAAGTCACACATACACATATTGTTGCAGCACTAAAAATATATTACAAATTTTATTAAATATATATATGTTATATTACGTATCTTACTAAATAAATAAATAAAAATAAAAATAAAATTTAATATATGTTATATTATGTATATTACAAATTTTACTAAAATAAATAAAATTTTAATATATTGTAATTCTTATTTTTTAAGTAAAATACGTAATATATATTAAAAATATACTTAATAAAATTTGTAATATATTTTTAAAATTACCTTTGATTTCTTTAATCTCTTTTACTTTTAATTAAACTATTTTAATTTTACATCACACACTATTATTGTGAGTAAAAGGAACTAAAATTTCATATTCCCTCGTGTGCTGATTGTATACATCGAAACAATGTTATTTCGATGTATAAATCACAGTCAAATATCATACTTCAAGTTAAACATGTTATGACCCTAATAGTGAATTAAAAGCTTTTGATGATATAAAAACTTGTGTCAAGGGACCTGTAGATGCCGGAGTCATAAAGATTCCACCAATACTTATCAATCAGAAACATCATAACAACTTTGGTGACGACTTAAAGATATATTACAAATTTTATTAAATATATTTTTAATATATATTATATTACGTATTTTACTAAAAAATAATAATTAAAATATATTAAAATTTTATTTATTTTAGTAAAATTTGTAATGTATGTAATATAACATATATTAAATTGAAAATTTTCCTTTTCAATTTGTAATATATATAATTTTAGTATATTTATTTAAATTAATTTTTTTAGTAAAATACGTAATATAACATATATTTAAAATATATTTAATAAAATTTACAATATATTTTTAGTGCTACAACAATATATATATATATGTGTGTGTGTGTGTGTGTGTGTGTGTGTGAGAGAGAGAGAGAGAGAGACTTAAGGTTAAAAGGGAAGTAAGGGTAGTTGTCTAATTAAAAAAGTAAAATGAGGTAAATAATGTCCTTTCAGTCAATGGAGGAGTAAAATAGATAATATATATAGTGTTGAAGTTGAGTGTAATCATGCGCCAAACTTCAGGGGATGTGAGTGTAGGTTTTGCAAAATTATAAATATATGTGTAGTTAGAGCAAACCTAAGGGGTGTGAGTGTATTTTGCCCTTATTTTTTTTAAAGCAAATCAATTTCTCATTTTATAAAAGTGAACAACTTGACTGACAAAACTATAATGACATATATATATACTTTATTATAACTATTATGCCATTCTCTCTATAAATATAATTTTTTTTAAAAAAATTAAAAAATAAAAATAATTAGATAACATTTTCAAATAAAAGTTTAAAAACATAAAAAAAATAAAAGACTAATAAAACTTTATTTAAGTTTTTAAATAAAAGTGTTATTGTCCAAAGTGATGTGTCACGAATTTGAGACTTGAAAATAGCCTCTCCAAAAATGGGAGTAAGGCCAACTGATATCCACCCCTCTTAGACTCCGCTCAAGCGAAAGTTTTGTGTACTGAGTACGACATTTTTTTCCTATTAGTATAGTGTTTTCTAAATAAAAATTTTAAAAATAAAAAAATAATCTGATAAATTCTAAAATAAAATTCTATTGGTCTTTTACTTTTTTATGTCTCTAATTATTTTTTTATTATTACAATAGTGCTTCCTACTATATTTAGCAAATCAAAGAGAAAAAACCCTTTTCAATGATAATTTTATCAAACTCTTTTTATTAAAGGGTATATATATCAAGTTATTCACTTTTGTAAGATGATGGACTAATTTGTTCCAAAAAAATAATTTATGAGGTGTTTTTGCACATGAAGAAACTTTCAGGAGTTCTTTTTTTTTTTTTTTTTTTTAAATTTCACTTTGAGAGGTTGAATTAACGGTATAAAAATAAAATTTAGGTATGATTGTCTTATTAAACGCTCCAACTCTCAATCTCAATCTTTTTTATTTGAAAAGAGAATAAGGCACCACTTATATTAAGTCTATAATGTGTTTTTTACACAATAGAAGTTTTATTAAACCCAAAATTAAGTGTTTTATATGTTATCCATTGCCTACATAGAAGGAAGAAAATAAGAGAGATATATTTTGATTTAAGATATGTCAGTAACGTCAATGAAAATGTAATATTTGAAGTTATTGAAATTAGTTTTCACATATAAGTCCGCTGTATACCAAGTCTGACTAACTAATATATTTACTCCACTCAGCCTATATGTAGATTGGCGCTCCGATTTTCACTAGTTTTTACCATATTAAAATAGTAATAAAGGCTTGAACGATGGCTTTTTGCAATTTGCATGATTGCTCGTCTGATAGGATTAATGATGAGATTTTGCAATTTGCATGATTGTTCATCTTCCACTACATGAACTACCACGTAAAAGGAAGCTTGCGTGATGAAGCACTAACATTCATTTGGATACTAGCTAGCATTGTTTAGTGTTAACATTATATTATATGGATGAGAGAGAGAGAGAGAGAGAGAGAGAGAGAGAGAGAGAGAGGGCTTTGACCAGTTTTGAAAGCAATAGCTTTTTCAAAAGTGAGATTGAGAGAGAGCATTTTTCACAAATATTAGTTGATCCATCTTCAAGCGACAAACCCTAGAAAACTCATCAATGTTGTCTCCACTCAAGTCGAGGAGGATATTTCCTAGATGTTTCCATTTTATAATGTCGAGAAGACCAACATAGACTGGGATCAATATACATATATATATATATACATATATATATATATATATATATATATATATATATATACACACACGCAGTCAATTATGGTTTCCTTTTAAATTCGTCCTTTCACATTACTGAGTCCTATCTATTTGAATTTTGAGGGCTGGACCTGGACTATAAAATCAGTCAAATTTACTCTGAAATTTAACAATTTCCAATCAAAATCTATCAAACTTATATTAGATACTCCCTCATGACTCTAAATATGTCTTACAGTAGTAGGACCGACAATATATATATATATATATATATATATATATATATATATATATATTCATATTCTACTTATTAATGTAAGGGATTAGAAATGACATGGACTAATTGGCAAATAATGCTTCATTCAAGCTCTCAAAGAGAGTATGATTAGCCTTATCATCTCTCTCTCTTCAAAAGAAAAAGTAAAAAAAAAAAAAAAAAACTCACTCTCACTTGCTATATACTGTTTGAACGATGTCCTTAAGCTTAAAAGACATTTCATTGACGATATGCTTTTACTGCATTTCCTAATCAATGAGATCATCCAACACAGTTAATTTTACTTTTCTAAGACTAATCATTCATGAATATCCCCAATAATGGGAATTATATATGTGCTTTATATATATATATATATATATACATAGATGGTCAAAGGTGGCATTGTCCTTTCATGCTAACTCCATTTACGTGGCATTAATAGGTGTATAACTTTTAGGGTAGATATAATTGTAGTACTATATTGTGATTTTTTTTAATAAAAAAACACACACTATTCTGTGTTGTCGTCTTGGATTGAGAATACTTGGGCTGTAAAACAAAAAATTAAGGAAAATTTTTAAATATTATATATTAAAATAATTTTTATGTATTGCTTTACTAGAACAAGAATCATTAGATGAACCATACATAAGGAATATTCATAGCCATAATAACAGTTGAATCACTAAGAACATTAATATAAAAATTCCCAACTTCTGTACTAAATATTTGTATCATTCTAACCACAACCTTGAGGGTATGCCACAAATTGACATATATATAATTTAGCAACAAATATAAAGTTAATTAGCTTATTATGTCACCAACTTTTAAGTTTTGATATGGTATGGTGGTGGAATCGTTACACTTTTGACCAAAGCTTTTGCTATTATATATGACAATAATCTTTCTGTTTAAAAGTATTATTTTAATGTTCTTTAAAAGTAGTTATGATATACTTAATTAATCACATTGATCTGGTAGATGCTAATTACTATATATATATATATATATATATCTATATATCTCATAGACATCAACCTTTTGTAAATAGTTTTGCCTTTAATTACCAAAAGCTCTCAAAATATTTTAATGAAATTAATTTATTTACATAAGGAAGTAATCATAGTCATAATAACAGTAGAATCACTAAGAACATTAATATAAAAATTCCCAACTTCTGTATTAAATAAATAATTGTGATAGTACCATTCTAACCACAACCACAACCTTGAGGGTGTGCTATGTACAAATTGGCATATAATTTAGCAACAAATATAAAGTTAGCTAATTATGTCACCAACTTTTAAGTTTTGATAGAGTATCGATGGTTACACTTTTGACCAAAGCTTTTGCCATTATATATGACAATAATCTTTGTGTTTAATTAAAAGTATTATGTTTAACGTTCTCTAAAAGTAGCTCTGATATACTTAATTAATCACATTGATCTGTACACGTACATGCTAATTACTATCTCATAGATATCAACCTTCTGTAAATACTTATGTGGACCATATACTAAAACTAATGAAAAGATTGATTGCTACGAAGCATGCAAGATTGAAAATAATTGTTTTGAATATGTGTGTATATATATATATATAATTTTGTATGATTATGACTCAAGCCTTGACCAAATACATGAACCAATGGAGTGCCAAGTAGTTGCTTTTGTTCCTATCATCTCATTTGATTGGAGTGAAGATCAAACTCTTCTGGTGTTTTTTGCTTTGGTAGCCAAAGAGTAGTCAAATAAGGCCAAAACTGACACTACGGAAGGAATTAAAGTTGGTGAAAAAAAAAGTCCTTTTTTTTTTTTTCTGAATTTTGTGGCTAGTGTTAAAATGGTTAAGCAAAGTCTTCCTTATCAGATTAAAGTTTTAGAATAGTCAATTCGATCGTGTCTTATATGTTTTGATACTTAATCACACCGTTATAGTATGGGACCTACTCCATTGGATGCCTTCCTCACTATGTTAGTGCAACTTTGGCTATGTGATTATTTTAATTCGAGTCTAATTGTATGACAATCTTACCATGGACTTACTTGGGCCTTGTGATATTCAAGACTTGGAAGCTTCAATTATTTGCCTCATACATTACGACAAGAAAACTGAAATGGGCTTATGCCCGTGAAAGCATGAGGGTGTGGAAAGAGGGCTAAGGCCTGTTTTGTGACAACATGTTTGAACTCACTGGGCCTTAGCCCATTTGGTTCCACACCTCATGTTTAATTCTTTTCACTCGGAGATCAACCGGTGGTCAAGTTGATGGAGCGCCCAGCTCTCTAAGTAGGTGTGACAGTGTTCGAATTTCACTCCCCTCATGTTTGTCTTCTTTTCACCTGAGTTAATGACTCTTATCACAAGAGGACTCTTTTTATAGAATTATTCAACTTAAAATTATTATAGTGGTAATTCTAAGCCCCAAGTTTTAGTCACATTGAAATCAACAAACCCTGGACCCACAAAACATTGCAATTCATCTAATTTTGTCTATGACTGCAACTTGAGCAGTTTGGGTTAGAGGTGCAACCCGAGTTCCTACATATGAAATGTTTAACTTTAACCCAACCTTAACCTTACTTTCAACCCTAACTATTTAATCCTAACCCAATCCATTCTTAAATTTTTAAACTCAGGTTGAAATTTCGAGTTAGAAAGTCGTGTTAATTTGGGTTATCCATTCACCAATTCCCATGTTAAAAATTTAGAGTGATCTTTAATAAGTTTCACATTATATTACTCTTAAACATACAAAAAATTAAGAACTTAATGCAAATTTCTAAAAAATTACAAACAAATTTATAGGAAATTAATTATCCAAAGTGTTAACATACAATAAATTAAGATTTAAATAAAAAAGGAAGTTGAAAAGAAAAATGTTATCATAATTTGAATATTATATATAATATATTTAAAATAAAAAATATGTATAAAAATAATATTACAATTTGGGTTGGACTCGGGTTGTTGACACCTTAACCCAAGTCCTATCCTAATTAAGTTCGGATTAAGGTATTTCAACCCAAACTCAACCCTAATTGTAAATATAGTTGTCCTAACTCATAAAAAATCGGACTGGACTCAGATTGGGTTCGAGTTGCCGAACCCAAGTTGCACCCCTAATTTTGTCAGTTATTCTAATCCAAAGCCAATGTTACAACTTCACTTAATTATGCTAAACTTATTTATAATATGACCTAGTCAATTCATTTATATACAAGTTAACTCACAACTTTGATTTAAGAATTGAAAAGCAGCCAATCCTTTGATTTCGTTGATGTACAAAAATGTTTTCTATCTTAATGAGAAAACATTTGGAAGTTGGAACGCAAAGAAAAACAAGTTAGAGAAAAACCTATGTATGAAGAAGGAGCATATAGTTGTCTTGCTGCGACATTGATCGCAGACAACAGGACATAATAAAACTTGCCACTCCAACACAAAACTTGGCAGCCCGTATCCACGGTGTGATCTTCACCTCCAACACTTGCCACTCCAACACAAAACTTGGCAGCCCGTATCCACAGTGTGATCTTCACCTCCAACACTTGCCACTCCAACCTCCAGACATCTTAAATGATCATTTTCCCGATGCCAAGACGTTGAAAATACACGTCCACTGTACCCTTTCTTACTCTCCAGTAAACTTGAACACACTTAAGAGAGTCCATCCTTTCAGCAATTACTTCACACAATCATGCAAAGCAAGTAAATAAGGTCAAGTGTTAAATAACATTCGATAAACTTGGAAAAATTCAAAATAGGAAAACAAATCACAAGTGAAGCTATTACTACGGTGAACCAAACTACGATTTCGAAACAAAGTACTGTTAGGAATTATGTCTCAAATCTCTATTGTAATTAGGTTTTTATTTTAAAGTTGTAATTTATTTAGTAATTTTTTGTTAGACTTGGTGTTAGAGTAATTGTAATCCCTGTTCAACAAAAAATTGAGTTTGAAGCCTCTATAAATAGAGGTGAGGTTGAGAAGAGAAGTGGTAGAGAAAAGAGAGAGATAATTGTAGAGAGAGAAAGGTGAGTAGAGAGAGAAAAAGTATGTAATCAAAGTATTGAAGTAAAGAAAATCGTTCTTCGCCCGTGGACGTAAGCAATTTGTCAAACTATATAAATCTGGTGTTATTTGTGTATATTTTTTTTATCTGTTTTATTTACCAATAGTATGTGTGTGATCCTAACAAATACAACAGACTTTGTCCTAGACTAACACCTACTTCCTTCTACCGAGAATTTGATGTTAAATTCTTCAGACTTACTCTTGCAACTCCACGTCTAATTGTTACAGACTGTACACTAACGTCACAATCCTTACAAAAAGATAATTAGAAGAACACAAACACTCTACGAATATTTTCTCCCCTTCGTAGTGCGATATTTTCCTTCCTCGCCAACGAACAGTTGAGAAAAATCAAACGAACCAGTGACTTGATCAATAAGAAATCTCTAAAGCAGTATTCGAATAATTGATCAAGTGGAGAGAGAGAGACACAACCCTAATCACTCAATGTGTCTATATGTGTGTGCTCTTAAAAAATAAATTAGAAAATAATTTTCTGACATAAAAATAACTCAATATTTTTTCTCTCTAAAAATAATGATTTTTTGAAAGTGTAATTAGAGAAAAAAACACAAGAGAGTATTTATAAATCATTAAGTCCTATAATTACTTGAAAAACAAGTTAAAAATCGTTTAAAAATGTTTTTCAAAGTTTAGAAATCAAATTCGAGTCAAAACGAGAGTTCCAAAAACAAAGCAGGCTCATCAACAGAGTTGGACGGGTCCGGGCCTCATGTGTACTAGTTTAGGTCCAGGCTTCATATGGACCAGTCCACTATGCCTAAAACCCATTTTTTAGATTCCAAAATTACTTGGACTGGTGTAGGGTTCATATGAACTAGTCTAACTTTTAAAATTCTGAAAAATTACTTTTAAAATCCTATCTTTTAAAATCAGGGTTTACTCTAAAAAATATTAAATGTTCTCACACACTTACCGAACTATGTGACTCTCGTACTTCTTCAACACGTTAGTATCCACTTGAATGCTCTAGATGATCAACTTGCTTGCCTACATCTTTAAATATCTAATCACATGCTTGTATAGGTGAAAATCCATACTATCGGTCTTCAAGAACAATAATGCCTTGTTTGTGGATCTATTGGCACAATTTCCTAGAAATTTGTTTTTGGATCTATTGGCAGAAAGTGTAAATCTGTTCTATTTTTCTTGATGATAAGCCTTAACTAGCTAATATCTATAGCAATGTGGCTATAACCAGCTAATCTGTTCTGTTTTTGCATTCAATTGTTATCGAATTCCATTCATACAATATATAAAATCTATATGTTTATATATAAGCAAAAAGAGAGAGTTTAATGCTGTGAACACCACTAAACCCAATTGGAGCTACAAATGGGAAACGAGGTGGATTGTTGGACTGCTCTCTGTATTTTTATCTGTTAAATGATTGAAGTATTGTGTTACTGTGTAAATGTCTTAAGCTATATATGTTTTTTTTCCTTCACTTACAACTTTCCAGAGAAAATCAGTTTTTAAGGTAGTTCAACTGATGTATATTATACCGAAAGAAGAAACGCCGATCGAGCCTCTTGGACATGCACTTAAAAGAATCAGTACTAATCCATCAACCTCTATATAATTCTCTCGCTGAATGCTTTCGAAGTATTTATATTTTCTTATATGTATTGACTAGCACTTTTGTGAACTTGCAGGCTATTCCTCATCCAGTACTTTCCCATGTTTTGCCTTCTAATACAAATGCTGAAATCTCAGAACATCAACATGTAAGCTTTTATCTATAATGCAAAAATAAATTTGAACTCTATTTTTTCTTTTTAAATAGTGACAATTTTTTGTAATTGCTTGTACTTTGTAATGGTTACTCCTCAGCGTCACCTCTGAAAAACACTGGAAAATATATTTTACAAATTATTTGTTTTGTTTTTTTTTTTGAGCAAGACTTGTGTGAAAAATATATTTTTGAATTTGAATGAAACTACTTTTATGAATTTTAAAGATTGTAGAATGGCGAGAATTTTTATACCTATTACTTAATTTTTTATTTTTTATTTGCAAGTAAGTAGTAATTCAATAAAAAAAACTGTACATAGGCCCAAATTGAGGCCCCAAAAGGTGCATTAGGCAAAGCCCATGCCAACAAGACTTTCAGTCCAAGCAAAGTATAACCCAATCCCAGCCCAAGCTAATGACAATAAATTCCCAATCTAATATCAACCCGTTAACATTAGTAGCAAGTCTGGTGAGAGACAAATGGTGAAGACGAGGAGATCGTCTAACACCCAAAAATTCAGTCTAGAGGGCGGGGAGGAAGACGAATTAAATAATCGTCGAGCTCCCAATCTCTGGCAACACGAGTGACAGTTAGATCGTCAGGGCTGAAACAAGAGAACAAATTTTCTTTGATAATAGTCACCGTTTGATGGAAAACGGCTTTTGCAGGTTGTGAGGAATTCTGAGAAATTCTTCTGTTACGCTCTTCCCATATGTTATAAACAAGTGCAGCAAGGGCAATTTTGCAGGCTGAATAAGAGTGATGCTTATTTTTCGAATGCACTGAAGCCCAATCAATAAGTGAAGCCAAGAAGGGGGCGAAATGTAGAACACGCGCGCATTTGAACTTGAGGTATTTCCATATCGTTGAGGAAAATGAGCATTGGAAAAAAAAATATCAGAGTGAGACTCTGGGGCACTACGGCAAAGAACACATTGAGTAAGGGATTTGACGATGAGCCATGGGTTTGAGATCAATGGTAGGTAGTCATTGAAGAATGGCTAGCCATAACATGAAGTTGTGTTTAGGGATGCAATCATGGAACCATACAAGGTGAGTTCACGGGAGAATTGGCCGAGGGAATAGGAAATTGATGGTCTGGGAAATGGAGAAATGCCCACCAGGGAAAGGGATCCATTCAAATTTATCTTCCCTATTAGGGCACAGAGATGGAAGGGTCTACAAATCAAACAGTTGGGGCATGAGATTAGTGATTTCAATGGGAAAAGACTGTGAAGAGTCAGTGATGAAGCTACTTACCAAGGTATGAGGCCCAATTGGGGAGGAAAGAAGCTGATCAATTGATAAACGGCGATGAAGTGGACCAAAATGGCACCAATTTTCAAACCAAAAATTGGCATGTTGTCCATTGCCAATTTCTAGTTTGACAAGAAGCCTAAAAGTTGGCCTTAACTGAAAAAGTTTTTGCTATGACCAAGAGCATTGCTAGTGAGTGTTGATCTACCAAATGGATCTGTCTCTAATAACGAACGTGTTCACCCATCGAGTTCAAAGATGATTCTCATCATTTTTTATAATGCTCCAAAGATGTTTCATAACATTGATTCTATTCCATTCTTTCAAGTTAGGTAGACCGAGGCCACCTGCATCTTTGAGTGCAAACATTGATCCATGCAGCTTTCACGCGACCCTTTTTAAGTTCAGGACTTGTCCAGAGGAAGGATCTAAAAACACCATTAAGATCAGAGATAATGCTCTCAGGTAAAATGAATTTTGTGGCCCAAAAAAGTTGCACATCGAATAGAACAATCTTGATCGATTAATTACAAACGTCTAGCAAATGAAAGTGCTCTGCTAGACCAATGGCTAATTCGGTAGGTTATCTTGTCAATAAGGGACTGCAGTCATTAGCTTTAAGTCGGATAGTGACGAGAGGTATGCCTAGATATCGGATAAGAAGCATCCCCTTTTCAAGCCCCATTAGAGACAAGATGTTGGCCTCAACTTGTTGGTTAACACCTGAGAAGAAGATGTTGCTTTTTGAGAGATTAATAGAGAAGGTGTAACTTAAATATATAAATATTTCAACAGTAATGAGTATATAACGGATTTTAGATTTTGTGGTGTGAGACGAGATAACACTGAAAGCCGTTCTTTATCGGAGATTTTCATTGTAGACGTATGCTTTACGCCGAACCACATAAATCTTTGTGCCTTGTGTGGTGCATGTTTATTTTTTCTTTGTAGTATTTTTTGATTGTGATCTTGATTTTGGGGTGTTTGTCACGACACTTTTCCAATTAATTTCATTGCAAAATCATCACCAGTCATGATTCTCAACTCTCGATAGTCTCTGATTCTCTGAACAATGTGATGGACATTGCTCATCATGAACAAATGAGCATCTTCGTAGTGTTTGGACTTGATTTCCAATCTGCATACTAAGATCTCAATGATCCAAATTAAATGGAGTGCCGACGAACACCTCAACTTCCATATCAAAAATCATCTGATCATCAGAATATCTCAAATCTTTTGACGGCTTAGATACAATTAATGAAGTTAATTAAAGATTGCTTATAATCAGATATCCGAGTAATATAGTCCATCACATACCTAGTCAAGCTGTGAATAGTCCCATCTGAAATCAGAAATGCGGACGACTTATGACACACAGCATTCTCCATGCACTTCCAATAGAGTTCCTCTGACTGCCTCAGCGAGCTTAGAAAGTATCTCAACAGCTTGAATTCGAAAAGGTGACTCAACAACCTCGATTTCAATAGGTTATGCTGATTTAGATGATTAAAAAAGAATGTCCATCTCCGGCAAAAGATCAGACAATGTTTCGTGGAGGTCTAAAAATTTGAACAGCCTCTCCGGTGATGGGCAACTACTACTTATGACATCCACAAAGTCGAATAACTCAATTATGGCATCTCTAACTGTTTCTGTAAAACAGAAATCAACCACAACAGTTCCATGACATTGAAAGATTTGCTCACAGAGTTGCTTCTCTCTCGGAAAGAAAATCCGAACACAAAACTTGGCTGCACGTATCCACTGTCGCATCTTCACCTGCAACACTTGCCACTCCAACCTCCAGACATCTTGAATGCTCAATTTCTCGATGCCAAGACGTTGAAAACACATGTCCACTGCACCCTTCCTCACTCCCCGGTAAACCTGAATACACTGAACTGAATGATCCATTATCCTTCTAGCGATGTTCCGGAGATCATTAATTTCATTTTCAGATAGCTAGTGCATTGTAATATTCTAAATAATCCTCTTCAACTAATTCATATTTAATACTATCATCACTTATTGAACTAGAACAAATGGAATACCTTGGAGTGCTATGGCCTGTCCCTGTCAAGATGTTGACAAACTCCCCTTCCATCCCAGCCTCAAAGTTTTTTGGATTTCCCATTGTAAGACAACATTCAGCAACTTATAATTAGAATTCAGAGAACAGGCAATTAATGCATATCTATAAGACTATATGTTATAATCTAGGGTTAAGTGCAAAAAACACCCTCGTTATATACAGAATGTGCAAAAACCCCTCTGATGTTCAACTAACCCCCCACAGTTTCAAAATTGTGCAAATAAGGACAAATAGTTAATTTTCCGGTACCGGAGATAGGAAATGACAAAATTACCCTTATGTTATAAAAATATATATAAAAAAATGTGCAAAAAACACCCTCGTTATATACAAAAATGTACAAAAAAACCCTCTAATTTAGGGGTAATTTTGGAATTTTAAAAAATTTTTAAGTCAAACATGCCGGTCAACAAACCGGAGGGGGTATTTGCACATCGGAGATAACTAGTGGGGGGTGATATGCACATACTAAATTGGAGGGTATTTTTTGCACATTTTTGTATATAACGAGGGTGTTTTTTGCACTTAACCCTATAATATATATATATATATATAGATATATATGTATGTATGGTCTTCTCATATTGGTAAAAGGAAATGATTGGAAGAAAAGTGGAGGAAGTTTCTCTGAAATCAAACTCATTTTTCCTCTAAAAAAATTTGCTCGAAAATTAATAATCAGGAAGGTGAGAGGGAAGAGTGTGTGGGAAAGAGAAAGGGTAAGTCAAAAAGAGATATTGGTGAGACTGGTCAAAGAGGAACTAAAGAGCCCTTATATTTCTATATATAAAACTAAAGAGGCTGGTCAAACACATTTCCTGCTCAGCAAATCGACTCACTTTATATTTTTATATATAAAAATACTCGTCAAAATGCATTAATTACATGTATTCATCTCAGGTTATAAATTCTCATATGTCATAATTACCAAAATATAAAACAGAACACAATTTCACACCATAACTTGTTAACCATCTTGATTAACTTATATTAAATTTTACTTATCTCACATGAGCCCCAGGCTCCCCTCCAATCAATGGTGTGCATCGCATAGCCCCGGACTACCAAAAACACACATGTGGCTGGGTTATACGTCTATTCACTCAGATGGTCCCGGACCACGTCCACATAATAAGGGCATGCTGAGCCCAATGGCCATAACAAAAGAGTAGTGCACTCCCAATAGGCAGGTCCCTGACCATACCTAACAAAGTCATCATAAAAATAGTCCCGGACTACTCACCATTATCCATTACTTACCTTAATGTAATTTCACATTTTTCAGGAAATTTGAGTTAATTAAACTGAAATACATTATTCTGGAATTTTTCATAATTTCAAAAATATTTTACTATTTTCCTCTAATTTTCATTAATTAAAATTTAGTTAAAACTCTTGGCTTGCATACAAGAAACCAAAAATAAATAAATAAATAAAGAAGTCTCTCTTCTATACAATAAAATGTCCAGAATATTATACAAGAAATATCTAGATATATCTATACAGAACTATAACAGATTCTTTAAAAATGACCAGTATTGTTGGCAATTCATTTCACTCGCAAATGTATAACCCACTTTGAGTGTCACTCTTAGCCTCTAGTAACAACAACAAAATCTGACAGAAGTTAAACCATTAACCCATCATCAAACCAAATTTTCAGATTTCGATATAATTCAGTACCTATACAACCACAGTCCTAAATGTAATATAAATGTAATCGAATAATTATACCACCATTATCCTAAAGTAAATATACAGGTTCCACCGCGCCACTGTCCTAAAGTATATATACATAACATCAATGGTTCCAACAACACATTTGAGTTATATATATATTGCAAATTCTACTAAAGAACACTTTACATGAATAATTATATATACATCACTGCAATAACTACTGTGAGTCCCATCCTCCACCACTGATAACGACAAATAAATTCACTAAATTCATAACCTTTATTTCAACGCGTAACCTTCAATATTTATAACTGCCCAACATCAAATTCACATGTTTTTACACAGAACCTAATAACAGTTCATGTATTTTGCAATCAACATCAATTTCACACGTTCTTTTACACAGAACTCAACAACAATTTAAGATCCACAATATTGTTATTTTAAACACGTGATTTATTTCTATGTGTGCATACATATTCCAGAAGGTTTTCCCTATTTACAATTTATCGATATTTAAACACTAAGATCTCATATTTAATCTAGTAAATAATTTATACTTCAGGAAAACTCATGCGATCAATACATTAAATGTAACCCTAAGGTGTCAGCATGATCAAATATCATAAACCTATAATTAAACGACAAGTCTCAGTTATATATAAATATATAAAATGAATCGACTTGCCTGTTATCGCTATTCCAATCACCGACTCTCTCTATCCAATTCTTCGATCACCATTTCTCCTTCTGGCTACTGTCAAACCCACCGTCTCTCCTTCCGACTACTGCAGAGGTTTAACGTTTATCAGTCTTTGAGGTTGAGTTGAACTTTTTTTTTTTGGTAAAAATAATATCTTCTGACTATATAAAAATATATATATAATTTTATAACAACGATATCCCCGTAGTTGGGGTAGGATAGGTTTCGAATTTAAATTTGACTTTCAGATTTTCTCGCAACAAATCTGATAATTCAAATTCAATTTTTTTTTTCTTTTGTTGGGATATTACACTTTTATTCCCACAAAATCTTAAAATTACCTTTAAATTGTAAGTGAATGAAGACAAAAAGAAAATCATATTTTAAGGGTGTTACATAATGGTTGGATCTCCCAACAGAACACCAACTATGGGCATGAGGAAATCTTTCGTTTCATTCATTTTCGCCTGCTATTGTTGATGCGTCTTCTTTAGTGCCATGGAATGAATGCTATCGATGAGCCCCCCGATACATGCATCGAGCATCAACTCATGCCTCCATGCATCGCGTATCAATTCAGACACACAGTATACATGAAAGTGAATGGTCTTGCAAGAAGAAATATAAGAGCAGCCCGAAATGCGGGGTTTGTGGCCATGAAGATCTTTCTTGTTGCACAAAATGCATTTTGGTAACACCTTGTAATGAAGCTCAAAATAATACTGACCTATAAATAGTTTACTTTTGAGGTTGCTGCAACAAGGGTGCAGGTCCAGTGACTCTAGTCCTCCATTGGCTTCGCTGTGGTAAACAAAACCACATATATCCTTCCCACAAGCATGGCAGATTTTGTTTGACAGTTGATAGAATTTGAAGGTGCAACCTTTGAAAATTTTGATTTTGGCGTTCCTGCATTCCATGCCATCCTTGCATTCCTTATGAAATTCAAAATCACAGGACTCAGATCTAAATCTAGGTCCAAAACCTAGCTCCTTGCATCCACTGCATCTGAAAGGCTGGTTATAGACTTCTAACTTAAGGTCGTGCTTCTTGGTAGCACTACTCATGGCGAGAGAAACATCATCATCATCATCATCATCATCGTCTTCTGCTTTCCTAAAATCAACTGTGGTCTTGAGGAACAAATTATGTATCTTCGTCTTCCAAAAGTTGCGACCATTCCTGTTGGAATCAACTTCAAGCATCATCTGACTTAGCTGAACTTTTTCAATTAATTTCTTTGCAAAATCTCGGCCGATCATCATCTTCAATTCTGGACAGTTTATAATTCTCTGAACAATGTAATGGACATTGTTCATTATGAACAAATGAGCACCTTCGTACTGCTTGGACTTGACTTCCAATTTGGATATTAAAATCTCAATGATCCAAATTAAATGGAGTGTCAAGGGAGTTTTGCCCTCAACTTGTATATATTCCCTATCAACAACTGGCTGATCAAAGGAATATCTCAAAGCTGTTGACGGCTTAGAGACAATTAATGAAGTTAAAGATTGCTTGTAATTGTTAGAAAAATTTTTCTTTGTACGCCAAACAGTCAAACCAAAGTATAATTATACTTAGAAAAAATAAACAGAAGAAGTATGAAGTTAAATAATATAAATAATTATCAACCAACTTACAGAATGATTGAAAATGAATTAAATTGAATCCGAGCCTTGTGTAAACACAATTTCCTTAAGACAAATTTGTTCTCTTATAGTGCTCAAGGTGATGAACAATTGTCTCCCAAGATAGAACGGATTTACGATTCTAAAGAGGCAGCACTTCAATCTCTAGAATCCTTCGAACACAACTTGTGCAGTACCCGAACTATATATACATGTAGAGATAGATGATATGAAATTATTGTTCTTTTTTTTTTTATGTATGACTGGCTATATATAGAGCCAATGGTGAACAGACATATCTATTCGTGAAGAGTCATACCTATTCACGAACAGACATGTCTGTTCGTGAAGAGTCATACCTATTTTAGAATAGACATGTTTGTTCGTGAAGAGTCATACCTATTCCATAATAGACATGTTTGTTCGTGAATAGTCATATCTATTCTAGAATAGACATATTTGTTCATGAAAAATCATAACTTTTCCAGAATAGTCATGTCTATTCTTCAAACAACCACCACTTAAGGCCATGTTTGGTTGGAGGATTTTAATAATCAATTTTTCATTCAATAACTAACGATTTTTGACAAAATCGTCCAACAGTAATTAGAGATCCGAGTAATATAATCCATCACATACCTAGTCAAGCTGTGAATAGTAGCATCTGAAATCAGAAATGTGGATGACTCTTGACACACAGCATTCTCCAGTTGCAGTGAAAAAAAAAATGATTCAAAGCTAGTCCATAATACATATGTCCCAACGCTCTGCCGCAATGAAAAAAAAATGAATAATTTTTTTTACTAACAAGAGATTTGGGTTCTAGTATTTCAAAACGAGAGATTATTATCAATTTTTATTCACAGATAAATATGGAGTTTGAGAATGCTATTAATTTTCATAAGAAATGAAAAATTGTGTAAGAATATATCTGACGTTTTTTGATTGGATTTTTCATGAATGTAAAATACAAAAAAATGAAAAAAATTTACTTCACGACTCTAATGACAGATTAGGTTGATGAAGAAAACAGATAAAGTTCACAAATCGTACGAATTATTTGAAGGGTAAACTCGTCATTTTATTTAAAAAAAACATGAATTGAAGCGAAAGAGGTATTTTCTAGGAGAAAGTATACAATACCACAGGGGTATTAATGATGTGGCATCCCCGGTAGTTGTAAGCCCTCCATCTCTTTTAAAAGCTATCAATTTTACTATAATTAAGGAGAAATGGAGGGCTTATACTTTCCGGGGATACCACATCATCAGTATCCCATGGTATTGTATACTTTCTCGTAAAAATTGATAATAACACCACTCTAATTTTTTTTTGTTCAAACAAAGTTTTTTTTTTTTTTGGTTTCGGACAAGTGTTTACACAGATTTGAGTGTGAGGATTCGATGCTTTAAAAAATTGATTGATTTGAGTTTATTCTTGCCATTTCTGTTGATTGAGTTTTGACGGTTGAACTTATTGATGTGTTATCTAGGTTTTTGATCTTGATTCTTTGATGATTTCAGATGTGATTTTTTCATATAACTGATTGTGTATCAACTTTTGTTTCTATTTTATTGTTTGTATTACATATTTGGGCTGGACATTTGCGGATTTCAACACTTTTTCCAGACCTTTGGCAATGATCATCCAAATGGATCCGGTCTAAAAAGCCTAAAAAGCACCGCTAGCTCCTCTAGCATAGGGGTCAATTCGCCCCAGGCAGTAACGAAAATATGATTAGAGGTACTCCATCGGGATATAAAGGGAGAAAAGCCATTTGCGTCTTTTTTAACTGATAGTTTAGAAAAAAGCTTCACAGATTGAAGAACTTTGACCTTCTGAAGGACGGAGCAATAATCTGGATTACTTAAGATGTAATGAGAGCACTTAGTCCATTCCATAGTAGCACCTATGTGGGATTAATATTATGTGAAACTGAAGGGGTATTCTCCCCTCTCCAAGCAGAGGAGTGGAATGGACTCGGGGACGGGCGCAAAGGCCTCCATACTATCATCTGGACCAAATGTCAACAAGTCCTCTTTAAGTTCCATGTCAGGAAAAAACTCGTCAATAGAGCTCTAAAAATGGTCATGCTTCTCTCTAAAGAAAGGTGTTATAGGCCATTTAGATGGTGGAGGAACCTGGGAATGGCCCCGTTGGCAGCAGTCATCTATTTCTTCTTTGTCATGGAGTGTGCACTTGAGAAATTGACAAGGTAAGAAGAAGAGTAGGAATGTACAAAGTGAAGAAGAAAATATGTAAATAGTGGACTATATAAGGTATTGAGGTGCGAAAACCTAAGCGACGCAACAGTTACTAAAGAAACCATAAAGGCACCTGGGCTAGTCGCGTTTGGCAGCTTACCCGCTATAATACCCCACTCCAACACATGGTATGATATTGTCCATTTTGGGCCTAATGCTAGTTGCATTTGGCAGCTTGCTCGCTATAATACCCCGCTCCAACACATGGTATGATATTGTCCGCTTTGGGCCTAAGCCCGCACAGTTTTGCTCTTGAATTTTACTCCAAAAGACCTCATACCATTTAGAGAGAACACACTACATATAAGGACATCCCCTTCTCCACACCCAGGCAATGTGAGAGCACCCTGTAGCATTGCAGTGTGGTAGCTCAGCCCAGTATCTTTTCTTGCACCCGCCCACATCACACCTGCCCACAAAGTCACTACAATCCACCTCGCGGGTGACAACAATCCACCCCCTATGAGGCCCGATGTCCTCGTCGACACACTTTCGGTTGGGTTCTGGCTCTAATACCAACTGTAATACCCCGCTCCAGCACATGGGATGATATTATCCCCTTTGGGCCTAAGTCCGCACGATTTTGGTCTTGGATTTTATCCCAAAAGACCTCATACCATTTGAAGAGAACACACTACATATAAGCATATCCCCTTCTCCACACCCAGACAATGTGGGATTGAGCATCCTGTAACCTGCCAATGTGGTAGCTTAGCCCAGTGTCTTTTCTTGCACCCGCCCACATCACACTCGCCCACAAGGGTCACTACAGTCCACCCTGCCGGTGATTACAATCCACCCCCCTATGAGGTCCGACGTCAAAATTATTTGTATTTGATTTCATAACTATGTCGGCATAATCATATCTAATAGGTGTATATGTGTCTAGATATATAGATATAGATATAGGTATATGTGTGTGGGCAAATGTGTATTATAACAACTAAAAAACCGAATAATCAAATAAATGTTTGAAAACTTAAAAGTTCATTTTAAAATGCTGCCTTGTTCGTCGTCCAAACTGAATATTTACTTTTAAACTAAAAATTAGAAACATGATTGTTTATCTAAAAACTTAAGAGTAATTTCTAAATAATTTCCAATAAGAAAGTCTATTTATATTTCCTACACCAAACTCGTTTTAAATTTCTTATGTTAAAGTCTAGTGGGAATAGCAAAGTATAGGATACCAATTGTTGGAATTTATTCCATACTCAACTTGTAGAAATCAAGAATACTGTAATTAATTGACATACCTGAATGAAGATTAAGCTGTAGAATACCTTTGAGTTTTTGCAAGAGATCCTTAGAGAGCTCTACCCCATTTCTGAGAGTTGTCCTTCGATAGGGCTGAATAAGGGTTATGAAACCCTTATTTATAACAACAACAGAGGGGGACGGCTTCTCTACAAATAAAATACCTAAGTCTCCTCCCACCATATAAAATTGAAAAATCACAATCTAACGGCGTAAATATTATACTGTCAATTAGACCACAATTGACAAGTATAACCCCAACTCATCAAGTAACAATAATTACATTGCAATCGGGCTTAATTCTGGAGAAGAATGGTAAATTAAAATGATGTATGTCATCCTTGAATTTTCTTGAACAACAGGGGGGGACGGCTTCTCTACAAATAAAATACCTAAGTCTCCTCCCACCAAATAAAGTTGAAAAATCACAATCCAACGGCGTAAATATTATACTGTCAATTAGAGCACAATTGACAAGTATAACCCCAACCCATCAAGTAACAATAATTACATTGACATCACAATTGACAAGTAAAACCCCAACCCATCAAGTAACAATAATTACATTGCAATCGGGCTTAATTCTGGAGAAGAATGGTAAATTAAAATGATGTATGTCATCCTTGAATTTTCTTGAGCACAATTGACAAGTATAACCCCAACCCATCAAGTAACAATAATTACATTGCAATCGGGCTTAATTCTGGAGAAGAATGGTAAATTAAAATGATGTATGTCATCCTTGAATTTTCTTGAGCACAATTGACAAGTATAACCCCAACCCATCAAGTAACAATAATTACATTGCAATCGGGCTTAATTCTGGAGAAGAATGGTAAATTAAAATGATGTATGTCATCCTTGAATTTTCTTGGGTGCCAAGGATGTTTATTGTTAGCTTAAGCTGTTAGAGAGGGTACACGCCCCCTCACGTGTGGCTTTCTTTTGGTCCAACACGTGTTTCAATTTTAATTATCAGGGTGATGATGAGGCTTGAACACGAGACATTTGGCTCTGATACCATGTTAACCACCATCTACTCTAAAAGCTTAAGCTGTTAGAGAGGGTGTAACTTAAATATATAAATCCTTCAACATTTATCATCAGCTTTCCTAAAATTAATCAAGAGAACAAAAAAAAAAAGAAGAGGTTAATTGGGGTTGATTTAGATGACCAATTAAGTCTATACGGTAATTCAGAAAATAAAGAACAAGTTGAATATTGAAGAAGAAATGTTAATTAATTAATGAACAAGTTGTTACAACGTAGACAGACAAACGTACCGTTGATGAGTATTGTGGGACAATTGCTGCAGTTGATCATCTGGTTGGGTTGTGATGAAGTAGTCCTTGAACTGGTTTTGCTGCTACAATTTGCAAGCTCTTGGATTCAACTTACTTCTCCGACAAAAGTTCTGCCTTCTTGAAGTACTTTCTAAGCTCAGCTAGAAGAGCTCTATACATCAATGAAATAATAATAAAACTTGAAATTCAAATGTTTAAAACAACAAATAAATATTATATCTTGATTCCAAAAAGCTAGAGCAATTAAAAACACAAAAAAATATGATTCAAACCAGTCAGTAATTCACAACTAACCCAACGCTTTGCCGCAATAAAAAAAAAAATCGATAACTTTTTTACGATTTGGGTTTTGTTATCAATCTTTATTCACGTTTAAACATGGAATTTAAGAATGATATTAATTTTCATAAGAAATGAAAACTTATGTAATAATATATCATTGATTGAATTTTCAAATTACAAAAAATGGATAAATTTTACTTCACGGCAACAACAACAATCAAACCTATTATTCAACAACCAATAACTTCTTATAATAATACATACAAAACAAAAATGGTGTTGCCCAAAAATGGCCTATTTTTCAATCTAATGACGCGAAAAAAAAAAAAAAAAGGATAAAACTGAAACCAAGCTGTATATGACTATGTATATGGCAAAACTTTTGAGATTACTAACTAAATCACTAGAGGAGAAATAATGGGCAAACGCTCATTTGTTGGAGATTAACTCCACCAATACAGATGCAATAATCACCGATATTGGATCCCCCCAAAGAATACCAGCTATAGTCTTGAGGAATATCTTCACTGTCTTCCACACAATCTTAAAATCTTTCCCATCACGTTTCTTTGAATTAACTAAGAGTTGTAGATCCTTCTTCTCTATGATATCCCCTTTCTTCCATGCTTCATGCACCATTTCAGTCACACAGTACACATGAAACTGATACTTCTTACAATCAGACTTGTAAGACCAGCCCGGAATGCCATTTTTATGCTCTTTCTTGTTGCACCACATACATTCCGATGACACCTTATCATGAAGCTTAAAATCATTACCACCTATAGGTATCTTACTTGGGAGTTTGCTGCAACAAGGGTGCAGGTACACTGACTTGCCCTTGGCGTCGCTGTGGTAACCAAAACCACATATGTCCTTCCCACAAGCATAACACACTTTCTTCGACAGTTGATCAAAGAATTTGAAGGTGCATCCTATGAAAAAATTATGGGAAATTTCGCATTTGGACTTGCAGCATTCCTTACATTCTTTATGAAGTTCATATTCACAGGAGGAGTCGTCACATTTGAATCTAGGCCCAAAACCAGGCTCCTTGCATCCACTGCACGTGAAAGGTTTCTTATAGTTTTTCAACTCAAGGTGATGCTTGTGGGATGACTGACCAATTTTATTTTCCTTGGTAGTACTCATGCCATCAACAGATGCTTTCCTATCATCAAGAGAAAAAGAAAAAAAAGAGGAAAAGCAAGGGGTTTAGATCATGACCAATATTTAAATCTGCTCACAAATTAAAGAACTATGTCCAATTTTGAAGAAGGAAGGTAAATTAGTCTAATTTATCCATGAACTACTTTTGAAGACACTTATATAGATATACACTAATTTGTGCGAGATGGATCATAAGGAATTAAAAAATTCTTACAATTTGGACATACGTACCCTTGATTATTTTTGGACAAGCGGTGCAGTTGTGGTCGCGTAGGTGGGTTGTCCTGAACTCCATGGACAGGTTTTGCTGCTACAATTTGCAAGCTCTTGGAGTCGACTTGCTTCTCCCACAAAAGCTCTGTCTTCTTGAAGTACTCTCTAAGCGCAGCTCGAAGCACTTTCGGATCTACGGTACCTGAGACGGTGAGCTTCCCTTCATTTATATCAAAGTCACATGAATGCACTCCATCAGCCTTTTTCACCCATTTCTCCACATTGCTCTTGCATTTCTTGCATCGGCAAGTCAGTTTCAGTTTCAGAGCAAAACTCTTTTCCGCAACCATTGAGTGGTATAAGTTTCTTCACTGAAATTAATAGATATGATAATACTAAATGAGAGCAGATACAGAAAGCAGATGCGATGTGAGATTGTGTACTTATTTATATAGATTGAATTCAAGCAAACAATTAAAACCACTAGTCTCTGTTCTCTACCTTAATTTTAGGTGAGAATCTTCCAAGAAGCTGCAAGGAAGTTTCCACATAATAGACCAGGCGTGAGTGAGTCTTTGATGTTTAACGGTTTGAAAATAATAATAATAAAAAAAAAGAAATAGAAAATTACTATATATATGTATATATATATATATTAGTATTTAACACTTATTATCATCAAGTGTTTAAATTAAGAGATCAAATTTATACTTAAATCTGACTTCTTAACTAATAAATCACCAACATGATATTTACTTATGGTATATATGTATGTTATATAACTGATAACAATTAACAAACTGATATACAGCTAAACGCTAAAACCTTAAAGTTCATTACTTTACGTTAACCTAAAAAAAAAGTAATTTCAATACTAAATTAAAATCATAATCGTGGTTGTTCTTCTAAAAGCTGAAATGCTTTTAACATAATTTTATGGCTCTCTCTCTCTCTCTCTCTTCCAAGAGTAAAGTCGGTAAAATGAAAGAAAGGAAACTTTAGCTTATTGTTGGGGTTAACCCGAAAATGACAGTTGCGTTACTTGCGTACCTTTACCTTTCCCAAGAGTAAAGTCGGTGTGGGTTAACCAGAAAATGACAAAACAGGGTGCGTTTAATTGAATATCTCAATATTTTCAGCATCAAGTTGGGAAAATTAAACGATTTCGAACAAATTTTTTAATTAGTGAGAATAATGACCAGACAAATTTGAATTTGAGTTTAACTTTTCAAGTTCGTCACAAGTCACAAACAAATAAACTCGAGTACAAACTAATTTACAAACTTTCACAACAAAGCAAGAGTTCTTTTTGTGGCATCGAAGTGTCATAAATTAGGACTTTGAAAAGAAATAGTTCCGTAAAGTTATATTTGAAAATCAAAACATTTTTCTTATTTTTAATTGGAAGGTGGATGGTTGGGTTGAAGTCTCTCCAAAAGTACTAGAGAGTTATTTGATAGTAGAAATCAAAAAATATATATTAATACATCATAATAACAAGTTAGATTAGAGTATCCTAAATTTTAGTACAAAATTAGATAAACCTAAATTTTAAATGTCTACTCCTAATTTAATATTTCAGAACTGCCTCAACATATTAGATTCAAATTATAGACAGCTTCATTCATATATGACATTAGGGAATTTTTCTTTTTTGATAAGGTAAATTTGTATTAAATCAAATAATGTTTTCTGTAAAAAAACAGGGGATGGAGTCCACTAACCCTATTAAGGCGCAAGGCTAAAAAATTTGAATTATATAAAGGGATAAATTTTTTGAAAAGGTAAATTTGTATTCAAATTCGGACTTCAACTTCATTTGTTGAAGGATAAGGATGCCAAATTTGTGTTTTCTTCCTCCTTTGAAGATAAAGATGCCAGCAAGACTTCAACTTCATTTAACTTCATTTGGTGAAGGATAAGGATGCCAAATTTGTGTTTTCTTCCTCCTTTGAAGATAAAGATGCCAGAAAGACTTCAACTTCATTTGGTGAAGGATAAGGACGCCAAATTTGTGTTTTCTTCCTCCTTTGAAGATAAAGATGACAGCAAGACTTCAACTTCATTTGTTGAAGGATAAGGATGCCAAATTTGTGTTTTCTAACCTACAAGTCTTTGAGTCTTCTACAACTGGACATTTATATATATATATATATATATATAAATCCAGTTGTAGTGGGACATGAATATGCTTCAGTCGGTTGCAGTGGGACATGAATATGCTTCTGTAAATAATCAAAGACGTGTACGTTTATATGATTTTTAATTTATAAATTTTCACTTAACTAGAAAGTTATACAGAAAGTATTTTAGTTTCCTCATAATTCGTCACGTGTACTCTCCATATATTATGTGACATCCTTGGAAAATTCCATGAAGGTTCAGAAAATAATATAAAGAAGATAAAATTATATAATAAAATGTTGACTTTATTTCTTTATATATATATATATATATATATATATATATATGCAATGAGTATAATAAATAATGTAGACGGATAAAATCAAAACATATACTCCGTATAAAGGAAAGCCAAGAAAGATTTCTTAGGCTTTCACTTGGTTGCCTTTAAAAGAAAAAAAAAAAAGAAAAAAAGAGGAGAAATGAAAATTGAAGACCGGAGGCAGCTAAGGAAGCAGTTGTTTACTGTAAAAAATGGTAGGGACTTTTTTTTTTTTTTTAAGGCCAATAGATATGATTATACTAAATGAGAGCAGATATTTATAGTCAATAGATATGATTATATATATATATATATTGCTAACGAAAGGCAATATTTTCACCGTCTTCTTCTTAGCCAGCAACTCTAGTCCTCTAAAATTCAAGTGTTCAAATCTCAAATGCCAATGCCATGTAGAATCATTAAAACAAGTTTTCAAACATTTAGCCACATCGGTTTGAATATTTAGCAAAAACATCCGATTCTTTGTCATTGGAACTTTGACAATCAAGCTTCCCAAAGGATCTCTTATCGAAAGACTACAATCCTTCATGAAAATATTGTAGCATTTTTTTAAGAGTTGTCCCAAACTCAAAATATTGTTATTCATATTAGGCACATAATAAACATTGGAAATGAATTGATGCTACACATTCTTCAAACGAATCAAAAACCTTTCCCCCTTACCGGAATTTGTGATGAGTCTCCAAATGTCACCTTGCCGTTGACCATTTCATCAAGATCAATAAACTTGTCTTTGCTACCACACATATGATTGCTAGCGTTAGTGTCAAGATACCACATATTCTCTTCACTTTTTTCACCTTTGTATGACAACAACAAAGTATGATCCACTTCTTCATCAACATAATTAGTATTTTCTTCAACTTCAATATTATTAGTAACATTTCTACATTCCGAAGCATAATGGCCATACTTATGACAATTATAACATTGAACTTGAAATTTGTCATACCTTTTTCCATATGGCCTTGAGTAATTTCCTCTTCCACACCTTGTTTGTTGTGAGTCATGACTTTTTTCTTCATTGTTGATGGTATGGTGACCATTTCTTTCACATCTACCTCTATCTCTTCCTCTTCCTCTGCCACGTACATTTTCACGTCCTCGGCCCCTTTGGTTTTCACCATGTTTTTCTTTCGAAGAAAGCTTTGTTTGTAACACTTTTCCAAAGATTCTTGTTTCTTCACCACTTTTCCTTTATTAGCTTGCAACGAACCCATGAGTTGATCAATGGTCATGGACTCCAAATCATTCGATTCTTCAATGGCAACAACAATAAAGTTGAATTTGGGATCCAATGACCGAAGGATCTTTTCAACGACCCTTGTATCATCCATGGAGGCTTCACTGTATCTCCTTAGTTGATTTACGATAGCCAAGACTCTTGAAAAATAATCTGAAATTGATTTAGATTCCTTCTTATGTAATACTTCAAATTCACCTCGTAAAGTTTGGAGGCGAACATTCTTCACTTTATCAACTCATTGGTAAGAATTTTGAAGAATCTCTCATAGTTGCTTTGCATTAGTTGCATTGGCAATGCTTTGTAGCATTCCATCATCCAAACATTGATGGATGATCATGACCGCCTTTTGGTCCTTCTTTCTCATGGCTTGTAAAGTATCTTTTTCGGCTTAAGACAAGGTTGCTTCATCTTGTGGTTCAACATAACCTTTGTTCACAACTTCCCACATATCTTGTGCTCCCAAAATTGCCTTCATACGAATACACCAATTTTTATAGTTTTCTTTGGTGAATCGAGGCATTTGAAATGAAACCGAATTGTTTGTCATTTCCTTTCTTCCTCATAAACTAGCTCTGATACCACTTTGTTGAAAATAATAGCTAATTCAAACACACACAATAATAAAATTGGAAGAGAAAAATGAATGGAAGAACTCTTGAAAGATACTTTATTTCTTACATATTTTTTGGTAGAAAACATAGCATTATATACACTTCAAAACAAATATATAAGACCTATATGTATATGCCATTACACCTACTAACATAACATTAACTCTCATGTCTTCCACTCTACTAACACAACTTATTCATGACTTCCACTAGCACAATAATAACTTCATAACTTTCTCATATCTTTCATTAGCATAATATTAGTTCCACTAATACAATAACAACCACTAACATAATAAAAAAAATTAATTTATTCAAGTTTAATTTTCAACAAATTGCTGCAGTTGATCATCTGGTGGGTTGTGATGAAGTAGTCCTTGAACTGGTTTTGCTGCTACAATTTGCAAGCTCTTGGATTCGACTTGCTTCTCCTACAAAAGCTCTGCCTTCTTGAAGTACTTTCTAAGCTCAGCTAGAAGTGCTTGTGGATCTACGGTACCTGAGACGGTGAGCTTCCCTTCACTCGCATCAAAGTTACATGAATGCACTCCATCAGCCTTTTTCACCGCTTTCTTCACATTGCTCTTGCATCCAACGCATACGCAATTGTTGTTTAATTTCAGAGCAAAACTCTTTTCCGCAACCATTGAGTGGTATAAGTTTCTTCACTGAAATTAATTGGACCAATTAAGGCCAATAGATACAGATTTCTTAGGCTTTCACTTGGTTGCCTTTAAAAGAAAACAAAAAAAAATAAGAGAGGAGAAATGAAAATTGAAGACCGAAGGCTGCTAAGGAAGCAGTTGTTTACTGTAAAAAACGATTGATGGATGGTCATGACTGCCTTTTGGTCCTTCTTTCTCAAGGCTTGCAAAATATCTTTTTTCGGCTTGAGACAAGGTTGCTTCATCTTGTGGGTCAACATAACCTTTGTTCACAACTTCCCACACATCTTATACTCCTAAAATTGTCTTTATACAAATACACCAATTTTCATAGTTTTCTTTGGTGAATCAAGGCATTTGAAATGGAACTGAATTGTTTGTCATTTTCTTTCTTCCTCACAAACTAGCTCTGATACCACTTTGTTGAAAATAGTGACTAATTCACACACACAATAATAAAATTGGAAGAGAAAAATGAAGGGAAGAACTCTTGAAAGATACTTTATTTTTCACAAAATTTTTGATAGAAAACATAGCATTATACAGGTTTCAAAACAAATATATAAGACCTATATGTATATGTCATTACACCCATTAACATAACATTAACTCCGATATCTTCCACTCCACTAACACAACTTACCCATAACTTTCACTAGTACAATAATAACTCCACAACTTTCTCATGTCTTCCACAAGCACAATATTAGCTACACTAATACAATAACAACAACTAACATACTAATAATTAATTTATTCAAGTTTATTTTCCCAAAAGGTCGACCAGGACAGAAGCAAGAATCATGGTTGGATCTCCCAACAGAACACCAACTATGGTCTTGAGGAACACCTTCATTGTACGCAGACTAGAGTGATGATCACTATTTCTTTTCCCTTCCTTCCTTTTCGCAAATAGTGGATCCAACTTCTCTAATGCCATGGAGGAATCAATGTTATCAATCAACCCCTGCTTCCATGCCTCGTGCACCATTTCAGTCACACAGTACACATGAAGTTCATAATCACAGGACTTAGATCTGAATCTAGGTCCAAAACCTAGCTCCTTGCATCCACTGCATCTGAAAGGCTGGTTATAGACTTCTAACTTAAGGTCGTGCTTCTTGGTAGCACTACTCATGGCGAGATAAACATCATCTTCTGCTTTCCTAAAATCAACTGTGGTCTTGAGGAACAAATTATGTATCTTCGTCTTCCAAAAGTTACGACCATTCCTGTTGGAATCAACTTCAAGTATGATCTGACTCAGCTGAACTTTTTCAATTAATTTCTTTGCAAAATATCGGCCGATCATCATCCTCAATTCTGGACAGTCTATAATTCTCTGAACAATGTAATGGACATTGTTCATCATGAACAAATGAGCACCTTCGTACTTCTTGGACTTGACTTCCAATTTGGATATTAAAATCTCAATGATCCAAATTAAATGGAGTGTCAAGGGAGTTTTGCCCTCAACTTGTATATAGTCCCTATCAGAAACTGGCTGATCAAAGGAATATCTCAAAGCTGTTGACGGCTTAGAGACAATTAATGAAGTTAAAGACTGCTTGTAATTAGAGATCCGAGTAATATAATCCATCACATACCTAGTCAAGCTGTGAATAGTACCATCTGAAATCAGAAATGCCGATGACTCTTGACACAGAGCATTCTCCAGTTGCATTAGAGTCCCTCTGACTGCCTCCGCGAGCAGAGAAAGAATCTCAACAGCCCGGATTCGAAAAGGTGACTCAACAAACTCGATTTCAATAGGTTCAGCTGATTTTGATTGAAAAAGAATGTCCAGATCAGGCAAAAGATCCGACAACGCCTCGTAAAGGTCTAAAAATTTGAACAGCCTGTCCGGTGATCGACGACTACTACTTATGACTTCCCCAAAGTCAAACAACTGAATTATGGGGTCTCTAACTATTTCTGCAAAACAGAAATCAACTACAACGGTCCCAAGACTTGCGAAGATTTGCTCACAGATTTGCTTCTCTTTGGGAAAGAAAATCCGAACACAAAACTTGGCCGCACGTATCCACTGTGTGATCTTCACTTCCAACGCTTGCCACTCCCACCTCCAGAGATGTTGAGTGCTCAATTTCTCGATGCCAAGACGTTGAAAACACAAGTCCACCATACCCTTCCTTACTCTCCTGTAAACCTGAACGCACTTAACAGAGTCGATCCTTTCAGCAATACTCCGGAGATCATTGATTTCTTCTTCAGATGGTGCAATATGGTAATCTAAATAATCCTCTTCAAGTAATTCATAGTTAATGCTATCATCACTTATTGAACTAGAACAAGTCGAGTACCTTGGATTGCTATGGCCACTCCTGGTCAAGATGTTGACAAACTCCTCCTCCAGCTGAGCCATGGCTATCTTGATGACGCTGTTGTCATCAGCCATTGTCGTCAAAGATTCCATCCGGCCACGGTGGTGGATCACATCAACGGCTTCCAAGTACTGATTTATTTCATCGCGATCTCCTCCGTCAAATATCATTTGTCCTCTTGCTGCACTTGCATCCCATTGCAAAATCATCTTCATAGCCGATTCATATGCAGCCTCAAGGTTTTCTGGAGTTGCCATTATATATATATATATATATATATATATAAAATGGGACAAGCTTCAACTATAAGTTCTAATTCTATGAAATTATTAATTACAACTCAGAGAACTGGCAATGCATCTGTATCTGTAAGTTATATAACCTATGGTACGTCTTCTCTTATTAGTCAGCGGCAAAGATTGGAGAGGATGGGCCGGGGTTTACAAGAAAGTGAGAGGAAAGCGTGGGAAGAAAAAGAAAAACAAAAAGAAAAACAAAGGACCGTCAACTAAATTTGTCGGCATCAGCTAAAAAATTGAACAAGGTTGGTTTCCTCCTTCCATTGATGTAGAATGATATAAACACGAACAAATCAACATATCATAAACTCCTAAAAATAGACAACTTACTCAAATAGAGGCAGATATATACACTTGTGTGTCCAGTACAAGATGTAGTATTTATACATCCGTTCTTATCTAAAACATGGCCACCGCCTATTTTGACTACCAACACTCAGCTACATTCTTTTCAATGCAGAAATTATTGCAGAAGATGACACACAATTAAATAGAAAAGTGAATAAAGTTTGACACAATTGATCAGGTGTAATCTTTTGTTAGGTGTCATCTTTTAATTGGTGGGAGTCACATCATTTACGACTATATAATAATTTTTGACAGTGCTCCACGAAAATGACGATGATACTGCCTTTGTTCTAAAATAAAAATTTATATGGGTTGTTGATCTACTTCTCTTGAACCTTCTTCTGTGATTTTATTAACCCTCCTCTTTTGTGATTTTATTATTTTTTTTCAAAAATATTCACTTCCAGCTGAATATGCTCGGTAAATCTATGAAATAATAATAAAACTTGGAATCCAAAACGAATGAATATTATATTCTCAGTATTTGATCCCAAAACTGTAGATCAATTAAATAATGAAAAAATAGATTTTCTTGTAAACAAAAAAAAAAAATGATTCAAAGCTAATCCATAATACATATGTAACTCAACGCTCTGCCGCAATGAAAAAAAAATGAATAATTTTTTTTTACTAACAAGAGATTTGGGTTCTAGTATTTCAAAACGAAATATTATTATCAATTTTTATTTACAGATAAACATGGAGTTTGAGAATGCTATTAATTTTCATAAGAAATGAAAAATTGTGTAAGAATATATCTGACGTCTTTTGATTGGATTTTTCATAAATGTAAAATACAAAAAAATGAAAAAAATTTATTGCACGACTCTAATGATAAATTAGGTTGATGAAGAAAATAGATAAAGTTCACAAATCGTACGAATCATTTGAAGGGTAAACTCGTCATTTTATTTAAAAAAAACATGAATTGGAGCGAAATAGGTGTTTTTTGGAGCGTCAATAACACCACTCTAATTTTTTTTTGTTCAAACAAAGTTTATTTTTTCTTTGGTTTTGGACAAGTGTTTACACAAATTTGAGTGTGAGGATTCGATGCTTTAAAAAATTGATTGATTTGAGTTTATTCTTGCCATTTCTGTTGATTTGAGTCTATTCTTGCCATTTCTGTTGATTTGAGTTTTGACGGTTGAACTTATTGATGTATTATCTAGGTTTTGATCTTGATTATTTGATGATTTCCGATGTGATTTTTTCGTATAACTGATTGTATTACATATTTGGGCTGGACATTTGCGGGTTTCAAGACTTTTTCCAAACCTTTGGCAATGATCATCCAAATGGATCCGGTCTGGGGCTAGGTCGAGCCCAAGTCCAATTTACTTGTAAGTTTAATATGCAATTTTTCTCGAGCCCAAGTCCAATTTACTTGTAAGTTTAATATGCAATTTTTCTCGAGCCCAAGTCCAATTTACTTGTAAGTTTAATATGCAATTTTTCTTTTTTTTTTTTTAAAAAAAATATCAAATTCAGAAACTCTAAAATTTGATAATTTTTTGAAAATAAAAAATTTGGAGTTATATATATTAAATATTATATATCTAATAGAATATTTAAGTTTTGAATTTTATGGGTTTTCAAACTTTGAAATTACATATCAAATATGATATATTTAATAAAACATGTGATATATCAGTATATGTATTATGTATTTAACAAAGGGTAAATTATAGTGAAATTCATTTCAATTTAGGTTGAACGAAATTTAACCTAAAAATCTAATTGATATATTTTCCAAATATAAATTAGGGATAAATTTGCCCTCTTATAATCTTATGTATGGTGAAAAGTTATAGTTCCAGAAATTTTTTCTGGCAAATAGAAAAAAATATTTTTTTATCCAAATGGAACAAAGCCTTTATAATAAATTTTAGCAGCCTCAACCACGCAATGAACTATATAGTAATTACTGACAAAGATCACACCAACTTTTTCCAAGAAGAAAAAGCTTTCCTAAACCATGAGTAAAACTCCCTTCATGTTGAATTGAGTTTGAAGTCCTGATTTAGCTGAAGTAGATTGCAAAAAATGTCAATAAAATTACAAATTAAGTGGACTGCAAAAAACAAAAAGTTCTATCATGATGTAATGTCACCAAGCTGAGCTAAGCTTGGACCATAAAACATGGCTCCAATTATAGAGTCGTCATGTATCCTCGAACCTTCCCTTAATTTAGAGAAGATGATATATATATATATATATAGAGAGAGAGAGAGAGAGAGAGAGAGAGAGAGAGAGAGAGAGAGAGAGAGGAAATTGTGCTGCCAGTGGGAAAGGGACAAGGAAAAGAGACAAAATGTGGGGTACGCAGTAGACTATAAGTTTATACCTACCGTAGCTCAAAAACTAATCTATCATCATAACCTTCCTCTACTGATATTAATTCTGTAACCTATGAAAATAAAAGTAATGATAATAGGTGTCATACACTTTTTTTTTTCTTCGGGATTTTCAACGCACCAAACTCTGAAAAGTAATGTGCTCTTTTTTATTTTTTATATATACTAATCTTACTTGCCATATATATATATATATATATATATATATATATATATATATATATATATATCACAGTTATTACACGGCTGATATATAGTTGGGTCAAGCAATTTAGCAAGGCGTATGATATGGAGTCAGATCAGACAAACTGCCCAACATTGAAGCTTGTGTGTTTGTTTATGACTAATGTGACAGTAAGAGAAATTTATATTAACAGGCTCTATGTGTCTAGCTTGTTGACTTAAAAAATATTATATGATATAAGTCAACTTGGAGTCTTTTAATTATTTAATGCAAATATAAGTTAATGATACCAAACTAAATTTATAATTTATATCATAAACATTCAAACCAACACCGAATAGCCTCTGGTCATCAAGGCAACATCGGCAATCATAAAAAAAGACATTGACAAACTGTTTATTCCATCTTTTCATACAAAAACATATATATATATATATATATATATATATATATATATATATATATATATATATAGTGTATGTTTATGGCATGTCTTCATCTGCGCTCTATGATTTAATATTATGTAAACAGTTCGACCAGGACAGAAGCAAGAAGCATTGTTGGATCCCCCAACAGAACACCAACTATGGCCTTGAGAATCATCTTGGTCGTATGGCGACTAACCTGATGATCACCATCTCTTCTTCCATCATTCCTATTCGAATTAAGTAGGAGTTGTGTATCCATCTTCTGTAATGCCATGGAAGAAGAATCAGTGTTATTGATGAGCCCCTGCTTCCATGCCTCGCGCACCATGTCAGTCACACAGTACACATGAAAGTGACACCTCTTGCAGGCAGAAACGTAAGACCAACCCGAATTAATGCCTGTTTTGCTGCCATTGAGATCTTTCTTGTTGCACCACATGCATTTTGAGGACACATTGTCGTGAAGCTCAAAATCATAGCCATCTACACATATCTTAGTTTCGAGCTTGCTGCAACAGGGGTGCAGGTCGAGTGACTTGCCCTTGCCTTTGCTGTGGTAACCAAAACCACATATGTCCTTCCCACAAGCATCACACACTTTCTTTGACAGTTGATCACAGAATTCGAAGGTGTATCCTTCGAGAAATTTAAGGGGAATTTCGAGTGTGGACTTGCAGCATTCCTTACATTCTTTATGAAGTTCATATTCACAGGAGGAGTCGTCACATTTGAATCTAGGCCCAAAACCTAGCTCCTTGCATCCACTGCATATGAAAGGTTTCTTAAAGTTTTTCAACTCAAGGTCATGCTTGTGGGATGACTGACCAATTTTATTTTCCATGGTAGTACTCATGGCAAGAGAACGATCATCATCCTTGTTGTCTTCATCATCATCATCAAATGCTTTCCTAAAATCAAGAAAAAAAGAAAAAAAAAAAAAAAAGCAAGAGCAAGGGGTTTAGATCATGACCAATATTTAGATCTGTTCACAAAATAATGAACCAAGTCCAATTTTGAAGAAGGTAAATTAGTCTAATTTATCCATGAACTACTTTTGAAGACATATATATATATATATATATCATGACTAATTTGTGCAAGATGGATCATAAAGAATTAAAAAATCTTACAATGTGGACATACCTCTGATTATTTTCGGACAATTGCTGCAGTTGTGGTGGGGTACGGAGGTTGTCATGAACTCCTTGGACTGGTTTTGTTGGTACAATTTGGAGCTGATCATCAATCTTGGAGTGGTTTAATTGCTCCCACAAAAGCTCTGCTTTCTTGTCATGCTTTGCAAACGCTGCAATGAGCGCATGAGGTTCTACAGTACCTGAGATGGTGACCATCCCTTCATTTGCATCAATGTTTTTCGAATGCACTCCTTCGGTTTTCAGCACTTCGTTGATAATTTTCATACATCCATCGCATGCGCAGTTGCTCAGTTTCAGAGCAAAACTCTTTTCCGCAACCATTGAGAAGCACTCCACTGAAATCAATTGGACCAAATTAATAAGGCCAATTGAAGAAAATAATTCAAGACCCAAAACGGCCAAAACTATATCTATAAACATGCAAGTTATAGTTGCAGTGGATTGTATTTTCTTCATCGTAGAAGGTAGAGGGTTAGAATCACTCAAGAAGTACTACAAGGGTTATTTGATAGGAGAAATAATTTATTTATTTTTTAAAAAAATAGATTAATAAATCAAATTAACAAGATAGATTAGAGGATCCTACATTAATATAAGTGCAAAATTAGATAAACCTAAATTTTAAATATCTACTCCTAACTTAATATTTAAAATCTTCCTCAAGCGATTGGATTCAAATTAAAGATACCTCATTCATATATATGACATTAGGGGATCCTTCTTTTTTGTTATGGGGTAAATTTGTATTAAATCAAACAATATTTACAGTAACAAAACAGGGGATGGAGTCTAACCCTATTAAGGCTACAGGGCAAAAAACAAAACAGCTGAGAGGCAACCTGTGATCCTAAAAGCGCAAGGAGCAAGAAAGGCATCCAGACACTCAACCATGCAGTTTTCCCTCCCATATATATATATATATATACACCCCAATAATTTGCAGCATTCCTTACCTTCCTTATGAAGTTCATAGTCACAGGAGGAGGAGGACTCACATCTGAATTTATTTTCCTCAGTGGTACTCATGCCAAGAGAAACATCATCATTGTTGTTGTCGTCGTCATCGTTGTTGTTGTTGTTGTCGTCGTCGTCGTCGTCATATGCGTTCCTAAAATCAAAAAAGCGAAAAAAAAGAAAAAGGAAGAGGTTAATTGGGGTTGATTTAGATGACCAATTAAGTCTATACGTAATTCAGAAAATAAAGAACAAGTTGAATTTTGAAGAAGAAAGGTTAATTAGTTAGTCTAATTTATGCATGATTTGTGGCAAAATCAAGAATAAAGAAATAAAATTTGTTACAATGTAGAAATACATAGGTACCCTTGATGAGTATTGTGGGACAATTGGTGCAGTTGATCATCTGGTGAGTTGTGATGAAGTACTCCTTGAAGTGGTTTTGCTGCTACAATTTGCAAGCTGCTCTTGGTGTAAAATTGCTTCTCCGACAAAAGCTCTGCATTCTTGAAGTCCTTTCTAAGCGCAGCTAGGAGCGCTTGCGGATCTACGGTATCTGAGACGGTGAGCTTCCCTTCAACTGCATCAAAGTTCCATGAATGCTCTCCGTCAGCCATTTTCACAGCTTCCTTCACTTTGTCCTTGCATCCAAGGCATGCGCAATTGTTGTTCAGTTTCAGAGCAAAACTCTTTTCCGCAGCCATTGAGTAGTATAAGTTTGTTCACTTGGACCAATTAAGGCCAATACTCAATAGAAATGATATACTAAATGAGAACAGATACAGAAAGCAATGCGATGAGAGGTATTAATTTATATTGAACCCATGTCTTGGAGTTCAAGCAAATAATTAAAACCACTAGTCTCTCTTCTCTACCTTACTTTCAAGTGAGAATCTTCCAAGAAGCTGCAAGGCATTTTCCACATAGACCAGGCGTGAGTGAGTCTAAATGCTTTTAACATAATTTTATGGGTCTCCGAAAATGACAGTTGCGTATCTTTCCTTTTCCAACAGTAAAGTCGGTGTGGGTTAACCGGAAAATGACAAAACAGGGTGCGTAACCACCGACTTATCTTGTTAATTGAATTTCTCAATATTTTCAGCATCAAGTTGGAGAAATTAAACGATTTTGAACAAATTTCTTAATTTCACAAACAAATAAACTCCAGTACAAACTAATTTACAAACTTTCACAACAAAGCAAGAGTTCTCTCACTTCATAAATTAGAACTTTGAAAAGAAATACTTCGGTAAAGTTATATTTGAAAATCAAAACATTTTCTCTTATTTTTAATTGGACGTTGGGTTAAAGTCTCTACAAAAGTACTAGGAGAGTTATTTGATAGTAGAAATCAAAAAGATATATATTAATACATCAGAATAACAAGTTAGATTAGAGTATCCTAAATTTTAGTACAAAATTAGATAAACCTAAATTTTAAATGTCTACTCCTAACTTAATATTTCAGAACTGCCTCAACATATTAGATTCAAATTATAGACAGCTTCATTCATATATGACATTAGGGGATTTTTCTTTTTTGATTAGGTAAATTTGTATTAAATCAAATAATGTTTACTGTAACAAAACAGGGGATGGAGTCCACTAACCCTATCAAGCCGCAAGGCTAAAGAGCAACAAAGACAATAGGTGAGAGTCTCTTTAGGTGCTGCATTCTCTTTTTTTATTTAAAGTAAAATTACAAAAGAGTTGATTTTTACATTTTCAAAAACATTACAGTCATTTTATATTAAAGTCATGATCATTTTCCTCTAGTTCATTTGTTTTTTCTCAAATCTGTTTTCGAGTAAAATCACTTTATTTTCTCTTATAACTAATGTTATCATCTCATTTTTTTTCTATTTTGTCTATACAAACAGAACTTAGAGATAAGCTTTCTATATTATCTAACTATTAATATATTAAATATTAAATAGAATGATAATTATGACATTAAAAATATAAGAATAAAGCAATTTATAACTTAAAAACTCTTTTGTAATTTTGGTGAAGTGCCTCCCATCAAAAACCATAAAATAGTCTTTGATTCTTTTACAGGCTTCCTAGAAAATCTCTCCAGTGTCTCAAAGCTCTTGGATGTAATCAAAACCTTTAACCGACTGAAGCATATTCATGTCCCACTACAACTGGACTTATGTGTGTGTGTATATATATATAATGTAGACGGATAAAATCAAAACATATACTGTATAAAGGAAAGCCAACAAAGGAAATATTTATGTTTTTTTTTTAATTACTTCAATTAAATGAATTGAAATTGAATGCATACCCAAGAAATTAAAGTTCACGATATTAATTTCTGTATATATACATATATGATATATGTAGGCAAGCACATCATGCCAGGTTATATTATATATAGTAATATTTGGGTTGTAATGTTCTTGGCGAGTTCTTGGTTTCTTCTTGGTTTCTATTATTGTACGTCAAATGTTAAAGGATAGTCAAGGTCTACTGTGAGGTCGGTGGTTAAAGGATAGTCAAGGTCTACTGTGAGGACACACCGACCACGTACACAAATCACTTTCCATCTCAAATTGTTCATTTTGGAGAGCAGTAACTCACATGTGTATCACAATATTTTTGAAAAAGACAATTAAACCAAACAGAGGAAGTACGTGTGGAGCATAGATTCCACTATAATTGTCTTTATTCGTTTCACTATATATTATGAGTAATTGCCTCCATGCATGCATGTGGATATGGCGAGGGGCAATGCCATGTCATGCTAAATGAGATAAATTATTATAGGACGCTGGATTACATGGTGACCGCTAATTAAAGATAAAAAAATATAATTAAAAAGTTGAAAAAATTTGGCACATTCGATTGTCTAGTGATTGATCAGAATCATGTAATTACAGAATTACAATGTGACAACTAATTACATAAAGATATATAATTAAAAAGTAAAAAAATGTGACACATTTGATCGTGTCTTCCAGTGTGTGTATGGGTATGTGAGTAACATAGAGAGAGAGAGAGAGAGGGGGAGATTTGTGATCATTATCGTCATCCTTGCTTTTATTCCATAAGAAAAATATGGGATGTACGTGCCACATGAATTTTTTTTTTTCATTCTTTCATATAACAAATGGTGAACGGGATAATGCTTAGAAGTTGAAGGAGCCCTAAATACTTAAAAATAATGAGAAATTATTGGGCATCTAGAGTACCAAGTACCAATAATATGTGATTATTTTCCATTAACGAGAGCTAGAGATAATGAATGCTTATTGGTCGGATCAACCCTTGAAAGTATTGAAGCTAATAAAAAAAGCGATAGAACTTGCAATAGTTGTATGTGAGTTGTTCAGAAACCAGATGGTGATGAAAAAAAAAATAATTTGTATAATGAAAGTTGAACAAATTTCATTATACAAATTATGTGGATGTTCAACTATAAAATCGATTAGGCCAACTAAACAGATGGTTGCTGGCGTGCCAAAACGGTTAAATCGACTTAAAAAATAATAAGGATCTCCTTTGAGTAAAATCATTATGTCTTAGGAAGTTGCAAGAATCATTGTTGGATTCCCCAACAGAACACCAATTATGGTCTTAAGGAACATTTTCGTCGTATGCCGGCTATCTCTTCCATAATTCCTATTCGAATTAAGTAAGCATTGTGGATCCATCTTCTGTATTGCCATGCCTCCACACCTCGCGCACCATTTCAGTCACACAGTACACCTGGAAGTGACACCTCTTGCGAGTAGAAATGTAAGACTAGCCCCAATTAATGCCGGTTTTGCTGCCAATAACATCTTTCTTGTTGCACCACTTGCATTTTGATTACACCTTGTGATGAATTTAACTCAAAATCATAAGCACCTATACAGAGTTTTATGTACTTTTGAGGTTGCTGCAACAAAGGTACAAGTCGAGTGACTTGCCCTTGGCTTCGCTGTGGTAACCAAAGCCACATATGTCCTTAATTCCCACAAGCATCACACATTTTCTTTGACAGTTGATCAAAGAATAATTAGAACGTGTATTCTCTTGAATATTTTGATAGAATATAATGTTAAGTGGGAAGTAAAATAATGAGTTTGTATTTGTTTTCCATAAAAACTTTACACAAGTTTCTTTGAATATATAAAGTGACACAAATCTCACTAAGTAACTCTCTGTGAGAATGAGATGAAGTATCGGATATGATCTGGACATATCATATGGTGATTTTATTAATTAATTAAGTGAGATACATATAATTAAACCCCTTGTGTGATCAAAATTGTATGGATAACTCTTACTAGTTACACCAATGAGTTACACTAGATGATGACTCTTGGAAGTTATTTCTAAAGTTTGAAAGACACCATTTAAATAGATGATTGTGTCCTTACAAAAAAAATATTTTTTTACGAAGAGTTGTGATCGTTCACTAATCACCGTTGAAAGTCTATAAATACAAAGCTGCAATTCAGAAGTATGAGATATATTATATATTCATTCATTTATTATTTTCTCTTCTCCCACTCAGCTAAATAGTTCGTGAGAAAGTTCTACAAAAAATATTTAGAATTGATGTCTATAGAATTTGGTGACTTTGTTGTATCCTGGAGGTATATTGCTTGAACCCTGCAACAAACTTTTTCTTGGGTGGGGGCAATTAATACCTTAAAGATAGTGTCTCAAACACGCCTCAGAGTTAGAAAATCCTAATTTTCATACTACTGTCATAATAATTTTAAGGTATTAATTGCAATGGAATCAGGTTCTAACATGGCAACTTTCAAGGTTATGAATCAAGAGTTCATAAAACTGGACAAATTTGATGGAACAAATTTTACCCACTGGCAAGACAAGATGTTGTTCTTACTTACTGCACTAAAAATTTTTTATCTTCTTGATCCGAATTTGCCATCGATTCCAAAGCTCAAGCCAGATAATACAGACCAAATTAAAGCAAAACGTAAGAAGTGCGAAGAAGATAGAATGATCTGCAGAGACCACATTCTAAATATATTATCTAATTGCCTGTATGATCTGTTTACATCAATTAAGTCACCAAAAGAGATATGAAAGGCACTGGAGTTTAAATACAATAAAGAAAGGCAATGTGCGGATAAATTTCTTATCATGAAATACTTTAAATTTTCTATGGTAGAAAATATTTCTATAATGGATCAAGTTCATGATTTACAAGTCCTAGTGAACAAAATCCGGAATCTTAAGGTTGAAGTTTCTAAACCATTGCAAGTGGGGGCTATAATTTCTAAATCCCCCAAAGTTGGAATGATTACAAAAAAAAAAAATTTGATTCACACAACATCAGATTTTACTTTAGAGAAGATTCAGTCTACAAATTAAAGAGGAGGAAACATAGTGATTTCAACCCTCACAATTCCAATGGTTATAACAAGAATAAGAAAAATAAGACTTGTTATAATTGCAAAGGAAACATAGTGATTTCAACTCTCACAATTCCAATAGTTATAACAAGAACAAGAAAAATAAGACTTGTTATAATTGCAGAAATAAATGACACTTTAAGCGGGATTGCAGGTTCTTGAAGAAACAAAAGACGGAGGAAGTCAAAAATTCTAATTATTCAAACGTGGTTGGGAAAGAGACCTTCTGATATTATCGCTATGTTATCTGAAATGCAAATTGGCATGATCATTGAACTGCATATGACAGCAATAACAAAGTCTTCTGATTGGTGGTTTGATTTTGGGCGCTACTGTCCATGTATGCTAACAACAAATCTCACTTCAAGCAATATAAAGATGCAAATGATGGATAGTAAGTGTTGATGGGAAATCACAATTCTGCTAAGGTTATGGGAAAGGAAAGGGTTCAACGTCAGTTTAATTCGGGAAAGAAACTTATACTTCTTAATGTACTTCATGTCCCAGAAATTAGGAAGAACCTTGTGTCTGGAAACCTACTTTGTAAGAAGGAGATTAAAGCTGCTCTTAAATCTAATAATCTCATTTTGTCCAACGGTGGGATGTTTATTGGAAAGGGGTAAAATAAGTTCCGATTCTATTTATATTATTAAGTCATCTTCTTTGTGACATGCTCGTTTAACACATTTAAATTATCGTTCTTTGAAGTTTATGTCTAAGCATGGTTTGATTTCATATAATAATCAAGTTAATTCTAAATGTGAAATTTGCATTCAAGCCAAAATGACAAAGAAAGCATTTCCTCAGGCTGATAGAAATTCTCAATTATTAAAACTTGTACATTCTGATATTTGCGAATTGAATGGTTTTTTAACCGGAGGAAATAAATATTTTATTACATTCATGGATGATTTTTCAAAATATACATATGTGTATTTAATGAAAACTAAATACGAAGCCTTTAATATGTTTAAATGCTATAAGAATGTTGTAGAATGTTGTTGAAAATCAGAAAGAAAAGAAAATTAAAAATTTTTGTAGTGATAGAAGTGGAGAATATTTTCCTACTGAATTTATATCATACTGTGAAAATAATGGAATTATACATCAAACTAGTGCACCCTACACCCCACAGCATAATGGTTTGGCAAAAAAATAGGACATTAGTTGATATGATAAATGCTATGCTTTTAAATCCAAAAATTGCCTTTTAATTTCTGGGGAAAAACATTACTTACTGCTTGTCATGTGCATAATAGAATACATTCATATGAATTGTGGAAAGGCAGAAAACTTAATCTAAATTACTTTAGGGTTTTGGGTTGTTTAGCTTTTTATAGAGTGTCAGACCTAAAGAGAACAAAATTAGGTCCAAGAGCTTTGAAAAGTGTTTTTGCAGGATATGCTGAAAATTCTAAAGCTTATAAACTCTTAGATTTGAATTCTAATGTCATAGTAGAATCAAAAGATGTAAAATTTATTGAAGATAAATTATGTAATGATTCTAAATTTGTTTTGATTTTTTTACAAACACCATAAATTGACTCAAGCCATAGTTCAACTATAGGGGAAAAAAAAAAACAAAGAAAAGTCAAAGAATTGAAAAAGAAAAGAACTTAGATTCTGAATTTATATTCTTTCAAGCTATTATTTTCCTTGTGGAGGGAATAGATGAAATACCCGGTCAGTATGAGTGAGAGAGAGACGCGGGGGGGAAAAAAGAAAGAAAGAATAAATTGAAAATGGTAAAATGGGTGAAGGGACCCTAAATACTTAAAAATAATGAGAAATTAATATTGGGTTTTTGGAGTACGGACAACGTGTGATTATTTTGATTAACAACAGAGAGAATGAATATATATATATATATATATATATATATACTTTATTTGCATGTCAAATGCTTAAAAGTAATAAAGCCAAAAAGAACGAAAAAAAAAGCTTGCATGGTAGTTGTTCTGAAGCCAGATGATTACGAAAAAAAAGAGTAAAATATATAGTAATTCAAAGGAAGTGCAGAGAAATTACTTGCCGAAAGAGGAGGAGGAAAGTACAGAGAAGTCCTGTGGAAGTGAAGCTCTCCGGTCTCCGCTCATCCCTTTTGCTTGTTAGGCCCTCTTCTTGGGTGTAGTTTGGGCCTTGGCCCAACTTACTTGTCACAAATTTTTAAAAACCGGTCAATCGTGCTACTTTTAGGTGAATCGAACTCAAAACGATCGAGTACGTTTGGAGTTGGCAAGAATCAAATTCAAGATGACTAAGTTTGAGTTTACGGTCTGTCCTAGAAAACTTTTTATCCAAAAGATTTATGTCTTTTCTAATTTTGTACAGTTTTTCCTTTAATAGAGAAATGAATTATAGACCCTTTCTATCTTGTGCCTTAACTTTCTACTCCCTCTGTCCCATAATTTTAGTCCACTATTCTTTTTTGGGATGTCCCAAAATACATGTCCATTTCTTAAAATGAATTATATGATTCCTAAACTACCCTTTCCAAACTCTATTATCCTAAAAGTGGGACCCACCATATAATAATAATACTAACTTTTAAACAAAGACTAATATGTAAATTCATGCATTATTACACTAAAAAGTGGGTCCCACCATAAAAAGTTGGAATCCCTAAACATGCCAAGAATTATGGGACGGAGGTAGTAATAGGCAATCAAACAACAGATATTTTGGAATGATTTTATTCTTAGGCTGGTTTCTCTTTTTTTATTTTTATTTTATGTGATTTGATTGTCACATATTATATACGATATCAATTTTCATTTATTTCATGCTTAAATCTATTATTTTTATTTATTAATTTCATAAAAAAATATTATTCCTAAATATTTTTAGTACTCATATCAGAGTTGAATTCATGAATAAATCATTACTTGTATAATATTTTCAAAAATTTAATAAAAAATTATTTTTATTGAATTGTGTTGTAAAAAATTATATTTTGGTGCATTTTAGACACTTTGTCATATTGTGGTAACCGATTTTGTTACGTAACACCGATATAAATCCAATTTCGTTACATAAACATTAATACAAATTGAATTCCGCTATACCGCATAGGTTACTGCAGTTGATTGGTGTGGCTTGGGGTCAATCCTTGTTCGGTTGTTCCATCATTTTTGCCCTCCTTGGGTCCGTGAACTTTTTTTTTTTTTTTTTGGCGTGTGAGAAACAAAAACATTCATGTGATTTAACACTTTCACTAAAATGTTTTTTTTTTTGGGTAATTTATAATGGTATGTTTAAAAAATATAAAATAATAAAACACTCAAATCGGTATTACTATTGATTTAAACATTTTGAAGAGAAAGATATTATCTTTACCCCTTACTTATTAAAAGTTCTTATTGCACACAAGGTGTAAAAAAAAAACCAATACTAATACTCATAAAAATGTGTAACCTGAGACAAGTTGACCAATTTAATTAGTGCATTAACTTTTCTTCAATCATTAAATGCTAATATAACTTTAATACCAAACATGATTTAATTCTTATCTTAAATATTTAAACCAATATCACCGAATAGCCTCGGGTCATCAAGGCAACATAAGCAAGCATAAAGTCAAATTCAAAACAATAAATATTTAACAAACTAAAGAATGATGAACAATGCTATATGTCATGAAATTATTTCATGAATTTGTATCATTAATGATGTGGCAGGTAACGTGTAGAGTTAGTATTGGTGGGATTCCCCCCATACACAAAGTCCCATGATATTATCACTGAATTCCACCAATACTAACTATCTAAGTTACCTGCCACATCATTTATGATACAAATTCATAAAATAATTTCATGACGTTTAGTATTTCTCAAGAATAATAATGTTTATATATGTCATGTCTTCAACTCGATCTGTTCCATGTTTTATGATATAAGCAGATTCAACAGCACAGATGCAATAATCATGGTTGGATTTCCCAAAAGAACACTAACTATGGCCTTGAGGAACATCTTCGTTGTTTGCCCACTTATCTGATCGATCACCATCTCTTCTCCCATGATCATTCCTATTCGAATTAACCACAAGTTGTGGATCCATCTTCTGTAATGCCATGGAGGAATCAATGTTATTGATGAACCCTTGCCTCCACACCTCGCGCAACATTTTAGTCACACAGTACACGTGGAAGCTAAAGAGCATGGATATAGACACAGGACACGATTACGATACAATACGGATATGGCGATATGATAAATTTTTTTTTAAAAATAAAATATGAGTACGGCAAGGCACGACAATATAAAAATAAGATAGAATTATTAACATTTCTTTATAAAAAAATTATGATTAACAAACAAAATAAGAGTTAAGAATCATATTACATAATTTGCACGGATAAATTTTATACTAAATTATGATACAAATCTCAACACTTCTTTTTTAGTGTTCAAAACTTGTTAGAATGTGTTCTGAAGTATCTGAAAAATATTAGATACATAATCAAAGTATCTAAGAAATATTGGACACATGTTCGATATAAAAAATATGTTTTAAAATTATAGATACATTTAGGAAGTATCAGACATGTATTCGTGAGTATTCAAAGAGTATCAGCGTGATACGTAACATGGAAGTGACACCTCTTGCGAGCAAAAATGTAAGACCAACCCCAATTAATGTAAGTTTTTTTTTTTTGAATGGTAAAACAAATATTATAGATAAATTAAAGGAAATTACAAAGTTGGCTTAACAGAGTTAAACCCAACCAAAAGAGAGCAAGGCCCAGATTGGCCAAAGCCCAGAAGAAAAATAAGACTTGTGGCCAACCCAACAAAAAACAAATAGAAGCAATGGCCCATAAATAAATGATCAATTCAAATTTAGATGAATGATGCTTTGTATGACCTCTAACCCTGTTTGGGATGTAGAGACCAGAGCATCGTTCCTCTGATTTGAAGAAGAGCCGCCATTGTTCCTGATGAACTCAAGGGGCAAATCCCAATCATGCATGATGCACTAAGTAGCACTCGAGTGCTTCTAAGTTGTGCTCATAAGTTTGCTTCGAATGGTGTCTGTAATCAAATACAAAACCTAATGCATACTCAAACTCATATCACCATGGAATCTGGAGTTCTGTTCTTTCCAAATGAAGTACACACTAGCTGTGAGGCTCAATTTGCGCAGCCAATCAGCACAATTGCTCGAGTTATCCTTCCAATGATGAGAGGACCAGACAATAAGCTCATTCCAGTTGGAAGGGAGAACATGAAAACCACATTTGAACTTTAAAAATCTTCAAATGGGGCCCGAGAATTAACATTTAAAGAATAGGTGAGAGTGAGATTCAGTAGCAGACATACAGAGGGAATAGAAGTTTGGATAATGCATAAAGAAAGAACACTTCCTATCCAAGGTTTGTAATCTATTCTGAATAGCCAACCCCAGAATGAAGCTAGTTGTGGCTAGGGATAGATTGCTGGAACCAAGAATTGTGAGACCAGAATGCCAGGTAAGGAGGAGGAGATAAGGCCTTCAATTTTTTATTAAAATGAGACGATAAGCAAATAAAACATATTAATGTAGAAAAAAAAACTCTAGTCTTAGTGCATTATAAATAGCACAATCCAGTTTACATAAAAAAAATTAAAAGAAAATATTTACAATCTCCAAATGAAAGTCTTTGGTGAACGGTGAATCACAATCTCTAAATGAAAGTCGTTGTCTTGCATGTAGGCTATTGCTCATCGTGAAGATAGAAGAAGAAAAACAATGAGATATGAGAAAGAAGAAAAGAGAGAAAGAGACTAAACTTAGGATCAATAGTTAACAGTAAATTTTTTTTAAAAAAAATTGAGACCCAAACCAGTGTATTAGACTATTGGGTTAGTTAATAATTATTATTTTTTAAATGAGGCCCAGACCAGTGTATTGGACTATTGGGTTTAGTAAATAATTATTATTTTTTAAATGAGGTTCACTTGACTATTAGTTACTAAATTTCGGCTAATTTTTTTTTTAAATGACATTCAGTAGTGATGTTGGGCTTAGCAAAAATTAAGGTCCCTCAAAAAATGCGATGAGATTGTATTAATTTATTTATATTGAACCCGTGTCTTGGAGTTCAAGCAAGCAATTAAAACCACTAGTAGTATCTGTTCTCTACCTTAAGTTTTAAAGTGAGAAACTTCCGAGAAGCTGCCAGGCATTTTCCAAATGAGAAGAATGGAAACTTTAGCTTATTGTTTGGGTTGATCCGAAAATAACAGTTTGCGTAGCTGACTTATCTTGTTAACATAATTTGATGGTCTTCCCTTCCCTTTTCCAAGAGTAAAGTCGGTGCGGCACATGGTGTCCTTCCACTAGCGAGAACGAAGAGTATGAAAAGAAAGCAAACTTTAGCTTATGGTTGGGTTGACCCGAAAATGACAACACACTCTGCGTAATCACCGACTTGTATCTTGTTAATTGAATTTCTCAAGATTTTCAGCATCAAGTTGGGAAAATTAAACCATTTCGAACAAATTTCTTAATTAAACAAGTCATCTCCCAACTTCTCAAAATAATGATGAATCAAACTTGAATTTGAGCTTAAAGAAAAATGATTTGTATTATGAAAGTTGAACAAATTTAACCATATATTTTTTCTTTTTTAGTAAGGATGTAAGTTTTATCGCTCTACTAGGGGTCCACACTTTCTTCACATATAAAAGTAATCGGAATTGTACCATTTTAAAAAAAAAAAGTAAAAGAATAATTAAGTGGAAGTGTAATAGAAATTAACCGACGAAAAGGAAGTGTAGAGTCGTGGGGAATGGGAAATGAAACATTCTAAGCTAAGTAGCACAGATATTGCTAAAGAAGAGCCGTGGCCGTATCGGACACGTCACTACAAGAAAATAGGTTTTTTTCCACGGACCATTTACCACGGTTTCAATTTCGTAGTAAATAGTAAGGTATTTGCTACGAAAAATAAAATCCGTGGAAAATACCCCTTCGTATTTACCACGGAAAAAATTTCGTAGTAAATGCTAGGGTATTTTCCACGGAATCTTGATTTCGTAGTAAATACCCTTTTTCGACGAAATTTATTTCGTAGCAAATAATATATTATTTGCTACGAAACTAATTTCGTAGTAAATAGTAAGGTATTTACTACGAAAAATTAAATTCGTAGTAAAATGCCTATTACTACGGATTCAATTTCGTAGTAAATAGTAAGGTATTTACTACGGAAAATAAAATCCGTAGTAAATAGCATGTGTTATTTACTACGGAGCTAGTTTCGTGGTAAATAATAAGGTATTTACTACGAAAAATTAAATCCATAGTAAATACTCTATTGCTACGGAACACTGAATCCGTAGTAAATACTCTATTTTTTTCTATTTATATATATGGGATTATATATAAGTGGAGGATATATATATATATATATATATACATATCTCTATATTTAATTATATATATATATAGATACATATTTCCATATTTAATGTATAATTACGTAATTATATATATATATATATATATATATATATGTATATGTATAGATGTATGTGCTATATTATATATATACTAATTATATTATATATATGAGTGGATGAGAGTTGCTCGGAAATGAGTGGTGTACAAGAAAGAAGATTAGATTCAAAATTTAAAAGTGATCTCTTCTTTGACCGACTACAAAGGTACCCCACTACTGTTGATCTCAAACGTGTAATACTAGAGCTCTCTTCTTCTAAACTTGTTCAGCTCCTTCTAATCGACATTTAAAAGAGACCATGTGACGGTCGGCTGAAGAAGAGAGAAGAGAAAAAAAAGAAAAGAAGAAAAGGAAAAGAAAAGAGGAGAAGAAAATGGAGAGGTTTAGAGAGAGAGAGTGAAGCCGAGAGAGAGAAAGTTAGAGAGGGAGGAGCACGATGGTGGCTGCTTCACGGGTGGAGACTCGACTGGGTTCCTCCATTGCAGGTTGATGCTCCACGGCTGTGGTGGTTTTTCGACGGTGGAGCTGGTTCTCCATGTCCGACGGTTGATAGGTGTGCAGGGGGCGGGTGACTGTGTGAAGGTGATCTTCTTCCTCCTCCTCCTCCTCTTTGTTGTGAAATTCAAGAAGACCGAAACTCTTTTCTTGAAAATATACAAATAACAAGTCAAAATAAATCATCAAATAAATATCATTCATTTAATTTGGCAGCAATGTTTATGCATTTTGAAGAGATCTGGGTCCTCACTGGCGTGGCTCTCTTGATGCTATTTATAACTAAGATTGGTCAAGCTGGGAGTTGCTTTACCAATGCAAAATTGTACCATACTTTAGAAGGACCTTGGGCTACAATGAAGGTATGAAATTAATTATAGATAGTGAAGTATTTATATGATTTATATCAAATAAATATATTGTCATTTACATTGCATGTTTTCACATCATTGCAAGTTCAACTAGCACAACCAAATAGTCTGCAAAATTGTGTTGTTGATAATTATCATGCTCAAAATCTACATGTTTGTTTCTTGTTACCAGGCTAAAAGGATGCTAAAGAATCTAAGGATCAAGACCATCCCATCCAATACAGAATACAAAATCACTAGCTAAACCTTGTAAAGATCAAACGTATATTTTTGGTTTTCTTTTTTTGTATTCTCATTTTGCTCTATTGTACATTGTACAGTCTAAAAATAATTGAATGGTTTGGGATTTATTTGTTTGTGATGGGTTAAATTTAGATTCAAAGTTATCTTTTTTTGTTTTAACTCATTCAACTCCTTTTTTGTTTGACATTTGTATAATCACAATTTATATATAATCACAATTTTTTAACTAATTTTGTATAATCACAATTTTTATATTTTTTTTAAAAAAGAAAATTAACATTTGCTACGGAAAATTTCGTAGTAATTACTTTTTAGCTACGGAAAGTATTATTTGCGACGAAAATATTTCTGTAGGAAATACCATATTTAGCTACGAAAATTTTCGTCGCTAATTACTATATACATTTGCGACAAAAATATTTTCGTAGGCAATAAGAGTATTAACTACGAAAATATTCGTCGCTAATTCAGAAAAACAATTGCCACGAAATATTTTCGTGGAAAATATATTTATTAGCTACGAAAAAATTTCGTCGCTAATCATGCATTATTTGCTACGAAATCTTGTTTCGTCGAAATTTACAATTAGAGACGCCCCTTATTGCAACGGTTGGTGCTACGAAAATATTTCGTAGCAAAAGAGTTTTTGCTACGAAATTTTGACTTTTTGCTACGAAATTTTCCGTGGGAAAAAATCAAATTTCTTGTAGTGCGTATTCGATAAGAATATGATTCAAATACGACAGAATACATGTCCGATAAGATTAAGAAGTATCTATTTTTTTTAAATTATTTTTTGAATATCGGATATGGCTGGAATATGGGAGGGATACAACTAGGATACGCGGGGATACACCAAGATACGTTTAAGATAAGGCTAAGATACGGGAAGGATACGTTTAGGATACTTTTCGGAACTCCAAAACTCCAATATATAAGACCAAAGAAAATGACACAAACATACATACATATGTAGATGGAGATAGAAACAGTTTTGGTCTTCAAAATTTTTTTATTATAAATCTATTATGTACACAAGATAGAGGGAGTTCTCTTTTAGCCATAAGATAAAGAGAGGAATAAAGCAAAATAATGTAAACCCTTGTGGCTGCCATATATCTACTATTCTATATTTATACAAGTAATATAATAATAAAGAAATGACACACTTCATATAATTATGTCACTATTTATATATATATATATATATGTATATATATATATATATGTATGTATGTGTATATATATATATATGTATGTATGTATATAATCGGGGCGGGGCGGGTACTAGACGGGTTTTCTTAAAAAAGTCATACCCGCCCCTACTCCTATTAGGGGCGAAAACCCGCCGGGGCGGAGGAAATTGACACCCCTATACACAATTAAAAAGAAAAGTGAATAAAGTCATCTTTTGTTACGTGTCATCTTCTAATTGGTGATAGTCACATGATTTCGGACTATATAATAATTTTTGAATAGTAATATTTGTGCTCCATGAAAATGACGATGTTGCCCTTTGTTCTAAAGTAAAAGTTGATATGGCATTGTTGATCTACGTCTCTTCAACCCTCCTCTTCTATAATTTTATCATTTTTTTCAAAAATATTCACTTCTCTGTGAATCAATGAAATAATAATAAAACTTGAAATCCAAATATATGAAACAACAAATGAATATTATATCCTCAATATTTGATCCCAAAACGATAGATCAATTAAATAATGAATAAATATATTTTCTTGTAAACAGAAAAAAAAAATTTGATTCAAGCCGGTCCATAATACATATGTAACCCAAAGCTCTGCCGCAATGCGAAAAAAAATGGATAATTTTTTTTACTAACAAGAAATTTGGGTTTTAGTATTTGAAAAACGAAAAGATTATAATTCATCTTTATTCACAGATAAACATGGAATTTGAGAATGCTATTAATTTTCATAAGAAATGAAAACCTGTGTAACAATAATAACAGTTTGCGTAGCTGACTTATCTTGTTAACATAATTTTATGGTCTTCCCTTTCCCTTTTCCATGAGTAAAGTCGGTGCGGCACATGGTGTCCTTCCACTAGCGTGAACGAAGAGTATGAAAAGAAAGCAAACTTTAGCTTATGGTTGGGTTGACCCGAAAATGATAACACAGTGTGCGTAATCACCGACTTGTATCTTGTTAATTGAATTTCTCAAGATTTTCAGCATCAAGTTGGGAAAATTAAACCATTTCGAACAAATTTCTTAATTAAACAAGTCATGTCCCAACTTCTCAAAATAATGACTAATCAAACTTGAATTTGAGCTTAAAGAAAAATGATTTGTATTATGAAAGTTGAACAAACTATATAAATATATATATTTTTTAGTGAGGATGTAAGTTTTATCACTCTACCAGAGGTCCACACTTTCTTCACATATAAAAGTAATCGGAATTGTACCGTTTAAAAAAAATTGTAAAAGAATAATTAAGTGGAAGTGTAATAGAAATTAAAGGAAGTGTAGAGTCGTGTGGAATGGGAAATGAAACATTCTAACCTAAGTAGCACAGATACGGCTAAAGAAGAGCTGTGGCCGTATCGGATATGTATCTGATACGAATACGGTCCGAATACGACATGATACGTGTCCGATACGACTAAGAAGTATCAATTTTTTTAAAATTATTTTTTGAATATCGGATACGGCTGGCATATGGGAGGGATACAGCTAGGATATGTGGGGATACACCAGGATACGTTTAAGATAAGGCTGGGATACGGAAAGGATACGTTTAGGATATTTTTCGGGGCAAATTTGAAATTTTTTGTTATATAAAATAAGGTTGAGATGTAATATTAAAATATTTATAGGTTAAAAAATAAGGATCATTTTATAATAAAACAAAAATAGTTTTAAGTATATTTATTTTATGGTTGAAGAATAACACTTAATATTTTATGTATAATATTATATTTTTATTTATTTATTTATTTGATGTATCATTGCCGTGTCCGTATCTTGCTTTTTTAAGATTTACTGTATTACCGTATTCGTATCGTGTCGTACCCGTATTTCGTGTCCGTATCCGTACTTCTTAGATTCTAAGACATAATGATTTTATTATTTGGCCGGTTGCTAAAAGAAAAATCTGAACCTTGAACAAAGCTTCAACAACTTCCCTTCATTTTTCAAAGGGACATTTTATTCTTTCAAGTTGACTGTCGTGGCCCAGCAGATGAGGCACGGATGGCCCACTAGCGATCAGCTGATTGGGTGTAGGTTTGGGTCCATCCCTGTTCCATCATTTTCCAGTGACTTGCCCTTGGCTTTGGTGTGGTAACCAAAGCCACATATATATGTCCTTCCCACACAAGCATCACACAATTTCTTTGACAGTTGACCAAAGAATAATATATTCCAATGTGCATCCTTGGAAAAATTCATGGGAAATTTCGTGTTTGATAAGAGAATCATTATCATCACAATTATCATTATTATTATTGATATCGTAATCGTTGTCATCATCTTCATATGCTTTTCTAGAATCAAGAAAACAAAAAAGGCAAAAGAGTTGAGAATCAATTTAGATAACCAATTAAGTCTGTAATTCACAAAATAAAAAACAAGTTGAATTTTGAATAAGAAAAGTTAATTAGTCTAATGAGCAATGCTACACATCATAAAATTATTTTACGAATGATGTGACAATTAAATAGTAAATTAATAATAGTAGGATTCCCCCTATGCACAGAGTTCCAATGATATTATCACCTGTCACATCATTCATGATGAAAATTTATGAAATAATTTCATGAAGTGTAGCATTTTCCTTACTCTAATTTATCCATGAAATTTTGAAGACATATATTGTAATACCCCCAACACATGGTATGATATTGTCCGCTTTGGGCCTGAGCCCGCACGGTTTTGCTCTTGGGTTTTACCCCAAAAGGCCTCATACCATTTGAAGAGAACATACTACATATAAGCACATCCCCTTTTCCACACCCAGGCGATGTGGGATTGAGCACCCTGTACCCTGTCAGTGTGGTAGCTCAGCCGTCCACAAGGGTTACTACAATCCACCCCCCTACGAGGCCCGACGTCCTCGTCGGCACACTTCTTCCGGCTGGGTTAAGGCTCTGATACCAATTGTAATACCCCGTTCCAACACATGGTATGATATTGTCCGCTTTGGGCCTGAGCCCGCACGGTTTTGCTCTTGGGTTTTACCCCAAAAGACCTCATACCATTTGAAGAGAACATACTACATATAAGCACATCCCCTTTTCCACACCCAGGCGATGTGGGATTGAGCACCCTGTACCCTGTCAGTGTGATAGCTCAGCCCAGTGTCTGTCTATGCACCCGCCCACTCACACCCGTCCACAAGGGTTACTACATATATGTAGTTATCATGCATTGTGGCAAAATCAATCATAAAGAATTAAAATAAAAAATCTTATAACGTAGACATACCCTTGATCATCCGGTGGCTATGTGGGTTGTGATGAACTACTCCTTGAACTGGTTTTGCTGCTACTATTTGCATGTTCTTGGAGACACCAAATTAATCTGACAAGTCATTGACTGTTTGTCAAATATAAACTAGGGATAAATTTGTCCTCGTATAATTTTATGTGCTTTTCGAGTTTTTGTGTTGGTTGGGCTCTTTTTTTGTAGACTTCGGTAGATCGATGCGTGGCCTTATGGCTCTGGTTGGGCTTTGCCCAGTTTTCTACATTTCCCCTCCTATCCATATATACACATTTACAGATTTACTTACCTCAAAATAAATAAAAAAGAGGAGATATTAAATATATCACATGTTTTATTCAATAAATCATGTATGATGAAAATTTATAATTCCAGATTTTTTTTTTCTGGCAAATAGGAAAAAAAATTATCCAACGGGAACAAAGCCTTTACAATCAATTTCAGCAGCCTCAACCAGGCAATGAGCTAGCTAATAATTACTAACAAAGATCACACAAACTTTCACCACAAGTTTCCTAAACCATGAGCAGGATATTCAATTCAGTTTGAAGTCCTGATTTAGCTGAAGTTGATTGAAAAAAAAAGTTCACATATACATACATATATATATATATATATATATATAGAGAGAGAGAGAGAGAGAGAGAGAGAGAAACGTTTGGTACGTAGTAGACTGGTAGTTTATACCTACCAAAAGAAAATGGAATAGTAGCAGTAAGCTAGCTCATGGAAACAGTTGGAATTTCTGTGAAGCAAGTTAACAAGGCTTGTGATTGAAGCCTGTCATGTTGACTTAAGAATATTTTATTAGTATGTAAGTCAACTAGGACTCTTAATTCATAAACACAGCTTAATTCATATCATAAACATTCAAACCAACACGACACCCACCAAATATACACAGCCTCTGGTCATCAAGGCAATATCAGCAATCATGAATAAAAATTCAAAAATAAATAAAATACATTTTTTTCCACAAATAATAAAGAAAAGACATTGACAAAACAAAAAAAAAAAGAAATTGTTTATGGCATATATGTCTTCATCGATCTGTGCTCCATGTTTTAATATTATGTACTAATAAACAGATTCATCAGGACAGAAGCAAGAAGCATTGTTGGATCCCCCAACAGAACACCAACTATGAGCTTGAGAATCATCTTGGTGGTATGCCGACTAAACTGATGATCACTATCTCCTCTTCCATCATTCCTATTCGAATTAAGTAGGAGTTGTGTATCCATCTTCTGTAATGCCATGGAAGAAGAATCAATGTTATCGATGAGCCCCTGCCTCCATGCCTCGCGCACCATTTCAGTCACACAGTACACATGAAAGTGACACCTCTTGCGGGCAGAAACGTAAGACCAACCCGAATTAATGCCTGTTTTGCTGCCACTGAGATCTTTCTTGTTGCACCACTTGCATTTTGAGGACACATTGTCATGAAGCTCAAATTCATAACCATCTACACATATCTTAGTTTTGAGCTTGCTGCAACAGGGGTGCAGGTCAAGTGACTTGTCCTTGCCTTGGCTGTGGTAACCAAAACCACATATGTCCTTCCCACAAGCATCACACATTTTATTTGACAGTTGATCAAAGAATTCGAAGCTGCATCCTTTGAAAAAATTATGGGAAATTTCGCGTTTGGACTTGCAGTATTCCTTACATTCTTTATGAAGTTCATAGTCACAGGAGGAGGAGTCACATTTGAATCTAGGCCCAAAACCTAGCTCCTTGCATCCACTGCATATGAAAGGTTTCTTAAAGTTTTTCAACTCAAGGCCATGCTTGTGGGATGACTGACCAATTTTATTTTCCTTGGTAGTACTCATGGCAAGACAACCATCATCATCCTTGTTGTCTTCATCATCATCATCAAATGCTTTCCTAAAATCAAGAGAAAAAGAAAAAAAAAAAAAAAAAAAGAGGAAGAGCAAGGGGTTTAGATCATGACCAATATTTAAATCTGTTCACAAAATAAAGAACCAAGTCCAATTTTGAAGAAGGAAGGTAAATTAGTCTAATTTATCCATGAACTACTTTTGAAGACGTGTATATATATATATATATATATATATATCATGACTAATTTGTGCAAGATTGATCATAAGGAATTAAAAAATTCTTACAATTTGGACATACGTACCGTTGATTATCTTCGGACAATTGCTGCAGTTGTGGTGACGTAGGTGGGTTGTCATGGACTCCTTGGACTGGTTTTGTTGGTACAATTTGCAGCTGATCATCAATCTTGGAGTGTTTTAATTGCTCCCACAAAAGCTCTGCTTTCTTGTCATACTTTGCAAACGCTGCTATGAGCGCATGAGGTTCTACAGTACCTGAGATGGTGACCATCCCTTCATTTGCATCAATGTTTTTCGAATGCACTCCTTCATTTTTCAGCACTTTGTTGATAATTTTCATACATCCATCGCATGCGCAGCAGTTGCTCAGTTTCAGAGCAAAACTCTTTTCCGCAACCATTGAGAAGCGCTCCACTGAAATCAATTGGACCAAATTAATAAGGGGAATCGAAGAAAATTATTAGGCTACAACTCGGGCGGGCTAGGTGGGTATGTGTGTGTAGTGTACATGCACTATTGGGTACATAGGTTTCTATTGTCATCCCTGTAGTGAACTTAATTAGGGCAGCAACTTGGCCGGATTAGGCGGGTTAGAGGTAATAAGGTGAAGTTCAATCCTAATTAAGTTCGGATTGAGGTTTTTCAACTGAAGCTCAACCCTAATTGTAAAAATACTTGCCTAAGTCCGTAAAAAATCGGACTGGACTCGAGTTGGTTTCGGATTGCCTAACTCAAATTGTACCCCTAATTCCAAGGACCAACTAATGGTAAATATTATATAGAAATGAACATTTAAAACAATAAGTACAACAATAAAATCAACTGATAAAATTTAGAAAATATAAAGGAAATTAGACAGCAAAAGAAATGTTAATAATTCAAATAGAGAATGTATAGTGTTACTGTTATTGTGTGTAATAACTCCCAAAATCTGTTACAGCATTTTTAAAACCGTAGTACAAGAAAGGAAGAATGAAAGAGCTAGGAATAAGATAATTAATTTGATAATAGAGATGATAGATTAAAACGAATATGGGAGAACCATAGGGCAGTTTGGCTCTCTTTATATAGAAAAATAAAGTCCACATTTTAGTTTATAATTTTATCTTCTTTATATTATTTTCTGAACCTTCATGGAATTTTCCAAGAGGACGTCACATAATATATGGAGATCAAGTAACTTCCTAGCTATGTGGAATTTTACAAATTAGAAACCATAAACGTACAAGTCTTTGATTCTTTTACAGACTTTCTAGAAAATCTCTCCAATTGGATGGAATCAAGACCATGAACCGACTGAAGCATATTCATGTCCCACTACAACTGGACTTATATATATATATATATATGCAATGACTGTAATAAATAATGTAGACGGATAAAATCAAAACATACACTCCGTATAAAGGAAAGCCAAGAAAGGAAATATTTATGTTTTTTCTTCTCTTTTTTTTTTAATTACTTCAATTAAAGGAATTGAAATTTAATGCATACCCAAGAAATTAAAGATCACGATATTAATTTCTGTATATATACGTATATCTAGGCAAGCCTCTAGTATTTTGTATTGATCTTCAGATCATATATATATATATGTATACGAAAATTTATTGAGTCTCCCATCTCTCTCTTTTTCTCTACCTATTTCTCTTTCTTGTATGATCTGTTATTATTTCTATATGATAGATGCGTAGCGGTGAGGGGTCATGCATGTTGTGCTATCAAATGGAGTAGTTTTTCCGGTGCTGGACCACCCGGTCAATGGGTCAATATTGTTGCCTTGTGTACGTGTGGGCCGTATGAGAGAGATAGAGGGAGAGATGAGTTGTAAAAGAAGAAAGAAAGAAGAAATTGAAAATGGTAGAATGGTAGAATGGATGAAGAGACCCTAAATACTTAAAAATAATGAGAAATTAATTTTGGGTTTTTGGAGTACGGACAAGTGTGATTATTTCGATTAACAACAAAGAGAATGAATATATATATATATATATATATATATATATATATATATATATATATACTTTATTTGCATGTCAAATGCTTAAAAGTAATAAAGCCAAAAAGAAAAGAAAAAACCTTGCATGGTAGTTGTTCTGAAGCCAGATGATTACGGGAAAAAAAAAAGAGTAAAATACATAGTAATTCAAAGGAAGTGCAGAGAAATTACTTGCCGAAAGAGGAGGAGGAAAGTACAGAGAAGTCCTGTGGAAGTGAAGCTCTCCGGTCTCCGCTCATCCCTTTTGCTTGTTAGGCCCTCTTCTTGGGTGTAGTTTGGGCCTTGGCCCAACTTACTTGTCTCTAAATTTTTAAACACTCAATCATTTCACTCTCAAATCAATCGAGCTGCTTTTAGGTGAATCGAACTCGAAACGACCGAGTACTTTTGGACTTGGCAAGAATCATATCCTCTCTTGGTGCAAAATCTCAACCTTGGACAAAGCTTCAAGGACTTAATTCCTTTCATTTTTCAAATCTTTGCATCCTCTTCAGTGCATCTCATTATCCGAAGAGTTCCAGATTATTAAATTCACAATCCAACTAGCCTATTCACAGCATGTAACGGCCTATTTTTTGTGACCCATTACTCCTCAAACAAGCATTGAATAGGCGTTACTTTAAGGGCAACTTCATGTTAGTGATGTTTTTTTTACTTAAAATGATTTGAATGGGTGGGAATCAAACTCAGACCACCTGTTTGGAAGTTGCTGCAGAAGCTTTGTTATATAAGAAACTTTTATTTTATTTAAACAATTTATCCTCTTAAATTAACTACCAAAAATAATTATTTTTTCACCCAACCAAACTTAATAATTTATTTACATGAATGCAGTTTTTTTATTGAATCGGAAAAAGTCTTTATTTAATTAGAGAGTATAATAAAATTTAAACTAAATTGATATATGTAAACAAAACTATCCATTTTTTAATTTTATTTTTATTTTATGTGATATGATTATCACATATTATATACGATATCAATTTTTATTTATTTCATGCTTAAATCTATTATTTTTATTTATTAATTTCATAAAAAAATATTATTACTAAATATTTTTAATACTCATATCGGAGTTTGAATTCATGAATAAGTCATTACTTGTATAATGTTCTTTAAAATTTTAATAAAGAATTATTTTTATTGAATTGTGTTGTAAAAAATTATATTTTGGTGCATTTTAGACACTTTGTCATGATTGTGGTAACCGATTTTGTTACGTAACACCGATATAAATCCAATTTCGTTACATAAACATCAATACAAATTGAATTCCGCTACACCGCGTAGGTTACTACAGCTGATTGGTGTGGCTTGGGGTCAATCCTTGTTCGGTTGTTCCATCATTTTTGCCCTCCTTGGGTCCGTCAGAATTTTTTTTTTTTTGCGTGTGAGAAATAAAAACATTCATGTAATTTAACACGTTCACTGAAATGGTTTTTTTTTTTGGATAATTTATAATGGTATGTTTAAAAAATAAAAAATAATAAAACACTCAAATCGGTATTGCTATTGATTTAAACATTTTGAAGAGAAAGATATTATCTTTACCCTTTACTTATTAAAATTTCTTATTGCACACAATTGATTAGGTGTTTGAAAAAAAACAATCGGTACTAATACTCGTAAAAAATGTGTAACCTGAGACAAGTGGACCAATTTAATTAGTGTGTCATTAACTTTTCTTCAATCATTAAATGCAAATATAACTTTAATATCGAGCATGATTTAATTCTTATCTTAAATATTTAAACCAATATCACCGAAGAGCCTCGGGTCATCAAGGCAACATAAGCAAGCATAAAGTCAAATTCGAAAGAATAAATATTTAACAAACTAAAGAATAATAATGTTTATGTCATGTCTTCAACTCGATCTGCTCCATGCTTTATGATATAAGCAGATTCAGCAGCACAGATGCAATAATCATGGTTGTGTTGAAGCTTCGTCTTCGACTCTCTCTCTCTCTTGAAAGTTCCACCATCTACTCTCCCTCTCTCTAGATATTTCTATTTCTAGATATCTATCTCTCTAGAATTCTCCTTCTCTTCATATATCTCTCTCTATATATAGAAAGTTCAAAAGTTCAAAAGATAAAGAAGTCGGTGGAGAACCAAAATAAATAACTATCTTAGGTTCATTTTGTGTATGATTAGTGAAGACACCAAGCCTTTGTGTGAGTGACCTAAGATATGTTGTGAGTGACATGTTGTATAAAGTGTGAGTGAGTGTGTCTTGTGTAAGACTTGTATACAAAGTATTGAGTGTGTGTGACTTGTACTAGTGTCCAAATACTTGTGTACCGAAGTTATATATCAATAAAACCTTGTTTTGTATCCCAATCTTGCAATTTAAATTCAACAATTTGGTATCAGATCTAGACGGTCAGGGATTTCCGTTTAGAAGAAGTACCGTACAAAGCCAGATTGTAAGGAACAGCCTAAACGAAGTGTTGCCAAAAGATTGGAAGTGGTCAGGGACTGCTTAGACGAGTTGCTGCTAGTGGATCGTAAGTACACGCATTCCGAGATTGTGCGAATTGAATGGTCTAGGACCAAGCTCGATAAGGTACGTAATCACTATGGCAAATTTGACTAATGTAATTGGTGGAATTACAAAACTCAATCACACCAATTACGAAATATGGAGCACTTGTATAATGTCCTATTTGGAAGGACAAGATTTGTGGGAGATAGTTAGTGGTAAGGACACTACACCACCTCCCAGTGAGAATGTTGAGGCACTGCAAAAATGGAAAATCAAATCAGGAAAGGCAATGTATGCACTCAAGATATCAGTGGATCCTAAATTATTGGGATACATTAAGGATGCAAGGACACCAAAAAATGCGTGGGACACTCTCGCCTCACTCTTCTCAAAGACGAATGATGCTCGCCTTCAAATGCTGGAGAACGAGTTAATAACCACCACACAACAAGGTATGTCAATTACTCAATATTTTAAGAAAATAAAAGATTTATGTCGTGAGATTTCATTATTGGATCATAGACTCAGGATGCTCCCATCACATGACTGGTGACAAAGAGAAGTTGTCTGGCATAACAAACTACAATGGAAGCGAAGTAGTTGTAACTGCTAAGAACTCAAGGATACAAATCACCACGTTGGTAAGACAGTGATTGCCCCTCACTATAGTTCTCATCAGGTTCAATTACAGGATGTCTACCATGTACCTAGCATAAAGAAAAATCTGTTATCAGTATCACACCTAGCAGACTCAGGTAACTACGTGGTGTTTGACCCAGAAGATGTCAAGGTGTATCGAGATCTTAAATTATTAGGGCCATATGTCATGGAAGGAAAACGACTACAGTCTGTTTCTGTGATATCGGCTGAATCGGCATATGTAGATAGAACTCGAATGAATGAAACTACAGATTTATGGCATGCACGCTTAGGGCATGTTAGCTACAACAAGTTGAAAGCCATAATGAGCAAAACAATGCTCAAGGGTCTTCCCCAATTAGAGATTCGTAAAGATATTGTCTGTGCAGGCTGTCAATATGGTAAGGCACACCAACTACCATACAAGGAGTCAAAGTTAGCCAAAGAACCCTTGGAGCTTGTTCACTCAGACATGTTCGGCCAGGTAAAGCAAACACCAATCAGCGGGATGCGCTATATCATAACATTCATTAACGACTTCTTAAGATACACATGGGTACACTTCTTGAAAGAGAAAGCTGAAGCATTAACAAAATTCAAGAAGTTTCGGAAAGAAGCATAGAATAAAATTGGAAGGAAAATATGATGCCTACGTGCGAATAATGGGGGAGAATACACATCAAACGAGTTCTCTGTCTATCTGCGAGAAAGCGGGATACGTCGACAATTGACTTGCCCGAGCACCCCACAACAAAATAGAGTTGTTGAAAGGAAGAACCGACATCTCGCAGAGACTTGTAGAAGCATGTTGTATGCCAAGAATGGGCCTGGTCATTTTTAGGCCGAATGTATGAGAACAGCAGAGCATGTAATCAACAGGCTACTACAGGCAAGGTTGAGGTTCATCTCACCCTTTGAGAAACTATGGAACACCAAGTCCACAGTAAATCACTTTCGGGTCTTTGGATGTGTATGTTACGTATTTGTCCCAGATCACCAGCGAAGCAAATTTGATAAAAAAAAAAAAAGGTAATACAGTACATCTTTGTGGGTTATGATAGTGAGAGAAAAGGGTGGAGATGTTGTGATCCCTCAATCGGTCGTTGTTACACATCAAGGAATGTGGTGTTCGATGAAGCCTCTTCTTGGTGGACTGCATAAGTGACAACACCACAAGATACTAAAGAGTTGGAAGAAAAGGTACAAGAGAAGATGGGGGGAGCAACTTAAAGAACAAGAATCACGCCCAAATCCAGAAGATGTTGGTGAGGCAATAAGAGACGAAGAACTGGAGCACAGTCCATCAAGGACACCAAGCCCGTGGCAAACTGATACACATCATAGATCGTCAGATGAGGCACGTTCCAATGAAGAAGAAGAAAATGAAGAAAGTCGACAGCCTCAACTCAGAAGATTAGATAAAGCAAAGAAAGCTAAACCCTAGGTACAATAATGCTACTTTAATTGAAGAAAATAATATCAAGGAACCGATCACATATGAGAAGCATATAAAAGAATTGAATGGTAAAAGGCAATGAAAGAAGAGATGTTTGCACTAAAGCAAAATCAGACATGGGAGCTCATATCGAAGCCGAAAGATGTCAAACCCATATCTTGTTGATGGATTTACAAAGTAAAGACTCGTGTAGATGGATCGATTGAGATGTATAAGACATGATTAGTAGCTCGAGGATTCTCTCAACAGTACGAGCTAGATTATGATGAAACGTTTAGTCCAGTATCAAATATAACAACTATTCGAGTCTTGATAGCACTTGCAGCAGCAAGTCATGGAAGATGTGGCAAATGGATGTATTGGACATCCGTTAATCGTCTGATTGTAGTATCGTGCATCTTCAAACGAACTATTCCTATCCCTTTTGTCTGGCAGGCACTATCATTGCCCATAAGCACAACTCCTCCATCAAGCTCCTGAAAGTTTGAGAATCACTACCTGTTGGGACACATATGGTAGGAACATCCAGAATCCAGAATCCAAAATCCATCTATCAGACTGGCTGTCAGACTGGTTGTTTGATGATGAAACTAAAAATGCTGATTTTTTTTCGTCATCTGCTTTTCTTGCAAGGTTCACATCTGACTTGTCTTTGTTTGGACAATCTTTCTTCCGGTGCTCTGATGACAATAGGCACATTCGTCTTTTGTAAGACGCCTTCTTGATGATGATTTTTCTCTTGACTTCGAGTGAGATCTTCCCCATCTGCTGGATCCTTCAGATTTTTTGTTATTCGTCCTACCTCTAGCTATATAGTCAACGCTTCTGATGTTGAGTCTCTGTGATCATGCTGATCCTTTTTTTGATACTTATTATTCACCAACGCGTTAGAAACATCTATGAATTTAACCTCATCTTTCCCATACAGCAGATTGGTGGTTAAATGATCATAATCTTCAAGCAAGGAATCTAACAACAACAGAGCTTTATCTTCGTCAGCAATATCAACATCTAAATTATGTAGATCAGCCATAATTTTGTTAAAATTATCCAAATGCTCAATCATAGAAGTACCTCTTTTGTACTGGAATCGAAAGAGCTTCTTCTTCAGGTAGAGCCGGTTCTCTATGTTTTTCGTTATGTACTTGTCCTCCAGTTTCTTCCAAAGACTCGTTGTCGTAGTCTCCTTCATGACAGTACTTCTGGTCTTTGGCTAAGCAAAATCGGATTGTACCACAAGCTTGACGGTTTACAAAATTCCAGTCTTCATCAGAAAAATCCTTAGGCTTGTCATCCAAGGCAATATGAGACCCTTCTCGGAACAACAAATCCAAAACTTCGCGTTGCCACATTCTGAAGTTATTGGTGCCATCGAATTTCTCCACTCAAACCTTGCATTTGACATCATAGTTCTCCGAATGAAATTACTTGTGAAAGTTTTGTTGGTGCTTGTAGATTCGGAATCCCTTATTTCTGTCATAGGAAGGACTCAAATGCAATAAACAGAAACTTCAATTGCAATTATCAGAAAGTTTATGGGAAAAATTATAATTACCAGGAAGTTCAGGGGCAAAATTGTATTTTTCAAAAAAATTAGGAAATTAATTGCAATTAACAGAAAGTTCAGGGGCAGAATTACAATTTTCAAAAAAATTAGGGACTGAATTACAATTACAATTAATAGAAAGTTCAGGGGCAGAATTATAATTTTTAAAAAACACAGGGACTGAATTGCAATTAATAGAAAGTTTAGGGGCAGAATTACAATTTTAAGAAAAATTAGGAACTTAATTACAATTAATAGAAAGTTCAGAGGCAAAACTGTAATTTTAGAAAAATTAGGGACTGGATTGCAATTAACAGAAAGTTAAGGAGCAGATTGCAATTTTCAAAAAACACAAGGGCTGAATTGCAATTAACAGAAAGTTCAGGAGCAGAGTTGCAATTTTTAAAAAACATAGGGACTGAATTACAATTAACAAAAAGTTCAGGAGTAGAATTGCAATTTTTAGAAAACACAGGGACTGAATTGTAATTAACAAAAACTCTAGGGGCTGAATTGTAATTTCTAAAAATTTCAGGGGACGAATAGCAATTACCAGAAACTCCGGGGCCTGAATTGCAATTTTTAGGAAAGAGGCTGAATTACAATTTTAGAAAAGTTTCAGGGCAGAATTATAATTACCGGAAAGGTAAGCCACGTGGCGGTTCTGCCGATGTGGTGCTGAGTTGGCGCTGACGTGGCAGATCATTCAAATGCATAGTAAGCGAGTCGACTCAGTGGACTCGCCGACTCAGCTCAAATATGCTTACAGGCGCTTGGAGCGCGTGGGTGGTGAGTGGGCGCGTGGGACCTTCTTCTTATGGCACGCGTGAAGCGTGTGGGTCGCGTGAAATAGACACCAGTGCGTGGGGAGCATGCAGGTCATGCAATTTCTTCTGGTGGCGCGTGAGGGCTTTTCCGACCTCCGATTTGTTCCGTTAGACTCGTATCGGTGATATCTCCCTCTAGTGGTCTCAAAACTTAAGTTTGAGCACTTTGAATTTCTGAGTAGTGAGTAAAAACACTCTGAACCAAGGCTCTGATACCAATTTGTTGTGCCGAAAATCCAGAAATTCAACAAACAAAATACCACAAACATAAATACACATAGATTTATGTGGTTCGACAATTGCCTATATCCACGGGAGGTAGAGGTTGCATTATCGGAGAAAAATGGTTACAAATACAAATTTTTCTCTCAAACTCTCACTCTCTCTGTCTCACTAAACTGTCACACTTTACAAATAAAATACAACAAGTATATATAGAGTGCAAGGAGGGAGACAATCCGAAAAATTTGGCACCCATTTTTCACAATTTCGGCGCCCAATTTTTTTTCTATCGTTCGGTGACTTTCGGTGTCATTAATGCCAATGTCTCATTCGAGCTATATATCTAACAATTTGAATGCTAGGGCATAAGGCTACCTTCGACTTCGACTAGAAGAAGATGAAATCGTTAGGCGCCATCATTCTACCCTTATCACGTTCAAAACCAAACCAAAAAGCAAAATGGCAACCCAAAAGAATTTGAAGTAGAACGTCAGTATCTCTAACCCTCCAGAGAAAAGGCAGAATATAGAAAAGAAGGTAATTGCCCTTACAGTTAGTTTGGCAAAACTCTTCCCCAAGAACAAAAATAGAGGAATATTTAAGCGGCCGTTTTCAACCAAACAACCTAATGAGTTACGAAACAAGTCAAGACACTACGTCTACCGCAAGGACTTTGGGCACAAAAGAAAAAATGATTGTCGACACTTAAGAAGTCACATGGAGACCTTAATTGCAATAGAAGAATTCAAAGGGATTGGGCATATTGATGTAATTGTGTTAAAGTTGATATTTTTATTTTATAAAAATAAAATATATTTGCATATTTATAAATTTAAAATATATAGTAATTATTTGTGTATTGTCGTTTTCTTGCCATACCTATGCGCTGTTTTAGTCCTGTACTTCAGAAACCATTTATTATCTGTCTATACAATGTTTGATAGTTAATTGATTAAAAAAAAAAAAAAAGGGTATTTTGATTTATCAGATAACCTCCTTCTAACTGACTTGATCTGGATAACAATTATAAAATTGTTAATTGTTGATTGCTTCTGATGTTCCTATTATCATTATTATTGTCGTTCAAATAGCTGATCGTGTGATATAGCAGCAAGAATCATCAAATCGTTAAAAACTTGAACATTGTTGAAGTTTGAGAAATCATTTAAATGACCCGGATCTTTCATTTTGAATGGTGAAGAAGTAAACTGACACTAAATACTGTGTTTGGGAGCACAGAATTTAAAATTTGATTAAATTTAGTTTAAATTTTGAACTAAAATGCTGATTTGATGGTCCCAAACATATGTATAGCAAGAAAACTGGGGATGAAGACACTAACCCAAAAGGCTCAAGCCGAAGAAAAGAACACCAGAGAGGCAAACTGAAGCCCAAGGATCAAGAAAAACAACCAGTAGGTTTGGCCCACAATCTAAGCAGTGATTGTGACAAAAAGAGAAAGAAAGAAAGAAAAGGTGATCAAGTAAAGCAAGGGGTTGGTTAAACTAGGCAATCAAGCACAAGCAACTCAGTCTCCTTCGGTCCTTCCAATCTACCACAAAGTCAAAAACACCGTGCAGTGGTGTATGTTTGAATGCTCTACTATTTGAATAGTCTATGTGTACCACATCTATTGGACCAAAAATAGCATTCATATAGCTGAGGTGGGACCCACGTTCAACCATTAAACCAATGGGGGATAGCTCTTGTCTTGACCATTCGTTTGATACTTGTCATCATTATATGTAAGGGTACACACAAAAATGTTTGAATTGAAATTGAAATAAAAAAAATTTGTAGCTGAATGGAACATAATCAAACTGATCACTAAGATTCTCATTGCAAATTTTAAGAACTATTAACTATGCTTTTAGTTTTGGTTGCTGATTTATTATAAGAGAAATACTAAAATTTATGAAATTATTTCATAAATTTCTATTATGAATAATGTGACTGGTGATAATATCATTGAGACTTTGTGTATGGGAGGAATCCCACCAATACTAACTCACCATTTAATTGCCAAATCATTAATAATAAAAATTCATGAAATAATTTCATGATGTATAACATTACTCTATATATATTTGGATTGTTATATTTTTGGTGAGTCTTTAGTTGCTATTTTACGTCAAAGAATAGTCATGCATGTGGTCTACCGTGAGGATACCGACCAACCAAAGCACTTTCTCTGTACTTGATATATATATATATATATATATATATATATATATATATATATATGTGTGTGGAAAAACTTGAAACCATAAACAAACAAGAAGTCATCTTTCATTTATGGCTTTCTTTTCTTCATAGAAAAATCTACTCAGTTTTCGTTGATAATAGAAGTGGAGATTCTTAATTATGTGGGGCAGAGATATTTGTGTATGATAGATGAGTAGTTGCCTCCAGGCATGCATGCATGCCGACTATGGTAATGGGTCATGCATGTTGCATGTGCTATCAAATGGAGTAGTTTTCAGGTGCTAGACCAGCCGGTTAATGGGTCAACTTACATTGTTGCCTAGCTTTTGTGTGGGGGGTACGAGAGTGATGAGTTATAAAAGAAAGAAGGAAATTGCAAAGGGTGAAATAGGTGAAGGGCCCCTAATGAATATATTTTATTCGTGAAATGCTTAAAAGTAATAGAGCCAACAAATTTAAAAAAAAAAAAAAGGTTGCTGAGAAGAAAGTGCAGAGAAGTTAGAGTGGTAGGTAAGTATTTTTAAAGTGCAAAGAAGTCGCGTGGAAGTGAAGCACTCCAGTCTTTCGTGTACGGGCCCGTCTTTGCTTGTTAGCCATTTTTCTTTTGGGCCCTGGCCCATCTTACTTGTCTTTATTTTTTGTTTTCTGGAAAACGTGTCCAACCAACGGTCATCACGGCCACATCACAAATGTCATACTCACGTCTTTTGGGACATCGTGAATTTGGAACTGAGACGTTCGAATTTATGTCTCATCCCCGAGAAACTTGGGACTTATACATTGAACCGCCTGTGCGAATTTATATATTTTTAATTTTGTACAGTTTTTTCTTCTTCTATAATTTTATTTTAATGGGAAATGAAGTAAACCCAGCTATTTTTTTATTATTTTTTTTATCATTCTCATGTATTTTTGAGCTTTGTAAAAATTGAAGCTAAGATGTTCTAGTTTACGGCTCTTATACACTAGGCCACCCGTGTGGGTTTATGTCATTTTTAATTTTGTACAATTTTTTCTTCTATAATATTTTTTTTTTAATTGAAAAATGAAGTATAGAGGTAGTATTTGCGGGTTTATATCCTTTCCAATTTTGTACAAATTTTTCTTCTTCTATAATTTTTTTTTAATAGAAAAATCAAGTATAGAGGTAGTATTTTATGTTGGTTTGTCAAAGCAAAATCTCAACCTTTTTTTTTTTTTTAGCAGAGAAGTACTCACACATACTTTGTCTACATTGGGCTCAAATCTCTTCCCTCTTTTTTGAAGGTGAAGAGGTTAGAGAGGTTGTTCGAGCTCGATTTGCTGACAAGTGTTGAATAGTGAATGGTTTGCTGACGAGCATTGAATAGTGGATGTCGTTATTTCTCTACATTTTGTATAAAAAAAAAAAAAAATCACAAGTAAACACTTAACTAAAAAGAACATATAGTAGTAAGAAGTGTTGAAATACTCTCAAGTGAGATTCCGAATGAGCTTAAATTTACATACTTTAATTTTTGTGATGAAAGATGAATATTTTATAACAAATTTTTTATTTTTTAATAATCAAACTACTACTCGTATTAGATAACTTTGATCAAGTGATGGAAAAAATCTCAAGAGAAGAGAATCCATCACCACGGATTCATACAAATAAATTTTCTAGTATTCTTATATTATTTTTCTTCTAATAACCAATACACTTCATCAATCTAATTTCAACTTGAAAAAATTAAGAAAAATATGGCATAAAAAAAACTTGATTATATATGAAAGAACAAATTTTTTTTTCTCAGTATGATGTACCTTTGTTAGGTACATAGAGGTAAATATTCTTCAAGTTACTGTTATTTAGCAAACACGAAGAATACTCTCACTTATTTTTGAAAATAAAAATTCAGAATAAAATAAATGTTGTCGGGAGGAAAAACTAAACAAGAATAAATAAACTTATCTGTATTTCAGTCATGGTGACTTCAACACTCTTTTAAGAATGATGTTTACGCTAATATATCAACAGAAAAATAACACATAAAAATAAAACTTTTCATTGAATAGAGAAAATGAATACAAGAAACTTTTTCCTACTACACCTTTTTTTTATTCTCTACAAATTTATAACTCATTTTCAACTCCTAAGATCTCCTATATTTATAGAGTTAAAAAAGGAAAATTTTAGGAGGGAAAAGAAAATTTAAAATACAAAGTCTCCACCAACTTCTTTTCTTCAGGGATCCCAAATATTCTTCTCAAATCTTCAGTTTGAATTTTCAAGGTGATGTGGCAAAGGCTCATTTGTTGGAGATTAACTCCACCAATACAGATACAAAAATCACCGATGGATCCCCCAAAAGAATACCAACTATAGTCTTGAGGAATATCTTCACTGTCTTCCACACAATCTTATAACCTTTCCCACCTTGTTTCTTCGAATTAGCTAAGAGTTGTAGATCCATCTTCTCTAATGCCATGGAGTCAATGTTATCGATAACCCCTTTCTTCCATGCCTCATGCACCATTTCAGTCACACAGTACACATGAAACTGATACTTCTTACAATCAGAATTGTAAGACCAGCCCGGAATGCCATTTTTATGCTCTTTCTTGTTGCACCACATACATTTCGATAACACCTTATTATGAAGCTCGAAATTCACACCATCGATGCATAGTTTAGTTTCGAGGTTGGAACAACAAGGGTGCAAGTTCCATCCTTTGGTTTCGCTGTGGTAGAAAGAGCCGCATATGGTCCTCCCACAGGCAATGCAGCATCTTGTTGGCTTTTCGCTAGGAAGTTGATCATGGAATTCGAGGGTAGACCCTTTGAGAAATTCATGTGAAATTTCGGGTTTAGGAAACCTGCATTCCTTATGGAGCTCATAGTCACAGAGTTTGCATCTGTGTCTAGGTCCAAAGCCTTCCTCTTTGCATCCATTGCAGGTGAACCGTTTGTCATAGTTTTTCGACTCAAAGACATGCTCGTGGAATGAGTGGCTAGTTTGATTTTTCGTAGCAGTAGTGATCATGACCAGACCATCGTGATGATCAACAATCCTTTTCCTGAAATCAAGAGCACAGAAAAGAAGAGTTGAGTCAATAATTATATCACTTTAAGTGTATAATTTTCAGGAGCATGTCACCCTGTAGGTAGGGGCGGAGCTAGAAAATTTAGTTTGGGGGGGCCAAATTTACATTATGTACTTAAAAATTGAAAATATTAGCAACCAATTGTAATATAATTTTTTTAAATTTTAGTTATAGTATTATATATCTTGAGAAATTTGTTTAGGAAAAAAATTTTCAAAATTGAAAAAATTACAATTTAGATAATTAGACGGAAAATTGATGTGAGAAAGAAAAAAATTGAGAAGATAATACGATAAGTTACAACTAAAAAGTGAAGAGGTAAAGAAAAAAAAATAGTGAACCAATTTTCCTTTATCAATTAATTGTTTCAATTTTTCAAAAAATAATTTTTAGAAAAAGATTTTGAGTAATTTGATTCTACTTCGCTAAACAAAATCTTACAAGTTTTAACAAAACAAGATTATTTTTTTAGTGAGTTATACATAAATTAGTCATAGAACTTGTTATTTATTAGTAAATGACTATTAAAAGTTTTAGTATATACGATCATTGTTGTGGTTTACAATCTCACAACACTTGTTTTTCCTCCTTTCAATTTGTCATTTAGCAAATGAAGATTGATATATAATTCTAGATGTTTTTCTTGTAAACATCAATTTAAAAAAATATTTGATAAGAAAGGTTCATGCATTTTTATTGAATATGAGGGGACATTTGTGTATTTCTCTTTTGAATTAATATAATAGATATAATACATGTGTATATGTAATTGAAATAACGATTTGTTGTGATAAGGATTACAATTTTAATAAACTTAAATTTTTATTTCACAATATTTGGACGTTCAAAAGTATGGTTATAAGGTCTAAGTTTAATTTTTTTATATATTTTTTAAGGGGACACAAGATAAAGTTATTTTCAAATTCTCTATTTGGGGTCAATATATAAGTGTTTTGAAAAGATTAGGGAGGGCCAAATTAAAATTTTTAATAAATCTTATGATATTATTTAAAATTAATTATTTTTTTAGGGGTATAATAAAAAAATTTTAAAAATTGGGGGGGCCAAATTAAAATTTTTAATAAATCTTAGGATATTATTTAAAATTAATTATTTTTTTTAGGGGTATAATAAAAATTTTTAAAAAAATTGGGGGGGCCATGGCCCCCCCTGGCTCCGCCCCTGCCTGTAGGAAAATTAACAAAATTTGTGCAGATAATATATAGGGTTAAGTGCACTGACACTCTTTGAGATTTGCCTCAAATACACTCATGTACAAAATTTGCTTAAATCTATACTCACACCCCTAAACAAAATTACATCAGTAATTTGTATGAAAAATTACAATTTTACCCATCAATATAATAACTATATTATATTTAAAAAATCTATTAAAATGAAATGATTAAATTAACCCTTCAACCGATATATTACTATATTAGTGTCCCCTGAATTCAGTGAAAGGCAACAAAATTCTTTGAATTCTTTTATTTTGTTTTTTAGTTATAAAAAAGAATTGTGAAATAAATAAAAGAATCGGAATCTAATGTGTTTTGGTGATTCAATTTAGCAAATAATTTATTTTATTTCTCTATTATGTGTATGACCCAATATTAGTTGTCACTGAAAAATAAAATTCAATGTGAGGAAAATTCAAACTTTGAGGCTAAAATATATTTTATTATTAATCGTGGATGATTTTTTTTTTTTTCAGTACTTACTTTTTAATTTTATCAGTGCCATCACTACTTTTTTTTTTAATTTTTGAAACAAATGTATGCATACTTTCTAATAAAAAGAAAAATGCAAAATATCCTCTTTTAACTTTCTCATATTTGCAAATAAACTCCTGTACTCTTATAACACTCTTCGTATAGGTCTCCTCTGTTGTCATCTCTCTATTATTGCCGAGACACCACTGTCACCACCAAAGTCATGCTATCATTGCTAATTTTCATGTGCACTGTCATAACAAACGGTGAAAGAGAAAAAAAAAAAAAAAGGATGAAGAATTAAGAGAGAGAAGTACATAAAATAAAGAAAAGAGAGGGGGTTAGATGTGGAGAGACAGATTCGGGAAAGAGAGAGATGGAGGAAGAGAGAGAAAAAGAGACAAAGTGAGGAGAGAGAGAGAAAGTAAGCTTTGAAGGTGAGAGATGAGGGAGAAAAGCAACAAGGTAATAAGGGTAGTTTTGTCAACTGAAAAAGAAAAGTTAGGAGCAATATGGTATTTTAACATGAAAAGTAAGGTTAAAAATGTCTTTTCAGTTAATGAAAAGTAAAACAGACATTTCAAATAATTTTTTGACCGATGGATTTTAATTGGGAGTTGTGTGCATTTAAACTCCAAAACTCAGGGATGTGAGTGTAAGTTTAAACAAACTTTATATATGAGTGTGTTTAGGGCAAATCTCAGAAGGTGTAATATATACAGATGAGCTTCTTTGCAATGATATGTTCCAGTTTTCAATATAAAAAAATAGTGAAACTAAAAACCAAAAAATCTTACAATTTGGAGTCATGAACTCCTTCAACAGCCACTGCTTTTGCTGGTACAATTTGCATGTTCTGCAGCGTGTTGTTCTTAGCCCAAAGCTCCACTATCTTCCCATGCTTTTGGAATATTGCAGCTATGAGTGCTTGTGGGTCTGCGGTACCTGAGATGGTCACCTTCCTTTCATTTTCATCAATTTCACTAAAATGCTCAACTCCAGGATATTTCTTCAGCACTTTCCTAACATTTTTCTTACATCCTTCGCATGTGCAGTGCAGTTTGAGAGCAAAAGCCTTAGCAGCAACCATAGACGAGTCCATCGCAAATCTGAGTATGATCATATATGGGTTTGTATTAATTTGTTGACAAAAAATTTAAAAGAGAAATTGTGTTTTGTGTGGATAACTATATGTATATATTGGATGCATGTGTTGCGACCCATTCATTGACTATTTTTGTCAATGAATTATCATCTGGGTTCTAGAAGCCATGACTTTCTATTAGCATCAGTAGCCAGTGAGGTTTGCCTTGACCTTTTATATGGTTTTCTTATGAACAGTAGCTTTAATATTCTTTCGTGCTTATTCATTGTAAACATTTATAGTTTCATTCTGTGAAGTTTGAATATTCATTTATTTCTTAACTTCCCTTTTGTTAAAATTTAAATTTTGGAAGAAGTATATGTGGACACCAATATAGTTATTGCTGTCACTCACATGGACTCAGCCCCACATGGTTCGCCCATCTATCTCAACCACATACCATTAAACCGCTTTCAAAACACACTTGAAAAGCCCAACTGCTTATCGTACCCTACTGTGTACAGAAGAGCTTATCCAACCTATTTGATGCAAATCTTTTGTCTGTGACCATTTATACTGTACAGGAAGAAAAAAAATCTTTCATCTGGAACCAAATAATATCACATGTAAACAATCGAAGGGGTTTATTGCTTTACTTCGTTTCGTGAACTTGGTATCCTCCATTTATGATCTTTCTATCGTCTGTCATCTTTGATGATGAAGGTGACTATCATTTCACGCAGCGGTAAAGAATTCATCAAGGGTGGCCTTGAGCTCAATGATTCAGTATGTTCTTCCCCTTTCACCATTTAGTTTCTAATTTTGTGTTTTACTTGGCCAGATTAGTCAACATTTATATGTTTCGATGCAACAACAAGATCTTATTTGTAACAAGTAGATTTTTATTCATGAAATGGGTTGGATTGTCCTATTTTTTTGAAAGAAATGAACAACTTTTGCTTTTACTCAGAAAATTTTTGAAGTAAAAAAAAAAAAAAAGGTTCAGGCACATTTGTTTCAAAAGCCTCTATTTTGTTAGTTATTATGTATACATTGGCTTGGGCCACCTCATGCAAAAGCATTGGACAAAGAATGCTGACGCACCACCGACTTATAGAAACTTCTGCTGAATCCTTTCAAACACAGATCTTGGAAAATTTCTAGTTATGGATCTGAATAGAGTGGAATGAAAAAAGTTTTTGTTCTAGTTGATCCCAATAGTTGGAATTTCTTGTTGAGTTGGGTTTTTGTGGATTTTTTAAGAAGGAAGAGATGATAATTCTGTCAGGAAGAACCCGAAATAGATGAACATGGTCAAAGCAATAGAGTGAAGTTGTGATTTTCACGTTACTTTTTATCTCTATTGATTGTGTTAATATGACATGGAGTAAGCTGTTCAAAATATATATTCTGATGGGAAATATAACAAGACGTGTCCACTGTTCTTACATGTTGTTTAAAAAAAGCTGGTATGATTGTTATCAGTTGGATAACTTAAACTGAAGGAAAAGAAGTAAATTGCTCTATTTTCCCTGGCCAAGGACATAACTTCTTGTGATCATGCAATGATTCTCAAATGAGCAATGTTATACGTTATGAAAATATTTCATGAATTTTTATCTTGAAAGATGTGGCAATTAAATGGTGAGTTAGTATTGGTGGAATTCCCCCCATACATGGAATGTCAATGAGAAATGCTAAACGTCACAATTTTATTTCACGAATTTCAACTTGAATCTATGTGACAGGTGGTAATACCATAAGGACTCCGTGTATGGAGGGAATCCTACCAATAATAACTTACCATTTAATTTTATCTCCTAAAATAATGGATTATATCACCTGCCACATAGATTCGAGTTAAAATTCGTGATATTTATTCGAGACGTGTAGCATTGCTCAATGTCAATGGTATTACCACTTGTCACATCATTCATGAAGGCAATTCATGATAAAATTTCATGACGTTTAGCATTTCCCTTCTCAAATCTTGCATGATTCAAGATTCTACAGCATGCCACAGTAGGAAGGACAACTTTTCAACTTTATCTAGGATAAAGTGAAAAAAAAATTCTAGCTATACATATAATGTGCAAATACCTCCTGATGTTTAATTAACCCTCTACAATTTTTAAGTTGTTCAAATAGGGCAAATGGTCACTTTGCTAATACCGAAATTAGGAAATGATAAAAATACTCCTCCAGTATAATAAAAAAAGGTAAAGTGCAAAAAATCTCTCCATGTACAAATTGTGCAAATACCCCCGACATTTAATTAACCCCCTACATTTTTAAAATTGTGCAAATAAGGACATTTTATCAATTTAACAATTAAAATATCTAAAATACCCTTACAACAAAATAGAAATAAAAAAAAAACCAATGAAGATATATACTTTCCGGGCCCTTCCGACACAATTTGCACTTTACCCTTTTGCCTATTGTGTGAACTCTTTCTTGCTTTGATTAAATCATGATTTTAAGAATGAAAAAGATTCTTGTTTGAGCTTTATGTTGGCTTTGAAGCTGTAAGTGATGGTTGGAACAGAATCTTCTTGCTGCACATATTGGGAATATTGATTTGATTGTTAGATCTACTGAACACCAAATCAGACCATGGAGTTCACACGAGTATCATTTATATTTCATATGATTTCAAGAACCTGGTATACATATTTTATATCAACAGCCAAAAAATACTATCCTTCTAGACAACGACTGACCCTCCTTCTCCAACCTGGATCAAAGGAGAAGCCCACTGTCCTTCACAAGAAGAAAAGTGTCGGAAGATTATTGCAATGGAAAGTCGGACAAGTTAAATGTGATGTTTAAGGACCTGGGTCCACAAGTTTCCCACCGCACATTTTTCTTCTGGGGGTATTTGGGTCCGCTGCCGGATTATCTATTCTATCTTCTACTATTTCCCTTTGTACAATTACTTTGGCTATAAAGGGGAGCGTGCCATCCAGGGAAGACGATGGGTCGATTATGGGACAGGAATTTTCATCCCCATTTTCATAATTGTTTGATTTTGAAAACTTTATAACAGTTCTATAATCGGTTATAAATTCTCTCCTTCATCTCATCCTCACCCCATAACAGACAGAACTCAACCCTGCCCCAAACCGTCCTGTCCCATAACCGACAGAACTCACCCCGCCCCAAACCGTCCTGCCCCATAAGCTATTAAAATTAAAATATTTTAAAAATTAAACTTTTTTGAAAGTTCCAACAAAATCATATAAAACTAACCATACATTCCTCTAACATAAAACTAACATTAAATATCATGGCAAGAACAAGAAAAGAATCACAATCATATCATCGTAAACTAAAAAAGAGAAGTGAGATTAGGGCTAGGATTTTCTATTTAAGTATATATATACACATAAGTAATATAATATAATAAATATATTAAGTTTAGTATAATCGGGACGGGTTTTAAATGGGGCTGGGCAACCTTGCCCCGTCTCCGCCCCGAAATTGACCGAGTTTTAACTAACAAAATTCATTCTCGTTCCATTAACATAAACGATTCCCCAAATCCGTTTTAAAAGGATTGGGACGAAGCGGGTCCCAGCCGCCGGATTGGAAATTTTTGTCATCCCTAGTGTAATCCACCCGGTTTATCTTTTTTAAATGTATCATGGAAACATTCTCTGGGAGGTGGTTGTACAATTCTTTTTCTTCAATATACTTACTCACCTTATGAAAAAAAAAAACAATAATAAAGGAAATTAAACAGCAAAATAAATGTTAATAATTCAAATATACCTGCTGTTGTGGGCAATAACTTCCAAAATCTGGTGGCGCCTCTTTAAAACTGTAGTAGTACAAGAAAGAAAGAGGATGATTATTTTGATACTAGTAATGAAATATTGAAAGAATATGGCAAGACCATAGGCCACTTCTCTATTTATACACAGAATTATATAATTTTCTGAATCTTCGTGGGAATTCCAAGGAAACGTGATGAAAGTATAGGTGTCCAATTGTGAGGAAACTGAAACACTTTCTGTGTTACTTCCTAGCTATATATGTGGAATTTTACAAATTACAAACCGTAAACAACTCTTTCATTCTTTTACAGTCTTCTTAGAAAAACTCTCCTGTGTCTCATAGCTCTTGGATGGAATCAAAACCGTGAACTGACTGAAGCATATGTCCCACTACAACTGGACTTTATATTATATATATATATATAGAGGCAATGACTATACTTAATAATGTAGACGAATAAAATCAAAACATATATAAAGGAAAGCCAACAAAGGAAATATTTATATGTTTTTTCTTTTTAATTACTTCAATTAAAGGATCGAGTTGAAATTTGATGCATAACCTGATAGATAAAAATTAAATGCGGAAGAAGATCGAACATACCTCCAGCCATAGTTTTAATTTGATGATACCTTCAGAAACACGCAAATGCAAGTGAGTGGTAGTCCTTCTAGATGCTAGGATGGCAGTACAGCAATACGGGAGTATTTCCAAATGCAAATAGGGTGACAATACGGCAGTACAGTAGTGTTACTGAAAACCTTCAACTTCAATATGCGATGTTGATGATAATATTGAACTTCAATATCCAGACCCAGACCCTGATGATAGTGTTGAATTTCAAACAGACTATGATTATAATATTGCAATATTTCTTGAAGCCTTCTAACCTCTCCAACCTGTATGTCTCAAAAGTGATGGAACACAGGCTCTCTGAAAACCATACGAGACTTTGATTGTTGTGAGATTAGGGACCCCAATATCTTCATTCACTGTATATACCTCTCCCATCAAGAGGCAGTTAACCAGAGAAAAGGGAACGGTTAATAAACCACCCATTAACACCATATAGCGTCTGTGGAGAAAGTTACGGTAACTGGATAGTTAAGAAACCACCCATAACACCATACAACGGTAACTGATGTGGCACATGGGCCACTAACAAAATAAAAAACCGTCTAACATTCTCCCACTTGGCACATGGGCCACATATTTCTTGCTAGAAGACACTTTCTCCCACTTGGCCCACATCAAAATAAACTTAATGGGTGTTTAAACTTCTTATATATATGGCCATAAATAACCCTTTTATTTGGTTAACATCACTATTCTCAATTAAGAGTAGTCAACGCACGAATCATGGCGGAAAATACTTTATATACAAGTATCCCCTTCCATGTATTACAATGTCATTTTCTATCTCTTAATGAGTGCTTTATACAGCATGTAATCCTTATGAATGAGATACCAAATGCTCATTCGGGTCCAACATAATGTCCAAAAGGACCATCTGTCATTCTCAAACTTTATGTATACTACCAAATGAAGACAGAAAATTATAAATTAATTAAGTGCTGCAATACACAATAGTTCAAAGATGACCAAATGCACATAACAATCAATAACACTTCATCTAAAAGAGACTAGACAGTCCCATATGCATTACATGATCTTTACACAACTTAAGTGGTAATGCTTTCGTCATAGGATCTGCTATCATCATCTCAGTGTTGATGTGCTCAATTATCACCACCTTATTATGAACACGTTCTCTGACAGCGAAGTACTTTATATCGATGTGTTTACTTCGACTGCCACTTTTATTATTCTTAGAAAAGAATACTGCAGCAGAATTGTCACAGAAAATCCTCATTGGCCTAGAAATAGAGTCAATAACTCTAAGCCCTGTAATGAAATTCCGTAACCATATAGCCTGTGATGTTGCCTCAAAACACGCTACAAACTCTGCCTCCATAGTTGAAGAAGCAGTTAAAGACTGCTTTGTGCTTCTCCAAGATATTGCTCCTCCCGCTAGAAGGAACACATAACCTGATGTTGACTTTCTAGAGTCAACACAACCAGCAAAGTCTGAATCTGAATAACCAATCACCTCCAAATGATCAGATCGTCTATAGGTAAGCATGTACTCCTTAGTTCCTTGAAGATAACGTAACACTTTCTTTACAGCTCTCCAATGATCCATGCCTGGATTACTTTGATATCTACCTAACATGCCAACTGCAAATGCTATGTCTGGTCTAGTACAGACTTGGGCATACATCAAACTTCCAACTGCAGAGGCATAAGGAATGTTTTTCATCTGTTCCCTTTCTAGATCATTTCTTGGACATTGATTTAGACTGAATTTGTCACCTTTGACAATAGGTGCTACACCCGATGCACAATTTTGCATTCTAAATCTCTCCAATACTTTGTTTATGTAGGCTTTCTGAGACAATCCTAATGTCCCTTGAGATCTGTCTCTATGAATCTCTATGCCAATGACATAAGAGGCTTCACCCATATCCTTCATATCAAAGTTTTGAGAGAGAAACATTTTTGTTTCTTGTAGCAAACCTAAGTCATTACTGGAAAGTAGAATGTCATCCACATATAAGACTAAAAAAAATGAATTTGCTCCCACTGATCTTGAGGTATATACAATGATCAACCGCATTCTCTTCAAATCCAAAAGAAGATATCACATTGTGAAACTTTATATACCATTGACGGGAAGCCTGTTTTAGTCCATATATGGATTTCTTTAGTCTACAAACCAAGTGACTTTCCTTATCTAAACCAAATCCTTCAGGTTGAGTCATGTAAACCTCTTCCTCTAAATCTCCATTGAGAAATGCCGTTTTCACATCCATTTGATGTAGCTCTAAATCAAAATGAGCTACTAATGCCATGATTATTCTAAATGAGTCCTTCTTTGAAACTGGAGAGAAGGTTTCATGGTAATCTATGCCTTCCTTTTGAGTAAATCCTTTGGCTACAAGTCTAGCTTTATATCTTTCTATATTACCATTTGAGTCCTTTTTGGTCTTATAGACCCATTTACAGCCAATGGCTTTGACTCCTTTAGGTAATTTAACAAGATCCCAAACTTCATTACTAGCCATAGAATTCATCTCATCTTTCATAGCATCATACCAAAATGTAGATTTATCGCCACTCATGGCTTGTGAAAACGTAATTGGATCATTCTCAATATCAATGTCATAGTCAGATTCTTGTAAGTACACCAAATAATCTGAAGAAATTGCAATTTTTCTTTCTCTAGAGGATCTTCTTAATGGGATATCAATAGTCTCATTTTGAGATTGTTGAATATCACCCTCTATGGCAATCAGTTCTTCATTGAGTGGCAAGGTTTGAATTGGTTGTTCTTCCTCAATGATATTTTGTGGAACATCTTGAAAAACAACAAACTCAGATGTAATTGCAGGTGTAGGTACTGGATCCTGCATTTCCTCAAAGGTTAAACTTTGAGTTTGTGCACTCCCACTAATGCTGCCATCCTCAAGAAATTTTGCATTTCTTGCTTCAACTGTTTTCATATTATGGGTAGGACAATAAAACTTATATCCCTTGGATCGATCTGCATAGCCAATGAAAAAACCACTAACTGTTCTTGGATCCAATTTTCTCTCTTGTGGATTATACAGTCTGACCTCAACTAGACAACCCCAAATGTGTACATGCCTTAAACTTGGTTTCCAACCATTCCACAACTGAAAAGGAGTTTTAGGAACTGCTTTAGTGGGAACCCTATTTAAGATGTATACAGCAGTTTTTAAGGTTTCACTCCACAAGAATAATGGGAGATTGGAGTTGCTAAGCATACTTCTTACCATATCCATTAAAGTACGATTCCTTCTTTCAGCTACACCGTTCTGATATGGTGAGCCAGGCATCGTATACTGTGCAACAATTCCATGTTCCTCAAGGAATTTTGCAAATGGACCTGGCTTTTGTCCTGTTCCCGTGTACCTGCCATAGTACTCCCCACCTCTATCTGATCTCACAATCTTAATTACTTTATCTGTTTGTTTCTCTACTTCCACCTTATAGGCCTTAAAAGCATTTAATGCTTCAGCCTTCTCAAATAGAAGATAGAGATACATATATCGTGTGTGATCATCAATAAAGGTGATGAAGTATTTCTGACCATTTAGACATGGTGTAGGAAAAGGTCCACAAATATCAGTATGTATGATTTCTAAAGTGTTAGAACTCCTCCTGGCACCCTTCTTGGTTTTGTTGGTCTGTTTGCCCTTAATACAGTCCACACAAGTACCAAAGTCAGAGAAATCAAGAGTCTGGAGGACCCCTTCATTCACTAACCTCTTAAGTCTCTCTATGGAGATATGTCCCAATCTCCTATGCCACAACATAGAGGATGTTTCATTCATAATACTCCTCTTTATGCCAATACTTTCGGTTGTAGTAAAAAGATTAAAATCACAAACTGGATCTAGACATAGTTTATACAAACCACCATCTAGAAGACCAGTACCAACAACAACAGAGTTTTGAAACAAGGTTACAGAACGGTCACAAAAACTGAAAGAAAAACCCAAAGGTTCAAGTCTGGAAACAGAAATTAAGTTTTTAGAAAATGATGGAATATAAAAGGTCTTTTCCAAATTTAAAACAAAGCCAGTTTGTAAAACAAGTCTAAAGGTTCCAACAGCTTCCACATGTGAACGCATCTGGTTTCCTGAATAGATGCAACATTCACTTCCCATCGGATTCCTTTGGTTTAGAAAACCCTGCATAGTATTGGCAACATGGATTGTAGAACCAGAATCAATCCACCAAGTATTATTACTAACACAAACCATATTAGATTCATAACATACTAATGAGATGAGATTACCTTTCTTTTCAAGCCAAGCTTGAAACTTCTTGCATTCTCTTTTAAAATGTCCTGTCTTTTTGCAGAAAAAGCACCTGATGGGGTCTTTATTGCCAGATTTGATAACTGACAGCTTTTTATTCTTCTCATTGTTAGAAGAACTCTCCCCTTTATGCCAATTCTTCCCTTTTCCTTTTCCATGAGAGACTAGATGGACACTTTCTAGACCCTCCTGCTTCAACCTCCCTTCCTCTTGAACACACATGATCAGTAACTCATTAATTGACCATTTATCTTTATGTGTGTTATAAGAAATCTTAAATGGTCCAAATTGATGTGGAAGAGAGTTGAGTATGAAATGGACAAGAAAGGACTCTGTAATCTCAATCTCAAGAGACTTTAGTTGTGCTGCAATGTCTCTCATTCCCATAATGTGCTCACGCACTCCTGAAGTACCATTGTATTTCATGGATGACAATTCTTTCATTAGGGTACTAGCCAGAGCCTTATCGGAACTTGCAAATTGCTCCTCAATAAATTGAAGGTATTCCTTCACTTTAGTACTGTCTGGAATGGATCCCCGAATACTTTTTCCCATATGAGACTTAATAAGCATCAAACTCAAGCGGTTGGATCGCTCCCACCGTTCATATGATGCTTTCTCACCTGGCGTACTAGTTTCAGTGGGAATAGGAGGTTCTTCCACACGGATAGCCAAATCAAGATCCATGCACCCTAACGTAAGGAGAATTTTCTCCTTCCAATCTTTATAATTGTCACCATTCAGAAACGAAATATGTGATGATTCCTTCGATAAATAGGTAGATGATATAGCTGCAAAAATTAATAAAGCATGCTTACTAACGTGTAATGAAAACAATAATATTTTGGAAATTCAACCCACGTTAAATGTTCCAGAAACAAATCATTGCATCATTGTAACCATCCTGTGGGTAAAAGCTACAACATACTATTGATTTGTAAAATATCCTTTATAACAGAATTATTAAATTTAAGATATTGAAATAGAAAACTCTATACCTGTGGGCATTTAGAATATTTCTAAAACAATATCTCTTCCATATATAATTCTATTGAAATTAACCTCATATATGTGACCTCCCTGTGGGGCCAAGTCACTGTTCCAATGGTTAATTTTAAACTTTAATGTCATTTACATTTTTCAAGATTCACGATACTTTGGCTACTCTAGAATCAGGCAAAATGTATTAACTTTATAATGACAGTATTAACATGCACTAAAACATTACCCATATATATATATATATATATATATATATATACAACATATAACATCTATGGTATTACAGACAGTGAGCGTGTACAATTACTTTACTACAATATCATACATATTTTAGAGAGATCATGAATATCTATTCTAGAAAATCATATTATTGTCATGTAGAATCAATAAACACATATAATATATTTTGGCATGTTAATAATATGACTTTAAATCATGTAAAGAACATCAGAAACTTCATACGCTTTTCACATTTTAGGCATATTTATAACATCATATCAATTCAAATCAAAAACCAAACTGGAGTATTTTAAGGCTCTGATACCAAATGATAGATAAAAATTAAATGCGGAAGAAGATCGAACATACCTCCAGCCATAGTTTTAATTTGATGATACCTTCAGAAACACGCAAATGCAAGTGAGTGGTAGTCCTTCTAGATGCTAGGATGGCAGTACAGCAATACGGGAGTATTTCCAAATGCAAATAGGATGACAATACGGCAGTACAGTAGTGTTACTGAAAACCTTCAACTTCAATATGCGATGTTGATGATAATATTGAACTTCAATATCCAGACCCAGACCCTGATGATAGTGTTGAATTTCAAACAGACTATGATTATAATATTGCAATATTTCTTGAAGCCTTCTAACCTCTCCAACCTATATGTCTCAAAAGTGATGGAACACAGGCTCTCTGAAAACCATACGAGACTTTGATTGTTGTGAGATTAGGGACCCCAATATCTTCATTCACTGTATATACCTCTCCCATCAAGAGGCAGTTAACCAGAGAAAAGGGAACGGTTAATAAACCACCCATTAACACCATATAGCGTCTGTGGAGAAAGTTACGGTAACTGGATAGTTAAGAAACCACCCATAACACCATACAACGGTAACTGATGTGGCACATGGGCCACTAACAAAATAAAAAATCGTCTAACATAACCAAGAAATTAAAGTTGATGATATTAATTTCTGCATATATACATATATCTAGGCCAGCTTCTAGTATTTTGTATTGATCTTCACATCATATATGCCAGGTTATATTATATATATATAAATATATATATATATATATATATATATGGGTTGTTATATTTTTGGCGAGTCCTTGCTATTTACGTCAAAGAATAGTCATGCACCCACCACCCAAAGCACTTTCTCTGTACTCAATATGTGTGTGTGGTGGGGAACTTGAAACCATAAACAAACAAGAAGTCATCTTTCATTTATGGCTTCCTTTGCTTCATAGAAAAATCTGGCTTTCTTTTCTTCGTAGAAAAATCTACTCGTTTTCGTTGATAATAGAAGTGGAGCTTTTTAATTATGTGGGGCATAGATATTTGTGTATGGTAGCGTGGCCTGGCTGGTTGAGCTGCTTGTCTTCACTTGGAAGGCGCCCGGAAGTTAACTGACTCCCTCCCCTCTTTCCAACTCGATCACTCTTTTAATTTCCCAGAAAAAATAAATAAATAAAGTGTGGAAAGGAAGGAAGAAATTGCAAATGGTGAAATGGGTTAAGGGGCCCTAAATACTTCAAAACAATGAGAAATTAATATTGGGACTCCCCTTTCTAATTTTGTACACTTTTTCCTTCTATAATTTGTTATTTTTTAACATGGAGATTCCAGGGAAACATGATGGAGAGTATAGGTGGCCAACTCTGAGGAAACTAAAACACTTTCTGTATTGTTAAAATAATAAAAGAGAGAATAAGAGAAATCTCTATTATTTCAGAACAATTATACAATGTATTGTTAAAATAAGAGAAGAGAGAATAAAAGAAATCTCTATAATTTCAGTATATTATCTCACAATTATACAATGCACATAAGGTCTATTTATAGGCATACAGTCTTGGAGGCCAAGTTTACTTAATAGATAAGAAACCTAATCGTAAATGAATTAGGAGTCCAAGATGGATTAGGAAAATATATACAATATAGAATATATATAATAAATATACACTAACATCCCCCGCAAACTCAAGGTGGAAAAGTGCAGACCAACTTGAGTTTGGAAATTAAATCTTGAAAACGTCCCAATGAATGTGTTTTGGTGAAGATATCAACAGTCTGAGAAGTAGAACTAACAGAAACTAATCGAAGAGTACCCTGACGCAGATGATGGCACACAAAATGATAATCAAGCTCAATGTGTTTGGTGCGTTCATGAAAAACATCATTATGAGCAATCTGGATGGCACTGTAATTGTCACAATGAAGAGTTGTGGCAGAAGAATGTGTAATACCCATGTCTTCTAACGACCAACGTAAGAAGTTCAGATGTGGTGTCAGAAAGCGCTCAGTATTCAGCCTCGGTACTAGATCGTGCAGCAACGGTTTGCTTTTTGCTATGCCAGGACATAAGGGAATCTCCTAAAAAGAAGCAATAGCCAATGACAGAACGATGATCAATTAGGTCTCCAACCCAATCAGCATCAGAATAAGAATGAAGCTCGAGGGAAGAGTGAGCTGAGAAGTGAAGACCATGAAATAAAGTGCCATTGATATAACAAAGAATGTGAAGTACAGCAGAAAAATGAGAATAACGAGGAGCAGACATAAATTGACTAACTAAGTGAATAGTATAGGCAATATTAGGGCGCATAATTGTAAGATAGACCAAACTGCCAACTAGCTGGCGATAAAGAGCAGCATCACGAAACGCTATGCCATCTAGCGGAGTAAGACGAATATTAGATTCCAAAGGAGTAGATACAATCTAACTATCAGTCAGACCGGCACGAGATAAGAGATCAGAAGCATACTTTGCCTGGGAGAGATAGTAACCATCAGAAGTAGAGGACACTTTAAGACCTATAAAATAACTGAGAGGTCCAAGATCTTTCATCTCAAAATGTTGGCTAAGAAACTACTTAAGATCTAAGATTTCGGAGAGATCATCACCTGTGATAATTATGTCATCCACATAAAGTAAGAGAAGACAAATCCCTTTATCAGACTTACGAATGAAAAGAGTAGAGTCATGTGGGCTTGAGGTGAACCCAAAATACCCAATTGCATTACTAAATTTTGTAAACCAAGCTCGAGGTGCCTATTTGAGACCATACAGAGCACGACGAATTTTGCAAACTTGATGTGAAGAATGAGGAAAACCAAGGGGAGGTTGCATGTAAACTTCCTCTTGTAAATCCTCATTGAGAAATGTATTTTTGACGTCCATCTGGAAAAGCCCCCATTTATGAACAACACCAATCGCTAGTAAACTTCGTACAGTAGTAAGACGAGCAACAGGAGCAAATGTCTCCTCAATCATAATTAATACTGTACTATTGTGTAAATCCTTTTGCGACAAGACGATCCTTATAGCGCTCAACAGACCCATCAGAACAAGTTTTGATCTTGTACACCCATTTACACCCCACAACTGTCTTGCCACGAAGTAGATCAACCAAATCCTAAGTATGAGTTTTCTCCAAAGCCTGTAGTTTTTCTGTCATAGCGTGCTGCCAATGAGGGTTAGACTGAGCCTCTCTGTAAGTTTGAGGCTCATGTAAAGAAATAATAGCAGAGAAATAATAAAAATCTTGAAGACGAATAGAAGGTTATCTTACCCGAGTAGAATGTCGAAAAAGATGATCCAGAGAGGAAGAAGTGGCAGATTCAGAAGTGTCAAGAAACGATGAAAAAATCTCAATTTGGGATGTGATAGGACTCGTAGGCAAAACAGATTCAGGAAGAAAATACGAAAGGTTGTCAGAAGATGACTCACCAGATGTACCTGCAATAGAGTCACTAGGAAACAACTCAATAAAAGGGTCAGTAAAAAATGAAATACTATGAGCAACAGAGAGATGAAATGGAGATAAAGAAGAGAACATTGTGTGTCCCCAAAAGACAACATGACGAGATATCCAAAAGTGATTGGAAAAAGGATCCCAACAACGATACCTTTTATGTTCTATTCCATACCCAAGAAAATAACATAATCGTGAACGGGATTCCAATTTTATATGCTCATGTGGTTGAAATAAGACAAAACACACACACCCAAATACTTTAAAAAGAGAATAGTTAGGAGAAGTATCATATAAACATTCATAAGGAGACTGATGATGAATAATTGCAGAAAGAACACGATTGATTGTGTAAATGATAGTAAGGCAGCTTCCCCCCAAAAATGTTCTGGGCAAGAAGCGGAAATGAGCATGGCATGAATAGAATCTAACACATGTCTATGTTTACATTCAGCACACCCATTTTGTTGGGAGTCCCTGGGCATAATCGTTGAACAATTGTACTATATTACTGAAGAGATTTTTGAAGAATTGATTCTCGATATTCTGTGGCATTATCAGTATGAAGAATTTTAATTGTTTTAGAAAACTGAATTTTAATCATATTAGCAAAAGTAACATAAAGTTGTGATAACTCAGATCTGGAATGCATAAGATATATCCATGTAAAACGAGAATAATCATCAATAAAAAGAACAAAATACTTAGAGCCACCCATGGTGGGAGTTGGTGAATGTCTACATACATCAGAATAAATTAAATCAAAAGGTGCAAATGAAATAGACTCACTTTTATTAAAAGGTAAAAACAGGTTGTTTAACAAGTTAACACAGTAAACAATTAATAGTCTCATCATTGACAGGTCCTAATTTACCACTAGAAATTAAAGGATGAATCCGACTAACAGAAGCATGACCCAGACAATAATGCCACAAAGAAATAGAGGAGTTGGACAATGTAGAAATAGCATACTGAAATAGAGAAGTAGAACTGGATGCAACTTGGAGTGAGGTGAGCTCAAACAATCTTCCAACCTTACCGCCTGTCCCAAGAATCTGTCCCATCCGTGGGTCCTGCACATAACAACCATAGGCAGAAAAATGTAAATCAAGACCAAGTTCACACAATTGACCAACGAAAATAAGATTGAGAGTAAGTTTAGGAATAAGATATATAAGGAAGTGTTAAGGTAGAAATGGAAATATGGCCTATATGACTAACATCCATGTGTGATCCATTAGCAATATGAATAGTATGAGCATGAGAATCAAGTGTTTTAGAGGAGAAAAGAGTAGAATCGGAGGTCATATAATTGCAACATCCAGAATCAAAATACCAAGAAGAAGCACCTGGAGTAACAGACATAGTAGTAGTCAGATCAAATTTAGATAAAACCCATTTAAGAAGGGTCTCAAGTTTGCCAGTAGATATACTGGAAGATGAGTTCTCAATAAGAGGATCATCATTGACAGCAGTAGTGACAACAGCACGAGAACGAAATCCAAATGAAATGACTGATTTGAATAAATTACCTCTAACATGATCAGCACGCAGGGGTCTCCTAGGACAATATCCAATGACATGACCAAACATGTGACAATACCAACATTCCAGAGAAGACCGTGTAGAGAAATTACTTGTGATATGACCTTTCTTCTAACAGTTTCAACGAAAAATAACGGGGCACTCTGGAAAAAGATGACCAATCTTATAACAGAATTTGCAAAGTTTCTATCCAGTAGAAAATTGACTAGTGTGCAGGATGCTTGGAAAGGTGGCAAGAATAGTATTAGAGCGTTGAGATTTCAATGTACCAATTCGAGTCTCCTCTGAAATGAGTTCAGAGATGGCAGAATCAAGAGTATGCAAAGGATGTCGATGAAGAAGAGAAACCCTAACAGGCTCAAAGTCACTAGTAAGGGCCATGAGAAACTGAACAATATGCATATGATCACGATAAGTAGTGAACTTAGCGGCATCATCATTACACTCCCACATAGGTTCCGAGAGAGCAAGTTGATCCCAAAGAGAGTGCATTTGAGAGAAAAAATCACTGATAGATTGTCCAAGCTCCTGGTTCATACAATGAAGTGTACCTAGAAGTTGATATTGATGAGCAAAATTGGCAGTAGTATATCGTTGTGCCAATAAATATCATATTTCTTTTACTGTCTCAAAACAACCAAACTGAAGATGGATAGAGGGTACTGAAATATTACATAACCAGGTGATGATTTTTGTTGTCCCAATCATCAAGGTGATCGAAATACTTTGTTTCATACGCTAGAGTCTACATCCTTTTAGAAAGCTGAGCATAGCTTGAGCCCATAGACTATAGTTTGACCCATTGAGTTGGTATGTATCGGTTGAGCAACCTTTGTTCTGTTCATTTGTGAACCTCAAATGATGAAACAGATAAAAAAATATGAGACCAGTGCGAAAAATTGAGCCGGACAAGCTTATTTAAAATTTTTCAATATCGATGCTGACGTGGCAAATTGCTGACATGGCAAATTACATGGCACAAAATAAGGTTTTGGAATCGGATATGGCAGTCTGAATCTAACGTGTCTGATGACGTGGCTAATGCGTGGTGGCTCAGGATCTGATGTGTCTGGTGACGTGGCTGTTGAATCAGGTGTGACAATGACGTGGCTGGATGACTTGGCAAAGAGGTTGATCTGGCGATGACATGGCTGATGATTGTCCCCGTGTCAGCAATCTAACCTGCAAAATCTGGTGGGGGAAAAAAGGGTGAGCTTAAAACTCAACAAGGATATGCTGAATATACCAACAACAACATTGCTACAGTAGGTTGACTTTTGCGTCATCCTCTCAAAATACAAAATAATTGATATTTTTATAAATACCACATTCACAAATATACAATTTATCATTTCATAACAATTAAGCATTGGCAATTTATAATGTACAAAATCACTATCAATATACAATTAAATGTACAACACGTTCACAAGTAAACACGTACACATCCACAAACTGTGCACATAAAAATAACACAATTGAAATGCACCAATTTACCAAACAAGTCCACAATTAAATGCACAAAATATTAATAAATACACACATACACATTAACAAGTTGTGCACATAAAATAATGTCACAATTGCACTTAAACATCAACGTCACATAAATAAATTTACAACACAAAATATATTTCACATCCACAAATCAATTAATTGTAAACATAATTTAAATAAGCAATTAACATCAACACATTCACATTCATCAATATATATATATATATATACACACACACACATTTGTATTTAAAAAATACATACACATTAATTTATATATATATATTTATATAAATTTAATACACGACAACAATTATACACATATATTAAATTATACGAAAATTAAATGTATAATTAATAGGAGAAGAGAGCAAATATCAACTTACCTCAGGTTTATTATCTGGAAGCCCGCTAATCCATTGTTGTCCAGACCATCCTGTAACAGCCCAAATGATTTTGGCCCAATGTCAAAGCCCATCCTTTCTTTTAAATAGTACTGGGCCTATTTTAAGTTTCTGGCCCAGTCCAATGTCAAGTCAAACTCACCGAAGCTGTCCATTACATTTATTTTAAATGGTACTGGGCCTATTTAAAATTTCGGCCCAGTCCATATCACCAAGCTCAATTCCATAATGCAGGTCCACTACTGCCTAAGCCCAATCATACACAATGAGCCCAAACAAGAGTCCACCTCCAAGTGAACCCAATGACAGTCCAAGTTGATCCAATATTATCAGGATCAATTTTAAATTTGTAAGCCAAATTCATGTGTTCAAATGGAAACCATCTTCACCATCTAGAATTCACCATCAACCCAAACTACCACCATGAACACTAAGCCCACGGTAACAAACCCAATTATGCAATAGCCCAACAAAACCCAATATCCCATGCAAACAGGTTAACGAAATCAGCTTGAAAGTGGCATGTTCATATGGTGATCTTCCTATTTAAGTAGTTGAACCAGTGCCCATGAATTGTCCCTATGATTGTTTGATCAACCTTCTTAGTCTATATAATGATTGTATCTCAAATACGAAGATGTGTTTCATTCATCAGGACTATGATGGTTCTCTAGTATCTTAAAACAATCACATTGTAATATTATACCTGGCAATGACAACAGGGGTACCACCACTAACCGATCAAGACCACCATCGTGTGCCAAGACCAGCCTCAAACTCCATTGATGGCCAAACTAACCACCATCGCCCCTTCCACAGACCCATGTACCAACACCATGTTTGGCCACCATCATAGCCAGCCTTACCACTACCCTTAGTCGCGACACATGCACATCAAAGCCCAACCGAAAATCACCATTGACTTCCATCAATTTAGAAGACCCATCACACCTTAAACCCACGTCTGCTGCCAACAGCCGAGCTCTATGGAGACTCCACCACTGCCGTAACAGAGCCACCATGCTAAACCGTGACCGCCTCCTTTGCAACCCCAACCACAGCCGCCTTGAGCCACAGTCGCCCAAACAGTGAGTCACACCATGCAACACCCGGAACCACCTCCCTCAACTCATGGCCCAGCCACACCGAAAACACCCACAGCTGCTAACTACACCATGCATGGCCGCCATGAACCCAAGCTAAACCACCAGTCCACTGCCAGTACCTAAATTCAGCCGTGAACTACCCAAGCAAAGCCATTAACTAGCTCCGCCATCCCTTTCTCTCTCGGGTTCTCTCTCTACATTCTCACTCTAGAATTTTCTCTCCTTAGATGTCTCAGACAGGGAATTAAATAACTATGATTATTCATACTAAGGGTGTTTATGTGGATTAAACATGAGAAATCTATAGGTTTGGTATAACTTTGGGGTAATTTTTTAAATATATATATAACTGTATAGGCGGATATATATATATATATATACACATGAGATATGGGTTTGTTGTAATCGTTGTTTTTAAAAGTTTCTGTTCTGATTAATAGGTAGATCTTACTTTCCCAAATAATCCTTGAAAGTTTTGTTGCGAACTGTTGGGTAAATTGACGAAAAATTGAGTTTGAAATTTTAGATTTTTAAAACTTGAATTTGGACTTTTTTTATTGAGGCCGCGGGAGGGGGTGATTTTGGTACCAATGCGTAACTTAGATTGAGATGAGTTGAATGTTATATTCATACGCGCGATTCGGTGATCAGAGGTGGCCGGAAAGTTTCGGTGCCATGGTTGTTCGTGAGTTGCTGGAAAGAAGGAAAAGAAAAGGAAAAAAAAAAAAAAAAAGGAAGAAGAAGAGGGGCAGCTCCCCAAGCACCCCGCCGGCCCATGGGGGCATGTGCTACGATTGTCGAGGAGGTGACCACGGGCCCCACTCGCCGGGGCCCACATCTGGCTCCAGGCCATATTTTTTTTATATTTTTTAAATTGATTTTTAAATTAAAAAAATAGGAAAAATTATTTTTAAATTTCAGAAAATTCTAAAAAATTTAGGTAACCTTTTAGGGATAGAATACGCTTGAGTTTTAAATTTCAAGTGAAAATGAGTTTTCCTCGTGATTTAATTGGTTTTAAAAGTATGACTCGAAATTGGGTTTTCATTTTCTTTTATTTAAAAAATATTTTTAAATTTCTAGAAAAATTCAGAAATTTCCAGAATGATAAAATAGGGTTCTTAGGAACATAATAGGCCCGAAAACCTAGGTTAGAGTTAGATTTAGACACCCTTGATGATTTAGGCACGTTGAAGATTTGATTGTGTGTTTTTTCTTAAATCGTTGGTTATATTATTTTCCTTCTTAATTGTATTCGTTGAAATCAAAATTGTTCATGATATGCTTGATATTAGTTTAATTGTGTATGAGTTATTTTATTGTAGTGATTGAACTTCTGTTAGATTAAATTAATGTGCTAATTAAGTAGGTTAGATCTTTAGTTTTGGATTAATAGGTTAGTTGTAGAGGCATGTAAGGATTGTCAGGAGGCATGTCAGGATTGCCAATACCTAATAAGGTATCTAAGGTTAGTTAGGGAGGCATGTAAGGTATTTAAGAATAGTATAGGAGGCATGTTATGATTACCTAGTTTTAATAGGGTATTATATTTTTATGCCTTTGGTTTGAACTTAGAAAATAAGTTCTAAATTTATATGATAGGGGTTGAATTGAGACGGTATATAAGACGCCGTCTATTTTGGAGGCATGAGTTAAATAAGGAAATGTTATATATATATATTTGTTGTCCCTCAAATAGAGGGTATGTTTACCGGTTCTCTGTTTGGGTTGTAGTTGAGAGAACTTGCTCGTGGGTTTAACCCACTTTGTTGATATTTCAGGTCCCAGATTGGTTCCACCGCGAGAATAGAGTCTTGGGTTGGTAAATTGTGGCAGACAACTTCTCTCTCATCAGTTTTCAGAATAGGGTCCTATTCTTTTTTTTTTCATGTTCAGCATATGAACTCTTTTGGGACGTTATTTATTTCGGTTATTTAATCTTTAGTATTTACTCTTGTTATTCTTGGTTATGGGGTTCTTGGGTTACGGGACTTTCAAGTTGTACTGCACGGACACGTACTTTAGGTACTTAACTTTTTATTATTTAAGATAAACTTTTCTTCAGTTTTTATAATTCTTTTCATTTTGTTCTTATATTCTATGCTTGTTACTATCAGTTGTAAATAATTCTCAAGTTTTGTGTGTGAGACTGACCACCTCATGTGTAAAATTTGTAGGAGGTATTTCATATATAAATAAATATTAATAGCTTCTAAGTTCTACGGTTATATATATATAAGGTAAAATACTCTAACACCTCTTCGAATTTGAATTTATTGCTTAGAGATTAAACTTGTGTCAAAAAAAACTCTAGCACCCCCTTATATTGGGTTAAACTAGCCCCAACATCCATTGTTATCAAAAATACCCTTAAATTCTTTTTTTTAATTTTTTACTTGAGGGGGAGTTTGAACATTTTACCCATATATATATATATATATGTTATATTAGAATTTCTTTTTAGCTTTCAAAAATATTTATATTAAAATTTCTTTTTCTTTTTAATTCAACCATTAAATTTTTTTACGTTCTTAAATAACTAAATCCCATCGCACAAATTTGTACATTTATATACCTTTTTGCTTTACAGTTTATTCATCGTCATTTGTCAAAATTTTAGTCTTCTTTTTTTCACTTTTCTTGTAACCTGTTATGATTTTCTTTTTTTTATTACAAACTTTTTTACCAGAAAAAAATGTTTAATCAATTATCAAATTTAAATCAATTTGATTCTTAAGAGGTCTAACAAATATGAATCTGATATTTAAATTTTCTGAAAAAATATTATTTATTGTACATAGATATTTTTTGGTTAATTACCTAGTGTTGTGAAAAGAAAGAGAATGAAAAAGAAAAAAAAAATAAAAAATAAAAAGAAATAATTTGAGGGTATTTTTGACAACAGAGAGTATTAGAGCTAGTTTAATCAAACTTAGAGGGTGTTAGAGTCTTTTTTATATATATACAAATTTAATCTATAAACAATAAATTAAAATCTAAAAAAGTGTGAGAACATTTTATCGGAGCTTTCTTAAGTGGGGCATAGATATTTTTGTACGATAGATGAGTAGTTGCAGGCTTGCATGCCGACTATGGTAATGGGTCATGCATGTTGCATGTGCTATCAAATGGAGTAGTTTTCAGGTGCTAGACCAGCCGGTCAATGGGTCAACTTACATTGTTGCCTAGCTTGTGTGTGTGGCTGAAATACTTCAAAATAATGAGAAATTAATATTGGCTACTCGACGTGTTATTATTTCCATTAACAAGAGAGAGAGACAGTGTGAATATATATTTTATTCGTCAAATGCTTAAAAGTTAAAAGTAATAGAGCCAACAAATTAAAAAAAAGTTTGCTGAGAAGAAAGTGCGGAGAAGTTAGACTGGTAGCGTAGCGTGGCATGGCCGGTTGACAGTTTCTCTTTCCAACTCTCTCTTTCAATTTCCGAAAGAAAAAAAATAAGTGCAGAGAAGTCGCGTGGAAGTGAAGCACTCCGCGGGCACATCACAAATGTCGTACTCAGGTGTTTTGGGACATCGTGAATTTCGAATCCGAGATGTTTGAATTTATGTCTCATCCCAAGAGATTTGGGACTTATACGTTGAACTACCTGTGCGGATTTATGTTCTTTCTAATTTTGTTAATAATTTTTTAATTCTATAATTTTTTTTTTAATGGAAAATGAAGTACCCAGCTTTTTTTTTTTTTATTATCCTCCTGTATTTTTGAGCTTTGTAAAAATTGAACCTTCCGGACAGTTTATGACTCATTTTAAGAGGCTTCTTATACACTAGGCACCCGTGTAGGTTTATGTACTTTTTAATTTTGTGAAGTTTTTTCTTCTATAATGTTTTTTTTTGCTTCATGTTCTTTCCAATCTTGTACACCTTTTTCTTTTTCTATAATTTTTTTTAATGCAAAAATGAAGTATAGAGGTAATATTTTATGCTAGTTCATCAAAAAAAAAATCTCAAACTTGTTTTTTTTATGTGGGAAGTACTCAACACATTTTATTCACGCTGGCTCGAAACTCTTCCCTCTTCTTTGAAGGTGGAGAGTTAGAGAGGTTGTTCGAGCTCGGCTTGCTGACGAGTGTTGAATGGTGAATGTTGTTATTTTTCTACATTTCTTACAAAAATAAATAAAATACATACAAACACTTAACTAAAAAGAATGTATAGTAGTAAGAACTGTTGAATCACTCTCAACTGAGATTCTAAATGAGCTCGAATTTACATACTTTAATTTTTGTGATGAAAAGTGAATATTATATAACAAAATTTTGATTTTTTAATAATAAAACTATTACTAAATAACTTTGATCAAGTGATGAAAAAAATCTCAATGGAAGAAAATCCATCACCACGGATCCATACAAATTTCTGATTTTTCTTCCAATAACCAGTATACTTCACCAATCTAATTACAACTTGAAAAAACTAAAGAAAATATGGTGTATATAAAAAAAAAAACTTGATTATATATGAGAGAACTTTTTTTTGTGTCAATATGATGTACCTTTCTCAGATACATAGAGGCATACATTCTTCAAATTACCATTATTTAGCAAACACGAATAATTCTCCCACTAACTTTTGAAAATAAAAATTTAGAATAAAAGAATTGCTTTTAGGAGAAAAAACTAAACAAGAATAAAGAAACTTATCTATATTTCAGCCATGGTGACTTCATCACTCTCTTGAGAATGATGTTTACACTAGCATATCAATAGAACAATAACAAATAAAAATAAAAAAATTCATTAAATAGAGAAAATGAATACAAGAAACTTTTCCCTACTACACTTTTTTTTTCTTTGCAATTTTCTATCTCATTTTCAACCCCTAAGATCCCTTATATTTATAGAGTTAAAGAGGAAAAGTTTAGGAGGGAAAAGAAAATTAAAAATACAAAATTTTCACTAACTTCTTTTCTTTTGGAACCCCAAATATTCTTCTCAAATCTTCTGTTTGAATTTGAATTTTCAAAGTGATGTGGCAAATGATTGGACCGTGTATCAAAAACAATTGTTTTTCATGATTTTGAACTTAAACCGCTATATAGTAATTTGTGCAGAATGTCATCTCTCCTATAGTGATTCTTGTGTTCATTTGTTGTTATTATCAAATATAATCTTCCCTTTTATAGCACTAACTTCTTACTTGTTAGCCATTTTTTATTCTTTTTTCTCCTTCTGGAATTGATCTCTATAAAACACAAAAACACACATATAATAACATTGAAATAATATAAAAAAGCAATTAAAAACTTATTTTGATATATAAAATAACAAGTTTTGTGTACATATCACTCGCTACACTCAAAGGCTTGTTTGGGCTCGGCTTGTATTTAGGCAAACTCGGCTAGACTATGTTCAGGCTCGGCCCATTATTGTTTGATCGAGTTCGGGCTTGGCTTAAGCTCGTTTATATATAAATGTATAAACACAGAAAAATATCTTGATCTATTTATACATATTCGAGTATATATATACATACACACATACTTAAAAAGTCAAACATATCTTACCCCATGGTCGTTGATCTTCGTTAGCCCTGGTTTCTCAACCACCATTGTTCTTTGTGTTCTACCTTGGTGATGTACGACATGTGTTCGTCTTCTTCAAAGTTGCGGCAAATGTGAAAGGTTATAAAATATGAGAGATATAATAGAAATGAGAAAGAACTCCATGAACCGGTGTGAGAGTACTAAGAAAAAGGAGAGAAATTTGAGAGAAACGAGAGAGATGCTGAGTGTAGGTGTCGAGTATTAGGGTTTCAACAGAGGTGGCCTCTTTGTTTTGGTAGGATTTGTTTATGACCATTGGATTTTATTGCATCCTAATGGCTCGTATTGTATATTAGTTTTTTTGGGTCTTAATAAGATAGGCTTGAAACATAAATAAATTTGGGCTAAACTTATAATACATGGGCCATAATCTTTAATATAAGAATAGGAATATAATGGACATGTTATACGAGCTTGTTCACGAGCCTAACGAGTTGAACTCATCATTGTTTAAGCTTGGCTCATTTATTAAACGAGCTTAAAAAAATTTATTCAAGCACAAATTGTTTACTTAATGAATGAGCTAGAGCCGAACTTTTGACGAGCTAAGCCTATTGATGATTAACTCGGTTAATTTGCAATCCTAGACATGGGTAGTGTTTAGATGTTAAAGGGCCTTAAATAATGAGAAATTATTGGGCATGCGAAGTGCATCAGTGTGATATTATTATTTTATTAACAAGAGAGATAAAGATAATATATGTTTACTAGTCAGAAGTATCTATAGTACTTTTGGAAAACTCAATAATTTTCAAAAGTGATAAAGCCAAAATAAAAAAAAATAAGAAGTACTTGCCAAAAATAGAAGAAACTGTAGGGAAGTCGATGATGTGGAAAGTGAAATTAGTTTGTTGTAAATATCGTTGGAAAATGTTTGGTTGTGGTGGATTCATCGTTAGATTGAGCAATTCAATTTTTTCGCCTTGGTGAAATTGCTCTGTAAATATTGGTTCTTTTTACACTTTTAACCTCAAATATGTAGAAATCTCAAGTCTTTTTAATAATATAAACCAAGTTCAGTTTTTCATCCCATAAAAGCCTACGAAGACAATATTAAAAGTTTGGCTAAATATCACTAACACCCCTTGTGGTTTGGACTTATTTCACACGGAGACAAACTTTGTTTATAGTGTCAGTATATATAAACTCAAACATTTTGCACCGTTTATCAGAGAGACCCCAAATCGTGTAGAGGCAGGTATGACACCATACAAAAAGACTTATATGCCCTTTGACTTTGTCAAACGACCTATCTAATATTTAAAATGACATAAAAAGACCAAAATACCCTAACTTTAATTCCAAATTTTCTTTTTTATGCTATCTCTTTTATTTGAACTTAAATCAAGTTGACTTTTCCAAAAATTATTGGTTATTAAAATTTTCAATCTATTGTTTAACAATTATTAGAGGATCGACAATTAAAATTTAGCAATCTATTATTTAACAATTAAAAGTTTGCACAATGGAGTTTGAAAGCTTTAGATATTTTCGGTAGTGGTGATGATACAAATCTCTGGCTTCGGTTGCATTCATCAGTTGTTTTCTATGTAAACGTTTATATATGTGTTATATATGTATGAATTTGTGAGCAATCGAAATGGAAGATGGGATTAGTGATTTCCAGTGTCCCAATTGAGGATTTGAGTGTTGTACTACTTGGTAAAATGTAGTAACCCTTGTGGGCGGATGTGAGTACGTGGGCGGGTGCGAAGACTGACATTGGACTGAACTACCACACTAACAGGGTACAGGGTGCTCAATCCCACATTGCCTAGGTGTGAAAAAGGGGATGTGCTTATATGTAGTATGTTCTCTTCAAATGGTATGAGGCCTTTTTGGTAAAATTTAAGAGCAAAATCATGCGGGCTATGGCCCAAAGCGGACAATATCATACCATGTATTGGAGCGGGGTATTACAGTTGGTATCAGAGCCTGAACTCAGCCGAAAGTGTGCTGACGAGGACGTCGGGCCTTCTAGGGGGGTGGATTGTATTAACCCTTGTGGGCGGGTGTGAGTGGGTGGATGTAAAGATAGACACTGAACTGAGCTACCACACTGACAGGGTACAGAGTGTTCAATCCCACATCGCCTGGGTGTGAAAAAGGGGATGTGTTTATATGTAGTATGTTCTTTTCAAATGGTATGAGGCTTTTTGGGATAAAACCCAAGAGCAAAACTGTGCAAGTTATGGCCCAAAGCGGTCAATATCATACCATGTGTTGGAGCGGGTATTACATAAAACTTGACCCATTGTGTGCATTTGAAGCAAGTGGGTCAGATTTGAAGAAAACATGGAATTATATGTGAAACCCTAAAAATTGGAATTTGAAAAAAATCACGTTGGGCTTTTGTTCTTGATAATCTTTGTGTCAAATGATAGATTTAGTCTTAGTGAGATGATTAGTGCTCTTATTGGGTCGTTGGTGGCCGGAAGTGGCCGACAGAGATGCTAGAAGAAACTGTTGGTGAACTGAATAAAACATGGAATTATATGTCGGAACAAGCAAGCAACACCACCACTAATCGTCATCTTCACTAAAACTATGAAAGCCAAAGCTCCACCGGTGAAGCACTTGTGTTGAAAGCTTAAACCAAAGCTCCATGTCTTCAAAACCACTACCTTCTGCCCCATCTTTATCGTGAAGAACCACCACCAAAAAATCAACCGAAACCGAAGCTCACAACCGTTCACTTCACCGCTCACCAAACAGACCCACCAAGCCACCATCTCCATCATCTCCGGCCAAGCCCTTCATTTCCACTGGTTACCACCACTATCCATATGTTAGTGGCAAAGATCAAACACAAATCACTTATGATAATTTGTAAAACACTCAGGATTAATTAAGAGGGAACAAATAAACAATAATCTATTACAAAGCAAATTTTTTTTTTTTTTTTTTACAAACAAACAGAACACTCTCTTTCTCTCTCTCAAATTTTCTGTCACTCATAGTATCTTTCATACCAATAAAATCAAATCTATTTATATACTACAAATTTCATGCGCAAACCATGTGTATGGGCTCTTTGAATTCAATCAGATGATGCTTCACGGCTTCTTTGTTAATAGCCACCACTGCTACAGTTGACGTTGACTTCTGGTTTTTTCTGGTAGCTTCTTGCATCTTCTAGTCTCTTGATCTTGCTCACAACTTCATGAATCTTCACATATCAAGTTTATATTTCAACACCATGCTCTTCACAGCAACCAGGACGACCCACCATTGCAGGCACCACCACTGCCCATGCTCTTTGTTGTGACATTTACCTTAAGTCCACCAACAAGCTCCATGTCCAAAGCTTGAAGCATCCATGCACCAAACTCATGAAGCTCAGATCTTCAGCACCTTTGCCATAGTCGGGTCTTCACAGACCCATCACCATCATGTTCAGCTGAGTGAAAGAGAAAGATTGAGGAGAGAGAAAGAATAAAATATATATATTAAGCGGTATTCTCATCTTTTCAATTCTATTAACAACTTCGGAATAAAAAATAATAAAAATATTGGGAGTATATTAGGTATTTTACATGTAAAGTAACTGTGTTAAAGACAAAAATTTCAGTTGAAATCTCTATAATAGATATAAACAAAATTTGTCTCTATAATAAGTCCAAACTTCAAAACTTTCAGAAATATTTGTCCTAAAAGTTTTGAACCTATAAAATAGGCTAAATCATAACAGAAGCTTTGGACTATAAATTTGGCGGGGCACGCAAAGGCAGGCCCCCACTACCACAAAATTTGGCAGCCCATAGGCAGACTACACTTGAGAGATCCAACATTCAAGATGTATTTTGTTTGGACACACTTGAGAAAATTAGATAAACTTAAATTTTAAATATCTGCTCCTAACTTGTAAAATTAGATAAACTTAAATTTTAAATATATGCTCCTAACTTATAAATTCAAATCTCGCTCCACTCACTGCAGATGTAATAAAGTAAATATATTACAATTTACATCAACAACAACAATCAAACCTTTTATTCAAAAACCAATATATAACTTCGTATAATAATACATACAAAACAAAAGATGGTGTTACCCAAAAATGGCCTATTTTTCAATCTAATAACGAAAAAAATAGGATAAAACTGAAACCAAGCTGTACATGACTTATATATATGGCAAGACTTTTGAGATTACTAACTAAATCACTAGAGGAGGAATAATAGGCAAAGGCTCATTTGTTGGAGATTAACTCCACCAATACAGATGCAATAATCACCGATGGATCCCCCAAAAGAATACCAACTATAGTCTTGAGGAATATCTTCACCGTCTTCCACACAATCTTATTAAAACCTTTCCCACCTTGTTTCTTCGAATTAGCTAAGAGTTGTAGATCCATCTTCTCTAATGCCATGGAGTCAATGTTATCGATAACCCCTTTCTTCCATGCCTCATGCACCATTTCAGTCACACAGTACACATGAAACTGATACTTCTTACAATCAGAATTGTAAGACCAGCCCGGAATGCCATTTTTATGCTCTTTCTTGTTGCACCACATACATTTCGATAACACCTTATTATGAAGCTCGAAATTCACACCATCGATGCATAGTTTAGTTTCGAGGTTGGAACAACAAGGGTGCAAGTTCCATCCTTTGGTTTCGCTGTGGTAGAAAGAGCCGCATATGGTCCTCCCACAGGCAATGCAGCATCTTGTTGGCTTTTTGCTAGGAAGTTGATCATGGAATTCGAGGGTGGACCCTTTGAGAAATTCATGTGAAATTTCGGGTTTAGGAAACCTGCATTCCTTATGGAGCTCGTAGTCACAGAGTTTGCATCTGTGTCTAGGTCCAAAGCCTTCCTGTTTGCATCCATTGCAGGTGAACCGTTTGTCATAGTTTTTCGACTCAAAGACATGCTCGTGGAATGAGTGGCTAGTTTGATTTTTTGTAGCAGTAGTGATCATGCCCAGACCATCGTGATGATCAACAATCCCTTTCCTGAAATCAAGAGCACAGAAAAGAAGAGTTGAGTCAATAATTATATCACTTTTAAGAGTATAATTTTCAGGTGTATGTCACCCTGTGAGGAAAATTAATAAAATTTGTGCATATAAGATAATATATATAGATGAGCTTCTTTGCAGTACTTATGATATGTTCCAGTTTTCAATATAAAAAAAATACTAAAACAAAAAACCAAAAATCTTACAATTTGAAGTCATGAACTCCTTTAACAGCGGCTGCTTTTGCTGGTACAATTTGCATGTTCTGCAGCGGGTTGTTCTTAGCCCAAAGCTCCACTTTCTTCCCATGCTTTTGGAATATTGCAGCTATGAGTGCGTGTGGGTCTGCGGTACCTGAGATGGTCACCTTCCCCTCATTTTCATCTATTTCACTAAAATGCTCAACTCCAGGATATTTCTGCAGCACTTTCTTAACAACTCTCTTACATCCTTCGCATGTGCAGTACAGTTTGAGAGCAAAAGTCTTAGCAGCAACCATAGACGAGTTCATCGCAAATCTGAGTATGATCATATATGGCTTTGTATTAATTTGTTGACAAAAAATTTAAAAGAGAAATTGTGTTTTGTGTGTGTGTGTGTGTGTTGAGAGAGAGAGAGAGAGTGTTAAACATTTTTTTAGCAGCAACCATACATTTATATATTAATTCATCAGTGTATATACATATACACATACACACACACATATATATATATATAAATATTTGCACATATGTAGAACATATACATACAATTTATTATATGGAACATAGGGTCAAATTATTAAATGGATAAAAATAGTGTAAGATGATGATGATGATGATGCTTAAGTGATCATGAATGATAGAAGAGCTATGATGCAACAAGCGTGATCAAATGAACATATATATCATGAATTAAACTTGTTAAGAATTAATCAAAACTATAAACATTTGACAAGCATGAACTAGCTAGCTAGCAAAAGAAAAGATCTCGAATTTACCATAAAAAAAAAAAAAAAAAGATATCAAAACTTACTCAAATAACAGCTAGCTAGAGTTATGTGTTCAGAAGGCAGCAACTACGGAGGCAAGGGGACGACAATTCAACGTGATTAAATCGATCTTAGGGTATTTATGAAGTGTCACCAAGCAACTACCTACCTTCTATTTATAGATGTCATGTGATGGTATATAGTATATACTTAGTAATTAACTAGCAATATTTAAAGCACAATCAAAGATAAGTACTTCACATCTTAGTTGTTAAGAAAATTCCAAAGCATTATAATAAGAGATTAGTTGGTGATTTCTGGTGAATAACTCAACATCTAAGAAAGTTGTAATTTGGAATTTTAAAATGTAAACAAGGCTTCAACGCAATATTTGTACATATATAATTACAATTATCTATTTAAGTAAATTATATCATTTGTTTAATTTTCAAGCAATCTTTTTTTTGCGTGTCTATCCTAATTCGAGCGCCGGTCTGATTTTAACTTGCCGGTTTGAAAGAGAAAAAAGTTACTCACTTTTAGTAAAAGTTGGATATGTTCTCCTTTCAAACAAGAAACATATATTACTTTGAAGTATTAACAATCATTGTATTCTAACGGTATCTTATCTTTTGTTGTAATGTTTTACTTTTGGACTCCAATTAATGTTAGCTTACATGGTAAGAATGGCCCAATGCAGTGTCAAAAAAGTCAAAATTACTTGTATTTGATTTCATAACTAAATCGGCAGAATGATATATATATATATATATATATATATATGCTTGTCGGCAAATGTGTATTATAACAACTAAAAAAACCAAATAATTAAAACAATGTTTGAAAACTTAAAAGTTCACTGAGTGTGCGAAGAATCTTAATTCAATCACAAAGTAATCCTCCTTTTATCGGGCTTAATTCTGGAAAAGAATGGTAAATTAAAGTGGTGAGATTTTAATTTCATGAGATCGAATTAGCCATTACTGAATATTATATGATATATATTTTAATCTATATGTATAATTATGCCTATATGGCAAGATGTATACGTAAAGAGTGCATCTTTACATTTCGTGTGTATGTATGTCATCGTTGAAGTTTCTTGGGTGCCAAGGATGTCATCCACAATAGGTTAGTCGTTAGCCAAATTTGGTTCTCCAAATTTGAATTTTAGCTAGTCATCTCAACATTTTAGCCAGTCACATCATCATGTCAGGATCTCTAAATTTTAACTTTACAACAGATTTTTCAAATTTTTACTATCCACACAATTAAATAAGGCAGCTGATATTGGCGCTCCACCAATATCCTCTGGCACTCCACTCACGTCTTTTTATATAATAAATTTACAAAAGTGTCCTTATGCTATACAAACTGTATTTCTTATATTTTTAATACCCTAATTGCCCTTATCATATAAGGTTAAGATTTTTAGCGCCAAAGTGCAACTTCTCTCTCACATTCCCTCTCCTTTTTTGGTGCCAAAATACTTACTTCTTCTCTCTCACGTTTCCTCTTCCCTCTCTGTGTGCAAAAATGGAAGATACAATATCTGAGTTAGAGGAAGTGATTGATATTGTTAAGACAAGCAGTATTGAAGAAATTTCAGAAATCTATGAATCACTCAACCCTAATGTCTCTGGTAATTTTTTTTTTGTTCTACTTTATTCTTTAGAATATATTTTTTGAATTGGTTTTGAAAATATTGTTTCTACGTGTTGAATCAATTTATCAATATTTATTTTAGAAGTATAAAATGTTTAGGATTCTATATTGATTAGAGAGTAAATGTATCTGATTAGAATAATAAAACTTATGTGATTAGATTAAGTATTTGAATTGGAAGCAAATATTATATCAATTATCAATATTTATTTTACAAGTAGAAAGTTTAGGATTCTATAATGATTAAAAAGTATAGATTACAGGTATCATATTAGGATAATAAAACTTATGTGATTAAATTAAGTGTTTGAGTTAGAAGCAAATATTATATCAATGAACACATTCTGAATCAGATTGTCGGCATTTAGTTATTTGACATGTTGTTGTACGTAGTAAAATTATGCCACATAGTAACACAATTATTTTTTAAATTTAGCAAATTGTTAACTTGCGTATGTAATTATAAGCCCACGAATTAGTGAATTCACCTTAGGCAGGTGGTAGGAAAGGTATGCAGTTTTCATAAAATTTGTTTGATTCAATATATGTAAAAAAATTTAATATTCAATTGTTTGGATTTTTGTTATATCTTTGTCTCTCTAAATGTGCAAAATAACTATTATCCATGATATTTTTAATGAATGGTATGCTATGATATATTAACAGATGAAGAAAAGGTTCAAGATTCAGATGTAAAAATTCAAACAAGTATTCTTGAGCATAACAAATTGCTTTCTCTATCAACGAAAAATTTTTCAACTCGAGAAGAACTTATGGGTAGTGTTCATGATATAGCAGTATCACAAGGGTATTCAACTACAATTAAAAAATCCAAAAGAGATCGTTATGTCATCATTGGTTGTGATAGAGGAGGTAGATATCGTGGTACTAATATCTCAATTGAACAAAGGAAAAGGACAACAGGATCGCGTCTTACAAATTGTCCTTTTCAAATTTGGGGCAAGAGAAGAGTTGATGATGGATTTTGGAAGATCGAAATTAAAAATATATCTCATAATCATGAACCTTCAGCAGACATGTCCGGACATCCATCTTGTCGTCGTTTTTCAAAAGAAGAGATCATACGTATCAAAGAGATGACAATGGCCGGCATTCCACCAAGACAAATACTTTCTTCACTTCGACAGACTAATCCAAATCTTCAAGCAATCTCAAGGACTTTATATAATGCAAAGGCAAAAATCGTAAGGGAGAGTTTAGGAGGCCGTTTAATGATTCAAGCATTGTTTGAAGAACTTGGTCAAGGTGATTTTAGTTTTGATATTAGGCGGGATGAAGATGCTCATTTGACTCATTTGTTTTTTGCACATCCTTATTCAGTTGCACTGACGAATGGCTATTCTAATGTCTTTGTGATGGATTGCACTTACAAGACAAATAAATACAAGATGCCATTGCTTGACATTATTGGAGTGTCAAGTTTCAACAGTTCATTTTATTCTTGTTTCACCTTTATGCAAAAAGAGGAAGAAGGGGATTATGTTTGGGCTTTGGAAAGGTTTGCTAAAATCTTGGGTGATGATAAACATCCTTTGGTGATTGTCACTGATAGAGAATTGGCATTAATGAAAGCCATTCAGGTTGTTTTTCCAAGGGCTGCGCATCTTTTATGTGTATGGCACATTGAAAAAAATATTCTAACAAATTGTAAGCCTCATTTTGAAGAAAATGAAGATTGGGAGACATTTCTTTTAGCTTGGACAAGTTTGATAAATTCTCCTGATGAATCTACATTTGAAGAAGCTTGGCATCTTTTTGAAATCCAGTATAAAGAAAAGGCATCAATTCTCAGCTACATTAGAGGTACATGGCTTCCATTCAAAGAAAAATTTGTGACTGCATGGACAGAAAAACATGCGCATTTTGGTAATCGTGTTACTTCAAGGGCTGAAGGTGCACACTCAACACTCAAGAAATACCTTCAAGTTTCAACATGTGATTTTCGGGAAGTAAAAGGAAAAATTTCTCTTGCAATTGAAAATCAATTTCAAGAAATTAAAACAAAGCTTTCTAGTGAAAAGGTTCGTGTTCCACATAAATTCTGCATTCCTTACTTTAAGGAGGTTGTTACTCATGTTTCCACATTTGCACTTGGAGAGCTTTATAAACAATATGAGTTAGCCATAACTGATAAACCTTTGGCTTCATGCAAAGATCACTTTTCAAAAACGATGGGTCTTCCTTGTGCACACAAGATAAGGGGAAAAAAAGATGGAAGCTTGCAACTTGTTCATGTACATCCACAATGGAGAATTGATACGCGATCATTTACTAGCATGGATGTTGGACTGGATAATCAACAAGATCAAATTGATACTCTTCTCAAGGAGTTTCATGATAAATATCAACAAATGCCTCTTGTTCATAAAGAAGATTGTCGTAGGCAGATTGCTCAACTTGTTGACTCTTCACTTCCTATGATTCTTGAACCAAGTATTCAAGCCCACAAAGGGCGTCCGTCGGGTTCAAAGAAACGAAAGGGTATTTGTTCTACAAAGCGCGATCTATCTGCATTTGAGATTGTTGAAAAGACCCGAAAATGTGGTGTATGCAAAGGTGTTGGGCATAATAGTCGCACTTGCCAAAATAAAACTGAAACATCTTCCTTTGTCTTTTCTGACGAATATGAGAATCCATACATGATGGAAATGATAGATTTGAACATGCTCCCTTGTTCAACAAATAGTTTCCAAGAAATTAGAAAGTTTTAGTGAGTTATTTTTACCTTAGTATTTGTTGTATAAATTTTAGAATGCTTTCTTAATTTCCTTTAGCTAACATGTGTCATTTTTGTGTGTGAAGGCTTGACCAAGATGCAAAGAACACAGAAAAAAATACAGAAAAGATGTCTAACCATGTAAGTTTCTTTTCTAAACATCTTAATCAAATTACATATGTTACTATAATATAAAATATTAATATGTTTTCCCTATATTTGGGCTCCTATAAAGTGCAGGAAAAAGAAGCATGAATATGTCCTCAAATATAAAATGGAATTGTTGGTATCTCTCTTTTTTGCTACTCTTTTGTAGTTTAACTGATATTATGTTTTTTTTATTTTGGAAGTGACGAGTAATTAATTTAATGGAAAGAGAATGTTGGATTTGGCTATTTATGCTTAATTTTTTAAAATTTAATACAATACTCAACAATTTCATAATAATTTTTGGTATCTACTAACTTATACTACTGTATTTATATTTTTGTATGATGTGAAAATATGAAGGATGGTTGCTGGAGGGTACCTCGTGGATGGCCTGCAGAAATCTCTCAGCTTCTGAATCAGCAGGGGCATAACAATGCAGTTGATAACAATGAGTGGGTTCATGGGACTTTTAGTTTTAAGTCATGTTGGTATAGATGCAGAGATCAAGCTTCTAAGGTGTATTAGTATCCTTTGGTGTGGTCAAAGTGCAAGCATAGGACTGTATTTACATCATGTATGATGCTCTTCCTTCTTTTTGCAACTTGAAGAGGAGAGGCATCTCTTTGACTGCTATATTCAATAATTATAGTACTAGCGAGGATATTACTTCTCATTTATTTTGCTATTCATATTTAGCAATGGATTTTTTATTGTTGTAATTGGGATGGATTTCAACATATTCACTCTTTCATATGATTGATTAATCAGCTCTTGGTCTATTCTTCTTCTAGAATGAAGATAAGGTCGGTAAGGAGATTGTTTTTTATTGTATCCACTTCTTTTGTTTGGGAGTGGAAGATTTACATTGTCTTTTGTGATTATGTTTCTTCCGTATCTGTTCTTCCTCTTTAAGATGGTAATGTTTTACTTTAATATGATGTTATTCCTCTTTTTGCAGTGAGGTGAAACAAGAATAAAATGAACTATTGAAACTTGACACTCCAATAATGTCAAGCAATGTTATCTTGTATTTATTTGTCTTGTAAGTGCAATACATCACAACGACATTAGAATAACCCTTCGTCAATCCAATTGAATAAGGATGTGCAAAAAATAAATGAGTCAAACGCCTAATATCAAAAGTAAAATCACCTCGACCAATTTCTTCGCTTGAATCATTAAACGCCCCCTAAACTCTCCCTTACAATTTTTGCCCCCTAAACTCTCCCTTAGCCTTTGCATTATATAAAGTCCTTGAAATTGTTTGAAGATTTAGATTAGTCTGTCGAAGTGAAGAAATTACTTGTTTTGGTGGGATGCCAGCCATTGTCATCTCTTTGATAGTTATGATATATTCTTTTAAAAACGACGACAAGATGATGTGAGAGAAGTTTCAATTTGGCGCTAAGAATCCTATAAGATAAGGGCAATTAGGGTATTAAAAATATAAGAATTAAAGTTTGTATAAAATAAGGACACTTTTGTAAATTTATTATATAAAAAGATATGAGTGGAGTGCCAGAGGATGTTGGTGGAGCGCCAATATCAGCTGCCTTAAATAATCTTACACAATTAAATTAATCTATAATTTTATACGTATACATATATATGTTAAATTTTTTTTATACTTTTTTAACTTAAAAAATTCATAATTTTTTCGTTTTAAGTCAAAAAATAGTCTATATGGTACTCAAATTAAAGTTCTCGAAATTATCTTTCTAACAGAAGTAGTTTCATCAAAAAATTCAATTTATAATAAAAGTTATTGAGATTTAAGTAAATGATACATATATATATATATATACATGACACGAATATCTATAAAAATAAAAATAATACATTTGGTAGCATTTGGTTCGCTTAGAGCTTTGCTCAATCCGGCGCAAACCAATGGTGGGATCCATTCTTTTAGCTATACCATTGTTTAGTAATAGTAAATTAGTAACTTTTGGTTCGCTGACGAACCCGGTGTTGATGCTCTTAAAGCATATATATATATATATATATATATATATATATGTCATCCTTGGTACGCAAGAAACTTTAAGGATGCTACGCAAAATAAATCTCAGCTTTCCTTGCAACAACGTCGCAATACTAGAAAGTTGTTTGGTGGGGTTATCTGAAAAGTAGAACAATCTCAATTGTTCTAGATCAGCCTTTTTTATCCAATGTGACGACGACTTTGTTAACTCAAAATAACAGCTCAATGTGGAAAATTTTACGAAGAAAAAAAATATTATTATTATTATTATTTTATTACGTAACTGATGAGATCAGTCTTATATACAATCTCTCACGAAATCTGTGTCATTAAGCGAATGAAGATGAACAATCGTGCATGATATATTATTGTTTGAGTTTCAAATCATTACTTTTTCAAAAGACAACGATTAAGTGCAAAAATAAAAATAAAAAAATAATAATAATAATAATCTGAACTGCTCTTTTGCAAATAAGAACTATAAATGTTCTTCTTCTGAATGATTTATTACAAGTAAGGACATACTCATCACAAAAAATAATTTGAACATATCTTATTAAATTTATTTTTTATTATTAAATTATTTATCATTATCTTTTCTCCTATAAAAATATTAATTATATCATTTAGCTTAATTTTATTATTGGTACATTACAATGAAAAAAAAATACATAGAGTTGTAATTACTACTAAATTTAGTCAATTTTTAAATAACAAACTTATAAAATTTACTATTGATAATAAAACTTTTTATATCTGGTTTAAACTTTTTAACATACAATATATTCATGAAAAACTAAGAAATTACTTAAATAAAAAATACATATTTTTTCGTATAGTATATTCATGAAAAAATAAGAAATTACTTAATTTTTTTTAAAAAAAAATTTAACTTAAGATTTTTATTAAAAAATTAATTTCAAGGGTTTAAAAAAATTTAACTTAAGATTTTTATTAAAAAATTAATTTCAAGAATTAAAGATAATTTATGTAAATTTGATGGAGAATATGTCATCAAAATATTATGAATTTTTTTCATAATTTATTTTAATAAGAAAAATAGAATAAGTGTAATTCAACAAGAAATGACATTATGGTCATTTAATGAAAATAACTAGACATGAGGGACATTTTGTAACAAAATGTAATTGTTTAAGAGGTTTTGTATAAAATATAATTTATGAGGTTATTTGCAAACTTCGACATAATTTATAGGTTTTTTTTTTTTTTTCTTTCCACTTTACCCTGATAATTAAAACATAAGATACGGAATAGAAATGATTGAATTAAGCAACCAACTGACCGAACAACTCCGGTCTACCATACACTTAATACTCGATTGATCATTTTGAGAATTGAAGTCCTATGGGTTTTAATGCTATGGAAAATTAAATTGAGACCCCTTTTTTCAAAAAACAAAAGTAATGCTATCAAAAAGTCATCTTCTTAACAGAAGTTACAAGGCTGCTTATTTATCACTACATTGAGAATGATATCAGAATTTGTGACTGTAAAGATAAAAACAAAATGATGTTTTGCCTAATTATTTTTGGATTAAAAATTTTATATTATGGTGATCAATCTCATTTGAAATTTGACAGTATACTCGATTAAAGTCAATTAACATAAAAAAATTAAAATATCAAAACTACTCTTGATAGCGGTATTGGCATTGATGGAGAATATATATATATATATATATATATATATATATATTAATCTTAGTTAAAAGATTAGAAATTGAAGTTATTTTGCACAAATATTATAACTTAAGAATATTTTTGTAATTATATATTAGATGCGATTTTGTTTAACAGATAATTAGTTTGACAAGAGGTGTCAGAGTACTTTTGTAAAAACTTTAATTTGAAGATAATTAAATCAAATTTCATGAGAACCATCTCTTTACGACATTTTTGGCGGCAAATTTCTATCAGCAAGCTCTATTCTACATCGAACTCTAGCTTCTGTACGTAAATAGAAATATACATCCATTTCTAGGCGTGTCTTGATTGAATAGGATTATTCCAAATGTGCCCTCCGGCCACCTCCAATGTGCAGGCAAAGCTTGAGCGTTTGCCTTCAACTATTCTTAGTAGCCAGTTCTTCTAAGTAAACTGTCGTTTATATTATCGTAAGTTGAACTTTTAAAAGGCTTGTAATGAGTTACGTCACTTAATAATTAAAAATGCTTGAAACAGTATAATTAGGAAATCAATATTTGAAAGCAACTTAATTGAACCACAAATGTTTTTACTAGAGGTTCAACTTGGGCAGGCTAATTCGAATCCAACTCAATTTCAGTCTGTTTTTTACGGACTTTGACAATTATTTTTACAATTAGAGTTAAGCTTGTGTTGAAAAACTTCAACTCAAACTTAATTAGGGTTGGACTTGGATTAAAAAATCTCAACCCGAACTTTGAAGTGCTAGCAACCCGAGCGCAACATGAACCCGAATTATAATATTATTTATATATATTTGTTATTTTTATTATATTATATATAATATTCAAATTATGATCACTTTTTTTCTCAACTTCCTTTTTCTAAATCTTAATTTATTGTATGTTGACACTTTGGAGAATTAATTTCCTAATAATTTGTTTGTAATTTTTTAAAAAATTTGCATCAAGTTTATTTTTTTATTTTTTATTTTTTGTGCTTAGGAGAAATCTAATATGAAACAAACTAAAGATCACTTTAAATTTCTAACATGAAAATTAGCCATATAGATCAACTCGATTTTTTAATCATAAATTTCAACCCAAGTTTAAAAATTCAATGATAGTTTGAGTTTGAGTTGAGTAGTTAGGGTTGGAGTCGAGTAAAGTTAAACATTTCATACGTCGAGTTAGGGTTGATTTGTGCCTCCAACTCGCTCATGTTGCAGTCTTAATTTTTACTAATGGATCTCCTGAAAAAAAATTAAATGTTTCAGGTATAGTAATAACATCGTATCACACATCACTTAAACAATGACACATAAGTAAAAATACAACTATTATAGTGAATTATATCACTATATGTCATTTAATTAGTGACTACAGTTTTTGTAGACACGGAACCACAAATGTTTTTATAAATGGATCTTAATGGGCTACAATTGATGGGTTCTAAAGAGTTGTTGAATAGGCTTTTAGGCTTTAATTGGGTTATAACGAGTTGTTGAATAGGCTTTAGTTTGGTTTAGCCCACGTCGTTTGTAGGGTTGTCAATGATCCGTATCCAGTTCGTGGCTAGTGCGAGAAAATTTCAATTGGGTCTGGTTTCGGTGCAGAGAGAGAAACCAGAAATTTGGAGAGAGAGAGAGAGTAGCTGCTAGGACTACGTGGTTGGTGTATCGTGCACCGTCTTCGTCTTTTCGCTTCGTTCCGGCGTGCCCGTCGTCAACCACTTCAAGTTCGATTTGTTATTCCTCTTTCTCCGTCCTCTCTCTCTCTATATACTATTTTTATATTTTTTGCAAGTCATATATATATATATATATAAATATAATTTTCGATCGAATTATATGCTTAGAAATATCTGACTCCACTTTTAATCTTACCTTTCAGCATTCACAGCTTCGCTACAGCGGATCACGATCGATCACGTTATTCCTATTTCAGGTGAGTGTTCTCTCCATCTCATATCTCTCTCTCTCTCTCTATATAGTATATCTTTTAGATTTTTCTTCGCCAAGTAGGGTTTCTTCCTGCTCTATGGTAAATCAGTCCCTTTCTCCCTCTATTAATCAACCATTTTTTGAAAACCCTAATTTCCGCCTTTGAAAATTCTTAGTTGCCTTGATTAACTGGATTAAAAAGATTGAACCCTAGGCCTTGGTTTGAAAATTTCTTTCTTTTTTTTGTCATTATGAAAACGTAATATATCTGAACGTTTTCTGTTAAATGGTTCGGTGGATTCTTGTAGAATGTTTTACAAAATTGAGATTTTGCAGTAGCAGATGGTTGTTGGTTACTTTTGTGCCAATTCTAATGGAGTCCGAGCTCGACTTGCTAAGTCAAACGAGCTTCCCGATTTCGATTTTAATATAGAGATTTGGAGTGAGGGTTTGTTAACTTTGTTTGTTACTTCAATACTTAGAAACTTAAGAATGGGCTTTTCGGGTTTTTTTCTGATTTGGTCACCCAATAATTAGGTATGGTTTTGGAAGTATATATTAGGGTTTCTTTAACTTTGTCATAAAATTACGAGATTTTTTCTAAATTTTGCAGCCAATCTGTGGAATAGTGAACTGAATTGATCAATCCTATTTCTGGGTTCTGAGAAAGTTCTGTTTTGGCTTGGGAATTACCATGGGGAAGAATGAATTTTTGACACCCAAGGCGATTGCGAACCGAATCAAGGCGAAGGGTCTCCAGAAGCTTCGGTGGTACTGCCAAATGTGTCAGAAACAATGCAGGGACGAGAACGGCTTCAAGTGCCATTGTATGAGTGAGAGCCACCAGCGCCAAATGCAGGTATTTGGCCAAAACCCTAACCGAATCATAGACGGCTACTCCGAGGAGTTTGAGACCTCCTTCCTTGATCACATGAAGCGCAGCCACCGCTTCAGCCGTATCGCTGCCACTGTTGTATATAATGAATATATTGCAGATCGTCATCATGTTCATATGAATTCCACTGAGTGGGCCACGTTGACTGAGTTTGTGAAGTATTTGGGACGAACTGGCAAGTGCAAGGTTGAGGAGACCCCTAAGGGGTGGTTTATTACTTATATAGATAGAGATTCAGAGACCCTTTTTAAGGAAAGGATGAAAAATAAGCGAATTAAGGCTGATATAGTAGAGGAAGAGAAGCAAGAGAGGGAAATTATGAAGCAAATCGAAAGGGCAGAACAGTTCATGCCGGTGGCAAATGGGGACTCACAGCTTTCAGGATCTGCACTGTTACCACTGTCAAAGCCAGAGACTGTTGAGAAGATTGCATTTGCACTTGGTTCTTCTTCAAAACCAATTGAAAACGAAAAATCCAAGAGCTCCAGAATGGTATTTGAAGAGGCAGAGAATGATACTAAGAAAGTTAAAGACAATGGCAAATCAATAAAAAATGGGGGTGGCAGCAAATCAGCTTTGGATGATTTGATGAGAGAGCAAGAAAAGGCGAAGGAGCGGATTAATAGGAAGGATTATTGGTTGTGTGAAGGAATCATTGTTAAGGTCATGAGTAGGGCACTGGCTGAGAAGGGGTACTATAAGCAAAAGGGTGTTGTGTGTAAGGTGATTGATAAATATGTAGGGGAAATTGAAATGCTGGAGAGTAAGCACGTGCTAAGGATCGATCAGGAAGAGCTCGAAACAGTAATTCCACAAATTGGCGGTCTAGTGAGAATAGTTAATGGGGCATATCGTGGATCAAATGCACGCTTGCTTGCAGTAAACACAGACAAATTTTGTGCCAAGGTGCAGATTGATAAGGGTATATATGATGGCAGGGTGCTCCAGTCTGTTGATTATGAGGATATATGCAAAGTTTTCCAGTGACATCTCCAGGTAGATCATTGAATTTACAGTTTTTTCTCATGTTTCACTGATAGCTTAGTGCTAATTTTGGGTTTGGTAAGTCCTGAGCCATGCCAATTTCAGTATGTCAGGCAATCAGTGCCAAGTTGTGAAGAGCTCGGGAGCGTTTATGCGTAGCTCAATGAGGTTGGATGGCATTGATTTGGGCCTATCTTGAGGTGGTCGAGATGTTTATGAAATTGCACCTACATCGCCCCCTCTCGGAAGCTTGGGTTCAGCCGCAAGAATGCAAACATTTGTACCATTGTCTTTGTATCTCTTGAGAAGGCTTGCAAAACATTGGGTTCTAATTTTTTTTCACTTATGCCTTGGTCTATCTTATAATTGTGAGAAACCTTTTTAACATGTTTTTTTCATCTTCCATTTCATTTTAGTTATATCATGTTATAATTTCCCCCCCTTGTTTCGTTAGCCTTGATTGAATTTACCTTGGTACAATTTGTAGCGACTGTTCTTGTAATTTTGTGGATGCATGAAATTCCCACCCACACGTGGTTTATATATTGGTCAAACGATTATTATGAAGGGCCTAGAAACTGTGCATGGCTGTGAATTAGTAGTGGTATGGATAACTATATGTAAATATTGGATGCATGTGTTGCCACCCATTCATGACTATTTTTGTCAATGAATTATCATCTGGTTGCTGTGAATTAGTTGTGGTATGGATAACTATATGTGTATATTGGATGCATGTGTTGCCTCCCATTCATGGACTATTTTTGTCAATGAATTATCATCTGGGTTTGACTGTCTGTTAGGATCAGTAACTAGTGAGGTTTGCCTTGACCTTTTATATGGTTTTCTTATGAACAGTACCTTTAATATTCTTTCGTGCTTATCCATTGTAAACATTTATGGTTTCATTCTGTGAAGTTTGAATATTCATTTATTTTTGAACTTTCCTTTTGTTAAAATTTAAATTTTGGAAGAACTATATGTGGACACCAATATAGTTATTAATGTCACTCACATGGACTTTATAATGTAGTTTAGTTGATTAAATTTAATTGATGAATGCCGAGGTGGTACTGTTTCAATTTATTTTTATTTTTTTGTTATCCAGTTATGTTTATGAATATGCAACTTGTACGAGTCTGACTCATAAACAAGTTTATAGGCCTTTTCTTTTTCTTTTTTAATTCTCGACAAAGATTTTTATGTAGATATTGATAATGATATTATAATAGCGAGTGAAGGTGAGTTTGCTCAGGAAGATTTATAAAATGATCAGAGTCTAAACCAAGGTCAATCTAAATGCACAATCGACTAATTTCACTTGCAGCCCTAGTTATCTATCTAGTATTTATTAATTCAATCTTGAAATTAGGTTCCCACACTTTGGGACTTCTATGAAATGCTCATCTAATTAGTCTTGTCTACAAATTTTGTTGCAAACTCAGCCCCACATGGTTCGCCCATCTACCTCAACCACATACCATTAAACCGCTTTCAAGACACACTTGAAAAACCCAACTGCTTATCGTACCCAACTGTGTACATGAAGAGCTTATCCAACCTATTTGATGCAAATCTTTCGTCTGTGACCACTTATACTGTACAGGAAGAAAAAAATCTTTCATCTGGAACAAAATAATATCACATGTAAACAATCAAAGGGATTTTATCGCTTTACTTCGTTTCGTGAACTTGGTATCCTCCATTTATGATCTTTCTATCGTCTGTCATCTTTGATGATGAAGGTGACTATCATTTCACGGAGCGGTAAAGAATTCATCAAGGGTGGCCTTGAGCTCAATGATTCGGTATGTTCTTCCCCTTTCACCATTTAGTTTCTAATTTTGTGTTTTACTTATAAAAAAAAGTTTCTAATTTTGTGTTTCAAATTGATTGATATATGTTTATGTATATGTTTTCTAGGTTGTGAATATTGTGTTTGATATGTGCTTGTTTTTGTGTTTGGGTTATTGCAAGCTACAGTGGCTGATCTGCAGGAGGTGATTTACCGTCGAAGTAAGTACTGGTTATGGCTGTTTTATCAATCATTGCATTTTGGGGTTATTGATGTAAATTTTGAACCTGAATGCTTATTTTTTATTGTTTGACTGTCTCAACTAGAGCACTTATTATCTCACAACTATAGTACTTACACCAAACATTTTCTGTGAATTTAAGCAAATATTTTTGCCCTTATTTCTCTTAACGTTAGATCAATTTACTTCACCAAAAGGGAGCAAAATTGTCCAAACCCTTGTTCTTGTTATTTTAGTTAGGTTTAAGTCTGACGGGAATAATATTCTACGACTAGCAATTTATTTATTTTCCGACCCATTTACCAAGTTCAATGTTAGCCAGATTAGTCAACATTTATATGTTTCGATGCAACAAGATGTTATTTGTAACAAGTAGATTTGTTGGTTGGTTAATTGGTCACATCTTTTTCATGAAATGGGTTGGATTGTCCTATTTTTTGAAAGAAATCAACAACTTTTGCTTTTAGTCAGAAATTTTTTAAAGTAAAAAAAAAAAAGAAGAAGAAAAAGAAAGAAGGTTCAGGCACATTTGTTTCAAAAGCCTCTATTTTGTTAGTTATTATGTATACATTGGCTTGGGCCACCTCATGCAAAAGCATTGGACAAAGAATGCTGACACACCACCGACCTATAGTTTGAGTGGTATCTCCTTCCACTTCCGAATAAGAGGTTCAATTTCCATGTATAAAATAATCCTATAAAATTGATGAATTCTGACTCTTTTTCTAGGAGGATACCATGTAGCTGATTCTACATAGCTATTCTTTTCTAAGGGAGTGAATTAATATTCGTCATAGCTATCAAACATTTCTTGATGTGTAGTGGTTGGAACTGACTTGTGGATTTACAATTTCAAATGGATATAATGGTGTCTGTGTGTAATGGTTTTAACTCTATATTTAAAATTTGGATATGTAATCTTATTTAGGGTTTGATTTTGATGTTATGGTTTCAAAGTCCCCCTACTATGTTCGGGGTTTGTCTTGTAAGTGGTCCAAAGCCGTAGGGTCTAGTTGACATCCATCATAGAAACTTCTGCTGAATCCTTTCAAACACAGATCTTGGAAAATTTCTAGTTATGGACCTGAATAGAGTGGAATGAAAAAAGTGTTTCTTCTAGTCGATCCCAAATAGTTGGAATTTCTTGTTGAGTTGGGTTTTTGTGGATTTTTTAAGAAGGAAGAGATGATAATTCTGTCAGGAAGAACCCGAAATAGATGAACATGGTCAAAGCAATAGAGTGAAGTTGTGATTTTCACGTTACTTTTTATCTCTATCGATTGTGTTAATATAACATGGACTAAAGCTGTTCCAAAAAATATATTCTGATGGGAAATATAACTAGATGTGTCCACTGTTCTTACATGTTTAAAAAAAGCTGGTATGATTGTTATCAGTTGTATGACTTAAATTGAAGGAAAAGATGTAAATTGCTCTATTTTTCCTGAGCAAGAACGACATAACTTCTTGTGATCATGCAATAATTAGACAATCTAGAAGTTCTCCTCAATTGATTCTCAAATCTTGCATGATTCAAGATTCTACAGTATGCCACAGTAGGAAGGACAACTTTTCAATTTTATCTAGGGTAAAGTGCAAAAAAAAAAACCCTGCTATACACAGAATGTGCAAATACCCCCTGACATTTAATTAACTCCCTACAGATTTTAAGTTGTTCAAATATGGACAAATTGTCAATTTGCCGATACATGATAAAAATACCCTTACGGTATAATAAAAAAAGGTCAAGTGCAAAAAATCCTTCTTGCTATGTACAAATTATGTGAATACCCCCCCGACATTTAATTAACTCCTTGCATTTTAAAAATTGTGCAAATAAGGATATTTTGTCAATTTAACAATTGAAATATATATACTTTTCGGGCCCATCCGAAATAATAAAATAATTAAAAGATATTTTCTGACCCATCTGAAATAATAAAATTATTAAAATATATTTTTAATTAATAAAAAATAAGAAAAATAGGAAATATGGCATCCAAACATGGCACAAGGGTGTTAAAATATATAGAAGATTGTGAGGGGCATTTTGGTCATTAAAAAATGTTTGGAGGTTATATGCTCATACTTAACTGGAGGGGTGTTTTGTGCACAATTTGTATATAGAAGGGGATTTTTTGCACTTCACCCACAAAAGGGTAATCTCAGTATTTCATTTAATTTTTTAGTCAGCAACTGTCATTTTTGAATGGTAACTTGCCAAAAGAGGGTATTTGCACATAATTTTCAAAAGTTTGGTAATTATATGCACATACATAACTGGTGGGGGTGTTAGTGCACAAATTTTGTATAGCAGGGTTTTTTTTGCACTTTACCCTTTTGTCTATTGTCTGAACTCTTTCTTCCTTTGATTAAATCATGATTTTAAGACTGAAAGAGATGCTTCTTTGAGCTTTATGTTGGCTTTGAAGCTGTAAGTCATGGTTGGAACATAATCTTCTTGCTGCACATATTTGGAATATTGATTTGATTGTTAGATCGACTGAACACCAAATCAGACCATGGAGTTCACACGAGTATCTCCTCCCTGACTCTCAACATATACATATGAATCATGTTTCGGAAGCCAGACATCTTGTAAGAGCTAAGAGACTATTGACTCAAAGGTTTGCTTATCCCTAGAATATTGCTAAAAAAATGTCTTATCTGACATTCGCTGCATCATTAGAATGTTGTTTGATTTGAAGTATGGTTTGTAATTAATGGATTACATGGATTATCAGGATATTAAGTATCGTTATTTTTTTCCCGTATCAGTTATTTTTGATTAAGTGGATCAATTGAAGTTGCTTATTTATCGTCAGAAGAATCCTAATTACTACTAGTTCTAATGTACTCACTTATTTATTGAATTTCTGCTTTACGCCTTCTGTATGCATTGGTCATTTATATTTCATATGATTTCAATAACCTGGTATACATATTTTATATCAACAGCCAAAAAATACTATCCTTCTAGACAAGGACTGACCCTCCCTCTCCAACCTGGATCAAAGGAGAAGCCCACTGTCCTTCACAAGAAGAAAGTGTCAAAGATTATTGCAATGGAAACTCGGACAACTTAACTGTAATGTTCAACGACCTGGGTCCACAAGTTTCCCACCGCACACTTTTCTTCTGGGTGTATTTGGGTCCGCTGATTATCAATTCTATCTTCTACTATTTCCCTGTGTACAAGTACTTCGGCTATAAAGGGCAGCGTGCCATCCACCCAGTTCAGAGATATGCCTTATACTACTGGTGTTTCCACTACTTCAAATAAATTAAATGTATCATGGAAACATTCTTTGTGCACCGGTTCAGCCATGCAACCTCACCACTCTCTAATGTGTTTTGGAATTGTACTTATTATTGGACTTTTGGTGCTTATATTGCTTACCACGGGAATCACCTACATTACACACCTGTAAGTGACCTTCAAATGAAGACAGGGTTTGGATTCGGGTTGGTTTGTCAAATCTCAGACTTCTATTGTCATGTCTTGCGAAGGAATCTTCTAAGTCCTGATGGCAATGGAGGGTACCAAATCCCACCTGGTTTTTTGTTCAGACCATTGCAGTTTATATATTTGTTGTGGTTGCTACTCTAATCTTGACTAACTGGACCCTTGCGATGCACCGTCGTTTCAAGAGCGTAACTTTCTTTACCTTTTTGCTAACTGTAAACTTCCTATCCCGTTCCCACATGCCCACTCATGCACTTGATTTTTGAATTAAAAAAAATGGGGCTCTAGTGTCAGCTGACTGTTGTAGATTTGGTAGATCTAGGAATGCCGAGATAATATGAAAATTTTTATAGATTATAGCATTATATGTATGTATATAACATATTATAAACTATATTGTGTCAGATTAGTTTATCATCACCACAATCTATATTTGGTTTGTTAATCTAACAGATTATTCTATTTCAATAGTTAATGGGGTTAGCAGATTTATGTTTCAATCCATTTCGGACTTATTTGATTGGATTTGGATCAATAAAAATGCTATTCATTGAGAGTCCTAGTTGTTATGAGGAAAATAAGGAGTTAACCTTTAAAGTTCGATGTTGAAACCATTATATCATTGCTTCAAGAAAGCTTGAGTTTTGAGCCAAGCTCGACTGTAGAACATTACTCTAATGAATGTCATATTCTGGCTTTATATAGATGGTTAATCTTGAATTATATTACTCCTAATATACAAGGTGTACTTGAGTGTTACCCATCATCCCTGATATTTTATCAGTATTGACAATATCTTCCCTGAGTCCTTGAAAATGTTTCTCCTCTAAAAGTGCAATGTTATTGTTATAATTATTTTTAGAAAAATGATTGTCTCACTGAAATCGCAGTTGAATCAGGAATTAGACTTTATCTTGTCTTGTTGGTTGTTTGATTTTCTCTTGTCTTGTTAGTTGTTCGATTTTCACTTTTTCTATTATTACAGTTGCTTGGTGTAATAAAAGTTTGATTTGACAAGTGTGAGAACACACAAATCTTACTCTTCCCAACACCATTTATGGATGAGATTGCACTGGACAATGGCCATTTATGCATTACTTACATGTGTGATGGAGGATTACAAGTGTGATGGAAGTGTCCCTAATGGCCTTTTATGGGGGACTGACTGCTCTCCACTACCACAGGTAGAGGTGCTGGGATGGGGAAATGGAAGAAGGAACATTCTTTAAAATAAGGATGGATGACAACTATGAGATGGAGAAAAGTGTCTCTATCTTAAAGTTCTACATCAAATAATTCATTAAAAATTCAGATTTTGCAAACACCACAAATGGCTTGAATCTTTCTTTCTTTATATATATATATATATATATATATATATAAACCTGCAAACCAAAATTCTATTGACTACTGACAGACTAACAATTACAACTTTTTGGCTATCCAAAAGCATTATATCGGTAGATCTGCCATCATTCCTATTTTAATACAATAATGAAAAGGCCTTGGCTAGACAAACTGTCAAGCTGTTAAAGAAATTAGATAGCCAACTAAAAGATAAACGTATGCTTAAACAGAATGGAGGAAAGGTTTTTTTTTTTAACAAAAGACTTCAATTTGGATATTTTAAAAATACTCTTTATTTTAAGCCTTTTGCAACATTATACATATATATATATAATTATAAAACATGTAGTAACAAGCCTAGAAGACTTTAATCCATCTGTTTTATAATTTTTTCCCGTTATTTTATATCATCATAAATCCATAATTCCATATTGAGTCCAATTTAAAATAGAATTATATGATTTTATCTCAACCTGACCCAATTTGCAACCTTAAAAATATTAGCTCAATTGTATAAGAAATTGGAAAAACATGAAAATAAAATAAGTGAAAATCATGAATGAGCTATCAATCAAGCTGTCCACACCACCCACCCGTCATCATAGTCTCACGACGTGTCTCCGAGTCCGTACATCCAGACTGTTTAACAATCCAACGGCTCAGATCGCGTCTCTCTCTCCCTCTCTCTTCATATAACCTTCTCATTTCTGAGTTCTGATAAGAGTTTCCGTCTGTCTCGCTACTCTCTCTCTCTCTCACTCAGAGAACGTTTCTCTCTCTACGTCAACGCCAAATCTAGGGTTTCAAAGGTAAGAATTCACTCGCATTCTTCGCTGATATCAGTTGGATCTCATTTCTTGTCTCGTTCGTACTATCATATATTCGAACGGAAAAGTTCGATCTGGTAATATCGTTTCTTAGTTGATATTTGGGTTGTTTATGTAAGAGCTTCTATTTGCTTTTGTTTGAGCTCCTATGCATTTGTTTTTATTATGTATGTATAATGTATGTGAGGCATGCTGTTATTGAAGGTTTTGTTCTAATGTCTTTTTATTGTTGATTTTGCTGATTGATCTGTATTGGAATTCGATGTAGTTAGAATTTTGATTTTTATGATTAACTTGTATGTTTTGGTTTGTTTGTTGGTTGTCAATCTATGTTCATATTGCAAATATTTCGTTTCTCGGTCCTAACATTCTCGGGCTAATTCAGTATCGTTTGCACCTCATGGTAATCTGATTGTAGAATGTTCATATGTTAATTATCAATTGATGTTCATCTGCTACCTGCACCTCATGAGGATTCGTTACGTTTGCACCTTGCTCCTATTATTTAAGCACTTTTCTTATAATTATGATTATTTGGGGAATTGTACTGCACATATTATCTGATTCATTTCGATTTTGAGCATTCTGGATCTTCCTGTTATTCTTTTTATGGAATTGACATATGCAGAGCATTTTGTATGGGATTATTTGAGTGTTTCATGAGTTCTTTTAGTTGCAGTACTGTATTTGCATTGTATGTGCTGTAAAAATCTGCGGTCATGCTCAACCAATGGAAGAAATGCTATAGAACTGATGGTAATGAGAGAACCTTTGTGTTTTTGTTAAAATTAACTTTCTTTTGATTTTCCATCATTTAAAGATCCTTTCCCATCATAACCATTTGATATATATTTAAAAAAAATGTGATAGTGAAATCACAATAAAAAGCTATTAATTTTCATGATACATCAAAAGCAAAATTCTCTTGTTTTCGTTCTCCCAGTGTCCTTTTGTTAAAAGAAATACTGATTAGTGTTTAATATGCGCATCTCTCTTACATGATTATTCTCCCTCATTGCTCAGCTCATTCATATCTCCTTGATTTTCAATTTGTACCCATGCTCTGCTTGTTATGACTTTCCAGAATTTTTCTGGAGGAAATTTTCTTGCTAATTGTAACCTTCTCCCTCAAAGCAGACAGAGTGACACGTTAAACATTCCTTGATTATCCTTTGAAATGGAAAGAAACATGTTTTATGGTTAACTGTCTCTAGAATTATCTTTTGTTGAATAAACAGACACTTCATAGCAGAATATGATCCATTGTTTGGTTGCATTTGGTATGATATATGGTTCTTTATTTTACTATTTTTTACTTGTTTTTGGACAGAATCAATCTGTACCACTTGCTGTTGCTAACTGCAATGAAATTGTCAACTCTATATGGAGCCCTGTTTTTTCCATCTTGCTTTATTTGAAATTGTCAGTTTTACTTTTGTTATTAGATTGTTAGGCTCGTGCTTTACCTGTTTTATTTTTTAGATAATTGATCATTGCTACATTTCTTCATTAACTTCCATTGGAGAACTGTGACTACTTTCAGGATAAGATGTACAATATTTTTAGTGCATTTGTGTTTTATTTCCACATTATGTTGCTTGTTATCTTTATCCATACAAATTTTTTTTGTTCAGTTTTTCTTACCATAATGTAGCTGCTTGTGTGGCATTACTTCATATACCATCTGTATGCAAGTGTTTTCCCATGACTCGATTGCATTTATCTTTTGAAAGTAAACAACTGAATGGAGTTGGTATGTTACATGGTTTTACATTGATATCCTACATCCTGCCAAATAATGTTAGTTAATAACGTCAGTCTGTGTGACATTTATATAATATATATATCTGATATCCCATTGCAGCCACAAATAAGCAAAAAGGAGATTCATTACATCGTGTACTTGCTCTTACTGAAGCTTCATTTTTGACAGGAGGTAGCAAAAGATGGCAGATGGGGAGGACATTCAGCCGCTCGTATGCGATAATGGGACAGGAATGGTAAAGGTATGAAACAAGCTTTCTTCATCTGTGTGAGATACATATTTTAGATGCTAATCTGTTAATGGAACTGAATGCTTTCTTGGAAAGTTTTTTCTTTTATTTTTTCCAGTAAACTGCTTTTTTGAAAGTTGCGACCAATTGCTTTGCATTTTTTTCTTTATTGAGTTTGAGACAACTGATTGTGATGTTATCTTTTAGGCAGGATTTGCGGGAGATGATGCTCCACGGGCTGTGTTCCCGAGTATTGTTGGACGCCCTCGTCACACTGGTGTGATGGTTGGCATGGGCCAGAAAGATGCATATGTCGGAGATGAGGCTCAATCCAAGCGTGGTATTTTGACATTGAAATACCCAATTGAGCATGGTATTGTGAGCAATTGGGATGACATGGAGAAAATATGGCATCACACATTCTACAATGAGCTCCGTGTTGCACCAGAAGAGCACCCTGTTCTCTTGACTGAAGCACCTCTCAACCCCAAAGCTAACCGTGAGAAGATGACCCAAATAATGTTTGAGACCTTCAACACTCCCGCTATGTATGTTGCCATCCAAGCTGTTCTTTCCCTATATGCCAGTGGTCGCACAACTGGTAAGCAATTCAATCTGTGGATTGGGCTGTAAGTGTTTGATCGAAGTTGGTTCTTCTGGCAGTGACTAACATGGCAACCTTCAAATACCCAAAATTGCTGCTTGTTGAACTTGTCCGTGCGTTTCAATATGTATTGATTGTATTTTACTTAGGCTGGTACTCGAAAGTCAGTGAATCATACAACTTGAATTTCAAGTGCCATCTGGGCACTGAATTTAAATGATTTTGACAATTGCATGCTGAAACTGTAATTTTATTTGTTTACTTTGTCTTTCATTAGTGGGTTTCTTTAGGGCCAGCAGAATTGCATGGATGGTTGCAATGGACTTTGATATCTTGTTAAGCAATGTGTGGTTATGATGCACTCTATTTTTCTCACTTTATTATAGCAACTTTGATGTGGGTATGTGTTTGACCATGTGTATTGTGTCTTTCCTTCACAGGTATTGTGCTGGACTCTGGTGATGGTGTCAGCCATACAGTCCCTATATACGAGGGGTATGCCCTCCCACATGCCATCCTTCGTCTTGACTTGGCTGGGCGGGACCTAACTGATTCTTTGATGAAAATCCTTACCGAGCGTGGATACTCTTTTACCACCACAGCTGAGCGTGAAATTGTGAGAGACATGAAAGAAAAGCTGGCTTACATTGCCCTTGACTATGAGCAGGAGCTGGAGACATCGAAGACTAGCTCTGCAGTAGAGAAGAGTTATGAGCTGCCAGATGGACAGGTGATCACCATTGGTGCCGAGCGTTTCCGATGCCCTGAGGTCCTTTTCCAGCCTTCTATGATTGGAATGGAGGCAGCTGGAATACATGAGACCACGTACAACTCCATTATGAAGTGTGATGTGGACATCAGGAAAGACCTTTATGGCAACATTGTGCTCAGTGGTGGTTCAACCATGTTCCCGGGCATTGCTGACAGAATGAGCAAGGAAATCACTGCACTGGCACCTAGCAGCATGAAGATCAAGGTGGTGGCACCGCCTGAGAGAAAGTACAGCGTTTGGATTGGAGGCTCCATTTTGGCATCCCTCAGCACTTTTCAGCAGGTTTGTTTCTTTCCATGCTTGTATATCTCCACATTAAAGATGTCTCTTATTTTGAGTTGCTCTCATATGATTTCTGATTGGAGGACTTTGGTTGTTTGAGAGCAGATGTGGATAGCAAAGGCAGAGTATGATGAATCTGGGCCGTCAATAGTGCATAGAAAATGCTTCTGATTGTCCAAGGAAAGAAATGTTCAAAGAAAAAGGCTTCCTCTTTATGGGAAAGAAATGCAGCTTCTGCAACCTTTCATTCTAGCTTAGTCTTGAGTGTCTGTTATTCTCATATGTTGGGTTATGACCTTCAGAGGTTTGAGAGTCGATTGCAAGGCGATGGTCATCTAATTCTTTTAATTTTTATTATTTCTAGAAGTATATATACTGTTGTCATGCCACTCAATTTTTAAGCTTCCTTACATCAGGCTACGATGGGGATGGATGGTTTTGTTTTGATTTTGATTTTGATTTTATTATATCTATCTACTTCATAGCGGATTCTGTTATTGACATGATCATTTATGGTTCATGAAATCTGAATCAGTTCATTGTGTTAACATCAGGTGGTAATCATAAGCGCTATTAATTACCACAATGAGCTTTCTCACATCACATGTTCAAATTACAGGTAAGGGCCAACATGGTCATGAAAGTGTCTTCGTATTGGTTACTATTCTCTAGCTGAGGCATGAATGCTCTAGCCATTATGTATCGACTGATATATGGCTGCATATGATGGAGAACTGTTGAACAGAGAAGGGGGTGGTAGTGGCCATGGAGAACTGTCAAGCTGTTGTCGCAATTAAAATGGCAAAGAAATCTGCTGACAATTGCTTCTTCCGCCTCGGAATAGGACTATTTAATTGTATGGCCCCAATAATAAAAACTCTCGTGTGGTTCGTTATCATAATGTAACAAGGTGGTTGAGAATCTTTCAAACAAAAAGTCGGGGAACATTAGGCCTGAAACCTAGCTCCGAGATACAGAACATTAGGTCTTAGAACTAGCTCCGGAATAAAAGAATCCATTAGGACGGAAATAGAAATGGAGTGAGTGAGTCGCTTTTTCTCAATCAAGTTGGAAGTGGGTTCCTAATTCTATTCCAAAATATTGCTAATCCAAACAAATGTTTAAGTTTTTGGCACCTTGCAAGAAATTGACTCTCCGAGAAGATAAAATCAAATATCACCTGGTTAATTATTGAAAAATATATATATATATCACCTGGCCTGTAAGACTAGTTAGACTCTTGATATTCTTGGTTTTCGAGGTTATTTATTTTTAAATTGTCCCCAATTGCATTCATTAGACTTTCAAAGCTTCTGCCAGATTGGAAGAATGGCAGGAATCTCTCTCTACACGTAGTGCTACCCAATTGATACACAATGTTACAACTCCTGTGGAAGTGAGTAAATTTACGCAGTAATCACAAACTGTTTCAGTGCAATTCCACTGGATCCCGACGTCCGTGATGCACAATATGCAGTAGCAGATGGCCTCTCTAGTTAAAATTGTCAAATATGAACTACATAACTAAAGTAATATAAGAGCCAAAGATTGACATCTCAGTGAAACCTACAATCCTGCCTCATCAAAATAAACAATTTCCTTGTATTATCTCAACCAAATTCAAGTAATATAATGAAGAAAAATGCAGCACTTTTTCCCAATATAATTTGACAAACTGGGTCCTGAGGTCACTGTGATAGTGTGTTTAAAGATGTGAATGTACTACAGCTACCAAATCAGGTGTCACTTCATCCTCCACTGCACTAAAATGAGGCTAGAAAGACTATAATGCTTCTCCAAATGAACCGACTCCAAAATGCAAAGGCTCATTTAGAAATTTTCCACATGCCTGTTCTATACCCAACAGACATGAGTGCCATCTCCCAAAGCATGTTAGGAATGCTTAATGGATTCACCTTGGATCCTGGAATTTCAGACCAATTTACAGAAATCTCAATAATAGGAATGCGAAACCATTTACATAAGTACACCAACTCAACATCAAAGCACCACCTGCACAAGTCCAGGTTGCTGTAAGTTACACAACAAATTCAAAATCTTTACAGCAGCGCACACAAAAAAAGTCGAGTCTATAATTGCTAGATAGGTTATCCTAATGCATTGTAAAATAACATATCCGTATCCTTCTTATTTTATCAATCAATTAGACATACAACTATTAAAAAAATAGATCAGGTCAGCTAATGATGAACTTGGCCGATTTCGTTTTTGCATTTCATTAGGATAAAAGTCCATGTACTGATTTAGCAACCACCCTTGAAGAAGTGGTCCAAGTCCATCAGGTCTTCCAACTAAAGTTCAAATTCCAGTTATGCTATTGTCAGTTGTCACGCATCACCCAATTGTTCTACTGTTCCAAAGACTCCTAGAAATCATAAAAATCACACTTGGAAATATGAAAATTATCTTTTAAACATCGTCGTCAAAGCAGATGCCTAAAAATAGGTAGGGACTAGGGATCTGATATACAACCACCAAACTCCTTAAGAGTAAGTGAGAATACTCGAGAATCATAAATCTTGTAAAACTCTTCTTTAATCTTGAGAAATACTGACACTTTGAAGAAGGAGCTGTATCCTCTTATTAGATGCCACACTTCTTAGACACTCCTAGAGACATGTCCATATTTTAAAGATAATATTCTTAATTTTAGATACATGAGCAATACTTCTTAAACATGAGCTAATATGTAGCCAATGAACTTGAAACGTTGGATAAGACCTTTTAGCATGGAATTTGTAAAAATCAAATTTAAGTTTATATCTAATTTATATCAAGTTTTACTATATTAAACAACAAAAGGAAGGTTTTATTGAAGGATTGAGGACGAGAGTAGGATACAAGTCATCAAGTTATGTGCACATTAAAAAATATAGATATCTAAATGCAGTCTGCTGTGAGGGGTGGACAAAATATAAATTTTAAATTTGGCATTATTTTATATAAAAGTGATTCTTTTTTAACTAGAATTTGCATCAGCATGCTTGACAATCCAACCTTTTCCGTTGCATTAAACAATCAACCCTTAGGCCCAGTTTGGTTGGAAAGAAATGAAAGGGAAGGAAATGGAGGGACATGTTTTTTTTGTGTTTGGTATAAATTTTTTAATGGAAAGGAAAGGAAATGGAAGGATTTGGAGGGATAAATTAAGGATGAATAGTAGCTTTTGTTATCCTTCAAAAAATGGGAGGAAATGGAAGGAAAGGCTAGCATTTTTTAATGAAAGTTTGTTAATACCAACTTTGCCCTTATTTTAATAAAAGCTAAAATTTGTGTTTTAAATATAGAAGGGTATAATGGTAAAAAAAATTAAATAGTTTCCTTTCTTTTCTTGTCCCAAACACGTTAACTATCATTTCCTTTCTTTTCCTTTATTAATCAACCAAACACGATAAAAGTTTAATACTATACTATCCTTTCCTTTCCTTTCCTTTCTTTTCTTTTCTCTCATTACTAATGTTATCCTTTCTTTTCTTTTCCATTGTACCAAACATAGCCTTAGGGAATAGCCTAATGGCAAGAGTTTGAATCCCCTTGAGGCCGTCCCTAGGTAATTTCCCGGTAGTTGCTTGGTGCATGTGAGACGGGAGGAGTGCACATGCCTGGTGGTAGACTATAGGGTGCCCTAAGTAGCCCAACACCACCATGGTCGACCAAAAAAAAAAAAAGTAATACTGGACATCAGTTTCTGCTTCACCTAGGAATAGGATACCCCGTCTGAGCAGTCCATTACATAGGTTTTTCCCAATCACTTAGTGTTGCCTGTAAGTCACAATAATTGTGGCACTTACAAATTCAGGACTCTGGGTACCGTTTCTGGGATGCTGTAAAGATGTTACTACAAATACAGAAAATGGATAACATGATAGCAGCACAGTGATACAACATTCTATTCAATGAGCAAATAAGAGTGAAAACAATGTTATTTCACAGTTCCCATTGAAAAAAACAAGTCATTCCACAATTCAGAGGCAGAGTAAGTAGGTTACAAATGGTTCTGCAAAGAGTTACCTCTTCAAACGGACATTTGTAAAAAGCTTCCTTGCAGCAGCTCTAGTAAACATCTTAAAACCACACTATAATGACACCAAATAAACAAATTTAGCTGAAACTCAGAATAAATATTAAACCGGGTGGAAAAATTTTTGAAGTAGAAAACTTACCTGTGTATCACGAATCCCCGGACCAGCAGTCAATAGAACCACAACATGGAAACCTTTCATTAAAAAATTGCGGTACCATTTCCTCTGAATCACAAAGTGAACTTGACTACTAAGATACAAATAATAATAGAAAATTACCAAAAAGTATTAAAAAAAGAGTTGGATATATTAACAAGACTGAACTGTAGCAAGAGCCTTCTCCTCAAGATGTGCACGAGAACCAAATGCAGCAACTGGGATATCAGAAATTAGCGAACTTGAATCACTAGTGGCTGAATCTCCATGAAATTCTTTTTTGGCAACGGCACAGATCTGATGGGCAAAAGGTAAGCCACCTTAGAGAAACTTTGCCACCATTTAAAGCAAAAGGATGACAATAACGGAATAGTTATAAAAATCTTGCATCAGTACAACCACAATATGAAAGGTAATGGCTGACACGGACCTGATTTTCAAGTTTTTCCAAGTCATTAACCTTGGTTGCTCCATCAGCATCCAGCATCAGAAGTAGTTGACCACGTGAATGAAGCATCCCCTGTTTTGCAATGCTTTCGCAGAAGTACAAAGCTTCAATCAATTGTCGTCATGAAGGAGAGAATATATAGAGCCGTCAACATAATCAGGATATGTTACTGAGCTAATGAATGGTTTAGATCAGACTCACTTTTCGTATAGCTTCTCCTTTCCCATGATTTCTTCCAAGGAGGATAACCCTCACATTATCTACTGTGTATTTTCTCACAAAGTCAAAAGCTACTCCCTTGGTTCCATCAGCACTACCATCATCAACAATTACCACCTGTCTAAAAATTAATTCGATTGAGAATGAAAAAAGCAACAGAAAACAGTAAATACAATTGAAACCTCGCAATCTGAACAGCTTTAAATTTGAAAATCAATAATGACCAATAGTGCTTAGGTATAGTATTAACAATCTATGCAAGAGGAAAAAACAATACCTAGATCAAAATCAAATAAAATGTCCTAATCACAGTTGGAACAGGTTCAAATTACTTCAATCATGCAACTTTCTAATCAATACACTTTTTTAAGTGACAAGATATTGGATAAAGCAAATGCAATTAGCTTTCTCAAGCTTGCATCAATGCACTGCCTCTTTGAGAGCTTTTCAATACAATTTTTCATTTTTTGGGAGAGCTTCCTGCAATGAAAAATTTATATCTTCTCTGCTTGCTCGGTTGATGCGCATTATTTGAATTTTGTTTTAGTAAGGAGGTAGAAACATATATGAACCCATCTGAATTTCATTGTATGGACCATGGAAAATCATTTTGGATGTAGTAAGAAGCTCACAAATATAACACTTCCTCGTATACACTAGAAACAGTTCAGACATGAGGATAAACGTAAATAAAGGAAACTAAATCATACCTCGTATGAAAAGGATTTTTCCATAGCTGCACGTTGTTGAAGATAACTGCAAAGTAAAGATCCAAACATTATGATGCTTATTGTAGTAACAACCCTCTGAGATAGTCATTCATAGAACTACTAAACTACTTCAGGAAAGCATGTTCTTACAAACGCAATGAACAGATCTGCAAATAACCACCTTTATTCCAGTCCACAAATTGAACCTTGTGATGTTTAGTTCTGTGTTTCTGTGATTTTTAGGGGTATTCTTCTTTGCTAAACTCATAAGTTACATGTCCACCAGATAGGGTTCCTACTCCCTTGATGTCACTCTTCTATACGAGTGTATATGGGTGAAGGCCCCTTTTGGCACTCTTTAATAACATCTTTTACTAATTTCCAAAAGAAAATATAAGATCCTTTGCATATATCGAAATTTGTTGTGTTCCCCAATTAATCAAAACTGTGTTTGCATCTTGGTAAACAATTGAAAGTGTGTATCCTATCAAGAATGAGGATTCTCTTCATCTTGAATTAGATCATCATTTAGAAAGTTGGCAGTTTTTGTTAGGTTAGAATTATGTTACATATGAGTATTACAATATATCTATTTATTTGACATTAATGATGACAGTACACATACTGTACTACATAAACATTTATATTTGATATTGCAGCTGCTGTCTCAATTGCAGGCACATCAGAAATTAGGGAGGGAGATGCAGAAAGAAACAGTGAAATGCTGAGAAAACATGAAACATTACCAGTGATAAAAATGAAAATTAATAGACATGTAACAATCTTTTGTTTTAAAAAAAAATACAATCTTTTTGAGTATTTAGACATGTCAGAACGTATCTGCCTCGACTTACTTCATGGTTTCATCAAGAGCTCCAGGAAGCCTATGCTCTTCATTGAATGCAGGAATAATCAGAGATATGTACTTCTCGGCAGTATCAAAGATGTAAGGACATGGAACCTGACAAAAATGCCTCTAGCAGAGTCAATAAATATCAAGATTTGATCCTCTAAGTTTATATGTAAAAAATTCCATTTTTAAAAAACTTTTGATTAGCTGTGTTGCATATAAAACGTACATTGATTTTAATTAATACATATGCAAATTGAAAACATATATGTATATTGATTTAACTAGCCCATTGAATTGATATGCTGAAAAATTCCTTTATTCTGATCTTGACTAGTTTGTGCTGCATATTTTAATTTTCTCTTTTTATACTTATTACCTATATTTAATACAATTTATCACATACATGTCCTATTTTGATCAGCCTTGCACCTTAACTTGCTCCAGGACACTTTGGAGCCGTAGTGAGCCTTGAGCCTTTAATAATTATGGCCGTGTCAGAAAAAAATATATATATAATTCTTTTTGATAAGTAATAATATACAACAACAACAACAATAATAATAATTAAAGATGCATATGCCCACGAGTTTCTTTCCATACACTAAGGTAATGTTTGGACATTATAATAACACCGTATGGCTCAATTGCAACTTGAATTGCACTCAGAGTTATACATCCATTATCACAAATTGGGTCAGTAAATAAAAATACACTCATGCTACGTTTTTTTGCATGAGATTGGTGCCTTGGAATTGGAATTGGAATTGGAATTGGAGAACATTTAGTTCAAAGTTTAAACTAATTTTTCTCCTATTCCAATTCCAAGACACCACTTTCATCAGCACAAAATAAAACTACAACCATCACCACAACTTATGGGTTTTGATCAATCTAGAAATTTCCATAATAAGCCACCATTTTGACATTTTCGCCATCATTTGTAATTGTGGACACGACACCTCTATTTATAATAATGACCCCATTATCTAGTAATATTAAGTATCACTAACATAAATGCAGAGTTAAACAAAACGTATATAAATCTATTTCTGGTGTTCAATTTTACAGATTAAAGTAATAAATATACCTGTTTCAATGAATTTGGATCCTCGAAGATCGGATGAGCTTCAAGGTGACTGTACAATAAATCAAAATAGAATGCATTCAAAACGAGACTGAGAAAGAAAAGAATAGAACATATACATTTATTTCTATATATATTTAGGGCTTTTGATGAGCACATACGCGTGATTGAATCTTCTTCTGAATGCTTCGAATACAATCGCAGAACCTAACCCTAAAGCCAAAACCAGAGCTACAATGGCAATGAATTCAACGATCGGCCATAGCCAAGCCATTATATGTTCCGATTTGAGTTCGTCTTTGCGAAAGCCTTCATCAATGGTTCGTTGACGAATTAAGCACTCTTTTATAATTTTTTTTTTTTTTCCACACTCTTTTATAAATTTCTAAAGGTCACAAAATATCAAAGTTGTATATGGGCCTTTATATTATTTGAAGGATTGTTGTGTGGGCCCATCAAATTCAGTCAGTTCGTTTCGCTATAAATCTTGTGGCTCTGGGTCGAACCCATGTTAGGCCCATTTTGACCTCTCTCTCATTTTGACAACTTATTTTCAGTTTGAGCCCAATTGATATGTATATAAACTTAGGGCGAGTGTACAAGGCTGTAAGCCCGTTAGATTACAAGGTAACAAAGAATTTTGAGCCCAAAATAGTGTCCAAGTTTACTTACAAGTCAATCCGGTGAGAAATAATTTGGAACTACGGTATTGATTTCGGTTCATCAAAACTTGACGCACAAATAAAATTTGAAATAAAAATGACATAAAACTGGCACACTTGCTTATGTGTCATGTTTTAATTGGATCGAGATTACTGGTATCGGGAGTACCTAATAATTTCTTCATTTCGGTATCTAATTTTGAATAAATGTGCATCTAATGATATAATTTTAAAAACATAAGTTCCACCTAAAATAATGTAAAATTTTATTTAAATGAGACAGGCCACTTATCAATGAAGATTGATCACTCAAAATTCAATCAAGCAAAAGGATTCTCAACTTAAAATTTTAACATTTAAATTTTCCGTTTGAGTAAATTTTCATCATAATTTTCTTTGTTAAATTTTTAATTGAAACAGGTTGGAATTAGAAAAAGCAAAATCTCCTCGCATAATATGGATTGCAAACATTCATGAGGATACCCCTCCTCCTTCCAACCTTCACATGATGGATGGATTCTCTCCACCAAATCCTGAGAAATGGACTTCTCTTTCTTAACCACCATGTCCTTTTCACCTCAAACACCAAATATATATATATATATATATGTTGACCTTAAGAGAGGACTTATGAAAGACGATGATTGATGCATTAATTGCTCAGATTTAGAGTAATACAAGTTATGAATCCTCCAAATAGTTTGACTAGAATCATAACAAATATAGAGACAAAGAAAGCTATCATCAGCAAAGAAAAAGTGCAAAATTGGGGATGTGTTGAGTGCTAAATTAATACCCTTAATTAGCTCCCTTGCTTGGGTTGCTAGGATTAGAATTGGAGACAAAGCTTCACATATACAAACCATTTTGATATGGAAAAATAAAGATTACTCATAATTTCCTTCAACCAGTTAACTGTGTGCATATATATATATATATATATATATATATAGCCCATGGCCACCACTTCATAGACAATTAAGCACATTCAAAGTAACAAAGTCCATAAATTGTTAAAGCAAAAGCAGAGAAATATGTGACGTGCATTATTCATGTGAAAAAAGGTACTCCTAGTTGGGATGGGACCTTCTCATGACATGATTAAAGCCAAAGATGGGGGGAATTAGAAAAAGAAGGCTTTTCCTTTTTCCCTCACTTTGGTAGACCATAAAGCTTCTCAACTCTCAAGTGGTGGAGGATAGGTTTGGGTTTGGTCCCTTCACAGTTCACCCAAAACCCCTTTTCATGTCTTCCATAATGTCATTCACTTTTTTTTTATCATTCATCATCATCATCACCATCATCATCATCATCATCACATCCACCCCCATCCATCCATGCATGCCATCATTCATCCCACAATCTCAACGTACGGTTCATTCTCTCTCTTCCAGGCAACTTGATCAACCGACATATTGAATGGGTCCATGCACTCCAACACCGCACAAAATCAAAATTAAATTCACCGTTGGATTACAATATTCTAAATGGTGGGTCCAGTCCAGTACCGTTGGATTATGGACCTCATATCATATCATATATATATATATATATATGAACCAAGTCCAATACCACACAACAGCAAGTAATCACCATTGGATGACAATCAATAAATAGGGTAGGATCTAGTAGGGTGGTTTTTGTCACGGACCTATACACACATACACACAATTTCATATACAATATATGTATGGGCCTTTTAACTTTTCGAGAAACTTTCTAGTAACTTCAATATCCCAGTTGCACCAAATATGTACAGTATATTAAAATGTTCAGAAAAATAGTGTTTTTATATTTTTTGGGTGCTTCGACATTTGGGTTTCACGGGTTAGATCTCAGCTCAAGTCACGAAAAAATAGTGTCTATTGTCTGACAATATGACTAACAAAGCTTTCAATTGTTTGGCACCTTTGGTTTCTCCTTCAGTTGAGCCACACAACATGTTGAAGCTGTTAGCCATATACTGTGCCATTGACAGTAGTAAAGCTGCTGTGTGATAGTAGGTGTGTGTGTGTGAGAGATATATATATATATATATATATATATATAATAATCTTTACAATAATTGCGATTATTTGTAACAATTTTTATGGTTTTATTATTTGTAGATCATATAACAGATATTAAAATAAAAGATGGAAAGTTGATAATGAAATTGTATTTGATGGACTCTGAACTTTACTAGTGTGTTTGGTATATATGAAGAAATTACAAGACCATGAAATGGCCTAGTCTTGTTATTTTTGACCTGCATGGATGGATTGACATCTCTAATCAACCACTTCAAATAATTGTAACATCAAAGTAGGTTTGACCATATTTAAAAAAAAAAAAAAAAGACAATTTGGATTTTTTATTTTATTCATAAAGTTTTAATTTTGTTTCAATTATTTCATTTACTATCAATTTTACACTGGTTGACTCAAAATAAAATAAACATCTTTAATTTAACAAAAGAAATTCGAGAACTAAAGCTTTATTGATGTAAAGGATAAAATGATATTACATAAATATTTGTTTACGACTAACTTTTATTTTTTCTTCATTGGTCGGGTACTATATTCCCGGCATCCCGGGTACTCAATACAAGTTCGTGACTTGACATTACCTCGGATTTAATTACACATGTGTCACTGCAAAAAATATGTGTTGATGCATTCAAATATAAATACAAACCATGGATTCACTGCCAAAAACCTCCAATTTATTCAGCTAAATTACATTGAACAGATATTTAAAAAAAAAAAAGATCCCCAAAAAGAAGAAGAAAAAAAGTAAAAAAAAAAAATCAATTGGCACCATAAGAAAAACAAAATTGATCAGAAGTCAACAAGAAAAAGAAAAAAGGGAAAGAAAGAAAGTAAAAAAGGATTAATTATTGAGAGAGAAAATAAAGAAGATGATGATGATGATGATGAAAAATGATGATGGTGTTAAGTAAAAAAAAGGAAATTAAAAATGGCTAATGAGCCATGGCCACAGGAGGGGCATAATTGATGGTTCTCTGGTTGGGCATGGCAAGCATAGCAGTGTGATCCAAGAAATCTTTGAGTGCAACCACAGACTGTAGAATAGTCCTCAAATCATCAGCACATGAAAACACCAAGCTCCCAACTCTCCTCACTGCATAAACATAGAATGTGATGCACCCTTTCCTGAACTTAAACCGAGCCATCTCGCAACCGGTCAACCCCCTTATTAGCTTCTTGTTCACTTCCCCTAGAGGTATCTCCGCCGGCCACATCCGCTCCACCGCCACCTTCATGTTCTCCGATTCGAAAACGAATAAAAGTACCTTAGACTTCTTTGTTCCGAGGCCTAGTGTGAGTGTGTGCCATGCATGGTGAGCCAATATTGTGAAGTTTGTAGGCAAATATGCTGTTGTTGAAGGAAAAGGTAGCTTTGTTTTGGACTTGGACGACACCTCTTGGTGGTTGTGGTTGTGGTTGTGGTTGTTGTTGTTGGTGTTGCATGGTGGGAGAGAGAGGAGGTTTGAGAGCTCCAGCGGCCTAGCTCGCCGGATTGTGAACGATTTCACGATGAATTGGCCGCCGAACCGGAGACCCTTGACGTCGGAGCAGGGCTTGAATGCAAAATCTGATGTGGGTTTTGTGGTTTGATCATTTGGGTGTTGGTGTTTTTGCTTCTTATTCTTGTTCTTCTCTTTTTTTTCCATAAGTCGTCTATGAGTTGGGTTTGTTAGGCGAAGGGTGGTTGTGGTGGTAGTGGTGGTGATAGTGGATGGCTTTTGTTTGGTATATGATATGATAAGAAACCAATCTAAGGCTTTTGATGATGTATTATTGTATGCTGGAATTTTCTTTTAGTTTAGATGTTTCGGTCAAAAAGAGGGTTGTCTACTTTGCATAAACTTGATTAACTTTAATTCTAGCTCTTATTCTATCTCATTTTTTATGGAGGTTATGTATGTCATTCTATTATTTTATATAGATGACAAGTGGGTATTGTAATGGAGTAGGTTGCAGTTCTCAAGTGCCCCCACACATTCTGATGACATATATATACATATATATATATATATATATATATATATATATATATATCTCATGATGCATCCGGTACCCACTTCTCTCCTCCTCCTTTTTACTTTATATATATATATATATTACACCCATACATACACACACATTCACATATAGACATACATACATATTATATGTGTGTAAAATTGTAATGTCATTCCAAATAAATAACCCGAATAACAATTAATTGTGCGGAAACGAATTTTAACCGTTGTAACCCAATTAATTAACTTTCTCAAAGTCTGTATATTGGAACAACCCATTCGGTTAAACACTTTCAATTGCTTAATTGGAGTGACTAACTCATGCCACATTTGTGTGTGTATGCAGGTGTTTATGTATGCATACATAATTGAGTATTTGTGTGAATGATATGTATGTATGTATGTGAAGGACTCATAGTATGATGTCCATGCAGGGTTATGATCTGGTGTTTCGTTGTTGCAAAATTAAGTGGACCTTAAGACCCTAACCAACGCACATCAGGAACATTGTACGATCGACAAGATTTTATTCAACGGCATCAAACTACAAAACCAATTAAGGCAGAAAATCTGTGATTGACTAGTACCATAAACATAACATGTGCCCCTATAGCAAATGATAATTATCACCCCTATATTTGGTATACGCACATTTACAGATGATTGGGACCACGTTATTGAAACCCTATTTAGGGAATACCCTAATCAAAATTAACCTCATTTCAAAAAATCATGATCATAAACATATATTTATATAATAATTAGTCATTATATAGATGGATGGTCAACTTTATCTAAAGCTAGTATATTTTCTAGATTGGATCATCTTATAGGATCCACGAATTTCTCATGGTTTGTGTGAGAAAACACATACACTAATGCTATGAAGCACGGATACGGATATGGGATATGAATACGACACGATACGAATACGGTGACACGACAAATCTCAAAAAAATAGGATACGAGTACGGCGGGATACGGCAAATATATATATATATATATATTTTATATATTATACAAAAAAATTAATAGAACACAAATTAAGTTTTAAGTTTTAACTTAAATGATCTTTTTTTTTCAACATTAAAGATCTTTTGATTTATTACAAATTAAGCCCCACATTTTAACTAAGCTTTTTAAATTTTAATATTACAATATGGCTACCATCTTTAAAAAAAAAATTTAAAAAAAAAAAAAATCAAACGTATCCGAGAAGTATCCTGGCCGTATCCCCAAGTATCCGTGCCGTATCCTGCCGTATCCTTGTCGTATCCTGCCGTATCCGAAAATAAAAAAATTATTTAAAAAAAAACGGATACTTCCCGGGAGTATCCGATACGTGTCCGGCCGTATCCTGGCCGTATCCGTATCAGATACGTATCCGATACGGCCACGACGCCTCCGGGGAAGTATCCGTGCTTCATAGCACTAATGCTTCGTATGATAGAAAGAAAGTAAGAGTGGAGAAAAAATAGGAGAGAATGAACAAATTTTTTTCGTTTAATAGAGAGTGCAAAAAGAAAAAAAAAATAGATGAGTCATTCTTCTTTCACAAATTTTCATCATTCTAAATTTGAACGAAAGAGAGAAAATAAGAAAGACAAGACTATTATAAATATTTTAAATTATAAAAAATTTATTATTTTTCTTCCCTTCTCTCCTAACTAACAAAGTAGGGTATTATCTCATTTTCTTCTCTTCAATCCCACCAAACAAAAAAGAGAGAAAAATATAATCTCTTTCCTAGCCTTAAACATGTCTCAATCATCCTTCTTTCTCTCCTTTCCATCCAAACGAAACATAAATATTATTTATTAGACAGTTCTTGACAACTAACACCTGGTGGTTCAATTCAATTCAAACTTTTCAATTAAAAAAAATAGATCCAAAAGAGTGTAATAATACATTACAAATAAATTTGAAGATTAATTTTATTTAGACTGAACCACTAAATGGTTCAGAACCATATAATAATTTCATATTGCTTACAAAAAAAAATGATTAATGTCATACTCAAATTTGACCAATCCAAGGAGAGAACAAGATGATGGAGTGATGTTTCATGAAATATATTTATTGGTTTGACCCCAATTTTTTGTTTTTGGGTAAATATCACCGACACTACTTGAGATTTGATGTCTTGACACGTGGCTACAATTTTGTGAATTTTCTTCACTAACACCCCTTGTGATTTGTGTCATATATCATACACCTCCTCCTGCAAAAAGTACATCATATTAGAGTACTTTTTAACGGTGAAATGATCATGCAGCCCTTGACTTTTGACTTAAGCCATTTGAATACTAAATTTATCTATTTAGACTTGTCTAATGGACCAAAATACCCCTTTGAATATACCTATATATATACTATAATCTATATATAATTATTTATTTTCATAAATAATAATGTTAACATAAAATAAAAAAGTAATTAAATTTCTCTTTCTTTTTCTCTATCTATCTATATATGCACACTATACTAATATATATATAATGTTCACATAAAATAAAAAAAGTAATTAAATTTCTCTTTCTTTTTCTCTATTCATCTATATATATACACTATAATATATATAACCTAATATATAATTATTTATTTTCATAAATAATAATATTAACATAAAATAAAAAATTAGTTGTCAATGCATATTATCATGAAGGGTATTGTGATCATTTTTTTATTATGATTTTATATTAAAATACATTTAAATAATTAAGGCAATCAAGATATTTCACATATTAAAAAATTTTAAAAGCTAACATGAGTGATTTATTCTTTTTTTTAAAATAAAAAATAAGCAAATATTTAAATTGCCCACCGTGAGGCTTGAACCCAAGGATCACAAGGTTAAGAGTTTTGCACTCTACCAACTGAGCTAGACGGATTAATGTTAGACCATTTTCTTGTTACCATTAATTATAAGATGTTTTTCATTTTAAACTTAATTGATATGTGTTTGAAGGTGTATGTGCATCTGCATATGTGCATGTGTGTATATATTAGGGGTGGCAAATTGGGCGGGTTTGGGCCGGGTCAAATATGGGCGGGTTGAATATGGGTTGTGACCCATATTCAACCCGTTTGTTGCGGGTCAAATATGGGCGGGTTGAATATGGGTCGGGTCAACCCGTCAACCCATATTTGACCCGACTAGACACGACAGTAGGTAGGCGTCAAACACAAAAATGGAATGCACAAGGTCTATAATCAAACAAAAAAACTATAATTTGCTAATCATACTGATATTATTTATATGGTTTGTTTATTTTTGGGTGTTAGCAAATTTTTTTTATTTTTTTTATCCAAGAGCTGATTGCGTAAAAGAATATAAGAATTTAATTGCAATCTAGTGTTTAATTACATTTATGAATCTATAGTAAAAGAGAAAAAAGAGTATAGAGTCTCGAGTAACTTAGTCAGCATAAATTTTCTTTAAAAAAATCAAAACATAAGCAAACAATTATAATAAGTATTTCAATTGAAAAAGTATTCAACACTAACTCAATTATATCTTCATAATTGGGCAATTTTAAAAATGACCTACCAAATCACAGAAACACATGGAATATAATTAAAATTAAAACATTGAGAAAGGTACTCAAACACAAAAATGGACTCTGTAGATAGAGAAAGGTGACTTTTGAAAATTCAATTATTCTTGTTTTTTAATACAAAATGAACTCTGTGCATAGGGGGAGAGAATGTGACTTTTGGATGAGTCTGGGTCTTTTGGAACTAATCAATAAAAATAAAAATACCGTTGAAAAAATAAAATATGTGACCTTTCGATGAGTCATTTTTTTTTTGGAATTAATAAAAAAAATCTAAAGAATGATGAATATATATATATATATATATATATATATATAATGCTCCAATGAAAATTGTTGTTGCACTATAAAGTTTGTGTCTAAATTATATATTCTTCTTATTTTTAATTAAGAAATTACAATGGTAAAATTCGACAATAATTACTAAAAAGAAAAAATATTATTTTTAAAAAAATTGAATTCTTACTAAAATACTTTTTCAAAAAATATATATATATTGTCCAAGTATAGAGAGAGAAAGGGGAAGAGAGAGAGAGGTGGGATCGAAGAGAGAGAAAGGGAAGAGAGAGAGAGGTGGGATCGAAGAGAGAGAAAGGAAAGAGAGAGAGAGAAGTGAGATCAAAGAGAGAGAGAGGTTGGATAGAAGAGAGAAACTTTAATTCACATTTTGTTTTATGGGTGAAAGATGGGTTGAATTTGGACACCCATATTCAACCCATCTAACCCACTAATTAATTGGTTTATATTTATCCAACCCGTTTATGACCCGTATAAGAAAATAAGTCACCCATATCCATTTTTAACTGGGCGGGTTGGCGGGTTGACACCCAATTTGCCACCCCTAGTATATATATAGGTTACACTCCCATTTCAAGCATCTGCATATGTGTATGTGTGTATATATATAGGTTACACTCCCATTTCAAATTATAGAAAGGAAAAAAACTGGTTGGCACTTGTTCCAGCGTCATTAGTTTGGTGGAAGTTGTTCATTGATCAAAAACTTAAAAAAAAAAAAAAAAAAAAAACATAAAAGTAAAGAATTATATAATGGGGTTGTTTGAAATTTCATGCATATATGATTGAGATAGATAAGGTTGGCTTACCTCATTTGACAACGCATACATATTATATATATATAAATATATGAGTAAGAGTAATGAGTCTTCTAAACAAAGTTGTTTCTTTCTAAAGTCACATTCCCTTTAATCATTTAATGGGAAAGAACTTCCACAACTCTTTTCTGAGAAGACAACTAAAAATTGCAAAATAACTCTAGAGGAGGGCCCACCAAGGGACAGGGCTATAAATTCTGGCATATTTCATATCCTTTAATTGGGATGCTCTCCTTTTATTTACTGTATTTATCACCACCTATAAATCAAATTAGTTTCCTTTTATTTACTGTCTTTATCATCTATCAATTAAATTAGTTTGGATATAACCAAAGGCCTAACGAGCCGGTGTATGTTCTTTTCTTTTAAATTAAGAAGGATATAGTTCGAGTTTTTTTGTAGCAGCAATTCTTGTAGCAGCTGAAACTCACGTTATGACACTATTAAATTGAGAATTTTAACACATTTAGAGCCTCAAACGCTATTATTTTTCTTTTTCAAATTATCATTTTTGTCAAAAATAGAGTATATTTGATAACCTCATCTGCTGTTAATTTTTTAACATTACTACAGTGCTTTTAAAAATAAAAACTAGAACTGGCTGTTTCATTTTGAAGTTTTAAACTTATGACCAATTGTCAAATTTTTAACATTGTTTTTGCTTTATTTAAAACGAAAATGTATTACCAAACATGTTTTTTTGTTGTGCCTTCTCATTATTTTGAAAATGACGACAAAAAAAAAAAAAAAAATTACCGAGCACTTTTATGTAGTTGTATTGTCTATATAAGTTGTTGCATTATGCACAAGACAAGCACTTGACAAGAATGAGAGGATTCTGAATTTTTTAAAGTACTCCAAATTTATTAATTAAGAATATTAGCAATTATTCTAGTGCCTGCATTACAATGCACGCGTGAACTGAAAAGAATAAGCTTTGTGAACAAACAAAACTGCCAAACATCCAAGAATGACACTTGTTTAAGCAAGTGACTTTCTAAACTGCTACAACTATTCAAATGGTGACACTATTGATGATGAAATTTAAACTATCTCATCTGAGTAGTAACATTTAATCTGATTATTTATTTGATTATTCTTGACATATATTAGTTCAATAACCGGCATCAACAAGACAAAGGTACAAGATTCTCATGTGTACCAGAATGGATATTTTAAGTAGGTGGGTCTTAGAATTGAAGTACATTTTGTTCAATAATAATGTGATATGTTCAAACCTCATTTTCAATCGTTCAAGTATCATAATAAGCAGTTGAGTTGGTGAGCAAGAACCAAACAATGAAAGCCCATATTAATTGAGACTCATTTACATGCAAAATTATATGTTGCACATATATATATATATATATATATATATATATATGCTCATCACACACAACCTCAACCTACAAGTCAACAGCTTCCCCATCAATGATCAACAGTGCCAAAAAAGTCTTCTATACAATTAAAGACAGTAGTTGTCCAGTTGCAATGTCAATGTCAAGAACTCTTATGGGGCTACCATGAATGGGGATCTTAATTGTGGGCTATGGACCCACGTCTCCACTCGGGTTTTTCACTAACAATCAGGTAGGGCCACAAACTATCAATATCCAGGCCCATTCGAGACCCGATTAGCATTTCTTAAACCCGGACTCTTGGGAAAGATGGAAAAGGCTCGCCAATGAGCTATCTTATTAATTCAAAAAACAAACTTATTAAAAAGGTTAAAAGTGGCCTGTCATTCTTGGGCTATTGACAGGCCGACTCAAGCAGGACTGTTGGATCGGGCCTACCCATCAGATTTGCACCCCTAAACACAAGCTAAAATGGCATTATCATGGGCCGTGCGGGCCTGTTAGGACTCAAGAAAAGTCCGAATATGTATGATGTGGGCATGGTGAAAATAGCCATACTATATCCCTACTGGCCGATACAAAAGCCGGCCCAAATGATCAGACGATTTCTAAAACTAGATAAATGATATTTACCACAAATTTTTTCTTTTTTCCTTTTTTTTTCCATGAGAAACATATACAAAATTTTAATAACTCTAATTTAACTTCATCTTATTACAACAACTGTACGGTTTGCGAGTAGACTTATGTATTAGGGTTTCATCAATTTTTATATAATTTTAAAAAGTTTGATCATTTGATCTATGCACTTAAATTTTGATAATAATTTTGAATAACTAGAACCAAGTCTACAACTCGATTAATTGTAATCATAAAATTACATCTCAATTAACATGTTTTGACATTAAAATTGTCAACACAAAAACTAGGAATTTCAAGTCCATTGATAAATAATTAAGTTTTTTTATCAAATTTAAGTTCATTGATAAATGAACTAGAATTCAAGTCCATTGATAAAGGGATTTTATTTATAAATCAAACAAAACTCGAGAGAACCCTAATTGGTAAAAAAATTCTGTTAAAAACGTATGTGTATGAATAAATAAAAATTGCACACTTTTAATAATTGTAAATCTACATTACATTCAAGCATTGTCTCTCTCGTCTTTCCTCACGATTTAACGGACAAAAACTAATCTTACGATTTAAAATATTTATGTCTATTTACAATTTAAAATAACTCTCTTTATCTATGATTTAAAGATCAATATGTGTGTGTATGATAGTGCCGTGGGCACTAGCATACGCTAGGATATAAATATATATAGATATAGATATAAATATAGATACTAAGGGTATGTTTGGTAACCGTTTATGTTTAATGTTTATTGTTTATCAAAACAAATTTTTACGATAAACATGTTTGATAATTTTTGTTTTGTTTACAAATTGTCAAAACGCTTTTAAAACAACACTGTAACTAAGCCTTCAAATCATAAACATCAAAATGATGGGCCCGTTTGGTAACCGTTTATGTTTAGTGTTTATTGTTTAAGTGTTTATATAAACAGTGTTTATGTTACGATTTTGTTTATCCATAAACATGAGTGTTGTTTGATAACGAAAAAACGTTTGACTTATTTTAATTTTTTTTTTCTTAGCATGGGTGCCCCTAAGTAACTATTTCTTATTATTAAGTATATTAGTAATTATTCATATTGTATCCAATATTTTTTTCTTAAGGCAATTGATGCTCTTTAATTCTCCACACTTGATAATTCTAATACTTTGATCGTTGTATCAAATAATAGTCTTTTATAATTTTTTTTCTTTTCATTTTCTCACTTTTAGTTTCAATTTTTAATTAAAATAATATAATCACCATTTTAGATAAAAAAGAAAAAAAAAGTTTTTTTTTTTAATAAACATAAACAATAAACATCATTTTGGTGTTTAGGATTTGAAGGCTTATGAACAGTGTTGTTTTAAAAACGTTTAGACAATTTATAAACAAAACAAAAATTATCAAACATGTTTATTCTAAAAATTTGTTTTTATAAACAATAAACACTAAACATAAACGGTTACCAAACGGGCCTGATGTTTATTGTTTATTGTTTATGTTTATTAAAAAAAAAAAACTTTTTTTTTTATCTAAAATTGTGATTTTATTATTTTAATTAAAAATTGAAACTAAAAGTGAAAAAATGAAAAGAAAAAAAATATATAAAAGGCTATTGTTTGATACAACGATAAAAATATTAGAATTATCAAGTGTGAACAGAATTAAAGAGCATCAATTGCCTTGAGAAAAAAATATTGGGTACAATATGAATAATTACTAATATACTTGATAATAAGAAATAGTTACTTAGGGGCACCCATGCTAAAAAAAAAAACCTTATTTGAGAAAAAAACAAAAAAAATCTCAACCATCTCCTTGTCAAAGAAATAAGAAGGATATTTTTTACTCATATCATTCATTCATTTTCAGTGTTGAAAGAAAAATAGAAATAAAAAAAATGAAAAAGAAGGTAGTAACATAAGAAGTTCAAGAGAAAGAGTATGTCCTCCAAATCCCTCTTCTCACTCCATACAAATTGGACCGAACCAAACCGTTCACTACGGTTTCGGTTCCGGCTCTAAATTTTAGAAACTGTTCACTACGATTCCTGTTCCAAGCCTTGAAACCAAAACTGGAACCGTTGAATATATATATATATATATATATAATAACATTTTGTTATGTAAATAATTTTAAACAATGAAGTTATTATAACTATTATAAGGTTAAATACAACTCCTATAATAATCGAATTGAACCGAACTCATTTATTTCGGTTTCAAAATTAAAGAACCGATGGGAACGGTTCTAGTTCTGGTTCTCCCAATAACCGTAAAGAACTGAATCGTGTGCATCTCCCTACTTGTTAGGGCCTTTTGGGTTGTGGGTCATTCTACTTTTACAGTATTATTTGCTATGTAGATATATATGTAACCCAATATTATTATTTTTTTTTATGCATATTTCTCGCTCTGTTATTGCTGCATATATTTGTTGTAGCATAAACTTGACTTTTATGCAGTTTATTGTGTTGATTTAAAAAATAAAATAGTTTAAGATTAACAAATATGTTTTTCTGTTTATGATTTTTAAAATAAGTTTAAAAAAATTTCGTTATCAAACAATACTCATATTTATAGATAAACAAAAGCGTAACATAAATATTGTTTATATAAATACTAAAACAATAAACACTAAACATAAAGGGGTACCTGGACCTTATATAATGATAGGCGAGTTGTGTCACTTGTGGATTGCGATTGTTCCGGTAAGTGAAAATTTATAAATAAATAGAAAGAAGAAAAATACTAATTTCACATCATTATGTATAAAAGTAAAAGTAACTAAATTTGGAAAGGCATTTAATTTTATTACACATGACTGACTTTGATGCAAGTAAAAGGTGGAGTATTCTAGCCTTCAACCGTTACTAATCCACGAGGACCCCACCTTCTCACACATAATTTAATTTAAAATTTTAATTAAAATCTTCAAAGAATAAATTCTGAGATGTTAAAATTTTGTAAAAATGAACGGTAAGAGATTGTACCAGATAAGCATAGAAAGTTCTTGTAAAAGAATATTTATTTCTCGTACCTTTTTTACGGAGATTTCGAGATTTTCCTATCTAATGAGCTTCTTCTACTCCTCCATCTCTCTGTGTAATGTGAGGATGTTACGAAGGCATAAACCCTTGCAGTACGAGCATATGGTAGCATCAGATTCAGAGACAGAGTCTGAGGATCTAAGTACTGTTTTTAGTGCCCAACCACAAAACAGAAAAGGCAATGGAAAGGAAACTAGTAGCAAAAGCATGAGTGCATACAAGGAAAATCCAGGTATGTATCAGTTGTTTTCTTTCTTTTCTTTTCTTTTCTTTTATTTCGTAAGTAATTTTATCATTTTTTTTTTCTATTCTGCCAAACATAGTCTTCATTTTGGTTCCTATACATGACGTGTGTTTTTAATAGGGTCATGTTGTATGTGCCTAAAGTAGTAGTAGAATCCAATTCAACACTTGGAAAGGAAGGCATGCAACATTTAATTAGGACTATTTTAATTCACTAATATGAAATCGGTTTTCAAGAATTCTGAATATATGAAATTAGTTTTTGAAAAATGTTATACTTATTTAAACCGATCAGTGCATGTTCTACAGATCGAATGAGGAAAACGTGGATCATATTCAGTTGTGTCTTGTGTATATATATATATTATATATATATATACACAAGAAAATGGTGATTCTATCTCATAAATATAACATAATTAGTGAGCATATATATATATGTACTCCCATTTTTGTTTCAAAATGGACGGCCTTGATTTGGCCGTGTGAAACTCTATGAAAAGTGCAAGTGGGAAAATTGTTGAAAATTTTCCATTTCTATGTCAAGTTCATGTAACCTTGGAGAGCAGAAAAGGGTGACAGTGACAGTGACATCGTCACCAACAATTTTATTATTTATTTATTTTTTAAGATTGGCATGGCAAAGTTGGAATCTCACAATCTTTCTCAATATATTATCGCATTGTAATCCTAGCTTCAGCATGCTTGGACTGTATTATTTTTCTTAGATGTAATTAGTAGAGTCGTAACTTTATGTACTCTTCTTCATCACATTTGTGCTCTTCTTCATCACATTTGTTGCGACACTGCAACACATTTTTTGTAATGAGTGCAGACATGGTGATGAAACGTGCAGACATGTATCAAGAATACATGAAACAGATGAAGATTCCAACGGTTCGCGGATCAGTCATACCTTTCAATACATGGCAGGGACTAGCCAAATCCATGAAACAGTTGTATGGGCAGCCATTGCACTACCTCACAAATGTTCAGCTAAAACAATGGGACAAGTCGAGAATTGGCACCGAGGATGAGGATCAGCCTATGGACAACATTATACATCCTTGTAAAGCTGAAGCCACCATCTGGCTCATTGAAGAAATCCACAGGCGTACCACATCTCATCACCATCTAGCTAAGCTTTGGCTCGCAGACCCCATGTATTATGCTTTTCTTGATCCAGATGTTCCCAAATCTGGATGATATATATATATTCTTGTCTTTCTGGTCTGTCTGCAATTTTGATGCTCAGCGGCTAAAACTGTGTCATTTTGAACTATGACATATATATATTTGGAGTTAATTAATTGGTCTTTTTCAAATTCAAGATGAAACTAGTCTCTCTCTCTCTCTCTCTCACACACACACATATATGCTGCATATTTCAAGGTTGTTCTTGAAACCTTGTTCGGTGATTGCTTTAGTAGCAGCTCTTTCCACTGCAACCTCCACAATCGTGCAAGAGAACTGCATGCCCAGATAACCTGATTTTCATATATATGCTCTGATTTTGTGTTCGAAACACAAGATACCAACTGTTGAGTCACGCATTTATGAATAACAAACAATGGACAGCAATAAGACACTAACAACAGAATTCATGAAAAGCAAAATATATTGATGCAAAAAAAACAATATAGCAATCTCCAAGCAAACTTCTGGCTGCTTGACACAATGTAATTACATTAAAGGGTAAAAAATGAAATTTCCTATGCCTGCAAAATAAGAGGCAAGGAAGGATTCACAATAGAACCCAAGAAACAAAAGAAATACAACCTATAGAATAATACTCCAGTGTCAACCAAATACAAACTAATTTGGATGTTGATAGCACAAGATATAAAGCGTAGTTCCATAAATCTGATGCCGTTGCCTTCTGCGGGTTTTAACAAAAAAGTTGTAAAAAAAATATATATATATATTAATTCCCATGAGATGAAGAAAAAAATGCCTTCACCACAACATGGCGTGTTATTGTTATTGCTGTTGTGCTGCTTGTGCATATGATCTCGTCTTTTCTGGTTCAGACTTATTTGATATCCGGGAAGAATTCATCTTCCGTCCAGGATCTGTACATCTCAAAGAGTCCTGAAGGAAAAAAGCCTTTGCCTCTCAAGCTTCGGCTTCCGGATATTTTCACTGTTTATGGGCCTCAACAGTCGCTCTACTTCAGTTTCAGATTGCAGCGAAGATTGTAGCCTCCTTAAATGTCCACTACACTGCTTATGTTCAGAAGGAAGAGTGCTGTTGCTTCTCTCATCCGCATTAAACTCTCTCTGGTAGGGAGACTGCCACTTTGCTTGCAAATAAGCAAGGGATCTCCAAGGAGGAAGAGGCATTGAGTTCTGCTTCAGGGAAGATCTAGCAGCTTCAACCATAACTTGAAGAAACTGATTAAGCTTGGTCAAAGAGCCCACATGAACAACAGGAAGGGAATTCAATATTCTATCATAGGATTCAACAGCTCTAGCTATCTCAAAATGGCTTCGGAAGTCGATGTCAATGATCAAACGTTCGGAACCTCCAGTATCATAGTAATTGACCACATCAATATATTCATGATCCCCTGCATTTAGGCAAAATTATATTACAAAATTCAGAATGAATAAATTAAAAATATATTTTATATCTAGTGCCTTGAAAAATAAAAATTGCAAGGCAGGACAAAAACAAGCTTCAAGGCCAATCCAACCTAAAGATGCAAATTGAATAAAGAAAGATCTCCTACACCTACACTATGTTGAGAAGATTGAATCCAAGTGTACTACACAACCACAGCAGTCAGAATCTCATATAATGTCTGGAAGTTCCAGGGATAAATGCAGATAAAATTTAATATGGATACAAAAATTGCACACAAACTCTCAGTTCAGATATGATAAAACAATTTCTGCAAGGATAGTACAGTATGGCTCCAATTTACATGTGGCACAACAAATGAAGCACGTTGTGGTTTCTTCTGCGCTCAGACGGTCCTGAAATTTAGAAGGTCTACACATCTAACCTTGTTAGTCAAAGGCCGACGGCAAGAACAATTTAAATGTCTAAACTTTGGCATTACTTAAACAAAGTGGCCTCCCTCATACTTAAACTGGTGTTCTCACACTTTGCTTCCCAAGCTTTAACCCCTACACCAAACATTGGCCCTTACAGTATACACTCACTGGAATGTTCTTTTTTCCCTCTAGATTATAAGGTTGTTCCTTTTAACTCTTAGATGAACACCCTAAAAAAATATATAAGAATTTGGGCATAGGCTTAATGAATTAAATGGCATACCTCCAGGGACCTTCCCGCTACACTGCCACCTAGATGCGCACACAGCAGCATCATAACCAGAAAGCCTCAGAAGCTTCACCAGAGAAAACCTAATGCAGCTAGCATTACATGGACCTGGATTGACAAGGTGAAGGTTCATCTCATTGATAGACAACACAAGAGAATTGATGACTGAAAGCAGGTCTCTTTCATACTGATCCATTGAGAGCTTGTAATACTGAAAATGGCAGATAACCAACAAAATGTTAGCATCTATGTAAAATCTAATGAGATTCCTACTTGCAACCAAAAAAAAAATTGAGAGATTTGTGCCCCCTCCCTCTCTTTTGGGTGTGCAGGAGAGCAGAGAACTACAAACAATATGAATTCAAATATAGTGACGATGGACTATGAAGATAAAAGTAGCATGCATTCTTCATTAAAGCAGAAGGAAGTTATCATACATAAACCTTCAAGGGGTAATCCTACAAAAGACTGTGCAAGTAAGAAATTTCTTTATAAGAAAGCTGAGACGAGGATGAAGACAGTGTTCAAGCTCCTTAGATACTTGAACCAAAGCATGTGATTTTACTACCAACATGAGTTACCAGCTCAAAAAAGTTGTATCTTCAGGAAGAAACTACATATTAGAAAGACCTTGCGCAACCAAAATTATTACCCAACTGATCAAAGTAGCGAGTTTACTATGACTGGAATTGCAAAACAGTTGAACAAACTACAATGGGTTCAACAATATTCTAAGCCCATAAAATATTTTTGCTCTCAACAGACTATATTGTTCTGTTAGGTTTAGATAGAACAATCTAAGTTTTTCATCAATTATTTCATTTTTCAAGCATGTTCAAATTATGGCAGAAGATATGTTGTCCATATAGTGCAACTTAATCTTACCAAGTAAGACCCAAAAAATATCATTTATATTCAATCTGCAAGCAGCATGTTTAAGCTCCACATTTAATAAGATACCCAAAAACAAGAAACAAAATAAAACAGGACACTTCTTCAAAGTTACCAAATTAAAAGAAAGTTTTTTTTTTTTTTTGGTCTATACCTCCACAGTTACACTTTTAAGATGCGATACCAAATCAGAAAATTATATATTTGCACTCAGGGAAAATGTGTTGTTCAGAGATTCAGAATGAATTACAGAACACATTCTTCTAAGAACATTAATACAGTCGACAAATGAAAAATAACTCATAGCTTCAATCACCCTTTAAAACTTGACAGTTTTTATTACTTATTCGTTCATTTATTTATTTTGAGTTACAAACCACTTAAAATTGGGAATCCTTAGATTTTCTTGGGCAGAGAATAGGATTTTATGGTTTTACGACACCACATGCATATTTGGCATCACACCTCATCTTTGATTGCTTAATTATATCTCACTTTTGAAGTTTAAACATGATGAAATAACATTACAGATTGGAGAAACATACAGCATGTATTGGCAAAGGCATAGTCCCTGTCATTGGTCCTCAGCAGCTCAGCCGATGGCTGAGTTCTATATTCCATTACCAAAACTTAGTAACTTATCAAAAATAAATAAAGGGAAATATATATGTGTGTGTGTATATGCACACACACACACACATATATATATACATCAAAGTTAGGAAACAGAACATTAAACCTTATGACATATGCTTAATGGAAACCTCGGGTTGGGGGTACTGGAGTTGATAACAATGCAATGCTAACAAAGTTCCAAATTGATATATGGTTTTGAATATGTTTGACATATATTTTGTGATTGCTCTCAAATTTCTAAGTTTCAACATTGTTCCTAAATTTAGGAATGTTCCATGAGGCTGAGAGGTCTTTGTGATTCATTAGGACATAGATGAGTCCGTACCAAATAATATAATAAGTTTAAAATGCAACCACTGCAAGGAGATTTGTCTGCTACTCTTCCAGAAATATTTAACAGATGATTAAAATGGAGTCAGATTCTGTAAGAACCATTATAACTAATATCAATCATAATTTTATGTCGTTCGAGGAAGGCACTGATATGGGGAAGTGCAAGCAAAACAAATTGGCTAGAAACATTTAGGGCTAGCCAATTAGGTTTCACAATCAAAAACTCGTTCTAGTTTTTTGTTTTCATTTCCACAAATTCAACAAAAACAACAAATATACTCAATTTCTTGACAAAGTTGAAAACTTCTCTTATCTCCTCCTCTTTCGGAAATAGTAAACAATTTATACTCTATACAAAAAAAAGACGGCCTTTAAGATGAAATTGTAGGCAAAACATAACAACATCAGTATAATGAAATGCAAAACATAAAAGAACATTAAACACATTTAGAACTGTGAGAAACAATTTCAATTCTAGAGAGAGAGACAGAGTTTAGAGAGAGAAACTAACCGAAATCTTGTCCGCTAGGTGAGCAAGATCGCAAAACCCCGAGTCGCTATCGCTACTATACCGCGAGTCGGCACCACCACTGCCATTTTCCAAGAAATCACTCACCATAACTGCCAAGTCATGCTCGCTCTCATGGCTGAACCCACCGATCATCCCCACGTACTGACCCCCAACCGCACCAGCCACTCTCACCAACAAGTCTCCGCTCGCCGCACACACTCCACAATCCATCATTCCGGCCAGCCACCGGATTCAACCCCACAATTCCCAACCTCGCCTCCACCGTCAGATCACACCGCCACGAGCATCAACCTTCAAACTTCACCGTCCTTTCAACACAAGATTAAAAAACAAACCCCAAATCGCCTAAATAATGTAATTGCAAAACCTAAAATTATATCTATAGAATTCAATTACTAAAAATTTGATGAATATATCAAACAATTGAGTCGTTCGATTCTTCAGAGACTCTAATTTTTGTAATGACGAAGCTCACAGGTGAAGCACAGAGCAGTATGGATCAAATTATATTCTTGAATTCTGTATGAAATTGAAATATTTTTTTCTGGTAAGGGTATGAAATTGAAATATTAATCAAATTAAAAGTTGAATCATTCGATTTCAATGCAAGATTGAACAAAAACGCAATACAGGATCATGACTTGTTGGAATTGTTTCATTTTGGGGTCTGAATTGGTATTTTTGATGATCCAAAAGGTGAGAGAAGGAAAGAGAACGCCGTGTTCTGCAACCCAGAGGATGAAGAAGACGGAAGCAACAGGAAAAATGGAATTTAAGAATGGCGGAAATGGTTGTTTGAAATGACAATAATGGGCCTGGACGCCCTCATAATGACCAAGCGAGGTGTTATTACGTTAACCGAAAGTTTTGTAATGTGGATAAGGTGAAATTGAATCTGGACGGAAAACGAGGTCAATTCATAAAAGTTAATAGCTGTTGTTTTAAAAGGTAACAAAGTTTGTTATACTAATTGTTACCAAATGCAAATACTAACTAGAGAGTATCTGATTGAATCCTAACAAATTATAATCTGTCATACAACATGTGATTGGGTAGAATTTCAGGGAGTAGCAAAACCTTGTATTTCATGTTATACCTAACATGAAAATTAGATGGATGAAAATGTAAAAGATGTACACATTGATTAGGGGTGTATAAAAAATTAGTGGAATTAAAAAAGTCAAATGAATTTGTGTTTGGTTCGATTTTGGTTTCAAAATTGTAAAACTGGTACAACTATTATGGTTTGGAATTTTTCGAAACAAGACTAAACTGTTTGCGGTATATATATATAAGATATATATTATTTATATTAATATATTTATATATATTTTATTTTTATATTATTTATATTATATTTTTTTCTATGTTTCAAGGATAAAATTATAGAATTGAACCAAATTAAACCATTTTTCACAGTTTGGTTTGATTTGGTTGCATAATTTTCACAATTCAATTTGATTTCAATTTCTATAGAACAAATTAAACCGCTTACGCCTCAGTTGTGAGAGAGAGACATGTCTTTCCTTACTTTCTCCATTTTGTGTTGTTTTATGTCTATAAATAGTTTAAAATTATGAGAAAAAAATTAAAAGACTAAGGTAAATACTTTTTATGCTCATTTTTGAAAAAATTATTAAATAATTCAGAAACCAATAAAGATTGAAGCCTAACAGTATTTTCACACCTACACCTTCTAAAGCAGAAGCTCAAAGGTTGAAGCCCTCTTCATAAGAGAAAAAATGATCCTAAATCATGTCTGGTACCAGAAAAACTGAACCTATCAAAGTTTAAATATTATAAAGAAAGGTGAACATTAATCTTGATATTCCACTGATTCTGTATTAAATCAATGTGCCTAGTTACAGGATGGTGGAGTGTATCTTAAGGCAAAAATTTTGTTCTCTAGGGATTGGGGAAAATAAGAGAGAAAAAGTCAGTAAATTGTTTAAAATATTAATCATTTAATTAGCATTAAATCATTTTAGCTTGTTCCTCAACCAAAAAATTAAGCAAACAAGTTAAGTCAAATCAAACCAAAAAAAATGATAAAACACCCTTATTACCACCAATTAATATGTCAATTATTTATTTAAATATTTTAGAAAAGGAAGATTTTATTCTTATTTATTACCTGTTAAGAGTTTTACGGAATATAATATTCTTATCCATTATCTGTTAAGAGTCTTTATTGAATACAAGTATGTTTATAATATATCTAGTGTAAATACACCACGTAAGTCTTAACAATACGTGTACAACACATACAATATATTTTATTACGCGTGTATATCACTGTTCATGTTCACCGAAAGGGTCGTGGGATTGAGGAAGCAAAAGACAGATCATTTATAAGGTCATGGGATTGAGGACCTACCAATTTTTTTAATTTTTGAAGATAAAGCGAAAGGACCTACCAACTTTGAGAAGACAAATGAGTGGAGAAAGCAGGGGTCATTGCCCAGAATGGGTTGCCGTGATCGGCAAGGCAGCCTCCCTCCCTTTTAAAAGTTTCACAGAATTGACTAATCATAAGATTTTTAGTACTGCACCTCAATGGAAGCTTCTTTCTTTATTTTATATATATATATATATGTTACGACTTCGAAGGCTTGACCAATCTCAAAAGACTTCTTGTAAAGTCAATAGTAGAATTAGTTGCAAAGGATCATTCAATTTTTATGAAATGAACTTTATTGTACAATAATTACCAATATATATATATATATTGTACAATTATATCAAAATCCATCATATAATGCCTTCTAAGTAGTGTATTAGAATTTCGATTTTTTTTTTGGTAAGTTTCAAATTTTATTTTCGTTTGATGCTTTTAGCAGACATTGTTCAGTTGGCTTGATACAGTATATACTAAAATAACAACTAAACAAAGCATAAGAATTGTGAAGTTGAATTATTCATATTGATTTAAATTTTTTGAAAATAATTAAATTATGTAATAATTTGCTCATCTATAATTCAACATTTATGGACAGATCAAATTTGAAATTGTTATAAATGAATGAATAATTAATCCATTAAATGGCCGTCAATAATGACCAGGGAGAATCTTACGGTTGCTTAGCATTATTGGGTACACAGCTTTTTTAGGTTTATGACCTAACACTTTTTTTGTCTTTTTGGTAAGCTTGCCTCAATGATTCTAATTCTAACGATCCTTAACTTATTCAAAGAGGAGTGCTAGCGGCAGTCGCTCAAGCGATTATCCTTGCACAGTCGCTCCACCGATTGGTGGAAATCAATTTCAAAAATTAAATGCTTTCCTGCAATAAATGTCCTATTTTTTCATCAATTAATATACCCTCCCAGTTCTAAAGTATTTACACTGGTGCCATCAACTAACAAATAAAATTATAAAAATAAAGTATTAAAATATTAATATTTTAAAAAATATTTTAAAATAAAACATCAATCCATATAGATTATTAAAAATATTAATAAAAATAAAATTATAAACATAAAGTATATAGATTAATTGAATAAGTATATAGATTATTAAAAATATTTAAAAGCAGGAAAATATAAAAAAAATATTAATAAAAATATTTTAATACTTTAAAAATATGTTCTTTAATTCAATTAACCATAATAACAAAATTTTAAAATTATATAGGAAATGATTATAATAAGTATATAGATTATTAAAAATATTTAAAAGTAGGACAATATAAAAAAGTTATTAATAAAAATATTTTAATACTTTATTTTTATAATTTTATTTGTTAGTTGATGGCACGAGTGTAAATACTTTAGAACTGGAAGGGTATATTAATTGATGAAAAAGTAGGACATTTATTGCAGGAAAGCATTTAATTTTTAGAATTGATTTCCACCAATTGGTGGAGCGACTGTGCAAGGACAGTCGCTTGAGCGACTGCCGCTAGCACTCCTCTCATCTTAAAAGCACTTGAAAGCTTGAAAATCTAAAATCTTTTTAAACAACTTCCTGAATATTAAATGTTTTAAAAAAAAAATTAAAACCATTTTGAACAAACTATGAAATGCATATATTTTTTGCACCATTTTCTTTTTTTTTTTAACTATGGAGAATTGGACATCTTATTTGTTACTTACAAATAAAATAAATTACTTTAACTTCTCCTAAGATTTAGTTTAATTATTTTTAAATTAATTTTTAAAAAAAAATATTCTGACATCCCTATCAATTTAACAATCCGTTAAACAAAATCACATATAATATACAATTACAAACTACTCAAGTTATAATGCTTTTGTATAAAAATAATCTCAAGTGCTAATCATTTGACTGAATTAACATGTTACATATCTATTTTTTCTCTATTAATGTCACATCAGCACTACCACCACCTATGACGGGAATAACCACAATAAAGTAAACCAAACTTTAGAAGAGATTAATTAGCATAAATTAAAAACTTTAATCCTAAAATAATTAGACAAAATCTCGTAAGAAGTCGGAGTACGGTCCAAAAATGAGTACTTCATTCAAATTTTCTTTTTTGGTCAAAAAAGTTCAAAATATTAAAATTATAAATACAAGCAAAAATGATACGATATAAGAACGTATAAACTTGGCTGTAAAGGAAAAGAAAAAAGAAATTATAGTATTTTGTATCAGATAATCTTTCACGCAATTTGTCTCTTGCATTGGTTCGTTGAGTACTTCGCCTAACGACCACTACTTTTGATATTATATGTGAAATATTTTTATATATGTGTGTGTATATATGTATATATACACACACACACATACATAGAAGAACAAAGACTAAAATGTAGTTTCATAAAATTTAAAATGTCACATTGTCGGCGCCGGTAACTTCCTAAGAAAAGTCCCATGTCCTTGCCATTGTGACCGTGAATAACTCGATAAAACTTTCTTACCTAAGATTAGAGAATTTATTTAATTGTGGCAGGTTTGTTTTGGAGTTGATCAAAGAGTAACTAAATTTGTTTATGCATATAGGAAGTTTAGTAAATCTGATTTGCAATTGTTCTTTTAAATAATAATTTATTCCATAATTGTTTAATAAAAGTTGAGACTTTAGAACACTTTTTTTTTTTTTTTGGGTAAAATACACTGACTTCTCCTCATGTTTGGTCTAATTATACATGGGTGCTATGTTTGTAAAATAATTACACTCACCTTCCTTTAACACGTTAAAATGATCATTATTTACAAGTATTCTATTAAACAGTTCAACCCTAATCCGACCCATGTAATAATCGTGTTAGAGACCCTCAACACTAATCCAACTCATTTATTAAACGTATTACCTGTGTAACCCGTTTAATAAATATGTCCTATAATAGCACGACTTGTTTAATAACATTTTTAATCCATTTAACTTATATCATATGAGTTTCTCCACCCCTAAAATTCTCTCTAAAGATCATATAAAAAATAAAGTACATATCAATACATAAATCCTAAAATCAAATTATATTATAAATTTTGTACTTATATATACACTCAAAAACATACTAAAATTATTCAACAACTGAAAAGAAACCATAACAATCTTATATTTGCATTTTATGCCTACATCAGTCATGTAAACAAACAAATAAATTACAAACAATTGCAACATATATATAACTATATATATATTAAAGGAATCAATATTTGCGGAACTCAATCATCTTTCATTAGAACCAATCGTTTAAATAATACAATGAATAGAACAAAATAACAACTAACTCCTATATCTTAGGAAGAGTCAAGTTGGCCTACGCTTAAGGAAGACTAAACAGAAATATTTTCAGAATTACATTCAAAAATCAAATGCAGTTTGAACTGCTCTGTCCGTTAAACATACACCAATAAATTTACATCTTCTATATGCCTCTTCAAGATAGGCCACGATTAGAGAGGTCAATCTTGTCTCGTAACAGCAGGAACAGAGAAGAAGGCAATGACTTAGTGAGAAAATCGGCAAGTTGATCAGCAAAAGAAACATAAACCACTCGAAGTAGACCAGATTGGACCTGATCTCTGATAAAATGATAATCAATAGTAACATGTTTCATGCGAGAATGGAAGACAGGATTGGAACTTAACTATGTGGCACCAACATTATCACAATAGACAATTGGAGAATTCGTTAAGCAACACCAAGTTCTAAAAGGAGAGAACAAACCCAGCGAAGTTCAGCAGCGGTGGCAACAACAGAGCGATACTCTACTTCTGTGGAGGAGCGAGCAATAGTTTGTTGCTTCTTCAAGCTCCAAGATACAAAGTTCCACCCAAGGTAAACCAGATAGGCGCTAGTTGAAGAATAATCGTCTTTATACCAACCCAATTCGCATATGAGAAAGCATGAAGAGAATCAAAGAATCCATGAAGAGTTAAGAAGGAATCACGATAGAGAAGAAGCCCCTTGTCTAGTGTACCACACAAATAGCGTAAAATACGCTTAACAAAAACCCAATGCTCGTTGGTTGGCTTGTGCATAAACTGGGCCATTCTATTAACTGCAAAAGAGATGTCTGGTAGAGTTAAAGAGAGGTATTGCAGGCTACCAACTGTTGCACAATATATAGTGGGATCTGAGATATGTGTGCCCGAGTTTAAGGAGATTGCTGCTGAACTAGTTGGTAAGGGAGTGAGAACAAGTTTTCCATCTTCCATATTGGTCCGTTTAAGTAAGTCCTGGATGTATCTTCTTTGTGAGAACAAGATGCCAAGACGATGTGGGACAACTTCAACTCCAAGAAAATAAGAAAGTGAACCAAGATCTTTGAGAGAGAAACGAAGAGTAAGACATTCAACAAACTGTGAAACAAAAGCATCATTGTTACCAGTTAAGATAATGTCATCAACATACACGAGAAAATACAAGATATGATCGCTGTTGTGAAGAACAAAGAGAGAGGTATCTAAGTGTGAATTCTTGAATCCATAATCTAACAGAAATTGATGCAATTCGTGACACCAAGCCCGAGGAGCTTGTTTGAGACTATAGATGGCTTTATAGAGTTTACAAATATATGAGGGATGATCAGAGTCCACAAAATCTGGTGGTTAAACCATAAAGACATTTTCAGAGAGTCTGCCTTGGAGAAAGGCATTGTTGACATCCAATTGATGGAGAGACCAGCCATTACTTACTACAATACTAAGCACAAATCTCACTATGGTGAGCTTAACAACTAGAATGAAGGTTTTATGGTAATCCACACCCGATCTTTGATTAAAGCCTTTGGCTACAAGATGAGCTTTGAACCTGTCAATAGAACCATCAGAATATCATTTAATACAGTAAATCCATTTATAACCAACCAGATTAGAAATGTCATCAAGGGGAACTAGTTCTCAAGTTCTATTACGAACAAGTGCATCATACTCCTCGGACATAGCTTGATGCCAATTATGGTCTCTGAGAGCTTGTGAAATGGATGTAGGTGCAGTACTTAGGGAAGTGCTTTTGTGGGTGTGAAGGTTAAGTTTCTAAATTGGTTTAGTGATGTTATTTTTGGCTTGGGTAGTCATGCGATGTTGGGTGGGATGTGGGATTGTGATGTGTGGTTCAGTGGGTTGATGGGAAGGATTAAGAGGTGGTTGATGTTCCAGTGCAGTTTGTTGTGGTGATGGTTCAAATGGTTGTAGAGTGGCCTCGATCAGAGGCAATTCATGAGTGCTTACTGAAGATGGAATGTTGGCTGCCTGTTAGGATGATGTGGGAATAGAAACAGTGAGGACAAGAGGAATCCAAGTGGTTATGGTAGTGGAAGTGGAACGTGGGAGATTGTTGTGTAGTGAGGTGTATGAAAAAACTGATTTAACAAATTGAACATGACGAGAAACATAAATTTTTGAGGTAGATGGTTCAAAACAGAGATAAACATTTTGAGATAAAGAGTACCCAAGAAACACACACGGTTTAGATCATGGATTGAGTTTGTGAAAGGTATATGTGTGAAGCCAAGGGTAACACAAACATCTGAAAATTTTTAGTTTAGCGTAATTGAGACTTTTGTGAAAAATTAATTCATAAGGAGAAGACAAATTTAGTGTAGTGGTTGGTAGTCTGTTAATTAGGTAGACAACGGTAGCAAATGCATGAGGCCAGAAGGTGGTTGGAAGAAGAACATGTAAGGTGAGACCAGTTTCAACGATATGGCGGTGTCTTCTTTTAGAGTAGCCATTGCGTTCAGGTGTATGTGGTGGAGTGGTTAAGCGAGAGACACCATGGAGAGAAAGATAATCTTTGAGTCCCATATATTCGCCCCTATTATTAGAATTGAGAGTGATAATTTTGTGAGAGAAATAATTTCCACAATGGCTTTGTAACATTTAAAGACTTCTTAAACTTCATATTTTCTTTTGAGGGGGTAAAATCATATGTATTTTGTGAAATAATCAACAAAAATGACATAATATTTGAAACCATCTTGTGACACAATAAGAGAAGTCCACACATCAGAAAAAATTATTTCAAGAGGTTGTGTTGAGTTAAGAGACGAAATGGAAAAAGGTAGCTTATGACTTTTATTACTAAGACAGGCATTACATGAGAATTATTTTGGCAAAGGTGAAGAGAAATCTAATTGATAACTGGAAATAATGTGTTTTAAAATGGGAAAAGTTGGATGGCCTAAACGATGATGCCAATTTGTTGATGTAGTTTTGACATGAGAGAAGGCTAGAATTGGAGAAGATCCAGGTTGTTTAGTTGGCCACTCATACATTCCATCCTTCGTGTTGCCCGTAAAAAAAATTGCCCCCGTGCGAAGATCCTTCATATGGAAAGAAAAGGGTAAAAATTCAATAAAGGCATTATTAGTAGTACATAATTGAGAAATAGAAATTAAATTCTTTTTCATAGTTGGTACACAGAGAACATCATTCAAGGTAAAAGTGGTGGTTGATGTTAGAAGAGAAGCAGAACCGGTGTGAGATATGGATAGACCTGTACCATCACCAATCATAACATCATCTGAGCTAGTGTAGGGTGCATGAAGAGACAGGTTGCTTAAGTATATATTGACATAGTGAGAGGCACCATTGTCTAGCAGCCATGATGGAATATTGGTGGTAGAATTTACAGCATAGTGAGCCCGTGGTTGCCAAGGTGTAGCTGAGTTATTTGGTGATGTAACACTTGTAGTAGATGGTTGGATTGGTACAAGTTAAAAGGATGGGCAGCGCTTGGCTGTGTGACCTTGAATGCCACAAATTTGGCAAAATCCCTGATATGGACGAGGTGGAGGGCGATTGTTACGAGTTGAAACACCTGAAATGGTGACCATAGGCGGGCGGCCAGAGTTGGTTGGATGTGGGCGCCAACCTATGTTCCTTGTAGGAGAGAAGTGATTGGGATGTCAGTTATTGTAGGTCTTGTGTGGTCGCCAATTGGTGTTGATGGTATTTGTCCTGTTTGTAGGATTAGTAGTGATTGGAAGATGTACCTCAGATTTTGAGTTGGCTGAAAGAGAGGTTTCAAAGGATAAGAGTTTCTCATGGAGTTCATCGAAGGTTGTAGAGGTGTCACGAGCTTGAACAGCATGAACAAGCTCTTTGTAGTCATCACCTACTCACCTAGTCCATCCAAGATCTTCTCTGTAAGGTATTTTTCTTCCATTGGGGCGCCCAGTATGGCCAATTTATCTGCACCGACTTTGACAAAGTGAAGAAAATCAGTGACAGTCATAGTACCTTTGGTGGGAATTTTTGAGAAGGTTCTTGGCTTGTTTAATACAACCACGGGATGGTTTGGCATATGTATTTGCTAGAAAGTCCATAATTCACGAGAGGTATTGGCACGAGCAATAAATGAAATAATTGTGGGTGATAGAGAACCGATGAGAACATTGGGGATCAATTGATCTTGGCGAACCCAGAGGTTGTAGGCAGGATTCGGTGTGGTAACATTGTTTGTAGTCATAGTTTTGGGTGGACATGGTTTAGATCCATCAATGTACCCAATGAGATCATAACCAATGAAGAGTGTTTCAAATTGGATTTTCTATGAGAGATAGTTGGAGGAGGTAAGTTTGAGAGGAGTTTGAGCAGTTGTGTTGATTGTGAGGAGTTGGGATTCATTGGTGTTGGGGAAAGTGGGTGTGTCGTTTGGGGTAGTCATCACGGTATGTGAAGAAGAAAAGAGAAAAAAAAAATTAATAGGAGAGAAAGAGGAGCTGCTCTGATTCCATAAAGGAATCAATATTTAGAACCAATCGTTTAAATAATAAAATGAATATAACAAAATAACAACTAACTCCTATATCTCAGGAAAAGTCAAGCTGACCTAGTCTTAAGGAAGACTAAATAGAAATATTTTCAGAATTACATTCAAAAATCAAATGCAGCTTGAACTGCTCTATCCTTTAAACATACACCAGTAACTTTACATCTTATATATATATAAGTTTGTATAAAAATCATAATTTATTAATAACTCATGTGATAATCGTGTTGTAATTGTGTCACGGGTTAGACATCTTAAACCCAAACTCAACTCAATTTTTGCGTGTTATATTTGTGTCGACTCATTTATTAAATGTGTCGGCTTACCTCAAATCCAAACCCGCTTAACTCATCTTGTGTTCATGTCATGTTGTCGTGTCGTGTCCAATTTTTTCACCCCTAATCATTATACCCCTATTATTTGGAAACGATTGTTCTTTACCATTTCAATGGATTAGAAGATATTTTAGTTAATATTTGAACAAGAGAGAGGTGAGTGTAACTTTTTTACAAACATAATATTTGTATGTAATTAGGGCAAATTATAGGAGAGGTTATTGTAGTTTACCCTCTTTTTTTCCCTGAAAGATAAAAAGTTTGTATAATTAGGAAAGTTGTACAGAGCCTAAAACAGCCAAAGCCGAAGGCAACTCACAAATCATTTCAAACTAGCCGTTATACATGCACGGCTAAGATTCATTGGCACAATCTTAATCGTGCACAATATGAACCGTAAATCTCACCGCGTGTGTTGTACATGCACGGCTAATATTCACCCAATACACCGAGTACATTATAGTTATTCTCCATACGAGCAGCCTTAGAGGTGTCATAACACCTCACCTGAGTGTTACAATATTTTTTCGAAGAAACACTAAAGATTCAATTTTTTGTGTTAAAAAAAAAAAAAATTAAGCTCCTCATACCATTTGTCAACCATACGAATCAGGCAAGGCGAAAAAAATTTCAAGGGCAAAATACACTCACACCCCCTAAGGTTTGCCTCAAACACACTCATATACAAAGTTTGCTTAAATTTATATTCACACCCCTAAACAAAATTGCATCAGTAATTTGCATGGAAAATTACAATTTTACCTATCAATATAATAACTATAATATATTTAAAAAATCTATTAAAATAAAATGACTAAATTAACCCTTCAACTGATATATTACTATATTAGTGTCCCCTGAATTCAGTGAAGGGGCAACAAAATTCTTTGAATTCTTTTGTTTTGTTTTTTAGTTATAAAAAAGAATTGTGAAAATAAGGAAAGGAGTCTAATGTGTTTTGGTGATTCAATTTAGCAAATAATTTATATTATTTCTCTATTATGTGTATGATCCAATATTAGTTGTCACTGAAAAATAAAATTCAATCTGAAGAATTTCAAACTTTGAGGCTAAAATTTACTTTATTATTAATCTTGGATGATGTTTTTTTTTCCTTTTTTTCAATACTTACTTTTCAATTTTATCAGTGTCATCACTACTTTTTTTTTCTTTTTGAAATAAATGTATGTATACTTTGAAATAAAAGACAAAATGCAAAATATTATCTTTTAACTTTCTCATATTTGCAAATAAACTCATATACTCTTGTAATACTCTTTATATAGGTCTCCTCTGTTGTCATCTCTCTACTATTGCCGAAACACCACTACCACCACCAAAGCCATGCTATCATTGTCAATTTTCATGTGCACTACCATAAGAAACGGTGAAAGAGAAAAAAATAAAAAATAAAAAGAGAGAAAGGGTGAAGAATTAAGAGAGAGAAGTAGATAAAATAAAGAAAAGATAGGGAGTTAAATATAGAGAGACAAATTCGGGAAAGAGAGAGAAATGGAGGAAGAGAGAGAAAAAGAGACAAAGTGAGGAGAGAGAGAGAAAAAAAAGGAGAGAGGAAGAATTAAAGAAAGTGAGCTCTGAGGGTGAGAGAGGATGGAGAAAAGCAATAGGGTAATAAGGGTAGTTTTGTCAAGTGAAAAAGAAAATTGGGAGCAATATGATATTTTAACGTGAAAAGTAAGGTTAAAAATGTCTTTTCAGTTAGTGAAGGGTAAAACAAATATTTCAAATAATTTTTTGACCGACGAATTTCAATTGGGGGTTGTGTGCAGTCAAACTCCAAACCTCAAGGGTGTGAGTGTAAATTTAAGCAAACTTTGTATATGAGTGTGTTTAGGACAAACCTCAGGAGGTTGGAATGTATTTTGCCCAAATTTCAAAGGTGGTTTAAAGAGGATTTGAATTCTTCACTTCCAAAATATGATGCGAGAGCCTTTTCATTAGATTATGTCATTTGATTTAGGAAAATGAGTCTGAATTAGTCGTGGAAATCAGCATTTATAATTCTTTTTTCATTTCTTAATAATTTCTGAATTATAGAATGGTTTTGATTAATTTCTAGAAAAAAAAAGAAGAGAAAAGTAAAGCCGTTGTCTTCATTGTTTAGATTGATTAGGCAAGTACATAGATTTTTTAATAGAAGTTAAGTCTTCCAAAAAGTTTGAATAATCTCTTAATTCTCTTTGTTGCTTTAAGCTTAATTTTTTATTGGGTGCAAAATGTGAAGCTTGTGATTAAGCATTTTGTTTTTTGCTTTTTATTTTTATTTTTTATGTTGTGCCATGTAACGCTAGTGTTTTCTAAGCTAAAGAAGACCCTTGGAGTCTTGGTCTTCGATGGCATTGATGCAATTTTTAGTACATATTTTCTAATATATACATGACACTTGGTGCCATGTCAACATATATTTACACCAGCATTACATACTTTGTTGCAAACTTATATTTTCCATTACTCTTCACGAGGAATATAAATTAGAATTACAAAATGTATCAATTAATTTTGTAGAATGTATCAATCTTTTTAAAATATTACCGTCATTTATACTTGCACATAATCAATACCCTCCCCGCCCCCGCGCGGGTTATTCCCCTTCAAACCAATCCCTGCCCCATTTTACTAAACAGTTTTGTAAACGGGTTTTTAGCGGGGCGGGGCAGATTGCCATCCCTAGTGACAGTCATAGTTCCTTTGGTCGAAATTTTTGAGAAGGTTTTTAGCTTGTTTGATGCGACCACAGGATGGTTTGGTATATGTATTTGCTAGAAAGTCCATAATTCATGAGAGGTATTGACATGAGCAATAAATGAAATAATTGTGGGTGATAGAAAACCGATGAGAGCATTGGGGATCAATTGATCTTGGCGAACCCAGAGGTTGTAGGCAGGATTCAGTGTGGTAACATTGTTTGTAGTTATAGTTTTGTGTGGACATGGTTTGGATCCATCAATGTACCCAAGTAGATCATAACCAATGAAGAGTGTTGCAAATTGGATTTTCCATGAGAGATAGTTGGAGGAGGTAAGTTTGAGAGGAGCTTGAGCAGTTGTATTAATTGTGAGGAGTTGGGATTCATTGGTGTTGGGGAGAGTGGGTGTGTCATTTGGGGTAGTCATCACGGTATGTGAAAAGGAAAAGAGAAAAAAAAATTTAACAGGAGAGAAAGATGAGCTACTCTGATACCATAAAGGAATCAGTATTTGTGGAACTCAATCATCTTTCATTAGAACCAATCGTTTAAATAATAAAATGAACATAACAAAATAACAACTAACTCCTATATCTCGGGAAGAGTCAAGCTGGCCTAGTCTTAAGGAAGACTAAATAGAAATATTTTCAGAATTACATTCAAAAATCAAATGCAGTTTGAATTGTTCTATCCGTTAAACATACACCAGTAACTTTACATCTTTTATATATATAAGTTTGTATAAAATTATAATTTATCAATAACTCATGTGATAATCGTGTTGTAATCGTGTCACAGGTTAGACAGTTTAAACCTAAACTCAACTCAATTTTTGCGTGTCATGTTCATGTCGACCCATTTATTAAATGTGTCGGCTTATCTCAAATCCAAACCCGCTTAATTCATCTTGTGTTCATGTCATGTTGTCGTGTCGTGTCAAATTTTGCCACTCCTAATCATTATGCTCCCATTATTTGGAAACGATTGTTCTTTACCATTTCAATGGATTAAAAGACATTTTAGTTAGTATTTGAACAAGAGAGAGGTGAGTATAACTTTTTTACAAACGTAACATTTGTGTGTAATTAGGACAAATCACAAGAGAGGTTAGTATAGTTTACTCTTTTTTTTTCCTTGAAAATAAAAAGTTTGTATAATTAAGAAAACTGTACAGAGCCTAAAGCGGCCAAAGCCGAAGGCAACTCACAAATCATTTCAAAGTAGCCGTTATACACGCACGGCTAAGATTTATTGGCACAATCTCAGTCGTGCACATATATCGTAAATCTCACCGCGTGTGTTGTACATGCATAACTAAGATTCACCCAGTACACCGAGTACATTATAATTCTTCTCCATACGAGCAGTCTTAGAGACGTCATAACACCTCACTTGAGTGTTACAATATTTTCTCGAAGAAACACTAGAGATTCAATTTTTTGTGTTAAAAAAAAAAAAAAAAATTGAGCTCGTCATACCATTTGTCAACCATACGAATCAGGCAAGGCGAAATTTTTTTCAAGAGTGTTCCAAAATATGATGCGAGAGCCTTTTCATTAGATTCGTACAAATCAGCATTTATAATTCCTTTTTCATTTCTTAACAATGCTTGAATTATAGAATGGTTTTGATTAATTTCTCGAAAAAAACAGAAAAGTAAAGCCGCTGTCTTAATTGTTATTAGATTGACTGGGCAAGTACATAGTTTTTTTTAATAGAAGTTAAGTCTTTCAAAAAGTTTGAATAATCTCTTAATTCTCTTTGTTGCTTTAAGCTTAATTTTTTATTGGGTGCAAAATGTGAAGCTTGTGATTGAGTGTTTTGTTTTTTCCTTCTTTTTATATATATATATGTTGTGCCATGTAACGCTAGTGTTTTCTAAGCTAAATAAGACCCCTGGAGTCCAGGTCTTTGATGGCATTCATGCAATTTTTAATACATATTTTCTAATATATACATGACACTTGGTGCCACATCGACATATATTTACACCAGCATTTCATGCTTTGTTGCAAACTTATATTTTCCATTACTCTTCACGAGGAATATAAATTAGAATTACAAAATGTATCAATTAATTTTGTAGAACGTATCAATCTTTTTAAAATATTACCGTCATTTATGCTTTGCACATAATCAAGGTCTTTGTTGATATTGTTTTTTGAGTTCCCTTACTAAAAATGCAATTGGACTAGTGTGAGATGTCCCGTTTGAATGAAAAATAGAATAGATATAAATGACCGGTAAGCAATACTATTCAATAATTTAAGTTTTTAGATTATTCGTGTAGACATTAAAAAATTACACGATGGACCCAAAATATAATTTGGACTTATCTTCATTTTAGTTCACTTTGAAATATTGTCAATAGGTTAGATAATTTGAAGCCCAAACCCACTACAAATAAATGGGTCATGGGCTGATCCAAATTGTCTAAAAAACGTCTAAGTCCACTTGAAAATGGGTCAAATAGATAATTATATATATATATATATATATACATCAAAGATAATTATTATGTATATTTTGGATAATTATCACAATTATCATAAAAGATAATTATCAGAAGAAAAGACAGTTACAAATATACCCCTTCAAGAAGTCTATATGTAAAGGGTGAAGAGAAGGAGGGAAGAAGACTCTAACAGAATACTGAAGCTGTGTCAAACTCTGCATTCAATCAACACTTGAAGCTCTGAAGACAAAAGTTCATCCAACCTTCAAAACTTTGAAGAAGAACAATAATAAGCACATTAAAAGTCGTGTTGTTCTTCCTTAACGATTCAACAAATTCAAATAATCATCAACAAGACTGTTCGAGATCAAACTTCTTCAGCCTTTGATCAGAAATTTTCACCGATTTTCTTCAATAACAAACATTTGAAGAAAACTCTTAACAATCCAATTCAAGATCAAGCTCTAGCAGCCTTTGAAACTGGATCAATGAGATTGAATCAGAAGAATTTATCTTTCTTTTGTAAAGATCCACAGAGAATTGTACCCATTTTTCTAAAATTAATAAAATTGATTATTTGTTACTGATTTTCGTTCCTAGATTTTCGAATACGAAATTTGTGTGTACAATTGGTAAGTGCTCGACCCTCGAAATAATTGGTATCGAAACCAGACTCAAGTTTTGATTCAGTGTCACGCCTAGATTCGATAATCCGACGGATTATATATAATTAAATTCATATCCGATTTGTTATTAATCGGATATCCGATCCGATAACCCGATCCAAAATAGAATATAAATTTTGTTGAAAAAGATTAATTTCAAAAGAGATTAGGAAAAAATGATTTAGCAAAAATGATTAGCAAAAGAGATTTTCTTTTTCTTTCTTTCTTTTTTTTTTTTTAAAGGTTTGTTATATGGTTGGTTAAATTATTGAGCTTCAGTAAAATGTGAGAAATAATAGTTTCTCCATTCATTTATTTATTCAGAATTAGATATATATTTTGAACATATTATGTAAGAATATATAATTATAGGGAGTTGATATTGACACTCCACCAATATCCTCTGGCACTCCACTCCTATATTTTGTAAAATAAAATTACAAAAGTGGTCATATGTTATTCCATTTTAGATTCTTATATTTTTAGTACCCTAATTGCCCTTATAATTCAAGACTCAATTTTAATTTTATTTTATTTTTCTTAAAAAAAAGTTTTTTCAACTTTTTTATTTTAGGTTTACAATATAACAATCCATTTATTATCACCCAAATATTATAATTTAGACATTTTTCAATTGAAACTTGTTGTTCGTGTCCTTATCCTATATAACTCAAATAATCCAAAATTTAAAATATTCTATTTTTACTCACCAAACGTGTAATTTATTTTTCATGTGTTTTATTTACAAAATAACATAAATTAAAATTTTGAAACATACCATCAATTTGTGAACAAACAAAATAGAAAGGAAGGAGGAGAAAATAAAAAGCAAACCAAGAAAAATATCATATTAATTTATTTATTTTTATCTTTTAAAATTTTGGTGCAAAGGCTCCTTAGTTAAATTAAGACAACTACAATTGAAAAAATATTTCATAGAGTCATGTTTTTCTCTTTTTATCTTTTAATTTATAAAAGTTCTCTATTAAAATAAAAAAGATTTCCTTAATTTTCTTAAAGAACTATATATCATAATTTTTATTTAAGTGAAATTAAACTTTCTTTTGATTTTAAATATAATTAATTTTTTTTCAAATAAGTTTTATTCATTGATATAATGTTTGTTTCCAACTCAAATATATTTTTAATCTATGTAATCTATTATTAACAACTTCTTCCCAACTTATCTAATCATCTAACTTTTATTATCTGAATCACATACATTTGATTGATACTCTCTAAATTATTATATTGAATCCTAAACTTTTTTACTTCTAAAATAAATATTAATAAATTGATTCAACAGGAAAAAATAATATTTTTTAAATCAACGAAAAAGTATTTTCACACCAAAAAAGAACGTGAGAGAGAAGTTGCAATTTAGAGTTAAGAATTATAACATTATCAAATAAGGGCAATTAGGGTATTAAAAATATAAGAATCAAATATTGTATAGTAGAGGGATACCTTTGTAATTGTAATTTATAAAAATGTGAAAGTGGAGTGTCAGAGGATATTGGTGGAGTGCCAATATCAGCTCCCTAATTATAATGATATTTTATTTATTTATCTTATTAATAAAATTATTATATTAAGATTTTGAATATTTTGAGACCTAATAATTTCTTTTGTTGTTATCAATAGAAATTAGAAAGTCAATTGATTTTCGAGAAGGCATACGTTTCGAAGAACCCGATTTGTTGGTCCTTCATGATGTGCAGCCAACCAATTATGACAGACTAATAAAGTAAAGCCACGTGAAGGAAAAATACTAAGTATCGCTGACAGTCTCTCTTTCTTTACTACCCATTGACCAGTTTATGTATATATATTGAGAGCTTAGAAGCTTGATGATAAATTCATACTCAAAGACGGTCCCAAAAAAAATACTCCTCTTTGAATTCTGTGAGATATAGAGAGAAGAGAAAGAGAGAGAGATGTCAATCGGAATATTGGAGGTGATGCTGGTAGATGCCCGGAATCTCAAAAACACAGAATTCTTTGGTACAGTATATATATATATATATATATATATATATATATATATATATATATTGGTTTGCAAATGTGATTGGTTGAATTTCTTCTAATTTCATGACTTTTCCTTTCTTTTTCTCCTCCTCCTCATTTTCAGTTTTATTGTCATGAAATGCCAGAGATGCACAACTTCGATCTTTCACCTTTAGTTTTAGTTCATATAATTAACGCAGTAGAAGAGTCCCCCATCATCCATGATATATATGGTTTCATCTTTGTGGGTCAATATGTATACACACACACACACACACATCATGACCATCCATAATCCATTAATGTATTTTAAAAGAGTCAACAGATAATAAAAACAGAGTAGATGATCCTGTGATTTGTTTTGGGTTTCTTCTAATTACTACAGATTCTAAAGATCGAGTTGGTGAATCTTCATTGTTGTGGTGGTGCACCAGCTTATGGGACCAAGTGTCAAGTCGTCAACTATATAATAAAATTAATTCCTTTTGTTGATTAAGTTTGATTTTATTTATTTATTTTTGGGGTAGGTGGTGGGATAGATCCGTATGTGTTGATACAATACAAGAGCCAAGAGCGCAAGAGCAGCGTGGCCCGAGGTTAGTATTCTAAATATCACTACAACTCTATGTTAGTCTGTATATATATAATTTTATTCACACACATGTTATACATATAAACACATTGCGTATGTGAAAACAATTCATTTTTTTGATTGTGAAAATAATATCCCCTGCTTATGTTACATATATATATATATATATATATATATATATATATATAAGACTATAAGTACACCAAATGCATTTGGAGATGAAACCTACTGACTCAAATTCATGGCTAGCAATGCACACGTACCACTGAATCAATTTGTTGATTGACAATAGAACTTAGATGGTGACTGGTCAATATTGTAAGGAATCTTCTGGTAAACTGCTACTGCAAGGGTTTATAAAGCTGATCCTATTAGGGCCCTACCACCACAACCATCAGAGGGCTGGTGTGTTTAAATTTGCACAGTTTTCTTGGCATTCTTGAAAATTATACATTTGACATCTAATGGTATGTTAATATGCCACTACAAATTAATGATTAAATGAAAAATTGAAAATGCTCATGTTATTCTTTTCAAAAGCATGTCTTTAACCTTCTTTGATTTTTCATCTCTGAAAAAACATCAAAAGTACAATAAAAAAAACTAGCCCTCCTTATTTTCTAAGGTAAATAAGACGTGGAATTATTAACAATGTTTCAACAGAGGTCCATGTAATTGTTGAAAATATTAGGGAAGTCTCATTCACTGCTACTAGAACAAATTCTGTCAAATTTTCATCATATATATCGGATATGGAAGGCCTCTAGTTGTATAATGCAATATAGGGAAAATATTATTTGTCTGAATATCTTTTACTTTGAATTTCTCTATAAACATAAAAATGTTGTGTCAATATCACCAGATTCACCACCTATCAATGTACTGATAAAAAAATGTGTATTCTATTGTATTTAATTACATGTAGTTGTGACAAATGGCATGAATCTATTAGAGGATTAATGAATCACCAACAAGACTAAGCTACATCACAACTTATTTAATTAATTACTTGCTTGACCAAATCAATTGGTGTTTCTAGTAGTTATGCTTTGTTTGTACCTAGTTTTCATCCTCACTAGCTACGGGAATATATATATATATATATATATATATATATATATATATATATATATTTATATGAATTATGCAGGGCAGGGCAAGTCTCCAATGTGGAACGAGAAATTCAGGTTCAGAGTTGAGTATCCAGGAGCAGATGATCAGTACAAGCTCATCCTCAAGATCATGGACAATGACACCTTCTCTGCTGATGACTACATCGGACAAGCCACGTAAGGCATCATCATAGAAGCTATTATTACTTCATATTCATGCCGAGCACAATGTGGCTTTACAGTTTGTAAAACATGTGCTTGAATGTTAAAAAGATTTTCCAAATATTCCAAATGCCAAATTGCCAACCCAATGGCACTTTTCATGTATTCATGCATGAGTTACCATGGTAGCTAATAGTTTTAGCATACACAATTGTCCAAACTTGAAATTGATGTGTTCATCAACAAGTCTGTTATATATATATATATATATATATATACATGTATTTGATGCTGAAATTGACAGATGCTATGCACATTCTCGCTTCTTCTCTTGTTTCTAGTAAAATATATGACATTAGTGAGCAAGGTCAGTCGAGAAAGAAAAGGAATTAGTGAATATAGACATCGTCGTATGTTCTAAAATTTTATCACACTTTATGATTAAAAGGCATATAGCACATAATTGTCTTGACCGCGTGTTAAATTGATGACACATTGTAGCAGCAATGCAAATTCAATCCTTTTACTGATTACAGTCCTCCTTTCATCTGTCTTGTTTGATTCTACCCCATCAATAATCACAATCTTCAACCTGTAGGATCTACTTGAAAGATCTGTTGGCGTTAGGAGTGGAGAATGGGACTGCTGAGCTACATCCTCGCAAGTACAGCGTCGTTGCCACCGACCAAACTTACTGCGGAGAGATTAGAGTTGGCATTACTTTCACCCCTAAGGTAAATCCTTCAAAGCATAGGTCACACCAGTACTCACTCACTAAGAGATTTTCTTTTTCTTTTTACCTTGGCAAAATACTCAAACACCCACCTACTTTGCTCTACGGGGACTTGAACTTTCGACCTTCTACTTTGAAAGGTGAGAAAGTACCACTAGACTACAATTTATGCCAACCGGCCTAGGCCCGAGTGTGTGTGGTTAGGCAGTTCCATATTTGCACAAGCAATTTACTCTTAAATTTTCAGCAGAATAATTGTAATCTGAGTTGATTCATATTATAGCAGTGTGTGTGTGTGTGAGAGAGAGAGAGAGAGAGAGAGAGAGAGTGTATTCATGGCTGATGTGGTTGTTTTTGTTTGATTTTATAGGTTGAAGAGGACACTGACAGAGAAGATTTTGGTGGATGGAAGGAAAGTGACTACTAGTTCCTTTACCAATTAGTCAGAATATAAATCTGTCTGTGTGTGTTAATCAGTTGATAAACTGAAGAAAGCTGTTCATATCCTGAAACTATTAGGACTAACTTTATGGTGTGTTTGGTTTCTAAGGTTTAGAAAACTCAAATGTGAGACCATTATGGGTTGAAATGTTTCTCCCACTATCCCAAAGTTATTCTTATTTCCCTCATCGTCTGAGCCATTAAATGAAATGCGATCAGTTTTTATTTCTCTAACCATAAATGTATATTCGCCATGTCCATCGATTCAACGAGACATTGTTTGTTGTTGATCAAACCAAGGATGAAATGAAATGATGATCCGATTAAATTCTAAAATGCTAATTAAATATTTTTCTAAGATATAATAAACTAATTCTCATTAAAAGTAGAAAATTATTGAGTACTTTGAACATGAAATAACCAAGAATTTGCAATAGAGCAATGCTACATGTTTTGAATAAGAGCAATGCTACACGTCATGAAAATATTTCATGAATTTTTATCTTGAATGATGTGACAATTAAATGGTGAGTTAGTATTGGTGGGATTCCCCCATACACGGAATTTCAATGGTATTATCACTTGCCACATCATTCATGAAGGCAATTCATGATAAAATTTCATGACGTTTAGCATTTCCCTTTGAATAAATATATCGAAATATATCTCGAATAAATAGTGAGGTGACATAGCGCATTATTTTAGGAGATAAAATTAAATAGTGAATTAGTATTGGTGTGATTCTTCCCATACACAGAGTCTCGATGGTCTAATATACATGTTAATTTTTATTTTTAGATTAACTAATTAGCATATCACATAACACATAAATTCGAGATATATTTCGAGATATTTATTCGAGACACACAGCATTTTCCTTTGCGATATTTATCACGATGCTACAATAAATTTGGCAAAATATCTATTTTTTTTATGAATCATAAAATGGAGCTTTAAATTTGATTAGATCAAATTGTAGAAGCCACACTAATATTTGCAATTTTAAGGAAAGTTTGTTTGGGAAAGACTATTAAGTTGAGATTGAATTGAGTGTCCAAAGCTAAAAGTTAATAAATTGACATTTATAATGAACCAAATTTGAAGGAACTCAGAACCAAGACTTCTCTTAAATGAATAACTATATATAGTAGTTAGACGAATTAATACTACATATATACATATTTTGGAGCATTAATTAAACTTGTAATTAATAAATTTAAACACTATATCCAATTTTGCAAAGATTTGGATACCATAGAGAGAGATGTTTTGAGAAAGAATCGCTATTATATGATTATTTCACAAGTAGATAAACCATAAAAGAGGAGAACAATCAGCCGTCTTAGCTCAGCCGGTAGAGCGCGTGGCTTTTAACCACGTGGTCGTGGGTTCGATTCCCACAGACGGCGTAGAGGAGGCGTTACTCCTCTATTTTTCCTTCACTACACCGTTTTAATTTTTTCAGACCCCGTGACAAATCAAGTGGTTACAGTTTTCTTTTTCCCAGCAGTTGGATGTTTTACACTGTTCATGGGCTTCACGTCTTCTCGTGTCACCGTTGAAAAGATGTAATTTATTATACACACAAATATGAAATAACAACCCCTCCACCTCCACCTCCACCTTAGAAATATATTCAGTCACCTGCTCCTTTTTGTTCCTTGTCAACTCTCTTATTCTCCCAACCTATTTTAATGCCACTCACCGATTAATTAAACACATCTCTCTCTCTCTCTATATATATACATATATATAATATATATACACACACACAAAAATATAATTAGAGGAACTCTGGGTTGCTCCAGAACTTTGTTATTACTTTTGAGGGACTTAAAACTCATATCTGTTTGGGTTTGCACGAATAATGAAATTCGAAGACTTGTTGATGCAGCCAAGTACTGACGAAAAGCAGAAAAGAATCGACCTTGAGGAGGAGGTAAGATCTATCTATCAACTATGCCTGTAATTCTCATTGTTCTTCTTCTGGTGGGTCCTCCAAATTCCTCGTAGATTTTCAATTCAGACATAAAACTCATAGCAGAATGAGAGTGTGTGCTTAACTTCACTTTATATATTATATCATATTATTTCTACAGGTTGTGAAATTGCAAGAAGAACTAGATGGAGAGCTAAAACTGAACAAAATTCTGCAATGTGCACTTCAAGGCCCCATTCATTCTTGTTCCTGTCTATCATCGATCCTTCCACTTAAGGTAATTACTAATAAAATAAAATAAAGAAGACGAAATCTGCACTCCATTTTTTCACGGTTGCACTCTATTAGTATTTTTCTTTTAAATAAAATGACAAGAAGGTTTTTAAACTCATTAATGTATCATTATTTATTTTATAATACCATAATTACCTTTTATACAAATAAATTTTAATTCTTTTTATTTCGCTTAGTGATTTCTTTTGTGTTCCTAAACTTTTTTGGTTGAGTACTTTTTTTTTTATCCAGTCAAAATTGATAATTTATTAAATAGAAATATCCATTCAAAAGTGGAAAAAGAGATAATGAGTACTCTATTTTTTTGGTATTTTTTTTTGGGTCCGGTCAAAATTAAGAGAATTTAATCAACATGAAGAACTTTTTTTTGTGCATCATATATATATTTTTTTCAATGATGTCTTATGAGATAATTTATTCAACAGGTAATTTCTTTTGGATCTTTTTCTTTTTTCCGTATCATACTTCTTTTTTCTCGATCATATCAAATGAAATAATTTATTCATCAAATATAAAATAATAAAAAAATTGGGTCTTTTTTATTTTTGCGTAGTATACTCTTCTTTGGGGTTCTATAGAGAACTTTTTTTTTAATCCTATTTTTCAGTTCTTGTCAAAAGAAATACTTTATTCAATAAATATAACATTTTTTTGGTACTTAGATAATTTTTATTTATTTTGAGATTTGTCAAAAGAGAAAGAGAAAACTATTTTTTGAGTCTTTTTTTGTGTAATTTTTTTTGGAACCTATTAAAAGAGATTGAAAATATTAAATATTGGAGACAATGAGGGAATATCAGAAGGGGGTAGTTGTATAATTTTTTTAAAAAATATTCATTTACTTATGAAGTTAAGGTTAGAAATGTCATTTTTTTAAAAATAGGAGTGTAAACGTAAAAAAAAGAGTGCAAATATTGCGTCCCTAAAATAAAAATTAAGCATAGTTAATTTTATGTTTAAAAGGTTTTAAATCTCAACTTATTTTTATGTAAGAGAAATAGTTTGACATAGGAATTCCGAAGAGAGAGAGAGTGGTGGGCCTCATACACCCCACCACCACAGGTGTGGCCGTGTGGGTCCCACCACCTGTGTTCGCTTCATATTGAAAATCCCTGTTATGTTCAGTTACGTTTTCTTTTTCTTGATCTCCGAGTAACCCAATAGCATAAGATTTAAATTCTTAGAATTTGTGCTCACAAGCTCATCAACAACATCAATAACAATCAAGCTTTTTTTGGCATGATCAATTCTTAGCACTTTACCCATTGGAACTCTCCTTGAAATCTAATAGACTGAGTTTTATAAAGAGCAGACACTGAAGATGAAATGATGGTGTTAAAATTGATAATGGGAATTGGAATGTTCGGTGCAGATTCAGGAAATTCTTGTAGAATTGGCCATGGTGGAGGAAGAAATTGTTTGGCTTGAAAGAAAAGTAGATCAGCTGAAATTCAGTTTGTACCAAGAGAGGAACCAGAGGGAAGAATGGGACTTGCTGCAACCAAAGTGGAGGCAGCATCAACCCAAGCATTTACTATGCGAGCAGGGAAGCCAAACAGAGCTTAAGGATCTCAAACAGCTTTCCAGATCACAAAATTATGAAGAAATTAAAAAATACAAAGCTGTAAGAGAAAGGGGAGCCTCTCTGGGTTCTGCTATGGATATTCAAACAATGTCTTCCACAAGGTCTAATGGTAAACTTCTTATTTATCTCCAAACAGAATGCTAGTGTATATACAATCCATTAGTCCATTACATGTGTACATGATCAATTATCAAAAATCAAACCTCTAACCCTTTTGATTTTGGGTTGTAGGAACCGAGGAAATTGCTGAAAACTCAAGATATCTGCGACGAAGCAGAAATCATAGCCATCTAGATATAGAAATTGTTATTGAGAACCCAAATAAACTTTCAGAGGAACTTCTTCAGTGCTTAATAGGGATATATCTAAAGCTGAACCAGGTGCCATTAGACAGCAAAGGATCAGCTGTTGCTCCTAAGCATACCCTCTCCTGCATGAATCCAAAAGGCTTTGTGTCAAAGACCACATTCAACTGCAAAGCGCCCACATTCTCATTCGATGACAACGTGTCGAGTCTCGACCCTTATTGCATACTACCAGATTTTGATGGCACTATCAGAGATGTTGGCCCATACAAAAACTTCATCCAAATCACAAGAAGTTCACTGGACACAAGCCGTGTAACTGAATTTTTTTCAGCCATAGGAAAATCGAGGTAGCTTCAAGATTCTATGCACACGGTGATTATTTTCGCAGCTATGGAGATATTTAAGATGCTCTTTTCTTCCAGGGATTTGATGAAGAAACTCTGCAATGTGGACTTAACTTTCCTGAACTACAAGCAGAAATTATCATTCTGGATCAACATCTACAATGCCTGCATAATGCATGTACTGTAAGACATCTCAAGGCACATCAATAATAAACCAGATATATATCACATATAGCAGTGTAAGTAATTAACTTTCTATTCCAGGCATTTCTACAACATGGACTGCCTTCCACACAGGAGAAACTGCTGGCACTTATGAACAAGGTATGTCAACATCTGGCAAGCATTGAGAAAATTCTCATGTAGAATCAGAAGCAAGAAAGTACTGACCGAAGAAACTAATAAACAATGACAATTAAGAAATTCCCGAATTTGGTTGCTAATTTACCATTGTGGTTTTCTAACCCCAGGCGGCAATCAATGTGGGCGGCATAGTACTTAATGCTTTGGCCATCGAGCACTTCATCATTCGGCGTCCATCTGATTCTAAACACGTGAGTGTGTGTGTGTGTGTGTGTATATATATATATTGTTAGTAAATATGATCTCTTTATATGCATCTGGATTTCAGCATGCAACAAAAAGTTTGACATCGCATGTTATTTTCAAGAAATTTTAAAGATCTTGCAGCAGATATCGTAATATTAGTACAGAAAAATTGTGACATGCATCTTAGAATATTTTAGCAAAATCTCTGACCAGGAAAGGAGGACATTTTGGGATCCCAGCACAATTTTAATGATATCACACATTTTATGTCAAATTCAAAATTAACACTGGCACATATAAAGTACCTTATGAATTGTTGTTGTTCTCTTCATCTACAAGGGCCTAGCAGATGAGAAGGAAATGCTACTACGACATGCTTATGGTCTGGGGTATCCAGAACCTAATGTGACATTTGCTCTTTGCCGAGGCAGCTGGTCTTCACCAGCAGTAAGTGCATTTCCTGCTTTTATTTATGTCATTGAAATGCTTTGTGTATCCAGTCGTAGTCGTGTTTATAAAGCTCGACAAGGTTAGTGAAAGAAATTGTGATTTTCCAGTTGAGGGTTTATAGGCCAGACAGAGTTGTGAATGAATTGGAGAGAGCAAAAGTGGAGTATTTGGAAGCCTCCGTCGGAGTTACAAGCAAGAAAAAGACTCTGGTGCCAAAGCTTCTGCAATGGCACATGAGAGATTTTGCAGATGATATGGAGTCACTACTTGAATGGATTTACAGCCAATTGCCGCATTCCGGCTCACTGAAAAGATTGATGATGGAGTGCCTAAATGGTGAAACGAAATCTCCTTTGGCAAAAATAGTAGAAATTCAGCCTTATGATTCTGAATTCCGCTACTTGCTGCCCTTGTAAGGGTAACAACAAGAGATAACAAAGATGCTGATTGAACAGTTTAGATAAGAAAACAATTGACAGAGCTTAACACCTCAACAAAATTGAAGACATTATAACGAGAGAATTGGCCATAACTCTGTTCCACACATGTTAGTATTGTTCCAATAACATGTATTTTGACAAGCTCAGATTCATGATTGTTTAATTTTGATTATACCAAGAGTATGACCTATGTATCAGGAATGAAACACCACAGCAAGATAGTTTGCTTTCATGAAGATTCCGATACTCAGACATAGTGAAGATCTACAAAAGCAACAGTCACCATACAATATATAGGCATTTTTTTCTCGAACAACATGCATAAAGTTTTAGCTCCAGGTTGGATGGCTGAGAAAGACCAATTAGACCCAGATGATGGACAATAGATCAAAGTTGCTAAAAAGATGGAGAATGTAGAAAGAGAAAAACCAAACCTTACATCTAACTTCAAGAAGCAATGATCAAGACAATCACACTTAAAGAGATAAGACTCGTGACAGAAAGACCCATGGAATGCAAATTATGCAATCAGATATATCAGACTTACCCATTCCACCATATGAGTCAATACATATTTCTGCAAGTATATATATAGGGAGGTCCTTAGTTTCTGGTAGAGAATAATCCAATCCCAGTGGCAAACATCATTGTTCAAGTCAAACTTGAACTAAAGCAATCACGACTAGTTTTCCATTTACTAACAAGAGATCAAATCATGATCTACACTCCAAGTAGTAACCTTTCTTTGTTTACACTGTGAAGTGTGAACTAACTTCCTATTGCACAAAATGTCACTATTACCAAAAATGGTGACTGAAGTCATCTCTTAACTTCAACCCAGAACACTAATACTGAAATTTAGTAACTGGTAAGGAAACATAATTGACATTCATTTATGTGTGTGTGCGCGCGCGCGCGCGCCAATGATGCATCTTTACTAGCAATAAAATTTTCCGAAATTAAGGATAGAAATGTACTGATAAAGACGGAGGACTCCAAATCACAGAATCAGCTGTAGAATGGCGCCCAATTTTGAGAACATTATATATGGTTTTTGGTTAGGTTTACCTCTCTATCGAAAATTCTGGCCTTGAGAGAGAGAGAGAGCTGGGTCTTCGGAAAGTCGAAGCCGATTAGGGTCTGTTTGGCATTAGAGGTACCTATAATCTATATTCTGATCGTTGACTGAATTAGTATCTTGCATCCGTTCCGGGGTGTTAACGGCGATACCATGTTACCAATGTGGTATCACACAATTCAACAGATACAAGGCACCTTATAGAAAATATATATATATATAACCCTCTTGTATTATATAACCAACAAATTCTAAATGAAGCCCTACTTTTAACAAACATTTCCAACTAAGTAGAATTTTATTAAGAAATTTTTTTTCCAACATTGTTTTTTTCTTAAAAATTCCTTAAATGTTATTTTCTTAATAAAATAATAGTTATACCCTTTACATCAAATTCTTGTAATTAGTATCAATTTAAGTTAAAATAAAACATATAGTTTTAATTGGTGCCAAAATTAGCAATTTTTAAAAATATTTAACAAGTTATTTTAATTCAACCAATTGTAATAAAAGCACATATTAAAACAAGCCCAAAAAGTTTCACAATTTTTTTGTATGTGTATTCATGTACCATTAATGAATTATTTAAATTATTTTCACTTTTTTCTATTTACATTATTTTACATCAATGTAATTTCAAGAATTAAAGATAATTTTATTTAAATTTAACATTCCATAGGCATGCTCAAGCAGCGTTGAGAGTTTCACAATTTGAGAAGTTCTTAAAACTTTTTTATTGTATAAGTTTTCCATTGGGCCTATTTAATTTTATTTTAATGACTTATTTATTTTGATTTAATGGGTCTATTTATGTTGGCCATTTATTCTATATAATTTCGCTATTTATGTGATTTGTTGGGCCAATTTAATTTGGCCGTTATAATCCTGGGCTTACATAAGCTAAGTTCTCTGACAGATTTTTGGATTCTATATTCTGGTTTCTTTTTTTTCTTATGTGGTTCTGAGGCATCCACAAAGGCTTGTCAGACGAGGGTCTGACCAAGCAAAATGGGCTCCTCATGGCATGACTAAAACTGTGGCTCCATTTGAACTTGTCTGTATGTTTGGTTGAATTTGGCCCAGCGTTTGAGTTTTTTTTATATATTTATTTGTCTTTACATGCTTTGTGCATATATATATATATATATATATATATGTATATATGCATCATTTACTTAAAATTCAATATCTTTGACTACAAAATTGAATTTTGTTTTATGAAATCATTTCGATTAAAAAGATAATTATGAGAGTTACAAATTGAGTATCACTTAAACTATTTTTTGACTAAAGATGAAAAAATTATAAGTTTTAAAGTCAAAAATGGTATAAATTTTTTTAACATACTATATATATATATAAAATTTTAGATTAATTTAATTGTGTGAATAGTAAAAATTTGGAGAAGTTGTTGTAAAGCTAAAATCTGGAGATCTAACATACTAACGTGGCTGGCCAGAATTTGAATTTAAAAAATCAACCAAACTCCTACGAATGCCCTAAGACTTTAAAGTATTTACAAGTTTTATAGGTGACGAGATGAAGATTTGGTATACCCTTTTTTTGTGAATGTGTTCACAAGGGACTTTTGGTTAAGAATTTGAGGTCGTATCTTGGAGTCTCTATAGTGCGTCATTATCTGTAAGTGGACTATAAAGACTTTAGGACAACGTGCTTACACATGCCTCTCCATATTAGGCCATAATTTTCATTACACTATGTTCACTATATGTATATTTGTTATTTTATCTTTATGATGTCTATTATTTATTCTTTGTACATAAAAATTTAGCATTCAATGTAATTTTTCAATTCTCTTCCCAATGTGCAAAATTAGCTTTAGTTATTCAAAGTTGTGTAAAAGTGAAAAATTATGAAATAATATAAAATATCCCTGACGTATTTTACAAATTGTTTGATATGTATATATTAGATTCATGTTTCAAAACTAATTTCACTGGATATGTGTGTGTGTGTATGTATATATATATATGTATGTATGTGAAAATATATTAATTAAAAATTTCAATTACCTAAGTAAGGTAATCTTATTTACATGCATGAATTTATCTTAAATAAATGCATTTGTATATGTTCACCTTTAGAATTCTCTATGAATCTAGTTGAGATGATGAATCAATTTAAAATGTGAAGTCTATTTATTAGTGTGATATATACATAAATTTAATCAAAGTTCATTAACTTAGAAATATATATCTTATTAATTCATTAACTTTGAAAATGATATATATTTATGGAGAACATTTTTGGGATGTATATATAAGGACCACACATTGCTCACTTGAAGCAATCAACCAAACCTAAGTTTCCTTATTTCAAAAATTGAGAAATTTCCTTTAATTCTTTATCTGGGTATTTTGCAAAGAGAATAGGCAATATATTGTGTATCGGGCAAATAAACTATAGTTGGATTGAGTCTAGTTGAATTTCAGAGATACATTACATTATCCCTTACGGGCTTGGTTGAATCTTGGAAATAAAACTGCCATTATTCCTTCTTGCTCCTCGTGGGAGTCTTGAATTGCGATTACATGCCTCAAAGTGGTGATTTGATAGTAACATTTTTCTTATAATATGTTACAAATACATTTATATGTACTTATAATGTACTTGTTGAATTTTATATATAAACTTGTATGATTATAACATACTCTCAAACTTTAAGGTTCAGCTTGCATTTTAGATTTCAATCTCGTCCATGTCTAAATATTATTGGACTCTAGCCTGACTCATCTTGAACCCCTGTTATCTCGAGTCAGATTTACACTTCGGACTAATCCAATTTAGTCATTAATTCTTTTCGGTTTAATTCCAAATTTTAGAAACAGTGGGCTTGTTCGGTTTGCCACTCAGAAAATAATTTTTTGTTTTTCATAAAATTGTAAAAAAAATTCGTTTAGTTCAAATTTTTTTGAAAATTCAATTATAAAAACATCTATTTTAAAAGATGTCTTTAATAGTTGTCTTTAGCATTTGTTTGATTTTTATCCTACTTTCTAAAGACAATTTATGCTCGCTTACTTGATATTATTGTTTTTTAAAAAAGATTTATTAGGAAAGTGATTTACTGTACCCTTTCTTGATATTATTGTTTTTTTAAAAGATTTATTCTAGGAAAGTGATTTATTGCACCATTACTTGGTATTATTGTTTTTTAAAAGATTTATTTCAGAAGAGTGATTGAGCTCCAAAATCTTTCTGAACAAGGATTATCTCCAGCTAAATCTTTCTTTTGAATTTCACAGACCTTAATTATGTGATTCAGATTCAGCCACATCATATTTTTGTTAAATTTAAATTTAAAATTTTTATTGCAATTGAATTGGTAAGTGTTAAAATTGAACAAAATGATGAGATGGCTAAATCTGAACCATAAAATTGAGGTTTGCGGAATTAAGGAAAGAGATTTGGCTGAAGAGGATCCTTGTAAAGTTATTTTGACGTTTGAAAGTTAAAAGTCATTATAATATGAGAGCTGATTTGAGCCTCCACTAATATCTTTAGGCCCTTTACTTCCATCTTTTCTTAAAATAAAATTACAAAAAAATCCCTACACTTTTCCAAGTTTGATTCTTATTTTTTTAATACGATAATTGCCTTTTTAAGTTAAGACTCAATAACAATTCCTTTTTTACCTTAGAATTTTCATTCATTCACGTTTTGTCTCACAATCTTTCTCTAGACTCATATGTTGTGTTTGGTACGTAGGAATGGAATGGAATGTCCATTCCGACCATTCCTTTGTTTGGTATGGATTTTAAGGTGAGAATGATCATTCACTTGGAATGAAAATTTATTTCATAGTTAAACCTATGGAATGGGCATTCCATTTATAGTAAAATTAAAAAAAAAAAATCATATTACCAAAAAATCCTTCACTATCACCACCACCGCTTCCACCACCATACTGGCTCTAACACCACCACCACCACTACTACCACAAGCTCTACCACCGCCGTCTCCACCCCCACCACCTTCCTACTCCACCACAACACCACATCTATATTGTCACATTCCTCCACCACCACCACCATTGTCGTCGCCATATCACTACCTTCCTACTCCACCACACCACCACCATATCGCCACATTTCTCCACCACCATCGCCGCCGCCACATTGCATCGCCACCACCTCCATAACCACCTTCTTCCATCACCACACCGACACTGTCACCCCCATTACACCACAGCAACCGCCTCCACCTCCACATCGCCACTTTCTTCCATCACCACCACCACCTCCACCACCACCACCCCTTCCATATCGCCACCCCCTCCACATCGCCACAACCCCTCTACATCACCACCACCACCCCCCACCGCACCACCACCACCCCTACCACATCCACATCATCACCTTCTTACTCTACCACACCACCACCTTCATATCGCCATTTTCCTCTCCCATCACCACCACCATTGTCACTGCCACATCGTCAACCACCTTCTTACTCCACCACACCACTACCATATCACCACCTTTATTTACCACCACCGCCGCCGCCGCCACCACATTGCATTGCTACCACGTCCACCGTCACCCCCATCACACCATTATCACCACATCCACCTCCATATCTCCCACCGCACCACCACCACATCGCCACCTTCCTCCACCACCTCTATCGCCACCCCCTCCACATCGCCACTTTCCTCCACCCCCACCTCCACTACCACATTGTCGCCACCACCTCCACATTGTCACTTTCCTCCACCACCACACATTTGTTGGTTTAATTTATTTTTTACTAGGAAGGGTATTTTAGAGAATTTGAATTAAAATTTATTTGATTTCTACCTCATTTCATATTTGCAACTAAACAAAAGAATAAGAATGAATATTTCAATTTCATTCTCATTCTCATTTCATTACCAGCTGCATTCCATTCTATTTTCGCGTACCAAACACAGTATTAGAATTCTAATTCCTTTTTGACATTTTTTAGAAGTCAAATTGATTCTCTTTCTCCAATTAATTCCTTCTTTACTTTTTATTTTTTTATTGTTATCTTTCATCATACAAGGATACTCTCCGAGGCAATTATAAACTTTTTCCTCTCCAAGGCAACATGGTTGGAAACGTTATGAAATAAGAGTAAAGTTTCATAAACATTGGTGTTTCAAGTGACCCTAGTTCAGTTGCATAAGATGTCCACCATGATCGGTTCTTATACAAAGTTGACTTTTACGATTTTTCTTTTCATCATGAAATTGATTACAACACATATGATATATTATGAAGAATAAATATTGATAGATTCATGTGGTAAGAAGAAATAATATTTCAATACTAACACAAAAACTATATTGAATAAAGTAGAACAAAAATAAAAGGTAAGAAAGGTAAAAAAAATAATTAGAAATTCCAAGAGTCAAGAAAAAGAGATTGTGAGGCAAAACACGAATGAATAAAATTATATAAAAGATATAAAAGGAATTGAAATTGAGTCTTAATTTAGAAGAAGAATAATGATATTTAAAAAATAGAACCAAACTTGGAATTTTCTTATCTCATTTTCAAAACAAAACTTTCCAATAAAAAAGCTTTTATTGAAAACTTGGTAGTATGAAACTTTGGGAGCAAACCCCCATGTAGGGAGTAGGGACAACGCGACATACGAAAAAGAGTACAAATGAGACAGCACGTGAGTACAGTTCCTTCATGCCTTTTCACCATTTTTACCAGTCAACTGAACTCTGAAATCCGAAGCACTTTGGTTAGTGCCTTTTACCAAACGCGCCTTTAATGCGAGTTTAATAGGCGTGGACATGAGGTACGAATCCAAGACTAAAAAGCACTTTGGTACATTTATGTCGTCTTGCTTTGCTCATCATCAACCCCAATGTCACTCCCATCTCCACTCCCCTTTCCTCGATCAAACCGAAAACCCTAGACTCCCTTATCCTCTCTCTGCTCCTCCTCCTCCTCCAATTCTTCCTCCAGCTAGGGTTCTATAGTCCACATTACTGAGGAAAAGCAAGTGATTCATCTAATTTCAAGTATGCAGTCTCCCTCTCATTTATTTGTGTTACATATGTATATGCATAAGCTCCCGTATTCGACGCGATCTATTTTTTTTATTCACAGTTTAGTCGATTATTCACAGCATTTTCAAGTCATGCATGCTCGTCTTCTGATTAGTTATCTCATGCAATTGCATTTCGAGTGTTCGATTGTGTTTTTACCTATATGTTTGGTTGCTGAGAAAATGGTGGAATAGGAAAGAAAGTGAAAAAAATTGGGGTTTTTCTTTATCGTCGTGTACAGTCGCCTCAACCAAGTCAAATACGTATCAGCTGAGTGCATGTTTTTCCTTTTGACGATTTAACTGAAATCGATTGTGGTCTTAATCTGGTTCCTGAGACATGCAAAGTTGGGATGAGTTTTCTAATTTTGTGAATTAACTTATTTATGGTCTCAAATGCTAGATATTGCCAGGTCTGTGTTTTTGGAGTAAGCAAATTTCAAATTTTACTTTATTACTCTTTTTTTCCCGGTAAATTACTTTATCAGTCTTTGCATATCATAAAGCATCTTAAAAGATATACTCATTATTAGCAATTTATAAAAGGAGTTGTACATTGTTGGAACTTGGAATATGTTTCAAAAAAATTTTCTAATGTTTTTGAAAATGTATATGTATATAATTAAAATCTAATTATTTTAATTCATGTCCCCTTAAACAATCAAGTTTTAAATGTGTTCACACACACATATGAAGGCAAGTTTTTGGATGGTTCATGTATCAACAAGTGAAATGCCTTTACATTTATCTATACTTGATGTTTGGTATTCTCAATGAATCTATTTGACCAAAGCTTGTGGCGGAGTGGTATCTCCTCTCCTTTCAAAGTGAAAGGTAGATGGTTCGAGTCTTCCCCAAGTGTATGTGGGAGTTTCTTGCCACGACAAAAAAAAAAAAAAACTATTTGGTCAATTAATTTTAGGATGTCACGACCTGTCCTGCACCTAGATATTGTTCGCTTTGCACTCTCTCCTTTTGGTGCTCACAATTTTTCTCAATACGCGTCTACAAAGTTAGGGGTGTTCACACATAGAAGTCTCAACAACTTCTCCCTCAGGCGATGTGGGATGTCACAATCACCCCCTTTTGGGATCCAGCTCCTATGTCCGCATTGCACGCTCTCCTCTCAGTGTTCACGGTTTTCTTCAAACGCGTATACAAGGTTAGGGATGTCCACTCATATAAGTCTTAGAAACTTCTCTCCCTAAGTGATGTGGGACGCCTTGATCAAATTTATAAAGACATTTCACTTTTTGATACATGAACCATCCAAAAACATGGATATACATGTGAACACATTTTAAACTTGATTGTTTAAGGGGACAAGAATTAAAATGATTAGATTTTAATTATATACATATATATTTTCAAAGACATTATAAAAATAATTTGATACATATTCCATCATACATTTCATCATACATTCATAAAACTGATTTCCTAATTCTTCAAAAGTGAGAAGGCTCCCCCCTCTCTCTCTCACGCACGCGCACACACACAAACACATGCGCGTGCGCACACAAAAATTCGTGCATGCCTACACAAATATAGATATTTTATTTATTTTAATTGTCAGTTTTTAGCTAATTGTCTGAACAATGTGGCCTGTACAGGATCATTTTCGATTTTTTTCGGTTATGGTTCCCTATATATGTGCATATATATATTTATATGCATTTAAATGGCCTTATTGGATTGAGTCAATAAATTCAGTTTTCCTTTTAAGCTGTTAAATGTCGACACATACAATGTTACCTTAGTTTGATGGTTGTCGTTTGTTGTTTCATTTTCCAGGTTCACTTTTTTATAAATTTTTCTGGAAGTGCAATGGGCCGTAAGTCAGGGGAGGACACTGATATAAGTGAATCCGAAATCGAGGAGTACGAAGTTAAATCCTATGAAGAACTGAAGCGTGGAAGCCATGATTTTAAAACATCAGATGAGACTTTCACTTGCCCTTACTGTCCAAAGAAAAGAAAGCGAGATTTCCTCTACAAGGAAATCTTACAGCATGCAAGTGGGGTTGGCACGTGTAATTCGAAAAAGAGAAGCGCAAGAGACAAAGCAAATCATCTAGGACTGGCAAAATACTTGGAGAAGGATCTAGCAGTTGTTTCTGGTCCATCACAACCTGTGGCTGAGGCTAAGGTTGAGGCTAAGGCTGAGGCTGAGGCTGAGGCTGATCCCCTCGCAGATCATGATCATGATGAGATGTTTGCGTGGCCGTGGATTGGAATTGTTGTTAACCTTCCTACCGAGTGGAAAGATGGGCGATATGTCGGGGAAAGTGGTTCTAAGCTGAGGGATCAGTTGATAAGGAGAGGCTTCAATCCCACAAGAGTTCATCCTCTGTGGAACTATCGAGGCCATTCGGGAAGCGCCGTTGTGGAATTTAACAAAGACTGGTCTGGGTTCAATAATGCTATGTCATTTGAGAAGGCTTACGAAGCAGATCATCATGGGAAAAAGGACTGGCAGGGAACTGAGGACCGAGGATCTGATCTCTATGCTTGGGTTGCTCGTGCTGATGACTACAAGTCTAATGGGATCATTGGAGAACATCTTCGTAAGACTGGAGACCTTAGAACCATTTCTGATATCATGGCAGAAGAGGCTCGGAAAACTAGTAAACTTGTATCTAATTTGACAAACATAATTGAGGTCAAGAACAAACACTTAGAAGAGATGCAAAGCAAATTCAGCGAGACTTTAAATTCTCTTAGCAAATTAATTGATGAAAAGGATAAGCTTCATCATTCCTATAATGAAGGTTTGTACTGTTACAGTGCTTAGTTACTGTTTCTCCTTGCTTGCCAGAACTGGATTGAGAGAATCCAATATAGTAAACTATTGGTTAGATCAAGAATGACAGTATTTAATTGGTAGTGCTGTATGATTCAGTGAAGAGTAGCATATGTTTCTGCAAATAGAAAGGAAAAAATGCTTTTCCTATTTAAATATGATCCGGTTCCTCTCTTTCTCTCTCTCAAAATGGTATCTAGTAATTGCATAATGTTAGTTTTTGACATACCTTTTTGTATTCACCAGAGCTGAAAAAGATTCAGTTGAGTGCACGAGAACATTTTCAGAAGATCTTTAACGACCATGAAAAGCTTAAATTGCAGCTAGAAACTCATAAAAGTGAACTCGAGCTGAGGGGTAAAGAATTGGAAAAGCGTGAGGCCCGGAATGAGAATGATAGAAAAAACCTGTCTGAAGAGATTGAAAAGGTGCGATATTTCTTGCTTGCTCGTTTCGTATTGAAAATTATGAGTTTCTTTCTTGCAACCTGGTATAAATAATGAAATAGTGATTGCCTTTTTGTCTATAATTCATTGTCTAGGAACTTAGTAGTCATTGATATCTCGATGGCTCCATGCTTACAAAAGTTGATGAGAAGTGATTATTTCCTCTTACTTTATTGCACATTAGTGATGACTGATGAAAGGAGCAGGATGATTGAATGAAGGACTAGCGATGATCCTTAAATGATTACGTGAAAAGACTTTCAAGTTACCAATCAATTGAAACATGATATGACAGCACACTGTCATAACTGGTACATTGGCAGAATAAATTTCCCTGATTAGACCCTCATATTGTAGTGTTCTATGTAGCCTCTAGGTCTGTTTCGGATATACAGTTCAGTGATTGGTTGTACTCGTGTCCATTGGATATTCAGACTCCAGAGAATAGTCCTTTTCTTCCCCTTCATCAGTCTGTTATAATATGGGTTAGAATAAGCATATATTCATCTTTCTCTTTCTCATCCTCAAAGCATCAGGGGAGACATTCCTATCATGTGTGAGTGAATGGCACCACTCTCCAAAGAGTCCACTTGCATTGCACTGTTATCATGGGCAGAACATGTCCAAATTCCAAACACACACGCGCATACAGTTCAGTACTATCAAAAGTATCTGTGTTGGGCAGTGGTTGTCAGTTGATAGGTTTAATGAGATGCAATCTATATTGGGTATCATCTAGAACATAGTTGTTAAAGGCTCAAGATGCACTAAGGCGCTAAAGGTCTTCAGGAGCCTAAGTGCAAGGCGCAATATAAGACGCGGGCCTGATTGAAATAAGGCGCATGTGTGATAATAATCCATATTAATTATCAGTATATAAAGAATAATTAAACAAGACCAAAGGGCTTGTAGCCCAATGGTATAACCTCCCCATCCTCAAAGAGGAGAGGAGGGATTCGAGCCCCGACATGGGCAAAAAAGTGCATGCGAGTCCCTCAACTAGGAAAAGAAAAATTAATTAAACAATGCAACACAAACTTGTCAATATCAAAATATGCGAAACAAATAATAAGGGATTCTCTAAAAATGGTATTTTTGATATATCAACTAAAGAGTATCATGTAAATTAATACTCATAAAGTCTTTCATATGCATATGCATTAACCAAATTAAATGTGATTACAAAATCTGAAACAATAAATGACTATAATCATGCAAATTTTAAACATATATTATCATATATATTCAAAATCATGCACTAAATGCAATTAATGTAAGTAGTGAACCATAAATTTTGTCAAAATAATGTGATCCATTAAATATGATCGTGGTATGATATAGAACATTTTAATTTAGTAGTCATTAAATAAAAAAAAATGATATGAATAAATGCTTAAAAAATAAAAGGCGCTCCTTTTTTGAGCCTGGAGCCTACTAAAAAGCGCGAGCCTGAGGGCTTTATGTGAGCCTGATTGAAGGGGCCTGGCCTGTACTAGGTTGAGGCGCTCTAGCTGAGCCTTGACAAGCCTGGAATTTTTTTTGGAGCCTAGGTGTGCCTTTAACAACTATGATCTAGAATTCTGGATGTTTGAGGTTGAGATTCTGACCCATGCAAATGTTGAAGAATTATTAGGACTGTCCTCATAATCACAGTTTCAAGTGCTAACCATTGTCCATCAAGCTGTGAATGTCCTGTTGTGTTTGTATTATACAGTCATGAGCATGCATATATGATGGGAGTGCGTGAAGTCTGAGATTATCTAATCTATATTTATTGGTAATTTAAATGTAAAAGTTAACTACTCCATACAGCTTTATAAGAAAATTTCATTGTTAGATATCTTTCATTGTCTTTATCTGCTACTGTAGCAGTATTTGGTTACATTGATTATGATAACGTGCTGAAATATTTTAGTGAATTAAAGAAATGTTTGACAAAGTGGATTTCATTGTTCTCTCAGAATGCCATGAAAAATAGTTCGCTTATGTTGGCATCTATAGAACAACAGAAAGCTGATGAAAATGTAATGAAACTGGCAGAAGATCAGAAGGTGCGTTAATTGTTATTAATCACTGAATAACAACTGGAATCAAGTTCAAACATAAAATATATTACCATGTGTCTGTGACTATTGGTTTCAGAGGCAAAAAGAGGATCTCCACAAGAGAATAATTCAACTGGAGAAACAACTTGATGCAAAACAGGCACTTGAGCTAGAAATTGAGCAATTGAGAGGGACCTTGAATGTTATGAAGCATATGGGAGATGATGGTGATTTGGAAGTTCTGAAAAAGGTGGAGGGGATGCACAAAATGTTGAGAGAAAAGGAAGGAGACCTTGATGATTTAGAAGCACTGAATCAAACACTAATAGTGAAAGAGAGGAAGAGCAATGATGAACTGCAGGATGCTCGCAAAGAATTGATTAATGTAAGTAATTTCTAATTTATTTCTACCACTTTTGCGTTTTAAAGTCAAAATGCCAATTCTACCAGTAAATTGTTGCTTGCTCTTGTTTAAATGACAACTACGACTATAAACGTGGCACATCCAAATATATGACGGAATTAACTAAAATGATTTCTGATAGAATGAGATGGCAGAAAATTGTGTGTATCACCATTAGTAATTGGTAGTACAAGCAGCCAGAAATTTTTAAAAGCGATGTTAATAATGTTTATTATTCTAAACTTCATTTTGGGAAAAAGTAACCCCGGTATCCTGCAAATTTATGATTTTAAAATGTGATTATGTAAGGATTAAATGCATTTTAGGTGGTTCTTTATGCCACTGCTCGTACCAAAAATGACTGGATCTCCATTGTTGTAACGCGAGAGAAGTATATGACTCTGGTTTATTATAGACTCCGTCAATGTTGCTTCAAGCTTGTGAGAAAAGATTAATTAACTTGTTTTGTAGGGCTTGAAAGAAATATCAAGAAGTGCTCATATTGGTGTCAAGAGAATGGGAGAACTTGACAACAAACCTTTTCATGAAGCAAGCAAGAGGAAGTATAATGAGGTGGAAGCAGATGAAAGAGCTTTGGAACTATGTTCGTTGTGGGAGGAGTACCTTCGAGATCCTGAGTGGCATCCTTTTAAAGTCATCAAGGTCGATGGAAAACATCAGGTGTGCATTTAATGATAGATTGAAATTTGCAAGCACCTACTCTTACTCATTTGGCAAGCATAAACATTATTTTACCTGAAGATGAAGTAAAAGACTGGTCTGAATGCCTCACAGTTGCAATACATGCTCTCTCTCTCTCTCTCTCTCAGCGCTAATATGCGTAAATATAAACATATCGTCTATGTAGTTAGAGCTCCATTGCCCGAGCTACATGTCATGTTAGGCAGTCTGCTCTATCCTCACCATCATGATGTGCATGTGTAACTCATTGAAGCAAGTTTGCCATGCTGGCACTTCACTTAGCAAATAGTCAGGTTTGATTATTTGTGTGGCCATGTTGGGACTTCACTTCTAACTTCAAGAACACCACACTTGATTCTTCAACAACATAAAACATGGAGTACAAGGGAGCTAAATTAGTCCACTAGTGCTGACTTTCCAGCATTTTGTTGTGTAAATATTAAAATTATCACATATTCTGTCAACCGTTGCATTGCTTGTATAATTGGTCAGGACCAATATCTATGACTGAGATGCAGGGTCCAACTATGTGGATGAATTTCATTGCCGTATCTGACCTTCATTTTCTTGTATGTCCATTTGTGTGTGATTATTGCACGTATTCTGAATGGCGCGCACACAACATTTGCTGCTCCCTTCTCTGCTTTCACTGTGTTATGCTTTACTTAAAACTGCCATTGCTGGTTCAGGAAATGATAGATGATGACGATGAAAAATTGAATGCTCTGAAGAATGAATTTGGCTATGAAGTGTACGAGGCTGTAACAACTGCTTTGACAGAGATAAATGAATACAACCCGAGCGGAAGGTATATAATCTTGGAGCTCTGGAACTATTCGGAAGGAAGGAAAGCCACATTGCGAGAGGGAGTTGCCTTCATACTGAAGCAGTGGAAAACGCATAAACGCAAGAGGGAAATGGTTTGATGGTTGGAATTTATGTTGTACTTACGTAATGCATTTCTGCCTGTCTGTGGGATGAAGTTAAAAAAAAAAAAATTGAAGGGTGAAATGCTGTATGATGTATCCATAAAAGCATGGCTGAATGGTTGGTCGTAGATTAAACTCTTGAGAATAAACAATTGGACTTTGTAGAATCATTCCTTGTATCAACTCTATCTACCTAATGTATTGCAGGTTGCATGATGACTTAAATTTATTTTCTTTTTTTAGAAAGCTGTTTTATTATTTATGCTTGAAATTCCTTTGAACATGGTGCTAATCCAGATGTATGTATTTGTTCAAATTTGAATAGAGTACTAATATATTGGAGTTCTTTAGGCCTTATCAAATGGCCATATTGTGTCGTTCGTGACTATCATAATACATGCATGAATTTCTGGCATTCTTTGTTTTGAGGGCTAGATTTTAAGTAACATCAATTGATTGACATATGTGTCATAATTTAGTTTGATTTCCCTTGGTACATCCATCTCCCAGAAAATCCATTTGTTCATCCATGGAGTGGTTAAATTTATCACTCTTAAAAGACAAATCTGTCATTTCTTACTTTTTTAAAAAAATAATAAAAAGAAGAAAAAACAAGTGGAGTGGGAATGGTCAATGAAAGTTATCACCTAATTGGAACCAATCACTTTTTAGATATTGCATGTGTGATTCAAACATTTAGTACACTTTCACAAAAATATATTGGGATCCAAAAATGAAGTATGAATATTATTTCTTTTGAAAAATGAATTAAAAAAAAATAGTAAGTCATTTAAAAAATATATTCGGCATTTTAAAGTTTTTCTAAAAAGAAAAATGATAAATGACTACTTCTTATAAATGCATTCATTTAAAAAAAAAAAAAAACTAAATGACATAAATGCCTCTTAAATTTGATTCTCATAAATGAAATAAAGGTTAATAATGTCATTTCACATTAAAAATGGAGTGGATTTATGAAATAGTAGAGTGCATTTATCACCTTCCTAAAAGTTCAGTGTCTAGTGTATTTTAGGAAAAATTCAGTGTCCAGTGTTTTTTTTTTAGAAAAGTTCAGCGTTAAGTGTTTTTTGGCGCTTTGGTAATTAAAGCAATGCCATTTTTGTGTGTGTGACTGACCTTACTCTGCAACGAGTTCACACCCTCTTTGCTCAAGCAATACCTTTTGATCCCTAAATTTCTCATCACATTTCAAACTCACCCATCAAAGTCTTAAAGGTTCTTGGAGAACAATTGCATTCTCGTGTTCCTTCAAACATCTATGTATGTATGTATGTATGTATGAATAAGTGTGTAGGTTACAGTTTCTTCCTTCAAAATTTAGGAAATGCATCTGTGTCTTCATGTTTACATGTGCACAGCGTAAGCACAAATTCATATTTACTTGGTTATCTTAATTAGTGGGGTTTGAGTTGTGTTTTAAGGGAGAAGAGGTTGCAGATGAATACATTGAGCACTGAAAACACCTGTGTAAATCATAATTATCATGTGGGATGAGCAAATGATGCCTTGTTAGTTTGGTGATGAATTTCAGATACTTTTTCCGTCTTACATGCTGAGCTTCAGTTTCAGTACTCTTAACTGATAAATTCTCCTATTCTGTCTGTTTAGATTTTTTTTCTCTACTTCCAAAATTTAGCAAATTATCAAATACATGTTGCTGGTACATTCAAATGGAAACCGGTATTTCTGAAGAAAAACTACATAGACTAGGCAGATTTTTTGTGAGCCTTACCAAGGAGATTGATAATAAAAATCAAAGGCTGCTGGAAATGGATCGAAGCACAAGTATAATGATACATCTGCAACTATATAAGCAGACTGGTTGTGAGCCTTGCTAGGGAGATTGATGTGAAAAATCAAATGTTTTCGGAAATGGAGCACAAGTATAATGTGGACCATGTGGTGACTGCAACTGTTAGCAGGTTGATAGAAGAGAAGAAGAGGCTGCATGAAGCATACAGTGAAGGTGTGTATATATTAGAAAATAAATTTGTTCTATTCATGGCATGAAGAGGTAGATGATGTTTTCTTTCTTTTTTGTTTTTGTCTTCTAATTGAATCTTCTTTTATTCTTTTTCTTTTTGTAGGTAAGTAGGTGCTATCCTGCCAAAACATTATACTTGTTAGAGTATATATGTTACATGGTTTTCTTGGTTACGAGACACCTGCAGCACATTCCCAATTCCATCCAAATAGAGGAAAAATATATTATGTAATTGTCAACTCTCGAAAGATCTTCCATTAGAAGGATTTGTTCTTTATTATCATTCTACAATATTGATCTGCTGATCTGTTCTGTAACTTAAATTAATTAGTAAACTGGAGTGAAAATCTCTTTTCAAAGGTAATAAACACTAATTTATCAAGTTCTTATGTTATGTTATACCACTGTAAAAGAATGTAGCCTTCTGAATTTGCTCTTCTCCTGTAAGTAAGTTGCTTCAGGATCTTTTTCAGTCATGTGAATTCATCCTCCTCAAACTTGCTTTATGAATTAATTCCTTGATACTGGTATATCGCTCAGTTTTATTGTCATTGTTGACTTCCTTGAAATATTTCTAGTTTATTTTTTTTTTTGTTTTTGAATAAATAGAATCATAGGAGATTGGCCTCTCATATTTAGTAAATTCTGTAGAAATGCGAAAGATGAATCTCATGAGACTAAATAATACAAAGCTGAAGCATGAGCTGGAATATCTAAAGGGAGAACTTGAGAACAATGCTGAAGAACAAGAGAAGTGTAGTGACCAGAATGAGTTGGAGCGGAGAAACTTGATGGTTGAGAAGGAGAAGGTAAGTATTCTTAGTTGTAGTTTGAATATGCTGAAGATATATTTTTTTTTCCCCTGAAATTCAAACAATACTAAAGTAAAGATTTACAAGGTTTTTGGGGGAGACCAGGTCCAAAGCAAATCAAAAGCATAGGTTAGTTTGAAACCAAATCAAGAGGTATGAGTCCAAACTAACCAATACGAAACATGGCCCAAATAAAAATACATGAGCACAACAAGTATTAAAGCTACAAAACCCCAGATGAGGCAATGGCTTTGCCAACTAAGCAGAAACCTACTTTGAATCCGGTGATCACATGAGGAATGCAACTGCATCTAGCTTTGTGCAGCTGAGGGAGAGGGGTCAAGTGGTTGAGGGGGAGGACAGATGACAGAGGAAGGGAGATCCCAACTCAATTGAAGTCTTCGAGATGATGCATTATCCTTCATCGAAAAGGTGAGCAATCTTCCTTTGATTGAATCAGTTATCTTGGAGAGAACCATGTTCTATGAAGATCGACATTTGTCGAAGTTTTGTCGATTTCTTTCTTCCCATATGTGATAAATGGATGTAGAGAAACATAGCTTGTTGACTGAGTTGGTGTAGCTCTTGGTTTTCCAATGATGCGACATCCATATCACCAAGCTAGGCTAGTTGAAGGGGGCAATGTGAAACCCACATTGTGTTTGAATAAATGACCAAATGGGCTGCACAAATGGGCACTCGAAGAAGATGTGAGAGAGTGATTCAACATTAGAGAGGCAAATGCAACATATATTAGGAATGTGTTTAAAGGCCATGGCTTTGCTGTAATAGGTTAAGAGTCTTTTTAGAATTGCTAACCATAGGATGAGCCTATGTTTTGGGATTAAAATTGCATTCCAGACCAAATGGTTCCAAGGTACAGATGGGAAGGGGGTGGAAATGGAAAGAATGGTGTGTTTGAGGGAGAACAGTCCTGATGGAGAGGGAGACCAAGTGAAAGAATCCATGGATAAGGAATTAGGAGAAGTAGATAGGTGCAGGTTAGGGAGGAGAATATAGATGGAGTTAGGGAAATTCCAGCTGTTGTTAACAATGAAGTTGCTCAATTTTGTAGAGGTGGTAATTCTAGTGTAGAGCAAGGTTTCTTGGCTAATTTTGGGAGCCAGAGGACCATCAGACGACCAGTTATTATGCCAGAAGAAGAGAGAATCACCATTGCCAACAGTGATCTCGATTAATGGCCTAACAAGGCATCTAAGCTGTAGTTGGAGTAGGGTGCGCCAATTCCAAGAACACTTCTGGGGGATATCTAAACTCCAAATGCTTCTATTTCTCAGTAGATGAACCTTTGTCCATTCCACCCAAATGCTGTAAGGGTTACCATTGATTAGCTGCCAAATCGTTTTCATTGTATTGGCCTTATTAAGAGTTTCAAGGTGTGGAAACGTTAGGCCTACATACCTGCAACCGGGCTACCTTAGCTCCATAGAGTTTTGAGTCATCACCATTCTATAAAAAGAATCTTAGCAACTTGTTGATTTGAGTCAGAACTGCTTTTGGAAGTATGAAAATAGAGGACCAATACTATTGAATGCTAACAAGAATAGCCTTAATGAGTTGCATCCTTCCAACATAAGAAATCAGCTTAGTAAACTAATGTTCAATTTTTCTTGTGATGTTGTCCACTAAAGGCTTACAAACCACTGTTTTTAGCCTGGATGAGATCAGTGGTACTCCAAGATGTCTTATTGGGAGTGATCCCTTTTGGAACCCCAAAGCATTTAGAATGAATACTTCAATTAAATGAGAGATTCCAAAACGTACTGGAGATTTATCATGATGTAGAGATATGAAGCAATGGAAGATCTCATTGTCTATTGGGATAGCAGTGAGTTGTTGGAGGAGGTTAATAGGGACTTATTTGGTGATGAAGGCCTGTAAAGCTTCTTTGTCAAGGTAGGAGGGGGGTTATCACCAAGAAGGGACTTGAAGTAGGTCAAAACCTCAGCTTTGATGGCTGACTAGACTTCAATTAGGGTGCCTGAAGAAGAGTGAATTGAAGTAATCTTTTTCTTGTTCAATCTAGAGGCCATGGCTTTGAAGAAGGAGTTGTTGGAGTCCCCAACATGAAGCCAATTAATTATTGACTTCTGCTTTAAAGTACATTCTTCTTCTTGCATCAGTTGGATGTAAACCTACAAAAGGGATGATTCCTCCGATCTCAGATTATGATCAGTAGGATGTTTATCTAGTTCAAACTGGCAAATGAAAAGTTTTTCTTTGGCATTAAGGGGTCCTGAGGAGTTTAAGTTTTTGCACAACTTGAAACATTGTTGTACTTTTGATGAAAGTCCTCCAAGTCTTTTCATGTAATACCCCGCTCCAACACATGGTATGATATTGTTCGCTTTAGGCCTAAGCCCGTACGATTTTGCTCTTAGGTTTTACCCCAAAAGGCCTCATACCATTTGAAGAGAACACACTACATATAAGCACATCCCCTTCTCCACACCCAGGCGATGTGGGATTGAGCAATCTTGACATGCTCTGGGTGATTACAATCCACCCCCCTATGAGACCCGACGTCCTCGTCGGCACACTTCCGGCTGAGTTCAGGCTCTGATACCAACTGTAATACCCCACTCCAACACATGGTATGATATTGTCCGCTTTGGGCCTAAGCCCACACGGTTTTGCTTTTGGGTTTTATCCCAAAAGATCTCATACCATTTAAAGAGAACACACTACATATAAGCACATCCCTTCTCTACACCCAGACGATGTGAGATTGAGCAATCCTGACATGCTCCGGCAGCAATTCTAACATGCTCCGACAATCCACCCTGAGAATGATTACAAAAACGTATTAAACTAAATATATTATTTTTGGAGGTACAACGATCTCAATAACAATTAACCATGTTTGCTTATATTGGGGTGGGCGTACCAGCTCTAGTGGCGATAAAAAATGTACACACTTGACATTCATTACTGACATCATATCATGAATGTCATAAAAAAATGTACATGTACACTTGCATATTTTAGGTTGCAGCATTTTCCTAGACATACATACAGATGCACAAATGTTTGCAGTATTTACCTCTGGTGGGTATTTTATATATATATATATGTGTGCGCGCGCGCTTCTCTCGTGAACCTAATAGAACAATATGACAACCATAGTGATGATAATTAATGACTTTTCTCTGTATTATGTGGGTGCTGAGGGGGTTAATTCATGCTTTACTTGTGTAGGTGATTTTGCTGTTTATTCACGTTTATGTTTTATAGGTCAAAGGTTCAATTATTTCATATTACTCAAGTATGGATTGGGCAAAACAAGAGGTAAGTTTTGAACTCCAGAATTGGGTTGTTTGGTAGTGTTTTTTTTACAACTGTTTCTGTTCGAGAACAATTCTGAAAATGCGTTTGGCGGACCATTTTTTGAGAAAATTTCTTGAGAGAGAGGGTCTGCATTTAGAAAATTACTAAAACTTAAGTTTTGTGTTTTCAAAAAATTGAGTTCACTGGAAATTTGGAATATATTGAATATAATTTTTTCATATATAAATTAATAATAATCACAGGTCATGTACTGGTGTTGTATTGGTCCTATTAGCAAACATTCTAAAGGTAATATGTTTGTTGTTATTATGCAAACAAAATCAAGCCATCAATAAGATATTGTTAATTTCACTAGTAAAACTGCACAAAAGCAAATGTGTAGATATATATATAATAAATATAAGCTCAAGTAAATATATATGTATAGTAAGCAAGCTGCGGGCTACATAGCCTACATGAACTTTCCTAGCCACTTCAGCTCCTACAATCTCTTTCAAAAATGCTCAGACAAAGCACACACACACAATTCTAAACTTTCTCCCATTTCTTCTCGATCTCTGATTTTTCTGTTCACTCACCACTCCCCAATATCACTCTTTTTTTCTTTCCCTCAATTCACTTTCCGGGAAAAAGAAAATGGAAAATAAAAAGTAGAAAGAAAAGAAAATAAAGCAGCATGAAAATGGGGGGTAAGCTTAAGGCTCCTTACTCCTTAGACCCTGAAATTTTTTCCCGAGAAAGTTTGACCAAACTGCCAGTCGTATGGTACGATGTTCCATGAGGTGGAGGTGCGACGGTCACTGCCTGTGACCCTGAAGGAGAGTGACTGTCCAACCAACACGGCGTTGGATTGCCAGTTCTGACCCCAGTTACGGCTCATGCTCATCCACCCAGTCTTCGACCCTTTCACACTCGCCCTCATTATATCTCCTGCACCTGCCACGTTTGTAATCAAAACCAAGTTGAAGTATCGGAAGCCGTTGATTGTGAATCTCATCCCTCCTTGCTTTCGGCATGGCACCCTTTAAAATACATTCACAAATTAAATTGGTGTTCAGAAAATTTTATATATATATATGGAGATTTTGTATATGAAAACCCCTTACAATATATATTAAAATGTGTAGAAATAATGACGTGTGATTGTAACATGTATACCAGTGGTATACAAATATGTATACAAGTACAACTTTATCAGAGTATCGATACTGCACAATCAATATTACGAATATTACAAGAGTTGTTGAGGTGTTTTGCATTTTATATTAAAGAATGCAATGTGTTTATTTGCACTACTGTTTCTATATTATAGGGGTTTCATTTACTGCTGTATTTGAATTAGAAAACTTAGTTGAGAAAATAAAGTGACCAATAAACATTAAATAGAGATATGAGATGACATGTCTATTTCACTTTTCTATAGCATTGTTTAATTAGCTTTACTTTGTCAACGTTACTTCTCTTATCTGAAGCAACAACTAGAAATGTAATACTAGAAATGTAATCATTAATTGGGTCAGGTAGGGTCACAGTAAACCTGCATGATTCAACTTGTACAGTCGCTTAAGTATAATTTTATGTTATGTTTGGTTGGACGGAATTGGTGTGTTGTTGTAATTGAAATTGAAAAGAAATTATTTCAAATTTTAAATTATGTTTTCTGTAATCTTAATTTTAAGGTATCAATTTTATGCAACTGAGCATAACTAAGTCTCTGTGTTGCACTTATATATATATATATATATAATGGTAAAGAGTACGTGCTCACCGGCGGTAAGAGACGGGGACGATTCCAGCACGATACTCGGCGATCCTGAGGAACATTGGCATGGCAAGATCGAAATGTGGGCGAGGAGGGTTGCACCAGCCACCATTGTCATTAGGTAAAGCATAGTTGGGTGGGCAGAAGTTGGTGGCGGTGATGAAGATGGAGGGGCTGCCGGTGTGGCACCACTGCGGGTCATTGGCGCACTTGATCTCAAAGCAAGCGCCGCAGCTGAAACCATTGTTGAAGAGGGCGGTGCTTAGCGCCGCAGTGTGCAAGCCATAGCCTTGGCTGTACAGGTTTCCATATCCACAAGCACCCCCTGTAAAAACAAAGACACAAATAAAACTAGTACTATAAGTTAGATACAGAGATGGTCATAGTGAAACAGAGGAGTTACTAGGATCGGATTTCATGGTTGGCATTGAAGAGAATACGTAAAATGAAAATTTATGACTAATACAAATGTAATTTTTCAAAATAGAAAACAGTCGTCAGAAAACTGAGTCATACCCATAGTTCCGGAAGCGTCACTACCACCATAGAAAGTGGCATGAGCGCTTTGCCATGAACCGCCGGTGTAAACACCCGGAATTCGGGCGTCAACCGTTGCTAGAAATAGAATCAGAGTGAGAAAGCATACGGCACCCACAACTGCCATTGCTTGTAGAGCGAGAGAGAGAGTTATAGAGAGAGAAAGATAGATGAGGCTTCTGCCACTTGTGAGAGTATGAGAGGAAGGGAGAAGCTGGAACTACTACTTATTGAGGGCAGAGGAGAGAGAGGAAAGAAAGGAAATCATCAGACAACTCTAATTAATGGTGTTTTTAGCAATCCTTAATTTCAGCATGCACTTTTTGGCGGAAATCCAGTTCTAATGTCTTTGTTGTTTCTTTGACGAATTTGCCCTTAGGGAGATATATATATATATATATATATATATATATATATGACGAAAGAAAGGGAGGGCCACAAGGCCCACAACCACCGGCCAGCAGCACAAGGGCAAGGCTGATATGAACCGTTTTGCCGCTTTGCTTGAATTGCAAGTATTGTTTGCAGTTATTCTTTTTCCCTTTTTTATCTTTTGTTGTTATGGATTCTAACTTTTACCACATTTCTCTTTCCTCTCCATATGCAACTGTCGTCATCACATGATTTAAAGCCCATGGAACAAAATTAAAGAAAGCTCTGAGGCTGCCATTTGCTCATGCTCTCTCATATTTTGTCCATCCATTTCTGTTATTGACAAATGTGACAATCATTGAAATAAATATTTTTACAATACTTTTATTTTTATGAAAAGTCTTTGTTGAATAATATTGATTGGAGTTGCACAAAACGCCTGACGTTACTTTTTTTTTAAAAAAAAATTATTTAAATAAAAGATATTGACATGAAATGAAGACTCACTTCTCTTATTTTTCTTTCATTTTTGAGGTTTCAAAAGAAGTGGCTTATACAAATCTTTTTTGTCGATCAATCCAACATTACTTAAAAAATGAAATGGAGAGAGAACAAAAACAAATCACTCTTGTTGTAATTCTAAAGCTATTCCTTATATTCCATGTGCTCCATTGAGATACAAGACTTGCATCATAGCTGTAATGAGTATTCACTATTATTTTGACCATAAATATTTATATTCTATGGCACCTTAATTTACATAAAGGTGTATGTCAATGCTCACAGCACTATCATGCATTCGTAATCGTGATCATTAGATAAAGTAATTTTAAATCGTAGATAGCAAAAGACATTTTGAACTTTACGATTGCTTTTTTAATCATTTTTAACCGTTAGATTACCCTATTTTGTCTTCCTATACCAAAGCTCAAATGTAATATATATATATATATATATCCAATACGGCTATACTCATCAATATATCATTATTTAAAATGAAAAGACTCACTTTAAAACTCATCTCAGTAAAGTATTATACTAATTATTGAGAGTTAACCAATGTCACTGTAAAAAGTTTCTTTACACCCTTGTTATTGCCTATTGGTTGACTATCACTAATTTGGCCAAATTTTGTTGAAATATCATCCAATGTGTGTGTATAAATTAATATAAAAATATATATATTAAAGTGTCTTACTTTTCCAATTTCTTCCAAATATTTTTGACTTGAGACCAAATTTCCTCCTTTTTCACTTTAACCAAACCTAACCTCATCTTTAAAGGAGCCTCTAATTGTAGATTCTAAACCTAATTGGAATCATAATTTGGCAAGTGTCCATTAACGTCTGCCATGGTACCCAATTTTCTACGTAGAGCTTCAATTCCTATCACCTTTTTCATAGGAAGTTTAGATCATTCTGCTCTCGGCTGCTAAGCAGACTAAATTGAAAATTTTAAGGAAAAAGCAATTAAATCAACCACTTCAGATTGTGAGATTGGGGCCCTCTTATCGGCATTCATCTCATCCACGTACTTGGACCTGTTTGCACTCAAAATGAAATTTTGGTACGTCTGAAGTTCTTATCAGCAATCAAGTGATCAAGAAATATAAAGCTAAGATATAATTCGAAAATACTCCCAAATCAATGCATTTAATGTTGATCTGAATAATATTAAGGTGGTGATCGCTTTTGTTAAAGAAATGTGATTTTCTAATCAGAAACATAAGACTCATTCACGACACTTACCAACTATCTTATCTCAAGTACTGAATCACTCGAGTCATCATTTCAACTTGTCGGATAAAAGATGATCGAACAGTTATTTAAGCTCAAGACATGCTATAGATACAACTCATTTATGTTTAACAAAGGTCATGCACCAACACACGTGTATCAAACTATTCCTACGGATAACCAAATATTATTTTGAAGCTTAGCTCTTCTATAATGCAACTCCCAAGGTTGTAACCTTGCTTGACTTACCGCCCAACCTCCATTGCTTTCTTGTATAGTGTAGGATTACTTTTCCTTGCAGTTACTGCTTTTGTCTTTATTTTCTTGTCTTTCAATATCATAGCAAGTAAGTAATTAATGATCATCTTCTCTGGTTATTATTTCAAGTAATATTCAGATATTGGTGTTTAACATATTATTAGGACTCTGACCATATAATACTTGCAAAGTTGTAACTCATTCTTTTGACAAACTTGTAACTCATTCTTTTGGCAAAGTAATGTTAACGAAGGGAAAGTTACATTTATTTTGCTGAATATTATTTGATTCTCTCTCTTAAATCATAAAAATACAAAAATAACATTTCAAAGACATCAGCAGAGTCTCATGGCCGAACTAACTGAACATTTAAAAGGGTCATTAATTAGAAAATAAAGACCACAGTCACAAGACTGTGGCATGAGAAATATTTGCACGATTTATAAACAACTTAGCTGTAGCCAATAACAAACTCGGACTATGTCCTTGCATGTCTGAAACATAGAAATAACAAATTATACATAGTGAGTGACACTTTTAGTCAAACAATGTCGTACGTCATTTTTTGTTTTTCTTATTCACTTATTTAAACAGTATTGTGAGTGTGGGTGTGTTTATTAAAAAAAATCCTTGCTCATATTGTAAAAAAATGTCACTTTACGAAGAAAATACTATTACCCTGTACGTTCAATAAATTGATAATGGTGTGTGTATGTATGGTAAAGTCGGCATTTGAAAAATGGGCTCATATTTGTTTTGCTTTTTGGTCAAGGTCCAAAGAGAGGGTGGGTCTTTACTTTCTAATTCAGCGTTTAAACCTAAAACAACTTGTCATCTATTGGGAAATTAAAATCCAACTTGGAAACTGGGACATAGATTCAATGTTCGATAGATATATATATATATATATATATATATATATATAATGAGTCGGATTTTAGAATTTACAAGGTTTTCGAGGAAAAGTAGTAAGTCACTCCATGAGTAATATATTCAGCAAGTGCCAAGTGGTAAGTCTAATTTTGGAGAAAGATGAAGCATGCACAGTAACTAATTTGGAGTGTGTCATAGAGAACATGAAATTGTGAAAAATGAAAGAATTTTCCTTCCTACACTTGGAAGGAACGTTACCTATCACTAGTGGCCCAATGTAAATGTTATGACTCTCTCTCTCTCTCTCTCTCTCTCACACACACACACACACATATTTGGTGTAACTGGCAAATGCTGTATATAACCTTAACAAGGTGTCATCAATCACTAGACATGCTATATATCTCATAAATCACACATTACTTGAGAGTTCACAACAATTAATAATGGTAGTAAGTGTCATCAATCACTAGACATGCCACAAATTTCACTAAGAGTGATAATTATAGAATTAAAGATTTGATTAACAGAAATAATTTTGTTGTTTAATGAAAAATAGTAGATTTTTTTATGCATGCGACTATCAAAAACTTGCCCCTTCTTTATTCAACCGTTTATGAGAAGCAGGGACCATTTACTAAATCATGTCTTCTTCTTTCTTTCTTTCTTTTTTATTTTTTTATTTTATGAAACTTTGTGTCTTCATAACACTCAATTCAGCTTTACGCAATGTCTCAATCCTTATAAAAGAATGGAAAAAAAAATGTGTTAATAAGTTTGTGGAGCAAGCAACTATGGAATCATATCTTCCAACTTCTTTTCTGCCATGCACCACAATCACTCTACCTCTACTTTTATATATATATATATATGTTCTGTTATGTTAGTTCAGTCATTCCTAAGAGGGACCTCCATATATCACTCATCAACACTTGCTTTTCACTGCTAATTAGCTACTTTGAGCTTAAAGAAGAAACTGCCACATTTAACGAACTTACCTGTCTCCCACATTGACCAAAAAGTGCCAACACAATTATTTATTCTCTCATTGTTTTCATTGGGGCCATGTTAACGCACTTTTGAATTTACAATGAGACTGTGCCTCATGGGAAAGTAAAAATAGACTAAACAATTTTAGTTTATTTAATTAACATGTTATCGAATTGAATGGTCTCATTCACATTTTGATTAAATGGAATTTGGATCAAAATCTAACTCATTGACAAGTCTAATTATTAAATCATTCAAGGACCGGGTAGTGTTTGCATTAATCCATCCGAATTACATTCTTGAAATTCTCTCCCTCTTTTTTCCATTCTTTAAACAAACAAAAAAAGAGAGAGAGAAGCTTTAAAATTTGATGGTCAAAACTATTTCATCATGTCCCTGTTATATACTAAGGTGGTCGCTGGTCGGATCGCATTAGGCATTAAATTTGATCCGTTGTCTACGGATAACATGATAACCAATTTGAATTGTGATAAAGTTTAATCCCAACTCATCCACTTCATAAAAATTCAGATTGGTTTAACTGATTGGGCTTCTCTAGACAGCCCAATAATATTATTTTGTTAATCATAGCCCAATAGATGAATCAGCCCAATGTATGTTACAAAATCCAATTTGCCACTGTTGTAGATACTTGCCATTGCCCAGTGGATCCATTTCATATCCCACAAAACATATTAGACAATCTAGACTAAACCAATTGATAGAAACATGGTTGAATATATAATAAAAAAAAACATATATAATTTTTGGATTGAAATAATATATATATATAAAGAAATATTGAAATAGTATTAAAATCCATTATCGTCTAGTCCGGTTTAAGATACCTGGCTTTCACCCAGGCGACCCGGGTTCAAATTCTGAAGATATAATTATGAAATAATAATATAATATATTAATATATATTCATTATTTAACAAAAAATAAATATATACTACGTTACAAAAATATTTCAATTCATCGTCAAGCAATTAATAACCAAACAAACTTATAAACAAAAATAGACAAATAGATTGAAATTGGTTAAAAAACTAGACTTATTTAATCTTCTATACATATATTTAGCTCATATTGTTATTCATAACTTAATCACATATAAATTTTTTTTGAAATACTTCAATATACATTATTGCTACGAAGTGTCTGACACGTGTCAGTTATATATAACTTTTTTTTGAAATACTTCAATATAGTGTCCGACACGTGTTCAAAAAGTGTCTAAAAAAAAATATATTAAAACACTTTTAAAAAGTGTCCGACAATTCTAAGAAATATCCGACACGTGTCCAACACTGATCCCTTGATGAAGTCTTCGATAACTTTGGAGTAATATAATCTACCTATGTGGTTGTAATCAGTTCAAAATTTTGTGATTGGTTTAGAATGAAAGAACTAACTTTGCAACTAAAAAGCATGAATACTTCTAGTAAAGTATAATATTTGGGTCGGACATCGGTATTTCATGAACATTTGTGTGGTATAAATGTCTACATCAATAAAATGAAAGTTGTTTATGAAATACGCAAAGTGTGTAGCCTTTACTTCAAAATGCATACATCAATATTTTTATCCGTGGACACAATTTTCATAACAAGGACCGCAACTCAGTAGTATCTCCTCTTACTCCCAGAAGAAAAGATTGGGAGTTCAAATTTCGACAAGGACAAGTGAATGTGAGCGTTATTTGCCAAGAAAAAAATAGAATAAAAAACATTGTAACTAAATTTATGAGTTAATGATACAGAAGTACAATTAATTGTTTGTTTAGAATGTCATTTACAACTGCCATCATGTTTTAAGAGTAAAAAAAAGTTCAGTCGAGGGTGACCTAAATCAAATCATAGTGTATACCTCAGTTGATATCTCCGTAGCCAATCTTCACCCTTTTCATAATAGTCCATCTTACTGAATGTTTGTTGTGGGAATTGCATGGCAGCAGCATAAGCAGCAGCCCCGCGCCATGCATCAAGAATTGGGTCTGATGCTCTGATGACCTTTATAGGTGCCCCGCATGGCCGAATCATCCGGATTCCAGCTTCTAAGCGCTTATCCATGCCAGGGAAAAGACAGCTCCCACCAGTCATAAGGATTGAATTGGTTATACTCTCCTCCAAGTCTTGGCTCTTAGACGGTAACCTCCTGATTGCAACCCCAGCCATCTCATCCAACCCTGCTTGGTCAATTCCAATTAAGTTGGGATGAAATAGAATTTCAGGGCACCGAAATCTTTCTACCCCAAGTACAATCTGGAAATCTTCCTTGGTGAGAGGACGGAGCCGTGGGATTTCAGAAACAGAGGACCCTAATTCTGGTTTGGAAACGAAGGTTGGGTCTATGTCCTGTAACGAGAATGATCCAGGTATTGATGAATGATACATCTCAAGTGACTAACAATTACAGTGGATAGGACAAATGATAAGATAAAAGTTGCAAGTCATAGCATAGAAAGGTAACTTACCCGGAGCCTAGAAGAGATGCGAGCCAGCTCTGCTTCATCTTCATCTGGTCCCTCATCGTCATCATCGTTATCTTTGCTCATCAGTTTGTACAGTTGCCAATCTTCATCTTTGATACCGAAAGTATCCTCACCCTTCCCTCGATCAAATGCTGCCGTCGTCAAGAGGCGCATCCTTTCCTTCTGTGCAGCATTCAGTCTCTCGCCGCGTCCAACACCTCCTGACATATTATGATTCCCATTTGTGTGGCTGCCATTCGTCTTAAGTCGTTTTCGCTGATCAACTTTCTCGGAAAGCTCTCTGTACTTAGTTTGCAACTGCTGCAAATAAAGCTCCGGGTTCTCTCTACATTTAGAAAGCAACGGGGAAAGAATGAACAAAGAGAAGGCATAAAGGAATTCCACCAAACCCAAGTACAACAGTTAGATCCAGATGTAATAGCGTTCTACAACGGATATAACATAAAGAAACTCTATGAGCTTGACAACTTACAGGCGTTTTTCTTCATCTTGTTTGTTCAGCCTTTCTCGTTCTAATTCCTCTTCGAAGCGCTTCTGTTTGGCTCGCAGCCGACCCTCAGAGGTGGTTTTTAGAAACAATTGCTTCCTCTTTTCCTTGATCTATCAAGGAGACAGATATCCAAGAGTAGGTATAATCAACATAAACACCCAAAAAGAAAACTTAATTGCAACTAAGAACTACATTCTCATATCTACCAGAATCCTCTGCATTACATTCCAAAAGATTTAAAAGCAATTGATCAGGAACAAACTAAAGAAAACTGTGAAATAAAATTGTTCAGTGATGTGTTTGTTAATGTCAACAAAAATCAAGTAAGAAGTTATCAGAGCATAAGAATATATTACGACTCCTATTACGTTTCAGGTGACAACATAACATGTGTACCAAAAACATCAGCAGTTTTAAATTGAAGAGGCTTTGATCAGCCATTTGATGTTATAGCATACCTGTTCTGGTGTCAGCATCTCATCAGGAGTATTAATAAGGGTATACTTTTCAGCTGTGGAAGGATCCATCTTCTCCTCGCTTTCAACTTGTTCGCCCTTTGCTTTTCTTAAAGATTGTGTTACTTTTGCAAGAGCGGATTCTATTTCCTGCTTGGAGACATAACCAGTCTCTGAGAGGAAAGATGGAATGTCATTCTCTTCCACATGCTTGAGCTGCTGTAGAAGAAATTCCAGACCCTTTGATTCATTTTCTAGTTCATTTATCCTCGAAGACCTTTTTGCCTCAGCCATTTCCCGCAACCTTTGACCTTGCTTCTCCTTCAGAGCTTGTTTTCTAGCAATCTCCTCCTCAGATGGTAGCTCTTCAGTTGGTGCTGGAGTCCATGGAAGTTGCCAACACCTGGTCTTCTCTTCAGCTTCCTTGGCCCCTTTCTGTCACAACAATTACCAACATTAAACTTTGGAAACTGAAGAACAGAGAAGCTGAAGGAAAAGCAAATACTGAAGGAAAAGCAAATAGCTTGTTACCTGAAATAAACGAACTTCTGAAGCGTAATCCGGCACAATATAGCAGTGTTCCATTTTCAGGTCTTCAACCTTCTCCCATGTAAGCCTAGACCTGTTTGAGCATTATACAAAAAATAAAAAATGACAACCATGAAGTTATTGTGTAATAAGTAGAATATTAAAATGGTTATGCTCACATGTGATGAGGGTATTTTAGTGAAAGAAGTTGCTTTAAGTAATCGGTGACATGGTATCCACCAACATTAGTTCGGCAACATGCTTCATAAACTGGCTCTCCATTAACAAACTGAAATTGAAATAAACAAACGTCATTATCATCACTGTTTCCATCATTGCCATCAAGGAAAGGGCAAGTAAAGCTCTCAGTTTTGGGCACATTCATCTACATCATCCACTCTAAATCATTCAAAAGACTGATGGATCATGAACCAATATAGAAAAATTGGACATAAAAATGATATATAAAAAGATTGGAAGTGGTGCAGACAAAAATAAATCAGATAACAAGGCATAAGTGACTTGCAGATGTGCATGCATGCGTGAAATCAGAGACCAAGGCATGAGTGCACCCTTGGAAATGCATGGGCACATAGGCGCGCACACACGCAGAGAGAGAGAGAGAGAGCAATTATGTACTAGCATTTGACCAACATATCAGACCACGCATACCTCACCACTGGTAATGATAACAATAGCATTGATAGTGATTGGTCTTACTATCACAATCATTACAGCAGCAGAACAAGACTTCGTAAAGAAATCTACAAGTACACGATCATTTATGAGCTTCTTTATTCACACTCGCAATTATGACAAGGAACATTTTTACTGATAATATATACAATTGAATCATAACCACCTCAATTCTGGAAATATAACTGCTAGCATGTCCAGTACTAAATTTAGCAAAAATTAAGGTCAGTAAAGCATACTGGAACAACATGACTTGTGGTAAATCCTGACGAGATTGCAAGACCATTTTTAGCACAAAACCCAAGTTGTTGATTATACTTGTAACTGAAGGCTGCATCAACACCGAATGCTGTAACCAAATAAAGGATAGACAGGTTAATTAGGCATAGCAAAAACAATAATACAAGTGTAAATACACATAGAAAAGTAATGTAAAATGAAGTACCAAATCCATGGGTATAAGCATATATAAAGGGAGTGAACCAACAAAGAATGTACAGGCAAGAAGAAAGCAGAAGGTCCAGATGATCAGATCCAAGCCAACAGGGACCAGACAACCCATTGTCCACTAAAACATGGTAGACCATGTATTCTATTGATAATTGTTAAATCTGAGCATTCCACATAACCTAAAAGTTAATAAAGGCGTGGAAAAGCTTTATGTAACTGACAGCTAGTGCTCTGTACCTACTGAAGGAACTCCATAAGACTCAAAAAGAAGCTCTGCCATTTTACTGCGAGACTGAACTGGGTTGCATGCACATTCAGTAATCAGGACAGGATGGTCAATCTGTTCTGCCCTCAAATTGAAACAACAAAATGTTACATAAAATTAATATAATACAAGCTGAAGCCTTTAGATCATGATATGCAGTAACTCAATATTAAATTGAACCAGATATGCAGCACAAAATAAAAACATGAATATCACAGTGCCAAATGCTGTATGAAGTGCAAGGCACTTGGAAAGCAATATAAATAAATTATTCTATTTTACTTTGCACAACATTTTAAATATACTGCTTACATTCTACCCAGCATTTATGATGAGTTTATATGCTTTCCACCAACCGCAAAATAAGAGAACGTAGGATTTCAGCAGATGCCCATTTTCTAATTCTATCTCCATCACACTTTCAGTTCCACATTGCAAAATTGTCAATTCGGATTTTAGTAAATCAACTTTGAATCATGTAATGTCTGCACTCTCTAAACGACAAATATGTATAAATGATTTATTAGTAAATCAACTTGAAAAACTGGAACCTAGAGAAACCCCATTATTTGGTTCTAATAGGAGTAATTTGGTGCCTAAAATGCACTGATTTGATGTAGTTATAAATGATTTTTAAAACTTAATTATAAGAGGAAATATGGCTTATAATAGAAAAGAATGAGAGAAGAGAATTTATGTGGCCAATACCAAGGACAAAAGCAAGGATGATGATGATGATGATAATGGGGCATTTTATTTTGATGGAGGGGCAGCTAGACTGAGACCAAGTGGAGGGACAATTGAATTCATTATCACTATGGCTTAAACCAAGAGCATTAAGCCGCTATTACTTTGCATTTATTACATCTCATCTTTGTTGGCAGGTTTAGGAAGAGGTTAGTGATTTGTGTCAGTTCTAGTCATTGTCCGAGCACCCAGGTTAACGGTACTGGCCCTTTTTATATATTTTTTTTAAAAAAAGATCACTTTGCTATTGTGAATTGTTATAATTGGGAATGTCGCGCCAAGCGGTGTTGGCTAGGCCGCATTTGATGACTGTAAGTTTGTTGGGCAGACCTGCCTGTCAGATTTGCAAATCATTGGATGTAGCTCTTGCACAGTTGTACGTGTCGGCGTGTGGGTGGTGTTTGATTTTGCGCGGGCTGATTTATTTCCTGCTTGTGCGGTAAAGTCAACTCGAGCATTCCTCTTCAGTCGTGCTACAAGAACATGTTTTTGTTCTTGGTCACCAAGTCGGATTTCTATGATGCATGCCTACTCGAATTCTTGACTCTCCCATTGCCGGTACCCAAGGCCAGATGTGAAAATGAGGTGGGTTAGTGTTAGGTAGAAAATCGACTATAAAACTTATGTCAAATCTTCTTAATGAATTCTCATTCAATTGGTGAAAATTCATGTAACCGACTCCATTCATATAGGATTAAGGCAAGGATGATTATGATGATTTATTAAGGAACCACTTTAACTGTCAAATGGAAAACATCTGATAACCCAGTCAACTCGAGTAGCCAATCAGCAACACCATGAATGCGACATATGGATTCGGACTGAACAAAACTACAAGAAAATTAAAAGGACTACTTAACTAAATGCTGTTCAGGTAGATAAAAGATCCACTCAGTGTGGATATTACTCGATACCAGCCTCACTTTTAAAGGAAGCTGTTAACTAAATGCTGTTCAGGTAGATAAAAGATCCACTCAGTGTGGATATTACTCGACACCAGCCTCACTTTTAAAGGAAGCTGGAGCAGAAACAATAAGTATCAAATGGCAACTAGTAATGGAAAAAGTTATTTATTTATTTATTTTGTGATACATCAACCATGAATATGTATGTTCTTCGAGACAACTAAACAATGCATTAAAAGGAAGTGGAGATATACCTCTGATTGATCTGCACCCAATCGATCGAACCCAAAGTCAAGAATCTACAAATGCAAGAAACAACATGTAAGGCTACAGAACTAAAATTATATTAGTAATTTAAATGCACATACTTGCACACTTCATCATATTTTCATCTAACAGTCTGTTGTATAATATCGTATGTGAATTTGCAAGCATGAAGTCATACCAACCTCTGGAGCGATGTACAAAAAATTCAACTAGCAGGCAAAAAGAAAAGAAAAGGCCACATTGCTTCTAACTTTTCACTTTAAAATATATTTCTTTATTGCATTTCTCAATCGTATACCCAGCGCTTCATCAAGCATATGCTGCTGTTAAAAAAAAAATCAAGCATATGCTGTATTAACAGAGTATCATCAATCCAGTAAATGGTATAACGAGGTGGGCTCATTTACAACACTTAGTTGTAGCATGACACTCTCTTGCAGATCATTTCCAAATGAATTGATAAAATTAAGAAGATTCAGAACTATATGATAAATGAGTTTCAGGAAGGGAGAGGGGAGGGGAAGGACTAGAATTCCATCCGAATGACCTTACCATTTCAAAATCCTTGTAACCCCTCAGGAGAACTACTGCTATATCACTCGGCGGGGAAGGAGGGGGGGGGGGGGGGGGGGGGGGGGGGGGGGGAACAAATATTACATAGTGAAGCTAATGGTGTGCAGTACCACACTAGCTTTCTTCAGTAGCTCCATTCTGTACTTTTCAATTTAACATTTCATGCTTCACCTGGAAAGGGGAAAAAATGAGAGAATATTTTTCTTTACTGCTATTATTATTTTGGGCTGGCGTTTTATGTTCTGGATGGTGCAACTTAATTTATTTCATGGTAACTGTGCTTTTGATTTTGTATTTGAGTTACCTTCATATCTTTCACTCACAAGTTCATACATCATAAAAAAATTATGATCTCAGAATGGAAAGACAGTCATAAGTTATGACAGATGGAAAGCTCCTCAAACATCAAGAGTTGGATCTATATAATGAAGATGCAAGATATACAACATGTTAAGGATTTTTTCCCTACTAAAACTGGATTAAGCTTACATATTCCATGATTTCAAACTGAAAAACAACATTGCTATCAAAAGCTGAACGAGGTCCAGAACGCGTGCAATCAAAGTATTTCAACAATGCAGGATCATGGTCACCAACAATTGTGACAGTTTCACCTGCATCAAATACAATAAATAAATAAAAAGGAACCAATTCAACCAAGAGAAAATGGCCAAACACATGTAACTCAATAGTGTAGAACAGTAGAAAACTCAATCGTTCGATAGTTGTATCATCAAGTAACCACAGCACCCAATATCACAAACTATCCCTAAACCCATGTCCCTAGAAGCCAAATCAGTGAGATTGAACAAGCTAGCAACTAGCGTAAGAGCGTTCTCCATTCATGCACATTGTCTAAGGGGGGTAAACATTAACAACAATAATAATACATATTGTCTAGAATGAAAAGCTAAATACTGCAAAGGAGCTATTTTCATACATATTGCGAGTGATAGAAGAGTAACATGTAAGCAAAGAACTTTTTCAATATCATATGAATTATGTTCATAGATAAGGTCAAAAGAACATTCATCTTTCCCATACACACTAAACACCCCATATGGATAAATAATATAATAATACTGCGAGGAAAAACACATACAAATTTTAAAATATTGTCAATAGTGAGAGCCAAATAGATGTTCTATTCTGTACTCACTAGCCAGAAACCAAAGTAGACATGTAACAACAGAAAGATTTCCCAAATGACTTGATATGGAACCACTATAAGGAAAAACGAATAAATAATTTATAAAAAAAAAAAAGCAAATTCCCCGTATTATGAAATCTAGATGCCTTCGTGGATCATCATCCCCATTCAAAGAGACTGATAACATTTCCTAAGATAAGTGGACTCTTTTAAATGAGTGAATTACATGTGTTGATCACAAAATAGTGAAAATACTGCTATGGGATGTGTCTGACATGCTTGGTTGGACATGTCCCGCCTAAGTAAACCAGATACTTGCAAGTGTTACTATATAACTATATATATATAGCTCTCTACTCTCTCACCTTTTACTCCTTTTAGCCAGGTCAATATGACATAGGCCCCAATTACAATTCCTTAACACACATGTCAGACTCATAACAATTTGGATAACTTTATGCTCAGAAATTGTTCATAAATACGAGGAACTATTATGCTTAATCACTAAACAGCCATCTAACCGGGGGAAAGATCAAATTCCATGCTCCAAGATATGACCAACTAAATCAATTCTATCTGACCCTGTACTTTTTTCCACATAAGTGTAGCAGTAAAACACATGTTTTATAATTCATGATTGACATGATTCAGGAATAATTTAATTGAAGTTTAAGAGCAAATAATAGTGAATTCCATATATCTCAATTTTCCTGATAATCAGAAACCTTGTAATGAAAAATCAGGAGAATGGGTACCCTTAAATTACTCTTTCAGAATCACCTATCAATACTGCTGCATTTTGCATTATCTTGCGACTCGTCTAGGAATTTTTTATTTAAATATGTGTTTGTCCGTGTGCATATATAAACACATTAAGAACAGGTGAAAATAGTGTCCACCTCATGAGAAAAGACACATTAAGAACAGGTGAAAACAGTGTCCAGCTCATTAGGAGGCAAGACCCAAGTTCGTGCTACAAACTTGACAAAAGTAGGTGTTCTTACAACTTATATCCAGGATTAACCAAATTTACAAATTTATGCAATAATGGGCTTACTTACAGAAACCAGAACAAAATTTAAGGGAATAAAGAGTTCGAATGAAGAAAAAAAAAGTTCATGATTGATACACTTGCGAAATTCAAACAAAAGTTCGATAAAGCAATATAAAAATAAAAAAGCTGAAATGTTGGAGAGTTGTGTGTACCGGTGGTTTTGTGTCGTGGCCTCTGAACAATGTTTCTGAAGATAATGCGAGGGTCAGTCTCTCCTGCCCATCTACAAAATCAATAAATTAAATCGTGTATACACGTACAAAATCGTTGATATATATAATCGACAATAATTTTTTGTCGTACCCAATTCGAAAATATGAACCGCCATTATCGATGACGATCGGACAAGAAGAAGAGAAGAGATTGTAGTCTGATTGACGGTGTGTTTGGGATATGAATGGCATCCTCTGGTGTTTGCCCTAGTTTGCGATGAGCAAGAAGCTTTCACTTTCAGCTGATAGTTTGGAGAAGGTGGGTTATGTAAAGGTGCGTTTGGCGAGCAGATTAAGTAGTACCTGGTTAGGATTTATCTTGCACTCTTGCTAGTTAGTCTAGCCCAACACTAGAGATGGTATAGTGGGAGGTATATTTTAGGACTCGGAGTAAAATTAAAGCTAGAAATCCTTGAATTATAAAAGATTTTGCATATATAAAAATTAGAGTGGATAAGTTTTAAAGGAGAGGATCTTAAGATTGTAAGATTTATCTTGAGATAAATTTTTATTAGAGGCCCTTTCAAATATTATAGGTAATTTTGTAAGTAAGTAAAATTTTAGTGATGGCGAGTGTCCTTACTCAGTCGTTAGGGTTAGTGTCCATGTCTAAGAAGTGATTGTTAATATCTCAATTTATGCAAGAACATATTGCTTTTGTATTTGTAGGAGGCAATTTTATTTTATTGAGGATTCCAACTCTTAATCTTCTAAGATATCACTTGAATATACTTTAATGTTGTATTTGATACGTCGGAATGAAATGATCATTCTAACCATTCAATTGTTTTGTATGAATTTCAAGGTGAGAATGGTCACTCTCTTAAAATGAGAATCCATTCCATAGTTAAACATATAGAATGGGCATTCCATTTTCATTAAGATTTAAAAAAAAATCATATTACCAAAAAAACCCTTCACCATCACCACACCACCACTTCCACCACCACACCGGTTCTACCACCACCATTACCACCGGTTCTACCACCACCTCCACATCACCACCTTCCTACTCCACCACACCACCACATCACATCGCCACCACCTCCACTACCACCTTCCTCCACCACCACACCACTCCACATTACCACCAGTGACGAACGCAAAAATTTTTGTGAGGGGGGCGATTTTTAACCAAAAAAAATATAATTCAAACCACCGTAATAATTCTATTAAAAAAAATATATTCACTTTATTATTTTTTAATTAATTTATTAAAAAATTAAATGAATTTATTATTTTAAAATTGTTTGTATAGATATATATATAGAGAGAGAGAGAGAGAGGAAATGGGGACAAAGAGAGAGAAAGAGAAGGGAAAAGAGAGAGATTTTAAAAAAATTATATATATTAAAGGGGGCTAGTGGGTTTTTTTTGTAATTTTAGGGGGGTAAGGTTTCATATACAAATATCTAATACTATAAGTATAAGTATATAATACTAAAAAAAAAAATTGAGTGGGGGCGGATGCCCCCACTGTCCCAATATGGGTTCGTGCCTGATCACCACCTTCATCCACCACCACTTCCACATTGCTACCTTCTTCCACCACCACCACCACCACCACCTTCTTCCACCACCACATATTTGTTGATTTAATTTATTTGTCACTAGAAAAGGTATTTCAAATAATTTGATTTAAAATTTATTTCTTTCCTACTTTATTTTATATTTGCATTCAAACAATAGAATGAGAATGCGCATTCTCATTCCATTTCCAGTTGGTATTCTATTCCATTTATGCACTTTTACGCAACATAATGGTAGTTAGAGTAATTGTCTCGTATATAACAATCCAATTGGAAAGTTGAGTTCGACATAAGAGTGCTTTATGAGTGTCATAAGAATTCCAAAATTTCGGGTGGAGAGTTGAACCCAACCACACATTTGATTTACGATTCTACATGACCCAGATGGTTCCATGGGCTGGACCTCGATTAGAGAACCAGAAATGTTGGCTTACAATCGACTGGACCAACTAACAATGGACTGGATCACCAACATTTCAGGCCCAACCAAACATCTTATGATTATTGAAGTACTAACTACTAACTACTAACTACAAAAAGTCTCCTTTGGGCAGAAAACGTAGTCAGTGTATATATATATATATATATATATATATGCCCCATATTTAACCACATTGTGTTTGGTTATTTAAATCAATTTTTTATCTTTGGCCCCCATATTTAATGTCGAGATGTTTGGTTATATAACTTAATTTGAAACACATTTTATTTGGGCATTGGACCCCTTGTACGGGTCCTTAATAGGGCCCTTAGACAATTATTGTTAGTACGATTGTGCTAGAAATATTATCAGGGGTCCATGAAATCTTTAAATCAATGATGCCTTCAGAACAATTTCCGAAAAAAAAATGACGCCTTTAGAATATTTTATTTTGTTTTAAGAAAAAGAAGAAGAAGAGCTTATCAAATTATATCACATATTGTCCTTAATTTCTTATTCTCATACATTTAATCCCAAGTCTATAAAAAACAAGAATGATTGCATTAGTTCGCTGCAACTAAAATTACAACACTTGTCGGACCTCTGTGAACATGAATTCTTGTTCTTCTTCTTTTTTATTTTTATTTTTTTAATTGGGTTGTGATCTTATATGTATATATGAAGTTAGCAGCAAGTTGAGAAAACACGTAACTCCTAAGCCTAAATAGTGTATTTGAAGTATGAAATTACTGCAAGAACGTAACATTATGTGAATGAATATGTTACAACACACGATGACGTGCATTATTGGGCTTTGTGGCAAAAAGTTCGATAATGGAGTAAGCTTGAGCTATATATATATATATATATATATATATATATATATATATATTGGTTTTGTTTCTTGTGTGTTTCAAATCATAGAAGAATATCTCTCACATTTCATACTAATCCTTTATTCTGAATCTCCAGAGTCGCATGTTTTTAGACCAATTCTGTAACATTACTCCACTAGCTAAATGAACTGATGCCAATCAAACAAGATGAGTATTGCTTTGACTTCCCACTTTACAAAATTACCAATCAAACAAGATGAGTATTTCTTTGACTTCCCACTTAACAAAATCACCAATCAAACAAGATGAGTATTGCTTTGACTTCCCACTTAACAAAATTACCAAATTAACCAATCTGATATTGACAGATACCTCTGTTATCTTAACTTCCTAATCACCCCTTAATACTTAAATATAAACACACACATATGTATATATACTAAGAGAATATAATTGACCGTATATTTTAGAAATTTTATTTGATAGAGATGAATTGATGGTGTCAAATCATCACATCAAATGAAACTAACGTCATCGCGCGTGATATTATAAAAGTAAAAGAAAAATATTATTATAAAAAATTAATTCGAATCATCTTTCGTATCACATGCATGTAAAGTTATACAACTAATTTTACATCGCTTATACAATAACTTAATTTATTATGATGCGTAAACGTTGTATATTGCATGCATGGCATCATGGACATAAGATGATCATCAAACCATCCCCAGCATCATTATGCATGCGACGACTGTCACCGGCCCGCACAATAGTACTTTTACTAGCTTTTACACCCGTTCAAAACCTGCAATATTCAATATGCTACAAATTGGGAACGTACGTACTGTTTCAAATTAACAGCCTCTTCCGTAAGTTTGGTTTTGAAAGGGTGCATATATATCTATATATATATATAGACACACAACGGATACATGCTATCTAGCTAAACTGTGTTCTTAAAGATGCGTCTTGGAGAGGAGAGACGTCGATCTGAAAATAGGAAAAGTGAAACATGAGCTTTTATTACGTACCTCTTGAACATCAAACCGATCTATGTATCTATTAATCAGATTTCTCCAAGCAAAGCCAATCTTTCTCATCTCTTGATATGATGCGATTTTATTTGTCATGTACACAGTACACCAACACGACTACCTAAATATTCTTCATTATTCACTCACGCACGTACTACTCACAACTTGGCAACTTTATGATGTTTATATGTGTGTGTGTATATATATATATATTCAATTCGCACATGTATCGAAACCCACAACGAACATCAATGGAAATAATTACTTACTATATATGTCAACATAATTCACATCTAACAACTTCAAAATTAATGCATTTATAGTTATACATTGAAATTGTATTCGGATTTCCAATTATAGTAATGCTATGCTATATGAGCTATAGGACGTAGCATCTAATTGTGTAATGTGTGATATGATATGGTACTCTGCTCAGTCTTTCCGCGAAATTTATGGGTTGCTTTTCTAAAATCATATCTATCTAGACAGTGCAGATAAGATAAAGACAAGTTGAATAATAATTAAAAAAAAAAAATGAGTACAGAATTTTGTATACCCAATACTTGTCATAAAATTGAAACTATCACTTTGTTAGTTTAGATTTTAAATTAATTTTTTTCTAATTTTAGTTCCAAATGTGAATTCCATGTCTTGAGAGTCCTAGGTCTCAACTTGAGACCTAGCATGTGGAAGTGGAGTAATTCATACTTGGATGAATTCAACTAGAAGTATACACAAGAACTCCTCCTTCAAATCAATGCAGAATCTCTTTCTCTCTCTCTCTCTCTCTCTCTCTCTCTCACACACACGCGCACACACACACACACACGGAGAGTATATAAGATATATGACGCCTATCTGAGTTTAATTTAGCCGACTAGCCCTTCTCTCTCTCTTCTCGAGTCGGCGGTGAGGTTGGTTTTTGGGGGGCGTGTGATGATGGTGAACAGGCTTTTCTAGTCATTTCTCCTATCTACAAGCTTTTGATTTTAGCATTAGATATTCTAAAAGGATAAACTACTGTGATATGACAGACCACACATACATTTATATATATATATATATATATATTTATTGATCTCTTCATCATATTCGGGGTTTTAGGCGGGTTAGCTATATGTGTAGGTGTCAAAGCTAACCCATAAGATACATTAGTTTCTCCGAAACACACTGGTCTGCATGATTTACCCCAGGGTTCAAGGCTATGAGCCTTTTTTTTCCCTCGTTATGCTGCAAGGCTATGTTTGGCCCACAAGGATTCACCTGAAAACAAATTCAACGGTGCACAAAAACACCACATCCTCCCTTATATTAAGACCGCGACAACGTTTTGTAGTTTAAACGATGAATTTCACTACTTTTATTGGTGAATAAAAATTAATAAAATCAAAATAAAAACAATGAAATTGCACTGCAAATAAACAAATAAATAATGTGTACTATATGGGATTTTGCTTCACAAGAACGAGTGAAATAACACTTCTATTTTTCAAATTCATTAATACCTAATTTTATCTTCTTAACGGTAAATATATATTTAGCATATATAGACATAGTCAAATTTCAAAACAAAACATTGCTCCGGTGTTCTGTGTATTAAGAGAATTACATTAAGTTAGAAATGCAATGATAAGTTTTGTCTGTGCATTACACCTAAGACTATGATTATTCTAATTTATTGAGAGTAACTAAATTTTTTTACATTGAATAAGAAATTATTAATGTCGGGTCTAGAAGTGTTTCGAACTCTATATATAACAAATTAACATCCTTCATTTCAATTTTGTGGTTCCATGTGGATCAAGAAATTGTCCGAATAGTGTCATTAGACAAGGTCAAATTACAAAAAGAAATACACAAAAATTTGTATCGCATAAATTGAAACATATTGCTAATGTACACTTTATCCTGTCATTATATTTTGCTTAATTGCTATAAATGTACATATGTGACACATGTCAAGATATGAAATTATCAATTTCCAACTACTTGAGACCAATAGAAAAATAGTAATCTTGTTCGTGAAATTAACAAGTATGTACCATCAAGTATCTTCTCCACTATTGTATTTTTTGTTTTACAGTGTCGTAGTCACGGGTAATAACCTAGTGTGTATATATATATATATATATATATGCAATTCAGCTAGTACTGAATTAGACATGAAGCAGGCAGAATTGCCCCTATCTCTGGCAATTTCAGAAATTTAGTGGAAATTGTACCATATGCTCCACTCAGCTCCAAACTGAGTTCTAATACGAATCCCATAAAATCTATTATTTTATCGTTTCCCATAAGGATCTTTATTTATTTCTTATTTTTTTAGACTATAACTTTTGATGGCTGGATTGACTATGCTTGACCATGTTATTATTGTTACTTTTGTTAATGTTAGAAATATAGAAAGAATATATATTAAATTAATTAATGAAGAATACGTAAAAACTGTATAATTTTATAGACCAAGTTTATTGAAGAAATAAAAAATTATAGTCTTAGATGAATGAGAAATTCTAGATGGATTAGGATATAAAATAACATAATATTAAATATATTATTTAACAGCCCCCTCAAATTCATGGTGGATTATATGAAACCAATTTGAGTTTTGATATATGAAAGCAATGGCAGAGTTGTGAAAATTTAGCATATTGAGGTGCATGGAAGAGCGTTATGACTTTTGGAGGCGCATGAAAGCACATTGATACTTTTAGAGGCGCATGACAACTACTTCTAAAGGCGCATAGAAGCTCATGGCAACTATTTCTGAAGGCGCATGGAAGCGCAGCGGAATGTGATTACACAACTACTTCTGAAGGCAATGCGATTACCACTGATAGGCGGTCAATCAACATAGACATAGTCATGTAATTGAATTGATTGATGAAGAATACATAAAGCGTATTTATAGTCACATAATCTTAGAGACCAAGTTTACTTAGGAGATAAGAAACCCTAGTCTTAAATGTACAAGGAATCCTAGATAAATTAGGATAGAAAGTAACATAATATTAAATATATTATCTAACAGTACTTAACAACTTGTTTTTTTTTAAAAATTAACATATTGTTTATAATGTAATGCAAACATGCAAAGTAATCATGAAAGACTTGTAGTCTAATGATATCTCCATTAATCTTTCAGGATGAGAAATTAGGGTTTAAATTCTCGCAAGAATAAATGAGTGTGTAAATTTCTTACCAGAAGAGAAAAAAAAAACACATGCAAGATCTAATTAAGATAAATACTCAATCATATTTTTGAGAATTTGAAATAGGGTCATTACTTGATATGTATTGATACAAGTCACAGAACTCTGAACAATCTAAAATAAAAATGCTAATTCAATTGTTAGAACTTTATCAAAAGTTAAATATAATTGTGTTTTAATAGTGCTAATGAATAGAAAAAGAAAATAGCTCATAAAGAGATGGGTGTCAATTAAACACCAAGAAGAAGATTGAATCAATTACTTATTTTGATTCATCTCTTGAATCTAACAAAATATTTTTTTGAAAGTGTAATGATAGAGAGTCCGAATTAAATTAGGTCGAGAATAGTTTTATATGAGTAGAGTGGTGGTCCTATTATATGACATCACTATGACATCATGTGATGAAGCCCACCACTCCACTAAAATAAAAATAAAATCGTACTAGTCCGATTAGTCTCCAAATCATTATTCTTTCTTGAATTAAAATTAATATATCGTAAACCACTCGCTCTAAAAAGAAAAAAAACTATTAGATAACTTTATAATAAATATTCACCAATTTCAATCCCAAAGGACCAAGAATTTCTCAAGAAATGCCATGACTTAGAAATCGGTCCCGTTATTTGTTATAAATTTGTACAAAAAGATACAGTAACCTGAAATGAAGAAAAAAATTATTATATGATTTTGAATTATGTGATTTTGATCAATCACAAATTATTGTTCAATAAAAAAATAACAAATTGTTAATCACAAACTATCAGCAAATAAAACTAACATATTTAATTACACGATAATTTCAGGTCGAGATCATGATGTAATAATTTCTGGACCACATAAACCGGTGTCACGTAATAAATTCTCGAAGGGTCACCTGAGCAGCGACGAAATCGAGAGAGAGAGATGCTCATTTGCAAGTGTGATGTGTTTGTTGGGGCTCCACTCCCCCACTACTCCGTGTTCGACGCCTCACTCTCACTCTCTCTCTCTCTTCCGTACACTTGTAACTCACTCATGCCAATTTTGTCTCTCCGCGTGAGGTTGGTTTTGGTGCAAGTTTTTTTAATTTGGTCATGAAATATAGTTATGATGGTCATTGAATTGAACTAAATTACTATTTAAAAAAATCTGTCTCTGCCACAAAAGTGATCTACATTATTAGTAGTTGGCATGGTATGTTTTGTTGTGCGGTTCAAACCTTACTAAAAGACTTCGGAGAAAACAACTATTTGATAGATATTTTCAAATGTTAGCAACACCCTATCATGTTTTTTTTTTCCTTTTTCTTAACAAGGGCAATTGCAATTGTATCGTATGGGAAAAATAAAAGAAAATAATGTATAAAAAAGTATTGGTAAATCATACTTATTATATATAAGAGTTGTACTAGTATTTTTTGAACCGTTAGATGCAGTAGATCTCACGTCAAATTCATATTAAAATTCGGTATTCTAATCTAGAAATGTCATCGAGAAGTTTCATGTGAGACTTATTGTGAAACCTACTGTCACATCCAATGACTCTGAAATGACAACCATCCAATTTTATTTTTGATTTGTGTCATTAATCAAATGCATATTTCAAATTCATCCCTCTTCGTAGAATAATCTAATCTAATGGTTCTCACTATTTGAAAAAAGAATGGAAGGAGCATCAAATCGAACCGTGAAAGCTCGCTTAGGCTTCATCAGCCTACCATGTATGGTGAGAGAGCAACAGCATAATTGTCAATAATCGACATTCGTGCACAATTTGTGTAGTGTATGTGAGTACTGGCCGAACCAAAATTTTATTTACCCAAAAAACAAAAATAAAAACTAATCGAGCTTGGAGGAAAGTTTTTGGGTGAAAAACTACACATGCTGCTATTGGATTCGAACCTTCCCCTTTCAATTATTAGACTCCCTCCAAGGCCTCTAAATTGATTCCCCTGCCCCCATGGAAGTATGGGAAAACAGAGCTGTTGACCTCCTAACTGTGGCATCCTAACCGTTCAATGATTATTGTTTTGAATATTTGGGCTTCGACTTGGGCTCCACCCTTTCAGACTGGCCCTTGTCAGTTTCTTTGTAAACTTGTATCTTCCATTTGGTCTTCTTGGGCTTAACTAGCACAGTAAAGAGGCTAGTGTCAAAGCCGCTACAGCACAACAAAAAATCTAAAAGCTAGGGTGGGTTACTACTAGGAAGAAATACTTCATATAGCTGCTGGGGTGAGTATTTTGTTTTTGTTTTTTCATTTGTATTTGAATAAAGAATAAGAATTAAAGATGAAACATACCAAAGCCACCCCCATTACTTTGAACATTCATCTAGTAAACCTAAATTTATTCTTTATATGCTCATCAATACATATAATATTATATTTGATTCTAGATAATTGTAAACACATTTGAAAGGAATTCATAACATGCAATGTATTTATGGTGTATCAATTTTTTTGGTTTTTATCCCGTCATTAGTATGGGGAGAGAAAGGAGGACGGACCTTAGTGCAACGATAAGATTACAATAACCTCTTCAAATAATGTTGCGTCTAACCATCCCCTACTTTGCAGTGGTGTCGAGAGCCAACTCTCCCCTACCTTGTAGTGTTGGGAATCGAGACTGGATAAGGCTGAACAGATAGAAAGGAGCGGAAGCCGAGGCTAGGTAAGGCTGAATGGATAGAAAGGAGCGGGAATCGAAATTAGGTAAGGCTGAACGGAGAGAAAGGAGGGTGGGCCTTGGCGCAATGTTAAGATTGTTTCAATAGCCTCCCTGCATAATGTTGTGTATATCTGACCCTCCCCTACCTTGCAATGGGGGAGCTGACTCTCCCCTTCCGTCGTAGTAGGACTCGAAATTGTAAGGTTGAATTGAGAGTCTCCTACATTGAACTAGCCTTTTCTTATAAGGCTGTGTTTGGATGCATGGAATTGGAGCTGTCATTGGTGGAATTGAAAAAAAAATTGTTAATGGAGCATGCAAAACTCTTCTCCCATTCTACCAATGAAGATAAATGACGTAGGAATTGCTTTCTCTTGAAGATAAGAGACAGAGGAATTAAAAATTTAAATGGTGAATTTATAATATAATTAAAAGAATAGAAAATATATCTACCACCCCTTCATACATGATAAAGGCTTAAGATTATGAAGATGACAAGTACAAAATCTGTATTTGCAGATAATGGATAGGAAGAGCCCAACGGCATAACAAAATTAGATGGAATTGATTCAAAATCCTAAAGCATAACTAGATATGGTAATGATATAAAAGATGGTTTTCAATTTCAAAACTTCTTCCATTCTAGGAAAGGGTTGGCAAAATTAAAAAACTGCAGATGAAAATGATTTTGGGTACCTTGGCAAACTTAAAAAATTAAACACACTTAACATCTAAACTTAAAAGAAACTATAAATGACCAAAAACTTGGTAGCTTTCAATAAGAAAAAAGAGCTTAAAAGGAGCCAAAAATGGCAAATGAGAGATGAAAAGAAACCGAGAAGCCTAGGAGAGGCTAAACCATTCGGTCAAGGGCCTGTCAATTCTGGCGCAACTTGCAATGCTATGGAGAACGCAACTAAACATATATATCATATCCTCCATATATAACCGTCACCGACTCACCATTACCGGCTAAGTTTTCGTTTTCCATTTATTTGATGCTATTATTCTCTTGACATCTGTGGAAGAGAGTTGAGTCAGTAAGAATTAAAGTTTTTGGTAAATTTGGTAGCTAGGATTGTGATGGGTAACTGTTGTGGATGCACCATACCCATCTCTCTCTCTCTCTCTCTCCACCAACCAATCCTCATATCTCGCATTCATTACCCATCCTCTCTCTCTCTCTCTCTCTCTCTACTTTGTGTATTTATACCCCATAAACCCCTAGCTTCAATTCTCAGAAATCATAACATATATTCTTTCTCTTCCTTCTCTTCAAGTCCTTTTCTTTGGTCCAGCTCTGTCCATACAGTACTGCGACCATATTCTCTCATCTTTGAGTGTTTGCTTGTAGTTGTATGTACGGAGACAGCTTTTTTTACCAAGTTGGACTTGGTTATTGTACATCCCCCAGTAATGGGTTTGAAGCTTTTTTTTTATGTCCTTTCTTTGCTTTGCCTTTTCTTTTTACTTTTCATATGTTCTTTAGGGTTAGGGTTTTGGTTAATTGGAGTGCCTTCAGTACCCTTTGCTCTCTTTTGCATGGAGTGATTGATGATGATGATGATGAGCTAGCAAAGATGACTGTCAAGACACCAGCCGTTTCTTGCGGTTGGAGCATCATCAAGATTCACAAATCTTTTCTAGGGCTTCATGTGGGGGTGGTTGTGGTAGTGATAATGCCTTTTGTGGTCCCTTCACTTCACTCCCAATAGCCCTCTTTGATATGGGAATCTTGATGATGCTGCAGCGGCAATTAATGGCTTATTTTTATCTTCTTTTCATTCTCAAAACCTTGCACATATACATATACATATAGATATACATATACACATACCATGTATTTATATATGTATACTTTGTGCCTTGTTTTAAATGTTACGCATTACTATACTATAAGATATTTGTGTGTGGGTGTTTCTTTTTTTCTTTTTTGGTCTTAAAAATAAAAAACCCACTTGGTACTGGTACAACTGCTTAATCTTTGTGTTTTAATACAGAAAGATTAGCATAAAACTTATATATGATTGGTATTTTGTATGGATTTATCGCCCAACTTGCACTAGGTTTGGGTTGAGCAATATATGTCGGTGATGAACCTGTGGAATAATGCTGTAATCTGTGTTTTCTGGAGTTTCATTTTTCAGTGTTGAGGATTTAAGTGGTTTCTCTGACCTCTGTGAAGTTCTGCTGTACTGCAACCACCATGACTCAGGTATGTCTGTACTTCAGTGTAACTCATTGTACCATCAGAAATAATGGTTCTTTTTACTTCATGGACCCTTGTGGTTCTCAGATTTTGTTCCTCTTTCTCTTTCCAGATCGATCTCTTTATCAATCCATCTCAGCTTTTAGAACGCTTGCCAACTTTTTTTCTAAAAGCATAAGAAGTTGCGCAGTTTATCTTTTTGAAGCTGCCCGACATGAAAATTATGGAGATCTGCTTGTTATCTATTCTGTATCCAAATTTGCAGCAGAAAAGCTGATTTTTATTTATTTATTTTTCTTAATCCAAATCAGTGAACCTTCGGATTTGCTTTGGTTACTGTTTCTGTTTCTAACTTGTACATTTCCTAATTTCTGGAAAAAAAATAAAAAAAACAGGTACATTTTCTTAAAACTTTGTTTGGGTCTATCAGATCTGGGCAGATCCCTGTGATGTATTTTGATGTTTTTTTTTCATGGCAGGTTCTGGGAAGATTGAAATCTTCAAGTTCCCATAAAAGAGGAATATTTTCTTCACCAAATATGGTTGCGTGTGTTTGTGTCTGTTTGTGTGTACACTTGAATAGGAGTATGTTTTGACTGCTCTGGTCTGGGCTGTTTTAGGGTTTAGTAAAATTGTCTTTTACTGTATTTCTATGCTTTGCTTCTCTTGCTAATTATCATTCCTTCTTCTCATGCTTACCTGCGGGAGGATATATCAAATGACTAGATATAAAAATTCAAATATAGTTACTTTTCATGTAGCATGTAATTATATATATTCATCAATTCTTTAACAATGTGTTTTTTTTTTTGTTTTTTGGTAACATACACAATATATGTTGGAGCTATATAAGGGGTGCAAAGAAGACAATCTTAGTGGCATTTGTGAAGAAAAAATTGAATATTATCAACTTCTTTTTTTTTTTTCCACTTTTCTTATGCTAGTATCATATATATATATATATATATGGTAATATATGGTATATAAGGTCTATTTTTTTATTGCTACCATTCACAAAATCTTCATCAGGGGTCTCCTGCAACTTATTTGTTCAAGATGATAACAAGGGCATGTGTTGATCTCTGAAGTTGCTCCTTACATATCATAAACATACTTTTCTAGTACAAGAAGGAAATGACAGTTGTCATTATAATATATGTACATGAAATTTTGAATATTGCTGCTAGTTTGTGGAATTTTTTATAGTCAAGATATATATCTACCCTCTCAGATTTTACTAAGGCACGTTGGAGAAACTACTCAAGTTAACTCCAATCAAGTTCAAGGAAGATATTGGCCTGAGTTGGGAATTAGGTCAATTAACTCTTCGGGTTGAGGATGTGGATGGAGCATGGACTCTATGTAGGATTAGAATGTTGTCTTGTCATAGTACAAGCCATTGGGGATTATTTTGTTCAACTTTTTTGTTCCTTGTATTTCCTTTGGTTCTGTGACTAGGACCCTTAATTTACTTACCATTTACTGAAAAAATAAATTTGTTATATTCATTCGTTGTGGGAAATTGCTCATTATTCAATTTATCTTCAAAGTTTTGATTTACGGTGACATATCTTAACCTTTCATTATCCAAAGTATATATATAAACAGTATTATCTTCTAGTGCTGCCTTTCCATGAAGTTCTTGCAGCTATGCACATCAAGTGCAATTCCTTGGATTGTACTTGGTAGAATCAAAACTGAGTCCCTTGTGTTCTCTTTCAATATCGATCAATTAGACAATGATGAATAACTCCACTTGTTTGCTTTGTTGCCATTAGCAGGTTCATCTATTACTAGTACTTTATAGTGTGTGTAGGGTAGGTAAAAAAATTTCGACATTCTCAGTTATGGTGTTTTGGAGATCACTTTATGAAATAACCTCCAGCTATGTTCGGGTGGAATTGGAGAAAAAAAATTTCACAACACATTAACAAAATTTCTTCAATTCCAATTTTAAGATTCTAATTCCATGTAGTAGTTAAGGTCAGGAGGAGTAAAGTCTGGAGAGGTATTACTAGTGACAGACCTAACCTAACCTTTCGTATCTCACAAAGTGGCTTCACTGATGTTAAGATTTCACTGGTGTGTAGGACCTCAGTGATAATCTAAATAGTATGTGTTTGTTGTGTTGGGTTTATTTATTATTATTTTGTTTTAGTTTTCTGCTTGTATATATTGTCTGTATACATATATATGTATGTAGCTAAACTCATGAGATCCTTTGTTGGGCAGATTATTTTTCAATGTACATACATCACATTGTTTGCTATGCTTATATTACGTGGTTGAATTGTCCTACCATCACGATTAGATTTGATGCCATTATTGTAGGATTAACAAAATGCCATTATTTTACACAACAATAACAAAATTGAAAAAAAAAAGAGAGAGAATTTCAGTTCATTACTATCATGGGTGGTGATTACTAAATTTTTTATTCTTGTGGATCTATTATACCAACAAAAAAAAAATTAGTGTTACTTTTCACTTTTCTGGTTATGAAAAAGTCATGGAGAATTCTTACCATTCATATATGTCAACAGCTAGAAGTAGGGATGGCACGGGGCGGGTTTTGACTTCCCCGTCCCCGCATCCGTTTAACTTTTCTCGTTCCGTTCCCGTCCTGCAACCGTGTATGAACGGGACGGGGTGGGTTTTGACTTTCCTGTCCCCACAATCGTTTAACTTTCCCCGCCCCGTTTATACTTTTTTTTTTAATGCAATTTTTTTTATCATAATAAATCTAATATTTTGATACATATACACCAAAAATACACATTTAGATATATGCAATACAATGGCTAATATTGAGTCATCCATTATTGATATAATAAACTTGTATAGTTGTATGATATATATAATATTAATATTTCTTTTATATATTATATATATAAGTATAAATATATATATACTTAAACAGGGTAGGTACCCATCCGGGTAGGGTCTTACCCCGTCCCCGCCCCGTTTAAGCGCGGGTTATTTTCTCTAACCCCATTCCCACCCCGTTTCCTTAAACAGGTTCGTAAATGGGTTTTGAACGGGGCGGGGCGGGTACCCAACGGAGCTGGATAAATTGTCATCTCTAGCTAGAAGAACACCTCACATATATTAGGAAGCCAAAAAAGTAAAAAAATTAGTGAAAAGGATAGTTATGGTATTATAAAATGAGGGATAATAAATTAATGAGTTTAAGGACATTTTTATCATTTTAATTAAAAGAAAAAATAAAGTGAATGGTATTATAAAATGAGGGATAATAAATTAATGAGTTTAGGGACATTTTTGTCATTTTAATTAAAAGAAAAAACAAAGTGAATGGTATTATAAAATGAGGGATAATAAATTAATGAGTTTAGGGACATTTTTGTCATTTTAATTAAAAGAAAAAACAAAGTGAATGGTATTATAAAATGAGGGATAATAAATTAATGAGTTTAGGGACATTTTTGTCATTTTAATTAAAAGAAAAAATAAAGTGAATGGTATTATAAAATGAGGGATAATAAATTAATGAGTTTAGGGACATTTTTTTTATTTTAATTAAAAGAAAAAATAAAGTGAATGGTATCATAAAATGAGGGATAATAAATTTATGAGTTTAGGAACATTTTTGTTATTTTAATTAAATAAATAAATAAATAAAGTGTAATCCAATCGTAAAAAAAAGGAGTGCTGGTATTGTCTCTCTTAAGAAAATTGGTATACTAATTAATAATATATTACTAAATGATATATAGATATGTAACTTACCAACTTACACTAGTTATAGGATATTACTTATAACTACTCAGTAATAGTGTGGGTTAAAAGTATAATATTTAATAGTTTATTACTAAATGATACAGTAGTAAGGTGTGGTGTGGGCCACACTGACATACAAAGGTCAAAAACGCAAATGTGGTATAAGGCACAACAATATTAAAATGAAAACAATTCGAGGGATTATTACAATACAAACACATATTTTTGGAGTGCTATTTATTATTTTATAAAGTCAAAGTTATAAAATTTTGAAAAAATAAATTTGACTAAAATACTGACAAATTATATTTTGTGAGTATTATACTTTCGAAAAAAAAAAAAGTTTTCAAGTTGTTTAAGTTTAGAAATCATTTTTATGCATGTATCACGAGGCGGGGTGTTGGGCAGGGACCAGGTTAAGGAGTTGGACCTAATTCGAAATCCTATCAGCCCTCTTGAGGGCCGGGTCGGGCCAAACTAGCTCCACGAAGGACTCAGCCCGGACTGAAGCCTGACGGGCTCGGACTGGGCTGGCGTTAGAATTCGGGCGTTCGGCTATTTTTCATTGTTAGACTTCTGCCATGTTATAAATAAACGAAAGCGTGTCAGTCACATTACACCAAGAAAATCTTGAGGAGGGTATGGCCGACGAAATCAACGGCATATTGTTCCGACACACCGCTTCACAAGCTCACTTCTCCGATTCCTCCACTACCACTTTCCTGATTTGCCCTTGTCTTCCGACAGGTACTCACTGCTCTCTCGTCTCTCTTAAACCCTAGATATATACACACATACGCACTTGTATCTATAGATCCCCAATTTGTCTATCTACTACTAGTAATCTTCAATTTTCTTACTTTTGTATTTTCTGTTTTCTTATATAATTCAAGATTGTCTGCACCAGGTGCAAACCTCTGATTATCTTTTAGACGATTAGCTTGAGCACTAAACTGAAATTATATATGTTTTTTTTTCTTTAAGTCTCGTGTTTTATTTTGTTTGTGTGAATAGATGTAAAAAAAATTCTGATTCATGTACTGATTGTAGTTTACTAAACTGGTTCATGCCACCCCGTCAGGGCGATTTTCTGAATGTGATATTTTTCAGTTATTTTTCACTGTTCTTTATTTAAAATTTCCTATCTGTGGTTGTTTTGGAATATTGGTTAATATCTTATATATATAGCTGAGGTACTCTTATATATATAGCTGAGGTAGATTTGAGGAACTGAAAAAACATCCTATAAGCTCATCGTTGTAACTTGTAATGAAAAAAGTTGGAGGTAGTGTTTTGTGAGAATGAAAATGTTTATTGTGGTAGTTTAAGCACATGATAATACTTCAATGAAATTGCATTGGCCAACTTATACCGACTGTCTTTTTTTCCTTATGATTTTTTTTTTTAATTGGGGAAATGTTTTTTCGGTTGAGACAAATGGAGCCTTGGGGATTATGGGCTATATTTGAGCATTTATAATTTATATGCTGTGGTTCTAATAAAATTTCTTGCTCCAATTCTCGGGCCTTGGCGTATTAGTAAATTACATAATTTGCATCCATCAAATGGTAGCCACCCTTCCCTGTCAAAGATCAAGATGGTATCTAAGATGTGTTGCTTCCTTCTGAAAATTCCATACTACTTTTAGAGAAGTTGAAGATCATCTAAGAATTCAATGACAAAAGTGAATTGGAAATTCAATTGAAAGATATCGTAAGCTCTAACTAGGAGCGAAATTTTGGGGCAATGTTGGTGATCTGCACTTAGGCCTGGCACCCAGACAGTTAATAAAAGCCCACATGGTTGTTTATATGACGTCTTTTTTGTAGTAGGTACCCTGCTGTAGCAAGTTTCAATTCAGCAGCAAATCTTTCTTGCATTAACAATTAGTTGGCTTTTGTTCAGATGTATAATTCCTTTACAAATCTGGATGTTACTGACTGTCACAGATGTCTTCATTTCTAGAAAAGTTTCTTATATTGGCAATTAGATGAGAAATGGGTGATTGTGCCTCAACTTAATAAAGCATTGCTACTATTTGGGTTTGGTTATATATGAATCTAATTTCACCATTATGCTTTAAGACCATAAATTCATTTAATCCACATATTGCTATATTTTTCTTTTACTATCTCAATTCACGTCAAATTTGATTTCTCGTTCTCCTAATATTAACTCCATGTGGTTGATGCCATTCTTTCTCAGCAATGCAATTATTAGTTGTTGCATAAAGTCAAACCATTACAATCAAATTTCTCCTATTTTAACTCCAATTTGTACTACTTGAACCTTTTCAAGAATGTATTCATTTTTAATTTTACTATCTCAATTCAAGTCAAATTTGATTTCTCGTTCTCCTAATATTAACTCCATGTGGTTGATGCCATTCTTTCCCAGTAATGCAATTATTAGTTGTTGCATATAGTCAAACCATTACAGTCAATGTTCTCCTATTTTAACTCCAATTTGTACTACTTGAACCTTTTCAAGAATGTATTCAGTTTTAATTTTATCTTTTCTTGTGAAATTTACTTATCAAAAAAAAAAAAAAAATCCTTTCTCGTCAGCATTTATCTCAAAGTCTGTTTTTTAACCACACTCATTTTAGGAAAATGCTAGTTTCTTGCTGTTCAACATTTTGATTAAGAGTAAATTACCCTTACTTTCTATGAGGTTTGGCTTTTGGACCCTCAACTTAAACTTTGACCAAATTTGTGGTCAATTTTCCTTGAGGTTTGACCAAAATTACAGATTTTCCCTAGCCATTTGAAGTCCATTAAATCTGTTATCTTTCTTTGAATGCTGAATTACCTTTCTATGTAATTAAATGATACAGCTACCCTTGAAGATCATTTAAATGACAAATAAAACCATTTTGGAAATGACAATATACACTTCATCTTTATCTAAATTTGTAGTTCATACCTTCTTTCTTTTTCTCTTAAATAGTTTCTCTTTAAAATCATGCATTACTAGTTTTCTTCAATTTGTCTCTAACATTTAATATGTATATTACCACACACACTTTAGAGAGCACTCTCCCTCTCGGCAACTATCCAACCATCACCATCACTCCTACTCTCTTTTTCTTCTCTCAACCACCGCTTTTACGCTTCTCTCTCTCTCTCTCTCTCTCTCTCTCTCCACCACCAGCCCCCACTCCTACAACAAAACCTTCCAATTCAACTCACTTTCCATTTTTGAAGCCTACAAATCTGCTCGTGAATCATGATAAACACACAAGTATCTTTTATATATGGGATTTACAATTTACAATTGACCAATTCTTTCTCACTCATTTAGATTATTCTCTCCTAACTCTTTCATTAACCCAACGTGCACGATTTCTAGATTGGCTTGCTTTCATCATTTACTACCAAATAATCAATATTTTAGACAATGCCTTATTTTTTTCGATATTTAAACCTTAAATTCAAATCCAATTCAATCAAAGCCTTATTTTTTTTCATACCTGCAACTCTGTCTTTCTATTGTTATGGATTTCCCGCTTCAATTAAAGATAATTCAAGATGGACTTCTCAACATCTTGAGATAGAGCAAACGAAGTAATTTCGTCCACACAATCATCGATGTCATCCATGAAGAAACATTCACTCTCATCTGAAGGATGTTCAATGGTATTAAAATTATTCAATTTTACCTTCATGTTGCCAAATGATATATCCATGATTCCCGATCTACAATTGATACGAGCATTAGCAGTAGTTAGAAACGAACGACCAAGGATGACTGGAATGTGCCTCTTCAGATTATGTACTGACTCGGTATCTAGAACAATGAAGTCCACTGGGAAATAGAATTTATCCACCTTGATGATGACATCTTCAATGATCCCATGAGGTCGTTTGGTTGATCTATCTGCAAACTGCAAAACAACCGTGATAGACTTCAATTCTCCCAAACCGAACTGTAGGTAAACCGAGTAGGGCAATAAATTCACACTTTCACCTAAATCCAAAAGAGCTTTTTCCAATGATGCATGAAATAGTTAGAGCTCCAGGATCTTTGTACTTTAGAGAGAGCTAACTTGTTGTGGAAGCATGACTCTCTTTGGAACGTGGCTCATCGATCTCCTTTTCTAAGTGCACAAGTCCTTTAAAAATTTAGCATAAGGAGGAATCTCTTTGATGGCATCGAGGAGTGGTAGATTAATCTTCACTTGTCGAAACACCTCCATCAGGTCATGCAACTCCCCTTGTTTCCCCAACTTGGATGAAAAGATTTCAAATGTTTTGGAGTAATACTAGGATAACAGAACCTATGGTTGATGATTTTGAGAGAACCCATTAAATTTAATGATATGTTCACATGCTTTTGGCTTTTCTCACACCCATCAGTTTGTATATAAATGTGACCATTGTAATGTTGTGGTCCGAATTTTGTTTTGGTCCGATTATGACCCGAAAAAGATAAAAAAATTGACCGGTTTTTCAATTGCGGTCTTGAACCTTGTTTAGGACTCTCTTGTAGCCCAATATATAACGGCGCTTAGGGTTTGGAGTGGAAGAGAAGACAATGAAAATAGCAAGAAAGAGAGAGAGAGAGAGAGAGCGAGAGTTAGGGTTTGGGGATTGAAATTTGTAATCTCCTTGGTTTTCGCATAGTGAAATTTTTTGCCAGATTTTTACCATGGACATAGGCTTTACGCCAAACCACGTAAATCGCTATCCTGTGTGTTGTGCATGTTTATTGTTCTACCTGTTTTTCAATTTGTTTTTCGTTTGCGTTGTTTGTCACAACCACCATAAATCCAAAAGTTGAATTTTTCATGTATTAAATTCACAAGCATCAAAACCTACTTTTTTTCGTCTAATTCTCGTAAAATATGTAATTTAGAAGACAAAAAAACTCTAGCATTAGAAATCGGAAACGACAACCAAGGAATTGGTGCAAGAAATGGAATGAAGAGGTGAGCAGGTAAGGTAGCAAATGGTGGAAGGATAAAGAGGAGAGAGAATCAAGAAGTTGGTGGCAAACAAGTAATGGATATGAGGAAGAAATGAGGTGGTGGTGGCGGTGGGGGGAGGTGGAGAAGGGAAGGTGGTGATGGTAGGAGTTGGATATATTGTATTTTTGTCTTTTTAAATTAGGGTTCTTACGTCTGCATTTCAGAGCTTATAAGTTGAGGGTAATACTGTCATTTTGCGAGAAATGTCTATTATTGTTAGTATTTTTTTTAGCCCTGACCGGATGCCAGATTAGTTTTGGCCATGAACGTTTAATCTGAGGATATAAATTACAAATCTCAGGGGAGGTAAGTGTAATTTACCCTTTAATTAATAAAGCATAACTGGTCCAGTAGCTGTTGTATGCGATTTACTTCTCATTTTTAGAAGGATATGTTGATAACAAAATATGCTAGAAGCACTATTCCACTTAACTCTTCCAAACTTAATTTTATGAGTAAAATAATCTCCAATCTCTCCCATTGAATGAAATTTAAATTTATTTATTTTTTACTTTATTTATTTTTTTGGCTTTTTCAGATTAACGGTGAGGTTAGGGGAGTGCTCTTGAAAGCAAAGTTGTTTTTTTTTCCCTTTATTTAATTTATTTGTTTATTTTTGTTTGTGAAGGTTTGCTCATCTCATTGTTAAGTTTTTGCTATGAGCTCTTTGCACCTAGGTCCGTTGTCATGCGTAGAATTGTCTTTTATTTTTTGTTACAAGTATATTAAATTAACAATGGCTTTCCGAATCAGTTTACCTTCATGACTTTTATATCTTATGTACATGTTTTGAGAAAGTGTGATCTAGTAATGTTCTGTCAAATTGTATGGGTGACATTAGTCTTGTTTGTTGTACATGTTTTGAGAAAGAGTGATCTAGTAATGTTCTGACAAATTTGATGGCTGATATTAGTCTTATTTGTTGTTCTATTTACCAACAGGCTGCTGGAAATTTTAGAAACATGGGTGATGCAATTGATTTATCTGGAGATGGAGGTGTCATCAAGACAATTATAAGGCGATCCAAACCTGATGCAGATGCTCCATCAGAGGATCTTTCTCTTGTTGATGGTATGCTCATATTGTTGGTGGGGCGTGTCAGTTAGGTCTCTATAGTGAATCTTGATGTTTGGGTGAGATTTAAGGGCCTATTATAGGGCCAATTTGGGATCTTTGCGGACCTGTAATAGCTATTTCAAAATTCAAATACTACAGACAGTCTACCTGGAAGAAGTCATTGAGTGATACAAGAGTGGTGAACTATAGTTGAACTGTCTTAAATAATATGGATTTATCCTTGGGGTGGGTGGGGAGGATTTTGAACTGCCCTTGTTGACTTTAGAATGCATAATTACCTTGCAAACCTTTACTTAATTACCACAATAACCAACCAAAATCCTTGGACCATCACATTGCCAATAACATTATCTGTTTGACAATCAAAGTGCTTGCATGAAGTCTCCCTGGCCAAGCTCGTGATGCATGGACGACGTGTTCAAATTACAATGCCTTTGTCTTGGCTCACCGAAGGCTTTGCGTTTACACTCTTATGCCTTTTCTTTAACCCTCCTGATAAGTCCATTGAATGATGACCGCTAAAGTTCATCTTACTTTTATGCCTGACATAGTACATGGCTGTTGATTTGAACAACCCAAATTTTGATGAAATGGGAAAGCTTTTAGTGCTAAGACAATACTGTCCTTGAAACCTTGAAAATGAAAAATATTTTGCTATAAAAAAGGATAACCTTAATTATCGATTTCCTACACTGCCCTACCTCAAACAATAGGCCTTTTTCATTGTTCAACTATCATTTAATCATATACTTGTTTGTTGGACAGTTCACTATGAAGGCATTCTTGCTGAAACTGGTGAGGTTTTTGATACCACACATGAAGATAATACAATATTCTCCTTTGAACTTGGGAAAGGCAATGTAATCAAGGCTTGGGACATTGCATTGAGAACAATGAAGGTTAACACACTATATTGACCTGCAATAGTTGCTCAGATTTATGTTGAATTTTCCAACATATCTTTTTGGTTTGTTCCTCCAGGTTGGCGAGATTGCAAAAATCACTTGCAAGCCAGAATATGCCTATGGCAGTGCGGGTTCTCCACCAGATATTCCCCCCGAGTAAATTCCTTCTTCTATCTATTAATCTTATTGTTTTCTAACATGATATAAGAGATGATGGCTATGTGGAAAGAGTCCTGAAAAGATTATGATGTCGACTGCAGTAGGCCACATAAAAGCAGTCCCACCTGAGAATAGAATCACTGGGTAAAGTTGAATTGAATAAGCTTGGGTAGTGACTATCCTGACTAACTTTGGAGATATAAAATCAAATTTACCTGTATCCCAACCATTAAATAGCTTCTGGCAAGAAAGGGAATAGAATGTGGAGGTAAGTGTGGTTATGATTTCAAAAGGTGGGGTGGGTATTATAAAGTTCAAGGTGCCACCGATAAATTATTAATATAATAGAATCATTATAGACTAGCTTGCATTATTTTGCCTGGTTAGGGATAGCTGTTATAAATTGTTACATATTCATGATATCTCCCTTTATGTACCTAAAGTATATGCTATTTTTTTTAATTCATGAAATGCAGTGCAACCCTTATTTTTGAGGTGGAGTTGGTAGCGTGCAATCCTCGGAAGGGTTCTAGTCTGGAAAGTATTTCAGATGAGAGGGCTAGGCTAGAGTGAGTTATATTGCTTTCGTCCTTCTCTTTTATTTCTTGTTGTTTTAGCAAATATTTAGGCAGACTTATTTTATTATTGAGGTCTACCAATTTTCAACTAGTCCTATGATTGTTTTTACATTGGATGGTAAATCAGAGAGCTGAAGAAGCAGAGGGAGATTGCAGCTGCAGTGAAAGAGGAAGAAAAGAAGAAGAGAGAAGAAGCTAAAGCTGCTGCAGCTGCTCGAATGCAAGCTAAGTTGCAATCCAAGAAAGGAGGACAAGGAAAGGGAAAAGGCAAAGCAAAATAGAGTCATCTCACTTCTGTTTGAACAAAAATGTCATTTTAAAATTTTGCAAGTTGAAACTTATACTGATGCTTGTTTAGACAGTTAAAATAGAGTTGTTAAAAAACAAATACAGAATTACAATTTTCTGTCAACTTATATCTCATATTTTCCTTTTCAAATTGGCACCAAGTACTTCTCTAAGTTTCTAGTTGTTGGTTTCTTTGAGCTACCCATCTGTGCGTTTTGATTTATGGTGCAACTGCTATTTCATTGTTTGAGAGCTGTGTTGGTAAGGGTGGGGCAAAGGATGTGTCACATGGGATCTAGAAAACTGGCATGCACCGACTAGACACAACCAGGACTTGGAATTTCTTAACAATTGGCTGCTATCACGACTAGGAAACAATAAGAGTTCTAAAAAAATATGTGATCTCTGTAGCGTCAACGTATTTATAACCATGTGTGTCTGCACAGGGTGAAGATATCTGTTACCAGTGTCTCCAGTAGAGGTAGGTTTTTCCAGACTTTGTGTCCAACTTGGTCTACTTCAGGTTGGGTTATAATATATGCTCCGTCTGTGTCTGTATGGTAGGAAGGAAGAAAATTATATGGAAGGAAGAGAAGAAGGGATAGAGAAACTTATATGGAAGGAAGAGAATAAGGAATGGTGTGAACGTGCTAGAACCGTAGACCAAAAGATACACTAATAATTATATGCGTTTAGACCACTGCCTTGTTGAGTCATTTGAGTGCAAAAAGAACATGCTTTCATATACATAATGCGATCATCCCACATTAGGCACGCAATACCAATAATAAACAATTTCTGTCTGAGTGACAGAATCGGTGATTTGCAACTTCTTCTACTCTGATTCATGGGTATAGATGCATATATGTGGATGTATTAATAAGCTAAAACACCAGTCTATGGGTGTGCACGTCATTAAACCATGTAAGAAGCATCCATTCCGCTTTGTCCATTCTCGTGCCATCCTGACCCAGCTCTAAACTTACAGACAGGACATGTTCCCTGCTGCCGAAGCCACGGGTCAATGCAATTTGCATGGAACTGCAAAATAAGATCAAATGGGCTTTATAAGGCTACTAGCTTCAAACACATCCATGACATTCAATCTATACTTGACTTTGAAAATTTTATTTAGGATGACAAATGAACCTTTTTCCCCCTTAAAAGGCAATTCTATTCAATTGGTGATTGTATGAAAATAATATTAGTTCAGCCCAGAATCTTACAAATTGAAGTGTGTGGCATACCTGTATGTACACATCTATGTGCAAGATAAATCTAAAGCATGTGCTGCCTTAGGACCAGACTAGCAATAACTGGACCACTTGATTGGCCTCATAATACTTGATGGGGCAAGTTTATTCATGTTTATGATAAAGATATGCCATGTGTCCAGAAATTGACTTTCCAAAATGTGTTGAGGTGTTAGAAAGTGACAGAAAAACCTGATGCAAGCATGGCAAGCTACGGATGATTTCTCCCATGTTAACTTGCTCCAAGCAAACACTGCAAGTCAATTCATCCTCCGAGGCCTTCTTGCTCCCAACAGCATTAGCAATGTCTTGCTTTTTCTGCTTGAAAGAATATTATAACTGAGGGTATTTTCAAAAGATGAAAACCATAAACTTGAAGCAAATGAAAGAAAGCACGTCCAAGCGCAATGCAAGAATATTTTAGCATTAAGAATAGATGGCCAGTGAGATGAGAGAAAAATAATTTTCAGTCCTTATGTTTCATGTAAGCTTGATTGAAGAAACAATATTGAACAAGTGTAAGATAGCAGAAGGTCCAACTCTGCAAGATCCAGTACTCTATATTTGAAGGCTATATTACCCAGTATTGGTTTGCCAATATGGTGTGCTGGAAGGGGTGGATTGGACACAGAAACAAACAAATACAACAAAACAATATTGGGTACTAATTTAAACCCCAACTATCTCAACCAAATAACATACATTCAAATTCCTTCTCTATATTACTTGCAAGACCTGACTAATTTTACCTACTAAAAAAGGAGGATTTAACTGGTTTTGTACAACTGGTATTTAAAAGGAAAAAAGAGGAACCACCACCAAGCATTAGTTTGAGTGGTATTCCCTCCGCCTCCAAAAGAAGAGATTGAGAGTTCAAGTCCCAAAAGGGATAAAGTGGATGTGTGAGTGTGTCTTACTATCAAAGAGAGAGAGAGAGAGAGGATTCATAGACATGGCTAACAACAAGGATCCTCTACCACTGAGTGACCAGATCTATTTTCAACTTGTTATAGAACAACATACAATGCATAAAAAATTAATTAGACAATACAGAATTCAATTCTCATCTAAACCAAGGATGAACAATTTTTTTGTTACCAAACAAACTAATCATGTGTTCAACCCAAAATATGAAGAATAATGTACTTATCAATAAATAAATAAAAATATGAAGAATGATGCACGCACGTCAGTGATACAAGATGAACAGGAACAGTAAAGAGCAAAATAGTTTAAAGTACCTTCACTGAAATATAATTTGATTACAGACTTGTTATAAAAGCATTTTAAAAAAACAAGAATACCTCAGTTGATGCTGAAGACGAAGCCTGTTGCATTGACGGGCCCCCACTGTAAGCAAAACCAACATTAGAAATACCAAAGGAAAAACAAAAAAATAAAATAAAATAACCTTTATAGGTTGCATGATATATGCATTCTAAACCCAAAGAAAAACACTAATACACTCCAATAGCTAGTAAATAAAATAAAGATTAAACAACAAACGAAAATTATTGGAAACTCTCCAGGGGTTTGAAAATTACTCTACCTCACTTTTTGTTTAGTTGTTACTTGGCATAACACTTACTCTGAAACCTTCAACTCCTCAACACTGCATTTAATTATTCAAACTAATACACTCCAATAGCTATTGAAGAAAGTAAAGATTAAACAACAAACAAAAAATTATTGGAAACCTCCAGAGGTTTGAAAATTACTCTGCCACTTTTTGTTTAGTTGTTACTGGGCATAACACCTTACTCTGAAACCTTCAACTTGTCAACACTGCATTTAATTATTCAACATATAACCAGTTTGAAGAAATTTAGTAAATTTTACACAGGATGAGAATCTAGGGCAACACTGACCTGGGCTTGGAAAAAGCATTAGCACACCACACAAGCAAGCATGCAGCACGTGGGCACACACAGACAATCAAGATAAAGAAATGCTTCTTTCCACTCTTCCTCTCACTCGTGCATGCACGTTACATACACTCAGTGGTCATAACTATATTTAATAGAAAATGAGTAGAGGCCACTACACACGGTATGCTTTTATCACTGACATCAAGCCATGCAACATGGGGGGCAGATATGTGAAGAAAATGACACCGATATTTTAAACTTTTTTTCGGTTCCCCGCATGCTTTTGACATCACCATTACAATTATCATGAAAACAAAATTTGGAATTTTATCAGAAGGCAAGATAGATTAATAATTTAATTCATTCTTAAAAGTCACAAAAAATCTAAATCCTCGACTCCCATGTCATATTGAATTTTAATTCACAGTATATAATTTACTTACAGAAAGTGTCTGACAGCTTCCAATTTTAATAAGAAAAATTAATTGATAAAATACAGTGAAAATTGATTTAAAAATTCGAAGGTAGGTGACTTGGATGCTTATGAGAAAACAAGTCTATTTTGCCAAAGGAATTAACCAGACAATAGTGGCTCTAGAGGACAATGAAATTAAGAAGTAGAGTAACAGTAGAAATTTCTAGAAACATAAGGGTTTGATTGAGAGAAACATAAGACGGGATTGGTTTACAGTAACTATTTAATTTACAGAACATAATTATCTTGCAAGAAGGGTTTGAAAATCTCCAATTTCAAGAAGATTAAAATCATTGGATAAATATTACAAAATTGATTTAAGAGTTCAAAGGTGGGTGAATAATGTGCATATGAGAAAAGTTTTATACTGTCAATGGAATTAACCAGACAACAGTGACTGAAGACGACACGAATTGAAAGTACAGTGACATTATAGTTTTCCAGAGCCACAATAAAGCTGTAATTTGCATTAATTATATGCATGTTGCAAGAAGTGTTAGACTACCAATTGCCTCAGAAGCTTAAGCTAATAGAGAATGAATCTAACAATGTATATCAAGCTCCAACACTCTCCCTCACATGATATCCATCTTGCATGTGGCGAGGCAAAGAAACCAAATTTGGACCAGAACAAAGTGCAAACTCGAACACAAAACAGGGAAACAAATGCATTTATGGAGGATTGAACCCAAGACATCCTAGGACAAAAGCTATGATATCATGTTAGACTACTAATTATCCAAAAAGCCTAAGCTGTTAAAAATGAGCCCAACCATGTATATCAAGCTCCATCATGTACACATTGTATGAGGAAGAAGAGCAATCAAACAAAAAGAACAGAACACAGAAATACACTTGAAGTAGATAATTATTATATACAACCTGATAACTAACCTTTGAGGGCCAACAACTTTGTACTTATGAACAGGAAGAGCATTTATCTCTTCCTCACTCATTGATGGAACTGTAGGAACATTCTCAGAATCCAGTGCCCTCAAAGTTTCATAATCTGCACGTAAAATGTTTTGATGTAATTCATTAAAACTCAAGCAGTGAAACTGATGGTCTATTATTTAGGGCACAAGACTATTAATCAGCATACCTAGGTCGTCAAATTCCCGGTCAAGAAGTGCAAGCTGAAGTCTGAGACCTTGTAGTCGCCCTCTTGTAGCAACCGCTGTGGGTGGCGGCATATTCAACCACAATTCAGTATGACCAAGAAGTCCACTGGCTGCAGCATGAGCTTGGGCCTGAGCTTGAAGTTGCTGACAAGTTGCATACATTCTAAGGCTAGTTGCCATCAAAAAGATACCAAACACAAGCCAGAGCTGCAAACATTGATTTACATGAAAGATTTAAATACTTGTACAGCAAATTAAGCTTCGGCACTGTTAAGCAACAGAAAATATGCCCCAATTTCTTAATCAGCAAAGGAAATACCAGAAAATTAGGTGACATCTGCTGTGAGTTTAGAACCATGAACAGCAAGAGAACTGTTGCATAAAAAACAAGTTTTGTAAATTGCACAAGTCAAAAAAATTTAGAAAATTACTGATAAAACCAAAGTAAAGAATATTAGGGTACCTGTGACAAGAAAAGCAAGTGAGTTGGTATTAACTGGTCGAGCTGCATGAACACGCTGATAGACAGCAACAACACAGTATATATGTATTGTAAGATAACTAGACAAACTATACATGTAGACACTCAAGCAATGAGTACCACAGTAAACATAGAGTTGATTTTGTTAAGAACTGGGGATATACCACCGCACGCCTTTGAGGTATAAATCCTGAAAATCCAGCTTCTATATCTGGTCTCGTCCCTCGGAAAACAAAACTCATGTTTTGTAGTTAAACAAAAACTTCACTAGTAAAAGAAATCGCTTAGTTTACTGGAAGGCTCTGCAACAAATCAGTCCAACATATAAATTTCAATAATCTGCAAAAATTGTGAAGAAGAAAATTACTAAGAAATCTAAGTTCAAGGGCATCTAAACTATGAAATATGCTTATAAACATATATTAGAATCTAACAACTGAACTGAGATTATATTAACAGTTTCGCACATGTAGACACCCCATTTTGCATTACCAGTGCTTCTCAAAAAGAATGAGGAAAAAAAATATCATGCGACTGCCAGCTAACCCAATTAGAATACCTATGAATGCTTCAAAATTCTAGACCACATCCCTCATTGACACCTAGAGTTAAATCCTAGATGCCCTACACTGATAAAATTGAAACATACACCTGAAACAACCAAAAAGGGTGATAAGCCCAGAAGTCACACGTGTACATGCCAAAAACAAAAGGATGCAAGTAATAGATCATGAGCACTTTGGTAGCCAGATGGCATAATGAGTGGAATCCCCCAGATAGCTAAAAGGAGGAACATGAAACCTACGAAGAGCAACCCACCCCACTCCCACAACAATTTTTCACAAAGAAAAATTATTTTTTACTTCATTGACTGAATATTCATTTCAAATCAGACTAAATGCTAGAATTCCAAGGGTAATTGGCAATTACATTTCACCCCCATTCTCTATCAATTAAATTATAATCCACTAGGTCTATTCTCACTATCAATTAAATTATTTGTAGCAGATACATAGAATCATAGATATGCATGTGAAAACATTATACTGTCACACTTTTGCCATGACCTATACTTCATTACTACACTTGTTACATGCAAATGTACCAGCATAAAGCTCTGAGAAAGCATTGCTTCAAGGGTTTGAGGATAAAAAGTGACAAAAGAAGCCCCTGCTATGGATCTCCAAGAAATCTACACCACTGGTTCACTAGTATATCCATAAACCCATCACTATTTAAATTTGGTCATCAAACCTTCATCAGCATAATTAAAATATCTTATAAATAATAAAGAAGTGGACTTTTCAATCAAAATTTATTCAAAGAAGAACCGATTACAATTAAAAAAAGATACACTGTGTTCTTCTGAATCCACCCCACTCCCTTCATCCTCAATTTTTCACGACCGAAAATCGGTTTCACTTCAATGACTGAATAGTCATTTCAAATCAAACTAAAAGGTCTTATTCCAAGTGTAAGAGGCAATCACACTTCACCTCCATGGTCTATCAACTAAATCATAAAGCACTAGGTCCATTCTCACTATCACTAACCACTTGATAATGCGATTGCCAAACTTTGTAGCACATAAATAGATACTCATGGACAGACATCATACTGTCATACCTCTGCCATGTCCTATACATTGTGACTACACTCGATACATACACATGCACCAGAATAGAGCTCTGAGAAACCTTGCCTCAAGGATTTGAGGATAAAGAGCGACAAAAGCCCTTGCTGTGGAGCTCCAAGAAATCTACACCACTAGTATATCCATAAAACATCACTTTGGTCCCAAACCTTCATTATCATAATTAAACTATCTTAAAATATAATAGAGATAAGTTATCATCATTCCAGAAGTTAATTCAAAGAAGAACCAGTTGCAATTAAATAAAGATAAATTGTCTGTTATTGATTGGCATAAAAGTTAAGAAAACAAATTATAATCTTTTCTGATAATAATATACACAATTTTGTTTCATGAAAACTGTTCAAAAAGTAACAAACAAACAAGTTTAAACCAAATATTACTAATTGCCTTGTGCATTTTCACAAATCAATAATATGTTTGGAATCATTTCAGAATATCAAATAAATCAGAAATTCCCAAAACATTCAAAATGATTGTGAATAATTCACAACAGATATATGCCCAAAAAAATAAAATCACAGGTGCTTATACTATTATAAACACACACACACACAAAATATATATATATATATATATATATAAATAAATAAAAGATTCGAGAATATTGTCAGGGTGAATGCTTGTAAAGCTTTTATATATACACGATGACTGAGAGATTAGTAATGGGAATTCGGTATATTTTTTTCAACAGCATGGGCAGTTGCAAGAAGATAATTGCTTAATTGGCTCGAAATATTCCTCTAAACAATAAGGTGGTGTCCAATATAGGTCATATTTCAAGAAAAAAATAATCGATATATTTTATGTTCAAGGTTCCTACGCACTTCCAAAAGGCCTACAGTGTGAGTTTTTGGGAAGGGAAGCTCAGTTCTCAAAATCAACAAAAGACGAATTATAGGACATGAAAACAGAGCTGAATTATCATAGTCCCAATTTTCTTCTACTACATCATGGGTACAAGAAAGTTTCTATCAACATTACTTGTTACACACTCATTTTAATGTATCCATACAATTGAAGAACATTTAAGGTTTCCCAATGAAATTTCTTGTGAACCAGGAATGCGTTCCTCTCTTCCTATGTTGGCCAGTCCTACTGAATATCCAGCAATAGTTCTCACATTTTGAAGTGTCTGCTAGTCCTGCTGAAGCAGCTGAAGATTTCTCTAACAGCTACAACAGGATAAAGAGAGTGGCAAGAGACAACATCTTTGCTCTCGGATTAAAAGTTGGGATGAGTGAACAAACAATGGACCTTTCTTTCCAAAATGTAATTTGTGGAACTTCCGAATTAAACAGAAAACTCTTTCCCCCTGAGTCGCACCCACTTGACGCTCTTAATTGCACTTATTTATCTATCAAAAGAGCCCATTCCTAAATGCAGCCATGCAGCAAATTACTAAAGAACTTGTGCTAACAAATCATATCCAGCAGTCATTCTTATGGTGAAGGTTTGAACTTGATCGACAACTAGAGTTGTCTAGTGCTGAAGAGAACACACATTATTTTTCCACTGACTTATGTCACAAAGCATCATAAAGGTTCATCAAGCTCTTTGCCTTGGGAAAAAGGAGACACTGTTTCAGTAAAAGTAAATCTTCAATGTAGATAGAATTAGAAATTTTTCTTTAAGTTCCTGTAGGTTCCATTGATCACTCCTATGAAGAGTTCCCCACACACTGAATGCATTTTGGAAGATCTTCCACTTGCATATTTCTATCAAGAAAACAAACTAACAAGATACGGTGATATTCTTAAAATACATTGGTAGCCATAACATGACCAAGGAAGCTAATTCATAAAGAAAACATTTAGGCTCATTTGAGTATCCCATTGAGATTGAATAATTCCATTATAGCACAAACCCAATTAACATGTCTCCCCGAATAATTAATTAAGGCACCACCACAGTTGATGGTATAGAACTATTAAGATTCATCAACAACATTGTTTCGAGATTTACAGTTAACCACAAAAACGGCTGCTAGTTCCTGTTATCCATTTATATTTAAGAAGAAAAAGTTGACAATTTGATTTCTGTTACACATTCAAATGTCAAACATGCCCATTATGGGCAACTCAGCATAAGTTTTACAAATTTCAACACGAAAAAAAAAATTGCTTCTAGAATGAGTGATTGACCTAATTAGAGAAGATAGTAAGGCCAATTTTAGTCATTATAATCTATCTCACTGAAAAATATACAAATTTCACCATTTGAAATCCAAATCAAAATAAATTATTCCCCAGAATTAGGACCCTGATTATCCTTCTTGTAGCCATATTCTTCGAATTTTATCAGGAAACAAACAGCACATAAATTTTTGAAAGAAACTACAAAAGACTACAGTTTCGGTAAAAAAAGATCAAGCAAAACCCTAATTCCAAATCACAACAATAAAATTTCTTATCTACCAGAGATCGTATATATGCTTATATATATTATAAAATCAGGAAGAGAGGAAAGGATGACTTACAGAATCGAATCGAATCGACACAACGGATTGAAGTGAATTCAGAATGATAGTGTATAAATCATCATAATCTAAAGAGTGGACGAGTTTAGAGAGAGATGAGTCGGAGGCGTTGGCTCCCGGCTTTCTAACCGCTGCCAAAAGCCAACGCTTTCCGCCTGAATTCGTCCGAAACCGTGGATTGCGATTCCCTTCGATTGATGCTACTCAATGGCGTCAGCCACGTCACCCAGTCGTTATATGAAAATTTTGGCGATACATTACAGAGTGATTCTCACGACGTCGTACTCCAAATAGTAATGCTCATGTCCGAATTGGGGTTTTTTTTTTTTTTTTTGGCAACTCCAGTACGCTGTGTCCAACAAAGACAATCTCGACATTTCTATTATTTTCCTATTCAAAATGTTCTTGATACGAGGTAGGAAATGTAAATCTGAATCGGATGAAAATGACGTGGGACTATAATCACAATTCTCCTTCTATTTTTTACCAAATCCAGAAAATTATATAAATAACTTTTTTGTAATTTCAAAAATTACACTAAAGTCTTGACAAATTTGTTTTTAATTTTATGCAAACAAAGAGAGCCTAACTTCCTTTTGTTAACGTTGTTCTTTTAATAGAATCAATGGTTGGTGTGATTAATGTAATTTTTTTGCTTGAGATCCTCAATTTCAGGAGAGATTATGGTGATTTTAAAATAAAAAAACAAGATAGAGGTTCCGTAATTCTGCCAAACTTTAAAAAAAATTAATGTAGTTTATTTAATTATACTAGTTTAAAATATTCAAATTTATTTTGGAAATCAATGTAGTTTATTTAATTATACTAGTTTAAAATATTCAAATTTATTTCTCCAAAATATACCACAATTTATTAAAAAATAATATTAATAAGACCAAATTTCATGTGATTTTAAAAAGTTGCACAATACTTTCTCCACTTTCTTTTTATATATATATTTTTTTTTTTGGCAGAAAACCTCAATTTATCAACTATTGCAAATTGCCCCAGGACATTCAAATTCTGCCTTCTAAAAGGCCACGCCTGAGGCAAGTGATACATGTGTGTATATATATATATATTATGACAAAAATAACCCTGGCCCAACCAGTCACTAGACTCACTACCCTGCCTTCATCTATTACAAAGTACCATCGACCCAACCCTAAGGCATGCCAGCTGGCCAATAGAAGACTCCAATTTTTATTTTTATTTTTATAATAAGACTTATTAAAAATTTTATTTTCTAAAATTTTTGTTTTCTTATATTGTTAGGCCCCAACCAATAGTATAAATTTAATAGTGAGTCCAAAAACTTTTATTCTAATATTATTAGACTTCCTAAAATTTTTGTTTCCTTATATTGTTAGATGCTCAATATTGAACCGTGGACCCAAATAATCTAATACATTTTAAAATTTCTAATTTCTATTCTTATGTCACCATCGCCCTCTTTTTCTCTCTGTCTCTCTCCCCATTGCCCTTTTTTTATGAATGGTTGAATATATACCTAACCAATAATTGTAAAAAATTATAAAACTTTTCATCTTCTCCTATTAATTTTTATCTTTTTTTTCTCTATTCCTCATGTTTTTTCTTATTCTCTCATTACAACATTTTTTTTTTGTTATAATTAATGATCAAACAACAAAATCTTTAGGATAAATTACACTGAGCTTCCCTGAGATTTGACCTAATTACATCCGTAATCAAATTAAGAAATTTTGTTACAATAACCTTCCCTAAGTTTTGCTCCATTATGACAAAGACCACCTCCGTCCAAAATTTCGTTAGTTTTATCAAAAAAATTAGTTAAAAGGATCAAAATGCCCATCAACTTATATATATATGCACATATATGAATTTTAGATTATAATAAGATTATATATATATATATACACATACATATATGTAGGTTATTTCTCTCTCCTCTCTCCCTCATTTTTTTTTCTTTACCTCCTCGGCACCTCCATACATCACCACCATCACCACAACCTCACCATACCCGAAGACCCATCACCTTCTCTAGCCGAAACCACAGTCGCTACCACTTAAGCCTTAACAAACAACCACCACAAAGACCACTTCACCACACAGACCTACTAATACCATAGCCAACAGCCATCACCACCCACATCATCTACATTAACCACCTCGGCTCCACCACCATAGGCAGCCACCACTTCTGCAGAGCTCCACCTCACCTTCAACACCACAACCAACCACCCACAGTTGTCTCCACCTCAACCTCAACCTCACCTCACTCAACCCACTGCCATCCAAACGCAACGTACTTCTGAAGAGAGTGATAGAGGGAGAAAGCAAAGATGTGAGAGATTAGAGAGATAAAAAATTGTCAAAAAGATAAAGACAGGAGTGAGATATTAGAAAAAGAAAAAAAAATTGAGGGTTGCACATGGTGGCTTGGCTAATGGTGGTTCACGGCTGGGTTTAAGTGGCCGGAGTGGTGGGTTTGTGGCATGGCAGTTGTGAGGTTGATGAAGCCGAAGGTGGGAGCATGGTGGTGGCCATGGTAGCTGGGGTTGTACACGATGGTGGCTGTCATGGTGAGTTTTGGCTTGGTTGTACAGGGGTGGTTCGGATGTTACAGGTGGTGGTTGGTTCAAGTGTTGCAGGTGGTGGGTCATCGGTGGTCTTGGTGTGGTGTCGATAGGGTTGATTAGAGCAATTGGTTGGTGGTTGGTGTTGAATGATTGTCGGCGATGGTGTTATGGCCGAAGATGATCGGTGCTCCATCGATGATGCAATTTTGTTCCATGGTCGTGGCTGGTTGTGGTGGCTCAGCTAGTGGTGGTTCACGACTGGGTTTAAGTGGTCGGAATGGTGGGTCTGTGGCATAGTAGTTGTGAGGTTGATGAAGTTAAAGATGGGAACATGGTGGTGGTCATGGCAGCTGGGGTTGTGTACGTTGGTGGCTGCCATAGTGGGTTTCGACTTGGCTGTACAGGGGTGGTTCGGGTGTTGCAAGTGGCCGGTTAGTGGTGGCGGTGGTCTTGGTGTGGTGTTGATGGGGGTGATTGGAGCAGTTGGTTGGTGGTTGATACTGAATAATTGCTGGCGATGGTGGTGTGGCCGAAGAAGATGACCAGTGCTCCATCGATGGTGCAATTTTGTTCCATGGCCATGGCTAGTTGTGGTGGCTCATAATGGCTCAGATAGTGGTGGTTCACGATTGAATTTAGGTGGCCGGAGTGGTGGGTCTATGGCATGGTAACCGTGAGGTTGATGAAGCCGAAGGTGGGAGCATGGTGGTGGCCATAGCAGTTGGGGTTGTGCACGATAGTGGCTACCATGGTGGGTTTCAGCTTGGTTGTACAAGGGTGGTTAGGGTGTTGCAGGTGGTGTCTCATGGGTGGTCCAATTAGTGGTGAAGGTGGTCTTGGTGTGGTGTCGATGGAGGTGATTGGTGCAGTTGGTTGGTGGTTGATGTTGAATGATTGTCGACGATGGTGGTGTGGCCAAAGAAGATGACCAGTGCTCCATCGGTGGTGCAATTTTGTTCTATGGTCGTGGCTAGTTGTGGTGGCTCTACTAGTGGTGGTTCATAGCTGGGTTTAGGTGGCTAGAGTGTGGGTCTGTGGCATGGTAACCGTGAGGTTGATGAAGCCGAAGGTGGGAACATGGTGGTGGCTATGGCAGCTAGGGTTGTGCACGATGGTGGCTGCCATGGTGGGTTTCAGCTTAGCTGTACAAAGGTGGTTCGGGTGTTGTAGGTGGTGGCTGGTTAGGGTGTTGCAGGTGGTGGCTCATAGGTGTTCTGGTTAATGGTGGCGGTGGTGGTGTGGCTTAATAAGACGGCCGGTGCTCCGTCGACTCCTGCGCGCGTGCGCACACGCGCACGCACACACACACACACACACACACACATATATATATAAATATCTGCACACATATATATATATATATATATATATATATAAAATAATATTTACAATATATATATAATATATTAAATATTATTATATTAGATGGGCAAAAGTGTCATTTTATATATATAAATATTTTAATTTTTATATCAATATAATATTAAAGGTATAATAGATATTTCACCCAAAAATTAACTTCTGTTAATTCATTTCTGTTATAGGGGAGGTCATTGTAACAAAATCCACTAGTTTGATGTTGGGTGTAATTGGTCAAACCTCAGGGGAGGTCAGTGTAATTTACCCAAATCTTTAGGTAAAAATTCAACAAATGAGCAACCAAGTGATCTAACAAAATTAGAAGATTATACAATAATGAAAAAAAAAATATTAGTGATTTAGATTCATAATGATAATAAAATGTGTGATGAGAAAATTATTTACAAAGAACATAAAATAATTTGGAAGAAAGTGAACCTAAGTAAAAAAATGAATGATCTTAATAAAAAATCATATTTTATTTCCACAAATATCTATGTATGTGGACAATGAAAAAATATTGATAAAATTAAGAGATAGATTTATCGCCTAAGGCCTCAAATCATATTGAGTCGCGGCTCATTTAGAACGTTTAGCTACCCATCACTGAGTCTGGTAACAACAATGCCCATTACACTGCTCAATGCTGGTGTTGGCTTTCAGGCCTTGGTCTTACCCGTTGCCTTCTCTTTCCTCGGTTGGTATAATTAGCTACTTCAATTTCTCATTGCAATTTCATTTGCTTAATTATCTTTTCTATATTGGGTTCACTATAATCACTTAAATATAGTACTTTGCTCTGTTTAAAACTAGATATGTATGTTGCTGATAGTTTTTTTTGAAAAATTATATTTTAGTGATCAAAATTAAAAAGTAATTGCTTTAAAGTGACCCTAAAAATATAAAAAGATAAATGGTCACCAATCTTAAAACTAAATTGCTCCTTAGTAACCATTTGAAGATAGTTTTATCAAAGTGTTTTATATAGTTACTAAAAATAATTAATTAATTAAACATATTAAACCTAATACTTTTCATATTATATTATGCATCTGACCTAATATAACATTAGAAACTGTAGTCATAATTAAACCCAACTTTGTATTCTAAAAATATAGAAATATATATATAAAGTTAGGGTTTTGATTGTATTTTATGGAGATACACAGTTGAGGCTGATAATTCAAAATTGCAAAAATCATCACTGTATATTCGTCACATTTAAACGTTTAATTGAAAAAGAGAGAGTTAATAATGGATAAGTACCATATAAGGGAAAGTTAAAAAAATAAATGATTTGGAGTCGTGTATAGAATCTAGATTCATCATATTTATATTATTACTATTTGATATACACAGTATATACAAGTGTTGTGTTGGGATGATAAATGGTTACTTGATAAAGATAACCTAGGTCTGAAACGGTAAAGCCTAAGAATATAGATATTTTCAGAGTCGTTGATCTTATCAACACGGAAGGTAAGAGATGGAAAATGAATCTTTAAAGCAAATTTTCATGGAGGAAGATTGGAAGAGGATTTTGAATATTCCTATAAGTGTGACTCAAAAAGAGGATAGACAAGTTTGGCGGTAGACTCATAATGGCAAATTCTCTGTGAAGTCGGATTATCAGGTGGCTCTAAAGTAACAAAGAACTCCTCAACGCATTGGAATTGCAGTGACTGGAGAATGCATCAGAGTTATGGAGAGAAACCACTTGTGGACAAGTGTTTGGAACTTGAAAGTGAAACCAAAAATCAAACACTTTATTTGGTGATGCCTTCATGACCAAGTTGCGGTTTTAAAAAGTTTGAAACACAAAATGATGGTGGATTACATGATTTGTAAATTTTGTGGAGAAGATCAAGAGTCTCTTTCTCATTTAATTTGTAAATGTCCAAGATCAACACTTGTCTGGAAATTTTTTATGGTGAGGTTGGATTGTAGTGTGGCGGAGCATAGAAAATAGGATTTGTGGTGGTCCAACTTTTTTAATTTATGGAGCAAAGCAGCTGACGGGGATAGAGCCTTAGCTATGGCTGTGCGTATCTGTTGGCAGTTGTGGAAAGCAAGGAATGACTGGGTCTTCAATGGTAAGTGGTGGACAGAATATGATATTATTTTCGTAGCCTCAAAACAATGTTGGGATTTTATGAATTCTATGGAGGGTATTGCTGATGTTGTGCGAAATTCTAAAAATGAGGCATCTTCCAATCAGAAGAAGGGATGGGTTCCTCCACCAATAAGATGGGCTAATGTCAATTCAGATGTTGCATTCTACAACAAGACTTTGAAGGTGGGTGGTGGGATGGTGGTTAGAGATGATGTGGTTGGCCAGTTAGAGTAGTTACTTTTATTTTTGATCATGTTCCAGATTTTACACTTGCAGAGGCATTGGTGTTGCGGAATGCTGTGAGTTTGATTAGGGAGTGGAATCTTGATAGAGTCATGTTTGAATGCGATGCTAAAGTAGTTATTAAGGCATTGAAGAATTATTTCTCAGCTCTGTCGAATATCTATGTTGTGGTAGAGGACGTTAAATAATGGGCTATGAACTCTCAGTTTTCTTTTCAATTTGTGCACAGAGAAGGAAACTGTGTGGCACATGAGTTGGCTTCTTTGGCTCAACAAGAGAGAGTGGAGAGATAGTTTGAGGAAGGGTTTCCTGTTTTAGCGATGAATGTGATTCAGAAGGATATTTTAGAGTTCTTTAGTTTAAATGTTTGAGTCTTGTCTCTTTCTTGCAGTGAATATATATATATATATATACAAGGTATGTGCATAGAGAATGTTTTCAGTTGGGGGAAAGAGGGGGTAGAGAAGGGTATTTTTGTTATTGAGTCTAAAATGATTACTAAAAAGCAATATAGTTTTATAATTGGTAACTATTCGTCTTTTTATAATTTTATGGTCACTGTAGAACAATTATCTTTAATTTTGGTTTATAATTGGTAACTATTCGTCTTTTTATAATTTTATGGTCACTGTAGAACAATTATCTTTAATTTTGGTCACTTAAATCTAATTTTCTCTTCTTTTTTTTTGGTCTTTGTTCTTCATTTTGATTTTAAGGCTACATTTTCGAATGAAGTATGAAATTGAAGTGAGAACTCTTCTTCTTAGACTTGTTGTTGCTAAATTTGAACTTCTTAATTGCTTTAGTTTGGTATTATTTTGTGTTTGTTCCAGATTTGCTTAATTGTTATCGAGTATTATGTGTTTGGTAATATGTAAATCCAGTAATATCTCCCATTCACATGCCTAAATTTAATAATGGGAAATGGGCCTTTAGTTATTATTAAGAATACTCAACTATTACCCTTTTGCGGATAACCTCCTGAATTACAAATTATTTTCTGAACTAATAATTTATTGCAATTAAGACATACTAGATCATCACAAAAAAGACAATTTTACACATTCTTATTAAATGTGTCATTTGTTATTAAATTATCTTTATTATTTTTTCTCTTATCTAAATATTAATTAAATCATTTACCTTAATTTTATGGGTAAATTACACTGACCTTCTCTAAGGTTTGCCCTAAATTTACACACGGCATTAAACTTGTGCATTTTGTTGCATCGTGCTTCTCTGTGATTTAGGTCGTATGAGAAATACTCCATTCCGTCCAAGATTCTATTAGTTTTGTCAAAAAAATTAGTTGAACTAACCAAAATGCCCTTCAATTAAGGCAAAAAGACGCTATTACCCTTACAATGTCATCAAATTACAAAAAAAACCCTTATAGACGGACAAAAATACCCTTATATATGTAAATAGACCCAGCTGTAAATGGGTTTAGCACTTTACCATATATATAAACACATTATATACGGGGGTGTTGATGTAACAAATTTTGGTATCAATTTATCATAACAATGGAAAAAAAATACAAAGTTGTAACTACCACCAAATTTAACCATTTTCTAAAATGATTAACTTATTATTAAAATTTTACTATTTATAATAAAATTTATTATACCCAATTTAAACTTTTTTCTGTAAAAAAAAAATATTTTTTCATACAATATATTAATAAAAATTAAGAAATTACTTAAATAAAAAAAATACCTTCTTTTCCATGAAAATTAAGAAATTACTTAAATTATTTTAAAATTTTCTACTTAAGATTTTTATTAAAACAATTAATTTCATGAATTAAAGATAAATTTATACAAATTTGATGGAGAGTGTCATCAAAATAGTATGAATTTTTTTCATTATTTATTTTAATAAGAAAAATAGATTAAGATGGTCATTTAATAAAAAATAATCCATCACATGACCGTTTGTAACAAAATGTGACAGTTCAGGTGAGTTATTTGCAAATTTGGACATAATTCAGAGAAATTTTTTGCACTTTATCGTAATAAATAAAATGATGCCCAGAAAGGAAGAAGTCTGATGCAAAGCTTAAAAAAGCGTAGCCATTTTTCATATTTAAACTAGTCTTTGAACAGACGTTATAATTATCAGTGACTCGCATTATTACAATATGTGATATTGGTGTTACCCATTTTAGTAACGTGATTTACTAGTAATACTAGTAATTGATGTGGCCTGTTAAGAATAACTTGCAAGAATTGATTCACATAAGAGGATTTTGATCCTAACATCCTAATTAATGAAATTTGACCATTAAAACTCTTCAATGGAGAGGATATATATTCAATCTATTATGGCCATCAAAAGTAACTCTCAGAGGAATTCCAAGCTCTTACAATGACTTCAATTCGGGTACTTGTTTTTCCTTACTTTGCTTAGTTGCTTATCATGAAGAGCAAGAAGGAAAAGTAAATATGACAAAGGTTTTTCAAAAAAAAAAAAAATGAAAATATTTTATTTTCTCTCTCTAAATCTTTGATAAAAGATTCCACCAAATATGCTATACGTGAGAGACTAAATCAATCAAGAAAGATTTTATTTATGTGACAAGATATAATTGATTTAGGGGCAGAAAAGTCTTGTCAGCTCAACGTTGTTATTGTCAACTTATTCATACCAAATAACAAACCTATCTAATCAATTGCCAACCAAAAAATATACTAAAATTATTCTCATCAAACAACCCTATAGTCAAAGTTTTGTAGCTCCCACAAAGAAAAATATTAGCAAAATTCGAAAACATGGAATTTGAGACCAAAATCCCATATTATTTAAGAAAGCAATACTAGGTGACATAATAAAGATTCCAAAATCCCTAAGAGGCCAATTAGTAAGCCATAAAAGAGAGTACATTGCCACATGCTTCATCTTCACTGTCATGTCTATAATTTACTGTCTAAAGTTGAAGAATCTTCTGCACAGAAATGAAGGGAAAGACAATATCTTAGCAATTAGTTAATTACACATCTCTCTGCTGCTCATATGCTCACACACACATAATGCATACACAATAAAATGCCTTGAAATTGGAGGTTTTATTATATATTGCTAGTTGCTCTAATAAGCTTCAAGCAAGTAGAGACTTTTGACACTACTCCAGCATTCAACAGGCAAACAAATTGAATTAGGTGATTCGATGAGAACGGCTAATCTCAATCTCTTCTATTAAACAGAGGCTAGACCCATTGATAAGTTTTCTCCGAATTATCTTGTTTTATCATTCATTAGAGGAGTGAGTTATTTATACTTCACATAGACCACTCTATGAGTTGCATCTTCTCAAATGCAAACCAAAGGATCTTATAATCCCATTTAAAGTATGCCAAAAGGTCGGCACCTAAGAAATGAAATACCAAATGCCAAAAATACACCCTGCATGTGCCGTTTCTTTCGGTTCACGCTTTCTTACATGTCATATCTTTTGCCAAGTCAAACAGGTTACATATGCAGCAAAAAAAAAACTACCAAAATGAGTTGGTGAAGATGATATTAGTTGGCCGTGTTCTCCAGGCATGGAAAACAGCTCAGCTCAAGGGATTATTTAAGAGTAAATGACACTAACCATGTCACCAAAGAAAATAAACTACAACATGGTTGATCATAAAATAATAATGGCATGTTACAGGAAGAGCACACAGATTGGAGACCTTATCCACTACACTGCAAATTGATGTCTATTCCTAATGAAAAAGTTGTGCCAATCAGATCCCCATATCAAATCCTCTTCCAAGTGCTCTCAGCACTACTATCCCTCATTCACCTATTTGCTCTTCCAGTGCAAGGGAACAATGTTCTTCAAGACCTACATTCTTATTCTGTCCTTATTCACCACCCAATAAAGGAAATTTCCCCCAATGCAATTCAACTACTTTTTCCAATTCCCACAAAAAATTCATCACAGAGGTTGCATTATGATGATGAGACTATCATGAAAATATATATACAGAACACTACAACTGGACAACCACCATCTTCTTAGATGGCATAACCTTCCTGGCTAAGGATGGGCAGCTTGTAAGGCCTCAGTAACATAATACGTATTCATACTGAGGTGATCATAACCACAACTTGAAGTTTTGAATTATTTGGTGAATGGGTGGGAATTTATGATTTTGGAAAAACAATAACATTGCTTTAATGACATTTTACATAAAACAGTTGGAAATTCCTGACACTTCTCACAAGTTGAACTTAACTTATAATTTTCTGAAAAAATAAATGACTGAATACAGAGACAACATATCAAAAAATAAATGGCTGAATACAGAGACAACATATCAAAGTTAACTACAAATTACAAAAAATATAAAAAGGAAACGAGAAAAGTCCAGGCAATCCTAAGTTCAAAGGAACTGCAATACATGAGGCTGTGTGCCTACTCACTTACCAGAAGCCAACTCAAACCCAAGAGTTTGTTCCTTTGAGTTCATATCTCTTCTTCATCATCTTCTTCTTTTGCTCAAATAAGAGCGCAATTATTGACTGTGTACCACCACTGGCAATTATCTTTGACAGACTGCAAATTGTGAAACACTCTCCATTTCCTTTCCTTCTCATTTCTTGCTATTTAGTATTTACAGCGAACAAGAACAACAACCCCGTGGTTTCCACAAACATGTCTTCCCAAAGACTGGAGTTTTCCAACTATAGCACTACCATCTCCGGTTTTCGTTTCCAACTTCAAAAGCCAATCCCCTGTGCCTCCGTGAGGAAGTAGTGAAAACTGATGATAGAGCACTACTTCTGCGAGCTACCCTAGAATCCGAACTAGAACTAGAACTAGAGGCAGAAGATCTAATTCCTCCGAAGCAAGCAAACAAATTACGGAAAACCCGCCTCAATCCACCTCGTTCTCTCGAAACACTGCCTCCTGATGCCCATGAAATCCTCCGTGGAGCGCCATTGTTGTTAAACCCACCATCCATTTCTGTATAAACAACCGGAAGCTCGCGCTCGCCGCCTCTTCTTCCTCCTCCTGAAAACCTCCCAACAGCAAACCCACCACCAGGTAGTCTCCATATCGTTAAACCAACAGCTTCTTCTTCATTTGCCACGGCGGTCTGCTCGTTATGGCCTCTATTCGACTCCGCTAAGTTCTGGCCATCGGTTGGCAATTCGTGGCGGCAAACAGGGCAAGAATTCCGTAGGGAAAGCCAAGGAAGTATACAATCCGAGTGGTATATATGCTTACAGGGCATTTCGCGAGCTTCAGTGCCTAAATCAAAGGGCTCTTTGCAAACAGCGCAGTGTGATTCAGTTGTTATATGGCTCTCAACGACCTCAATTGTGGGCATCGATTCAATTGCGGCCTTCGACGCCGGAGGATTATCCATACGCCCAATTCCGTTGACTTCAATTAGCGCCAATTGATCCAAAAGCCTGTCGAAGCCCGATCCCAACAAAAACTCCGACATACTTTCTGGCAACGGCCTCAGTCCGGAACCCGCACCATCATCGTAATACATCTCAAAGCCACCGCCACCGCCACCGCCTCCGCCGCCGTCAGAGGCGTCGCGGTCAGACGGTCCGCGGAGCACAATCACCGGATTGAAAGGAGATCGATCTCCACCGTTCCTTCGGCTTCGTCGGAGTCTTGGACTCGAATTCTGCTCTGAAATTCTTTCATTTCCAACCATATACATCGCCGCCGGAGGAAATCGACGCCCCCGAGGCGCCGTAAACCCAGAAAGCATCGGGCTTTCAATCTCTTCGACGAATCCTCCGTTGCAATCGGGACAAGTAACAGAGTCTCGATTCGAGATCCTAAGGAATCGGCTGCATCTGTAGCACCAGTACGACGACGAAACAGGCGAAGACATCAAAAACCCTAAAATCGCACTTCGTCTAGATCCGAAACAAGAAAAATAACCCTAATAATCAAATGTTTCCTTCAAAATTAAAGGAAAAATCAAAACTTCAATCGATATTCACCGAATACTAAATCTATTGCCGCAAAACAACACTTTGAACCGATATAATAAACCCTATAAATGAATTGAAATGTCTCTCTAAATTCTAGATAAATATAAGTAGTATGTATATAAGAAAAGTATGCGTTGAATAAAAGAAAAAAAAGCCCTAAGCTAGTAAGCCGCCGAGAAAAAGAACATTCCGGCGAGCGAGAGAGAGGAATAGAGTATGGAGAGAGAATGGAGGAGAGTTGAAAAGAGGGAAGTGGGAAGAAATATAAGGAGGAAAGGTGTGGATTCACAAGGGAGAAACCGCGTCCACTGAATCGGCGTGTTATCAACGCTTCAATTTGCGACGTTCAACGGAGTTTAGTGAAATGGGTTCACACTGGCGCGTGATTTCTGTTTCTGTTCTTGCGCGTGGGTTATTCCTGAGTGCCAAATGCTACTGCCAGAGAAAAGTAGGTCTCACTTTGTTTCAAAGGCCGTCCAAAGAGATCCAATTGAAATGCGTGGGTGTGGAAATGTTTGAGCGTAGTAGTCTATTGATTTCTAAATTAAGAAATTATTAGACAGTAATCAAAATTCTACAATTAATAAAAATGAAGGTCGGTGCTATTGGCATTTCAAAAAGTTACTTGACGCTCCATCCTTTTCTCCCATTCATAAAAAGGAAGCAAATACTCTTTGCTTTTGCTATTTCTCATTTCAAAAAGGTTTGTTCTAAATAGCCTCTTTTGATGGCGCACTTGTAAAAATTTCAAATAAGTGTATCGCATATGAAATCTTCAAAACTAATTTTCATGCTCTTAATATTGTTCAATTCCTCAACTCGATTTATTCGAAAATAAAGGTTTTAGTGGATTAATTCGTTCCAGATTGTTTTTCTTATAAGACCCCATTGATGGAGTGTTTGACTCAAATTATAAAGTCTGGTGACGTGAACAATAGTGATTTGTGTGATGTGAATGAGAGATGTACTTTGACCTAGACTTTTTTATTTTCAAATAAGTCTGTGGAACTGAAGAGTCAATCTCCTATTACGACACATTCTCATCTGACTGCTATAAATACACGGACAAAACATGTTCTAGGTACACAATTAATATCCTCTGAGCACCCTTACAGCTTTCAAAATCTTTCTGATATTTGACTTGAGCGTCAGAGTGTAATCAGTTAGCACCACGTGCGGTATCTTTTCGGTTACCTTTTGTTTGTCCTTTTATAGGTTGGTGTTTGACCTTTTGTTTGTCCTTTTATAGGTTGGCGTTTGACCAGGTCAGGAGTGAATTTGTGCTTCATCAGTTAGTGTTGTCTGTGAGAAACGAAATCAAACTTAATTGTTCTATATAAAGCATGATGCACCTACAATTTACGCTAAAGACAGCCGCCGGTCAGGATCCAATAGCCAGTCACCATCCAACCGGCCAAGATCCTCCTACCGGGCACAATCCCCCAACTGGCCAGGATCTTCTTGTCGGTCTTATTGGACACCATCAGCCAGCCGGTTAGGATCCACCTACCGGTTATAATCCACCCATTGTCCCAGACCCAGCCGAATACAATCTTCCTGTAGCGGGAGAAGGAAACATGCAGTCCCCTAGTCAGGGAGACTTGTCTGAGGTACAGAGCCCCAAACGATAAGGAGCGTGTCACAACATTGGAATACCAAATTCATAACTTAAATTAGAGTCTGATCCAGATACTTCAACAAAATGCAACAATTCTGCAACGCCTCTCTTCTGTGGTACCAGTGCCATCACGGAACCACCTTAGGCCTGTCTATCCACAAGGGATGATGTTGTGCGAGACAGTGGGATTCTGGCAGACGATGCGACCTAAAACCACGTTAGAAACAATCGAGATGGAATGAACCCCATTCACCTAGTTCCGTCTAAAATAGCTCGTACTCATGGAGATTCAGGGCAGCCAGGGAAAACTAATTATTACGACATGGAGATGCAGAACCTCAAAGCTAAGGTAAAAAATATAACCTATACCATTAAATAGAAAGACATTGCTATAGTGGAGGATATGGTCCAACAAACCAACCTCCATTTTACCATTGGAGTAATGAATTGTCCTTTGCCCAACAAGTTCAAGATGCCCACCCTTAAAAATTTTGATGGGATCAAGGACCTGTTACACCATCTGGAGACCTACAAGGCTCCTATGTACCTCCAAGGAGTACCAGATGAAATTATGTGCAGAGCTTTTCCCATTACATTGAAAGGTTCTGCTCGAGTGTGATTTAACAGCTTAAAACCTGCATTTGTACATTCCTTCAAAGAGCTAATCTGGTTGCTTGTGAGCAATTTCATTGTCGCCTGAAGACATAGAAAGTCTGTCACTTATCTTTTGAACGTAAGGCAGGCCAAAGGAGAATCGTTACGAGACTATATCAACCGGATTAATAGAAAAATGTTGTAGGTCGATGCTTTGGGCGACAAGGTAGTAGTTACTGCATTCATGGGAGGCCTACAGTTCTTAAGTTCTTGTACTTAATCTCTAAATATCCACCAAAAAGCATGATAGAACTACTTATAAAAGTTCAAAAGTACATGAATGCGGAAGATGCCCTGGATGCAGGGATATAAAAATGCGATGACAACAAAAAATCTTATTGGAAAAGGGGAGGACAGCCTATTAAAGAATTAAGAGACCCCAAATATAACAAGACATCACGAGAGCAGAGTGATATGTCAGCGTGTCGAGATAATGGATTCAATTTAACCTTTTAAACACATTGATAAGCCAAATTTTCCTCTACATTAAAGATGATCCGGCAGTAATATGGACCCCAAAACTTAGAACAGATCCTACTAAGAGATCCCGTGATAAGTATTGTAGATTTAATCGTGATAACGGACACAACACAGACAAGTGCATCAACTTAAAAAGGCAAATTGAAAGTCTAATTCATAGGGGCCAGCTGCGTAGGTTTGCAGTTGGAGATGAAAGGGGGGCACAGAATCGACCACAGGATGACAAAGATGATAACACTCAAAAAAACCCTCCATTGGAAAAAATTAGAGTTATCTTGAGTGAACTTGCAGGTGGCTCATAAAGTGCATGTGAGGAAAGTCAAAAATTTCTACGAAGTGGGCAAGGTGAGTCAGTCACCCCCTTAGGCTAAACACCCTCGACTGGATGATCATATTATAACATTTTCAGAGGCAGATGCGAGGAGAATTCAGCAATCACATGACGTTGCCATTGTGGTTATACTGACAATCGCTAATTTTACAATTAGGCGAGTGCTGATTGACAATGATAGTTCTGTTGACATCTTGTTCATATGAGCGTTTGACCAGATGAACATTAATAATGAAAAACTCAAGCCTACTAAGTCCCTGCTTATCGGATTCTTTAGGGAGAAACTTTTTCCACTTGGTATCATTGACCTTCCAGTCACTGCTGTTACAAGTCCAAGGCAAGTCACCAAAATAATGATATTCTTTGTGATAGATTACCCGTCTATGTATAATGTTATTGTGAGAAGAGTTACGTTAAATGTCATGAAGGCAGTGACCTCCACTTACTATCTCCTCGTGCGATTCCCTACCAACTATGGTATTGAAGAACTAAGGGAAAATCAAGCCACTGCCCGAAGATGCTACATCACTTCCCTGAAAGAGAATAAGGTAACAGAAACTTTGAGCATTGATAGCCTATAGGTTCAAGATAAAGAGGAGGTCCACCATGCGGAACTAATGGAAGAACTAATTAAAGTCGACTTGTATAAGCCAAATGCTAGGAAGAAGATGAGTGTGGGGTCATCACTCTCACCCATGACTCGAGATGAGCTTGTTTAATTCCTCATAATAAATAGGGATATGTTTCCCTGGTCCCACGAGGAGATGCCGGGGATTGACCCAGCAATTGTTATGCACCAGTTGAATGTTGACCCTATTGCCAAGCCTGCCACACAGAAAAGATGAATTTTTGCTCCAGAAATAAATTTGGCAATATCTAAGGTGGTGGATAAATTATTGAAGGCCAAATTTGTACAGGAATCGCACTACCCAAACTGGTTAGCAAACGTAGTCTTGGTAAAGAAGCCCAACGACAAGTGGCGCTTATGCGTAGATTTCACCGATCTGAATAAGGCATGTCCAAAGGACAATTTTCCTCTCTCATGAATTAATATACCTGTGAAAGGAACAACCGGGTGTGAGTGACTTAGTTTCATGGATGCTTATTTCGGTTATAATCAAATCCCAATGCAACCGTCAACTCAAAAGAAGACATCTTTCATAACAAAGAGAGGATTGTATTATTACACGGTAATGCCTTTTGACTTAAAAAATACAGGCGTGACCTACTAAAGGCTGATCAACATGATATTTAAGAAACAAATCGATAGAAATATGGAGGTATACATTGATGACATGCTCGTTAAAAGTCTGAAAGCTGCAAATAATTTTCTTGACTTGCAAAATGAAGGGGCCCGTATACAATGCCAGCAAGGTACTTCGTGGGGTTGAAGAAAGATACTATGTGATAGAGAAACTGGCTTTGGCCTTGGTCATGTCAGCCAGGAAACTTAGGTTATACTTCCAAGCACACACAATAGTGGTACTGATCCACCACTCCGGTAAGTCCTTTTCAAACCTGAAACTTCTGAACGGCTTGTGAAGTGGTCCATGAAGATGGGAGAATTCGACATCTGGTACAAGCTAAGGTCGATAATGAAAGGTCAAGTACTTGCAGACTTTATAGCCGAGTTAATCTATCCATCGGAGGAATGATAGACATCGGTGGAAGAGCGGGAGAGACTTATTCAACAAGATGGAGAGGACCTAATGAACCCGGACTGCACATGGAAATTATTTGTAGACGGATCATCAAATGCACAAGCCAATGGTATAGAGATAATGATCATATCCCCTGAGAGGGAGACTTTTAAATATGTCTTGCAGTTTGGGTTCAAGGCAACAAACAACGAAGCTGAATATGAAATTTTGATTGCAGGGCTAAAAATAATAAGAATTCTTAAAGTACAACAATTAAAAGCTTACACTGACTCCTAGTTAGTTACCCGACAAGTCCGCACAGAATATACTTACAAAATTTTAAAGATTGATCGCTCACTTCCAGAGGTTTTCCATCACACGAATCCCCCATGATGAGAACTCTAATGTCGATGATCTTGCTCGATTGGCAATAGCATAGGAAGCTACTAATGATATAGTATTTGTGGAGTGCATAGAAAAGCCAAGTATAACAAAGGATGTATCGTGTGAGGTGAACCAGGTGGTTCAAGGCATGGAATGGGTCGATCCACTTATCAAGTACATTAGAGATGACGAGTTTCCATTCGATAAGGTAAAAGCGCATAGAATAAGGACCAGGGCGTCTAGATATACTCTAGTCGACAAAATCCTCTATAAAATATGGGTTTTCTTGCCCTATTTGCAATGCATTTCGACAGACGAGTCTCAACATGTCATAAAGGAAATCCATGAACGGGATTGTAAAAACCATGCAGAGGGTAGGTCATTAGCTTACAATGCCATCAGACAGGGATACTACTGGCCCACTATGTAGTAGGATGCGTTGGATTTCGTCAAAAAATGCGACAAATGCCAACACTTTGCCAATATCCCAGGACAACCACCGAAAGAGTTAACTCCAATAGTCACGCCGTGACCTTTCGCTCGGTGGGGAATGGACTTGATCGGTCCTCTACCTATGAGAAAGGGACAGACAAAGTTTGTAATTGTGGCATTTGACTACTTCACTAAATGGGTGAAAATGCCTTTGGCCAAAATTAGGGAGAAAAATGTCATTAATTTTGTATGAAATTTAATTATATGCAAATTCGGAGTACCAAGGGTCATTGTCATGGACAACAGAAAACAGTTCGAAAGTACGCTCTTCCAGAATATTTGCGTTGAGAATGACATAAGTAATCACTACTCCTTACCAGGCCACCCACAAGCGAATGAGAAAACTGAAGTTGCTAATAGAACTATACTCAAGATGATCAAAAAATATTCCAAAGCTTATGACCAGAGTTACTACCAAGTATCATATGGGCTTATTGGACCACTGCCAAAGTCTCCATTGGAGAGACACCCTACTTTCTAGCCTTCGAAAGTGAAGCGATCCTTCCAGTAAAAATAGGTCAGCTGGCAAGTCACCGAACTAAGCACTATGACCCCAATCACAATGAAAGCAAGTTGAGGGCTAGTGCTGATTTCATCGAAGAAAGAAGAGAACAAGCCCGAGTATGGGTAGCAGCGTATCAGCAAGCCATGTCCCGGTATTACAACGCTTGGGTTAAGCAGAGGAGTTTTCAACTTGAAAACCTAGTCCTCCGTAAAATAACTCAGTTACTAAACTCCTAGGCATCAAAAATTGGCCTCTAATTGGGAGGGCCCTTATAGAGTTGTCCAGACTAGATGACAGGGGACGTATTGGTTGGAGATGTTGGAAAGAAGACAATTAACCTATCCTTGGAATGCTGAGCATCTGAGAAAATACTATCAGTAAGACTTTTTTTTTAGTTTGCATTTTATTTTAATAGTCCAGTTGAAGATTAGTTTGGTATCGAACCTTAGAATGAGAGCTCCAAGTTTTTTCTCAAATAAACTTTATTGTTTTTAGAGGATCAATAGAGGTCCTATTCATTTCAAGATATGTTGTCATAATTAAAAGTCAAAAGTAAACCCCACAAGGGCACACATCTGCAGAGGACCTTTAATGAAAAAGGTATGATGAATTAATCCCTTTAACATTGTCAAAACAATCCCACAAGGGCATACCTCTGCAGAGAGCCTTTAATAAAAAAAGGTGGGATAAATTAATCCCGAGAACATTATCAAAACAACCCCACAGGGGCACACCTTTGCAGAGGGTATTTAATGAAAAAACGGGATGAATTAATCTCGAGAACATTATCAAAACAATCCCATAGGGGCACAACTCGTCAAATTACCTTTAATGAAAAAGGCGAGATAAATTAATTACAAAAATATTGTCAAAACAATCCCACAGGGGCACACTTCTTCAGAGGACATTTAATGAAAAATGCGGAATTAATTAATTCTGAGAACATTGTCAAACAACCCCACAAAGGGACATCTCTTAAGAGGATCTTTAATGAAAAAGACGGGATGAATTAATCTTGAGAACATTGTCAATTGACCCCATGGGGGCACAGTCCGCCAAAAGGAATTCTACCCAATGGCAAGGTAAGTCAATCACATAGTTCTTTTGTAGGGTTATGCCATGAATTTTTTTTGTTAAAACATCTTAAACCAAAAGACAGCTCAATATGAAAAAAAAATAACTTGTCATTAATAAATCAAAAGATTACAAGGTCATAGGCTAAGGGCGCCATGGAAGAAAAGCATTACAATATATATATATATATATAAAAGAGGAATCAAGGGTCGGGCTCCTTACCCTCACCCAGCTGCAAACGGGAGAAGTCTATCCTTAGTCATTCACCCTACGCCACTTTGCGAAAGTGTTCAAAGCCTTCGACATATTACTGGCTGCATATCTTGTCAAACTTAGATGAATCCTTGAATTGCTCAACAACCACAACTTTCATCCCAGGAAGGTCAGTGTTCAGTCTGGCCATCGCCTCCTATTTACGACGAAGTTGGGAGTTGAGAATGTCAATATCCCCTACATGAGAATCATGAGAAGATCGTAAGAACTCTATTGAGAAGAGCGTAAGGACTATATCTCATAATTCAGTGTTGTCTTCTGCTTCTCGAGTTCAGCTTCCATCCACAGGAGGCGATTGGAGATAGACTGGGCAAACGTAATACCCTGTTAACACATTAAAATAAGCATAAGTGTATGACAAAAAGTGTAATACCAAGAAAATGAAAGAAGAAGGGGAACAAACCTTGGTCATATAAGCCATAAGATGCCCAATAGACGCATAGACCCCAAGCGCGTCCACCTGTTTAAGGTATTTCTGAAGAACGAATTATCTGGCCCTAGCAACAACATACCCTGGGTTGGATAACATTGACTCGGTACTGCTGGCAGCAGACGAGAAAGACACTTGGGAGTTGCCGCTTCCAAATAGTTGAGTACAACACCCTATAAGAGCTTGGATCCAAAATGCTCATGGGGGCAAGGACGGCGACAAGAGGAGAATTCCCAACATAAGGGGGAGATGACAAACCCCCGTGTCTAAGAACCATAGGCCTTCATGGCCTTTTTAGTGTAGAAAGTGAAAAGGTAGACACAACACCTTTACAATTCGATCGGGTAAGAACATCTCTGTCTACCCTCTTCCGAGAAAACCCTGTACATTTTTGGTAGTAAACACATGAAATACAGTTTCTCAAAAGGGAAAGGAAAAAGCATAAGAGGAAAAGAGGTGTACCTCATCTGTCTATGGCAACACAGAAATAATAGCCTAGTAAGCCCAATCCTGCGTCCAAGGTCAGGTCCAGGGTGTCTCTCACTAAATAACTATAGGCCTTCTCCAACCTATCTATCTCTTCTTTGTCCATAGGTGGCTCGCGCCTCAAAGCTGGATTTGAAGACAATTATGTATGTATAAGGTAAAAGAAAACAAAAAGCAAGGGTGGAAAAAGAAGGAAGAGTAAATTTACCAAAGACGTCCCAATCAGTCCACATACGAAGGATGCAGTAAGGTGGAAGCTCCCAACACCCAGAAACAAAAAAGAACCGTTCTTTCCATGATTTGATGCAATTACTGTTATTAATAAGCATCAAGCCCTTGGATGGATTTTTTCCACTCACCCGACTGTGAAGGTGGCGCCAGTCGCCATTTTTGAAGATCCCACAGCAAGAGAGAAATTCATTCATGGTCAGTGAAGATACGTTACCACAAGACGTCCATAGGACAAGGAAAGCCATAATTATGCGCCAAGAGTTTGGCGTAAATTGGGAAGGATAGAGGTTAAGCGCCTAGAGCAGTTCCTTTATAAAGTTTGGGACCGAGAACCAGAGGGCATAGGTAAAAGCGCCCTCGTAGAAGCGTGTGTCCCCCTCAAAAATAGAATAAACCCTTTTCGCGCAGGTCGGGACTCTAGTAACGACTCTATCCGGGAAGGAGTAGCGAACAACCAACTCTTCCACATCCGAGGTAGTCATAGTAGATGCAAGATCCTAACATTCAGAATAATTTTTCATGAAAGAATAGATAAACCCAAGAGCTTCGTAGAGGGGAGAGTAAGGAGCAAAGGGCTCTAAGTGTAACTTCTAGAAGTTGTGTTGAAGAAAATAGAGGCAACGAGAAAGAAAAGAAGTAATAGAGTCTTGCATGTACTGAATGATAGTCGATGGTGTATGGAAAAATGAAGATATCAAAGGGTTTATATAAGCATTGGCCACTAGCAACGTTCCAATTGCAACATTCACCTAAACGAATGGCTAAATGTATGATTACTTACAAATGGTTCATTAAACCAATGGTCAGAAAATGCACAGAAAGAACAAAAAGAAAATTGGCCAAGGCCGGCCCCCAAATCCTGCTAAGGCCGGGGCTGGTTCAGATGGGGTCTAGGGTTCTAAGGCTCGACAAATTCTAGCTGGGTGTGAGTCAGTGGTTCATTTGAATGGCCTGAACGATTGATTGAAGTGTTTCTAAAGTCCAACAAATAACCCTCATGAATAGGGGGCATCTGATGGGGTGTTTGGCTTTAATTATAAAGCTAGGTGACATGGGCAATAGTGATTTGTGTGACGTGGATGAGAGATGTACTTTGACCAAAATTTTTTTATCTTGAGATAAGTCTATGGAACTGAAAAGTCAATCTCCTACTATGACACGTTCTCATCTGATTGCTATAAATACAGAGACAATTCATGTTCCATGTAAGCAATTAATACCCTATGAGTGCCTTTACAACTTCTAAAGTCTTTGCGATATTTGACATGAGCGTCGGAGTGTAATCGGCCGGCACCATGCCGATGTCTTTACGGTTACTCTTTATTTGTCCTTTTACATATTGGTGTTTGACCAGGTCGGGAGTGGATTTGTGCTTCATCACCTGCAATAGTTGTTTGATTTAACGATATCATGTGGATAACTATATTTCTTTTTCTTGGTGAATGATTTTGTCACTTGGTGTAGAAAAATACACACAAAAAAAAAGATCTGGAACAAAAATAAGGTATGATCAGTTGGCTTTGATTGGAAAGGATGGTTGAAGGAAAGAGAAGTCCTATAATGTTGTATAAAAGAAACTAATGAGGTGGAGAGGGGAGGAAAGAATCAAGCAAAAAAGAAAACTTGAAGAAAAAGAAATTAATAAGCTCCTAAAACAGAGAGGAAAGAAATTGTTGTACAAGGGGTTTTTTTTTTGCCCATCGCCACCACTTAGACAAGAGATGCACAGGAAAGGCAAATATGCTAATCAACTCTTCTATAAAAAGGGATGGAGTGCCAAAAAGATGTTATGGAGCATGAATAACAGCTTTTAAAATAAATTTACAAGAGTTTAATAAAGTATATATGAATTTCACTTCACCAATTTTGACACTTTTTGAAAAATACATCATTGGTTCTCACCATTATTATCAATCAAAGTGTTGTTACTTGTTAGATACCACTTATACTTGAAATGAATAACCTCCATACATTTTCTTTCCCACATACATTCTACTTTATAGGATTTGAACTCTTGGCTATAAAAATGCAAGGATATGTCATTGGTTACACTCTTTGTGACCTAAAACTTCAATTTTCAATTTTATTCCATTTAATAAGTTAGTTCAGCGCAATAATGACCTTTTAGAAATTTTGCATAACTGTTTCAAATATATTTTTTATTTGAAAATTTTTAATTTTTGATTAAGAGTTTAAAAACAGAAACTGATCAATACTGCACATCTAAGGTCTTAAATCACACACCCCATAATTTATATAGTTAACTGCGCATATGTTCCAAGAGCATTATACCCTGGGCCACACTACTACTAATTCTTTTAGCGTAGTGCGCTAGGGGTGCACTGTGCCCCGATATTTTTTAGCAAAAATGCGCCGAGACCCAAACGTGGCACACCGCGCACGGTCAGAATTGGCTCATGGTTTGAAAGAGAGTGGGATTCCAGCTTGCTATCAACACGTCATCGTTGACTTTTAGAGAAGGCGTGCGCCATGTCGCTCTCAACATAGGATGCGTTTGGCTGTGTGACTTGTCAGTGCCTGCCTGTGTATATGTGTGTGTAAATATCTATATATATATATATATATATATATAAATGTTTATTTTTTTCTGAATATAAGTGTATTGTATGAGTAAGTTGATTTAGAGTTTTCTGTTCTCAATCAAATATTTTACGGAGTAATAAATTTCTCAATTTAACGATAAAAAAAAAAAGAGTTTGTGAGTCTAATTATTAGAGAGCTCATAATCTTTAGTCTTACCCTATACATAAACATATGTGCATACGTTTTAAGTATTTGACTTTGTAGGATAAAATCAAAACATTGACCCTTAAGAAATTGTAAAAGCATAAGCTTAACCACCAAGGCAACAAATGTCAAAGCCGGTTCTTCTGCTCAACAACACTATTTATTTTTTTATTTTTTCCATTCCCCCTTTTTAGTCAAGGGTGTGTATATATATATATATATATATATATATATATATATATTTTCCTTATGAGGTCAGGATGTCAAAGCTACTTCACCCAAAAAAGAATAAAAGAAAAAGGGCAAAACAAGGCTTATTCATCCATCAGTACTAAATAATTTTAAAATTAAATAGTACATATTAATTCTCATAATTTTTTGTTTTTTTGGGTGGGTAAACAATAGAAGAAAACATGTACAAGCAAGTTAAAAAACACCAATGACATAAGTCTGAGATAGTATGATATTTTCTTCTAGAAAGAGAGATTGAGGGTAGGATAGTCAATTCTCAAACTTGTGATTGAGAATAAAACTTGGTTCGCACTTGCAGGCCACATTTGGGCATATTAAAAAGTGGCAACTCAACATGCCACATGGTGCTGCCATGCATGCCCATGCGCGAGGCAAAACATGTCATGTGCTAAATTATTTGTGTCATGAACAATACTTTTAGTTGGACTTCAATCTTTATGCAAGTGCTTCACCATGATTGTTTAGGTCATAAAGAGCAACTTTTCTGTAATATCTCATTTTAAAAGCCTTTTCTCAACTAATTCAATTTATTTTGATTAATAGACCATTGCTATTTGCTTGTATATGTAGCCAAATTGGGTCAAGGAAATCTTTGCGCGCGCGCGCGTGCGCGCGCGCACACACACACATATATATGTATATATCTCATGTATGTATGTGTATGTGTATGTTCATATAAGCATCGATTGTTCTAACCTCAAGCTTCAGGGCTAATTAGTTTTCCTAATCTAGTTTAAAGGACTTGATTGAAGGAAAACTGGCATTCGGCTTCATGGCCCATTCAAATGGCATATGCACAGCCCAATCACGCGTTATTTGTTTGTGGGCTGGGCTTATCTTCATCAATTCAGATAGCATTGATTTTCAATTTTCAAGACCAATAAATACAACGTTGGACACTATTAAGGCCTTGTTTCACATAATTTTTGTTTCTGCTTTTATATTGAAGAAAAAGAGAAGTAGAAGTTGTCGCTTTTATTTGATTTATGTGTGAATGTTTGGAAACTGTATTATTGAAGAACTTTTATAATGGCATATGTTATAATTTAATTTTTTCATGACCTAAACAAAAAGGGTACTCTTGATACTTTGAAAGTTTTAGTAAAACATAAATGACTTCCCGTGTCTTAAAAAAGAAGAGCGTTTTAGAAAGCTAGGGATCTCCAGCTTCTTCCAAAATGCTCTTCTAAGAGCCAAAGTTCTTCTATAAAATTAGTCAAACACTGTTTTAAATAACTTCTTGATCCAAAAGGCCAAAAACAGTGTTTGAAAAGTCAATCCAAACAAGCCATAAATCAAGAATGTAACATTTTTACATTTTTATTACATCTTCAATTTAATGGTTTATATCATCGATTAAGTATTGTTGTGTAGTGTACTAATGTTACGTTCTCCATTTAATTGCACTTGGAAAGTGCATTACACAGAAGTGTAGCCGGAGGAATAGTATAAGGACTTACATTATCTCCTCCAAGAATTATCTAAAGGTGTGCCAAGTCATTAATTTTTATATATGCGGTGACAACTCTTGTGCTCCAATTGGTAGGAAGGAAAAAGAAGGAAAAAGAATTAGATGGATGGCTCATTCATCCTCTTTTCTCTTATCTCTTTGTCTTCTTTCTATCAAACGAAGAAAGTTTATTCCTTCCTTCCTATCTTCTCTCCACCCCTCTTCTTTCCTTCATACCAAACGGAGCATTAGATTAGATTATATGCTTGGACGTTGGTGTTCTGGGGAGGATCCAAAGTCTAATAGAATTACTTCATATTCCAACATTTGTATGTAGTTACTCCAACAAGTGATTGGTGTTTAAGCCAATTTTGTGACCATGTTTCAAATTCTAGACATTCACAAAATAAACTATACGTATAACCAATTCCAAATATATTTTTTCCTTCATCCACCTGAAATCTGCAGCTTTATAAAAAAATTCGAGAAAAAATATATATATTCAGGTTCTACTATACTAAGTTAAATTTCATGCAGTGGGAAATAATATTCAGCAAAAAATTATGCGACAAATTTAATTTTAAAAATTTACTGAACATGGGCCAAACTATGGGCAAGATCTCAAACAAAAAACTAGTCAAAGTCCCGCCAGTTGGCCCAAATTCCAATCATTTCTGAAGGCATGTGAAGCCCAAACCCATCTTCCATCTCGCTTCGGGTCAAGAATTATCTTGAGCCCTCTGCACAAATATATATATATATATATATATATATATATATATATATATATATATATATATATATATATCGAGTATGAACCAGAACAAAAATTAGACCTTTATTAGGGTCTAACGTTTATACTTGAAGCCCAAATTTGTTAGCTACCTAAATTTACACAACTAAGGTTTTGGGTTGAATGTACCTTTTTTATTTGTTTTTTTTTTTTAAGTAACTAGAGGTTTGTCTCCATCGTTTGGGTGATACGAAATTACGAATCCCTTTGGACAGGGGCGGAGCCAGGATTGCAAAGTGGGGGGCTAAAAGTAAAAAAAAATAAAAATAAACGCAATAATTTTTATAACAAACGAATGTAAATAAAAAACAGAATATAAACAAAAAACCAAAATGTAAATAAAAATGAAATGAAAAAATGAATATAAACAAAAAAATAGAATATTAGAGAGTAAAAATTTTCTGTTTGGTAGCTAAGAAAATGTAGGAAGAGAAAAAAAGAATAAAGTTTCAAATATCAGAATTTATAGGTTTATACCCCGAAAAGCAAAGAGGCGTGCTCAGCTGCACAGATCGCAACAAATCGACTTAATTGAGTGATATTAAGTTATTAACAAAAAAAGATTTCTGAAGCCACAGAAATGGAACAGATACTCAGATTCGCAATTGCTTTTCTATTCCCACTATTTTGTAAACACCCAAACTGAAGGTAAAAACACAGTTGAACACTCCAAATGCAACACGTTACACACTTACACGCGTGAGTTAACTGACGAGCTTACAATAATGCATGGCTTGAAAGTTGAAATTTAGCTAAAGAAGAGGGAATCAAGGAATGAAGTAATGAGAAGTTGGGACTTGGGACGTTGGGTACTTGGGTTAGCTTCATAGATACAGAAGCGGAAAAGAGGAAGGAAGTAGAGAAATTTAGGTTTTTTTAGGCTGGGCTGGGCTGGGCTGGGCTATAGTGCTAGTAAATTTTTTTTTTCTTTTTGGACCTGGGCTATAGCCCAGGTTAGCCTCTGCTTGGTTCCGCCCCTGCCTTTGGACATACGACAGACCTAATGTCACGTGCAAGTAAGACCGACCTCAAGAGATAAGAATTAAACTCAAAATCTTCACCTCATTAGTGTAGTTGTTAATGAAATCTTTCACTTCTTTAAGGTTATTATTATTTTTAAATCATTCGAAACTTCGGACATGAAATTATAACGGGTTTATTTTTCACCTTACTTATCCCATTCCAATCTTTTTTTTTTTTTTTTTTTTTTGAGTAACTAGAGGTGTGTTCCCACCGTCTAGGTGATACGAATCCTCTCTAAACAGATCCAATGTCACATGCAACTAAGACTGATCTCAAGAGAGGCGAATATAAATCAAAATCTTCACCTCACTAGTCTAGTTCTTAATGAAATATTCCACTTCTTAGGGTTATTATTAGTTTTTAATTATTCGAAGCTTCCAACATGAATTTATATTTGATTTATTTTTCACCTTGCTTACCCGCATTCCTGTACGAGTCCAAATTTATGTGAAAGAGTTTTGAGGACATAAGCATGAATATCCTAATTTGGGATGGTGCAGAAAGTAATGATCCTTGAATGGACAATGAATAACCACCTAACCAATTACCAAACAAGCCACAATGGTCTAAGCTAATTGAACAATGAATTCAATTTCATTTATTTTCCACTGCCACTCTGAAACTATAGTTAATACATTGGCAAATAAATTTGTTAGCTTCACAAATTTGTGAAGACATCCGGTGTGATAAGATAAGAACAATACTCATGAAATATCAATTTTCGAGATTTATGAAGTATCGGGTCTGAAGTTCGACTCTTTTTAAGTGCAAACAATTCATTAAAATCAATCTTTATATTCAGCTTGTGTACATTCCTTGTATTCAATTTCATTTGTTTATTTATGTAGTGCAGCAATAGTGACACGAGCACTGAAAACATGAAATAAAAAATGATCTACATAGTTATTAGCAAGGGAATACCATGCCATTTTATTAGATGAATGAATGATGGTATTCTATAGTACATGTACATATATACCACAGATATATATATATATATATAATCATTCACACATGAATAGTTTAATATATCTGAAGTGCATCAGAATCAGAGCATTTAAAGTCAGATTAGTCTTGCTTAAGGTCCCTTGATCTTGGACATGTATCAGTGATTCACGTGTCTGTTTAAATCATCCTTATCCTATCATTAAACAAAGAAATGGATGGGTATATATATATATGAAGGAAATATATTTCATAAAAGTCATAATCCAATGCCTGTTTACATGTTTCACAAACACAAACGCACACGCACATACACATATTTATATAAATGGAGAAGCACTTTGTAGCACCTGGCTTGAAGCTTCTGGAATCCAAAGGCAATATTGGTGTTGCAAAGAAGCTATTGTCCTTTAACTCGAGGAACAATGGGTACTTTTGTATGTTTGCATATTTGCCAATATAACATCAATAGCATCATTTATTGATGATTGGTCACTACATGTTAGGCGGCCGGACTTGGTGGAAATAACCTAACCTGAAAATAGTGACATATATCTATATCTATATTTATATCTATATATATAGTGACACGTACATACAAGAGTCCATGGAAGTCTTCCAACGTGTGTTGATCAAATGGTTAATTGGGTGTAGAGAAAACTACTATGAGTGTTTTCAAATTTTAACGACACAGTCCTACTTTTTGTTATCTATATTTATATCTATATATATAGTGACACATATAAGAGTCCATGGAAGTCTTCCAACGTGTGTTGATCAAATGGCCGGTTAATTGGGTGTAGAGAAAACTACTACGGAGTATGAGTGTTTTCAAATTTTAACAACACAGTCCTACTTTTTATTAATGATTTCATATTAATCATAAATCTCTCAAAAAAATTTTTTTTATCAGTTTACACTATATAATTTGTTATCATATTATTTTCGATTTAATGTAAATTCGATATTCTCTGAGATAATAATATTTGAGAAAACATCTAAATGGGCTTCTTATATTTTTAGAAAATAGACTAATTATTTAACAGTTAAATTTTATAATTGGAAAATAAAATCCGAGTGCTAAGAAAGTATTAAACATTTTCTAATAGTTAAATGAAAAAATAATAATTACATATCATTTCTTTGGAAAAAATTGTAATTGCAAAATTTTATCTAATTTAAAAAAGATAATAAGTGAAAGATTGAGAGATTGAAACTTATTGGGAAAAGGGTTTTAAGAATTAGTAGGACTTAATGGTCTTAATAAATTTGATATAGTCTTTAGAAGATAAAGTATAACTTGGAGTTATTTTCTCTCCAACTAAATACCACTTTGCACAGTTTTGAGATAAATTGATTCACATTATCATCATTTTTTACTTTATTCCACATAGGTCCGCACATGAATTTTCTTTTTTTATTATCTTAGAATTAATTTTTTAAAAGTATTCTTTATTACTTCATTTCATGTCAGTTTTTTCGAGATATATATATATATATATATATATATATATATATATTGTGTGTGTTTGTAGAAGGGGTGCCCTACACTATTCCTGTAGCAATGTTACTTTTGGAAACACTTCGACACTAGGAAGCACGGACACGGGATACGTACATGACACGATAATAAGGCAAATCTCAAAAAAATATGATACAAACACTGCAAGAATACGTCAAATAAATAAAAATATAATATTATACATAAAATATTAATTTTAATCTTCAACCATATAATAAATATAGTTAAAGTAATTATACAAAATATAAGAAATTAAAATCTTGAAATTCACTATCTTTTCTAATATTTTTACAATGACTCACTTACTCGAGGGTTTAAAAATATTTTTGTTTTATTATAAAATGAGCCTTATTTTCTTATCTATAAAATTTTTAATATTACAATTTCAACCCTATTTTATAGAACAAAAAATTACAAATTTGTCCCAAAAAGTATCCCAGACGTATCCTGACATATCCCGTGTATCCTAGCCGTATCTGATATTAAAAAAAAAAAAAAAAAAAGGAATACTTATTAACCGTATCGGACACATATCCGACTGTATCCTGATCGTATTCGTATCGAATACGTGTCCGATACGACTACGGCACTACTTTTGAAGTATCCGTACTTTGTAGCTTCCGCATCATCAAATGTGTGTTGACTAAATGGCAAATCGAAAAATTTCTCATTATGGTTGACTTAAAAGTTGTAGGTCAAAGTAAGAACCTCTGTTATAAAATGCCCAATGAGGAAAATAAAGAAGTCAACAAGTTTAGTCAATTGAACATACTGCAATAAATAAGTGTAGAGTATATATATATAAAAGAGAGCTCGGCTCAACACAAAAGCTATTTTTTGAGAATAGGGAATCAGTGTTTTAAATCTTGGGATATTTGGAGAGCTTTTTGGGAGATTGAAACAAGTTTTTAATTCAAAAAGTCCTTCAAAAAAAATATTAGTATTTGATGAAATAAGAAAAATATATTTCTAATGAAAGTCGAAGTCCTAAAAAATCCATTTAAAGAAAGTCAGAAAAACTTATTTTTAAAAGGCAGCTAGAATTGTTTTAAGTAACAAATTTTATTAACAATTTTGTCATCTTTTATTTCATGAAACTTGCTTATTGGAAGTAATTACTAAGGATAAATTTGTTAAGTTAAAATTGTGTTAATTGTAAAATAAATTTTAAAAAATACATCCACCAAATAACCTTTTTTTTTTTAAATTCTTTTTATTGAAGGCATTTTCAGAAGTCTTCTAAATGAAAAGAATTTTAGAATAAAAAAAATTCTCCAAACAGAAAAATAATTCCAACTTTAAATTAAAATTTCTCTATTCCAATTTATGTTGCGAATTTCCTAAAGTTGGTGACTTTATAATGTAGTTTCAAGTCCCAAAAATATGGAATAGCAATCACTCTTATCCGGAAAAGGAACACTTGGTGGACATAGTGTTGCTGTTGTGTATGAAGCTATATATATATATGTGTGTGTGTGTGTGTGTGTGTGAAAGCCTTTAAGGGATGAAAATGTCTCGCACTATGTATGATCATTCTTTTGGCATGCCACGTGTACGTTGATGATTAACCTTTTCTCAAGGATAGTCATGAAGAGAAAAAGATTTTACAAGTGGGATGTTAAAATATTCTTCACTTCTGGAGCGATCATCTCAAAGGAATATTAGTTGGCTCTATGGATTGAGATGGTGAGATCCATTTACTTTATATTCTTTAACTATAGCTTGCGTGAATGACTCTTTCGGCCTCAAATTAGGGCACCTTTATGAGGTTAATTTCTGACACAAAATCAAAATAATTTTCACTTAAAAATTCTAAAATGAAAATAAAATTATTATCCTTATTTTCTATTTTTTTTTATATAGTTCTAAAATCATTTATCAATTCTTAAAAATACATGATAAAGACTTTTATAAGCATGTATATAAATGCGAATATACACATTTTATATTTTTTAATTTATATTTATTTATTTATTTTTTCAAATAATGACTTGCTATTGCTATTTAAATCTTGATCGTTGCGTTGTAATTGGACTTCTATTTTTGGACTTGCGTCTACACTGTTAACCATCGGTTTGTTGAAAATGTTTAATATGCTCCTAAAATAAATCCGTGACTTTGTCTCTGTGTGTTGGTATGCAGACATGCATATAAGTGAGTGTAAATGTTTATAAATGTATGTATGTGTGTGTTGTGTTTGTGCATTTGCATTTTAATTCAAATAGGAGTGAGATTGAAACATTTAATTTGATAATTGGTTGACTAAACAAATAATATATACACTCTAATAATCGACCTCATATATAGTGCAATAACCTCCCCTCCCCCCTCTTTGCCCCTATTTGGATAAAAAATTGACATTGGTAAAAAAAAAAATGATAATTTTTGGTAAATTACTCACTTTTTAAAATAAAAAAAATCTTGAGTGTATTTTTATCATTTTACGTCAATTTTTAATCCAAATAATATATATAAGAGCAAATTGTACAAATTCGTAAGTTGGAGGGTGTCTGTTGCACTCAAAAAAGGATAGGGAGATATTGTGTGCTATTTTGAAATCAGACGAGAGTTTATTGCACTTTGGCCATATATTAACTAACGTTATAATATATAATATTTACATGTTACTAAAATATTTTTATCATTATTTTTTTCTTCTTCTTTCTTCTCTCTATTTTGCTTCCCTTTATTTTTTATTTGTGTAATAAAAAGTCAAATACTTATCTCTAAGTGTACTAATTAAACGTCTAAGTTCCAAAATAAAGTTATGTGTTGGTCACTGTGAAAGAGTCAATTAAATGTTTAAATTATCTGAATTCGAGCCAATAATTGCTAATTAAGATATGAATTGAAACATTTAATTCTATAATTCATTAGTAATTTAAATTCAATTATTCATTAACTAAACAAACCGAATATAAATTATAATGTTTACATGCCCATTTGCGAGTATATATATATATATAACTCAAATAGGTACCCATATATATGTAGACACGAACAATGTTTTAGCGGAGGAGTTTTGAATGTAACTATAAAAATGACTTGGGAGAAAAAAATTGTTTCAAATTATTTACTGATTTTGCAAGTTATTTTTTTAGTTCCTTCAGAAAATTGTGTAGAACATTTTTATGGTCCTTCAAATATCTTAAAATGCTAACATATATATATATATATTATGTTTACATTGAAAGATAGAAACAAAGTGACCTTTCAAAAAAAAAGAAAAAGAAACAAAGTTTTAAAGGAATGGCGTTTTTTTACTGTAACGGTACGATGAAACTTAAGAATGCAATTACAATAATGGCTTTATAGAGATTTTGAAAGGTATCTAAATGGAATGAAATAGGGGCGGTTATGATGTAGACTCGAGAATACGACCAGCACGAGTTAGTGTGAATTATCAACTACGACCAGAAAAAAAAAACTGAAAATGCAATATATATAATCATGTAATATTTTGATTTGTTTATATAATCTATTGATTTGAAAATTAGTAAAAATCTATGTATTTCACTGGGCCCTAAAATGGAGGATATGTTTTTTTTTTTTATGTTTGGTATGAATTTTTTAATTTTTTAAAAAAAAGAAAAAGAAAATGAAATAATTTAAAGAGATAAATTAAGGATAAATAGTAGATTTTGTTATCCTTTCAAAAATAAAAAGAAATGGAAGGAAATGTTATCAATTTTTAATAAAACTTTATTAACACAAATTTTTTTCTTATTTTGATAAAAGTTAAAATTTGTTCTTTTAAATATAAAATAGTATAATGGTCAAAAAAATTAAATAGTTTCATTTCCTTTTTTTCAAACATGTTAACTATCATTTAATATCTTTTATTTTACTAATCAACCAAGCACGATAAAAATTTAATACTATCATTTCCTTTCGTTTCTTTTCTTTTCACTCATTATTAATGTTATCATTTCTTTGCTTTTCCATTGTACCAAACATAACCTAAGGGTTTAAAACCCTGTACACGTTGTGATATTTTATTTCATAATTCATTCAATTTAAAACCTAAACAAGATTATTTAATACAAGTTTTAAGTTTTTTTTTCCTGAGATATCACGGACTACATCTCTTGTTGTTTGATACAAAGCTGTCCAAAATAAATATTTTATATAAAGATTAAGTTTGAATGTTTGTAACCTAGAATTGAAAAAAAAAATCTTCAACATATAATATATGCATGTACACCTAGAATTGAAAGAAATTCCTCAATAAATATATATATATATATGTATATATATATATATACCAATGTACATATACGTACACGAGTATTAAGAAAAGCCTCCATCAAAGTGGTTTTTACCTTCTATCAATCAACACTTGTGATTGAGTGGTATTTTATGAGTCTCTCTAAGTGATTTTTATCTTCTATCAATTAAGACTTGTGATTGAGTGATATTTTATGAGTCTCTCTGTTGAGAGAGTTAATTGATATTTTATGACTTATTCAGGCCACGTGCCTTGTGGGATTTTTTTTTCCTTGTGTCCAAGGGGTGGCTTGTGGAATGTTGCTTGTGCCCAAGGAAGAATATGGGAAAAAAAAGAAAAGTGGTTTACCTTTCTATAATTAATAACCGAAATATAGAAAGTTAGGAGGAAAAAACCTATATAAAAAGTTAATAATATGATTTCTATTAGTTTACTTTTTTTCTTTTTTGTTAACAATCAATTTCACACAACCCTATAAAATTTATATTTATGTTAAAAAATTATTTAACGACTTTACTTAATTTCATCTTTATCGCTTCCATTGTTTTTATTATGTTTTAATCTTACATTGATAAAAATAAAATACATTAAATAAAATTAAATGAAATTTGATGAGATTCTAATATAAGGTAAATGTTTTCAATGTAAAAAAAATTAGGTGACGTGTTTATTTGAGATGGACATACAATAAAATTCTGTAATTAGTTTCAAGAATAATTTGATTTTTTCTTCTATAATGCTTCTTAGAATTAATATACAATAACTTATATATAGTTGATTGTCTCTTTCAACACTGATAAGGAGGGTTACCCTTTTGTTACGTAACTGACCTAACACAATATATATATATATATATATATATATATATATATATATAATAATGTAGGGAGTAGGGAGTAGTTTACACACTTTTAACTCTAGCCTTCCGATCTAATCCTAATGTTATTTGGTTAAAACCATTATTTTAGGAAACTATTACAATTTCTAGTTAATTAGTCATTAGATGAAATGACTATAATAGACTTTTTTTTAGAAGGAAAAAAATAATTAAAAGGAAAATTTTCACAAGTTCATTCAAGAAATCAACCCAATTAAATATCATAGGTGTGATCTTGTCCAGGGATATTCTCGATCAATTGGAAAGAGAAAGAATGCGCATGCCAAATATTGAAAAGATATTAAAGAAAGTAATTTTTTTTTTCTTCTAAGAAAAGTTCATTATAGTCATTTCACTTCACGACTAATTAAGAAATTGTAATAGCTTCCTAAAATAATGGTTTTAATCAATGAGAATATGCTAATTTCAAACAAATGGTAAACAATGAGAATATGCTAAATTCATACAAATGGTAAAGAGGATTAATTTCAAACCTCTTAGGTACCGATTAAAATAGTGTTGTATGATATGTCGTGTTTCAGATTAACCAAGTCTGTTGCATTCAATTGTGGCTTTATTTCAAAAGTTCTAATTATAATATATAGATGAGGGAACAAAAATCCATTGGATTTCTTATGAGTCCTTGTGTTCTGCAAAAGATGAGTCTGGAGGAGTATAATTAGTTAATCCAAATAACAGAGGCTTTTAATCCGTTGGAGAAGACCCATGCCGTTATCGGTAATTTCACATTTGAACTTTTTAAAAATATTATAGGAAATGTTGATGTAAGGGTTTTTATGTCTTTCACATGATTAATGTGTTTAGAGGTCCTTATTTGAACAATGGTTAAAATTTACACCATTAAATCTGATGGGGGTGGAGTATTTTTCGTACTTTAAGCACTTGTTCAATTAAGTGAGTTTGATAATACAATTTGAATATGACTAAAATCGGTAAACACCACTTAAAATGGAGTAAATTCTAAGCTTTATAAATAGGGTAAATTACTCTGACCTCCCCTAAGGTTTGATCTAATTACACCCAGCATCAAACTATTGAATTTTGTTACAATAACCTCTCTTGAGGTTTGCTCCGTTATGACACAGACCCCCTCCGTCCAAAATTTCGTTAATTTGGTCAAAAATTTTAGTTGAAAAGACCAAAATGCCCATCAACTTATATATATATATATATATATATATATATATACACTATTCCGGTCATCTTTTCCGGCGATGTGCACTATTCCGGTCATCTTCTCCGACGAATTTTCGGCGACTTTCACGAGGTCCGGTCATCTTCTCCGGCGAATTTCCGGCGAGTTGCACGGTTCCGGTCATCTTCTCCAGCGAATTTTCGGCGAGATGCACCGTTCCGGTCATCTTCTCCGGCGAATTTTCGGTGAGCTGCTCTGTTCCGGTCAACTTCTCCGGGCGAATTTCCGGCGAGATGCACTGTTCCGGTCATCTTCTCCGGCGAATTCCCGGCCACCTTCATTTTTCCGCGCAAACTTTTCGGGAAGTCAATTTTGGCCATTTTTTACCAACTCAAACTGGTTCCTAACTAAATGGACCATTCCGGACGCAACTGTGAAGTCTGTTTTTTAGAATTCAGCTTCGATTTGTCAGATTTAACATCCAAGTGTTGTGATATTAATAAAATAAAATATATCAATATAATATTAATAAGGGTATAATAGACGTTTCACCAAAAAATTAACCTTTGTTAGTCAATTTCTGTTAGAGGAGAGGTCATTGTAACAAATTTCTTTAGTTTAATACTGGCTGTAATTAGGGCAAACCTCAGGGGAGGTCAGTGTAATTTACCCTTATAAATATTACTTATCTTTGAATGCTGAACATTTTTAGTTTTATCAAAGAGCAGTGATATTTGAGCTCTATGAAATTACTACAACGCTCCAAACTCTATTTTATTAAAAAAAAAATGACGATACTGCCTTTTATTTTAGAATGAAAACCTACTATAGAGCTATTCATCAATGATTTTATTATTTTCTCCAAAAACATTCACTTCCTCCAAAATATGCTCTAACCATCAATGAAACAATAATAAACCCTCGAATCTAAATGTTTGACGCAACAAATGAATATTGTATCATCAATATTTGATTCCAACAAGGTAGATCAACTGAATAATGAAAAAATAGATTTTATTGTAAACAAAAAAAAAATTATTCAAGCTAGTTCATAATTTATAAGTAGTCCAACGCTCTACCGCAATGAAGAAAAATTCTAAAAAAATTTAAGTAAGAGAAATTTTTTGACTAACAAGAGATTTGGGTTATGGTATTTTCAAAAATCAAAGGAAATGAAAACATATCTGAAAATATATTGAGGTTTTTTAATTGGGTTTTTTATGAATGTAAAATATTAAAAAAAATAGAGAAATTTATTTAATGATTTGAATGATAGATTAAGTCGGAGAAAAAAAGGATGAGATTTGACAAATACTAATAATTATTTGAACGGTAAACCCCTCATTTTATTTTATAAAAAGATGAATAAGAGCACAAGAGAATTTATGCGAGCGCGAATAACACCATCCTTTGTGAATAACACCAAATTCATAATGCATATTCCAAAAATAGGAGCTTATCCAAACTTGACAACTGAAAGCGGAAACGAAACAAAACAAAACAAAAGGGCAAGATATCTTCGCACTGTTTTTGGACAAAAGGTCTATCTTGTAGGCCTATTTTGGACATTTCAACGTAAGGTTTTACTCCCGAAAATTTCATGCACCACGCGCACCTTCGAAACGTGATTACGTGGCCCACTCTAAGAGAGAGCAATACACCTGGTCCTCTATGAGAGTGACACATGGCACCACCTACGAATGACTGATTAGCGGGTTGTTACGTAGGCGCGTAGGTATGAGGTTTTCACAACTTCGATGATGACGTGGCTCCCAGCATGGGAAGACAAACATCATTATCCCCATACATAATAATTACATATACTTGTTACTCTTACATCACTTGGTCCAATTGCAGATAATACACAGTTACAGGTTTGGAATTAATTATGCATCTAGACATTTTCGTAATATAGATTTATAATGCCTTATATATCTAGGTTTCGAGTTTTACCAATTAAGGTCTTGAATGAATAACAGATACGTCATAGGTATTCCGAATTCCGATGACAAACGTAAACAATGATGTGGCCCACCATACAATGTTAACATTAGACATGTACGGTGAAATTGGAGTCATAAAAATCGTAGTTTATTCGAATTAAACTGTTCACTATCGATTTTTGTTCTAAATTTTATAAACTATTTACTATAGTTCTGGTTCCGATTCCAAATCAAAGAATCGAAAGTGTTAAAAAAAAATATAATATATAATTAAATAAATAATAATAACTTCTAAATTCTAGTGTTTTATTTATATATAAAGTATAAAAAATATAATATATAGATAAATACATTTAATTTTTAAGTTCTAATGTTTTATATATTTATATAATATAAGATATATAAATAAATATTAATAGTTTATAATCTATTGTTATAACTAGAGGTGCATAAGTATAAGGGTGTATCTTGTCAATGTAAAAAAAAAATTTGACAAAGAACCGTTGGAGAATCGAAACCGGAACCACAAATAATCGAATCAAATCAAAGTCAACGGTTCCAGTTCCAAAATTAAGGAACAATTGAAAACGATTTCGGTTCCATCAATAACTGTAAGGAATCATATCGTGTGCATCACTCGTTAACACAAGTCTCATTCATTATCTTTTCCTTATTAACATAAAATGAAATTAAAACAAGTTAGATTTATCATATTAATGTTAATACTCCGGTTATATTTTATTTATTTATGGTTAAAACTAAAAAAGATTTTTCACCCTCAAAGCTTAAAGTTTGTTTAACATGCATATTTTTTTTTTTTTTGTATTATATAAATAAAGTATGTTTGGTACTGTTTATTATATTTTGAATATAATCAAACTGTTTTAAAATTTTGGGTCAAAATTAGAAACACCATTTTGATGTTTTTATTATATTTTGACTATTGTAGCTAAAATAATAATAATAAAAACTTAAAACAATTTTTTTTTTATGAAATGTGTTTTCGATTACTATTCAAAACACTCATAACAAAAACAGATGTTGTCTCATAGACAAAAACAAAAATATAAAACACAAACACATACCAAATAGATAATAAATATAAAAATGGAAAATAGATGTAGAGAAAGAATAGAATGGAGGAATAAAAAAAAAACACACACATCTATGTGCAATAAAATCTTAATCGTGTTTGACTAAGCACACCCCCAAAACAACATTTTGATACCGAATCCTAAAAAAATCCATGACACATAATTTTTATAAAATCAAAGGTCCTAGTCATTATTTTCTTTCTATTGCTTGATTATCATTAAGTGTGTACATTTGTTAATTTTTTTTTTGTTTTGTTTGAAACACGTCTACCTTTTTAGGGTAGAAATTGACACGATTAATATATTGATAAGATTTATATATATATATATTAATCGTGTTTTAACACATTCCAAAATTCTATTGACAAACACCATTTCACACCAAAAGTAACATCGTTCTTTAGTTTGAATTGTATTTCTTTCCTTTGAGCATAAATTAACACATTATACAATCTTGATTTCTAATGAATTTGAGATATTTGTCCTTAAATTTACCAAATGAAAGAATCCAAGAGCCACACTTTGAAATGTTCCGTTTCTATACTTGCTCCACAAGAATAAAGGAAAAAAAAAATCCATCTTCTCTACATTAAAATGAACTTTAATTATTTTGGTATTACCATCACAATTTTAAAATTAATCAATAGCTATACATATCGGGAAAATGCTAAAGATCGCAAATTATTTTCACGATATAGTATCGCGAATTATGTGGTCGATGATGTCAACTTTTATTTTCGGTAAGTGTTAATATGGCAAGTTATGTATTGTATAAGCAATTTTTTTCGAGAGAGAATATAGAATAAGATAGAAAGAAAAAATAGAAAAACTTATTATCAATATATAATTCAAATAACTTGAATTCAATCTTATATTTTCGTTTGAAATATCCTTTCTATTAACCCTAATTGTTTAGGCCATCTACATGTGATGTACGTGTATGAATAATTAGATAAATAAGTAATTTCCTTAAAACTTCTTAATTATATATTTTTTTGATATTTTGATTGAAGTTTTGGGGAAGAAGTGTGTAATTAAAGAGAGACCCATCTATAAAAATTTAGTTATGTGAGATAGAGAGTACGGAGAATAATAGTGCGTAACTACATATATATATTCAATTTAATTTGTTGTTCTTATCTTCCTTTGATAATAATGAAATTTAGTTATGTGAGATAGAGAGTACGAAGAATAATACTGCGTAACTATATATATATTCAATTTAATTTGTTGTTCTTATCTTCCTTTGATAATAATGAAATAAAAGTACAATCTAATCACTTTTTAATTTTTTAATTATCATCGCATCATATTTGAGATACAAATTTTAAATTGAATTTGAGATGTGTAGTAATACTCTTGAAATTAAAAGTAAAAAAAATAATACAAACGAAGCAATCCAACATTAAATCCTCGAAATAAAACCCTAAGGAGCCACTGTAAGAACAAATCCCACAAGCATCAATCTATGCCCTCAGCCACTTCATCCAACGGTCCAGATCCTCCCAACGCTCGTACTTATCACTCCGTTCTTCAGTTCACTGTTTTCCTTTCTCTCACTTCTTCCCCCTCCTCTCTCTTTCTCTCTCTCTCTCTCTCTCTCTCTCTCCCTCTGTGTAAACCCCCCCTCTCTCTGTCTATATATATATATATGTCTTAAAATGGCGAAAACCATCGGCGATCATCGACGTTCTTCAACACAAAGCTAGAAAGTTTGCTCATTATCAATCTGATCTCTATATATATGAGTAAATTCAAACTCACTACAGCGAAAACACATCCTTTACACACTCTTTGATGTTCAATCAAAGCTTTCATTTTTTGCTTTAGATTCATAGTTTTGGTCATGAAATTAACTTATTTAAAGCTCTAACATCAAAAAGATCGAATCTTTATAACTTTTTTGAGCTCTCAAACCAGTTTATTGTTAATTTGAGCTCAAAGTCTTGGTTTTTGAACAGTTTTAGTGTTTTGTTATATATATGTAATAATTACTGATAGTTATTCAAAGATGATGTCTGATATCGGAATGCGATCGATGCTTCAAAGCAACGATTACAGCGAAGAGTTAGGGTTGTTGCTCAGAGAGCAACGGAGACAAGAAGTGAGTGATCGAGAGAGGGAGCTGAGTCTGTATCGTAGTGGTTCAGCTCCTCCGACCGTCGAAGGATCGTTGAGTGCTGTCGGAGGTTTGTTCGCCCAAGGCGGCGGTGGTGGCGGCGCCTCCGCGCTTAGTGGTGTTTCGGAGGAGGAGCTGAGGTCTGATCCGGCGTACATTTCTTATTACTATTCGAATGTGAATCTGAACCCTAGGCTTCCCCCTCCTTTGCTTTCGAAGGAGGATTGGAGGTTTGCGCAGCGATTGCAAGGGGGCGGAGGGAGCTCGGCGTTGGGAGGGATTGGTGATAGGAGGAAGGTGAATAGAGCAGGTGATGATGGAGGTAACAGCAGGTCTCTGTTTACTGCGCAACCGGGGTTCAATGGGAAGAGCGAAGAGAATGGACTTGATTCCGCCGAGTGGGGCGGTGATGGACTCATTGGATTGCCGGGGTTGGGATTAGGAAGTAGAAAGAAGAGCATTGCAGAGATAATTCAGGTGATTTTCGTTAAATAAAATCTAATTTTTTTTCAATTCTTATGTTGTTATTATCGATTCTTGTTACACTATATATTCTGCTTTCCAGACTTAGCAATAGATATGCACCTTGTCACTTGTCGAAATATAGTAACTTACACTGTGTGCTGGTGGTAGTTAATGTCGTATCATTCTTGTGCATATAAGGTCATTGGAATCAAAATTCTACCTCTATGCGTGTTGGATAATTTTAGAATGTAGATTTTGTTCTGTTCAGATTGGTAACTTTTACTTATTTTTCTTTCTGTTTACTTCCTGATGTTAATTATTTGATAACCATTTTTAGTTGGAATTGATACTAGTATCTTGACCTGCTAATAACAATTACTTCTTCTTGAATTGTTATACTTTTGCCTTTTAGTTTTTTTTTTTATTTTTGAACATTCATTGTTAAATTTTAATTGTTTTACTTTTTCTTTCTCTGGTTACAATTTCCCTGGTTGTCTGTTTGCTAGTTACAACGCGTAGCTTCACGCTAAAGTGGTGTGTGCCACATTTCCGTTAGAAGGTGGAGTAATGAAATAACCTAAGTGCCCTTGCTTTTTAGCAAAACGACGGTGGAATCTGAAACTGAGATTGAGTGAGATAAAACTTGTGACTCGACATTGATGAGCACAAAAAATGGAGATGTGTCACTCTCCTTGCTTGTTCACGCATTTGGAAATGTCAAAAAGTTTGTTTTACGTTCAATTCACTGATGGAATCCATATTTTCCACAACACTTGTGTTTTTCTTTTTCCCAGTGCTGATTCCCCATCGGTTTTGTCATTCCAGCATTATAAAGTAGAAGTATTTAACTTTTAGATTGAAATTAGTATGATGTCCTGGTGCTGATTGGACTGATGACAAAGACCCAGCAATAAACTAGTTAGATGGTACTGTTGGTAGATCTTACAAATGAGAATCAAATCTCACAGGAGTCCCATTTTTCTCTTGCCTTACGAATTTATGTTATTTTCTTCACTCTAGCATGATATATTGATATTTGAATGGAAATCAAAGAAATCAGTGATAATAATAGGGGGATGTAATTATGTAAATGAGAATCAAAATTTCCTGAAGTGCTTCTTATAAATTGAAAATTTCCGTTGGTATTTTAATCTTTATCTTCAGGCCACTTTTCATTGAACTTGTTGATTTTTTAACAGCCTTCATCTCTCTGTCACCCAAGTTGATTGAATATCTTGATTACTGTAGCCTCCAATTCATCTTCAAGTTGGACTACTTTCTAACTTTCTCATTATAAGGATTTTATTCATCAATTCAGCTCATTCTGCATATTGGAAGTCCCACTTGACTCAATTGTTTAATGGAAATTCACTTTTGGGTGATAGGGCCACAATTTCGTGGAATTCTTATTTGACGAACTTGAGAGATTCGTCTTCTACTCCTCACTCCTTCCTGGGTTCTTTAATCCACACAAAAGGAGCAAACTTATCAATAACAAACTTGAATTCTTAATCTCACTTCATTTTATGCTTACTATTTAGGAATATGGATGCAAAAATTTCAGCTTATAACTTTGGTATGGCTTTCATGGTGTGGAAGATAGCTTGATCTGCTTTATGAAGTCCATGTTTGTGAGCCAGAGATAATTGCAGATTTTTTGGATGCACAGGCATCACAAGCATATGACATATGCACATTAAATAATGACGGAAATGGGAGCTGAAAATGCTATTTGGTCTAAAAGAAACGAAAATCCCAAATCTATCTTCTGGGAGCTGAAAATGCTATTTGGTCTAAAAGAAACGAAAATCCCAAATCTATCTTCTGTTGATCTGATTGCTTACTTTCTAATATTTGATCTGTAGGATGACCTTATGTTCAATTTTTTTCACTGTTAAAAATCATGGTCCAAATTAGTTGGGGATGTATGATGTTGTTTAGGACAAAGAAACTTTACATGGCATTAAGATGGCCTTATATAAGCAAAATATATTTCACCTGTGGACCTGTGAACACTCAAAATATTTCTTTTTGTTCTTTTAAATTTTATTGGCTCTGCAGCAGGGTCCCCAATAAAGATTATTCAACTGCATGGCAGGAATGATTTTGTTGTCATGGTGCGCATGGATGTGTCAACAGTTTCCTTTGTGTAATTTTATCTAGCTGTCATAAGTTGACTTCCTCTAGTAGCTAATTTAGAGTTCCTCTCCTAGCTGCTAGCTGACGTTAAGATAGTGTGGTCGGGTATCTTTAACTAGTAGATTTTCTATAATTTGAAGATTAGTTTTTTTTTCTTTTTTTTTTTTATTCACCACTTCCTTTTATTTACTGAAGAGTTTAGTCATGCGTCAAATTTTCATGTAAGATATCTTGTGTGACAATGATAAAGCTTTAATATAATATGGAGATCCATCGAGAATGTGTTAGTTCTTTATTTTGTTGGAATGAGTTATATATAATAAAAATACAAAACATTGTACCTTACCTAGCATTTTAAGGTCCAGTATAGGCGCAATTTTAGAAGATGTTGTCTAAGGATTTCCCATATAAATTGTGCAATGTGACAGAAGCCAGCAAGTTATAATGTGAAATAATTTACAAGTTCAAACAACACACACACACACACACACACGTCTGTTTTTGTGTGAATTGAGGGACTTTGGTTATAACAGATTGCAAGTTGTTTATTATTATATGTCTTATCTTTTTATTTTTATTTTTAATTTTTTTTTCAGTGTGCAGATTTGATTTTTATGATGCTGTGAGGAATGTGTTTTCATATTAAAAGGCTTCTATTATTAATGTGCCTGGCTGTGTTAGTTTCGTCTCTTTTACTATATATTCTTCATGCCTGTCAGTGGTTGATGATGTGCTAAGGATTATGTGTGATTTAGCATTTCTTTTCAGAAGGCAGGTTAATTGTTCCAAATTAAGAGGTTTTTTATTTAATGCAGGATGACATGAGTCACTCAACATCTGTATCTAGGCATCCTTCTCGTCCAGCTAGCCGTAGTGCGTTTGACGACAATGTTGAATCTTCTGAATCCCATTTCTCTCAGCTGCATCATGAATTGGCATCGGCGGACGCTGTACGTTCTGGTGCAATTATTCAAGGCATTCCTTCTCTCCAAAATATTGGTGCATCAGCTTCTCATACTTATGCTTCTGCTTTGGGTGCCTCCTTGTCTAGAAGTACCACTCCTGACCCTCAGCTTGTGGCTAGGGCTCCTAGTCCTCGCATTCCACCTGTTGGAGGAGGAAGGGCTTCGTCTATGGATAAAAGAAATTTCAACGGTTTAAACTCATTCAATGGTGTGTCGCCTGGTATAAGCGAGACCACAGATCTGGTAGCTGCATTGTCTGGAATGACTCTATCAAAAAGTGGTATGATAGACGAAGAGAATCATTCACACTCTCAGAGTCATCATGAGATTAACGATCATCAGAACCTCTTCCATTTGCAAGGTGATCAGAACCATATTAAACAACATCCATCTTTAAATAAGTCTGAATCTGGGAAATTTCATTTGCATTCTGCTTCACAATCTACCAAAGGATCGTATCACAATATGGGTAAAACTAGTGGGTTCGGGGTGGATCTGAAGAAATCTTCCTTGATAGCTGATGGACAAGTTGAACTTCATAAACCTGCTGTGTCCTCAGGAAACTCATACTTAAAAGGAGCTTCGACACCAACTCTCAATAGTGGAGCAAATTCACCTCCCAACTACAGGAATTTGGACAGCCCAAATTCAACATTCTCAAACTATGGCTTAAGTGGGTATGCTATCAATCCTGCATCACCATCTATGATGGGAAACCACAGTGGTAACATGCCGCCTTTATTTGAAAATGTTGCTGCATCGGCAATGGGTGTCTCTGGCATGGACTCTAGAGCATTGGGTGGAGGTTTGGCTTTAGGACCAAATTTATTGGCTGCAGCAGCAGAACTGCAGAATCTTAGTAGAGCTGGAAATCTCAGTGCCGGGAATGCTCTCCAGGTACCCGTCGTCGACCCCTTATATCTTCAGTACTTCAGATCAACGGATTTTGCCGGTGCGCAGGTTGCGGCATTGAATGATCCATCTATGGATAATGAACGCATCAATAACCCATACATGGATTTACTTGAAGTTCAGAAAGCATACCTGGGGGCATTACTTTCGCCTCAGAAGTCACAGTATGGCCTTCCCTACCTTGGTAAATCTGGTAGTTTGAATCATGGTTATTATGGCAACCCAGCATTTGGTCTTGGCATGTCCTATCCTGGAAGTCCATTGGCGGGTCCCTTTCTTCCAAATTCGCCTATTGGATCAGGTAGTCCAGTCAGGCATGGTGAGCGTAACATGCGTTTTCCTTCTGGGATGAAGAACTTAGCTGGGGGCGTCATGGGAGCTTGGCACTCAGAGACTGGCGGAAACCTGCATGAAAGTTTTGCATCATCATTACTAGACGAGTTTAAGAGCAATAAAACTAAATGTTTTGAGCTTTCAGAAATTGCAGGTCATGTTGTTGAGTTTAGGTAACTTACCTTCTTTTTTAATTTTTGGGTGTCCATGCCTCCAGAAATATTTTTTATATACATCATTGTACACTTTTCTGAACAGTTCCGATCAGTACGGAAGTCGTTTTATTCAGCAGAAACTTGAAACGGCAACAACAGAAGAGAAAAACATGGTTTTCCATGAAATTATGCCTCAAGCTCTTACTCTAATGACTGACGTGTTTGGTAATTATGTGATACAGAAGGTAACTTAATTGATTTTCATTGTGTGCGCTGATTAAGCTACTAGTTTGTTTTGTTATTCAATTATGGAAAAAATTATTTCACTGATATTTTCTGTTGTTTTCAGTTTTTTGAACATGGAACTGCGTCTCAGATAAGAGAACTGGCTGATCAGCTCACCGGGCATGTTCTTACCCTTAGCCTTCAAATGTATGGCTGTCGAGTGATCCAGAAGGTATTTTCACTCTTTTGGCCAAACTGATGACTGTAAATTATATCAAAATTTCCTGTATAATTTTATATCCGAGTAACCCACAGTGGTCTCCAATACTGTAATATGATCTCATGCTTTAGATACAGGCTAGATAATATTATCCAATACCTTCAGTAGCCGTCTGGAATATCCGGAAAGCAGGCCATCTTGTTTTATTCCAGTTATCTGTGGCTGAAATAGAAGGAAGCAGCTCAAGCTGGTTTTAGAAAATGGAGAATGATGCAGCATCTTTTTAAGAATAGCACCAAATAGCAGCTCAAACTGGAAGATTTTTTTGGTTCCAGTTTCCTGTGCTAAGTTCTTTTTCTGAAAAAGAGAGATTGGAATTGCACCAAATAGCTTACTGAAAACCAAACCAATGTTCTGAGCTAATATATATATATATATATCTTTATCGTATCAGGCGTCCAGAAATCATAGTTCCTGTTTTTATTTCAAAGAAAAACGGAGAAACTAATGTGTGAAATTTGCCTATATATGTTTGTTGTTTTGATTTTCAGAAGTGAGCGCACTAATTTGTATTTATCACTTGAATGTTTTTGAAAATTATTTTGCACTTGATTACACGTGGGGGTTAAGACTAATACATATATACTTTGTCACTGCTTATTATGTTCAAAAGTATCCTAGTGCTAATTGAATGGAGACTAATATTTGTAATTACAATATTAATCCTGAAGGTACTGGGTTTTTAACACTTCGTTTTAACAATGCAGGCTATAGAAGTTGTCAAGCTGGACCAGCAGGTTAAAATGGTTGCCGAGCTTGATGGTCATGTCATGCGCTGTGTTCGTGATCAGAATGGGAATCATGTCATCCAAAAGTGTATCGAATGCATACCTCAAGATGCTATTCAATTCATTGTCTTGGTGTTTTATGATCAAGTTGTGACACTGTCCACCCATCCATATGGTTGTCGTGTCATACAGGTTAAACAACTATCTGTTTTGTAATTTCTTATATATTTATATGTTTTTTGGATTCTGTTTAAATGATAGAAATAAATGCAATGGATATGATTGTAAAATAGTATGACTTTCATGTGACAGAGAGTCCTGGAGCACTGCAGTGACCCAAAAACCCAACGAATAGTGATGGATGAGATTTTAAAGTCTGTTTGCATGTTGGCACAAGATCAATATGGGAATTATGTTGTTCAGGTTTGCTGTTTCTTGGAATTCTTTCATCAACCACCCTGTTTCTCCACATTGAATTTTACTTTCTAGGTTGGACAATCGGCTTAGTTTGTACATTTTACATTGTACATTTTGGCAGTGGACTTTTGTCAATTGATTAGTTCAATTCCTTACGCCTGCTTTATGTATAAAACATCAATAGTTAAACCATTGATAAATTTTTCCTGTTTTTGCATCCAAGTTTACTTGTTTGTGGCTGTTATTCCCTTCTAGTTGAGTTGGTCTCTATTGGAATGGGGGAAATCTATAGCAGCTAAGGAAAAAAATTGATATCATGCCTCTCTTTATATTTCATCTTTTTACTCTTTTATTGGCTAAGTTGGTATTTTATAGTTAACACGCCTGTAGCATGTCATTCATTTCCATGTCAAATGATGATCTTGAGTTGTTCAGTCTTGTGGATTTTTACTGAATCAGCTAATTTAACATATACAAGAGGACAAATCTGTTGGAAGTATATTATGATATATCTAATGCTCTGATTGAGCATGAGAGATGAATCGTTTGCTTCTTATGAACAGCAACATCTTTGTATATCTGTTTTGACCCTGAATAGTATCAGCGTGCATATGCCACAAAGCTGATTTTCCTTGCTCTTTTTTTTTTTTTGGTGGGGTGAGGTTCCTGGCAAATAACTCACGCACCTACAGTGCCCCTACGATGACTTAAAACCTCAACCTTTTCCTTTGGAAGGTGAAGAGATATCCTTGGTGGTCCTTACATTCTTATTATTAGATCAGTTTTCGGTGTAATTCAATATGTTTCTTTTAGTTTTTTGCACTAAACTAGCTAATCATAAAATATCAATCGTCTGATTCTATCAAAACATGCTCTGTGATTTGGTAGCTCGATCTTCTTATCAGCAAGGGTTGATACCTAAAAACACCCACCCATCTAAACCTGCATAAATATCTTAATGACTAATGAGATTTATTATTCCATTTCCATACTATTTTCTATCACATGTATGATAAAAAAATTTCCTTTACTTCTCCTTGCGAGCATTCAACCTTTTGGGTGCATATTTACTAAGGAAGCCCTACAATTACTTCTGATTTCTTCCTCTTATAAACTCCACGGATGTCCATTCTGCTGGTATGGAAGATATGATAGAATTCCTAATTTTATATTCTTTAATTGTCTCTTTTTAGTTTTAATCAGTTGTTGCATTTACTCTTCTGATTGCTTTCATATTTTTTGACAGCATGTGCTTGAACATGGAAAGCCACATGAACGCACTGCTATTATTAATAAACTAACTGGGCAAATAGTTCAAATGAGCCAGCAGAAATTCGCCTCCAATGTTGTAGAGAAGTGTTTGACTTTTGGAACTCCTGAAGAGCGCCAGATCCTGGTGGATGAGATGCTTGGCTCCACTGATGAAAATGAGCCGCTTCAGGTTATTCAGTAGTCAATATGATCCCCATTACTATACAAATTGAAGTGCATGTTCAAGCTTAAATGGACATTTTCTCTTGTTTGTAGCCGCATAACATCCTTTTTCCTTCTTAAGCTGCATCATGCAATTAATCTAAGACAGTTGATTAGGGTATTTCACTCAGCAGTCCTCAGGTTTTCTCCTGCAATGTGTCAGATTATTGATAAGTCTTGACAAACACCATTGGAATCCAAAGTAGATTTATGTAGCCAATTGTACATGTCGTAGATGACAACACACATTCAAGCCCGAGGGTGTTGGGAAAAAGTGAAAATCACAGAACAGCTATTGTTTTAGTGCCTCCCCCCCTCGCTCTCTCACACACACATCAATGTTTTTTTACAATCATGTTGATTTTTAGAACTTATTATACTTCTCACTGCTAAGAAGTTATTTTAATTTTTTGGTATGTTGAAAATCGAGAAAATTATAAAAAAGTATTGTAGAAGTGCATGTTAATGTATGGCCTTCATATTTATCTGCGGTTGTTGCTGTGTTAAGAGTGTCCCTGGAATATGTATAACACTATTGCACTGTTGGTTGTCAAAGATGAATAGTATCAGCAGTTGTTACATTAGAGGGTCCCGTTGCATATATATAGTGTCACAGTATGAGTTCTGTATTGCAATTGAATTGTAGTTGCTCCTTTGTTGAAAGTTCAAATCAATGCCTTGTAAAAGAAGGGTGAGTTTGGACATCCTATGAAATTGAATGGCTCTGTTGTGTTTTACTTGTGACAAATTAAATTTGGGTATTATTTGGCAATGATTAGTTCCCTATGCGAAAATCATTTGTGGGAAATCCCCAATAATTTAGCGTACATAGAAGATGAAAAGAGCTGCAATTTTGAGAAATTTGGAAGGGTGTAGTCATTTGATAATTATTTAAAGTAATTTGTGTTTTATTGAAAACTCAGTAATTATTAGTAATTTGCGTGATTTTTGGAATAATATATGAATTATTAAAATTTCCAGATAAAATAAAATAAAATTTAATAATAGAAAAATGGGATAGCTTTAAAACCAAGGAATTATTTAAGTTTGCATAGCATCAATTGTGGTTAGAATCTCAGTTATTGTGAATGGGCCAATGTGTAATATTGTTGGGATTGAGCAGATGATATTAAAAATTGGAAGTTGCTTCAAGAAAATTAAGATTATTTTTGATTCACTAAATTGCAAGTCTTTCGGGTTAAAACATCTGAATACAGTCGATGAACCAGGCCATATATGATGTTTCTTAAGACATACAAGGCTTTTTATCAAATCAATCACTTTTTTGTTGTACCCAACAAGGAATGATCTATTTCAACTTCTAATTGAGAGAAGCAATGAGCCTTTCAGTACCTATAGCTTATCATAGTACTGGCGAGAGATCTGAATCCCGTTCAGCAACTTTGGAATAGCAAAGCTATTTTTGATAATCTGAACTAAAGGCTGTTCAGGTTTAACTTCATCTCAAGCTGATGACCTAGGTTTTCTGAACTTGATGTTAATTTCTGCTTTTTGTTCTTTAATGATGTGATTCGTTAAATGTGCAATAGATAGGTTTCTGTTCTCTGAAATAGTTCTTCGTTGATTGAACTCTTTCAGGAGTTTTACATTTAGCTCATTTTCTGACTGAATTCATATGCTAATGCTTTGTAATTGTTTGTTGCCTGGTTCATGGTGATATGTGTTTCCCTCTCCTTGATGCCCCTTTTCTGTTTACTCTTGTTGCATTCAGGCGATGATGAAAGATCAGTTTGCAAACTATGTTGTACAGAAAGTGCTGGAAACTTGTGATGACCAGCAACTTGAATTGATTCTTAACCGGATAAAGGTTCATCTGAATGCTCTGAAGAAGTACACTTATGGAAAGCACATAGTTGCGCGTGTAGAGAAGCTTGTTGCTGCTGGGGGTACTCAGTTCCTTCCTCTCGCTTTTATGTTTCCATTCAGTTCTTTTGATATCTATCCGTATCCTGGGGAAATTATTCCACGAATTTTCAAACTTCTGGTTTATTTAACATTCAGAATTAAATGCACTGTTGCAGAGCATGTAATGATACCTTGATAGTGTTTCATATTTGTGAAGCATGTTTCTACGAGAAGTTTGTCAAACATTAAAATATAGAAATGACGCAGAGGCCAAAACGGTTTGGGAAGAGAGTTCTTTTTTTCAAGATTGCCAAGCATGTCTCAGAAATTCTCGTCTTATGCCAAATAATATTTAAAATGCAATTTGATCTTGATGCACTATTTTATACAATTGTGTAACCAAAAAAAAAAAAAGAGAGAAGGAAAAGAAAAAAGAGCAGTAGAAGGAGAAGCAAGCGCAACCGGGCATTACTAAGAGACGCTGGGTTGTTCGGAGTTCTTTCTTCAGGGATCCAACTGCAATCCTACTTTTTCTATGTGACATCAATTTCTATATTTATGCAATGTTTAAGACTTTTTTCACCTTCTCAGAGTTTTGTCTCACGTTTTTATGAGTCGACTCTGTAGAGGGGCATCCTAAAATTATAATAATGTTATTTTCTTGTATGATCCATCAGTGAAAGATTTCTCTGACAAAGTTCTCAATCTCTTGCAGAGAGGAGGATTGGCATTCTGGCTTCATATTCCGCTTAGATATTGTAGGAAAGAAGTTGTACAGCTAACTGAGGCTAGTATGAGTACTCTCTTTCTTATTTCTTTTATGTCTAGCTATGGATCTGTCTGTTCATTCAGATGGATAGGAGTCGTTTGGAAATAAAAATTGTTGGTTGTACTTAAAAATTGTACATTGTCTTAGTTGATGATATACCTAGAATCAGGCTAGCTGAGGCTCAGATGGTGAATACACCTGATGCCCTGCAGAGGAGAGGAGAGATAAAGTTACTGTACAAGTTTTTAAGGGTGTAAAAAGGAAGAAAGTGTATTGCTGTACAAATGTGGGCAAGTGGGGAGCCTTTTGTGTTCATGAGAGGCCGCAAATTTTCTAATGTATGAGATTGAATATTTTTCTTTCTTATAAACTTTTTCTAATATGGCAGAGATGTGCTTGAGAATCTTGGTTTAGTTGCTTCAATATTTAGAGCTATTACTTTATGAATGCCAATGCTTTCTCCAGTTTTTGCCTTTTGATTTTGAAAAATATAGGTGTCATATTCGTGAGATTGTTGTGCATTGTTCAATTGTGAGGATGAGGAATGAGTTGTGGAGTTACCATATTTGTTATGGAGTTGACTTTCATCATACTAATTCGATTCAGATTTGATAAGGTCGTCCCTCAAATCGATATATGTTTCTTTAGTGAAAACTATTATATACGAAAATTTTCATATTTGATCAAATTTCTTAAAATTATTAGGGAGAACAATATTTTTGTATAGTGTCACCTAAATTTAACCCATAATAATTCGATTTCAGATTTGATAAGGTTGTCCCTCGAATCGATTTATGTTTATTGAAAACAATTTGATCAAATTTTTTAAAATGATTAGGGAGAACAATATTTTTGTATAGTGTCACCAGAATTTAACCCATAATAATTCAATTTCAGATTTGATAAGATCATCCCTCAAATCGATTTATGTTTCTTTATTGAATTTTTTTTCAGATTTGATCAAATTTTTTAAAATTATTAGGGAGAACAATGTTTTTGTATATTGTTACCGGAATTTAAGCTATAATAATTCGATTTCAGATTTGGTAAGGTTGCTCCTTAAATCGATTTCTAATAGAAAAATTTAATAGAGAGAACAATATTTGTGTTTTTGCTTATAGTTTTTGATGTTGAGATTTTGTGATTGATATTCACCACACTTTTCACGTCTCACCCTCACACTTCCACCTTCTCACCGAGTCTGAGAGGAGGGTGGTTACAAATGACACTACTTACTTATTTATGGGTTGTATGCTATTTAGTAATTTTTACATTGTACCCCCTACTAAACTCGCTATTATCGTCATGCTATGCAGACATCGTGTATAGTGCTTCTCGGTGCTTGTGTGGTGCAACCATATTATGACACCGAATCTTTTATGGTATGAAGATTCAAAATACGAGAAAAATTATTAGGCACTCTCGAAATCATTTCTTCTTTTAATAGACTACATAACATAATTTAGGAATTAAAAATGCCCTTTGTAGTGGGATGAAAAACAGAAGTTAGTGTGATAAAAGTGGGTTTTGATTGCAATGCTCACCATTGCATTGTTATTGTTTAGTTTTATATTCAAATCGTAGCTTATTTGGACTTATTTTTGGGACAATTTTAACACTCATAAAGTGTACTTCTGTAATTCAATTAACACCTCTAATGCCACCATAACAGATTGAGTGGGATCCCACACTTGTAAATAGGTTAATTTAGTATTTCAGCAATTTCAGCCTTTTTGAGCACCTGCTATTCTAATTGATCAGTGCATATGGGAAGGGGAGGCTTTTAAGAGATTTGATATCACCATCTTTCACAATATATGTATACATATACGAGGTTGTCAATAAAATGAAAATTAAATTAGTCTATATTAGATACAGACACATGATTGTTATGTTGAGCTAAAATTAGATAATGCTTGGAGAAAATGCTAGTGCTTGAAGGTCCATTCATTTGACTATAACTTCTTGTTCAGAGTATATATATAAATTAGTCTATATGAAAGGAAGACATTTTGTGTTTTTTTGGTTTTTTGGTGTGGGTCAGACAAAGACACCATTGATCGCACTCCAGACCAGTTCTAAGTTCATTCACTAATTCACTTGAATCTTTTTTTAAAAAATATTTTTTAATTGCAAAGCAAACAAGTGAAATAACTTTATATATCTTGCATTTCTAAAGCACGATTATGAGACTAAATTCTAATAAATTCAGAGTTTTTTCTTTTACTTTCCACAACAAGCTAGTAATCTACCACATTAGATCAAAAACATCAGCAACTATGATAGTACTGGACACAAAGTTTTCACAATATTCACTACTTTATCATCAACTTAATACAAGAAATAGAGAAAGATAGAGTTTAAACCCAAGTACAAACAGTTGAGCGATAAAGTTTGGTATGTGACCCAACCAATTATGTTGGGCCACTGCTGCCTATGACCAACAAACTTCATACATATATTTGATGTTTGCGCTCTACTGATAATATGAGGCGCTCCACTTTTTTTCTTTTTAAAATAAAGTTTACGAAAGAGTCCTTAGAACTACAAAATACTTGATTCTCATATTTTTAATACCATATTAAAGTCAGAACACTTGAATTCACTTTCAAGTATTTATCATGAATTGCCTTCATGAATGATGTGGCAAGTGATAATACCATTGACATTCCGTGTATGGGAAGAATTCCACCAATATTAACTCACCATTTAATTGCCACATCATTCAAGATAAAAATTCATGAAATATTTTCATGACGTGTAACATTGCTCTTGAAATTATACACCACATATGTATATACAAACTATATGTAAAATATATTATATAATAATTAAAAGTAAATTTTATCACATAATAATATAATTTGTAAAAGTTTCCTTCTTAAAGCAAATAATCTTTCCTTGACTTATTTATTGAACTATACAACAGAGTTTCTATTTAAATAAAACTAAGTTTTTCTCACCCTTAAAAAAAAAAACTTGATTTTTCTTTGATTTTTAATTCAATTAAATATTACTATGCATCGGAGAGATTGTTTTGCTTTTAATTGAATGTTATAAAGAGGTTTTATTCATTGATATAAAATTTAATTTCAATTCAAATATTTTTTTATCCTAATCGCATACCTTTTTATCCTAATCATCAATACTTTCTCAGGTCATTATTTTCAAAATCAATTCAAAAAATATATTCTGAAGAAAAAAAAAATTCACCATTACCTCAAAAATTAGAAGCATTTAATAATTCATAATTTTTGAGATTTTTTCATATTGCTTGTCTTAACAAGTTCAATAATTTTCTCTAACTCGGACACTATATGATTATTAAGATATTTCATTTATGTATAGAGAGATAAGATAAATGAATTTGCATTTTAGAATCCTAACCTTTATGGAAAAGGGCAATTATGATATTAAAAATATAATAACCAAACATTGTGAGGTGTTGTGAGAGTTTCATCTCTAAACTTCTGGAGAGTTGCATTTCTTGATACGTTGGTCCACTCTCATAACTTGATGATGTAATCTCCACCCTTGATAGAAGTCTCTCCCGCGCTGGAGAGGATCCTTATTCATTGGAAACCTAGAAACATATTTTTAAACAGGTGCTCTGTGATGAACATGCAGCTAAATTGAATTTGTCCAACCATTGACTGAAATACTAAGGACATGGTGACTTGCACACGCACACATCATTAACTATAAAAATCACGATTTTTTCTTTTTCTTAAAAGAGCTGAATGTACACAGTTCTACTATTTCAAACCAATAAAAAGAACAAACAAGTAAGAAAAGAAAAAGAAAAAGAAAAATGGAACGTGAAAGAATTGAGATTCACAGGTACTGATGTACTGAAGTATAATATGCAAGCTTTTTTAACCTTCGAAGTTCTAAACGGACCATTTAGAGCTGCTGAATTTGTGGTTGGAACAACACAACTTTAAACTGTGTGAGCATGTCATGCCTAGGAAAAAGTGATGGTGTTAATGTCAAGAATCTGGCTGTTGAAAGCTACATGTCTTACGGTGGCAAACAGATTTCACTACTGGTAGTGTAGTACAGCCCTAGCCCTTGACAGATGAGGGAGCTCAAGCCTGATTCAGCAGATCCCATTCAAGAATACTCATGTGGGAGATGGGAAGAGGTAAAGATACTTAAAATGCACATAAAACATCCAATATTATTTCTAGATAGAAAAATATGCAGTTATCCAAATAGGATTATTGTAGTTCAATGTTGCCTGAATGACCACACAACGTGGAGGACGCTTCTGTGATTCACACATCGCAAATACTGTTAATGCTTCCCACAGCTGCTAAGTACAAAAGTAAGCGGATGTCTCTGACTCAATCACATAGCATCCTTATAAATAGATGTAATGTTACATATAAAGACATACACAGGTCAAAAGAGCCACAACTTTAGTTAAAATCATGATTTAATATAGCAAACATTTGAACTGTTAAGAAAATACAATCCATTTATACTAACAAAGATTCCTATAAAAAGAACAAAGGATACGCACTAAACACTTTGATATATTAACTTGTATAAAGAATATTAATGCTGATGTAACAATAGATATTTATAGACAAGCATTTTACAGCTTTCCAAGATTTGAAAAAGTAGAAAATAGAAGAACAAGAAGCCTCAAAAGTTTCCAATATTTGCCAAGGGGAGTAGAGAAGACCGTTCATCTGATCAGGTTGTAGATCCTCTGAACGTTTGTAATGTTATGGACAACTAAAGTAAGACAGAATGAGATAAAAGGACAAGGAAATTAATTTAAAATCCCGGGACTTCTGAAACACAATGATTGTTATATTCCAGTATACTCATTTTCATTTTTGCCAAGTGCAAACTATGAGTTTCAAGACCACTACTATAATAGCCTTTCAAAATACAGGTTCCCATTATCCCATGTCCGCATCTTTTCCTTTCAAACAACCCAATGTCCACGTTTTAAGATCCAAAGTTCATAAAAGGAAAAAAAATTCTCAAGTGAATATTGCGATCTCCATATGTTTTAATATTAATTTTTTTTCGAGAAGAAAGGAAAATATGCAATGAGATATATATAATAGAAAAAAGATTGCAAATTATATTGGAAAAAAATATTTGTGTACAGGTATTTTTATTTTATTTTTCCCTGGCTGAATAAAGCATGCAATTAATTTGCAATCCCTCAGTAATCATGAAATTTGATAATCTAGATCACAATTATGCACAGAGACGTGTAGCTTAGCTGCTCTCACCACAGTTAAGAAAAAAGAAATAATAGAAAAAGAGTTGCTTGACTGCTCCATAAAAATTAGGATACACCTCCTAGGCAATCCTATTGGGTGTTGAGGAACCTACCCAGGAAGTTGAACAATGTCTATTCACATTAATCCAGTGCTCTCTTAGTATCTTTTTTGGTAAGTAAGAATGAATTGAATTAATGAAAAAAAATTTATACAAGAGGTGAGGAAGGACAACCCAGGACAGGGAACAAGCTAAGCAACAACCAGCCACCAAGAAAGCAGCAAGCATCAGGCTAAAGCAAGTTCTCCATGGAAAAGCAATAGCAGCTGAGGGAGGGAACCGGATGAGAACAAAACAAGGCCAAGGAGGAAGAATTGAGCAGAGCTTAGAAGGCGGAGAGGGAGAAAGAAGAAAGGAGCAGATAAAGCAGTGAGGATGACAACAGAAGCAGCAACAGCAGCAAATAAGGAGCTAAGGATGCACATATGTCCTAAAATACATGAGTAAATATAGGTGTTTGCACATATTGCCTACAATGCGTGTGTCTCTAACACCTTATAAGATCCTTCACAGGACTACAGTAAATGGCGCAGATTCATGAAGAAGTCCAGAAATAATTCACTGCCTCTTAAAATTTTGACATAATTCACCAAGAATAAATACTTCCATTATTCCCCCGCAACCAGAACTTCTTGGGTCTGCCACTGACTACAATTCCTAGTATTATATGGGCAACACATTTTATTTGATTATTTCATGTCATATGGCAGCAGCTGAACCCAAGGAGACACAGATAAAAGCAAAGCAGAAAAAGACACCATACCAATAATTGCTATTTTATTTCCATCTCAAATCTCTCTATCTAATAAACGCTCCCTTGCAATGTTAATAGACCCCATTTGTCAAAATTTGGACCCTATTTAAACTTAAAGGTTTGAACAAAAACTCCATTTTTCAAATTCCAGAAAAATGCTTTCCCTCTCTCAGCCTCCACAACATTATTTCTTTTTTATTTCTGCTAAAATTACTGCTCTTTAATTATTTCAATAAAAAACAGCAATAAGAATGCTTCATGAAGGAGATTGTAATTACATGTCCAGCTTTTTTAGCTAGGATAACATGTGGCCATGTGGCACTCGCTACAACTAATGTCTTTGCTTGCTTCTGATGATAGGTTTCTGGAATCCACCCATCCTTGAACCCTTAATATCATGGTAGAGGTAATTCTATCACTCTAGCGCCAAGCTAGAAGAGGACAGGCATTGTCTATGCTTGCTTTGTTTATTGAAATGTCTACAGAATATATATTCTGATCTGTAATATGCATCAATATAAAATGCTAGAGACATTCATTTCAAGACATGTTATATGCTAAAAATACTATATGGTGATATATTAAGTACTTCTACAGCCTATGATTGTTTGAGCTTTCAACCAAGCATTTACCACCACAACAACAAAAACATACTAATAATAAAAAATATGGTAAGACTAAAAAATGTAACAGAATCCAATTATGCTGAAAATAGGTGATGCTGTTATTAGTGGTGAGCTGCTGAGGCACATTGCTCACAAAACTTACCGACACTTTTATTCTAATTTTGAGAACTAAAAGGAGAAAAAGAAAGAATGAAGTTAAAAATGGCTACTTTGAATCACTAGCATTCTGCCTCATTATAAGGTTTAAGGACAATGACCTGCATCGTAAACACACAAGGATAAATCTATAAAATGTGAAATGCTGCAAAAAGGAAATTTAAAAAAACTTCTGTAATGGGGTTGGGAGAAGAATTATTGAAATTGCTCAGAACACTATTTTAATACAGGTGCAATGCACAATGCAACAGGCCTCATGTTTCTCACTTTCCAGAGTCGTGATTTTACATTTGCATGGGGTATTTCTTCCTCCCCCCCTCCTTTTGTTGGTGTTTTTGGTAATTGCTTTTCCATTTGGAAAAGAGAAAATACTTCATAATTTTAAACAGCATAGTGCATAAATAAGACAAGTTTGAACAACTGCAGAAGAGTTTGCACTATTTCTAGGAATATACATGTTTTTTTATGTGGAATCAAAAGGATCAAAGCTTCTGTGGGTAAAAGAAATCCAAATGATCACTTTTTCTGCTTGCTTATGTACTGAAAATTTTTCGTAGTCCAAGATCTATAAATAGTATAGCCAAATCATCAATAAGAACACCTTACCTCACATCCATATATTTATGTACATATCTATAAATAAGTCAACGAGTTTAGCATGTTTCATGTGAAGAAGAATATGACCTCAGAGCATTGGTTAAGAATTTATGCATAAGAAACTTAAGTAATAATTCTCCCTAACCCTAATCCTACCTCAATGCTATCATCTAGGTCAAAAGAATCTGTTAATTAATGTAAATTTCAATTAGATTACTTTAATAACCCAACAAGCAGTTTCTTTTTTGGCATATCTACTGCAATCTTATCGCAGAAAAGAAATAATCTCAATTCTGTACTCCAAACCGTTAAACATGAGCACAGGTAACCCAAACCCTAACCCTAAACCAAATAAACATATATATATAGCTTTGGAATCAAAGAGACTGATTGGATTGACGAATTTTAACATTGAAAAACCATGTACAAAATCCTCCAAAAGCAACTACAATAAACACGTAAACTCATAAAGATTCGAAAAATTTCGTACCTGAAGCAAAGCAATGTCGCAGAAACCCCATATTTGCTCATTAGCATATCTATAATTAGCCGTATCGAAAATTAAACTAGGGAAAAAAAATTAACATGTGTGAGTGCAGTATACGGGTATGATCTCAGAGAATGAAAAAAACAGAGTTTATTTGTGTATATATGTATATGTAATTATATGTATAGGTATGATCCCTAGATAGGCAGAATCTTTTTAGAGGCGGTTACGTAAGACGAACTAGATTGAATCGCCGGTTCAAGACAAGAGCGAAATCGCCGGTCACCGGCCGGTCTATTGTCACAACTGCCTCCAGTTCTCTAGCGAGGCAACCGAAACTTCCGGTTCACCTCTCCCCAAAACCGGTCCACTTGGGACCTTGGCCATATATCGACCGGATCATCCGGTAAAACCCGAACTAGTTTAGCCAAAGCACAACTTCTGACCGCTGCCCTAACCGGTCCATCCGGTTATCCATCGATTCTTTTCCACTCTATATAAACCACCCAACCCCTTAACCCCCTCTCTCTCTCCTTTTTCTTCTTTCTCTGTCTCTCTCTCTCAAGCATTCAAAGGAGAGAACATCAAAATCAAAGACAAGTAAGTTGAATGCCCTCCCTCTCTCTTTGAATTGTTTATGTCCTTAGTTGTTGTTATATTATATAGTGTAAGCAATACATTTAGTTTATTATAGATACTATCTTAGCATTTGAAGGATATTTCTTGAGTTGTTTCTTTTTATTCAAATATTCAAGTGGTGTTTTTTCTAGTAATCTTTTACCTACACAGCCAAAACCCCTTTGGGTAATTAAGATAGATAATGGCTTCTAATTTTGAACCTATACCAGTAACTTCACAAAAACATGACCCGGCATGGAAGCATTGTCAGATTTTTAAGAATGGGGACCGGGTTCAGCTGAAGTGCATATATTGTGGAAAAATATTTAAGGGTGGTGGGATTCATAGGATTAAGGAACATCTCGCGGGTCAAAAGGGTAATGCATCTACTTGTCTTAGAGTTCAACACGATGTTCGCCTTCAAATGCTAGAAAGCTTAAATGGGGTTGTAGCTAAAAAGAGGAAGAAACAGAAGATTGCGGAAGAGATATCAAATTTTAATCCGTCTGGTAATGAGATGGACACTTTTACTAGTCAGTGTGGTTTGAATTCTGAAGTCCAATTGCTTGCTGTTCCTGATACAGTTGAACCAATTTCAACTTTGTTAGAGAACAGAGAAGATGGCAGCAAAAGTATTGGTAGAAAGAAGAAAGGGAGAGTCAGAAAAGCCTCTCAATCCACAACTTCTAACACCATTACTGCAAATAATATTGTCCCAACAGGTTCAAAAAGGGCACATAATCAAGTCCATATGGCAATAGGGCGGTTTCTATATGATGTTGGGGTACCTTTGGATGCAGTGAACTCAGTTTATTTCCAACCAATGGTTGATGCAATTGCTTCACAAGGAGCTGGAGTTGTAGCCCCTTCTTATCATGATCTCCGGAGTTGGATTTTGAAGAATTTAGTTCAAGAAGTAAGGAACGATATTGATCAATGTACGGGTACTTGGGGAAAGAGTGGTTGTTCTGTCTTGGTTGATGAATGGATTTCAGAGAAGGGTAAAACATTGATAAACTTTTCTGTGTACTGTCCTGAAGGAACAATGTTTTTAAGGTCTGTGGATATATCTGACACTGTAAATTCCACTGATGCTCTTTATGAATTGCTTAAGGAAGTGGTGGAAGAAGTTGGGATGAGAAATGTGTTGCAAGTGGTTACTAATAGTGAAGAGAGATATATTGTTGCCGGGAAAAAGTTGACTGATACTTTCCCTACTGTTTTTTGGACTCCTTGTGCTGGTCGTTGTGTAGATTTGATGCTCTCAGATTTCAGAGAGCTTGAGTGGATAAATACAATACTTGAACAAGCTAAATCTATATCAAGATTTATCTACAATCATAGTTTTGTTTTGAATCTGATGAGAAGGTATACTTTCGGCATTGATTTAGTTGATTTGGGAGTTACTCGCTTTGCGACAGACTTTATGACACTGAAAAGAATGGTAAATATTAAACACAATTTACAGTCCATGGTCACTTCAGAGGAGTGGATGGAGTGCCCGTACTCGAAGAAACCAGGGGGATTGGCAATGTTAGATTATATTGGTAATCAGCAATTTTGGTCCTCATGCATCTTAATTGTCCGTTTGATAGATCCACTCTTGCGACTTTTGAGAATGGTTGGTAGTGAGAAGAGGCCTGCAATGGGATATGTTTATGCAGGCATATATCGAGCAAAAGAAACAATTAAGAAAGAACTTGTCAATAAGAAGGATTATTTGGTTTATTGGAATATTATAGATCACAGGTGGGAACAACTTCAGCGTCATCCTCTTCATGCTGCAGGTTTCTACCTCAACCCCAAGTTTTTCTACAGCGTGGAAGGAGACATACATCTCCACATCCGGTCATTGGTATATGATTGTATAGAAAAATTGGTTCCTGACCCAAAAATCCAAGATAAAATTGTGAAAGAGACAACCTCGTACCACGATGTTGCTGGAGATTTTGGGCGGAAGATGGCAATTAGAGCTAGAGACACTTTACTTCCTGGTGAGGCTCATAATATCCAATTTGTTTGCTTTACTAGTTAGTCAAGAGTTTGCAATTTTGAAGAATACTGGCTTTGCAGGGGAAGGCTTAAGATGCTGACTCCATGCTTTGTCCATATATATGGAAAAAATCCTGAAGTTGGGAAAAATGGTGCATAAGTGGCCATATAGTAGATGCTATTTATTAATCTTTGTAGTGACAAACATAAAGTGTTGTAGTTATAAATCATATAGTGCACTGTTTAAACTTTAGGAAACTATGAATTGTGGCGCGGGGCGGGTTTGTTCCAAGAAGCCTACCTTGCGTCACTCATTGCAATGGATCACAAATCACACTCATTTTGCATGTATGCAAAGTGGAAAGAGTGACATTTTGTTAACATATACTACTTTGGTATATTTCTTGCTTTATTTAGTTCTCAATCAGCTGATTATTTTAAAATTTGGTTGTGTTAGCTGAGTGGTGGTCAACATATGGAGGGGGTTGCCCAAATTTGGCTCGCTTGGCGATCCGTATTCTCAGTCAAACTTGCAGTTTGATTGGAAGTAAGCCAAACAATATTCTTATTGAACAAATGCATGTGACGAAAAACTACCTAGAGCATCAGAGGCTCAATGACCTTCTTTCCGTTCAGCACAACTTGCGATTGAGGCAAATGTAAGTAGAAGCAAATGAACCTCATAATCAGAGAAGATTTTTTGCAGATGAAAGGAAAAACAAAAAATGTTGTTATTTAACTGATTCTTTACAGGGTTCGGAAGTACAAAGAACAGGATGCCATGGACCCCATTTCATATGACAACATTGCTATTGTTGAGGACTGGGTTATGGAGAGGGAATTGTGCTCGGAGAAGTTTGGGAGCCCAGATTGGATGACAGTTGATCCGCCCTTAGGCAACCCAATGATTTTAGAACCATTAACCGATGATGCTGAAGATTTAGGTGCAGGTAATTGCGATTCTTCGCTATGGAAAACTTTATCAAAGATGCTTTGATTCCGAGCTTTTATTAACTCCATTTGTCAATGGCAGGGTTTGACGATTATGAAATTTTTGATGGGGTGAAAGACAGTGAAGAGGACAACGGTGAAGCTAATGTAGTGAGCTAGTAGAAGGCAGCCAAGAAATGACTTTTTTCCCCCAAATACTTCGATGAATAGTTGTCTCCCCCATTGTAATCAAGCAGAGAAATGTAGTGTAAGATACTTGTGTATGTTTCGAGTTGATCAAAACCATAGGAAATGCTGAATCAGTTTTGCACCTTTTAGTTGTTGAAAGACTGGACGTTGTGATTGTGGAGCTTTAGTTGACAAAATGCTTTTTTTTTAGCTATGGAGTAGTTGTAGTAAATTCCTTCTTTTCTTCTTAGCATTCAAGCCGAGCAAATTTGACTGTAAATCTGGGCAGATCTAAGAGAGCAAAATGGGGACAGATAAAAAAGGGACATTTTTAATGCACCTTTTACTGTCTGACCAAATTCTAGGATTTTAGGATCATAGTTTGCGAACTGTATGCATTTATTGGTGCAGGAACCGCGAAAGAGATTAATTAGAGTGATGCATTTGCAGCTAGTACTTATTAATATCAGAATCAGATCGTCGGGCAAGATCTTGATATAAAATTTGAAAATAATTATTTGGATTACGAAGATAACTCAAGTTTCTGAATTCTTATCTCTATTTGCAGTCTGTGTTGTGTTTCAATCCATTATATCAGATCTTACTCTGCTTCCTAATGTGTTTCTGAATTACATAGAAGCTGGTTCAAGTAGGCCATGCCTTCACGATTTGACAATCCAGTGTTCCCAAACAACATGCTAATAAAACAAGGACCAGTCAAATGACAAAGATTAACGGTAACTATTAATTTAAATAAGTCCTGTTACATTTTTCTTTATTTAATGTGTCAAATTTTGTTATTGAATGTTGTAATTTTACTGAGTTACCATATGTTGTCAAACTATTTCTGTCTTCTCAAGTCACTCTCTCGTGCACTGACCTTTTTTGCATTTTGTTCAGATGCATCAATGGCTATGTAAAGGCATCCCTGCAGGATTCTTTGGTACTCATCTGAAATTCGGCCATTTCAAGTTTGGCTTTTAACTTGCTTTTCAACTCTTAAAAGTTTTCTATGTGCGTTTAAATCCTATTTGTAGAGGGGAAAGTAATTTTGGTATACATTGGCGCTCCTCATTATCGCTAATATTCATGTTTGCATCATGATTCAGAACCTGTAGCTTTTAATCTTCCCTCCCATGAATTTAAATATGCTTAATCTAGTATCATCTTGTCCTTGACACAGTGCTAGATACATATGACTCGTTTCATGTTCAAAAGCTTGGACCTTAAATTTCAGATTGATGAATTGCTGGTTCCCAATTTCAGAGATACATATGTATATGTTATACTGTATCATATGAACAGCAAACCCTGGAAGATGAAAATTACCTGCTTGATTGAGCAATACACTAACTAAAGTTGGTATTAAGAACAACCCTTGTAAGAATGAAATCAGTGTACATTATAGCACAAAATTAAGGACACTAATCCATGATAACAGAGAGTAACAATCTAATTGATTTTCTGACATCCTTAGGAAACACTTTCCCTTCATATTAACCCTAGAGAAGGCCTAGAATGTATAAAGGCAGCTTCCATCATCACTCCTAGCTGTTCAATCGTAGTTCGTTGCATTTGGATCGGTGCAACCTTCAGGGACTGGAACATTCACTTGCTGGGCTGCTTTGCCTGCACACAAACAACAACAACACAACTTAGGAAAAATCTTTGTTCAATCCTAATTCACTTGTAAGTTGGCTAAGAAGCCAAATGCAAACCTTCCATTAAGGCCTCTAGAAAGTTCCTCTCTTGATAGCATCCTCATTAGCTTCTCCAAGTGCAGCTTCGCTCAAGTACTTGTCAGCCAACTGGACTCTCTTTACATTCTCCTGCTCCTGGACAAGCATGTTTCCATACTCGAGGAGCTTCTCGAGGGTCATCTTGGGCTGATCAAAAGTTGGGGGTCCTTCCTTTGAGTTCACAAGCTTCTTCCCAATGCTATCAACTCCAACGCCTGAAATCCAGTTCCTCACCTCATCATCATAAACCCTTGCCCTCAAGGCACCAAAGAAATCTGCAAAGAGCACGAGATTATATTAATGATCCCTATCAATATGATAAACTCAAGGATTGAGGTCTTTTCAACAACTCAAGAGGACTTTGTCACAATGATCCCCAGTATATATGAGGTTCATATCCTTGTAGAAGCCTAGGAAAAGTTCTTGGGGGGAAAACTTACCAATGGACTGGCCAGGGAAAGTGTCGACAACCTTGACAATATCTTCTGTGGGAACATTGTCAGTTCGGAAAATACCAGTGCAGACACCAATACGATCTTCGCGGGTGGGTGCCCAGTAGAACTTCTCCATACGACCATCACGGATGAGAGGAGCGTATAATGTTGAGAAGTCATTACCGGTGACAATGATAGGGACACGGGGATTCTCCTCCTTGTTGTACATTCCGGGAAGCTGGACATTTGTTGGGTTATCGGCTATGTTCATGAGGGTGGCATTAACCATTTGGTTGTTGACTGTGTATTGGGTAGTCCCACCCATCCGACCAGCTCCGGCATCAAGATCATTGATGAAGAGGCAGCACATCTTTCCCTTACTGATTATATCGGCTGCTTCACGGTACCTTTGCCTGATCAGCTTTGCTGGCTCTCCGGCATTGCCACTTTCCAACTCTCCAGCACTCATCATGATGGGGCTGAAATATCATCATCAAAAAATCAAAGTTCGTTCTTTAAATTTATACTATAGAACAAATTATCCCAAGTTTTTAGTTTCTCTGTAAGGAACACTTGTATTTTGAAACAGAACAAGATTTATGAATCATGAACTCACTTGATTCCCATCTTGGCAAAGACAAGCTCACACTGGAAAGATTTCCCCTGACCTTTGCCTCCCCAAATACCCAAGATGAGAGGAACCTGTAACAAAATCACATAGTAACAATCCAGGTTAATTGTGATCCAACAAGCCATTACTTGAAGAACGAGTTTGAAGCATAAATTACCTTGATGTTAGGCAAGCTCATGAAATTCTTTGTAATGTGAACAACAAGCTTGTCCATGAAGGCTGGAGCAATGTAGAAACCATCCATATTGTTGTCCAAGTTGTACCTAAAGCATCATTACCACCTTCCGATAAAAACAATTTCTTGGAAATCCATATACAAAAATTATAAGCAAGTATTGTGTGTTTTTTCATCCTTACTGGCGAAGTCCAGTGCTAATGTAATCGTAAGAGCTCAAAACAGCATTGTGGGTTCCGTCGCCCATGGGAGCTTGGAAGAGGGAGTCCACCATACCCTTTCCTCTTGTGATGTCTTGTTGGTCATCAGAGGTGTCAAAGGCAAGACCTTTCCATTTGTCCTTTTTGGTCTGCTTCTGCTCATCAACCTCGGCCACAACCTTGAAGCTTCCTGAGGAGACCTTTGGGTTGGTGAATCTAGAGCTCACCTTCTTCAAGCTGCTACCTAAGAATGCTGAGGTTGGGACTGTGGATCCAGCACTTGAGCCATTCAAGCTCAGCTGCACCAAACAAAACCACCATCTTAACACCAAATAAACTGTATACAGTGGCAACGAAGTCAGAGAGTATTACAAGCAGTAGCAGCAGCTAGCAGCAGCAACAACAACTTACTCTGAGATATATCTAAAGCGATTTATTTTATTTTTTGTTAGGCATGTTAGATTTTTATTGAAAAAGGAGAATACAATTTTTTTTTTTTTTTTTTGCATATTTGCTACACATTTCAGTTTTAATGATCAGGGTATCTCTAATCATCATCATCATTATTGCCTTAATCACATTTAAATAGGGTCGGCTAATTATCAGGATATCTTTAAGGGATCTAAACTCGATGGCATATAAGTCGAGACCGTTTTGATTCTAAGACCATATTAATCACCATCTATTGTAAAAAATTAAGTTGTTGAGGAGGTCCTAATTTTAACATTTATGACCTCTAACAAATTAATTAATTGGTTTAAAAGCCAAATAAAGATTTGCCTTTCTTGTTATCTACCTAACAAAATCCTCTTTTATCTAGATGAGAAACTATGTGGTGCCAGCAGGGCTTTCACCGAGCCTCCTAGTACTAAGAGAGGCAAGACCCTGTATTCAAATCAACCCTTGAAATAGAATCCCAATAACATTATTCACCATGAAAGCACAAAGACCAATGTTATATAGAATATTATCAAGACAATTCATAGATATCTATCTTGTTTTTACTAATTAGATTAGACCCAAAAATGAAAAGACACATAAAACTAGCTATATTAAGACTATCCAACACACTACCCTACTATAGTGAATAGTTGAATGACTCATTAAACTAAGCAACACTATGAGAAATATAATCAAGGGCTTAGAAGGGGAAAAAGAGAGAGAGAGAGAGAGAGAGAGAGAAGAGTTAGGCCTAAAAATGGCGGGAAGAGATACCGGTGCGCGGTTGACAGCTCCAATTGTTGAGACGGCCGCAGCCATTGGATTTTGTGACCAGACGGCTATGATCTAGAGAGAGAGAGTGTGTGTTTGGTTGGTGGAAGAAAGTGGAGGGTGAATGGAGTTGTTGGTGTGAGGAGAGAAGATGGAGTGTGGTGAGAGGGGACTTATAGTAGGAGTGTAGAGAAACAAATTTCGATGACCTTTGAATTGTGAGGATCAGGTTTTGAATTTCTTAACGGCCACACAGTGAAGATTGGCCGTTATCCACGTGTCAACCACAGATTGATCCTAATGGAGCCTTCTTTGGTCACTCTACTCAACTCTCCTCCACTTAAAATTGGGGTAATTTTATTACCACACAAGTTATTGAATTGTAAAATTCAATTCAGAAGTTTCTGGAGAGAGACAGAGAGAGAAAGAACAAGAAAAACAAAATAATGGGAGATGCTAGAACTTCTCATGAATTCTATTCATCACTCTCAGTGGGGACAGAGGGAAAGCAACAACATTATTACAATGACCTCCCAACGTTTATCATCTCCATCTGTTATAGTTGTTGCTCATTGATTACTCAGTCTGTCCAATATATCCACTTTGAAAACTATCACTTACAATGTGTGAGTGACGGTTCTTAAAGTGAATTAGTATTATAGGATGGAGAGAATATAATTTTTGGAGTATCAACAATGAGATTCAAGTTTAAATTCATTGATATCCCACTTCGACTTTTTAAAAATTTAAGCTCTAAGAGAGTTTCGTTATTGAAAATTGTCATTATTGATCATAGTCCAAAATCTCTTTTAAATCATTCTTGCAATTAATGAACAGGGAAATTAGGGGTCCGTAAGTATATCCAGTTCATGGGTAATGGACCACTTATGAAGTGTTGATAGTCATATACTATATTTTTGTTTCTGTTTGTTTGTGGGAGGATTAAATCCCTCTAGTTTAAGACTAGCGATTCAAAACTCGACATTAGAGGCCAACATGTTTTTTTTTATTTTCTTGACTGATGATAGGTTGTGATTTTGAATTGAGCAAACATGTTTTTCTATTTTCTTCACTGATAATAGGTTGTCTAACTTCAAACTAATATGAAGGGAGAGTTTTGTAAGTGGACTGATAGATTCCACCACATGATGTTATGTGACAGACCTTACCACTTCACTCGAATTTGATCCGTCTGCCAGAAAATCATTATTCTTTTTTACCCTCCCTTGAAATTTTGCTAAGACCCATTACTAAAATGACCATAATAAACAATTAAAATCTCCATTTCGACCAACACATTGGCCTTTGCTTCTCTCTCACCACCACCATCTTCACTGTAAATGCATACACCAAACCCAGCACGATAGCACCAAATCAAACAAACAAAGATACATTCACACCCACACATCTATGTCTAACGAATCTGTACAAATCAGTGGGCATCTCCACTATGAATGTAATATACATACATACATATATACATACATACATATATATATATATATATATATATATATGCATATCACTAACCCGTTAGCACCTAACTTACACACACATATATCTAACAAATTTGTACAAATCAGTGGGTTTAAATCAAGTTTAGGTGGGTTTCATAACTCAAATCAAACATACACAAATTGGGTTTGATTCAAGTATCAGTGGGCTTCACAACTCAAATCAATGGGTTTGATTCAACACTAATTTCACAAACAAAAAGACATGACGGTGAGGGTCGAGACTGTTATCGCTATCAATTTTGAGTTCGAGCTCTCTACTCCAATGGAGGCCAAAAAGTCCCGTGTTCTTTCACCGGCGGAGCATGGTGGTGGCGCGAGGGCGTATGTGAAATTGGAGGAGAATGTCTCCGCGAAGCATGGTGGTGGATCACGCGTGCTGGGTGTGTGTATGTCTGTTGGTGTGTGTTCTGGCGGAAGGAGCTGGACAAGAGAGAGTGTAGAGAGAGAAAGTGATGGGTGAAGATATGGAGGGGTGGAGAGAGAGTGCACGGCTGTGGAGGTGATGCAGAGGGGGCCGTGATGGAGAGAGAAAAAAAAAATGTCATTTAGTGTTTTTTATTTAATATTATATTATATTAAAATTAGAGGTATTTTAGTAATTATAAGTCGCCGGCATTCAAGTAAAAATGCACGAAATGTTACTTCAGCGAGTGGAACATTAGTAAAATGGGGGGGTGAGAGTAAATTTGTAAAAAAATAATTAGAGCAAACTTTAGAAAAAAATCAGAGTAATTTATCCTAAGTTTTTAAAAACTTACATCTGAGCTTGGGCAGTAAAATCTGGGGAATGAAACATGCCGGAATAGCATTCTCTTCCCTCCACTCTCCCATAACACTATTTCATGCTCAGACATGACAGATGATTCAATCAAAGCAAAAAAATTTACACTTTCCAAAAGACAAAAATGGCAATTCATCCCGCTTTCTTGCTTGCCTTGATTTCTAGAGCTTCGAAGCACAGCAAAGCCATGCTTTAATCACTTACACTTGTGTCCCGGTAGCCACTGCAAGCCTCTCTCTTCCTCGTAGGAGAATTGGATGAAGGTGTGTGAGGCTTTTCCTTTGTATTGGGAGGAAAAGAAGTGATCCATAGCCATGACCTAATTTTTGTTTTGAATTAGAACACATCTAGATAAGTCATTGTTACGAGTCATAATCTACCAAACTTGCATTTAGAACACTAGCCCATAAGTTTCTACTGTCACTTGATTTCTACAGGCTCGTCATAGTTTCACCATTCAATTTCTTGCATACAACCACAAGCAGCAATGACTTCTGTAAAGATGATGAGCAAAGACTAACAGTTTCCTGTTTCATTGAATGTTCATGCTACTTTGGGGAAACAAAATGCTGCCTCATTAGGCTTCACAGATACTTTCCCCCACCTCCACTTTATCTATGGCTGAATTTTCCATGAAACAGGAAATTTTTAGGCCTTTACTCATCTTTACACCGGATCATTGCTACTTGTAGTTATGTGCAAGAAATTGAATGGTGATATCATGAAGAGCCTGTAACTTATCGAGAAAAAAAAAAGATATTATGAAGAACCTGTAGAAATCAAGTTACAGTAGAAACTTATAGCTAGTGTTCTAAATGCAATTTTCCTAGATTAGAATTGGAAATTTGGACTGGTGCATGACTTGTAACAACATATTCATATATGCAAATAATTTCCTGTATCAGCTTATTCACATGAACGTACAAGATTATCTCAATCAACAAACATTTTCACTTTTATACAGTAAATACAACACCAAATTTTTAATAATGACTAGCAAGTGCAGAAAGATCAACCAAGTTCTAAAAACAATACTCCAGGGAAGTAATTTCACTGTACAAGAAATTCTCAGTTATCTGTAGTTACTTATCATTCTATATATAAATTATCATTTATCAATCAAGTGTCAAAAAAACTGTACTAACACTTCAGCGAGGTAAAGAACTACATTAACAATTCATATATATGCTTCCTCGAGCAGAATTTTACTCAATTGTGGATAGGATCAGACAGTAACATTGATATCCTCATAACAAACACCCTAATGCAAACTATCAAAGAACAAGGCCTTTAATAGCTATTTCTGTATTGCAAATATTTGAAGTTAAAATGACTATATAAAGGATTTAGCTATAAAAGGGAAGAAGAACAGAATGAAGGTGAAGGGACAGCATAGAAGATTAAAAGAGAGAACCAAAAGAAAAGTCCATCTGGGTTTCCCGTATTCTCTGCAAATAAATTGAGAAACAAATCCATGGCCTGACCTCCAAAACCTTTATAAGCTATAGATGTCTCCAAAAAGAAGAACCGCACAACTGAATCAACATCTTGACCATCAAAAACTTTAGAGCCTCCTCAGTAACAAATCAAACCATGCCTGTATATTCAGTACAGAAAAATTACACAATCAGTATGCAATTAAGCAAAACTCTAACACACGAATTTGTGGCAGTTAAAACTTACATTGTTCAAGAGCACCACTCTCTGGCATTTTGAAACATTTGCAACCATGGGCTAGGGCCTTTTCTATCAACATTCCAATGCTTCGGATACCAGGGGAACTGCCACATCAAGAAGCAGCGTTCTGGATGAGGCATCATGGCAAGATGCCTCCCATCCGGAGAACAAATTGCTGCCACACCCAAGGGAGAACCATTCAGATTGAAAGGGTAAACTTCTGTTGGTTTCCCATCATCATCACAATATCTTACTGGTGCCAAATTCGACTCAAGCATACGATCCAAAATACCATCATCAGGGAAATATGCTCTCCCCTCACCATGGGCAGCCCACACACCCAAGGTACTACCTGCCATTCCTTTGAGCATTATAGCCGGGGAGTCCTTTATTTTCACACTCGTGAAGCGGCATTCAAAACGTCCTGACTCATTGTGGACAAACCTTGGCTGTGATGGATCCCCACCAACACCATGGACACCTCCAACTTGGGGGCCTGGAACCCACCCCAATAAAGCCATAAGCTGGCATCCATTGCAAACCCCAAGACTAAAGGTGTCAGGCCGCTTGTAAAATTCTTGAAATTGATTTAGAAGAGGCTGATTGAATCGTATAGAAGCTGACCACCCTTTTGCAGAATCAAGCACATCGGCATAGCTAAAACCTCCCACAAACACAATCCCACGGAATTCATGCAGAGAGGTGACCCCATTAAGAAGGTCTGACATTGTAACATCCCATGGTTCAAAACCAGCAGCATAGAAAGCAGCAGACATTTCTCTGTCCCCATTGCTTCCTTCCTCTCGGATAACGGCGACTTTTGGTTTTGAAGTAGTGGCCATGTACTTCTCATCTGTAAAGTTTGGAGTGAAAGACAATGCCCATGTAGGTTCATGCCTATTCTTCAACCCTTCCTTTTCTAAATCCACACAAGAAGCCAATCTTTGAAACTTTTCCAGCTGAAAACTGGTTTCTTCCCACATGTCCCTAAGGTGAGAAGTTTTCACACTCAAATGAGTTACTCCATCAACTTTTAATTCTATTTTGGGTGTAGCAGTTACTTTTCCAATGATCTCAGCAGATACACCGATGCTGTGAAGCTTTCCCATCACCATATCCAGGTTATTCTTGCTAACCTCAAGAATAAGACCAAGCTCTTCTGCAAAAAGTGTTTGGAAGATGTTATTCCCTAATGAAGTTAAGTCCAAGCAGACGCCACAATTCCCGGCAAAAGCCATTTCAAGGGCACAAATAATCAGTCCACCATCACTAATATCATGACCAGCGGAGACCAGCCCATCTGAAAGAAGATTTTGAACCCCCTCAAACACTCTTTTAAGGTAAGGAACATCGTCAAGATCAGGGCATTCATCCCCAATTTGGTCAAAAACCTGAGCAAGAGCTGATCCACCCAGACGCCGCTTTCCTTTTGCCAAATCAATGTGAAGCAATATACCTTCATCTCCAAGCTTCAAATCTGGGGTCACTGTTTTTGTTATATCAGGACAAGTGACATACACACTGATAACAAGATTTCCTGGAGCCTTGACAACCTCCCCTGATGCATGGGCCGCCATTGAAAGACTGTCTTTTCCCCCATCAATGGCAATACCAAGCTTGATCATAGCTTCAGATAGAGCCGTAGCAGCATCATACATGGCTGCTCCCTCCCCATCAAGTTTGGCAGCATACATCCAATTACCACTTGCTTTAACATCAGAAAGAGAAGTAACTTTCGCCCAAACAAGGTTTGTGAGTGCTTCTCCAACAGCGAGTCGTGCCATTGCTTTTGGATTCAAAAGACCTTTGATTGGCTGCTCCCCAATTGCACATGCACCTCCGGTGAAGTCGGTATAGGTTTGGGCAATAACTGCAACATCAGAAAGAGTAATTTGCAAGGGACCCACAGTTTGTTGCTGCGCCACAAGACCTGTTACACACCTGCAAACAACAAACTATCACCACTGTGTGAGAAGAGACAACATTGGAGCAAAAGATAAAAATTTCAAGCGAAATGTCAAGTGAAAGAAAAGGAGCAACACCTATCAACTTTAGTCGTCAAAAAGCGTTTTGAACCGACAGAAGGAAGCCCCAAGACCCTCTTCAGAGAATCCATCAATCTGATCCCAGGAGCAATATCCAATGGCTCAGGAACAGGAGCCATGTGATGAAATTCAAAAGTTTTTTGAGGCATGTCCCCGAGGACTTTCTCAAGCTCAAGATCTACAGCAGGTGGTGGGGGAGGGAGTCCATTCGAACGACACCTTTCAATAGCTATGCTGTCAACTAAAGTAACATGTCCCTTGCCATTAATTGTTCCAAGAACAGCCATAGAGACCCTTTCTCTTTCACAAATTGATTGTAAGAGGCTGCGGCTTTCAGGCTTCACCAATAATGCATCTTGTTCCTGATATTCTGCACCCCATATCTCCAAGACAGACATAGTGTGGTCGCCAACTACAACTGCCCTGATATCAATCTCAGCACCCTTGGGGTATATTATTTCCTTTACAACATTACAGTTACCACCAGCACCCTGATCATGAATGCTGATAATTGGATTGCTCTCTCCCATTTCAATGCAGGCACGAACCACACGATACAATTTCTGCGCCATCTCTGCATCTCCACGCTGAACGGCATTAAAATCAAGATCAGCATCATTCTGGCCACTAACCATGCTGGATGCAGCACCACCTCCCATACCTATACGATATGCTGGGCCTCCAATCTTTACCACTAACATTCCAATGTCAGGCTCTCCTTTTGATATGTGGGTGTGTTCAATCTGCCCAATACCACCACTGAACATGATTGGCTTCAACCATTCCCGCCTTTCTCCACTAGGGAGTCTCATTCCAAAAGTTCTTGTGTAGCCCTGAATCAAGGGTTCCCCAAATTTGTTCCCGTAGTCTGATGCACCATTGCTAGCATCGATGAGGATTTGTAGAGGAGAAGCCAAGTTTGATGGATACGTGAATGACGAATCTTCCCATGGAGCAAAAGACCCTTCTATGTTAAGATTCCCAACACAGTAACCAGCTGTAGCTGCAACAACAAAAGACCCCCTTCCGGTCGCATGGGTATCCCTGATACGACCACCTGCACCTGTCTCAGCACCAGGATAAGGTGCAACTGCACATGGGAAATTGTGGGTCTCAGCCGTAAACAAGATGTCAAGATCATGAACACTGGTGTCTAACAGACAAGTTGAACCAGGCTGAATTGGCCGCAACGGTTTCACGCGAAAACCCTTGATTGCACTTGAGTTGTCCTTGAAGCCAATGACAGAATTGTTGGGGTTTGCCTGCAAGGTGCTCTTCACTATCTGCATTAGAGTCCTATTCATGGGCTGACCATCTATAACAATCTTCCCAGTAAAAAACCAGTGACGACTGTGCTCACTGTTAGACTGTGCAATATCAAACAGTTCAACCGTTGTTGGGTTCCGCTTTATGTCATCCTTGAAAAGCCCAGTGTAATACTGTATGTCTTGTTCATCAAAGGCCAAACCCATTTCCTCATTAATTTCCTCCAATGCCTTCCGGCCCTTCTCCATGACTGGTACATACCGAACTTCCTCTGGAACTACACTTACTTCAAAGGATGTGAGCTTCTGGTCATAAACACACTCGGTCATCCGATCATGAACCATGGCAGCAAACTCATTAATTTGCTCATCTGGCAACGAACCACTCCCGGCCTTAATATACAACAAGTACCTCCTAGAACGTTCCAATCGAGTCACCTCGGTCAATCCACATGCTCTGCAGATTGATACAGCATTAGCAGACCATGCTGTTGTAAAAGACAACCGAGGACCAACTTCAATTACCAGTCTATCCAAACCAGCATTCTTCTCCTTGTCAAGGAAACTCTCAGTTCCCAAATTATCAGGCTGAAATGTTTCTCCCAGAAGCCACTTAAGCACTGAAAGTTTTTCTTCCGAAAGCCTTGAATCGAGCCCAATATTGAAACACTGTTCAGTTTCTAGACCAACTATCTGACTTGAAATTTTAGACTGAATCGATTTCAACAATTCAGCAGCTGCACTATCTTGAACTAACGGAATCCGGTAAAAATGTATAACCTTCCGAGAAGAAGCTTGAGACTTACTCGATTCATCGATTGAACTGGTTACATCCCCAGTAACTACGGCCCTGACCTTTGTTGAAAGTGAAGGTCTCGATACAATACCTCCATTAGATATTCTCAGTACTGGGGTTCGATTTTGGAGTGTACCCCAAAGCAATCGTTTTCTCCAGCTAGATGAAGCCCTTGGCGGAAATAAATTCTGTCTATTAGAACCCTAAAATTATGGAAACAAAACACAGTCAATCACCAATCCTATTCAATCAGTACTCCACGAGTTCTAATTCCGATAAAAATTAAAAATAAAAATATTTTTTCTAAAAAAAAGGCCCATTGAAGGAACATACTTGTAAGAATTCCACTGCAGTAATTTCCAAAGCAGCCGCCATAGTCAAACTGTAACCCTCTATTTGGTTCTGTAGAAAACTGAAGAAACGGGACAAAAATCTTAAATTCTATAAAGATGTGTCATTTGGTGGCGTATCTATATATAAATACATGTGTGTGTGTGTATAGAGATATAGATGAAGAGGAGAAAGGAATGAGCGAGACCTTTAGTCGGAAGTGATGGCAAATTTGCTGGAGAAACTGTATGTCGAAGAAGTCGTTCGGTGGCAGTAGAGAAGTCGCTCCCCAACAAAGTCCCAGCGGACAAAAAACCCTAGGGAGATTTGTGAGTGTGTAAATATATATATATATATATATATATAGATATTCATTTGTTTTGACTTTATTTATTATTATCTGTACCGTTACTGACTTTCTTCTATTAGATGAAAATAGCCCCCACACAAACACACACGGATAAATAAATAAAATAAATAAAAATTTCATAAACCAATGAACTTCTTATAAAATTTTAAAATTTTATAAATAATCTAATTATTTTCCAAAAAAAAAAAAATCATTAAATTATTATCTAAGAATGGATTTCCTGATTATTTGGATATGATTTTCTCTTCTATATTCAATTTTTTTAAAAAGAAAAATTTCTATGCATGAGACTAACTCATGATAAACCCAATTCTTAATCATATTTCTCAATCCAGACTTATCAAAGATTGAATGCAAGGATTCGAAGTGGGAGAGGTTGTTAGGTACCACGATTGGTTTAAAATTTTGGAATGAATCTGAATCGACTTGTTATTGCAACTTTAAACAGGTTTATATGATGGTTAGAGGTAGGGGTGGCAAATTGGGCGGGTTGGGCGGGTTTGGGCCGGGTCAAATATGGGCGGGTTGAATATGGGTTGTGACCCATATTCAACCCGTTTGTTACGGGTCAAATATGGGCGGGTTGAATATGGGTCGGGTCAACCCGTCAACCCATATTTGACCCGACTAGACACGCCAGTAAGTAGGCGTCAAACACAAAAATGGAATGCACAAGGTCTATAATCAAACAAAAAAACTATAATTTGCTAATCATACTGATATTATTTATATGGTTTGTTTATTTTTGGGTGTTAGCAAATTTTTTTTATTTTTTTTATCCAAGAGCTGATTGCGTAAAAGAATATAAGAATTTAATTGCAATCTAGTGTTTAATTACATTTATGAATCTATAGTAAAAGAGAAAAAAGAGTATAGAGTCTCGAGTAACTTAGTCAGCATAAATTTTCTTTAAAAAAATCAAAACATAAGCAAACAATTATAATAAGTATTTCAATTGAAAAAGGTATTCAACACTAACTCAATTATATCTTCATAATTGGGCAATTTTAAAAATGACCTACCAAATCACAGAAACACATGGAATATAATTAAAATTAAAACATTGAGAAAGGTACTCAAACACAAAAATGGACTCTGTAGATAGAGAAAGGTGACTTTTGAAAATTCAATTATTCTTGTTTTTTAATACAAAATGAACTCTGTGCATAGGGGGAGAGAATGTGACTTTTGGATGAGTCTGGGTCTTTTGGAACTAATCAATAAAAATAAAAATACCGTTGAAAAAATAAAATATGTGACCTTTCGATGAGTCATTTTTTTTTTGGAATTAATAAAAAAAATCTAAAGAATGATGAATATATATATATATATATATATATAATGCTCCAATGAAAATTGTTGTTGCACTATAAAGTTTGTGTCTAAATTATATATTCTTCTTATTTTTAATTAAGAAATTACAATGGTAAAATTCGACAATAATTACTAAAAAGAAAAAATATTATTTTTAAAAAAATTGAATTCTTACTAAAATACTTTTTCAAAAAATATATATATATTGTCCAAGTATAGAGAGAGAAAGGGGAAGAGAGAGAGAGGTGGGATCGAAGAGAGAGAAAGGGAAGAGAGAGAGAGGTGGGATCGAAGAGAGAGAAAGGAAAGAGAGAGAGAGAAGTGAGATCAAAGAGAGAGAGAGGTTGGATAGAAGAGAGAAACTTTAATTCACATTTTGTTTTATGGGTGAAAGATGAGTTGAATTTGGGCACCCATATTCAACCCATATTCAACCCATCTAACCCGCTAATTAATTGGTTTATATTTATCCAACCCGTTTATAACCCGTATAAGAAAATAAGTCACCCATATCCATTTTTAACTGGGCGGATATGGGCGGGTTGGCGGGTTGACACCCAATTTGCCACCCCTAGTTAGAGGCAATAGCTTGGCCAAACCCATGTTTCGCGAAGCAAATCACAAAATAGACTCCTAATGGCATGATTAAAAGTGTAGAGTCCACTTGAATTTGGCTACATGCTTGATCGAATTTGGCCAAACATTTAGCCAAACTTGCTTCCTCTTAAATTTTTGAATAAATTTTATTGACACCCTTTGAGATTTGAGTTATTGTCACACGGCTATAATTTTATACAATTTTGTCACCAACACCCTTTGTAATTTGTGCCGTATATCACATACACTCTCTCATGTCAAAAGTACGCTGTGTCAGACCATTTTTTTTATGGTGAAATGACCACGATACCCTTTGACTTTTAATTTAACCCATTTGAATACTAAATTTACTCTTTTAAACTTGTCTAATGAACCAAATTTTTTTTTCTTTTTCTGTATATATATATACACAATAATATAACCTATATATATAATTATTTATTTCCATAAATACTAATTTAACATAAAATAAAAAATGAACTAAAATTATCTTTCTTTTCTCTATCTCAATGTATATACACACACTATAATATATAACCTATATATATAATTATTTATTTCCATAAATACTAATGTTAACATAAAATAAAAAAATAATTGAATTTATCTTTCATTTTTTTTCTCTCTCTCTCTATATATATACACTATAACATATATAATCTATATATATAGTTATTTATTTCCATAAATAATAATGCTATCATAAAATAAAAAAGAAATTAAAATGCCAAGGTCATTGAACAATCCATATTACAAATGTAGCAGAAAATTCAGAACTCCAAAATCCATATATATATATAAAATTAAATATATTAATGTTAACATATATATTTAATTATTTATTTCCATATATATTAATGTTAACATATATATTTAATTATTTATTTCCATATATATTAATGTTAACATATATATAACATGTATATTTAATTATTTATTTCCATATATATTTGTGCTTAATTTCCAATCATCTACCTTCAACCTCATAATTTTAGTCCTCAACGGCGAAAAATTAGGTCTTAATTTCTGGAGAAAATTAGATTTTGGTGACCAATCCTAAATAAAATTACTCTAAAGTGACCATAAAGTCCGAAAAAGATGAATAGTCATCAAAATTGAAACTTAATTGCTGATAAGTGACAATTGGATCACTTATTACATAAATATCCTTCCTCTAATAAATTATTTATAATGGAACAAATTTACCCTTTACATTAATCACAATTAAACATTTACTTCAATAGTTGCCTAATAAGAGGCCGCTCTTTCAAGTTGTCAAATAAATATTTAGAAAGAACTTTTAACTAATAATTATTTATTTTTATTTTCAGATATTGTATTATTTATATTCTTATTTACTGTAAAATTGGATTCAAATAATGTGTAAAAGTGGGAAACTTTTTTTTATTTTTATTATTTATTTGTAAGTGATACTAGAAGTTGTCATTTGGTAATGACAACCAGAATATTGGAGTAACAATTAGAATAATAAACAATAATTTAGAGCAGCAATAATTAAAATATTTTTCTCATACAGTTGGATCTTGTAGTGATTTTGTTTCTTTTTCATGGTGGTCTTGTTTTGCAGAGAGCTTTCTCTACAATTTATATCATTAAGAATTCTTTTGTCATATTAAAAATTCTGCAAAAAAAAAATGTTAATAGAATGAAATTTCCAACATAAAGTACCATAGATCTTTTAAAGGTTTATCTACTTCAATCAACTGAATCTTGTGGTGCGGAAGTAGAGTGAATACCTATAGAGGGGTTGAATAGATGTAGTTAGCATGGTTGATTTATTTTAGAGCAAGCTGATAGATATATTATTAATCAAGAATCAAAACATTAACTGTTAACATATATATCAATACTATCTTTTTAATTAATAGACTGACAAATTAAAAAAGAAAAAAAGAGATTGATGAATGAGAAAAAGAGAGAGGAGAATGAATTCAAGGAGTTTATTTTTATATTGAATGATAATTTCATCATTTAAAAATTATTTTTAAAATGTTTAATAAATATGAAGTGTTTTTTTTTACCAAATTAACCTCAAATGGTCACTCATCGGCAATTAAGTTTCAATTTTGGTAACTATTCATCTTTTTCGGACTTTATGGTTACTTTAGAGTAATTTTGTTTAGGATTGGTCACCAAAATCTAATTTTCCCTAATTTCAGTCCTCAAAGGCAAAAAATTAGAGATTTTGATTGATCTGGGAAAGATTTTGTTAGCTGTGGTGGTTGTGGTTGGTGGTGGTGGTGGTTAGAGGAAAAGAAAATATTTACAGGGGTAGTTGCTATGGTGGTTGGAGGCTGAGATAAGAGAGAAAGAAGCGGTAGTGGTGGCGGCTGTGGTTAAGTGGGTGGTTGTGGTTGGTGGCGGTCAGGGTTAGAGGAGGAGATGAAAGAGAAAGAAGTGGTGGCGGCTGTGGTTGGTGGCGGTGGTGGTTGGAGGAGGAGATGAAAGAGAAAGAAGCGGTGGTGGTGGTGACTGTGGTTAACTGGCAGTGATGGTTGTGGTTGGTGGCGATGGTGGTAGGAGGAGATGAGAGAGAAAGAAGTAGTGGTGGCAGAGGCTAGGGTTTTTAATTGTGGTTGAAGAAGGTAGAGAAGATGAGGGCAGTTTTGTCATTTTATAATTCTAATATTTTTATATTAAAATTCAATTAAATAATCAGGAGCAATTATGACATTTTACTTATTAAAAAATTAAAAATTCTGAAAGGGGGTGTTTATGACGAAAAATCACGTAATTGTAGCCGCCTGATAATACATCAAATCTTAGGAGTGTGAATGATATTTACCCTAAATTTTTTATTATTATTATTTTTGTCTTCACATGCTTTGTGCGCGCATTTATATATATACATATATATACATATATATACATATACATATATATATATATGTGTGTGTGTGTGTGTGTGTGAATCATTTACTTAAAATTTAATAACTTTATTTCAAATTGTATTTTTTGATGAAATCATTTTTGTTAGAAAGAGAATTCCGAGAGTTACAGTTCTGATTTGAAATGAAAAAATTATAAGTTTTCCAACTTAAAAAGGTATAAAAAAAACTTTAATATGTAATGTATATATAATATTTAGATTAATTTAAAAAATTATTTAATTGTGTGAGTAATTAAAATTTAGAGATGCTGCCTTACTATCATCACGCTCTCCCTAACCTTTATCAACATAAAAGATATTGATTTAAATTACGTTACAATTCAAATATTTATTATGTTCACAACCCTCACACTGTTGGAATTTTAAAAGCAATTGTTTAAACTCTCCTTTTACATTATTTGAGAATACCATAGAACATATGGAATAAAATATAAAAACAATAAGGGTAAAGTGATCATGTTGGATTTTTTTTTCGAAAAACTCATAAGTATTTCAAAAAAATTATAAACTAAAGAACTTGAGCCATTTTATTGTTCAATTTCTATCAAATTAAAGATTTGTCCTTATTCGCACAAATTGAAAAATATAGAGAATTTTGCGAATAATAGGAGTCGTTGCACATTTTCTTTGTAGTGGAGGAGTTTTTTGAAATTTATCCAAAAAATAAATTAAAAACACTTGGTAGTTAAAATATTGTAATTTTTGGCTAGAGACATTATTTATAGGATTTTTGAACAAATTCTAGTGGAGGTTTTAGTTATGTACTCATACAAGGTGCACAAAAAACTAGTGCAACTGAAAAATCAAACTGAACCGTTGGTTTCAGCTGCAAAATTGTGAAACAGTTAAATAACTGTTTAATTATGATTTTGGGTTATGTGGAATGAAACGTTTATTGTATAATATATTATATTATTTATGTTACATATATTATATTTATATTTTAATATTATATTATTTATGTTTCATACATTATATTATATATATTTATTTTTTTTCTCTTTCTCAAAGAGTAAAATCATGAAATTGAACCAAACCAAACCAAATCATTTTTTCCCGATTCAAATTAGTTAAAGGGATTCAAATTAGTTAAAGGGATCCAAATCGTGTGCACCTCTATCTAGGCATGTGCTTTTTTTTCTTGGGCTTTTCCTGCCTTGTATTAGCGTACGCGTAGGGCTGAGTTTTGTGGCCTCTGGGCTATTGTTTTGTTCTTGCGGACATTGGGCTTTTGTCCTGGGCCTGCATATATTTTCTTTATCTCATCCATAAAGAGCTGGTTTTCACCCATGAATTTACACCAATAACTTCATCTAACTTGTGCTGCTTCACTTTTCACCTTTCACCCGAAAAAACAAAACAGAAAAAACTAGGACAAATGTCAAGCTCTAATTAATTACTCAGGGTAATCTTGGATAACAAAAATAATGAAAACAAACAACAATAATATTGTATTCCACTGAGATTGCAGAGAATTACAACACTTTCAGAACTACTACTAGCAGTTCCTTTTCTGAAATTACTAGCAAGTTGTCATTAATCAATAATCGCATGTCATCATAGAAACACAACAAGTCTGTCAAGAAACTAAGAATTAATAGTTGTCCCTAATTAATCACCCACATATCAAAGCATAGCATAGTAAATACAATTTTTTGCACTCACGAGCTACAATAGTCCATATTGCATGGTCTCTTCCTCTTATCTGCCGCTTTAATACTAATAGGACTGCATCAAAATAGTTGATTTGAGCCTTCTGATTAACACATTTGTTTATCTTTAACAATTGTTCATGGGCTGCTTAATCTACATTTTGATATTACACAAACAAAACCCCCCAAGAACCTAGAAAGAAACCAAGGGAATTTAGACTCCAAATATGAATCAAGAATCAGCCTAGATGGTATGATCTCTTTTTTCTAAAAGAGGAGAAGGTATTCGTTGCGCCCATTGGGTGCATATGAACCCTCCGTGAGTTCACAGCGCGTGTAGCGCACGGAGAGCCAAGATGCACCCAGTGCATGTGCGCTGGACACATTGAATACCTGTTCCTAAAGGTGAGGCTGAGTATTAAGTTAATAAATATATATATATATATATCGTGAGTTCACAGCGCGTGTAGCGCACGGAGAGCCAGGATGCACCTGGTGCATGTTCGCTGGACACACTGAATACCTGTTCTTAAAGGAGAGGTTGAGTATTAAGTTAATATATATATATATATATGCCTACAAACATTTTGACTATTTTCCAGCACATGATCAACCTAAGCTAAACTCGAGGAAGATACCAATTTCGATTTCAAATTACAACCATATCACGAAACAAAGTTATATTACATCACATAGCATTTGAATGCATTCAGGGAGGATGAACCAGTTGATAAGAATTAATAATATTCAGTGTTAGTCACGTCTATATATATAGCTAGGGTGCTGTAAATTTGTTTAAATGATTCAAACCATGTATCGACAAGGGAATGAAGTAAAGTTTACCCCGTGATGCACAACTAGACATAAATGGTGGATGATAAAATTGAACAAAATTAGAACTGAAAAAAAAAAATCCACACATGCAGTACAACATTCACATAAACAACCACACCACCAGAACCAAAGTAGATTTCTAAGGTTTTCAGGCTTCAGTCCGGAAAACGGACTTGGAACTATTAACACATTGAATACAAATTATAATATCAACACAAACTGCTCTGTGAGAAGAAGAGAAGGACAGAGGAGGGAGAGTTGCGGTTCAATCCTATACATACAACATAATATAGATACAAAGTTCCATCATTATCTCGCAATGCCAGCACAAAAAAATAAATCAACATTTTTGTTTTAACCAGTACCAAAATGTCAGTAACTCAAATATCTGATCCACAATGCTATGCAAGATTATCAATGATAAAACTTTGGTGGTGACTGGACTCCTTTGGCTTACCTTAGTACAGAATCATAAAACATAGTTGAGCAAGCAGAGTTAGTCCAAGAAGACTTTCTGTTTGCAGGAACAGTGAAACCTGAAAAAAATTACACCTAAGCCTGTGGCTATACGGAAATTTTCAGACTAATGAAACCGAAACATCATGTTCAAATATGAGAGACACCACTCAATAAACCAAACTATTGAGAAGCATTTTGTATCTTACAAAAAAGAGTTTGAACCTTAATTTTCATCTCATATTACAGTTATTTACAAGAAGTCAATTTGTAACTATAATCAGGCAGTATGAACAAATAGTATAACAAACTCATACCAAACTCTATTTGAGACAATCACAGTTTAAATGATGGATTTTAAGCTTCATGGATTACACCAAATTTCATGCAGATATATAAACTATATTAAATTGAAAATAACACCTAACATACGTGTCCTTCCCGATATATAATTTCCTGTTTAATTAGCAAACCAAAAAAATTAAAATATAAAAATTGTAGATTTACGTTCACATTTCTGTTGGCAGTTACTGACTACTAAAAGATAAATATCACTCAGACACAAGACCAAAGCAGAGGAATGGAATTACTATGGTTGGAAAGTAAGAAAGAACATGCAAGAGATAAATTAATCCGAGAAGGAAAATTTGTCATGCCAGTGATGGCCAAACTCTTGCTAGATAATCCGAAAGATAATCCATCAAAAACAGAATCACAAATCTAAATCAATGTCTTGATTATAGTAGTGTATCTATATATAGCCATTCACTCTCTTTACTTCTCACTACCATACTACATAAGATTTATAACAAAGTAATACATATTTACAAACCAAATGTTACAATATTTGAGCATGCTAAAGGGAAGCAACCCCCACAACTTAGAGAAGGTTTGAGGAATGTTACTCTAGAAGCATAGCATGAGGACCACTTGCCTGCCACTAGGGGATGCAAAAACATATTCAAATGAATATTTGATGAATTGGTTATTATGCATAGAAAATATTTGTCATGTCACCTGATATGGATAATGAACAAATTATGTCACATAACATGAAATGAAGTACAATAGGAAAACTAATGTGTATAAAATTGAAAATTATGTTCTTATAAGTCATTCCTTGTTCATCAACCAAGGCCTAACTAATAGCAAAGACACCCATGTAATTTCCATCTAAACAATAGCTTTATCCTGCTACCATATTATTCTCCAATATGTTTCCATAGGCAGCACATCCTCTATTCCATCATTTGAGAAGTGAACAATAGGACAAGATGCAATCAATGTATGTCAACCATTTCATGCATTTTTCACATCTCCACATAAGCATATGCCTTAACAAATCCAATTGCAATCTGACAATACAAAATGTTTTTATCTAAGAGCTTAAGAGAATCAATATTCATTCTTACTTCTTCTCATAAAGCAATAACCAGTTTTCATCCATGAACCCACACCAATGACTTCATCAAACTTTTGCCTCTTCACATGCTAATGTAATCAATTTTTAACCAAACATACATACGGACATACAAAGCTCTAATTAATCACTCAGCGCACTTTTGGATAAACCAAAATAATGAACACGATTTAGCAACAACAACGTCATATTTCAATGAGGTTGAATAGAATTACAACACTTTCAGAATTACTAGTAGCTTTTTTGAGAATTACTCACATATATCATAGAAATACATTCAGCTTGTTTAGAGACCGAGAATTACTGGGTGTCTTTTATCACATATATATCATAGCATAGAAAAGACAATTTTCTGCAATCACATAGGTGTCTCGGAGAGACTCACAAGACTACAAATAAAGATACCATAGCGTAACAGCAAGTACCATATTGATGACAATATGGTCAACTCCTTAGAAACTCTTGAGAACAAATCACATCAAGCTGATTTCCAATCCAACTAATGCATGCATTAAAGAAATAAGATATATCAAATTGTGGGACACAGTCTGATTTTCTCAAGCTCATATGGCAAGAAAAAACCAAAAACAAAATGTATATTTGCAGCTCTATACAAGTCAAACTCCATGAAAAGAGAAAAACAATATCTTCGAGAATATAAAAATAATTAGACACCCAATAAATTGGGGAGTAAATGATTTACTCCATCCACTCTTTAGCCATTAAAGTCGTAGAATACTTTATCAACAATGAGCAGTCGCCTATGACAAGTGTCCATTTTAACTGGCTTAAAATGGCGCCCTCAGTTCCAACTTAAGCCCAACAAAAGACTATAAATTAAGTTGCAGAGAGAAGACCCATGTTAGTAACTGCTCTTGCTAAATTATGAACAAGAATGATGTGAAAGCATGCAGTGCAAAGCTACGACTTTTTCAACTAATTTGAAGTACTTCGAAAACGACAGATTCACAGGAAATGCAGATGGATCAAACCCTCCTCTCTCTCTCTCGCTCTCAAATTTTATTGATTTGAGAACTATAAAACACACCATCAGATGGACACCAAATCCAAAGTCTTCTATCATTGGCATACCAAAGAATGCTTCTTCTAGAGAGCGCTCTCTCATATCTAATGGACAGAAATAGAGCTTTGCTGTGAAAAGAGCCGTAAGCTCTCTTTATTACCCACCGGATTGAGATAGTTTTGGAGATATGTGAAGTCAAATGAATCTTTAAATAAATCTCTCTATCCAATTAATGGTTAATAAGGAATACTCATAGCTCTTGTTATAAAAGGCTTATCGATATCCTTACTCAAATCAAAAGAATAAGGCTTTCAAGAGATATTAAAAGAAGGCATGATATCTAAGTAGTGCTTACCATGGAAGATTAATATTTTTTATCTTAATCATATCAATATATAAATATGATTTCAAGTTCATTTCATGACTACTTTTTTCTGCCTACACCAATGCAAATAAAAAAACTTCACAACTAGTTCAGAGAGAGAGAGGGAAAGAGAGAATATTGAAAGAAACCGACTACTACATAAGCAAAATAATCTAAGCATAATATGTGATTCACAGGGGAGTGCTGAAAATGTCAAGAAGTTATACCTTGCTTGCTATGCTTACAAAGTCTGAGAGATACAGCTTTGAACAAACTAATTAAGGACTGTAGATCTCTCCCTCTCTTCCCTTTTCTTCTGGTCCTAATAGGAGGGAGGCGGATGAGTAGGAGTTGAAAACACATCATGTGTCATCTGACTATTTGGTAGAAGATATGAAGGTACGTTGTAAAAAGGCATGGTAGATGTTGGGCCAACCAAACGATGAGCCTGAGACCTTGAATCACCACTAGCCTCCGAATTCACCCCTGAGGTTGGTTCCAATTGCATTCCTTCCCCAAGGGCCTCTTCCGCCATTGGCAGTCGCTCGTATGTTGCATTCGAGAACGTCGCGGCAATCACCATTACCGGCCCTGATGCCACTAATGCACCCACCACAATTCCCCCCACCACCTGCCCTTGCCCACCCGCCAAGTACACCGTCAGCCCGGTGGCTCCAGGAGGCGATGGCGTTGGCAAGAATGCACCCGATAGAGATAGTATATCAAATCTTCCTTGAAGTGTCATTACACCACCCGGTGCAGCAGGTTGGCGGAGTGTGACATTGGCAACAATGCCACTGCCACTGAGGACAGAGACGCCACGGTGGCGGCGCTGTGCAAAGGCAGCAATACTCTCCACAATATCGCTGCCACTGCTGATTTCAAATACGTGGCTATGGAGAGCATTGGGACTATCTTTGGTGATGATAATTGGGGGCTTCGGCTTGTTCTTTGAGCCAGGAGGTCGGCCCCTAGCCCGGCGGCCAGAAGTATTGCCCGGTTCAGAGATTTCAAGGGCTCCGGCGTTTGGGTCATCAGTTTCGGGGTCGTTTTCTCGGCTTTCTTCGTTTTGGGGGTTTTGGATGGTGGTGTTGATGTTGGGATTAGTATTGCTTCCACTACTGATTGTGGTGGTTGTGGTGTCAATGAAATGTTGCTCTCTGCTGGGTCCAAGCCGGTTCAATCCACCATTTTCGTCAGCTATACTATTTCTCAGGTGAAGAGATGGCGGCGATGATGACATCGGGTTCAACGCCACATTTGCAGCCCACCACCGGTTAGCCATATCTTGTTTTTTTCAAAAAAACACTCACTACTTCAGAATCAAGACAACAACACAGATGGAGATTCCTAAGAAGCAATCAAAACCCTCCTTTACAGCCTCGTAGTTCTTGTTTCTCTCTCTCTCTCTAAAAATGTAGACAAAGACCCAACTGTTGATCTTGGATGCATCAACAACAAAGATGGAGATTCTCTAAAGCAACGGAAAGATTAGGCCACTCAAAATATTGAGAGAGCTAGCTATAGTTTCTTCTCTTCTTTGTTCTTCGCTTTGTTTGTTTGCTACTTGTATAGATTGAAATCTAATGAATACTTCCAAATCCAACAGATACAATCCAAAACCTTATCTGCTTTTCGTCACCCAAAAATATTCAGACTTGGTAACTCAAATCACACAAATTCCATATGGGGTTTCTTTGTTTGCTTGAAACCCTAATCACTAAACTCAAATCAGAAAGAAAAATAGATCGAACAAATGCTAGCTGAGACAAAACATTACGAAACCCAGTTTCGAATATTCAAAAACAAGCAGAGATCTAACACCAAACCACCTTCAAATCGCATCTAACAAACAAAAATCAGCTCACACTTCATTCACCATATAAACACAAAGTCCAATTACGTTCATATATATATACAAATGGTATATATAATATTAGTATATTACTTCAGTCCCTGTACTGAGTAGAAAGATATGGAAGTAAGAAAGCTTTGTACCTCTATAGATTTCATGTGGTACTACTAGCTGGGGTTCGGTTTGGTTCTGGGCTCTGGGTTTTTTCAGATTTCTCTAAAGACTCTCCTTTCCCCTCTGGTAGTGGGGTGTACTTTAAAAGATTAAGCCCTACCGCTGGCGTACGATAAGGATCTTTAAAGTAGCAGTATTATATATTTATATAGACTGGCGGTTTTGCGGTTCCTGTGTTTAGTTTGTTGCGCCCCTGGTAAACGGTTTTGTGCTGTGTATGTACATATATACTCCTGCTTTTTTTTTTTTTTTAGTTAATTAGTCGCAATTGCCCACAAATGTCTAATGTTTCGTTTGACACGGATGAATGGAATTATTCTTTTGTTAGGAAAATTAAAGTGAGACTACTTTTCAAAAAAAATATTAAATTAGAAATATAATAGCAATTGAATGATAATTCATTTCATATCTCAATATACGAAATTATCATTTCATTTCTAACTAAAACCACTTCAAATATCTTGCCACCTTCACCGCCTTCCTTCACCACTACCACCACTATCACCGTCAGTGCATTCCACCACATTTCGCCACTTCCACCATCATCTTTAACCATCGTTATTTATTTTAGAAAAAATATAGACGAATGTTATTTTATTAATTTGATTTATGGGTAAATTACATTGGTCTTTTTTGATGTTTCGTCAATATACATACACTGGCATCCTTTCTTATTTGCAAAATTATACTAACATGCCTTATTAAAGCTATTGAGATAACGTCGTTAAAGGTTCTTGTGTAATTATGTTTCTATCCTTACAACATCACACAAATTAAGAATTTTTGTGTAGATTTTGACCACATTGACCATTAACAGCTGTTAATAAAAGGGAATACGATATTAAAAAAATATAAACCTCAAGGAAGGTCAGTGTAATTTTGCAAACAAGAAGAGAGGTCGGTGTGTATTGACGAAACATCAGGAGGGGTCAATGTAATTTACGCTTAATTTATTTGTCATTGAAAGGGATATTTGGGATAATTCAATTCATTCTTATGTCATTTCACATTTGCAACAAAACAGTATAATGAGAATAATCATTTCATTCTCATCCTCATCTTGCTCCCTTCCTACTTGCATTGCATTGCATTTCATTTTATTCCATTACATTCTTTTCTTGCATACCAAATTTAAGCCTAACTTCCCTTTTGTGAGAGAAGATGTTGCTCCCTCCATTTCAATTTTCTTAGCCATCTTCCCATTTTTTAATGTCTCAAAGTAAGTAATTAAATAGTTTTTCAAAATATTTTCATCTGATTGAAAACTTATCTCAACTAACACTACTTTAAATTAAAAATTTTGTAATTTTAAAAAAGAAACGATGCATTAAATGTTTGGTCCTTAAAAAGTTAAAATTTTAAAGATGTCCTAGAATTTTGGAAATGATAAAAGTATCTTATTGGGCTAATGAACCATTGATTATATACTCTGCACTAGTTACAAGTTAATTACTAAACTGAGATACCAAAAACTATAGTTTAATGGTATTTTCTACCAAAAATGATAAATTAGCATAATAACATAGTTTAAAGTCAAATAGTCTTTAGTAAATATTTAAAGTCAGAGAGTTCTTAATAATTCTTTGACATTTCACATTGTATAAATAGAATTATTGACATTTATAAAAAAATATCTCCTATTAAATAGATTTAATTTTTCCCGAAAGTTGAAGCAATCAACCTTCCGAAAAAGAAAAAGAAAAAAATTCAAGCAATCACAGACAAATCCACTAACTTTTGTTTTCCGTGTAACAACTCCTAATTGATACGGTCGTAACGGTAGAGTTGTTGGAAGTACTGTAGGGGGAGGGTTGGGGTTATCCTTAGGGGTAAGGTGCGCATGAGGGGGGAGGTCTGCACTATCTGCAAGTCCCGACAAAGTATCGAAAGCCAATGTCTGCACTGCACCCACGTACATCACCATTCCATTCAACGAGAAAGGAAAATTTGTCCCCCCGCTCTCTCTCTCTCTCTCTCTTCAGCATTAATTTTTCAATTACTAAATACAGTATTTTTCAGTTCATGTTGTTCTATTTTAGTTGATTCAAGAAATTAAAAGTTATTATGATTATTATTATTATTTGTCATATTTTTGGATTGAAAATAAAAAGATCAGGAGAAGTTTAACTGGTAAGAGGTTGAAAATGAAAGAGAGAAGAAAAAAAAAAAAAGAATATGTTGACTTTTTTTTCTTGCTACTCTTATCAAATTGAAAGAATTTCCAAGGATAAGATAACAGGGCAAGTAGTAAGTAATCATCACTTCACTCACATCGTAATCTTTTCTGTATTCTTATGATCGCCCACTTGAGTTGGATTTAAAAGAGGTGGGTGGGGGATATGGCTTGTATGTATATATATATATATATATAGAGAGAGAGAGAGAGAGAGAGGTGCGATTCAAATCCACCGAAGTTGGGATGTGACTCTTATGATTGCCTTTAATTAATTCATTCATCAATCAATGAGTTACTATTAGACCAACTACTAATTTTGGGAGTTGATCAATACATTGATAGTGAGTTTACAAATACTCCCTTCCTCTTATGGCTAAAGGTTGAAAAAAAAAACTTTAAACTGCCATGTCCAATTATTTTTCAGATTATACTGTGTTTTCTTATTGAATTATATTTAATTTGTCTTTTTTATTAAAATAAAATTAAAAAAAATTTATAATATTTTGATGACATATACTCTATCAAATTTACATAAACTTGCTTTTAATAATTAAAATTAATTTTTTAATAAAAAAAAAATTATCTTTTGTGATGAGTATGTCGTTAATTGCAATAAATCATTAATTCAAAGTTATTTGCAAAAGAGCAAAATTCATAATATTGTTCAGGACTAAGGAAGTAATGTATTTGATTGTATTCACACAATATCATCTCGAGAATAGCGAAATTTTTCAATGAACACCTTCTTATTTAATGTTTTGTTTGCCAAGAAGAAAGACAGGTAAAAGGAAGATATAAATAAATGAACAAATTTATTTCGAATAATAGAGAAGAGAAAAGATAATGGATGTGTCTCATCATTCACAAATTTTCATCCCTCCAAATATGAATGGAAGACAAGAAGAAAGAAATGCAATAGTATTAAAAAAAAATTTAAATTAAAAAATTATTCTTATAATTGTTTGATAATTCCATAGTATTATAAATAGTGATGGATATAATGATAAAATGAAATTAAAACTCTCTCTTTCTTTCTCTTCAAACAAACAATAAAATGAAAAAACACTTCTTTTTTTTTTTTTTAGAGAAGTCTTATTCCTCCATTCTTCTCTCCTTCCATTTAATTCTCAATGCCTGTATAGCTATAAATCCCTAAAAAAAAATCCTTATTTTGCATGAAAGTTATTTTAAAAATATTTGATGGTTATAAATTCTTCTCAATTTTAAGATTTCATACATGCATTAGCTCCAGCTATCACTGTTTACCGGAGAGAGCAAAAAAAAAATATATATATATATATATCGCAATCACTATAAAATATAAATATTAGAATTAATAGAATAAAACTTATAACTGTAACATCACTAACACTTCATTTTTCTAGTCTCGAGATCAAACTTGAACAACTCAGGTCAGTAACCACTTCTCGTTTATAGACTCTGAATGCTCTGAGACTTCAACGGTAGGTATGGACCGATGGGGGTACGATAATTGATTGATGCGAAGACTGAAATTGAATATACCATATAATTATATAGAACAGATCTATATATATACTATATAATAATCCCAACCCAAGAAGCACAAGTAATTGTCCATTCAATGGTACGAGACCACTGCTAGTATTTTAACCTTAACTACTCGTCAGAGTCCCATAGTCTATACCACATATCTCATCACCACCGTAAGTTGCCATTCTATCATCTCTCTTCGGAGCAAGTTTTGGTTGCGGCTGGCCCACCAGCGCATTCAAGTTATTCATGCATTACGAAGTGCAGTGAGTTTTACTGAGCCTGTAAGAATGTACGAACGATCAAGATGTGTTTGGTGTATGTGCATGAAGCGCACTGAATGTCTATACCTTTCTTCTTATACTCTTTAATGTGGTAATCCATGGTCTACTATCCACTTTTTTTAATTTTTACCATACACTAGGGACCACTAGTACCAATGTGTAATGCATCATCGTAATTACACTTTATAGTATAATATATATATATATATATATATATATTTTTGACCTTTTTTTTTGCTCAAGTACTTTTATTTTTGAGCTATTAAAATATTATACAGAGACAACATGCGTTGCAAAAAAAAAAAAAATTTGTTACAAGGTTTAACCAGTTGTGAACAAGCTTGGACTTAGCTCGTTAAAAACTTGGTTTGGACTTATTCGTTATGCAAATAAGCCGAGTCTGAATTCAATTTTTAGGCTCTGATCGTAAATAGTATAGAACTCAGCTCATAATATGAGCTAGTTTATGTTTGTGAACAAAACTCATATAAGACTCGTAAGTTCATGAATACATTCATGAATATAAGTTTGTGTAGGCTCATTGCTGAATGAGCTAAAATGATATTAAACATGAGATCAAATCAAGTCCGAATGAATTTTTTTATTAACAAGGCGAACCCGAGTTTCTCAAAATAATGACGAAGTCTGAACTCAGCTTTTCGAGCTTGTCACGATTCCGAATTGAGCACGAGTTGAGCCCACACCTAACAAGCTCAAGCTCGAGCCCGAATGGGCTCAAGCTTAGCTCGGTTCAGTTCATTTGTAACCTACTTAAAGGGGTACAGGAAACAGTAGAACATATATTTTTCCAAATTTTTTGACATTACTGAACAACAGTATGATGGAAGATAACTTTTATTCACTGAAACAAGTTAAAACAAAAATAAAATGATGTTATTATGTGTTCACAACTCTTTTACTCGAGACAAACTTTATTTTATCAAGGTAAACTTCAATTTTTAACGACATTCCAAATTAATTCTTAAAAATCATATAAGGAGAAAAAAGACATGAAATATACAACATGAGAGTAAAAGATCTTTCAACACTTGAAAACTTGCGTGCCTTATTTTTTATTGACATTTAATAAAAATAACTAAATATTATTAAATAGTAATAGTAATTAACCCGTCGAAAATCACCAAGTGTTGTAGCCTAGTGGTACTTCCTCACCTTTCAAAGTAGGTCGATGTGTTGATGTGTTTCTCGCCAAGGTCAACAAATAATAATAATTGATAAGTACGAAAGAGAGAAGCACATTAATACTTTGTGATAAGCACCATCAATTGATCATTCATCAACAAGAATGTTAGAAATAAAGAAAGATAATTGTATTTTATTGAATTGATATATTATGAAGAATACATAAAGGTTTATTTATAGACACATAATCTTGAATGTTAAGTAAACTTAGGAAACAAGAAATCATAGTCCAAGATGATTTAAGAAATGTATAAAAATCCTAAGTAATTTTGCATCTCAAAAAACAAGAAAAGTGATTTTTAAATAAATATTATTAATTATTATTGGATATTAATATATTACAAGAGCAATTTTCCATATGCCTCAAATTATATTGAGCGGGTGAGGCCAAAGCATTTCGGATGCCACATTATACGCACAATCGCCATCTTACTCCCGACAACATGTATCAATATTTATCTTAATAAATTCGTCATCTTACTCCCGACAACATGTATCAATATTTATCTTAATAAATTCGCCTCGAGGTGATTCTAATAACGTGTTCGGCGAGTTTTTTCTGGGCTATTTAAACCATTTCATAAATTGAAACGTAGTTCTTGTTTTCGTCATTCGCTATCAAAAAAGGCAAAAGAACTATGTATTACAACAAAATATAATTTAGGCTCTGTCCATTTTTTCTAATTGGATCTGACAATGAAAAAAGGTTGCCCAATTTTAAATCACATGTGGCTACACCATTAGCCATTAGAGCGTGGCTAAGCTTTCTTTTTTATTAGAATTTAGGTCCGATAATTTGAGTATTTGATCAATTGTAGCACTTGTCGTGTACAACAACTTTGAATGTTGGAAGGATTAACTTGATAGCTTGACTCACGGGCTTTGTATATTTATAGTTAACTCTCATCTTCTTCATTTCTGTAGATTATAGTTACAATTTGTAGTATTTTTTTCAAAAATATTTGTACACATTTTTCATATGTCATTTGTGAAGAAAGATATCTAGATTTTACTAGTCTATGTCAATTTTCCATTCCTTTAATTTTTTTTAGGGCAAAGTACACTCACACCTCATAAGGTTTGTCTCAAACACATTCATGTACAAAGTTTGCTTAAATCTACACTCACACCCCAGAACAAAATTGCATCAGCAAATTTGCATGAAAAATTACAATTTTACCCATCAATATAATAATTATATTATATTAAAAAAATCTATTAAAATAAAATGACTAAATTAACCCTTTAACCGATATATTACTATATTAGTGTCCCCTGAATTCAGTGAAGGGACAACAAAATTCTTTGAATTCTTTTGTTTTGTTTTTTAGTTATTAAAAAAGAATTGTGAAATAAAGAAAGGAGTCTAATGTGTTTTGGTAATTCAATTTAACAAATAATTTATATTATTTTTCTATTATGTGTATGACCCAATATTAGTTGTCATTGAAAAATAAAATTCAATCCGAAGAAATTCAAAATTTGAGGCTAAAATTTTCTTTATTATTAATCTTGGATGATGTTTTTATTTCTTTTTTCCAGTACTTACTTTTCAATTTTATCTGAGTCATCACTACTTTTTTTTTTTAGTTTTTGAAATAAATGTATGCATACTTTGTAATAAAATGCAAAATGTAAAATATTCTCTTTTAACTTTCTCATAAACTCCTGTACTCTTGTAACACTCTTCATATGGGTCTCCTGTGTTGTCCTCTCTCTACTATTGCCAAGACACCACGGTCACCACCAAAGCCATGCTATCATTGCCAATTTTCAGGTGGACTGTCATAGCAATGGTGAAAGAGAAAAAAGTAAAAGAAAAAAAGAGAAAAGGGTGAATAATTAAGTAAAATAAAGAAAAGAAAGGGGGGTTGGATGTAGAGAGAGTGATTCAGGAAAGAGAGAGAGATGGAGGAAGAGAGAGAAAAAGAGACAAAGTGAGGAGAGAGAGAAATAAATAAATAAATAAAAAAGGAGAGAGAGAGAGAGAAAGAATTAGAGAAAGTGAGCTTTGAGGATGAGAGAGGAGGGAGAAAAGCAATAAGGTAATAAGGATAGTTTTGTCAAATGAAAAAAAAAAGTTGGGAGCAATATGGTATTTTAACGTGAAAAGTAAGGTTAAAATTGTATTTTCAGTTAATGAATGGTAAAACAGACATTTCAAATAATTTTTTAACCGATGGATTAAAATTGGGAGTTGTGTGCGATTAAACTCCAAACCTCAGGGGTGTGAGTGTAAGTTTAAGAAAACTTTATATATAAGTGTGTTTAGGGCAAATCTCAGGGGGTGTGAGTGCATTTTGCCCTTTTTTTTTAACATTCTTCTACTTCTTTTCTTCTTTTTCTTTCGAGCGATTATTTTTTGGTAACGTGAGTCTCATTAAAAAATTTTTATTTAATGTATACTCCAATTTATATGTGGATCATTTTAAACAAATATAATGTAATAATATATTGAACTACATATTTTATAAAATTTTGATAATATAAAAAGACTATTTCAATTACTTCTCTCAAACATTTTTCTATTCATGTAAAAAAAAAAATTTTACTTAATAACTAGAGTTATTTATCTAACTTATTTAATTTGAAAGATATAAGTTCTCGAATTTAACTTTGTTTCGAGACATGAAACAAAAATACATAAATCACTAAAAACGTGAAGTTGCAATTATTGATATTAAAAAAAAAAATGTTATCGTAAATGGTACTTTTGTCACAAGAAAAGTTCTATTAAAATACTGATTATTGAGATAATTTCAAATGCTTTCCATTATCCTAAAAAATATAAATAATAATAATAATAATAATAAAATTTATAGTATATATGATACATTAATGTCCTAGTGTTTGATGGGTGTGGTGTATCATTTGTGTTAGGAGTTTTTGGATGTGTGGTGTATCATTTGTGTTAGTTTAATTTTATGTATGTCTGTGTAACTGTTGTGCATTTGTATTTATAATTATTTTTTAATTTAAGTGATGTTTGACTAGATAAAATTGAGTGCTACTACTTGTTGAGTTGTCCAAATAATTGGAGTGAGTGATGAAAATGTGTGTATAAAGAGTGTATACAATAAATCTGCCACATGTGATGAACTAAATAAATAGTAGCAAAAATAATTACGAAAGTTGTGGTGTTGGAGGCCTTGATTTACCAATTGTATCGAGCCGGCCGATTGTTAATTATCATATTAACTACCAACTCAATCTTGGAAAGTGCAAAATTGGTTTTGTATAACCTTTGTCGGAATTAGTGATTTTGAATTACTACCAATGTTTGATTGCTTCCTTCGAAATGCCTGGGTAGCTTAATTCAGATTTTGAATTCAACCCCTATTTTAGGTTTTAGTTTATGTATTTGCATAATTTTGTATGATAAGAGTTTATGTAAAAAAAAGAAAAATGTGTTTCTTTACCAAGCGACTGGGATAATTCATGATTTAATTTAGTTATCATGTATTTTTAGACTCAACTTCATTTGGCATTATATGATTTACCTGATATGATTCAAATATTAAGTTATCCTATCATGATTTAGGTTTTGTTTTGTTTTGTTTTTTTTTTTTTTATTATTAGGCTTAAAATAACATAGTTTGCAAGTGTAATTAGTAGTTAAAAATAGTTAGTTTACTATTTTTGGGTTATTTTTTTCATTCATAATTTATTTTGACTTTAGGATTTGGTTAAAACACATTCGTTTTTCCTCGTAATTTTTTACTATAATTGCCACCCGTTGTGCTCGACTCTCCCCCTTGACCATAGTTTCTTGTCTGCCTTCGATAATTATATGTGATTGTGTTTTCTTATGTGTTTTAATTGGTTTATATATTAATTTATCTGGAATATGATAGTTGCCATTATATATATATATATATATATATATATATCATTATCTTTCTCTTTACCCACATATAGGCCACATGAATTATCCTTTACTTATATTATAATTAATATAATAAAACTTATAACGGTAACATCACTTACACTCCAAAGGTGGTATTACGGTATTTTTTTTTTAATTTCCTTTTTTGGCATATATTGTTTTCAATTCTTTGTATGAATCAATACCTCCAACTTTGTTACATAGCAGTAAACGTACTCAAAGAGATGACATGATTAATATGGAATATAGATTCAATTGGACTACTTCTTCAATTCTTTTACAACTAATTACTTTACGGAGTATAACTCAAGTCATATGCACCACTTACTGACATCAGTTCCGCTAAGTCACATGCACAACATATGGAGTATAACTCAAGTTATCAATTTTCGTTGACTAGGTGCTAAAATTTTTGCTTTTAAAATTGTGTTATAGGTTTGAATTTTATATTTTAGATAAGATGTTTTACCTTTCTATTTATTAACTCAATTTTATATTAGATAAATACCACTTACATTCTTTTAATTTAAGCAATATTTTGATTAGACCCTTTTAATTTTGATATTCACAACTACATTTTTTGAATTTTGAATTTATGTATCAATTTTTCTCTTTCGTTAGTATTACGTTAGCAAATAAACGAATTTTGCTCACGTCAACGAGAGAGAAAAATTAACGACGTTATTGACAGGAGGTGTAGTTTGAAATATTAAAATTAGAGAAAGTCTAATCAAAATATTGCCTAATTTAAAAAATGTAATTGATATTTACCCTTTTAGATAAATATGTTTTATCTTCCCTCACTTGTTATTATTCGGATGAAACTTCTACAAAACTACTAAAATGAACCATTAAAATTATCAATTTACCTTTTTGTTTTATATCACCTCAGTGCCTATGTATTTGATGAATGGACGTAATATTTTAGTTATCAAACACACTTTACCTTTTGGAGATTGATCAAACCTGCAATCTCCGTACTCTGTTTTGACCAAACCCTAAATCTCCATGCAATGTCTCCACCGTATCACTTTCTCGATACAATATAGAGGATGCATATCACTTTCTCGATATAGAGGATATATAGCCTCTTCTGCGGCCATATATGTGTGTATATATATATATATATATACAGAGAGAGCAAAAAAAGTTCAAAATTTCTAAGTTTGCCATTGAAAAATAAAAATGATTCAAAAGAATAAAATATTACCCTAAAATATATAAGAGAAATTATGGCGAACACAACGAAGAAGGTGACATGGACAACTTGGGAAGAACAATTGCTAGCATGCGCCGTGAAGCAACACATAGCGAATGATTGGGACTCTGTCGACATGGATCTCCAGAGCCGAAACCCTCTTCCTTTGACAAACCTATAGAAACAAAATCCATGACCTCAAACGTCGATTCCTGGACAACACAGACGATGACAATAAACACGATGATACCAAAACTGGAGCTAATCTATCCTAAATCCACATCAAGCCCTGGGTTTTTCGTTCCAATCTGCATACTCAACAAAAAATATCAAAAAAAAATAAAATGAAAACTTCTCACAAATTGACACGTTCAAAAGATTATACTTGTTGGCAATTGTCGCCGGTGAATATTAAAAAAATTACATGATAGGCAAAAAAATAATTATGACTTATTTTTAATTTAACCCATTATGAAATGTGGTCCAACGAGTCAGATGATTTAAAGTCTAGACCTACCATAAATAAATGAATCATAGACTGATTCAAATTGTTTAAAAAATCCAAACTCATTAGAAAACTGGTCAGAGAATATATATATATCACAAAAGATAATTATCATATTTATATATATTAATATGATAATTATCTGTAGAAAAGAAAGTTATCAATCTACCCCTCCAGTGAGCATATAAATAAAGGTCATGAGTGAAAAAAAGGAGGGAAGGGATTAGGGGGAAAAGAAAAAGATTCTCAAAGATCGCTGAAGCTTTGGAAGATTCTTTACTCAAAAATTCAAAGCTTCAAAGGATTTAAAACCAACAACAAGCACATCATCCACGTATAATCCATATTTTTTTAAATTAATATATTTGATATATTTGTTTATGTGTTTTGATCTTATTCTTAAACTCGAAATTTGTGTTGGATTATCTTTCCAACAAGTTCATCGACGATGATCGGGAAGAAATGAGGAGTGAGCCTCTAATAACTGATCTAGGGTGCAAAAAAATTCATCCAAATTGAACCGAATAGTTGGGTCCATTTTTTTTTTACAATCAGATTCAGTCACGGTTTCAAAACATTAAAACTGTGAATTAACGATTTGATTCCGATTTCATGTCCCTGCGAACCAAATCGAACCGTTTATATATATAATGTATTATATAATTTATAATATTATAAATTAACATAAATGAGTAAGTTGTAAGGGTAACAAGTATAGTAATATACTAATAATCTAGTCTTACACTCTTATATTATAATATATTATATTAGAGATGAACAGTAGAACTAAAGCGAACTAAACCGATTATTCACGATTCGGTTTGATTCCATTGGTTATAACAGTTTGGTTCAATTTTAATTTTAGTGGAATCGAACCATAAAGTTTAGATCCAAAAAAATACTAAAATTGAACTGTGCAACCCTAAATTGATATAAGTTGATGGACTGATCTAACTATAATCTAACTATAGAGGAAGACTGTCGCTGATGGTGGTGCAACGGATGTCAAGATCGGATTGATGGGCTCGACGAAGAGGTTGTCTCTGGCATCGACATATGGTTGTGGGTGGATTCAATGTTGACAAAGTTGATTGTGAGGCCCAAGCTTCATGGCCAGATGGACAATTTGGTTGTCTTAGAACAAAACGCGAGCGAAAGAGGGGGAGGGTGGGGTGGGTGGCATCTGACAAAAGTGAATGAAAGGGGAAAAATGACTTTTTCAACGGGTAAAGTAAATAAAATACACATGATTTGAAAATTGTGAAAAAAAGTTGGTGCAAATCAACCTTCTCGTCTATAAAATTATCTTTATATCTCTAAAATATTTAAACAAAAAAATATCAATATATTTTTTTAACGTGAAAATGCTCACTCTCTCTCTCTCTCTCTCTCTTTATCCTCTTTTTTTTTCTTCTTTTCTTTCCTTCTTTCTCTCTCTTCTCTTTTTCTCTCACTCAGGCGGCTCTCTCTCATTTCAACCCCACATATATGCTATATATATGTATTGATATAATATATGTATATATATATATATATTTTTTTTTTTTTATTTGTTTGTATTTTCTTATATTTATATCTATAGATATATAATATAAAAATATATAAATAGTATGCAATGGTTGAACTATACTTATTGTTCTATAATAATTGTAACTGTTTATTCTATGTATGAGTTGAATTCTGATTGTGTTTGCTGATATAGTATCTTTTTGTTTGTGCAATAAGTAATTTTTGTACTTTTGAAATCAAAATTTGATACAAAATATGTTAAAATAGAAATGAGGCATTTAGTCAAGTAACATAAAATTTTTAAGTGCTGTAAAATGTATGTAGAGTTGTTTCTGATTCACTTTAATTTTTTTTAGAGATCATCAAGCTTGATCGCTTATGGATGTGAAAGTATTTAGAATTTATCTTTGACTATTTTGTTTTATAGCACACTGTTTTTTTTCCGTTGATTATGTAGTTAGAGGATTAGCTGTATAGGAAGTCAAGGGGGACTGGTGAGAGTTCTATATATATTTTTATATTTATATCTATATATATAAATATAAGAAAATACAAACAAATAAATATATATATCTATATATATATATATATATATATAGCATAGATGTGAGATTGAAGAGAGAGAGAGCTTGAGTGAGAGAAAAAGAGAAGAGTGAGAAAGGAGAGAAAAAAAAAAAAAAAAGAGGGTAAAGAGAGAGAGCGGGCATTTTGTCTTTTCACATTAAGAAAAATATTTTAGTATTTTTTGTATTTAAATATTTTGAGAGTATAAAAATAATTTTATAAGTCAAAAGGATTGATTTGCAATAAATACAAAATATAAGAGTAAAAAATGAATATGAAAGAAATTTTTTACATATTTTTCAAATTACAAAGATGTTTTTATGCACTTTACTACTTTTTCATTTAACAAATATAATTTGGTTTCAGAAGAAGGCCATTGTACTCATTTTACGTCAGTTTAGAATATTTTCAGCATTTAAATAATATTTCACACTTTTGGGGTCAAATCTCTGAAGATCTAGATATTCACCCTTTAGCTAATTATTTATTCAACCATTTTATTATTATTATTTTTTTATAAAGTTATGTTGTTATCAAATATAATAATATTTTATTAAAAAACATTATTGTAAATTAAAATTTAAAAAATATTGTTACCAAACAAATTTTAAAAAAAATTAGTTGAAAAAAATATTTTATATAAAAAACATTATCGTCAAGCTAGCTTAAAGAAAACTAGGTGAAGAATGTAATGAGCCCGAAACCAATGATTATAACAGAACATTCAATAATGTAAATGTGAACTTGTTAATAAACAAATTCATTGTAAGCTGTCTGAAAAACAAAATACTGATGTTTGAATCAATATTGACCCCATTAAAAATTAATTTGAAATCAAATAAAGTTTAAGCAAATTTAAAACTTCATTTTTCTAGTCATGTCAGCAGCCACTTCTCGTTTATAGACTCGGAGTGCTTTGAGGCTTCAATGGTAGGTGTGGGCCGGTAGGGTGTGATAATTGATTGATGCGAAGACTGAATATATAATATAATATATAGCACAGATATTATATTTATATATATATATAATAATCCCAACCCAAGAGGTACAAGTAAGTGTCAATTCAATGGTACGAGACCACTGCTAGTATTTTCACCTCAACTCCTCGTTAGAGTACGCTGCCATTCTACAATTTCTCTTCCATGCAATCTTTACTGTGGTAGTCGATAGTACACATTTTTAAGTTTTATCATATTATATGGAAGGTGATAATCGGAATCAATTTTTTTTACATTTGCACTTTAATATTAAAAAAAATGACCATATAATCTTAACTTCCCATGTTAATAATTTCTTTTTTAAATTACACAATTACTCTATCATATATTCTCATTGTCTCCAATATTTAATGCTTTTGAATTAAAAAAATATAAAAAAAAAGTTATCTCTTTTGAATGAATTATTGACACGAAGAAAGTTATTTATGTTAAATAAATTATCTTTTTTGACAAAATTAAAAAATAAAAAAAAGTTATCTATGTTGAATGAATTATCTTTTTTAACATAATCTGAAAAAAAAGACCCAAAAAAAGTTATCTCTATGAATAAATTATTTCTTTTCACAAGATTCCAATATATATATATATATATATACTCTTGCAAAAAAAAAGAACCCCAAAAAAATGTTCTCTTTTGATAGGAACGGAAAAAAAAGTACCCAAAAATAGTTCTCTATTAAATAAATTATCTCTTTTAACATAATACAAATAAAAATACTACGAAAAAATAAAGACCCGAAAAAAAATATTATCTTTATTGAATAAATTAACTCTTTTGATAGGACCCAAAAATAAAATACCCTTAAAAAAATCATCTCTGTTGAATGTTTATCTCCTTTAGTAGGACTCCAAAATAAATAAATTATCTCTTTTGATAGGACCCAAAATTTTTTTTATCTTTGTTCAATAAATTATCTCTTTTGACAGGATTCAAAAAAAATGTTATCTCTATTTAATAAATTATCCCTTTTGACATGACAAGAAAAAGTATTAAAAAAAGAGAACCGAAGAAAGAAATTATCTTTTTTTGACAATACCTAAAAAAATATTAAAAGGGGTAAAGAAGATAAAAAGAGTTCAAGTTTATAGTATAAAGAGTAATTATGATATTATAAAATAAAAGATAATGCATTAATGAATTTAGGAACTTTTTTGTTTTTTGTTTTTTTAAATGCAAGTGGAGTGCAATTGTATAAAAAAGGATTGCGAATATCGCCTCCCTATTTAATTTAAAAATAAATTATATTAAAGGGAGTTGATGTTGGCGCTCCACCAATATCTTTAAGCGCTCCACTTTCTTTTTTCTTTAAAATAAAATTATAAAAGAGTTCCTACACCACACAATGTTTGGTTATTATATTTTTAATGTCATAATTTCATCATTGTAATTTCATAAACTCGCTCAAAAACTTACCAAAAAAAAGACATCATTGTAATTTCATAAACTTTCTCAAAAAGACAAAAAAAAATTTGTGTTTTTTGTAGGAAAAATTTATGTTAAAATTAGGTGGTTATTGAAAGTAATTTTTTTTTCCTTCAAAATTTTCCTTTTCCTTCTAACCAAACTTCTAAAGTGTACCGAAAATTTTCATTTCCTATAATTTTTTTTTAGTATTTCCATCTAACCAAACGGAGATATGTGTATTTTTTTTTTTTGTAGGTAAGAAAATAAATATTAGATATACCCAAAAAAATCCACATTCGTAAATTGATTTAGCACTCACTCACTTCATGCATATTGGAGTCCATGTTTCCTTCTATTGTTAATTATCATATAAACTACCAATTCAATCTTGGGATGTGCTAAATTGGTTTTCTTTAACTTTTGTTGGAATTAATGGTTTTGAATTACTAGTTCTACCAATGGTTTGATTTCTTCCTTCGAAATGCCTGAGCAGCTTAATTCAGATCTTGAGTGCAACCCCTATTTTAGTTTTTAGTTTATGCATTTGCATAATTTTGTATCATAAATTATTTATATATATATATAAAAGTTTTTCTTTACCAAGCAACTGGGATAATTCATGATTTAATTTGTTATCATGTATTTTTATTAGGCTCAACTTTATTTGGCATTATATGATTTACCTGATATGATTCAAATATTAAGTTATCCCATTATGATTTAGGTTGTTTTGCATCTTTTATTAGGCTTAAGATAACATAGTTTGCAAGTTTAGTAGTTAAAAATAGTTACTTTACTATTTTGGATTATATTTTCATGCATAATTCAAATATTATATTTTCATGCATAATTCAAATACCTGATATGATTCAAATATTATATTGACTTTTGGATTTGATTAAAACACATGTCTTTCTAATTTTTTACTAGAATTGCCACCCGTTGTGCTCGACTTTCCCTAGTCCCCTTGACCATACATTCTTCCTTCGATAATTATATGTGATTGCTTTTTTTATGTGTTTTAATTGGTTTATATATTAATTTATTTGGAATATGATTGCTGCCATTATATATATATATATATATATATATATATATATATGTTCCATCTTGCATGGCTTGTTTTATTTTTTATTTGCCTTAGTAGCCTTAGTGACTTTTATTTATTCGGGATATGATTTCTGAATGAAAGAAACTTTTCACCTTATCAATAACTGATGGGCCTAGAGCTTTCCAATGCGACTCTTAAAACCGTCTCAAGTCCACCTGGGCCTGAATATTTCTTAGCCCATTCTATCAAATAAGCCCAAATATATGTATTTACTATGATCAACTTGTAACATTCTCATGAAACAAGTTAGATAATTTGAGACAGTTTTCTTATAAAAAATATATTTTGGTTTCTGATATTTTTTTTAGCACATTATTATTTGATTCTAACAGTAACAACTGAGGAACCCGGATCCTCTTCCGTACATATTTTGTATTTTATTTTGTTGTGCATCTAACTTGGAAATGCAAAGACATTATGTGAAAGATGAATGCATGCAACACATTACGTCAAAGATACAACACATTTATTTTAAGAACACAACACTTGAGCAACACATTATATTGGAATACAGAAATGCCAATAACTTGAATAGAAATGCAATATTTTGCATCGGTGTTGCATCTTCAATGTAATACTATTGTATTACATCGGTGTTGTAAAATGAATTTTATCATCCCTTATTAACATATTAATTGACAATTTCTCATTGAGTACTTTAGTATAATTTTTATTTGTGTACGTGTTAGGCTGTGACCTACTCTTTGCTTAACCTGATAATTAAATTAATCGGCAACAAGCGTATTCAATGATTTCTTTAGACTTACAGTATTAGTTAGTTCATAATTATCTATCTCTTGATGGTTTTTTAGTCAATTCTTTGTTGTTTTGTGCTTAACACATAAATTTTTGGACGGACATCATGATTCCCTTCACCTCACCCTTCTTCTCCAAGTTGAGAATGAAGACATAACGTATACAGACATAGAGCCTGTCAATATAAAGACAATATTGGTATGTATATTTTTAGATTTTGTAATTAATACTTATATATATATATAAAAGAAGGCTCAGTCTTAAAGGAAGTTATAATTGGCTTCCAATTCTCCTGTTGTTTGCAGTCCTAATTGAAATGTTACAAATGGGCACAATTTTGTTTCACTCAAATCACCAAAAGTTTCATTATATACATATAAAAAAATCGTAAAAAATTGGTGAGGTTTTAAGAGTTATATATATATTTGTTCATCTTGAGGATATATATAGATATATATAAATTTGAAAGACGGACAATAATCACTTTTCAATTCCAGATTTTACCAAATAAAGGCTCTGTCCAACATTGTCATCGGAAGGTGTTTCCGATTTTCTAGAATATTATATATATATATATATATATATATAGATAAAAAGATGGTAATGACTAATGACTTTCAAATTGACGTGATCTAGATTCCGAACACGGTTCGCTACACACACAAAAAGATAAAATTTTGAGGCCAACAAATCAAGCTTGAGTTCATGTTCAATCATTTGTATATGTACAACCCAGGACATTGATGGAACCATTTGCACTTAACATTCTTTGACCCGTTGGTTGAATGAATGAGAGGCTCAACAAAGTGACACTCATTTCTGATTTTTATTATAAAGTTTTTTTTTTTCTTTCTATTTCAGCTCCTTTAGTATCTATCAAGTTTTTCTTATTTCATGGACAGTATGATAATTCTATTTTCCAGTCATTAATTCTTTGTGTGCTATCACAAAAATAGTTTGGATAGACGAAGGAATTAATTGCAAGAAAAATAAAGAAAATGAATGATATATAGTTAATTTATTTATATTGTGTTTGATTTGAAAATGTAGATGGAAAAGAAAGGAAAATTTTAAAGTAAGAATTACTCATCTAATCTTCCAAAAATAGGAAGGAATGAAAAAGAATAGGTGACACGTAGACTACTTCTTTTGAATTAGTTTTACAGTAATTAAATTTCAATTTTATCTTTAACACTCACTAAATAAAAGAAGAAAAATGCTAAACGGTCCAATTCCAACTATATATATATATATATATATATAAGCACTCATAAAATAATCTTTTACTTTCTTCTCTCTCAACTGTTTTCTCAAAACAAAGTGAAGTTTTATTATAATATCAATGATGGATATATAGCAAGAACTACTAGCTAATAAGTAATAACAATGTTTTCTATTCATTGCACTATATACTTACTTCACAGCTCATTGATGATACTGCAGAGGTGTTCTCTCAAGCTAAAAGCCAATAGAGCAAGTTCACCAAAAGGGCCAAATTAGAGCTATCATAACCTCTCCTTTCAAAACCATCAAGAAAATTAAACCTTTTCATGAGCTGACCTTTTTCTCTTCCTCATAGATTCTTTAGTTCCTTTCATGCATTAAATTCATATATAAATATGCCCTAGCCTCTTCCTCCTCCTCATTCTATATATATATATATATATATATATATATATATATATATATATATATAGATATATCTTTCTCCTCCATCAGAACAACTATCAAGAACCCTTCTCTTTATCTCAACTTGGTTAATTTAGTTAGTCCCTCTCCACTCTAAGCTCTATGGATCTATATTCTCAATACTTGATGTGGATGAAGAGCAAACATATTTTCAATGCACAATATTTTCAAGCATCATCAATTAGTACTTCATTTAACAACTCATCATGGGAAGAACAAGCTTTTGCTGAAGATGCAGGTGGACCTCTTGGAGGATTCATATGGCCTCCAAGGTCTTACTTTTGCAGTTTCTGTAAAAGAGAATTTAGGTCTGCACAAGCCCTTGGTGGTCATATGAATGTCCATAGGAAGGATAGAGCTAGGCTTAAGCAATCTCTTAGTGATCATCACCAAAATCATTCTAAAACGTTGGGGGCTCAGTACCCATCTCAGGTTTGCACATCTGATTCTAACCCTAATTTTGTTGCACCACATCTTTCATCTTCACCTTCTAGGGTTAATTCTGCCACATCCACTTTAGAGAATGTCATTGAGCACACTTTTTTCTCTTCTTGTCCTTCTTCATTTGCTGAAGAGAGCTATAAGAATTCCACCTATTCACCTCCTTGGCCGCCTTTGCCAAGTACCGGCTCTGATGGCGATGAGGGAGTTAACCGGAAGAGACATAAGGCTGCTGTTTCGGCGTTGGAGGACTTGGACCTTGAGCTCAGGCTTGGTGATCCACCAAATTATATAAGGTGAAGTAGAGTGCAAGTTTATGGACTCTTCAATGGCAACATTGCTCTCTCTTTAACTGCCAAGATCAAAAAGAAAAATGAAATTCTTTGCCAGTTTTAATTTTATGTTCTTTCTTTTTCATTTAAATTTTATGTCGAGCTTGAATCTAGAGCTTGCGTATATGTTATGAAGCTAAATATGATCACAGTAGTTGATTTTCTACAACATTTCTCTTTGTGGTTGCAACTTGTGATTCAGAAAATTGAGTGTCACATAATAGAAAGAAAAAAAAGGAAAAAATATAGAATATGACTATGCGATTATGTTTACATATTTTACATTTGATATTATATATGTTAAATTAATAGGGAACTTTTGGATTTCATTCATGAGCCTAATTAATTTGGTGAAGTATTATGGTTTCCAAGAGTACTGATCCACAATGGTATTGATGTGTTAGAATGAATGATGATGACCTGCAGCAACAAATACAAACTCCTTCCAAACATATATATATATATATATATATACATTCAAACTCCTTTTTTTGGAAGAAAAAAAAAACTAATGAAGAATTGAAGATGACTTTCAGCATAGATATTAATTATATGATACCAAGCTTTTATACAATGTTGTGCCTAAGTACACATAGAAATTCAAATAAACTAATTAAATGAAAACTTTATACACCCAAAAAACGTAATAAATGTAACATGATCAGAAAAAGCCCCCTATTTATATCCACAGAAGAAAACAAAAGAAAAAGGTAAAAAGAACATAGAACACACACTCTTGTAGCCTACATTGGAAATTGGCTAGTATTAAGGTTTCTAAGGTGTGCTCTGCCATGATAAATGTATCAGAAAACAAATTTAAACATACTTTCGAAATATTATATATCAGTCAGTGTAGTGCTGGTGGCTTTATTTGTTGAGAGAGACGATGAATTATGTATAGGGTTTCGGAGAGTAACGGAATTATATCATTTCAGCAACATACATCCCATAAAACTAACAGGCGAGGACACACATCACAACATGGTTTGCCCTTTTTACCTGTACCATTACCATCACCATATCTGTTTCAGTTTAAACAGTCTCACCACATATATATATATATATATATATATATATATATATATATATAAATTAAGACGCTTTCTGTACTTCCTTTCCCAAATTGTCTTCCCCCAGCCCCAACCCTTAAAAAGGCCACCAATTCCGCAGAATCAATTCAATAAAAGTATATACGAACAAAACCCCTAATCATACACGAGAACACACCTATATATTTGAGAAAAATATCACATCACGAGGACTATTCACGCCCCTCTTGTTTTCACTTTTGGATGTATAAAACTCGAAGGTCGACTCATAGTAAGGTCACTTGACTCTCGTACTTTAGAAAATATCAATTGATTCGACTCATCTTGAGTGTAAATAATTCTTTAGAGTTAGTCTCCACTGCTTATTTCATAATTTCAGGCTAGGAGCATCATTTTTGAATTCTAGGAATTTTTTTTATTCTAAAAATTAGTCGAGGCGAAGCCTCATATATCTTGATTAATTTAAAAAAATCTTAATAACCTGCTATGTCTGAGAGTTTCTAATTATAGCCTCTAGCTTTTTATATATATAATTATATGTATATATTTTATGAGTGTTGTATCTTCAATATGCATAGTAAGAATGTTGCATTTTGTTATACAGCTCAGTGACGTGCTTCCAAAATACTTGGCCGTCTCTGGGTTTCTATTCAGAATTTTTTTATATATATATAAGGAAAATTGATGGAACATGGCTTTTGATTTGATGGGTTTGTAGTAGAACTGATAAAATAGCTATATATATATATATATATATATGGAAGGAATTAATGCCACCCAACGCATTTATTCCAATACAGGGTGGTCATTGAAGGGGGTTGAGAGAGAATCATAGGTGGTGGGTGTATAAGATTTGTTCAAGTGCAGGGAAAGTGACATGTTGTTTGATTTGGTCTCTTGGTGCTTGTCTATGTAAGAGATGTTAATAACTAGGGTTTAAATGGGTCGAGTTTTTTCGAAAACGATCTCGATTGAGGTTTTAAGGATGGAGTGACAAAGTCAGAGGTGCACATGGGCAAGGAAATGTCACTTTCTATATAATATTATTTCCAAAGTTTTATAGAATTTGAAAAGTGAACAAGAAGCATGAGTAAGTATGCAAATACTCCCGAGCAATTTTGTCATGTGATATCCCTTTTATATAATACTTTTTATTTTAAGAGAAATGAAAAGTATTGTATAAAAAGAGTACTGACAAAATACACTGGAGTATTGTAGGCTTTCTCAAGAATAAACAAGTGATCGACATGCATGTTTGATATTCATTAAAAAATGTTTTCTTGAAGTTTGAGCGCGTGTCATCAAACCATCTACTCTCTTGTAATAAAATTTAAAAAAATGACTTAATTGTCATTCCCTATTGTAAATGACAAAAATACTATTAAGACATTAACAAACTTGCCCTTGACATATGTATAAAATATTCCATATATATATATATGATTGACAAGATAGATATTTTACATTAAAATATTTTTTTATTTAAAAGTATTAAAATATTAATGATAAAAATGACATTTCATAACATTTAGGAATACAAGGTGTAATAAACATCAAACGTAGCTATCGTGTGTAATTAGATCAAATTTATGTATTTTACTTTAAATAAAATCATAACATTGTAACTAATTGAACAAGTGATGATATGATATCTTTGAGATTGTTGGACGTAAATTTAGAAATTCTTGGAGAGACTATTGAAGAGGATCCAAATATTTTATGGATAATTATTAATTTGAAGAGAAACAATAAAGTCTATCATTGATGTAGGTTGAGGCGATTTCGACAATTTGTAATAATAAATAAAATTAAGGTAGAAGTGCAAAAAAAAAATTTCCTAAACTTTCTTCTATGTGCAAAAACACTCTTAAACTATTTTTTTTGGAACAAATCAGTCTCTCATTTTATAACAGTGAGTAACTTAACCCTGACAAAATTATAATGACATATATATCATTTACTATGATCATTATGCTCTTCTCTCTATAAATCTATTCTTTTCTAAAAATTCAAAAACTAAAAAATAGTTGGTTAGAATTTTCAAATAATAAGTTTAGAAACATAAAAAAAATTAAAGGCTAATAAAACTTTATTTAAAATTTTTTAAAAATAAAAATATAACTAACATCTACTAGTACAGTGAATGGTATTTTTTAAATAAAAATTATAAAAATAAAAAAAGAGTTTAATAAAATTATCATTGAAAATGTTTTTTTATTTATTTGCTAACTATAGTTGGAAGCGGTACTGTAATAATAATAAATAATTAGAAACATAGAAAAGTTTTGGCCAATAGAAATTTATTTCAAAATTTTATCAAACTACTTTTTTAAAAAAAAATTATTTAGAAAACACTGTACTAATTGGGAAAAAAAAGTCGTATTCAGTGCATAAAAAAAAGTTAGAAAACACTATACTACTTTTTTACTTTTTTATGTTTCTAATTATTTTTTATTATTACAGTACCGCTTCCTACTATAGTTAGTAAAAAAAAACCATTTTCAATGATAATTTTATCAAACTCTTTTTTTATTTTTATAATTTTTATTTAAAAAAATTTAAATAAAGCCTTATTAGTTTTTTTTTATGTTTCTAAACTTATTATTTGAAAATTTTATCTAATTATTTTTTATTTTATGAATTTTTAGAAAACACTATATTTATAAAGAGAAGGGCATAATTGTCATAGTAAAAGATATATATGTCAGTATAGTTTTGTTAAGGGATCAAGTTCTCCACTTTTATAAGATGAATGAGTGATTTGCTCCAAAAAAAAAATTAATTTAGGAAATGTGTCTGCATGAGAAAAGTTGAGCATTTTTTTTTTGCACTTTTGCCTCTGTGCCCACAAATTATCAATATAATAGCATAAAATAAAAGTAACAAAACAAATTCTGATGTGAAGCTAAAATATAATATAAAATGAAAAGTGTGGTTCACACTTTACTTTTGAGAAAATCATGGTGGGAAATTTTTCTTTTATTATTTATTACACTTAACAATTTACGCAGATATATAAAACTTACAAAATTTGTAATGGAGTAAAATACATCCTTACCACAACTATTACAACATGAATAATACTAATAATTAGAACATAAAGTAAAAATAACTTAAAAAAACAAAAGATTCAATACATATAGAAAATTAACAAGTAAAAATAGAGTTTAACAATGAACTGGTGTGATAGAGAAACACATGTAAACACATTAACTCACAATGACACTAAGATAAAGATGTTAGTAATAAGCTCTAAGATGCAACTCAATTAATTTACAATAACGTTTCTATAATGTACACAATCACAGAAAGACTAAGTCAACTGCACTTGAAAAATATGAGAAGTCTAAATTATCAGAATAAATATAATTTATTAATTTTTATTAAAATATTTCCAACAAATCATACTCATGGTGATAATATTTTCATGTCATACATCAAAAAAAACTATTGATGGTTTTATCTAATTTCATCTCTTCAATCTTTCCTATTGCCAAATGTTACATCGATCTACTCATGGCTGGTATATGATTTTAAAGTGTTTGACTAATTGATGTATCTACTCAGTGACAGACCCAAATTTTTTTTTTTAGGGGGGGGCAGCGTTGAATAATAATAAAATTATTATTTTTAATCAAGATAATAAATACAGATACGTAAATAAATATAGAGATAATTTCTTTTTTTGAATCTATCAAAAGATATAATTTATTTAATAAAGATATTTTTTTGGGTACTATCAATGTAGATAGTTTATTCAACAAGAATAAAAAAATTTATATACCTTTTTTTGGATTGACGTGTCAAGAGAAAATTTATTTAACATGAATTACTATTTTTTAGGTACCTTTTAATTTTTAATTCCTACCAAAAGAAATAATTTATTTAATAAAGATATTTTTTTTTCTCATGAGAAAAGATATAATTTTTTCAACAGATATATATCTATATATATTTTGGTCTTGCCAAAAGAAATAATTTATTAAGATAAATAACTTTTTTTGGGTTTCGTAAAAAGAGAATTTTTTTTTGGATTATTTTTTTTCTAATATTTGTTTTGTATCTGATCAAAAGAGACCAAAAACATTAAAGATAAGAAACATAGAAGATGTATGAAAGAATAGTTTAGTATTTTAAAAAAAAAAGTTAATCATTCACATGTAAGTAAATGTAAGAAGTGATTTTTATCATACGATCGGAGTGCAAACGTAGAAAATGGAAGTGCAAATATTACGTCCCTAATTAAAAGATATATGCAAAACTAAAATAATAAAAAAGTTAAGTGAAGGTCACTTTATCAATGACACGAGAGAGAGAATTTATTACTCTTTTTTTGTGACCTAAAACTTTAGTGGGGCCAAGAATATACAATAAAATATTATAAATAATTTAGTGAGAGTAATCTTAAAAAATTAGTGGGAGCAATCTTAGAATTTTAATAAAAATATGGGTATATAATATAAATACAAAAAAAAAAAAATCCATGCCCCCACTGGGCCTAAGGTAGGTCCATGCCTGTATGTACTGAATTTCATTAATAATATATATTTTTTCCAATTTCATTAATAATATTAAACATGTAGAATTAAAATCCATTGACAAAATTCTTTTATGAAATAAAATGGAACTTACTTGAGCCACAATCTATGGAGTATTCTTCAATCTACAAAATGATGTCTAGCAATATTCTCGTATACTTGCATTCCATTTGCTATTCTATAATATAAAATGTGAAGCAATTTTCTTTCAAAAGAAGTAAAGAACCCTTGCTTGTGATAGATTGTTCTTATAAAACCACACTTCCAAGGTGTAAATGCATGTTTCTTTCTCGCTGTTGGAACCACAAATGGAGCTATATGTATTTGATTTGATTTGAGCTAGGATTCTCTAATGTAACACACTGCTGTGCATTAGCAGTGCAGTAACGATGGTCTAGATAACTCATACGTGTGTACCAATAATATATATATTATATATGTAAACATAGTGTATCAAGAAAAAAAATGCGGGTCGAATGGTATAATTTCTCCTTTTTTTTTAATGAGAAATTTTCAATCTAGAGTAAAACTTTGGATTTGGACTCATTTGATTTGTCTAGGAGTGTTCAAATAATTCGTTCATTACGAATTGCCTAACTTAAGCTTCAATCAAAGCACAAGCCAAAATAAGACTCCAAACTTAGGGTGAAACTATAAATTCGGACTCGTTTGATTTGTCTAAATTTTTTTAAATAATTCGTCAATTACGGATTGGTTGGTTAACTTTACGCTTCAATTCAACACAGACCAAAATCAGATTCCAAAGGATTGAAGAAAGTAGCCACTTATAAACAAAAACATATAAATGTGTATCAGTTTAGTCTTACAAAATAGTATTCAATGGAAGATCTATGTATACTACTTCCAATAAAAATAAAATGTAAAAGTAGAACTTGGATACACAAAAGAATAAATAATGAACAAATAGACATTTTTCTTCTTTTTCCTTTTAATTTTTTTAAAGAAGTAGTACTGATATCTAACAAATTTAAATTATTTGAAAGCATTCATAATTGACAGCCACCTGTTTGCAGATCAATGATATACTGGGAAATTGGGAATAAACCCGACTCATACCGACCTAAATAATATTTCATATGGCGTACTAGTGTTTAATCATTCTAAATCAGATATTGGTTCATAGTTAAAAATTTGATATTTGATCATAGTTAAAATATAATAATACAAAATTGATACTTGATCATAATTAAAAAATAATAATATGGAAATTATTTAGGATACAAGTCCAATATCTAGAACCGATGTAATTCAATTTAATATTTTAAAAATCATATTCAATTTTTCACGAATGGAATTAAGTTTCATGGAAATCAGATTAGGCATAGATCCATGATCAATCCTAGATTTACCTTCCAAAAATAATTTGAAGGTTAACTACACATTTGGATAATAGCAAGTCAAATTCAAAGCTCTACCCATTTGGATAAGTTCCATTTTTAAAACCACAAAGGGACACAAGACCACAAGAAAGAATTCTAAAAAAGGTTTTTGTTGTAAACATACTCACTCAGACAGCGACCATGGCCAATGTAGATAGCAGTAGCAGAGCTCCGAGATGGTCTCTCACTGGAATGAATGCTCTCGTCACCGGCGGCACTCGTGGAATTGGGTATTTCTCTCACTTCCCTCTCTCTTTCTATAAATATTTGATTGGCAAAAGCTTTCGAAATTATTTCTAGGGTTTGATAGCTTTAACTGTAATGTGTTCAGGCATGCGGTTGTGGAGGAACTAGCTGAAATGGGGGCAACTGTACACACCTGTTCTCGCAACGAAGTGGAGCTCAACCATTGCTTGCAAGAATGGGCTGGCAGGGACTTTGCGGTCACCGGTTCGGTTTGCGATGCGTCGTCTCGAGCCCAACGAGAGCAGCTCATGGAAAAGGCCTCCTCTATTTTCAATGGCAAGCTCAATATACTCGTATGTGCCCACCACAACTTTGTACATGCTCTTTATTTGCCCATGCATATATATATTTTCACAATTGTTTTGTGTGGTGTGTATATCTATCTGTTCATGGATGGTATCGAAGCCTATACATTATCTTTTCCTTTTGTAAGTGTTTTGTTCAGATTTGGTAGCTTTAATCAGATTAATCGTATGTTACTAGTACCCTTTGAGAAATTATGGCTTTTAAATGGGCTTAAACTTTAAATATCACTCAGTCATATATGATACATGCTTGCTATTTTATAATACCATCTCCACGTTGGTACTCCATGGAAAGACAGGGCTGTTTTTTTCTATCAATTATTCATGTTTTTAACTTAAATTGCATTGGACCATGTCAATTTGGAAAATGTTTTTTTGTCCTTGTACCTTTGGATATAGTTTCTTTGCATGATTCTTGGGCTCTAGAGAAACAATGGTGGGCCTGTGAACTCTTGATGTTCACTTTCGGGAAAGAAGAAAAAATTTCAGTCCTTATACCTTTTAAGAGTTAATATATGATCTCATGGTTTTAGATAAACAATGTTGGGACAAACATCAGGAAGCCAACTACTGAGTTCACTGCTGAAGAATATTCAATGCTTATGGCTACCAACCTTGAATCTGCTTACCATCTATGCCAACTTGCATATCCTCTTTTAAAAGCATCTGGAGTTGGAAGTATTATTTTCATTTCCTCTGTTGCGGGTCTGGTGCACTTATCTACTGGATCCGTCTATGGAGCAACTAAAGGTGTGTTACTGTCATGATATGGTCCTTTCTGTTGCATTAGTATTGAATGGAAACTTGACGGGGTAAAGTTAACAGGCTTTCGGTTCCTTTATGCTGCTTGCAGGTGCAATAAATCAACTTACAAGGAATTTGGCTTGTGAATGGGCAAAAGACAACATCCGATGTAATTCTGTCGCACCCTGGTATATCAGAACCTCACTCGTAGAACATGTAATATTCTTTTCTCTTACTCATGGTTTTTTGGATTCTGTTAATTTTCTTTGAAAAAACTATTTGGATCAGGCATGCACTTGCTAGATTCTATAGAAAATATGCATTCTTGAAATTAACCCAACTTTTTTTTTTTGGAAAAATAGGCTTGTTTTATGCAATTAATTAATAATCTGCTGTTCAATGTCCATTATTTTAACAATAACTGCATACCTACCATAGTACCATTCCATCATCACCACCGCAGTAACAGTCCTCGTACATCTTGCTTAGTTGTGTGAACACCAACCTAGTATATTTATAAGAGATCATCTGAATAATTAGTTTAAATTAGCTTTCTCTTCTTCTTTTTATTATTTATTTCTTTATTTTCTGTTGGACAGTTGGGAGGGGGGATGGTGTGGGGAGTAATATATGTTGTAAAGCTCACTCTTATGTAGCTAAACTCTTTCTCTCTCTCTCTCTCTCTCTCTCTCTCTATATATATATATATATATATATATATATATATAATGGATCCAACTTGATTTTGAAATTTGAAGTGTACAATAAAATTAAAAGTGAAGTAGGTTTATTGATGTTTTATTGCTGCAATTATGCCAATTTGAACCTTTCAGTTTTCTTTTTTTAATTTATTTATGAAACAAATTCTCCAAACTACCATATGAGTCTGCACAAAATAAATTCAGTTCTTTTGTGATGGGATAGCATACTTAAAATGATTAACACTGCTACAACATCTAACAAGTATTCATGTTGATCTATCGTCCTGAATTTGGACAATATTTGGAGCTGATTATTGTCAAGATCTTTAAGAGCCCACAGCGGGGTGCCCTGTACCCTATGTTCTGCTTTTCTAATGCTGCCTTCCCCAAACACCACCCCCACTCCTTTCTCCTTCTGCACCCCACACACCATGCCACCACCCTATAAGAATGGAAAAAAGGGAGTAAAATAACTTTTCTACTGATTCCAACCGATGATTGATGATTGCTATTTTCAGAGAACATTATGAATATTCTCAATCATTTTTTTCTGATATAAATATACATTTAAGTATTCGTGTATGTAACTATGTATAAATGTATATATAATTATAGAATAGTGATACTAATACCAAGGGTTGTAGCCTAATGGTACTTCCTCACCTTCCAAAATAGAAGGTCGATGAGTCAAGTCCCCATAAAGGCAAAGTAGGTGTGTGAGTTTCTTGCCAAGGTAAAAAAAAATGGAATAGTGATACTAAAGATGCAATATTGTTAATTGATAATGCAATATTTTTAAGACCTTCTACAATGGTGGTTTCGATGAACTTGCAAGTATTCACCTTCTGTTTGCATAAGTGCATGTTTGATTTCTATGCCTTGATATAAGTAACATTCATGCCGTAAATCATATGATCCTAATCTGAAATTTCCCATTATTACATCACTTAGATTTTGATATCAGATGGCAAAACTACCTTCCCCTAACTTAACTAAAATTGCTAGTAGAAACTCTTCATATCAAACTACGGGAATGTATTCATATCATCTTAAATTGAGTAATGGAAATATCTTCTGGTGTTTGGTTTTAATGTTGTCAACTTTGAAGAGTATTTGATTAGAAAAATGGCAAATCTCTAGCGAGTAAAAACACAATGGATATTTGGAAATTTTGATGCCATGGGTAATGTTGCATAAACTACAAAATCAGTACTTAAAGATCGAGTAGGGTGAACACCCTGTTAATTGCAATTTTAATAAAACCTAAAGTCATTATTTGTAACCACCAGCCTAGGTGTACCTCTACCCCTCCAAAGGAGAGGTTGAGGGTTCAAGCCCCAAGTTGGGCGAAATAGTTGTGTTTCAAGCCCCAATTAGGGTGAAATGGTTGTGTTTTGCTTACTCAACAACAACAACAATAACACCACCACCAAAAAAAAGGTCATTATTTACTTGTAAAAACCCAATCACTTACCGTCATGATAACTAACCAAGCCAACCTTCTCCTTGGGGTAATAGTCAATTATTTCCATGATCTGAAAACTTAGTCAACGTTACTAATAAAATTTTAATATATATTCAGCATTAGTGTTCTCTGACACTAATTTTCCCCAGTGGCAAGCTAAACAAGTTCGAATCTTTACTTCTATCTGGAGCCCAATCAATGCCAAAATATTTAGTGGACTTGATAATACACTGCTTTGTGCTTTTAATGGGTCAGTTTTAAAAATCAGGGTTGCTCCTCATAATGATTTGGTCACTTCCATCATTAATGAGATGAAATTATAAATCATGTGAATTATGCAAGTTGAGATCCCTGGGATCATTCCTGGGATATTTTTTTTCCCTTTTTGGGATTATTTTTTCCTTTTTTGGTAGGTATCATTCTTGGGATTTGGGTGTGGAAGAAAACAGTTAATATGATGGGATTTGAAATTTTCTTTTCGAAATTATGTGAATTACAAATCAGAGTTGTTCTGGCTTAAAATTTAAATTATAGCTCAGGATTGCAATTTAGAGATTGTTTAAGCTATTGTAAGGTGGACTTCAAATTTTAGTAAATCATTTACAGAAATTTTGCCAATTGACTTTGAAGGTTTTATTCCTTTGCAGTTGCTAGAAAACAAAGATTTCTTGGAGAAGGTGATATCTCGAACTCCTCTTAGGCGCCCTGGAGAACCAAAGGAAGTCTCGTCCCTGGTGGTGTTCCTTTGTCTACCTGCTGCTTCTTACATAACTGGGCAGGTTATTTCTGTTGATGGAGGAATGACTGTGAATGGTTTTGGATTACTGTGAGTGGTCTCTATTTCAACTACTTGACCAAAGGAAAAATAAAAATTCAAATTAGCCATTTACCCACATGACATAGATAGTATGGAACGATTTTATCTTTTGACACGTTCCTATGTTTTCTAGTTGTGTTTTTAATAAAATGTCTAACTCCATAATGCATTCATCATGACTGCTAAGGCACAATGGTGTAATTCAGATGCTCCTCTCCTTGTTCTCACTGATTGTTTTTCAATATTCACTGATTAACTTGTAAGGTACCATTTTTCTATAGGTTGAAAATAATGTAGTTGTTTTTGCAGATAAGCACTTGATTCTTCTTTCTCAGCACTTTTTTTGTTCCTTATTAGTGCAACATAGCACCTTAACAGTAACTTGAGTTGACATGCAACACGTGTTGATTTGTACATTTTCATATGCTTTGGTATCATTGAAATGAAAATCCTGTGCCTGGTTTACCTAATACGTACATTTTTGGTCCTGAGGACTCAAATGGCATCCAGTTACAAAAACCTATGGTATTCTGTGACCCTTGAACTCTAATTGGCCCCCAATTCTCAGTTTAGCAACGCTAATGCATATATTGGCCTTTCGTGGATGTTTACCAGTATTTGAGAGATCTAAAAGGCTTCATAGTGATATTGTTGATAAGGAAATTGATTTGCTCTCCGATTCAGAGAGACCAGACGTGAGATAGAGGACCACCACTTCATCCTCTACCTCACATTTGGACTCTGAAGAGTCCGAACTCGGGGAGTCCATCATCATTTACTTATAATTCTGGAAGGAAGAAAGGAGAATGTGCAACTGATCCTGAGGGGTGTTAGTTGATAGAAGTTGGTTGAGGTTGAGGATTCAAATGGATCAAAGGGTAAGGTATTTTCCTATAATTTGTCAAACAGAAAATGATAAATAGAAGAAGAGAGAGAAGCTAAATGGGCTTTACTTTCAGCTGTTTCTATTGTTTTTTATGCAGAGTGAAGAATCAGAGATTGTAGACGCTTTTTGAATTGAGTTTGGGTTGAAGGTTTCAGAGGGTGGATTGCTAAACGATTGAGCTAGGCGAGACTTTCAATCTAGACCCACCTGACCTGCCCGAATTAAACCCTCTTGAGAGAACATGCCGGCGCCCGAACCATCCTCCCATGGGTTGCTCAGGCCCGACGGGTCACCTGATCCACGCTCATACCAATATGCACCCCATTTGTCATACTACGAAACTCTTTCTTTAGAATTAGAAGTAAATTATAGTGATTATACACTTTTAAGTTAAAGAAAAAAAAATTGTAATTTAATCATCCATTTTCAATATTAGTTGAAGGAGTGTTTGTGGATGATATCCCTTCAACTTAAAAAAGAATTAAAACCCTTATTTCTCAAAAAATAATTTTTTTTTATATAATATAGAAAGTTATATAATATAAAAAAATCTATAGATATTTGAACAAGTTTATTATAGGGACGTGTCTTTAATGACTAATTTTTCTTTTATCTTTAGTTTTCCCAGGGTGTCCCAACACAACTATATAATTTAGTTCTTATTCTATATCTATGCATATAAGTATATTTTAATTTCATTCTTATTCTATATCTAAAAAACTTTGAGTCAGGAAGCCATGCATGAAGCCAACAGTTCACTCGCCATTTCCATCCTTGTTTAATGACTTGTTTGGATGTCAAGATGCTTCCCACGTCTAGGAGTGATTAGAATGTAAAAATGATGAACTTGGAAAGTAATTACTTTTGAAGACCTTGGCAAAGAGGGATTGGTCTGAGCTTTAGATACTCCACCCCCAACTTAGCAAATCAATGCAATGTTAAGTGCCTCAAGGCATCAAAATGCTTACAGTTTATATAATATGTAGGATTCAATAAGGTTTACAGTCTATACAATAAAAGAATCTCACAATATAGGCTGACTAAACAATAGGAATAAGATGGAGATATCACATACAGAATTAGACATATCGATTGGTCTCTGTCACATTGATTAGTCGGTTTCTTCCCTTCGGCTTGATTTATACTGTCTTCTTCAGCCAGCTAGCATAGGCCCAGTTCTCCCTGGGCCGTGTTGGCCCACTAAACTTTTTTACATTTTATGACTATTTAAGCATAATTGTCACGCTTACACTTTTACATTCATTGGATGCATGTGGTAGGTCACATCACATTCCCTCACCACATGCATCTTATGAATGAGAAATTGTAGGTCTGACAATTCTGTCTATCTATCATTTTTCTTTATAAAATTATACAAAAATCTTCCCTTAAAAATATTTTTTCCCATTCTTACTCTTCTTTTTCAATTTTTTTTTTATTCTCTTCAAAGAAATTTGCATTTTCTTTCTTCAATCAAATCCTAGTTTTTTTTTTCTTTCGAAGTTCTCTCATATTTTTTTGTTCCTTTTATTTTCATCTTAAATTTATTTTCTTAAAAGGCAAAAAAAACCCTTGAACTTTCTTGGATTTTCAAATTCACCTCCTAAATTATTTTTTGAAACAAATCGGTCCCTCATCTTACAAAAGTGGATAACTTGACCTCCTGACATAACTATAATGACATATATACAATTTACTATGTCCATTTTGTCATTTGATCTATAAATATAGTGTTTTCTAAAAATTCAAAAAATAAATAGATAAAATTCTTAAATAATAAATTTAGAAACATAAAAAAATAAAACGCTAGTAGAACTTTATTTACGATTTTTTAAAAAATAAAAATTTAATCAACTAACATATATATTCTTTTCTAAAGTATAGTGTTTTCTAAATAAAAATTTTAAAAATAAAAAAAATAGTTTGAAAAAATTCTTAAATAAAATTCTATTAACCTTTTACATTTTTATATTTCTAAACTTATTATTTATGAATTTTATCTGATTATTTTTTATTCTAAATTTTTATTTAGAAAATGCTATATTTTATAGAGAAAATGACATAAATAATAAACAGAGTAAATAATATATATGTCATTATAATTATGTTAGTGGATCTAGTTGTTCACTTTTATAAGATGAGAGACTATTTTGTTTAAAAAATATATATATAGTTAACTATGTAAGTTCGCACATCTAACAAGATTGAAGGACACACACATATATATACATATATATATATATATATATATTTTTTTGCCTTCTTAAAATCTATTTTGTCATTTGAAACAAATTTCTAACTCATTTTCATATACACGTGAATATAATATCATATCATCATGCTTATACGGTTGTATTACCAACAATACTACTATAAAATACCATTTTAGTAGAGAGTTGTGACACAACTTTTTATATTAAAATGAGTCTAAAATAATTCCAACTTCTAATATTTTACATGGCCAACGAACGTGTACCCTAAAAAATTCTGAAAATTTTGGGTCGGTTTGGAATTAGGTGAGATATTGCAGAGGAAGGACAGAGACTTTTAACCGCACATGACCAAATCGGTTAAAAAAGTAACTATGGTTCGGAGGTCGTTAAAGGTTAGGTCAGTGAGTGAACAGTGAATGCGATTGCTTTTTCTCGGTCACGTCACGTGTCACAGATTTTCTGTTCCGTCACCTCAGGCAGGACTGTCAAGTTATTGCTCGCCAGCCCACACCTCTTTACGTGTCACACAATCAATGGTTAGAGTAATGGTGGTCCCCACGGTTCATGCTACTACTTTGTACTGACCCCTCCTATTCTATCATAATGAGAAAAAATTGGACCTACATGTATAGTATATAGTCCGAAGAAAATCTACGGAGTACTCATCGCTTGCGTGGGAATTTAAAGCTTCGGCCCGTAGAGCGCCAAAAAGCCCATCTTGATGGGCCCTACTTACTACAATAATATTTAGAAAAGCCCATGAGGAAATTATCGTAGACTAACACTTAACATGATTTTTTAAATATTCGATACTAATATATGAATACGAAAAAAATAATTTAGATCTTATATCTTAACCTAATATCTTAAAACCAACTCAGCAATAATTGAAGGATTTTATTTTTTCAAATCATTAAATTTGAATATTTGATTTTAAACAAGATTAGAGTTAGTTAATACATAGGGAAAAAAATAAAAGAGGAAGTATGTACTTGTATCATCACTTATGTTATGTACAATGGAACGAGGGATGAGAAAATAGATGAAAAGGAGAAGAAGACGGTAAGGCTCGATGAGGCAAGGGAAGATATTTTGCTCACTTTTTTTTTTGAATGAACGAAAGGGACAGTGAATGAATGAATAACATGACACATTTCTTTGTTTACTTAGAAGAAAATAAATAAATGACTTTAGATTTTTTTTACGAGTAAACCCACATTATATAAATCTAATACAAGTATTAGTTTATCTCTAACAAGTATTGTCAAATTACAATTTGTGTAATAGATTTGTTTCTCTTCCTTCTTCCCTTCGGTCCACTACTAATAATTTGTGAGTCGAAACGAATAGTCATTCATTCTCTCTTTTCTTTTCTTTTCTTCCCTCCTCCTTTCTCTCCACTAAATGAAGGAAACTTTTTTCTTTTAATTCTATTTTCTTTTCACCCCTCTTCTATAATAAAATAGTTAACATGTTAAAGTAATATTGAGTAGACCGACCACAACATATATTATTTTTGTATATGTATAGGCACATATGGTATAAATGTCATAGCGGTCAATTGTTAGATAACTTGTCTCATACTGATTTCGAATGAAAAAGAGACGATATATATAGACAGATAAATAAAAACTATCAAATAATTTAAATTTTTGAATCATTAGTAAACATTTGATCCGTTTCAAATTTACAATGATATTAAAAACGGACTCGTATTTGATCTTTATAATAAATTTATCTATTTAAATAGAGTTCATATAAACGATCCAATCACAACGAAAAGGTTATAAATACACATACATACGTCTAGAAGGGTGAGAAAAGGTCGTCCAAGGGGGAGGTCTGTTATTTTTCTCTTTCGAGAGGGAATAGTGAATACGTTAGGGACGGCAATTTAAATAGAAAAATATTAGTAATTGCAAAGAAGTGCTCAAAACGTGGATGGATGGTGCGAGCAACGAGGGTTGCGAATTCAGCTCCACGTCAGTTATGGGACACGTGTTGAGTGATCGCCAAACCAAACCTCAGATATTCTGCAAAGCGTCAATCGACGTTGACGTGTGGCCCCACACGTGTCCAAATCTTCTCCTGTTACGTGGACGCTTTCATCGCTTTACTCGTACCAATACTTCAATCCCCACATAACCTTCCAAGCGCGTGGAATATTTATATTTATTTACTTTCACAAGAAATATAAATATAAGAACCATTGACTTACAAAAGCAAAATAAATAAATACAACGATTGGATCAGTTTATTAGGACGGTGATCATCTTTGGTACATATCTGTTTCCAGGAAAATTACAACTAAGTAAAAAAATGTAATACCACCCAATAACATTAAATATGCAATTAATGGTTTAAGGATTCAATAATTTTGTTCCGTTGGTAATTTTCATGCATTTTTTTTATTTGGTTAGATGTTTTTGCATTTTGCTTATTTCTAACTGGTATGAGTGGATATGATATATGATGAGATCTAGTCTCGACTGGATCTCATCTAGTTTCAAATTTTGTTGTCAAAACGATTATTTCGTAGATTTAACTTTGGAGTTGCTACCGTAGATTTACTGTGACCTTTGGGTCACTCTTATTGCTCCTTCTCTCCTTCAGTGATTTTCATCATATAATTTTTTTTGACTCTCGTCTAGATAGATCTAAAATTTATTTTTCATTTTTTCTCTATATTGTTTCAAGATTTGTAATGATTTTATGTCTTTTTTTCTGGTTTGATTGTAAAATTTTAGTGGACTTGATGTGAGTTGGTTTAGTTTAGAAAATTACTTGCAATAAATTCATACGGTTCATATAGAGCCTCGACTTTAATATAATAAATCATATATATTTTTGAAATCTTTAATGTTTTTGTTATATTTCTTACTTTTATCTTTCATCTCATAAGTATATTTCTTCAAACTAAAAAAAGAAAAATATAACTTATTTAAAATCAAGGCAATATACAATATCAAATATTTACAAATTGAAAAAAAAAATATTGTTCAGACTAATCTCATTAATACAGGGGGTTTCTCAAAATTGAGTCTAAGCAACATAAATGCAAGCGATGGGATTTGGGTGGGTCGTGTGGTTAATTCAAGTTAAACTCAAAGTATGTTTTAACATTTTAATTCGGGCTAAGTTAACCATCAAAGAATTCATTGTATCTCAATTCGCATCATATCACACGAATTTTATAAATTTTTTTATTTTTTTGAATCTTCCAAAATTTTAATAGGCCTACTAATAAATAAACCTTGTAAAAAATGAATTGTTAAATCTTTAAGACTTTGAATGATTAAAAATTATGGGACTTAATCATATTATTTTACGTTAGAATTTGAAAAGAATTCAAAATTTTATATTTTTTTAACTAAAATTTAATTATTATATTTTTATTTTTATTTTTAAAAATATATATATGTCAAAGTAAGGTTAATATACAATAAATCATTTAATTTTAACTTTATTTTGTATAAAAAAAACTTACTCGTCTAACATTAACGACATACTAACAAAGTAAGAATATGACCTACCGATAAAAAGAATAAATAATACTCCAATAAAAAAAATAAAGAAAGAAAGAAGATGGAGCATAGCCCCAAATGCTCTTATTACACAACACGTAGCGACGCGTGTGATGGTGAAAATCAGACACGAATCAATATTACACGATACCGCCACGTGGTGATATCCTCTACGACAGTTCACAAGCTAGAATATAAAAATCGGGCAAGACTAGAGAACCGAATAACAGGCAGGTCGTCCCAAGGACCACATGCGTGTCAGAAAAGTAAGTTCGTTCCGCTTATGCGTGTTTAATTTCCATTGGGCCACGTCAATCATCATGCATTGCCTCGACACTTGTCCTTTCACCATTATGAGAGAGAAACACAACCAGTTCGATGGACGGTTCAGATCGCCCATCTCGTATTCAGCGTTCTACGTCACACCAACTGGACATGTCGGATGCTGCCCGTGGCGGTGACGGGCAGCCCGTTCTGACCTCCCTTCCCCTATGTATAATGTGGTCTCCCCACTCTGCACAAAAAGCTTCTATCCAGAGGGTCCTCAAGAGCGTGCCCACAGATCTCTTGTATCTCTTATTTCGTCTGTTTTTCAATTCTAGGTTCACTTTTTAGCTCAAAGAGCAACTCAAGAGGTTCGATTATCATCATTAAATTTCACGGTTTTAGAGCTTTGGTTATTCGATCGATTCAGCTTCCGGTGATGGCTGGGATGTGTTGTGGAGTTGTTGGTGATACTGAGACCTCAACGCCAGCAGTTGAGGCGATTTCGAGAAAAGCGAGGCGGAGAAGAATGGAGATTCAGCAGTTCAAGTTCGTCGCCGCCGACGTAGCCGTTCCGCATCCGACAAACGGTCGGAAACGTCAGAAACTGGAGGTTTTTGTGGCGCCTTTGCCCCCGCCTGAGTGCGGAAACGTTGTTCAAAACTGTGAGATGAACAAAAGTCAAGTGGTTGAGAATGGAGAATCAGAGACGAAGTCTTTGAATAGGTTATCGTCTCCGACACCATCCGTACGAAATGAGCATGAGGTGGTTCCAGAGCGTCCAAAGTTTGGGATGAAGTCTGTGTGCGGAAGGAGGAGAGACATGGAGGACGCTGTGGCGATCCATCCGTCGTTTTGTCGCCGGAGTGAGCTGAATCCGAGCGGTTTGCACTTCTTCGGCGTTTACGACGGCCACGGTTGCTCACATGTAAGTTTGTTTCTTTACATCACACTAAATTTTCTAAACAAATTGTGTATTACTTTGTATTGATCTTGATTTACTTTTTATGTCTGTAGGTGGCGATGAAGTGCAGAGATCGATTGCACGACATAGTGAAAGACGAGCTTGAAGGCAGCGAAGAAGCTTCATGGAAGGAGATGATGGAGAAAAGCTTCTCGAGCATGGACAACGAGGTCACGGAATGGAGCAGAAGTGCCGGTCCTTCAAGCTCGAATTGCAGGTGCGAACTTCAAACTCCGCAGTGCGATGCCGTCGGATCCACAGCGGTCGTCGCAGTCGTGACGCCCGATAAGATCGTCGTCTCTAACTGCGGTGATTCCCGTGCCGTGCTTAGCAGGAACGGCGTCGCAATTCCACTTTCCTCCGATCATAAGGTATATATAAGATTTCACTTGTGCACTCTAATCTTCAATTTGAACTTGCAATACTTAGTTCAAGCTTTGATTGCTTTGATCTACTCTCTCTCTCACAATATTTGAAGCTATTTTGAACTTGATATTGATTCGATTCTTGATTTGTTAATTTCAATAACAGCCTGATCGACCTGACGAGCTTCTTCGAATACAAAATGCTGGTGGTCGTGTTATATACTGGGATGGTCCAAGGGTTTTGGGAGTGTTAGCAATGTCCAGAGCAATAGGTATGTTCTAAATTGCTCATCATACAATACAAATCAGTTCAATCATATACAGAGCCATTTTGCAAAGTCTGATTCTTATTCTGTATATATGTATCTCATCAGGTGATAATTATTTAAAGCCGTACGTTATACCGGAGCCAGAGGTAACCGTAACCGAGCGGACGGCGGAGGACGAGTGTCTGATACTGGCGAGCGACGGGCTGTGGGACGTGGTATCGAACGACACCGCGTGTAACGTGGCGCGTATGTGCCTGCGGGGTCAGAAGCGACCGTCGTCGCCGCAGTCCCCTGGGAGCGATGCCGGAGGGGAGAGCTCCGACAAGGCGTGCAGGGACGCGTCGATTTTGCTGACGAAGTTGGCGTTGGCCAGGCACAGCAGTGACAACGTGAGCGTCATCGTCGTCGATTTAAGGCGGGGCTTGTAGTTGTAGATGGTCACATTCCGTTTTTTTTTTTTTTTAATTTTTGTTTTATTTTTCATATCAGCAAGCTTTATGGTTGGCCTTGTTGTAGCCAGATGGCATCCATCAAAATGAAAAAAATGATACGTGTTCCATTCTGAGCTTCTTTCTAATGTTTTTACATATTCCTAACAGTAGCATTTAGGTAATACTTAGATTTATGTCATTTCAGTTGAAAAAAGGGTGCAAAGCAATGATGCAATGAATTTGTTACTAATGCCAACATTTTTTAATCTCTTTTCCTTCTTTTATTTTAAGAGGGCTTTGTATACAGAAGTTAATCTAAAATCTTTAGTTTTAAGTTCTTTGATACAGAATTGTTTATTTTATTTGCTATGTATATTATTTAAAAGGCTCACACGTTTTGTATTAAATGACATTCTCAATTGCAATACGATTGTAGGGGAAAAAAAATGCAATACGGCATGTATCTGAGAAATATTGAATTATTATACGACAATGAAAAGGCTATTTGAAAGGATGTATTAGATATCGAAGTGTGTTTTTGTAATTTTCGTAAACTTCGTTGCATCTTGAAAGTTCGAATCTTTGTGTCACCCTCATGAAAATTTTCTCATAATTGTCCTTTGCTTGTGTAATGGGAGGATGACATTTGTCGGACGTTTGGATTAGGGGTTGTTTTAAGTAAGGGTGTCAATTTTTAGATTTTCGCTCCGATCCGTCCCTAATGGAGTGAATTTGGTTCCCCCTAATAGGAGTTAGAGCGGGTATGATTTTTTTAAGAAAATTCGCCTAGTACCCGCGTCCGCCCAGATTATATACATATATATATATATATAGTGACATAATTGTATAAAATGTGTCATTTCTTTTATTATTATATTACTTATATAAATATAGTATACTAGATATACGGCAACCCACTAGGTTACCTTGTTCTGCTCTATTTCTCTCTTTATCTTATAACTAAAAGAGAACTTTATCTTGTGTACATAATAGATCTATAATAAAAAAAAATTCTAGAAGACCAAAACCGTTTCCATCTCCATCTACATATGTATGTATGTTTGTGTCATTTTCTTTGGTCTTATATATTGGGATTTTGACTGTACGAGTGTTGTATCATCGTTTGGGTACATTTAGCCCAAACATCGAATTCAAAGCAAATAAAGCAAAGGATTTTAAGGATTTTGTTATTCCTCTCTTTTCTAAATGTGGCGATAGTGGTATGCTTACCACAAACCCGTTAGGGTTCTTAACGAGAGATGCATTTTGTATTTCCTTGAAGGGGCGGGGTAGGGTTTTGGCATACCCACCCCATACCCGCCCCGTTGCCATCCCTAGTTTTAAGAGGCCCCGTACTACCATCACCAATTAAAAATATAGGGTAAATCTCATTTTCACTGTGTTTGACTTGTTACAGTTACTGATTTGCACGTTTGTAACAAATATATTTTTGTACGTGATGAATTTTCAAGAAATATATGACGAATATGATGATGCAAACTACAATTATATCTCACGAATATGATTTTTAAAATTTTAGCTCTTTTTCAGTTAAATTTATTTATACAATGATAACTACATACATGTGATTTCACATGCTCAGTTAACTAACTTAGAAATGGGTAGTTGTAATATGCTCAAAACACAGAGGAGGTACGTGTAATAAACTCTAAATAAAGGGGAGATAAGTGTAATTCCTAAAAAAAATTGTAAGTTTTTTAAACTCAAATAATATTTTTTTTCTATTTATTTGAATTCAACTCATAATTCATGTTTATAGAAATTGAGACCATAAATGAGTCACGGTCTAGAAAGCACGGACATTTCGTATAGGAGTGCTGTGGCGGTGTCGGACACTCTTCGGATAACACTCCTTAGAAGTGTGCTGAATTTTATTTTTTAGAACACGCGGGGGACACGTCAAGGACATGGATAAGACATGCGGGGGACACGGCAATGACACGGATAGGACATGTGGGAGACACGGCAGGGTACATTTTGTAATTTTTAAAAGTGCAAAAAAATCCCTGAACTTTTTCAAAGTTATAAAAAGACCCTTTGAACTATTTTTTTGAGCATTTCAGACCTTCATCTTCTAAAAGTTAACATCTTGACCCCTTGAAATAACTATAATGACATATATACCATTTAATATGACTATTATGCCATTTTCTCTATAAATATAGTATTTTTTAAAATAAAAATTTTTAAAAATAAAAAATATTTAGATAAAATTCCTAAATAATAAATTTAGAAACAAAAAAATAAAAAAGTCAATAGAACTTTATTTAACATAAAGCCATGTTGGTTTATTTGGTATTTTGTATTTAAATTTATTTGTTATTATTAGAAAAATGAGTAATGTGCAAGATTCTAGTAGTGGCTTTGAATATAATGAACACCCTTTTTGAAAATACATTAAATTGAAGTATGTGTAATTTTTTTTATTATTGTTGAATATATATTAATATATTATTTCATAGCCGTATCCCTGCCATGTTCGTGTCCTATTTTTTTTGAAATTTGCAGTGTCGCCGTGTCCGTGTAATGTCGTACCCGTATCCGTGTCCATGCTTCTTAGGTCACGATTGAAGTTTGAAAAGTGATATCCTTCTAAAAAAAATTAGATTTTAGTCACCAAAATTAAACAAATTTGTTATTCAGTGACCATAAAGTTACAAGGAGCTAAATAGTCACCAAACTAAAAAAATAATTGTCGGATTAGTGACCATTTAGACTCTATTCCTTAAATGCCCTTTTTTATTTGTTGGAAAACTCTCTTCATGCATGCAATGAAATGAATCAAAGAAAAAGAGGAACTAAAATCAACAATTCATCTTATCCTTTATAGTTAGTGTGAAAGCAAACCTAACAATTAACATGATCATAGAGTAGTAATAATATGAAAATTAATTTACCTATTCATGAAAAAGGAAAAAGGAAAATAGTTAGGTCAAGATGCATAGATATAATATAGGAAAAATTACACTGACCTCCCCTGTAAATAGGCGAAATAACAAAGACCTCCCTTGTAGTTTCAAAAATAACACTGACCTCTCCTGTCAGTAGGGGTGCACACATTACGGTTCCTTACGGTTCATAGCGAACGGTTCCTAAAATTTGGAACTGGAATCGGAACCATAGTTAACGGTTCGGTTCGATTTAGGTACGGTTCCGGTTCCACTGATTCTTTGTAGGGATGGCAACGGGGTGAGTATGCCAAAATCCTACCCCGCCCCGTCAAGAAAATACTCAATCTATCTCTCGTTAAAAATCATAACGGGTTTGTGATAAGCATACCACCACCGTCCTGTTTAGAGAAAAAGAGGAATAACAGAATTTTTTAAATCCTTTGCTTTTTTTGCTTTCAATTCGATATTTGGACTAAATGTACCCAAACAATGATACAACACTCCTATAGTCAAGACCCCAAGATATAAGACAAAAAAAATGACACAAACATCCATACATATGTAGATGGAGATAAAAACAGTTTTGGTCTTCAAATTTCTTTTTATTATAGATCTATTATGTACACAAGACAGAGAGAGTTCTTTTTTAACCATAAGATAAAGAGAGAAATAGATCAGAACAAGATAAAAAGAGAGTGAGAGAAAGAGAGAGTACCTTCATGGTTTCACCGGGATAAAATACCACTGAGAAATCTCTAAGGGTTTAAATAACTTCTAAGTTCTCTGTAACTCTCTTTCTCGTTTTGTTGTTCAGTCAGACCCATGAATGAAATTTGAAAATCATTTTTTACTGAAGAGAATAAACCCTAGTGGCTGTCATATATCTAGTATACTATATTTATATAAGTAATATAATAATAAAACAAATGGCACACTCCATACAATTATGTCACTATATATATATAATCGGCGCGGGGCGAGTACTAGGCGGATTTTCTTAAAAAAAATATACTCGTCCCTACTCCTATTATGGGCATACCAAATCCCCTCCATTAGGGGCGGAGGAAATTGCCACCCCTAGTTCTTTGTGCACCCCTACCTGTCAGTGTACCTTTTGTAACACTAACCTCCCCTGTCAGCTTTACACGCCCGAAAATTGCTGATGTCATGGTATTTTTGACCTGAAAATCCCAAAATGCCCTTAAAACATATGAAATGACTAAAATACCCTCATTTGACATATTATTTGTGAACATTTTTGCCCCCACTATTCATCATCTCCTTCCTCCAAATTAAACCCACTATTTTCTTGGCACTTGATATATATCCATCTAATTTTGCTCATTTAGCTTCAGTGCACTAAAATCAACCAAGTAAACAATCAATTTTCACAAAGATTCATGTTATTGCATAATAATATAGACACACACACACACACACACACACACACACATATATATATATATATATATATATATATATCACACACAAATTAGTTCCTCTCTCTCTTCCCAATTGATGTCATTCGCAACCCTCTCGTTAACGTAAGTTGACAACGCAGCAAATGTGGCCCTCACGGCCGTCTCATTTTTGGTGTCCTGATCGAACAGTGGGACGATCGTGGTGGCTAGAAGCGCCAATTTGTATTACAATGTTGTGTCGATGTGGTCGTAATAGAGATTGATCTTATGGTTAGGGTTTCTAATTGTGAACCCTACCTCCCAATTCCTGGAGATGACAAACAACGAGGAGATGTTGAAGTTGGAGAGAGAGATCGAGTCGACTTGGAACTCAAGGATACGGGGGCGGATGACGAGCCATACGATGAAGATGACGATGTCGGTGATGATAAATAAGGCGATGAGTGCAGTAACCAAACAATGTAAGCGTGTTGGGTGGAGTAGTAGGGATTGGGGTTGTAGTATATGGATTGCGCCGATGGAGCAACTTAAGGGTAAGTTGTGCCGGCGGTGGCTGTATTAGTGGTGGGGTAGCTAGGATTCGCTGAGCGGTAACCGTTGGGATTGGTGTTAGATTGCGTTGGGGGGTAACCTGTTGCAGGGGATCCTGTCATGGGTCTTGATGGATCTTCCATTGAAGCATTTAGAGTAAAGAATTTGTTTGCACTCTTTTAAGTAAAGAGGTGGAAAGATAATTTGCAGAGAAAGAGAAGAGAAGAAAAGAGATAATTGGGAAAGGTGAGGGAGAGAGAGATGGTGAGAGAGGAGAGAGAAAAAAAATGGGTTGTGCCGGCAGTGCCATTGATTAAAGTGAAAGGGTAGATTAAACTTTTTATATTATCAGATTTGTTCAAATAAAATATAATAAAAAGTACATGAATATAATTGTCTTTTCACCAATTTAGTCAATCGATAACATTGACAGTGGAAACCAGTGTTAGTTTTAAAACTACAAAGAATATATGTTATTTTGTCTTTTTACATGGAAAGTCAATGTAATTTTTTCAATAATATATATCAGCCATAAGGATCCAAGTCAATAAGAAAGCTAAATAATATATATAAATATATATATATATTAAATTGCAAACACAATATACATATATTTGTGTACTTATTAGTTAATAGAATGTAAAATGGTCATACACAAACAAAGAATAGTTTTAATCCATTCGTTGAGTCAGTCGTACTAATATGATTGTCCACTTGTCTTGAATTACTTTCTTTTCGTTTTTTAATTCCCTCACTCGAGTAATCAAAAGGAAATGCATATATTACTCTTCCCGTGGAAATCACCAAATACTTATATAGAAGACAATGAGCTAAAAAAGGAATATTTTGATTTAGGGTATAGGTAGAACTGACACAAACAGGGACGTGAGTACAATACGATAAATATACTGAAATACAATAAATTTTAAAAAAATAGAATATGAATACGCTAAATATACGTAAATAAATATATATATATATATTATTGTATTGTACTCACGTCCCTGTTTGTGTGTATATATATATATATATATATATACTTAAAAAATAACTTTTATTCTTCAACAATACAATAAATGTATTTAAAATTTTTATGCAAAATACAAGTTCATTCTTTCTATCTTTAGGCAATAAGTATTGCTACTTATTTGTCAATTTAAAACATAAACATCCATCCATTCAGGGTCGACTGGACCCTTAGACGACTTAGGCGGTTGCTTAAGGCTCCGGTCAATAAAATGCCTCCAAATTATTTTATTTCTTTAACAAAAGTTTCTAAAATTTTTATTTTCTAATATTATTAGACTTTCTAAAAAAAAAAATTTCTTGTATTGTTAGGCCCAACCAATGATAAAGATTTAATAATAGCCCCAAATAATTTAATTCATTTTAAAACTTCTAATTTATATTCTTATGTTAGCACCTTCCTCTTTTTTCTGTCACTCCTCATTTCACGTATTTTTCCTAAATTGTTGAATTATGCTTAATCGGTAATTGTAAAAAATTGGGAATTATAAAGCTTTTCATCAGTTAACTTTTATCCTTTTTCCTATTCCTCACATTTTCTCCTCTTCTTTCATTATAACATTTTTTTGTTTTATAATTAATAATAAAACAACAAGTAATTTAAGTGGAAAATCAACAAATGAACAACCAAGTCATCTAAAAGAATTAGAATATAATATAATAATAAAAGAAAAATATTTTAGTGACTTAGATTCATAATGATGATCAAATTTGTGATAAGAAAGTTCTTTACAAATAATATGAAAAAAAAAAATGAAAGAAAGTGAAGCAAATAAAACAAAATATAAAAATCTTATTCAAAAATCTTATTCTATTCCCACAAATATTTATACACCAGAAAAATATTGTTAAAAAATTAAGAGATTTATTAGTAGAAAATGGTCCAATTCAATATAATGATTTTAATAAGAATGATTTTTATATAAACATTATTAACTAATATTAATAATTTTTAAATAAACATTATTAACTAATATTAATAATTTTTAAATAAACATTATTAACTAATATTTGATATTAATATATTAAATGTTAAAGGGTCACTCTTATAATTTTTGCCTAAGGCCTCAAATTATGTTGAGTCGTCCCTGCATTCATTTAGACCATTAATCTATTGTTTGGGACTTCTAAAATATTTTCTTTTTATTATAATCTGACTCTAATCTTTTAACCAATAAACTTTTTAAAATTACAATTTGACCTGCCTTTTAAGGCAAAAAAATATTATAAATCTATCAAAAACGTATCATGATGTATCTTAAACGTATTATGATGTATCCTCGTGTATATCAGCCATATCCAATATTCAAAAAATTATTTTAAAAAATTAGATACTTATCAAAAGTATTGAACATATATCCTATCGTATTTTAGACGTATCTGATACTAGTCGGATAGGATTATGGGACCTTTTTGTCTTTCCTTTCTATTGGTAAGCTTTACTCGTTTTCCATTGTAAGGAACTTTGTAAAGTCAACAAACTAGGAGGGACAGAGGTGAAGTTACTGTTTTTGGAATACATGTAAATTGCTTTGGCAACTTATATACTATATAAACTAATTTCCAAATCAATTTCTCAAGAATAACAATTGTTACTACAGTACTTAATTAAACAACTTCATGTATTTTGTGTTTTTATCAAGTCCGAGTTCGGATGAGTAATGAAAACAACAGCTTTTCAAAATGTTTTAATATTATTTTCAGTTTTTAAAATTTGTAACATGGCCTCAGAGTGACTCAGACGTTTAGTCCATGTTTTATCTTGATTGGATCGAATAATTTTAATAATTGGGTGTGGTTAGGTCTTGTGCCACACAGACCCCACGTTTGTTGGGGGACACTATTATTCCGAATATTGATAGTATTACTATTATCAACAGAACAAAACCATTTTATATTCCAAATTGAATCGATTGTCCCTCCAACATCATAGGAACATACAATTGAAAACAAAAATAATGCTACAAAGGTGGCAACTTTGCAAATAAAACATAAAAATGTTGGTTGGTATTCATTATATAATGGTTCGCACCAGATATATAAAATGACTACCCAAAAAAAAAAAAAATTTAATTTGTCAAAAAATACTAAAAAAAATCAAAAAATATTTTCTAAAAAAAAATTAGTGAATTAAAGTTCTTTTTTATTCATTTTGGGTAAATTAATCAATTTTTTACTTTTTATTTATTTTTTTATATGTGAGGGTATTTTTGTCATTTTACATAATTTCTTAATTCAAATATTGTCAAATAAAGGCAAATTGCACCAATTTGTAGGTTAGAGGATGTTTGTTGCAGCAAAAAAAAAAAAAAGAGGGTATTGTGCACCATTTAGAAATCAGAGGAGGAATTTATTACACTTTGACCTTTTTTTATATATATGCATCTTTATATATGATTGAAAAATGATTATATATAACTTCGAAAGTTTTAACTAAAATAAGAAGAAAAATAATCTATTTCATACAAATATATATGAATAATGATTCTCCTGTCGACTTTGAATTAGTCCGAATAAGTGTTAATTTAGTGGTGTGGTGAACTCCCCTTCGAACTAGTCCAAAGTCGGTCATCGTGTCATTACTCAATATATATACATATGTGTGTGTGTGTGTGTGTGAAATTTTTTTCAATTGTAATGTGTTGAAACAAAGGGAGCATAACTGCTAGTAACTTTTCAATTGAGAGAATATATAGAATAAGAACCAGATCCTAACAAATACGGTATGCCCTGAGCCTAACAAACCATATTAGAAAAAAAAAGATTGAGAAAAGAAAAGGTATAATTAAAAGCAAAGAGAATTATGAAAAGATATGTTCTGCAGAAAGATTGTCACAGTAAATTGTAACCACAGATACGATTGATTTAAAGTTGAAACAGGCAGCAAAAATTCTATTTTATTCTCTTTTGTGGACAAACATTCTTCACAATACGCATATCTGGATAATGCTGTAAGCAAACACAGGAATAAGCATTTGAAATTCCAAATACTAGAGCATCAGATTCTTGGATTATTCTTTTAAACAAGAACATTATATATATATATATATATATATATATATGCATGCACCTTTAAGAAATAATTATGGATCTTCCGATACTCAATAATTAAAAATTCTCTGATTTACCTTTAGTGGCAAAGATTAGTAGAACTTGAAGAATCATGGTTCGTGTTTGATTTTCTAGAAGCCACTCATCTTGGATCCACCTAAAACTAAGCTCAACTTGAATATTTGAAATTACTTTGCATGATTGACTAATAGCTTATTAATTTAAATAATACTAGCTAGTGAGTTATATAACGTGTTGTTGAAAAAAGAGGAGGTACGACAAAGTAGAGTTGGATGATGAAAGAATTTTGGAATTTGATTTCTGACTGTGGCCTTTCTGATCTTGGATTCAAAGCCTTTCCCTTTACATGGACAAATAACAGAAGAGAAGATGATTTCATCATGGCTCTGCCTCAATCGGACTCTAAGCACCCCGTCTTGGCGAACAAAGTTCCCTCACTATTCTCTGTCCCACCTTACAGTGTCCGGTTCGAATCATCACGCTCTTCTTTTGTGTTAAAATGATTCTATGTTACCTTCCAAGAAGCAGTGGATCAAAAAAGAGGATTTCAAACATATTGTCACAGAGGCTTGGAACTCTCCGGTGCTTGGTTCAAAACAATTCTGTCTAAAACAAAAACTCTCCTAGCGTAAGCAGTCCCTCAAACTCTGGAGTTCCCAGTCTATCCCAAATTCTCATTTACAAATCCATCTCCTTCAAAGCCATATGTCAGAGCTTAAGAACCAAGGCATTGGATCAAACAGAGATGAGATTAATCAACTTGAATAAGATATAGAGAGATTACGGAGAGACGAAGAGATTTTCTGGCTTCAAAAGTTCCGCATCGACTAGCTCAAGCAAGGCGACTGAAACACGAAATTTTTCCATAGAAAGGCCTAGTTCAGATGTTGCAAAAATTCCATTATGGGCCTGGAAGATGACTATGGGAGATGGTGTGACTCAAAAATAGGGGTTCGAAACATTATTGAAAACTTTTTTCTAAATGTGTTTTTGTCTCAAGGCATGGTGCAAGATGATGGTTTATGATCTTTAATCCATCAAAAATCAGTCCAAAAACGAACAATGAACTCATCAGAGAAGGTACAGATGCTGGAATTTTCTCTCCTGTCTCATCTATGAAGCCTTCCAAAGCTACGGGACCAAACGACCTAACCTCACTTTTCTTTTAATCAAATTGGAGTATTTTAAAAGATGGTCTTCTCTCGAGTTTTAACTCTTTCATCACCGGAGGCTTCCTTCTCAAATCCCTTAATATTATAAACATTGTTCTGATGCCAAAAATTAGAAACCCAACAAAAATCTCCCAATTCCATCTTATCTCCTTTTGCAATGTGATATACAAAATTTTATCAAAGGTTCTTGCCAACAGGCTCAATACACTCCTACCCACCATTATCAGTGAAAATCAAACAGCCTTCATCCCCTGTAGATTGATCCAAGATAATGCCATTTTAGCTCACGAGCTTCTTCATACCTTGAAAACCAAGAAACAAAAGACTCAATATTTTGCTCTAAAACTTGACATGTCCAAAGCTTTTGACAAGGTAGAGTGGCCATTTCTGGAGGGGCTTCTAAATCGGCTAGGCTTTGCCAACGAATGGACCCATCTCATCATAAAATGCCTTACCACAGTCTCCTATTCTCTGGTGATTAAAGATGAGAATGGTGGCCTCTTCAACCCTCAACGAGGCCTTTGACAGGGGGATGCCCTATCACCTTACCTATTCATCATTTGTATAGAAGGTCTCAACTTTCTCTTTCAAGAAACAGAGAGAAACAACTTCGCTCAAGGAATGCCCATTGGTAATGGGTGTGAGCCAATTAACCACTTGTTCTTTGCCAATGATTCTTTGTTTTTCTGTGAATCATCTCTTTCTCAAGCCATGCAACTTAAAGTGGTCCTCCACAGGTACAGTTCTCTCTCTGGCTAAATAATTAACTTTGAAAAATCTAGTATTTTCTTCAGTGCGGACACAGGCACAAACACTCACATCAAAGACCAAATTTATGAAATTCTGAAAATTCAAAATGTGGATTAGATCAACAATTACTTAGGCTTGCCCTACATTCTTGGTCAATCCAAGAGATCCACTTTCAACTGCTTGACACAGCAAACATCCTCCTGAATTAAAACTAGCAAAGGATAATTTCTTTCTAAAGCAGGTAGAGAAGTTCTTCTCAAGTCTGTCATTGATCGGCGTTGAATGTTATTCGTTCTAGCCTCTTAATTTGCATATTTTATTCTGTTAGTGATATTTTATTTGTGATTTTACTCTATTTTTGTGTTTTCTGTCTTTTCAGGACCTTAATGATTATTGTAGTTAAAATCATAATTTTTGGACTTTTAAAGAAGACATTCAAGAGAGTTATATGAAGCCTACATCAAATAGATCCATTCAACTCCATATTTTAACTCAAATCAGCCCAAAGAAGAGGTCCAAAAGAATTATAACTGCTTAAGGAGATTACGGGCTTGAAGCCTAATTATGTGCATAATCCAGTTTTAATATCATTTTAAAAAATGGCCCAAAAGTCTTATGTCCGAGCGTCAATTCGACTTGATTTTAATAGAAGTTGAACAAAATTCGATTCTAGACACTTTTGTATTTCACGTAAATTCCGTGAATCAAACTTTTACTGGGTCAAAACTTAGGTCGAACAGCAGCAAAAAAATTCACATGTTTATGGCTGCGGGAAAACCCTAATTATCTCTTAATTGGATTTGGACTTTATGTATTCTCTTGGGGTATAAAGTGATGAATTGGAGGAGAAAATAAGTGGAGGCTAGGGTAGATAAGACAGAGACAATCCAGGTTTTATTTAGTTTATTTCATTATGTCTTTTATTTATTTGTTATCTTCTTCTACCATGTGTAACTAAACTCCTCAACTAGGGTTGACGAGGAAACCTCCATTAAGAAGTGAAGTTATTTTGTTCATTAATTAATTTTCATGTGTAGATTTAAATGCATATAATTTTTTATTATTGTGATTAATTATTTTATAGTTTTTTCACCATCTATATCATGTATATGTGGTAGTTATAAAGTATTATAATTACTCAAAGCTTAGGTTTGTATTTCTTAAAAGTGATAATCCATGATCTTATGTTTTTCACTAAATTGGATTCATAGGATGCTTAGAATTTTATACTAGTAAATCGAAGGAAAATCTACCTTTTTGATATATTTTTCATAGTGCTTTATTGTTAAATATTGAGTAAGCAATAGATTGATTTATTGATTGCTACTCTAAATTTGAGAATTAATAAATGAATATTAGAAGTTTCATGGATTTAATGGTGGTGGAATCCGACACCTTAGTTATTTTCTTAATTGTGTTATTTTATTTGCATGTTAGTTTAATTACTCTCAAATCAACCAAATTTTATTTAAACTCGATTAGTTTTAAATTAATTTGAATTTGTGTTAGTTTTTCTTCTCAAAACATTCATTTGGGTTCGACCTCGTTCTTGCCGATCTATACTTCAATAGATTCGTACACTTGTGAGTTATTTTACAATTTTAAAACAACATCAGTCATCTCCTCTATTTCCAACCATTCGATGCAAAGTTTCAAAATTCCAAAGTCCACCCTCAATAGTATAAAAAATAACATGTTAAACTTTTGGTGGAGTAGGAAGTCTCGCTCGAACAAGATCAAATGGATTTGTTGGTGGAGGCCTGGGCTTCAGGGAGCTTGAAGCTTTCAATATAGCTTTTTTTAGCAAAAACCTCTTGGAGGTTGGAGGTGGGAGTAAACTCCTTTCTTATCAGAACTTTAAATCAAAGATATTTTCAGCATTGCTCCTTCTTAAACTCCTCCACAACTGATGACTCCTGGATATGGAAAAGCCTTCAAGAAACTAAAGAGGTCATCAAGGCAGGTCTAAAATGGAGAATCGGAGATGAAAAAAGTGTGGATTACTGGGTTAACCCGTGGCTTCCAGGAAGCACAAATTCGTAACCTTATTAAGTGAGCTTTCTACCAGCTGTGAGGTTGAGGTCTCTAAATCGATTTAGGAAGATTGATCTCGAGATTCGCTTTCTGAAAGCACCTGAGCGTGAGTTCGACTTGCATGTGTTAAACATATAAACTTTTCAGGGTACATTGCGGACGTGAAAGTGCAGCGAATCCAGGTCGATATGGAGTCGGCAGTTAACAGAGTTTCTTCAGCTTAACTTGGTAACAACATCCACACAATTTTCAATCTCATTGATCAATCCAGCCACTCATGGAACTATTCTATCATGAGATCAAATTTCAACTCTTCAGATAGCAATCGAATTATTCATATGCCCTTAAGCTCTTCCCCCTAAGCTGATACAAAGATTTGGGGGCCCTCTCCTCATGGCCAATTCACTGTCAAAAGTGCTTACTATATTGCTCTCACTCTCTTGAATCCTAAGCCTTCCCTTCCTTAAGGCATCAAGGGCAGTTTTTTCGCTGATCTAAAAATTGTTTAGAAAAGCATCTGAAAATTATTGCCCCAAGAAAGTTATAATTCTTCCTTTGGTAGTCCATTCATGGTAGACTTCCCACCAACCTAGCCCTTAAAGCAAGAGGCGTCCCAATTCACACCACTTGTCCAGTCTGTGGTTGCGCAGATGAATCTATTGACCATCTTCTTTGGAAATGCCCTTTCAATCAAATCGTTTGGAAATTAAGCCCCCTCCGGTTTGATCCCTCAAATGGTCCTCCCATGTAATGGCACCAACAGTCGATCGATCTTTCCCTAGATTGGAAAAAGGAATAATTGCTTCCCACTGTGTGCTGGGCTTGCCATCTTTATTTGCTAGAATTTATAGAAAAATCGGAACGCTTTGGTCTTTAATGACAAACGCTTGGACCCCCCTTCTCTTGCAGTCAAAGCTCTCAAAAATTTTTCTGAATTCTTAGACTTCCAACACCAAAACAAGCACCTGGACCTTCATAGTCGAGCTCCCCCACCTTGGGCCCCTCCTCCCATTGGCCTGGTTAAAATGCATTTTGATGCTTCCTTTGATGTCTCTCTTCACAAGGTTGGGGGTGGTCTCATTTTTCGAAATCATGAAGGTCATCTTTTGAAGTCGGTTGGTTTAAAATTTCATCATGTAGTTTTAGCAGTCTCTGCCAAAACACTCACTTTCCGCTCAACTCTCCATCTCTAGCCTGAATTGGGGACTCTCAAAAGTTATCATTGAAGGAGATTGCAAATCAGTTATCAAACTTGCAAGTCATAGAAGAATGTTTATCCATCATCATCTTCGATATCAAGAGCCATCTTCAGATGGGTGTCGAATTCTCTCTCTATTGGGTTTCCAGATCGAGTAACAATGCAGCTCACGAGACCAGCAGATTCGCTCTCAAATCCTCTTGCTCTCTTCCTATTTTTTACTTAGAGGATGCTCTTCCCCCTTGTGTGAGGGAAGCCCTCTATTTTGACTCTTGTTTTGTCCTCTGATGTTTGTTCTTCTTTGCTCTACCAAATAAATAATAAATAAAAAAATATAACGTGTTGTTAAACATACTCATGCATTTAATATATTTCTATTGAGTAAAAAAAAATGAAAGACATGATTTATACAACTTTGTTGGTGCTTGGAAAAAATGGAAAAACAAGAGGCAGTTGGAGAAAACTTGATAGATCTATTCACCACCTTGAAGAATCCAATGTAAAAATGAGCAATGAACTCTAAAAGTTGGTTTTAGTGGTAAAGTCACTTGTCCGGTATCTCATGAAACATTAAGTATAAGATTCGATTCTTATAAAGTGCAAATAATTCTTTAAGAGTCACAGCTATAACGCAAGCCGAGTTTTATCCGACCCGTATGGAATGAACATTTTATACAGTCTTCCGAAAATGAGTTCCGCAGCGCAATTCGAGTTTTACCCGACCCGTACGCGCGTGGAAGGGGAATTTTGTACGATGTCCCAGCAATTAGTTGAAGCCCAGACATTCTGTTACCCAAAAAAATAAAAATAAATAAAAGATACTGAATTTTCAATTATCGTAATATGGTATTTGTCTTCACTTTAATGGGGCCAACACGGTCGGCTCTCGCTATAATTAACCACCACTGGAACAGGTAACTTGATTGGCATAAATGGTAGACTTGGTAGTGTTTGCATACATATATGACAGAGCTCTTAAAAAGGCTTATTGACCCCATCAAAGGCTCAGGCCCATTTGGGGTTTTTTTTTTCAATTGTCATTTACTATTATGCAGGTATATGGACTGCAAGGCCCATTGAAATTAAGCCTCCACATGCTTTGGTGACCCGACCCAAAAGGGCACAATCTGACCCAAAACTATCTTTTAGTTCTGCAAGGCCCTTCAAAGAGACACGAACTTGTTGATTTTTTTAAAAATTAATAAAAATAAGAGAATAGTTTTAGTATGTTTTTAAAAATTGACTCGCTTTTTTTTTTTTTTGAACTTAACAGTTTCTGAAAAAAGAAAAAAAAAACATGGCTCAAATTAATTTTTGAACTACTTTTTTTATTTTTTATTCCCTATTATAAGTTACAAAACCACCATTGATGTTTGGATGTTACAGAAAGCCATCACATGATTGGGGAAAAAGAAAAAACTAGAATGGATTACATCTTCTTATTAGAGTTGTTCTATTTCATCAGTTATTGTGATGGCTATCAGTTTTTGTAATGGTTCAGTTTTTGTATGGTTTTCAAAAAGTAATGTTAAAATATGAAATTTTCATTTTGAAGTTTTCATTTACCAATACCGTCCATTTCATAATTGTTATACATTTGTAGTTGCGACAAAAAAAATAAAAATAAATAACAATAACAAAAATACAACAAACAGAAGCAAAAGAAAATTGAAGTAGTTTCAAAATCGTTGGTGAAGATGACTCACTCAAATAAGAACTGCAATTATTTGTTGTAATGTCAACTAGAAAAATTCTCTTTCAAATCAAAAAAGTATTGAGTTGTCAATCAAACAAATGGTTTTTATTTTATTTGTTGTTGGTCATTTCTTTTTGGTGAATAGAAAATATGAATGAATTGGACTTCTAAAAAAAGTAGGAAAGGTAAAAAAGAATTGAAATTCTAAGAAAGGGAAAAAAAATAAAGGGATCAATTATAATCCTAGAAATATAAGAATCGAACATCGTATAATGTAAGGTCTTTTTTATAATTTTATTTTTTTTCAAAAAAAATAAGATGAAAGTGGAGCTCTTAAAAATATTCGTAAAGCGTTACTATCAACTCCTTGTCATATTCGTGTTTTTGAATTCTAATAGCTAATGTAAAACAAATTTCAAAAACAAATAATTAAGTCCAATCCTGTACGAGCTGATACGCCCATTTCATATACTACACAGGGCATCAATTTCTAGAATTATATCGTGATTTAAAACAAAAATAAAGAGTTTAACAAATCTAGTTAAGCAATTTATGCTTAACATACCTTTCAAAAAATATATATATAGATGCTTAACAAACGCCCTTCCATTATGGAAAAGCACGCTATGTTACTTACCGGGCTATGTTAAGGCTCTGTTTGTTTCGATGCAAAATATTTTTTGAAAAAGATTTCAAATTTTTTTTGATGTTTGATTACATATTTTAAAAAGAAAAATGTTATACCCGTAACAAATTTTCATTCCAAAATATTTGAATTGAGACAATCAATTCGTAAAATATTAAATAGTTAGCTTGGTTAATACTATTAAATATCAAAAATATTTTTATGTTAAAACAAACGGCGCCCAAATGTTTCCTCATGAGTCATAAAAAAATATATATATTTAAATGAAGTGTGCGACCAGTTTATGTCAAGGGAACATTAATACATTACCATGGAAACGAGATAGATAATTGATAATAATAAGAGAAAGAGGATGGATTACCCCTTCTCAAGAGCGGAGTCAGAAACTTTGATTTGGGAGGCCAAACTAAGTATTGTGCAATTAAAATTTGAAAAATTATAAATTACTTGTAATATATTTTTATATATATTGAGAAAAGTATAATCCAAAAAGTGAGAAAAATACATAAAACACAGGAAAGAGGAAATGATAAGCTACATCTAAAAAGACAAGTTGTAGAGAAAAACATTGTTAAAGAACTAATTTTCCTTTAACAACTGTTTCAGTTTTTTAAAAAAAGGCAAACTTCTGGAAAAGAAAATTTAGTACTTTGATTCCACCCTTGATAAAATATTAAGAAAAATAAATGTACCATTTTAACATAACAAAATATTGCAAATTTTTACAAAGACACGATTATTAGGAACATAATGAAATACTTTGGTAACTTATATGAGGATTAACTATAGAATTTGTCATTTAACAAGTGACAACTAAAAATATTAGCACATATACCATTAAAAAATGTTGTCATTTTTGTCATCTTGGTCCAATAATACTTAAGTTTGTCCTTCTTTCTTAGTGATATCAATACCTGACGAAGGAAATTAACATATGAGTCTACATATTTTTCTCATCAACACCATCTAACAAAAATGCCTCACAAAAAAGGTTCATGTAATTTTATTAAAGATAAGGAAACATTAGTGTAATTTTTATTTTTTCTGTTTTGAATTCAATAATGGACATTATATGTGTCTATGTAAATGTAAATAGAGTAATGATATATATAACAATAAAGATTATTGCAATAATGAACTTATATTCTTGTTTCACGAGATTTGGACTTTAAAAGCAAGGATAAAAAATGTTCAAATTGAAATTTGTATGAATTTCAAAGAGACACCAATTATATTTATTTCAAAACTCACTACTTTTTAGTGTTTTGGAAAACTTTTGAGGGGGTGACTAAATAATTTTATGATTTCAGGAATTACAATTTAAGTATATATACAAAGTAACTATTTTTGGAGGCTATATACATGATTCTGAAAATTTTTGGAGGGTGCATGGTCCCGGAACACCGGCCCTGTCCAATTTCTTTTTCCTTTTATTGATTTGCATGAAGTGATCATGAATTTCTATTTCTTTCACTTGCTTTAGAAGGAAGGAACATTAATAGGCAAGAAAAATGTTCCAATGAGCACTTTAGCATATAACTTGGTGTATACTGTGTATTATAATAATTAATTAACGATTCAAATAATGAAACCCACTAGTTGGAAAAAGTAGAGAAAATTTGAAAAGGCTATGTCCCTCTTTTAAACGCTTTGTATCATCATTGATGCTATTTAAAGATTTAAAAGATGGTTTTAGACAACTTTCTTTTAATTAGGATCAATTTTGAATAATTCAACTTTACGAGAGCCAACATTGCCTTAGCTATTAAGATCACTACAAAGAATGTGTCACATCTCACAATATATAAAAATGTTGTCTCACACAAGCGTTATTGCGTCACGTAACGTTGAGACTTGAAAAGGACTCTGCTAAGTTTGTGCTCGATATGAGCGAAGAGTTAGCTTCTAAAATCTTCTACATTTGTGTAGAATATTGTGGAGTGTTGCAAAAAGATGATGATTTTAAAACATTAGAGAGTTTGTATGAATATGTAGATTAAAGAATATTTTAGAAGAGTTTACAATTTTGTAAAGATTGTAAATATTTAAATAATTAGGCAAAAAGTTTTAGAAAGTAAATGTTAACAATTGATTGTAATGCATTCTACCTATCGTCCAAAGAAGAATATGTATAAAGAGTGAAGATCTCATTTACATCAAAGAGTCATAAGAGTGAGGGTAGAACTTAGACCTCAGATTATTCTCTAGTTAAAGTTATTATAAAATTACTGACACTCCTATTAAATTAACGATCAGTTAAATAAAATTACATTAATATACAATTTCAAAAGTACTCATAATTTATAATACTTTTGTGAAAAATAACCTCAATTTATAATTATTTGACTAAAATTAACATATTATATATATATATTTCTCCATCAATGTCATACCAGCACTATCGCTACTGAGGCTATTTTTGGCATTTAGATTTTTTAGATTAATTGACTCTAACAGAGTTGACTATAAATTAACGGCATGTATCCAGAGCAAGTCAACAAAACCTCAACTAGAGATGCATAAAGAATCGGTGGAACCGGAACTGGAACTGTTGTTGAACCGAACTGTTTATTACGATTCTGGTTTCAAATCTTAGAAACTGTTTACTATGATTCCAGTTCCAAGTCAAGGAACCAGAATCGTTTACTACAGTTTCTGTTTCAAATTTTAGGAACCATTCATTGTGGTTTCGGTTCCAAGTCAAGGAACCGGAATCGAAACCATTAGAAAAAATATATGATATATAAATGAATAATAATAGCTTCAAGTTCTAGTGTTCTATAGAATATATAACATATAAATGAATAATAATCTCTTATAAGTTCTAGTGATATATATATATATAAAGTATAAAATATATAATATATAAATAAATATTAATAGCTTTTATAAATATTAATAACATAATATATAATATATATAATGTAGAGAGGTGATATCCATATTACTCTTTTCTACCATTGCACTCCATAGTATTTTTTCTTTTAAATAAAATGACAAAAAAGTCCTTAAAGCTTATTAATACGTTATCTCTTATTTTATAACATCATAACTATCCTTCTTCCTAAATTTTTTTAACTTTTTTACTTGGAGACACTATCCCTTGCATATCAGTGTATTTTTACATAAGTTTATTAATGAACACTTCACAGATTTAAGTTTCAAACAATCACTGTAAACAAATTCTTGTAACCAAAAAAGCAAAAACAAAATAGGAAAGAGAGAGAGAGAAGAACAAAAAAAAAAAATATTTGCTACCTCTTACCACTAACATATATATACAGTGTCATAACCAACAGAAGAAGGTGTACCAAAGTAAGAATAACACATAAAATCAACCTCCAAGTCATCACTTTCTAGACAGACAAGCATGAATATTAAATGAAAAAAATAAAAATAATAAAACAATAACCTAATCATACGTATTATTACGATGTTTCAAATTTTTCAACACATAAAAAAAAAAATAATACTTTTTTTTTGAAAATATGATGCAAAATTAAAAGTAAAGAGCTAAAATAGGTGCTACTAAATTACAAACGTATATATATATTGCAATGATCATAACTTATGATTTAAAACTAATGCGAGAAGAAGAAAAAAAAATGAGAAGAGAAATCCCAAAAGCAATCAATGATAATTGATATGATCAATTCTTATTTTTGACAATAAAAATAAAATAAAAGATTAAACGTTAATTGGGAAGAGAGGGGGAAACAAAAATTATTCCACAACTAAAAGGACAATTGTGGTATTTGAAAAAAAATAATCATTTATTATGAAGTTAGGGTTAGAAGTGTTATTTCTTTTAAAATTGGAGTATAATTGTAGAAAATGGGAGTGCGAATATCGTCTCCCATGATGTATAGATAAATATTAATAGCTTTTAAGTTTTAATATTTTATATATACAAAAATAAATACTTATAACTTATAATATATTGTTATAACTAAAGGTGCACATGTACGAGTGTGTTTCTTGTTAATGTAAAAAAAACAAAAAAAAAATTAACAAAGCCTACTGAAAAGGTAAAGAATCAAAATCGAACCGAATCAATTGAATCAAATTTAACAATTTTAATTTCAGTTTCAAAATTAAGTAACCGTTTTCAATGGTCCCATCTTATCAAAAATCATAAAAAAAACCGATCCATACGCGCTACTCCCAGCAACCAATTGCTGGTGAACCCCTAGTCGCATGACAACTGGCTGGTGAACACATCGTAGGCTAGTCAACATATCGAAGACTATAAGTCTATAAAAAAAAATTGACTACAGCACCCGTCTGGAAAGATATAAGCTGATTGCATTTAAATAAGTGTAGATATTCTTTTTACAAAAATAATAACTCCCTCTTAAAACTTTATTATTAAAAATGTATACCTTTTCACAAGGTAATGACTCAATTGACCCACTTTTGCCCTCATTCTTTTCATGTTAAAGCATGATCTATTATTGAGATATACTCTATTTGACTCCAAATAACCTTCTTCCATTTTATGACCGTGGGAAGAAACCTTCTGGAATAAACCCTCAATAAATCACACAACCAATGAACTATCATTCATAGTTCATTTATGGACTCCCAATCACATTTTATGATCAATGGAAGCGATCTTCATTGACTATAAACACAATAAATCACATAGTAAGTAAAGTGTCAAAGAATGTGTAATTCATAATTTATTTTACGGTAAGGGAGGTAATATTCGCACTATTTTTTTATTTGATTGCACTTCTATTTTAAATGAAATGTCACTTTTAACCTTAATTTCATATGTGAATAATTAATTTTTAACAAAAATACTAAACTACCCTTTTAGATATTCTTTCTCTCTCTCCAATCTTTAATGTTTTCGAATATTTTCGACAGGGATAAACAAAAAATACCCAAAAAAATAAAATACCCAGAAAAAATAACTCCAAAAAAAAGTTCTCTATTTTTACTGGACCTTAAAAAGTTGTCTATATTTAATAAATTACCTCTTGTGACAAGACCAAATATTTTTTTTATCTCTGCTAAATAAATTATCTCTTTTGGTAGGAACCAAAAATTAAAAGTACCCCAAAAAAAGCTATCCTTGTTGAATAAATTATATCTTTTGAGACGACTTAAAAATAAAGTACCTAAAAAAAATTTATTCTTGTTAAATAAAGTATCTCCATTGAGAGGACCCAAAAATAAGATATTTTTATTGAATAAATTATCTCTTTTGATAGGATCCAAATAATAAATTATGTTTGTTGAATAAATTATCTCTTTTGGAAGGACCCAAAAAGAAAAATAATTGTTATTGAATAAATTATCTCATTTGACGGGATAAAAAAAAACCTAAGAAAAAGTTATATCTTTTCACGGGACCGAAAAAGAAAAGTACTAAAGAAAGTAAATAAGGTAAAAAATTATTTCTTTTGACAGGAACCAAAAAAAAAAAAGTAATAAATAAAGTAAAGAAGTTAAAAAAAAATTAAGCTTACAGTATAAAGGGTAGTTGTGGTATTATAAAAAAAGAAATGATGTATTAATTAGTTTAAGGATCTTCTTGTCATTTTTTTAAAAGCAAAAGACAAATGGAGTGCAATTATAAAAAATGGGAGTGTGAATATCTCCTTCCTATGGTAAAGCATGATTTTTAAGAAAGATCATTTCGTATCAATGTCTATTACTCCAAGTCAACTTAAATAAATAAACAACAATCTAATTTTATGATGAATGAAAACAAACTTCATTCTTATTGAAATTCTAGCGAGCATAAATTTGTTATTCCTATCTATTTAACGTTTATAGTACGTGAGTTCTAGCTCATGATTTTTACGATTTATGATTAGTGTTCAGGATACACTTATTTCTTTACTTCTAATATGGTATCAAAATCTATCAATTCTTCATTATCGATCGCTCTCATCGTCGGGGACAATACCGTCCTCTTCATCATCGACAGTCAATCGTAAAAAATAGCTTTGCTTTATATATATATATATAGGGGCGGAACTATTAATGGGCTAACCTGGGCTATAGCCCAGGTAAAAAAAAAAATTTACTACTACTATATTTTTGACTTCACAACCCACTAGTGCAGCCCACTATTTTTATTATATTATTTATATTTTGAGCCTCTAATAATATATTTAATTTGGCCTATTCATTTTTAAAACCAAACATGACATAATATATTTAAAGTTTAAACTTATATTGTTTATATACATATATTAGTAGAGTACTATATAATGCATCGAGCCATGTGACCGCATGACTTTTTAAAAAATTATTTATTCAATCATTCATTGTGGTTCTAGATCTTTGGTAAAAATATTTAAAGGATATTAAATATGTAAGTTATCTCTAAACTTTTTGTTATGTCTACTAGAAAGTTTGTTTAGGGCATCTAAACTTTTTGGGAACTTGAGGGTCAACCCTGCCGCTATTATTTCAGACTATTGAAGCACTTTTATTGCAAGATGAAAAAATTATTTTCGTTCTATAAATTGAAAAATGATAGATCAAAAAGTAGGGTAACTTACAATGAGCAGCGACAACAGTTTCCTTCAAAAATTTTAAGAGTTAAACAAGTAGAGAGAAACCTGTTATCTGATTGATAGATTGATCCATCTCGTATTGACTTTCCCTGTTTCTACAATAACAACAAAACGAGCTTTTTCAGTAATGAAGTGTGTGAAAATTGAATTTCGCAACAAGATCGGTAATGAATTCTTGCAGATTGCATGATTTTCAATGAAAGAGAACTTGCTAAAAATATTGATATAGACTCAATAGTTAATGAATTTGACTCTCTTAATGATCAAATGATTCATCTTCAATAACTTACTTAAGAAATCGCTGTATTTGTTTTGTATCTATCTATGATGTACTTGATTTATCTATATGAGAACGTCCGCATATTTTTATGTCTATTTTTTAATATTTATAACATGTCTTTGTCATAAAAATTATTGTGTTCATTTTCAAATTTTTTTACTTTTAGCCCTTCCCACTTTGCAATCCTAGCTCTGCCCCTCTATATATATATATATATTGTATGCAAATAATAAAAGAATAAAAGATATGATAGCCCATCTCAAGTTTAATTCATCGACTTTCACTAGCATATGTGTGTCAAAGTTGCTAATTTAAACGAGTTCATTTTCTGATTTTCAAATCAATTTTCGCTCAAACGAGCAGCTTTCAATTTTACTGTCACTCCAACGAGCTGGTTTTATTTGCCGAGCCGATCTTTTGTATCTTTTTTATATGTGTTTGCAGCCACCATTGGTAATATCAGTAGATTGCTTTCACGAGCTGTAACTTCTGTGTGTCATAGTCGCTGATTTCAATGAGCTTCTTTACTGATTTTTAAATCAATTTTTGCTCCAACGAGTCATTTTCAATATTTTCGTCGCTCCAATATGCTGTTTTTGTCTATTGAACCACTCTTTTGTAGCTTATTTACATGTGTTCGCAGCCATGGTCGGTAATATCACTAGATTGCTTTCACGAGCCATATTCAATATTTTGTCTCCAAACTTAAGTTGGCTTCATATAACTCACTTTATTTCCTATTATATTTGCGGTTAGATTATATATATTTTCCTAAACCATATAATTTCTTACACCTTTTCCTAAACCGTCTAGGACTAGTATTTGTTGTCTCCTAAATTTCCTTAGCCTCTAAGATTATGTGCCTATAAAGAGACCTTTATGTATTGTTCATAAAATATCAATTAATTCAATACAATTTTCCTTTATCTTTAACGGTACTAATATATTGTTGGGTGGTCTTTGGAATTTTAGTGTCTGTTTGCGTGAGCTTGCTAGGGGATTGAAATGGGCTTCCAAGTTCAATAAGTACTTTTTAAAAAAATGTTAGTATTTGATGAAATAAGGAAAATAGACTTCTAATGAAAGTTGAAGTCTTAAAAAGTATATTCAAAAGAAGCTGAAAAAACTTGCTTTTGGAAGGGAGCAAAAATTATTTCAAGTAACAAATTTTATAGGCAATTCTACGTTAGTTTATTGAGAGTAATTATTAGAGATAAGTTTGCCAAGTTAAAACTGTGTTAATTGTGAAAGGAATTTTAAAAAATGCATCCACTAAATAACTTTTTTCTTTTAAATTTCTTTTATTGAATGCATTTTTCAAAGGCCTTTAAATGAAAGTAATTTTAGAATTAGGAAGCTCTTTTAACAGATTTTTTTAGGGCAAATTACATTTGTACCCCCTGAGGCATGTCTATACGTCAACCTGACCCTCCCACGTTTGCATATCAACTTTTACACCCCTGAGGTTTAAAATTATACATCACTTTAGTCCCTAAAGTCATTGTCAATGGTCAAATTGCTTACATCATGCAAACAGTAACAAAAAATGACCAAACTACCCTTCATCGATTTCAAGTATGCAATGGTTGGCTCTGATGCCCTGCCTCCACAACCACCATGGCCATCCATCCCCACTCCCACCACCACCATCCCCATTCCCATAACCACCACTGCCATCCCCACCTCCACACCACCACCGCCATCCATACCCACAACTATAGCCACCACCATGCCCACACCACAACCACCACTGCGTATTTCGGCAAATGAACCCACCACTATCCATACCTACAACCACAACCACCATCATGCCCACATACCACAATCTGTTTGCCCAAACCCTCGTTTTGGATTTCGACGACTTTGTGGCTGATCTCGAGCATAATCTGCTAACGCCACTTGTCGGCCTCGGCGAGGTCGCGACACTCGGAGGCCAAGTAGGGGCTGCGTTCTTTGATTTTTTTTCTTCTTCTCATTCTTATTGGATCCATAGGTTTTTGCATTGCAATTGGGGGTCCAAGAAGATTCATAGGGTTCACCATGAATACACAACGATAATAGGGTTTGCGCCAAGTTCGAACAATGTGGGGAGGCAATCGATGATGGTGGACTCGAGGGTGATGCAATCGGTGGGGATCGAATCTAAGGTTTCGCAAATCGCCCGTGCTAAGGCACAGGTCTTCGACGAAAATTTAGGGTGCGAGACCATGAGCGATACAACGGGTACGTCGTCTGCTACAGCTGATGACAGTGGTAAAGAGATGGTAGCGCATCGGTACTTCGGTGCCACGAAGAAATTGCCCGGAGTGAGAGAATTGTTATACACCATTAATTGCGCAACAATTTTGCTTGGTGACGGCAATGGCAAACTTTTCCAAACGGTAGGAGACGAGTTGGAGAGAGCCGACGATGAGGAAGAACATGCGCATTACATCTCTGTAGCATCGGAAGGTTTCGAAACAGGAGAGTTTGACTTTGGGTTGAATTTTGTAGATGGGAGTTTTGTTGTAGACGAGTTTGAGGAAGATGTAGAAGAGTGGGACTATGGAGAATATGAGGAAGAGGAAGAGGATGTTGTGGCAGTAGAGGAAGTAGTCGAATTTGGAGGCAGAGTAGTTGAGCCAGAGGGTCTCAGCGGTGGTGAATGATCTGTCGAAGGCAGTCTCCGCCTCTTGGACGGTCTTGTAGGGTAACATTGACGGCGGAGATTGGTAGAGGAATGGGTGGTGGCGGAGGAGAGAGAGAAAAGAGGGTGGTTGTAATTTACTATATATAAGTAGGGTAATTTAGTTAATTTTAGCGTATTGTTGATCAAAGTCAACCAAAAGTTACTGACATGGGTGAAAATGAAAATTCGTAAATGTGGGGGTTTAAGTTGACGTATGAACATACTTCGGGGGGTCAAAATATAATTTGCCCATTTTTTTAACAGTAAGGTCTAGTTTGGTTGGAAAGAAATGAAAAGAAAGAAAGAGGAGTAAATGGAGGGATATGTTTTTTTGGTGTTTGGTATAAATTTTTTAATGGACAGAAAATGAAATGGAAGGATTTGGAGGGATAAATTAAGGATGAATATGGGTTTTTTTTATCCTTCAAAAAATGGAAGGAAAAGAAAGAAAAGACTAGTATTTTTTAATGAAATTTTTTTAATACCAACTTTGTCATTATTTTAATAAAAGATAAAATTTGTTCTTTTAAATATAAAAGGGTATAATGATAATTTTTTTAAATAGTTTATTTTTGTTTCTTTTTTGAAACATGTAAACTATTATTTAGTTTCTTTTTCTTTATTAATCAACTAAATACGAAAAATATTTAACAGTATCTCTTTTTATCCTTTATTTTCTCTTATTACTAATATTATCATTTTTTTTATTTTTCATTGTACCAAACATAGCCTAAATTTCAGACTGAGTTTGGATTTGGATCATGGGAGTGAAAAGGAAAGGTAAATAAAGAAAAAATAGAAAATTCCTCTCTCTTCCCGATATTCTTTTTCTATCAGATTGATTCTGAAGTTCCTCTTCAATCCAAGATTGACACCCTTCTTCCAATGCTTTTAGTCTCGAATACAATCTCGTAAATATGTAGCGAACCCGAAAGCGTGACCGTCATTTAACTCTTTTTTTCCCGCGTATAGGTACCATATATATTTATTAAATTATTATACATATATAATACTGTGAATTTTGTACTTTGTACAGTGTCAGAGAAAACCCTTCCCTCTAAGCAAAGCCGCCCCACTTTCGATCTTAATAAAGAGAGAAAAAGAAGAAGGCAAATGCAGAAGTTCAATCAGATGGACTCTTTCGGTGGCCGAACAATTCTTACCTGCACAATCAAACCCTAAAAAAGAGTTCGCTCTCTTTATCTTCACGGATTCTACTACTGGTATAATACTATCACTTTTGATGTTCTTCTCACAAATTATAGCTTTACTATGTTTGTATAATGATCTTAGTTCAGTATACACGCTTCCAAGTTCAGTTGTTGGTTTGGTACTGGTCACGATTCGAATTTGGGTTTTTTTTGTTTTTTGAGACACCATCAATCAATTATCAGTGGTATTGTTGTGTATATTGTTTTCTTTCTCAAAGATATATACGTAAATATATCTGTTTATGTATATTTGTCGATGACTTTTCTATATGAATTTGTTTATTCTTTTTAATTTATCTTATGAATGGGTTTCTGTGTTTGTTTTATAGTTATTATTTTAATCTAAAATGATGGTGTCCATAGTTTTATTCAAAATTCATGGAGGTTACTCGATACAAATGAAGCGGGGGTTTGTTGTTTTCTTTGCCGGCCAATCTCATATTTATTCATAATACACTGTATTAACAACTAATGCTAGAATATGGGTTGTCAAGAATAATGTTGGAGGTACTGGAGTTAGTAAGAAGAGGATTAATATTTTATGCTTGGGCTGCAGACGTTCTATTTTGATGGACTTGGAAATATGGATTGCATTTTGTGTTGCTGGCATTGAATAATTGTGGTGAAACACTCAAGAGTAGAGGTAAGTTCTTGGTTCTAGCAGATTGCTCTTGCAATATATGTGGTATTTACAAATACAAGTAATCAGCTCTGTCTAAGCTTTTACTAGCATCTGAATACAGTGTAGAAGGCATTTGTCGTGGTAATAATTTGAAAACTCTAACCGGGAAAAATGGTGCTTTCCCCAAAGAATGCCTTTAGATTTATGATTCAATTACATTTCTAAAGATTTTCAAGTCCCTCAACATGTATCTGAATCCTTTTGAAAAGATTAATTTGGGAGCCTCTGGAATTGATAGGATAAGAAATGATTATGGGTATTCATAAAGCAACCAAAAACATGCATGCTTCAAACAAATCAAAAGAGTCAAATGAATGGAGCATCCCCTTAGTCTCCCAATTTCAGTATGCGTAATGTCTTGTATGTGGAGTATAATACAAGTGCTTTGTACGGTATTGTCTTTTTTTGTGTCTTAAGCTCATATCCTTTGCCTTAGTTATGGATGAACTGACGAGACAAATTCAGCTACATGCCAAATAATAAGTTAACTGAATATAATTAAATCTTCCATCAATGAGCTCATATTTCTCTTAGTATAGAGTGGCTCATGATGAAGATGAGTCGCTCTAAATCTGTTTAATGGGACTTTTATTTGTTTCTATACTACTGAATTATTCTTACAGTTTTGATGCATTAATGCTGAATGAATTATATTGTGTAGGGATGTTAGAAGAAGAAGCTGACCAAATAATTATAGAGCACCGTTGCCAGATCTGATTGAGTTTTCACAGAGTTTCCTTTACGAAGTGTCACATCTTGTAGTTCTACATTAGGACCCAAATTACCTAATATACTTAATAAGGAAAAAGATATTTTGAACTACAAAATAACAGCGACTTGCTAGATTGACTGAAGCATAGCCGTTGGATGTATTCATTTTATTCCCATATTAATGCATCCAACGGCTTTGGTTGAGTCATCTTAGGAACTCTGCCCAATTTTTTCTGCCTGTATGGCAAAACTTACTTAATAAATATTAGTTTTAGGTTTTAATTACCCCATACTACTTGAAGGTGAAATTACAAATGTACACATTTAAGACTGTAAACACAAGAAAGTTTCACCACTGCTTAATCAAAATAACGTATTATCACTAAATTCTCCTTTTTATGGCTTCCTAATCCTTTATACACACCTGAATTTATTCAGTGGGCTTTCAAGAAGTTCATACGTGCAAAAGAAAGTGATAATTGCTTCATTTGTTCCTTGTTCTTGTCAAGTAAAGATGTTTCATTTTATATCCACACCATCAAACTTGGCAAATTTTCAACAAATTTTGTTTCATAACTAATTGATTCCAGATTTCTAAGCAACATCATATTTATAACAAGGCCAATTAACTTTATCTTCTGCTCTTGCTATATATTGGCTGGAAGTTACTTTTTTTGATGTATAATCTTCAATTCTGTGAGTTGGTCTTTTGTTCTTTCCGAAAGGCTTTTGAGGCTTAAATTTCATTAATTGTTCCAATATTGTATTTCGTACCACATCCAATTTTCTGGAATAGGAAATTATCTTTGCTAGGAGCAACTTCTTTATTTCTTCAATGTGTTATCTTCGTCTCTAATCTTTGCCTATAGGCATTCCTGCATCTGACTTTCTGACTTGTTCAACAGCATTAGCCGGCTTCAATGTTATTTCTCAAATATGAGTGTCAATGGTACATTGGATCTTGCTCTAGGAGATATTCTTCAAGTGATTAATCCATTACTGGAGGATTGGGCGACACGATTTCAAATCATTAACGCACTTCAAGCTGTTGTTCAATCTGTGGAGAGTCTAAGAGGTAATTTACTACTGTATAGTGTTTTTCTTTTTATACTTTCACTTCAATTGTCAGGACTCCTAGAGTAGGTAACCGTAGGTCTACCATAATCTGTTCTCAGAACACTGGAATGCGATCTTGATGAGCAAGAAACGTTCGGTTCGAATCAATTTCCTATGTTTCTTACACTTCATTCGTCAGGAAAATATGCGTTGAACTTCTCACGTCACCATGTTTGTAACAACAGATTAATTCACTTTGTCATGGGCCTGGAGCTTTCACCAATTGTCTAGCCAAACCTCATGGCACTGAGTTTCAGACACTTGTGCTAAAACTCATAGGCTCGCGTCTCTCTTCTGTTGTTATAGTGGTTCTCACTTGCTTAGTCATCTTTAGGACTGCTCATTTAAGGAACTTTGGTTGGTAAGGGACTTGTTATTATTATTCTTTCCTTTTTTATTAGCAACTGACTTATTTTATTACTCTAGGAATGGTTACAACTCTTGAGCATTACAGAACTGTGTAGTTTGGTGGATGCATATAGCACTCTAATATTTATATAGTCGTCCACTTCTTTAATTGGCGACTGCAATCAACTTTGACTAATGGACAAGATTATGAATTCCAAACATTCCCACCTCTTTAAAGGAGGATGTTGGGACTTACTACTTGATGGAGAACGAGGTATGATTGGCACACATGATCTGCATGTGTTTCGCCTCTACTTTTGGAGGAGGGGCATGGATAGATAATTAGTGTTGATTTTTATTAATTTAGCAATGTTTTAATTTTATGGATATTTTATTATTTTAGGGTTACTTAGGGTTTGTTTATGTTTTGCCTGTATAAAGGCTATTATGTAATCAAACAAGTCAGCTTTGATTATTGGAATATTATCGTGGTTTCAGAATTCTCTTAGTATCTTCTTCTCCTTCTTTGTTCTTGTTCCTTTCAACCTTTCAGTCTTTTCAGCCCGTCTTTTTCAATCCGTCTTCTCAACCCCCTTCGGCTGTCTTTTCATCTCCTTTCTTCTAGCCTCATCTCATCTTCTGATTTCTTATCCCTTGCTTTCCTTCTGGTACCACATCAGTTTGGTATCGGCCACACTACCTGTCCTGCAACTCTACTAAATATCTTGAACAATTAGAAGACTTTTCATGACTTTTAGGTGCTCCATTCAATTCTGAAACATTCCACACAATCCAAACAAATTGACACTATCCGACAATACTCTAAATACAAATGACGCACAATCTTGCCATGCAGCATGTAATGCAGCCTTGCAGATCTCCCAATCAGCACTTATTCGATGCTTGCATGGAAAAACCTTATGACAAAAGTGGCGGGGTGTGACACCATGCTTTGAACCTGATTTGTTTGCTGTGAATGAACAACTCCCCTTAGATTCAAATCTATTCTGACTAAGAAAGCACAGATTAAATAGTTCTTTTAGATCTTGAGGCCACTTCTCCATCCAACCATTGCCTCCATTTTCTCTTTGTTCAATCTATGTTTTCTCTATCTAGACTGTTTCTTCAGTTTTATCACTTCCCTTAAGTTCATGAAAATCCTTGTAATAAAGGATTCTCCCATCTTAGCTTCCAAATTATTCAGTACAGCCATTAAGCCTAACCATAATATTGAAGTAATTTAAATCTCAATATACACAATTCAACCACACATCCTAAATTGTGAGATGACTTTGTTGGAGGGGTGAGTAGGGAAGGTCTATAAGGAGAAAAATGGCTCAGTAGGGCAAATGGAGAACTAACAATGCAAACAACCTATATTTCGAAGATGGGAAAAATCCATGAGGAAACTCTTATTACAAGAGAAGATGGGAGTCATGGGATTAAAAATCGTGGTAGAAAATAGAAGAAAAGTACTACAATTACCCTTTTTTTTGGCACCTAATAGACGCTAACAGAGAGTCTTTCAACTTTTTCTTCCTCCTTTTTTTCTTATTTTGATTTTGAAACCTGGAGAGGCATGCAACTTTAGAGAGAACTTTGTTAAGTAGACACTTGTATCTGAGTTTTTTACAGCTTCTTGGGGGCTGGAGCCATGATACAACTTAACATAGTCACAAGTTCTTTCTCCTCCACCTCTTCATCCTTCTTTATTCTCTTTTCTAATAATTGAAAGGGAATAAATAATTAAATAAAGCTTAACATTGCCCTAAATTCTGTCTCATTACATCTTCTGATTCATTATGACTTTCTATTCCCTCCCCCCCACCCCCCGCATAAGGTAGTGCTTCCTACTTGTTTTCATTGGTTAACAGAGCTTTATGGTTTGAATGGTGCAAGCAGGTGCAACTGTGGAGCCATATGGTTCATTTGTGTCTAATCTCTTCACACGATGGGGAGATCTGGATATATCTATAGAATTACCTAATGGTTCATATATTTCATTAGCTGGAAGAAAGCGCAAGCAGACTTTACTTGGGGATATACTTAAAACTTTGAAAAGGACAGGTAATTTCTTTAGCTTTACTTATTTTTACTTCCTCTTTTAATGCTTTGCTTAGCATCATTTCTTTTATAGGTATTATGTATTTCAAGCATGAATTAATGAAGTTCCAATTTTTCTAGTCTTTGCATGTTGCATGACTGCTATATGAAACTAATAATTGCAATGTGTTCCATTTTACCATTTTCACTAATTTGACAATCTTTTGATCTTTATTTCTTTAACTGTGGTTATTGCTTTCTTTATTTGTTTTCTTGAAGGAACAGTACTAAGAAAAAGTGCAGTCCTTCGAAATATAAGAAAGGAACCTTAGGATTCCAAAACACTAAATGCAGAGAGATCTAAAAGGAAACTTTTAGCTCCATGGAAAATGAGAAACTATACAAAAAGGGCTGAAAACCATTCAGGAATATATATAAAGTACAAAAAGAAAGAAAGGAAAAAAAAAAACTGAAAAGAGCATGAGGATTTTAGATATAGGCTTGTTTAAGTAGTTTACCTACAAGTAGCAACTATCAAGTCTTTTTACCCGGGAATCACTGATCCACAAATGAGAAGAATACTACCACTAAAACAGAGGTTCCTTCAATTACACCCATTTAATGATTATTGCGTTTTTATGGTTGTCTGCCTCTGCTGTAAAAATCATTTACTTAATACATCCTAATGTGTCAGTTGTCCATTCAAGCACCAAGAAGTGGGAACTGGTAGGAACCTTGGGTGACAGCATGCCTATTGAAGAATGAGTTAGCTATGTTGTAGCAATGTCTTTTCTAACAATCAATGGTGCTTGCATTTGTAGGCGGAATATTATGGTACATTATTCTAGTCTGTTAAATTTAGTTAAAATTGGAATTATTTAGTACAAAAAGCATGAGTGAGGATGCTCAAACTAGTGAGGCAATTTTTAACCAAGCATGCTTATCCATATTTACCAAATTGGTTAATTCAAACTCAACTCTCCACTGGTTTAGGGATCAATGATTTGGTTTCTTTTATGGGGCCACAAAATGTGTTGAGGTTGTCCCATGTTACGGGCTGCATATGGCCATCCGAGCTAGTCCTTAGCTCAACCTATGTTAAAGGACTGAGGTCCAACTCTACAAGGCTCATTTTAGGCCCAAATCATCCGCAAGAGGATTAGAAATTTTTGATAAACTAATAAAATATATTTTAAATAGGCAAAAGTATATATTTTAATAGGAGTTACCTTATATGCAATAAATAACTCCGCTAATAGAAATGGTTTGAAGATGACCAAGCCCAACCAAGGTTGGGCTTGTGCTATTGAATCTACTGTCGCTAGCTGATTCAAACTTAATCTAACCTGCATATTGTATAAGAATGGCATTCCTGAAATCAAACATGTGCCTATCCAGAAGCCAAATTTTGTAATCTGAATCATTATTCAAACTGATAAAATTGGTCCATGCTACGGACCACACAAGTTATAAATTTACACCCCAAACTCCACTCAGATCCAGTAACAGCCAAGAAGAATGTATGATGCTTGGGACAAACTCTATTGAACATACTTGCAATGATATAAACTTGTTTCAAAAGTATGCAAATTTAATCATTTTGCAATTTTTGTCTGTCTATTGCATTGACTCCCACTAATCTGCATGCTTTATTTAGCATATGTACAGATAGTGTGGAACATTAATGTGGTAGAAATTGATTAATATATTAATATGGAAGTTAGAACACATTAATTAGTTCTCAATTGTTTGTTTTTCCCATTTTATGACACAAAATATCTGTTAGGTTGCTTAGTTGTTCTTAGACATACATATCATTCCACCTTGATTTGCACTATAAATGACATGAGTGTATTTTTTGCATTAAAACAATTATGTTCCTTTATAGTTTCATTTAGCTTTTCTTGATGATTCCTTGTGTGTTGACTCCATCCAAAAGTTTGAACTTGCATTTTGAAGGCTGCAGAGAACAAAATGTAATGGTAGAATCCCTAGATGATGCAGAGAATGACACTTGTGATCACTTCCAACTAGGGATGTCAACGGGGCGGGTTCGGGACGGGGCACCCCTTTCCCAAACCCGTCCCACGAATAAAAAATTCTTCCCAAACCCGATTCGGGGCGCCCTGCATCGGAGTCGGGGCGGGTTCGGGGCGCCCCGATATATATATTTTTTAAGAAATATAATGCAAACTTGAACGAATTTACGATAAATTTTGTAAAAAAAATTAAGTATAAACAAATATTTACAAATGATAATAAAAAAAATGTTGTTAAAATTTAAAATTATCATAACTAATGAAAAAAAATAAAAATCATAGTTAATAAAATAATATTTATTTATATATTTATCATTAATCGGGGCGGGTTCGGGGCTTAGCGGGTTTTAAACTCTTTTCCCAAACCCGCCCCTAACCCGATTAGTATGATCCCAAACCCGTCCCATTAGGGGCGGGGCGGGTTAAATTGACATCCCTACTTCCAACCAGTTTTTTTTTTGTACTTTGTGGTAGTATGAAAAGGGAGATATCATTAGCAGAAAGGAGCATAGTATTTGTATTTTTTAGCTCATTTTATATTGTAATTTAATGTATATATATTTTTGCATAGGTGAGGTTTTATGCATGGTTCAACCATGAAAGGGTGATTCTTCTTTCCAATGTGCCCCTTTTTTTATTCTAATTATGACATTGATTGCAGGTGAATGGCGTAAATTGCGATATGTTGGCAATGCAAGAGTTCCCATTTTAAAGTTGGAGAGCTACCAGAACATCTCTTGTGACATCTCAATCAATAATCTGAATGGCCAGATGAAGTCCAAACTATTATATTGGATCAATTTTATCGATGGACGCTTTCGTGATATGGTTTTACTGGCACGTTATTAATGCAAAGCACTATATGCCACTATGGATAAAACATTACATGCCAGTTTGGTGAAAGTTTTGTCTATTTTGATGCATCAATTCTTCCTCGCAGGTCAAGGAATGGGCCATAGCACATAATATCAATGATTCAAAGTTTGGAACTCTAAATTCCTATTCCCTTAGTTTGCTTGTTATCTTCCATTTTCAGGTGATTATTAATTATTAGTATCACTGCTATTGTTTTTGTTGTTCTTCAATTGATGGATAGTTGGGTCTCTTCATTTGCTGTGTCATCTGTTGAAATGTATCTAGTGGTGGGATCAGACTCTTGGCATAAGTTTTAAATTTGCGAATAATTAGGTGGATTCATTTTTATTCTTCTGATGGAATGCATTGTGCTTTTCAGATAGTTGACTGGGATTCACTGGCTGAAAGTAATGATATATATATATTTTTTATTAGTAATGATTTTTAAACTTTTTGGGGACTTCTCCCTCATGTTTTCTATCTTCAAATGAGCATGGTCAGCTGTTCTATCGAAATCATATTGTCTTGTTGGTTGTCTTCTTTCACGGTGATGCTAGAGTTTTCTGTCTGTGTCACATTGTAACTATAGATTCTTCCTCGGTTGTACAAATATTCTTGATGTTATCTTGGTATGTTTGTTTGATGTCCATAGTTTTCTTTCATATCTTTTCAACTTCCACGTTTTAATTCTGAATTGGAGCATCCAGAACTTCACTTTTTTAATTTTGGATTTATCTTCCTCTTTTCTTGCAGACTTGTGTACCTGCAATTTTACCTCCTCTCAGGGAAATCTATCCAGGAAACTTGGTTGATGACCTTACAGGTATTTATCACCTTTTATTTATCAAGCCAGAAAAATGTATTTTAAATGCCCAAATAGTTGGGAAAAGGCTTTGTTGAGTTAAGTTTATGCTTTCTTCTCAACTTGATAATGATACTAGCCACATTATGTATTTTTTGGTATCATAATTGATATTTACTATAGCTGTTGTTTTATATTAAAACCTCAAAATAATTTTTAAAAAATATCAAAAAAGGTTGATTAATTCTTATTAAATTGTCCAATGATTTTTTTTTTCAGTCCTCTGTATTAGGAGGGGTCCTAGATGTGTGTGTTCTAGAGTCCAATTCTGTCCCACCCTCCCCTCTCTCTCTGGATTTGATGCTTTAGTTATTGGAAAGTAGGTTTTGCTAGTTTCGTACTCTGTTTGAGGCTTGGATTTTCAAATTGTAGGAGCTCTGTTAAAATAACCTAGAACACACATCTAAGAAAATTCTTTCCACGTTGCTACACGTTTGTGGGCTTGAAAATTGGGAAAAGCAAAATAGAAATAGGATTTGGCAAAGGGAAATAATTCTTGCTCTACTTTTTTTTTTGATAAGTAAGATTTCATTAAAGGCATTCAAAAGGGGAGCGCTTCCAAGAACATACATAGAAAGCCAACAACGGCCAACTATAATTTCAAGCTATCAACAAAATCCACAAAATCTCCTACATAGTTACAGTTTCGCCCATTTATACAAAAGAATAAAGAATTCAGTATGACATATTTGAGAGACCAAATTGGATTCTCCTCTCCATCAAAGGATCTCCTATTTCTCTCTTGCCACAACCCCCACCATATACAAAGGGGAGCGGCTCTCCAAGCATCTCTGGCTCAGCTGTCCACTGTACACCCTCTCCGTGCCTCAATCATGTCTACTGTGAAACCAGGAGACACCCAATACATGTCGACCACAACCAAAAACATAGCCCAAACATCTCGCCACTGGACAATGCAGAAGAACGTGATTCATCAACGCCTCTGCCTTCTTACACATACAACACTAGTTCACCACGACTTACTGCCTTCTTCTGAGGTTGTCTAGGGTCAAAATCCTTTCATGCAAAGAATGTCACCTTTAGGGGACTTTTGATCTCCAAATAGCCTTCCAAGGAAATGTAGGACTCAGAACTGCTAGAATGCTCTAATAAAAAATCACACTCCAAAAACTCCCCTTGAGAATGCTTCCAGACCATCTCATCCATCCCCTCCATCTCCACCACCTGACTATATAACAGAGCTAAAAACTCCGCCACCTCTACAAACTCCCAATCATGAAACTCTCTCTAAAACTGCTGCACGTCCCAAGTCATCCTCCCGCTATTATGTCGATAACAATTGGCACCAAAGGCATGTCTGTCTGTAGCAATCCTAAATATCCGTGGAAACCTGCAAGCCATAGCAGAGTCTCCACACCAGTGGTCTTCCCAAAATCTGACAAACCTCCCACTTAGGAAAGACCCGAAAAATCCCTGAAGTAGTTTGCCCACACCCTGAAGTTTTATTAGAGATATCTTGTAACATGGTTTTGGTAATAAGTGGTACTTTGTAAACCTTGATGAGATCTGTTACTAGGGGAACTATCCAGATTCCGGTATACCTCCAAAAAAATATTTTAAATTCAATAAAACCATCGAGTAACTTTGAACAACAATTTTAATGGAGATTCTGGATGTAGAATTAACTTGGAAGCCCATAATGTTAGTGTGCATCATAAACATTGACTAGGCTTAATATAATAAAAGGCTATCTAAATTTGAAAATGCCCCTAATGCTTTCTTTAATCTGAAACAGTGGGAGTAACATTGAATAATGTAATTGGTTAAATGTATATATCATAGAATAGCCCAATTAAGCCTCCACACAGCAACCCTTTTCCATAGAGATATCTTTCTCAAAAACGTACCCCCGCTTTCTTTGGTTGAGAGACAACGTCCCAACAAATGGGGTCTGTTTTTTTATGCAGATCTGGCTCCCCCCATAGCATTGCATTAAACATTATCTTTTCAGGTGTGAGGGTCGATGCAGAGAGACGTATCGAAGGAACATGTGCTGCAAACATAATCAGGTTTAAGGAAGACAGGTCCAGAATTGTTAATCAGAGTTCTTTGTCTGAGCTTTTCATTTCATTCCTTGCAAAGGTAATTATTTTTGTCATGATATTTTTCCTTTACTAGAATTATAGAACTTGGTGCAAACTGTGCAGTGGTAAAAATGTTTGGACTGTTGAGCGTGAAGCATGAGAATGCAGGTTCGAATCCTAAGAACCACCACTTTTTACAAATGATGTCAAATGATAGGTTCGTATTCTATATGTCCCTCCCAATGCCCACGTTTGATGGGAACCACATGGGTAGTGACCCTTTCTGCACTAGTGATATTTTTATTATGTTATGTTTGGCAAAGTGCTTTATCAAATATATCTTGGATGACGTTTTAAGATGTGCACATCTATAATTGCTCCTTGTGGGACTTGACCTTCAGCCTTCTACTTGAAAAGTAGATGTGATACTACTAGATGTAAGCTTTTCGTGGTGATGATGCTTATGCTAATGGTAATGGATGTGCTTTCCTTTTATGGATGAAGATGACAAACCCGGTTAAAGGAAATTCGTGTATAATGGATTCACCGTTCTATTATTGCGAAGACAGAAAAAGAACTTTCTATTATTGCTAGTTTGTATCATAATTTAATTTTTTTTACATCTTTTGCAGTTCTCTAATATGAGGGCATCGGAGCAAGGTATTTGCCCATATACTGGACAATGGGAAGACATAGATAGTAATATGAGATGGCTGCCCAAAACTTACGCGCTATTTGTAATCTCTTAACTACCACTACTATTTCTTTTAATTTTTTTTTCTTTTTCTTTTTCCTTTCCCTTAGTTGGGCTGATATTTTTAGTAATGGCTTGTTAGATTGAGGATCCATTTGAGCAGCCAGTTAACACTGCAAGGAGTGTTAGCCTTGGACAAATGACAAGGATATCAGAAGTATTTCAGACAACACACCGTATGCTTACCTCAACTAATCAGAATCTCAGTTCTGTCGTTGCCACTTTAGTCAGGCCACAGATATTATCTTTTGTTCTACCAAGAACGCCATCCAATGACCATATCAGGACTCGTCCACAGGTGCAGAGAATTGTACACACACCCTCACAAGTTCAACAGGTGCAGAGAATTGTACGCACACCCTCACAAGTTCAACAGCAGTTTCAGAACATGAGGCTAGATCATCGTCCCAACAATATGACCATGCAGAGACCTGTGCAGACATTTTACAGTCAAGGCCAGCAAATGCAGAGACGCAGGCCTGACAGATAAAAGGCTCTAGTGAGTTTATCTACCTGAACAGCCTTTACTGTTGGTTTGGAATTCTTACAAGTCCCTGGGGGGAAGAAAAAAACCTTTCATATTAATGCGATTGCAGTGTTGGGATTTCAAATGCCTGTGTTTTAACACATTCCTAAGTTCGGATGCTTTATGATGTGTGTAAGTAGGGAAGAGAGAAAAGTTGCATTTGAAGAATTTGCCACTTGGAGCATAGAAAGGATTCTATACTACTATTAACAATTCAGTTACATGTGAGAATACATTACTATGATTGATATGAGGGTTCCTGAAAGAAGTTGCTTATTAATTGTTTCTTTTTAGTCAAAAAGTTCTATTTCCTTGGGGTTTTTCCCCCCCTATTGTTGTCCAACTTCTGCCATTCTTGTAGTCGTGGTTACACATTGGTACCCTTCAACCCATAATACATGTTGACCATCGCACTGATAGGAAAATTCCTGAAGAGTAAATCTGGCATGACTGCAACTGTAGTGATGATTTTATTTTAGGGTAAAATACATTGACTTTTCTTGAAGTTTCACCTAATTATTTACGGTTGAGGTTTGGTTTATGATTGTAAAAAAGTTATTAAAAAAAAAAGGTTAAAATACACTGACTTTAGTGGTGTACAGAAGTTAGTATTTTGAGTGAATTTACGCTGGTACCTTGAATATTTTAATTAATACAAATGATCAATATTTTATTATATGAAATGACAACTTTGTCCACACTTGTAAAAAAAACACTTCAGGGTTTTTGTTCACACCTACCCAAACAATGCCACCCCGTCTCTCTTCCTCTCTATCTACCCACCGTCAATGCCACAACCACCATCTCTGTCCACGCACCATTGTTGCCACTGCCACCATCTCTCTCCACCCACGATCGTCATCTTTCTCCATCTTCTTCCTCTTTTCGTTCTCTCTCCCCTCTCCACTTGTTGCTGCCGGCATCGCTGCCATCTCTCTCCTCTCCACCTCATTCCACAGTCACTTGTACCTGCTTGCGATTTGGAGCCTGACAAGCTAATCTGTATCTCTCCACATCGTGAAGAACATGGTTGTTTATTTCATTGATCCTTCTTCCGGTCCTCAGCTTCAAGAGCTGAATCTAATGATGAAGTCAACATGGGGTGGGACTGAAGATTATGATGAGGTTTAATATGGGAGTTGACTGAAGATGATGGTGATGTTAATATAGGGTTGATTTGGAAATAATTTAATTGGCTTTGATCTTTTGGATCATGTTGAGATTATTTTGTTTTAGGTTTATTTTCATGGAGTGCTCTGTAAGAGAAATTTTTTCTTTTTGCTAAGCAGCGAAGAGTTAATGAAACCCAAATTACTTAAAAGGTTAAAACTGAGTATGCTAATTATGAGTTCGTTTGTGTGTTATATATGTGTGTATATATGAGTTTATACATCTAAAATTCATGGTTCTATATACATGGGTTTAGGTGCACGACTTACCAAGAATTATATATATATACGGTATATGGGTCTATATATATGGAATAAACTGTTTTATACATAGGCTTATATCTTGTGATGTGTAAATTTGTTTTTTTTAATTATGTTGGTAGTTTGGTTGCCAAGAGCCCTGATCTTACCATGTGGTGGTGGGTGGTGGCCGGTGGGTGGAGAGGGAGACAGAGATGAAGAGAGACGAGATGTTCAGTTGGGGGGGGGGAGTAAATAAATATTATTGTAAGGGCAGTAAAGTAATTTTATACAAAGGGATGGGCATTTTGGTCAAATCACTGTTTTTTTTTTTTTTGGATAAAATCACCTGTTTTTGGGACCGAGGGAGGGTTTTTTTGAAAAGTATTAATGGATTGAAGGATATTTTAGTTAATATTTAAATAGAATGGAGGTTAGTGTAATTTTTTTACAAACATAACACCCGTGTGTAATTAGATTAAACCGAAAGAAAAGTCGATATATTTTATCCTTTATTTTATTTTAATTTTTAATTATCACATTTTGAGTACGCAAAATGGTACGAGATCACATTATTAAAATGGTTCTATCATAAAAAAATTTGTCAAAATACCTTAAATTAGTCCAAGATGAAACTCAAGTTGGGTCAAATATGTGAAAGAAAAAAAATCAATATATGGATTGATGGCATGTGATTTATTTTAAATAAATTGTGCGACATATGTGTCCAAACTATTTAATTTAATCTAATCTCTCTAATTTTTTCATTGGTAGATGTTACCTAAATTTTCTACTGTCTCTAATTTTTTCATTGATAGATGTTACCCTTAAATTTCTAGCCACCATATCTCTGTAAGTAACTCCACTAATTTGAACATGTGGAACATTACTCTTTTTTATGGTTCAAATTTACATAACTCAAGTTATGACCGTCATTGTTTGAAAAGCCAAACTCGATTATTACAAAAATTAATCTATGCTATCAACGGAAATTATTGAACACTATCACGAGTTTAACCACTAGTACTTCTTAATTTCTTATTATATTTAAAAATAATATGAAATAAAAATTTACTATCAATGAAATTCCTATATAATTACCGAAGGGCTCAATAATTACTTCTTCATCAACACGCTAAGAGCATACACGAGCTCATTATTCGCTATGCAAGCCGTATTTCATAGTATTACTAGCGGAGTAGGAGTGGGTGTAAAAAAAAAAAAAAGGAAACCAACAATCATTACCTTCCGGTCCCATTCCACGCGCACTTCTTTTCATCCTTTTGCACTGCCCTTTCCCCGTCCAAATCGCCGGTTCCAAATTCCAATTCGATTCCAATTCACATACCATAGTTTCCATATATATATATATATATATATATATATATAACACCCTCACTGATTCAACTCCAGTTGATCAATTCCATGAAATCATGATTGTTTTCGATTACGAGGATTCGTGTTCGAAATCGAAAACCGAGACGTTGAGTGGCTCGCACTATTTCACGATCAATGGGTATTCGACGATGAAGGGAATTGGTTCGGGGAATTACATATCGAGCGATAGATTTTCAGCGGGAGGCTATGATTGGAAGATTCTGTTCTATCCCGATGGGCGGAACTCGGACCTTAGTTCGATGTACGTTTCGATGTACGTCATTTTGGCGAGCGAAGGGAGGGATGTGAAGGCTTTGTTTGAGCTCACATTGTTTGATCAGAGTGGGAAAGGGAATCACAAAGTTAATAGTCAGGACACTGGTCCTTTTACTCTCAAGCACAGACTCAGTATGTGGTATGTATGCGTAAACATACACACCCATATATATATGTGTGTATTGTATATATATATATGTAATTAGGTTTTACAAGTGCCATTTAGTAGGAATAAAGTGATTCACTTTAAGAAATTAATATTAGTTTTAACCAAATGAATTTTGAGTTTAGTTATTTAACAAAGTATAATTTAAATCTAGATTTAAGTTTTAACAAAATGCATAGATTAGAGGAATGGATTTAATGAGCCAAGTGCTTGTGTCTCATTATTATGGAAAGGAAACTTAGGGGAAACAAATATTATGAAAAATAATAATTTTATGCTCATACAATATGCTTTCAGTACAATTCTTCACATTGATAGTCGTTTTGGTGATTTAGAGTATTTATACTATATTCGTAGAGACTGATATCTCCCAGTTTAGTTTTGGAAATATTTTGACACCATATTCAACCGATAGAAATATTGAGAGAATTGTATAGATTGAATTGTGTGAACAATACATAAATGACCTATTTACTGGCATATAATCTTGAAGGCTAAGTATACTTAGGAGACAATAAATTCTAGTCCTAGGAGAAGGTGTAAGAAAGTTTAGGAAAAGATATATAATCTAATAATAGATATAATAGGAAATATATAATCTCAAACTCAAGGTGAGTTATACGAAGCCAATTTGAATTTGGAGACAAAATCTTCAATGCGGCTCGTGAAAGCAATCTAGCGATGTTATCAGCTGTGGCTGCAAACACATACAAAGAAGTTGCAACTCGGTAGACAAAAATAGCTCATTGGAGCGACGGAAATACTAAAAGCGGCTTCTTGGAACGAAAATTGATTTGAAAATTAGAAAAAAACTCGTTGAAATCAGCAACTTTGACATACAAATGCTACAACTCGTGAAAGGAATCTGGTGATGTTACCAACTGTGCCTGTGAACATCTACAAAGAAGGCTGTAAAAGAGTGGCTCGGTAAACAAAACTGGCTCATTGGAGCGACGGTAAAACCGAATGTTGCTCGTTGGAGCAAAAACTAATTTGAAAATCAGAAAAGGGGCTCGTTGAAATCAGCGACTTTAACACACAGATGGTAGTGGGAGTCGATGAATTGAACTTGAGCTGAGCTGTCATATTTTTTTCTTCTTTTATTAACTATATATATATATATATATATAACGCGGAAGCTATTTTGACGATTATCCATCGGGAATGAAGCCGATGACGCAACGGAGTGTGAAGACTACCAGAGATTGGTAGGCTCTGATACCATGTTAGAAATATTGAGAGAATTGTATAGATTGAATTGTGTGAACAATACATAAATGGCTTATTTATAGGCATGTAATCTTGGAGGCTAAATAAACTTAGGAGACAATGAAATTCTAGTCCTAGATGATTTAGGAGAAGGTGTAAGAAACTTATGTGATTTAAGAAAAGATATATAATCTAACAGCAGATATAATAAGAAATATATAATCTAATCAATAATATATTAGTTTTAGTATAATAGACCAATACCATCCTAATACTTACATACCATGCTCAATTGGAATAAAAGTAAATACATTGAATAGGACGAATTGCATATGTTATTGAACTTTATCAGTTATGCTGAATATAATCTGACTGTTTTTTTTTACTTTTAATCTTTTTTACATATTTTACATAATCACAATATATAAACCCATACTAAATTTTTTGAAAATGCACCAAAATGTCTAGTATCGACACTTTTAGTGCATTTTAATCCTTTTTGTGTTAGGAAAAATCTATATTATAATGCCCCTATAACTTCATTACATGCATTTCAGGGGATACAGGCGTTTCTTCTACAGAACAGCTTTAGAAACTTCTGATTACATAAAAGATGATTGCATTGCCATTCATTGCACTGTGGGAGTACTCAAAACTCATGTTGAGGGACCTAAACAGTATAGCATTTCCATACCACCATCAGACATGAGCCGGAGTCTTAGGGACTTGCTGGAATTCGAAATTGGTTGTGATGTAGCTTTTCAGATTGGTGATGAGACGTTCAAAGCTCATAAATCGATGTTTGCTGCTCGGTCTCCCGTATTTAGAGACCTGTTTTATGGATTTATTGGAAATCCTAACATGGATAAAGTAGTATTGGAGGATATTGAACCCTCTATCTTCAAGGTAATGTTCTGTTCGTTGAATCATTTGTCATTATTTACCTTCTGAAGAAAAAGAAAAGATAGAGAGAATACAGCACACAGGCCCTGAAATGTAAAAGCGCTTTATAAATCATTGTTGTAGCTGTTATTGTTATTATCATTAATGTTTTAAATTAGTTCAGAGAAATTTCTACTTAGTGCCCTATGTTTGTAGAATACTGAAATTTGGGACTCTGTTCCTTTTCATGATTTTCTTACTTGCACAGGTATTCTGTGGTAATACAAGGCTCTAGATTTGTCATTATATGATATGCTGTTATATAGTCGTAAAAATCTGTTCACACATTGGATTATTTTGGGATCTGGAGGCTGGCGTATTTGGCAAAATATACGATCAGTTACAGGCCAATGTCAGCCCTTCAGACAAATTTATGTGGTAGTGTTATTGAATGTAAAAATATGTTTATCGTGTAATTTCAGGAGCATGCATATGGAAGTGTTGGTTCTTGAATTAAAGCACATAATAATAATCAAAACTAGTATGCACTTGTTTAAGCAACTAGATACTACGTACTGCACTGTCTGGTTTGCCATTAGCTTGTTTTCATGGTCCTAGAGGCGAAGTTATGTTTGCTAGTTGAGCTGTCTCACCTGAAACCCTCTCTGTATTGCTTTATCCTATTGGTGAATATATTTTCTTCCTACGTCTTTTAGTTATGTAATAGCAGGCTCAGATGACTTAAATGGCCTTTTTCACCTTTTTTTGCAGGCTTTACTCATGTTTATTTACTCAGATAAGCTTCCAGAGATACATGAAATTACAGGATCAACTTCTATGTGCACATCTACAATTATGGTGCAGCATCTGTTGGCTGCCGCTGACCGCTTTTGTTTAGATCAGCTGAAAGAATTATGTGAAGCAAAATTGTGCGAAGAATTCAATGCAGATACAGTGGCAACAACACTTCCCCTAGCTGAGCAGCACCGGTGTCCACATCTCAAGGCCATCTGTTTGAAATTTGCAGCAACAAACTTGGGAGGTTCATCTAGTCTGTAGAATCTGAGTGGTGCAATGTTTCAGGTAATGTGATTTTTAGTGTTTTATCTGTGTAATATCCAGAAGTGCTCTGGATGCTTCCACATGCATATCTAGAATATCAGAGATGCTGAAAATGTTACAAGTCTGCATTGTTAAATAGTAAATTCTTGCTATAATAAAATTGAAGCAACTTTTCATGTTTAGAAAATCCTTGCAGTGTGGTCATATTCTTGTCTAATTTGAAAAGTAAATGGAAAATTCATAAATTACATTTACTTATTTAGTAGTTTGTGTTTCTGGTTCAGGGTTATTATTTGCTTTGCCTATATAAACTAGGATGATAAATTATTTGTTTTGCCTATATAAACTAGGATGGATTAATTTAATCATAACCAAAATTCTAAACCATCAATCTGGTTAATAATAAGTAATAATTTTGGTGCTGCTTAAGCCATTCATTTAAATAAACAATTTCTGAGTGATCTCAGTTATAGAACATCTCATTTAAATTCTTTGAGTTCGTGGCTAAACTACAACATTTATTTTTCTAGCTTGAAACTCTTCTTATACTATACTTGTTAAGAGATGGCAACTATTGTTTTTCCTACTTGTAGATCTGTTGTATCCTAATTGGCTTGTGTTTAGCTGTTTGTACATTTATGCCCAGCGATGAGACCGCCTGCCCCACTCCTAATGGAAAGGGTTTGGTTCTCATCTAATCTCAGTCGGGTTAAGAGCAGGTTTAGGGATGAGAATCAAATTCCGTTATACTCCACATGTTTAGTTTCAAAAAATATATATAAATAAATAGTTTATTTTGTTTTATTTTACTTCTTTTCATTATTTTTCATGATATTTTGGATCCATAATCAAAAGTTAACAAAATTTTTGATTATAATTGTTAAATATTTTATTATATTTAATTATTTTTTTTGTAAAAAATTCTATTTTGAATATGTTTAAGATTGTTTATATTTTTTTAAACTATACATAGCGGGGCACTCTGAACCCATCCCTGCTTCGGAGCAAGAGTGACGAGACAGGTTTAATTGATTTTTCTTCATGGAACGGGTTTTTGGGATAGGGGCACTCCATACCATACCTGTCCGGCTGTCCCAGTGACATCCCTTACTTTAGGTAAGAGTTTGGGATGAGAATTGATCTTTAATTGTACTTTGATATATTGGAGTTTCTTCCGGATCTATATTAAATTTGATTTTATTTTTGCCATCATATTATGAAAAACTAATGGTCACAGTTGTGAAATTAGGATTTTTACGGATTGTAATTATGACAGGGTTTGACTTTGTGTTAAACACAGATAGAGGATTGCCTTTTGTAGAATGGTGTAGACAAATTTGTACAACTGTTCTATTATCAGCATCTATAGTCAACTTTTAATTGCTTGTTTGGTTGTGGGGTTTTATGCACATGTGTAGAGAATTGACAAGGGTTGAAAAATCTTTGTTATGGTAAATATAAAGCTCTTATTTTATTTTATTTTATGTTATTCTGGAAGAAAATGCTGATGCATTATAAGCAGTCACCTCTTTTATGTTTAGTTCACTACAGTTCCATTCATCACAAATTTTGGATTTCCGAGTTATTGCCTCAACAATTACACACCCTTCACGATGTTTGAGATCGATTTTAGCAATATGTTGAATGATAAATACTTGTTGGTTTTACGATGTTTGGGACTTTTTGATAAAATAAAATAAAATTGAAGAGAGAAATTAAACAAGAAGAAAACAAGAATATAATGTGGTTCGGCTACTACGGCCTACATCCATAATACACAAAGCCCAAAGGGCTACATCACTTTTATTGTATTCTCTTTAGTTTTGTTTACAATGACCACCTCTATTTATAGGTGAAATAATACACGTGATAAATATGGAAAATACATTAATAGAAAATTCCTGAAGTCAATCCGATAAATCACTCCAATAATATATTCTCCAACAGGACTGATTTTAGCAATATCTTTATATGACAAGTACTTCTGATTCTTGAGATCCTTTCAACCTCCATTTTTTTTTTTGCAAAATTGCTGTTTTTTCTTTTTCAGTTAATGTGGGCATAAACCTAAAATATTTTCTGCTACGTTTTGCAGTCGAGAAGGGTTCAGGTATATAGAAGAGAATTGCCCTTCGCTATTGTCTGAGGTGCTGGAAACAGCTGCATCAGTGGATGAGAAGTCAACTCTTGACTAGGAAGAGAAGTGGTAGCATCAGATGGGGCTGCAGTGGAATAGTTGCCTTTCTAGTTTGGCAGAAGCTGAACAGAAGGATGTTATTGGCAAAAACCTTGGTGTGCATAGCTGTTTATATTACTTAGTCTTCTTGTTTCTTGGTAAAGTTATATAATGTTTTCTTGAAGGATGGAATTTTTGCCTTTGCCTTCTGACTTGCCCTTTCACTTCTGAACACTTTTAGTTCGATGATAGATGGAAATTAAATTGGTCAATTTTTTTTAATTTTTTTTGCATTGCAGTTTAGGGGCATGTTGTGCATTTGCTTTAACTTTCGAATTGAAAAAAAAAATGTCTTTCTTTGTGCTGATGGGTCCGGAAGATCATGCTCTTTCTCCCTGTCCCAAACTCAACTACTGTTTCTTCTATCTGTCTGAAGTTCAAAATTTATGAAATGAAAGGAAAAAGATCTTTTTTTAGGAAAAATAATACTTTAGCAGTAATTACTTTTTAGCAAGTCATTATATTTGAAGGTACAAAAATAAAGTGTCTTGAGTTTTTGATATTGGACATATTTTGGGATAGATAAGAATAGGAAGTAACGCATTCATTTTGTGAGTGGCTGGTTTATGAAGGTAGAAGTAGAGTAATTATTAAAGTAGTACAAATGTCCATGTCTACATCAGAAGTACTTACTTTATCGAAAAAAAAAATTGTTAAAAATATTGTCCCCAATGATATAATACACGTTTACCTTATAAGATTTCTTGAAATGATGCTGCTAACATCACGATTAAAGTTGGTGAAATTTACACAATTTGAATCATCATTGGTTCAAGTATAGAGTATATATAATATGTACATACATATTGAGAGAGATTCTATCATATAGAGGAGTATAATGTTATGGATAATTTAGTACATGTATATTAGCTAATATATAGAAGTACAACAACTCAGATTTTGTTATTGATGGAAAGAGACTATTTTTTTTTATACTTTTTGGCATTCTTTTTAACAAGCTACATATTTAGGCATTCTTTTTAACAAGCTGAGAAGAGTACTCAAAATCTTGGGAGCAATGGGAGGAGTTGGGCCAGAGGAAGGCACCCATTGCGAACTTTCTCTTGTATGCCAAGTCACCATGTGCTGATAAGCCGTATTCAGCGAGGAGGGTGTCGAGCTTCCACTCGGGCATGTCTTGGTAGTCCTCCTTTGTGTATCTAGGGTAGTGGAGGGGCATCTGAAAGTAGCTAACACTGCTCTTCAATTTGCTCTCCATCTATGCCTCACAATGTTTACTCACTGAGACAATCTGGTTGATTGTTTAGGTGTCTGCTGTGTATTGTCATATATATTTTATATATGGACTCAATGAGTGTCCTTTACAGGCAGGCTCTATAGGCATGTACAATGTCACAAGGATGGAATGATGTACCTTCTTATGCCACACACACACATAGAGGGACACTATAGATGCATGAGATAAGGCTGTGATAGTGTGATGGGTACTAACTTAGTGGGCACTTCGCTGCTCCTTTCTGGATGGGTATGCACTGCTCACAGCACACAAATGGCCACGGTTGTACTAATTTAGCTCAAATAAATGAGAATACAAAATCCATAGCCATACAATAAGTGCATATATCTATATGGAGTTGTGTCTATGATATACTCGATTCGATTGTTTAATTGGGACAGAGAAGTATAATTGTCAAAGCCATTTTAAGTTTGGAAACAAGTAGCATTGAAATTAAAACTGCAGGCCATTGTAATTTCATCAATCACAGAAATGAAATTATATGAAGCAATATGGGACTTCTATATATGCAATGATAATGTTTTTAATCATATAATGCACTTAACGTGTTGCTGTAACATGAAGCCTCATTGATCCTAGATAATCTCATGGTAGTTTACATTATCACGGAACTAAGCCATTTCTATATATGATCATTGCCCTATATAATTTAAGTTTTAGTTATTTGTGAATTTAATTACGCTGTATTTTTTTATGTATCTTTAGTAGGGCTACAACTTGAGCGGGTTAGAGGTATAACTTGGGTTCAACCCTATATATGAAATGTTCAACCCTAACTCTACTTCCAACCTTAACTACTCAACTCTAACCCAATCCATCATTAAATTTTTAAACTCAGGTTTGCAACTCGGGTTGAGGTTAAAAAGTCGGGTTAATTCGGATTATCTATATCACCAATCTCCGTGTTGAAAATTTAAAGTGATCTTTAATAAGTTTTACATTAGATCACTCCTAAACACACAAAAAATTAAGAATTTAATACAAATTTCTAAAAAATTTGAAATTTTTTTTAGGAAATTAATTATCCGAATTGTTAACATACAATAATTAAGTAAAGGAAGTTGAAAAGAAAAAGGTTATCATAATTTGAATATTATATATAATATATTTAAAATAAAAAAATATGTATAAAAATAATATTACAATTCAGGTTCGAATTGGACTCAGGTTGTTGGCACCTCAAACCAAGTTCAACCCTAATTAAGCTCGAGTTGAGATTTTTCAACCCAAACTTAACTTTAATTGTAAAAATAATTGTCCAAACCTGTAAAAAATCGAACTGAACTTGAATTGGATTTGGATTGCCCAACCCAAATTACACCCCTAATCTTTAGTACAACCACTAGCTGATCTTCCTTGTTAGGGTACCACAGTTGAATTGAATCATATGAGAGAATATGGTTGAGTGTTATATATTACTTGATCCCACGTTTCTTTCCTTCTTTCTTTTTTGTGTCAATTTCCTTTAACTGGCTATAGCCAAGTTTTGAATTTCAAAAGAAGGATCCAAAGCAATTAAGAATGAAAATCACAGCCTCTCTCATGCCTTTCGTTCCAATCAAATGAGCTACCCAATAAGATTCCCTTCGCCTCCACTTTACTGACAACCCCATATGAATCTCCAACAATTTTCGAATAATCATCTAAAACAATTTCAGCTGCCTCATTTTGGTGATTCAAATATCAAAATTTCTTTTATTTTATTTTTGAATTAGAATTTATCAAATAATTGTCACTCAGGAAAAAGTACACAAATAACCTATGCTTATGATTACTGAAAAGTAATTACTTATATCCCAGACTTTTCCCAATAAAGCATCCACTAATTATACCTACCTTAAAATTTGTCAAACATAGGTAACAAAAAACAATAGCGAAAATATTCTTAATTTACCAAAAAAAATTGTAGTTCAATAGTATAATATCTCTAACATGTTAATCTTTAAAGAGGACCTGAGGGTTCGAGCTACAAAAAAATGCTAATAGAATTCGGTTCATGAACAGCTGTGTCTAATGTGGCAATGAACACCTAGGACTCACATTCCTGAACACATCCTACAAACACTATCCCACCAAATACTTCTACTCTTATCAGACTTCTGATAACTTGGTATTAGACTTTTGACAAAAGACTTTAGAACTAACTTTACTCATGTCATGCACATACAAAGTTGTCCTCAATTTGAGGACTAAGTTAAAAACGCTAACTGAATTTGAAATCATATTAATATAAAAATATATATGAAATCATATTATTATATATATTTTTAAGAAAACATTCTTCTTGCTTCTTGAGATAATTAAATTTTTGTATCCATTATCCAATATTCTTAATATTCCTTGTGCAAATGATTATATAATTATTACATTTAATATTTCTATTTTTTCTCTTTTTAAGTTTTTCAAAATTTCTTACTAGACGTGTTGATGAATGAAAAAAATTGCAAAGAAAATAAGCACTCTTATAATGAAATTTATACTGGAAAAAGAGAGTTATAAATTTAAAGAAAAAGAAAAAGAAAAAATTTGTTGTAGGATCATTAAGTCTAATCCAATGTCTTGTATAACAGAAAAAAAAAAAAAAAAGAAGAAGAGATGAGGTATGAAATAAGAAAAAAGGTAGGAGAGAAGAAGTGATAAGTTTAGAAGAGGGAAAAAATAGGAGATTAGAGAAAAAAATAAAGGATTTGGAAAACATCATACAATAACATGTATAAAACAGTATGAAAACTTTATATGGCGGCTCACTTTCAGGATATTTTTGCTTGGAGCATCGTGCAAGTGGCCTTACCCTTGAGCCGCCTTGCATCTCTTGTAGCTATCCTTTTGAAGCTAATTCTCTTTATTTACCGTCCGTCGGGGCATCTAGCTCGGAGGGTTTGATCTTATCTCCAAAAATGAGAAGTTGAGAGTTCGAACCAATGCTCCAAAGTTCATATAAATGAGGATTTTGTCTTCTAAAAAGTTCGTACTTTCAGCTTCAAACTTCTTCAAATTTAATTTCAGCTCAACTGATGACTGATTGAGAGATGATTTCAAACTTCTTAGGATCTCCAAATTTAATTTCAGCTCAACTGATGACTGACTGAGAGATAAAAATTGTGTATATTCAATTTCATATTTTTCTTGTTACAGTATATTTGCATACTTCTTTATAATGGATATCTATGAGCAATATAGTGACACATCTTCAATCTGACCAACTTAAAATATCCTCATGACAAGTTGGAAGCTAAGAATACTTATCAATGTTTGCTTGCTCAATGTAAAATGGGAAGTTAATAAAATATTAGAGTAAATTTTTGCAAATAAAGAAAGAAAAAAAAAAAGAAATAGTTTTTTTTTCAGATTAACTTGCATCTTTTTTTAAAATTAAACCTTAGCATTTAATAAGTCCTTTTCTCTTTTTTAAAACAATTTTTTTTCTAATATATTTTTATCTTATTCATTTATTATTTATATTATTTTTTCTACAATGATACCTTACTATTTTATTGTGTGATTGACAAGGTTGGGATGTTGGACTACACGTGGCCTGAAATGGCTTCTCTCACTTGGTGTATATGACAACTTTCTATTTTCTTTTAGGTTAAAAAAAAAAGGGAAATAATACAACTCTTAACAACCTCTAATTCTAGGGAAGATATTTGGCCACTAGCATGTTGTGGTTCCTGCAAAGACATGTAAACCAAACAACCACCATTCAATCTGGGCTGGGCCATAGATCCGTTGACCCACACAATCTATCTGAAGGTGAGCCCATTGAATGATTGAAACCCAAAATTATAGGCTAAACTTGTAGATTGGTAACATGTGTTATTGAAGCCTGAAGGGCCCTTCAAATTCCGTACTACAAGGTCCAGTGTGTTACAGTGTTCCACCTTACCAATACGAGATCAACCACTCGATCGTAGGGCCACGTACGTACAATCATTGCTCTTTTCTTCCCAACCACAGGATCTCTTATCCAGATAAAGAGATTCCATCAAATGATTATCGAGAGAGACACGTATTATCATTAAAGGGCCCAAATTTAGCAGTACATTTGAGCCATTGATTGATCGTTTATGAGGCTCATATGATATGTATGTGCAGGACATTAACGAATGAGTGGTTTTACGGATCCGTACCCGTTAGACCACTTGATAAACAAGTGGCTCGAAGATACTTCTATGTTTGTGATTGTGAATTTACATTAGAGATGGTTCGGTTGATTCAATTTGAACCGTGAAGTGTTTATCAGGGTGGACCAATGGGTCTCTGCTGACCCACAAGACCGGTCAAAGTCCAATCATTTTTTTCATGGCCTGTAATTGTATGGTTGCCTTGCTAAATCTTGGAGCTTGGATTGTCGGGCATTGGTTCATTGCCCTAATATTGCTTATATTTCCTTTGATTTTCATTTAGGTTTTGTTTAAATTGTTAATTCTGTCAGGTTGGTGTCAAATGTTTGGCATTGCAATTTGAGAAAGCTCATGCTAAATAATGGGATAAAAAACAAGAGTGGTATTATGGACTTTGAAGTTGAATTCAAACATAGGTTTGGTGGCTCCATCATAATTAGGATAATAATTTAATCCGTTTCGACAAGGAATCGTTTCGCTCCACCCCTTCTAAATTGGTTATGAAGAAGGTTAAATGGTTCTGGGGTGATTATAGGGTGAAAAAATTCTCAAAGTTGCAGGGTGGTGATGTATATAATATTACTATATTACCTTTATATATATAATACGCATATAAAATTACTCTTGTATAGTTATATATATAAGATTTAGTAGTTCAAATCTTATTGGCGGTGCACATATAAATTATTGAGAACCTTATCACATAAGAATATAAATACTAAAAATAGTACAATTACAAAAATAATTTTCTAAAAAAATATTATTAAGAAAAACAAAAAAATTCGCCCTGCCCCACCTCAATCGTCTAGTTTATTAAATGGGATGGGACGAAAATGTAGATAACTTTTCTAAATGAGAACGAGGATGAAAAAGAGCACTCCCACCCAGTTGCCATTCCTAGTTATAATACTATGATCGAGTCCACGAACCTTGTGTTTGGTTTAACGCTCGGACTTCAACTTATGTTTCCTCTTTCAAAAAAAACAATACGACATGATAGGAGATATTTCCGAATGCAACAGATTTTTCTTTTTTCATAATCAAACGGAGTCTTCTGTATAGCTGCTGGTAGCACTCTCAATAGGCGTCCAAAAAAAAAAAAAAGGAAATCTCCAATCAAAGTATTAGGGTTCTTTTAAGTTTGAATTAATGTTATGTGAGCTTCTAATGATTGTAATACAATCATACAACAATATATTCGTTGTATGTGTTCAGTGATTTGAAAGTAGTCAAAGATGTGATCATTGAAGGAAGAGATCGATAACAGCAACCACAGTGAACCACACATTACTCAACCCAGAGATAGGAGGCCTTGTGGGTAGTCTTACTATCAAAGATATATATATCTACACTAATTTTAGCTTAGAATTTAGGGATAGAATCAAGCCAAAGGCATTTAATTTGTTTACACTGATAATGATGGAACACAAGAGATGCTTATTTAATAAGTAAAGCCTGATATAGTTGACACTTGGCCAATCTCCAATTAAATCATATCTTCTTTGCTTGTTTGTCTTTATGTATTCGACTATGGTCATTAATTTGTGAGATAAACTAAGATGTTTTTATGAACTTAAGAAACTTTTGTCAGTTTATATATATATATATTTATATATATCCGAATCAAGAATTTTGGAGGGCGACGATGATTTCTTTATGAGTGTTTTGATTGATTTAGAATTAGAAATAATAGATTAAATATAACTTGATATATAGTAGTTCTGAGTCTGTTACTTAAACAAACTGACCCAAACTGAACTATAAATATGCATATTTAAATTATATTTTTCTTTGATTTAGGTCTCCTGTGATATATAATTGGTTTAGGAATGAAGTTTATATTAATAAACAAACAAACGTTGGATCAAAAATATGAACAGATATTCACTTTTGGATTGATATAGGACTTGTTATTTGTAATTATGTTATAATCATCTTAGGAATTTGTTATAATTCCTTAGGAAATTAAAATTATATATTACTACTTTGGTGACATGCATGTTATATTGAGAGTGAAGTAAGAATTTCAATATTCAATATAATGTTTTTCCATTGGTCTATCAGTTGGCTATGGATTAAGAAAATGAGAGCCAATTGGAATTTGGTTCTGAGCTGATTCTAAAACTGACTCAATTTATTCACTTTCTTTCACAAGAACACAATTGTCTCATTTTACCTAATTTTATTCACTTTCTTTCACAAGAACACAATTCTGATAGTAAAGGCAAACTAATCTTTAAGCTTTAATGAAAATTTGAGCATGGAATATGAAATCAATGAGGAGAATATTGTCTATTTACATGAATACGAGTGTTGCTTCTGAAAAAAAAAACAGATTTTGACACTTGGTAGTTGAAGGTGACATACCTTTATTTTGTATTAAAGAAAGAGCAGTGACAGGTTCTATGGAATAGAGGGCTTGTATACAAGCCGAATTGACATCACCGTTGCCTTCCGCCATTTTCCTCACCGTCACCGTCGCTGCTTTCTACCATCATTATCGCCTTTCATCACTGCCGTTGCCTTCCACCTACCCCACTGCTACCTTCCACCACCACCATTGCCGCCACCGCAATCACCTTCCACAATTGTCGCCATTTCTTTTAAAAAATTATAGAAGAATATTATTGTGTTAGTTTAATTTTTTTGTTAATAAGAGATGTGTTTTGGAGAATTCAATTTGAAATTTATTTCATTCTAAGTTTTAAATTGATCTAACTAAATACTAAAATGGTGATGTCCATTCCTACATTATTTCTTATTTGCAACCAAATAGTAGAATGACAATAATTATTCCATTCTCATTTGCATTCTATTTTATTCTCGTGTACCAAACGTAACATTATATTATTAGAGAATAACAAAACAATGTTAAAAAAAAAAAAAAAACTAACAAACAATATGTATATATATAAAAAAGAAAAATTACATAAACATGGAAAAAACAATCTCTTAAAAATTTGAAAACAGAGTAACAAAATTTTAAACATCCTCAAATTAATATGCAAATTGTGAAATTTGGTAATGTAACACGATTTTTTTTTCTGGTAACTCACTCTGCATTTCAAAATATGTAAATCTAATTCACAATGTACTTAAATTACTAATGTATACTTCAAATATATATTACATAGTGGTAGCTAAATCACATAGAGTGGAGCGAGAGTACAGAAGTGACAAATTTTATGTTATACAGAGAGAATGATAGATGAGAACAAAAACAAGAACAAAAGCAACACTCATTTAAAAAAATGGACAAATTATACTTACCTCCCTTCTAGATTGGCTTTAAAACACTTACCTCCCATGTGTTTTGGCATATAACATTTACCCCCTCTAGTTTGCACATTGGTAACAAATACCGCCTTCTGTCAATTAAACTAACGGTTATTGCTGATGTTATCAAAATATAATCTTAAAAGGATAATTATATCCTTAAAAATGTTGTGACTAAAGTTGGCGGGTCTCGGCTTTAATGGCAGCTCCGGTATTGGGATAGTAGTAGCTAGCGGTTTGATTGGAGCTGGGTCTTCTCGGCAGTGGTTTCAATGGTGAGTGTTGATTGCGTAGCTGGTGAAGCATGGTGGAGATGGAGGTGGGTGGTGGCTCGACTAGAGGTGATGTTGCTACAGTTGAAGGTTTGAAGTGAGTTTGCTCACAGTAGTGGCTTATGGTGGGGGAAGTAGGTTTACACGACTGTTTGGATGTTGCTTGAATAATGGTGGTGGAGTTGGTGATTTGGTGGGTGTGATCGACATTGGGTTTGTTTGGCCAAGGTGATGACGGCAGTGGAGATATGAGTCTTCTAGGTGCGACAGTGGAGGTGGTGGATCTCGGCTTCAATGGTAGCTCTAGCATTGGGATGGTAGTGGCTAGTGGCTTGGTCGGAGCTGGGTCTTCTCTGCAGTGGTTTCAATGGTGAGTGTTGATGGCACAGGTGGTGAAGCTTGGTGGAGACAGAGGTGGATGGTGGCTCGGTTAGAGGTGATGTTGCTACAATTGAAGGTTCGAAGTGGGTATGCTCAAAGTGGTAGCTCATAGTAGGATATAATTATCTTTTTAAGATTAAATTTTAATGACATCAGCATTTACTATTAGTTTGATTGACAGAAGGAAATATTTATTACCAATGTGCAAACTAGAGAGGAAAAATGTTATATGCCAAAACACAGAGACATGAGAGATAAGTGCTCTAAAACCAATCTAAAGGAGATTAGTGTAATTTGTCCTTAAAAAAAAATATATATATATGTGACTTAAGATAGAGAGTATATTAACAAATTTTGCTTATTTACATAGTAATTTTTTTATGACTTCAAAATTTTAACTATTCTTTATACATTTTTCCCACTCAAACAAAAATTTTACCATAAAAAGCCGTGCGACACTTGTCTCGATTAGCAATGTCGCGGGTTATCTGTGGCGAATAAAAAACGATTTCCCACGGTTAAAATCAATAGCCCACCATAGGTGACGTGGCAAGGCAACTCGGAAAAATTCCCGGCCCCTCTATGACACGTGGCAAGATATAATGATTGGGGTTCGTGTAGGCAGAAAACACGTGGCGACAGATAAAGGAGCCACACCAGCTACCACGCATGGTCTCTGGTGTCTCGTGAGACCGATCTTCCAGAAGCTTCTGGGGAACTCCTGGCTAGTAATGACCCAGGCATCTATCGGTCACCATCTCGCCACGTGTCAAAATCACCACGTCATCATCCGACGTGGCTCTCCCAGTTCGCTTGAAAATGATACGCCTCCTTTTTATGCACAACTGAAGGGTTAAGCTTTGAGCCACTTTCCAAGCATCACAAAACCCAAACTCAACTCTTTTGAGTACAAGCTACAAACTCTCTTTTTTTTCTCTCTCTAAAAATAAAAAATCAGAGAAAATATAACTGAGATTTGAGCTGTGATTTTACTTTGTTTGGTCTAATTTTGTTGGGAAAATCGTTATGAATGACGGTGGAGGAGGAGGTGAGGAAGGTGTGAAAATGGAGGAAGTAAGGGAGAAGTTAGTGTTCATGTGGGGGTACCTTCCCGGAGCTTTGCCGCAGCGGTCGCCGCTGTTGTCGCCGGTGGGGGTTAGGCTTCCGCCGTCGATTGAAGCCGGAAGCTCCTGGAAGGATGTTTGCGGCGGCGGTTGTGGATTCGCTATGGCCATTTCAGGTGTATTTTTTGTTCTTCATCTATATTAATCTTTGATTTTGATTTTTGTCGTTTTCAAAGATTGTGCCTTTTTCGACATTGGATCTGGAAATGACGTTGATTTAGTTAAGTAACCCTAGGATGGTGAATATTTCTCTTTATTTGAAGTTGCTTCAGTTTTTTTTTTTGTGAGATTGCTTTCAAGTTGCTCAAATTTACTTTTATTATTCTCTTGGAGTTCGAAGTGCTTTCAAGCGATTTTTATTGATGTTTCATTTGATTCTTTCCCATCTTCGGTTACTTCTTGCGGCTACTCTTTTTTTTTGGAAATAGTATTGGGCATCTCGTGTATTTGAATGTTTTAACTATTTTTTATACAAATTGGCTTAATTGAACTTCTGAAATGAGATGGCATTTCAAATATATGGTTTCTTTTTTGATTTTTTTGTTCAACTTGTCTCTATTTACTTCTGATTTACGTTTTGATTTCTGACCTCTCTTTTCCTGATTAAACTAGTAAAATATCTTTTTCCTTCAATTTGGAGCAACCTATTCACTTTTCTTTTCATTAAATTGTTTGAATTATCGGTCATGAGATTTGGGATTTAGTTGGGCTTAACTGGGGATTTCCGTTTATGTGTACTCATAATTCTTTTTCAATCAGAGTCTGGAAAGCTCATTACGTGGGGTTCGACAGATGATCTTGGTCAAAGTTATGTTACGTCTGGCAAGCATGGGGTAGAGCAGCACTGTCTTTTAATCACATTTATTGTTTTCTTCTGCGATTTCTTTCTAATATTGGTCTACATTATCTTTACCTTGCATTTTTTAAGGAGACGCCAGAACCTTTTCCTCTTCCGACTGAAGCTTCAATAGTGAAAGCTGCAGCCGGTTGGGCACATTGTGTTGCGGTCACAGGTACTGCTGTTCATTTTTGTAATATGGTGATTGAAACTGAATATGTTCGTCTTCTGTTTGTTTGCTGAACAACAAACAGAGGAAAAGAAAAGAACATAAAAAGAATTTTCAATTTTTTTTTTGTATTGATTTCAAGATAACTATATAAATAATAATTAAAAAAAAAAGGTGAAGGCTTAAGTTGAGAGAGGATGTTCAGTTTTGGGGGTTCTTTTATGTAAGGCCCCACTCTTACCCAACACAATATTGTGGCTTTTGGCTTCCCCGAACGAGAGACTTCAGGGGTCACCCATCCTGGTACTACTCCCAGCTAGGGGTGGCAATTCGTGTTCCCGTGTCGTATTCGTGTCGTGTTAATCTATAAGTATTCTACTAAATAGCTGAACCTTAATCCGACCCATTTAATAATCGTGTCAGATACCCTCAACACTAACCCAACCTGTTTATTAAATGTGTTACCCGTGTCGACCCGTGTAACTCGTTTAATAAACATGTCTTATAATGACACGACTTGTTTAATAACATTTTTAATCCATTTAACTTATATCATATGAGTTCTCCACCTCTAAAAATCTCTCTGAAGATCATATAAAAAATAAAGTACATATCAATACATAAATCCTAAAATCAAGCTATATTATAAATTTTGTATCTATATATAAACTCAAAAATATACTAAGGTGATTCAATAACTGGAAAGACACCATAACAATTTCATCCTTGCGTTTTATAGTTACATCAGTCATGTAAACAAACAAACAAATTACAAACAATTGCAATATATATAATTATGTATATATAAGTTTGTATAAAATTATAATATATGAATAACTAATGTCGTAATCGTGTTACGGATTAGACAGCTTAAACTCAAACCCAACCCAATTTTTGTGTGTCGTGTTCGTGTTGACTCATTTGTTAAACGTGTCGGCTTACCTCAAATCCAAACCTGTTTAATTCGTGTCATGTTCGAGTCGTGTTGTCGTGTCGTGTCCAATTTTGCCACTCCTACTCTCAGCTAAGCATGCTTAATTGCGGAGTTCTGGTGGGTTCACGGCCATCACAATTTTGAAACGCTTTGTATCATAAAAGAGTGATGAACATACATATAGCACTTCACCTTTACCTGTCCAAGCAATGTGGGATTATGACACCCGTAGCCTGCCAGTGTGGTAGCTTGCCAAGTGCCTCGCACCTGTTCACATCACACTTGCCCACAATGGTTATCACAATCCACCTCCTTTGGGAGCCCAACGTCTCCATTAGCACACTTCTGGGTGGGCTTTGGCTCTGATACCATTTGTAACGCCCCACCCTTACCCGACACAATATTGTCCGATTTTGGCTGCCCCAAACCAAAAACTTTCCAGGGAGTCACCCATCCTGGTATTACTCCCAGCCAAGCATGTTTAACTGTGAAGTTCTGATGGGTTCATGGCCATCACGGTTTTAAAACGTGGTGTCATAGAAGGGTGATGAACACATATAACACTTCATCTTCCCCTACTCAGGCGATGAGGGATCTTGGCACTTGTAGCCTGCTAGTGTGGTATTTCGTCCAGTGCCTTGCTCCCGTCCACATCACACCCACCCACAATGGTCATCACATTTTATGTAGTGAAAATTCTTTAAAATTTTAGTTTCTCTTTTCTTCCTACCATTTTCTGATCAGCCAAATGGAACATTAGAAGTTGATTGATAGTTCAAATTCAATAAGTGTTCTGTTTTTTGCTTCATCTGTAGTGGCTATTATATCTCTTCTTTATTGGGTAAACCCCTCTTCCAAGAGCCGTGGAATAAGTAAAGCTTCAACTCTCAAATGCAGAGAATGGAGAAGTTTATACGTGGGGATGGAAAGAGTGTGTTCCCTCTGGCAAGGTCTTTGGAGACCCATCCACGGGGTTAAGCCCAGAGAAAGATGTCTTTGAACGACACAGTTCATTTTTGACAGAACAAGGTAATTGTTTATGGCCCTTTATCAAAATGACACACAGAAGCTGCTCTTCACTTGTTACAGACTAATGTGATAAAGAGTAATTCTGCATCAGTAAGCCCTCGCTCCCAGGGATCTAGATCTACTGGTGGAACAGTGTCTGGTGTGGATGGCAGAGGAGGTGGAGAGGAAAGTGCAAAACGTAGACGAATATCATCAGCTAAGCAAGCAGCTGAAAGTTCGTCTTCTCTCGATGAACCTCTCTCAGCATTGCCATGTCTTGTGGCGCTGAACCCAGGAATAAGGATTGCCATGGTTGCCGCTGGTGGGCGTCACACATTAGCATTGTCAGGTATTCAGTATATCCTGGATTATTTCCCTAAGCCACAACTTTGATTTGTTGGCAGTTTAGTGTTTGAAGTTGGGTAAGAGGTGTTATGAAAAGCAAGACTTGATACATCCTATTTTTCCCGAAGTTTCAGATATAGGACAGGTGTGGGGTTGGGGCTATGGAGGCGAGGGACAGTTAGGTTTGGGGTCCCGGATACGTATGGTGTCCTCTCCACATCCTGTGCCTTGCATTGAATCCTCTTCATTTGGAAAAGATAGATCTGTGGCCCATTCTCGAGGAAGCATGAGCTCAGAGGGACAGGGTTTTAGAGTTCCTGGAAACTATGTGAAAGGAATAGCCTGTGGAGGCCGACACAGCGCAGTAATTACGGGTAAGCATTCCTTGATTTGCTTCATAGTTTGTCAAAATGCCACATAGCATTCTTTGTTTAACAAGGTAGAAGAAGGTAGCTTTACTAATGAGAATATGCGAGTCATCCATTTGTTTAATTCTATATTTTAACGTCACTATGCCAACATTCACATTTATGCTAGCTAGTCTTTTTTTCCTTTAAAAAATTTCTGAAAGTATCTATTTAATTTGATCAATTGTTCCCATGTGCATCTTCTCTAGATTGACATGCCATTTTTTTTTTGGCATCTATAGATGCTGGAGCACTGCTTACTTTTGGCTGGGGACTCTATGGACAGGTGAGGTTTCCTGGACCAGTTTAAGTTTTAACGTATTTTTCTTTTTCCATGCCATGTTTTTCATTTCTTTTTGCAGTGATAAGTTTGGTTAAATTGGTACCTTAGCATGTGAATACCCTAATTTTTTATTTGATCTAGCATGTCACCTGGTTGAACTTGTGTGGCTCACCTAGGAATCGATTAGATCTGAGAGTAAAAATGAATTTGTAAACTTAAGAAGTGGTATCAACAAAAGCAAATTGTTGGTATCTTTGAGTTAATAAGGCTTGATGATTAGTGATATAAAAAGGGCTAGCCTAGTGCACTAGACTCCCACCATTGCGAGGTTCGGAGAGGATCAGATGTAAGTATCCTTTCCTCTGTGTGTGGAGAGGTTGTTTCCCGTTTTGAACCCGTGACCTCAAGGTCATAATGGAGCAACCTTACCGTTATGCCAAGGCCTGCCCTCATTGTTAGAGATATGTTTCCCCCCCAAAAAAAAAAAAAAAGTCCTGCATTATTGGTTGAAAGACAACTCAATGTAACATTGGATCTTCTTAAAGTGAACCACTAAGTCTGGTTCAATGACCTACTATTGGGTAGCTAGCCACCCAAATGGGCCTTCATATAACGTGAGCATTTTCCTTCTAGGTCAATGATTTACTTCCATATATAATGTAGGTGGGTAAAAAGGAATAACTAAATAGAACTGAAAGTGATGAAGCTAAACTTGCCCTAAAGTGTTTGTAGGGGCTTGTACCTACGTGTTTTGCTGTTCTTTGTTGTCTTTTATCTTCTTTATAAAAATATCCCATTTAGGGGGGAAAAAAAAAACTTGATCTAAGGGGCTTATTTTGGAAGTCTCAAGTTGAGGAAAGAAGAGTGTGTCAGACTCTATCATCGTATCACTTCTAACAAGGATGAATTGGTTAGAGATGCAATTTACCCATACTCGAGGTGTTCCATTTTAAGTTCACCAAATGTTGATGCAGGCATAGTTTCTTGTGTTCAAATATCTGCACAAAGTTCTGTGTTGTTTGTTGGTCAGAAGCCTAATAAAATTTATTGGTGTTGTATACAAATTAAATTAGTGCTTGCAACTCTGCTCTCACTGCAGCTAACTTCCTTTTCAAACTCAAAAATAAGCTCACCTTCTGGTTATTTTATGTTTACTAGTTTGATGGGGATTTTGCCGTGCTTTAGAAGTCAATTGTTGTGTTTTTCAGATCTAAAAGTTCTTATGAATGTCATTTGAATATCATGTTGGCCAAAAACTGGAAATGTGCCGAGATCTTTTTGCACTCATTAGATATGAATCATATGATATATTGCAAGTTAAATAGCATTTCTCTTGCATGTAGTGAAAAAAAAAAAGAATCAAGAAACATTTGAGAATGGTGTCAGAAATGATCATTGTATTACAACTTGCTGTTTGGCTTGAGTATACAAAAGATTTAGCTATATTTGGTAGCTTACAATCAGGGCCGGCTTGATACAGTTTGACGTCTAAAGCGAAATTGCTAAATTAGGCCTTCTTATATGTAATATATTAATATAATACTAATAATTATTCTCTCTGCTTGACCTGCAATAAGCTGAAGGAAACATAGAAACACTATTTATGTTTTTAGTTTAAGAGATATTGATTAGTAATTTAATTGGACAGACAATTGATGTATGAGAGAGTCAATAAATTACAAACTCCAAAAAAATATATAATGTTGAACAAATATGTAAGAGAATTTAAAATTTTAAAGAAGCTCAAAAGGTGTGAGATTGTTGAGAGAGAAAAAGAAGTAATGATAAGATAAAACTTTTTCGGCTAAAGAAACTTGTATTGACCGATAGAAGAGCAGTTGTATTTATTTGGTAAATAATACAATAAACAAAAAGTAATTAATACATTAAAAGAAATATATAAAGTAATACTGTATAACGAGATCACTTTTATTATGGGCCTCTTCTCCCATTGGGGGCCTTAGGCTGCCGGCTTAATTGCCTTAAGGTTGAGCCACCCCTGCTTACAATCTGATTCAACTCAACTAAACAATCTTGGTCCGAATTGCTTGAGGTCAGGTATATGGATTTGTCGTTTTTGATCCACTTTTTTGAAGTCACATCTTTTGGCATTTCAATTTCGATCGAATCACTTATCTGTACCAAGCAATGGATGGTTTACATTGCATGTGGCTAATTCATCTTAAATGATTCTCTCTCATTTTATATTCAATTGGTGCTACCTCTAACTTCTCGTCAATAGATTATTTCCTTATTCTATTCTTTTTTTTATTTATCCATAATGCCTTTTAGCTATACCTACTTTTATTTTATATATTTTTAGTTGTTTAACATTTTGTACCACATAATGCAATTGATTTATAGTTTTCTTAGATATTTCCTTTTAGCTTGGCCCGAATCCTAGGATCATCTATGGAATCGCCTCTCCATTTTATCCTTCTTGTTCTAATTATTACATATGGTGCCCTTTACATTTCTACTTATACTTTTCTTGATATTGTGCTCCATGTGTTCAGTCTTTGTCCTTCTTAGTTTTAACTTGAGCCAATATTTTCTAATTTCATCAATCAAAACTATGTTAGCAAACTAAACTATGGGACATTCTTTTAAATATGTTTAGTGTGGGTACATGACTCCTATGCACATGTGGCGTCCACATAAGAAACATAAGACTGTTGTAGCAGTCTGTGTGGCATTGCTTTTGTCTCGCAAATAGTTGTGGGTACCTCGATGCGTTGTTGAGGTAAGGTAGGGGGTGATCTTGGTATGACCTGACCTCATCGAACCCATATACTCCATTACTAATATCATTTGTTCATGACAAAATGACTGTTGTTTCTACAAAGCTTGTCTAGTGAGCAACTAAGCTGGTCTATCAAATACTTTTTTTTTGAGCGGTTCTGGAATAATTTATTTGAAGCTAATGCTACTCTTTTATCATACTTGAGGTGGAGTATTGTCTACAGGCTATATATGCACCTTAAGAGCCTTATAAAGAGGCATCAATAATGTGAATCTCTAATGTAGGCCCAACCATCTAAATAGGCACTTGCATATTGTAAAGATCTCTTCTCCTCATATAATGATGTCATTAAGATATTTTCTCCTTGTATAAGCCTCATATATATATATATATGTACCTGACAAGGAACTCTTCTACTTAGGTAGGGGTGGCAATTCGTGTTTCTATGTCGTATTTGTGCCATATCATGACATGGGTATATTGTTTATCTGTTACATGGGTCAACACGAATGCAACACGATTATTAATCAGGTAACATGATACGATCTGTATAACTTGTTTAATAAATAGGTAAAGACCTGACACGACATGATGACAAGACATGTTTAATTAAAATTAATACTATTAAGGTCATTTTTAACACAAACACGACATGTTTATCCAACACGTTGAGTTAACGAGTCATTTCTAACACAAATGCGACACGTTTAGTTAAATAGGACTAATCGTGTTATATAGCGGATCAAACAAGAACATGACACGTTTTATTAGCGTGTCAATTTGGGTTGACACGATTATGATTCGAATACGATTAAGTCAAATAGAAACACACTTATCTCGCGTCGTGTTCGAGTCGTTTTAGTGTGTCATGTCAAGTATTGCCATCCCTATCCTCAGGTAAGCTCCTCAGGTAAGCCCTATTGCCTTCTCTACAGGTATTCTCAGTTATCACACTAGAATCCTTTATATGGATAAACCTTGTTTAAGGCTTGAAGACTACTGTGAGGATTTCTTCTCTATGGATAAGTGGTGCACAGAGACCAAAAATACCCTGATGAAACATATGCAAAAAAGATAATGACTACATGCAGATCCTTGATCCAGGCCTGTAGTTATTGACAATCATTTGTTTCTCTAGTTAAGCCTCCATTAATTGTCCTGAATGATATCAACATATGGTACCTGCTGCTTGTTAGGCATAGACATCCTCATTCAAAAATCTTATCTGTTAAATTCAGTTCATCTGGAGGACAATGCTGGATTAATTTCGCTAACTGATCTGCCTTGTTTTGGGGCAACTTATCGTTTCATATTTACCTTTGCATTCTTGACGGTGAATCATTTTGATTTCTTCAAGATTTTCTAATCAAGGTACAGTGACTAATCTGTTGTCGAACCATATTCAGATGCTTCAATTGGCATGTTCAACATTTTGTTGTTGCTACGTTCTTCCTTCGAACTGAAAGAATTTACAAGGATTAACTGATCTTCAGTATCAACATGTAGGTAAGGTAGAAAATGTTGAAGAGAAAGCACAGTAGATGTTCAAGATGAAGTTCACTCTAAGGGATAATCTGATCTACTCCCTTCTTTTTTTCTTTTTTCTTTTTCAGTGTGTTGTTTCTGTTTCTTTCAATTTTTTATACATGACCTATTGATGCATGAAAAGGTAAAAAAATATCTGACTGTTATGTTGTTTTGTTAGTGTGGGCAAGGAAGTACTGATGATGAACTAGTCCCTACTTGTGTCTCTTCTTTACTGGGCATCCGGATAGAGGGTGTTGCTGCAGGACTCTGGCACACTGTCTGCATTTCTGCTGATGGTGATGTGTATGCATTTGGCGGGAATCAGTTTGGGCAATTGGGAACCAGTGCCGATCAAGCTGAGGTAAATTTTGAATAAACCCCGCCTTTGAATTCCTATTTTCCTTCATAATAATTGTTATTTTACAAAAAGTTTGCAGTCCTTTGAAAAATGTTGAATCAATTGGAATATTTGATTCGTACTTTCCCAAATGACTTCCACTAAGAATTTTTGAAAGGAAAGATGCCATGAATATAGGAATTCCTAAAATGTTCTGTGTTGCTGCTCTTGCACTATTAATACCTTCTTGTAACTAAATTTGTCTTGCATCAATTCATCAGACCCTGCCCAGGCTTCTGGATTCTCCAAGTTTGGAAAATATGCATGCAAAAATCGTCTCTTGCGGGGCTCGTCACAGTGCTGTAGTTACAGGTATTGTTATCCATGCTCTTGTATGTGCATCGATATGTCCTTTCCTGGTTCTTCGATTATTTGTCTTTTAGAATGTGATAATCCCATGTTTAATCTTAGACTTCCGCGTGTGAGGATCATATGCTTGTGTGGATAACCAAGGTTGTTTGGATCAATTAAAGCTCCCACGAAATTTCCTATTCTGCCCATATCCATGTAGATGAAGAGAAAAGTTGAAAAGGAAGTCTAAATTTTATGCAACTATTTCAACCCTTAACAATGAAAGTAGGGGAATGGGAGGCGACATATTTTGTCATCCCCTGCTCGAGTGGCCAATCATGCACACTGAGTATGACTTTTGTTCTATGTGTTAGCATAGTCCCACATCACTTGGGTACCTTTGGAATGTGTAGTGTATATACACATGGTCACTCTCTCCTTGTAAGCTGGTTTTTAAGGATGAGTTCTACCCATGAGTTTATCATGGTATCAGAGCAAGTTTACCGAAGGGATGGGTCTGGTTTGTATCTCCTGCCTTGCGTGGAGGGGGAGAGCCGAGTGTCTCCAGTTTTGGCGCTGAGGGATGATCAAACTTGATTTTATCAAAAATGGTACAGAGATGATGTCATGGGTTATTTTGATGCTTCATTTAATTACACAGAAGAGAGAAAATTGTGATTCACAGCCATTCTAACCTTTTATAAGATTAAAGTTCCATTTTCTTCCCGGCTGCCAAAGTGCATTTACATACTTGAAACTTATCAAGGAATCAGTTATACTCTGCAATTGATATGAGTGAGTTCATGACTGCAGCTGATTGTAAATGAATAGCCAATATGAGATATTCGGAAGGAGCCTCACATGTGATAAAGGGGAGGGCTGGCAAGTGTTGACTTGGAAGTTCTTAAGAGGGTGGTGCAAAAGATGAAAAAGGATGGGTTTAACAAATAATAGTCGTTTATTGTATTAGTCGTTCTATATAATAACAATATTGTGGCATGTATTGATTTTATACAAGTGCCTAGAAATATATTCTTATTGCTAGAATATGTTCTCTTGAGTCTTGACTTTTTGCTTTTGTTTCTTGAAGAGGACGGCAAAGTGTTCTGCTGGGGATGGAACAAGTATGGCCAGGTAATTATGCATGAACTTTTCGATCAAGTTACACATAGGACGCCATGTTACTGCAAAATCATTTTAGTTTGTTTTTCCACTGGAATGAATCTATTTGGGATCTTCTTAGTATTTACTTTGACCAACTTGTGTGCTCAGAGCTTTTTGCTTCAGTGGTGTATTAATAATCTATTATTTCTTATGGTTTCGGTTTACTTTAGTATTGTTTTTGATATATAATTCTTGCTTGACACAATGACAGCTTGGATTGGGTGATGTGATTGACCGCAATATTCCTTCTCAAGTTTCAATCGATGGTTGTACTGCAAAAAATGTTGCATGTGGTTGGTGGCACACAACACTTCTTGCTGAATCACCCACTTGAGCACATTCCTTCTTGAGGGCTTGGACACAGTTTTGTTAGGTTAGTTGTTTTTTAATTGATATTGCACATTTAAGTCATATGTATATGTACATACAACAGCTTGTATACATATGCATATATGCATGTAACCATTATTTCATGGTTGAGTTCACCATGACTAGTCGCTAAATGTATGTTGCTAAAAGAAATATGCTTTCAAGATGTTTAAAGTGATATGTCCATTGTGTATATCTTTATCTAATGCATTTCACATTCTGTACGTCCAATGACAGGCAGTTTTTATCAAATGTTTAGGTGTTTTATCTGTCTTCTGATTTTTTTCATGATCACACGCGATATCTACCTGCAGCATTTACTTTTTCCATCACAAAGTAATTATGACAGGAATCTGTGCCATTGCCTTTGGTGAAAGAAACTCAACGAGCACCATTACAGTGGCTTGATTTCTTGTACCACCTTATTGCTGCAACCATGGCTTAACTACCCATTTGTAAGAGATGTTTTTGTTGGTTGAAGGTAGGTGTTAAATGTGTCCTGGATATTGATGATCGTTAGGTTCACTATAACGTATCACTTGGTGTAAAATTAGCTTGCTTTACCTATAAATTGCCTAGTATAATGTGCTATTTATAATGTGTGATCTAGTAAAAAAACATTCATAAGAAATAGCAAGAAGGGTGTGAATGTCAAGCATAGACTTTTAGAATTTTGAGTATTTGAATTTGGATTTATCATGTTTGACACTATTGTACAATCAATGTAATATTACTTGTATCACAATACAGTATGACAAAGCATATACGAACATGAAGGATTGATATATAGTGGCAGATGAGATCAAAGATTCGAGTAGCATTTTTTTTCGTGTAGCAGTCTCAGAAATATTTTTTTTCTTATTGAAATAACGAGGTCAATATGTCTTGCGGTAAATGAATGACATCCTCCTTGGAGGTCATAGTTTTCAATTGTTGTTTGATCGTAACATAAATGATAGTAAAAAGGTTGGCCTAGTTTTCTTCTAATCTGCTCACATGTTTGAGTAAACAAATAGGCCATGGGCATCATACTCTCTAACGGGCAGCAATAATGTCTAAAATTTAGTTTATATTCAATTATCAACAAATTTACAAATTCTATGCTATTTTACAATCTTCTCCAACTTATCAATTTCTACGAACAATTCTACAATATATCATAATTTGTAATATATATATATATATAGTATATTTAAAATAAAAATATATAAAATTAAAATTAAAATTCAGGTTGAATTAAGTTGTTAGCTTAACTCAAGTCAAATCCTAATTAAGTTGAAGTTGAGATTTTCAATTCCGACTAAACTCTAATTATAAATATAGTTACCAATATGTGAAAATTTGAACTGGGCTGGGAATGTGTTTGAGTTGGCCTTCCAAATTGCACCTCTAGATTAATGCACAAATTTATTAGTGTATTAGTAATATATAAAAAAAGTAATAAAAGAGTTAAATAAATAACATTGTTACTAAACAAATTTAAAAGGGCTTTAACTGAAAAAATGCTTTATAAAATACATCACCGATTGTATTTTTATGATATATTGATAAAAAAATATTTTTTAGTTATTGTATTTTTATGACATCTTTATTGATAAAAGCTTCACCGTTACAATTACAATGCCAAATGGGCTTTCAACGTTACAACAAAACGGCAAACGGACACTTCTTATACTTGATGCCAATTACTTCATATGATGCTATATAGGCAGATGAATGATAAGTGGGGATTGATAGTCCAAGATGACCAATAGAGAATGCAAAACTGGTCATGTAAGTGATCATCGTTTAGTCTCTTTGTTTAGTCAAAATTTTATTTTTCGACTTAAATAGCGGCTGGTTAAGGTTCTACATTCATGATTACTAATCCATAGTGGGGATACATTAGAGCTTTGACCAAAACCCACAATAGTTCCCTTGCTTCATAATAGTCAATATCTAATAACTACTTAAATTTATTTCCAAGAGGCAACTATTATTATAAGAAGAGTTTTTAGGTATTCTAGATGATCATCCAGCTCTACCATATATTGGTCAAATCTAACCTTTTCTTTTCTCTATCCGATATTTGGTGAACTTTCCTTTTCTCAGGTACTAATTTGGAAAAAAGAATTCTCCTTTCTAATTGATTATTCTTTTATCCCATCAGTAACTGACCACATGGGAAAACAGAACAAATTGCATGATAAAATATTCTCATGGAATAACTTGCTAGTCTCTTAATTTTTGTGATTTTAAATACATGTTGGCTTTGTCTGTGACAATCAGTGGACCATCGTTAAAAGAGTTTAGAATCATGGATCTCTCGATAGTAAAGTTATAAATGAACTGAGTTAAGTCAAATTAAATTGAACTTGAGTCTATTAGACTTGACTCGTTTGTTTTTGGACTTAGTTCGAACTCGACTAAAGATCATGACAAGTTCGTAAACTGAGATTGAACTTTACTCATTTAATAACAAAAAAACGTTCGGACTTAATTTGAACTCATGTTCAAGATCGTTTAGAACTGTTCATGAACTTATAGAAGCTTATGTTTACGAACGTTTTTACGAATCTGGTAGGATCTTATGTTTACAAACATATACGAGCTTACATAAGCTTATATTTACAAACCTACACAAGTCGAGTTTAATATTGTTCTTCAGATCGGTTCATTTACTAAACGGCTTGACTTCAATTTGTTTGCATAAAGAATGAGTCCGAATCGAACATTAAATGAGTCAAGTCTAAACTCATCATGAACACTTCAGTTTATTTGCAATCTTGCCAAGAGTTTGAGCTACAAGTCATTGAATTTATTTAATTTGCATTAGGACGACGACTTGTAAAGTCAAAGAATGTCAAATTAATGGTGGGATGAAAAACTATCGGGGAATATAATTTGTAACCAAAGACATGGTTTGTAAAGTGAATGTCACTGGTTTGACTTTTTGGTACAATCAATCTCCACATATGTAACAGGAAATGGATGATCTCCAAGTTCTTCTCTCTTCAGGCTCTCCAATGTAAAGATCTAATGTCACAAAGCTGAGAAAGCTGTCGTGTCATCACTTGTTGAATAAGCCAACCATGTATGATCATATAAACAAGCGATTAATGTAACCGTCAAAACTTTGTTCTCGGTATCCATTGCGGTCGCAATTTGGCTGCCATGTATAAAGTTGAAATAAGCATCAAAACTTGAACAACGGCTGACGAAATCAGATATGGATCAGTTTCTATTTTTTTTTAAAAATTATTACTCCTGCTTAATTGGGATCACACTCAAAAGTCAATTGAATATGCTGGGTTGAGAATAAAGATTTGGAGCCTAAATCAGATATGGGTTTATTTCTCTGCTTGTGAAATCATTAAATTTGTCAGTAAATGAAGCAATTCCTTCCTTCAGAAGAGATAGGTGATGATCGAGAAAGTGAGATTAAGATAATTCCCAGAAGTGACGGTATGGTGGCAGACAAAAGATGTAAAGAAAAATAAAGAGGAGAGAGAGAAAGAGGTAGTGGTGGTGGATGTCGTGGTTGTGGTTGTAGCTATCATGAGGGTGGTGGTGGAGATGGTAGTGGTGGAGGTAGAGATGGGGAGGGAGAGAGAGAGAGAGAGAGAAATGAGTAAGGAGAGAGATGGATCATGGAATAAAGAGAGTTTTTAGGAAAAAATTATTTCAATTCTTGGCTTGCATACATCAGCGGCAACACATTTTATACTGTTGGGTTAAATTTGAGAGTAATTTGATAAACGCACGTTTGACCATGGTAAATTCTGAGAGAATCTCAGGGTTATTTTTTAAAAATTTTAATACGCGAGTAATTAAGATAAATTTTAAAAAATAACAGAGTAATTTACTCATATTTTATTCATCACAATAGAATAAATACAAATGTTAAAAACAACTTTTACAAATTTCACTTGCAATAAAATATAAACTTGAAACCTAAATAAAAGTAACGAACATTATCTTTTAATTACAAATAAAATGAGAGCATTAGAGTAACAAATTTCTTAATTGAAACAACACAAAATCAAACACATTGTATAGAATAATATAGGGCAAATTACACTGACCTCCCCTCTAAATAAGCAAAATAACAGATATCTTTCCTGTGATTTCAAAAATAACACTGCACTCTCTTGTGAGTGTACATTTTGTAACACTGACCTCACTTGTCAGCTTTGCAGGTACAAAAATTATCGATATCATTGTATTTTTTACCTGAAAATTCCAAAATGTCTCTAGAACTTATGAAGGACTGAAATACCCTCCTATTTGTGGACATTTTTGCCCTTACCAATTTATACACATACTCTCTCACTACCATACACTGAAATCATTCTCTCACTATCTCTCTCTCTCTCAAGTAAGCTATGTCTTTCTCTCTTATACATCTCTCATCTCTCTTATATATCCCCTCGTCTCTCATCTTAGATATATAGTTTCACATTGCAGGATTTGTTATGTCAAATAGGGCTATAGGAGGAGGATTTGTAAACCCTACAAATGATTTAGATATTAAATCATTATTGATGTGGGAAATGGTGATAATTGTTATTCTGATCATGTTTTTGGAGAATTGAATATCGGCCATGCTGAAATTCCGAGATAAGATTGGGGAATGTGGCATTCTTATTGTGGGTTTGTATAGTTTGTTAGTTATGGGTTTATGCAAAGTGGGAAGAATATACAAAGCAAATTACCTTATCTAAGATATGATTAGACGAGGTCTCTTTCCTGACAAGGCTGTCTGTTAATCTTTTATCATTGAACACTTCTGCAGGGAGTGCAAGTATGATTATTGCCTTAAACTCATGAAACTAATTCTCAACAGAGGTTTTGTTCCATCTATTTAGACAATGAAACAAGAGGTGATTAAGGAGTTGTTGCTCTCTAAATACCAGGACTATTTCTACCTTTTATTGCAATAAAACAATCCATTTTTAATGGTAAAATAACATAATTTATCTAAAAAAAATAGCATCTCATAAGTTGTACATAAAGGTTGGAACGCGACTGGTGTTAGCTAACATTGGTCATCAAACAATTATCTTTCTTCATAGGCATTGCATTGAATGGGTTAGACCAAGATCAATGTTATTATTATTATTATTTTTAATTCTATGGGTTTGTTTGGTTCCATATTAAGAATAAGATGTGAGTTGCGCGGTGCGGAAGCTGTTGCGAAAAGTATTTTAAAACCTAGAGGGGGGTGAATAGGATCACTTGCTCGTTTGCTTAATTTTTAATTAATTCAATTTTAAGTCCAATTAATCAAACAATTAAAGCAAGCAAATAAATAAAGTACAAGTAAAGAAAAGAATGCACCAGATATACGTGGAAATCCAAGACAGGAAAAACCACGGAGGGAGGCGGCACGCCTCAGGAAACCAATTCACTATGATGAAGCAAAGTATAACAGACTCTGTCTCAGTCTCACACCCCTCTTCACTCTGTCAAGGATCTGATGCGGAACACCTCAGGCTTATGATTGCGACAACACGTCCAATTGCTGCAGACTTCAGGCTAACGTCACCACCCTTACAGAAAGGTTGCTGGAATAACCAAAATACTCATCAAGTATTTTGTTCCCTTCGTAGTGCAATCTGGTCACCTTTCTTCCTCAGCAAGCAAGCAAGCGAAAAACTATCAATCCAATGTTCTGATCAGCAAATAAATTTGATGCAGTCTTTGAGCAGCTAATCAGAAGTAGAACACCATCCTAAATATCACTCGTGAAGTATGGATGTGTGTTATTAAAAATATAAAATTCTAATTATATTGTATATACTTTCTTTCTCTAAAAATAATATTCCAGGGCATACTTGTAGAGAAAATATGAATACATATATATAGGGATGGCAATTTGCCCCGCCCCGTCGGATACTCGCCCCGCTCCGCCCCGTTTAAAACCCGTTTACGGAACCGTTTAAGGAAACGGGGTGGGAATTGGGTTAAAGAAAATAACCCGCGTTTAAACGGGGCGGGGACGGGGGTAAGACCCTACCCCAACGGGTGTTGGGTACCCGCCCCGTTTAAGTATATATATATTTATACTTTTATATATATAATATATAGAGAAAATATTAATAATGTATAAAGAAAATATTAATATTATATATATCATACAACTATACAAGTTTATTATATATGACTCAATATTATCCATTGTATTGCAAGTTCCTAAATGTGTGTTTTTGGTGTATATGTATCAAAATATCATATTTATTACTATAAAAAATTTTGCATTAAAAAAAAAAAAGCATAAACAGGGCGGGGCGGGGTAAGTTAAACAGTTATGGGAATAGGGAAGTCAAAACCCTCCCCGCCCCGCCCCGTTTATACACGGTTGCGAGGCGGGGACGGGGTGGGGAAAGTTAAACGGTTTCGGTTATGGGGAAGGCAAAACCCGCCCCGCCCCGCCCCGTTGCCATCCCTACATATATATAGGCAAGGAAGTTCTAATTCTACTTGGAAAAGGAGTTAAATACCAAAATAGAACTTTCCTAGAAGTTTCAAACCCAATAGGAATCAGGATTTCCGTCAAAATTTATTTCCTATTTGGAACAGGCTAAGTGGGACCAGTGCCAAATAATTACGACCGTTGGAACTTTTGAAAACCTGCAGAAACCAACTTTACCGAGAAAAGTTGGACCGGTCCTAAATATTGGGGACCGGTCCTACTTTGAAAAACCCTAAATTTTGCATTTAAACCCTGATTTTTCAAAATAAGCTCGGAACTAAAAAGTGCAGAGTGTCCTCACCATACTTACCTGTACTATATGGTGTTCTTACTGATTTTGTCGGCTTCCATGCACTTAAGTGTCAGTTTGAAGATGTCGATGATCGATACAAAGAATAATTCAAAAATTACAACTCAATCGATCAGGTTTTGATCACCGAAATATGCCAATTACAAATTTATATCTCACAATCTCCCTCTTTGGCAATTTCGTGACAAAACCATCTAGACAATTATAACCTAACCCATTGAAAAAATTAGATTACAATGTTGCCCAAAAATACATAGAAATAAAAAGTTGATCATCAGAAGCTTCACATGTGTGTTTAGAATAAAACCTTTTGTACATGCACATCCCTTAAACAACACAACCTGTGAAAAGCTTAATAAAGAAATATAAACATGAATATCAATATCTCCCCCTTAATCTCCTAAGCAAAAATATCTGAAATAAATATATCTCCCCCTTTGTCAAAGAATCTCATATCATCATATACATATAACAATATCATCTCTCCCCCTTTTTGGAACGAATTGACAAAGTAAAAATCAGATAAATCATGAAGCACATAGAGAGATTAAGACAATAATGAAGCAAAAATTATCATCACTGATCAAATAAATATCCAAAACATATCAATTGATGAAATAATCAAAATATAACAAAAATAAATATCTAGACATCAAAGATAAAGAAATCAACAACAGTCTAGAACAAAAGGTAGCAAGACCTAAAGTCTAATCATCCTCTGTATCATCAACATGAGCTCCAAAAATTAGATATCAACATCTATCAAAAAGACATCCTTAGACATGTAACTCCATATATTGAAATTTGCATCAAAGTCCACAAAAATATGATCTTATCAAGATTTGTCCTCAAATATTACAAAATAATATCACCTGTTTAGATCAAGAATATCAACAATTGAGTCATAACAATTGTATTCACCTCAATGATAATGACAAATACTTTGGTTAAATGATAAAATATCCAAATTTGAGTCATATAAAGTTCATAAACATATTTCATTCAAATCACCTAAGGACTTCCAACCAAAGTCTTTCAAATCAACATTCTTGTCCACTTATAAAAATACTATCCTAACTCTTTAGTCTATCCATTAGAGCTACACCGAATGGAAGCATAAACAAGATCACAAGCTCCATTAAAGAATTCTGTCAAACACTTAGAGAGCAAGATTTAAAAAAAAAATGAGCACAATTTGTTTGATCAATAACTTCAAAACCAACTCAACTCCTCCAAAGATAATCCTTTCCACCAATTTCAATCCAAAATCAATCACAAATATCAACCAAAATGATGTATATTATGTAGCACAAGATGGGTTGAGGATTTATGCAATTTGAAAAAAAAATATAGAGCTAGAAGTTTCATTGTGGCCTTTTGTCGAACACCTTGTGTGCAATGGTATAAACCTCAAATTTTAAAAATATTTGTTTGCACAATATCACCCAATTCAACAATCAATCAACCAACAATCTTTAAAAGTTTAATCCCAACCTCCAATAATCAATGATCACAAGAAATATAGAAGAGGAAGAGTGTAAGTGAGTTGGAGTGTTTTAGAGAGCTTGAGGGTGAGAGTTTAAGAGATATGAGTGTGTGTGCAAGTGTACAAAGAATGCCACTTAAAACCTTAAGGCACGCGTGCGGATTTAAACTGGGCATCCACTAAGTGCGACCGGTCCTCATATTTGGGGACCGGTCCAACTTCCCTCGGTTCCTCAGAACCTGCAGAAGTGCGACCGATGCTCAATAATGGGGACCGGTCCAACTTTGTGAATTATGCAAAAAATACACTTTGGACTTTTAATTCCCCAAATATACCTCATCTCAACTTGATTTAGCAATTAAGCACACAAAGTATGAAAAATAAACATAAAATCAATATGAAACATATTTTTGGATTTTTGAAAATTTTTCAAAGAAGAAAAAAAATAAAACATGAATAATCTCATGAGAATAATCAAAACATATTTTTCAGAGAATAACATGAGTTTCAAAATTTTTGAAAAATTTTAAACATTTATAAATGCAGAATTTTAAAATCCATAATTTATCAATAAAATTCATTATCAAATTCATGATCATGACACAACTTCCAACACCAAATATTTATAAAAATTTAGAAATTCATCTAATAAATCCATGTGTGTGTGCAATCCAACTTCATCAAAAATTAATCAAATTCCTTTGATCCATCTTCTAAAACATATTGGATAATAAGCAAATATAACTACTCATGATTAAACAATTTTTTTTTCATTGAATTTCATCATTTTTTATTATTTATTTCTAAGACGGTGGCTTTCACTCTTACGGGCAGCCAACTATTTTTCTCAAAACAACTCTTTAATTTTTTAAAGATATCTTATTGGAGATTTACATTGTAGTGGAAGCTACGAACACATCCCGAAGGTAGCCTTTTCCATTTGTCTTAGATATTTAGCAAATTTTCTATTTTCTTTTTCTTTAATGCTGAATAAAAACATAATTTTTTCATCATTTTTTTTTCATTGATCATTTAAGCTTTCAATGCTATTCATACAATATATTCTAGTCAACTTCACATTAATTTTCAATCAATTCTCTCAGAGTTGGACTAGTGCACAATTTTGTATGGACTCAGAAGATTTACCTCTAAAAAGAAATAAATACAACACATTGGTTATCGATGTCAAAATCATAAAATCAAGCACTTCATTTATTGACAAACTAAGTGTCCCAATTATGCATTCACAAATCAAAGTGAAATTAAAAAGAAATATAAATAATTCACATTATTTCTTTGAAAAAGATAATTCTCATAATCTCATATAATTATTACTAAAAATAAACAAAACCTATCCTAACCTAAAAGATATGGTCCAATAGAAAATAAATAATGAATATAAGCTCAGTCCATGACCATCAAAGTCCTAATGACCTAGTTAGGGGGTTTTGCACCCAAAGACCTATTAGGAATGAATCCCATAGTATCAAAAGGTACAAACTTCTCTAAATTTTCTTTTTCATCCAGATAGTTTTAACATGCAATTTATCAGGAAAGAATTGTGGAGAAACACAAACATTCTCCTTTTTATTTGAATTCTTTTTACCTTGAGAAATTTTGGGTTTGTTCCAATAATGTGGATTTTTAGCATGAACCCTATTCTTAGCAAAAGAATTATGCACATGAAAATTAGAATTAGAATGTCTTCTTTTTTATAGCAATAGTGTTGATTATGTCCATTCTTACCACAAAACTTACAATAAAGCACATTGGATACAACATTAGCATGCACAGACTCAACTTGAGACTTAGGTTTGGGTTCAGACACAATCAAATTCTTGGGTTTAACAAAAATAGTTTTTCCCTTAGATGATGATCTAACAAAACCTAATCCAATTTTATCTCCTATAGGCTTACCAACACTAATCATGTTATCAAGCTTAATCTGTGTAGAAGTAAAAGCAATTAGTTTCTCTTGTGATTCTCTCAATTCAGGCTCAAGAAAATTAATTCTAGTAATAAGAACATCTTTAGCATAAAGAGCTTGACTTACCTCACTTTCGAGAAACTTAACTTTGCCTTGAAGATTTAGAATTTTAACTTTATTCTCTTCAATCAACTTCAATTGATCTTCATTATTTTTTTTCAAAGTTTCTTTCTCAAATTTTACTTTATTCTGGAGGTTTTGATTGACAGCTTTTTCATCATCAATCAATTGTTGCTTCTGCTCATTCTCTTTCTTCAATACTTCTTTCTCTTTTTCTACCAATTTTAGCTTTTTGGTCTGCTTCTCGTAAGCCTTTAATAATTCATCAAAGACTTGTTGCAACTGGTTTCACATGGTTCTCTATCAGCTTTCTCATCATTCGAATCATCAGAACTAACTTCACTCAATGTTACATATTTTTCAGATTTACTTACATCAGAAAAAGAATCATTAGCAGTATCATTATCGACATAAGCAATAGCAGGAAAAACAACAAAAACATCTTTCTTATTATTTTTACTTCTGCATCTAGAAGAATTTTCTTTTCTAAAATTTTCTTTCTCTTTATTCTTAAGGAATCTTCTATATTTTCTAGCAAAGAAATTTATGTCATCCTTATAGTTTAACACATCACATACATGAGATTGTTGAACCAATTCACCCTCTTTCTTATTAGATTCCATGACGATTTTTGAAAACAAAAATAAAATTTGATTTTAAAAATATTTCGCAAAGAACTACTCACAAATTAGAGAACACTGCTCTGATACCAATTGTGAGTTGCGCGGTGCGGAAGCAGTTGTGAAAAGTATTTTAAAACTTAGAGGGGGGTGAATAGGATCACTTGCTCGTTTGCTTAATTTTTAATTAATTCAATTTTAAGTACAATTAATCAAACAATTAAGCAAGCAAATAAATAAAGTGCAAGTAAAGAAAAGAATGCACCAGATATACGTGGAAACCCAAGACAAAAAAAATCACGGAGGGAGGCGGCACGCCTCAGGAAACCAATTCACTATAATGAAGCAAAGTACAATAGACTCTGTCTCACTTTCACACCCCTTTTCACTCTGTCAAGGATCTGATGCGGAACACCTCAGGCTTATGATTGCGACAACACGTCCAACTGCTGCAGACTTTCGGCTAATGTTACCACCTTTACAGAAAGGTTGCTGGAAGTACCAAAATACTCAGCAAGTATTTTGTTCCCTTCGTAGTGCAATCTGGTCACCTTTCTTCCTTAGCAAGCAAACAAGCGAAGAACCATCAATCCAATGTTCTGATCGGCAAATAAATTTGATGCAGTCAAGGATCTGATGCGGAACACCTCAGACTTATGATTGCGACAACACGTCCAACTGCTGCAGACTTCCGGCTAATGTTACCACCCTTACAGAAAGGTTGCTGGAAGAACCAAAATACTCAACAAGTATTTTGTTCCCTTCGTAGTGCAATCTGGTCACCTTTCTTCCTTAGCAAGCAAACAAGCGAAGAACCATCAATCCAATATTCTGATCGGCAAATAAATTTGATGCAGTCTCTGAGCAGCTAATCAGAAGTAGAACAACATCCTAAATATCACTCGTGAAGTATAGATGTGTGTTCTTAAAAATATAAAATCCTAATTATATTGTATATGCTTTCTATCTCTAAAAATAATATTACAAGGCATATTTGTAGAGAAAATATGAATACATATATATAGGAAAGGAAGTTCTAATTCTACTTGGAAAAGGAGTTAAATACCAAAATAGAACTTTCCTAGAAGTTTCAAATCCAATAGGAATCAGGATTTCCGTCAAAATCTATTTCCTATTTGGAACAGGCTAAGTGGGACCGGTGCCAAATAACTAGGACCGGTGGAACTTTTGAAAACCTGCATAAATCAATTTTACCAAGAAAAGTTGGACCGGTCCTAAATATTGGGAACCGATCCTACTTTGAAAAACCCTAAATTTTGCAGTTAAACCCTGATTTTTCAAAATAGGTTCGGAACTAAAAAGTGCAGAGTGTCCTCACCATACTTACCTGTACTATATGGTGTTTTTACTGATTTTGTCGGCTTCCATGCACTTGAGTGTCAGCTCGAAGATGTCGATGATCGATAAAAAGAATAATTCAAAAATTATAACTCGATCAATCAGGTTTTGATCACCAAAATATGCTAATTACAAATTTATATCTCACATAAGGTATTGTAAATGTTTCTCTCGAAAGCGGTCAGGGCATGGGTTAAAGTGAAAAGGGGAGATAGATTTTTTTACATTATCAAAATTTTTTAAATAAAATATATTAAAAAGTACATAGGTATAATTGTCATTTCACCAATTTCGTCATCCAACAACACTGATAGGGGGTGCAGTGTTATTTTTGAAAACACAAAAGAGGTATTTGTTATTTCGCCTATTTATAGGGGAGGTTAGTGTAATTTACCCAATAATATATTGAAAACGACAATAATAAAATAAGTAGAAAAATATTAGTTTAAATAATGAGAGGCATGTTAGGCTCTTGCATTATCCTAAAGTTGTATATTCTCGTTACGTGGAGGTGGTAGGGATCCAATAAGGCTCCAAGATATATACAATCTATATCTATTTACGTCCAAAGAAAGACAGTTTTACATAGAGTCACTCCAAATTCAATATGTAAAATAGTGATACGCGTGTATATAATAGAACTGATTGAAAAGAGAAAGAGAGAAGAATAGAGACAAATAGAGTGAGAGTGATAGATTATCTATTGTTGAAATATATTAGTATATATTTTATATTTAACTTTTTTCATATCAAATTGGGATTCCTATGATTGAGGACTTACCATGTATATGGTAACTTGCTCCCCACTCACCTACCTTTTTCCTTCTCCTACCATTTCCTTCTCCTATATATATGATCTCACTGTATATTGTAAATATACCATTTGATTAATATAATTCAGAGATAATTCATTATCTCTTTTTCTCTTATTCTAACATGGTATCAGAGCTTCAGAACTCTCATTTTCTTCTTCCGCTTAATTGTTCTGTTGCTGATGTTTCAAAACAATCATCCAAAGAGAACTATTTTTTATTTGATACCGAAAATCTATCTTCTGGAACTTCGTTTGATTTTCTGAACATATCAAAATGAAACTTTCATCCAGACGATCAAGTCGTCGCAAAAATAAGCTCGAACGAAGCCTTCACGCGTGCGCGTCACCAGAACCTTATATTTTTTTTCGGTGACACATACGCCGCCACGCGCCCTCACACGTCGACTCAGCTTTCAGTGACACATCATCACCACGTCGTTCGCTACATCAACATCAAATGTATATCATATTTTCCACATCATTCTTCATGTCAGTGACGTGTTATATTTTTCTCTCACGTCAGTATCTACGTTGGTTGCCACATCATCCATTTTCTTGCCACGTCAGCAACAACACCTAAAATTTTTTTCCTAGGCCAACCCTGCTTGAAATTTCATGCTGATTCTAATTTTTTAGTCTGTTTTGTCATTTAAAATTTTTAAATGGCTCAAAATGAGATTTCTCATCCCATTTTCGTTACACTTGATGGGGACAACTATATTTTTTGGGGTCAATCTATGTGTAGCTTTCTTAATGGACGCAAGCTATGGTCCACATCACAGGGGATCTAAAATCACTTATGAAGGATACCGATGAGAAAGATGAAATATATGCTTTTCGTGTTGAGGATTGGGATAGCAATAATCACTAGATTATCACATGACTCTACAACACAACCAATTCTTTCATTAGTATGGAATTTGGGAGTTATGAAACTGTAAAAGAGATTTGGGAGAGATTTGGGACATGCGTGCTTTTTGATATTCTGGCTCTAATGGTGCTCGTTAGTATCAGTTAATGGTCCAATTTTGTTATCTTAAACAAGAGCCCAGTTAGAGGATTAAGAATTTTTTGCTCGCATAAAGCGTTTTTGGGATCAACAAGCTTTGTCAGAACCATTATGGACAGTTAGCTCAGAGAGCAATAAATTTTATGAGTATCGTGATCAGATGCGCCTTTATCAATTTTTGATGAATCTTCATGATGATTATAAGCCTGTCTGTGGTCAGTTTTTCATCGCTCACCTCTTCCATCACTGGATCAAGCTCTTAATAAGTTTATTCGAGAGGAGACACGTTTGCAGACCATTCGTTCTACTATTCAGACTCATCTCCCTATCTTGGCTACATCATCTGCTCATTTTCAGTCTAAGCACCCACGGTCTTCGCAATCACAGTATTTTCAGTCTGGGCTTTCACTCAACAGATATTCTTTTTTTTTTCTTCGCAATGGTGGTAACAAACAGCGATCATAGTCATTTCAACCCAAAACTAGTGAACGTTCTTGCAGATATATATTGTCGCAAATTAAGACATACGATTGAGGAGTGCTTCAAACTTACTAGACCTCGCAATGTTGCAACTATAGTTACCACAGAGACAGTGTCATCTCATCATTCTCCTTCTACACAAATTACTACTCCTTTTGAGGAGTCCTCATCTACATTTTTTGCTGCTGATCTAGAGGCTATTCTCAACTAGTTTCTATACAAGCAATTAGGTTCAAGTTCATCTAACTCTGCTTTCTCAACCACACTAGGTACACTTAATTCATGATTTTTTGACTCTGCTTGCTGCAATCATATAACACCTGACCATACTTTGCTCACTACTCAAACTCTTACATCTTATGCAAATGTTATTCAAACGGCTAATGACTCCACTATGGCCATTAGTCTCTAAGTGGGAGATTGTTATGGTTGTTGAGCCTGGGGATGATTGTTTTTGAAAGGTTGACTACTAGAATATTTATTTTTTATAATTATTGGACTTGTTTAGGAATTTAATTACTAATTGGACTTTTCTTCTGAAACCTGAAGACTTGGTGAACAAGACACCTTGGTGACCAAAACATCTCTTTCTAGGAATATGAGTTTTGTGTAACCCTAAGAGGTGTATTAAATTGTGAAAACAACTGTGAGTCGAAGAAATCCAATTTTGTGAAATTGGTGAGAGGAAGAGAGAAAAGAGTTTGAGTGATTGTAATCCTCCATGATATTTTTCAGAGTGAAATTGTTCAATGCTCCTTGGACATAGCCCATTGTTAGGGTGAACCAAGTAAATCTTTTTTTTTTTGTGTGATTGTTTTATTTTTTGATTACTTTTTCGCATATATTCCCAACAGTTTAGTTGTGTTCTTGTAGTTCATGTGCTTTTAGATGTTCGGTTGTGTTATTTGGGATGTATCATATTGATGGTATATTTATTTGTTTCTTTTACTGTTTACTATGAGCTAATTGTAGAAAAAATATGATATACATGAAACCAAAGGTAACTAAGTAGCTATAAGTATAAATAGCTTTGAGCAACTGATTAGGGTTAAAAAATATTGGCTACATAGCCTTGAGATTGGGATATCACATTCTTGGAAGAGAAATCCAAAAAATTTGTTCAAAATAATAACAAGTATTTGAATAAATAATTTTGTGATGCTATTAAAAAAATCTTATTAAGATGATGTTATCATAGTATTTATAGTGTGCCATATCCTAAATATATATAATTATATAAGGGTAATTTTGTATGTATATAAGATATAAAGGGTAATATGATAAATATATAATATAAATGGGGCGGGACAACCTTTCCTCGTCCCCATTTAAATAAACGGTTCTCCATAACCGGTTTAAACAGGATGGGTTCAGGCGATTTTTCATCAGAGCGGGCCAAATTGTCATCCCTACGCATGACCTAGGTAAGTTTCTTCCTTTTTTCTTATTTGGCCGACATTTCAAACCGATTTTCCCAACCGGTTTTGCCGGTTGGAAAATTGACCAACTATCCCGACCGGGAGAGTGGTTCTTCCGACTGCCTCTTGTGATTGGGAGGGGTGGTGCTCCGACCGGCGGAGAAGTGGTTCCATTGGCTAGGTGAGTAGCCAATCGTGGGCCCCGCTTAGCTAATTTTGAATTTGTCAACGGTTAGTTTCTGAAGAATATATTATAGAACAGATACATCACCCTTGGCATTGCATTTGTATCTCAGCATGCCACCACATTTGCACTTCACCATGCTACTGCCATCTTCCTCCATAGCCATCTTTCTAAGTTTGTCTTGCATTAATTCATCAGACCCTGCCCAGGCTTCCGGATTCTCCAAGTTTAGAAAATATGCATGCAAAAATCTTCTCGTGGGGGATTGTCACAGTGCTGTAGTTACAGGTATTGTAATCCATGACATCGATATTTCCTTTTCTGGTTCTTCGATTATTTTTCTTGTAGAATGTGATAAAATCCATTCGATTGTTAGACTCCCGCCGCGTGTGAGGATCACATCCGATTATTTTTCAGAGTTTTTTTGTTTTTGTTTCAGTAGTGTATTATTTTGTTATGTTCTTTTGGTGTCCGTTTACTACTCTGTTACTGTTTTTGATACAATTAATTCTTGCTTGAAACACAGCTTGGATTGGGCGATGTGATTCCTTCTCAAGTTTCAATCGATAGTTGTACTGCAAAAAATGTTGCAAGTGGTTGGTGGCACACACTTCTTCTTGCTGAATCGCCCACTTGGGCACCTTCCTTCTTGGGGGCTTGGACACAGTTTTGTTACGTTAGTAGTTTTTTTTAATTGATATTGCACATTTAAGTTATATGTATACAATAGCTTGTATCTATGTGTGTGTGTATATATATATATATATTATATATATATATATATATATATATATATATGCATGTCCTCCTATGTCATTGCAACTTTTATCTTTTCTATTCTCTCACATGACTCTCCCATCTCCATCTATCTCGTCACTCATTGCAACGTATTTTTCTTCTCCACTCATTACAGCAATAAATTTAATGAAAGCTTTCAAGCTACTAGCCACAAAATAATTGATCAATTTTTGAAGCATTAGATTGGATTTTTTTAACATTAGGTTTTATTGCTCTTTAACTTAAATTATTTTGTAGTCTTATTATTTTTTGTTATTATAAAATTGTATATTTTGTTTATAATCATTGTTATTTATATTATTAAATATCATAATATGTTTACTATAAAATATGAACTAGGATATGAAATTTTTTTTTTAAAAAAAAGAAGAATATATAAACTAATTAAATCTCAAAAAGGAACTCTTGATAAATTTGTTAACCCTAATAATCAAATAACAAAAAATTTAAATAAAAATTCTACAAAAAAATAATATATTAAATGGCTACTTTTATAATTTTTGCAAAACTTGAATACAAGAATTAACTTTGTATATCAAAAAACAAGAAGAATAATTCTTAAATAAGTATTATTAATTATTATTTGATATTAATATATTAAATATTAAAAAGTCAATTTTTATAATTTTCACCTAAGACCTCAAATTATGTCGAATAACTTTATCTTCATAAACTCTTCCATGCTGCAATTAGAGCTTTAAATAGGTTATTCCGAATTTGAAAAATATGAAGTGATAGGCACTCACAACTATACAAGTGTAGATTTGAGTAGCAGGCAGCAGCATTCTTCTATTTTCTCTACTGAGTGATTTTGATAATTAAGTGTTTGATGTAACAGAGTCAATATGACTTGCAATAAATGGCCTCTTTGAGCTCATGGTTTTTCATATTCTTGTTTCATCGTAACATAAATGATGCTACAAACATTGGCTCATGCTCGCATTTTCATTGCAATTTGAGTTTCTAATACACCTACAATGATGCGATACATTTGCGTCGATGTAATGTGTTATGTTCTTGATATAATGTTATCACTATTTTAAATGACTATTAGATGGCAACTTGAACAATAAGGCATTTAGTGTAATTGCTTTGCCTTTCAACAAGAAAAAAAAAAAACACACACACACACGTTGAAGAGAAGACATTACATGAATGTTACATAAAAAAACATATTAATCATCGTTTAGCCGCTTTGTTTGTCAATGTCATTACCTAATACAACCATTTGAATCAAATCTAATTTTTTAGGTCTTCTAGAAGAGCCTCCACCTCTACCATAGATTGGTCAAATCTAATTTTTTTGTCTTTCTGTGTCTGGGAGTTGGTGAAATGTCCTTTTCTCACGTAGTAGTTTGGAAAAAAGAATTCTCTTTTCTAATGAATTATTCTTTGTCCAATCGGTAAACTGACCGCATGGAAAGCCATTTTGGGTCTAGTCGAATCGAATATAATTTTTTTTAAACTTGACTTATTTATTTATTTATGAGTTTAATTCGGTTCATGTGATAAGTTCGAAAAATTAAATTCGAATTTAACTAATTTAATAACAAAAATTATTTTAAAAATAGGTAATTTGATTTTGTGTATTGAGTAACAATGAAAAGTGTCAAACATGTAAATATTTTTATATAAATTATTTTTTGAGTCAATATTATTTAAAATTTTAACATATTTATAATTAAGTCAAAAAAAAAATATCAAAAATTAAATTAACCCTCTTTTATCCAATCGGTAAACTGACCACGTGGGAAAGCGATATTGGGTCTGGAATCTAAATAAGTTAGGGGACCCAAGAAAGACTTGGATTATATATATTAATATATATGGTAGTACTGTAGTTAGTATAGATGAATCCCAATAATGTATCACAGTGCTTTGGACCAAATTGCATGATAAGTATTCCAAGTGTTTCATGGAATATCTTGCTAGACACTATTTTTGTGACTTTAAATACATGTTGGCTTTCTCAATCACAATTAGTAGACCATCGTTAAAAGAGCTTATAATCATGGACTGGTGGACCTGAAAAGGAACTAATCGAGTCTAATCAAATCAAATTTGAATTTAAATTTAAATTTGACTTATTTACTTATAGATTTAACTCAACTCGAGATCGTAACAAATTCGAAAAATTAAGTTCGAGTTCAACTAATTTAATAACAAAAATTATTTAAATTTGATTTTAGATTGTGTTCAAGATCATTTTGACTTATTCATAAACTTAAACGAGTTTATATAAGCCTAAGTCTATGTTTATGAACATGATCATGAACTTACGTTTATGAACTTACACAAGTTTATATTTATTTACTTGTTCACGAGTTTATATAAGCCTAAGTCTATGTTTATGAACATGATCATGAACTTACGTTTATGAACTTACACAAGTTTATATTTATTTACTTGTTCACGAGCCTTATACGATCTTATGTTCACAAACATATACAAGTTTACACAAACTTATGTTTACGAGCTGAGTCTAATATTGTTCAAAATCAGTTCGTTTATTAAATGAATTTAGAAATTAAACTCGAATTAGATTCGTTTGCTTAACGAATAAGTTTAGATCAAGCCTTAAATGAGCCAAACCAAAACTGTTGATGAATAATTTGATTCATTTGCAGCCTAGCCAAGAGTTTGAGATACGAGCCATTGAATTTATTTAATTTGCATTAGCATGACGAATTGTGAAGTCAAAGAATATCAAATTAATTGTGGGATGAACAACTGTTAGGGAATATAATGAGTTAGCAAAGACATGTTTTGTAAAGTGAATGTCACTTGTTTGACTTTCACGTAGAATCAATCTCCACATTTGTAAATAGAATTTGAGTTATTAACTACTAAACTTTGCGACTTTAGAGGAAGAAATTTGACTAATCTTATCCCTACTTTTTTAATTTTTTGTTAGCTACGTTTCATAGAAATTGCCCATCACAGTTTGATCATTGCAACACGCAACTTCAAAATATAAAAGAATTAACCTGTTTTTGCAGTTTTGCCCTTTTAGTTTGATGCATTTGTGGATTTCATCTTTATATTTCATCATTTTGCAGTTTTGCCCTTTTAGTTTGATGCATTTGTGGATTTCATCTTTATATTTCATCATTTATGTGCATTCTCACATATCAAGAATCCATTTTTCCCCCTGCCACAGTGAAACAAAAGATAACCTCATCTTTCCGATCACTAACGTGTGGAATCCTAAGACAAGATCAAATACTTTAAACTGAGAGCATCGAATTGACGGTTTAAACTTAAAATTGAAAGAAATTCAGCTTTATTTTAGACCACTGAATTGGCAGCTTCAATTTGAAAACAGTCAATTTGATGCTCCCAAATACAACATAAATGTGTTACGCACGAATAATTTGTTGCCAAAAAATAAATAAAATAAAATAGCATTTTAACAGAGAATAAGGAGATGGTCGTAATTTTTCTAAAATCAATTTAGTTATCGAAACACAATCACGTTTGTGTAAGCATATAAGAATAATTCACAAAATTGCAGATGAAAATTAAAGGTTGAACTATTAAAAGCAACTTAAATTAATAAATGACAGTAGGTTCAAGAACTCCATGTCAAAAGTAGGGATTCCAAAATCTAATGACATTGACAAACTTCTAGATACACTGTATGAAGAAAATGTACAGAGTGGCTCAAGCTTTTTATACTTCCTACAAGAAAGAAACATATTTATTAACAAAAATATATTGTAAGAAAAAAAGTCTGATGTAATTAAGTTGAAATTAATTAATATCAAATCAGTTAAATTTAGAAAGAATAACTTTCAATTCTTAATCGAGTTAAGTCTACTATCCAAATCATTAATTTCAAATTTCACTTTTTAATATATATATATATATATTTTTGATTGCATATTTTGTTTCTTTTATGCCTTTGTAAAAAATAAACATCAAAATCATGGGAAAAAAAGGGAATTTTTGGGGAATACTGGGAAGTTTATGATCATTAACAACTCTTACATTACTCAAAAATAATATAAATTAAAAAAACAAAGTCAAAGATATGTGAAAATCACACACTAATTTTATATAGATTATAGAATTCGAAATTGTAAGAATCTTCCAAAACTATGTCCTGTTTTGACAATTGGCTCCACAATCTTCCAAACTTGTCCTTGTTGTTTGAAACTTTGACCCCAAAAATCATAGTATAAAATTATAAATCGTCACTTAAACCCCTTCATCTCTACGTACACTTCTCTCTCTCTCTCTCTCTCTCTCTCTCTCGAGAATGTCGGTCAGTTATAGCCTGCCGCTGTTCACGGCGGCGCTGCTAATGTGCGCCTGGTGCGCCACCTCCGCCAGTCGCTGCGCGGACTGTGGCACCACCGCCGTACCTTACCCACTCAGCACCGGACCGAACTGCGGAGACCAGTCGTACAAGATCCGGTGCGACGCGGGATCACTGAAGTTCGACACTCTCAACAACACCTACTCGATCACGTCCATCACCCCGGAGACCCAACGGTTCGTGATCCAACCGGCGAGCTTCGTCAGCAACACCTGTGTCACAGCTGATCTCCCCACCGAGGGCATCCAGCTCAACAGCACCCTCCCCTTTAACGTCACCAGCAGTAACACCATCATGTACCTCAACTGTTCAGACTCCCTCCTCCGATCACCGTTGAATTGTTCATCAGCCAGTCTCTGCCACACTTACATCAACGCCACCACGGAGGCCTCGCCGTGCGAGGACGCTGCGATCTGCTGTACGTTCCGGGCAGGTGGTTCGACGACGTCGTACTCGATCCGTGTCCGAGACGGGGGTTGTCGGGGCTACCGGAGCTTCGTCAACTTGGACTCGGCGTTGCCGGTGAGCCAGTGGCCGCGACCCGGGGTGGAGATACAGTGGGTGTCGCCGCCGGAACCGGTTTGTGGGTCCCAGTCGGATTGTGATTCGAACTCGATGTGTGGGCCCGACCCGACCGCCAGTGGGGTCAGCAGGTGTTACTGTGACTCGGGTTTCTACTGGGACCCGATAGGAGGATTGTGTGCTGATAGTGAGTTGCACTTTCCTTTTTGCTCCTTCACACATGAGTTGGAAACATTTACGAGTTAGATATCTAACGGTTGACATTTTTTATAGTTGTGACGTGTCAAAATCCTGATGGTTGTGACAGTTCAACAAATCGGACTGCACTTATAGCAGGTAATTAATACACACCTTGTTGTTTGTTTTTACTTTTTAGGTAGCTCATGAATTTTATTTCTTTATCGTTTCTTTTTTTTTCGTTTTTTTAAGTATATATGTTTCAGTGACAAAATTAAAAATGATTTAAACCAGATTTTCAGGTAAAGCAATAAAAGTGATCATGATTTTATTATATCACTATAATGACTGTACAACAATTGTTTTCAAGTTTGATCACCAAATTAAAAAAAAAAATCTGCATAATATGTCACTTTTTAATAATTAGATAATATATGTGCAATTACACATATATGTACATGATATTTATGGTTTTGTGTTTTAGTTTCATCTTAAATGGAGACTTGTCTTCACGGATGCATAAAATTACTTTTCAATTAATTTCTTTAAATAGTTGGAATGTATAATAAATCAATCTTACTGGTAAATGGATTGGTTAATGCCTGTATAATTTTATCATTTAAGGGCTTGTTTCTGTATCTTCTTGATATGGATGGACCCATTTATATCTTGTCTAGTTTTTCAATAATGTTCATACAAAAATGGTATTTGAAAATTTGAATTTGTCTTTTATTAGAAAATTCATAAATAAACAGATTAAGATATTGTAAAGTTTCCTTTTAATTAAAGGCGTAAGCTATCTTGAGACCCCTCTTGCATGAGCTCTCTCTTTTAACCATTGGATGGAAGCCTCACATTGAGAGTTTCTTCATTCGACAGTTGAAGGGGAGAGTTCACCATGAGTCCATGAGACTGCTCTCGTGGTAGCATTGCTCTTTATTAAATGGCTCCACTAAAGATAATTAAAATTATAACTATGATTTAAGTGAAATTCAATTTTAAGACACATACTAATAAACCCTAGATGAATTTTTTAAAATAGAAGATAAAAGTACTTGATAAAACTTATTCAATGAGCATTATTCGGCCTCCCAGCATACATATGCCCATTAAGTTAACATGTATTTTTAGAATTTCCATTTTCACCAAGAAAGACATTTTGTTTGTTCTTGCACTCAAGAAATTTTGTATTTTTAGATTAATTAGGTCCTTATCAATTTAAGTAATACTTTAACATTATATATACAATTTTTAGCTATAATCAGTTTTTTAATGTTACAGAAGTATGAAAATATAATTATGAAAACATGCAATTATAAAGTGGTGAAAAATCATAAACAAAATTTTTCCATACTTATTTCATTAAAAGAGTGGGAATTGGGAAGGGAAGACTAAAGGAAATCTAAAGAGTTCCTCACAAAATGACTACTCTCAGACAATCAAAAGCAAATTCGCTTCCTCATATTTCATAAATTTTCTCAAAAAATTAAGAATGGAGGCAACAATGACCCTTCTCATAAAGTGATACTGTGATCAAATTCTTTACACGTTTAACTCACAATCATGCTGGAAATTTAACACTCAGAGAGAGCATTACTCGCTCATGTTTACCTAGTGATCAATGAGTTGAGCTTTGTGTAACTTAGTTTGTGCGGAGATGCGTTGCAGGTTTGACCACCGGCTTGGGTACAGCACTCCTTGCAGCCATAATCGGCATCTTACTCTACAAACGCCACCGGCAGATCAGAGAAGCTCAAGAACGACTTACGAGAGAGCGCGAAGAGATCCTAAACGCCAATGGTGTTGGCAAATCTGCCAAAATTTTCACTGGCAAAGAAATTAAGAAAGCAACAAACAACTTCTCCAAAGACCGCCTCCTTGGCACTGGTGGGTATGGTGAAGTCTTCAAGGGCATCCTCGAAGATGGCACAATTGTTGCTGTCAAATGTGCCAAACTTGGAAACACCAAGGGCACAGACCAAGTCCTCAATGAGGTCCGAATACTTTGTCAGGTCAACCACCGGAGCCTTGTGCGCCTCCTTGGCTGTTGTGTTGAGCTTGAACAGCCATTGCTGGTTTATGAGTACATTATAAATGGAACCCTCTTGGAACACCTACAAGGTGGCAATAGGGGCATGCTTACATGGAACCACCGACTCAGCATTGCCCATGCAACTGCTGAGGGACTCGCTTACCTCCATTTCTCTGCAGTTCCTCCTATTTATCATCGTGATGTGAAGTCCAGTAACATTTTGCTTGATGAGAAGTTGTATGGCAAGGTTTCCGATTTTGGGTTATCTCGACTGGCTCATACGGATTTGAGTCACATATCGACGTGTGCTCAGGGGACCCTAGGTTATCTTGACCCTGAATACTACAGGAACTATCAGTTGACAGATAAGAGTGATGTTTATAGCTTTGGAGTTGTGTTATTGGAGCTGTTGACATCTCAGAAGGCAATAGACTTTAACAGAGCAGCGGATGATGTGAACTTGGCAGTGTATGTTCAGAGAATGGTAGAGGAGGAAAGGTTAATGGATGCCATTGATCCGATGCTCAAGGCAGGAGCCAGCAGTTTGGAATTGGAGACCATGAAAGCATTAGGATTTCTGGCTGTGGGGTGCTTGGAAGAACGTAGACAGAACAGGCCTTCCATGAAAGAAGTTGCCGAAGAGATTGAGTATATTATCAGCATAGCAACAGCTAAAGTGGTGGAACAGTAATTTGGATATGGAATTGCATCTGGAACTACAGACCAGTTTTTAGGACCTTTCAGCTTTTAATCCGGGTTTACAAGTGTTATGGTGAAGATAGCGAATATAGATGGTATCACAACTTGTTATTTTGTGTTTTTTATGTTGTTATTTTAAGTTTATGTAAATAAAAATGTTGGCTGTTGTATTTAAATAAAACAGAATTTTATTGATAAGCTTCTTTAGCCAAAATCTACAGGTGGTGGATTATCAGTCTCACAACACCAGCGAGAAGGTATTTGTTGCGCTCGGCGCATCGTACACTGGGTGCACATCGTGCACATCATGCACGGGGTGCATAGAGACTGTTGGTGCATTACACGGTGGAATCCACAGAGCGTATAGTGTACCGATTCTTGAAAACAAAATATAACACCACCATTAATTAATAACATAAGTACCAATTCTTGTTCTTGACAACTAAATATCAATTGAGAAATAAACCATAAATAACAAAGTAACAGAACAGAAAATTTCCAGGAACTGGGAACTCTATAGCCAATAAAGCAAGGAACTCTTGTCAGCAGCATCTGGGATGCAATGCTTCGGAAATCCAACTTCTGAGGATGAAAGTTTTAGTTGGTTCTAGGTGTGGCCCACTCAACTCGAAGAATGAGATTGTCATAACCATACCCGTTGAGCTTGTTAATGGCCCTTTCAGCATCTTCCTTGTTTACAAAATTGACAAATCCAAAGCCTCTGCTCACACCAGTCTTCTGATCGATGGCAACATAGACACGGCTAACTGGGCCAAATGTGCGGAACAGCTCGAGCAAGTCAGGCTCCCTGGTGTCTTCTGATAGGTTGGTGACCCGAACTGAGTTCTCTTCATTCCTGCGCCTCATATCTGACCCAGCAGGTCTCTCTGCACCTGCTCTCATGCTTGGAGGGACGTAGGCACCTTTGGTGGTGCCAGGAACCACAGCACCCTCTGATGTAGGAGGCTTATCAATGAAGGCTTCAGCTTGGGGCGCAAGATCCTTGTAAGGGCATCTAGATGTCCAGTGGTCACCTTTCTTGCCACAAGTCCTGCACACCATAAGAACAGCACCTTTATTAAGCTGGGCTAAGGGATCCCCTGCTACCTTGGTTTCTTCTGCTTTTGTACCTGCATACAGCTCCAATATGAGAGAGAAATTTAAGTAAAACAAATACCAAACAGATGAACGAACACGTAAATTATTCTGCATTAAAAAAAATGGACAGAAAGACCTTTGAGATTGAGCCAACCTCCACAAGATATCTAGATGTTTACATATGTTTACAATTAGATGCTTAATATTTTAGTGCTGAAAGATTTGAGTGCCTCTAGACAAGAAAGTAAAAAGCAGTTTAGTACGGAAAATGCATCATACTGGATTAATGCATTCCCTCCAAACCGGAAGCCTTATGTTAAAACTTAAAGAAGAAGCTATCCACATAAAAATTTGATAGTTGATGAGGGACAAAGAGTGCCCATTTATTCATATTAGGATGTTAGATTTGCCACAGGAGGGGCTAGAATTTTCATAAGCAGAGATCATTAGTTTATTAAGAGGGTCACGAATTCATTAGCCTCAGTGGCAAGAAAAACACTCTTTGAAAAGCCTGTGATGCATGGAGTAAAAATGTCATAAATTGCAACAAGACATCTGCAATTCCTTATTATTTTGAAATACATATAATATGGCATGATACCATGTATCCTTGGGTTATGATCCTGTGTTAATGAAGATAAATATATGCAGACATATTACAACAATAACCATGAAACAATGCAAAACAGTTTAATGCAACAGAAGTAGACATGCATGAAAGGAAAAGAAAACTGTGGAACTGCACCCATACGCAGCAATAATGACCAATGAAATATTCTTCAATAGCAGACAGAAACAAACTCACATTGACCCACAGAAAACATCAAAAGGAACTTGGAAATATTGAAATATAAATCCCTGAATAAAGCAGGGTAGCTTGAAATGGTTAGAAAAATGCAGCATAGAAATTCAACTGATCAATTAAAATTGATCAAACTGATTTCTGATTCAGCAAGCATACGCACAAGAGAAATATAAACCCAACAATTCAGCAAAAGGGCCCGAATGGAACAATCTTTAGCCACAAATGGCTAGGTGGGTTATCAGTTTTTTTAATAAGGGAATGAGACAAACCAAGAAACCAGGCTAACGTGTGCTGGTCCACTGGTTCAAGTGGGCATCTGTAACCACCCAAGACAAACTTCCTTTAGGATGAGTGACCACAGTCAACCTTGCTACCCTAACTTAATTAGAAGATCCTACAAATTTTCTAGTAAGCAGAGTGTTTCACCACAATTTTAACACTATGCACCAAGTTGCACCTCCCCAAAATAAAGCCTTATGGAATCTATTTTCTAACATAGCTTTCAACATAACCTAAATTAAATTCAAAAATTGCATTTTCCTTGTTCCTTTCGAGTAAAAATAGTATACCATGTGTGATGAACATGAATCAATGTGCAGGAAAAAGGGACCTGAACTCTTCTTAAGGGTCTATGCAACTAGAATATATTGAGATTGGACGAAAAACATTTTTAAAGCAGTAATTCATCAAATTAATTGCCAATTAAATACTGATTGGTTGGTCAACTACAAAGAAGGGTACCTTCAGAATGCTATTTGTCAATACCATAGTATGAAATAATAGCATTATAACAAAAGAAAACTCAATTTTTGGACAGAAACCTTTGAGAACTGAAAGGTTCTGATAAGTAAAACCAAGTCTAAACATAGATAGAATGCACATTCAGTAAAAGTAAGAGCAAAAATGTGGTGGTAAAGGGAAACTTGTTAGATGTCTAGTGATGCTTGTGGAAATCAATCCACAGAAATTACACGTGTCATTAGTTCTAGGATTTGGTTAATTTTCCAAATCAATAAAACATCAAACATGTCAAATATTCCAAGGAACACAGCTAAACAGCAAAGCGTAGTGCCAATACATCGTACATGAGTGAAAACCTCAACAATCCAAAACAAGCATAACTTGAAGACAAACACGAGATGACAAACACGAATGCTTAGCACAAGAACACAAATGGACAATTTGAAATAGACAGTGAGGCTTCCAGGAGGAGCTCGATGAAGAGTTCAATCAATCCGAATACAACAGTGGGGTTTCCAATAATTTTTTCTTTACACATAACATAATCCCAATATATATAGAACTTAATCATATCAATGCAACAAAAATTAAATATTTCATTATCAAAATTAGAGAAAGAGAGAGATCTAGGGAGAGAAACGAACCGGGGGCCCTAGGGCGCTCAAGCAAGATCTCTTCGGTGGAGACCATGGTGAGCCTAGCGCCGACGTCCTCGTGAACGGCGTCGCCGAACTTGGGCCAGGAGCGGCGCTCGATGGCGCGCTTGCTGAGTCGGGCCTTGGCGAGCTTGCGCACGCGGGTGGTGGTGGTTATCTTCACCTTGTTCTCGTCGATAAATTTGTACTCGATAACCTTCTTGATCCCGTTCTCGTCGGGTCCGATCACCTGTCGCGGCGGCAGGAGGAAGTCCAAGTCCTCTCCGTCGTCTTCTTCAAGCTCGCCCCATCGGACCTTGCTCGAACCAGGTCTGTCAACCAATGCCATAATCGATCGATGAATCACGTCACGTATCGTAGTTTTGCTTTCACTTTCTAGGGTTTCTTTCTATCAGAAGGTAAGGTTGTTCTCGCTTTGATACGAGGACCGCAAGTGAAGTTCTTGTTTTCATACTTTCTAAGGCTGGCTAAACTTGGGCCTAAATAAAAACTTGGGCTTGGGCATTGTATATTTTCTTTCAATTTTTTTTTTTTAAATTTCTATTTTATAGGATTTTAAAATAGTTTAAATTAAATTTACTAAAAGATTACTTACCCCAAGATTTTGAAATTTCCTGTTTAATAAGACATATAAATAGTTGAAAAAGGAAAATAATAGAATTGACGAAATTTAACACCTGACAGTGTAAAAGTTCGTGGTTAGACACGTAATTTCCTTGATTTGTTCTCTCTCTCTCTCTCTCTCAAATTTGGAACCCTAATTTAGCAATCTCTCTTGCTCGTGCTCTCTCTCACTTCAAACCCTCTCACTCCCTCCCTCTCTCTCTCTCTTTCTCAGGCTACTTTGCTTTATTTTTTGCACTTCCCTTTAAATTAAATATTCTGATGCTCTAACTTTAATTCGATTTGGGTAATCTTTATATCTCAGATTGTATCTAGATGATTTGTTGTTTTGTGATTTGAAAGATTAAAAAGGAATCATTTAATCAACGGAAGGAGATTTAAGCTCTGGGTAGAGCAACCAGAAAATATCTTCAAGGGGAACATTAGTTACCATGAATGCCAGCTAGTTGTCTGTGTAAAATCTGAGATAGTTGAAAGCATTGCTTTTTGTGGTGAATTGATGTTTGCATTTGTAATGTACCTTAGGGTTGTGCATCTTTCCAATTGTCAAATAATTTTTTGTCTTTACTTTTTATTTTCGTGAATTCCTCTGATAAATTATTTGAAAGAAATTACAATAACACTTGTATTTTTTGTATCTACCTCTAATGAAAATCAATGTAAGTATATTTTCCATCAAGACTTAGATAAGAAATATGCAAGTAGTCATAGCAGACAATTGCCAAATCTGGCTCCCATGGTAGATCACTCTTGTTATAGGCTATGCTATATAGCTTTGGTCTCTTTAGCTTCCATCTAGAGTTATATATATGATATATAGCTTTGGCAAATCCTTCTCGTTTAATATTATAGTACTTCTAATATTACTTTTTAACAATATTCCTTGGTCATTGAGTCTTATTTTCTCAACTTCAAATGCAAGTTCCTTGGTACTGATACAAGTTTGTTGTTTCAGGATTACAGTTATTGAAAAGCCACACTTGAGTGCGTTTGGCAATGAAGTTGAGCTTCATGGAGTAAGAGATGCAATGTAATGGTTGTTACAACAGAAATGGAAGTACATTGAGAACCATGAGGAATAAGTTTGCCTTGCTTCACATAGGCATTGTAGAAGGAAACAAAAACAAGCTCCATGCTCGACAATGCATTAGTTGGATATGTTTCATTTTTTTTTTCCTATTCTTGTTCTTTATGTTTTATGTTGTAAATGGATGCTTAGAGATTGGTTTATGTTGATGTATGTTATGGTGAATGTAAACATTCATGGGATTTATTTGCTTTTTTATAGCCCATCTTACTTCTTGTGTCTATTTGTTTATTGAATGCAATGTATAATGGATTATCAAGTCACTCAAATGCAATGGCTTTTTGTTTAAATATAAAATAGTTTTAAATCAAGATAGTCACGGGATGAATCATGAGCTATGGTCAATTAATGGGTTGGCAAACTATGCTTCATAGGTATTGTGCAAAAGGCTAATAATACAAAAGAGAGAGGGGTTGCCAGAACTCGAGTCTAGCTCATTTTTTACATGCTTGGACAATTATTTTTATAATTAGGGTTGAACTTGGATTAAAAAATCTCAACTCAAACTTAATTAGGGTTGAATTTAAATTGAGGTGCCAACAATCCGAGCCCAACTCGAATCCAAATTATAATATTATTTTTATATATATTTTTTATTTTAAATATATTATATATAATATTCAAATTATGATAACCTTTTTATTTTCAACTTTCTTTATTTAAATCTTAATTTATTATATGTTAACACTTTGAATAATTAATTTCTTAAAAATTTGTTTGTAATTTTGTGTGTTTAGGAGTAATTTAATGTGAAACTTATTAAATATTACTTTTAACACGGAGATTGGTGATATATATAACCTGAATTAACTCAACTTTCTAAACTGAAATCTCAACCTGAGTTTAAAAATTTAAGGATAGATTGGGCTAGGGTGGAGTAGTTAGGGTTGGAAGCAGGGTTAGAATTTGGTTAGGGTTCAACATTTCATATGTAAAGTTGAGTTCGAATTGTACCTCTAATTCGCCCGAAAGGATGGGTTGGGCTAGGGTGGAGTAATTAGGGTTGGAAGTAAGGTTAGAGTTTGGTTAGAGTTGAACATTTCATATGTAAAGTTGAGTTCGAATTGTACCTCTAATTCGCCCGAAAGGATGGGTTGGGCTAGGGTGGAGTAATTAGGGTTGGAAGTAAGGTTAGAGTTGAACATTTCATATGTAAAATTGAGTTCGAATTGTACCTCTAATTCGTCCGATTAGCAGCGGTAAGTATATATATGCTTTGCTCCTAGTCGGGCATGGTTGACATACATCAGTTTTGGCATTTTCTCATCATCTTTTTCCTCTATCTGACTATCCATTACTCCATTACACTTGCATAATGTAAACCTAAACTTTGATTCATTGCGAGAACTAACATAAAGACTGCCCAAAATACTTATAGGTCAGATGTAGCAATTGTTCATTGACAAGGAAATCAAATACTAAAAAACATGAAATTTATTTCCCAGTTCTGCAGCACAAATGGTGAACTCTCATTACCAACTCTTCCCTTCAAACCACCTGTAAATAGTGAAGGTTTGAAAGTTAAATACAAGAGGAGACAACCCAATAGTGTTGATTGCTTAAGCCTTTGAACTATGAAATTTTAACTATGAAAGACATGCATATGTATTAGCATAAGAAGAATCAAAGAGAAATTTAACTAGTTTTGTTGCAATTGGTTTTGAGACAGAGAAGAAACCAAAGTGACCATGGAATGCTGACTATCCTGCAAGAATTGATTGGTACTTCGAGGAAAGAATTGATTATGTTAGATAACACCCATAAAAGAATAGACCAAAGTATACCTTCATAAGTAATCTTAGCCTCAAGATTTTTTTCACTAGCAAAACAACAACCTATCCATTGAATTGTTGGAACTAATTCTTTCATTATTCTCTACATCACATTCAATTAGCATTGAGCAACAAAAATAACATGAAAACGAACATGTAACATTCCTTTCATTTGCTTTATCATCAATATTTTAATCTGCTCACCACAAGGCATTTTGATTTCTTTATTTGACATCATATGCACATGAAAATCTTCTTCCATTTCTAATAACATAAAGAAATGGCAAGTACTTGATTGTGCAAAGCAAAAAGGATAAACCCATTTTCATGACATTGAAGGCCTAGATCTAAATATGCATATGATAAAACATATAGGAAGCTCTCTCATCACCCGTACACATTGCCGCATCAATGAATTTAGCATATATTAAAAGCAAAATAAAACTAATAGACAAGAGAACAAGACCAACACGTCGTGAATGAAAGAGAAAAAAAAAGAGGTAAAATACACTGATCTTTCATGTGGTTTGTCCTAATTACACACAGATGTTATATTTGTAAAAAAGTTACACTCACATTCCTCTTGTCCAAATATTGACAAAAATACCCCCAATCCATTGAAATGGTAAGGAACAACCATTTTTAAATAATGGGGACATAATGATTACTTTAACGTGTTGAAAGGAGGTGAGTGTAACTATTTTACAAACATATCATCCATGTGTAATTAAACCAAACCTGAGGAAAGGTCAGTGTATTTTACTAAAAAAAAAAAAATACACTACAGAAAACACTATAGATAACAACTCGTCAATGGCGTTATATATGCTACTATTCATTTGTCTCTTAAAAAAAATTCTAGAGGAAAGAAAACAACAGAGTAGACCCATTTTATTTCAAGTAAAAACAAAGCAAAGAACAAAATCTATTAAAAAACTAAAAATACATTACATAAACTTTAATTCATACTTGAAATTTCAGTTTCATTCTTTGAAAATTCTTACGTGCATTTGTTCTCTTGAAGCATTTGTTCTTCAAAGCAAGCAAGAGGCAAAAGGATTAGAAGAGTGGAAATGAAAAGTTTCTCTTGTTTTATTTTTCAGAAGGTCGTGGAGATGAGAAATTGTCAGGTCTTGAAATATGTTGACGTCATTTGACACATGGCCAGTCACGCAAGGAAGTCGATAATAATCAGTTTTTTCCAGGGTCTTGTAGCACTACTCGTTGAAAAAATACATTTAAAGGTAACTTAATTTTAAGCTTCATTTTGAAAATCTAGATTTATATAATCGATATTTTTCTTCTATTTTTTTTGGTCCACTTATATATATATGCATTTTATGTATGCCAAAAATAAATATAATTCTATATGCATGGAATATTAAATATATTTTTGTTTATACATGATCTTATTTTAATCTTTTTTCATATTGACAAGATATAGAATACTTATATGTATAAAGAATAATAAATTATTATTTAATTATATATTTTTTTAAAAAAAAAATCATGCATTGATGGAGCCTTAGGGGTTACTTGTTAGAGAAGGTAAAAACTCCTATAAAAGAAGGGGTTAATCAATCCAAAAAGGCATGCAAAAATTACATTTACTAATTCATATTTCATCAATGCACTAACTTGATCGTCAGAATGTACCCAACACTTCGACAGATACACTCCAACGTCTAACCTAGATGAAAATTCGTTTGACTACATTTCTAGTTTTAAAATTTGCTAATGGTATACGAATAATGTAAGGGAAATGCTAAATTTTATGAAGTTATTTCATGAATTGCCATCATGAATGATGTGACAAGTGATAATACTATTAGAATTTCGTGTATGGAAGGAATCCCACCAATACTAACTCACCATTTAATTGCCACATCATTTATGATAAAAATTCATGAAATAATTTCATGATGTGTAGCATTGCTCATAATTTAATATCACAACAAGTGCTGAAATATTATTTATTAATATTTTTATGTAAATAAAGGTGAGGTAGATGATTAGATAAACTTGATTTCAATATAATGCATTACTCAAGTTATCAATCAATCAGTAGCCCATCTTAGCTCAGTTGGTAGAGCGCAAGGCTCTTAACCTTGTGGTCGTGTGGGTTCAAGCCTCACGGTGGGCGAATTAATAGATATAATGCGTTAAAATCACCAGAATAAAATACATCAATATATGAAACTTTTACAAATCTTCGATAATTACAGACTATCAAAAATTAGTGACATCATCCTTCTTTCACAAGAACTCTTAAGGGGATACCACAAAAATAATATCTCTCCTAGGTGTGTTGTTAAAGTTTACATTAGAAAGGCCTTTGACTCTGTGGGTTGGGTTTTTTTTAATTAATTTCCTCTTTTTGCTTGGTTTCCCTAATGTTTTCAGTGGCTGGGTTAGAGAATGTATTATTTCACCCTCTTCAATCTCTCAAAATGGTGAATTACATGGTTACTTCAGACGAGTTAAAGGACTTAAACAGGGGACCCTATCTCACCCTTCCTTTTTGTTATTGCTATGAACACATTCTCCACAATTGTCAATCACTACATTTATTCTAATCCAAAATTCAAATATCACTGTAGATGTAAGAACCCAAAAATAAGTCTTTGGTGATGACTTAATTATTTTCTGCCACGGAGACCTTGACTCTATTTCTACCTTCCAACAAACACTTAACCACTTTTCCTTTCTCTTTGGTTTATCCATTAGTCTCATTAAAAGCTCTGTTTTCCTTTCAAGCCTTCCTTCTATTGTTGAGCTAAGTGTCTTGCATAGCCTTGGTATTGGAAAAGGTTATTTGCCTATAAGGTATTTGGGAGTGCCTTTAACCTCCACAAGGCTCAAAGCTACTGACTGCAAGCAATTGGTTGAGAAAATAACCAATCGAATCACTCATTGGAGCAGCATGACTCTTTCATAAGCTGGAAGGTTACAATTGATTCAATTTGTTCTTGTCAGTATTCAATCATATTGGACATGCATGTTCATTCTACCTAAAGCTGTGATTGCTGACATTAATGGCATATTTAGAGTCTTCTTATGGTTAGGTTCCAGACTTAGGAAAAAAAGAGCAAAGGTTGCTTGGGAGACTATATGTGAGCCAAAGAAGGATGGAGGGCTTGGCCTTCCCAACCTGGAATTTGTTAATAGGTGTGATGTTCTAAGGCACCTTTGGGCACTTTTGAACAACAACCACCAAAGTATTTGAGTGCAATGGGTAAGATCTAACCTCATTAAACATAGATGCATTTGGAAAATGAACATACCTCAAGATTGCTCATGAAAATAGAGGAAGCTAATGTAACTAAGACACCTTGCTAGACCTCTTGTAAAGCCTAAAATGGGTAATGGCACTGAGTGCTTCTTTTGGCATGACAATTGGCTTCCAGGAGGGGCCTTAATGTCGAGGGTTGATGACCATACCTTCGACCAAGTCACTATTCCAATTGACTCCAAAGTTGGCTTATTTATTGCTGGTCACAACTGGAATTTGCCGCATATCTTCACTGGGCACTTTTCTGAAGCATTAATCATACATTCACCCAACTCATCAACTCAAGACCAACCTTTATGGATCCTATCTCCTACAGGCATTTATTTTCTCAGTTATACATGTGTTTTTCTCTCCAATCCCATCCCCACAGTTCCATAGGCACATATCATTTAGAACCCCACTGGCATCCCCAAATTCCAATTCATTTTATGGGTTGCAATCAGGAACAAGTTAACCACACTCGATAGGAAATGTATGACCTACCTCCACTTCCCCAATCGATGCTACCTCTGCAGGTCATGACCAGAAAGCTACAGTCACCTCTTCTTTTCATGTCAATTTTTCAGCCCTATTTGGTCCTTTATTCAAGAAAAATGCAAACTTTTCATCTTACTCCCAAATTGGAATGCTCTAATCACCTGGACCTCCCATCATTGGAAACCAAAATAATTCAAAAATTTGTTATCTAAGCTGGCCCTTTCTGCATGTGTTTACCACATTTGGTGAGAAAGGAATGCAAGAATGTACAAGAATTGATCATCGGCCCAACATGATGCCTAACATTGAATCATTGATGCTATCACATGCTAACTTTAATTTAGTTCCCTTCAATCAAGATTTGAAGCATCTAGAGCGCTTGATGACTGAAACTTTGATCTTTCAGCTAGGAAGTGGCCTACCTCCACTTCCCTAATCGATGCCACCTCTGCAGGTCATACCCAGAAAGCCATAGTCACCTCTTCTTCTCATGTCAATTTTTCAGCCCTATTTGGCCCTTTATTTAGGGAAAATGCAAAATTTTCATTTACTCCCAAATTGGAATGCCCTAATATCCTGGACCTCCCATTATTGGAAACCAAAATCATTCAAAAATTCATTGTCTAAGCTGGCCGTTTCCACATGCGTTTACCACATATGGCGAGAAAGGAATGCAAGAATGTACAAGAATTGATCATTGTCCCAACATTCTGTCTTACATCAAATTATTGATGCTATGACATGCAAACTTCAATCTAGTTCCCTTCGATTAAGATTTGAAACATGTTGAGCGCTTGATGACTGAAACTTTGATCTTTCAACTCTGAGGTCACCCCCACGACCTCCAAATTAAGAAACATCACCATACAACAAGATGTGGTGGATAGATACAGAACATGGTACAATTATATGGAGAGCAAATCAAAACATCAAGTGATATGCTGAGTGTTGTGTTGCTCCAAGTGGGCTTGTAATAGGAATTGTCATTTCCTTTTGAAATGGACTTGGCTGAAGCATTGGGCTTCTTTAAGCCCATTGGGTCTTGGCTGAATTATCACATATGACCCAAGGTTGTTATGTACGTCTATATATATATATATATATATAAAAAGAAATTTCCTCTACCATCATCATCATCATCATCATCATCATCATCATCATCATTATTATTATTATTATTATTATTATTATTATTATTATTTGTTTATATATGTGCTTATGAATCAAAGTGGGTTACTTGGTTGCTTTCTAATCGTTCAATATAAAAAGGTAGCTCATCCTTTTTATGGTAATTAAAGTTGGTAATGATGGGATATAAAGCCTAATAGACTTGACTGATTGACCAGTTAATTTGTTGAACACTGCCCTCCACTCCAATCAATCCATTTACACCTTTCAACCAATCTGATTTTGTTTAAACCCCACCTCCACCTCCACCTCCACCTCGTGGGGGTGAGTATTCTCGAAAAGTTGTGTTCTTCTTTTAATTTGCTTTAATTTTCTTGCGAATCAAGTAAATGAAAGAAGAAAAGCATACTTTTAAGAATGGCAAGCATTCAAAACAAACAATATGTGAAGACAAACAATATGTGAAGACAAACAAATGTTTCCTTAGACAATTGATAATTTTTACGCCACAAACAATTGAATGCGTCTCAACTTTGTTCCTACTCAGTCTCTTTGTGCATTCTTAATTATTATTTTTATGAAAATTTATGCAAAGATAAAAAAAAAATAATTCCGTCCCATTAGGAATAATGTGAAGAAAAGCAATGAAGCAAAAGCTAGTTACTAAAATTAAATTTTCTGTCAAAATTTATTGAGCTCAATTTGTTCACCAATAAAAATCTCGAAAAATTCATCAATCTTTTTGTACCATTGAAAAACATGATAATCGAACTCTAAACGATGAAATTTGGTCAAAAAAAACTCTCCCAATTCTCTATGCTAAAATACTGTGCCTGTGATGCATATATGTTACAATGCTGTGCCCAAATCTTGCTAGAAGATATATGACCATGCATCCAAATATATTTAATTTATCTTAGATAATGCAAAACAAATTGTGTTGGAAAAGCCACCACTACAACAACAATAGGGCCCAAGTTGTCCTGGCTGAAGTGGTTTCCGCATTGCACAATATATGTATATGTATATATATATATATGTGTGTGTGATATGAAGACAAACAATACTAATATAGTTTTCATGGGTTGTTTCCATAGGACTATAGAAGATGAACACTTGTTTCTAACAATTTAGAAGGAGATTGTACAAACTTAAAGTGAGATATTTAGGTGGTAGGTGTTCTCAGTTTGCTTGGTCCCTCCCAAGCAAGGTGACACATTATGTCATGAATAATGACCCATTGATGGCAAAATCAGTACCGGTGAAATCCAGCCAATGATAGAGCTTTTCCAAGAAGCTTCCTCCTTTGTATGTGTGTGTATATATATACAGGGAAGCTAACAGAGAAGCATTCGGAGAAAAAAAATATACAACATTGTTTTTTATAATGTTGGTGGTGGTTCTGGTAGTTGAGAGTATTCTGCAATGTGACTTCTGTCCACTTAATAAAAAGAAAGACAACATGATTTGGTGGTGACAGGAGCAAAAATGACAAGAAATAATACCCATTTGCATTAATATATATATATATATATATATATATATATAACCACATTGTTTGGATTTCTCTGAGGGATAGATCCAATTACTTGCTTCCATAGTCACTTTCAATGACTTTTAAACATGCGAGTCACAAGGTCACATTGTCCAATTATGGGAGCTTACTTCCCCAAAACTCTCTCTCTCTCTCTCTCTCTCTATATATATATATAAAATGCTGTAGCTTTCAACTGAAATCCATGTGCTTTTTACAAAGGGAAAAAAAAACTGGACTCCATGTGATTCACTTCCTCAACTATTCATTTTCCTTGATGCTATGTATCTATAAAGTTTTTGCATATTATTATTTATATCAGCGGTAGGACACAAACTAGATTTGTAATTTGGCTTCATCTTTCAGTCTCGCTCCTCGAGATTTGAAATATGATATTTAAGTATTCCTTCTGATGGAGAAACATTAACATATCATTGCCGACAATATTTGGTAATATATATAACACTTGATTAAAGGACTTAATTGCAGGAAGGTTATCCCATATATCAACTCTAAGCTATGTTCGACTGATGGAATTGGATCTCACCGTTCTATAGAAATTTTTGAAACTTAACCTAGGACTCAAATTCTTTTTCGTGCCAAAGGAATCTTTTGTCAATGAATTGCGTAGGAGCACAACATGGATATACAAATGGACCACACAAAACCCTAACACAATTCACGTTAGGTTTAGTGTCAATTCACCAAAATGACATTTTTTAATAGTAGTCATCATCGTATATGTTTACTTTTATTCTAAAATAAATAGCAACGAGCTTGTAGTCTAATATTCTCATTCTCAAATAGTAAGGGAGGAGTTTGAATTCTAGTTTAAATAAAAAAAGTGTGTATGAGTTCTCCAACAGAAAATATATATATATATATATATATATATATATATATATATATACACACACACACACCCCCACCACACAGAAAAGAACTGAAAATTTATGTCATAGAACATGTAGCCGCCGTATAACTTGGAATAGGAGTTAAACTAGATGAAGACTTCTATATCATAAAAGGAGACACCAAAGGTCAGCACACGGATTGTTAGGTTTTTGGCACGAAACTTTGATTCAGGCAATCCTCTGGCAAAGTCTGTTAACAATTGGATCAGTTGACTTTGACAAGTGCGTTAACAAATCATGAAATATACAAGAATTTGGTTCAAATCCATAGGTCAAAGCACATGCATATCAGATTTGGGTCACAAGATTCAAACTACATCCATCCGTTTGGAAGGTTTGGTAAAAAGCAAAAACCAATTGTATAAATCCGATGCATTTATTCTTGACCCAGCCAGAACAATGTACACATAACATGTATATGTGTGTATATATGTATATATATACATATTTAATATAAGGGCTGAATTGTATAGAACTGTAACACTAGAACTCAATGTTGGTCCATATATTATCAGACAGAATTAAGATTCAGATCACAATTGTAACCTCTAAATTGTTATAACACACACAAGATAAGATGATAAAACGATTAGATATTTGGTGCGCAGGCATACCGCGTCATTAATATGCCCAATCAATTAAAATATATTATTTAATAAAATTAATATCACTTGCATATAAAAACTACATTTAACATTTGAAATGTGTCGGGATTGAATAATGGAATTTGCCATTGGAATTCTCAAATGAAAATGTAAACTAATTTTGATAAAGTTTAGGAGTAAGGTGGAACATTCTTTATATTGGTTTTTTAATTACAGATCATGTTTAGAAACTTTTTTCAAAAATGATTAAAGAAAAGCTGTCACAAGGCTTTCATTTAATTTGTGTTGCATAAAATACTAAAATACTAACCAAACAGACTAAAAGATTTATGTCTCCAATTATTTCATACACTTGGCTAAAACTGCCATGTGTTTGTCATATTTTATTTTCCAATTAGTTGAAAACGGTTTTAAAAAAAAATCAATTTCAAGAGAATAAATACTACTATTGTAAAGTTAGCCCTTTAAACTCTATTTTCAAACCGTAAAAAAAAAACTCTATTTTAAATAATATTTATTATTAACATGCAACTAAATCAAATTCTAAACTTGTTTTTCTCTTGGACTCCTATATATATATATACATATACATATATATATATATATATATGTGAAACTTTAATTTTTCCATTGCAAAGAAAGTGGTCCTTAACACACACACCCCAACCCACCAAAAGAAAGGAAAGAGAAAAGTGGAGCCAAGCACAGATCTGGACCCACCTATATAGAACTAAAATCCACAGTTCCTAGCTGTCTAGAGCCAACAAGGCAATACTAAGTATATCATTCTTTTTTATCGTTATCCGGTAATTAGAAGTTTCCGAACTTTCCCCCATCCGGATGTGAACCGATTTCTTCAACCCGTAAAAAGGGACTCAATTTATAGTTTGATTTCATATCCGCAAAGTGTCAAGTATTATGAACGTATAAACTTATTTTGTGTGTGTGTGTATATATATATGGTGAAGGTTTGTTCCACCAACGCCTTTCCAACACCACCCAAACCCTGACGCAACCGTTGGTGTGAAGCGAAATTCGACTCGCTCCGAGTCAGATCGATTCAAAACTCGCTAAGACTCGTTCCTCGACTCGCTCTACGGTTTAGATCTGGTGTGATTTAAGGTAAAATCTTAGTTAATTATGTTATTGATTACTTTTGGTCCTGAACTCTTATAGATATGTGATTTAATAGTGCTTCGAATGTGATTGGAACATTTCGAGCTCGAATACGCGTTGTTTGATATGTTTTGAGTGATGTTTTGTAGATCTTGAGAGAACTCTGACAATGTAGTAGTTAGGATTTGATCGTAATAATCATATGTTAAATATTGTGAAATTCGAATTTTCTATCTTTAATTTTTTTATGTTTAATAAATAAATATATAGGGCAGTTTGAATGGGTTGTTTGGATTCCTTGAAGAATGTTGAGCTTAACCTCAATAACAGCACTACTGCACAAGTAATTTGAGTGTATATTGTGTATGTTATTGTTATCAGATCTGGCATTTATTAAGCTGCTATGTTTACTTGATTTATCTGCTAAATAGCTAGGAAAAGGCTTTTTGGTGGCGAGCTGAGTTGAGTATGGTTTTTGTTTATTTATAAGATAAAAACTCAGTGTTAAAAAAAGTTTTCATTTCTTCGTTCTTTTGATCAAATTAGAACTCTCATTGTTATCTTTTACCCTACCAATTCGTCAAGTAGGTGAAATTGGTTGCTACCAATTTAAATCATACTGGAGTATTATGAAGAGTGGCAAAACAAATTTAGCATGGCCGTCCTTGGTGTAACATATAAGATGTAATTGATTTAAGTTTCATGGTGGCTATTTCATTTGGCATTTGGAAATATGCTTTTTGTGGAGAGTATTGGTCAAAATTTTAGCCAGGTAGTTGCTGCTTTTAAATTACTATTATGATTTTTGACATTTATAGCTTCTAACCTTTCCTCTCTAGTAATGCTACGAGCTCTATTTGACAAAAGCCACGAGCTCTCTTCGTGGACCATATGATTGAGATAATATTCTCAGACTTTGTTTTTACATTCATAGATCTAGAGTCTCTTCTCAATCCGGTAGTCAATAAAGAAAACTCATGGCTCCTATTAAGAGGTCACCTCATCCTCATTATAGCTTTTCCTTTTCTACCTCTGGATCAGGGAGAATTAGATATAAATTCACTATTAAACTTTTATCCATAGGCCCAATATGAGCTTCAAATTTTATTTTCCTTTCTGTTAATTTGTCTATCGAGTGAAACTGGTGGTTTCACAAACAAAAAAGGACAAGAAAAAAAAAGTTGTCGGTATGCTTTAGCAAAGAAACAAGATTTGCTTGGCCAAACTAGATAGCAGGAATAAGGCTTGGTCAAGTTGTGCTCTTTTACTGTGGTATTATAATCAATAAAAAAGTCTCTCTCAATTAGTTCAAACCATTTGCTACTTCAAGTAGCAGTTAACTTTCAACTTCATTTCGGTGAAGTATCTATATCCTATACGCAGTAAGCCATCATAAAATTTAATGGAATTGTGGTTCCCATCACCGCATGTGGTCTCACAGATTGAGGAGAGACGACTTCACTAAGGCGCGCCTTTGTTGCAGGCATGCCTGATTGGAGAGCATATAAATTTTTTTCCCCTTCTTACGTGTCACATGCTGGTTAGTGATTTTACTGTTAGAAACTTGGTAAGATAGTATATTACTCCGAGCCCAAATCAGTTGGATCGATCTAGGGCAGGAGTGCGATTGGTGTGAACCGTGCCTTATAGTCGTCATCTCTCAGCCTCTCAGGTAAGCTCCTCCTCCTCTTCTTCTCCTTCTTCTTCTCTCTCCCCTCCTCTTCTGCTCTCTCTCTCTCCCATTGGCAGCTTCTCTCTTCTTCTTCTGCAGAATATGTTCTGCACTGTTTTCATTTTTTCTTTTTCTTTTTAACAAGCCCTCTAGTTAACATTTCAATCAAAATCATCCATTACTCATGATCTATACCATGTATTATCAATTATTCAAATCTCAATTCCATTGGTGTGTGTATGATCAGACATTGATTCAGACTTCCTTTTGGAAAATAATCAAAGTTTAGTATATGCATTTTAGAGGTGTTTTTTCATGAATTAAATGGGTAGACATTCGCAAAACAAATTTATTAAGCAAAAATCAACAATGCTTTGCTAATTTTCTCAGGAAAGCTAATTCTGATTCCCCTGAGTGCTTTAACATATGAGTCACCCCATGACGCGTGTTTCGACTCTTTTGGCTGTTTCCTTTGAGCCTGAATTTGTGTTTTGAGGGTCTTTTTTCCTCTGTACTTCTGTTTAGACGGGTGTTCCTTCCTTCCTTCCACTTCCTTGCATCTGGAGAATCCGTCTCAGTTCCAATATAACACTCGTCAGTTAAGGACCAAGAACTTTTCTCCTGGAGAAGAGGGTGAGCTTATTTATCATTTTTCCCTATCTATAAATGTCAATGCAAAGTCTTGTAGTGGTAGGACTCCATCCTTCTTCTTTTGGCATGGATAATTATGAAGAGGATGGAAACCATGAGTAGCAATATATTAATTGCATCTCCATGTCAGTTAGTGATTGATTTCTGCTTTGATTTTGACTGTTTAATCAACAGGATAAGCAAGCATCTCACAATGAAGGCACTAATTCTCGTCGGAGGGTTTGGAACTCGGTTGAGGCCGTTGACACTCAGTGTCCCAAAACCACTTGTTGAATTTGCTAACAAACCTATGATCCTGCATCAGGTATAATTATTGTTAGCATGTCTATCTTCAAGTTTTAATGTACAAACTGATAAATTGGAAGTATGTTTCTTGGTTGACTGTCTTCTCTGTATGTGTATTAATATTATATTATTGAAATAAAGAATATGTGCATGAAATTTCCTTATAATTTTTGTTTCTTTTGTACAATATTTCTTTTTTAAAATTTTATTTCCAATGTTTGAGATCTATGATTGTGAAACAAGTTTCAGTAAATTTCAAGGTCTTAAAGACTGGGCATGTTTTCTTGTCAATTTTGATTTCTTGAATTTTAATGTTCAATTTTGAATTCTATATGAGGGAATTATTTTTTGATTTAAAAAATCACAATATTTTATATATATTTTTTAAATATCCCTCGTGTCATGATACCTTTAATCCGACTTTCTATTTAAATTGAAATCATTGTAGTATGTCATGAACATTCTTGTACGGTATCCCTCGTGTCATGATACCTCTCTATATATATGTGTGTGTGTGTATGTGATAACTATGGGTATGATCTATCTTTTTTAATTATATCAGATTGAGGCTCTTAAGGCTATTGGAGTGACTGAAGTGGTTCTAGCTATCAATTACCAACCAGAGGTAAAAAATTGGGGCCATCCTGTACTAGTACCAAATTTATTCGTTGTTCAGAGATTATTGATGCAGCTGTATATTGGAGAATCACTTTGTGCGAAAAATACTTGTTTCTACAGGTGATGCTGAACTTCTTAAAGGAATTTGAGACAAAGGTTGGGATTAAGATAACATGTTCACAAGAGACTGAACCACTCGGCACTGCTGGTCCTCTGGCACTTGCCAGGGAAAAACTGGTTGATGACTCCGGTGAGCCCTTTTTTGTTCTTAACAGTGATGTTATCAGTGAGTACCCCCTCAAAGAGATGATTGATTTCCACAAATCCCATGGAGGTGAGGCATCCATTATGGTAACCAAGGTAAACTTGAATCTGAATATTTCCTATTTCAGATTATTCTTGGGTTTGTCTTATTTGGGGGCATTTTTTGGAACTTTTAGATTAAAATTAGATGATCGAAATTCGTTTGCTGATTGATATAGGTGGATGAGCCTTCAAAATATGGTGTGGTTGTCACGGAAGAATCAACTGGGCAAGTTGAGAAATTTGTAGAAAAGCCAAAATTATTCGTTGGTAACAAGATCAATGCAGGGATTTACCTGCTGAACCCATCTGTTCTTGATCGAATTGAACTGAGGCCCACCTCAATTGAGAAGGAAGTCTTCCCGAAAATTGCAGCAGAGAAAAAGCTCTATGCTATGGTTCTACCAGGGTTTTGGATGGACATTGGACAGCCAAGGGATTACATCACCGGCTTGAGACTCTACCTAAGCTCCTTGAGAAAGAACTCTTCATCTAAGTTGGCTGCTGGACCCCATATCGTAGGAAATGTTCTGGTTGATGAGAGTGCTAAAATTGGAGAAGGATGTTTGATTGGGCCTGACGTTGCAATAGGACCAGGTTGTGTGGTTGAGTCAGGAGTGAGACTCTCCCGATGCACGGTAATGCGTGGTGTTCGTGTCAAGAAACATGCATGCATCTCCGGTAGTATTATTGGCTGGCACTCCACCATTGGGCAATGGGCTCGTGTCGAGAACATGACCATTCTTGGAGAAGATGTTCATGTCTGTGATGAAATTTACAGTAACGGGGGTGTAGTTCTGCCCCACAAGGAGATCAAATCCAGCATTTTGAAGCCAGAGATAGTAATGTGAAGGTATTATGGAGTTTGAGAGTTTTTTTTTTTTTTTTTAATGAGTAGTAAGTTATTGTGTTTGAAGATGTTGTGCCTTTTGTTCTTTCTCGTTGATTTTAGTTTTTCCTCCTCCACAAGTGTAAAAGTCAGTTTCAATAACTTATTGAGTGATGTGAGCTATAATTCCGAAGCGTCAGTGTCTGTAATGAAGGGTATAAATATGATCATTGGTGTGAGCTTTGTAATTTTTAGTGTATATAGAAATAAATTGTCGGTCATTTTCTCGCTTGACTTTGTGTAATCTATCCTAGTTACGAATTGGTTAATTCAATGTCGATCCTATGTTTTCATGAAAGTGAAGGATTCAATAGATTATGGATGGTCATGGATGAGACCAAACAGTAACGTTTCATTTCATGCACCTCATTTGCGATCAAGCAATATTATTCCGTGTATGTGTGTGGGTTTGAGCATGGGTGTGTTTCATAGAAAGCGATCAAGCAATATTATCCCGTGTGTGTGTGTGGTTTGGGCATTGGTGTGTTTCATAGAAAGCAATCTGGTTAAGTTACCTATGGTGATGAACTGATGATAATGCTTCATATTAGATACGAATTGTAGAGGCGTTATTCCGTTTGTTTGTGTCGCCGTGTCGGTGCTTCCTTGGGTGGCACCGACACAAACTTACACGTTTGGTTTGAAAATGAGGAAAGAATTGTAAAGGGCGTTTGTCAGTTAGTTTGTGTCTGTGATTCCTTTGGTGGCACCGGAAATTATATATAAAATATTCTTTATTGACTCAACAGTGTTTTTCTTTTAGATATGATGATGTTTTTTTTATTGAATAATAACTCACTTCTCGATTTTTTGAGATGTGCACAATAATATATTTTCGAGATTTGCATCACAAAATAATGAGATGACCTGCATACCAAAGTTGTAAACCAAATTACTCCATTAAAATTTTATTTTATTTTTTATTTTTCTCTCGGAAGGTTAAATAATTGTTACACTATTAGATTTTGATCTGCTACAGCCTCATCAATTTCTGTCCTCCTGGTGTGGTAGAGGTTAGGAAGTATGAATACTTCTACAAGAGTAACGTACCTATATCGGATACGTATCAGATATCGATACTTTTTGGATACTTATGAACAAATGTCCGATACTTCCTAAAACGTATCCATAATTTTAAAATATATTTTTTTATTTTTAACACATATTCGATACTTCTTAGATACTTCGATTTTATATCTAATATTTCTCGGATATTTCAGAACATATTTCTAACAATAATATCATAGTATAATTGTTAAAAAAAGTTTACATTTATTTAAAAAAGAAGTGTTGATATATATATATATATATTATAATTTAGTACAAAATTTATCCATGCAAATTATACAATATAATTCTTAACTCTTAGTTTGTTTGTTAATCATAATATTTTATTAAGAAATATAAATAAACCTATTTTTTTATATATATAAAAATATAATTTGTTATTTTTATATTGACATATCCTGTCGTACCCATATTCTATTTTTTTTGAAATTTGTCGTATCGCTATACCCTTATCGTATCGTACCCGTGTCCCGTATCCGTATTTCCTAGTGTAAGGTTAATAAATCTGAGATACTCTCCATAAACATCTCTCTCTCTCTCTCTCTCTCTCGAATTTCCTAGAGCTACATCTCAAGGATATAAAAAACTCACGTCATCTATTTAACCACTTGACAAAACTATCACGTTTTGGCCAACGACAACCCCCCAAATGCTAACAGAAGAGAATGTTAATGGAGGAATCTAAAAATCGCATACCGAAGTTTCCCTACCCATATATATCCCTCTCTCACGCTGCGACTCGAATTGCAAACACCCATTTCCTCTCTCGCTATCTCGTCGATCGGCAGATCGATAGATGTAGCTTAGCTTCAGGGAATTCCGCAGAAAGATGTCTCTGGAGAGGATCCAAGTCCATAAATCACCATCCACCCACTATCCAACTCAGTCCGGTACAAGATGGTGTAGCAATCATTATTTTCGATTTTCGGTCAATTATACATCAAATTTTAGAACCAGCAAACTGTGAAGTTCCAATTGCAACAAGTAGAGTATTTTGTACCATCCAATTTACATTGGTATTAGTTGGCTGATGACACGGTGAGTCTTGGATTAGGCTAATTAACAAGGTTGACAACAACCAACCACAAATCTACAATGTCCCTACTTGCCAAAATTATGTTTCCCTCTCATAATTTTGCACAACATTCTAATCAAAATATGCTCTCTTCTCCTGACTGCAAGGAAATTGTTGCTTAAAACACATGAAGCAACCAGCTTCTCTCTTCTGCTCACATTACTTGGTCAATTAAGACACTGCCCCAAACTAGAATCAGTGCTTTTTAATAGGGAAAACAACACTGGATATATAATAAAACATGCACTTATTCACACAGGTTTTGCTTAACTTTCTCATCTTGAATAAGAAAGAAGAAGATCGAATCTCAGAACTAGAAAGAACGAGAAATGCCTAGTTGATCTTTTTAATTAGTTGAGCACTTGTACTTGAGTACTCTTTTTCTTTTCTTTTTTCCCGGTAAATTGTAAAAGATGGAATACACAGTACCAGGGCATACCCTGGGGACAATAGTCCAGCAAACAGGAATGGTCTTGAAACAGCAATCAACACCATTACAAGAACAAAAGCAAACGAGCTAAAGCCACCAAGCCAGAGGCAAACAAACAGTCAGATATGGCAAAGCTATTACATGTAATCTCAAAAAAAAAAAACCAACTACAAGGCACTAACACCTGAGCAACACAGCAACAAGCAAAGGGATCTGCAGCTCAACAAGCAGTAGCTTCCAGTTTAACCAAGAGATGAAAATAAGCTAATCATTGATGGTAGAGTGACCACTATACAAGTTTTCTAGATTAGGGAGAGTCCTTGAGTTCTAGGGTCATTAGCTCGAGTCTGATAGTATCCTTAATATTTACTAAGGACAATATCAGGGCTAGACATAGAATTCCTAAAAATTCTGGCATTTTTTTTCAGCCCAAATTGAATAGACACAACAAGTAAAGGCTAGCTTGTTGGTATAAACTAGCAGGTTGTGGAGGATTTCCAATGATTTGAGGTCCAAAGTGGCAGTGAGGGCCACTCAATGGGATCAATATGGAAGCAACAAAGTCGCTTAATAGTAGCTTTGGCAGTTGAATTTAATCAAGTAATTTATATTAATTTCTTTCATTTTTCTTGATCATGAATTGAAGGAACGAGGGTGGTCAAATGAGACATAAAATAAAATCTCCAAACACAACCCAAAAGAAAATGTCACCAAGAGGGGGAAAGAAAAGAATTGAACTAATTTCGTTAAATGTCTGAGAGGTAACAATATTAATGTTGTAAGAAGTATTCGTAGTGTGTTGTGGTGTGGGTGATGAATTATTCAAATTGAAGCCAAAATCCAAAACATGACATAAGAAGATATTGCAAGGAGGAACCACGAGATGAAAGCCAAAGCTGTGGAAATTTGGAACATACTGCATGAGAGATGCGGCTGATCCCTGCAAAAATTTGTGTCTTTTACAAACAAAACCATCACCCCAGCCGATGAGCATGCAGCTGCAAGGGATAAAATAGATGTCACCTGCATTATAAAGAAAGAAAAAAAAAGTGATGTTTAATTCACATCAAAAGAATAGACAATTATACTAGAAAATGAGGATTCTCAGATTGACAATATAACTACAGTTTTAAAATCTATATCTATGCAGGACCATATAGCTATAGTTTTAACACTATGCAGGACCATATAGCTAGAGTTATAAAATCTATATCTATTCATCCCTATAGCAACATATATGAGCACTGATGGGATAACAAGCTTGTAAGCAATTTTTTTTGGGAAATTCCAAGAAACAATAGCAATCTGAACATGACAACTCTCAGCAAAATGGAATTAAATTCCTTAAAAGTTAACATGGGCAAGAAGCTAGCCCATGTGCTTGCTACATCACACCCATGTTGACCTGGTTTTGGTAATTTTTAACACACAAGCATTCATAATTGAGGAATGAATTCAAAAAACATCATTATGATGTTTTGTCATCAGGAGGGTGGGTCTTGGCGCAATGGTACGATTGCTCCATTTTAACCTGGAGGTCACAGGTTTGAAACAAGAAGCGATCTCTCCGCATGCAGAGGTATGGCTGCGTACTTATGACCCTCCCTAGACCCCGCAGTGACGGGAGCCTAGTTGATGCAGGAGGCTTGAAAGAATGAGAGAGAGAGAGGAAGAAGAAGAGAGAAAGAGAGAAGAAGAAGAACAGAGGGAGAGGAAAAATCTCAATAAGCTTTGTATTCAATAATAATCATCAAAAGTGCCGTCACAATGTATTAGCTACCCCTATATATAGGCAAAACAATAACCCTAAAAGGAAAGCAAAAACCCTAAATAAATAAGGAAAATACATATAAAATAAAATAAATCAAAATCATCCTCTACGTCTATGCCTATAGTAAGTGTGTAGACCATCCGGCTCGGGATCTCCATCACTAGTGCAATGGGCTAGCCCTTTTTTATACAACATCCTACATCAGTCAACAACATTACTGCATAATAGCAACTAAGTTGAGCTCAATACAGAATGACAATATAAATAATAGAAGTCATGACCAGGAACATTTTTGTATTCAATGTTTCAAAAAAGTTAGTTGAATACAACGTCAGGTGCCTAGATTGTCAATATGTAGGAGACTATCTTACTGGGCCTGATCTCAATCACATTGAGGAATCAATGCTGTTAGAGATACAACACTCCAGATGAAAAATTAATTGCCGTTTCAGTATAAGCATGATAGACTTTATGAAGTAGAAAGTTTCTCTGTTCAATGGAGCACTTTTGATCAATTGCAGATAGATAGATAGAGAGTCATGAAACAAAACCTAAGTCTTGATTTGTTCAATCCAACATGGATAATTCTTCATCAAAGCTCACTTTAACTTCAGCTGCTATTTGTGTGTGTGTGAGTTGCGGGGCGGGGGGACACAAAAGAGGAAAACTATCGTGAACAGTCAGAGGCACCTGCCCAGGTTTCTATAATAGATGTCTCATCAAAGGCATCACTAATAGAATACCCCTCCCAATCCAATGAAAACCAGCACAACAAAATACACGTAGCATAACCCCAATGCAACTCCTTGTAGTTATTTAAAGCAGACAAAATTTAAAGCTCAAACATTATGTACTGTTTGATATGGTTCAAAATTAGGGACTGGATGCCATATATAGAATGCAATTACTCCATAATATGCAAAAAAGCATGGATACATATATCCATGAGAAAATTGAATTGGGTCTCCCAAACCATTCTAGTCATTTAGATTAATATATATTTAGTTTCTCATTGTTTACATGTCTCTAAATAATAGCATTTATAGGTGTTTCAGAAATCCCTGAGATCATCTCCTAATTATAGTTGCACCAGACAGTAGAGGACATATGGGCAATATCAAATGCACATGCAAGACATGGCAAAAAGGAGATGCTACCAAGTTGAGAATATCAGTAGAAAAGTGGAGCATGTCATGCTATGTGATGTCTCTCTCTTCCCCTAAGACCGACCAAGATGCAGAGAAAATGCAACATTAGTAACCCTTAAGATCCCAGAATGGACAGCAGCACAATCCTCAGGTTCCATCACGGCCAGACATCAAGTTAAAAGAGCCCTTGAGCTCCTGTTCCCCACCCAAGCTAAAGGTGTATATGTGCTGAAATGGCTTTGATGGGGCAAGGTGATGCATAACAGGATGGAGCAGACTTTGAGGAGATGGCCAAACCAATAATGCAGAATAGGAGATTGCACAGTTTAGGAGATGGCTTTAACCATAGGCAAGCTTGAAGTATGGGGAACCCCTTTCCTACCCCATGTGTCAAGAACTTAGGTTAATGAAATGTGTGTTAACTAAGGGACCAACAAAAGTTATCCGAGGTGGATTGCATAATGGAGATACTATACATGCTACCGGAAAAAGTCACATGACAGTCAACAAATGAAGAATCACATTGTGGGGAGGTGGCACACTACTATGATTGGTCATACTATGTGATCTGCTAGCATGGAGACACTAATTAGTGGAGCGTGTTATGGGATTTGACAGAATGAAGACACATCGCAATTTGGGTTCAATAGCCACGTTTCAAACCCGCGGGGCCGTGCCTATGCCACTCACTCATTAAGCATGTATGTCCATATCATGTGGGAATAAATTCCTAGCTACCATAAATGCATCTTACCTCGAAAGACAGAGTTGTGTCTATTCAAGCATGTCTATTAATTGTCAATCCCTTAATGCTCACAAACAGCTGTTGCTTCTATCAAAGCTACTTTTCATGGTACGTCATAACAATCCCTTGTACATAAAGAGTACTTAGGCAAGTTTCTTTTTGACTTACAAATTTAAAACTGTTGAGAAAAAGCCACGATATCACCTTAGAACTCCCTAACCTTTTCTCTTTGAGGTCATTTACTGGACTGGACACCCCCCCCCCCCCCCCCAAAAAAAAAAGGCACCAACACACAAAATAATAATAATAAAAAAAAGGAAAGCAAAGGTCCCTGCTTGCTCTTGAACTAGAATGGAGGTATCTCCCAAAGGCAAAGTCTGAACATGAAAATAACAATTTGTGAAAACCATAGAGCTTTTGCAGGTCCCTTTGCTGATCAAGCCTGAAGACGAGTTTGAGAGCTCGGCTAGAATTGAGCCTAGCTCTGTTTTCCACTTTGTACAACATAGGAATTATCCTCAGTCTTCCATCAGTTAGAAAATCATGTATTCCCTTGTGTAGACTCACAAATTCCACGCAAAAAAGGCTTCAAGAATAAGCTAAAAGACGCTGGGGTACTTGCCTTTACGGAAAACTCAAATAAGCTTTCTATTCAGCGAGACAGTGTGTAGCTGTAGACTTTAATCTCAGGGTGGAGCCCAACCCCACATACATTTGTTACTGTGTGGGGAGAGTTCACTCCAAATATGTTTGAAGACGTTTGGCTGCCTTTAAGACTACAAGTGTTTGGCAAGGTTAACATTTTTTGTCATGCTTACAATGAGGAGGAAACTTCAAAACACCTGCAAAAATACAACACTGTGACTGTGAATGTAGGGTCTAGGTTTGGTGCAAGAGGCGAAATAATGGTGAAGCCTCTTTGAGGTGTGAAGAAAAGCATCTATGTTGGTTGGACGCCAATTGTTTATGGAGTTCCAACCACTGCTGGAAGGGGCAACAAAGGAGAACATGTTTTCAACACAAGGCCCTAAGATTTGAGAATGAACACAAACCCCAAGGCTTGGCTATCGAGGTACATCTTCGAAAGTGCTCCAATTATGTACCTAGCTTAATGGTGTTCCCACTGGCAATGATGCTAGAGAAGGGAGACTCAGTTCCTTAGCTCCTCCTTTATTGGGCTTGATGTATGTGAGGCAACATGCTTCGACATGGAGCAATCTAAAGGCAATTATGGCATACATTCACACTCCATCTTTCTAGATTTTAATACAAGGAAAGGCAGATTCTGTCCCTTTGCAAAGTGGTCTGAACAATTTCAAGAAATAAGTTAGTCAAGAATAAGATGATCGACGAGTTGGAAGAATTTTATACAAGTCCTTCCTTTTTTTCTTGGGCTTTTCTGTATCGATGGCTTAACATGCTTCGTGAAGACAATTTATAGGTTTCTATGACATCGCAACCCACATCTGCACTCCCTTGTTGCAGATGTTTATATACAATATTTTACTATGTATGTTCTTATCCCTCACACTCTTCCTTGCAAAAGGCAGACACTGTCATTTTGGGGTGACCTAAAACAATTGCAAGAACATAATAGTGAGGCAAGTCAAAAGGAGTTTTGACCAAAGGCCTGTGTCAACATGATTGTGATATTGCTGGAATGCCATTGTACTTTGAAAATAGGGTACCGATCAACACCAACATTGAGAAGACTATCGATAACCATATGCTGGTTCTTGATATCATCAAACTTGGTCATATTCCAAAATGAACAACGAGGGTGGCTTTGCTGTGTTCTACCAACCTTACAGATAGGCAAGGCAACTAGGATTTGACCAGGGGCTCTTGTCAATTTGTAAATGCTCTAGGGGAAATATATTGAAGCCTTGAAGGAACGTTTTCAAAGTTTGTTATTTTTATTTTTTATGTGGAGATGGACCTCCTCAATGTGGGGGTTAAGAAGATTGATATACCTGTGAGAGATCCCCAAAGACAGTTTAATCGAGAGTCGAAGTTATATCAGTGTAATAACTTAGATTCCTTAATTTCCCTCGTGGTTCAGCTAGAAGCAAGGGTGAGGAGTATTTACCAAAAAAGACAGGTCCCTAAGAATATCAAAGGCAAATTGGGCCCTGAATACTCAAGGAACTCCTTGGACCTTTTTCTGAACCCAAAGAGGCATAAGACACATCAGGGTGCATGTTTGCAGTAAAGTCACTATGTTGGAACGAGATTGTGCAGAGGGGATGGTGAAGACAAGTTCAGAAGATAACCAAACCAATGATGTATGGTAGGAGATCGCATTGTTTAGGAGATGAAGCCATTTCTGAGTTTGGAGTATGGTAACCCCACTATTACCCTATGTGTCAAAATGTAAGGTCAACGAATTGTGTATGTTGACTAAGGGACCAGCTTAAGTCACCTGAGGTGGAGTACATAATGAAGATGCAGAATATATTAGTTGAGGATATCCATGTGCCAATAAGTGAATAGAAACTCACATTGCGGAACACAACATGTGGCAAAGCATGGTTGTATCACATGCCTTTCAACATAAAGACACATCATGTAGTAGTGTGCCACAAAGTATTATATTATGAAGACACATGACATAGTAGACTGCTAGTATAGAGACACGTGATTTGTTACCCAAAGTATCATTCTATGACGTGTCCTGTATAGAACTCGATTATGGTCTAGACCATTATCTAGTGTTGCTCCACCAATAGGAGGTGTTGGGAGCGGTGCTTAAGTATTTTAGTAGCAGTCTTGGTATGATATCTATACCTAATAATCTCTAATTTCTCAACATAGTTTTAACTTCAAAATTCAATATGAAGAAAGCAGAGTTTGAGAGAGAGAGAGGGGGGGGGGGGACTTATTTCATATGAAGAAAGTGGATAAGAGCAATTGAGTTTACTCTCCTCTCTCCCCTCGGATATTTCTCCTTTTTCCCCCGTTTGAGACCTCTCCCTCTCCTCATATGATTGTATCTTCATGCGTATAAATCATGTAATACTTCCTTCGGAAAGAGAGACCTCCTGGTAAGAGTAATGAGCATGGTAGAAATAAAGATGCACAAATGGAAAGGGCATCATCTGCTTTGATTTTGATAATATTTTTATTTCTTATAATAGGAGCCAACATTGATGCATATATTAGTCTAATCCTGAAGATAATAATGCTTATGCATGTCTATATAATTATGAACAAACATAGTTTACAAGGAAAATTAGTTACCCAATCACCAACGACAAACAGGCTCATAAAGACATGATTTTGCAGGCCTCTCTTTTTCCTCAAGGCATGTATATCAAGGCATGCAAGTGCAAAACTCCACAGAAATTGAAGCCCCATCGACGCAATCAGATAGCTGAAACCAAATGCAGTATAGCAATTAGAACATGCACATTATATAGAAGCAATGAAGCCTTGTTAGATTTGTTACCACCATCAGAAAATAAAGATTTTACATGATACAAATCAGCAAGATGGCAGGATTATCATTTTAAGCATCACGAGTAGCGGAGGGAGCCCTATTAGCAGGCATGAGCTGCACACACCAACATGCACACAAGGCACTCACAAGCACACACCAGTTCTGCACTAGCACCCAAAATAAAGCCCAGGAACCAGAATTTTCTTGGCTAAATTTTTTTTCCCCATAGATTCGGGTTAAAGACTCCAGAAAACTAAGTCAGAAAATAAATATATTGCTTTAAAAAGAATTACAAGCAACAAGACAGGTAAAGAGGCAAAGAAATTTAACAAAGCAATTCCATGTAGAAGATTACAAGCGCAAATAAATAACACAGTTTGCAAATTTCTAATCTAAACTGCTATATACACCCAACTCTTCTTTTGATGTTCCCCATATTATTCCTATAATGCCAGTGCTCCTCCTCTTAAAATAAAAATAAAGAGCCAATTTCACACAACTCAAATTGGGCCATATCATCCATTACCACTATCCACGAAGTTTTCTCTGCATAGAAGACATCTGATGGCAATTATCCACTAAATTGTCTCTGCAAAAGAAAGTGAACCGATAGTAACTGCAATAAAGAGAGAGAGAGAGAGAGAGAGAGATTGTGTCACACAAGGTGACATGCAAAGTGCTTACCATCCCTCCAGCAGGAAATGAGTAGCCAGTCTCACTAAAAAACACAAGTTTCTAAATGCAACGTGCTTACCATCCCTCCAGCAGGAAATTAGTAGCCAGTCTCACTAAAAAAACACAAGTTTCTAACTTGCCTTTGACACCGTTTGGATAGAGATTAACTACTTAATGGTAAAATTTAAAATTTTGCAGATTGAAGGAGATAAATATAGGAACAGCTTAAGAAGGATAAAACGGAATGAACAAGTTGAATATGAAATTTATTGACCGTTATTGGACTGGAAAAAGTGGTTCAGATTGTAGAATTTATTTCGTAGATTGATTTAGGTTCACCCTACAAATCAGGAGGATACAGCACTAGATGGGATTCAACCTTAAACGTACCTTGTCATGTCCGAATGCCCTGAACTCAGGGTGGAATCCTACATTTACTAAATTATACACCATCATCTATTGACTTGATAAAAATAGTGATCATAAGCCAATCACGTGACAACTAGTGATTCTGATTTTTAGGGAACTCTCATTTGACATGTATGGATCTTTAATAAGACAATAAGTTCTTTCAAGACACAAGGGCCTCCAGACCATGATATAAAGAATGGACCAATTTGAAAATAGAGATAATAATCTATTTGATCACCATTTGCATGGAATATCCACACTACAGTAACAAAGGCACAAACATGACCTATGTCAATAAGATTGTTACGGCTAAAAGCATGGATTGGTCATAAACGTATGATTATGCATTGAGTGCTATGATTTTGTATTCACATTCTTCTTGGACAGGATAAAGGTTCTAGGGTGTTGATCATCAATCGTGCAAATTTTGTTTTCAAAATACAGCGGACATGCAGCCTAGGTGATTGCTAGAACTTTGGGCAAGCATTATTCAATGGGTTTTGCCCGAGTCTGCATGTTGCCCAATATAAATGATTAGACCAATCGGATTCATTCAAACGCTTTGTAATCGATAAGGACTTGAACATGTGCACCCTGGTTTATCCTATCACTTTCTTATGATGGGTTTAGCCTACATCAGGTGGCCTCTTATGTTGACGTATTACAATTTACAAGTAACGATATAAATCCATCCCTCAGAATTTAATCTGATACTTCAGGACAGCCATTTTTCTTTGTGGTTGAGAAGGCGGGCGCACACACACAATCACCCCTTTATGGGGACTTGAACCCTCAACCTTCAACTTGGAAAGCAGACAAAATATAACTTGAGCTGAGCTCTAAGTGATCGACCATTTCAATTTAATAATCCAACTAATTCCAAGAATTCTCAATTTTTCTTACTTACCAAACTTAAAAACCACAATAATATTGAAATAAGATAACTAAAACAAGCATTTACACTTAGAGCAAATCAAATTATGATCCTGTCTTAAATGTTGACCCAGTTACGATGCATTAAATCAGTCATACGTACTAAGATAAGAAAACTGAACTCGAGTGCAGTCATAAAGCAACCGAATGGCATTTTCAAGAATCCAATCATCCGTTTGCTCGTAGTATACACTATACAATTCTAGTAAACTGCACAAGTTTCCTGCTTGATACTGAGAAGTGAGGAATCCTCCATCTCTTTTTTGGTTGCTGTTATCCTACACATCACTATGTCAGTACAACTTATCCTTTCATCAAATTTGAAATAGCAATACTTCTTCATTTGTCATCCCTGACTTCAGTATCAGTATTGACGTGCATATATTACCTTGCCATTGGTGGAATCTCCTAATATGACCAGACACAATTTCTGAGCCAGTGAATCCACTAACAACATCTTTGTGTCTGATGATTATTGACTTTCGCATTATTGATAACTTTCAGTAGAATCATTCGTGAATGCAGCTAACTTTTAGAATTTCTTTAATCTATATCATGAAAAACTTCTTCTTGAATCCTTAACTGTGCACCCAAATTTACTGCTTATAGTTACCAAGAGCAGCCTCTTTTTCTTTTGGGCAAGTCACACACACACACAATCATTTTCCCATTAGGGATTAATACAAAAATTACAAGTGATTCTTGAATTATTTGCAACAGCCCTGAACAATTATAATTAACTACGGAAAGAAATGAAAAGCTCTCTCCCCCTTAACATGCATTGCTCATATTCATCCTCTAGCTTCCAAATAAAATCTGGATCTTCAACTTGTACCATTGGTATGACAAAAAATGGAAAAATAAACAGGTACAAAAAAGCTAATTTCCAACAAAATTAGCAGAAACATCATCACTTAAACCAAAAATGATTGCATCAGAAGCCTACAGCTGCTATGTTGCCTTTCTATCAATAGTCAAGAAAGGCAGTTTTAGAAAATCTCATCATGTTATCACTGCCAATAGTGTTTTATTTTTCATGTTCCCAATCACTAATTCATGAGACTAGTTAAATACTACAGCAAACTCAAGTTTCGACTGACAGCATTGTTCCAAGGTAGACATGAAATGCATCGAAAACCATCTTAAAAAAACCATTATCTACGTAGCACAAAGAGGAAAACATGTGTTTAGTATTAGAAAAACTCCCCAGAGTATGGCAATTATTGAAAACACCATCAATTCTCACTAAAATCAATAAACAATACAAAGACCTAGACACACACCCACACATATATAGGTACCTGTACGTATGTATATGTTCGTATACATGTGCTTTAACAAGAATTGTGAATAAATAAAAAATAATAAATAAATTGTACAGCAATAACAGTTGAATTGTGCAGACATGTAAATAAAAGCCAAGAGTGTGTGTGTGTGTGTGTGTGTGTGTGTATATATATATATATATATATATATATATATAGAGAGAGAGAGAGAGAGAGAGAGAGAGAGAGAGAGACGCGCACGCATAATAGAGCAGAAAACACGACAGACCAAAAGAAAGAAAAAAACAAACAAATTAAATGAGAGAGAGAGATATATATACCAAAAGGCAGTGATGGTAGAGAAGCCAGAAGCAGTGGCCATGATCACAATTGAAGCAGCAGCAAACAAACACTGTCCTATCCTCAAAACAAGCCCACTCACCTTCCCTGGACTCCCAAACAAGTCCTTCATCCCTCTCTCTCTCTCTACAACATACACAGCTCTAAAACCACAAGGGTTTGTTCCAAAAACAGATGGGTAATCTTAGATTCCTTGGATTACAGAACATTCCCTTCCCTTGAAATGTGAAGAATTAGGGCAGGGGAGAACAAAATATAATATATAAAAACTCTAAAATCTGTCCCGTTGCACAAACATTTGTATACACAATCACAATATAAAATGTTAAGCACATGAAGAAGTATCGTGAATTGGGTCCGTGAAAAGAATAATAATCGAAGTATGAAGAACAAGTTGATTTGTCTGAGTCATCATCCGTGGACTGTTCTTTGTTTTCTTTAAATTTTATTTTTGGAAAACGACAATTTGAACACACTTTAGTTTTTTCTTTTTTTCTAAAAACAAAAGTATTAATTCCATTAGAATATGCATAATTACCGATTAATCCTACTTTTAAACTCTGACAGTATTACCCTTCATTACTAAAATTTCAATAGTGCATTTTGTCACTAAAATACAAATTTTCTCTCTAGTTCTAATATTTGTAACTAATACTTATTTAAAAAAATATATTAATTATTACCAAAATTAATAATTCTAAAACATTTAACAAATTATTTCAAATCCACTTTCCATAAATAATCACAACATGTTAAAATACAAGGAAATACTTTTCATGCATTACATTTTTGAATAATAAATAAATTATTTTCATTATTTTTGAATTTTATACTTCATATTTCTTAAAAAAAAATCTCAAAAATTAAAAATAAATCTTTATAAATTTGAGACAATATTATCTAAAAGGTTATCAAATTATCTTAATATATCAAATATAACGTGAATTTTAAATAAAAAAATATTCTTAAATTATTTATTTTTAATAAAAAATTTAAGAAAATTGTTTAGAGAAAATTAATTAAACGACACATATATATGGTAAAAGAAGAATTGTATTAGTTATAAAATTTTGTTAGAAATTTTATAAAATGCAAGACTTCATTGTTTTATGAAAAAAATTTCAGGACTTATTTGTCTTTAAAGTACAAAAGTAAGACTAACTCGTAATTTTCTTTCTTTTTTTTTTATCATTATTTGAAATAAAAATCCTTTTTAAAGTTGATTTTTACTCCGTGAAATATTAGTTAACTCGGATGTTCTTAAATGCAAATTGAGCTTGCTTTATTAATGTAAATCCATGTTAAAGTAACCGACCAAAATTGTTTTGTGTACGTGGTAGGTGTTGAAGCAACATCATTGTGATTATTATAGTGGAGGGTAGGGCTGATGATTTTTTTGTTGGACTGTGGTGTGTTTTCTTAGGTTATACTTTTTATCCACTTTTCTATGTTTTTTTCAACTTTGTTAAGTTTTTATACCATGTTATTCATTTATGAACATATCTTTTGAAACTTATGTTGATCATAAATTCTAAAGCTCTCGATTAGTCGCAACACTCAGTCGAGAATACTATGTCGTAAAAAAATATCATTTTTTCTTTATGAGTTTTATAGGTGTACACTAATTGCAACTTGCAAGTAATATGAAGTAGTCGCAAAAGAAATGATTAAAAATTAAATTGTGCTAATAAAATTGATCAAACAAAATTCATTTAGCAAGTGATGGGGTGATCAAACAAAATTCATTTAGCCAGTGATGGGGTGGATGGAACTCATGATTGTACCAAATTTTGAGTGGCTACTGTGCTTAAGATTACAAATAAATTAAGTGATTCGCGAACAACTTGATTCGACTTGATATATTTTCAGCTTGCGATAGTTTGTTTAATAAATTAACCAAATTTAAAATAAAAATAAAAATTGAACTTGTTTTTGTTAGATAATATATTTCATATTATGTTACATTCTTACTATCCTAAACCACCTAGATTTGTTATATCTTTTCCTAATTCATCAATATATATATTCTTCCTATATTTTTAACATGGTATCAGAGTCAACCGATTCTTAGTAAATCTTTCTCAGTCTATCGTCGTCACCGTCGGGGATCTCCCGGCAGACAATAGTCAATCATAGAAAATAGCTTTCGCCAAATCAACACCTAACCAACGCTCTTACACAATTGATGTAAGAATTGTCAAATAATTGTTTCTCTCCTTTACCCTAATTCAAAGGTGACTTGAAGCCCACTCTTCTCTAGCCAAGAAAAAAAAAATCAGATTCGTGGTCTTCAAATCGTGTTCGCGAAGATTGAAAATTTTGGTTCGCACTTTTCTGCACAGCAAAATTATTTTGATCATAACTTATTCGTTACTGATCTAAACGATCTGATACAAATTTCAGAAGATAGGAAATTCCAGAAGCGATCATTACCACCCTCACATTACCATCCGATTCTCCACAACTTCCTCACTCACTGAGTCTTCATCCAGACAATTCCGTTACTGCGTCTCCGCACGCTTTTAATGGTAATCACACTCCTTTGTGATTGACCACTACGCTTTCATGCGCCTTTAGAAGTAGTTATCATCGTGCGCTTCCAAGCGTCACTCATGCGTTTCCAAACGCATCCAGAAGTACTAGTAGTAAGTATTAGTAGTATGGCGCTTCCATGCGCCTCAACGTGCTTCCACGCGCCTTCAGAAGTATTAATGCGCTTCCACTTGCCTCCAGAAGTTATACCACGCTAATGCGCCTCTAGTATTCATATTCCTCAACATACTGGATCTTCATAGTTATGTCATCGCTTTCATATATTCAAACTCAAGTTGGTTTCATATAACCACCTTGAGTTTGCGGGAGACTATTAGATAATATATTTAATATTATGTTACCTTCTTACTATCCTAAACCACCTAGATTTGTTATATCTTTTCCTAATCCATTTAGAATTCCTAATTCATCTAGGATTAGGATTTCTTATCTCTTAAGTAAACTTGGTCTCTAAAAGGCTTGATGTATTCTTCATTCAATACAATATATCAATTCAATCAATACAATTTTTTTTCTTTATTTTTAACAGTTTTAAATGAATGGAGCTAAAATATCTTTTTACTTGGCTTGTGAATACACACGTAATATATATATTATGTGATTTGATAAGGTTGACATTTGCCATGTTGGCATGGTGCCTATAATATTGTAATCTCTTCGAGATTACAAACCTTACTTTTTACAAAGTAGTTTTACGATTGATTTTAATGCATTACATCACATTGGATGGAGTAAAAATTTGTCTTTTTTAAGAAACAACTATATGCCAACTTGTATTTGCGCTATGAATAACACCGTAATTACCTAGTATAAAATTACCAAATTACGAAAAAAACTTACTGAGAACACTTCAACTAATTTCGAATTCTAAGAAGTCAAATTTACTGATCTTCAAGGGGTTAGTCAATCCTGTCAAACAATTGTTCTAATTAATGTTTGAAATGAAACTTACTGTCACATGTAGAAAAGTGCCCATCTTGATATTTTTTGGCTTTTGAGGATCCAAGGATAGTGAGAAATTTGTATTGGGGAAATTCATTTCAATTCAATGTAATGGTTACATATGACTATAATAACTTTGCAACCCAAATTGAGTCACTTATACATGCCACAACTAATCTACCCTCCTAACAAAATCAACCATCATCAAGCAAAAAGTTAACTTAAATATTTTAACCATACACAAATCTTGAACAATGTTCAATATAATAATAACAACCAACCATGTCAACAAATTAGCTTAAGCTTGTGAAGTGAGGTCCTTGTGAGTGTAAGTGACCCCTTTATCACCATCCACCACCTGCCCACTTCCCCTAGCAATCCTACATAACAATAGCTTGAGTCAGAAAAATACTAATAAGATCCATTGACAAGTAAAGGAACGTAATTGTTAAGTACATGATTTATCTCTCCAGAAGTAATGAAAGAAAACAAAAATGAAATATTCAAGGCGCCAAGTCCCGCAAATTTTCATATATATATATATATATATATATATATATATATATATATATCCTTGAGCATAAAATAGCTAAAATATTATGAAGTCATAAAACCATAAATTAAAGGTCAAATATTGTTACCAAGTAAATTATAGAATACAACTAGCATGCATAAAAATAAAATAATCTAGTTTTCATGGCTTCAACTACTACTACATTTCCCTACTCTAGAGTTCTTAACTAACATTGTTCTAACGAGTTCATGCAGTATTGATGAGAAAAGCAATCAAATATCTACTAACCTTGTTCTAAGGCATTTGATTCAGTATTGATGAGAAAAGAAATAAAATATCTGGGGAATAACATGATGTCAGGAGACTTATCCAGAAATTTACAAATGAGACCCCACACCTCTTTAATGGCATCCTCCTCAATGGAGGTTTAAGATGAATTACAAGGAAAGGCTAGGATCCCACTCTCTAGACTTCTCCAACAATATACAACAATATATCTTACATATTTACATTCATGCAAGACTACACAATGTGAAACACATTAGAAACCCACTCTCAAACATGCAATGTAGACACCATGCAGTTTCCTCTCGGCGCTTGCGAACCTCTGTACAGCTAGGAAGGGCATGACAATATGGTCTTTTTATCAATAAGCTGGGAGTATACAATCATATAATGTCTTCACAATTCAACTAGTCAACTTGGTTGATCAAACCAATAGATAGTGAACTGTCGTCTTTCTATAGTTTGGCACATGGTCCAGTTTCAAAAGATCATTGTTAAAATACATTCATGAAGAGGTTTAATGCTATATATTGCTTTCCAATAATATAGTTTTTAGAGGTTTCATGCTATATATTGCTTTCCAATAATATAGTTTTTAGAAAAGTATCGGAAATATAGGTCTTTGTTTGCTGAGGGAAAAACTAATGCTTTCTTCCAAACTATGAACCAACTTTTTGGAATAGATATTGACATTTACTTTTTGGAAGTTAAGAGAAGTAGATACTGACATTTACTACCATTTTCTCCTCAAGTAGTATTAAATTTGACATATGTGCCTAATTTCATAAATACTACAATTATAGCCTTTAAACCTCCTGCTCTAATAACACCAAATCATTAGCATGCATGAGTCAAGCAACCTCATAATAAATATCAGTCACGACACTTATATTACTGTTGAAAAAGATACAACTCAAACCATTAAGTGATCAAAGCTACCCCTTTTTGTTGAGTTCCTTAGCAATGCTATCTATTTGTTCGAAGTCAAATCTTTTCATAGCATGACCAAACTAACTCTTTGTTAACTCATCTATCTTTTCACAGAATCACCAACTTAGCTCTTTAAAAGTCTGTCATAAACTTTAGCTAAGTCGACAAATGTCATGTGAAAATTTTCTCTTTGTTTTCTTTCACCAACTAACGGTGAAAAGGGCCAAGCTCAAACTAGAAATTCTCGTCTCAATACATACTCCAAGATGCTAATATAGATGGTATGTCTTAAGAGCTAAGAAGCACAAATAAGTGCACTTACCGACCACCTTGAAGGTTACGTATCTACATATACACACACAAATATACACAAAGACATGGATGTCCTTGTTCTCTCTCTCTAAGTGAGGGTAGAAATCATTATATGATACAAAAGTTATACATTTAATGTAATTATCAAAGAAGATTTATTTTCCGTGTTTAATATAATTTTCATAAAAAAAAGTGTATAATTCATTGTCGTGTCCGTGCTTCTTCAGCTTATGAGTTTGGTCTAGCGTCATCAATGTAACTCTATTTTTATCTGCTTTGTTTCTGTATGTATGTACCACAAAAAAACTTCACATTTTGTCATTTACCCTTTTTAGTTGAGGTAACATTTACCTTAATCAGCAACAACTCATTCAACAACTCTGTTAACCTTGTTTAAATGTATTCTTTGTTAGAAGTTCTTATATAACAATGTGGTCAACCAACCAAGCTTATTAGTCCATCCACATTTTGGCAGAAACAAAGAGAAAGGAGCAGCATAAGAAAATATTAAAACACATACAGACCAATGTGCTTGGGTTTGTACAAACTATTTTTCATAATTAAAGAATGGGAAAAAGTTCCAGCACCAGTCCAAGGAAGACATGGTCATAAAGTTCTACAAAAGATTCCAAAATTATTGTACTTTAGTTCCTTTATTCTTCCATCCATGTGTTTTTGTTAAAAGAGTAAAAGATATAGAATATTAAGTGTTCTAAGGATGAATTCCTGAAAATTCTTTGTGGAAATATTAGTGATATACTGATATTACATGTGTCTAATGGTTTTTTTTTTTCATCATTTTAAATAAAATTCAGCCTCAAACAAACCTACGGCTGAAAAATCTAGGCATTACTATAAAAAACAAATATTTTTTTTTTAATTCAACCATAAATTGCACAATGATGATGTAATCCAGAAAAGGTGATAGCCTTATAAAAATGCTTCAATAAAAAAAAATTAAAAAAATCCATCATTAAAAACCTGCAACATAAAAGTCATAAAACAATATTGGAAAATTATAGCATATGCATACCATCGTGTTGTTAGCAACCCTTCAACTCCTACTGGACCACGAGCATGAATTCTACTCGTACTAATCCCGACCTGTTCAGCCAATAAAAATCAGTAAATATGAGAAGAACCTTGGCTGAATCAACTGATGTTCAATGGAACTAATAATGATATGATACCTCTGCACCCAGTCCAAAACGAGCCCCATCACAAAATCTTGTGCTCGCATTGTGAATTACAGCAGCACTGCCAAAAAAATAACCAGTCAGTATTTTTGTTAAGTGCATTTAGATGAGCCAACTTATTGATAGTTAAATTCAGAGTAAATATTTTCCAACAAGGATCAATCGGGTCATAATCTCTAAATTCTAAATCCTGTACTACTCATAAAGAACATAAAATCAGCAGGTGGTTAGACGAAGGGGACGCCAAGATTAGACATTTTATATACAAGTATGAAAAGTTCGATACTGTGATTTTAAAATCAGAAGATCACATGCTTTTTTGGCCAGATTTTACATCCTCAAGTGTCACAACCACTTTGATGTGTTACCTCTCGAGTCCGGTGGCTCCTCGGATGTGTATTGAACATCATTGTAAAATCTTAATTTTTTTTGGTAATAGAATTTCTAATTACCCGTTGGGGGGGGGGGGGGGGGGGGGGGGGGGGATGGGGTTGGGGTTAGTTAAAGAAAGACAGATGAGTCATGTTAGAAGCAATTGAACCTGTCAACTTGACGTAGAAAGACTTCTGCAACTTCACGGTTTTCTGTAACAATGCAATCAGTATGTGCACTGCCAAAAGAGGAAACATAGATAAATCCCTATTTGCATGCAACTTTACTCGAAAAAATCTTGCCCAACTATTTGGGGAACCTTTATATATCTTTTACATAACAATACAACTTGAAAGCACACAGGCACATGCACACACATTTAGATATAGAATGATTAAATATTTGAACATGCCTTCCATGATGATGTATGTGATCAATGGCACCATACACATCATCCACAATTTCAACAGTGCAAGCCAGTGAGCTGTACTCATGATGAAATGAGCATGCCTCTGGAATATTCAACAAGGAGCTCGCCCTTGGTCCACCATATATTTTTACACCTGCAACAAATGCACATTAGCAAGCTGTTCTTCAGATCATTTCAACTGATTCGTTTTGCTAAATATCTTGTCTCAAAGATCGCAGGTTAGTTGAATCTTTATTAATAACAAAAGAATAAAACGGCTATATCAAGGTCCAGAAATTGCGAATATGATAAGTCTTTATCTTTGAGTGGAAAAAGTTGGGGATGCCAAAACCGGCTATAATGAATAAAGCATTACCATGGTTCCTCTAGCATAAACACACTCCACCTTATCTAACCTAGCAGTTCCTTGACTCTTCCTGGTAGGGACTGAAATGAATCAATGACTACATTTGGTGCTTCATCACAAGCTACATTAGCTAAAAAATCTGCAATCTGATTAACTTTGCTGAGAGGATGGACAACCTTGAGCTCAAGAGGTTTGACCAATGTCAATTAATTCTAAAATTTCAATGGGACTGGTGACTTGCTATTAGTATCTCAATAATCAATCATAAGGAATTTAAAATCCTATTACATCCACTCCTATGTATAAGCAACATAATTATACTCCTATACAGACTCCACAAAATGGACAAGGATAACTACCAACTAGTCTAGGTAAATTCAAATATCAAATTAACCTAAATATGAAAATAAGGAAATAGCGGATGCTGAATACTTTTATTTAGATCCCCATTCTCCCAAAGCAAGAAGTATTTAAGCAACCAAAAGACGGACCAATGTTCTCTTGCTATGATCCAAAAGTTTTGCTGCAAGTATGTTATCTTTGATGGTCCAAAGATGTCAAATTAAGATTCCTCAACATGAGTTTGACAAGATTTACCTATTAGCAAGGAGAAGGTGAAAAAACATTAATTTCTTTAAAGAGCCTTAGCAATGAAGAAGATGATCCATATGAAAAGTACTACATTGATCCAAATCCTTTGGAGTTGTATCACTACCATAACTCTCAGGAAGACAAGGATAATTTATGGGGATCAAAGTGGGCTCAAGTATGTGCGCTTCGCATGATATGCACCTATGTGAAACTTAAGGGAAACATATAAACATAAATATTTTGCAATATTTTCCTAATTTTTAGGGGTACAATTAGGTTAGTTTGGATTAATCTAGACTAGTTGTTGGTCACCTTTATCCATCAGTAGGGTTTGCTTGGGAGTATAATTGATATGTGATAGGATTTTTAGCCTGCTTATGATTGATTATTGAGATCCTATTGAGAATTTGAGAGTATTCTTTCTACCTGAACTCTTTCATCTCTGCAACTTTTCTCTCTCTTCTATTTCTCTCTATCTTCTTCTAATTTCCTCTATTCCAAATTTCTTCTCCTCTCTTCCTCTTCTTCTTATCTTCCTTCTACATCATGATGTGCAAAATGTGCTCACAATCTTTTCTTCATTATTCATAAATCTAGAAATGTAATAGGGAGCAACAGCCAACAATTACTACTGTTGCTCTGTTGTTGAAGGAAAAGGCAGCAGAGAAGAGGACTACTAGAACTTCTGTTGCTAAGACAAAAAGAAGATGACAGAAAGCCTTCAAAAGATTTGGAAAAGATCTTGCCAAAGGAACTCTATGATTGAATGATATCCCTTTGTAGAGACACTGCAAACATGCAGGATATCAAACAAAACTAAGAGAGGACAGGAAAACCAACGAAAGAAATAGAAAAATCAACACATGAAAAACCACTGTTGTCTGCAGGACGGCTTACGGTTTGGCAACAGGTAGAACTCTATCAGGGCTAAATCATTGACAGAAACTAATCTACCTAGATCACATTGAGAACAAGAGTATAAAGACAGAATGACAATATTCCAGATTATCAACCAAACAAATCACAGTTAAACAGATAATACTTAAGACTATGCAATATAATGCATCCTTGTACCTCGCATTATAGTGCACTACTGCACTCTCCAATAAAATATCCAAAAACCTAACAAGACAATAAGTGGAACTGGAACAAACAGTAGGAAGTTAAAATGAAGTAACATGCTACGTGAAAGTTGAAACAGAAACAAACAGTATAATCTGGAATTGGTGCAAACTGGTTAGGTTTATCTACAGTACTCAACTGGGAGTCTGGTACATTACAAGTTAGTTTCTGTTGCAAGATCGGTTTTATTTCCAACTACTAATAGAGGAAGATAATAGAAGATCTTCTATAAAATAAGACAGTTTCTATTAGCATTCAGTTCCCTGTTTTCCATATATCTTTCTCTCACAGAATGAAAACCAAAGTAAAATTTAGAAAATGAATTATCAAATCACTAGATCTGATATTTTGCAGTAGAAATTTACCTCATTTGAATCACATGGTTCACAGATTACAAGGGTATTCTAAGTTTTTGGCAACTGATTACTGGACAGACAAGAAACTGTTTGCAAAAGAAACCCTACCTTTTATTTGAAGTTCCACAACAAGATCATTAATGCCACCAGTCTGCATCAAATCCTTGTGAACAAGAAGTGTTTCCTGAGTCGGTAAAAAATAAAACTAAGTGACTGTGCTAATGCATAAATGAGCAATACATATCTAGAAACATAATGCCAGATTTGTGGTTATGAGACCATTCATGAGTATCATCAAAGATGAGATTACCAAGAAAAGAGAGGAAATATGTTACCATTGCATTACAAGCTGCTGGATAATCTGTTTTTGCATCCAAAACAATGCTCTTAGCCATTTCCATATTAGCAGACTTATCGACATAAACATGGCATATTCCATCTGGGCAGAGCAGATACATCCAACATTATGTTTTTTCTAATGTATAGAATATTCCTTGACCTGATAAGGCATATATTGCAGATACTATATGGTCTGTTAGTTTAAGGAAATTTTACTCACCAGAATGACCCAAAACAGGGATTTTTGTTGCATTCTTGATTTGAGAAACGAGTTTATTGCTGCCTCTTGGAATCACAAGATCAATAACATCATCAAGCTGGAACAGAAATGTAAATGGTAAGTATAGTGCATATTATTCTCAACAACAAAATGATTTCACTCGTTACTCTCAGATCAACCCACCTTGAGCAAATCAGGAATCTCATCTCTGGAAGTCACAAGTCCTATAAGTCTTTCACCAACATTTTCTGGGATGGCTTCAGTAATAACCTGAAAATATGGGAGAAAGTGATAAGATTTGGAAAAATTAAAAAAATTAAAAAAGAAGGCAAAATGAGACACCAGGAAAATAAAACATAGATGTCACATTTTAATATAATTCCAGAGTAGTTCTATATTCAAGAAACCGAACCTTGTGCAAGATTGAGTTTGATCGTTTGGCTTCCTTTCCCCCTTTCAAGAGCAGCCCATTCCCACTTCTGATTGCTAATGAAGCTATCTATTCAAATAATAGAAAAATCCAAGGGCTTGTATGATCAATGAAACGTTTAATTTTACAAATAAATGTTAGTCCACGCATGTTGTTCAGTGAGTTAACAACAAGCAGTTGACATGAGTTTGTGAATCATGAAACTACTTCAAAAAAAGAAAGGGACAAAGAAAACATGTTTATAATGCAAATATATCTAAAACCACAATATATATATATATAGTCAGCCCAAGCTTATCACTCTATTATCCAACCAAGAAAGCATTGCAACCATGCATTAGTGGAAATTTGTCCAACGAAAGAAAAACAAAAGAAGGGAGTAGGGTGAGAAACCATTTTATTGAATAAACATCGGAATATGCATTATTAAGGTAAGGAGACTGCTCAAATAGTCTTTGTGCATATATAACAACAATTTGAAGTTTAAAAGTTCAGAGGCCCTACACAATGCATGCTTAAAAATAATCTCCATTTTCAAGCATTCAATTTTTGTATGAAAATCAAAATTTTAGACCAGATAAATTGAGACGTAATCTCAAGCATCAAGCAGTGGTCGATATCTGTGCATGATACTGTACTGACGCTAAAATTTGGCATAGTGATTAAAAAAAATGGAGTAAACCCAAACATATGAAATTCCACCCAAGCATGTAAGATGCACCAACAACACATGTTCTTGAAAACAGCAACTATGAGATTAGAAAGCCCACCAAAACTTATTAAGAAAGACCATTACCACAGTTGGTCCCGTCTTGTGAAGAAGCACCTAAAAAGTAACTTGGAGAACTCAATTGTGAAAGATACTATCACCATACTTATTTTAGTATTACAGAAGAAGAATTGCAGTTTTACACATATATAACAAAACCAAATCAACTGATTGAAAAAAGGGCCAAAGTTTTCCATCCTATTTACCTGAACTAATGCATCAGGTCGAGACTCAAAAATAATCAGGAGAACACCTAAGGGCGATGATGTCTTCTCTAAGACGAATCCATCTGCAATCTGAATACAATAGTAGTCATCAGAAAATATATATATATATACAATCATGATATACTAGACCATGCAAATAAGACTAGAAAGAAGTAATCTCTTTTTTAAACGAAATGATGCAATCTTTTGCAAAAATTGCCACTGTCCACACCTTGTTAAAAATTTTCCAAGAAGCTGGTCTAGTTCGTCTAACCCAATGTGCAGTATTATAATTTTTAGGAGTATCAAAAGGATCCATGGTAGTTATATATATTGAATAATTCAAATATATCAATCAACTACTTTGTCTTTATCCTTGTCTTATCAGAATACATAAAGATGAAATCTGAAGACAATAGTCTCAAATTTCCTTCTCCTTACCTCAGTTCTCCTCAGAACATGACCAATTGGCTCTTCCATGTTTGCAAGCACACGAATTGAGTTTGCAAGACTTGAAATCTACAAAATATCATAGACTGAATTTAGAAACAGGAACTATGTGAATGCTTTGAGAAAGAGTTGCATGGAACATTTATAAAAGAGACATCATTAAACAATATGTTCATGAGTAAATAAAGCTAACAAATATTGGAATGTAAAAAAGAAAAGCTGAAAGGAAATAACTATCCAACCTAACCCAACTTCAGTAATTCAGTAACGTCTTGCCTACCTCAAGCAGTATGAATTGCCACCCAGAAGGGATGTTCAAGATTCAAATCCCAGTAGCAATAAGGATTTAAGAAAAGCATAACATACGGCTAGGCCTGTGAAAAGCTACCCAAGAGAAAAAGGGGGAAAAGAAAAGTGAAATTCTTGCCTTTCCAGGCTTTAAAGCCAACCGAGAGATCAATGAATCATCATAGCCAGCCTGTTGTGCTTCAGCAACATCAGCTTCATTTTCAGTTGTGATCAGATTTTCATTTGCTTCCAGGGCATCAGCTATGTCCAGCAAAATTTTACTCCTATCTTGTGGAGACATTGCCTGCAGAGCAAAGCATGCCACAATATTAACACAATCATGAGCTCATGCCACTAAATAAGAATTTATATCCACAAATCACAAGTTATGCAGGTAAAGATCATTTCAATTTGCAAAGAAATACAAAATAACTTATTACAGTACAAGCATGTTAAACCTTAGTGACCATGAAAATGAAATGCTACCTGAAGCTTTCTGGAACTTTCCTTTGCAGCAACTGCCATCTCACGTCCACTAACTTCTCCAAGTGGAGCCCACTTATGTGCATCTCGATGAAAGAGAGTACCAATGCGCTCTCCTTGAAGTACTTTTATGATATTGCCAACAGCATAGCCACTTCAAAGACAAAAAGAGAGGAAAAAAAAAAAAGAATAGAATTTTACTACCCAATCAGCCAAAAAAAGACCATCAGAGACCAGAATGTCACAGAGTATAGGTAGCAAACACAAACTCCAACATACTATCTGTTGCTTACTATTACACAGGCATCTATTGCTTGTAAAACATGAGAAGCTTCAAAAAAACGTGATCTTGGGAAGGACAAACAGTTTTCTCCTCTTTTTTAACAAATTTGGGAGTTAGGCCTCTTCACCAAATGAAACAGGCTCTTTTGAGGAAGAAACTGTAAAGCTGCACAATTAAGCAGGAGGTTATGAATGCTGAAGTATTTGCATTATGAGGGTGTAAGACGTCTCTATAATGTGGGGAGTCCAGAAGAAGTTTTGAAGGGTATTGCGGAAATTTGAAGAAGGAGTGGCTTTTGTGTAAGAAGATGCAAGTAGTCACTTTTCCAAATGATGTGTGGTTAGGAGTTCTCCCCTTTGGGATAGTATTATAGATGTATATGCACCATAAGTTGGAATAAGGTAGCATAGACGTCTGATCTTTTGAAGTGGAGAAATGGACATAGGTTTTGGTTTTGTGACCTTTGTTAATTCTGTAAATGAAGGGAACTTGAGATGGTTTTAGATTATAACATTGACTTAAAAATATTTAGTTTAAATCGGCCCAACATTGGTGAAAGTTGTATAGATTTTTATTTGTACTCTTCGGGGTTCAATTTCTGTCTTTATCAGTGTTTTCAGAAAGAATAAAATAGATTTTTTTTTGTGGGAAGGCAATTTTTAGATAAGTTCTAGAGCATACTGCTTTTAATACATATCTTTTGATAAATGATGATAACTCCAGCGATATTCTAGTCCAAAGATATGGACTATTAGTACAAAGTTATCATGTTCAAAAGTTCAAAGTTAGTGCTTGATTATTTAAGAACTTCCAGAAAATGACAACGGAACTCTGAAAATCCCACTTCCTCCCACCAGGCCACCTCTTTAAATGAATAAAGAAAAAAAAACCCTAGCCATAGAAATTGGGAACAACTTAATACTGTACTAACTGAAAAAAAAACCAAAAAAACAATAAAGGCAGACTCCAACAACCAAAATTGAAAATTCTACTGAATAGATGTATACCTAGTGATAACAACGGGGATGCCTGCATCAGCTGCATAAACAGCAGCCTTTACTTTGGCAGTCATGCCCCCTCTTCCCACCCTGGACTTGTCTCCAAATGTAATAAGTCCCTCATGCGTCTCCTTAATGTATGTATGGATTAACTTTGATTGTGGATCACTCGGAGGGCCACTGTATAGACCCTCTACATCACTCAACAGGACAAGAAGGTCAGCCTGTAGCTCCAAAGCTAGTAGGGCTGCTAAACTGTCATTATCCCAAAATATACCAGAAGAGTCCTACCAACAAAAAAAAATATACAAAAAAGTTGCTCGTGATTAGAAGAACAATACAAACATATGCAACCCTCGATTAGTGGGGACCACATTGGGTGATGACCCACTTTTCAGCTCCGCATAGTAACCAACGACGAGAAGGGTCCTATACCTCATATGGAGCTTTCCTGGTACTGACAGCATCATTTTCATTAAATATAGGAACAACTTTCAGAGACAACAATGATTTGACTGTTTCACTTAATTGCTTTCTGAAATCTGGATCCCTAAAATCGTTATCAGTCACGAGTAGCTGAGCTGATGTCACATCCAGCTGTATAAAGAAAGATTAAACATTTAATTCCAGTAAGACAGTAAATTCAAAATTAGCAACTGCTACAGAAGGGTGATTCAGTTTCTTATCAAAAGGCAAGGAACAAAAGCAGGCTATATCAACGAAAAAGTAAACTAAAATTACAATTTATCACCTGACTAAACAATGAATCATATAGAGCCATGAGACCATTTTGTCCAACAGCTGCACATGCTTTCCCATCAAGTTCAACTTGAGGTTTTTGGAGGTCAGCAAAGCTGCAAGACATGAACAGTACCCACCATTAGCAAAATTAATTAGTTAAAAAGAAAATGTCAACGCAATAATCCACAAAAACCTAATTTTTTTTAAAACAGTTCATTCGTACATATATATATATATATAATTTCTAATTCGCGCTAGAATTGAGTTGAAGTAAAAAAACTTTAAGTTTTTAAAATAGATCCATATATACACACACACACACACACTAGCGTATTGACCATGCCTACGGCACTATATATATATATATATATAATGTTATTTTAGGTGTGAGGGTAGGTGGATGTGTATGTGAATTTAGGTATGAATGTAGTAGGTGAATTATGACCGTTAGATCGTAAATAGAAAGAGTTATTTTAGACCATAGATAGGCATAGATATTTTGAACCGTAAGATTGGTTTTTAAGCATTTTTTACCGTTAGAATGTGATTTTTTTTACAATGCTTAAATGTAATCTAGATATGTATGCATGTATAGTTTATAATACGCATTAGAATTGAGTTGATGTAAGTAGAAAACTCTAGCATAGAGTCCATAAAGTCTCTGGGACATATCAGTGTCCCAAGTTGCCATGTGAAAATAGATCTAAAAAGTTGATTCTTCTGTGAACAAAGATGACAATGCCAACAACTAGTGCTCATATAACGGCGTAAAACTAACACCTTTGGATAGTTTATAAGAAGGTATTCAAGAATAATTCCACCCGCTGATCAAACTCATTAAAAACAATTACAAGAATGCTTCATAATTTAGAAAAAATAAAAAAAGTAATGAATTTTTTTTTTTTTTGATAAATAAAAAAAAGTAATGATTTTTTTTTTTTTGATAAAGAAAAAAAAAAAGTAAAGCTTGATTGGAAGCAAAGACACCGAGAGAACCTGCTGTTGACTAATCTCCTGTATCTAAGGCGCTGGCGACCAACGCCAACAGCACCTGATGTCACTAAAATAACCTCATATCCATCACAGTTGAGTTCTTGAAGCTGCATTCCATCACATCGTTAGCTCCATCCGATTCAATAAGCAAAATGGTAAAGAAAATCCACTAATGCAATAAAACTGTAGATGAAATGCTGACTCTACCTGTTCGCAAAGCGTTCCTAGTCTTCCCAGCGCTAGCCTTCCATCACCTCGAGTCACAACCGCAGTCCCAACCTTTAATAATCAAAACGTAACATCAACAAGATCACTAAAGTAGGAGATTTCCAAATTAGCTGAACATATCAAGGTCCAAATTGGGATTACTTTGTTAACAATTCAAAAGCATAGAAATGCAAAAATCAAGGAAAAAAAAATATCGAAGGTTATCAAGCAACTCAAACATATATGTCCACATTGTTCAGCGTTACCTCCACTAAATTAAATTCCTTATCAATGACAATGATAACTGATAAAATAAATTGACAGAATAATGAATTATAAACACTCACACACACACACACACACAAAATTGAAATCTGAAATCAAAGTGACTAAAAGATGGTCCGCGTCATTTAATTAGCAAAAATTCAATATATCGGGACTTAATTACTAGTAAAAGTCGGAGATTATGAATATAAATCCAGATTAATTAAGGAAAAACATGAGCTGAATCAAATAGAAGAGAATGTAGTTAACCTTGACGATGACTCGCCTAACGTCTCTAACAAAAGCTCGAGTTGAATCCACCGACTCCATGCCGGACGGAGCGAGTTTCCCGCCTTCCGCTCGTCCAAGAAAACGAGGCGACTCGGCAACCAGTGTTGTTTGTAGGGTTTCGATGATTGCAGATGTATCATAGATATTTATTTATTTGTAAATATATAAATATAATATACGAAAATATATATCTGATAGAATTTATATACGTATGTATATGTATCTGAAGAGACACCAGCGGTAGTTCGGATCTGTATCATCTGACTAGATTCAATGACGGGACTCCACGTAGCGTCAAGATGCGCTTTTTCTGTTTTCTTTGCATGGCGTGGCGTGATGTGATTGGTAGCGTGAAAACCTGATGCTTTCGTACCGGAGGGAATCGTCTTGTGTTTAACTTCAAATAAGGCGGGCAGCCCATGCGACGTCGACGTATTGGAGCACGCGACAAAAGTGTCTGCTGTGCGCTTCGTACGATAACATGTTTGAACCACTTGTGGACGAACGGTGCATGTGATTTGCCAAGTACCTACCCTTTTTACCCAAAAAAAAACCGGTGCATGGGCCCGTGCTTACTGCTCAGCCAAGAGAAATGAAAAATTGGATGGACATGCTCACTCTCTCTCTCTCTCTCTCTCTCTCTGTATATATACACACACATTATATATATATATATATATATACACAATTGAGGCTGGTCTGAATTGTCTGATTGTTAAGGGTCTTTTGAACTTACTTCTGCTAGTTTTTGGTGAAAGGATATACCTGGTCAGGTCTGCCCCCTCAAATTCAAATGGAGGACTATTACATTTTATACAATTTAATATATGTCATCTTGATCATTAACAAATCAAATATTTTAATCTTACCTTATCAAAAAAAAAAAATCAAATCTGAATTTTCATTTTAGCATTTGTACAAACAAATTAATTATTCAAATTTCTATAATTATTCAGTAATTTTTTGCTATTCCAACCAAATTTCTGCATAACTCAGAAAATTTTCCAATCAAACTAACTGAAAAATATATATATTTTACCAGTAATTTTTATTTTATTTTTGTGAAACTTAATGTATACAATCTGGGGCGCACCAAGTATCTGACTATTTATCCCGAGTGTGTGTGAGCACGCTCGCATGTACGCGCAGGGACGGGGTTGGGGGTGCCAAAAAAATTCATCTTTTTACACACATGTATGATGTATCTAGTATGCAACTCTTTTTTTCTTCTTATTCTTTTTATTTCTCTTCTTAATTTATTGATGTAATTTTATAAACTTCATGGTTGTAATTTCAAGCATCGCTTTCAAAATACAAAAAAACCTACAACTATATTCAATGAAATATTACAAATCAATATTTTGGTTCTTATATTTGTCATGTATTTATATTATTTTGTAATGATTATTTTTTTCTATTTGCCTCTTGATTTGAACAATCTCTATTTGTCACGTTAGTTGATTTTTTTTTTGACCCTTGAACTGAAATCTTAGCTCTGCCTGCTGTGTTAATAATTTATTTGGTTCACTTTTTTTATAACAATTATTGAAAATGAGAATATTGTATAATAAGTCACTTGAAAATTTTCTATTTTTGAAACTCACTTGAAAACGAAGTTCGTTTATAGAGAATTGTCTTTTCTAGTTTTACGAAGAAACTGAACCAAACAGACAAAAACCAAAAAGTGTCTTGTACACTGTTAAGCTACTTACCTACTTCTATACTTTACGATACTAATTAAAGACTACATTGCAAGACACCACTGTTAAGCCTCTTAACTCTATACTTTACTATACTAATTAAAGACAAATGATAAGCAAAAGTAAAAAATGTAGTGCATATGTTCCACCCATCTTCAATGAACAATCGGTAGTATACATGGCTATGAGCTCCATAACGAAGAGAGTAATTTTTTGAATTAGGGGTGCACAAAAAATCGATAAAACCAAAATATTGACGGTTCTGTTCGATTTCGATTTCAAAATTATGGAACCGTTAAATAATTGTTCGACTATAATTTAAAATTTTTTGAATCCAAACAAAACCGTTTATTGTATATACATAATATATGGAACCGAATCCTTATGGTATAGTTTAATTCCAGTTTTTGTAAAACAAATCAAACCAAACCGTGTACTTCCTAATTTGAAAGTACACAAAATTAATGAGTTACTTTTATTGCATATAAGAGCAGTTTTTAATGCCATAATATAGGACTTGTTCAATTCTAGTCACTTTATTCCTTCGACAGTATTGGAATTCTATTTTTTTTTAGAAGGCAATTACAACAGTCTTGGACTTGTTCACGTGCCTTCTTTTGCCTGTTATAGTAGATTTTGAATTCTCAGGGCCGTTGCTGCTTTCAAGGTAGTGAATCATAGCAGCAGTTAGACTAAATTCCAGCAACAATCGTCTCCATCCTAAGCAAGATTGCATATACAAGACACTATTTTCATAACAAAAAAATAATACAAAGCCCAGAAGAGAGTATTGTCATCAGGATCTAAAATAAATCAGAGTGAGCATCGCTCAAAGCTACAATGATTATACGTAACAGAAGATACTGAGACATGATTTTCTGAAAGCATATATTATATTTACACAATCAAACTTAAAATGAGGAAAATTCCCTAGAAAAAGAAAATGAACAAGTTCAACAACATTGATTTTTCTCTGTTTAATATTGGTCTCCCACAACATGTAGACCAACAAAATCTAGGCCATTTCTGATCAACCAATCCCACAAACATCATTATCGAAAATGCTCTCCTTATAAGTTTAACATTCAATGCTTTTTCTCCACATTTAATGTCTCTGTCTTCATTGCACTACAATATCTCCTGGTAAGCAAACCCACACCAAACAGAACTTTTCTCTGGAAAACCTCCAACTTGGATAATATCTTCTCGAGTTTTCTGTTGCTAAGAAACACATCAGCTGGTACATGGATGATGATGGCTCAAGCTTATGGGAAAAACCACATCTTGATGAAGAGTGCCAAACCCATTTGCAAGACAAATGCAGCGATCAACACCACTGAAAGATCACTCCCCACTACGTAAGACCTGAGGTTCAAGGCAACAAAGCTGGCTGATGCAGCACCAGTAATGATTATGATGGTCCACCGAAGAAACTCGACTGGGATAACCAACAAAAACTAAAAACAAAAAAATTCCAGAGGAATATATCAGACAATCACCTAATCACAATAGACCAAAAGGAACTCATTCCAAGGATGTACCAAATGATCACAGAACCATAATATAAAAGAAGAAACTGATAAAATTTTCTCCTTGATATATAGAAACTAGGAAGTTGACATTTAGAGCTACAATGGCATATCAGAAGACACTAAGTCAGTATCAGGGTGGTTCGCATAGGAGGAACCGCCAATTATCAGGAAATCTCTTAGATTAAAGAACATTTTCAAGCATTTTCCATTTTCTTATGCCCAGTAATAGAGATATATAGATAACATGTATATTTATGTCTGCTCACGTCTGTGTTTCAGAGAGAGAGAGAGAGAATCCGATGGTTATCAATAATGCCTCGAATTATATTCAAGTAACTTCATAATACAAAGACAAAGCAGCAGCAGAATTCTACTTCCTCACAGACCTGCAAGTGTTATAATCTAAAAACACAAAGCTTCAGAAATGTTGCTTTAAAAGGCCTTGCAATATTAAACCTGATCCAGAATCTAGCTTAAATGGCAGTTCAACTTACTCTAATTCATCCATGTTGTTTATTCTACCCTAAGAGTCTGCAAACCATAAAAAGGGTCTTCAACTTTTTCCTCTTTTTTTTCCTTTTTTCCCCAGGTTTCTGGCCACAAGGATTATGAGTAATCCAAATGAAAAAGACAAAGCCATAGCTAATGTGCATACTTACAGAGCTGAGAATAAAAATGAAGAGAGAATATCCCCACATGCACCAAAAACGTACAAGGCTAGCATTTGCACCCAGATACTGAAGCAAGAAGTAAAATCCCAGTGGCACGATGAGTGCATAACCATACACTGAGCATGTTGCCACATTTAAATAGCTGACATCAAAGCTCCAAGAGCTACTGCTATCATTACGTTTCTGCATCAGGTATGTTGCACAATTTCCAAGGGAAGCAATCACAAATACCAATGTAGTGGAGATCCAGATAAGCCCATAGCTGAAATATCAGAAAAATTAGCACCAAGCCTACAAGATATATTGCAACAGTCATACTTGGAAATTGAAAACCTCCAAATTATTGAGAAAAATGAAGTATCTATGCAGTGTGTGGTAAAGATATGGATAATGTTCACATATACAAGGAAAACCAGAAACAACAGAGAAAAATTGTATTAATAGGCCAACAGCAACATAACAGAGCGGCTGTAGAAGAAGAATAGACTGATCCACCTTCTCTCTCCTCCTTCCTCGTTCTCCCACATGACTCTTTCATCAATCCTTCTCTCTGCATAACATTCAGTCTCCCACTTCCCGAAAAAGAAGAAAAAGAAAATGTTTAGACTCTCTCAGCCCCCTTTATATCTTCTCTTCCGAAGATTTTTCCATTCTATTTAATTTAATATGATATACTTATGCTATAGTTATTGTATTCCTCATAGGTTCCCAGACATTATTTATCTCATATACTCCCAGACACTATTTGTAACAGAGCATTTGAATGCCAACCGTGTTTCTCCAATAGCATCCACGAGACAACCAAAATAACACTGCAGTAATTTAATATTTTTACAAATAATAATTCTTTAGTTGATCATACCATATCCTTCTTGGACAAGTCATTTGAATATTAATGATCCACTCTCAAATAATGAGAAGCTACAATCATGTACAACAGGGATATCCGTACTCATTCTAATTTCCCAAACAAGTAGCTGCCGAAAATTACCACAAATAAATCGACTTGCAATTTTGCTTATCTATTACATCCCTTGGTCAAAGGATTTAATTCTGTATGCCAAGAGAAAATGCAGAAGGAAAACCCGAAATCAACCCCCACGGGGTAGCCAACTTGGCATAAGGCCTCCCTGAGTTTACCCAATACCCATGTTTTAGGGTGATTGCGAGTATCCGAAGGGATTAGTCCCGCCCCCTAAGAGGATGGGGCCACCCTTTGTTATAAAAAATATATTAATGCTTAGCTTTCACCAATTTTTTAATTTTCTTTTATTTCTTTCTCAAAACTATCCCCTTTTTTTGGCATGTTAATGTAAACATAGCTTTTCTTTTTTCAAACTTAGACAATATATTTGTAACTAGTGAAACTAATAGCTACATTCGAATATCTAGTTCATATGTTTCTAATCATTGTTTCGAGCACCAAATCAAAAAATAGACAGATAGGAAAGATGCCAGAACATGTAGAAAGATTCACACATTTGCAACTTAGAATCAGAGAATTGGAAAAAAATGGAAAGTGCTTTCATAGAAATTCTTTAGCACACCATACAAAAAACATAAGAAATAGGTGAAACCAATATATATATATATATATATAGTGGCTACCAAATCTGTAACTCTGTTTGAACAAAGTGGTAGTCAAATATAATAATTTCAGAGAGAGAGAGAGAGAGAGCAGAACTCACAGATCAGGATTAGCATCAATCTTGCTGAAAAAATCTCCATTAACGGGATACAAAGAACTCATCAATCTGTTCAAGACAACGTCTGTATCCACATTAAAGTATTGTGTGTATGATGAGATGCTAAACACTCCCTTCCAGTTGTTTGTCGATTGTTGTGCATCACCTTCTGTGTAAATAGACAGATAGGAAAGATATTAGAAACCATTGCATATGTATCTGCAGCAATTTGCATCACATATAAGTCAGGTGTGGTTATATTTCCAATAAATCTATAAAGATACATGGAAGATGACCCAATTGTACCAAAACCATGTTCCCCAGGTAGTGATTCAAGGAGCACCAATGAGCTAAAAACATCTCCAAATTGAATAACATGTAGCAGATATTGAAGCTATTACAAAGAAAAGTCATCAAGGCATGTCACTGCTGTTCAAGATCACAGGAAAAAATAAATAATAAAAAATACAATGAGTGACTTCATCATTATACGCTGTTGTGCATATTACAGGGTATCTAAAAAGGTACATACTGAAAAATTACACAGCTGCTCACAATAAGCGCAACCTTCTGACTGAAAGCAATTGGCAAATCATTATTATACCAGCTACCCGTCTGTTCACCAATGCCCTATGTAAAATCCTGATGTATTCGCATATTTTATTATTTCCACATATCATGATCTTATTTGCTACAATAATTTTTCTTATTAGTGTGCAATGCTTAGAAAAACAAAGAAACAAGAAGAAATTCATCCCCCTGGAGGGGAATCCAGGATGGATACAAAAAACTTGTTCTACTTAATAACTATATAGTACCTCCCCTCCCTTTCTCATTCAACCTGATTTCCAGATAATTCCAATTGTCAAACTTCTTCATTTTTTCATGCTTATTGATTCATATTTTTCTTTACTTCATATAAGTGTATCATAATTTACTAGCCATAATTATTTATATAGTATGAAAGATTTGCAAATCATCCATCCCATTAGGAGAAGAAAAAAAGAAAAAAAAATCAACCACCTTACAGGTCAATAGACCTATCAAGTCATCAAACAACAGAGGCTTGCGAAAATTTGGAGGGTGGTGCAGGTTGATGACAAATGTTCTTATACCACTGTATGTCAATCTTCCCGAACCCCAGAGCCACAATGATGCAGCAGGGAAAGGACAAAAAAAATAACAGAAGAAGAGAGAAGATGAAGAAAGAGAAAAAGAAGAGAGTGATTGTAAAGCTCTGTAACTTGATTAATTATCCAATAACGACAATGATCATTCCATTACAAAAAGGCCTTGAATAGTCAAATTCAAAGCAAGAAACCTAAAAACAAGAAAATACAAAAATAACATAGAATCTAAACCCTAAATCCCTTGCACTTGTGCCTAGCATATTTACGTCTTTCATAACATATATGTCGATCTTGTGTGGAGCGTGAGTCCTCATCTGATGTCCATCAGTTAGGACTTTGAAAGGTGGAAGAAAACATATATGATTTGTTGAGGAAAAAGGATTATAATAGGATTCATTTCAAAAGTAATGGGTTGCTGGAAATTCAGAAATAGTTAAAAGACGTAATGTATAGGATTTGGGAATCTACAGCTAGCAGGCCTTTTGGAATTCTTTATGTCAATTGACAACCTAAAGGCCAATGAGTACCGAAGGGGTTAGCAATTATTAGGACTTGGTAGATAGCGTTTCAGGACTGAAATTTGAGCTGAAATGGGACTGCAAACGGCAGGTCATAAATAGTAACCAAAAAGAGGAGAGAAAAAAAAATTAGGATATGTTTAATTTTGTTTTTTGGGGACAGTTTTCTATTTTCTGACAACAAAAAGAAAAAATGATAACAGCTCAAAATTTATTTGGTCGAGTGTTTTCTGAAAAATGATCTATGCAAACATTTTTTTCTTTAAAAAAAAAAGACCTAATCAATAGAACACTCTTTTCCTATGATTTGAAAACTCCTCTTAGAACAAAACCAAACAGAGGCTAGGAATCTCACCTAGATCTTTATGCTTCAACGTCCAAGGAATAATCCAAATCCTATAAACAATCTTTAATTCCATTAACTCAACTCCATTGAAATAAAGAAACAACATTTTATAAGCATGGATTTTTCCTACTCTTACTAGGCTACGACATTAAAAAATACTATGTCATTATAATAGAGACCGACTTTTTGACTACAAAGACTAATATTGTCCTAATAAAGAATTTATAAAAGTACCATGACCCATGGACCACCATTACAGCCCATACCCAACAAATCTATAAATTACGAAAACACTCGACTCCTAAAATTCAATAAAAATATAATCTGACCAACAATAAAATGAACATAAATAGACTCAAATTCAATCAAAACCAGATTAACCAAGTTCCAAAACATGCTCTATATGAAATTTCCAATAAACGCCTTTGCTTTATAGCAAGCTCTGTATCTAATCACAAGGGAGAAATCCTTTTCAATTGTGCCTTGCATTTTAGATGATCAAATATCATAGAGAAAGCAGTCAGTCTAAGTACAAAATGGCCATGTATTTTAACTGTTTCCCTGAATCTACTCCTAGTATAATGATGTCTAATTGTCTATTCAGCTAAATCTATGTTGTAAATAGATAGCATACACTATGGAACATCTCCCAAAATGTGACAACTCATCCATAATGATTGATCAATAACAGCGACTAAAAGCTGACCCTTAATCCCTTATACTAAGTTCATTCAGTAAATCTAAGTTGTCTCCTTACCAATTGCTCTCATACAAGTTCATGCTTACCTAAAATGATTTATTTTAGGGTAAATTACACTCATCTCCCTTGAAATGTAGTATAATTATACACTCCTCCCCTATTGATTCAAGAATTATATTGGTCATTGTACAGAATTGACAGGAAGTGCACCCTCAACAATTATTAAAAAAATTTAAGTTGAAAAGTGGAATTAAAGTGAAAAGATAGGGACCGATTTGATGCATTATAATTTAATTTTCCCAACACAAGCAGATACCGTCCTTTGACTTTTTGGCCGTTAACATATGGGAGAAATCTTTTACAAAGTTTTAATCCGCAATGGGAGGTAAACGTAATTTTTGAATCAACAAGGTAGACCTATATAATTATGATATACCTCTGGGGAGGTGATTTTTAAGTTACTTTAAAATGTCTTGATGTTCCTTTCTTTTTCTAAGGCCCATCACATTCTTTTCCTTCAAAACTAATCATATATCGTCAAAATAACCTTATGGTAGTCATCTTAATATCTAAATCTTCCCATAGTTCAACAATAATATTAACTATAGGCCAATAAAGGTTCCTCTTAGATGATATGTAAATGATACCATGAAGAATATGCAAATTCTACACCAATACATCACAAACCCACAGGTATCTCACAGTATCAGTTCAATACGCGCATATCAACTGACAAACTTACATCCATCTAATATTCTGTCATATCAATCCATAGCAGCTCATGTGCAACCATATCGGGCTATCAGCTAATATGGAAATATATGGTGAAATCTCCAAGCACATCTCTGCGGCCTGCATAGTTTAGAAATGTTGTTTGAGGTAAATGACACATGTGATTTGCTGCTGTTTTTTGGTTATGCTAATTTTGAAGTTTCAAATGTGAACAGACATCCATGTCAGAAATGCATTCACTCAATCAATTGTTCCTCCTCTAGTTAGTTGCTATAAAACAAAGAAAGGTAAAAGATAAATGATTTTCTCATTATCGCCTCCTCTTGGTTGGAAGCTTCAGATATCTTGGAAATCTAAGATTCAAAACTTCAAGTTCTCACCTTTGCCAACACTTTCTCAATAACCAAACAAGACATCAATGACTTAAATAAATATTCAATTTATGTTGATTTTTTACCCATAATTTACAAACCACAAAGTTTTTGGAACATACTAACAGTATCTTACAAACAGAAAAGAGTACTGATAAAATTCAGTAAATGCAAAACAACTTGCATATTATATTAGCTTTTGATCTAGCACTTTAAGATTAATAATTTTTTAATATTCTTTTAGTTTTTCAATAATGGTTGTGCCAACTGTTATTTGCAAACTTTTTAGTGAATGAAGAACCTTGCAAATGCTTGATTAGGTTTTAAATTAAACTGATACTTTTATACTTTGTAAATATTTCTATCTATCTCTTTGGTCAGACAAATAAATAGTGAGAATCCAATGTGCTATAGTAGTTTCAAGAAACAAATCACCTTCAAAATGAATTGAAATTGCATGTTGTAGGCTAAAGAGCATGATGTTAGATACTTTTCATTTTTGGATTTCTGAGAGGTTACTAACCATTTACACCTCTTACGGAGATTTTATAGAGAGCTTGTCTTTGCATAAATGGAACTTAGTCTTATTGCTCTTATATACTTCGTGTGCACAAATTTTGTGCCTATAATCTAACATGTTTCGTTATGATAAGAATCTTACTTATAAAAAATGTATAAATATATATATATATATATATATATATATATATATATGTATATGTTACAATGTGGACAGCTAAGGTCAAATCCCATGTAAGAGTATCTCAAGATGTAATATATTCTGGTATGGAGAGAGTAGTTTGTTAGACAATGTGTCCCTAAATTATAAATTCTCACGCATTCTTGATGGATGCCAACTACAAGTATAAAACAAGCAATGAAATTCTTTTATACACCTCCAGTTCACTCACACATCAAACAACAATCAGCAGCCCAACCTCTGCAAAATCAACTAAATTAGGTGCATATTAACCTTTTAGTTAAACTTAGACATTGAAAAATAGCATAAGTCTTCACAGCAAACAAATTACATTAGGTGCATACATGATAACATTCACAAGTAGTAAAATATATAGATTCAATAGCTATGTTTAAACTTTAACTTGTCAAAAAAAAAAAAATAGCTATGTTTAAACTTTTAACATGATTCCAGAATTACATATAGATGCTCTCATGAAAGTCATAAAAGATGGGGACTATAGCAGTATTACCCAGGATTGGATTCTTCTTTTCATTCAAGCTTGCAACAACGAATAGTCGTATTTTACAGCATAAATAATGGGTAAATAAACGATCAATGTCTCCAAAACCCTTCTATTATTTCACAATTTTTCATGGCCTAACAACAAAAGCAAACTACTGTGTAATAACAATCACTAATTTTGAAACATGGTAAAGGGTTATTAAAAATTACATACCAGCTTGACCTCCAAGAGTTTGATATCCCCGTCCACCACCTCCACCTCCACCTCCACCTCCACCATTATTTGGAGGAAATATTTGCAAATTAGCTTCAGGTGCTGCACACAATTTCAACATCATGTAAACAAAATGTATGATGCAGAATCTGAACTTGAAATACAAGCAAGGAAACACTTAAAATATATAAAGAGTTTTCCAATAAAAGCCTCGTACCCTCATAGTTAGTGGTCTTATTTTCCTCAGTGACAACAGCCTGTACATGAATAAGAAGTTATGAATAATAATAATTCAGTAAGAAAATAGTATTGAAAGCACTAAGCAGCTGTTCTTAAACATGTTTTCACCTAGTAATTGAGCATAAATCAATTCTAATGGAATGGTAAAAATCCAGAAATCATCTGCAGCATCACACCCAAAAACAAAAAGAAAACGAAAAAAAAAAACAAGATAAGGAAAAAAAAAAAATTGGTTTTGATTAATAAAAAATAGATCTAGTACAAATCCACATAAAGAACTTAATTTAATATAGTGAAAATAGCTGTGCATGTATCAAATACATCATGATTCTAATCCATTAAAACTTTCCAACATCCATAGTTTAGCAAAAGGCAAATTTTGATAATTAACATTTAAGCCCAGATTTGTTCAGACAATGTGACCTTGGAATTGTAATTTCCTATTTTAAGCAAGTACGCCAAGTGATATCTGACAAAACAATAAAGAAAAATAAATGAAGATATAAATTAGGCATATAATTGTATCATGTGAAGTTGAGAGGAGAAGATATATAATTTTCACATATTTTGTGTATTTTCTCTTTCCTACATTTAAAAACATATAATGTCGATCAATTAATCAGAATGATGATTCATACCGTCTCTTTAATTTCATACTACAATATCAAATAAAACATTCCACAAGATGATATAAACAATCGGTGAATTAGGGCAGAAAATCAAAATAGAGCAACCAGAACACCACAGAGACGAATATGCATACACATATACATATATACAGTGCGTACCGGGACTGAACCGATCAAGTGGCTAGTTGGAAGGTTGGAGAAAGATTCGTCCATGGATGAATAGAGAGAGAAACTAATTTTCGTTCAGAGTGACAGAGTTTCCTGCGTCTAAATTGATCACAATTCGAGAGTGGAAACTGGTACGAGCCCTAACATCAAATTTTCTCTGTTTGGAAGAAATACGATCGATTGACACCGGTATAAACTCGTTCAGTGAAAAAGGTGCCAACGCCACGCTCATTGTTAACTTCAGTCTACAGGCTACCAAGCTGTAGGTGGGCTTGGGCCTTGGAGTTGTTTCAAACTTCTGTAGCTATCGGGCCAGACTGCCAGTAAATTTTGAACTTTGAATAAAATAAAAATACTCGTCTCAATCCTTTAAGTGATACTCTCTCTTAGTAAATAAAGTGTCAAAATATAATTAGATCATGTTAAAATTGATTAATGGATCAAATGATTATTATTTTTTCTTTTTTAAAAAATTATAAAGAATATGTGTCATATTAATATTATGACACACAAATTGTAAAGAGAGATCATCTTCAGAATGAAAAATAATGTCTAGCTAGCTAGTGTGCATATATATATATACACACACACACACACCACATCATTGCATGTAAATTAATGACAAGCATCAACCAAATATTTTTTTGGTGAATCTTGTGTAATTAATATCATTGCATATTACCAATCCCTTGAATTCAATTATACATCATAAACTAGAATTCTAGCAGGAGTAATTTCTTAATCCATAGACATAAATTATAATCACTGTAATTCATGCATCAAATTAAGTTCAAGTTGCAACTTCTTGCAACAGGGAATGGGACACTTCTCAATATTCCAACTACTGCAATTTTGCTTCTCAGTCCATAATATGAGAATTTTCGAGTGCTTCACGGTTTTTGTGCACCAAATTTTTCAGCCAACCTGATTCACAAATATTTGAATTTAAAGACACTTGATCTGGTAGCTCATGAAGTATCAGATTTAAAGTTCGACTTTTCTACAATACAAACAATTCATAAGGAGTCGCGTCTGTGATGCAAATCGAACTTTATCCAACTTGTGTGAAGGGACGTTTTGCACAGTATTCCGAAAATTAGTCGGACCCGAACACGTAACATGGGATTACTCATTGCACTAGAACAAATAAATCCTTTACAGGATCTCTTTTCTGGGTTCAGCTCATAATTAAACAGATGTGCATGAATAGTCTGTAGACACATAAATTTTATGATGGTTTAATCACCGTCCAATTGGTCAATAAGTCAAACAATTTTGATCAATTTAAGTCTACGATTGTGGGTCCCAGCAACAGACACGTGTCAAAATCGTGAAGGTTCAGGCCTTTAAAAAACATGTGTGATAATTCAAATTTAAATTTAATTTATTTACATATAAAAGGAGGCAAAATCTCTTTTTATGGAAGTTGGCACAATTAATGGGGAGTTACCAAAATAAACCTCCACCCCTTTTGCTTATAAATATAAGGTCACTCTACACATTCAAGGATGCAGACAGAAGGAGAGGAGGACAGACACAAAGAGTTCAAGAGAACACAAAAGCTCTACCAAACCTCTGCCTCAACGAAGACTCGAAGTTCTGAAGACGAAGAACATCAAGCACGCCACACAAGTGCCGTTTTACTTCAAAGATCTTAAATCCTCGAAGAATCTGAAGACGAAGAACATCAAGCACGCCACACAAGTGCCGTTCTACTTCAAAGACTTTAAATCCTCGAAGAATCTGAAGAAGAAGAACAACAAGCACGCCACACAAGTGCCGTTCTATTTCAAAGACCTTCAACCCGCGAAGAATCTGAAGACGAAGAACATCAAACACGCCACACAAGTGTCGTTCTTCTTCGAAGACCTTCAATCCACCGTTCGAGATCAAGCTCTATCGACACTCGATCGAAAATCCAGTCAAGCCTTTCCTCAATCTTGAAGATTTGAAGAAAGCTCATTACTACCGGTTCAAGAACAAGCTTTTGAAGCCCTTGCACCAAACATCAAGGAGATTGAATCAGAGGAAGATTCTTTGTTATAAAAGAATCGACCACAGAGAATTGTACCCCTTTTTCTGAAATTAATAAAATTAACTGTTTGTTACTCAATTTCGTTCCTAGGTTTTCGGACACGAAATTTGTGTGTACATAGTCACCCTAAAAAGCAGAGGATGGAACTCCAAAATAACAAACAGTAGTACTAATTAAGCAAATTAACCTTGAAGACCTACACACAAAGATGATCTAACATACATAATTTCATACCCATCATAATTTTATGCATGGGATTTATTTATTACATTAACTTGTAAAGCCAATTGGGAACCCAATCACGGAACTAACTAGTGTTTTGACAGCTAACTTCCCCACAATAGAGTAAACCTTTCTTCTATTTCTTCCATTCCCACCACCCTGGACCTGGTTGATAGGTTGGTTCAATCCATAACCATAAGAGGCAATCCCTACAGCATAGCCACCAACACCAGGAGGCGGCGGTGGGACCCACACGGTACGCGATTGGCCCACGGGCCCACTAGGAGCATCGGATGGCCCGAGAACGCACTCCAGATGGACGTCCACGTTGCACACATCACACCGGTACCGCCATGAGGTACACGCAAGTAGGCAAAGGGCACACCAGCTAGGGTTTGCTGGCAGAAGTGTGAGGAGGTGTTGAGGGTGGTGCACATGTTGCACATTCAAGGGGAACTGAGTGCAGAGAGGGTGGACGTCGAAGTCACATGCACGACACGTGTAGAACATTCCGTTGGCTAGCTCGCCGCACAAGTCACAGAAGTGTCCATTTCCGGCCTGGTTCACCAAGGTTAATTGGTGCTGGGGATGCACCTGAGAGGGGAGGGTTAAGGGGCATGTAGCACATCGGTCATGCAGATCGAAATCACACACTGCGCACCGGTACCTAGTCCCGAACCCTAATGTGTTGCACCCATCACAATTGTATTCTGTAGCCATGTAAACCTCTTGAAGTGGATGTTTTGGATGAGTGAAATGCTGCAGAGTTGGGATTGCTAGCGCTGGAGCTGTGTGCAATGGAGCCATCTCTCTCTCTCTCTCTCTCTCTCTCTCTCTCTCTCAAAAGTCAAAACAACATATAAATGACTCCATTTCATATATAGATATATTGTCACAAGGATTATACATATTTATGCATAATGCAACACAAATGACCGAGTCAATTAAGTGACAATGATTAGCTCCTTGTGAATAAATAAGCCGGTATAGCCCAAGTGGATATATATATGTACATGTGCAGATATATACATCAATGTCAAGCAACCACCAGTACGTATTGATTCTCAAGCAATATTGTATAAGGTCAACTGTATCAAATATTGGTGCTAACCGGTTGATGCAGGACGTATTGATTCTCAAACAATATTGTATAAGGTCAACTGTATCAAATATTGGTGCTACCGGTTGATGCGTGAATAAGCCTATTAATAACCAAGATATATATACATGTCCAAATAATATACATGTCCTTGTGAATATCAACAACTGATTCTCAACCAAATTTATATATATATTATTTCGAAAATTAAAGTCAACTACATTAAAAAGTGGTGCTAACCGCGTTGGATGCAGGCATAGTTAGAGGTCACAGTTTCAGTTGTCCTGCAGCCTGTTGGATATATAAATATAGACTTAAAACAGTATTGGGTATTAATTTCGTGATCTCGTGGTGGTAGCACCACATTCGTAAATCTATCTAAATAGAGTCGGCTACGTAAATTCTCTTTTTTTAAACTTTTTATTACACGTCATTTCTTCTACAATAGTAAACTTCTTAAAGTCGGATTTCTAATAATCTAGTTCATCCATGTTATTTTCGATCACCTTTTTGATCTCTTACTTGGGTATTAATTTGTACAGGTTAAATGACGTAGAAGTGATTGGAGAAGCTCATATAGGATGTTTGGACTGTTACAAGCCTAAACCGGGGGCTGAAACGTTTCCGGTACAAATTGACTAGCTCGATTTAACTCGCAAGCAATGAGCAATTTAGGATTTCATTTTTTGCATTTTTTCCTACTATATGAAGGCTATCGAATTTTTCAAAATGTTTCTAGGAAATAGAAATGGACTCGAATTGGCAACTATCTTGGTTTATATAGTTTAGGAACAATTTCCTATTTTTTCGTAGTTTTTAAAGCCTGTCATTAATAATTGACTTCGTAGTCTTGACTATAACATTGTTGAAATTAACAAATAATTAGAAACTTAATTAAGTTAGAAATGGCAATTAATCAAGGGAAAAGATATATGAGCAGGTCAACTGTACTTGGTGAAATATTTCACGCACTCTATCTATTAGTCATGAAATGGTCAACTGAGAGCATATGTATGGTACCATACCCGCTGATTATGTCATTTTTGTTGGCTAGCCATGTGAGCAAAAACTATAATATGTATATATATAAAAATAAAATAAAATAAAAAGTAGAAGAAAATCGAAAGAGCTGTTACAGCTCTTTGGACTCACAAGAGGTTGCCAGCTGTCTGGTCCAATTTTGATTAGGAATGTAACTCGAGCGGGCTAGAGGTACAACTTGGATTTAACCTTACATATCAAATGTACAACTCTAACCAAACGTAAACTCTACTTCCAACTCTAACTACTCAATTCTAATCCAACACATTCTTAAATTTTTAAACTCGGGTTGAGATTTCGGGTTAAAAAGTCGAGTTAATTCGGATTATCTATATCACTAATCTACATGTTAAAAATTTAAAGTAATATTTAATAAGTTTTACATTAGATTACTCCTAAACACACAAAAAATTAAGAACTTAATGCAAATTTTTAAAAAATTACAAATAATTTTTTAAGAAATTAATTATCCAAAGTGTTAACATTCAATAAATTAAGATTTAAATAAAAGAAGTTGAAAAGAAAAAGCTTATCATAATTTGAATATTATTTATAATATATTTAAAATAAAAAAAATATGTATAAAAATAATATTACAGTTTGGGTCGAGTTGTTGGCACATGAACTCAAGTCTAATCCTAATTAAGTTCGGGTTGAAGTTTCTCAACTTAATCCCAACCCTAATTGTAAAAATAGTTGTCTAAGTTTTTAAAAAAATCAAATTGGAGTTGAATTGCCCAACCCAAATTACACCCCTACCTTTGACCAGCCCCATAAGGAGGAAAAATTCATGGCCAGCTAGCTAAATCTCTACAATACCAATTGCCCTCATAGAACTTAGATAAGTGCAACAGTAGATATTGATACTTTATTCTATACCATCTACACTATGATTATCAATTATTTGGTTCAACAATATGTTTTTATATCTGATCTTATTTTAGTTGTTTAATTTGATCGAACCTATTATTGTGAGTTGATTAATAATTAACTGGTTCAACAATATATTTTAACCTATAACTTTTCTAGATTTGGAAAACGTCTTAACACGGAAATCGTTTTAGAGGCTCCCAGAGATAAATATAAATTTTGTATCATAGATCATTGGTAATTAAATGAAAACCATATTAGGCTTAATTAGATGAGTTCCTAAGCTATAACTCAATTTTCTGTTGGAACAATGGGGGTTTCTTGTTTGGTATAATGGTAAAACGTGGAGAGGCCCCTTATTATAATGCAATTGAGCATTGCTTATTTGGATAGGCCCCTTATTAACATCCTCTTTTTCTAATCTAAATCAACAGGAGGTGATTGAAATTGACGGAAAAATGAATTAGTTTTTTATTTGGAGTCATCCCAAAGTCTGTCCTAAATACCTATAATATATTATTTTCCTAAAAAGCATTTCTTGAGAATTTATAAAATATACCATTCATTCTAGTATCCATTTTGACCCAAAAGCAGAGCAAATGAGAGGTCACACTTTCTACTGTCAATCCATTTCCACGCTTGTGACCAAATGAATATAAACTAAAATAAATTAAAATACTTCCAAAATTAGCATTTAATGACAAGTTCGACGCTTGTCTTCTAATTCAAAAGTCTAAGTGTCTGAATTATTGAATAGTATTGCATATCTACCCTTATATGTCTAAGTTATACCTCATTCGAATTCGATGTGGGATAAAGTTAGCCCCACTAACATTTTCACTCACCCGAGCTTACAATACTCTCATTATAGTCGGGTCGACTTCCGGGTCAAACGCTTAGCGTGACATTGGACCAATGACTGAATTTGACTCTGATACCAAATGTAACAGATTGGACGCTTGTCCTCTAACCCCAAAGCATAAACTATTGAATAATGCTGCATACCAACTTTCATATGCCAAGTCTTTTCCCATCTTTGAATCTAATGTGAGACAAAGTTAGCCCCTCTAACAATAGACATGTAAAGCTTGTTAATGAACAAACTTGCAAGGTATGATTTTTAAGTTTAAGATGACTAAATGGTTAATGAGTTTTTTTTCTTTTATTTAAATGTTGGGCTAAAGTTATATCCTTGTTAATATATATATATATAATAGTTAAATTTGTAATAGAAGGTAAGTGACAGAAGGGACGACCAATAATAACATGGATGAGATTATTAAAAATGACTTTAACAAGTTAAATTTGGCAGGAGAAATAACATATAATAAAAAATATTAGAGAGAAATAATTCATGTAACCAACTCATTCAAATAAGATTGAGGCAAGGATGATGATGAACACACACACATATATTCATGAGTTTAAAACGAACTCTTAAATAACTTATTCATGAACAAAATCATTAGAGTATGGAGATGTTTGACCTCGATTCATTTAACAAACTAATGTGTTGTTTGATAAAACTAAAAATTTTAAGATTTAAATTTTAAGTACTAAAATTCTTAAGTGATAATTAAAAAATAATTATTTTTAGTATTTTTTTTTTAATTTTCAGCGTCCATCATTCATTAATAAGTGATATATCTATCACTTAAAATTTTATCATATTTTAAGTGGTGTTTATATTCAAATTGTTATCAAACATACTTAATTGAATAAAAACTTAATTTGTTAATAATTAAACGCAACAACACCAAAGTCTAAATTTTTTTATTCAAATTTAATTCATTTAGCTTGTTAATGTGTCAATGTCAATAACTTCGACCATTGTCTGAGTTCATACCATCCAAGTTTTACAATACATACAACCATTTTGGATTTCATTATCGGTCATAACCATTTATTGTATCTTTCTTTTGTTTTTTTGGCCATCCTATTGTTTTGTATTCTTTTTCTTTTTCTTTTTCCATTTTTTACTACTTACAAGAGAATCTATCATCGGGGGCCCTTTTTGGCAATTCACGGAAAAATAGACAATTTCGGATGCGTCCAACTGACGTCGGTTGGAGGCTTGGAGCAGCATTGTCAATTGTTCTCATTGTTAACACAATCCCATTCATTTGGCAGACCTTCAACTTGAAGGCTTGAACCCAATCCATCTCTATCTAATCTTCTTCGCACTACCTTCACTCAGTGCTCCACTGTATCTGCCACCACCAAAAAGGAGAAATTTGGCCAATTATAATTCCGAAAGCATACTTCTCCGTCGCTGGAATATCTGTGTCTTGAGGTTCTCTCTATCTTCTCTCTCTCTCTAGATATATATATTTATATTTATATATATATACACACATATACACACACTCCAATACAGCTTGTCCTTATTAATTTCATCGTCTGTTTACCGTTTGATTTAGGTTTCAGACTTCAGAGCCAAATCAACATGCCAGGAGGTATAGCTCACTTCTTCTTTTTTTCTCTGATTGCTACATCATTCGATTTCTTTGAATCTTTCGTTCATACATGGTTGCTTTTGTAATCTTACGTTAGATTTCATTCGTGAAATGATTTAAACATTGTAGTGTGTTCTTTTTTAAGCTGTTGAATAAGGAACATGCGACGAGTTATTTATTTATATGTTGATTTTGGTGTTGTTGAAGATGAGAATGGATCACTGAAACCTAATCCGTCTCCGTATGACGAGGCAATGGATGCGCTGTCCTCTTTGATTACGAAGCGTAGTCGTGCGGATCAGAGTAACCAGGGTGATAGATTTGATTGGCTGTTCGATTATCTCAAGGTAATTCTGTTGTTGGTAATTTGCAAATCTGGCATGTATTGCTTCGCATCTGAGCTTATATTTAAGTATTTTGTGAATTTTAGATGCTGGATTTGGATGAGTCAATTTCACAGATGAAGGTTATCCATGTAGCAGGCACCAAAGGGAAGGTAATGGTTTCCCATTTCCGATTGTTAAGGTTGAATAAACTATATCTGAAGCTTATTCTTAAATGAATTTCTGAAGCTAATTACCTTCCGGGAAAAAAAAAATCTGTAACTAATTCACTTTGCTCTATATAGATTTTTTCCCGAGAAATTTGTATTCTCAACTTAATAATGACTTATTTATTTGTGTCTAGATCAGTTAATTGCAATGGGTTCCCTGGAGAAATAATTTTTCATAGGCCTTTCTTGATTGGTCACTCTCAAACCATTTCATTATTCTTAACACCACAATCATTGATTTTTGCTGTTCATGTACTAGTTAGTTTCTCATATCTTGTCTCCAGTTGGTGCCACCTCCAACTTTCTTGAATGCACACTTGTGATTCTGCCTCTTGCCCTCATTTTTAACATGCTCAGTCTATGTAGTTTACAAACCACATGCTCAATCAATCTGAGATTACTAGTTTGAGTTTAATGGCAGTCACTTTGTGCAAATTAAGTAAAGGTAAAGCCAAAGATTATGTCTATACCCATTCTACTCCTCCCACCAACCAATATTGATAGGATCAGCACTAGTGATGGCTTTTCTTCAGTTTGGCAGGTTATATGTCTACCATGAAGGAGTTTAGAAGCACCTCTCCATGATACTTACCATGTTGCACTTTTACCAGCCATTCGCTCTACACCATGTCTCATTGTGAATTATTAAAGTTAACATAAATAATTTATGGCCTTTCTTGGCTACCAATTTTATAAATTATTTCATTTTTAACTTAGAGTTAATAAAATTACATTTCATATTTCATACTTGGTTTGCAATGCTTAAATTACTTTTATTCTAAAGCATCATTCCAAATACCTAACTTAACATTCATCGTACTGCATTACGTAAATTAAACTAATGTCATTAGTAGAATTTACACGATGTTAAAACGTTAATCTACTTATTGACCCTGTTTGTTTATTGGTTGTACACTGATTCTTTCTTTCATATTGGTATATCTGAAGGGATCAACATGCACATTCACGGAATCTATTTTGCGTAATTGTGGTTTCCACACTGGGCTTTTCACATCTCCCCACCTCATTGATGTCCGAGAAAGGTTTCGATTGGATGGGTGAGTTCTTCAAGTTTATGCAAACATATTACTAATATATAAGTCAACAGGGCAAAGATTTTACCATTTGCCAAGTCTTTTAAAATAAGATTTCTGATAGAGAACTAATGTTTATTTTTCTATTGTTTATTTGGGTGGGCTCAGAGAGATAATAGTTTGAAATCAGGTTAAGAAACTGGACTGATTTTTTAGCCAATTCTGGCTATGGCTCAACATAACAGTTTTTAACATCTCTTGAAACATGTTATTCTTCATAATCTCAGTGTCACCAAAATTTGGGTGTAGAAAATTATTCCAGGCTCCTTAATGAAACCGAAAATTTGGTATTGAAAATATTTTTGTTGAATCAGTAGCATTGAAGTTGCTTATATAATGTGTAAGGGTAAACTTTCCAATACAAGTTCATTTTACCTTCATCCAAACTTGTTCAGTGTTAAGTGAAAATTTAGACCCCCTTTTAAGTGGAAAAAACTATGCATTATGAAACTCAGTAATGAAAAACCACTAAATTTTGGATTATCAATGGCCCTTTTTTATTCAGGGTAAAAAATTAAATGTTTTCTTTTTATATCATGTTTGATTAATGTTGAAGGATTTATATCGGCAAGGTCCTGAGTTCGAACCTCACCGTCACCCTAGTTAAAATTGAAACACGTGTTGGACCAAAAAGAAGGCCACACGTGAGGGGGCGTGTTGAAGGATTTATATATTTAAGTTACACCCTCTCTAATAGCTTAAGCTTTTAGAGTAGTTGATTGTCAACAATTAACTTATACCCGATTTGGAACCTTCTTTTGTGGCAGTTCTAACTTTGCAAACTTTCTTATCATAACATGCATCTGTTAAATTCTCCATTCTAATTGGTCATTTCAGTATGGATATATGCGAAGAGAAGTTTTTGGCATACTTCTGGTGGTGTTGGGACAGATTGAAGGTATGCACCCTTATATCCATTTTGTTTTCTTTAATTTGCTTTAAATTCTTCCACTTAGAAAACATTGTACATGGTCTTCTCATGCATTATTTGATAGATATTGCAGAAGTAATAATATAGTAGGAATGTTGCTATTTGATCATATCTCAAAATCAATCTCCCCCCCCCCCCCCCCCCCCCCCTCTCTTTTTACTTCACCTTATTTTTTTGTAACAATATTCTTGAATCACATCATTTTATCTCAGAAATACTCACCAAATTGTAAAAGTCACTATAAAAAATGTGTTTAATCTGTTACATCGAGATGGTTATGCGGTTGTTTTTCTTTTTGGGGGAGTGTTGGTGGGTATGAGAAGTTGATATATGATGAACCATGAAACATGGCCTGCTTCGAGTAAATCAAGCTCCATCTGTATAAGTTCACTTTAGTTTAGTTTTTCATGTCATGTTCGAGCACCAGGTGCTACAGTGCTGAAATATCCATGCCGCCATATACCAGGAAAAGCATGAACGGCCTTCAAAAAAGGTACCCGAAACCGACACAGGTGGGTAAAGGTTTGACATGGAGAGTGGTAATTGAACTATCTCTCATTATGTTCATATTGAGGTGGTTCAGAAGAGCTGCAAGTTTGAAGCCGGAGGCTTTATATGTGGTGAGGTTCTTTTCCCCTCTCCAGGTTTTAGGAGGACAAAGACTTTATTATAAATTGTAAATATTACCATTAGGGGTGCAACTTGGGCTGGTAAACCGGACCCAGCTAAATATTTCCACAAGCTTGGGCAGCATTCCTTTTTTTACTTTCTAAAAACCCTCGGTTGGGCCTGTTCTCAAGATTCTCTACCCGCAATAAATTCAGGTTGGGCTCAGTGTGATGTAGCAGTCAACTTGAAGTAGCCAACCTGTGTCTAACTCAAGTTCGTATATAATGTATATTGCACATGCGGACAATTATTAATGTAAGAAGATAGTTTATTAGATTTCATTTGTTTGTCTTAAAAATATTATTATTATTTTGAAAGATGTTTTCATGTACTTTGTAATTTAGAGGTAAAGTGGTCATGGGATTGTAGTCAACTTGAGCTCAACATGATTTTTAACCTGAACCTCTTGATGTGATCTCAACCTAGGCTCAAACATTTCAGCGCAAGTTGAGCTCATGTTGGGAAGCTCAATGGATTGGAAGGTCAGATTTGGTTGGGCTAGGTTTTAAGGTTTCATTCCTTGGCTTAAGTCTGAGATAACCCCTCTACTCACATAATTTGTCCAAGTGGCAATCGTAGGTACAATAACTAGCTACATCCATTGTTACCCTTGTAGCTGCATAAAGTTCTCTACAAAAATAAAATAAGACCTCTTATCTGGGCATAATTAAACACCGTTTTTTGTTGTCTAGTATCTTATCCTTTCACAACGTTTCTCAAGTTTAAAAAAAAAAAAAGAGTGTTGTGTTAGGTAGCTGGCAACTAGCGTAAAACCTTCGTCAGGTCCCATGAAAATGAATCCTGAGAATAGGAACATTAACAACTAAATGGACGGAGTTAATAGACACTTTGATTATAGGGAAGGTCAATATAGTTTGTCTATAAGAAACTAAATAGGTATACTCTATTTCACAGAAAATATAAATATAAAAATGAGTAGGAATAGTAGTTGATAAAAAATGGTCATCGTCTGACCTCCTAATAATCATTACTGGACTAGCTTGGGTACTTATTCCAAGCTCCTAATTTCATAAGAAGTTACTCAAATCACATTGTTTTAAGACATTTGCCTTTATATATTAAGCACATATTGTGGTAATCAATTGGTTAGATTGTGAAGAACTTATTATTTACTTTGATGTATTTCTTTTGGACCATGTGTGTGCTTGATGGATTCATTCCTGGTTGTTCCATGGTTATTCATTTGCAGGAAAATACCAGTGATGATGTGCCAATGCCTACTTACTTTCGCTTCCTTGCTTTACTTGCTTTCAAGATATTTGCAGCAGAGCAAGTAAGTGATGTGATACTCTATACATACTGTTTATTCTAGTTATTTATAGAGATTTGACACAACATTTATTAGTCCTTGCATTTTGTTCCATTGGATGAAGTGGCATTAGCAACATTACTTCAACATGGATTTTTTTCCTTATGCAGGTAGATGTTGCTATCTTGGAGGTTGGGTTAGGTGGAAAGTTTGATGCAACAAATGTGGTATGCACAACTCTTAAGTTTTCATCCAATTTGGAGAAAAATTTGTCCAAATTTTTAGTTAATTAGATAATCAGCTATAGTCAGTAGAATACACTACCTATGCTAGAATATGTGTAACATGATGATGCATGCTGTCATTTTTCAGGTTCAGGCACCAATTGTATGTGGCATATCTTCGCTTGGGTTTGACCACATGGAAATTCTTGGTTAGTGTTCTATCTGCATGATTCCTTTGCAACTGAGTCTTTATTTTAATGTATAATTTCAAAACTTTTAAATGCATAAATATATGCTACTTCTGTTTTATAAAAATGCAAGGATTGCATGTCACAACACACAACCAAAACGCATGCTAGTATATCGTTGCATTTTCTAAAATCCATGCATTTTGGTTTAGTTATGACATGCAATCCTTGCTGCACTGACCATTATCTTGTTAATCACTAGTCACAGTACTATAACCAATTTTATGTTGATCCTGCTATGTTGTAATTTGAATGTTTAACAACTTGCTACAACCTAAATAATACCGATTACTTTGGTTTAGAAAGTAAAAATATCCAGATAAAAACTTCATTGTCTTGTGCTTTTGACTAAAAGAGTTGGGGCCATTGCTTCATAAATACATTCATGTATGCATGCATCTGCATTTTTTTTTCCTAGTTGGTACACACACCCGCACCCCCAAGGAATTGTTTGCACCCAAGAGGAATTGATCCTTAGACCTAATGCTTGCTAGGCACTAGGGCCAAGTTCTTTATCCACTTGAGCCAATCCCTTGGGGTCATACATCTGCATTCTTATTGCTGAGTTTGTCTAGAAGTACATCCTACTAACACATACTTTATAAGGTGGTAAATATGCAAACATGTATATTATTTAATACATATGTGTCATATGTTTTGTTATACACATACAATCTTTTGGGTAAAAAATGTAATTTTCTGCATTTGCGTGTTTTGTGTGATTAAAACTGGGGAGCATGTAAAGCCACAAACCTTTGACCTAAAATGCTACAGAAAAATGTGTTGATTTAACTTCCTTGCATCAGAATTTAAGCTCAATGCCTTTTGGTTGCAAAAGTTGACGTTGGGTTCTCCTGTATATCACCTTCCTCATTGTTTGGAAAAGTTCATTTTAGATTTGTACTGAAGTGTTAGATCCAGTTTGGATATTCACGCTGCTTTTATAGCAATCAGATCTAATATATATAATTCTTCATTCTTTAAAATACACTATAAACAGGACACACTCTTGGAGAAATTGCTGGAGAAAAGGCCGGTATCTTCAAGGTGTTTTTTAGAATCTCATTTCATTTTGTTATGCATTACCATAGGAATGCTTCTTATATCCAAAGTACATTCACTCTGTTCTGCTATTTTCTTTTTATCTCTTTGTTTCCTTCCTTTATTTTTTTCCTTGTTTTTACCAATTTTCTTGCTTTCTCTATTGATGCAGCGCGGAGTTCCAGCCTTTACTGTGCCCCAACCTGATGAAGCGATGCATGTGCTTGAAGAGAAGGCTTCCCAGTTGGATGTAAGTTCCAAATGTCTTTCATTAGCCAGTTCAATTTGCCACAAACCAAAAAATATGACTCAAAACCTTACTCCAATTATCAAGATTGACTTGTGTTAGTCACCTTGAAGACACAGCCAAGCTTCAATGCTTTAACTTACCACCATAAGAAATAAAAGACTTGTTATGGAAAACGGTTAAAGATGGTTCTCTGTGGTTCTCAGTCCAGTTACTTATAGTTTGTCAGAGAAGTTAAGCGTTGAACTAGTTTTTGTAAGCTGGCCAAGATTTTGTAACTTATTATTTTTTAAATACTCTTATTGGTCTGCTCGGAAGCTCAAGTTGTGAATCTAACTGCAGAATCCAAATTCATAAACAATCACATGGTCTAATAATGAGTTCTGCTTTTGCCTTGTGCTACAGTGTATGCCTTTTCAGTTTTCCCAGCAAAACATGCAAGTACTTAAAAGCCAAGTCAGAATATACCAGTCTTGTTTGTCCATTTCCAAATAGGCTAATTTGTGCCATGCTAAATTGGAAAGAACATGAGTAACATAGAACCCTTAGTTGAGCCATTCATGCTGATTACAGGTACAACTGCAAGTCGCATCCCCTTTGGACACCAACTTGCTGAGTGGTCTGCATCTTGGGCTTGAAGGTGAACACCAATATATCAATGCTGGTCTTGCTATTGCATTATGCTCTACTTGGCTTCAAAGGACTGGCCATCTTGAATTTAATCACCTGGAATGCACTGTAAGTTTCATCGACTTTTAGTTTCTCTTTCCCCACCACAGCTTGGTTTGTTGATTTCAGATCTTTTCTTTTTGCTTGTAAATAGACCTCTCTGCCTGAGCAGTTCATTAAAGGGCTAACAACAGCTGCTTTGCAAGGACGGGCTCAAATCGTCCCTGATAAATTCATTGAAATTGAAAGCGCAGGAGATTTGATATTTTATTTGGATGGAGCCCATAGTCCTGAAAGCATGGAAGTATGTGCAAATTGGTTTTCTCTTGCGATCAAGGAAGATAACCAACAGCAGCACTCCTTGAATAGTCAGCCAAACGATAATTCTAGAGCTTCACATGAATTGGTACGAAGTTTTCATCATGAAACTTCCAGGACGGACTCCAAACAGGTGCATACAAGTTTTCACAACCTTGTTAGATCTATATTCTTTGTGGAATTTATTGGCCGGATGTTTGGAATCTATAATTTGAAAGACGTATATGGAGGTTAACTACCATTGCAAGCGGAGGTTTGGGCCTATGGAAAACATTATTAACTGAAACAAAGTAGATATTCCAAAATGATTAAATTCTTCCAAGTAAGAGCCCTTATATTTTTGGATCTGATGGGTTTGCATGATCTTTAATTCTTCAAAAAAGAAATGGGACAAAAAAGGATATTTGGGATTTTACTTAAAAAGCTTCAAGTAAAATCAAAGAAAAATATTAATTGTGACACTAATAAACGAAACTCCACTGACCAAACCTAGTTAAAATTTAACATGGTGAGACATGGTCTTTTATTCTTCAAAAAGAAATAGGACAGAAAAAGCATATTTGGTGTTTTATTTTTTATAAAAAGCTTCAAGTAAAATCAAAGAAAGATATTAATTGTGACACTGACAAATGAAACTCAACTTACCCAATCTAACTGAAATTTAACATGGAGAGACAGATTGAAGAAGAAGGAACAGAACTTTGAAAAGGGAAGAAAAAAAAAAGTTGATTGCTTGCAGGTTGGATGCTTCATATGCGACTTTTCTACACCCATGCTAAAAGTGATGGAGATAAAATTTAAACTAGATTAATGATCTTCAAAGTTCTTCACTAAATATCAGTTTCTCTACAGATTCTGCCTTTCTTCTTGCTACATTTCACGGTTTTCACCTATCCATGTGAATTTTGGAGAAAGTTCAACTGTTTTTCATTCAATGAGTTGCCCAGGTGTAGCATCATCTTAGTAATTCAAGAGCTTTACCTCTATAATTCCTTTTAAATAAAATATGGGAGAAATAGCTTTGTAGTCCCAGATGATAGACCTTAAAGCGATGCAAAACTAGAAAGGACACTATCCTGTATGCAACAGTGCTGCCAAATCTGATCCGTCAGATCACCAATCCTTACTGTTGAAGCACATCTACTTATGGGAGGGGAGGTAACATTTCAAAACATTCCAAACCAAAGAAGAGATCTTTGTCTGAATGTACATGCAGTAAAATGTCTCAGGTATCCGGCACATCCCTTTCTAGTAAAATACCATGCTTTGCCAGTAGGAGAACCCTGCGGAAAAATTATGTTGCAACATGATACAAGTAAATAGCGGTTGCCTGAGTCTTGCTCTTGATATCTTCACTTAATGGAGTATCAGTTTGTAAAATTCTAAATTTTTCTTATTATTTGTTCTCACAATGACACTAAATTTTTTACTCTGGTAAGTCAGCGACATTCAAATTTGGAAAAAGAGGAATACATAAATATCATAGGCATATTCAGACAGAACAATATCTCAAACCCAGTTGTCAATTCAAAATTAGCATCACCTTAACAAATCAATCATATGATGTATGTCTAACATGCGCGTTGCTTTTGTGAATTATAAATTTAATATTTAATCTTGTAGTACTAATGAAGCACCAATCTTTTGTGAAATTCTGTATCCATCTATCAAATATACTGTGTTTCAGTAATTGCTTCTGAACTCAAGTTGTTCACAAAATGCAGATCTTGTTGTTCAATTGTATGTCAGTGAGGGACCCACAGTTGCTTCTTCCGCGCCTGATGAATGCATGTGCCAGTCATGGTAAAAAATTGAGCAAGATCTTTGGAATTAAACAGTCAAATAAATGCTTGATCTGCATGAATTGTGTAAGGAATAGTCAACATGCATGGATTTCTTACCTGCTACACCTGAATCTTTTTGGGTTATTTTAGAGTGGACAGTTGTGAATATTAATCATCCTTCCTGTGCATATGCACAGTAACATCCAGAGAAAATCACCCGTGTCTTTTGTATTCATGGTATTTATATTTGTTTGATGTTTCAGGAGTCCACTTTAAGAAGGCACTTTTTGTACCAAACGTATCAGTGTATAACAAGGTTGGGTCTAGTGTCGTACCACTAACTGATGCTCAAGTTGACTTGTCATGGCAGCTGACTCTTCAAAGAGTATGGGAAAATCTCATCCATGGTGAAAAAGGTATCACTCTTACATTACAAGTAATATATATATATTTTTTTTCAGTTTTGGAGATGGTAGTCTGCCTGGTCTGACCATGTCTTTTTAGCAAGATGCTTCATATATTAAAAGAAATTGGCATTAACTCGCACGTGTTGTTTCTCGCTAAACAAATTCCTGTTAGGCAGTGGTCAGGATTTTATTGAACTCTTGGAATTCAATAACAATATTTCATTTCGTTTTACATCGAAATGGCTGAAATGATCCCACCTTTTCATGAACCGAACAAAAGATGGGTGAAAAATTAAAATTCTCATGTTTCTATGGGATTGTACTTGTTTCCATTTACATACCAAAGAGAAAAACAGTTGAAACGTAGCATGGCAGTCAAAATTTTCCTTAGTGTCGACAGCAATTCTCAAAAATAGCAATAGGTAGTAGGCATTTTTTCCCCAAATGAGTGATTATTGAATAATTAAAACCCAAAATACAAAAGAAGATAATTTTGATTTCTTTGAGAAATACAAATTAAAGAGAAGTGGAAGTAAAGGAAACAAGGATGTAGGAGAGAGCTAACTGTAATACTCTGTTTTTATCATTGTAGTATAACTTTGCTAATTGTTTTATTTAGGTTGTTATTTTATATGTAGCTTGTGTAAAATATCTTCGATCACATAATGCATGCCTATCATATCATAGTGTCATATTTAATTACAATAATTCAAATTTACATGAAAAAATTAGCTTTAAAATATTTTTTTTACTAATTACTAGTGAAGAATTGTTTGATATTATTTGATGAATTAATAATAACATCCACTCACTTCATAATTCCTCCTAATGTTTTTTCGCGTGGATGGATGTGTAGGCCTAAAACACATCCAATTAGTTAATTATTTTGCTTATCTTCATGCATTCATAGATTTGATTTATGATTTCATGTGTTTCCAATTTTTTTTGTTGTTTATGTTGATTTCTGGAACGTTATGTTCGACTGAAACAACACTTGTGATATTTGATCCTTGTTTTCATTATAATTTGTAACTATTTTTTTCTTTCTTTCAAAAATAGTGTGTACAGTAAGTTTCAATCAAATTCATTTTGTTTTCTCTTGTTTAAGATTGTTTAGAAATCAGTTCTGCAAGGAAGACAACTTTTTAATTGGAGTGCTGTGTAATTCTAATTGATTGTTGACTTATTGTTAGGGGATGCCAAGAGTGCAGACCTCATTTGTGAAGAAGGTAAAGACGATGTAGAAAGAAGTATTAAGAGTTGTGACAATAGCGCAGTATTTCCTTCACTTCATTTAGCTATTAAATGGCTCAGGGACAATGCCCAACAGAACCAATCTGTTCGCTTTCAGGTGATGTATTATATATGCAACAAGTGTTATTTATAATATCTAGATGCAAACTTGTTTGAACAAGAATATCTATGTTATCTCCACGGATCTATTTGTCTATATTTATCCTGTGCATGGAAATGTGATTTGCCTCTTACCATTCTCTGAGTTTCTTCCTTTTCTTTCATAAGGCATTGCCACTTCTTTTGTAAGAAAACATTTATTTGGAACTTGATTTGAAAGCAATATTTCGACCTGGACATTTTTTAAATGTGCTGATGAGCAACAAATGGCAAGTGTTTACTGAAGTCTAAAAGATATGGTCAATGTAGTTAGCTGAGTATTGTAAAAGTTGTAGAGGTTTTACCAGATGAAGGTACCAAAAATACTAGTTTGAAAATTAAAAAATCTTTGATAAAGAAGAGAAATTTAGACTAATTGCACAATCGTAGAACTTTTATTCCACTATAAACTTGTAAGGTGTGGAATGCTTTGATACATGAAAGCAATGTGGGTTGCCTCTTATGTTAGCGATTGCTCTAATAAGATGTTTTCATTTTGAAGATTAAATTCTTAACAATTTCTTATTGCCCTCTTCTGAGCTGTGAACAAGTAATCCTTTAAAAACTACTGGACTGCTTTAGGTTAGGTTGCCCATTAATTGTGTGCCTAATGTGTCCTTCTATATATATTTACTTTGCAGTTAGATATCACAATTAAGCAATGAAAAATATGTTGATGGAATGAGTACTAGATTTTTGCTGATAAATATTGCCACCACTCATCACCATATTATGTTATCAGAGCAGTACTAGATTTTTGCTGATAAATTAGTCATTTTATGTTTTTGCATGTATTTGAGATTATATATCTCTCTTTTGCCTCTGGTTGATTATCAGGTCCTCGTATCTGGTTCTTTACATCTTGTGGGTGACGTGTTGAAATTAATCAAGAAGTGAGACATGGATCAAGTTGGAGCTCTCTAATTAGATTCGGTTCTTGTATTCATTAGTGCAAAGGCATCAATGCATCTGAATCACAATTTTTCCATCACGAATGAGTTCTCTCTTGTATCAAAGTGTTAAATTGCTTCTATGACATTAGCGCTAGAGGATGCGCTTCCACAGTTCCACCGCATGCAGTTGAAGAGTGTGAAGCAAATGTCGTCATCAATTCAACCATTCGCATGGTCTCCCTTAGACTCGCATAGAATGTTTGTAAAATGAAGTTGTTTCCCTTCGTTATGCAGTTATAAATTTTGAAAGTACTTTTTCTGCCATTAGGAGCAAAAGGCAAAACAACAATAGTTCAAATCATTCATTGTCTATGCATGGCCCTCGTACTAAATGATTTGGAATTATTTTGGGATTGCGTGATACTATATCTTTCTCTATTCATATTTGACGTGGCTGCTTAATGGAGTCTTTATCTTTGTCTCTTTACTGATCAGGGCAAGAATGTCTTAAAGTTTGCTAATTACAAAATTAACAAGTTGAGTTTTGAATGTTTCTCTAACTAATATTCTGAACTCCGAAGCAGTATATTCACTGTAATTTACAATTTAATATTACATATTATACCGTTAAGTAACAATTTATTACTTTGACCAAAGTGTTGTGTGATGTGAATTGTAAAAAAATGTACATCAATCCAGTCATACTCTTGAATTTCTGTAGGAATTATCTGTGCTGGTCTTAAGCACACTTGAATATAGTTATCATAAATCTAACATGGTTAAAGAGAGAGTTTAGCTCATGCAAGAATGGCAAGTTATCTATATAATTAAGCTCAAATATCTGTCTGATGTAGTAGCTAACTGCTTCATGAAGTGTGTTCATAATTATCAACTGACGAACATATCATACTCCCTGAAATATATTACAAGGTTAAAATTAAAGAATGACATTAGCACCATTTACAGATGAAGCTGACGAGTTTGCAACAAGTGTATTATGACAATCTGTACATGAATTCCCCCATAACAAATAAATCAATCACATCTATACGTATTTTAAACCCAACTGGCAAGGTTGAATTCTCCCTCCACCCCCCTGGGCACTAGCTACAATAGCAATTAAGCTAGAGCACCATTACTAAGCCTTCTCTTTTTTATGAAACAACAAAGCCACTCAAAAATGGAACGGCAGCCAGTCCCGAACAACTTCGTCAAATGATCAATGAAACAAACAATTACAAGAGTAAAATCTTTGCTCATGCTCATAGTAATTGACGAAGCTGCTGGGTTTCTTTCCGAAGGGACCGAACTTCTTTCATAAGCTCAGCTTGGTTTTCGAGGATTGAGTTCATCATGTTTGACATTTCCATCTGTAGAATTAAGCCAATAATCTCATGAGCAAAAGATAGAGAAAGAACCAGCCAGAAGAAAAAAGCACAAATATATACCTCCTGCATATGAAACTGTCTTAAAATTTCTATATGAAGATTTCTCACATCTTCATGAACGGATTTCTGAAAAGAAGCAAGAGTTTCTTCGAGAGTGCGTTGAAACAGCTGTAGTGTAAAGGAAGTTCCCTGTTGTGGTTCAGCCTGAGATTGGGTTTTCTGGGGTAGTGCAGTTCCACCCTGTCAAAATATTACACATAATTAGCAAGTTGAATCGTATAAGCAAAGAGAAAAAAACAAACATCAAGACATTTGCAATGATTCATCATCAAAGACATCTTCACCACCTCGCGTTTTTGAGTTTGAACAGCAACAGTCAATCAAAGCGGCGTACCAAATGGGATCAACACATGATCCTCTCTCTTTGGAAAAGAACAATGGTGAACAAGTAACATGATGAATCATCACAAATGATCTGTCAAGCTCACATCTAGTGAGCAAACAACTCAGTGGTCAGATGGAGTCACAAGCACAAAATTTCTTACATTCATAGATGGAAGAATCACTGCTTCTGTAGCAGATGATATGTCAGCCCTTGACAACAAGCTACTCAAAAGTTCTTCCCTCATTTCAACTCCTGTTTTCTTAGTTTTTGGTGAGCCCACTGAAAGAAATGTTCCATTGCTGAAGGCTGGAGTAGTGCTTATTCTCTCTGCATAAGTGGAAAATCTTCGTGGCAGGGCCAATGCAGGTCCCAGGGATTCGAGGTTACCCTGCCCTGTAATGCCTTTTGTACCTACAGAAAGCGATGTGAAACTATGGGGAGCATGTTCTGGAAGACCTAATGGAGTCTCTTGATTGGAGGAGGTGTCTCTGTTACGAATATTCGCCAGGCTCAGGCTTGAACTTGTTAGGGAGCTCATATTCATCTGGCTTGTAGACAAAGAAAGATCTTGTAATCCAGAAAACATTGATCCTGACGACAGACTACTAGAAGACAGCATTGTAAAACGAGAAGGCAAACTGACTTGTTGACGATGATGGGAAAGTTTATCAGATAATTTCTCGCCACCCCAAGCTTCTGGAGGAGTGATAGCGGAGTCGTCGTCACTCTTGGAAGAAACAGTAGGAGTAGATCCCGGCTGCAAAAAAGTAGAACGGAAGTCATCCTGCATAGAGGGATGATAAATTAAAAACCCTACTAGAGCAAAGAAAAAATTAAATGAGTATGAAAGGAAAACTTCCAGTTTCGACATCCAATTACTAAAAACTAAAACGGATGTCATCCTGCATAAAGGGATGATAAATTAAAAACTCTACTAGAGGGAAAATTTCTTTAAATGGGTATGAAAAGAGAGAACTTCTCGCATCAAGTGCAGAGAGACCATTAATTTTGATTATAACATGTACACCAATGCACTCTAACAAAAGGTCATATATTACCATTTCCACAAAATATATGACAAACTCAAATATATAGCAGGTAATGTTAATAGATATTGGTGACAATACAACATGGATTTTACACTAGAATAGGTGATGTATTACTGACACCAATGCTACACGACACCTTTTGCGCTACAAACCAGACTTCTATGAACTAATAATTTTTTTTTTTTTTTTTATTTTCTATTTTTTTATTTTATTTTATTTTTGTTTGGTTTGCACCATTTCAGTTAAGGCACTGCAAAAAAGTAGAGTAATAATAATAATAATAATAATAATAAAAATAATTTGTGGGGTTTTCCCTTTGACTTATATTTCAGATCACTGAATATTTTAGGTGTTCATTATACCAACTTTGCTTGTAGTTTATAATTTAAGGATAGGTTAGTTAATTGTCAGATAAAGTAGATTTAATGTTGTTTTCATTTCTTTTCCTTTTATATCATAAATCATACTTCCATATTCTTCTTTAAGTGGTCTTGATAGAAATTGCTGTGTGATGAAACTAAACTAGAATAAAATGTAATGCACTCAAAAGCTGAAAATGAAGTACAAATTAAAAATTTTGGCCCTATATTTATTTAGTTAAATATGGTTTTGTTTTTTTCGATAAGTTTGGATATGGTTTTGTTATTATCTAATTGATGCATAATAAGCCATTTTCGTTAAATTCAATGAGAGGAAGCTGAAGGAAGTGAACGTAAAGATAAAATATAATGTTATGCAACGTATAACAACCCATTTCTTCATATTATTTAATCTAGTTGTATGATGTTGGATTTTTTAACAATATATGGATGATAGTAGATATTGGACATCAAACTCCAATACATTCTTAATTATGGCCCGAGCTTTTTCGTTCGTACTCACTTGTACAAATTCCTGACTACACCCCTGGTGGTGCCTACACCGAACTCCTGCAACCCTTATGTAGCATATTTTTTTTTTTTGGAAATTTTATGTAGCATATTTACTTACTCTTCTTAGTGTTCCTTACGTGTTTTCTGTCTCTATTGTGTCCTTTCAGTTTTTACACTATTTTATTTCTATTATTGCTTCCATATGTCATATATCATATGAACATTTTGATTACAGACATCTAGATGGACTACTGTCAATAAATATCACTTATGATATATATTGTAATTGTTCATTTGAGAACAAAATGAGGGAAAACTCTGTGAAAGAATATAGAGTAATCTATCTAAACAATCAAAACATTTCACTGGGAACTATAGAAGTTCTCAAATCTTAGGAAACTTACCACCCGAAAAGCATTACGAGTGTCACAGGCTAAAAGGTCAAAAAATAATCCTTAACTGGTCAAGTGTACAGCATGATGTAATGAAAGAACAATTCATGCTCTTCATTTGAAAATCGGTATATTAGGCAAGGAGCAGACTTATCAAGACAGTATATATATCTATTAGGTAGTGAGAAGATGATTCATGCCTTCTAATTAATTAAAAAATCGCCACGAATCAGAAAGGCAAATAGTGAACCTGTTTCAAAGTTGAACTAGACTTCCAGTCAAAAATTGGATGATCATTCTCCGCTTCCTCTGAAAGAGGGAATCTCCTACTAGATGAAGGAAACAGCAGAGAATGCTTCTTTTCAACGGCTATATGATCTTCCTTTGCTCCCTTGTGCTCATCCCACAGCTTATGAAGCGACGGTGTAACCGGCTGAACTTCCACAAGTGGGGAAAACACCTCCATGTCATCCTTGAAGTTATAATTACGAGGAGCATGTAATCTTCCCAAAGTTCCACCAGTCCACAAAGTGCTTCGGAGTGGTGTTTCCTCTGCTGTAGATGAATTTAGTATGCTTGATATAGATCTGCTACTGGTTGCTAGAAAGGAAGATGGATTTCGAGAACCAGATACCGTTGCGGTTGTTGAAAGACTTGATGATGTCACAGAAGGGAGTGGATCAGGCATAAGGATTGAATCTTCAACAGCACCTCCCAAAAGAGCAGTTTCAGCTGTGCAATTGGTTTCAATTACGGTTACAGGTTTTGATCTTTGCCAACATAGACTTGTGACAGCCTGATGAGAATCATGATACAAGATTATCTACAACCAAGAGGTTAACTAAAGGAAAATACAATCAGAACTGTCAATCGCTAAACCTGTATTGTCAATATTAACTGATTGCCAAGTGGTGATACTCTTAAATTGACCACTAACAAAAGCATTACATAACTGCCCATGAAATGAGCATGATTCTAACATCAATTGTTATATTATATATTTATATACACACACATAAAGCACACCACTAAGATTTTATACTGATTATAACACATAAATCAATCATCTGATAGTATATTTAACTTATGGTTCAAAATCCATCCGGCCCACCCTATAAGTGTCCCACCAGTTAATTCATCCCAACAGACAAACAAGGGCACCACATCTACAGTATAGAGTTTTAAGGAGCATCCTCTCTAAATAAATCAATCATAGGATCAGATAACTCAAGAATTTGTAAACAACAACTCGACAAGCTTTTATTGCCTGAAGGAATATCAAAAGGTTTCTGAACATAATATGCTCAAATTGTTGTTTTGAATTTTCCATTTTTAGATTTTACATGATATTAACATTTCATATAAATAAGTATTACAAGCACGCAAATAACTTTACAAAATTAATTTTTAACTACCAATTTTGTAATATATGAAAAACAATGAGATTTTTAAGTACCATAAAACAATATGCCAAAGTGAAGTTTGAGGATGAAAATGGAATTAGAAATAATCTAAGATGTTTAAAAATAATATAAAAGTATCCATATATTGTCCAAAATTCAAAGATACTGCAAAAAAGAAAGAAAAAGTTTGCATAAAATAATTTGACGTCAGAAGAAAGATTTTGGCCAAAACAGACTATCTATCATCAAAGTGTCAAAGAAATAGGACATTAAAAATCAGTCATAATAGATTGACAGAGATATAGCGCCGCTCATAAATGAAAAAGGAAGAAATGAAATAAGATAGTTTGATGAATATGCATTTCCTTAAGGGGGAAGATCATGGCTTTTATCCTTTTCAAGATAACACTTCCCAAGGGGAAAATTTTTCTTTTTCTAAATAGACAAGAAAGGAGGGATAAGGGATCTGATTAACGTGACAATCTTATACATAAAAACAAATGATTCATTTAGCAGTAGGAGGAAAAAACTAATCGTTTCAATATGATATTTCCCTAAAAGATGCAACCTCAAGGTAAATCTCATTGCTTGTGCTTATATGCTATTGCATGCAAAAATATTCCAAATGGTAAGCAACCAAGCAAGTAGAGATTTCCAATCCTAGAGATCTCTCTATAATAAACATAAATTATTGAAGGAAAAGAACACCTCAGAATTGCTATAAGCACGAAGAACAGTGAGAGGCTGTGGTTTTCCTCTAACATCATAAAATACAACCCTGCCACTACTTGTTCCAGCTGCCAGTGTCCAACCATCTTCTCTGAATGCCAATGAAGAGAAAGGTGCCTCATAAGGAATGCAAAATAAGGATCTCCTAGTCCCTGAGTCAAAAATGTATAACTTTTTATCCAGGCCGACACTAGCAATAACCTGCCACGACGCCATGGGAGAAAAATATATGAGACAACAGAATGTTATACCCATATTTTGAACCAAAGAAATTGAGCCTAAAAAACTCCAATGATCACAGCCATTTAAAAGATTCAGTTTCCTCTCCCTCTCCCATACAAATATGAAATAAGGTTAATTGACATGGCATAGAAGAGACCTTATCATTTGATGGCGAGAAACTAATACCAGCAGTTGGTGCAGAATGCTGCGTCAACCAAGAAACCTGTGGAGTGCAAAAGATAACTAATCAAAAACCTGAAATATCTTTTGTCAACTAAAACAAGACATAAAACTAGAAAAAAAAACTATCCATGATCAGATCTTACAATACAAAGGTGATGAAGTGAAATATGGGTAATTCAATTTTACAGATACGAGCAATGTGTATAAAGTCTAAATTGATGTTGCTGTTAATAAATAGCATCTTAGACCCAAAAATGGTCCTAAATTTCCCCCATTACTCCATTTAAAGCACGAGGACTGAACCAAGTGATAAAGAAGTTTCATAAGTGTGAAAAACATGAGAATCACTCTGCGGATAGCTCAAGTTGTCTCTTATAGACCTCCAATTCCTCTTACACATTGCAGTACTTCAATAGGAATATTCAAATAACACATAAACATGAAAGGAGTAGAATTTTTCGGGAAGATATTATGGATATACCATTTCAGAGTAGCAAATAGCGTAAACGCTGTCAACAGGTCAATGCACAAATAAATAACAATGAAGGAAATATATGATGTGGTCACTCAAGTTCCCTCATCTTAAAACATTATATATCATATTACAAACCTTCGGGCTGCGACCAGTTGTATCCCATAGATGTACAGACCCATCATCACCAGCCGTCACCAAAAGGTGCCTGCTAATACGAGAATAATCAAGCACTCTCAGAACCTGATCATAAAAAATGTCAGACAAACATTTAGCATTTCAGAAAACAAAAGTGTATAAATAACAGACACTGGAAAAGCATTACCCAGATGCTTAGTGGCCTTCAAACCAAAGTTGGAATGAAATAACAACCTGATCATTAGGATCTTTGAGTTCAGCAGCCCTTGCACCAGAAGCAAGGTTATGAAGAATGAGATCCCCATTAAGACTGATGGAAGCCAAGTGCTCATCTTTACAATTGTACATTGCACCTGTTATTGTATTAGTATGGCCTCTCAACCATTTAATACAGCGCTTCCTCTGCAAATCCCATATTCTTACAACTTGACCACTTCCCCCAGAACATATATACCTTGACCCCTTGTTGCTAAAGCTGAGGCTCACTATAGATTCCTGCAGATAACAATTAAAAATTGGACTAACTAAACAAAAAAACCAATGGTCACAAATTTGTAACAAATAAAATACAACAAAAACACCTAAAAAGTACACAGGCACCCATTTGTGTATAAACACACTTTAGAATTGCATCCAATTAAGTATCTACTCAAGTTCATATTTTAGTGAGAGATAATTTTGGCACGCAATGAAATTCTCACTCCTAACACTCAGTAATGTAAAGTATGAAGTTCAGTAGCCAATAGCACCATACATGAAACAGAAAATATTTTTATAAATGTGGCCATCCAGATCCGAATTTGAACCTCAATAAGATTTATTTTGTTTTAATAACATATGGATCCTAGAAATGTTTACAAGAAAATTTCTGTCTATGAGACTCATATTATCTTGATGAAAATTTCCCAGTTAGGTTTGGGGAAAACATATTATTTAGTGTAGCAGATTGCATCTAGAAATAAATGTCTGTCCACACACCTTCTCCCAAGGTTCCAAATATTTTGACATGAAAATTTATATGGAAAAAAACTCTAGAGAAAATTCAAATACAGGGGGCAAATGATATTTTTCATAAGCTTGATGGAAGAGAGTTGATAGACACTCCCCAAGCTTCAGAAAATAATATTCATCAAGATAAATGGAACACAGAAAAAAATTAATCCCCCAAAAACAAAAGATCTGAAAATTATATTTTGTCAAAACAAACACAGCCTGTAAAATGTTTCCGTCATAGACATTCTATTTCGAAATAAGGACAGACAAAAAGGAGTTTAAGATTGCCCACACAGTAACCAAAGTCATAAACTTCTTTCTATAGTAATAGACAATTGTTCTTTTTCTTTTTTTTGGTTTGCAACAAAATTATATGCTCCATATATACTTCGTAGATAAAGACACAAATGTATGAAATAAGGAGTACTCCACAAAGAGTTGGACCTTATTTCATGACTGGGCAATCCAGGAGGCCTCCAAAGCCATTCCCTATCTCCCATTGAAGAGTTATATTATGATCGCTCAATTTTCAAATCAAACGTAGCAATCTAGCAATCCAATTTCTCAGAAAGCCTATATTTAAAAATCACGTTATGAACTAAATCTAGCCCCTATAGAAATAGGTGAGACTAAAATCTACCTCAATCTTGTCACCACTGTCAGTGCCGGCAACTGGAATAGTCCCCATACTCTCCCCATTTTTCCGCCACAATGATATCTTCTTATCATCACCGGCACTCGCTACGACCAAATCTGCAACAAGTGCGTCCCAATTCAGAATAAATTAAGAAAATTGAGCACAAAAATCAAAACCCTTGCATTTGTTTTTTCTAAGTTACAAAAAAACAAAAATTGAATTAGTGAAACAAGAACAAACTGTCTATATTTAATGTGCTCACTAGTGTGGTTCCACTTGACCGAGTTGACTTGGAAACCCGGTGAAGGTGTGTAGCTCAATGTACAAGGATCGCCGGGCTCAACGGAGACGTCGAAGAGCTTCACGGTGTCGCCGCCACTCGCCGCCAGTAGTGCCATTGATGGATCCGCGAAGTTCATGATCTCTCTCTTATACTGAATTAGAGAGGATGTGTGTGTGCGTGTGTTTTAGAGAGAAATTTTGGTTCACGTAAACCTAAAGACACAAAATTTGAAGTTCATTGAAGATCTACAAGTGAAATTATGAATAGAGAGCTAAATTTGAGGCAAAAGATGCAGAGTTGCGAGTGCATTTGATCGTTTCTGCTTTTGATGTGTGAAACCCTACCAAACAGAGAGAGAGAGACGGAAATTTCAAAAAAACAAAAAACAAAAAACAAAAAACAAAAAACAAAAATGGTGAACGGAGGGGCCTTTGTAATATATTGGAGTCCGTTTAAACTTTCAACTGTTCAGGTACCCGATTTGAACCCGATGAAGTTCCATGTACCGTCGCTGTGGAGGAGAAAAATGAAAATACATGTCTACTTTTTTAATTTTGAGAAGTTCCTGCGAGGCTCATATTAGTACACAAGTTACAATAAATTTGTCCGTTTCCGTTGGTGGAATAGGACTAGGTCCGGCAATTCGGCAAACGGGCAGTTTGGTTTTGGTGAGTTGGATCAACCCGTAACAACCCAATGAACCATTTTTTTAATAAATAAAAAAAAAAAAGAGAAAAAAACATTCGTAAAGTTTCTTTAAGCTAATTCCATATTTATTTGCTAAAAGTTGAGGGGAAAAAAAACCGTTTAAACTAATATTGAAGTGGATTAAATATAAGTCAAATTAAAACAGGTTGAAAAACTTGTCTAGTACATATATATTCTACAACTTTTTAAAAAAAATTCTTTAAATTTTATATTATTCTATGAAATTTTAATTTTTGAATTCCATGAATCCAAGTTAGCACGGGTTGCCTGATTTCAAGACCCGACCCGATTACACAATTCAACACACTAAAATGACTTGACCGTGGAAACCTTAAAATCCCAAATCATAGTCAAATACATAGCAAAATAAAATTTTCAACCTTCAAATCTCATGAATCCAAGTCAGCATGGATTGACTCGTTTACAAGGTTGACCCGTTTACATAACCCAACCCATTAATATGACTCGTGCAAAGCCTTGAATTTTATTTTTATTTTTAATTACAATTAATTATGTTTTAATTGTAATAAAACATGAAAATTTAGTTTAAATATGTGTTTTGTAAGTTATGAGACTTTTTCAAAATTTTTGAGTTCGGGTTTGAGGCCCGGGATGACCTGAAAGATTTTTACAAGTCTTGAAATATATATAAGAGCATGTATGAACAATTGAGGAGCGTAAAAGATATGTTAGGAGAATGAAATTTTGGTATGTAATTAATAGAGAGTTAATAATAACAAGGGACAAATTAAGAGAAAAATAGAGACTTAGTTGCAAAGGTTGTAAATTTAAATAAATTTATGACATTTATTTCACTCCAAAAATCATATTTTCTCTCTTCTCTCTCACTACAAATTCATCCCAACTTCTCTTTAGAATTTAGAGGTTTAAGGTGAGATTTGAAAATTGTTCCAAGAAAAAAGTTCGTAAAAAAAGTAGTTCAGTTCCGGAAAGAGGAATAAATAGCCCCATATAGCTAATAATTTTCGAGCATAGGCAGGGAGAAAGTTTTGTCTTAGTTGTTTGTAGTTGTGAGTCATCACACCTTTGATAAAATGCTTTAACCAAGTGCGAAAAAGAAGACACTCAGTTCTCTTTCCGCTCCGCTTTTGGCATTAAGAAGGAGTTGTCGCTTCCCTTTTTCAAAGAAATGGCCTCCTCTCTAATTGCTTGTTTCGGTCTCACCGTGCTCATTGATACACTCGCCATTGTGGCATTGGCCACATGTCATTCAACTCCGTAAAATGGGGCTTGATCTGGAATGGAATGGAATGGAATGGATAGTTTACACATTTCGATTTGATTGGTTCAAAATTTGATTTTGTGAAGTTTGGAAAGATGAGTGAAACTAAGGCTTAGATTTGGGGATAACTCAAGAAGAGAATGTTGTTCTTCTCAATATGATCTACGATTTGGAATTCAAATTCGGTGAAATTCAGAGGTTGGGTGATTTGAGATTTTTTTGACACTGAAGTTTGGAATTGAGGTAGGGGTGTTCTCTCCATCTTATCACTGATTCCTTAGGAATTGATTTTGATTTTGGATTACTTAGCATGTTTAGAAGTATTAGGAAGTGATACTTGTGAGTCTTATATCTTTTCTTATGATTCTATAGGCTAATCGAGTCTTCACATGACAATTATGATGATATTGATGTGCATTGACATTGTATGTATATGGCTTGATAAATTCGTTGATTGAAAGTATCTTAGAACATGTGATAATATGGGCTATACATCTAAATTGTACGTGCATACATGTTATATATGCTAACAATTGAGGATGCATGTTATTTATTACAATGATTTATGGTTGTAAAAACTATGTCATACGTATTGCATGCCACATGTTTAATAAAATGCATGAGAATATTATTTTTTCAAAAAATCGCATTTTGTGAATGTCTTGTGAGAGAATTGATATTGCATTGTTATATACATGAAAAGAACATATTTTAACATGGAATTAAATGGCTTATGATGCGCTTGAAAATGTGTGATGTCTTTGAAATTATTTGTGTCGACATACTTGAAATCTATGTGATTGATTGTTGATTTTGGGAGGAGGATGGAAAAGCAATAAGGGCCCGAGGGTGCAAAGCCCAAAACTTGGCCAATGTGGTTGTAGAGACCGGGCCTAATTTTAACAGATTTCTATTTTTAAGCATCATTCTTGTCTTAGTTGCATTTTAAATGATGTTTAACACGTTTTAATTGTGGAAAAAATATTTTGAAAGTGATATTAAGATTTTAAAAAGTTTTGAGAACTATTGGAGAAGTTTGACCTTTTGGGTCAATAGAGTCTTGGAACACTATCTGGTGGGCTCGAAAATTCAAAAAAAATTTGAAAAAATATTATTTTTAGTTATAGACCAAACTAAATGTTTAGAGAAATAAGGAAGCGATTTCGAAGCCATAGCCCATTCTAAAATAAAAAAATATAAAAAAAGGTCGGGAGAGTACGTTAAGTGACTCAAGGGCAATTCGGTCATTTCGCATTCCAAAGAGATATAAATATCTAGAGGGGCTGAGATATTATCACTTTACAATAATATCTCTCTCTAACTCTCACACTTCATCTCTCCTTCTTTCTCTCTACATTTCGCGGCCCAAAAGTTAAGCAGTAGCTTAACTTTTAAAGCTACTGCTTGCTCATTTCTTCTTCAAACATTTCATGTGGGACGTCACATGTCTAAGGCAAGAAATTATTACATGGTTCGGGACAATATGACCCCGACCAATGAGAAGATTGATGACATGTAACCAAATGTGTTAACTTCATAATTTTTTGATTACATGTCATCTTCTTATTGACCCGAACCATGTAATAATTTTTCGTCTATGGCTGTCAAAGCAATATGAGTGTATCTACCACATGTATAGTTACCTTGAATTATATTCGAATAAGTATGGAATCTCTCCATTAATGGCAAAAGCCTCAAAATTAGTCTGTTGTATTGCCAAATCATAAACTTTTCTAATTTATTTTAATTTTAATTTTTTATTTTATTTTTTAATTCTCACATGTCATATATAATAGGGTAAATACCACTTACACCCCCTCAATTTAAGCAATATCTCGACTAGACCCCCTCTAGTTTCAATAATCCTAACTACTTTCCCTCATTTTTGGGTTCATGTATCAATTTACCCCCTCCGTTAGTTGACTCCGTTAGTGTGACATCAGCAACTAACGGAATTTGTTGATGTCAGCACTAGAAAAATATATGAATGACCCTTTTTGCCCTTCTCATTTATAAAATAACATCTTTAACCTTATTAATTAATACATAATTATAAAAATACCCTTACTATATATTATACAAATTATTTTATATTATATATATATATTTCTATACACACAAATCAATTACCAAGATGATATATATATATACTCACACATAGAGGGGCGGAGGGGGGTTTTGCGGCGGTCGGAGAACTAGCCGATGATGGGGCTCAGTCGGAGGAAACAAGGAGGCGGAGAGATAAGACGAGGGTGGGGAGTCAAAGGAGGTGGTGGCAGCGTCGGCTGGTGTGGTGGGGTCGTCGGAGAAGGAGGAGGGTGTGATGTGGGTGACTAGGGTGGGGGAGTCAGAAGAGGTGGCAGCGGGTGTGGTGGGGTCATCGGAGAAGAAGGAGGGTGTGATGTGGGTGACGTGGCAGAATAGGACGCCATGGCTACTGTGCAGTGAAATAGATATGAGGGAGAGTTAGAGAGAGAAAGTGGGAGACGGTAGTTAGAGAGAGAAAGATGAGGGAGAGTTAGAGAAAGAAATTGAGACCGTGACTAGTGAGAGAGAAGATTGATTCAATATAAGGGAGGGCGTTATGTCTTTTTACATAAATAGCTTTTATTGATTAAATTGAATGTATTCATGATGGGTAAAATTGTAAATTCATCCAAAATTGTTAGTTCGCCTGACGGACATTAGTTACAAGGGGTGTAGTTGAGATTATTGAAACTAGAGGGGGTCTAGTTGAGATATTGCTTAAATTGAGGGGGTGTAAAAGATATTTACCCTATATAATATAACTATTCATTTATTTCATAATTGAGTTCATTTTTATTTATTAATTTGTAAAAAGTATAATACTAAGCATTTTAAATAACGATCATGACTTATAATTTATTAATAAATCATTAATTGTGTTAAATGATCTTTAAAAAATCAATAAAAAACACTAAAAATTACTAAACATCCATCTTCATTGAATTATATTGTAAAAAGTTGCGTATTGGTGCATTTGAAGCACTAGAGAAAAATTTACAATTACGATAATCGATTATGTTACGTTACTCCGATACAAGTTCGATTCCGTTATACTGTGGAACTCTAAATTAGTGACACATGAGACCAAAAGAGAGCTACAAAAACCTTGAATATTTGTATAATCCATATTATTATACCACTAAACGACTTGTAGAAACAACTTGCATTTAGATCACACATCAATAACAGAGAAGAAGAAATATAAGAATGGGTGTTGAGATCAGGTACACATAACTTTGTGTGTGTGTGTGTGTATATATATATATATTAGGGTGATTATCGAGAACAAACTCTCCCGAGGTCTTGTTTCTTTGAGCTTGCAAGCATAGATAGTCGGTAGCGAGAAGAAGATGACATTGAATTGCTTGTAAGCATTGTTGAGTTGCATGGAAAATTGTAAAAAAATTATTCTTTATTGATCTCAAAAAATATTTTACACAGTTGTTTAAATGTCAAGAGAGAGAGTGTGGGCAAAATATGGGTTGAAATTTTCTCAAGCTTTATTTTCATTACGCGTTTTTTTTACAACAATACGAGTAAAATATGGGTACTCATATTCAACCCAAATAACTCATAAATTAATGAGTGTATTTTTATCGAACCCATTTTTGATCCGAACAAAAAAATAAGTCACCTAAATTCATTTTTTATTGAACGGATTGGCAGGTTAGCACATATTTTTTCACCCATAAATATGACAGCGATACAATAATATCTTTCATTTTTAATTTTCCTACTAAAATATATCAAAAACATACCTATAATCTTGCGTCAAGTCCATAATTGATTTTTATAATTATTCATAAGATGTGTTATATACTATTTCGATATATAAAATAACATTATAAACAAATGATCTCCCCTCTCCTCTTTGAAGAAAAAAAAAATCGAAAATAAGGTGAGGGTGGGACAAGTGAAGCCGGAATAAGATATTTTCTTTAAATTATATAAGACATTGAGTGAGTCGAGCATATCACCTTATTGGTATATCACTCATAAATTGTTGAGAGTAGTTTTTACAAGTGACACCAATTTTATTGGGAAGGAGTCCGTAAGTTTGGATGCTTGTAAGCTTAATCCATGGAGTGTACTGTTGTCCATTCAACTACCGTTCAATAGAGATTATTGAATAGGATACTTTTTTATTGATTGCTGATTTTCGTTGGAGCTGAGGTGGATAACAAGTTAAAAAATAGTAATTTTTAACTTATGTTACTGGCGTGGCGCAATGCTGTACTCTTATCGGGTCATATGTACCCAAACTGAACATATTTCCACCAAGAATGAGGACGACAACAACCTTTACAACGAGTATCAACCATTAATGTTAATGAACTTGGAATTGGGAGTCTTGGAGACTGGCACATGTGCCATTCAATTAAAATTAATATGAATTATGCTAGTTTCAGCTGCAATTGTGATGGTTGTCTCTCTTCCTTCATTCGATGCACCGGTCATATTAAAAAGAGAAAATGTCTAAATATGCATGAATTAGTAAGTGTTTTTATTTTAAATTTGAGACTTGAGAGAAGTCTCTTCAAAAATAAAAAAAAGATTTGTCGACATTCACCTTTTTAAAATTTAACTCAAACGGAAAACTTATACTAAGTACATCCTTTTATATATATATTTTCAAAGATAACCAAATTATATTCATAAAAAATATTTACAAAAGGGCCTTGGTGTGCCCAAGCAGGCCAGAACAAGGCATTGAGCCGAGACATAACAACCCAAAGGACTAGAGGTCCAATCATATGAAGCCTAGCAAGGTTAATTGAGAATCTGAAAGGAGAAGGTTTTTTTGCCATTGCATGAATGGGAAAAAAAAAAAAAAAAAGTGTTTGCTCAGGATCAGGCAGTGCACTGTTGAGATCAACACAGGGACAGCCTAAAAGAAGAGTAATATTCTAGTGACCTGTTGTTTGCTTTTATGAGCATAAAGTGGCTGGAGATACTGGAACAGAGTGGCAAAGTTTAGGCACAACCTTCTCAAGTCTCAGTTTTCGTGCCACTTTCAGCTTCTCGAGTTAGATCAGATCCTTGTAAAAATAATGTCCACTGCCCAATATCAAACTTAGATCTGCTGATTCTAATTTGGTTAGGTATGAAACCCTGCTTTTCTCTTGGTCATTGTTTGGTACCATTAAGCCTTCTGGTTTAAATGGTTAAAAATGGTGCAACTTAAAGAGGCATTTAATAACTATGTTTGGTTTGTGTTTTGTGCTGTCAACAAAGAAAGCAAAAACATTATGTTGCATCATGATAAAATTGATAAATGACTTTCGTTTTTACAATATTTTTGGTCCATAAAAGCCGGAAGTGACTTCTCAATAGTCAATCTAAACAGAACCATATAGGGCCAATATGAAGAGACTATCTACAATGTACCTGGTGTAAATACACTAACTGAATCTTATTCGTATGTGTTTAATACGTACTATAAGACTCACTATACGAGTACAACATGTATGATCTAAATTCACTTGATGTATTTACACCGGGCGTAACGTACATCTTCTCCTGTTTGGAATGAGTTTTTTTTTGGTACTGTAGCGAAAACTGAAATAAAACATATTTTGTATCGACTCAAGTGTTTTGAATAGTGTCAAAACGTTTTAAAAATTTGAACAACTATTTTGGTGTTTTTATTTTGTTTCAGCTACTACAGCCGCCCAAAAAAAAAAAAAACTTAAAACAAATTTTCGTTACCTAACATGCTTTTTATTATTATTCAAAACACTTTTAGAACATTTTTGTTGTTTATGTTTTACACCAAAACACAAATATAAAACACTTTGGCATGTCAAAAGGACCCACAGAAATCAGTTCCCGTTTTCACAAAGAAAGATGGAACCAATTCATTACTAATCGGGCCATAATAAAAGCCTCTTTTCGCTGTCAAGGACCCCTCATGATTCTCATCTATCTTACTCTTGTCCAAGTCTTGGAGCAATAATTTGTACAAAAGAGTACAATTTTTTTTTGTCATTAATTAGTTCCCTATTCCCAACTTTTCAATATATGGACAAACACTATATAGTGCAATTCTTGAATTCAGCCCATTTATCATGAGCTAGTTTTCACAATTAGAACTTGAGTTTGGGGGTGCATTTGTGCATTTTAAACTGATAACACAACACACTGTATTAATGACGCAAAACTCATCTAACACCAATAAAAATACTCACATAACGTATTCAATTCGAGGATACAATATCCATCCAGCATATTACATCAAGATTGTAGCATATTACATCAAGATGCAATACTGCAACACCATTAGATCAAAAATTTATAACTTTTCAAATTAATTTTTTCATTTTATTTGTTTAAGTTATTTTATCATAAATTTTTAAGTTATAAGTTACTCGTTATTCAGGTTATATTAATGCACAAGTTGTTGAATTTGACCAAGATAATGATGTAGCTGTGTTGGACGCTGATGCACCCAAAGACAAACGGAGACCCATTCCTGTAGGTGTGGACCTCTTGCTTGTTGAAATCCTGTGAGTATATAAAATTGCTACTAATAAAAGTATTTTGTCATCTTCTTTCTATGAATAGTTGCTTACTTCTCACCACCAAGAATTCTAAAAATTTCATTGAGTTGCAACTAGAATAGCTGGTTTTCTCAATCACAAACATAATGAATGTTTTTTACAAATAGAATTGAGAAATATTTTAAACACCGTCAATAACTCGCATCAAGCGGTGCTGACTAAGCCTTATTTGATGACTGAATGTTTATTGGACAGACATAATCTTCAGAATTTTAAATCATTAAGTGTGACTCTTATGCAATTGTATGTGTCAGCACGTGGGTAGTGTTTGATTTGCGCAGATGAGTTTATTTTTTACTTATTCAGTAAAGTCAACTCGAACATTCCTCTTCAGTCATGTTATAAGGACATGTTTTTGTCCTTCGTCGTCAAATAGAAATCCAATAGTGCATATTTACTAGAATTATTAACTCTCTTATTGCCAGTACTCAAAGCTGGATATGAAAGAAGGTGGGTTAGTGTCCGATAGACAAGTGATGGTAAACCTTATATCAAATTTTTTTGATAAATTATCATACAATTAGTGATAATTCATGTGCCGATCCCATTCATATGAGATTAATGCAGGGATAACGATGAGGATAGTGATTAAGAATGAAAAAAATTATTATACAAGTCCTCTCACTAAAGCTTGTGCACTTTCAGAGAGAAAAAAAACTTGCCTCCCGATGATAAGCATGCTAGTAATAATCCATATTAATATATATGTTTTCATTAAAACAAACAAACATATCAAAATATTTTTATTTTTTTTATAATTTGAATTATACAATGTTACTTTGGCCCCCCCCAATCGGTATTTCCAACTCTTGATTGCGTGTTTCTAAACTCTTAGTTTAATTGTACAAAAGCGTAATAGAGATAATTTGAGTGCATAAGAAACTAATGTCAATACTTATCGTGAAGCGTATTAATTTAAATTTTTTATTATACTTTACTAATTATATCTATCATCATAATATTCTATTACAGTATTGTTTTCTTATTAGTGAAAAATGAGGACGAAATAATTTAAAATAAAAATAAAATAAAATTACAAGGAGAATAACATACTACTCTTGTAAGAATAAAAAAAACAAAAAACTAAGTAGATAACTTTTTATTTTGATGACAATGTTGATGTGTGACCTCTTATAACATTATGTAGTCCACCACATTAGATAAATTAATGAAGCTGAATTTGTTTAATTCAGCTTTAAACTGTTTATAAAAAAATTCGGTTCCATCTGAGCGTATAATTATTAATTAGTCTTTAAAAGTAGTAAAGGAATAAAATGTCATCTTGCAAGAATCAACCATCGTGCACTCTCAGTTTCAGATAGTCCTAATCAGCCTATTTTGTTCGTCAATTTACCAACTTGATCCCGCCAGACCTTTGGTGGGCCTCAATTTCTTTCCAGTGGTTGACAATGGATGGCCAGATGGGTGGCACTTATGTAATTAGCAACAGCATCATGGGCACTTCTAAAATTGGTGCCTTTTCCCCGGCAAAATTCCCTTCAAAACTTGAAAAAGGTGTATATACAACATGTCTGTGTGTGTGTGTGTGTGTATATATATATATATATATATATATATGCGTTTGGCTACCGCAGCTCTTTTCAATTTTCAGCCGTTACTTTTCTTCATCATCTTCTTCTTCTTTCGTCTCAGCAGATTCTCATCTTTTTCCGATCTCTCCCACTTTCTCTTCATTGCTTTCCCAAGCCAAGAATCTCTCTCTACACTTTCTCTATCTATCAGAGATTCCCTCTATCGCTTTCTTTATTTCTCAGCTTAGCTTTTTATGATGCCAATGTTCTTCCTTCTCTCCTTCTGTTCTACTATTCCTTAATCTTCATACTCCTTTCGTCCTCTTCTCTCCCTTTCCCTTTTCATTCTCTCTCTCTCCATCCGTCCTTTTCATTTTGTCTCTCCCTTTTCTCTTCCTCCAAATCCAGGCAACATTATACATACACTTCGATCCCCATGTCTTCTTCAGGCGTCAACCACATCTCTCAGCCTTGTATTTACGGTACACTCTGTTCTACGATCACCAAGTTTGGAGTTATTAATTCAATTGCTGCCTCATGCACATCACCAACTTGTTTGACATATTGCTTCAATGATATGGCATTCAATTTTGATGGATTCGTCAATTGTATCGCATTATTGTGCTTTGCTTTGATTAATCATATTATGGTCTGGGTTTAAGCAGGGCACTTTGTTTCTTCATACACAGAAAGGAAGTCTCGGTTCATGAAATGGTTGACTAAGCTTTTCAAGAGCGGGTCGGAACGTGGAATAACAAGTGGGCAACGCCCACAGTTTCTCGGCGAGGAAAACATGGTTTGGCGTGCTCCAGCTAGATCCTTGGTAAATACTACTTTGTTTCATTATGAGTTTATACTGCAATTATATATATATATATATATATATATATATATATATATATATATATATATTGTTATTACATTGTTCTGCCATATATTTTTATTAAGCATCATTTTTAAATGTGAAATATAGAGGTAGGATTTTATGCAATAAAAATTCATACTAAAGTGTGCCGAATGAAATGCTCTTCTTTGCTAACCTCAGATGTTATGAATAGGGTCGGCTCAATCAAATTTGAGGCCTTAGGCCAAAAATATAATATTGGCCTTTTAATGTTTAAAATACTAATATCAAATAATAGTTAATAATTTTTATTTAAAAATTATAACAAATTTATCAAGAGCCTTTTTTTTAGATTGAACTATTTTATCTATTTCACTCTTAATATAAATAAAAATGGCCACAAACTAAATATACAATTTCTATGATAAACAAATAATAATAAAACTACAAAATAAATTAAGTTAAAGAACAATACAACCTGATGTTATACAAATCTTACCATCTCTGGGATAAGGATTAATTTTTTTAAAAAAAGAAACAAAAATTAGGAGTTTAATTTCTCTGTATACACACACAAACATATGTATACACACACACGCAAACACACATATATGTATATCCACCACCCAAACTAGCGGCGCCACCACAGCTGAAATCCAAAATTCCCAAATTGTAATTCCCAAATTGTTTTCGCCGATTTCCCAAATTCCCGTTGATGCAAGCCAAAGCCATGTGATAGGAAAATACGTTTTCATTTTTGGGTTGTTACGATTTGAAGGAAAAGTTCATTTTGGGCATTTTGAAGGATTTTGGGTTTTGGGTTTTCTTCTCTGTGATGTATATGTGTGTGTGTATATATATATATATTTGGCAAGGAATAGTTTGGACTCAACAAAGATAGAGAGTGAGAGGAGGTTTGACAGAGAGAGAGTCTGGTAGCGATGGTTGTCGTTGGTGGTAGTGGTTGGAGGAGGAGATGGTGGTTGTGGTTGTGGTTGGTGGCGGTGGTGGTTGGAGGAGGAGATGAGAGAGAAAGAAGTAGTGGTGGTGGCTGTGGTTAACTGGTGGTGGTGGTTGTGGTTGGAGGAGGAGATGAGAGAGAAAGAAACGGTGGCAGTAGTTGTGGTTGGTGGTGGCGGTGGTTGTGGTTGTGGCGGTGGTTGTGGTTGTGGTTGTGGTGGTTGGTGTTTTGGTTAGAGTTTCTGATTGTGGTTGAAGAAGGTAGAGAGAGAAATGGTGGGATATAATCATGAGGGCATTTTTGTCATTTTCCAATTCTAATATTTTTATATTAAAATTCATTTAAATAATCAGGGGCAATTAGGACATTTCACTTATTAAAAAATTGAAAATTCTAACAGGGATTGTTGGTGACGAAAAATCACGAAGTTGTAGCCGCGTGATAATAAATCAAACCTTAAGGGGTGTCAATGAAGTTTACCCAAACTTTTATTATCCTAAAATATTAATACACCCTAATTGGCGGAAAGGAGGAGAGGAGAGAAAAAAAAATGTGTAAGAAGGATAAGAGAGAAAAAATGTAAGAGTAATTATAAAAAAAATTAAAAATACTAGTTTCCAATACCATTTATCCAATGAAAATAAGGTAGAATTAAATTATAGGAGCGTACTTTAATATATCCTACTTGTTAAGGCCTAAATATAAGAAAATGAAAATTTTTAGGGGCCTAATAAATGAAGTCTATTGGCTGGGGCCTTAGGCGACTGCCTAAGTCGCCTAAGGCTCCTGCCGCCTCTGGTTATGAACATGGTTATACTGTATTGATGGGTCTGGTAAAACTTGATGTTACTGATACTATTCACTATTGGCTTATACACAGAGATGTATAGCTTCAATAACTTTAAACTCAAACAGAAAAATTAAACAAAAGATTAAAAAAAAAAGAGGGAACAGTAGGACAGTATAATGGTTTTTTTCATGCAGTTTACTATATTTATTGCATAAGCTCTTGTTTGAGCAAGAAATTTATAGATTCTTGATTGATACATGCAAGATCTGAAAAAAAAGGAGACTTAAGTTTTGTGCAAATATTTTTTTTTCTGATTTTGATACTTTCTTTTAGAACACCAAAATATCTCTGCAAATTAGCTTGATTTCCTTAAAGAAGCTAAGGAAATAGAACTTAGATTATTGAGAGTAGCTTGTGTTTCACACTTGAATGGGAATTACCTCAAGTCAATCTCCGAGGGAGAAACTAAATTTGGTGACCTCTGCCACTGTCTTCTTGCCGCATTCCTGGAAACATTCATGGATTTCTTCTGAACAGCAAAACTCTGTGATTTGTAATAAGGAAATCATATTAATCTGATTTTTATTTTATTTTTACTTGAGGATGCTTCATTGCAACTTAACTTATCCTCTTTGACTGGATGAGGACTCCATCTGTGACCAGTATATCAAATGAAATATCAATCTCTCTCAACATTAGAAGCTTCTTTTATCAATCATTCAACTTTTTATCTTTCCGAATCTAATTATTTCTTACTAATACTTGATTCAAGCAACTTGTGGTCTCATCATTTATTGTTCATTCCAAGTCAGTCACAATATGTATCAATCATGGTTTGCTCAAGAAGTGTCGATAATTACCTAATTAGTATCATTGTTGGTGATAGCCTAAGTAGTATCATTGTTGGTGATACTTAATAATATTATTGTTTAATACTTGAGATTAGTTTTATGATTTTTTTTTTTTTAAATGTGACTATAAATATTGTGAAACCTATGTGATACATCCTGGGAGATATGTCAATGTATCAGCTGATACTTTGAACTGTTGTTTGTTCCCGTCACTAGAAGTCATACAGTGTTCAAAGGAGTTTGCATTCTACGCTATGACTACTTAGAAAAACTTTATGTGGTTAATTTGTTGCTCATATGTTGACTTAGATGTCCTTAAATGGATGTTTCACTATTACCCTATTATTTTATGACTAAATTTCTCACACCTTTTATAACATGGAAAAGTTTTTTTACAAGTTTCTCAATTTTCACTAGGATGATCGCTCTAGAGCTGGGAAAGATAAAGAGGAATTAGACCGTGCAATTGCACTTTCTTTGGCTGAAGATTTGGAGAGACCAAATGGTAGGTTTTATTTTGCAAAGCTATAGAAGGTTACCCTCCTATCACACTCATTGGCCCCATCCTTCATTCTAATAACTACAAGAGCTTTCTATTTTCTACTTAAATTTCACAAAGTTCCAATTGAGATTTTGGATTGCTTTAGGATACAGATGGCCAACAAATAATGATGAAGATCTTGCAACGGCACCACAGGATAGCCTCAATTCATCTTCATATCCTCCATATGTCCCTACATCATATTATCCCAGAGGTTATAGGTAATAGTTCTATCCATACTTGCAAATTTTAAATATGTGCTGCTTAGTTGAACATAAAAAATGTCAGATTGTGATTGGCTGCTATTGACCAAGTTGACCAGCTACTTTTGTCAGTGCTGAGTAAAAAGTCAATTGAATGGCCAGGGCATGAAATTTCTTAGCATTTTTAATGTCTTATAATAATATGACATGACTGGTTGACTAAAGCAAGCACTAATGACTTTTATATTTTATTTAAAATTATGGTTTAGTTTAGCGTTTCCCAGATTTTTCTCCTGATTATGAAGCATATGTATGTTTACAACCAATAATTGCACCAAGGATGAAGATTGATGTGGTTCACATTGTGGGCATTACTATTGCTAGGGGATGAAAAAGATCAACTTAATAAAGGTTCATATAGTGAGGGATGATATGACAACACATAATTTGATTGAAGTTATGGCCTTGAATAGAGTGAAATGGTGCAACAAGATTCATATAGTTTACCTTAAATAGTTGGGAAACATTTTGTTGAATTAAGCTGAGTACGATGCATATGTGTGTTTCTATGTGCATGCAAAATTCCCAGAATGATTATTACATTGTTCATGTTTAGTAAGCTTTCTACTTAATTGAATGGCACATTTGACTTCCTTAGTTGGCAAATAAGAAGCTGATATCCTTAGCTTCTGGTAATCAAATATTTTTTTTTTCTATGTACCCAATTTTTTAGCCGTTTATTACTAATTGCCAATGAAGATGATCTAGGCTATAGGGTGTGCAAGCCTCTTTGGATGATTATATTAATACAGTAGGTTCAGGCCATTCATAATTCAAATTTTCTTATCAGAGCATCAGTAAGATTGTGTGCTAGCATGAAGGTCATGAGTTTCTTAGTCTGGAATTTAACCAATCATGTAGCCTATGCCTATAATTTGCAGAGTATGCAGCGGCTGCAACCGTGAAATTGGCCATGGCAATTATTTGGGATGCATGGGAACTTTTTTTCATCCAGAGTGCTTTCGTTGTTGTTCTTGTGGTTTCCCGATCACTGAGCGTGAGGTAATATGTCCTTGTGTTTAAATAATGCTCACACCCAACCACACAAAAAGTAAAAAAAAAAAAAGAGGGGAAAAAGGAAATGGACACAGAAACCCCCAAAAAACAAAAGAGACTGTTCTTGTGTTCTTTACTTTAAATATTATGTTTGGATGACATGCTGTTGAATTTTTCTTGTATCTAGCTCTTATTGGTTTTTTCTGTTGATTCAAGTTTTCTTTGTCAGGGAGGGATGCATACCACAAGTCGTGCTTCAAAGAGAAGAATCATCCCAAATGTGAAGTTTGCCACCAATTTGTAAGGAAGCAGTACTTAGTCACATTCAGACTGTTTTTCTTGTTGTAACTTGTTCTCTACAAAGCCAAATTTAACATTTCATTTTATTTTGAGCGCTCATTATTACCTATGCTTCAGTAATTGGTTTAGTTAGTGAAATATCTCACTGATGTCTTTCTTTTGAACTTGGTTTGCCCACTTGAGCAGGGCATACCATCATAACTGTAAGAATGAACAAATTGTTCTTCAGTTATTGACATTTTGGTTATGCTTTAGATTCTGACAATATTCTTATTGTTATACCTTTTGTTTTGTATTTGCCGAAGTTGATTGTGAACTATAAAGTATCTTGATTTTGAAATGAACAGTCACATCCTTACGTATGATACCTTAAAAATGACTGTTACATAAACACAGGGGTGGAGCCAGTGTAGGCTCAGGAGGGGCACGTGCCGCCCCAGCCCCGCCCACTATATATATGAGAAATTTTATAAATGCCCACCAACCCCACCCCCCAAAATTTTGAATTTTTTAAAATTTTTTTTCTTTCTTTTCTCTGTTAGTCTTCAAATTCCTTCCCTTCCCTTAAAAAAAAGTTACATTCCCCTTCTTCAATGAAACCCTAATTTTTTCCCCTTCAAAATTCACTCATTTTTCTTTTCTTTTTATTCTTCTTTTTTTGTTTTTGTTTTCTTTCTTCTTTTTGCACTCATGTATGTACTGTAACCTTTTTTTCTCTTCTTCTTATTTAAATTTATTATTGTAATTTGTTGAACTCAATGTGTGTATTCTATATTTTTGAATTTTTCTTTACTCTAATTTTTTGTGAATAATGATATACTATTTGAATCTTGATTAATGCACCGTTACTGCACTTCTATTTTTCGGATTATTGTCTTTCTGCACAGTTAGTTGTCATGTTAGTTAAAAAAATTACTTTATCATATTCAATACGCCTTTCATGAAATAGATTCCTGGCTCTGTCACTATCTTTTAGGCTATAATGCATTGCTAAATCGATTGAGACTAATTAAATCAATGGAAAATAGAGGGCAACTGCCCAATGTGACAAATAATGAGGTTATCATGCATTGCTTTCAAAAGTTGAAGACCCGTCGAGGACAATTGTAATTTTATTTAATGGACATATTACCGATCAATATTTTGGTTCTTATATTTTGTCAAGTATTTATCTTTTTTATACTACTCCTTGATTAGCATATGATTTTGCAATGATTTTTATTTTGTCGTTTGCCTTTTGATTTGAACACTCTATATTTGTCATGTTAGTTGATGTTTTTCATTTTTTTATTTTTATATCAAGTACACTGCGCCCCCCTGAAATGAAATCCTGGCTCTGCCCTTGCATAAACGGTGTAGATTCTTGAACCTACCATGACAAGACGCGTTCAATTAAAATTCCATACTTTAGGGTCATTTCAAACACAAATATCACATGCTTAATGAAACGGGTCAAATTGTGTTATAAGTGGGTTGGCTGGTCAAACACGACACATTTAATTAAAGTGTCCTATTATGACCTAAACACAATTAAGGCAACATACTCCTGACCACCTAAAACACCCTTTGCTAGATGACCTCCACGTGGATATATATTTGCCTCAAATTTGGTCAAATATATTTGTCACACTTGTCCTACCATCTAGCCAGGCCCATTGTGCAATGCCATGTTCGACCCTTGGAATGGTCATTACAAGCGGTGCCTTGGCCCAAACCTCAACACTAGGGGCAGTACTGGGGTACTCCCATTCTTGCTATGTTTGCACTTTGGCATCTATGAATGAGGCTGCCTCCATCACTGCATCTTCATTACCCCAGCATCATTAGAACTGAATTAAAGCTGCCTCAAGTGATGGTATCTAATTCATTGATGTCTACCTGGGCTGGGAATGGGGCTGAGGCCTGAGGGAGTTCCTTGCCACACATTGTGTTCAGTTCATTCTCCATTGTGCCTACATTTTCTCCTTTGCCAAATTGGTACATTGTGGTTTTTCCAGTAGCATCTCCACCTGGCTATTTATCTAACTGGGCATTTATGCTCGTTTCCAATGTTGTCCTACATATATAATGGCACCTATAAAAAGGGATGGCCCCTGCCTCATTTCTTAAGAAGGAAAGGCGGCATTGGTGGGATTCTTCCCCTGGTGTCCTTTGGCTTGGAACTCACACCGCTTGGTCCTTGTACTGCCATCTCTCTCTCCCAAGGCTGTCTCAGATTTCATTCATTCCCAATCTCCCTGGACTTCCACTATCCTATGTGTTATACCTTCCCTTCGAAAGTACTACTGCACACTTACAAATGGCAATGCATCTAGAAAGATTATATTTACCAAGTAATATGAACCATGTATATTATATACTTTTCAAATTATAAAATTCTGTTATGTGTTTAGGAAGAAAGTGGTAGCTGCTTATTTTCTCTCATTATATTAACATAATTTTTTTAAACAATGAATATATACTTCTATTTCCTTAACAGGAATTGTGATAGTAACTCAGATTGAGAAAGAATCATCATATGCAATCCAGCTGTGACCATGTACTTTGGAGCCTTGTATTTCAGTTGATATGAATTTATTAGCGATCTCATACTGATGTTTATAATTTTACTTTGACATATTTTCAGATTCCAACAAATGGAGCTGGTTTGATTGAGTATAGGTGCCATCCATTTTGGTCCCAGAAATATTGTCCTTCACATGAGCATGATAACACTGCCCGTTGCTGTAGTTGTGAGCGTTTGGAGGTACTGATCTGAGCTACTGCGATTAATTTTTATTTATTTATTAAATTTAAAGAACTTTACCTCCAAATTGTTTCATTTTATCTTTTTTTATTATTTTTTGAATGAGAATCTGCCTCTGATGTCAAATGATCATCACACTTTGTAGTATTTGATATGTCATTCTTTGTTGCCCTCCCCCTTCTTGCAGTCTTGGAATGTGAGATACATATCTTTGGGAGATGGACGGAGTTTATGTTTAGAGTGCATGGAATCTGCTATCACGGACACCGGTGACTGCCAACCCCTTTATCATTCCATTAGAGACTACTATGAAGGAATGAACATGAAACTTGAACAGCAAATTCCCATGCTTCTGGTTGAAAGAGAAGCCCTGAATGAAGCTATTGTAGGGGAGAAAAATGTAATAAATGTTTTCTTTCTCCATTTCCTTTGTTCCTGATTTCTGAAACTTCTCTGATTCTGGATTAGTTCTTTACAGGGTTATCACCACATGCCTGAGACAAGGGGTTTATGCCTGTCTGAGGAGCAAACTGTTACCAGTGTATGACAGTGGCCCCACTTGCTGTTGCTCTTTTTACTACATTTGTAATAATCTTGCTACTGTATCAAAAATTTATTAGATTCCTCACTAGTTTATTTATTTATTTAAAAAAAAAAATATATGTAAATATCCAGATACATAAAAGACCAAGAATCGGGGGCCACCGACTAATAGGAATGAGAACACAACCTCAGAAGCTGACCAGGAAATGTGAAGTTACAGCCATTCTTGTTCTGTATGGCCTCCCAAGGTAATGCCAATTTGGAGTTTGCATACCATTCTTTTTTTCAGAACCAACCTTTTGTATTATTTGCATATCCCCCCATGCTTTTTGCAGAATTCAAATTTGCAGCCATCAAGTTTCTGAAAACTTTATTAAATACACCAATGATTGCCATTATCTTTTTTATATAAATAAGCAACTTTTAAAAATTCTAAAGAAGCCACCAAGTACATAGTGACTCTAGAGAAGCATTTAGCTGCTGCATCACGACTGTTGATTTAAATTAACAAGGGAGTCAAAAACTAGACAGTGCTGTTGCATGCTAGATGGTACTTCTAGGATTGGTACAACAAGGGGCTAAATATATTGAAACACTTGGAATGGAAAGAACAATATAACCATCAGCATACAATATGTTTATGGTAAAGCTAAAAGTAGTGAAACAAACAATTTGAGGTTTATTTAAACAAAATTTCATACACTTCTTATTTTCACTTTTTATTGGAATGGGATTATGTTGAGAATAAATTTTGTCAAAGTCTTCCTTCCTAGAAAATCAACCAATATTTTATATGGCGTAGGACATTGTTTACATTTGTTTCACAATTATATGTCCGCTCCATCTGAAAAGTGCCAAACCTGTGCAAGAGGTTATGAATTCTTACAGATTTCGACATCCTTGCTTGATACAGATTACTAACAGGTGCAATTCTTGCTCATGAGTTGATGCATGGCTGGTTACGTCTTAGAGGTACGATATGCATTGCTTTTTGTTAGAATAATGCGATAGAGAAACACATTGATAAATAAGGAAAACATGATGGACAAGAGGAAAAATAGCTGGAGGCAACCCCTCATCCAAACTATTTAAATTTATAAGTATCGAGATGCACACTTTTATTTATTTATTTATTTTTTCTGCAAGTGAGTGTGTGTGTGTGTGTTGTTTTTTAGGAACACCTTTCCCTCCCCTTATATATTCCTCAATATATTATGCAGGTTACCGAAACCTGACTCCTGAGGTAGAGGAAGGAATCTGTCAAGTACTTTCATACATGTGGCTAGAATCAGAGGTGATGCCTGGATCAAGAAATATGCCATCCACATCATCATCGTCATCGTCATCGTCATCATCTAAGAAAGGTGGAAAGTCTGATGTTGAGAATAGGCTGGGGGAGTTTTTTATGCATCAGATTGCTCATGATGCTTCCCCGGCATATGGGGGAGGATTTAGGGCTGCTAATGCTTCTGTCAATAAATATGGTTTACGTGTTACTCTGGACCACATACGCCTAACTGGAAGTTTTCCTCTCTAATTTTTATTATAATGGATACGGCCTGGAGATTCCTTAGCTTTATTCCTGTTGGAGATGGTAGAATAGCTCCTCAGAAAGATTGAGTTGATCATGGAAGCTTCGATTTCTCTCCCCAGTTTCTGTGGTAACCTTTTAAGGATTCAAGTGTGAAATTAAGTTGAAAAGCTATAGTAATAATAAGCATGTCTTCTTTTTATGTAAATGTAAAGGAGATTCTTTGTATTCTGTATTACTTTGGGTGGCAATTTACATTGTCATTCAAACTAATACTGCAATAAAAAAATGTATACTGCAATTTGTATAATCTCTTTAATAATTTAGATGCATGTATGAAATCTCACTTTCAGTACAGGTTCTGCAAACCTTGTATACTTTAGCTTATGTTGCATCTTTGGAAGAGGTTGAACCAACAAAGTAACCATTTTTAAACTGATCCAGAACCTCAATAATTAAGTTTGTTTGGTGCATTAGTAACAAAAACTTAAAAGAGTCCCCGAGTGTGGACGGGAGTTTGAAAAAATATATATCAAGTCCGAAGATTGGTATGTCTTCAATCTTCATTCATCCCATACTATCAAATTCTGAACTATATAACCAATCTATAATTGTTGCTTTAGTCTCTGCTGAAATTGTATTGTACGTACCTCACATTTCAACCAAGCGACATCTTTCTGAATACACTTTAGTCTTTCAAGAAAGATTGCCACATTGATAGGCACAAACAAAAAGGACCCATAAATTGTGTTCAAATTTCAATGATATTCATGTTACCGAGATGTTTGAAGAACAACAGTTATCAATACATTATGTGACTATCTGGCCAATTCTCTCCCAATCTGTACACACAAAAATATGGTTCTTCATAGCAGTACACAATTTACTGCCATGAGATAAACCTGGGGAAATATCACATAATAAGCTTCTTTCAACTATAACTACTTCAACGAATCACATCCTTTTAATCAACATCCTGAACTTTAAATATGTGGGGGCAGCAACCGATCAACTGGCAGGTATATCTGATAAAAGCTGCTTCAATTTCTCGTAAGTCATAAAAACGATACCAACACCTGGCACTACCTTGTAGTACTCGGGCAGAATCCCTCTGTACAAACCGCGCAGACCTTCAGTTCGGAATATGTGTCTAAATGCACCAAACAGGCCTGTCTTGTAAACACGGGCACGGCCACCTGCTCCTTCCAACTGCATCCGTCGCCTCACAAGATCCAGAGGGAATGTTGCTGGAAAGTATACAAGAGAACAAAAAAAGAACTGTGCACAATCATTATCCAACCAACTATATTTCTAAAGTGAATTTCATCGAGGCTGTGAAACTTCACACTGCATGCATTGTTAGCCTGAATATAAACACAATGCCGAACAAGCAATTCAAAGCATTAGTAAGATGCATTACAAAAAGGGAATATTGAAAATAAAATACAAACAAATTAAATATCATATTCGACCAGATTTTTCATTTGTTGACTAATTCATGTTCCCATTAGTACAATTGGTAACTGATGTAAGAACCTGAGAGCTAATTCTCAATTGTCATTTTAGAATTGGACAAACAACTCAAGTATAGTATGGATCATATCCATCATATCTGGCATGGATAAGTAATATTAGGCTCAGCCAACTCATTTACTTAAAAGGAGCTTGATGGGTTTTTTAACAATATGGGCTTGAACAATTGCAGTCTACCTAGCAGGGTGGTAAAAAGTTTCCGTTTACTCTTCAGTATGGTACTGCTCACAATAACAAAAGTGAGATAAATCAGGGTGGCAAATTCTCTAGAAGATCTTTTCACTCATAGGGGGTTTCGATTGCTTATCAGATGGACTGAAAAATCAATTTAGAAGTGAAATTTTCTTTATTCTTTAATTTTTTTTTTTGGCTACACCAATCTGAACAAATTAACAGTTCTTATGACATTGCTCTTCATCATCTAATTGAGACTATAATTATACATCATTTGATTTTGATAGTTACAGTGAACATGTAGTAATTAGCAGTCAATGGTCAACGATGATCAATATGATGTTTAATTAACTCACTTGTAACAATAATAATGAGTTTTATCAGGGTTTAAACCTTGAATGAATCAAACATAACCATAATGAATCAAAGGTTAAATGAATAAAATTAATCCAACTGCGGGTCTGATACATGTTATTATAATCACATTTACCTAAGGTTCAAGCAGCTCAAAGTAATACAAGGTTTACAGATTTTGCAGCCTATGTTTCTTGTTGAGTGGTTTCTGCCACCCACAACATGTGCTTGACCAGGAGCAATGACTTTTTTGCTTGGAAAGCATCCATTAATTTCTTAAATATATCGTCCTTAAAGCTCCAGTTCTTTTGACAAAACAATGTTTCTGGGAATATTTTTCCCAACAAAGAAAATATATAACAGGAATAAAATGATTGAATTTTTCCCAGAAGTCCAACACTAGTTCGAGAAATGATTATATATCTTTAAATTTCATGACAATATAACACCACTGCAAAAATTTGAGGCCTTAAAGGCTCTCAGTCTGTTTCTAGTTTTCTACGAAAATTATTTCCAACAAAATTTTCCTCGGGACATAAATTTGTGTTGTGAATGTAATTTTTCTCCGTAGCAAGGAGAAGCTTTCCCAGGATTCCTGGCAAATTATTTGTTTGAAATAAAACATTGTCACTTATGATAAAATATACCCATAAATATTTTAATGTTAGTTCAATTTAACCAATCAATATCTACAGATGCTAGGAAAATATTCTATGCCTCTCCAACTAACTTCAGAAGAGATTTCTCTTATTTTCCTCAGGCAAAATTTTCGTAAGATATTTTCTGAAAAACAGAAACTACCAATTACTTAATTTCCTTTTTTTTTTTTGGTTTGGATGGGGAGTCAGAATGACTAACCACATCTGATATTAATCAAAGAAGCTTTCAAACAAATGAACGTGAGAATTGTAGGATCCCAGCATAACTAGTGAGCAATTGGTAAAGGAAGCCTAGGTGAGAAGCATACCTCAAAGAGGACACCTCTCACATTTTGTTAACTGAGAAAATGGAATTGGTTCACCTGAGAATTAATAGAACCGACTGCAATGTTTTAAGAGCCAAGTTATCCAAAAAAAATGTAGGAGAATCGGAGTTAATTCAAGCAAAATTCTTACATAAATATACAAAATAGTTTGCAAATGAAAAAAATAAAATGCATTATTTTGTTGACTTCCTTACTAATATTTCTCAAAAGCCACATATAAACCAACTTGTCTGGGTATCAGGCTCTAGGGGTCAGTCTGGTTAGATACTTGGTGCAGAGCCTACACCTCAACCTGCTTCTCTGCACCAAAAGCACTGAAGACAGCTACAGGCAGTAACTTCTTCTTAGCAATATCTGATAACATAATTCAAATAGAAACACTCAATAACTCTACTTAATCAGCGTTCACTATACAAGTCGAAGTTGAGGATGGTTAATCAAGAATTTATCGCCTAGGCAGAGAGACAACTAACGAATCTAAAAAAAACTACTATTTTTCTCTCTCTCTCTCTCTTTTTAGAAATTATAATGGACATTAAAGTTAGAGCAAGAGGGCAACTAGTCATAAATTATGCAATCATTAGCACAAAGAAAAACATTATTACTATGTACCTGAGATGGGACACAAGAATAATTCTGTGGCATGTATGGAACTTTAAGCTCAACTTATATAGTAAAAGACATGCAGAATTAAGGGCATTTTCAGACACATTTCCAAGAAAAAAATGGCACATATAAAGAGAGAATGTTACTTCTTGCAGTCCCATTTCTTCATGAATGAAATTTAAGAACAAAAAAGTAGGTCACAACATTTCCAGATATGTTGTCATTTTAAGAGAAAATACTATTAAAGATGAAAAGCCAAACAAATTATGATCAATTTTTGTTTTTACAGGTTAATAAATGGAAATCCATTTAAAAGCAGAAAATGGCACAGCCTTGCAAATTTTGAGAGACTCCTCTGTACAAGGTTTCTTTAGATCACTCACCTGTTGATGATGCAATGCCTGAAAGACTGCCACAAGCAAGGCTGACCAGCATGAGAGAGTCATTGGATCTGATGGCACCAAGATAAATATTTAAGTAACTGGATATAAAAATATATGCACGAGTTTTAGGCAGAAAAAACAAAAAGAAATAAAAGAAATGGAAAGAAGATGGGTGCATGATGTAGTGTACACAACAAGACATTTTGAGACGTATTATCAAATGAATCCATTTCAAGAGGCAGTACCTGTGTGAATGCCAATAAGATTTTAAGGTGTCATAAACTGAAAAGCTGATAGCTAAATTGGGCCCAACACCCTGCATTAGTGTCAAAGTTGTCGTCAGCTAAGAATTTAAGATATCATCAAGTATAAACTGGAATTACAAGACAAATAGAAGAATACCAACAACGTTGCCCCAAGACCTTTATAAAGGCCAAAGACGCCCTCTTCCCTAGTAATGGTACGTAGAGAATGCCCTATACCTCTGTAGTAGATTACATTTGTCTGCAAAGTTTAAGACTAATTAACAGAGAAAATAAGTGCAAGCAAATGCACACTCATTAAATGACCAATTCAGTAAAAAACTTGCACTTTAAAAGTAGATATCGGGCAAAGATAAGCTCAATACAACATTAGGCCTGTTTCGAATTGTAAATAAACTGGAATTCATGCAAAACAAATAACAAAATAAGCAAAGACTGTTTTCAAAGACAGTCCTAAATGTCGTCAATTTGTGCTCTTCTTAGCTCTCTCAGTCCTCTGATGCAGGCTCTCTTGCTTCTGTAATTAATAATTAATACAGGACTGTATCACTACTTAATACAAAAGAATTACGCATAAACTCTTTTCTGCATAAAAGTGAAGGTGTAATGACTTTTCGTCTCTGATGAAAAATTATGTATAAATTGACAGGTCATTCATTAACCCATTAAAGAAACATAAATGCTTGTAAAAGAGAGCAGGAAAGAAAATCTTGTAAAAATTACCAGTACTACTCGTTTTTGAAATCATTGGCAACATTTGGACAAGGATTAGCGTTAGTGTTAAGACAACTACTGTTTTTCTTTGAAGGCAAATGGGCAATATTAAGAGGCAGACCCAAATAAGAAAAGAAAAATATAGATAAAAAATACATCAAGCATTGATGCATACCTAGTAAATTGCACAAATCCCCCTTAACAATGAACAAGTAAAACAAGAAGTAAATCCAATCAATAATTGTTAATTTGGAAAATGTTCAGAAACAATGATAATACTGCAGAGCGAAGTCAATCGAATTCCATGCCAATTAACACTCTGACAACATGACCAATAATACAAGGAACTGAAAACAAAGCAGCAAGACAAATATGCCCACGGGTCATAACACACAGGGTATTTTCCTCTATTATCACCTGAGCTGCAAGACGCGTCCTCACAAGATCCAAAGGATATGTGATGGATGCAGCAGTTATTCCAGCCAAACCACCACCTACAAGTCGCACACAAAGGTCTGCACTTGTATTTTCCCTGTTACTTTCCAATCCCGGAATTAACTGTAGTAACTGCAACATGCAAAAGTCAATTCAATCAGATATAACCCAATTACAAGGATGATCTATTGAAGCAATTTTGTAGGTAAAATGAATTTTTTCATAGAATGTTTGTACCAACATTCTTGTAGTGTTCAAATGCATAAAAGCTGATGGAAGAATAAGGAAGACGATGGGCAATGGTAACCAGATTCCCTTTCCAGAAAGCCCGGAATCCTTCCTCGCCAACAATACGCGAAGCCTCACGCCATATGCTAGCCTTTCTCAATGCAGCTACATCAGAATGCATGCCTTGCACCTGGAGAGACGATATCATAAGCTTTTGTTATTTTGAACATGTTTACGCTTTTGTTGTACTTCATCATTTTGGAAGAAACTTGCTAGTCTAGTACTTATGTTTGCCCAACAGAAAACTATAATTGTCATATATCAAATCTGCCATCTTACACAATCTCTGAAGAAACCAGAGTAAAAAAGACATCCATGTATTAGTGTCAATCTGGATGTCCAAAATGATTTTGAAAATTCGAATGAAACATTGGTGAATGGGGATATCAATTGTTTGAATTGTTTCTATTACCAATTAACCTTAAAATACTTTAACTCATTAACAACACTCTTTGAACATTCAGCATGATTGATTCCACTTCAGAAAAGCTGCTAAACTATACAATAATTTGTCCTCCATATACAATCAACAATATCAATTGTCAACATTCCTAGGCGGTGAAGCCAATATCCTCCAAAATACAATTTTTATTTCCCCAAAGCTATATTATACTCATTATTCTATTTCCATATTTAAACAATGTCATCGCGTCTAAATTAAAGCCATATCAGTAATTGATCTCACTTTCACTAACCCTAAAAAAATGGCCAACTCAACAATTTAAATATAACATTTCAATATCCATAAAAAAGATTCACCAAAAACATAAAAAAATTATCTATAAAACAGAATCTGCTCAACGAACCTGAAAGAGTATAGTAAGGCGAGCAAGCGGAGCCGTACAGGTCTTGCTTACTGCGCCGGCGACGCCGCCGGCGAGAAGCTGCGAAATCGTTCCAATCTGCGATTGCTGGTGCAATGACCTCTGTTGCGCCACCAACTTATGCGCAGCTCCACCTTCGCCGACAACGCTGCCGTGGCCCGAATTTATCGCAACCTGTCCTCTCGCTTCCACCACCATACCCACTCTAGCTTCCGTTTGCATATCCTCTCTCTCTCTCGATATATATATCTTATAGTGTGAAAATCTAATTACCTGAAAAGCTCACGAATGACGTGAGCTAGCCTTTAGATCGAATTCGAACTTATTTTCTAGTTTTTAACAACTTGAAGACGAAGAGAGCCTCGACCTAACGACGTCGTAAATGAACCGCAGAGCAGTTTCAGGCTTCACATTACTTCGTGGAGAAGAATTACCTCAAGTAATGTGTTGTCATTAGTATTAGGGTTTACGTCATCAGTAAACTCGTAGCCGATAGCATAATCGGTAATTCTGTAGATTTACGTGAGATCAGAACCGTTGACTTGGAGATGAGCTGGCAGATTTCCGTGATTGATAAATTCAACGCATGGGATCTGAATGTTGACTGTATCTCGAAGCATTGAATCATATCCGTCGCGGAATATTTGATAATTGGTTCTTGGATATTCTTTAAGCTGAGGTTTTAGTTCATCTGCCACGTGAAGTCGAGTGACTTTGCTGTGGAGGGTCGGTTACTGGCATGCTTTTTCCGCCAATCAAAGACTACCAAATTGCTTATATGAAAAGAACAATGGTTACTCTGTCCGATGAAAAAGGGCTAGAGTCCGACTCTCACGTTTAATACCGTTGGACTTCTTACGGAATTGTTTACCATTTAAATTGACCCAAACCCCGAAATCAAACCCAAACTCACCCGCTGAATGGTTCACCAAAACTCCTTACGTAAAAAACATACAATGCCCAAGTCAATTTTATTTAGGCCCAAGTTTGGCCCACCAAAACTCCTTACGTAAAAAACATACAATGCCCAAGCTCTTTTTATTTAGGCCCAAGTCTGGCCCAGCCTTGAAAGTATGAAAACGGGTCCTCGTATCAAAGCGAGAACAACCTTACCTTCCGATAGAAAGAAACCCTAGAAAGTGAAATCTATATCGATAGAGGACCCACTTGATAGGCCCATGCATAATTCAAGAGTTTAGTCGTCACTTCTTTTAGTGGCGCTTAGGTGACTACCACGGCATCTGCCGCTTATATTTCCGTACCAACACAGCCTTCTCCCTTATAAAAGAGAATAACATTCCGGGCGGCTCCAAACTCTATTTAGGTGAGTTTTTAGTGTATTTCTCGTCCAGAGATCACTCGAGAGGGTTTCGAAATAATATATATAAGGTCTTGGCATTGCTAATTATCGCAACAATATAGAATTGAGTGATATCATCGATCGATCATGGCGTTGGTTGACAGACCTGGTTGGAGCAAGGTCCGATGGGGTGATCTTGAAGAAGACGACGGAGAGGACTTGGACTTCCTCCACCTGCCGCGGCAGGTGATCGGACCCGACGAGAACGGGATGATAACCACCACCACCCGCGTGCGCAAGCTACTCAGCAAGGGCGCTCGGCGGCGCCGCTCCTGGCCCAAGTTTGGCGACGCCGTTCACGAGGACGTCGGCGCTAGGCTCACCATGGTCTCCACCGAAGAGATCTTGCTCGAGCGCCCTAGGGCCCCCGGTTCGTTTCTCTCCCTAGATCTCTCTCTTTCTCTAATTTTGATAATGCATTTTTCATTTTTGTTGCATTGATATGATTAAGTTGTGTATATATATATATATATATATATATATTGGGATTTTGTTATGGGTAAAGACAAAATTATTGGAAACCCCAATGTTGTATTTAGATTGATTGAACTCTTCATCGAGCTTCTCCTGTAAGCCTCACTGTTTATGATATTCTGGAATTTGAGTTCTTTTGCTAAGTATTCGTGTTTGTCATCTGCCCCTTATATTGATCAATTTCAATTGATCGGTTGAATTTCTATGCTGCATTTTTCTAACCATTTCAAGCTGCTAAGCTTTATTCAGGGATTTATATTTCAATATTTCCAAGTTCCTTTTGATATTTTCCGTGGGTCAATGTGAGTTTGTTTGTGTCTCCTATTAAAGGATATTTCATTGTTCATTATTGCTGGGTATGTGCAGTTCCACAGTTTTCTTTTCCTTTCATGCATGTCCACTTCTGTTGCATTAAACTGTTTTGCATTGTTTCATGGTTATTGTTGTAATATGTCTGCATATATTTATCTTCATTAACACAGGATCATAACCCAAGGATACGTGGCATCATGCCATGTTATATGTATTTCAAAATAATAAGGAATTGCAGATGTCTTGTTGCAATTTATGACACTTTTACTCCATGTATCACTGGCTTTTCAAAGAGTGTTTTTCTTGCTACTGAGGCTAATGAATTCGTGGCCCTCTTAATAAACTAATGATATCTGCTTATGAAAAATCTAGCCCCTCCTGTGGCAAATCTAACATCCTAATATGAATAAATGGGCACTCTTTGTCCCTCAACAACTATCAAATTTTTGTGTGGATGGCATCTTCTTTAAGTTTTAACATTAGGCTTCCGGTTTGGAGGGAATGCATTAATCCAGTATGATCATGCATTTTCCGTACTAAACTGCTTTTTACTTTCTTGTCTAGAGGCACTCAAATCTTTCAGCACTAAATATTAAGCATCTAATTGTAAACATATGTAAACATCTAGATATCTTGTGGAGGTTGGCTCAATCTCAAAGGTCTTTCTGTCCATTTTTTTTAATGCAGATATAATTTACATGTTCATTCATCTGTTTGGTATTTGTTTTACTTAAATTTCTCTCTCATATTGGAGCTGTATGCAGGTACAAAAGCAGAAGAAACCAAGGTAGCAGGGGATCCCTTGGCCCAGCTTAATAAAGGTGCTGTTCTTATGGTGTGCAGGACTTGTGGCAAGAAAGGTGACCACTGGACATCTAGATGCCCTTACAAGGATCTTGCGCCCCAAGCTGAAGCCTTCATTGATAAGCCTCCTACATTGGAGGGCGCTGTGGTTCCTGGCACCACCAAAGGTGCCTACGTCCCCCCAAGCATGAGAGCAGGTGCAGAGAGACCTGCTGGGTCAGATATGAGGCGCAGGAATGAAGAGAACTCAGTTCGGGTCACCAACCTATCAGAAGACACCAGGGAGCCTGACTTGCTCGAGCTGTTCCGCACATTTGGCCCAGTTAGCCGTGTCCATGTTGCCTTCGATCAGAAGACTGGTGTGAGCAGAGGCTTTGGATTTGTCAATTTTGTAAACAAGGAAGATGCTGAAAGGGCCATTAACAAGCTCAACGGGTATGGTTATGACAATCTCATTCTTCGAGTTGAGTGGGCCACACCTAGAACCAACCAGAACTTTCATCCTCAGAAGTTGGCTTTCTGAAGCATTGCGTCCCAGACGCTGCTGACAAGAGTTCCTTGCTTTATTGGCTATAGAGTTCCCAGTTCCTGGAAATTTTCTGTTCTGGTTTATTTCTCAACTGATATTTAGTTGTCGAGAACAAGAATTGGTACTTATGTTATTAATTAATGGTGGTGTTATACTTTGTTTTCAAGAATCTATTTTCTATTAAAAATACATGGAGTGTTGTGTTGAATAGATATTCAGTACACCAGCGCACATATACCGGTAGCATCTGGGCTGTCGGTGCGCTCTACGTGCTGTGGATTCCACCGTGCATGTAATGCACCAATGGTTCCTATGCACCCGATTCATGATGCGCCGGATGCAACGAATACCTTCTCGTGTTTTGAGACTGATAATCCACCATCATCTATTCAGACTTTGGCCAAAGAAGCTTATCAATAAAATGAATTTCATTTAAATACAACAGCTAACATTTTTTTTTACATAAACTCAAAAAAACAACATAAAAAACACAAAATAACAAGTTGTGATACCATCTATATTCGCTATCTTCACCATAACAGTTGTAAACCTAGATTGAAAGCTGAAAGGCGCTAAAAACTGGTCTGTAGTTCCAGATGCAATTCCATATCCAAATTACTGTTCCACCACTTTAGCTGTTGCTATGCTGATAATATACTCAATCTCTTCGGCAACTTCTTTCATGGAAGGCCTGTTCTGTCTACGTTCTTCCAAGCACCCCACAGCCAGAAATCCTAATGCTTTCATGGTCTCCAATTCCAAACTGCCGGCTCCTGCCTTGAGCATGGGATCAATGGCATCCATTAACCTTTCCTCCTCTACCATTTCCTGAACATACACTGCCAAGTTCACATCATCCGCTGCTCTGTTGAAGTCTATTGCCTTCTGAGATGTCAATAGCTCCAATAACTCAACTCCAAAGCTATAAACATCACTCTTATCTGTCAACCGATAAGAGTTGTCAACAAGTTACTATGATCACCATATTCCTTTTCTGAAGGAAAGCTTCCGACACTCTCATTTTTGCGAATCTCAGTTACTCCTCGAATAGGGTGATGACACTCTGACAGTATATTTGTATCCGGTACACTTCACAACTTCAATAGCTAAACTTCTCCAACCACACCCAATCTCAAAAAATTCATTCTTCTTACCAATTCTTGCCTAGATTGGTCAGGTAGAGTACAAATAAAATCATTTTATTAAGAAATTTGCATGGAAAATGATCATTTCACATTTCTCAGTATCTCAAATTAATTCTCCTTTATTTCAAGGCTAAAGGTATAATAATTCTTATTTTTGAAGCACAGTTGAATCATCATGCAAATAAAAATTTTGAACCATAATTTCATGTAAGCATATACACAGATTGATACTTCAAGTCACATAACTACATGCCTAGGACAATATCATATGATTATAAACATTGGCCAAGTACTTCACCGAACTTAGTGAAAGAAAGTAGATATCAATTGATGGGTTGATATTGAATGCTAGGTCATAACGATAGAGATTTTTCTAGGATCTTGGGTAAAAGTATTCTGTCTCAAAACATGGTGGAGAACATATGTAAAATCAAGTACTGAAATTAATATGATCATTGAAAGTCATAAACCCACATGGTATTATAGTTAGTTAAAATTAATATCTACCTTCTGCTATTAGACCACGAGACAAAATTTCTTAAATCTCTGTTGGCAATAAAAATCTGCAGAAAAGAATTCAAGAAGGCAGACAAGTGTGCGAAAATACTTGAAGCTAAACTCAAATTCACCTTATTACCATGAAAAGATTTAGAAGACCTTCATTTTTATCAACAAAAAAAAATCTCCATTAATATATGGAAAAACAAGGGCTCAGCTCGTGTAGTGACAAAAGAATTATAAGTAAGAAACTTGTATAGGCAGATACATATACATACCTATGCAGGTATTTACAACCTCTAAAAAGACAAATAACAACAAAAGTTAATTCTAATGTTCTATGTGATAGGGAGTGTGGAGCCTGATTATACTGTACACCTTGATTCAATTTTGCGGATCCAATTTCACTGTAAGTTAGCGGGAGGTTATAGGGGGCGCCCTCTTGCCCTGAAGGTGGGGGTTCAGGGGCTTGCCCCCTACCCAAATTTTTTAAAGGGGTATTTTGGTAATTTCATACTTTGTTATGTAGCCCTAGGAGGTGCCTATATATACAGTCTAAACTCTCTGTAATTGTATCCCCTTTTTTTCATCACAGTAAAAACCTGCAACATCAAGGACGTAGCCTTAGATTTTGTGTGAACCTTGTAAATCTATGTCTTTGCTTGCGTGTTTGATCTTCCTTTTTGTTAATTTTTGCAACACTATGCATCCAAATAATCCTTTAGAATGGTATAATGCCTCACTACAGAACTAGTTGCAGAATGCAATAAGGAGAATTGAGTCTCAGTTTAGAAGTGAATGACAACCTACCATCACAAACACTTATATTAATAATGGACAAATGACACGAAAATGAAGAACATTGAACTTAAATAAAAAATCCATTTTCACAAGAGCATTTGACATTTCTACTGGCTTACAATGAAGCCAATCTTTAGCATATAACATTTGACATTTCTATTGGCTTGCAATGAAACCAATCTTTAACACATATAAGGGTTGGTTGTAAAGAACACCAATCTGGAACTACTCCTCATTACCTAGTTGACCTTCACCCATCATACTAATCTATTTTTTTCATTATCTGTTGTTAACACCTACTTTGTGTGTGTATATATCAAAAGAGATCAAACGGCCATAATTCATCTAACATCAATCACGCCAATGTAACTTCTATCCATGAAGTTAGAATTAATAACCTAAAGCATAAACTCACATCAATTTTTCGGTCAATCACCATGATCTTGTTTGAGTCCTTTCCCTCTCCCTTTATTGTCCCAATACTCTCACATGCACACAAATTTGAAACATAGGAAGAAAAAAATTCAAATCATCATCAGTTACAAAAAAAAACACAGTTAGTAGAAATTTACATCAACATAATGTCAGAAAAATCACGATCACGATCTCAGTCTCAATTTGCTTTGATTTTCTACTTGCTACCGATTAGGTCAGTGAAAAAGGTATAACTTAGGTAAAATCAAAGCAGGTACTGAATATGGGAAAAACATTGATAGAAAATAGTGATTCAATCAAAAAGTACAGATGTTGTAGAAGTTAATATGGTAAATTAATTGTAGAGGGAAAAAAGAAAGAAGAAAGTGAATATATATATATATATTTGCATGTATTAAGACCATCAAAACTTCTAATGCATTTCAAAATACCAGATTAAGTCTGTTTATGGAAACGATTTTGGTCTTCTTTTTCCTTGAATTCGAGATGTGAACTGCGAAGACTTCAATTTGATCGATCTGATTGTGATTTTCTCTCTCCTCAAATGCGTTTGATGAATTGGAAGAAGAAGAGCTGAGAAGTATGTTCATGGAACCGGTTGTGGTATTCTCTCTTCTTCAATTCAAAATGTGAAGGCTTCAATTTGATTGATCCAATTGCGATTTTCTCTCTCCTCGAATGCGTTTGACGAATCAGAAGCCAAGTTGATCGAAGAGACGAGAGAGAGAAGGTTGGTATTTGTCTGAGAGTGAGTTGTGCTGATGTTCCTCGGTGTCTTATTTTATTTTGCACCAAACATATCATGAAGAGGAATAAATTGGCGCAAACATATATTCGGTGTTTTACATCCGCCAGATAATTTCTTTTATTTTCGTCAGTTTTTCAAATCGTAAGACAAATTTTGTTATTTCTGGCACTATTTCACAAAGCGCCGATTTTGGTAAAAAATACTGGCGCTTTTAACAAACTGCCAGTAATTTGTTATATTTTCAGGCACTTTTAAAACCGCCAATAAAAAAGTGCTAGTAAATAATAAAAGTCTTGTAGTGGGAGATGTTATCTTTATTGATGATGTTACTAGAGTTAATACTCTCCCAGCAGAATCGAAGAACTACTGTTGTCTGTATTGGCCTCCATTAGTACTATTGAACCTTGGTTGCAAATTACCTTAGAATCATCATATATATGAAAAAGAGTTATTAAGTTGTGACCACACTTGTGGCATCAAAATCTATTACTGCTTTACTGTGATGTCTACAATTTCAACACATATTGCACACTTGCACTTAGAATTTAGTTTATACCGGCAAGTTCATGTCAATGTTTGATTAATGAAGCCAATAAACTCTTGCACATCATTGACGATAACCATTCTACAAAGCCCAACTTCCTTTTCATATGAGAGAAATGTGGGTGACATTAAAAAACATGCCTACTGTTTGGTATTACTAAAATTCGTAATGAAAATCAAGGTGGTATGACACTAAGTCCATACCATTCCACATAACAAATATGTCATGGTTACAGGAGTCTATCTATCGTATATAGGATTTAAAACCCGTTTGAATTATAGCAGAAAACAATATTCAAGATGCTAATATTGATGCATAAATTAAAAAGTAAAGAATTATTTTTTAATTTTTATTTAAAAAAGATATGTTAACCATAAAATCCTGCAAAATCATTCCAATGTCTTCAATTGCACCTAACAAGTTCACCATCCTTGATTACAAAACTGGGAAAGTTAACTGGCTTCACTAACCATAAAAGAAATCTTTACAAAAATATGAAGTAGGTGTTCTTACTAAACACCGTACAAAATCAACATAAAATATATTTCCAAGGACTGGAGCAGCTTCCACAATTGAATCTAGTCCAATCTGAGAAGGAGATCTAATTGACTTATCATATAATCGTGAATTTCTCTCTCCATAGATTCAAAGGACAGTAGCATATGTACATCTAATCAACTTGGCTTTAATTGTGTTCCCAGGAGCATAATGAGCAACCCAATCCCATAGATGGAAAAATGATAACAAAATAGGTGGACTACACTTAAACATATCCCAACACCACCTCCAAACAGCAGAGGCAAGAGGACAGGGACTAAAAGATCATCTAGTGAGTTCCTACCATGAAGAGAAGAATTTCTATCAACACCAACCTTTCTCCATTATCTCGAATCCATACAATGGATAAGAGAGTTATCATTTAGCCAGGGATCCAACAAAAGACTGAAAGAACATCCACTTCCCAAACAAAATTCTACTGCAACCTATTAAAGTATAATTCCTGTGACCTGAGAATTGTCCCTATAGGGGGGGGGGGTGAATAGGGACTTTAAGCAAACAATGAATTTTTTTTTGATTTAGCATATTTTGACAAAAATTGGCTTGAATGAACTTTTGTCAAACACTTGATAAACTTATGTATTCAACAAGTGAGATTGAGAATGCTCTATCTTAGAAGATAATTGTGCACTTAATGGATAATAACAAGTGTAAATGTTTATGTAAGTGCACCATATCATGCTTGTAGTATATGAAATGTTGATTGTTCATTTGTCAAAAACATGGTATGCAAATTGATCGGTAAATAGATACTCAAACAACAATTCAATCAATTTCACAACTTAACCAATGTACTCTAAGCATTCATCCCATCCTCCTCATATAAATAGAAGCATATAAACATAACATTGATATATAAAGCATATAGAATTTAAACACATGAAATGCTATAAAATAAAGGAGTTTAAGGATAGAGAAATGCAAACCAAGTGATACTATGATTTTTACATGGTTCGGCCCCTCTTGCCTACATCCATGCCTCAAAAGAAATTCTTGAGGTTTCCATTATAGAGTCTTTTTTAATGATGGAAAGTAAACCGTACAATTGCCAAGTGAATTACTTAGGCTTCCTTACTCAATGACATCTTCACCAAGACTTCTTTGCCAAGTTCATGACTTGGGCTTTCTTGCTCAATGAATACCTCACCAAGACTTCTTTGCCAAGCTCATGACTTGAAATTTCTTTATCAAGTGTATCACTTGGTCTTCCTCTCAAAGGTAGATAGGTAGTTTGATTACAATGAAGAGTATCCCTCAATGGATAGATTCACAAATGATAACTTAATGGAGAGTATCCTTCAATGGATAGATACATAAATTATAGCTCACATACCTGGAGTTAGCAATGAAATACTCAATTGAAAGCTCTTCACTAGGATTTTGCCACTATGAATGATATGCAAGTGTTTGATTCAATAGTGGTGGCTACCAATGGATGGATGATATGAAGATTTAAGCTCTAAGGTAGCATTTACTAATAATATATGATCATGAAGGGTTATGGTAGTCTCTCTCTCTTGTATAATGCATATACAAAGTGTATTTATAGTGCAAAAATGAATTATGGCCGTTTAAAAGTGGTTGGGAAGTATTAAGTGCAGAAAATAGCCGTTGGAGTTTAAATCTCTAGGTTTCGATTGATTGATTAAACCTTTATATTTCTATTTACTTTAAGTTATTCAATGTAATTAAGCAAAATACTCCCCATTTGGATTCAATAAAAATAGTTTCAAAATCAAATTCTAAGTGAATCAAAATATAAATTTTTAGTTTTAGTACAAAATGAATTTTCACAGTTTTGACATAAAAATTCATCGTACAATATGAATGACTAAATTAAGTCATTTGGGGCTGAGAAAATTCATATGATCGTGATAAATTATGGGGTACAATAACCGGGACTTTTTATGTCAAAATTCATTAAAAAATTCATATTTACATTTTTGCTCCTAGAATCCAACATTTAGCCAAATTTCTACGCTAAGTATCCAAAACAGTAATTGTGCATGACACAGTTTTATATAGTGATTCATTTGAGTTCAAAGCCTAAGTCAATGTATCTAAGAATCATAAATGATATGATTGAAAGACATGGTCCTAGTTATAACTTACTAGTTGAGTTATCCAAACTTATGATGACTTGAACTAACTCAATCATAGTAATGGCTTCATGATATTATAAGTGAAGTTCATGGCCTATCGCTTATGATTTAAGGACTTATGGATGATATAAATGGTATGCATATTCCTATAGTCCACTAAGTCAAGAAATGAGTTTTCAAATGAAGTTACTTTAAAAATAACTTTGCATTAAATCTAACACTCACCCAAGACTAGCCTACCCAAGTCTTTTGATCTTCAATTCTTTAAGATTTTGGGTTCCTTTATCATGTGACTTGGATTCACTTCAACTTGCCATTGATCTTGATTATTGATCTTTGAGTTCCATGATCATGTGGCTTCATATATCTTCTTGTAATTCTTTTTGAAGTCCAATTCCTTTAAGATACTTAAGATAATAAAATACTTTGTAAACTGTACACTCAAGTAAACTTATTAAATCTACATTACAATAAGTTGTTATCATCAAAATCACCTAAGTAACCTAGGGTTGAACCTTGAGGTCAACAATTCCAAACGTAGGTTTTTGAAGTATATTTTTTCCTAACCAATATTTTTCCCTAAACCAAGCAATCCATAAACTGTCCTGATGCTGAACAAAGTCCCACACTAGTTTTCACTTAGCAGAGAAATTAATATCCTCAATTCTCCTAACCTCTAATCCAAAGCAACCTAGCTTATTCCAACTCATAAGATGCAACTTCTTTGAGTCACCATGAGAACTCCATAAGAACCTTTTAATCCTACTATTGAAAACATTCTTGATGGATTCAGAAATATTATACACAGCAGCCCAATATATAATAAAAATAAGCAGAAATAATAGAATGTCATTGAAAACATTCCTGATGAATTGCACGCACACCACACAATGCCATTGTTTATTTTTTTAGATACTGTAAAATTGACAATATTGGAATAAAATATAAATAACCTTCTCACCAATTTACAAAACCATATATATAGCCACACCTTATATGTATAAGATATAAGAATACAAATAATAATAATAATAATAATAATTAAAAATCATCTAACAAATTAGAATACTGGGTGGTGTTCCTCAAGAACCTATGGACTTCAAATATATGTAAAGAAATAACCTCAAATTGATTTTGGGTGTAACTCGTGACATCCTTGTTCTTACAATTGGGAATAGTCTCGAACTACTCTTGTTCTTAATAGTCTCGAACTACATTGCCGTCAACTTCTCCCACAAAGCTCCAACATAAAAATCATCCCTGATTTGGAAACGAGATTGATTTTAATTGCATAAACCTACAAGAATAGCTGCTTGAATACCGAAAGACCATCCTCTAGTTCGATCATGAACGAAATTGAGTTGGTGGGTGCCAAGGGACGGTTGGGATTGAAGGTGATGATGGGTCTGGTGGAGAGAGAGATGGGTGTTGGAAAAAAAGATGAAAGAGAAGGGGAAAGAGAGATCGAACAATTACTTGAATGGACTTTGAGATTTCTTGAACATAACCACGAGTTGTTTGAAACTCGAACCAATAGAACTCTCCTTGATGTTATGTTTTCCTTCGATTTTACGAAAGAGGAAGAATTGAGGAACCAGAGAGAGAAGCAGAAACAAAGAAGAAGAGGGAGGAAAGGAAATCGTGGAGAGAATCTTTGGTTTTTTTTTTTTCCCTTCCAGACCTCTTGTGTGAAGGAATTTTTTTGATGAGAATTAAGGATGACGTAGGCGGCCACGTTAGAGTCGACTCCTAATTCGCCTTTTTCCGACAACATATCATTACTCATATGAAAAATCAAAAGATTGAATTTATATATATATATTTTCTCATTACAACACAATCTTTTCTTTTTTTTGTTTTATTCCAATCTTAATTAGTAGGGTTGTAAAATGGGCTTCGTCTAATTAAGCCAAGGCCCAGAGCCTATTGGGCTTCAGCCAGATTTTAAACTTCTTAGTGACCTGTCTGAAATTTCAATGCTATACATGTAGGCTTCTATAGACAAATCTAGCCACCAATGTGTCCCGGAACAACTCTTCCATCCCTGTCCTAAAAGAGGTGTCATTTTAGAGTCTGAGAAGAGTTAGATGTATTCACTTATATTTTTAAATAGACAATTTTCAATTTTGAATTTATGATGTTCATGTCACGCAACCTTACCGTTGCCTCCCAAGACTCATCCTCCTACAAACATGAATATGATATATTATATTTTTAGAATTATCCAAAGACCCCAATCTAATACTTGCACCAAGTTTAGAACTAAGATATATAATTCCCTAAAATCAAGTTTATTGAAATGCTAGGATGATTACAAAAGAGCATCCCGAGTGTTCCATAGGAAATACAATAGTAACAAAGATGGAAACTGAATATACTAGTTCCTTATTTTGGACACTAATATTTGCTTTCCCATTCTGAGTTTGTACCTTTGACATTCTTAATCCACAGATTAAGTACTCCCATTTGTATCTGCTACACACCTCTCTTGCATGAATTGTATCACATAAGTTGCAACCCAGTGAAGCTACAGAATTTCAATTCATCAAGCCATGGATTCCATCCCATCACCTACACGGGAATCAGCCCCGTTGGCAGCACTTCCCTGCACATTCTTGTAAGAATACCTTCTTGCCAAGAACACAAAAAAACAGATGTTCAACCCATTCATGGCTGCCAACAACCAGTAGAAATTATCGATACGGCTTGTATTCAAGTCCTTCCCAAACCAACTAGCCCCACTGGCATTCTCAGTGATATGATTCACCAAAGTTATCAGAAAACTGCTCAAGAAATTCCCAACACCCATCACACTCAGATAGAAAGCTATGCCCAAGCTTCTCATTGTGTCAGGCACTTGGTCATAGAAATACTCTTGCAAGCCAACAAGAGTAAACGCATCCCCAACACCAAGAAGCATGAACTGGGGTGCTAGCCAAAACACACTCATAGACACAGAACCTGTTTTCCCACCTTGTACCATCTCTTTCTCTGCAATACTTAGCCTCTTTCTTTCTACTAATGCCGCGACAGTCATGGATAGAATCGAAAATATCATCCCAAAACCAATCCTCTGCAGGATAGTAATGCCTCTTTCGTTGCCTGTGGCTCTTCTTAGTGCTGGAACTAGGACCTTGTCATAGATAGTGACCGTGATAATCATTCCAACGGCTGTGAGAGTGTAAATGGTAGCAGGTGGGATCTCAAAATGGTTGCTAATCTTTCGATCCATTGTACTGCTCTGTTTAATGAAGAATGTCGCGGTTTGTGCTACGCAGGTTCCAAATGCTAAGGAACTTAACCATATTGGGACCATGTTCAGGATGAGCTTTAATTCCTCGACTCTTGTCACCGTTGTTAGTCTCCATGGATTTTGTTCATGCTCATTCCCTTCAATTATAGCAGCTTTGTCAAGAAATCTGCATGGATTAAAATGCAATATTATACATTTTTTTTCCAGGAAATTCAAGCAAATTTGTATATCTGAATGTAAAGTATGTACCTTGTCTAACTGGGCTTATGGGCCTTGGCCAATTTTTAAACCAAAACAAATGTTTTGACTATGCCTACATATACAAACATACATATATATATAATCATTTAAAAATCTTAATAATTCCTCACCTGAGGTTATTTGTGTGACAGAGGAGCCTTCCTTGAGAACTCTTTGATTTGGGAACTTCATATAATAAAGAAGGGCCGGAAGGATTAGGCAGATTTCTCTTTTTTATGGCTGCAACCAAAACTTGCAACATGGGTGTCAAGGGGCTGCCTTGGGGCATCCTGTATCGGAAAAAATGCTTTCCAAAATAGAAGATTATAATTGTAATAATCATAAATATTGAGAGAATGAGATCTGCAACACCCCAGCTGACATAGTCTTGCACATAAACAATCAATGTTACACCCAACACAAGGCCACAGCAAAGAGAAAAGTTCCACCAGTTAAAAAAAGACATCTTCTTTTTCCTTTCCTCCGGGTGATCATCGTCGAACTGATCAGCCCCAAAGCTTTCTAAGCCAGGCTTGTAGCCTCCAGTTGCTATAGCGATCAAGTACATTGCAAGGAAGAAGATCAATTCGTGGAGCTTACTCGGATTTTGGCACGCGTCGCGATCACATGGCTTTAGGCTTGGGATGAACCGGGACATTAGCAGGAAGCCTAAACCCTGATCAATTTCACCCAACAAAATGTACATGTCTCACTTACCTTTTTACATTAAATATAACTATGTGATGATTTTCTAGTTAGAACATAACATAAATGCAACCAATATGCATTAGCTAGATGGTATGATCTCTCCTCTCCATTCGAGTCCTATTAGAGGTAATATTGTGGACGTGTGTACATTTGCTTGGACTTTCAGGAATATATATATATATATACCACGAGATAGATGGCTGATGAAATCAAGATCATAGGAAAGCGGCCGGTGTAGGCATCGGCTAAGAACCCTCCGATTAAAGGAATCATTGTTGTCACTCCTGACCAGTAGTTTACATTCTTTGCTGCTGTTTTGAGGTCCTGCTGAATGACTTTGGTGAGGTATGTGATGAGATTTGTTGACAGTCCAAAGAAGCTCAGCCTCTCACTAAACTCAATTGCTATATCAAAAAAAAAAAAAGAAAAGAAAAGAAAAGAAAAAGAGAGTTATATAAGAACCGTTACATGAATTACTAGATAGCAATTAATGGAAGCATTACATGAATAATTTCTTACAGATTTTAGGCTGAATTGAGTCAGACAGAATATTTATGACCAGCTATGTGCAGACTTTTCTCCACAAAAGAAATTGAAAACATTATAGATAATTTCTGAGTGTTATGTATATCTATCCTGAGAAAATTAAATTAACTACATCCTAATTCCTAACACCATGGTTTGTGACTCTGTCTTGATTCAGAGCCTACTTCTTTGCTGTTAGTGTTATGAGAAATTATTATATGAGCCGGGACTACACGGTTCCGGCTATTCACTGAAAGACACCATCAAAAAGTTGTAAAAAACTGACACATTTGATTTGATTGCGTGTGTTTCTGTTTGTGATTGGCCGCCCAACACCCACTGAACACAACAAGTTTTATTTTATTTATTTATCATGGATGTGAATAAAGGTCTGAAAAGTGTGCCTACTGATCTGATCCTTTGCCTACTGATCTGATCCTTTTCCTTCATTAAGATTCGAAAACAGGTGATCGATTATGGTTATAAATTAACATTGTTCCAACTTATTATACAATCGATCAGACTATGGTAAGCAAAAAGAATAGCTATACCCATACATACGTATTTTCTTCATTTAAAATTAGAAATAGGAAAATAAACAACTTATTAGAATTAAATAAGGTAAAAAAAAAAAAAAAGCGGTTTTAATTTGGTTAATGCTAAAAGGCCATTTTCTCAGTATGGTTCTGGTTAATTAATCGCAAATGTTGGCACAAAGTGGGATTAATTTTCTGTTGAAGATTATATGCAATGTTGTTGCTTCATCTAAATTAAAGTAGCTAGCTACTGAGGATTTTGTTGGGGGATAAATAATGCATTTTTTGTTTCGTTATTATTAAGTAAATACAATTATACAAGCACATTTCATCGACAAATCAATCCAGACGAAGGCAATTAAATTTAAAAATCAGACAAAATTGGGAACCCTGAACCAATATATATGAATTAACAACATGTCTTAGAGTTAATGCATGCCAAATGTGGTTTAGATGCAGAAAATGAGAATAAATTAAATCAAACCATGCTGTCAAAAGTAGGTTGGTGTCCATGGACACATATTGACCGCATCAGGACATCACCATGTCTACTTCTATACCAGAGGTTTATATAACCACGCGGTCATGCAGCTGAATATGAAATCAAATACTCAACAGAAGAGAATCATAGCAACTTCAGTGAATCACACTTGGTAGTATGAGCTATATATATACACACACACACACACACACATACACATATATATGAATACTTACTAATGATAAAGAGGGCTGCTTTCCATACGCCAGTTGAAGCTCGGAGAGGTACCCTTCCTTTATGATCCACAGATGAATCATGCACCCATTTCTCTTGATCACCTAATTCCATTGTTTCACCTAATTTCTTTCTATTTACCATTTCTCGCTCCATGTTCAATACAAATATTTGTATTGAAGATGGTACAATGTGAACTCAAGAAGTACAAAAGGGGTGAGAACTGAGAAGTGAGAAGAGAACTCTTCTTGCCTTCTAGTGCTTTTATAGTGAAAATTCTTTTATAGTGAAAATTCTTGCTTGGGTTACTGGCGTAAATATGCCACTCACTTTGCCCTTGTCATGGGCTGAAAGTAGGGCTACAAATATTCTGAGTTGAGCTTGAGCTGCTGGGACTCGGATTTGCTTGCTAGTGGTCTCACTCAAGTTCGTGACGAGTTCGAAAAGTTAAGTTTAGACTTGAGTTCATCATTATTTTAAAAAGCTCAGACTTGACTTGTTAGTAAAAAATTTCATGAGGGTTCGTGTTCAAGATCATTTTATCTAGTTCATGAACGTAAACAAGTCTATATAAACTTATGTTCACGAACATATTCAATAGCTTACGAATCCTCAACGAGCTCTATACAAGCTTTGTTTACGAGCCGAACCCAATACTTTTTATTTGCTTAACTAATCAGTCCTAACTAAGCTCTTAACGAGTCTGTTATTTGTCGTCCTAGTTGAAAGATATTATTATTATTATTATTATTATTTTGTTATTTAAAAAAAAACAGAATTTTAGAAAATCTAGTATATGATTGGCTCGTTAGTCAATTGAATTGGTTCACATACCAGACTCCACACCTTGGTGGCCACAAGTCTCACTAGGCGAGGGCTGGCCAATTGATGTATTTTTATTTTTTAATCTCCCTATGCTCTCTATATGCTTTCTCTCTGTCTCTTTCTCATTAAGAACCATGCCGATTATATATATATATGTGTGTATAACCGGTATAAAAAAATAATAATATACCGGACCACAATTACAGAGAAACATGCTACTCCACGAAAAGAGATTATTCCATTTTGGTCTACTCGGATGTCATGTTAGGAGGAGATGGGAACAGCATCTATGCCAACTAGGGAATTAGTTCGGAAAAAAAAACTAGGATATTAGTGTGTGGACCAAAGTCAAACTAAGCTATATATGTTGATACCTTTGCTTAAAAGAGATTAGACATGTTGGTGGGTATGCGTCGACCTTCTATAGGTCAATGGTTTAGTGAGTTCAAAAGAGATGTGTATGTATATATATATTCCTAAATAGCTCAAAAGATATTAATTTGATTGTTCAACAAAGTGAAGTGATAAATGCATTTTATTTTTTATAAATGCATTCAATTTTTAATATAAAATAATATTATATTTCTTAATTCAATTCATGAGAATGAAGTATAAGGTACATATATGTTAGTTAGTTAAGAAAAATTGCATTGATCAAATTTTCTTGAAAAAATTATAATTTAAAAGCGGGCGTGCAGATAACAGTGTTCTTAACAAGTTATTACTCGTTTTCACTTGATTCGGTTTTACTATTAGATATTGATCAAAAGTCACTATTGAGCAAGCCATGGAAGTTACATGTGCCAATGTCAACTAACGCCTACTAAAGTGTTTATAATGCACCACAAGCAGAACTTATGCTCCCTTTGGTTGGAGGAATGAAAAAATGAATGAAAGAGAAAGGAGGAGAAATGGAAGAAGCATCTCTAAGAAAAAGATTGTATCTCTTCCACTTTTTACTTGGTTGGATAAAAGGAATAGTAGAAAGGATTGATAAAGTGACAGCTTTTTTTTATTTTTTTTCTTGGGTTGAAAGGAAGGAAAGAAGAGTATTTATATACTTTTACTAATATACCATCATCAATTAAGGAGAAAAAGTAAATTTCACTAAATTCACTTGGAAAGAAAATTTTGTACATTTTAATGCACTTAGCATGAAGCTATCACCACACAATTCTTGCATGATTTTTTTTATATATAAAGTAGCATACTTTTGTGTTTGTGAAAGAAATGGTGAAGGTAATTAATTTAACACAAAAAAAAAATTGAATTACTGTAATATTGGAAGAAACTAATTAAAAGAGCTACATGATTTACTTACAATTATGATTTCTTGTATGAGACTTGTATTTTTTTGAGATAGTCATTCATAACGATGCAGAATAATCACAAATTTACTTTTGTGATAGTACAAAAACTGCATCGAAATATCATTTTTGAAATTTAGTAATCAATCTAAGGATAAAATAGGTAATTCATAATTTTATGACAGTTTCTAGCTCATTCTTTCCGTCCTCTTCCAATTTTGGGTAGATGCAAAATCGTCGGTTAGGAGGGATGCGCCATCCCTCCTTGAATCCTCCCTATCTTCCCTTCCTTCGAACCAAACATGAAAAACCTCATCCATCCTTTCTTTCTTCCATCTCTCCACAATCCATCCCTCCAACCAAACGTAGCATTAAGCTCATGACACTCTTAATTTTTAAATTATTTAGGTAAGTGTGTCATTTTTTTATTAATTTCAAACATTACATTACAATACAAGGTAAAGTGCAAAAAAAACCCTCTAAACTATCCAAATTTGCAAATAATTTTTCTAAATTATATTATGTACACAAACTCCCTAAACTATCACATTTTGTTATGCCTAGTTATTTTTATTAAATGACCATAATAAACTTTCTTATTGTATTACACTTAACCCATTTTTCTTATTAAAATAAATTGTGAAAAAAATTCATAATATTTTGATTTCTATCAAATTTGCATAAATTAACCTTTAATTCTTGAAATTAATTTTTTAATAAAAATCTTAAGTAATTTTTTACTTTATTCTTTGAATAATCATGTTATCAAATTTTAATATACCATTAATTCATACATTTTGATAAATATTTTCATGTTAATTTTAAATCTCCCAACCTTTTAACTTTATCATTGATAATTATATATTTTTGAAATTTATTGAATGTTAATGATCATTTTAAATTTACTCTAAAGAAGTTTTATTTATCCTCTAATATTGTAATTTTTTTTTATTTCGTTAAAAATTTGAATATTATTATCCTCTAAGAAGTTATTCAATGTTTTTTTCTAAATAAAAAAATTATATTACAATATTAGAGGATAAATAAATTTTCTTTAGAGAAAATTAAAAATAAACATTAACATTTAATAAATTGCAAAAATATATAATAACAAATTATAAAGATAAAGTTGAAATTTTGAAAGATTTAAAATTAACATGAAAATATTTATCAAAATGTATGAATTAATGGTATTATTTAAAATTGATAACATAGTCATTCAAAGAAGATAGTAATATGTATTGATAATTTTTTTATTGTAAAGAGATTAACCCACTTGTTTTTTTCTTTTTTGAATTTTCTTCCCTTTCTACACATGGAGGGGCATTTTTGTCACAATTACCCCTCTCATGACCTTTTCATTAGTTGAGGGATTTTTTTTGTCAAAAAAAATATATAACGGATTTTTTTCTTGCCAATGAGAGATAGTCGAGGGAATTTTTTTGCAGTTTGCCCTTAAAAAGTTCCCCCATCTTTGTCTAAAATCGTTAATTAAACGTGATGAGCAAGACGAGAACTAGTTTAGAGGAGTAATTTTGTAATTGTAATTGTACTTTTTTTTTTTCAGTCTTTACATTCTTATGTAATAAGGTTATTATGTGCATCACAAATAAAATTTGAACAAGTAAATAGTTACTGTATAAGGGTAATTTTGTATGAGTATAATATATATAAATGTACTATGATAAATATATAAACTATATAAAAATAATTTTATATGTGTATAATATATAAAAGAGTAATATTATAAATATATAATATAAATTGGACGGTTGTGTCTATCTTGTCTTCCTCCATAACGTCCAAAAACATTTAGATTTTTCCACAAGCATCGGAGACCCCACCTGAGCCATGTTGCCATCCCTAACCCACCCTTCCCCTAGATTTTTTTTGTGCAGGAACGAACTTGCCGCCCAAAGTCGTGACTTGCACAACTGTGTGATACCATTTCTTGTAAGGTATAATTTATTTTCTCTTGGTCAAGACGAATATTCTAATCAGCCCTCATGAGAAGAAATTATTATTCACCAGAAGAATTTTCATTTTCTAAATGCATCGAGAACCACTAAGATAAAATATTTAAGTTAAGACACGTTCAAATGTGAAAGGGGGATGATGCATAATAAAAGTTTTTTTTTAATAGATGTCCTACTTTTTCATTTAAGAATATATATTTTTAGTTCTAAAATATTTACACTAGTGCCATCAACAAATAAATAATATTCTAGTGGCCATAAAGTGGTCCTTCAATTTTAAAAGAAAAGTATATTCTTTAATTAAATTAAAAACCAAAATTCATAAAGTATTTTTATATACTAATTAATTACAAATTAAAAAAAATTATATAGGAAATGATTATAATAAGTATATAAATTAATATAAAAAATTATTATTAATTTTTTTTTGTTACAATAGCTTTATTTATTTGTTGATGACACTAGTGTAAATATCTTAAAATTAGAAGTGCATTTTCTTAGATGATAAAGTAGAACATTTATTACACAAAAAAATATTAATTATTTTGATTAGTTTCTATTAATGAATAAAGGTGGAAGAGCACTTCTATTGACTGTCTTTAGCACTTTTCATAAAAGTTTGATTAATTCAACTCTATACAATGATTAGGAGAATCGTATTTACCGAAAAACAAAATAATTAGGTCAAAAAATAGGATAATATATATATAATAATAATAATAATTTTTGGTCATTTTATCCATATAATCATGAATAAAAATATTAATTTAGAGCTTAGATTTAAATGTTTGTTAATTTTTTTTTAATTAATCCACAATATATTTTAAATTGCACTAAATTCTAATTTTTTTAAAAAGATAATTACAAAATCACCCCCGTGTTCTTGTCGTGTGTTAGTTGCGTCATTGTCGTGTCCGACAACAAAATAAATTCAGAATGATCATATCTAAAATTGTTAATTAAGACTATGATGATGTCTGTATATAGGGTAAATATCAATGACACTCATTGATGTTTGTTGTATTGACATACGGTTATAACTTTTTGAATTTTTGAGACAAAAATTTCCTGTAGTTTGTACCATATATCACATAACTCATTTGAATTCAAAATTTATCTATTTAACTGTCTAATGAACCAAAATACCCCTTTGAATATACTTATATATACTATAATATATGTAATTTATATATATATATATATATATACACACGCTATAATATATATAACCCAAAGAGTATATTCTGAAGACACTGTACAACCGAAATGTCCAAAAGGAATTCATGCAGGACCGATATAAAAGATAAAGAAAAGAATTATTTTCTTCATATTCCCCCTAGAATTATATAGATACAAATGACAGCCATTTGTGCCGCCCATCTTCCATCATCGATCAATGGTTACCTGTCGTGTCGAAATCGAGATCAAGTCACTGCAATTATGGTCTTCATGGGAATCTATCTTTCCATGCTTGCTAGCTAGCTAGGATGAGATCGAGCAAACGAATGGTTGAGAATGAAAAAATGGTACATATGCAGAAAGAAGCCATGTGATTAAATGGAACTATGGATGTCAATTTTGGTCATGATGGGTCTTAAGTATTGGACCATTATATACGTCTCAGAAATTTTACTATTTCAGAACTTGGTGGAAACTTTTAGTACTGTTTCATTACTTTTAAACTCCCTTTCTATGACGTATATTCCAAGTGGTTTGCAAAAGCAAATACTAAGTGCAAGGACCAGTTAAAGAAAACAAAGTAAATATTCTCTGAATTAAGCGATACTTCTAAGGTTGTGTTTGAAGCAATGGAATTGGAGGACATTATTTGGAGTTCAAACTTCAGAATAAATAAGAGGATAACTTTTATAAACAGATGTAGGAGAGGTATATTACAAAAGAATTCTCATGTAGTGTCATCATCGGACTAATCTAAATATTTTATGTGAATGAGAAATATTTTTATCATGACTTCAGCAATCGTAATAACCTCATTTTCACTCACATAAATGCAATCGAATGTGCTCGACTTTCGAACGCTGTATCATCACTCTTACATATATATATATATATATATATATATATATATATTTCAAATAACTCTCTCCATGTTAATTACTGGAAAAAAATAAAAAAAAAAAGAACTCACTTCATGTTTATGACTTCATCTCCATCTTGTTATATCTGATCAACCAATTTCAAGCTCAAACCAAACGTGGTTTTAGTTGAACTCCGCGTCACCAAATGAGTTTATCTTCTGAAGGTAAAGGAAATTTTGAGTGGGTGTCTATTCCTTCAATTCTTGCGGGCTTAAAAAGTGATTTATAAGACCCAATACTAATCTAATCGTAGCTTCGGAAATGGTATAGTTTCGTTTTCATTTTAGGTGCTTGAACACAAAAAAAAATGAAACAGCTAGGTCCATCATTACTAGCTAATGGGAAATCTGGTTGAAAATGCTTAGAAAAGATTTTGAATCTCTGAACACATTTCCAATATCTTAAATCTTTTGAAATGGTTTGATTTGACTTTATCTTTTAGGTTCAAAGAGTTTTAAAGGACATTGCGAGAGTGCATGCATGTGTGGAAAAAAGTGCAGAAAAGTTGTTTGATCGAATTCCGAAAAAGCTTTTCCATGCTCTTCTTTCATGATCATGTACTCAAGGTGTGACCGCGACATGGCTTGAAACAACCCACATTGCCATGGAGCAACTTGAGAATGAAGGCTGTGCAAAGATCATTGGACCACAATTCCGATTGATTGGAAGTGAAGACAGACATGCGACTCTGAGTGCGGCACTAAAGGTGTTCAACAAGCCATATCCCAGCTATATTCTGAGTACATGCATTTTCGTTTTCTTTCTTTTATGATCACGCCTTGAAGGTTATGTTGCCATCATACTGCCAAAAGGATAAGGCTGAAATAACATGACTAGCCAAAGGACAGAGCACTGAGCAAGTCTATTCATGCTAAAAGGGATTTGATAGGGAAATCCTGTTTCTGGTTATATCTCCTGATGTCATGTGGCAATTGGTTTTTATTTTTTTTTCTACTTCAGAGATGCATGAGACCTTTATACACTGATTTGTTTGTATAAGATGAACTTTTTTTTATTTTTTAATAAGAAAAATCAATATTCAAGATGCTGATGAGTTATTGACCCGTTCATTTATGACCCGGTAAAAACCTGTCCATTTGCAACCCCTAGTTGTACATATAATGGCAGGTATTTCTGAAGAAAGTCACAGGAGGGAGGAGAGGGAAACAAGATGGAATATGAGAAAATAGACTGAAAATAGGATATTTCTTTATCTAGCTAGATCTTGGAATAATTCTCTCCTGCTAGTACTGGTAGGACTTTAGTGCACTTGGTTTGGTAAGCCAGCACAAGTTTAATCATTTAGTCCATTTAGACAACCTTTCTTTGGAGTTTCCTTACCACAATATTGTTCAGAAAGAAATAATTGAATATGAAGAACAAGAAACAAAAGTCATTATTTAATTAATTTTTTTTTTACCTCCAAAGTTCAAGCAAAGTAGCAAACGCACATAATATCATTGTGGTCGTCATTAGCATCTTGCCTCAATCTCATATAAATGGGATCGATCACATAAATTCTCTTTGTCTATTCTTTTCTATTACACGTACGCCATCTCTTCTTTACTATTCAACTTTTTAAAATTATTTTAATAATTTCATTCCATATTAATTTCGGATGTTCTCTCCACATCATACGTACCCTTTATGCAAATTATTCTTTCTTTTCTCATAGGGGCATCTATAGGTCTTCTATTTATATGTCCATACACATAAGTCTACTCTCTCTAATCTTGTCACTAATTAGTGCTACACCTAATTTCTCTCTTACATTTTGGTTTAAAATCTTATCTTTTTTAGTCACTACATTCATCCATCTTAACATTCTCATTTTTGTTACATGAATTCGTTGTTCTTACTTCTTTTTTAATACCCAACATTTTTTGCAATATAAAATAGTTGACTTAATAACTATTCTATAAAATTTTTCTTTTATTTTAATTGGTATTCGTTTGATCCTGACGCAGTTCTCCGTGTTTCTAATTTAATTGCTAACTATGATAAGCTTTTTCTAGATCTATAAAGACCCTTTTGATTCTAACAGATTTCTCTCTCCACCATTCTCTAATTTAATTGCTAACTACGGTAAAGCTTTTACTAGATCTATAAAGACCATACTTAGATCCTTTTGCTTACTCCTATATTCTTTTAGTAAGTAAATAACTTTCATCGTGGATCTTTTGCTTACTCCTATATTCTTTTAGTAAGTAAATAACTTTCATTGTGGATCTTTTTGAAATAAATCCAAATTAGTTATTATACTCAAAATATTGTGCCTAACAAGGTTCCAATATTCAACCTCTCTGATCATACCCTCTGAGCTCATCTCCATGGGTAAAAGAGTCATTAATTATTTGGTTGCTGAAAACTTTAACTTTCAAGCTTGAGAAACACGAGTTAATTATACTAAAGAAGTTTGGGGCCCAAATTCCATTGAAGATGGCCGTCTTTCATGAGTCCTCAAGTGGACAGAAATTGCCATTTGCTTAAAAGGTCATACCACATGTGCAATCTGTTTGACCTCAAGTCAACCTATGACCTTTACTTATTATTCACCCTTGCCATGATTGATGTAGGAGACATGGATGGAGTCACTATATATGCAGTTATATTATATATACAGATTATCGTTTGAGATCTGCAGTTGATAATCACCGTCCAATGACCAAGAGTGGAGAACCAATTAGCTATAGGGTTCACTTGGATGTTTTAATGAAGAATGGGGTGTTTCCATAAAAAAAATTACACCCCAATGAACATGAATATCATATAGATGTTTGGAATGTATAATCGAAGTCCAGTATTTGAGAGGTGTTGTATTCCACTGTTTGACCTCATATAGATGGCCAGATAATATGTACTAGTAGTCAAAGAGAAATGTCAAATAGATATAGATGATAAATGTATGTGTCTAACGATTTGCCTTGATAATTGCCATTTTCTGTCTCGTCCTTTTGGATTTTTGCTTTGCTATTTTGCTTGTTCTTGTTTGACAGCTTGTTCTGTGCTCTGCTGGTTGTACAGTGCTTTAATTAGTTTTTAAAGTTTTCTTATTTATCCAGGGAAAAAAAGCATTCAGTTCCTGAGTTAGAGAACTTTTTCCACCATCAATTTTTACCCAGTGCAAAAGAAATGAGTTAAACCATCTCAAGTTAAAGCTATGTAACACAACTCAGAAACTCTTGAGTTTACAGCATTTTGAAGCACCATGTCAATAGGGAACAAAAACATTATCACTGTGTTAATAAGAATGAACAGACAAAGGTTGATCAAAAGATTGAAAAATAATAATGATGATGACAATGATGAAGTAAACTACTCTTACAAGGTCTTCTTCGTACCTCTACCCCTTGCCTATAACGAGACACCAATTTTCCAATCCGTCGTCCACAGTTCCAGTGTGGGAGATGGCTAATACTGTCATGCATAAGGTCAGGATCTACATGATCCTCTCACATAGCATGTAGAGGACAACTATGACAGAAGGCAGCGTGTATGCCACCCATGTTTGTCACGATGGAACAAAATTTGTCTTTTCAAGACGGCACTTAATTCTCTTTCATGCCTCCCAAATAGGAGAACCTTGTTAATTATTAGAGCAACAAGGTCTCTTGTTCATGTTACTTGAATAGTCTCCAACATTAATGGTGGTACTTTGACCAGGAAGCCCAGCTGCCTCCTGAGCTGCCAATGCCTTTCTGCTTATTATCTGATATATCTCAAACAAGATTGACTGGAATGCTTTCTCAACATTCAATGCTTCCAACGCTGAAGTCTCGATGAATGACAGCCCTTCCTTTTCTGCCAAGAGCTGAGCATCTCGTTCTAGGACTGATCTAAGATGATTCAGGTCTGACTTGTTTCCAGCCAACATGATGACAATGTTGGAGTCAGCATGGTCCCTCAGTTCATGGAGCCACCTCAAGACATTCTCAAAGGTTTGCCTCTTGGTTATGTCATATACCAGGAGCGCACCAACTGCGCCTCTATAATAAGCACTTGTGATGGCCCGATACCTTTCTTGACCTGCTGTGTCCCATATTTGTGCCTTCACTGTCTTGCCCTCAACCTGCACCGAAATATTCTTAGTTAAATTTGGACGGAAATAACATCTAGTTCACGTAGAGTGAGGCTTGCAGAAATAATACATAATTCTATATCTCTGGGTTCTCTCAAATTCTTAGGCATACAAGGGAGGCCAGAAAGGAAGTGGCAAACCCTGGCTCTCTAAACAGATCATCTTGGTTAGACTTACTAACCAGAACAATCACTAATTCCTGAAAATCAATATCTACCTCTGATATAAACATCCAATATTCTTTTTATTGACCCATTCAATTTGATTATTTCCTGATATTTGACTACATGGTAGTATTACTATTACTATTGCTCTTACTATAACTACCCCCAAAGGGAAACTAACATTACATCACGAACATCTACCTCAGAGGAAAAACATGGTTCAGATTGTAAATAAGACATAATTTCCCATCAATTTACTTGCAATAGTTCAAAGGTAAAAAGTACAAAACATAGTTCCACTTTCCATCTACTGGACTTTCCAACTGAAAAACCCACTACATGTGCGTAATTCTGAAATGGCTTAATGTCCCATCCAAAAATTTGTCATGTGCAAAAAAATTAAATGAGGATAGCAGTCTAGCTCATAAAAATATTGTTTAAATGGGCTGTCCACAAATATAATTTTTCATTGCAGCGAAAAGGAACATAGTGGAGGTAAATTCATGTCTGATCATTATGTGTATGCTTAGCATCAAAAAGAAAATTCTAATAGCACTTATTTTGAGCTGAAACCAAAAGAAGACAAGAACACAAGTTGCAGGCCAAAAACCAGCATGTCATAGAGACTACGTAGAACTAAATATTTAAGTGTGAAAGCTTAACAAAACCAGTCATACCATGGTGAATGTTGCTCCCACTTACTGAACCTTATCATTAAGATAAATTTCCAGTCAATGGGCCACTGATGCACTATGATTCCATAATTCAAAAAAGGAGATGCTCCAACCAGCTGTAACGACGAGCAACTCAACTGGCATCCAGTTGAATGAAAGATTAATGAAAAGATCGTTTCCACTGAACCTTCAAATTAATCCTTCCACATAGCTTTTTCTTACATTAACAATCCAGCAGAAGGTCCACTGATCAGAAAGCCCATGATAGAATAACAGCCAAATGGACTCTCTCTCTCAGAGCACACAAACTCTCTTGTTAGCAGATGAACAACCTAAGTGATAAGATCAGAGTCATACTAAAACAGAGACACCATGATATAACCAGAGTCATCATCATCACCCTTGCTGGGTCGGGCACATGAATTCTCTCTTTCCAAGCTTTTCTATTACATGCGATATCATCTACTATATTTAACTTTTTAAAATCATTTTTAATAACCTCATCCTATGTTATTTTTGCCCATCCTTTCCGTTTCTTACCTTCTATTACCACTAGTCTTCCTCTCTTGACCAGCGCGTCCCTTGGTCTCCAATGTATGTGTCCAATCCATATAAGTCTACTCTCTTGAGTTTTTTCACCAATCGTTGCTACGCCTAATTTTTTTTCTCACACTCTCGTTAGTGACCCTATCTCTTCTAGTGACTCCACTCATCCATCTTAGCATTCTCATTTCTGCTACGTGAAGGCGTTGTTCTTGTTTTTTTTTTAGGGCCCAACACTCTGTTTCATATAACATAGTTGGTCTAATAATGGTCCCATAGAAATTTTCTTTTAGCCTATGTGCTATTCACACACATTTGCTACTTTACATATTGAGATAGTCACATTGTACCCATGGGACTCAACTAATATAACTATATTCTTACCAATGGAAAAATAAGTGACAGCTTATACAGTCTGTTCCAACCACATAAGCGTTGTCTGATTCAAATGCAGATTATCTCAATTACTTTCCTACAGGTTCTAATTCTTGAACAATAACCATATAGGTTATAAATAGACCCTGCAAAGTGCTATCCAATACCATATTTAAAACTTTTCATACAATTCCTTTAAACATAATGTGAAGAATTGGAACATTGGTTCCTATATAGAAGCTTCAAAAGTGGAACAACAAGAAAAAAAGATCAATTACTGAAGTTAATTTTAACTGGTTAATTTATGCCTTATTGGTAGCTATGAAAGATAAATCTCCATAAATTTAGGGGTTTTTTTTCCCCTTCTACTTCTGAGATTTGGTGGCTTTACAATTCAAGGGGGGTACTCCATGTATTTTTAACAGGGTTCGAGCTTTGCATCTTGTAAACAATGTTTTTACAAGTCCACATGCATAGATGCAGCAAATTTGTCTTTAGGAAAGCATCTTAAGTGGCGAGTCTAGCTTTTATTATTAATTTCTTGAGTACATTTTGTTCCTTTGATGCTGCTTTTGGGAGCATGGAATCCATGCTTTGGAATTGGAATTGAGGACCATGTTATTTCAAAATTTAAATTAAGTTTACTCCAATTCCAATTCTAAAGCATGAAAAGGGAACATACTTCCAATCACAACATTAGAGTAATATATGAAAGGAAATATAAAAACTAACATGGGTTATGAGTATAAATAGTAATAAAAGTTATAATAGCATAGGGTTATGGCTATTGGAACAGAATGCATAACCAACATTTAGTGATACCAACAAACCACAATTGGACAAAAACAGAAGTCACAACAAGTTGAAAATTGTAGATCAACAGACTAAAAAACAAATGTAGCAAAGGACATTGGGATTAACCTGAAGAGTTCTGGTAGCGAATTCGACTCCAATGGTGGATTTAGACTCCAAGCAGAACTCATTCCGCGTAAACCTTGAAAGAATGTTGGATTTTCCAACACCCGAATCTCCAATCAAGACGATCTTGAAAAGGTAATCGTACTCGTGATCGACCCTATATGCCATTAGTTCTTCTCTCTACAACTCCCACAAACCTACACGGATCCAATCACAATTCATTTAGAAAGAAAAATATGCCAAGAAACAAAAACCTAATCCGGGAAGGGAGAATCCTATTTTCCGTTTGTTTCTGGGGAAAAGTAAACAGGCTCAAAGATGGCTTCTCCAATTAGCATTTTCTTTTCTTTCTTTAATCTATAAAAGAGAAACAGGACAAACTAACCATAAACTAATGATGCTTTGATGATGGGAAACACTGCAATGGAGATATTCGATGCAAAAAATTGCAGAGAATTTTGGGGGTAAGTGAGAGAAGAGAGAGAACATTTCCAAATCCAATCAAACGAAACAGAATAACCGATGGAGCAGGACTTTAACCGGACAATCAGTGGTATCGAATCAGCAAATCTCGGAAAATTTAAAAATACGTGTTGTCTCTCTCTTAAAGAGCCAGGTTTCGACTTAACATGACGACGGAAGACCGTTCATTTATTGGCTTGGTCATTGATTGGGCTTGTCAGCATTGTTGTCCAAGCTCAAAGAGGTACTTTTCTACATCCATTGTCGTATGGGTAAATTACACTACCCTTAAAGTTTGGTCTAATTATACCCGCGTCAAATAAATAGATCTTGTTACTACAACTTCCTCTGAGGTTTGTTCCGTTAAACAAAGACCCCCCTTTATGGTGGTGGTGGTCATGACAGTTGAGGTTATGCATAATGATTGTGGTGACTCATGGTGGCTCGGCTAATGGTGGTTCACGGCATGACAACGGTGAGTGGTGGGTCTGGCATGACGGTGGTCTTGATATGATGTCGACAGGGGTGATGATGATAGTTGGGGTTGTGCATGGGCACACACACATATAATAATAATATTTACATTATAATATATATAGTAAATATTATTATATTAGATGGGCTAAAATGTCATTTTATATATATAAATATTTTAATTTTTATATCAATATAATATTAAAGGTATAATAGACATTTCACCCAAAAGTTAACGTCGGTTAGTTCATTTCTGTTACAGGGAGGTCATTGTAACAAAATCAATTAGTTTGATGTCAAGTGTAATAACCTCAGGGGAGGTCAGTGCAATTTTTCCTATTTTTTTTGGACAAAGCTAAGAAAATTTTGGACTGATGGAGTCTTTGTCTAACAGAGCAAATCTCAGGGGAGGTCATTGTAACAAAATCCATTAGTTTGATACCGGGTGTAATTAGGCTAAACCTCAGGAGAGATCAGTATAATTTACCCTTGTTATAATCATGAATCAATGAATTTATGGAGGGAGAGCTAGCTTGAATTGCAACTGTCAGAAAATGTTCATAACACGTTCTTCTAGCTTAATTTTTGTGATCAATTAAAATATCAATTTGATTAACAAATAAAACATCCACGAACTACAAAATAAATAATACGGAGTATGGTAAAGCAAGTAAAAGAAAATAAGTAATACGGAGTATAGTATGGTAAACCAAGTAAAAGAAAATAAGTAATACGGAGTATAGTAAAACAAACAAAAGAAAGAGCATATGAGATTTTTTAATCACGGGTCGGACGTCGATCTAACGGGTCGGATGTTTGCCCTCTACACTTTCCCATCCAGATGACCCAGTAACAACTGGGACCCGGACTCGCTAGGCGTGGCACCAGATCAAGGATTGTGTCTGAGTCGGACGCTTGCCCTTTACCTAAAAACCTAAGCTATTAGGTAGTGCTGCATACCCATCCATTAATACCCAATCACTTTTCCATCCGGATCCGACGTGGGACAAAACCCTTTAACACATAGCCAAAGACATGGAAGAATATGCTTGCTCCTCTATTTCCTTTGTATTGATTGATTTTTCTTCCTTTTACTTGCGATTGGGAAGATGTAAGGAAGAATAAGCTGCTTTGTTTGACTTCAAATTCCGTCGATCAGATGAAGAGCATCACAATATGTTAGATTATTGTGACATATAAATTTGTAATTGGCATATTTCGGTGATCAAAACCTGAATGATCGAGTTGTAAGTTTCATGATATTTTATGTAACCGATCATCGACATCTTCGAGATGACACTCAAGTGCATGGAAGCCGACAAATCAGATAGAACACCATATAGTACAGGTAAGTATGGTGAGGACACTCTGCACTTTTTAGTTCCGAGCCTATTTTGAAAAATCAGGGTTTAAATGAAAAGTTTAGAGTTTTTCAAAGTAGGACCGGTCCCCAATATTTAGGACCGGTCCAACTTTTCTCGGTAAAATGGGTTCTGCAGATTTTCAAAAAGTCCCACCAGTCCTAGTTATTTGGCACCGGTCCCACTTAGCCTGTTCCAAATAGGAAATAAATTTTGACGGAAATTCTGATTCCTATTGGGTTTGAAACTTCTAGGAAAGTTCTATTTTGGTATTTAACTTCTTTTCCAAGTAGAATTAGGACTTCCTTGCCTATATATATGTATCTATATTTTCTCTACAAAGGTGTGAAGAGAAGCCCTGAAATATTATTTTTAGAGAGAGAAAGTATATACATTATAATTAGGGTTTATATAGTTTTAAGAACACACATCCATACTACACGAGTGATTTTTAGGATGGTGTTCTACTTCTGATTAGCTGTTCAGAGACTGCATCAAATCTATTTGCTGATCAGAACATTGGATTGAAGGTTCTTCGCTTGCTTACTTGCTGAGGAAGAAAGGTGACCAGATTGCACTACGAAGGGAACAAAATACTTGCTGAGTATTTTGGTTCTTCCAGCAACCTTTCTGTAAGGGTGGTGACGTTAGCCGGAAGTCTGCAGCAGTTGGACGTGTTGTCGCAATCATAAGCCTGAGGTGTTCCGCATCAGATCCTTGACAGAGTGAAGAGGGGTGTGAGACTGAGACAGAGTTTGTTGTACTTTGCTTCATCATAGTGAATTGGTTCCCTGAGGCGTACCGCCTCCCTCCGTGGTTTTTCCCGCCTTGGGTTTCCACGTATATCTGGTGCATTCTTTTCTTTACTTGCACTTTATTTATTTGCTTGCTTTAATTGTTTAATTAATTGGACTTAAAATTGAATTAATTAAAAATTAAGCAAACGAGCAAGTGATCCTATTCACCCCCCTCTAGGTTCTAAAATACTTTTCGCAGCCGCTTCCGCACCGCGCAACTCACAATTGGTATCAGAGCAGTGTTCTCTAATTTGTGAGTAGTTCCTTGCGAAATTTTTTTTTTAATCAAAATTTATTTTTGTTTTCAAAAATTACTATGGAATCTAGTATGAAAGAGGGTGGATCGATTCAGCGAACTCCTTTGTTTGATGGTTCAAATTATACTTTCTGGAAGTCTCGCATGAAAGCCTTTTTAAAATCTCAAGGAGAGAGAGTTTGGATGGCTGTAGAGAATGGCTATAAAATTCCTACCATTACAACTGGTGATGGTGATGCTGTTGTGACTGTAGAAAAGGATAAGGCAACATGGTCTAATGCTGAACATGAAGATGCAAATAATAACAACAAGGGTTTATATGCTATATTTAATTCTATTGTTCCTTCTGAATTTGCTAGAATTTCTACGTGTTCCACTTCGAAAGAAGCATGGAATATTTTACAGGTAACTCATGAGGGTACCACCAAGGTAAGGAGATCTAAGCTACAAATGCTTGCTACTAAATTTGAAACAATTAGAATGGATGAAGATGAGATGTTTTCTGATTTTTATTCTAGGCTTAATGAGATTGTTCAAAGTAGTGCTAACCTTGGAGAGAAAATTCCTTCTTTTCAGATTATTAGAAAAATCATGAGATCATTGCCTGATAGGTTCCAAGCTAAGTTGGAAGCCTTAGATGAAAGCAGAGATGTAGATTCTATGGAGGTGGCTGAGTTAGTTGGATCAATTCAAACTTTTGAGATGAAATATCCAAAGCTTCAGAAATCAAAAAATTTGGCTTTAAAAACATCAAAGACTACAAAGTCTTCAAGTTTGTCAAATTGTTCAAATTCTTCAAAATCTGAAATTGAAAAAATTGAAAGGTTTGAAAATGATTCAGATAATGATGTTGCACTCCTTGCTAGGAAATTTAGAAAGATTCTTGAATATGAAAAAGGTAAAAATTTGAGAAAAGGAAATCCTTCTAAATTCCGGAATCAAAGCTCATCATCCAAAGGTAAGGAAAGGAAAGAGAAAGAAGAGGACTCTAAGGAAATTGAGGTTACATGTTGGACATGTGGTGGTAAAGGACACACATCTAATCAATGTCCAAGTCCTAAGAAAAATAGCTTTAGTGCAAAGAAAATTTCAAACAAGAAAGTTATGAAAGCTATTATTTCTGAGTCTGAATCTTCTAACTCTGATAGTGATTCTTCTGTTGAGAATGACTCTCTTGCTTTAGTTGCTTTATTGAATGGTGATACTGCTAATGATTCTTCTTCTGATGTAGGTGAAACAGAGATGTACACTACTCTCAGTCAAGTAGGGTCTGACGATTCAGAAGTTGAGCAGTCTGATGAAGAACCATGTGAAAGCAAGCTGCCAGAACTTTTTGAGAAATTGCTGGAAGCTTATAATAAAAAATCTGAGAAGCTGAAGCAAGAAAAATCTGAGAAAGAGACATTGAAGAAAAAGAATGAAGATCAAGTGAAGTTGATTGAAGAAAGTAAAACTGAAATTCTGAATCTTCAAGGCAAAGTCAAGTTTCTCGAAAGCGAGGTAAGTCAAGCTATTTCTGCTAAAGATGTTCTTATTGCTAGAATTAATTTTCTTGAGTCTGAATTGAGAAAATCACAAGAGAAATTAATTGCTTTTACTTCTGGGCAGATTAAGCTTGATAGCATGATTAGTGTTGGTAAGCCTGTAGGAGATAAAACTGGATTAGGTTTTGTTGGGTCATCGTCTAAGGGAAAAACTATTTTTGTTAAACCCAAGAATTTGATTGTGTCTGAACCCAAACCTAAGTCTCAAGTTGAGTCTGTGCATGCTAATGTTGTGTCCAATGTGCTTTATTGTTCTTTTTGTGGTAAGAATGGACATAGTCAACACTATTGCTATAAAAAGAGAAGACATTCTAATTCTAATTTTTATGTGCATAATTCTTTTGCTAAGAATAGGGTTCATGCTAAAAAGCCACATTATTGGAACAAACCCAAAAATTCTCAAGGTAAAAAGAATTCAAATAAAAAGAAGAATGTTTTTGGTTCTCCACAATTCTTTCCTGATAAATTGCATGTTAAAACTATCTGGATGAAAAAGGAAGATTTGGAGAAGTTTGTGCCTGTTGATACTATGGGATTTATTCCTAATAGGTCTTTGGGTGCAAAACCCCCTAACTAGGTCATTAGGACGTTGATGGTCATGGACTGAGCTTATGTTCATTTATTTGTTTTCCATTGGACCATATGTTTTTTAGGTTAGGTTTTGTTTATTTTTAGTAATAATCATATGAGATTATGATAATTATATTTTTCTGAGAAATCATGTGATTTCTTTATATTTCTTTTTAATTTCACCTTGATTTGTGAATGCATAATTGGGACACTTAGTTTGTCAATGAATGAAGTGCTTGATTTTATGATCTAAGCATTAATGACCAATGTGCTATATTTATTTCTTTTTAGAGGTAAATCTTTTGAGTCCATACAATTTGTGCACTAGTCCAACTCTGAGAGAATTGATTAAAAACTAATGTGAAGTTGACTAGAATATATTGTATGAGTAGCATTGAAAGCTTAAATGATCAAAAAAAAAAAATGAAAAATAATATATGTTTTTATTCAGCATGAAAAGAAAATAGAAAATTTGCTGAATATCTAAGACTAATGGAAAAGGCTACCTTCGGGATGTGTTCGTAACTTCCACTACAATGTAAATCTCCAATGAGATATCTTTAAAAATTAAAGAGTTGTTTTGAGGAAAATAGCTGGCTGCCCGTAAGAGTGAAAGCCACCGTCTTAGAAATAAAATAAAAAAATGATGAAATTCAATAAAAAAAAATGTTTGATCATGAGTATTTATATTTGCTTATTATCCAATATGTTTTATAAGATGGATCAAAGGAATTTGATTAATTTTTGATGAAGTTGGATTGCACATACACACATGGATTTATTAGGTGAATTTCTAAATTTTTATAAATATTTGTGTGCTGGAAGTTGTGTCATAATCATGAATTTGAGAATGAATTTTAAAGACAATCTATGGGTTTTAAAAATTCTGCATTTATAAATATTTGAAATTGTTCAGAAAGTTTTCCTTGAAAAAGTTTCAAAAATTTCAAAAATATTTTTTTATTATTTTGTGTTTATTTTTCACTCTTTATGTGCTAAATTGCTAAATCAGATTGAAAAGATGTGTTTTTGGTGAATTAAAGGTCCAAAGTGTAATTTTTCATAATTCACAAAGTTGGACCGGTCCCCATTATTAAGCACCGGTCGCACTTCTGCAGGTTCTGAGGAACAGAAAGAAGTTGGACCGGTCCCCAAATATGAGGACCGGTCGCACTTAGCGAATGCCCAGAATGTTGATTCTGCGCGCGCGCGTTTTGGCTTAAAATCCCTCACTTATTCTCACTCACATACATTTATATCTCTAACTCTCAAACTCTCTTAAAAATACTCCAACTCACACACATTTCTCTTCATCTAAATTTCTTTGTGATTGATTGATATTGGAGATTGGGATTGAACCTTTGGAGTTTGGGTTGATTGAGTATTGATTTGGGAGAGTTTGAACAAACAAATAGCTTTGACATTTAGGGATTTTGCACTTGCACACCAAGTGTTCGACAATTTGACTCAATGGAACTTTTGTCGTTATTTTTGGTCCCGTTCATTGTAGTTCTTATGGCACGAAAGAGGGGACGTACTGAGGCGTCTACCAGTGATGAGAATCGAATTGTATTCACATTAGACATGTTTGAAGATGAGTTCAATTTCAATAATTTTGTGAATGTAATAGGGTGCCGGGCTATGAGGATTGAAAGGCGAGTCAATCTTGCGATAATCAAGCGCAAATGGGAGATGGATTTTGTGCAATACTTTGAAAACAATGGTTGGGAGTCTCTTTGTGATCTTAGAGAAATTGTAAAGCCTGACATGGTCCGATATTTTTATGGCAACATGATTACATCAAGCTTGGACGACCTAATGTTTGTGACTAAATGTTATGGTATTCGTGTTGAGGTCACCAAGGACAAAATTGCCAATATGTTAGGTATTGCAGAGAATGAAGATGGCATTGTATTGCCATATCAAGTTGAGGATCCAAACAGACCGAGCATGGATGATATGATTAGAGAGTTGTGCATACCCGAAGCCCCACGGCTAGTAGACAGATTTCCTTCACTCTACCTTACCGATGAGGTCTCGGCTTTGAACTTGATAGTCTCGTACAATTTAGATCCTCATGACCACAAGGGTAATTTGATTAAGAGTAGAGCTGAGATTCTTTATCACATTGTTCGAGGAGATCCGAACAATCTTCCCGCAACAATCATGCGTACCATGATCTTAGCCACTCGACATTCTAGGTCTTCATCAGCCTTACCTTTTCCACAGATAGTGATGGCTATTTTGAGGGATGCTAGGGTTTGTATTCCAGAGAGAGCTGATATTGAGAAACCGAAAGGGATGATTGATGCCACATCAATTACTCGCTCGGTAAACAAGAAGGAGAAGGACAGAAAGGCCTATGAGCTCAGTCAAGGAGCTGGTCAGGCTGTGTCTGGGGGTCGAGGAGTTTTCCAACTTCCTGCGATTGACACACCCGTGACGGCCAATCAGATGAACCAAGTTCTCAGGTTCATTCAGCAAGGGTTCGATCGCCTACATGCTAGGATAGACAAGCTTGACCCTGCTGGTTCTGATGAGTCTGCTGATGAGGCTGACTAGACTTAGACTTTAGGTCTTGATATCTTTTGTTCTAGACTATGGTTGACTGATTTATCATTGATGTCTGGATATTTAGTTTTGTTTATTTCATCAACTGATATATTTTGGATATTTATTTGATCAGTGATGATGATTATGGTTCATTATTATCTTCTATGTGCTTCATGATTTATCTGTTTATCTTTATCTATAATTTTTGTTAGCTCTTTGTCAATTTGTTCCAAAAAGGGGGAGATAATATTGTTGACAAAGGGGGAGATATATTTATCAGATTAAGGGGGAGATATTGATATATGATTATCTTTCTTTATTAAGCTTTTCACAGGTTGTGTTGTTTAAGAGATGTGCAGGTACAACAGGTTTTTATTAACCGTCTTGAACACACAAGTAAAGCTTCTGATGATCAGTTCTATATTTCTGTGTATTTGGGCGAATTTGTAATCTAATTTTTCCAATGGGTTAGGTTATTGATTGTCTAAGTGGTTTTGTCACGAAATTGCCAAAGGGGGAGATTGTGACATATAAATTTGTAATTGGCATATTTCGGTGATCAAAACCTGAATGATCGAGTTGTAAGTTTCATGATATTTTATGTAACCGATCATCGACATCTTCGAGATGACACTCAAGTGCATGGAAGCCGACAAATCAGATAGAACACCATATAGTACAGGTAAGTATGGTGAGGACACTCTGCACTTTTTAGTTCCGAGCCTATTTTGAAAAACCAGGGTTTAAATGAAAAGTTTAGAGTTTTTCAAAGTAGGACCGGTCCCCAATATTTAGGACCGGTCCAACTTTTCTCGGTAAAATGGGTTCTGCAGATTTTCAAAAAGTCCCACCGGTCCTAGTTATTTGGCACCGGTCCCACTTAGCCTGTTCCAAATAGGAAATAAATTTTGACGGAAATTCTGATTCCTATTGGGTTTGAAACTTCTAGGAAAGTTCTATTTTGGTATTTAACTTCTTTTCCAAGTAGAATTAGGACTTCCTTGCCTATATATATGTATCTATATTTTCTCTACAAAGGTGTGAAGAGAAGCCCTGAAATATTATTTTTAGAGAGAGAAAGTATATACATTATAATTAGGGTTTATATAGTTTTAAGAACACACATCCATACTACACGAGTGATTTTTAGGATGGTGTTCTACTTCTGATTAGCTGTTCAGAGACTGCATCAAATCTATTTGCTGATCAGAACATTGGATTGAAGGTTCTTCGCTTGCTTACTTGCTGAGGAAGAAAGGTGACCAGATTGCACTACGAAGGGAACAAAATACTTGCTGAGTATTTTGGTTCTTCCAGCAACCTTTCTGTAAGGGTGGTGACGTTAGCCGGAAGTCTGCAGCAGTTGGACGTGTTGTCGCAATCATAAGCCTGAGGTGTTCCGCATCAGATCCTTGACAGAGTGAAGAGGGGTGTGAGACTAAGACAGAGTTTGTTGTACTTTGCTTCATCATAGTGAATTGGTTCCCTGAGGCGTACCGCCTCCCTCCGTGGTTTTTCCCGCCTTGGGTTTCCACGTATATCTGGTGCATTCTTTTCTTTACTTGCACTTTATTTATTTGCTTGCTTTAATTGTTTAATTAATTGGACTTAAAATTGAATTAATTAAAAATTAAGCAAACGAGCAAGTGATCCTATTCACCCCCCTCTAGGTTCTAAAATACTTTTCGCAGCCGCTTCCGCACCGCGCAACTCACAATTATATATTTACTATTATAGATTATATATCTTTTTCAAATAGGTTTCTTACACATTTTCCTAAACCATATAGGATAATGATTTCTTGTCTCGTAAGTTTATTTATTCTCCAAGATTATGTGCCTATAAATAGATTTTTATGTATTGTTCATTAATATTAATGCAATATCAATTCAATTAAATACAATTTTCCTATATTTCTAACACAATATATCACTCATGTGTATATGTGTGCTCTCACAAATATAAAAATATATTAAAAAAAAATCTAAGGATAGACTTTTCTCTCACAAACTCTCTCCAAGCTCCAACGATGGTGTGTAAATTAATATATTTCTATGTGTGCATGACAAAAAAAGGAGTTTAAATACCCAATAAAGTCCAAATAAAATAAGAAAACTGTGTTTTAAAATTCTGGACGTCTCTAGAATATTAGTTGAGAAATAAATCAAAATTTGATCTAAAAACATACAATCCTAAAGTTATCAGGAGTTACCAATGGGTTGATAAAATTACCAATCGTATGGACTCCTTGCAGGTCCAAACTACCGATAGTAGTTGGACGGGTTGAAAATGTACCAACCAGTTGGACTCTTTGCAGGACCAAACTACAAGAGTAGTTGGACCGGTTGCAAATATACCAATCGGTTGGATAATTCTGAAAATTGAAAAATCAACTTTAAAACCTTGTTTTAGAATACTAATTTAATCCAACTCGGGGTAACAACTGTTCTTACACATATACTTGTTCTAGGTGATGTTTAAATTCGATCCGATCGTATATAAACATTTGACGTTCAGTTCCCATGATTGAGACCTAAATTAAAGATAAAATTATGAGTCGATCAACCAAATTTTGATATTGAATTTTACAGATACTTAACCTAAATATCTCACAAAAGTGTATGTCCCATTTAAGTTGGGAAAAGAAGATTCAGGATAGATGTGATCCTTGGGGTGCTGAGAGAGACTAATTTATTTTGTATAGAGTGACTGCTTTAAGACTCAAATTTGCCTCATCAAATTTGTTAATTTAATGATAATAGTTTAAAATTGCATTATTGTCATAATTTTGATAGGCATTATCGCATTTATTTTACATTTATTCTTCTATTTTACACATAAATATAAAAAATTATTATCGCATTTATTTTACATTTATTCTTGTATTTTACACATAAATATAAAAAATTATTTTTTCTCCATTATTACATATTTTTATGATTAAAATGTCATATTAATGTGTGGGAATAAGAGTTTTGTTAATTATCATTCATAATTTATGTTTTAAGACTTATTGCGTATATTTTCTCTTGTTGAAAATTTTAAATTAGCCAACTAATCAGTCTAATCGTATGAAGATCAAACGTCCAAGATAATTCAAGGGTAAAAAACAATTGAAGATAATTCTAAAAGATTTTGGCGGGTCAATTTTGTTAAGGACTCTAAATCGAAAAAAGCAAGTCATCTCCATATCTTGACCATATCTTTTGATTTCGATGTCAGATTGATGCTCGGCTTTTGGCCCTAGAAATAAAACTTCGAGTTCTATGTTTCCCATCGTAGGAAAAAGATCAGTCATCGCGGACCACCACTGAGGTAATCAATTGCAATCTTGGTGTAATGGTTGGGAAGCTATTAAATTATGACTGGTCTTTGAAAGGCAGGACTGAAACTCTTTCTTGTGTGTAAGGAGTAGCTACTAGTTAGAATCCATTCTCATCGGTGTTTAACACCTACTCCTTTAGAAGCTCTTCTTAAACCATAGGGGCGGGCTTGGAACCCTAATCCGAGTCTTTTGATTGATTAACCTAAGTCGAAAAGGTGGACGGAGATGGTTACTGAGCCGAATCCCCAGAGCAAGGACTGCTAACTACACTATTTGAATTTGCAAAAATTTCATGAAAAGACGTCTTATAGGTCAAAATTGGGCCACCATTGCCACCGTTACTGTCTTCCACCACCGCTGCCGCCACCTTCCACTATCACCATCACCATCGCCACCACTTTCCACCACCGCCTTCCACCATGGGCACCGCTGCCGTCGCCTTCCACCATCACCACCGCTACTGCCTTCTACCGGCACCTACACAACTGTTGCCTTCCACCACCACTACCTTCATTGCCTTCCACCACCATTGCCGCCTTCCACCAACACCACCTACACCACTGTTGCCTTCCACCATCACCGCCCTCTGCCACTTTCACCACCTTGCACCGCTGCCACCTTCCATCACCACCGTCGGCGTCTTCCACCACCACCCTTACTTTTAAAAAAATTATAGAAGAATGTTATTTTGTTAGTTTAATTTATTTATCACTTTTTGATAGCGGTATTTTTGATAATTGAATTTAAAATTAATTTTATTGGTACACCATTTCTTATTTGCAACCAAATAGTAGAATTAGAATCATCATTTTATGTAGCCTTAGGGTTTGGTGAGTGTTAAGAGAGAACTGTGTGGTCGCAGAAAGATAGAGTTAGAAAAAGAAATTGTTTGGGGCTGAAACTTGTAATATCCTGATTTTGTCGGATCTTCGTTCTAGATGGAGCCAAGACTTTGGTTGAACCACGCCAATCTTTGTGTTCTTTGAGTGATTTGTGTCTGTGTTTTCTACCAATTTTTTGATTGTGGTTGGTTCGGGGTTTTTGTCACAACAAAAACGCACATAGATCCCAATACATCAAAGCTGTTGAAGTATGAAATTTATATTAACTAACTTCTTTACTGGATGCATTCAACAGTAGGGCAAAAGAATCTTTACTCTATAGCTACGAGAGGAGCTTTAATGGGTTTGTAGCAAAGCTGACAAAGGAAGAGAAGGAGAAAATAGCCAGTACGTGGGAGATTTATAATTTCATTTAATTAATTAAGCTATCCCATGATTAATTTGTTTGTGTTCCCCCTCCTCTTTTAATTCTTTTAACTTTCAAAAGAATTCAGGCATGGAAGTAGCGTCTGTGTTCCCTAGTGAAAAGAAGAAACTCCACACAACAAAGTCATGGGACTTCATGGGCTTCCCTCAAGGAGTTCAAAGAAGTGCTGAAAGCAACAACATTGTCGGAGTGCTTGATGGTGGGATTTGGCCTGAATCTGAAAGTTTCAACGACGCAGGATTTGGTCCGCGTCCAAGCAAATGGAAGGGCACTTGCCAATCCTCAACAAATTTCACTTGCAACAAGTACATACCCATAAATGCATAAATTGACATTGCTAGCTTGTGCTGCCACTAAAATTTTGAATAATTTGCAGTAAAATTATAAGAGCTAAATACTACCATATCAAAGGATCAATAGGTCCAAAAGAATTTGCTTCACCAAAGATTCTGAAGGTCATGGCGCACACACTGCATCTACAGCAGCGGGGAGCTTAGTAAGTGGGGCAAGCTTATTAGGCCTCGGCCTTGGTACAGCTCGGGGAGGGGTTCCTTCGGCTCACATTGCTGTGTACAGGGTATGTTGGGCTGGTGGTTGTTCAGATGCCGATATCCTTGCAGCATTTGATGATGCAATTGCTAATGGAGTTGACATAATATCAATTTCGGTTGGGTCGTCCTCTGTGTTGGATTACTTTGATGATTCCATTGCCATTGGAGCTTTCCATTCTATGAAGAAGGGAATACTTACATCCAATTCTGCTGCTAATAATGGTCCTTATCCTGAAACCATCGTAAATATCTCACCATGGTCTCTCTCAGTGGCTGCTAGCACCATAGACAGAAAGTTTGTGACAATGGTGCAGTTGGGTAACAAATAACAATATGTCTTATGAGGTCAGCAACCATGTCTTATTCTCTTCTCTTGCACACACACACACATCTCTATATATATATAGGGGTATCTGTTTGATCTATGGTATTCAATCAGTGGGTCATACCTTATGTTGGCCTCTGCCCTTCAAATGCCTTGTTATATAGTTCTGAACTCTTTTTACTTGTAGGGAAGTCTCTATGAACACTTTCGAGATCAACCATCAGTAGCCTCTAGTTTATGGTGGGAATGTACCGAATACTGGTTTTGATGGAGATACATCCAATTAAGGAAGAAAAAGGAAATGTGGATCAAGAAATTAAAGATTTATTATCATCAGATAATAAATGAAAATCAATCATAGATAATTGAGGATTGGAAAATGAATAAAAAATGATCATGAAATGCAGGTACTGCACCAATGACTCGTTGAACCAAACTTTAGTGAATGGCACAATCCTTCTATGCGATGAGCTGAATGATGGGGAAACAGCATTTGCCGCAGGTGCAATCGGTGCAATAATGAGCGATGACGAAGGCTTCAAAGATTATAGCTATTCTTACCATTTGCGTGCCTCCTACTTGGGCTTGAAAGATGGCACTGGTGTTCATCATTACTTAAAATTCAACTCGGTACTATATAGATTTCTAGACAATATTTCTTTTGACACTTTATTGATCACAACACATTTAACAATTTGGATAAAACTAACTCTACAGAAAGCCAACTGCAACTATAAGCCAGAGTGTGGAGATGAAAGACAAATTGGCTCCATATGTAGTTTCATTTTCATCAAGGGGGCCAAACCCAATTACAACCGACATTCTCAAGCTATCGTATACATATATGCGCGCGCACACACACACACATCCATATATATATATATATACATATATATATATATACATATATATATATATGTATGTTCTGGTTTTAAATTGTAACACTATTTTTTATGCAGCCTGACTTGACTGCTCCTGGAGTGGACATTCTTGCTGCATGGTCAGAGGCTACCACTGTGACGGGAATGGGGGGAGACAAGAGAGTAGTTCCATACAATATAATCTCTGACACATCCATGTCTTGCCCACATGCCACCGGAGCAGCTGCCTATGTGAAATCTTTTAATCCTGGATGGTCCCCTGCTGCAATTAAGTTTGCTCTTATGACAACAGGTAATTAAATAGGATAATGTTATTCGGACCTAATAGTGTAACCGAAAATTCTAGTCGAATATTTGTAGCTAACATGCCACTGTTTCTTTTGTTCTTTGCAGCTCGTCCAATGAGCAGAGTCACTAATCCTGATGCCGAGTTTGCATACGGGGCAGGTCATATTGATTCATTAAAAGCTGCAAAACCTGGTTTAGTATATGATGCCGGGGAACTAGACTATGTGAAATTTTTGTGTGGGCAAGGTTATAGCACCAAGTCATTGAAACTTGTCACTGGAGACGATAGCAGTTGCTCTAAAGCCAACAATGGGACCGTTTGGGATATAAATTATCCTTCCTTTACTCCATCTTTCTATTCTGAGAAAACCATCACCGGTGTCTTCCACAGGACCGTCACAAATGTTGGTTCATCGATGTCTACTTACAAGGCAACTGTGGTTGCCCCTGAAGGACTTATGATCTAAGTCAAGCCGAGTATCCTTACATTCAAGTCACGAGGTCAGAAGCAATCCTTTGTGGTTACAGTCACAACAAAAATAGGTAAGAATGTAATTTCTGGGTCATTGGTGTGGGATAATGGGGTATATCAAGTGAGAAGCCCCATTGTGACACATTCATAAATGTTTGTGTACGAACATATTGTTTCCTTCAAAATGAAATAAGAAAGAAGAATGACGTGTTTTGGATCACAATGAAGAAAATTACCTCATTTATTCATAAATAGGTTGGTTTCCAAGTACAATGGTGAACAATTAATAATTTTGAATCCACAAAATTAAGATAAATTGAATAAGAACTTAACAACCAAATAAATCTAATGGTGAAAGAAACCTAAAAACAAAAGAAATTGCCAAAAAATAAAGTTAGTAATCCTAATTACTAAAAACTAGTAAATATAAAATTTAGTAGCCAAATTTGAATTGTTTGCGCCCTGAACAAAAATTTCCATAGGATGAAAAAATATGATTTTGAGGCCTTAGATGATTGAATTTGGCTGCAAAATGACACGTGCCAGTTGCTTTAAGTTTTGCTTACTGGGTTGTTTTCGATCGAGAATGGCTTCCCTCCTGTTGAAACATGTTCGTTGAAATTCTGTCCTACATCCAATGGCAAACACTACAAGATTTTTTTATATCACCAGCGGTTTAAACCACCGAAAAATACTTCCAAAACCGTCGGAAAAAATTTCACCAATGGTTTATCGGCGATTAAAAAATCAGTCGAAAAATGTCTTGCCGGTAAAAAATTATCTGCAGCTTTTTTACAGTCGCCAAAATTACATCAACAGTTTTATCTGTCGGTAAATATCTTTAAAGTGAGGGTAATGGTTAATTTTTACTGACAGTTTACTATGAACCGTCGGTAAATCACTGCCAGTTTTAGAAAAACTGCCGGAAAAATTCTTTTTTTTTTCCCTCTTCCCTCCCCTCACTACTTTCCCACAACATCAGTCTACATTCTCTAATTTGAAATCAAAACATACAACCAAACCCTTGAGATCAATTGGCAGTCCTTGAGATGTGAAGCTCCTAACAAAATTCAAATAATATCCAAAGAGATTGCTCCTAGATCCAAAGAGACTAAGTAATTTAAAAATTAGATTTCAGTTTCCTTTTTTTAAAAAATAAAAAATTCACCTAATGCTCTATCTGTTTTTTTCTCTCTCTCCTTTTAGGGTTATATCTGTCCAACTTTTATGCAAGGAATATACAATAATAAGAAATTTGAAAACTTCATGTATAGAAGATGATAAAAATATATAAGGCCAAGCATCCAAGTGAAAAGCTCTGATAAAAATATATATATACATATAAAAATGTTTGTTTGTACAATCAGTAGTTGAAATTTAAAAATACATATTATAAACAAAGAAATCAGAGCAAATAAGTTACATTGCAGAAATTCAACCAGCTCAAATTCCCATGCAAAAGGGGAGGAAGGAGAGACTTCCAGGAATGGAGAAGATTGAAAAGAATCCAGACATGGGCAACTCCATTGGTTTTGGGAGGTGGGGGCTATCAATATCAATCTGGAATATAAAAAAAAAAAAATAGAATTACTTGTCATCATCTACAAATGTTTCCATAAATTTTGCATACATATCTTCATTTTTAAAAAGAAAGAACATGCAATGCACACACCCACCTTTGATGCTTTAGATTCAGGAAACTCAAAAGATGATACAGAATCTGCACAGGGAAAATAAGCTTTAAATTTAAAGTATGTAAACTAATGCTCAATCTAATAAATTAATGACATACATATTAATATCATTTCTCATGACCAAATTAATATCCTTAATGTGGTATGGCCAAGCAAAAAATTCTAGCACTCGAGTCCATTTCAAGGTGAAATATATCCCAATTGCATTATACTAATGCTGAAAACTAGATATAAATCCTGGTTATTCCTATCAGTATACACATTCTTCAATCTCAACCCCATTCTTTCCTCTTCCTAATTCGGATTCAGCAAAGTGATTACTCTTCTAAGGAAACTTCCCAAATTTTTACATCTGCAACAAATTTTAATTTACTACCTCAAATTTTTCTCCTCTTTTTTTTTTTCTCAGTTGCCTACTGAATTACAACTAAAGTATTTAAATTATAATATGCAATTGTAAGCAGCAAATAAAATGGTTATATAGGCGCTAAAGGCAAAAACAGAACATGGAAGAATCTCTAATATTTAAAGTTGCTTACTACAAACGATTTTGTAATTTGAAATCAAAACATACATATAGATCAAACCCTCTGGACTCTAGTAACTTCGCAAACTAGTGGCAGTGCATCTTATTTTACCTATCAGTCACTCCAATAAATAATATAAAAAAGAGAAACTGTCAAGCACTTTGTTGTTCGTCGTACCTCGAGTCAAACAAAATTGAACAAAAGCTGTTGCACTCTCACTTGTCTACACTCGAAAACAAACAGACAGACAGGACTATTTTATTTTCACTCCTGACACTATCTCCAAAAAAACCATAAATTTTCTTCTTATAATTTTCAAATTAACCAAAAGACAACTAATTGCAAATAGTCGCTTCCTTCCCTTTTCTTTTTATTTCTTACTTATACCACCAATACAAATACTACAATTTCATATTGCAGACTAACTACCCTTTTCCTTCTTCTATTACTACTATCTTCTAAACCCTTCCTAACTTCAACACGAAGATTAAAAAAAAAAACCCACAATTGGGGTCAGTAAGTCCACTCCTGAGGAAGCCGGACCACCTCTTGGTTCATCACTGCTGCCTGTGACCGGATGTTAATGTTATGCCTCTGTTGACCCACCACACCATCATTTTTATACTACAATGATATCCATAAGCACAAGGCTGGAATACTGACATTACCAAGACCATGCAGAACTACTCCATGGATTCTTCTCATGAGGCTTCCTCCCAACTAACATAGGCAACTTCAGCGGATATAGTGTTTGACCCATTCAACATCTGTTGCAATATGATCAATTGACAGTGTTCTGATTCAAGTGTTAAACAGACTCTTGTTGTCACAGCAGATTCGACAGAAGTTCCACAGTAGACAAAACAAATGAGCTATCCACATAAATCTCCAAGTAACCAATTTCTCTCTGATTGGGTCAATCACTACATGAAATTACCAAGAATCCATGCAAAACTACTTGGATTCTTCTCAAAATGCTTCATCCCCAACTTAAATAAGCCACTTCTGCGGATAGTCTTTGACACACCCAACTTTTTTTTGCTATGTTGGTCATTGCCAGATTCAACAAAAATTTCACAGTAGACGAAGCAAATGGACTACCGAGGTCAACCTCCAAGTAATCTATTTCTCACTAATCAAATTCTAAAAAAGTAGTTGTTATCTACTTTGCTAATACTCTAATAGTGGCTATGCCATCCAGAAGATGGTTCTATAAACTATATAGAAGGTAAAATAAACCATTTCCTGTCCACTGTCCAATTTTTCTATCCTATGAAATTATACACTGAAAGTAAAAAGAGTCATTCTTAATTCTGGCTGCAGGAGCATCAAAACCAAATTATTGGGTGACTGAGAATGATATTAACTCATACCTCGCTGTGGAGGTGCTACCTATTAATAGCAAGGGGAGAAAGGTACTTGATAGATGGTGTTGAACACTGAAAACTGAGTCTTTAGAGAATTTTATAGTTCTCTTTATATGAGCCTTGAAAATGCAGAAACCTCCACTCAACTGAGCCTAGTATGACCATTCATTGAGCTAATTTTCTCACTTTTAGAAACCAAAACAACATGAAACATATAATTGAGAAGTTTATTTTATTTTCTTCATTTCTTCCAATTTCTCATCAACCAAACAAATAAACTGTTGAAAAAAAGGAAAAGTTTCTATTCAATCTAAATACCAATTTGGAGGCATCATTAATCTGTCCTTTTTTTCTTTTTCTTTTCCCTCCTCTTGTCCTTCGATGGAACCTACATAATTAAGAAAGACATTTAGTTAGTAAGACAATAATTCAATAACATAATAATCATATATAAAACATGCTAGTGACATGCATAACCATTTTAATGATTCTTACTGTTGATGAATTGCCTTGAGTAGAAGAAGTTTGCCAAGTGTTGTTGGAGCACTAGAAGATGGAGCAACCTACAATGAATGAGTATAATTAGACATTATATAATTACAGAAATGAAGACAAAAGGATTTTGTCATATACGATAAAGAGGAAAATGTCCCTCTTTTACAATAATAGAGAGGAAAACAACAATGATGCCACCACAAGTTTATCATAAGAAAATTAGCTAGATGTTATATATTGGAGTGAAAGTACTGCATATATTAGTTAGATCGATAATATAGTATTTACGTATCCACTAGCATTTTGAACTTGTATGTGCTGTAGAGGCGGGGGAGCACTAAAAGATGCAGCAACCTACAATGAAAGAGTACAATTAGACACTAGTGTTACATATATTAGTTAGATCAACACTATAGTATTTACCAGTCCAGTAGTATTTTGAACTTGTATGTGCTGTAGAGGCATGATGGGAGCACTAGAAGATGCAACAACTTACAATGAAATAGTACAATTAGATAGTAGTGTTGCATATATTAGTTCGATCAATGCTATTGTATTTACCTGTCCATTAGCATTTGGAACTTGTATATGTTGTAGAAGCATGGCGATCTGCTGTTGCATCGCTTCATGTTTCTCATTTTGCTTGTTTTCCATTCTTGCTATAGTCTCCTTAACTTCTTTCAATTCTGCACGGAGACCACATGCCACTTCCTCAACTTCTTTATTCCTTCTCAAAAGTTCCACTTTCGTTGGAGGTGGCCCCCAAACATCACTTGTTGTAACCCCCAAACCATACATCCGAACACGTCCCCCTCTCTCTTCTCCCCTCACTTGAGAGTACAAATCATGAGGGTGAAGGCTACTGCCCGAACTAGATGCATCTTCCGTTTGTTTTTTAGATTGTTCTTCTAATTGAGCTTGAAACACAAAATTATCTGATTTAGTTTCTATCAATTAGGCATTTTCATCAATCCAGTACAAAAAGATAAGTATAATGATCTATAATTACAAAACAGAAAAACTTTTCTGCCTCTTTATTAGACCCCTATTGATGCTCATGTTCCTCACTCGACTCCTCCCCTTCTTCGCTCTGAACTCCGAAACCCTCGTATAAAAGTCCCTTCATATCATCATCTACGTTCTGGCTTATATCATCAGGTAATAAGGTGTTTCCGTCACTATTCGCAGAAGATGAAGCTAGAGGTTCTCCGTGATAAACCCATGTTGTGTAGGTTTGCATAAATCCTTTGTATACCAAGTCATCATAGACTTCAAAACGATTTTTCTTAACACAATTTCCACAATCATAACAAGGGCAATATATATACCCATCTTTCCCAACACGCTCAAATGCAAAATCTAGGAATTGTCGAACTCCATTCAAATACACTGAACTTACCTTGTTTGTACTAAAAATTCATTAAAAAAAAAATCAAATTGTGTAAATCATGCATACTAAACTAAACAAGAAAGTGTCAGCTTCAATTTGAAGATACCTTGTTTGAAAAATCCAACTTCTATCCGTGAAGCTAGAATTAAAACTGTGAGGAAAACAACTCATAAATAAGAAAGAAACTATATTTTATAACACAAATAAGAAATTAAAACTCATAAATGTAGATATACAAACACATATATCATGTGTGGAATGCATAATGCTATCTTAAAATTAGAAAGTGCCGGTATATAATGCTATTTCTGGCTGTTTAAAACTATAATACTTTGGTTTTCAGAGTTTTCAAATAATACTTTGGTTGTCTATGTTGGATGATACTTTATAACCATTACAATGTAAATATATTTCAAATAGAAAGCTACCCAAGAATGTAAGAAGCAAATCAAACACCAATACGTTTTCAGTCGAAGAAATAGTAACTCAGGCTACATCCTGCTTGAAACATGACAAGTATCAGCGGATATATTATTACCCTATACATCTCTTAGTATTATCAGGGCACATTCATATTCAGTCAGATAGAGCAAACATAAAGCAATCTCATATGAAATGATCTAACACCAGACACCAGATTATGGTACAACACACCATGACACTAGCTCCTAATTCTGTAGGCACAAACAAATTGGTACAAGGCATGAATATATCCACTGTTTTGTATTACTATAGTGTGTGCAAAGAAATGAAATCAATAATAGAAATTTTAAGATGTAAAAAAAATAAATAAATAACTCTCATGTAAACAAAATAAACCAGCAAAAAGGCTCATTTAACTTGTACAACATCAAACAAACCCAAGCTTGAACCTCAAATCAAAAGCATGTTTGCTTTGCAAACCAAGCTGATACTATCAGTGGTTAAGTCCGCCAAATTCATGAACTTGGGGTTTGGCTCAGTGGCTTCCAAACCGAGATTCCCATGTATGAATTCTTCTGAAAATCTCAGATATGTAAATGAGAGAAGGTCGTGAACCCTCATTTTTTTCTCTCTTGCCGGAGAACAATTTACATAAAAGCTGAGCCAACCTCAATATCATCCAAAAAATCTAGAATAGCCTAAGTTCAAACAGCCTAACCAAATTGGAACAGATCCTGAATGCTCTCAAACTTGGCCGTGCAAGCTCGAAAAAAAATTCTCAATTCATAACTACACATTTTTCATTCATAAAATTTTGGGTACCACAATGTTATCAGCTGGTATTGAGCCGTATTGCTGATAATGAGAAGCACAAGTTCCACCACTTCCATGACCAACATTTACTTGGTAGATAATACTGCAATAACATAACTATTATATATAAAACATGCTAGTAACATGTATTAGGTCAGTTTCATTGTTTAACACATGCAGGTGTATTTCATGATACAACCAAACAGAGAAAGCACTAGAAAATTCACACCTGATCACTTAATCGAACACAGAGAGCTTCGGAAACTCAATCAATCACCTAATCCAGAAGTCGATCGATGCCTTCTTAATCAATCACCTAATCCAGAAGTCGAATCGAGCTCCAACCTCAAGTGTTCGAGCTCGGCTTGGTCAGGTTCACGAGCTTTTCGAGCTCGGCTCGAAACTCGTATAGAGATACAGATATTACACACAAAACACACACATACACAGATCTATCATACACATATTACACACGCATATGCAGAATGCACATATCTGTCTAAAACTAAATTTCCATCAAAAGAAATTTCATACAAAATTATAAAAAGTAGAAATACCTGAAAAATCACCGATCTTGTCAAAGCCACTGCTCCGATCTCGCCAAAGCCATCGTCACCATCCTCCCATGCCACGAGAGAGAGAGAGAGAGCAAACACAAAATACAGATCGGCAGTCGTGAGTTGGGACTTAGGATGTAGAGAGAGGAGTGCGGGCCGTGCGGCTAGGGTTGAGAGTAATTGAGTGGTTAAAGAATATATATATATGGGCTTTCAGAACATGGGCTTAGGTTTGAGCTATGTTAATTCTCTTGGACTTGGTCCATTTTATTTTTAAAAAGTTAGGTAATTATTGGACTGGGCTAAAGTTATAAGTTTAAGAAAATACTCATGATTGGGTTGGGCAAATGCATGGCCTGTGATTGGGTTGGGCTGGACTATAGTTATAAGTTTAAAAGAAAATAAATGACTTAAGCTTCCGAGCCCAACTTGAGCTTGTTTATTTCTTGCAGTTCTAAAAAATACTGCCGCTATGCTAATTATCTCTGGCAGTTTATACAATGTTATTTTTGGCGGTTTAAAATAAACCGCCAAAATTCTTAATCATTTTCGGCGATTTTTAAAAATCGTTAGTAATAACTTCAAATTTTCAAGATTGGTCAACAACCGCAGAAAAATACTAAATATGTTGTAGCGAGAAAAGCACAAACGATCAATCAAATAATTGTGCATAAGCCCCCAAGTAAGAAAATAAGATTAGACTGGCAACATGTAATTTAACCAAGCGCTCTAGGGATTGGTATATAGAACCACCTTTCCTTGGACAAGGTCCAAGCTCAAAGTCACTTGTAGCAGAGCATTTTACTTTATGCATTTCTACATCCATTGTTATAAGCATGAATCAATGAATTCATGCAGAGAGCTAGCTCGAACTGAAATTGTCAACTCAATCTTTTCTCATTGCACGAAGCCAATGGCCATTTCCACATTAACTATTGCTTTGTTAAATGGCGGATGATGATTTGGCATGTCATGTGCACGACAAATTTGTCTGTCCAAGCCTCCAGTTTTCTAAAATACAATAGGACATAATCTTCCAGCTGCAATCTCATTTTCTATGTTGAAAGATAGAAAAAGTCAACCATATATTGGTAATTTGTTACCATTTGGTCTGTGAGAAAATTTAGACAAAAACATTGTTAAAACCGGCTTTGGACGGGTTTTCATTTTAGGCGGGTATAACAATTTCAATTTGAGAAATCGATGTGTGGAGTACAAGCTCGACATGTTCTTTTTTCATGTTATAAAAGCCGATTCATTGTTAGTTGCATGGAAAAATATATCTGCAATAGAGAGCTCAAGCTTTTGAGAGACCCCTCTATAATGGCTAGTCAAACCTCTCCTCCATGGCTTATCCTTATAAGCATTACTTGTGCTCTGCTTGTTAGCTGCATCAGAGCATCTGACGAAGATCAAAAGGCATGTCTATATCTATTTATATATGATTCATATTGCTTTAAAGGTTTTTAGAGCTTGATTATGCTATGAACAAGGCTGATAGAATTAGTTATAACTGATCATTTTGTGGTTGCTGCAGGTATACATCGTGTACATGGGTGACCTTCCCAAGGGTGACATCTCTGCATCATCCCTTCATATGAGCATGCTACAAGAAGTTGTTGGCAGGTCAATAAATATACTTGTATATATGTGTATATATATATAGTAGACACCATATATTAACATGTCAAAAGGCAGTAGATAATATGATTTTAAGTGGTTATCTGTAAAGCAGTAATCACATAATTGAACCTGCTCAATGCAATTTCTTGTCACATTTGCATTGAATCCTAGTGGCACAAATGGTGAAACATGAAGTGAAAACATAAAAAATAACAATTTAGGAATTGTTAGAAGAGATGAGTCCGAAAAGATGGGTAATTATAATTCACTCTACTGCGTATGTTGTTACCTATAATTACATGAAAATAACCATTTATGAATTGACATTTCAATTTCAAGTTTCATGATCAGATGAAATTAACTTTGGCAAGTAAAACTGTCTCGTATACCCAACTGACACCTAAATTTCTCTTATATAAGACATCCATAATAGTCACATAAATCCAAGAAGAAGATTTATGTTAAAATGTCCAACAATATGACATTGTCTACAATAATGCCCCTTATAAAGAGAAGAAATGATATTGGCACCTCTTATAGCCCCAATATGAACCCTCAGAAGAAAATGCAAATAGATCCCAAGAACTCTATATTAACTAACTTCTTGAATGGATGAATTCAACAGTAGGGCATCGGAATCTTTACTCTATACCTACAAGAGGAGCTTCAATGGATTTGTAGCAAAGCTGACAAAGGAAGAGAAGGAGAAAATATCCAGTGGGTGATTTATAATTTCATTTAATTACTTGATCTATCCCATGATTCGTTTGTCCTCCCCCTCCTCTCTTAACTCAGCTTTTACTTCAAAAAAAATTCAGGCATGGAAGGAGTAGTGTCTGTGTTCCCTAGTGAAAAGAAGAAACTCCACACAACAAGGTCATGGGACTTCATGGGCTTTCCTCAAGGAGTTCAAAGAGGCGCTGAAAGCGATATCATTGTTGGAATGCTTGACACTGGGATTTGGCCAGAATCTGATAGTTTCAATGACACAGGATATGGTCCGCCTCCAAGCAAATGGAAGGGCTCTTGCCAATCCTCAACAAATTTCACTTGCAACAAGTACATACCTATTACATTGTTGATTGTTTTACACACATGCATAAATGGATATATTGCTTGTGCAGCCACTAAAATTTTGAATACATTGCAGTAAAATTATAGGAGCTAAATACTATCATAGCGAAGGACCAATAAGCCAAAGAGACTTTGCTTCGCCAAGAGATTCTGAAGGTCATGGCACACACACTGCATCTACAGCAGCCGGAAGCTTAGTGAGTGGGGCAAGCTTATTAGGCCTGGGCTTGGGTACAGCTCGGGGAGGGGTTCCCTCTGCTCGCATTGCTGTGTACAAGATATGTTGGTCTGATGGTTGTTCAACCGCGGATCTACTTGCAGCATTTGATGATGCAATTGCTGATGGAGTTGATATAATATCACTTTCAGTTGGGGGGTCCTTTCCATTGGATTACTTTGAGGATCCCATTGCCATTGGAGCTTTCCATTCTATGAAGAACGGAATACTCACATCCAATTCTGCTGGTAATGATGGTCCTGGTCCTGCAAGCATCTCAAATTTCTCACCATGGTCTCTCTCAGTGGCTGCTAGCACCATAGATAGAAAGTTTGTGACAATGGTGCAGTTGGGCAACAATATGTCTTATGAGGTGAGCAAGCATGTCCTCTTCTCTTGCATATCTATATCTATATCTATATATATATAGCTATTTCTAGATTGTTGACATAATATTCACAATTCATCACCTACCCATAATAGGGGTATCTGTTTAATTTAAAATCAAAGGGTCATAAATGTACTTTGTTATATAGTTCTGAACTCTTTTTTACATGTAGGGAGTCACTATAAACACATTCGACCTCAAGGATCAATACCCTCTAGTTTATGGTGGGGATGTACCGAATACTCGAGCTGGTTTTGATGGATCAATATCCAGGTAAGGGAAACAAAGGAAACGAGTGATCAGAAAATTGAAGATTTATTATCAATAATGATATTAATGAAAATCAAGCTTAATCATGTAGTTACATCGATCATAGATAATTGAGGATTGGAAAATGAATAAAAAATGATCATGAAATGCAGGTACTGTTCCACAGACTCATTGGACGAAACTTTAGTGAATGGCACAATCGTTCTATGTGATGAGCTGAATGAAGGGGAGACAGCATTCACCGCGGGTGCAATCGGTACCATAATGAACGATGATGGCTTCAAAGATTTTGCCTTTTCTTTCGTTTTGCCTGCCTCCTACTTGAGTTCGAAAGATGGCAGTGGTGTTTACCAATACATAAATTCAACTGGGTATATATATAGATCGTTTTCTAGACAATATATCTTTTGACACTTTATTGATCACAGCACATTTAACAATTTGGATAAAACTAACTCTACAGTAAGCCAACTGCGACTATAATGAAGAGTATCGAGAAAAAAGACAAATTGGCTCCATCTGTAGTTTCATTTTCATCAAGGGGACCAAACCCAATTACAAGTGACATTCTCAAGGTATCGTGTGTGTGTGTGTGTATATATATATATATATATATATATGGGTTCTGGTTTTAAATTGCAAGACTTTTTTTTTTTGTGCAGCCTGATTTAACTGCTCCTGGAGTGGACATTGTTGCTGCATGGTCAGAGGCTACCACTGTGACGGGAAGTGTGGGAGACAAGAGAGTAGTTCCATACAATATAATCTCCGGCACATCCATGTCTTGCCCACATGCTACCGGAGCAGCTGCCTATGTGAAATCTTTTAATCCTGGATGGTCTCCAGCTGCAATTAAGTCTGCTCTGATGACAACAGGTAATTATATAAAATAATGCTATTTAAATCTAATAGTCTAATGGAGGATTCAACAAATATTTATTCATTTTTTCCTCTTCCTTCCAATATTGAATTAAAGGAAATGAACGGAAATGGATGCTTCATCCCTCCTCTCATCTTTCCCACTCTCTCCTCAGTCCTCTCTCTTTTACTAAATAAAGAGAGAGTGCTCCATCCCTCCTCTCTTTTATCTCTCTCATTTCCTTCCCTCCTATCAGGAATTTTGTCTCAAAATTTTATTTTAATTAGGTTTTTATTTTAGAATTGTATTTTATTTGGTAATTTTTTATTATACGAGTCTTGGACTCCAAGGAATTGTAATCCTTGTTAAATGAGGAATTGAGTTTTTAACTTTATAAATAAATACTTATGTTATGGATTGAAACTTTTGAGTTGCGAGAGATATAAGGTCACGAGGGAGTTGATTGGTAGATGTTGTTTACAATAGAACATTAACAGGGAGAGGGAGTCTCGTGGATTGGATATCTCTTATGGATTGATACACAGTAAAGATCTTTAGGATAAGAGTTTGTGTAAACGGTCTGATGTGTGCACTTTACCGTTGTAATATCTTTACAGAATTATAATGAAGTCTCTTTTCATTCATGGATGATCCGAACCACATAAATCTTGTATTTTGTGTGTCAATAATTTATTGCCTTCCATTGGTTCTCCATATTCTTGAGCTCCCCGCTCTCCCAAAACCTCCTACCAAAGTTGAGCTAAATTTCGAAATTCCTTGTAAACCGAAGCAAAATGATAATGGATCAAAAGTTGGTTTGGATCTTTGATGCAAGTTGATGCTAAATCAACCCAACTGAGCTGAGCTATACCCTTACCTACGTGTGGGTTCAGAAATAGATAATATTTAAAAGAGAAAAAATGAAAAAGAAAGAAAATTATAGTTTTCAAGTTGAATACAATTTATAAACCTTTTTTCATCTTTTTTCTAGGTAATACTATCTGTAGACTTGTTCAAGTGTAACAGTTCATAGTATGAAACTAGATATCTACTTTTTAGCGAAGGAAGAAAGGATTAAAATGTAGTACGTCCATTTTTTGTAGCTAACATGGTCGTCTTTCTTTTTTTCCTTGTAGCTTCTCCAATGAGTGCATTCACCAACATTGATGTTGAGTTTGCATACGGGGCAGGTCATATTGATCCTTTAAAAGCTGCAAAACCTGGTTTAGTATACGATGCCGGAGAGCTTGACTACGTGAAATTTTTGTGTGGGCAAGGTTATAGCACCAAGTCATTGCAACTTGTCACTGGAGACAATAGCAGTTGCACCGCATCCAACAATGGGACCGTTTGGGATCTAAATTATCCTTCCTTTGCTCTATCTTCCCAATCTCTAAATCCTATCACCCGTGTCTTCCACAGGATCGTCACAAATGTTGGTTCACCGGTGTCCACTTACAAGGCAATTGTGGTAGCCCCTGCAGGACTAGAGATCCAAGTCGAGCCGAGTGTCCTTACATTCAAGTCAATAGGTCAGAAGCAATCTTTTGTGATTACAGTCACAGCGACCATATATAATAACGTACTTTCAGGGTCATTGGTGTGGGACGATGGAGTGTATCAAGTGAGGAGCCCCATTGTGGCATATTCTTTCTCCTGAAAATTTATATCTGCTGGCATAATAAATTTTCATGTATGAACATGTAATTTTTTCCTTCAAAATGAAATAAGAGAGATGCATGGTGTGTTTTGAATCACAATGAAGAAAATTGCCTCTAAATTTATTCATAGATAGTTACCTAGTTGGCTTCCAAGTACAATGGTAGAAAAATGTTCAATCAAACAATTGTCAATAAGCCCCCAAGTCAGAAACTAAGAATGGAGTGACAACATGTAATTAGGGATGGCAATTTGCCCCGCCCCGTCGGGTACCCACCCCGCTCTGTCCCGTTTAAAACCCGTTTACGGAACCGTTTAAGGAAACGGGGTGAGGATGGGGTTAAAAAAAATAATCCGCGTTTAAACGGGGCGGGAACGGGGGTAAGACCCTACCCCGACGGGTACCCGCCCCGTTTAAGTATATATATATTTATACTTTTATATATATAATATATAGAGAAAATATTAATAATGTATAAAGAAAATATTAATATTATATATATCATACAACTATACAAGTTTATTATATATGACTCAATATTATCCATTGTGTTGCAAGTTCCTAAATGTGTGTTTTTGGTGTATATGTATCAAAATATCATATTTATTACTATAAAAAATTTTGCATTAAAAAAAAATGTATAAACGGGGCGGGGTAAGTTAAACGGTTATGGGAATGGGGAAGTCAAAACCCGCCTCGCCCCGCCCCGTTTATACACGGTTGCGGGGCGGGGATGGGGTGGGAAAAGTTAAACGGTTTCGGTTATGGGGAAGGCAAAACCTGTCCCGCCCCGTTGCCATCCCTACATGTAATTAACCAAGCCCTCTAGGGATTGGTATGAAGAGCACCTTTTTTTAGACAAAGATCTACCTTTTCCTTCAAACACATTATTCTCTCTCATATATCTCCCCTTCACATTAGTTTTCTGATTGCTCTTTCTCCGTACACTTTTTCCAACCCATTCTCCAATTGTTCCCCAACCCTCCAAACATAACTTGTGTATCATCCGGTCACCGGAATAAGGGGAACAGATCATTAGAACTCCACAAATGCTCTCTAATATTGAATTCCACCCGCTGTGTGCCGGGGGTGGAGTCAGAAATTTATTTAGAGGGAGCAACCATTAACAATAATATGATAAGAAAATTTGAACCAAAATAATAAATCGCAAAGGAGAGGTCTTTTGTGAATTTTGATTCATAAAATTTTTGTAGAACCAGTGGAGAAGAAAAGTAATAGGTCTTTTCTAAATTTTGAAAATTATGTTGAGGCAATGAGTTATAACATGGAGCTCTTTTTGAATTTTGGAAGCTTTTCTCAATATTTTTTTGTTAATTTTTTAAGACTTCAGTGGGGCACTTTTATAATTATTAAAACTTTTGTGTAAAAACAAGAACCACGAAAAATTTCAGTGGGGGCAATTGGCCCCACTAGAAACAATGTGGCTGTGTAAAAGCCTCCTGTAGTCCTGTGGCAGGATGAGCCAACACTCCTCGTTGGGGAGCCCATTTTACAATATGTCCCCTTCCACTCACAGCCTCCAGGAACCCATTTGGCAGTTGTTCAAGCCATTCTGAGCTACGTATTAGTCCTGGTCGAACCACCCACAACAACGGCTGCATGCTGTTGGCTAGCCCCCAAGCCATTTCCAAGAATTCTTTTTTTTGAAAGGTCATTTCCAAGAATTCAGTTTCATCAGTTGCAGTACTCCTAATTCCTAAACCTCACATATATAACCGACTTGGGTGCTTGTGTGTCCAACCAAGAAATGGAAATTGGGTCTTGTGCTAATAAGCTACTTGAGGAGGTTGGAAAGTACTAGTTAAATGGGCCTAAGAGAGAAGATTGGGATTGTTGTGACAGTTACCACGAATCAAAAACATGAAAATGCAAACACAAACCACATAAAGATTAACGTGGTTGGCATAAAACCTATATCCATGAAGATTCGACGAAAAATTTTACTATGCAAAAACCAAGATATTATAAGCTTCAGCCCCCAAACAGCCTATCATTATGTACACATCACACACTCCAAACCTTAAACGTTTTATATACTGAGTTACAAGAGAGTTTTAGAATTGGCACCACCACCCACAAGAGAAAAACAGGTCAAAAATTTTATTTTTCGCATCTAGACCACAACTTCACAGTGACAATAAAGTGTCAACATATAGATCCTCTGGGTTTAGTGTGTTGATCGTCGGAATGTCTTTCATTCTAATTGGAGGACCTTTGGGTTTAGTGTGTTGATCGTCGGAATGTCTTTCATTCTAATTGGAGGAAGAACTAGAACTGGTGCTTCTGATAATGAATTTGAGAAGAAGATCACTAGATGAATAAGAGTTATACTGCATAATCATACTGCCTCTTCCAAAACAAACATCAATTGGAGTTTGAAAATCACCAAAAATTTGTCTAGATTCATTTCATTATATTCTCTCTTAATTTTGTTTACAATAACCACCTCTCTTAATTATATTCTTTCTTAATATATTTCTCATATGATAAATATGAAAAATCTATTGATGGAAGATTCCTAATAGATATTAGGAGAACATTTGACTCAGGTAAGTGGGACTTCATCCTAGACACTTTGTCTCGATTTCCTCCCACTTTCATCAAATGGATCCATGCTTGTATCACCAGTCCATCATTCTCCATCTCATTAAACGGTGAACTTCAAGGTTATTTTATAGGAATTAAAGGCCCAAGGCAAGATGACCCAATATTCCACTTCTTGTTTATCATTGCAATGTATGTTTTTTACTCAATCACCAAAAAATTTGTCCATTCAAATTCAAAATTCAAACATCATTGGAGAAGTAAAAAATTGGGTATAACACACTTAAGCTTTGCAGATGACCTAATGCTCCTTTGTCATGGTGATTTGGACCCGGTGAAAACTCTTAAACTTGCTTTAGACCACTTCACTAATCTCTCTGACCTCTCTGTCAACCTTCACAAAAGTTCAATATTTTTTCAGGCGTCAATTCCTCAACTTCCGCTCTCTTAGGTATTAGTAAAGGCCGCTTACCAATTTGGTATTTGGAAGTGCCTCTTATCTCATCTAGATTGAGAGAAAATGGTGGAAAAAATAACAAAAAGGATTATCCATTGGAGCAGCAGATCCCTCTCTTATGCAGGTTGGTTGCATCTTGTGAAGACTGCTATATAGTACCCAAACATACTGGTCTACATTATTCATCTTGCCCAAATCAGTTATAAATGAACTAAACCCTATATTCAGATAATTTTTGTGGTCAGGTTCAGAGGTCAAAAAAAGTGGAGCGAAGGTTGCATGGAGATCAATTTGTCAGCCTAAATCTGCAAGGGGGATTGGGTCTTCAAGACTTAGAAGTTAGAAGCAACCAACAAACCAGGCATACTTGGACATCTATAGGTCATACTATGTAACAACTCACAGAGTCTATGGGTTCAGTGGGCAAAGACGTACCTGATCAAAGAAAAGAACCTGTGTGATATGAACATAGCTCAGCGAAGTTCATGGAACTGGAGGAAGTTGCTCCTACTGAGAAATCTAGCAAGACCCTTGGTCAAATTCAGAGTTGGTGATGGATCCCATTGTTATTTATGGACGGACAGTTGACTACCAAATGGGGCGTTACAGTAGAGAATTTCACCAGCTACACTTCATGGCACAGGAGTTCCAATCAATACCAAAATCAACGTGTTCATCTCAGGTTCAGAATGAACTTTCCCATACTGTCTAACTCAGATATTTCCTGAGCTATCAACAATTCCTCCCCCAAACCCCTTTGTTTAAGATCAACCTCTTTGGATACCCTCACCAAATCAATGTTACTCCCTCAAACATCCCACATCAATCCTTCGCCCTCCATCACCTCAGGTTGCTTGGAATCACCTAATTTGGAACTCATTTCAGATTCCCAAGCATCAGTTCATCTTTTGGTTGGCCATTCAGGGAAGGTTGTCCACCTTGGATCAAAAGAGTTTGGCTCACAACTCTCCAAATGCCTGCTCACTACTGAAGCAGAAAGCCACAACCACCTCTTTTTTGCTTGCCAATTCTCCAAACCAGTTTGGCAATTCCTTCAGCAAAATGCAAATTTTTGTCAACCCAGCATAGTCTCTTCCAAAACATTTTCCTAGGAAGCTTAAGGCTATCAGCAACAGCTTGAGTGAAGTGCCAGATAGATCTGTTATTAAGCAAGCAATAGGCTCCTCTGAAACACTAGACAACAACTGAGCCAATCAATCACGAAATGGGGTGACGTAGTTGATGTTGAGGAGTGTTAACAGAAGTATGTTATCTGCTGTGGAAGCTTGGGTTTCCAGCAAGCCGTCAGGAATGGGTTGGAAGGTGAACTGAGGGTAATTGGAAAGGTTGGGAGAGTTGAATTGGGTGTGAATTACAGTGATATTGAAACCTCTGGAGTGAAGGATGTTTGCAAGCTGAAGCATAGGGTTTATGTGGCCTTGCAAGGGAACTGGGAAGACTGCTACTGCGCCCTGTCATCTGCTGCATTCGGGTCTCTGTTGAGCCATCCATGAAGCTTGGTTTTGGCTACTATGCTGAGAGTTTTACCCTACGGTTTTAAATAGAAGAACTTGTCTCAGAGTGTCCAATCTTGTCCATTGATCAGATGGATCCATGTGAGTCCTACCATTAGGCCACCCATATAATCTAACAATGGGATTATATATTTGTAACTCTCTTTAAAATTTTATCATCATGAAATATTGGAGTTTCACAACTCCAATAATTGAGTCCATGGCAACACCGACAATAAATTAATATGATGGGGCTAGTCAGTCATATTATACTAACATCAAGGTGTACTTTAGTGGTTCAGGATGTGGTTGGTGTGTAAAATTACAGTGAGTCCTGGCCAAGTCTGGTGTGTTCGGTGCAGAATAAGAGTAGTTTTTCCTTGGCTGAAATGACACTTTCAAACTTGAATCACCTCAAATCATGATTTAAACCATGAGAAACAAAACAATTTTAGTAAGTTGATTACCTCACTCTGTAAAAAATTCAAGGTTCCATCCAATTTTGATTTTAATGGTTACTCGATCATTCTTTAGAGACTACACTAGAAAGAAACAAAATCGAGTGAATGGTCTTTTCATCCCCCGTGGAGGATAAAGAACTCATTCAAAGAAATTTATTAGAAATTGGATTAGTTTGTCACGAAAGAGCATACATGAGAGGGTCTAGCAGGTTAGCTGGTTCTATTGCCAACTAAGGCCAATGACTAGAATCTACAGAGTGATTATCTTTTGTTAGGTCATGTAGAGGATGTTTATGCGTTCCTTACTTCCTTTCCTTCATTGCTTCAAATTTTGTCTCACTTAATAAAAGATGATAACCCCAAACAAATTACACATAATTTCTAGACCCAAGCTGTCTCCAAAAACTCCTCCTCACCCATTGCTGCTATACTCCTAAAGCCAAGCAATAGAGCTTCGGCATTGTTAATAAGCTACTAGAAGAGGCTCGCAAGTATTTGTGAAATGGGCCTATTGGAAAGATTGGGATTGGAAAATCCTTGTAAAGTGTGGCCAATGGAGGAGGTTTGAGTTCTTCAAAAGAGTTCCAAATGAGTCTTGAACAAGTCTTGGTTTCTTTGATCATCCTTTCTACTAATTGATAAAGAGCCTCTGGATTGAATGTCTTGAATACTGGACGATCTATGACTCTAATAATAAAAGAATCTTCCTTTGGATTCATCACACAAAATTATAGTAGTTGCAAAGAAACATTAGTCTTCAACACAAAGCTTCTATTCTGATTCAACAGATATTACAGAGGGAGGGAGAGAAACATAAAGAGAGACTGCTAGAAACAATTGAACTTCACCCTAAACTCAGAAAAAGAGAGAGAGAGAGAGAGAGAAAGAAAGAGATATTACATAAACAAAACAAAAATAACATAAGGAGAAATTAGAGAGAAATAGACTGCTAAAAACAAGTATGCTAGAAACTATTAAGTTCACGCTTTAATTTAGAAGAAATTAGAGAGAAATAGAGATTGCAAGAAACAGAAGAATTTCACTCAACATTTCAACTCTAATTTAAAATGAACTGTATAATTTGTCACAACATTCAATTCCAATTCCAAAAAATTACACAAGGGTCGTCAAAACAGTAAATTTCAAACATCCCATACTCTAATTCATAACAAATGTGTTTGTTTAGTGTGTATGATATATATATATATACAGAGAGAGAGAGAGTAGTACCAATTTATTGTACAAACGCCTTTTCACCAATCGCTGTGAGTACCATTCAAGATCAGAAGCCACATGCCCAGTGAAGAGCAAAATCAAACATAACGTAAAGAGCATCAAAACCACACACAAAGGACCATGAGATCGATCGTCTCCGTGGCAGCGACGACAACGATGACCTCCAACAAAAATGCTGATTGGTTCACCGGTATCCACTTACAAGGCAACTGTGGTAGCCCCCCGCAGGACTTGAGATCCAAGTCGAGCCGAGTGTCCTTACATTCAAGTCACTAATTCAGAAGCAACCCTTTGTGGTTTCAGTTACAGTGAGCAAAGATAATAACATACTTTCTGGGTGGGTCATTGGTGTAGGATGATGGGATGTATCAAGTGAGAAGCCACAATGTGGCATATTCTTCCTCTTGAAAATTCATATATGCTGGCACAATAAATTTGTGTATGAACATCATGTTAATTTCCTTCAAAATGAAAAAAGAGAGAAGCATGGTGTGTTTTGAAACACTGTGAAGAAAATTGCCTCCTTTATTCATAGATATCTAGCCAGTTGGTTTCCAAGTACAATGGTACAAAAGCACAAAGGATCAATCAAACAATTGTGAAGAAGCCCACAAGTCAGAAAATAAGAATAGAATGACAACATGTAATTAACCAAGCTCTCTAAGGATTGGTATGAAGAGCCACCTTTCCTTAGACAAAGATCAACCTTTTCCTTCCAAAACATTATTCTCTCTCTCATCTCTTCCCCTTCACTCTCCACCATTAGTTTTCTGATTGCTCTTTCCACCTCCCCTCTTTCCAACCCATTCTCCAATTGTACCCCAATTCTCCAAACATGGCTTATGTATCTTGCATTCACCAACTGATCACCGGAACAAGGGGAAAAGATCATTGGTACTCCTTCGCAAATGCTCTCTAACGTTGAATTCCATCCATTGCAAGTCCAAAAGCCCCCTGTGGCAGGATGAACCAGCACTTTTTGTTGGGGAGCCCATTTTACAATTTGTCCCCTTCCACTCACAGCCTCCAGGAACCCATTTGGCAGTGGTTCAAGCCATTCTGAGCCACGTATTAGTCCTGGTCGAACCACCCACAAGAACGGCTGCATGCTGTTGGCTAGCCCCGAAGCCATCTCCAAGATTTCATTTTCATCAATTGCTGCAATACTCCCAAAGCTCACATATATTACTGACTTGGGTGCTTGTGTGTCTAACCAAGAAATGGAACTTGGGTCTTGTGCTAATAAGCTACTTGAGGAGGCTGGAAAGTACTTATGAAATGGACCTATCAGGAAGATTGGGATGATTAAGTGTTGGCGAAGTGTAGCCAGTGCAGGTTGTTCAAGTTCTTCGAAGGAGTTCCAAATGAGTCCGGAAGAAGCACTGGTTGCTTTTACCATGCCATCTAGTAGATGATATAGATCATCTTCTGAGTTCGAGATCGTTGGAATTCTTTCATTCTAAGTGGAGCAAGCGCTAGAACTGATGCTTCTGATTGTGAATCTGAGAAGATCACTAGATGAATATAAAAAAGACGGTTGTCACTACTGGACGACTAAATGGATTAATGAAATGACTCACAGAATTCATAGATCGGACGTATTTGGGCCCCAAAATGGTTTGGGGTTTTAGAGTTATACTGCATAGTCATATTGTCTCTTCCAAAACAAACAATTATAAAATATCAATTGGAGTTCGAAAGTGATCAAATATAAATATATATATAGTTACCAATAGGATTTTATTTACTCTTCTTGTCAACTTTGCACCACTTGAGGATTAAAGAAAGCTTCATCTTTAACACATTTACATTAACATGAGCTTAATGACCGTATCAGCTGCCATGTTGTGTTCTGCTAAATGATGTTTGCTTGTTTTCATTTTTTTTTTTTTTTTTTGGGAAATAAAAAATATATATATATGATGCTAAAAAATATAAAGAACACAAGAAAACAAGATCAGAACTGATCACTGCCTTGGGATCAAGTAGAAAGCTATTTAAGAAGAGAGAAAAATCAATCAAAGGGGTAAATGTCATTGTGTATCAAAGACAAGAAAGGAAAATTCCAAACAATTCGAAAGAAATGTCCAACTGATTAGTTAGCCAACTAACTGGAGTACTCTATACCAGTGTATCTAATGTCACAAATGCATTAGAAAAGGTTATTCTCAATGTACAACACTATTCGACAATGATGTAACCTAGGTGATCCGTTGTTCATTCTTTGATTTCAAAACAAAATAATTATTATTATCCCAATATTTTTGTAAGTGCAGAAAAATGTAATTCAGTTGCCCTCCATTATAACAATTATGATTTCCTATTTTTCTGTATTAACTCTGCTTATAAATTACAAAAACCAAAAAAGAGATATATTAGCTCCTTTTGACATATAAACATAATGTAAATAAATAAATAAAGAAAATAATTGAAAAGTATTAAAAAAGGAAAAAGAAAAAAGAATGGGATGGAATGTGAGAACTGAGGGTATTTGGAAGGGTTGGGAGAGTTGAATTGGGTGTGAATTACAGTGATATTGAAACCTCTGGGGTGGAGGATGTTTGCAAGCTGTAGCATGGGGTTTATGTGGCCTTGCAAGAGCAAGGGGAAGGCTAACAATCTGCGCCCTGTCATCTGCTGCATTTGTGTATCTGTTGAGCCATCCATGAAGCTTGGTTTTGGCTCCAATGCTGAGAGTTTAACCCTATGGATTTAAATAGAAGAACTTGTCTCTGTGAGTGTCCAATCTCGTCCATTGATCAAATGGATCCATGTGAGTCGTACCATGAGGCCACCCATATAATCTAATGATGAGATTAAATATTTATAACTCTCTTTAAAATTTTATCATCATGAATTCTTGGAGTTTCACAACTCCAATAATTGAGTCCAAGTCAAGACCGACAATAGATTAATTATGATGGGGTTAGTCAAGACCGACAATAAATTAATTATGATGGGGTTAGTCAGTCATAAATCTTCTTGAGGGGGTCCACCCACATTGTGAATAAAAGAAAAGAAAAGGGAAAGGGTGAAAGTCAAAAGGTGTGTATATTTAATATAATTGCTCTATAGGATTAGTTTTGTCAGGATAAAGCATACATGAGGGGGTTAGATGGTTCTATTTCCAACTAAGGCCAATGAATCTAGAATCTACATTCAGTGATTAACTTTGTCGGGTCCAAAAACTCCTCATCCACAGCTGCTGTACTCCTAAAACTAGGAAATAGAGCTTCGATCATGCTTTAATAAGCTACTAGAAGAGACTGGGAAGTATTTGTGAAATGGGCTGGCCTATTAGAAAGATTGGGATTGGAAAATCTTGGTAAAGTGTGACTAATGGAGGTTGTTTTAGTTCTTCAAAAGAGTTCCAAATGAGTCCGGAAAAAGTCTTGGTTTCTTTGATCATGTTTTCTACTAATTGATAAAGAGCCTCTGGATTGAATGTCTTGATTACTAGAAGATCTATGACTCTAAAAGGAGGCAACTCTGGAACTAGCTCTTCCAGCCAAAAATCTAACCAGACACACGCAGAGTCGAAAATGCTGTAATGCTTTGTATTTAGCCAGATAAGAGTCGAAAACCAGAATCTAGTATATAAAAATTTGCAACTACATCTAACTGAAAACATGCTTTACAAATCATATAAACTAATGTGATAAACACATTTTTGACAAAAATGAAGGACAGTAATCATTTTGCAATACAGATGAAGGACAAGATATTGGCAACAATTAGTATGGTATTTAAGGATGTGTAGTTACTAATTAATCTTGTATTACCTTTGCCCATCAAAAATTGTTTGTAAGATCCATTCTTGTCTCCTCAGCATAAAACATCAATTAATCTTTGATTACAGCAGACTTGATCTGGTAACCCATACTCATTTCGCCGCAAATTAGACCACAGCAATTCTAGGCTTTATTGGGAAATTCATATCACAGAAAAACCCCAAAATAGGCTTTAACCTTTTTTTCTAAACAATAGAAACTAATGGCTTCTAAACTGAATTTCCACATTCTTGCTTCCCTTTGGCGTCACCTGAATTCCCCAATAAATAGACTTTGTCTCCAATTTCCAATCAATCCATCAAAAATTAACCATTTTCCATACTGAAAGCCAGAAGGTTCCTCAATATCCACAGAATATGGTTATCCAAATTCCATGGACTGCAATTCAAAACCTTTTAAACATATTATAGTCACACTAGGAAGAATGAAATGAAAATCACTCTCTGCGATCTTTGAACCTGCAAATCTTTGCTGCTGCATCCCCACAAAAAGCCCATCGCTTTGCGTAATACAAATATATTTTTCGATTTCTCTCCAAAGTATTTTCCCAACAGGCTTCGTTCCCCAACATCAATCCCTTTCTTGATATCAATAGCATCAATCTCTATAGCCTCGTCTTCATCGTTCGATAAAGAAAAGCCTTGAACTTGACTCACCAAATCATCTTCCATGGCTAATACTAGTGGAACGGTAAACCCAAACCATACACAACACGGTCCCAAACCTAAGGATACGTTAGGACAGAGACACGAAAGAAAAGAAACGAGAGTATAACATTATTTACTAGAGAAAAGGAATAAGAAGAGAGAATAACTTCAAGCTCCATGTTTGAACAAATTAGTATCGAATCTTTTTAGAATATTAGTGAAATAATAATTTTTTTTTAATTATCAAGGATAATTTTAAAATTATGAAAGTACTACTTAAATACTATTATTTTCATTTTAATCTTTTCATTTTTGAAAGAATAGGATATGAGGTATAAGGAGGGATAATTATGTCTGTCCAAACACAACATGATATATCATCTCCTTTCTTTTCTCTCCCTATCCTTCCAAATCCCTTAATCTAAACGGAGCCTAAATCCCACTATTATTCGAGGATAAGGACACACCTCTAGCTCTCACCAAATAGATGTCTAGAGTATAAGTTCAAACTTATGAGATGAAGGTGTAGCCTCGCGAGGGCGTATAGTTGATGGGTGAAGAGACTTTACGGGTTTGTTGAGTGGAGGAAACACCGATAGCGAAAGAGGGTCTCGTGAAGTGGTATATCCGTACATGTGAAAAGCTACGAGGAAGAGCTATTTTTGGTACACGGTCCGGTGTTAGATATTATCTACTGTTGTAATATATTTACGTGTTTGAATGAAATCTCTTTTTATTCGTGAACATATACCGAATTATGTGGAACCAAGTGTATAGCGGTATCAAGGTCCGTCTTGAAAAGATTAACCTTTGTCTTGGAAAGGTTAGACTTTCTTTGAAGGAGATTCAAAAAAAATACAAGGAATCTCAACTGATTTTAGTTGTAAGTGGAGTCAATCAATCGACTTATTTGATCATGATGGTTTCTATTTTAAAGTTGTTTTTGTTAGAAAATTTATTGTTAAACAAGTTTTGGACACCAAGAAATTATAATTCTTATCCAATAAGAAATTTGGTTTAGGATTCTATAAATAGATAATTGGAGTATGGGTTAAGATTTATGAGTTGAAAGTGATATATAGCCTTGTGAGAGAATTGATGGATAGAGAGAGTTTATGGGTTTGGTAAAGTGGAGAGAACGCCGATAACGGAAGGGAGTCTCGTGGAGTGGTATATGTGAATAGGTCTTAGGCAAGAGCTATTTTTTGTACATGATCCAGTATTAGGTATTGTCAACTAAGGTAATATCTCTACGTGTTTGAATGAAATCTTTTTTTATTTGTAGACATTGATCAAGTTGTGCGGAACAACATATATCTTGTATTTCCTTTCTAGTTTGTGTGTAATTGGTTTTATTATTTTCACTTACGTTGTTCCCAACATGTGGTGGTAGAGTGAGAGAGAGAGAGAGAGATAAGAGAGGGGTTTCCATAGAGGGATAAGATATAGAAGAGGAAATCTATTGACCGAAAAAGTTAAAAAATTATAGTGTTGGATTAGACACGGTCTAATAAAAAATAAGATCTGATCAGAGTATTAGGTGAAGCAGGGAATTGTTAATATATTGATCAAATCAAATCTTGATCATTAGTATATAATATATATATTGTAATATATTTATTACAATATTATTTAACTTATTGGTTATCTTTTTGTAATTGGCCTCAACTTGTATTACAAAACTATCACATATCACAAGACTAATTGTCCTTGGTATTTTGAGAAGCATCTCCTTGTTTTGGTTGAATGGACGCAAGGTTTACAGGTTAGTAATTCCATATTTTCTACAACTAAGATTTGATTTTTTTCAAAGTATAAATGGTGTCATCATTACTTTGTTTACACTTTATTTTTTTTTCTTGCTTTATGTAATTTTTGAAATTTTAATTAAACTTAAAATTAAATTAATTTAAAAAATTAAGCATTCGAGTAAATAAACTTTTCAAAACATGTTCTTCTCTTTCACTCAGATCGCTCTTATGGAAATTGAAAATTGGAACTCTGCAATTGTTTTGTTCTCGCCCAGATCCTAATAGTTAGGTGTTCGGTGCCTTGGGGGGGCTCGGGCAAGGACAGTCCTTGGGCTTATATTTTTTTTGTTGTAGTTTATGGATTCGACAGTTGCTTTTGCCATTTGGGCCTGATGCCCATCTTGTAGACCTTCGGGAAATTTATGGTTGATGTTAATGGATGGAAAAATAATGTGAATACATGATGTTGATTGTTAGGCACCGAAAATCAAAGTGTCGGTAACCTTAATGTGAAAAGATAAGGCGGTATATATATATATATATATATATATTGGCGGGTAGGTACTGGGCATCTTCGATTCCATCGGGGGGAGACTCCTTCCATTGAAAATGAAGCTGCTTCGTTTCTAAGGTTGCCTCCTGAATCAGTCTCTGTAATAGAGACTTGTTTGGCTTCATGTCTGCTAATGGTTGATTATGCCGTCACAAATACGGCTTTGATTGCCTTGTAAGTTTCTTACTGTTCTAATTGTTACCTGTAACTATGCTATGAGTAGCCTTCTTTTGTAACTGGACTTTAATTAGCTTTTCTTTGTTGGTGGGTCTGTGCCCAAAATCTATACATTTACCAACAAATCAATATACTTGCTTATTCTTCTGAGAAAAAAATAAAATAAAGGAGTCTCTCTGTTACACACTTTCTGTTACACCTTCAATTACAAGTCTTTCCTAGTTACACTTTCTTGGCTCTACCAGTTAAATTGACTCACCACAAAAAATAAAAAATCAAAATTAAATTCCAACCTCAAGTTACTAATTGGGTGCTCCCAAACACACCATAAACTAAGGGCCCGTTTGGTAACCGTTTATGTTTGATGTTTATTGTTTATCAAAACAAAATTTTAGAATAAACGTGTTTGATAATTTTTGTTTTGTTTAGAAATTGTATAAACGTTTTTAAAACAACACTGTTCATAAGCCTTCAATTCCTAAACACCAAAATGATGTTTATTGTTTATGTTTATGAAAAAAAAAAAACTTTTTTTTCTTTTTTATCTAAAATGGTGATTATATTATTTTAATTAAAAATTGAAACTAATAAAAGTGAGAAAATGAAAAGAAAAAAATTATAAAAGACTATTATTTGATACAACGATCAAAATATTAGAATTATCAAATGTATACAGAATTAAAGAGCATCAATTGTCTTAAGAAAAAAATATTGGATACAATATGAATAATTACTAATATACTTGATAATAAGAAAAAGTTACTTAGGGGCACTCATGCTAAAAAAAAAAAATTTAAATAAGTCAAACGTTTTTTCGTTATCAAACAACACTCATGTTTATGGATAAACAAAATCGTAACATAAACACTGTTTATATAAACACTTAAACAATAAACACAAAACATAAACGGTTACCAAACGGGCCCTAAATAAATCCGGAGTATACATCTTTAAACAACGTTGTTTCTTGGCTCTTGCAGTTAAACTAATTAGATATAATCTCCGGCCCCAATCAGATCATACCAGCTCATCTTTTCCATATCATCTTGAAAATCCATAGTTTGTAAGCGTGTGTGTAATACGTTTTCAATTTGAGAAACCATTGTGTGGACTACAAGTCCAGCCTCTTCTTTTTTCTTGCCATAAAAGCCCATTCATTGTTTGTTGCATGGAGATATCTGCAATAATAGAGCTCAAGCTTTTTGAGAGACCTCTACCTCTAATGGCTAGTCAAACGTCTCGTCTTTCATGGCTTATCCTCATCAGCCTTACTTGTGCTCTGCTTATTAGCTGCATCAGAGCATCTGACGGAGATCAAAAGGCATGTATATATCTATATTGTCTATGATTCTTATTGCTTTTAAGGTTTTTGTCCGGGTTATATAAGCGCTCTATACAGCGTTGTTCAGTTGCTCCCTGGTGTGTAGGGAGCAATATACGCGAATTCAATTTCAGTCGTTGGATTTCATCCAATGACTGAAATTGAATACTATCAATTAAACACAAATTTTAATTTTTTGAGTACAAAAACACCTAAAAAAATATTTTAAATAAAAAAACTCTCTGAAACAAATAAAAGAAATTATTATATATTACGGGATTCCGTGTATTAGGGGAATACCACCATTAATAAAATTCCACCTTGTATTTGTTCTTATAATAATGGAAAAGAGAGTTTTATTATTGGTCCTATTTGTTTTGGATTGTTTTTTTTATTTGAAATACTTTTTAGGTGATTTTGTACTGTCAAAAAACTAGAATTTGTGTTTAATTAGTAGTATTTAATTTGAAATCGAACGACTGAAATTGAATTCGCTGCTCCCTACACACCAGAAAGCAACTGAACGGCGCTCTCTCTCTCTCTCTCTATATATATATATATATATATATGAACAAGCTGATACTGATAGAATATGTAATAACTGATCATTTTGGGGTTGCAGGTATACATTGTGTACATGGGTGACCGTCCCAAGGGTGATATCCTTACATCATCCCTTCATACCAGCATGCTACAGGAAGCTGTTGGCAGGTCATGACTACCTATTCTTGTATATATATGTCTATACCATATTCCATATATTAACATATATGTCAGGAGGTAGTACAGTGATTTTGACTGCGTCAAGTATGCCGACTCATAGATTCATGAGTTCCAATATTATAAAAAGTATGTGATGGGGGACATCCCGTAAAATGAACAATCTAATGTGTGTGTGTCTATATATATATATATATATATATAGTTAAAACGGTGAACAGTTAACGATTTTGTAGTTAAATATGGACAAATAATTTATTAATCAAGCAATTATATTGGGATGATTAAATAAAATAGTTGCAGAGAGTAAACAAGATATATAAAATATTAGATAAAGTCACAAAGATCTGGCCTAGAAGATGATGAGGTATGCTAAGTCGAAAAACAACCGGAGGTACCAAGTCTATGAATAAGAAGTTGCTTCAAAAATATGAAAAGAATATGACAATAGAATATAGAACAATATAGCAAAAAGGATAAGACCATAATATGATATTGAGAGTATTTTCTATATCCAAAATCAAGAGATTTGTTCTCTTCATTGAGGCATCTCCAAGAGAGCCAACAGTTATGGTCTTTATTAAAAAATTGGGTAAAGTACTAAAGTTTAAAAAAATTCATATACTATTACCCCTTTCGCAAATAATTCCGAATTACAAATTATCCGCATAAATTAATAATTTGTTGCATTTAAGAATATACTTATCACAAAAGATAATTTTACCAATTCTTTTATCTTTTCTCTTACTTAAATATTTATTATACCATTTAGCTTAATTTTATTATTGGTATTAATTTATAATAACAATGGAAAAAAATAGAGAGTTCTAATTACCACCAAATTTAGTCATTTTATAAAATGATTAATTTATTATAAAATTTCTACTATTTATAATAAAACTTATTATATTCAGTTTAAACTTTATTTTTCATACAATATATTCATAAAAAATTAAGAAATTATTTTAAAATTATAGTTAAGATTTTATTAAAACAATTAATTTTAAGAATTAAAGGTAAATTTATGTAAATTTGATGGAGATCAGAGTGGAATCAAAATAGTATGAATTTTTTTCATAATTTATTTTAATCGAAATAATGATTTAAAATGTAATTCAATAAGAAAGGATATTATAATCATTTAATAAAAAATAGTCCAATCACATGACAGATATGGGAGCATTTTGTATCAAACTGTTGTAATTCAAGAATATTGTGTACAAAATATAGTTCAGGAGTTATTTGCAAATTGGGACATAATTTAGTTTTTTTTTTTTTTTTTGCACTTTATCTTTAAAAAGATAAATCTCTATATTTGAACATTTGTGACTGTTAAGAGCTTCAAAACATGAATCTGCCCATTAAAATCAATATTGAAAATTTTTATAACAGATCAAATTTTAAAATTTTAGAACATACTAGAAAACTAAATAAAGAATTCTGAAAACTTACAACCACATAAAAAAATATCTTCTCACCGTAATGTGGTAATCACAAAAATAAACATTCTCGATGCAATTTCTTGTCATATTTGCATTGAATCCTACTGGCACAAACTGTAAAACATGAAGTAAAAAAATAAGAAAGTAAAGTTCTCATTTCTGCACTGGCTAAGCAGATATTGGTGTCAATATATATATATATATATATTTCTCTTTTCCCTTTTGTATTTAAAATCGTCTTAACTATCATCCTTGTCCTCTTCAATCTAACAAAAATTTCCGCTAGTGAGGTAAAACTTCCGAATTTCTTGCCCTTGAAGAAAAAAACTACGTGTAAATATATTGAATGTAACTGAATTGTGCGTGTGTGTATCGTAATGAAACTTACCGGTTATAAAGATATATTGTAGACCTACTTGCCGTTGAGAGTAAGTAACGGTCAAAAATTTTCAAAAAGTGTTGTATGCAATTGGGCAAGTGGCTGTGAAAAAGGCCGTATCGTCTTGGTCTTTGTCTTTGTGCACCAAAAGACGCGAGTTGGCATACAAGAGGGTGGTGACGTGTGTGTAGATGATTGGTTGTGATGTATTGGCACATTAAATGTGCTCTTGACTATAAGACGGTGTGTAAATGTGCTCTTGACTGAGACGCTGAGTATTTCACCTATAAAATCGGTGGAGAATGCACTGTATGGGTACACTGAGAGCCAGGGCGGTCGGCCATGCCCTCTAAATTTCTTTTGTAAAATTTCTATAATTTATGTTCTTATAAATAGTTAATTACAATTTTTAATATGATTTAAGTGAATGGCTCCCTTAAAATTAATAAAAAAATTTAATTTGCCTGCTTTTTACGTATTATTTTCAGAGTCTATGTTTAAAAGAATGTTAAAAAAAATTCAAATATAGTTATTATCTCTATTATTATTTTTTTTTTTTATGCACATGGTTTATGAAATACTCTTAATAATATATAAATATTTTTATTTAGATCTACTTTTCAAATTTTTAATCTTAAAAAAAGTTTACACAATAATTTTTTTTAAGTTTATTTTCATATTAGTAATTTGGTCTCCAAAAGAAAATTCTTTATCCACCTAAGTAGGGATGGTAACTGAGCGAGGCAGGACGGGTTTTGACTTCACAGTCCCCGCAACCGTTTAACTTTTCCGTCCTGCAACCATTTACAAAATTATCCCCAAACTCTATCTTCGAAACCGTTTAATTTTTTCCGTCCCGTTTATACTTTTTTTTTTTATAATAATAAATCTGATACTTAGATACATATACACCAAGTAATTTCAAACATTGTTACACCACTGTGTTCTTAATTCTTAGTCTCTTATTTGTCAATAATAATCCATAATATAGTGAAAATCAAAGAAAAAGTGATGCAAATTTCAAGTATTGTGTCGTAAAATAGAATTAAAATTGTAAAGTATGAACTAGAATAATTTACAAATTTAAAAGTATATATAAATTCAAAGTACTGTGACGTAGAATGTTTCCCTTATACCCCTCCCGAATTCACGCGGATTATTTTTCCTAATCCTATCCCCACCCTGTTTTCTTAAACGATTCCGTAAACGGGTTTAAACTGAACGGGACGAGGCGGGTACCAGATGGAACGAGACAAATTACCATCCCTAACTGTGAGTGTGTGTAACTCAACCATTGTTGTATAATAGTAAAATCCTCTCTTTGTCAAGATAAGTCGTATTTTGACCGAATCACGTAACATGTTATAAAGTTTGTATTAATGTTTCTTGTATGGTGTTAAGATTTATGAATTGGTGTACTTTCGCCGTGTCCAACGAACCGGATTAATTTCCAACCGTCAAAAAGAAAGATGGCGTGCATATCCTTTGGAAATTTTCTTTTTTTGATTAGTAAGAAAGAAAGTAAGTAAAAAACAATTTCCACCTATTGGGGGAGGGTTCCCCTGTTTACAAGAAAGAAAGAAAACTTGTAATGTATATATATGTGTGTGTGACGAAGTTTGAAATTTATATTAACTAATATTTTTACTGGATGCATTAATTCAACAGTAGGGCATCAGAATCTTTACTCTACAGCTACAAGAGGAGCTTTAATGGGTTTGTAGCAAAGCTGACAGAGGAAGAGAAGGAAAAAATAGCCAGTGGGTGATGGAGTGATTTATAATTTCATTTAATTACTTAATCTATCCCCTGTGATTTTTATTAATTTATTTGTTCATCCCCACCCCTCTTAACTCTGCTTTAACTTTTTAAAAATTTCAGGCATGGAAGGAGTAGTGTCTGTGTTCCCTAATAAAAAGGAGACACTACACACAACAGCATCATGGGACTTCATAGACTTCCCTATAGGAGTTGCAAGGAGCGAGGTCGAAAGCGACATCATCGTGGGAGTGTTTGACACTGGGATTTGGCCTGAATCTGAAAGTTTCAACGACGCAGGAATTGGTCCGCCTCCAAGCAAATGGAAGGGCTCTTGCCAATCCTCAACAAACGTCACTTGCAACAAGTACGACATACCCATAAATTACATGTACCAGCACACACATACACACAATGTCTCTCTCTCTCTCTCTCACACACACACACACACACATATATATATATATTGTGCTAGCTTGTGCTGCCACTAAAATTTGGAATACTTTGCAGTAAAATTATAGGAGCTAAATACTACCATACCCTAGGACCAATACCTGCAGAAGATTTTCATTCACCAAGAGATTTAGATGGTCATGGGACACACACTGCATCTACAGCAGCGGGGCGCTTGGTGAGCGGAGCAAGCTTATTAGGGCTGGGCATGGGTACAGCTCGGGGAGGGGTTCCCTCGGCTCGCATTGCTGTATACAAGATATGTTGGACTGATGGTTGTCAACAGGCCGATATCCTTGCGGCATTTGATGATGCAATTGCTGATGGAGTTGATGTAATATCAATTTCGGTTGGGCGTGCGGGATATAAGAGTTACCTTGAAGATACCAAAGCCATTGGAGCTTTCTATGCTATGAAGAAGGGAATACTCACATCCAATTCTGCTGGTAATGATGGTCCTTATCTTGGGAGTGTCGGAAGTACCGCACCATGGATGCTATCAGTGGCTGCTAGCACCACAGACAGAAAGTTTGTCGCAGGTGTGCAACTGGGCAACAATAGGTCTTATGTGGTGAGCTTAAGCATATTGTCCTCTTCTCTTGCATATATATATATATATATATATATATATATATTGCCTGGGTCATACTTCACGTTGGCCTCTGCCTTTTACATGTAGGGGGTCTCTGTAAACACTTTCGAGCTCAACCATCAGTACCCTCTAGTTTATGCTGGGGATGTACCCAACACTGGAGCTGGTTTTAATGGATCATATTCCAGGTAAGGAAAAAAATATAAAGAAAGTCGATCAGAAAATTAAAAAAATAATTAATATATGATGATATTAATGAAAATTATGCTTAATCATGTTGTTACAGCATACATAATTGATGATTGGAAAATGTATAAAAAAAAATGATGATGAAATGCAGATTCTGCTACTTCAAAAACTCATTGGACCCAACTTTAGTGAATGGCACAATCGTTCTATGTGATCTGGAGACAAACGGAACAGTAGCATTCCACGCGGGTGCAATCGGTACCATAATGGCCGGTAATGGCTTCAAAGACGTTAGCCGAACTTTCCCTTTGGCTGCCTGCTACTTGGACAGGAAAGATGGCGATGGTGTTTACGAGTACTACAAAAATTCAACTGGGTACATAGCTTTCAAGACAATACATATATATATATTGACACTTTATCACAGCACATTTAAACAAGTTGGATAAAACTAACTCTACAGTAAGCCAACAGCAACTATAATGAAGAGTATCGAGACTAAAGACAAATTGGCTCCATCTGTAGCTTCATTTTCATCAAGGGGGCCAAACCCAATTACAAGTGACATTCTCAAGGTATCTTATCTTATATATATATATATATATATATATATATAGGTTCTGGTTTTAAATTGCAACACTTTATTCTTGTGCAGCCTGATTTAACTGCTCCTGGAGTGGACATTCTTGCAGCATGGTCACAGGCTACCACTGTGACAGGAATAGAGGGAGATAAAAGAGTAGTTCCATACAATATAATCTCCGGTACATCTATGGCTTGTCCACATGCATCCGGAGCAGCTGCCTATGTAAAATCTTTTAATCTTGGATGGTCTCCTGCTGCTATTAAGTCTGCTCTGATGACCACTGGTAATTAAATAATGTGTAATTAAAAGTATATTATTACTAAAAATATTATGAGTCTTTCTTTTGGTCCCCTTCATGACACATACCTTAATTAAGTTGGAATACATCCATTATATGTAGCTAACATATATGGTCCTGCTTCTTTGTAGCTCGTTCAATGAGTGTAATCAATAACCCTGATGCTGAGCTTGCATACGGAGCAGGTCATATTGATCCTATAAGAGCTACAAAACCTGGTTTAGTATATGATGCTGGAGTGCTTGACTATGTGAAATTTTTGTGTGGTCAAGGTTATGACACCAAGGAAATACAAATTCTTACCGGAGACAATAGCAGTTGCTCTGCAGCCAACAATGGGACTGTTTGGGATCTAAATTATCCTACCTTTGCTCTCTTTGTTCAATCTGTAAAACCCATCACCCGTGTCTTCCACAGGACTGTCACAAATGTTGGTTCACCGGTGTCAACTTACAACGCAATTGTGGTAAATCATGCAGGACTTGAGATTCAAGTTGAGCCGAGTGTTCTTAGTTTTAATTCAATAGGTCAGAAGAAATCTTTTGTGGTTACAGTCACAGCGACCATAGATAATAATATACTTTCGGGGTCATTGGTGTGGGATGATGGTGTGCATAAAGTGAGGAGCCCTATTGTGGCATATCCTTCTTTTTCGGAAGGACAAAAATAATTGTCACATTTTTTCTATTAGAAAAACTTATATATCTTTAATTTGATATTGTTCGTGAATATGTTTGCTTCAAAATGAAATAAAAGAGAAGCATATATGGTGTGTTTTGGTTCATAATGAATAAAATTGCCTCCTTTATTCATACCTAGCTAGCCAGTTGGCTTAATTCCAAGCATATGCAATGGTAGAAAATAAGATTATAATGACATGTAATTGATTAAACTCTCTAAGGATTGGTATGAAGACCCACCTTTCCTTGGACAAAGATCTACCTTTTCCTTCAAACACTTTATTCTCTCTCTCATCTCTTCCCCTTCACTCTCCACTAATAGTTTTCTAATTGCTCTTTCCACCTCCCCTCTTTCCATCCTATTCTCCAATTGAACCCCAACTCTCCAAACATGGGCATTCACCAACTGGTCGCCAAAACAAGGGGAACAAATCATTGGAAGTCCTTCACAAATGCTCTCTAACGTTGAATTCCATCCGTGGTGAGTCCAAAATCCTCCTGTGGCAGGATGAACCAACACTTCTTTTTGGGGAGCCCATTTCACAGTATGTCCCCTTCCACCCACAGCCTCCAGGAACCCAATTCTTAGTGGTTCAACAATCAAGCCATTTTGAGCCACGTATTAGTCCTGGTCGAACCACCCACAAGAACGGTCTCATGCTGTTGGCTAGCCCCTAATCCATCTCCAAGAATTCAGTTTCATCAATTGCTCCAATACTCTCAAAGCTCACATATATTACTGACTTCGGTGCTTGGGCGTCTAACCAAGGAATGGAACTTGGGTTTTGTGCTAATACATAAGTTACTTGAGGATAGGGCCGAAGATGAGATTATCCAAATTTTGAGAGGCTCTGAGCGGACTTTCAAATGTGAGATCCTTTATATTAAAGTTCGCAGTTGCGGTTACAGTAACGGACATAGTCGCAATGTAAAAGAATCGGGTCCGTATCAATATAACATAACTGAATCGATTATTGCAATCTAGAATTTTATTCAAGATTGCACGTAGAGCTCAAAGAGAATTAATACATAACTTTTTATAACATAATTCTATAAAAATATATTTTTAGTGAATTTTAATGATTTTTATTAAATTTGTTAAGATTATTTAATACAATTCATGATCTACTTATGAATTTTTAGTTGTCATTATTAAATTTTTTATATTAATTACGCATTCAGTTACTTTCCCATGAAAGCACAACGTGACTAGTCGAGGTAGTCCAACACTGGAATGAGAGAATTATCTAATTAAGTATCTCACTAGCAATTAATGTGCATATTTTTCGTGATGAATTCGACCTTTAGTTAGTAATTTTTTTTTTTTTTTTAAAATGAGGTCTAGTGGTAATGGATTTGGTTAAATAGACCATTGTTAATAAATTTTTAGTTTTTAAAATCAGGCACATTGTTTAAATGGACCATAGTTAATAATTTTTTTTTTAAATGAGGCACGGTAATAATATTGGGTTTAGTTAGAAAAATGAGGCCCTCCATATTTGGAGGTGCAAAGCAGTCGCTAGCCACCCTGCTTGGGGAGGCTGGAAAGTACTTAAGCATTGCGCCTATCGGGAATATTGGGATCAGGGGCGGAGCCAGGGGGGGGCTAGGGGGGGCCATGGCCCCCCCAAAAATTTTTAAAATTTTTATTATACCCCCCAAAAAAATAATTAATTTTAAATAGTATCTTAAAATTTATTAAAAATTTCAATTTGGCCCCCCCAAATCTTTCCAAAAAATTCATATATTGACCCCAAATAAGAAATTTGAAAATAAATTTAGCTTGTGTCCTCTTAAAAATTATATAAAAAAATTAAACTTAGACCTTGTAACCATAATTTTGAATGCCCAAATATTGTGAAATAAAAATTTAAGTTCATTAACATTGTAATCCTTATCACAACAAATCATTATTTTACAATATCTATTATATTAATTCAAAAGAGAAATACATTAATGTCCCTTCATATTCAATAAAAATGCATGATTGCATGAACCTTTCTTATCAAATATTTTTGTAAATTGATGTTTACAAGATAAACATCTAGAATTATATATCAATCTTCATTTGCTAAATGACAAATTAAAAGAAGGAAAAACAAGTGTTGTGAAATTGTAAACAACAACAATGATCATATATACTAAAACTTTTAATGGTCATTTACTAACAAATAACAAATTCTATGACTAATTTATGTATAAGCCACTAAAAAAATAATCTTGTTTTGCTAAAACTTGTGAGATTTTGTTTAGTTAAATTTTTTTTTAAAAATCAAATATATCTTTTCGAAGTGAAATCAAATTACTCAAAATCTTTTTCTAAAAATTGAATTTTGAAAAACTGAAATAATTAATTATTGAAGAAAATTGGTTCCCTAATTTTTTTTTTCTTTACCTCTTCACTTTTTAGTTGTAACTTATCGTTTCATCTTCTCAATTTTTTTCATTCTCACATCAATTTTCTATCTAATTATTTAAGTTGCATTTTTCTCAATTTTGAAATTTTTTTTCCTGAACAAATTTCTCAACATATATATACTATAACTAAAATTTTAAAAAATTATATTACAATTGGTTGCTAATATTTTCAAATTTTAACTACATAATGTAAATTTGGCCCCCCCAAAGAAAATTTCCTGGCTCCGCCCCTGATTGGGATGATAAATTATCAACGACGTGTGGGTAGTGAAGGTTATTCAAATTCTTAGAAGGAGTTCCGAATGAGTCCAAAAGAAGCCTTGGTTGCTTTTACCATGCCATCTAGTAGCTTATATACATCATCCTCTGGTTTTCGATTCTGAATATGAAAAAGAAGATCACTAGATGAATATGAGTTATACTGCATAAACATATTGGCTATACATCCGAACGGATATTGGTGCAATTGTTTGGGCTGGGCTTAGACGTTAATAGTCTTGGGATGGGCTTTGGACTAAACCTGTCTTTGCTCATTGTAATCTTTTGTTTTTTGGGCTAGCCCATGTTTTTGGGTTTTGGGCTCTTTATATATATATTATATATATATATATATATATAACTCCGCCTGTGTTTTTTTTACACAGCCGGTCCCAAGCCCGGATGAAGGAGGAGGGTTGCGTTAGGTAACTTGACAGCCGACGTAAAACTATGTCATGACCAATATGAACATGAATCCTATGAATACACGAGTAAATACTAGGGCGTTCCCCTTAAGCGACGCGTTGCATCAGCTTCCGGATGCTTCGAAAAATGGGCATGGGGCGCAACATCGGCGCCCGGGTGCGGTAAAAAATCGGCAAGGGTTCTCGCATTTTCTTGGAAGAGCTGGTAAAGAAGTTAGCCCAAGATATTAGGCTTAGGATAGGGACTTGGAATATAGGAAGGGTAAGGGAATGGAGTTAGTAGACACTATGATTAGAATAAAGATTAATATCCTATGTATACAAGAAACTAAGTGGGTAGGTGAAAAAGCTAGAGAAATTGAAGGATATAATATATACTATACTCGAAAGACTAGACATAGGAATGAAGTAGGGATAATCATAGAAATTTTTTTTAAAGATGATGTAATAACCGTTACTAAAAAAGAAGATAGGATCATATTAGTAAAACTCGTATTAGGAGGACATATAGTTAATATAATTAGCGCATATGCACCCCAGGTAGGATTATATGACAATATTAAAACACTTTTTTGGGAACATATGGACGAGTTGATGCAAGGGATACCCGAAGGAGAAAAAGTGTATATAGGAGGAGACTTTAATGGCCATATAGGAAAAGAGAGCGGAGGTTATGAAATAGTACATGGTGGGCATGGATATGGAGATAGAAATCATGCTGGGGAGACTATCTTAGATTTTGCGGTAGCATATAACCTTATAATTAGGAACACATTTTCTATAAAAAGATATGAACACTTAATAACCTTTAAAAGTGGTTCAAATGTAAGCCAAATTGATTTCTTTTTAACTAGAAAGGTAGATAGACTAACAAGCAAGGATTGTAAGGTTATTCCCGGAGAGAGTGTAACCTCACAACATAGGCTTCTTGTCTTACATTTATGTATAAAAGGACAACCAAAAAGGAGAAAAAGAATCTTAATCCCAAGGACTAGGTGGTGGAATTTAAGAGGGGAGAAAATGATTTGTTTAAAAATAATATGTTAAAAGAAGCAACATGGAATGCAGAAGATGATACAAACTTAATGTAGAATAAGATGGCCATATATATAAAAAGGGTGGCAAAAGAAGTTTTAGGAGAATCAAAAGGAACGGGACCGTCATTTAAAGAAACTTGGTGGTGGAATGACGAGATCCAAAAAATCGTAAAAATAAAACGGGAATGCTATAAAGTTTGGCAAAAAACTAGGAATAGTGAAACCTTTAACAAATATAAAAAAAAAAATATATAAGTTAAGAAATGTGTAAGTGAGACAAAACATAGAGCATATGGCGATTTCTATTCTAAACTAGGTACAAAAGATGGAGAGAAGAACATATATAAACTTGCCAAGCTAAGGAAGAGAAAAACTAGAGACTTTAGCCATATTAAATGTATTAATTAAGAGTGAAGATTCACGGGTTTTAGTAAAGGAGATGAAATTAAAGAAAGATGGAAAAACTTTTTTGAGAAATTGCAAAATGAAAACCATATAAGAAGTTTAGGCTTAGAGGAAAATGTTAGGGATATTATATTTTTCCGTAGAATCAAGGAGTGGGAGGTTAGGAATGCCTTAAAGAAGATGAAATCGAGGAGGGCTTTAGGACCCGATGGCATTCCTATCGAGGTGTGGAAGTGTCTAGGAGAAGTTGGCTTGTCTTGGTTAACAAAATTGTTTAATAAAATTATAACAACCAAGAAGATGCTAGAAGAGTGGCGCCAAGGTTTTCTTGTACCTATATAAAAAAAATAAAGGGGACGTACAAAGTTGTAATAATTATCGTGGTATTAAATTAATGAGTCACATTATGAAACTTTGGGAAAGAGTGATTGAACAACGCTTAAGACGAGAGACGGAAGTGTTGGAGAATCAATTTGAATTCATGTTGGGTAGGTCAACGATGGAGGCTATTCACTTGTTGAGGAGACTAATAAAAATATATAGAGAGAAGAAGAGAGATCTCCATATTATTTTTATTGATTTGGAGAAAGCCTATGATAGGGTACCTAGAGACCTAATATGGAGGGTTTTAGAAAAGAAAGGAGTCACAAAGTGATACATCGACACAATAAAGGACATGTATGATGGGTGTGTAACTATAGTGAGAACACTTGTAGGGGAAACAAGCGAATTCCTAATCACTATAGGCTTACACCAAGGGTCAGTATTAAGTCCATACCTCTTTGCTTTAGTGATGGATAAGCTGACAAGACACATCCAAGATGATATTTTGTGGTGTATGTTGTTTGTCGATGATATTGTTTTAGTTGATAAGACTAGAGAAGGAGTTAATGCCAAACTGGAGGTTTGGAGAGAAGCTTTAGAATTAAAAGGGTTTAAGATAAGTCGAAATAAAACTGAATACATGGAGTGTAACTTTAGTAAATCTAGAAGGACAAATGAGGATGTAGTGCAGATTGAGAATCAAGAGGTACAAAAAAGTGAAAATTTTTGCTATTTAGGCTCAATTATTCAAAATGAGGGAGAAATTGGAGATGACGTCAATCATAGAATCAAGGCAGGATGGGTTAAATGGAGGGGTGCATCTAGTATATTGTGTGATAGACGTATCCCCTTACGATTGAAATGGGAGTTTTATCGAACAGCTATTAGACCAGCGATACTTTATGGTACCGAATGTTGGGCAGCTAGGCAACAACATTTGCATAAAGTAAGTGTTGTAGAAATGCGAATGTTGAGATGGATGTGCGGGAAGACTAGAAATGATAGAATTAGAAATGAATACATTCGGGAGATGGTTGATATAGCACCAATTGGAGATAAAATGAGGAAAAATAGGTTAAGATGGTTTGGACATATGCAAAGAAGACCTTTAACTGCGCCGGTCAGAAAAAGTGACATAGTCCAAATTGGGGGCAATGCTAGGGGAAGAGGAAGACCAAAGCTAACATGGGTAGATGTAGTAAAGAAAGATATGATAATATGTGGATTAACTGAGGAGATGACCTTAAATAGAGCGGAATGAAAATATTGGATTCATGTAGCCGACCCCAAGTAATTGGGAAAATGCTTAGTTTGTTGTTGTTGTTGTTGTTGTTGTTGTATATATATATATATATATATATGAGCTTGAACATCAATTGAACAATATACATGAACCACTGCTTCATTTTTAACACTAACACTAGCATTGAGCTGAGCTTGAAGGCTGTTTCTGTTGCTATCCCTTGTTACCCACTTTAATTAGACTGAAATTTGAAATCAAAATAAAAAGAAAATAGAGTTTATTCATTTTTTAAAGCTAGATAGATGTTCCATTTTTTTAGGTAAGATGGCTAAGAAAATATATATTTATTTTTTTACGTAAGACGGCTAAGAAGCACGACATGAACATATATGGGATACGGGTACGACACGACACAGACACTGCGATATGGCAAATTGAAAAAAAAAGGACACTGACGCGGCAGGGATACGGCTATAAAATAATAATATATTAATATACATTTAACAAGTTAACCAATATTCACAATACCATAAATCTAACAATAAAAAAAAATTACACATACTTGAATTTATTATCAAGCAATTAATGTATTTTTAAAATGAGTGTTTTCATTGTATTCAAACCCACTACTAGAATCTTACACGTTACTCATTTTTCTAATAACAAACAAATAAATTTAAATACAAAATACCAAACAAAATGACATGGCTTTATGTTAAATAAAGTTCTTTTGGGTTTTTTCTTTTTTTTTTGTTTCTAAATTTATTGTTTAGAAATTTTATCTAACTATTTTTTATTTTTAAATTTTTTTATTTTAGAAAACACTATATTTATAAAGAAAATGGCATAATAGTCATATTAAATAGTATATATGTCATTATAATTCTTCTAGGGGGTCAAGATGTTAGCTTTTAGAAGATGAGAAATTGAAATGCTAAAAAAAAAATAGTTCAAAGGGGTTTTTTCGCAACTTTGGAAAAGTTCAGAGGTTTTCTTGTACATTTAAAAATTACAAAGTATACCCCGCCATGTCCTTCGAGTGTCCTATCCGTGTCCCCCGCGTGTCCTATTCCTTGCCGTGTCCCTCGCGTGTCAAAAAAAAATTCAGGATACTTCTAAAGAGTGTCTGACACGGGTACGACACCCTTATATGAAGTGTTCATGCTTTCTACTAAGATGGATATTCACCCAGTATTGCCTTTAACAAGAATAAAATCTTTTATAAGAATGAAAATATTTTCTATCTTGAATGTATTCTAATCACTTATGCTACGTTTGTTTCGCAACAATAGAATGGAATGGAATGCCAATATTACCTTTTTGGATCCATTCCTTTGTTTGGTAAGAAAAACTAAAGTGAGAATGACCATTTCGCGTCATTCCTTTAAAATGAAAAAGAATAAAAATTTATTACACTAGTCAACTTATGGAATGGTCATTCCATTTCTAATAAATATTAAAAAATAAAATCTAGTTACCAAAGATAATGTAATCATCATTTCATTCTGTGTCATTTCATGTGATTTTGAGATGAATTAAGTGCAAATTGAGCTCAAGGGTTTTAGAAATATTCAAACCAAACAAAACTAATAGAACTATCTATACATAATGATCATATGGTAAGTTATATTTCACTATCAATCAAAATTAAACAAGTGTATCATATATATTTATATATATATATATATATATATATAATATTTATTTATTTCTATTAGTTCAGTTCAACACTTTTCAACCTCAAATCAAATCAACAATTTTTTAGGGTAATTATTCTAACATTTCTTGATGTTTTGATTAATTACTCTTGGATTAAAGTTTTTAAAATACAGTGTTCAATCTCCTTTAAAGTTGTTAGGAAACTTTTTAAAACTTCAATAAGTTATTGTATTTTATTTGACTTGGTATTTAATTTGGTAACAGTTGGGCTAGTAATTGTGATTCACGAGCCATGTTACATGACCCAGTGTATTTTATTTGACTTGGTATTTAATTTGGTAACAGTTGGGCTAGTAATTGCGATTCACGAGCCATGTTACATGACCCAGTGCCTATAAAAAGTTAACTCTCCCAACAGATTGCAGAGTGGAAAAGTGTTCGCTCTATTACATTTTACATGTTTTACATTTAAGTCCACTAGTGGATTAGGGTTGTATCTTGGAGTTGCATAATACCTCTCATCCCTGCACATAGGGAAGTTTTATAGATTTAGGATAACGCTTTCCGTGCCTCCATATCCAGGCCAGTCCTTTCCAATATCCTACTTTACTCTGTCATAAATGTTGTTTCATGTATTACCACTCTGAGTTGTTGTGTTATTGTTATACTCTGCATATTGTATATATAAATATATATATTTGGCCTCCGTCGATATACATTTTCTCATTATTAGTTCTAACAATCTGAAACTGTAAAACCTATATATATAGTGATAAGTTTCAGACATATTGTATTTTTTCTTTTTATTACTTTTGGAAGCTTTAATTTGATATATTATTAAAATTCTAGGTGATGTAGAATTTTGTAGATTTCTGTTCTGTCAGTTATATTAGTAAATATAGCTTCTCTTCTATTTTGTTCTATATGAACTATGTTTTATACATTGACGTATATAAGTAAGTGTTCTAAGGTGATAAAAGTTATTTCTTTTTCATTTCTTGTGAAATACTATTATATTAACTGTTACTGACATTTGCCTCCCTATCTATATTTTATATATTGGCGTATATAAGTATCTGTTGTGAGGTGATAAAAGTCATTTTCTTTTCCTTTCTTATGGAATACTATTATATTAATTGTTACTGACATCTGTGTCTCTATCTAGATAGTCTTCCTTGTCCTTTCATAAAAAAAATTTAGAATAATGAACAAGAAGGGCAGATGTATAAAACCCAAAAATTAAGTGGCCAAAATTTTCGTAGGTGGCAAAAGCAAATGAATTATTGGCTAACTGTTTTAGGGTTGATATTGGAATCAGAAGAAAATCAAGTCACTTAGCTAACTACCACATCAACTCAAATTGTGTCAACCACATAATTTAATCTCATAAGAGTCTACCACTTCTGATAAAACTCATTCGTCCTCCATCCCCACCTTAACTGAGGAACAAATTGAATAACATTACTACAATAGGATTCTAATTGCTTTGTCTGATCACCTATATAATCTTTATCATATAACTTCTAGTGTTAGAGGCTGAATATGGTATAATTGATGCTAAAATAGAACGATTTTCTGGGTCAAATTTTAATAGTTACATCATGGTAGAAAACAAGTCTATTGATTCATGAGTTCCAAGAACTATTAAGAAAAGTAGACTTAGATTCCATAAAGACCTTAAGGTGTTCTTCATATGATTAACTCAATGCTATTGAATTATGACGCATTCGAGAACTTGTGGGGGAAGCAATGCTCATCATGCTTTGTAATCAATCAAGAAATAATAGATAATAATAATAGAAATCCATATGTGATATGAAAATATATAGCTCCTAATTTCAAAAATCTTAAAACTATGGGGGTGTTAACCAAAAATATGATACATAAACCTAACAGAGAAAAGATAGCTTCTAAAACCATTGACACCAGAAATATTTTTAGAGTATACCCAAACTAATTTACCTTTTTATTTTTATTTTTTTCTATTTTTTATGTGATGTAAATGGAAAAGTGTAAAATTGGTGGAATGGGTCAAATTTTATTTTAGTTTATTTTATTTTTCCTTACCATTCTTGAATGCTCTTGTAAAGGTATTTATTATAAAATCTTTATTGTCTCTAATATATGCATTACATGATTCTGCATAGGTGTTGAAAATGACACATGGAAGCATTCATGTTATAAAGAAAATACAAAGAAGACAAATATAAGGAGGTGTTGAAAATGACACGTGGAAGCGTTGATGTTATAAAGAAAATACAAAGAAGACAAATAGAAGGAGGCAGTAAATGGACCAACGGTCCTTGAATTTCTAGGAGCGTAGTCCTAGATATGTTGAGGGGATGTGCCTAAGCCCATAAGGGAGTCATCTACGAAGGTAACCCATCCTTTGTGATTAGAGATTCCATGAAGAAGGTTCAACAGGTAGAAACAATCCACATTGCATGACTCTTAAATAACACTGTTTTATTAAGAAGTTTCTCATGAAGATTCTCTCCTACCCATCCATATGACATAGTGCTGTGACGTTAGAATCGCAGGGTATAGGTCATATATATCCTTGGAGGATTCACCTAAGTAAGAGATGTCGTGGGGCCGCAACTATAAGCATTGGGTTGTTATTTAAGAAACTCTCATGAGAAGCAAGATACACGCATATGACCATTATTAGCTCTACCCCGCACACCTAACCTATAGTTAATAGTACGTGTGTGACATATTGAAGTTTGGCTCAAGGGGTCGAGTTCAAGACTTAGTCTCTCAAATCCCTCAAATGAAAATTGTTGATGCTAAGTGCAAGTTCAAGTCTAGAAGACTCTTACACTTATTGCATGATATTATATTGCCCTTACATAATTTTATTTATTATTTTATTATTTTATTTTAATAAGATTTTAAAATTTTGTGGGGACTGCTAGGAAACTTTTTAAAACTTCAATAAGTTATTTTATTTTATTTGACTTGGTATTTAATTTGGTAACAGTTGGGCTAGTAATCGCGATTTGCAAGCCACGACCCATGCCGCCTATAAAGTAAGTCATGACGTTAGGCAAGTGTTCATTCTTTTTGCTACTATAATTACTTCTATTACATTTTACAGGTTTTACATTTAAGTCCATCGGTGGATTAGGATTATATCTTGGACTTGCATAAGACCACTCATCCTGCACGTAGGAAACTTTGCAGCTTTAGAACAACGCTTTCCGTGCCTCCTGACGAGTCCTTTCCAATATCCTACTTTATTTTGTCATAAATTTGTTATTTCATGTATTACCACCCTGAATTGTTGTGTTATTGTTATACTCTGAATATTATATATATAAATATATATATTTGGCCTCCATTGATATACAATTTCTCACTATTAGTTCTAACAAAAATTTGGTTACTCCTATTATTAATTGACCGTCAATTCCGATAAAGTCAATTAACATAAAAAAAAATTAAAATACCAAAACTACATTCAATAACAGTAGTGTTGGTGTAACATTGATGAAGAATATATATATATATATATATCTCAGTCAAAGAATTGAAAATTGAAGTTATTTTTGCATAAAAACATTATAACTTGAGAATAGTAATTGTACATTAAATGTGATTTTGTTTAACGAATCGTTAGTTTACATTGTATATGAGTAATTTTATAAAAAAATTAATTTGATGGTAATTATATTTCACTATCAATCAAAATTAAACTAAGTGTATTATATATATAACTTTGAGCTCGTGGTGTAGTCCCCCAGTACAATATAGAAGCTGCCAAACTAATTTATAAAGATATTCCAAACTTTCGCCAAGTAATTGTCATACTTGTAGTACATATATATTCCCTACAATATAAAACTTTGAGCTCGTGGTAGCTAAATATACCATATTTAAACCACCCTGTTTCTTGTCTCTTCCATATAATTTGATGAGGTGCCCCCACACATTTAAACCAACTTGTTTCTTGGCTCTAGGAGCTAAATTGACCCACCACCAAACACGCATAAGAAAAAAACAATAAAATACTTACATACCGCTTATCATGACACGTCTTCTTTAACGATGAAAAAATAAAAATAAAATTTAGCAAAAATAATAAAAGAGGATCGACTGATATTTTACGGACCAAATTAACCTGCTATAAATTTTTTTTTTTCAAAATCTGCTACAAATTAACAAGCCTATGAGGCCAGCTTCATATCTTCTTTTCTTTTCATTTTCCTTTTATTTTCTTCTATTAATCTCAATTTTTGTATATTTACTCAATAGCTGCTTGCATCTCTTTTTCCCCTCTCTTCTCCTGTTGATATCAATTTTTGTATTAATAATGGAATGTTGACACAAAATCCAGATTTGTTAAGCAATAATTAGACTTCGAACCTCAAAGACCAAAATCTAGAAACACTAGTAAAGAAACAAATAATCATTTCGAAACTCCATATATTTTAACTAGCAAAGGAAGAATACACAAAGAATTCTGACTTTGAGTACATAAACAAATACTTTTAATCTCAAAGACTAAAATTTGTAAACTAGTGATAGAATAGAATCAAACCACAACCCATTATCAATCTCAAGAAACTAATTCTCAAATCCAGAAATGAATGTCCTTTAATCTCAAAACCCCAATTTTCAACTTAATAGTGAAGTTGTTGAACATATACCAGTATATATATAAAAATACCAGATTGAAAGATTCATTATGTAAAAAAATCTAAGCTAACGATGTGTAAAGCACTAATATAATGTCCAAATGGAGCCGAAAAAGAAAAGTGGAGAGGAGCTAGAGGGCTAAATGTTGGTTTGAGTGAGAGAGAAGGAAAGGGAAGAAGTCTAATAATTAGACGACAACTTACACACTCACTGATGAGTATGCAAGTATTGTAAAAAAAAAAATTAAGCTATGTTGGCTCTTCCAGTCTAATTGATGAGGTGAATATATATATATATATAATCTGCAGCTCCAATCAGATCATACCAGCTCATCTTGTGAATCCCATGTGTGGATGATCTTGTTTGTAAGCGGGTAAAAAATTTCAATTTGAGAAAGCAATGTGTGGAGTACAAGACCAACGTGTTCTTTTTTCTTGCTATAAAAGCCCATCATTGTTTGTTGCATGGAAATATCAAATATCAGCAATAATAGAGCTCAAGCTTTTTGAGAGAGCTCTCCAATGGCCAGTCAAACGTCTCCTCCTTCACGGCTTATCCTCATCAGCCTTACTTGTGCCCGGCTAATTAGCTGCATCAGAGCATCGGACAGAGACCGGGAAGGCATGTATATGTGTTTCAATTTTAATTATTAAGGTGACGGCGAGATTTGAACTTGAGACCTTTGACTCTGATATTATGTTAGAAATGAAGAAATAAAATTGTGATTGATTGAATTGATATATTATCTTGATATTAATGAATAATAAATAAAATCTTATTTATAAATACATAATCTTAGAAGCTAAGTAAATTAGCAGATCTGAAATTCTAATCTTAAATGATTTAAGAGAATGTGTAAGAAACCTAATAGGAAAATATATAGAATTTATAATAGGAATGTATAATCTAGCAATATATATCTGTATTATGAATCTTATTGCTTTTAAGGACGTTTTTGGAGCTTGGTTATATATATATACATGCTATGAACAAGGCTGATAGAATTAGTTAGGACTGATCATTTTGTGGTTGCTGAAGATATACATTGTGTACATGGGTGACCGTCCCAAGGATGATCTCTCTGCGTCATCCCTTCATACCAGCATGCTACATGAGGTTGTTGGCAGGTCACTGCCTATGCTATAGCTTGTGTGTGTATATATATATATATATATATATATATGTTTCTATATTATATACCATATATTAACATGTGGATCAAAGGCAGTCGACAAATGATATTAACTGGTGCTCCATAATGCGGTATTCAAAAAATTGAACATGCTGGATGCAATTTCTCGTCACATTTGCATTGAATCCGCTACTGGCACAAATTGTTAAACATGAAGTAAAAAAAAAGCAGATTTTGGCTGTCAATAGTTTTTGGTTGTCAGTAAAAGGAGAACAAGTAATTGTTAGAAGAGATGAGTCCGAAAAGATGGGTATTTATAACTCCATCTATTGCATATGGAGTTAATTACCTATAATTACATGAAAATAAATGTTTAGGCCCTGTTTGGTAAGGGACTGTTCAGTAACGCTGTCGGATTCCATTTTATAATTTTTCCAAAATGAAATCTAAAAACCTATTGTGCTGCCATTTTTGTCAAAAGCAGAATACGTTTGATAGCTTTATATAGGGTTGAAAAATTGAAAACACAAATTTAAAAACATGTTTGGTAATCCAAAATTAATTTAAAAAAAAATAATATTGGTACCTTTGACTAAAAATTGTATTTGAGTAATATGGTTCAAACTCATTTTAACACACATAATGTGATAATGTATATTCTTTCCTCCGAAATTATATTTGTTAAGACTTTATTTTAGTTTATTTTAATTAAAAATTCATTTTTAAGCATTTGCATGTTTTTAGTAATTGTCATATATTATTACATATACTTGTTTATTTCCTTTATATTTTTATATTATATATAATTGTATTTATATATAACTCTTATTTTATTATATTTTCTTCTTATATATATTTATATATATATATTATTTATATTTATATTTATATATATATTTATTGTATTATATTATATTGTTTAGCAAGTAAAATTTTTATTTATTATATTTTATAAAAAAAATGAGAACTAAAAACTTGATCTGACAAATGAAATATGAAATTAAAAACTTCGTTACGAAGCTTTCAATTTATGCCTAAAAATTGTCAAATTTTTGACATCACTTTATTTTTCAGAAATAAAAATTACGTTACCAAATACGATTTATGTTGATTTGCAGAGAAGAGAGAAAGTGAATTGTCTTGCCTTATTTTTTTTATTTGTTATTTTTTATTAGGGTCACTGTCCAAACTAAATATACAAATTTAAACCAAGTTGTTTCTGCCTCTAACAGTTAAAATGATAAGGTGCCCACCCATATCACAAGGTTTTCTCAAGTTAAATGCAAGTAATAGAAAGAGAAAGAGATCCTGATGGCTCCTCCCCCTCCACCTCCTCCTCCTCTTCTTCTTCATCCCCCTCTCATTATCCCTCTACATTCTTCCTCCAGACCTGCAAACAAGCAATGCACCACTTCCTGCTTTCATCACCAACCTACTCAACTTGACAAAAAAAAAATCACAACCACCATCCTTGAAGGCCAAACCATCCTCTACCCTGCAAAAACTATTACCCCTTTCAAATAAACCCCTTAGAACCAATCAAGGCATTAATGGGTCTGAGCCTCTTAAAAACAAGACTAACCAGTTTGATTGCCTTTCAAAATCCACCCTGCTGCCTTCATATACCCATGACAGACCTCTAACCATAAATCTTCCACCTCCTTCCTTAAATGGAAATACACCACCTGAGCCTTATTCTAATGACCCTGAACCTAAAATCTTAGTTCTTCCTATTGGAGTTGAAAACTTGATTGTTGAAGGTGACAAAGCAGAGCTTATTGAGCATGTAGCATGGCTTCGGCATATGCTGAGTGAATCAGGTACCAAATAGAATAAGATGCAGTTTACAATGTGTAAACTCAAAAGACAGATTTCTAATATGGAGGAGAAGCTAAAGAAGACTAACAGACAAAATGAAAAATTGAGGCTGGAGCTTATGAAGCACAAAGGCTCTTCCCCCATTGATGAATCCGGTGAAGCTCAGGTTTCCCCCCTTCCCCTGCAGGTTTCAAAATTCAAAAATTTCGTCAACTCACCTGTCAAACCTCATACCAACCCTTCTGACATCTCTGCAAAAGTCTTGACATGTGATGATCACAACTTCAGTATACAAACAAGCCCAATAAGTTTTGACCCAAAAAATCTCACTTTTAACTTACCCAATTTGCCCAACCAACCTTTTCAACTTGGTCTTTCCCTTGATACCTATTCCAATCCTTCAGTCTTTACCCAATCTAATGTCCCCTTTGAACCAAACTCACCTAACCCAGTAAAGCAAACACAACATCAGACCTGGGCAGCATTTGTCAAATCTAATCCTAAAAAAATGGTCTTCCATTACATTGAGCCATCCAAAGATGAATCCATTTCCATTCCCATTGTTGATCCTCCCTATGAAATTGCTTCAGAGGGGATTTCTTATTGGAAATCTTATCTTGTAGGTTATTTCCCTAAAAAAAGCTCCCATTTGGAATGGTGAAAGATGCTGCTTTTAAATTTTGAAAATCATCTGGGCTTAAGGAAGTAGCAATGGATGGCAAGGACTGCTATTTTTTTAGGTTTCATGATCCCTCCTCAACTGACTCTGTTCTTTCCACAGGACCATTTTTTATTGCTGGCAAGCCATTGATTATGAAAAAATGGAATCCTGATCTTCATACTCAGAGGCATGAAAGTTCTCTTCTTCATGTTTAGGTGAAACTTTTCAATATCCCTCTCCAGTTTTGGACTGCAAATTGACTTAGCCACATTGCTAGTGTTCTCGGTAGGCCATTGTATGATGATCAAGCAACAGAATCAAGATTGAGGCTCAATTATGCTCGAATTTGTATTCAATTGGATGCTAAAAATCCTCTTATTCAACAAATCCAACTCAAGACTAATACCTCCTCATCCGAAACCATTAAGGTGGAATACCAATGGATGCCCCAATTATGCAAATACTACAACAAACTGAGACAGTGGGGTTTCATGCAGAATGAAGGCTAAGGAAAAACAACCTCTTGTAGGGAACCTTGATGCTAGAGAATGGAAGTTGGTTTCTCACAGCAAGGGCAATTCATCTCACACAAAGTTCTCTCATTCCCCTGTTTTATTTCAGAATGGCCATCCCCAAGAGCCCACTCAGCATTTTCAGGAACAAAAACAATCATCTCACAATAAACTTTCCCACAACCCTACTATTCCCAATGAGGTTCAAGAGCCTCATCAACAGTGGCTTGAACCATCACACTCTGATTCTATCACCAATTCTATTTGCAAAAATGTTACATCTGTTGAACATAACTCCAACTGTCCATTTACTCACAATCCCCCTATCCCAATGACCAACCAGATCCCCCACACTTATCCAACTTCAGACCAACCATGTCACAAAAAACAAATCAATCACTAATTATCCACACTCCAAACCCCTGTGCAAAAGAAAATTTTCTCTGATTCCAATCAGAGTCACTCTTCAAATGACTCATCCTCAAACAGTAACGTACAGATCACATTCCTCCAAAATCCATACCTATATTACCTTCATCAATCTAGAAAACCACAAATTGGTTATGGATTTATCTCGATCTTTTAACCAAACATCACCAGCTGTGATTCACAACAGTCCAACTATTTTCCATTCTTCTGCAGCAATTAATAGGTTTCAAGTTTTGAAACCAGAATGTGAAATGGCTTCTGAATCTGATCACGAGGAGAGAAGTGAGCAAATGACTGTCTCTATTAGTAATCTAACTCCAATCCTGAACCATTGGTGGGAATGAGGAAGAAGAAGATGAAAGGAGGCCAGAATTATGCTAAGAAGCCTAAAAAGGCTCATAGGATTCATGTTAGCTCATTCAAAGGGCTCAAACATATGAAGGGGAAGCCTTGTGCTTTTGCCCAAATGACTAATATTGCAGCATGGAATGTGAGGGATGAATCACCTCTTTAAACAGGTAGAAATTAAAAAGTTTCTTTTTGACAACAAAGTGGACTTGTTTGCAGCTCTAGAAAATAGAGTAAGTTTACAGAATGTGGACTCAATCCACAAGCAAATATCAACTCATTGGAAGATATTGCACAATTACAACCATTCTCCCCTTAGAAAGATTTGGTTAATGTGGAATCCAAGGAAAGTAAGTATATGTTTGGAAGCTGCAACAAGTCAAGTAATGCATTGTTCAGTTACTTTACTTGATTCTTCAACTGAATTCAAGTGCAGCCTAGTTTATGGGCTAACTCTCCAAGTGTTAGGAAAGAACTATGGACTGATATCATATTACAATCCAGTAAATTTTCTCACTAACCATAGATTTTACTTGGGGACTTCAATGTTATATGTAGTATTTCTAAAAGGTTTGGGGCTCAGGAAAATGGACTACATCCATTATAGATTTCAAGGAATGTTTACAGAAGGCATGTGATTTGAGGTACTCTGGTATCTTTTGCACTTGGAATAACAAGAGTCCTGGAATAACTAATATTGCACGAAAATTGGATAGATCTTTGATAAATGATCAATGGAGTTTGAAGTTTCCTATGTCAAGTTGTTCCTTTTTGCCTCAGGGAATTTCAGACCACAGTCCTATTTTAGTGAACCTTGGAAATCCTATGCCCAAAAAAAAACTTCCATTCAGATTCTTTAATTCTTGGGCTGATAGTCCCCAATTCATGTTGGCTGTTAAGGGACATTGGGGCTCATTCTCTAAGAAGCAAATTTCTGACATTTCCAACAAAATGTCAAATGCAAAGCAGAAACTGTTCTCATGTCAAGAAAGTCTTGATCTTGACCCTATGAATGACTCTCTTAGAATTCAAGAGAATAAGTTGATGGTCAAGTACATCCATCTATCAAGCGTTGAAGAACATAATCTTAGACAAAAGTCTCAGATTCGATGGCTGCAAGCTGGGGATTGTAATTTTGCATACTTCTTCAAATCAATTGGATCAAGAATTAATAGAAAGAAGATTATTCTTCTCACAGGTGCTGATGGTGTTCAAATTGAAGGGGATTTACCTATCAAAGATGCAATTTTAAATCATTTTCATGCTCTTCTTGGAGAGAATCCCCCCTTTTCCCTGGCAGGTCAGTGCTTAGTCCCTTTGTTACCAATTCTGTGCCTTCAAGATTCTTTGATGCATTATCCTCCAGTCCCTCTAATATAGAAATTGAATCTTACTTTCTCTCTCTCAATAGAGACAAAGCTCCTGAGCCAGATGGCTTTAGTGCTTTCTTTTTTAACAAAGCTTGGCCAATTATTGGTAAAAGCATCACTAAAGCAATCAGAGAGTTTTTTCAGAGAGGAAAGTTGTTGAAAGAACTGAATTGTTGTTATATTGCCTTAGTTCCAAAATCACCTAACCCAACCTCCCTCAATGAGTTTAGACCAATCTCTTGTTGCAATACAATTTATAAATGTATTGCAAAATTGTTAGCAATCTCAAACCTATCCTCCCTCACATTGTTGATTCTTGCCAAAACAGCATTTGTCCAAGGAAGAAACATTAGTGATAGCGTTCTTTTGGCACAAGAACTTTTCCTTGGATACCACATTCCTTCTTTCAGTCCTAGATGTGCACTAAAAATTGATCTCCAAAAGGCATTTGATTATGTTGGTTGGGAGTTCCTGTTTGATGCTCTCTATTTATTTCAATTTCCACCTATTTTCATTCACTGGATTAGAGCTTGTGTGACCTCTCCCTCCTTTTTAATATTTATTAATGGAGAGCTTCATGGATTTTTTCAGGGTGTGAAAGGGTTGAGGCAAGGTGACCCACCCTCTCCTTTCCTCTTCACCATTGTTATGCAAATTTTCTCAAATATTATTTAGAAACTTATTTCTAAATCTCCAAACTTCTAATACCATGGAAAATGTAAAAAAAGATCAATTTCTCACTTGGCTTTTGCCGATGACCTGCTTGTTCTCTCATATGGCAATCTCAACTCAGTTAAAGAATGCTTTGGATATTTTTTCTAATCTTTCTGGTCTTTCAATCAACTATTCAAAAAGTTCCTTTTTCTTGGCTGGAGTTAATCTCCCCACTAAGCAACTAATCTCTAACCTGCTAGGTTTTAATAAGGGGGGCCTCCCTTTTAAGCATTTAGGGGTTCCTCTGATCTCTACAAGGCTTAAAGCAATGGACTGCAAGGTGTTGGTGGATAAGATTACTAGGAGGGTGGACTATTGGACAAACAGGTTCCTGTCCTATGGGGGAAGATTGCAGCTTATAAAGTCCATCTTGATAAGCTCTCAATTGTATTAGGCCTCTTTGTTTGTGCTTCCAAAATCAGTACTAACTGATATTAATAAGGTGTGCAGGAATTTTCTATGGTCTGATTCAAACAGTTAAAGCAAAAAGGCCAAAGTTGCTTGGCATATCATATGCAGGCCAAAGCAAATGGGGGGACTGGGTATTCCAAACATTGATGTTCTAAATAAAGCTGTTGTACGTGTTAAAGAATTTATGGCCTTAGCTCAAACAATTGTCATAGTCATTGGGTTTAATGGACAAGAGATTACCTAATTAGAGGAAGATGCATATGGAAGATAAAATGTCCTCAGAAGAGCTTCTGGAATTGGAGGAAGTTGCTGCAGCTAAGAGCTTTTATTAAACCTCTTTACAGGATCAAGGTGGGCAATGGTAATACTACTTCCTTCTGGCATGATAATTGGTTTCACAATTCACCTCTCTGTTCCAGATTCCAAGATCATGAAATCATTGATTCTGGAATCCCAAACAATGCTACTGTGAATTCCCTTATTTCGAATTTTGCTTGGACATTTCCTCCTGTTATCCTTTCCATGATTCCTGAACTCCATAATGCCCCTCCTCCATCTCTCAATTCAGGCTCATATATTTGGATGCCTTCTTCAAACAATGAATTCTCCTTGAAGCTTACTATGCAATTCATCTATCCACATTATGATCCTGTAACTTGGTCTCGCTTGGTATGGAATGCAATATCCATTCCAAAGCACAAGTTCACTCTTTGGTTTGCCATTCTTAACAGATTGCCCACCTTAGATAAGACTGCATATCTCAACATTCCAAATCTTTGCTCTTTATGTAGGACTTCTCTATTGAAACAGTAGATCACCTGTTCTTTTTCAAAGCCAATTTGGGCATTTATTCAAACACAATGCGGGTTCCATATAGACTCTGTGAATTGAGATACTTTTATCCTGTGGGCAAGCCATCATTGGAAGCAAAAAAGTTACGGCTATTCCATTAATAAACTGTCTCTTTCAGCAACCGTTTACCACATCTGGATCGAAAAGAATAGGAGGCAGCGTGAAGGCAAAAGGAGACCCGGGAGCTTAGTTCGAACACAAATTGCTAACTGTATTAGGGATTGATTGTATCCTCTTTCACATAAGGTATGCCTAGCCTCAAGCAGAGCTCACAAGGCATGGGAGCTTCCAGATTCCTTTCTCCGTCCTCCTCCTCAGCCCCCTGATTGAACTATCAACTCCTCCTAAGGGAGAATGAGAGATGAAATCTCTTGTATGCAACCGGATGCGAATCTCAGAGCCGTTATAACTGCTATTTGAATTAGGAAGGCTCATCTTTGAGCTGGTTTCTATTTGGATTTACACTATTAAGCATCAACCTAGTGTGGGCCTTGTCTCCTTTTCGGGCTATTGCTTTTTGGGCTTAGTCATTCCCTTTAATTGGGCTTTGTAATTACTTACTTCTATCAAGACACATTGCTTAACTTTTCCAAAAAAAAAAGATAAGGTGCCCACCCACCCCCTTGTTTATTGGCTATACCAGTTAAATTGACCCACCACCAAACCAAATGTTAACTGATCTTTTTTCTTGCTATAAAAGCCCATTCATTGTTTGTTTCATGGAAATATCAGCAATAATAGAGCTCAAGCTTTTTACTAGACCTCTCCAATGACTAGTCAAACTTCTCCTTCATGGCTTATCCTTATAAGAGTTACTTGTGCTCTGCTTATTAGCTTCATCAGACCATTTGACGGAGATTAAAAGGCATATATATATATATATATATATATATATATATTGCTTTTTAAGGTTTTTAGGGCTTGATTATGCTATGAACAAGGCTGATAGAATTAGTTATATATAACTGATAATTTTGTGGTTGCAGGTATACATTGTGTACATGGGCGACCGTCCCAAAGGTGAGATCTTTGCATCATCCCTTCATACCAGCATGCTACAGGAAGTCGTTGGGAGGTCATGGTTACCTAATACCTATATACTTGTATATACGTGTGACGTGTCTATAGTAGATAAATAATCTTTAAGTGTGAAAAAAATTCAACAAAATTGGTTTCAACTACTCTCAATAAATTAAAATATTATATTTTTATTGGCTAGTCATAGTATGTCCGGCTCACACAAAGAGTTTCAATATTATAAAAAGAGTTGACCAAATTTAAATGTAAAAAATAGTATATTATGTAAAAAATAGCATATTTAGATGATGAACAATCTAATATATATATATATATATAGTTAAAAGAATAAACTTTTAATAAGATTATAAATAAGTTTGTACTTAAATATAGACAAATAATTTACTACTCAAGCAATCATATAGAGATGAATAAAATAAAATAGTTGCAATACACAAAATATTAGAGAAAGTTAGAAAGATCTCGCCTGGAAGATGATGAGGCGTGTTCTAAAAAGTAGCAAAGGCCTTCATATAGTGCAGGTACGGATGGTCGGCTCCAAGATACCACCTAAGCTTCTCAAGCCATTAATTTTCTCTGTGCACCTCCACATGAGACTTGATTCCAAGTCTATGAATGCCATGTGTTGCTCCAAAAATATGGAAAGAATGTGACAATAAATTATAGAGAACAAATCTCTTATATAAGAAAATTGAATGACTATTTAATTAGGATAAATTGCTCTGACAAAAAGTTTTACCTAATTATTTTTGAATTAAAGTTTTTAAAATATGGTGGTCAACTTCTTTTATGTTTGATTGACTTTACTCGGGGTACTCCAGTTTTTAATTGACAATCAACTCCATTTAAAGTCAATTAATATAAAAACTAAAATGTCAAAACTACTTTCAGTGGCGATAGGGCTGGTGTTAGAAATTAAAGTTATTTTTTGTACAAAAACATTATAACTTGAGAGTACTTTTGTAATTGTATATTATATATTATTGTGTTTAACAGATCAGATAGAGATGTTAAAATAATTTTCTCAAAAATTTTAATTTAAGAGTAATTAAACCAACCATGAGGTCAGGGATAAATTACCCATTAATTTACAACCATATAAATAAGGAGTTTTAAAACCTTTTTAATTCTCAACAATATCTTGAGAGCGTAACGTGCTAATCACAAAAATGAACATGGTCCATGCAATTTCTTGAAACGTGAAGTAAAAAAATAAAGAAAGCAAAGTTCTTATTTCTGCCCTGCCTAGGCAGGTTTCGGTGTCAATAGTTTTTTTTTGTTTTGTTTGTTTGTCTGTTTTATTTTCTGTTTTCCTTTTTGCATTTACAATCCTCTTAAATATCATCATTGTCCTCTTTTTCTGTTTTTTCAAAAAATTCAAACAAGTATATAGATAAAAGTAATAATTACATGGTCAATGAAGAAGGCCATGGAAAACCACCAGACCCAAGGCACTTTAAAAAAGCTAACCCACAAAAACAAAAAACAAGCCTACAATCTAGGCAGCGAGCATACAAACAAAGCATAAATCACAAAGACCAATAAATTTGACTCCTCAGTTGAAATAAAAATCCCCTTATCAGTGTATTGTTAAAACAACTGGCACAGCAATGATGAATTCGAATTAGACAAAGAAATTAGTTTAAATTAAAAATAAATTTTATATTAAAATTTAAAACAGTTTACTGAATTGACGAGTTGACCCAACTTATATTCGATCCGTTTATATATGACTCGCTATAAACGGGTTGAATACGGATCGCAACTCAAATTCGACCCGTTCATATTCAGCCCGATCCAAACCTGTCTAGTTTGTCAGGCCTAATGGGTACACTGTGAGCCAGGGCGGTCGGCCATGCCCCCCTAAATTTCTTTTTGTAAATTTTTTATAATTTATGTTCTAATAAATAGTTAATTACAAATTTTTAATATGATTTAACCGAATGGCTCCCCTAAAATTAATAAAATATTTTAATTTGCCTGCTTTTTACATATTATTTTTAGAGTCTATGTTTAAAAGAATGTTAAAAAAAATTCAAATATAGTTATAATTATCTCTATTATTTTTTTCATTTTATGCACATGATGATTTATGAAATACTCTTAATAATATATAAATATTTTTATTTAGATTTACTTTTCAAAATTTTAATGTTAAAAAAAGTTTACACAATAATTTTTTTGAAGTTTATTTTCATATTTCTAATTTGGTCTCTAAAATAAAATTCCCTGTCTGTCCCTGACTGACTGTGATTGTATGTACCTCAACCTTTTTTGTATGATAGTAGAATCTTCTCTTTCTGGAGATAAGTCGTATTTGACCGAATCACGTAACATGTTGTAAAGTTGTATTAATGTTTCTCATATGGTTTTCTGATTTACGTATTGGTGTATTTTCGCTCTATCCAACGAACCGGATTAATTTCCAACCGTCAAAAAGAAAGATGGTGTGCATATCCTTTGGAAATTTTCTTTTTTTGATTAGTAAGAAAGAAAGTACGTAAAAAACAATTTCCACGTATTGGGGGAGGGGTTCCCCTGTTTAGAAGAAAGAAAGAAAACTTGTACTCTATATATATACACTAGTTTAAAGCACGCGGGTTGCACATTGATCAAAAATAAATTAAAATTTTATTATAACACTCAAAACATTCAAAACTATTATTACACATCCAAACACATTAATTAAAACACTATAAATTATTTTTATTCTGTAACCTTGATAAAAAATAAAATTATAATTCTTATTTTTATAACGTTTCTAATTATATTTATTCTTTCTCTCACACTTCATCCCTAACACACCATCTTTTTATTTTTAAAATTCAAAAAAATAAAAATATTTATTATAATTCTTATATATTGATATTTTTTCTAATTCTATTTTTCCTCTCACTAACTTCATTCCTAACACAGCCATTATCAATTATATATCTCTAAGTGCATTATGCATGTAAAATCCAATCATGTTTTGTTAGAATTAATATTCCGAGCTAGGCACAAAAAATCTACACCAAATACGATTTATATTATAGGCTGAATAATCTCAATGTTGTGTGATAAGTTACATTTGAATGTGTTGATTGACAAATGTGTACCTGTGATAATAGGTCTTTTGTTGTATCCAAGTTTGGAGAGTGCTTGCATTGCCTTCATGTTACTGGTTTGCTCGATTTTCTTTTCACTACTCTATGATCTTGGTAACGTCGTTCTAACCTTTCTCTATGCTTCTATTTGGTGTACATTGAAGACAATGTACAGTTTAAGTTTGGGGGTGAGGCGATGCCTTTTTATGTGCTTTATTGGCAATATAGGAGAAAATTTGTATGAAATTCTTCTTGTTTTAGGATTTTTTGTTTATTCTCTTTTCTTAGTTTTTTTTTATTATTTTCTTTTATTTTATTTTTAGATAGGATGTTTCTACATTATTCAAGGAATTAATACCTTATATAGGTGCTTAACTTGCAATTCTTGGGCATGGTATGTTTTAAAATTTTGAAAACTGTGATTTAAATGAAGTGTTTTAATCATTATTTGCATTGACATGCTTTGGGGTAATTGGTTTTAGTTCCTCACATGCACGAGCACACTAGGATAATCTTGTGAGGTATGAACTTTGGCTCTGAATTGTTGAGTTACATATGCTTGATAGTAATTAGTATATCTGGAGAATGAGTACCAATGATGTGTTTTACTTGACTATAATTAATGGAAAAAAAAAGATGAAAAAAGAAAAAGAAATATATGTTGAATATCAAATCAATTTGATCATTTTCATGAGTTACCGGGCCTCTATGCCTCAGGAAGCACGGAATGTTCGCGTCAAAAGTGAAAGGGTGAGAAAAGATGAGCATTAGTTGTCTTGATTTATAACCTGACTGATTCGAGTAATTATGTTCTTCGGGGTATTTTAGCGCTTAGTACCTTAAAGTCATCTGGTTTCGGAGTCACTGACTGAAAGCTTACTACATAGATCTTTCAGAAAACTTAATAAATCAAGACATTGCACAACCAATAAAACAATAAAAAAAAGAATAAAAAAAATGAAAAAGTTATGTATTCATGTTTGGAAGTATGATTTCAATAAGGGGAGCTAGTTAGTTGAAGGGGTATGTGACTTAATATATTCCGAGTTGGGTTAAGCTACATGAGAAGACTGTTAGTTCACTTTTCACGAGGGAGCTAGAGTTGGTTGCTTTGAGGTATGCTCATGTGAATTATGTATGGGGACCATTGCTCTGAATTATGAAATTTGAAAGTTTGGAATTATTCTTGAATGCAAGTTTGTAACTATATATTGTAATATTTTTCTTGAATTAATGTTGAGACAGGAATTTTGAATATTTGTGGGTAACATTTCTGGAAACCCTCATGAGACTATAACTCGTCCACTAGGGGGAGCCTAGGAGTTCAAAGGCTTGTTGCATATGCTAAATGTAATCGTTTCTCCCACAAAAATGGATTTTGGGTAGTTTAGTAAGTGTTTAGTTAGTTTCCTTTGTTTTAGTTTTATTTTATTATATCGCTAATGGACTAGCAATATGTAAGTTTGGGGGTGTGATCAGCGTTGAATGTCACGCATTCTAGCCTCTTAATTTGTATATTTTATTTTTTTTAATGATATATTATTTTGTGATTTTACTTCGTTTTAGTATTTTTTGTATTTTCAGGGCCTTAATGATTATTTCAGTTAAAACCATGATTTTGGACTTTTAAAGATGACATTCAAGAGGGTTCGATGAAGCCTACATCAAATGGATCCATTCAACTCTATATTTTAACTCAAATTAGCCCAAAAAATAGGTCCAAGAGAATTATAACTGCTTAAGGAGATTCCAGGCCTGAAGCCTAATTCTGCGTTTAATACAGTTTTAATTCCATTTTGGAAAGCGGCCTGAAAGTTATATTTTCGAGCGTCAATTCGACTTAATTCTTAATTAGGTTGAACGAAATTCAATTCTGGACACTTTGTATTTCACAAAAATTTCGTGAATCGGACTTCTAGTGGGTCAAAATTTGGGCCGAACATCAGGAGAAAATTCACATGTTTAGTACTGCGGGAAACCCAAATTATTTCCTAATTATTTCTCTTGGGAGTTTAAAAGGGAGAATTAAAGGCTGTTTTGAGAGAGCTTTTGGAATACTTTTGAAGACAGAATTTGCAGAGCTTTGGAGTGGAGAACTATTGGAGAATAAAGTCTTGCACGTATTTCATGAAGATGATGCCTTCTTCCTCAACTGTTAAAGCTTCTTCTTCTACCATAAGCGGTTAGTTCATCTACTAGGATTTTGATGTAGCCATAACTAAGCATCAATGGTTTGATTGTTTTAATTATTAGGAATTTTTATATGCATGCATAGATTGTGTAATTTAGAGGATTCTTATTATAGAATTGAGTAATAAAAATATTATAAATTCAGTTTCAATGATTTCTTATCTTATCTTAGATATTTGATTATTGTTATTAAACTCAATCCCTTTTATTTTCTGTAATTATGAGAGTGATTATTACACAATGGTAATCACTGAATATATCATTAAAAGCTTTGATAGATTATGCTTAGAGAAGATAGACCATATTGCACCCTAGAGTAGAGTAGTTAGGCAGATGACCCATGTCAATCGAAGATTGTCCATGACTTAGTCTTAATCATATGTTATCTTCTTGATGAATGGAGGTGAGTTTGTAACCACTGACACCACTTATGCATGATATGATTTCCCATAATTAGTTCAATTGACCATTAATTATGAAGTTAGTGGTGAAGTCAATAATCCTAGATTCATCTCATATTTTCTACACTCTTTATTTTCTCTTATTTTATTTTAATTACTTTTTTAAGTTAGTTAGATATAAAAATCAGAATTCTTTTCTTTAAAATTTAATTAGAATTAGTTCCGGACATCTAACTCATTCAAACCATAATCCCTGAAGTTCGACACCACTTTCTATAACCCTATTCTGCAAGGAATTCATTTTATTGCGAAGTGTGATAATTTTAATTGATACATTTACCAACGAATCAGGACATCAGAACCAGAGGTAACAACTCCAACAGTAGTGGGCCCCTCAGGCCTCAAAAAAGAAGGCGAAGTTGAGGTTGAAGTCTTCTGAGATTTCGGATGAGGGGCAACCTCCTCAATCTCGATCACCTCCGATGGTTGAACCTTCTTGGCAGCCTCTTCCTCGGCAAGCTTATCTCGTAACGAAGCAACAAGTTCTCTCTCGTGATCGGTCGGTGGGGCACATAGCTCTGTTTGCTTTTTACTCTTGACACGGGTCCTTTTCGGTAGACTTATCCTGACCCTAGTAGCTTCGACAGCCTTATCAGAGATAGCCCCCAAAGTTGCAAAGTTCAATAGTAAGGAAGAAGTAGGGCATTTACTCCACACCTTATCCTTCAGGGATGCCAACTGAGCGATGATTTTCCAGCGGGGGAGGAGATCCATAATTGCACCAAGGTAAGTTTGGATATTATTAAAGAGCAAGACATCACAAATTTCGCAGTTACAATGAAGATCAAGAAGAGAGTTAAAAAAAGGAATACCCAGTCCACCAAACTTCTGAGGGATCGGATACTTGTCATAAGATGAAACCTTCTATTTCCCCCCAACAAGCACGAGTTGCGCCTTCCAACCTTTATCCGAAGTAGGATGGCCAGAACATAACGATATGCTCGGTCGGGGATAGAAATGAAAGCTATCTCTCTCGTTCTTTGTGGAACAGAATTGATAACAACTAAGGAGGTCGTCAAACCCTAATTCGAGCCCTCGAGTATGGTTAAGGGCAAGAATATTGGAGATCACCCTAAAGAAATTAGGGTTCACCTGGAGGGGGCCAGGTTAATCTGACAGAGGACAACATGGTATAACGAGTGAAGTGGAAAATGAAGTGCAGGGAAGTGCTTTAACGAAAAGAGCATTTCACTTTCACCTAACCCCTGACCAGCTCGAAAATCCCAATATAAAGGATAGTTCCTAAGGGTCACGTCGCCGGTAACATCACAATCTATCCTAAATTTCTCTAAATTCACCAGAACCCTAGCTACATCGGAATGGTCTACGTCCTCCGAATCAGATTCAGAAGACGTACCACCCTCTAAAACCACTGGCCCAGAAAAAGGAACAGCAGCCGGGTTAGCAGAGAGCGAGGGATCTTGCGGAGGTTTAGAATCGTCTTCACTCTCATTTAAAAAGTCGTCAACGGATTGGTAGGCCTCCAACGGCCCAAGATCATCCACTATCTCAACCCTTTTCGCCTTACCTATGCCAAACAGTGAAAGAACACAAAGCAAAATAGTACTGACCTTGGAAAATAAAGAGAAACGAAAATCAGAGATGGAAGGGATTCGCCAAAAGTAAACAACACCAGGAAATGATTGCTGGAAGAATGAAAAGATGCACATTTAAAGCGCTGACACTTCGGCTTCGGCGGTTGCCAGGAGTTTGAAATCTAAGAATCGGAAGACACACCGTCCATAAAAAAAAAAAAATACCCTTTCAAATTCCTTTACCGAGATTTGAAAAGAGTTTTGGGGCAAAGTGTTGCGAAAAAATTCATCCACTGAGCAAGGACGACACGTGTAGATTCCAGTTCGGATGACACTTGGATGTCATGTCACCTAGAGAATTTCACCTATCAAGTAGGCAAAACATACGTAATGGAAGAGACTATAAAAACAAAGACGAAGGAACAAATAGGGGGACCATTTTTTTAGCTTTTCTTGAGAGAAAAAGAGAGAAGTATTTTTCTAAGTGTGGTGAGGACTTTTTGCAATTACATATATATATATATATATATATATGATGGTATTGGCAGGTATGTACTGGGCATCTTCGATTCCATCAGGGGAAGACTCCTTCCATTGAAAATGAAGTCAACATAAAGCTCAATCTGCGTGAGATCTCTCTGCTTCATTTCTACGGTGCCTCTCCTCTCGACCACATGATATAAACACATCATAGTCTCTGTAATAGAGACGTGTTTGGCTTCATGTCTGCTAACCGGTTGATTGACCACATGATATAAACACATCATAGTCTCTGTAAGAGAGACGTGTTTGGCTTCATGTCTGCATACGGCTTTGATTGCCTCGTGAGTTTACCTGTAATTGGGCTATGAGTTGCCTTCTCTTGTAACTGGACTTTAATTAGCCTACTTTGTTGCTGGGTTTGTGCCCAAAATCTATACATTTACCAACAAATTAATATACTTTCTTTTATCTTCTGAGAAAAAAATAAAATAAAATAAAGGAGTCTCTCTATTACATACTTTCTATTACACTTTCAATTACAAGTCTTTCCTAACTAGGGGTGGCAAACTGGACGGATTGGGTGGATTTGGACCGGGTCAAATGTGAGTCGGGTCAACTTGTCAACTCATATTTGACCCGCCTAGACACGACAGTAGCTAGGCGTGGCAAAATGGGCGGGTTTGGACCGGGTTAAATATAGGCGGGTCAAATATGGATTGTGTTACATATTCAACCTGTTTGTAACGGGTTGAATATGGGCGGTTCAAATACTAGTCAGGTCAATCTGTCAACTCATATTTGATCTAACCCAACTAGATTTGTTAGCTAACCCAAATAAATGGGCTAACTTGACCCAGATTAGTCAAACCAGCCCAAACCCAAATAAAACGGGTCGATCTGATCCGAACAAAAGGGTCGACCCGATCTGACAAACGGGTCAAACCCAACTCGATTAAAAATTTGTGACCGACTTTGTTAAACTTGGACACCCCTGCTCTTTTGACATTTATTAATTATGCTTTAAAAAATTTAAAAAATAATATAATAAATAAACTTGTGACACAAATTAGTTAAATTGGGTCAAATCCGACCCGTATAAAAGACCCGTCAAATTCGACCAATTTATAATATTCGACTTGTTTACAGAGCTCGACACATTTTCATAAATGATCGGATCAATAAATTTTTGTTTGCTCTTTTAAAGACGACTTTTTTATTTTTATTTTTGTGCGGACTTTAAGATATAAAAAATTATCCGGACTCGAATATGGGTCCAACCCATTTATAGGACCCGGCCTGTATAAAAGACTCGACCCATACCCATTTTCACACACACACACACACAAGAACAAACAGTTTTCTTTTACGAGTTTTGTCCAATTTTTTTTCCCTTTTACTAGGCAATAACCATCACAAAACCCATCAAAACAATCAAACTGAACAATTAATTCCCCTATGCACAAAACCAAACAGGGATTTCCCAAGTGTCACCTAGATTATATGTTATATATATATATATATATATACACACACATCTTGCTGCATGTACTGATTTTTCATGATTTTATCCAAATTTCAGTTCAAAAGCTAACTCTAATACTCTGGACAAAATCCTTCCTTCTATCCAGTCACATATCTACAACTCATACTTCACATGCATATAATCTTGAATTAAATCAACTATTCACAAATTTAATCAATATAATTTAATGATAAATAATACTGCAAAAAAACAATTATTGTAAACAAAGTCAAGTTAGATTATAAACAAATATTATATTTGTTTCAATTTTTAAATGTCTTATAATTAATTTGATATTATACTAATGAGAATTTATTACCAGTCATGTTAATTAATTTAGAGAGAGAAATTTTAGAGAAAGAAAGGGTGGGGTGGTAAGCATAGAGAAGAGAGAGAGATACTTTAGAGAGAAATGGTGAGGCAGTATGAGATTGTATGAAATGAAGTAACATTTATACATTTGAGTCTTTTATATAATAATGGGTGAAATATGGGTTGGATATGAGTACCCATATTCAACCCACATAATCTTTGAATTAATGGATGAATTATTATCCAACCCATTTATGACCCGTATAGATAAACAGGTCATTCAAATTCATTTGTTAGTAAGCGAATTTGGACGGATTGACAGGTGAGCATCCATTTTGCCACTCCAATTTCTAGCTAATAAACCCAAATGATGAGGTCCCCACCACCCCACCTCCCGCCGCGCCCCCTTGTGTCTCGGCTCTACCAGTTAAATTGACCCACCACGGAAAAAAAAAAAAAAATTTTTAAATTCCAACCACAAGATACTAATTGGGTGCTCCCAAACACACCATAAGCTAAAATATACATCTTTAAACAAACGTTGTTTCTTGGCTCTTGCAGATAAACTGATTAGATATAATCTCCAGCCCCAATCAGATCATACCAGCTCATCTTTTCCATATTATCTTGAAAATTCATAAGTTTGTAAGCGTGTGTGTAATACGTTTTCAATTTGAGAAACCATTGTGCATGTGGACTACAAGTCCAGCCTGTTCTTTTTCTAGCTATAAAAGCCCATTCATTGTTTGTTGCATGGAAATATATGCAATAATAGAGCTCAGCAAGCTTTTTGAGACACCTCTACCTCTACCTCTACCTCTAATGGCTAGTCAAACGTCTCCTCTTTCATGGCTTATCCTCATCAGCCTTACTTGTGCTCTGCTTATTAGCTGCATCAGAGCATCTGACGGAGATCAAAAGGCATGTATATATCTATATTATATATGATTCTTACTGCTTTTAAGGTTATATATATATATATTCTATGAACAATGGTGATACTGATAGAATTAGTTATATATAACTGATCATTTTTGGGGTTGCAGGTATACATTGTGTACATGGGTGACCGTCCCAATGGTGATATCTTTACATCATCCCTTCATACCAGCATGCTACAGGAAGTTGTTGGCAGGTCATGACTACCTGTATATACTTGTATATATATGTCTATACTATATTCCATATATTAACATAAATGTCAGAAGGTGGTATAGTGAGTTTGACTGCGTCATTGGCATGCCTTCATGAGTTCCAATATTATAAAAAGAGTTGAAAAAAATTTAAAGTAAGAAACAGTATGTACGTTATGGGGACATCCCATAAAATGACCAATCTGATACGTGTGTGTCTATATATATATATATATATATATATATATATATATATATATATATATAGTTGAAACAGTGAACACTTAACAAGTTTGTAGTTAAATATGGACAAATAATTTATTAATCAAGCAATTATATTGGGATGATTAAATAAGGGAGCTGATATTGGCACTCCACCAATATACTCTGGCACTCCACTTCCACCTTTTTGTAAAGTACAATTACAAAGGTGTCTCTCTACTATACAATATTTGATTTTTATATTTTTAATACCCTAATTGTCCTTATTTGATAATGTTAGAATTCTTAACTCCAAATTGCAAATTTTCTCTCACATTCTTTTTTTTGTGTGAAAATACTTCTTCGTTGATTTTAAAAATATTATTTTTTCATGTTGAATCAATTTATCAATATTTATTTTAGAAGTAAAAAAGTTTAGGATTCAATATAATGATTTAGAGAGTATCAATCAAATGTATGTGATTTGGATAATAAAAGTTACATCATTAGATAAATTGAGAAGAAGTTGTTAATAATAGATTACCTAGAGAAATATTAAAAATGTATTTGAGTTGGAAACAAACATTATATCAATGAATAAAACCTATTTGAAAAAAATTTAATTATTTTTAAAATCAAAAGAAAGTTTAATTTCACTTGAATAAAAATTATGATATATAGTTCTTTAAAAAGCTAAGTAAATTTTTTTATTTTAATAGAGAACTTTTAGAAATTAAAAGATGAAAAGAGAAAAACATGACTCTATGAAAGATTTTTTCAATTATAGTTGTCTTAATTTAACTAAGGAGTCTTTGCACCAAAATTTCAAAAGATAAAAATAAAAAAATTAATATGATATTTTTCTTTGTTTGCCTTTTATTTTCTCCTCCTTCCTTTCTATTTTGTTTGTTCACAAATTGATGGTATGTTTCAAAATTTTAATTTATGTTATTTTATAAATAAGATACATGGAAAATAAATTACACGTTTGGTGAGTAAAAATAGAATATTTCAAATTTTGGATTCTTTGAGATATATAGGATAATGACACAAACAACAAGTTTCAATTGAAAAATGTCTAAACTATAATATTTGGGTGGTAATAAATGAATTGTTATATTGTAAACCTAAAGTAAAAAAGTTAAAAAAGCTTTTTTTGAAGAAAAATAAAATAAAATTAAAATTGAGTCTTGAATTAGAAGGGTATTAGGGTACTAAAAATATAAGAATCTAAAATGGTATAACATAGAATTACTTTTGTAATTTTACTTTACAAAAATATAGGAGTGGAGTGCCAGAGGATATTGGTAGAGTGCCAATATCAGCTCCCTTAAATAAAATAGTAATATTAGAGAAAGTTAGAAAGATCCGGCTAAAAGATGACGAGGAATACTAAGCAGTCATAAAAAGTCAATAAGTCATCAGATACACATGGTTTGTTGCGGCTCCAGAAAACAATCAAGTCTATGAATATCAAGTTGTTTCAAAATTATGGAAAGAATATGACAATATAATATAGAAAAATATGGCAAAAGAATATGATATTGAGAGTATTTTCTTTATCCAAAATCAAGAGAATTGTTCTCTTCATTGAGGCATCTCCAAGAAAGCCAACAGTTATGGTCTTTACTAACAAAAAGGGTAAAGTACTAAAATCCAAAAAAATCAATACACTATTACTCTTTTGCAAATAATTCCTGAACTACAAATTATCTACATAAATTAATAATTTGTTGCATTTAAGGACATACTCATCACAAAAGATAATTTTACCAATTCTTATAAATGGTGTCATTTCTTATTAAATTATCTTTATTATCTTTTCTCTTACTTAAATATTTATTATACCATTTAGCTTAATTTTATTATTGGTATTAATTTATAATAACAATGGAAAAAAAATAGAGAGTTCTAATTACCACCAAATTTAGCCATTTTATAAAATGATTAACTTATTATTAAAACTTTACTATTTATAATAAAACTTATTATATTTAGGTTAAACTTTATTTTTCATACAATATATTCATGAAAAATTAAGAAATTATTTTAAAATTCTAGTTAAGATTTTTATTAAAACAATTAATTTCAAGAATTAAAGGTAAATTTATGTAAATTTGATGGAGATCAATGTGTAATCAAAATAGTCCAATCGCATGACAGGTATGGAAGCATTTTGCATCAAACTGTGGTAATTCAGGAATATTGTGTACAAAATAAAGTTGAGGAGTTATTTCCAAATTTGGACATAATTTAGTAGATTTTTTTTGCAGATTCAGAAACATGAATCTGCCCATTAAATTCAATAGTGGAAAGTTTTAAAACAGATCAAATTTTAAAAATTTAAAACATACTAGAAAACAAAATAAAGAATTCTGAAAACCTACAACCACATAAATAAGTAGTTTTAAAACTTTTTAAATTCTCAACAATATCTTCTCAACGTAATGAGGTAATCACAAAAATGAACACTCTCGATGCAATTTCTTGTCATATTTGCATTGAATCCTACTGGCACAAACTGTAAAACATGAAGTAAAAAAATAAGAAAGTAAAATTCTTATTTCTGCACTGGCTAAGCATATATATATATATATATATATATATATATATATATATATATATTTCTGTTTTCCTTTTTGTATTTAAAATTCTCATAAATATCGTATTCACCTATAAAATCGGTGGAGAATGCACTGTATGGGTACACTTTGAGCCGGGCGGTCGGCCATGCCCCCTAATAATTTTTATATATTTTTTTATATTTTTATAAATAGTTAATTACAAATTTTTAATATGATTTAAGTGAATGACTCCATTAAAATTAAAAAAAAAAAAAATTTGCCTGTATTATTTTTAGAGACTGTGTTCAAAAGAATGTTAAAAAAAATTCAAGGGCAAATACCACTTACACCTTTTAAATTTACACAATATTTCGACTAGACCTCTCAAATTTGGATATGATCAATCACACTTCTTGAATTTTGAATTTATGTATCAATTTCTCTCTTCTGTTATTGTGACATCAGTAAACAATCAGAATTTATTTACGTCAGCAAGACAAACGAAATTTTGAATTTATTGTCTATTATTTTTTTCATTTTATGCCCATGGTAATTTATGAAATACTCTTAATAATATATAAATATTCTTATTTAGATCTACTTTTCAAATTTTTAATGTTAAAAAAAGTTTACACAATAATTTTTTTAAGTTTCTTTTCATATTACTAATTTGGTCTCCAAAAAAAATTCTTGGTCCCCCTGAGAGAGTGTGTATCTCAATCATTGTTGTATTTTGTATTAATGCTTCTTGTCTGGTGTTCGGATTTAAAAATTGGTGTACTTGGGCCGAACGAACCGGATTAATTTCCAACCCTCAAAAAGAAAGATGGTGTGTATATCCTCCGGAATTTTTCTTTTTTTTGATAAGAAAGAAAGAAAGTAGGTAAAAAACAATTTCCACGTTTTGGGGGAGGGGTTCCCTGTTTACAAGAAAGAAAGAAAACTTGTACTCTGTGTATATATATATATATATGTGTGTGTGTGTGTGACGAAGTTTGAAATTTATATTAACTAATATCTTAACTGGATGCATTAATTCAACAGTAGGGCATCAGAATCTTTACTCTACAGCTACAAGAGGAGCTTTAATGGGTTTGTAGCAAAGCTGACAGAGGAAGAGAAGGAAAAAATAGCCAGTGGGTGATTTATAATTTCATTCAATTACTTTATCTATCCCCTGTGATTTTATTAATTTATTTGTCCACCCCCACCCCTCTTAACTCTGCTTTAACTTTTTAAAATAAAAATCAGGCATGGAAGGAGTAGTGTCCGTGTTCCCTAATCAAAAGGAGACACTCCACACAACAGCGTCATGGGACTTCATAGGCTTTCCTATAGGAGTTGCAAGGAGCGAGGTTGAAAGCGACATCATCGTGGGAGTGCTTGACACTGGGATTTGGCCTGAATCTGAAAGTTTCAACGACGCAGGAATTGGTCCGCCTCCAAGCAAATGGAAGGGCTCTTGCCAATCCTCAACAAATGTCACTTGCAACAAGTACGACAAACCCATAAATTACATGTACCAGCACACACATACACACAATGTCACGCATATATGCATGAATATTGGATATGTATATATATATTGTGGTAGCTTGTACTGCCACTAAAATTTTGAATTCTTTGCAGTAAAATTATAGGAGCTAAATACTACCATACCCTAGGACCAATACCTGCAGAAGATTTTCATTCACCAAGAGATTTAGATGGTCATGGGACACACACTGCATCTACAGCAGCGGGCCGCTTAGTGAGCGGAGCAAGCTTATTAGGCCTGGGCATGGGTACAGCTCGGGGAGGGGTTCCCTCGGCTCGCATTGCTGTATACAAGATATGTTGGACTGATCATTGTCAACAGGCCGATATCCTTGCAGCATTTGATGATGCAATTGCTGATGGAGTTGATTTAATATCAATTTCGGTTGGGGGTGCGAGATATAACAGTTACTTTCAAGATGCCAGAGCCATTGGAGCTTTCTATGCTATGAAGAAGGGAATACTCACATCCAATTCTGCTGGTAATTCAGGTCCTTCCTTTGGGAGTGTCGGAAGTAACGCACCATGGATGCTCTCAGTGGCTGCTAGCACCACAGACAGAAAGTTTGTCGCAGGTGTGCTGTTGGGCAACAATAGGTCTTATGTGGTGAGCTTAAGCATGTTGTCCTTTTCTCTTCACTTCTCTTGCATATATATATATATATATATATATATATATATATATCGTCTGGGTCATACTTCACGTTGGCCTCTGCATTTTACATGTAGGGCGTCTCTGTAAACACTTTCGAGCTCAACCATCAGTACCCTCTAGTTTATGCTGGGGATGTACCCAACACTGGAGCTGGTTTTAATGGATCATATTCCAGGTAAGGAAAAAATATAAAGAGGGTCGATCAGAAAATTTAAAAAATAATTAATATATGATGATATTAATGAAAATTGAGATTAATCATGTGTTACATCATACTTAATTGATGATTGGAAAATGTATAAAAAAAAATGATCATGAAATGCAGATTCTGCTACTTCGAAAACTCATTGGACCCAACTTTAGTGAATGGCACAATCGTTCTTTGTGATCTGGAGACTGACGGAACAGTAGCATTCTACGCGGGTGCAATCGGTACCATAATGGCCGCTGATGGCTTCAAAGATGTTAGCCGAACTTTCCCTTTGGCTGCCTCCTACTTGAACAAGAAAGATGGCGATGGTGTTTACGAGTATTACAAAAATTCAACTGGGTACATAGCTTTCAAGACAATACATATATATATATATTGACACTTTGTTTATCACAGCACATTTAAACAATTTGGATAAAACTAACTCTACAGTGAGCCAACAGCAACTATAATGAGGAGTATCGAGATTAAAGACAAATTGGCTCCATATGTAGCTTCATTTTCATCAAGGGGGCCAAACCCAATTACAAGTGACATTCTCAAGGTATATATATATATATATATATATATATATATATATATATATATATATATATATATAGGTTCTGGTTTTAAATTGCAACACTTTATTCTTGTGCAGCCTGATTTAACTGCTCCTGGAGTGGACATTCTTGCAGCATGGTCACAGGCTACCACTGTGACAGGAATAGAGGGAGATAAAAGAGTAGTTCCATACAATATAATCTCCGGCACATCCATGGCTTGTCCACATGCATCCGGAGCAGCTGCATATGTGAAGTCTTTTAACCCTGGATGGTCTCCTGCTGCTATTAAGTCTGCTCTGATGACCACTGGTAATTAAATAACGTGTAATATTTTAAAAAGACCTCGTATATTGTTAGTAAAAATATTATGAATCTTTCTTTTGATCTCCTTCATGACACATACCTTAATTAAATTGAAATACATCCATTATCTGTAGCTAACATATATGGTCCGGTTTCTTTGCAGCTCGTCAAATGAGTGTAATCAATAACCCTGATGCTGAGCTTGCATACGGAGCAGGTCATATTGATCCTATAAGAGCTACAAAACCTGGTTTAGTATATGATGCTGGAGTGTATGACTATGTGAAATTTTTGTGTGGGCAAGGTTATGACACCAGGATAATACAAATTCTTACCGGAGACAATAGCACTTGTTCTGAAGCCAACAATGGGACCGTTTGGGATCTAAATTATCCTACCTTTGCTCTCTCTGTTCAATCTGTAAAACCCATCACTCGTGTCTTCCATAGGACCGTCACAAATGTTGGTTCACCGATGTCCACTTACAACGCAATTGTGGTAAACCATGCCGGACTGGAGATTCAAGTTGAGCCGAGTGTTCTTAGTTTTAATTCAATAGGTGAGAAGCAGTCCTTTGTGGTTACAGTCACAACGACCATAGAAAATAATATACTTTCGGGGTCATTGGTGTGGGATGATGGTGTGCATAAAGTGAGGAGCCCTATTGTGGCATTTTCTTTTTCAGAAGGTCAAAAATAATTGTGTTCATGAATTTGATTTTGTTCATGAATATCTTTGCTTCAAAATGAAATAAAAGAGAAGCATATATGGTGTGTTTTGGTTCATAATGAATAAAATCGCCTCCTTTATTCATACCTAGCTAGCCAGTTGGCTTAATTCCAAGCATATGCAATGGTAGAAAATATGGCATGTAATTGATCAAACTCTCTGAGGATTGGTATGAAGACCCACCTTTCCTCCGACAAAGATCTACTTTTTCCTTCAAACACTTTATTCTCTCTCTCATCTCTTCCCCTTCACTCTCCACTAATAGTTTTCTAATTGCTTTTTCCACCTCCCCTCTCTCCATCCTATTCTCCAATTGTACCCCAACTCTCCAAACATAGGCATTCAACAACTGGTCACCAAAACAAGGGGAACAAATCATTGGAAGTCCTTCACAAATGCTCTCTAACGTTGAATTCCATCCGTGGTGAGTCCAAAATCCTCCTGTGGCAGGATGAACCAACACTTCTTTTTGGGGAGCCCATTTCACAATATGTCTCCTTCCACCCACAGCCTCCAGGAACCCAATTCTCAGCGGTTCAACGATCAAGCCATTTTGAGCCACGTATTAGTCCTGGTCGAACCATCCACAAGAATGGTTGCATGCTGTTGGCTAGCCCTAATCCATCTCCAAGAATTCAGTTTCATCAATTGCTGCAATACTCTCAAAGCTCACATATATTACTGACTTCAGTGCTTGGGTGTCTAACCAAGAAATTTAACTTGGGTTTTGTGCTAATACATAAGTTACTTGAGGATAGGGCCCACGATGAGAGACTCTAAGCGGACTTTCAAATCTGAGATCCTTTATATTAAAGTTCACAGTCACGGTTATAGTAACAGGTATAGTCGCAACGTAAAAGAATCGGGTCTGTACCAGTATAACATAACTGAATCGATTATTACAATCTAGAATTTTATTCGAGATTGCACGTAGAGCTCAAAGAGAATTAATACATAACGTTTTATAACATAATTCTATAAAAATATATTTTTAGTGAATTTTAATGATTTTTATTAAATTTATTAAGATTATTTAATACAATTCTTGATCTACTTATGAATTTTTAGTTGTCATTATTAATTTTTTATATTAATTATGCATTCAGTTAGTTCCCATGAAGGCACAACATGACTAGTCGAGGTAGTCCAACACTGGAATGGAAGAATTATCTAATTAAGTATCTCACTAGCAATTAACGGGCATATTTTCCCTAATGAATTCGACCTTTAGTTAGTAATTCTTTTTTTCTTTTTTTTTTAAATGAGGTTTAGCGGTAATGGATTTGGTTAAATAGACAATTGTTAATAAATTTTAGTTTTTAAAATCTGGCCATTGATTAAATGGATCATAATTAATAACTTCTTTTTAAATGAGGCTCGGTAGTAATATAAGGTTTAATTAGAAAAATAAGGCCCTCCATATTTGGAGGCGCAAAGCAGTCGCTTGCCGGCCTGCTGAAAGTACTTCAGAAATGGGCCTATCGGGAAGATTGGGATGATAAATTGTCAACGAAGTGTGGGCAGTGGAGGTTGTTCAAATTATTAGAAGGAGTTCCAAATGAGTCCGGAAGAAGCCTTGGTTGCCTTTACCATGCCATCTAGTAGCTTATATACATCATCCTCTGGTTTCCGATTCTGAATATGAAAAAGAAGATCACTAGATGAATATGAGTTATACTGCATAAGCATATTGGCTATACATCCCAACGGATATTGGTGCAATTGTTTGGGCTGGGCTTAGACATTAATAGTCTTGGGATGGGCCTTGAACTAAACCTGTCTTTGCTCATTGTAATCTTTTGTTTTTTGGGCTAGCCCATGTTTTTGGGTTTTGGGCTCTTTATATATATATATATATATATATGTGAGCTTGAACATCAATTGGACAATATACATGAACCGGTGCTTCATTTTTAACACTAACACTAGCATTGAGCTGAGCTTGAAGGCTGTTTCTGCTGCTATCCCTTGTTACCCACTTTAATTAGACTGAAATTTGAAATCAAAATAAAAAATAAAAAGAAAATAGACTTTATTCATTTTTTAAAGCTAGATAGATGTTCCATTTCTAGCTTCTTTATTTATTTTTTTAAGGTAAGACGTAGGTAAGACGGCTAAGAAGCACGACACAGACACGGGATACGGGTACGACAAGACACGGACACGGCGATACAACAAATTTCGAAAAAATAAGACACCAACACGGCAGGAATACGACTATGAAATAATAATATATCAATATATATTTAACAAGTTAACCAATATTCACAATACCATAAATCTAACAATAAAAAAAAAAATACACATACTTGAATTTATTATCAAGCAATTAATGTATTTTTAAGATGAGTGTTTTCATTATATTCAAACCCACTACTAGAATCTTCCATGTTACTCATTTTTCTAATAACAAACAAATAAATTTAAATACAAAATACAAAACAAAATGACATGACTTTATGTTAAATAAAGTTCTATTGGGTTTTTTTATTATTATTTTTTATTTCTAAATTTATTATTTAGAAATTTTATCTAACTATTTTTTATTTTTAAAAATTTTTATTTTAGAAAACATTATATTTATAAAGAAAATGGCATAATAGTCATATTAAATAGTATATATGTCATTATAATTTTTCTAGGGGGTCAAGATGTTAGCTTTTACAAGATGAGAAATTGAAATGCTAAAAAAAAATAGTTCAAAAGGGTTTTTTCACACAACTTTGGAAAAGTTCAGGGATTTTTTTGTACTTTTAAAAATTATAAAGTGTACCCCGTCGTGTCCCCCGCGTGTCCTATCTATGTCTCCCGCATGTCCTATCCCTTGCCGTGTCCCTCGCGTGTCAAAAAAAAATTCAGGATACTTCTAAAGAGTGTCCGACACTGGTACGACACTTTTATATGAAGTGTTCATGCTTTCTAGTAAGATGGATATTCTCCGACTATTGCCTCTAACAAGAATAAAATCTTTTAAAAGAATGAAAATATTTTCTATCTTGAATGTATTCTAATCACTTATGCTACGTTTGTTTTGCAACAATAGAATGGAATGGAATGTTAATATTACCTTTTTGGATCCATTCCTTTGTTTGGTAAGAAAAACTAAAGTGAGAATGACCATTTCGTGTCATTCCTTTGAAATGAAAAAGAACGAAATTTATTCCACTAGTCAACTTATGAAACGGTCATTCCATTTCTAATAAATATTAAAAAATAAAATCTAGTTACCAAAGATAATGTAATTTTCATTTCATTCTGTGTCATTTCATGTGATTTTGAGATGAATTAAGAGCAAATTGAGCTCAAGGGTTTTAGAAATATTCAAACCAAACAAAATTGATAGAACTATCCATACATGATGATCATATGGTAATATATATTTCACTATCAATCAAAATTAAACAAGTGTATTATATATATATATATATATATATATATATATATAATATTTATTAATTTCTATCAGTTCAACACTTTTGAACCTCAAATCGAATCAACAATTTTTTAGGGTAAATTATTCTAACATTTCTTGATGTTTTGATTAATTACTCTTGGATTAAAGTTTTTAAAAGACAGTGTTCAATCTCCTTTAAAGTTGTTAGATAACTTTTTAAAACTTTAATAAGTTATTGTATTTTATTTGACTTGATATTTAATTTGGTAACGGTTGGGGCTAATAATCACGATTCACGAGCTACGTTACATGACTCCATGCCTATAAAGTAGGTCATGACGTTAAGTATGGACGTGTATAAAAGTTATGTCTCCCAACAAATTGCAGAGTGGAAAATTATTAGCTCTTTTTGCTACTATAATTATTTCTATTACATTTAAGTCCACTGGTGGATTAGGGTTGTATCTTGGAGTTGCATAATACCTCTCATCCCTGCACGTAGGGAGGCTTTATAGGTTTAGGATAACGCCTTTTCGTGCCTTCCTATTTGGAGTATCCTACTTTCACGCAATTCATAGGGTTCAACAAACAATCGATATTTCACGATCAATGGTGTAATACTCTTTGTAGTAGCGGTCCTTATATATCGTATTAACAATCGAAATATGGTCGAAAGAAAAAATCTCTATTTGATAGGGCTTCTTCCTATACCGTCATAAATGTTGCTTCATATATTACCATTTTGAGTTATTGTGTTATTGTTATACTCTGGATATTGTATATATAAATATATATTTGGTCTCCATCCATATACATTTTCTCACTATTAGTTCTAGCAATCTGAAACTGCAAAACTTATATATATATATATATATCTCTTGAAGTTTACTGTTTTCTAAAATATTCTAAAGTACATGTGATATATGACTTTGTACTATATGTATATAGTGATAAGTTTAAGACATGTTGTATTTTGTTCTTTTTATTACTTCTGGAAGCTTTAATTTGACATATTATTAAAATTCTAGGTGATGTAGAATTTTGTAGATTTCTGTCAATTATATTAGTAAATATAGCTTCTCTTCTATTTTGTTCTATATGAACTACGTTTTATACATTGACGTATATAAGTAAGTGTTCTAAGGTGATAAAAGTTATTTCTTTTTCCTTTCTTGTGAAATACTATTATATTAATTGTTACTGACATTTGTGTATCTATCTGGATAGTCTTCCTTGTCCTTTCATAAAAAAAAATTAGAATATTTAACATGACTACATATGACAAGGGCAGATGTATAAAACCCTAAAATTAAGTGGCCAAAATTTGGGTGGTAAAAGCAAATGAATTATTGGCTAACTGTTTTAGGGTTCATATTGAACTCAAACCTCGTCCTCCATCCCCACCTTAATTGAGGAACAAATTGAGTACCATTACTACAATAAGATTCTAATTGCTCTGATCACCTATATAATCTTTATCATATAACTTCTAGTGCTAGAGAGTTGTGTTAGAGGCAGAATATGGTATAATTGATGCTAGAATAGAATGATTTTTTGGGTCAAATTTTAATAGTTACATAATGGTAAAAAACAAGTCTATTGATCAAATTCATGAGTTCCAAGAATTGTTAAGGAAGGTGGAGACTTAGATTCCATAAAGGTGTTGAATACGACCTTGAGGAACGTGGAACTATACATGAAGTAACTTTTATTTTTTAATTTTAAAAAATACTTATGATACATTCGAGAACTTGTGGAGAAAAACTCAATGCTATTGAATTATGATATGTGATATGAAAACATACACTACAAGATTTTTTTATATTAGTTTTGCTAAACTGTCGGTAATTACCGACAGTTTTTCTGAAGCCACCGGAAAAATGTTACTTTTACCGACGGTAATGAAAAGCCGCCGGTAAAAGTGTTTTTTTTTTTCCAGATTTAGAATCAGGTTGTGGTACTCTCTTTATTTATGCTCTTAACAGTAATTTGTTTTCAGATTTAGAAAAAACTTACCGGGAGAATTTGTTAACAGTATAGCATTCTCCCTTCAGAGTTCTAAAACCTTGTGCATTTAGAATTTGTTAACATTTACTTTTGAGGTATGATTAAAAGGTCACCCTTTCGGGAATCTTCCCATTCTGGTGTGGGTATCTCATGGGACCTGAAGGTGGTCTAGGTAGAGAGCTCCTTTGATCAAACTGTTTGAAAATTATTCATCAAACGAATCATCAAGGAGTAGTGTAAGTATCATCTCCAACACAAGCAAGTGTATTAAAAACTAAATGTCAAAATTAAAGCGATCAGGGGACACCCTTGAATGTTATGCAATGAAAATCGTTAGTCGTTTTCACAAGAATCATAATCAAAGAACCGGGTGTGTGTCAAGCTGAAAGGTTGGTACTATATTTCGAAGAGACATACAATAGTTCTCCATGTTGTAATGTCTGTGACACATGTTATCTTTAAGAAGATTGATAAGTTGTGCTGCATTTTTTTTAGAAAGTGTTCCTTACATTCTAGGCGGTCAAGTGTCATAATCATACATCTACAAATATAAGAGGTAACATGAAATGGACAAAAGGATAAGTAGAGAAAATCTTATGAATTTGAGAAATCAAACTACAGATGCTCTGTTTGAAGACATCGGAGGAACAATGAAAAATTGGAGTCTTTTAACAAGTTGGGATTCTTTTAACAAATTGGTGAGAAGCAAAAATTCACGGCTAAAAAGGAATGCCCACCTTGCCTCCATTTCATCTTATGTTTCCTATTGTAACAAACGATGGGAGTCTAACCTCACTCTATCATCTCTCACTGGCAGAGCTTCCCTAGCCACAAATTCAGCTCTTTTATTCTTAGCAGCACGAATCTGATCTGCAAGTGAAACTTCTTGCTATTTTTGTTCTCTATTTATAAACTCCAAATCAAATTTTTCCCAAGCTCGATGATCTTGACTGGTTACTTGACCATTTATGGATTTCTTTTTGTGAATCTGTAGACAACCAAAAATAACATTCAGCAAAATAGTAGAACATAATAAAAATTATTGAAATAGGATACAAGAGTTATGTGCATGTATATGATGCATCTTTGGACAGGTTCGCCATAGAGAGGCCCTGCATTGCATCATTATGTGCTAAACCCCATGCCATCAATCCGTGAAAAATGATATATACAGTACAATATTTCATAGCTAATTACTCCATAGTGGAAAAAGAAAAATAAAAAATAAAAGATCACTTTCCTCTAAAAAGAAAGAAATCTTATAAAGAGCATCTCCTGTTGAAACCAGTCATTAATTTCTGAATTTTCAGCATCATTCTATTCTTCTGAATTTTAAATAATTTACTCGTCATAAACAGATCGGCATTAAAGGTTGCTCCTGCCTCCTTTTATCTTTCATATTTCAATGAACCCATTTATTTTAATTTTTAAAATCTATATTAAAGGCCACCTTGATTACATCCCTACTCTTTTACCCTTTCAAGTAACTCTAGTCACAAATGACTTCAACAGAACATTAAAAAGGTTTTACTTGCTTGACAATGTACTGGAATTCTAGTAAAATAAAAATAATTGTTATGCTAAGGGGACATCCCTAAGTAGTGCAATTGATTGGTTTTATAAGGAATGTTGTCCAACTTTACTATACTTCAGTTTTTAAAGTTTGATCTTCATAATCAAGTAAGCATAGTGATCACTTTTGATTCTTAATTTGAGTTGACTTAATGTAGCTTGGATATTGAATTCCAAAGAAAAATTATCTAGTTCATCAATACTAAGTAGAAGAATGCCTTAAAATCTATGTAAATTACTAAATGTAACATGTAGTTTGAGGGAGATACAAAGTGCTAATAATAAGTTAAGAATTCGGAAGGAGTAGGATGATGAACAAGTTAGATAATCCAATTTTGGCAGAGCAATTTTATCAAACATGTGGTGAACTATATATAGTTGTTATTACAGTTGACAAACTATAACCATCACTAACCTTAAAAAGATTCTTCTCTTTCTTGTACCATGTCCATACCATTGTTACATCAACGAGGGTGTTAAACATGCAACCAAGGATCTTTCTAAGCTATTTACAATCTCAGTCATGGTTGGCCGATCCCGAGCTTCTAGCATGACACAATTCGCAGCTAAGGAGCCTACATACGTTAAGGGATCCATCTCAAATGGTGTTGGAGGTGGCACTTTTCGGTCTAGAACCCTGTGAATTTCATTTGAATTATGTAAGGGACAACAAAATCAACCACTTAATCGAACACAGAGAGCATCGAAAACTCAATCACTCACCTAATCCAGAAGTCAATCGATGCCTTCTTAATCAATCACTTAATCTAGAAGTCGAATTGAGCTCTAACCTCAAGTGTTTGAGCTCAGCTTGGTCAAGTTCATGAGCTTTTCAAGCTCGGCTCGAAACTCGTATATAGATACAGATATTACACACACATGCACAGATCTATCATACACATATTACACACACGCATATGAGAATGCATCAAAAGAAATTTCATACAAAATTATAAAAAGTAAAAATACCTGAAAAATCACCGATCTCGTCAAAGCCACTACTCCGATCTCGCCAAAGCCATCGTCACCGTCCTCCCATGCCACGAGAGAGAGAGAGAGAGAGAGAGAGAGCAAACACAAAATACAGATCGGTAATCGTGAGCTTAGGATGCAGAGAGAGAGGAGTGCGGGCGGTGGCTAGGGTTGAGAGTAATTGAGTGGTTAAAGAATATATATAGTTGGGCTTTCAGAACATGGGCTTAGGTTTGAGCTATGTTAATTCTCTTGGACTTGGTCCATTTTTTTTTAAAGAAGTTTGGTAATGTATTGGTTGGGCTGGGCTATTTCTGGCAGTTCCAAAACAATCGCCGGTAAGACAATTATTTCTGGCGATTTTAAGGAACTGCCAGAATTGAACGATTAATGAATATATATAGATGGGCTTTCAAAACATGGGCTTATGTTTGAGCTATGTTAATTCTCTTGGACTTGTCTATTTTATTTTAAAAAGTTTGGTAATGCATTTTTATGATTTGGTTGGCCAGGCTAAAGTTTTAAGTTTTAAAAAATAATTGGTCATTACCGGTGGTTCTAAATAAACCGCCGGTAAAGGTCAATTATTTTTGGCGGTTTTAAAGAAAGAGCCAAAATACATACTCATTTCCGACGGGTTTGGGATAAACCGCCAGAATTTTTATTCATTACCGGCGGTTTTTAAAAACCGCCGTTAATAGCTTCCAATTTCCGGCACTTCTCAAACCGCCGGTCAAAAATCGCCGAAAAAAAATAAATATGTTGTAGTGATATAGCTCCTAATCTCAAAAATCTTAAAACTGTGAGGGTGTTAACCAAAAATGTCATACCTAAACCTAACAGAGAAAAGATAGCTTCTAAAACCACTGACACCAAGAATATTTTTAGAGTATACCCAAACTAATTTACCTTTTTATTTTTATTTTTTTCTATTTTTTATGTGACGTAAATGAAAAAGTGTAAAATTGGTGGAATGGGTCAAATTTTATTTTAGTTTATTTTGTTTTTCCTTATCATTCTTGAATGCTCTTGTAAAGGTATTTATTATAAAATCTTTATTACCTCTAATATATGTATTACATGATTCTGCATAGGTGTTGAAAATGACACGTGGAAGCGTTTATGTTATAAAGAAAATACAAAGAAGACAACTATAAAAAGGTGTTGAAATTGACACGTGGAAGCGTCGATGTTATAAAAAAAATACAAAGAAGACAAATATAAGGAGACATGTAAATGGACCAACGGTCCTTGAATTTCTACTAGTGTAGTCCTAGATATGTCGAGGGGGTGTGCCTAAACCCATAAGGGAGTCATCTACGGAGGTAACCCGTCCTTTGTGATTAAAGATCCATGAAGAAGGTTCAACGGGTAGAAACAATCCGCATTACATGACTCTTAAATAGTACTGTTTTATTAAGAAGTTTCTCATGAAGATTCTCTCTTACCCATCCCTATGGCATAGTGCTATGTTATGTGACATTAGGAATGGTATTGCCCTGAATAAATCCAAGATGACCATACTCTCGCAGGATATAGGTCACATATATCCTTGGAGAATTCACTTAAGTTATTGTGGGGCCGCAACTATAAGCAATGGGTTGTTATTTAAGAAACTCTCATAAGAAGCAAGATACACGCGTATGACCATTATTAGCGCTACCTCGCACACCTAGCCTATAGTTAATACTAGGGGTGGCAAATTGGGTGTCAACCCGCCAACCCGCCCATATCCGCCCAGTTAAAAATGGATATGGGTGACTTATTTTCTTATACGGGTCATAAACGGGTTGGATAAATATAAACCAATTAATTAGCGGGTTAGATGGGTTGAATATGGGTGCCCAAATTCAACCCATATTTCACCCATAAAACAAAATGTGAATTAAAGTTTCTCTCTTCTATCCAACCTCTCTCTCTCTTTGATCTCACTTCTCTCTCTCTCTTTCCTTTCTCTCTCTTCGATCCCACCTCTCTCTCTCTTCCCTTTCTCTCTCTTCGATCCCACCTCTCTCTCTCTTCCCCTTTCTCTCTCTATACTTGGACAATATATATATATTTTTTGAAAAAGTATTTTAGTAAGAATTCAATTTTTTTAAAAATAATATTTTTTCTTTTTAGTAATTATTGTCGAATTTTACCATTGTAATTTCTTAATTAAAAATAAGAAGAATATATAATTTAGACACAAACTTTATAGTGCAACAACAATTTTCATTGGAGCATTATATATATATATATATATATATATATATATATATATATATATATATATATATATTCATCATTCTTTAGATTTTTTTTATTAATTCCAAAAAAAAAATGACTCATCGAAAGGTCACATATTTTATTTTTTCAACGGTATTTTTATTTTTATTGATTAGTTCCAAAAGACCCAGACTCATCCAAAAGTCACATTCTCTCCCCCTATGCACAGAGTTCATTTTGTATTAAAAAACAAGAATAATTGAATTTTCAAAAGTCACCTTTCTCTATCTACAGAGTCCATTTTTGTGTTTGAGTACCTTTCTCAATGTTTTAATTTTAATTATATTCCATGTGTTTCTGTGATTTGGTAGGTCATTTTTAAAATTGCCCAATTATGAAGATATAATTGAGTTAGTATTGAATACCTTTTTCAATTGAAATACTTATTATAATTGTTTGCTTATGTTTTGATTTTTTTAAAGAAAATTTATGCTGACTAAGTTACTCGAGACTCTATACTCTTTTTTCTCTTTTACTATAGATTCATAAATGTAATTAAACACTAGATTGCAATTAAATTCTTATATTCTTTTACGCAATTAGCTCTTGGATAAAAAAAATAAAAAAAATTTGCTAACACCCAAAAATAAACAAACCATATAAATAATATCAGTATGATTAGCAAATTATAGTTTTTTTGTTTGATTATAGACCTTGTGCATTCCATTTTTGTGTTTGACGCCTACCTACTGTCGTGTCTAGTCGGGTCAAATATGGGTTGACGGGTTGACCCGACCCATATTCAACCCGCCCATATTTGACCCGCAACAAACGGGTTGAATATGGGTCACAACCCATATTCAACCCGCCCATATTTGACCCGGCCCAAACCCGCCCAACCCGCCCAATTTGCCACCCCTAGTTAATACTATGTGTGTGACATATTGAAGTTTAGCTCAAGGGTCGAGTGAAGACTTAGTCTCTCAAATCCCTCAAATGAAAATTGTTGACGCTAAGTGCAAGTTGAAGTCCAGAAGACTCTTACACTTATTGCATGGTATTATATTGCCCTTACATAATTTTATTTTAAGAAGTTTTTAAAAAGTTGTGGGGGACTGTTGGGGAACTTTTTAAAACTTCAATAAGTTATTTTATTTTGTTTGACTTGATATTTAATTTGGTAACCGTTGGACTAGTAATCGCGATTTGCGAGCCACGTTACATGACCCGTGCCACCTATAAAGTAAGTCATGACATTAGACATGAACCTCCCAACAGATTGCAGAGTGAAAAAGTGTTCGTTATTTTTACTACTATAATTACTTCTATTACATTTTACATGTTTTAAATATAAGTCCACCGGTGGATTAGGGTTATGTCTTGGACTTGCATAATACCACTCATCCTGCACGTAGGGAGGCTTTAAGACAATGCTTTTCGTGCCTCTCTATCCTGACGAGTCCTTTCCAATATCCTACTTTACTCTAAATTGTTGTGTTATTGTTATACTCTCGATATTATATATATAAATAAATATATTTGGCTTCCATCGATATGCATTTTCTCACTATTAGTTCTAATAAAAATTTAGTTACTCCTATTGTTAATTGACCGTTAATTCCGATAAAGTCAATTAATATAAAAAAAAATTAAAATATCAAAACTACCCTCAGTAGTGTTGGTGTGACATTGATGGAAAATATATATATATATATATATATATATATATATATGTGTGTGTGTGTGTGTGTGTGTTGGTGTGACATTGATGGAAAATATATATATATCAGTCAAAGAATTGAAAATTGAAGTTATTTTTGCACAAAAATATTATAGTTTGAGAGTAATAATTGTTCGTTAAATGTGATTTTGTTTAACGAATCGTTAGTTTACATGATATATGAGTAATTTTATAAAAAATTTAATTTGATGGTAATTATATTTCACTCTCAATCAAAATTAAAGTAAATGTATTATATATATAACTTTGAGCTCGTGGTGAAGTCCCCCAGTATAATATAGAGGCTGCCAAAATAATTTATAAAGATATTCCAAACTTTCGCCAAGTAATTGTCATACTTGTAGTACGTATATATTCCCTACAATATAAAACTCTATGCTCGTGGTAGCTAAATATACCATATTTAAACCACCTTGTTTCTTGTCTCTTCCGTATAATTTGATGAGGTGCCCCCACACATTTAAACCAACTTGTTTCTCGGCTCTAAGAGCTAAATTGACCCACCACCAAACACGCATAAGAAAAAAACAATAAAATACTTACATACCGCTTATCATGACACGTCTTCTTTAACGATGAAAAAAAAAAAAATTACCAAAAATAATAAAACAGGATCGACTCATATTTTACGGATCAAATTAACTTGTTATAAATTTTTTTTTTTTTAAAATTAAATTAACAAGCCTATGAGGCCAGTTTCATATTTTTTATTCTTTTCATCTTTCTCTTATCAACAATGAAATATTTACTCAATAACTGCTTGCATCTCTCTTTCCCCTCTCTTTTCCTGTTGATATCAATTTTTGTATTAATAATGGAATGTTGACACAAAACCTAGATCTGTAAAGCAATAATTAGACTTCGAATCTCAAAAACCAAAATCTAGAAACACTAGTAAAGAAACAAATAACCATTTCTAAACTCTATATATTTTAACTAGCAAAGAAAGAATACACAAAGAATTCTAACTAGGAGAAACATAAACAAATACTTTTAGTCTCAAAGACTAAAATTTGTAAACTAGTAATAGAATAGAATCAAACCACAGCCCATTATCAATCTCAAGAAACTAATTCTCAAACATAGAAACGAATCTCCTTTAATCTCAAAACCCCAATTCTCAACTAAATAGTGAAGTTGTTGAACATATACCTGTATGTACCAGATTGAAAGATTCATTATGTAAAAAAATCCAAGTCAACGATGTGTAAAGCACTAATATGACGTCCAAATGGAGCTTGAAAGGAAAAAGAAAAGTGGAGAGAAGCTAGAGGGCTAAATGTTGGTTTGAGTGAGAGAAAAGGAAAGGGAAGAAGTCTAATAATTAGACTACATAAGAGGACTTACACACTCACAGATAATTGATGAGGTGAATATACATATATATAATCTGCAGCTCCAATCAGATCATACCAGCTCATCTTGTGAATCCCATGTGTGGATGATCTTGTTTGTAAGCGGGTAAAAAATTTCAATTTGAGAAAGCGATGTGTGGAGTACAAGACCAACATGTTTTTTTTTCTTGCTATAAAAGCCCATTCATTGTTTGTTGCATGCAAATATCAAATATCAGCAATAATAGAGCTCAAGCTTTTTGAGAGAGCTCTCTAATGGCCAGTCAAACGTCTCCTCCTTCACGGCTTGTGCCCTGCTAATTAGTTGCATTAGAGACCGGATGTCATGTATATGTGTTTCAATTTCAATTATTAAGGTGAGGGTGAGATTTGAAGTCGAGATCTTTAACTTTGATATCATGTTAAAAATGAAGAAATAGAATTGTGATTGATTAAATTGATATATTACCTTGATATTAATGAAAATAAATAAAATCTTATTTATAAGTACATAACCTTGGAGGTTAAATAACTTAGGAGATCAGAAATTCTAATCTTAGATGGTTTTAAGAGAATGTGTAAAAAACTTATTAGAAATATATATATATAATTTATAATAGGAATATATAATTTAACAATATATATCTGTATTATGATTCTTATTGCTTTTAAGGATGTTTTTGGAGCTTGGTTATATATATATATACATGCTATGAACAAGGCTGATAGAACTAGTTAGGACTGATCATTTTGTGGTTGCTGCAGGTATACATTGTGTACATGGGTGACCGTCCCAAGGATGATCTCTCTGCGTCATCCCTTCATACCAGCATGCTACATGAGGTTGTTGGCAGGTCACTGCCTATGCTATAGCTTGTGTGTGTATATATATATATATATATATATATATATATGTTTCTATATTATATACCATATATTAACATGTGGATCAAAGGCAGTCGACAAATGGTCTTAACTGGTGCTCCATAATGCGGTATTCACAAAATTGAACATGGTGGATGCAATTTCTCGTCACACTTGCATTGAATCCGCTACTGGCACAAATTGTTAAACATGAAGTAAAAATAAAAAAAAGAAGCAGATTTTGGCTGTCAATAGTTTGGGTTGTCAGTAAAAGGAGAACAAGTAATTGTTAGAAGAGATGAGTCTGAAAAGATGGGTATTTATAACTCAATCTATTGCATATGGAGTTAATTACTGAAAATAAATGTTTAGGCCTTGTTTGGTAAGGGGCTATTCGATAACGCTGGCGGATTTCATTTTATAATTTCTCAAAAATGAAATCTAAAAACTTATTGTGCTGTCATTTTTGTCAAAAGATAACTTTATATAGAGTTGAAAATTTGAAAACACAAATCTAAAAATATGTTTGGTAATCCAAAATTAATTTTTAAAAAAATAATAGTGGTATCTTTGACTAAAAATTGTGTTTGAGTAATATAATTCAAACTCATTTTAACACACATAAATGTGATAATGTATATTCTTTCTTCCGAAATTATATTTGTTAGGACTTTATTTTAGTTTATTTTAATTAAAAATTCATTTTTAAGCATTTGCATGTTTTTAGTAATTGTCATATATTATTATATATACTTGTTTTATTTCCTTTTATATTTTTATATTATATATAATTGTATTTATACATAACTCTTATTTTATTATATTTTCTTCTTATATATATCTTTATATATATATATTATTTATATTTATATATATATATTTATTTATTTATTGTATTATATTATATTGTTTAGCAAGCAAAATTTTTATTTATTATATTTTATAAAAAAATGAGAAATAAAAACTTGATCTAACAAATTAAATATAAAATTAAAAACTTCGTTACTATACTTTCAAATTATGTCTAAAAATTGTCAAAATTTTGACTATCACTTTATTTTTTTAGAAATAAAAATTACGTTATAGGTCGTAACTTTTCAAATTTGCAGAGAAGAGAGAGAGTGAATTGTCTTGCTTTATTTTTTTTATTTGTTATTTTTTATTAGGGCCACTGTCCAAACTAAATATACAAATGTAAACCATATTGCCTCTTACAGTTAAATGATGAGGTGCCCACCCACACCAACCCCCTTGTTTATTGGCTCTACCGGTTAAATTGACCCACCACCAAACCAAATGTGAACTGGTCTTTTTTCTTGCTATAAAAGCCCATTCATTGTTTGTTTCATGGAAATATCAACAATAATAGAGCTCAAGCTTTTTACTAGACCTCTCCAATGACTAGTCAAACTTCTCCTTCATGGCTTATCCTCATAAGAGTTACTTGTGCCCTGCTGATTAGCTTCATCAGACCATCTGACGGAGATCAAAAGGCATGTATATATATATATATATATATATATATATATATATATATTGCTTTTTAAGGTTTTTAGAGCTTGATTATGCTATGAACAAGGCTGATAGAATTAGTTATATATGACTGATCATTTTGTGGTTGCAGGTATACATTGTGTACATGGGCGACCGTCCCAAGGGTGAGATCTTTGCATCATCTCTTCATACGAGCATGCTACAGGAAGTCGTTGGGAGGTCATGGCTACCTAATACCTATATACTTGTATATACGTGTGACGTGTCTATAGTAGATAAATAATCTTAAGTGTGAATAAAAATTGGATGTGTAAGGGTTTTTGGTATGTTTCTTGTGTGAAAATACATCATTTAACAAAATTGGTTCCAACTACTCTCAACAAATTAAATATTATATTTTTATTGGATAGGCATAGTATGTCCGGCTCACGCAAAGAGTTTTAATATTATAAAAAGAGTTGACCAAATTTAAATGTAAAAAATAGTATATTTAGATGATGAACAATCTAATTTATATATATATATATATAGTTAAAACAATAAACTTTTAATAAGATTATAAATAAGTTTGTAGTTAAATATAGACAAATAATTTACTACTCAAGCAATTATATAGAGATGAATAAAATAAAATAGTTGCAATACATAAAATATTAGAGAAAGTTAGAAAGATCTCGCCTGGAAGATGATGAGGCGTGTTCTAAAGTAGCAAAGGCCTTCATATAGTGCAGGTACATATGGTCGGCTCCAAGATACCACCTAAGCTTCTCAAGCCATTAATTTTCTGTGCGCACCTCCACATGAGACTTGATACCAAGTCTATGAATGCTAAGTGTTGCTCCAAAAATATGGAAAGAATGTGACAATAAAATATAGAGAATAAATAACTACTTAATTACGGTAAATTATTCTGAACTCCTCTGAAATTTTGTCTAATTATTCTTGAAGTAAAATTTTTAAAACATGGTGGTCAACCTCTCCTATGTTTGCTTAACTTTACTCCGGCTACTCCAGCCTGTAATTGACAATCAACTCCGTTAAAATCAATTAATATAAAAAAATCAAAATGCCAAAATTACCCTAGGTGGTAATAGTGCTGGTGTTAGAAATTAAGGTTATTTTGCACAAAAGCATTATAACTTAAGAGTGCTTTTGTAATTGTATATTATATGTGATTTTGTTTAACAGATTATTAGTCGGATAGAGGTGTTAGAGTAATTTTTTTAAAAATTTAATTTGAGAGTAATTAAGCCAATAATGAAGTCGGAGGTAATTTACCCATTAATTTACAACCATATAAATAAGGAGTTTTAAAACTTTTTAAATTCTCCACAATATCTTCGGAGCGTAACGTCCTAATCACAAAAATGAACATGCTCTGCAATTTCTTGAAACATGAAGTAAAAAATAAAAAAAGAAAGAAAGCAAAGTTCTTATTTTTGTTTGTTTGTTTGTTTTTTTTTTTTTTTTCTGTTTTCCTTTTTGCATTTACAATGCTCTTAAATATCATCATTGTCCTCTTTTTCTTTTTTTCTTTTTTTAAATTCAAACAAGTATATAGATAGAAGTAATAATTTCATGGTCAATGAGGAAGGCAATGGAAGACCAGACCCAAGGCACTTTAGAAAAGCTAGCCCACAAAAACAAAAAAAACAAGCCTACAATCTAGGCAGCGCGCATACAAACAAAGCATAAATCACAAAGACTAATAATTTTGGCTCAGTTGAAATAAAAATTCCCTTATCAGTCTATTCATAAAACAACTGCCACAGCAACAATGGATTGAATTAGATAACAAAATTAGTTCAAATTAAAAATAAATTTTATATTTTTAAAATAGTTCACTAAATTGACTGGTTGACCTAACTCATATTCGACCTATCCATATATGATTCGCTACAAAAGGGTTAAAATGAGTTACAATCCATATTCGATCCGTTTATACTCAACCTGATCCAAACCCGTCCAATCCGTTCAATTTGCCAAGCCTAATGGGTACACTATGAGCAGGCGGTCGGCCATGCCCCCTAAATTTCTTTTTGTAAATCTTTATAATTTATGTTCTAATAAATAGTTAATTACAATTTTTTAATATGATTTAAGGGAATGGCTCCCTTAAAATTAATAAAATATTTTAATTTTACTGCTTTTTACGTATTATTTTTAGAGTCTATGTTTAAAAGAATGTTAAAAAAAATTCAAATATACTTATTATCTCTATTATTTTTTTCATTTTATGCATATGATGATTTATGAAATACTCTTAATAATATATAAATATTTTTATTTTGATTTACTTTTCAAAATTTTAATTTGGTCACCAAAAGAAAATTCTCTGTCTCTCCCTGACTAATGATTGTGTGTATCTCAACCATTGTTTTATGATAGTAAAATCTTTTCTTTGCGAAGATAAGTCGTATTTGAATGAATCACGAAACATGTTATTAAGTTGTATTAATTTTTCTTGTATGGTGTTCGGATTTACGAATTGGTGTATTTTCGCCGTGTCCAGCGAACCGGATTAATTTCCAACCGTCAAAAAGAAAGATGGTGTGCATATCCTTAGGAAATTTCTGTTTTTGATTAGTAAGAAAGAAAGTCAGTAAAAAATAATTTCCACGTATTGGGGGAGGGGTTCCCCTGTTTAGAAGAAAGAAAGAAAACTTGTACTGTATATATATATATATATGTGTGTGTGAGACAAAGTTTGAAATTTATATTAATTAATATCTTAACTGGATGCATTAATTCAACAGTAGGGCATCAGAATCTTTACTCTACAGCTACAAGAGGAGCTTTAATGGGTTTGTAGCAAAGCTGACAGAGGAAGAGAAGGAAAAAATAGCCAGTGGGTGATGGAGTGATTTATAATTTCATTTAATTACTTTATCTATCCGCTGGGATTTTATTAATTTGTTTGTTCATCCCCACCCCTCTCAACTCTGCTTTAACTTTTTAAAAAATTCAGGCATGGAAGGAGTAGTGTCTGTGTTCCCTAATAAAAAGGAGACACTACACACAACAGCATCATGGGACTTCATAGACTTCCCTATAGGAGTTGCAAGGAGCGAGGTCGAAAGCGACATCATCGTGGGAGTGTTTGACACTGGGATTTGGCCTGAATCTGAAAGTTTTAACGACGCAGGAATTGGTCCGCCTCCAAGTAAATGGAAGGGCTCTTGCCAATCATCAACAAACGTCACTTGCAACAAGTACGACATACCCATAATTACATGTACCAGCACACAGATACACACAATGTCTCACACACACACACACACACACACACACACATATATATATATATATATATATATATATATATATTGTGCTAGCTTGTGCTGCCACTAAAATTTGGAATACTTTGCAGTAAAATTATAGGAGCTAAATACTACCATACCCTAGGACCAATACCTGCAGAAGATTTTCATTCACCAAGAGATTTAGATGGTCATGGGACACACACTGCATCTACGGCAGCGGGGCGCTTAGTGAGCGGAGCAAGCTTATTAGGCCTGGGCATGGGTACAGCTCGGGGAGGGGTTCCCTCGGCTCGCATTGCTGTATACAAGATATGTTGGACTGATCGTTGTCAACAGGCCGATATCCTTGCGGCATTTGATGATGCAATTGCTGATGGAGTTGATGTAATATCAATTTCGGTTGGGCGTGCGGGATATAAGAGTTACCTTGAAGATGCCAAAGCCATTGGAGCTTTCTATGCTATGAAGAAGGGAATACTCACATCCAATTCTGCTGGTAATGATGGTCCTTACCTTGGGAGTGTCGGAAGTACCGCACCATGGATGCTCTCAGTGGCTGCTAGCACCACAGACAGAAAGTTTGTCGCGGGTGTGCAGTTGGGCAACAATAGGTCTTATGTGGTGAGCTTAAGCATATTGTCCTCTTCTCTTCACTTCTCTTGCATATATATATATATATATCGCCTGGGTCATACTTCACGTTGGCCTCTGCCTTTTACATGTAGGGCGTCTCTGTAAACACTTTCGAGCTCAACCATCACTACCCTCTAGTTTATGCTGGGGATGTACCCAACACTCGAGCTGGTTTTAATGGATCATATTCTAGGTAAGGAAAAAAATAAAAAGAAAGTCAATCAGAAAATTAAAAACTTTAATTAATATATGATGATATTAATGAAAATTGAGCCTAATCATGTTGTTACATCATACATAATTGATGATTGGAAAATGTATAAAAAAAATGATCATGAAATGCAGATTCTGCTACTTCAAAAACTCATTGGACCCAACTTTAGTGAATGGCACAATCGTTCTATGTGATCTGGAGACTAACGGAACAGTAGCATTCCACGCGGGTGCAATCGGTACCATAATGGCCGCTAATGGCTTCAAAGATGTTAGCCGAACTTTCCCTTTGGCTGCCTCTTACCTGGACAAGAAAGATGGCGATGGTGTTTACGAGTATTACAAAAATTCAACTGGGTATATAGATTTCAAGACTATATATATATATATATATATATATGACACTTTGTTGATCACAGCACATTTAACAATTTGGATAACTCTAACTCTACAGTAAGCCAACAGCAACCATAATGAGGAGTATCGAGACTATAGACAAATTGGCTCCATATGTAGCTTCATTTTCATCAAGGGGGCCAAACCCAATTACAAGTGACATTCTCAAGGTATCTTATCTTATATATATATATATATATGTTTTGGTTTTAAATTGCAACACTTCATTCTTGTGCAGCCTGATTTAACTGCTCCTGGAGTGGACATTCTTGCAGCATGGTCACAGGCTACCACTGTGACAGGAATAAAGGGAGATAAAAGAGTAGTTCCATACAATATAATCTCCGGCACATCCATGGCTTGTCCACATGCATCCGGAGCAGCTATCTATGTGAAATCTTTTAACCCTGGATGGTCTCCTGCTGCTATTAAGTCTGCTCTGATGACCACTGGTAATTAAATAACGTGTAATATTTTAAAAAGTATATTATTTCTAAAAATATTATGAATCTTTCTTTGGTCCCCTTCATGACACATACCTTAATTAAATTGGAATACATATATTATATGTAGCTAACATATATGGTCATGCTTCTTTGCAGCTCGTCCAATGAGTGTAATAAATAACCCTGATGCTGAGCTTGCATACGGAGCAGGGCATATTGATCCTATAAGAGCTACAAAACCTGGTTTAATATATGACGCTGGAGTGCTTGACTATGTGAAATTTTTGTGTGGGCAAGGTTATGACACCAGGATAATACAAATTCTTACCGGAGACAATAGCAGTTGCTCTGAAGCCAACAATGGGACTGTTTGGGATCTAAATTATCCTACCTTTGCTCTCTTTGTTCAATCTGTAAAACCCATCACCCGTGTCTTCCACAGGACCGTCACAAATGTTGGTTCACCGATGTCCACTTACAACGCAATTGTGGTAAACCATGCAGGACTTGAGATTCAAGTTGAGCCGAGTGTTCTTAGTTTTAATTCAATAGGTCAGAAGCAGTCCTTTATGGTTACGGTCACAGCTACCATAGATAATAATATACTTTCGGGGTCATTGGTGTGGGATGATGGTGTGCATAAAGTGAGGAGCCCTATTGTGGCATATCCTCCTTTTTCGAAAGGTCAAAAACAATTGCGTCACATTCTTCCTATTAGAAAAACTGATATATCTTTAATTTGATTTTGTTGATGAATATGTTTGCTTCAAAATGAAATAAATGAGAAGCATATATGGTTTGTTTTGGAACAATTCTGTACCTAGCTAACCAGTTGGCTTAATTCCAAGCATATGCAATGGTAGAAAATAAGATTATAATGACATGTAATTGATCAAACTCTCTGAGGATTGGTATAAAGACCCACCTTTCCTTAGACAAAGATCTATCTTTTCCTTCTAACACTTTATTCTCTCTCTCATCTCTTCCCCTTCACTCTCCACTAATAGTTTTCTGATTGCTCTTTCCACTTCCACTCTGTCCATCGTATTCTCCAATTGTACCCCAACTCTCCAAACACGGGCATTCACCAACTGGTCACCAAAACAAGGGGAACAAATCATTGGAACTCCTTCACAAATGCTTTCTAACGTTGATGAGCCAACACTTCTTTTTGGGGAACCCATTTCACAATATGTCCCCTTCCACCCACAGCCTCCAGGAACCCAATTGGCAGTGGTTCAAGCCATTTTGAGCCACGTATTAGTCCTCGTCGAACCACCCACAAGAATGGCTGCATGTTGTTGGCTAGCCCCTAATCCATCTCCAAGGATTCGGTTTCATCAATTGCTGCAATACTCCTAAAGCTCACATATATTACTGACTTCGGTGCTTGGGTGTCTAACCAAGAAATGGAAGTCGGGTCTTGTGGTAATAAATAAGTTACTTGAGGACAGGGCTGGCTATGAGATTATCAAAATTTTGAGAGATTTTAAGCGGACTTTTAAATGTGAGACCCTTTAAATTACGGTTTGCAATCGCTTGCTTGGTTGTGCCAGGCCAGCCCTGCTTGAGGAGGCTAGAAAGTACTTATGAAATGGGCCTATCGGGAAGATTGAGATGATAAATTGTCAATAAAGTATGGGCAGTGCAGGTTGTTCAAATTCTTCGAAGGAGTTCCAAATGAGTGAGGAAGAAGCCTTGGTTGCTTTTACCATTGCATCTAGTAGCTTGTATGCATCATCCTCTGGGTTCCGATTCTGAATATGAAAAAAAGATCATTAGATGAATATGAGTTATACTGCATAAGCATATTGTCTATACATCCCAACCGATATTGGTTCAATTGTTTGGGCTGGGCTTAGACGTTAATAGTCTTGGGATGGGCCTTAACTAAACCTGTCTTTGCTCATTGTAATCTTTTGTTTTTTGGGCTAGCCCATGTTTTTGGGTTTTGGGCTCCTTATATCTATACTACTATTAAAAGTAGGAAGGGTTTTTTAATTTCAGTAAATTATTTTTTTATTTTTAAATTAAAAATATAGAATTATTCAAGCAAAACTCTTCTCTTTTTTATTTAAATTATTTTTCAAGCAAAATATTTTCGTTTTTTATTAACCCTTTCTTTTTATTAGATGAATATGAGTTATACTGCATAAGCATATTGTCTATACATCCCAACGGATATTGGTTCAATTGTTTGGGCTGGGCTTTGACGTTAATAGTCTTGGGATGGGCCTTAACTAACCTGTCTTTGCTCATTGTAATCTTTTGTTTTTTGGGCTAGCCCATGTTTTTGGGTTTTGGGCTCCTTATATCTATACTACTATTAAAAGTAGGAAGGGTTTTTTAATTTCAATAAACTATTTTTTTATTTTTAAATTAGAAATATAGAATTATTCAAGCAAAACTCTTCTCTTTTTTATTTAAATTATTTTACAAGCAAAACATTTTCCTTTTTTATTAACCCTTTCTTTTTATTTCTATTTTTTAATTTCTTTTTTTATTTAAAAAAGCAAAACCCTTTTCCACAAGAGGCCCAAAACACTTACAAAATCACTCTTCCTTTCGACTCTCATCAACACCGTTCTCAGTGCGGCTCTCTCGGATCTCCTTAACAACCATTCGATTCGGTTCCATCTCGACTTATATGTGAGTTCTTTTCTTTGGTTTTTTTTTTCTATTGATTGTTTGCTATTAGCTAGGGTTTGACACAAAATATTTTGTCCACTCAACGAAGTGTATGACGACTCACTAGAACTAAGGTTAGAGGTCAATAGTGTCGCTTATATATAAAGGATTCGTGTTTCAGAGGCTACGTTAGCGTTTCGCACATGGATAAAAATTAAAACTTATACGTTCAACTATAGATATTTCAAATTGGTTTATATAACTGGTTGTGACATCAATCGAATGAAAACTATTTTCTTGCTTTTAATGCTTTGAATTGCTTGTGGGTCTATTGGCAGAATTCTGCATGACTGGGTAATGCACTCATGATATGCTATGAAGAGAGCAGTTTATTAGTGACACGGTATTAGAGTATGTGAAGGGCCTAAGTTTAAATCTCAATGCCCACCTGAAATCTATAAATATTAGATGGCGATAAAATTTGATATTACTGTTGACCTCAAGGTTTCAATTCAAGGTTATCTGGGTGACTTTGATGATAACAACCTATTGTAGTGTAGATTTAATAAGTTTACTTGAGTGTGCAGTTTATAAAATATTATGTTATCTCAAGTATCTTAAAAGCATTGAATTTCAAAAGGTATTACAAGAAGATACATGAAGTCACATGATCATGAAACTTAAAGATCAATAATCAAGATCAATGACGAAGTTGAAATGAATTCAAGCCACATGATGAAGGAACCCAAAAGCTTAAAGAATTGAAGATCAAAAATTCTCAAATGAAAGCTCATAAAATTTTCAAATGAAAGCTCACAACTATAGTTGTATATGATTCTCAAGTTTGAAGCTCAAGACTTGATTGAATGAGAGTGAGAAGAGTGAATCGTATATTGAATGCTTGTATCTCTAATAGTTGTGTGTTGTAAATGCAGAACAAGAGATGTATATATAGCCTCTCTCACGAAAATAACTATTGGAAGGTGGGTGTGAACATTAAATGTACCAACTAGCCGTTTAATTTTGAATCTGGGAAAAAGCAGTTGACTTTCTACTTGAAGTAGTCGACTTTATTTGAGCCTTCAAAAAGTTAGATTCAAGCTGCCTAAAAGAGTCGACTTTCTCTAATACATAAGACGACTATTTTATCAAATCTCATAAAGTAAAATAGAAAGAAAGTCTTTTATATGATTTGAGATAGTCTTCTATCTTAGTGATCGACATTTTCATAAAAGTTCACAAACTAAAATAGAAAAATAGTCTTCTATATGATTTGAGACAGTCTTCTATCTTATTACTCCAGAAAAGTCATTTTCACAAAAGTTCATAAACTAAAATAGAAATATAGTCTTCTATCTTATTACTCTAGAAATGTCATTTTTGCACTACCTAAAAGAGTCGACTTTATAATTCAACTAAATCGACTGATTTTGGAATTCATTTGAAAGGCAACTTAGTCAAAGCATTCATAAGCTAAAAAATTAATTTAAAAAGCTAAGAGCCACTCATGAAAATTTAGAAATATGATGCATGTCGTCTTAGATTCAATTTTAGACATTGAGCTCCAAACAGGTAAATCAAATTTAGGTTTACAAAATATACCTAAGCTCTCACCAGATCCTGTCTACCCCAATGCTTCTTTGTTTTGTATAATTCTTCAAGCTTGAGGTGCAAATTCCTTCTTCATTGATATTCACATGAGATGAAAGCTCCTTTAAATATATATGGTCATTTTAGTCCATCACTCAAAAAGATGTTAGTACTTAACATCATTAATGATTTGTTATCATCAAAATTACAAGATTAACCTTAAGTTAAAACCTTTGGATCAACACAGACCTTGTCTGGTTTTTTAATTTTATTTCTTCTCTCTGTTTTAATTCTATATATCCATGAAGTTTGGTTTCATTGTCTGTATTTCTGGTGGCTTTTTTATAGCTTCTACTAGCATGGGGTTTCCATGACCTTTTTATGGCTTGTGGTTGTTAATTGTGATATATATAACCGTGTGTAGGAATAAATAGCAGGAATATCAACAGTGACGGCTCAAACTAGAAAGTCCAAGAACACCAAGTGGGTTTTCTCTAATCTTTGCAATTTACTTATAGGTACTATTTTTCATAGGCTTACGGTTCTAATTTGGTGCTACCAATTTCACTTGGACAAAAACAATAAAGATGGGTAAAATCCTTTTAGAAATTAAAATATTTATTATATTAATAGTTTTAAAGTTCATCTTACATAAATAATATATACTTGAGACTATTAAATAATAAAAGCAATTTGTCCTCTGTTTTTTTCTTTTGATGCAACTGTTATAAGTTTTTGTTTTATAATAATTTTCATTTATATATAATATTCATCTCTTTGCCCTCTATTTTTTGACTTTTGATGCAACTAATAGAAGTTTTTGTTTTATAATAATTTTAGTTTTAGACGTTATGCTTTTTGAAATTAGTGGATGATCATTTTGTTTTAGAAGTTGATACCTATATTTCTACCATGTTATTGCACCAAATTTCATGGCTTTAATTATAGGCAAACTTAATTATTTTTTCGTCATTTCAAACTACATACATAACCTATAATATAATCATATTTGGTGTAGATTTTTTGTACCTAGCTCGGAATACATTAAAAATATATGTATAATGCACTTAGAGATATATAATTGATAATGGCTGCGTAAAAAATTAGCTAGCCTAAGGCTTTCCCCTATCTATCGGACTATCTTATTTCTTCTTATCTTTCCTATCTGGTTCTAACCTTCCTAGAAATCTCATAGAATAATGATTGAACGCTAGGGTGATGGGTGATTAGTGCAATCTAATATTATATTTTAAGAGTTTGTGTTAGGGATGAAGGAGAGTGAAGAAATAGAATTAGAAAAAAAAATACTTATTTAAATAATATTATATTTTAGGAGTATGTGTTAGGAATGAAGTTAGTGAGAGAATAAATAGAATTTGAAAAAATACCAATATATAAGAATTATAATATATATATTTTTATTTTTATTGAATTTTAAAAATGAAAAGATGGTGTGCTGGGGATGAAGTATGAGAGAAAGAATAAATAGAATTAGAAAAGTTATAAAAATAAGAATTATAATTTTATTTCTATTTTTTCTGAAATAGGAAGAATTTGTGTTAGGGATGAAGTGTGAACTAAATTGGAATTCTAACCTAATTAAACCATATTTGGTGTAGATTTTTTTTGCCTAGTTCGGAATATTAATTCTAACATAAAATGATTGAATTTTATATGCATAATGCACTTAGAGATATATAATTGATAATGGTTGTGTAGTAAATAATATTATAATTTAGGAATTTGTGTTAGGGATGAAGTTAGAGAGTGAAGAAATAGAATTAGAAAAAAATACTTATTTAAATAATATTATATTTTAGGAGTGTGTGTTAGGAATGAAGTCAGTGAGAGAATAAATAGAATTAGAAAAAATATCAATATATAAGAATTATAATATATATTTTTTTATTTTTTTGAATTTTAAACATAAAAAGATAGTGTGTTGGGGATGAAGTGTGAGAGAAAGAATAAATATAATTAAAAAAGTTATAAAAATAAGAATTATAATTTTATTTTTATTTTTTCTGAAATAGGAGGAATTTGTGTTAGGGATAGAGTGTGAAATAAATTGGAATTCTAATCTAATTAAGCCACTCTAAATGGATTTGAAATTCTTTAGACATTTAAGGAAAAAAGGAATTCTAATTAAATTAAATGATTTGAAACTCCGTAAATTATTTTTTCTAATCAAATTATTTAAATTTTAAAAATAGGAAGATTTTGTGTTAGGAATGAAGTGTAAGAGAAAAAATAAATAGAATTAGACAAACATATACATATTAATATATAAAGATGGGTAAAATCCTTTTACAAATTAAAATAGTTATTATATTAATAGTTTTAAAGTTCGTCTTACATAGATAATATATGCTTGAGACCATTAAATAATACAAGCAAATAGTTTTATTTAGAATTAAAAATATATCTTTTAAGTTTTGTTAACAATTGGGTAAAATTTAATTTTAAAAAAATATATATAAATTAACATTTGAATCTCAATGTTTAATTTTTAAATAAAAATAATTTACTTAAATATATATTTTAATTTAGTACATAAATAATAACTAAATTATAAAATTAGTGAGTTCATTAAATATTATTTAGTTCAATTTTTTCAATTCCCTTTTCAAGAAGTTTTTCCATTAGTATTGTTTTTTTATTAATTAATATTATATTTTAGGAGTTTATGTTAGGAATTAAGTTAAAGAGAGAAGAAATAAAATTAGAAAAAAGAATACTTATTTAAATAATATTATAGTTTTGGAGTTTGTGTTAAGAATGAAGTTAGAGAGTGGAGAAATAGAATTAGAAAAGAATACTTATTTAATACCTTAATTTATATATATATATATATATATATATATATATATATATATAGTTATGAATTATTATTACATATATGAATTGAATGTTTAGAATACTTTGTTTATTGTTATGAAGTTATAATTCAATAATTTTAAATTACTTCATTTAATTAATATGGTAATATTATGAATGTTCCTTTCATATCTAATTATTATTATATACATATATGAATCAGTTAGTCACACTTCAATGGCTACTACTCAAAGACAAGAGTGAAGGAATTCATACAATAGAAAATAATATGAAAATTTAACTCATAAGAAAAAACATAACAGAATCAAAGATATAATGGATGCAAGAAAAAGGAGAAAAGGACAATCAACTCATGAGTTAAAGAAGGTTCCATGTTGTTCTCATTGTCTTGCTAAGAAATTTGAATACGAGCTTCCAACTTTTTATTGCTCAAATGGTGTTGTGATCTTAACATCAATGATTATCCCAAATGAGTTATATGAGTTATTCACATCTGAGTCTGTTTTGACAAAAGAATTTTGTCGATACATACATGGATATAACAATATTTTTTCTTTTACATCTCTTGGAGTTCGTTTTGACAAAAACCTCACAAATATAAAGAGTGGTGTCTATACTTTCGTGCACAAGGTCAAATATATCATGACTTAACCTCATTGTTAATAGGAGATTGTGCTCCGTGTTACCTCCGGTTATACTTTTATGACATTGACAATGAGTTACAAAACAGAATGCAGATTCTAAGTTATTCAAACTTAAGTGAACCTATTGTTATGAAGTTGATAGAGATTTTTTCACCAAATCCATATGCTTAGTTCCTTCATAGGTTAAAGGATATACCTTTTTTAGACAATCATGAAATAGTGATTAAAAATGATGTTCAACTTGATCAAATGGTTTACAATTCACCTACGGCAGACTAAGTTGCAGCTATTTGGATAGAAGGATCAAACCCTAACATGAGCTTAGAACGTGACATAATTGTCAATGCACACTCCGGTAGATGGCAAAGAGTGAAACATTATTTTGGGTGTTATGATCCACTGCAATATCCTCTATTATTCCCAAACGGCGAGATTGGATGGCATCATAATGTCAAGAATTGTCGTCAACCATAAGCTATGACAGATGTCACACATGAAGAAGATATACAATTGTCACAAGATCTAGAGAAGGTAACTTTAATCACTAATTTTAAAAAAAAATCAAACTCACTTATAATTCAAAAATTAAATTTTCAACTCTAATTGAAATTATTGTGTAAATTATGAATATGTAGGTGCTGAAGGAAGGGGAGCTAAAAAAATATCATGTAGACAATATTATTGTTATAGACTTTAAATTCGTGTCCAAGTCTGATTAGTCCTCTTGTATGCTGGGAGGTTATTGCAACAATATGTTGTTGATATGTACATAAAGGTTTAAACAACACGTCCGGATTACTATCGAACAGAACAATCACATATTTGTGCAGAGCTATAACAAGGTATTGTTGATAGTGTTGTGGCAAGAGAAACTAGAGGAAATAATAGTAGGAATAGAGTGGTTCTTTCTTCTTCCTTCATTGGAGGTCCTAAGGACATGCGTAAGAGATATTTTGATGCAATGTGTTTAGTTCAAAGATTTGGAAAGCCAGACCTTTTCATTACAATGACTTGTAATCTTGATTGGAATGAGATTAAAGAAGAGCTCAAACAAAGACAGTTAGCTCAAGATAGACCAGATTTAACAACAAGGGTGTTTCGATCAAAATTATATAACTTGAAAAAGCAATTGTTTACAAAATTCATATTTGAAAAGTGGCTGCACATGTTTATGTGATTCAATTTCAAAAAAGAGGACTGCCACATGCACACATGTTACTCATACTAGAATATGAACATAAGATTACAAATGCAGATCAGTATGATAAGTTTGTTTGTTTGTTCAGAAATTCCAAGTGAGAATGAGAATCCAACACTTTTTGCCAAAGTAATGAAATATATGATGCATGGGCCATATGGAGATCTAAATGTAAAAAATGCTTGCATGAGGGACGAAAAATGTAAAAATCATTATCCTCGACAGTTCACTGAGCAAACGATCCAAGGTAAAGATTGATACCATATATACAGAAGAACAAAGTACAGTCCATCAGTCCAAGTGCGTAATGCAACTTTAGATAATAGATGGGTTGTTCCTTATAATCCATATCTTCTGCAGAGGTACAACTGTCAAATTAATGTTGAGATATGTTATGAGTTTACAACAGCCAAATATCTTTATAAATATATTTACAAAGGGCATGATCGAGCAGCAGTTTACATATCAAAGACCAATGGAGAATATTTAATTGATGAAATTTAGGACTACCAAGATGCAAGATGGGTATCACCACGAGAAGCAATGTGGAGAATTTTTTAGTTCAATTTAAATGAGATCCTTCCTTATATGGCATATAATAAATAATTTTGATCTACTGGATATAGTACCTCATGATGAATGTTGTGGTTCTTCTAAAGAGATTAATGATGAATATGCCATTGTCACGCCTTTTGAAGATTATAAAATGGTGGCAACTCTAAATGCTGACTAGAAGAATGCATATGACATGATATTGAAATGTGTTTTTTCAAACAAACTCGGTATCTTCTTCACTGATGGTCTAGGTGGAATAGGAAAAACATATCTATATCGTGCAATACTGGCAAAACTCAAGTCTGAATGAAAAATAGCTCTTGCAACTGCTACGTTAGGAGTGACTGCTTCAATTTTGCTTGGTGGAAGGACTGCACATTCAAGATTTAAAATTCCAATAGTTGCAAATGAATCCACTGTTTGCAACATTTCAAAGCAAAGTTCAACAGCAGAGTTGATGCGTAAAACAAACCTCATTATTTGGGATGAAGCACCATTGGCTAACCGTTATGCAATTGAGGCAGTACGTTGATAGAACTCTCCAAGATCTCCTTACTACCACAATACCATTTGGAGGAAAAGTAATTTCAAACATCCCAGACTCTAATTCATATCAACTGCCAAATATGTTTGTTTAGAGTGTATGATATATATATATACACACACATATATATATATATACACACACACACACAGAGAGAGAGAGAGAGAGAGAGAGATTTAGTAGTACCAATTTATGTACAAACGCCTTTTCACCAATCGCTGTGAGTAACATTCAAGATCAGAAGCCACATGCCCAGTGAAGAGCAAAATCAAACACAATGTAGAGAGCATCAAAACCACACACAAAGGAACATGAGATAGATCATCTCTGTGGCAGTGATGACAACGATGACCTCCAACAAAAATGCTGTTTGGTTCACCGGTATCCACTTACAAGGCAACCGTGGTAGCCCCTGCAGGACTTGAGATCCAAGTCAAGCCGAGTGTCCTTACATTCAAGTCACTGGTTCAGAAGCAACCCTTTGCGATTTCAGTTACAGTGACTAAAGATAATAACGTACTTTCTAGGTCATTAGTGTAGGATTATGGGATGTATCAAGTGAGAAGCCACATTGTGGCACATTCTTCCTCTTGAAAATTCATATATGTTGGCACAATAAATTTGTGTATGAACATGTTGTTAATTTATTTCAAAATGAAATAAGAGAGAAGCATGGTGTGTTTTGAAACACAGTGAAGAAAATTGCCTCCTTTATTCATAGATATCTAGTTAGTTGGTTTCCAAGTACAATGGTACAAAAGCACAAAGGATCAATCAAACAATTGTGAATAAGCCCACAAGTTAGATAATAAGACTAGAATGACAAAATGTAATCAACCAAACTCTTTAAGGATTTGTATGAAGAGCCACCTTTCCTTAGACAAAGATCAACCTTTTCCTTCAAAAACATTATTCTTTCTCTCATCTCTTCTCCTTCACTTTCCACCATTAGTTTTCTGATTGCTCTTTCCAACCCATTCTCCAATTGTACCCCAACTCTCCAAACAAGGCTTATGTATCTTGCATTCACCAGCCGATCACCGGAACATGGGGAACAGAACATTGGTACTCCTTTGCAAATGCTCTCTAATGTTGAATTACATCTGTTACAAGTCCAAAAGCCCCCTGTGGCAGGATGAACTAGCACTTCTTGTTGGGGAGCCCATTTTACAATTTGTCCCCTTCCAATCACAGCCTCCAGGAACCCATTTGGTAGTGGTTTAAGCCATTCTGAGCCACGTATTAGTCCTGGTCGAACCACCCACAAGAACGACTGCATACTGTGTTGGAAATAGTGGCAAATTCACACACACACAATAATAAAATTGGAAGGGAAAAATGAATGGAAGAACTCTTGAAAGATACTTTATTTCTCACATATATTTTTTTGGGAGAAAATATAGCATTATATAGGCTTCAAAACAAATATGTAAAACCTATATATATATGCCATTACACCCACTAACATAACATTGACTCCCATGTCTTCCACTCCACTAACACAACTTACCCATGACTTCTACTAGTACAATAATAGTTCCACAACTTTTTCATGTCTTCCACTAACACAATAACAACCACTAACATAATAAAAAATTAATTTATTCAAGTTTAATTTCCAACGCCCCCTTAAACTTGATTTCTCCACTCCAATCAAACTTCTTAACTTGTGAAAATCTCCAAACTTGAGAGGTTTGCTGAAAATATCAATAACTTGGTCTTGTGACTTTATAAACTGGAGCTCCACTTCCTTCTTGGTTATGCATTCTCTAATGAAATGAAATCTTATGTCAATATGCTTGCTTCAAGTTATATAAAGCCTTTTTCAACTTCAAGATTTTGTCTTCTTACCTTTTCACAACATATCCCATCGGTTGATGAACATAAATCACTTCTTCAAGAAAATCATACAAGAAAGCCGATTTCATGTCCATTTGGTGGATTCTTCAATTATTCTAGGCTGCCAAAGAAATTATCAATTTTATAGTTTCCAAATAGGCTAGGGGTGCAAATACCTTATCATAGTCAATGCTGGGCTTTTGGTTGTACCCCTTGGTGACCAACCTTGCTTTGTACCTTTTAACTTCACCATTTGCATTCTTCTTGGCTTTATACACCCATTTCACACCATTTGTCTTTTGTCCTTCTGGTAGTGTAACAAGCTCCCATGTGTCATTCTTCTCTATAGACTGAATTTCTTCTTCCATAGCAATACTCCATTTTTTTATCTTGTGCCGCCTCTTCAAATCCTACGGGTTTACAATCTGCAAGGAGACAAAAAAGTGTTAAATCACTAAAACTGTTTGTTACCTCTTCTGTGTTATCATATCATCATCAACAACATCAAATCCGGGTTGATCATCTCAAGTTCTCAAGAACACTTAACTTTTTCAAAGTTCTTCATCAAGTAAGTGGAGTTTTAATTTCTTGAAATTGAGTGAATATTTTTTAGGGCTTTTGAAGATCAAGTTTGGAGGAATTCGCTGGTGTATAGTATGGTGTCAATGATCCAAGTAAAAGTACATCACATAGAGAATTCCACTTGCCAAGTCATCAAACACCTGTTAGCCCCAAATCGTCGAAGCAAAATTACCTGCCAAATCAATGCCTAAAATCAACCTTTGATCATGGTAGAGTTCATGAGGAAGAATTGCGCCCACCACCATACCTGGAATAGTTGTAGGCAAAACATACGTAATGAAAGCGACTATGAAAACAAAGACGAAGGAATAAATAGGGGACCTTTTTTTTGGCTTTTCTTGACAAGAAATGAGAAATATTTTTTTAAGTGTGGTGACGATTTTTTGCACTTACATATATATATATATATATATATATATACACACACACACACACACAAGGTGGTATTGGCAGGTATGCACTGGGCATCTTCGATTCTATCAGGGGAAAACTCCTTCCATTGAAAATGAAGTCAACATAAAGCTCAATCTGCGTGAGATCTCCCTGCTTCATTTCTATGGTGTCTTTCCTCGGGTATGGTTTAGGGCACGAATACTGGAGATCACCCTAAAGAAATTAGGGTTCACTTGGAGGGGGGCCAGGTTCATCTGACATAAGACAACATGGTAGAACGGGTGAAGTGGAAAATGAAGTGCAGGGAAGTGCTTTGCCAAAAAGAGCATTTCACTTTCACCTAACCCCTGATCGGCTCAAAAATCCCAATCTAAAGGATAGTTCCTAAGGGTCATGTCATCAGGAACATTACAATCTATCCTAAGTTTCCCTAAATTCACCGGAACCCTAGCTACATCAGAATGGTCTACGTCCTTCGAATCAGATTCGGAAGACGTACCACACTCTGAAACCACTAGCCCGGAAGAAGGAACAACAGCCGAGTTAGCAGAGAGCGAGGGATCTCGCAGAGGGTTAGAATCGTCTTCACTCTCATTTAGAAAGTCGGCGACGGACTAGTAAGCCTCCAACGGCCCAAGATCATCCACTATCTTAACCCCTTCTCGCCTTACTCATGCCAAACAGTGAAAGAACGCAGAGCAAAGAGTATTGACCTTGGAAAATAAGGAGAAATGAAAATTAGAGATGGAAGGGATTTGCCAAAAGTAAACAACACCAGGAGATGACTGCTAGAAGACTGAAAGATGCGCATTTAAAGCCCTGACACTTCGGCGGTTGCTAGGAGTTCGAAATCCAAGAATCGGAAGACACACCGCCATCCATCAAAAAAAAAAAAATCCTTTCAAATTCCTTAACTGAAATTTGAAAAGAGTTTTGGGGCAAAGTGTAGCAGGGAAAATTCACCCACTAAGCAAGGACAACACGTGTAGATTCCAGCTCGGATCACACTTGGATGCCATATCACCTAGAGAATTCCACTTATCAAGTCATCAAGCACCTGTTAGCCCCAAATCATTGAAGCAAAATTACCTGCCGAATCAATGCCTAAAATCAACCTTTGGTTGTGGCAGAGTTCACGAGAAAGAATTGTGCCCACCGTCATATCTGGAATAATTGTAGGCAAAACATACGTAATGGAAGCGACTATAAAAACAAAAATGAAGGAATAAATAGGGGGACCTTTTTTTTTGGCTTTTCTTGAGAGGAAGAGAGAAGTATTTTTTTTAAGTGTGGTCGACAATTTCTTGCACTTTTATATATATATATATATATGTGTGTGTGTGTGTGTGTGTGTGTGTGTGTGTGTGTGTGTATATATATATGGTGGTATTGGCAGGTATGCACTGGGCATCTTCGATTCTATCCGGGGAAGACTCCTTCCATTGAAAATGAAGTCAACATAAAGCTCAATCTTCGTGAGATCTCCCTGCTTCATTTCTATGGTGCCTCTCCTCTCGACCACATGATATAAACACAGCATAGTCTCTGTAATAGAGATGTGTTTGGCTTCATGTCTGCTAACCGGTTGATTGACCACATGATATAAACACATCATAGTCTCTGTAAAAGAGACGTGTTTGGCTTCATGTCTGCTAACCGGTTGATTATGTCGTGACAAATACGGCTTTGATTGCCTTGAGAGTTTACCTGTAATTGGGCTATGAGTAGCCTTCTCTTGTAACTGGACTTTAATTAGCCTTCTTTGTTGGTGGGTCTGTGCCCAAAATCTATACATTTACCCGTTGATTATGTCGTGACATATACGGCTTTGATTGCCTTGTGAGTTTACCTGTAATTGGGCTATGAGTAGCCTTCTCTTGTAACTGGACTTTAATTAGCCTTCTTTGTTGGTGGGCCTGTGCCCAAAATCTATACATTTACCAACAAATTAATATTCTTTCTTTAATCTTCTGAGAAAAAAATAAAATAAGGGAGTCTCTCTATTACATAATTTCTATTACACTTTCAATTTCAAGTCTTTCCTAGCTAGTAAACCCAAATGATGAGGTCCCCACCACCCCCACCTCCCACGCCGCCCCTTGTGTCTCGGCTCTACCAGTTAAATTGACCCATCACCCAAAAAAATAATAATTTAAACAACGTTGTGTGCAGTTAAACTGATTAGATAAAATCTCCGGCCCCAATCAGATCATACCAGCTCATCTTTTCCATATTATCTTGAAAATCCATAACTTTGTAAGCGTGTGTGTAATACGTTTTCAATCTGAGAAACCATTGTGCATGTGGAATACAAGTCCAGCCTGTTCTTTTTTCTTGCTATAAAAGCCCATTCATTGTTTGTTGCATGGAAATATATGCAATAATAGAGCTCAGCAAGCTTTTTCAGACACCTCTACCTCTACCTCTAATGGCTAGTCAAACGTCTCTTCTTTCATGGTTTATCCTCATCAGCCTTACTTGTGCTCTGCTTATTAGCTGCATCAGAGCATCTGACGGAGATCAAAAGGCATGTATATATCTATATTATATATGATTCTTACTGCCTTTAAGGTTATATATATATATGAACAAGGCTGATACTGATAGAAATAGTTATATATAACTGATCATTTTGGGGTTGCAGGTATACATTGTGTACATGGGTGACCGTCCCAAGGGTGATATCTTAACATCATCCCTTCATACCAGCATGCTACAGGAAGCTGTTGGCAGGTCATGACTACCTATATATACTTGTATATATGTGTCTATACTATATTCCATATATCAACATAAATGTCAGAAGGTAGTATAGTGAGTTTGACTGCGTCATTGGTATGCCTTCATGAGTTCCATTGTTATAAAAAGAGTTGAAAAAAATTTAAAGTAAGAAACAGTATGTACGTGATGGGGACATCCCATAAAATGACCGATCTGATATGTGTGTGTCTATATATATAGTTGAAACAGTGAACACTTAACGAGTTTGTAGTTAAATATGGACAAATAATTTATTAATCAAGCAATTATATTGGAATGATTAAATAAAGAGCAATGTTACACGTCTCGAATAAACTTCACAAATTTTAACTCGAATCTATGTAGCAGGTGATATAGTCCATTATTTTAGGAGATAAAATTAAATGGTAAGTTATTATTGGTGGAATTTTTCCCATACACGGAGTTACTATAGTATTATCACCGGCCACATAGCTTCGAGTTAAAATTTGTGAAATAAAATTATGATGTTTAACATTTCTCTTAAATAAAATAGTAATATTAGAGAAAATTAGATAGATCGGGCTAAAAGATGACGAGTATACTAGACAGTCTCCTAAAGTCGAAAAGTCAACGGATACACATGGTTTGATGCAGCTCGAGAAAACAACCATTGTTTTATAAATATGGAAAGAATATGACAATAGAATATAGAAAAATATGGCAAACGAATATGATATTGAGAGTATTTTCTATATCCAAAATAAAGAGAATTGTTCTCTTCATTGAGGCATCTCCAAGAAAGCCAACAGTTAAGGTCTTTATTAACAAAATGGGTAAAGTACTAATGTCCAAAAAATTTCATTAACTTTTACTCTTTTGCAAATAAATTTCTAATTATAAATCGTCTCCGTAAACTAATAATTTGTTACATTTAAGGACATACTCATCAAAAAAGATAATTTTACCAATTTTTATAAATGGTGTCATTTCTTATTAAATTATCTTTATTATCTTTTCTCTTACTTAAATATTTATTATACCATTTAGCTTAATTTTATTATTGGTATTAATTTATAATAACAATGGAAAAAAAATAGAGAGTTCTAATTACCACCAAATTTAGTCATTTTATAAAATGATTAACTTATTATTAAAACTTTACTATTTATAATAAAACTTAGGGAGGCGATATTCGCACTCCTATTTTCTACGTTTGCACTTTCATCTTAGGAGAAATGTCACTTCTAACCTTTACTTCACATGTGGATGATTAACTTTTTTCAAAATACTAAAATACCCTTTCAGAGATCCTCTTTGTCTCTTATCTTTAATGTTTTTGGTCTCTTTTGATCGGATAAAAAAAATACTCCAAAAAAAATAATTCTCCTTTTTAAGATACCCAAAAAAAGTTATTTATATTAATATATTATTTTTTTTGACAAGACCAAAATATATATAGATATATATCTATTGAAGAAATTATATCTTTTGTCATGAGATAAAAAAATATCTCTATTAAATGAATTATTTCTTTTAGTAGGAATTAAAAATTAAAAAATACCTAAAAAATAGTTATCCATGTTAAATAAATTCTCTCTTGACACTACCCATAAAGAAAGTATATAATTTTTTTTATTCTTGTTGAATAAACTATCTACATTGAGAGTACCAATATATATATATATATATATATATATATATATATATATATATATATATCGTTATTGAATAAATTATATATTTTGATAGGTTAAAAAATGAAATTATCTCTATTGAATAAATTCTCTCTATTGGAAGAAACTAAAAAAAAAAAAATTATTTTTGCTGAATAAATTATCCATTTTGAGAAGACAAAAAAAAACTATGAACAAGTTATCTCTTTTGACAAGATTAAAAAAAAATAGTAAAGAAAGTAAAAAAGGTAAAAAAAAATTATCTCTTTTAATAAGACCCAAAAAAAAAAATATTACTAAAGAAGGTAAAAAAGAGTTTAACTTTATAGTATAAAGGGTAGTTGTGGTATTATAAAATAAGGGATGATGTATTAATTAATTTATGCACCTTTTTGTCATTTTCTTTAAAAGAAAAAGGTAAATGGAGTGCAATTGTAAAAATGAGGAGTGCAAATATCGTCGCCCTATTATATTCAGGTTAAACTTTATTTTTCACACAATATATTCATTAAAAATTAAGAAATTATTTTAAAATTCTAGTTAAGATTTTTATTAAAATAATTAATTTCAAAAATTAAAGGTAAATTTATGTAAATTTGATGGAGATTAGTGTGTAATTAAAATAGTATGAATTTTTTTTCATAATTTATTTTAATCAAAAAATTGAGTTAAAATGTAATTCAATAAGAAAGGGCATTATAGTCTTTTAATAAAAAATAGTCCAATCACATGACAGGTATGGAAGCATTTTGTATCAAAGTGTGGTAATTCAGGCATATTGTGTACAAAATATAGTTGAGGAGCTATTTGCAAATTTGGACAAAATTTAGTAGATTTTTTTTGCAATTTATCTTTAAAAAACTAAATCTCTATATTTGATCATTTGTGACTATTAAGAGCATAACGTTCAAAACATGAATCTGCCCATAAAAATCAATAATGGAAAGTTGTATAACAGATCAAATTTTAAAAATTTAAAACATACCACAAAACTAAATAAATAATTCTGAAAACTTGCAACCACATAAATAAGTAGTTTTAAAACTTTTTAAATTCTCAACAATATCTTCTCAGCGTAATGTGGTAATCACAAAAATGAACACTCTCGATGCAATTTCTTGTCATATTTGCATTGAATCCTACTTCACAAACTGTAAAACATGAAGTAAAAAAAATAAGAAAGTAAAATTCTTATTTCTGCACTGGCTAAGCAGATTTTGGTGTATATATATATATATATATATATATATATATATATATTTCTGTTTTCCTTTTTGTACTTAAAATTCTCATAAATATCGTATTCACTCTCATTTATTGTATATGTTATAAATGCGCGATTTAAATTAATTTCATATATTTATACCTATCGTAAACCTATTCATCGTGACAGTACTTTCGTAACGATCAAAATTTTCCAAGCTCAGTGTTGGGCTTGGTCCCATCCCACAAGTCAAAAATTGTTTGTATACAATTGGGCAAGTGCCTGTGGAAAAGGCCGTATCGTCTTGGTCTTGGTCTTTGACTTTGACTTTGTGCACCAAAAGACGCGAGTTGGCATACAAGAGGGTTGTGACGTGTGTAGATGATTGGTTGTGATGTATCGGCACATTAAATGTCCTCTTGACTAAGACGGTGAGTATTCACCTATAAAATCGGTGGAGAATGCATCGTATGGGTACACTTTGAGCCGGGCGGTCGGTCATGCCCCCAATAATTTTTATATTTTTATAAATATTTAATTACAAATTTTTAATATGATTTAAGCGAATGACTCCATTAAAATTAAAAAATAATAATTTAATTTGCCTGCTTTTTATGTATTATTTTTAGAAACTATGTTCAAAAGAATGTTAAAAGAAAATTAATGATAAATACCACTTACACATTTTAAATTTAGGTAATATTTCGAATAGACCCTTTAATTTCGATATTCTAAATCACACTTCTTGAATTTTAAATTTATGTATCAATTTTTTCCTTCCGTTAGTGCGACATTAGCAGACAAACACAATTTGCTGAAGTCAGTATGACAAACAAAATTTTGAATTTATTGTCTATTATTTTTTTTATTTTATACACATGGTAATTTATGAAATACTCTTAATAATATATAAATATTCTTATTTAGATCTACTTTTCAAATTTTTAATGTTAAAAAAAGTTTACACAATAATATTTTTAAGTTTATTTTCATATTTACTAATTTGGTCTCCAAAAAAAAATTCTTGGTCCCCCCTGAGAGAGTGTGTATCTCAATCATTGTTGTATTTTGTATTAATGCTTCTTGTTTGGTGTTCGGATTTAAAAATTGGTGTACTTGGGCCGAACGAACCGGATTAATTTCCAACCCTCAAAAAGAAAGATGGTGTGTATATCCTCCGGATTTTTTTATTTTTTATTTTATAAGAAAGAAAGAAAGTAGGTAAAAAACAATTTCCACGTATTGGGGGAAGGGGTTCCCTGTTTACAAGAAAGAAAGAAAACTTGTACTCTGTGTATATATATATATATGTGTGTGTGTGTGTGACGAAGTTTGAAATTTATATTAACTAATATCTTAACTGGATGCATTAATTCAACAGTAGGGCATCAGAATCTTTACTCTACAGCTACAAGAGGAGCTTTAATGGGTTTGTAGCAAAGCTGACAGAGGAAGAGAAGGAAAAAATAGCCAGTGGGTGATTTATAATTTCATTCAATTACTTTATCTATCCCCTGTGATTTTATTAATTTATTTGTCCACCCCCACCCCTCTTAACTCTGCTTTAACTTTTTAAAATAAAAATCAGGCATGGAAGGAGTAGTGTCCGTGTTCCCTAATCAAAAGGAGACACTCCACACAACAGCGTCATGGGACTTCATAGGCTTTCCTATAGGAGTTGCAAGGAGCGAGGTTGAAAGCGACATCATCGTGGGAGTGCTTGACACTGGGATTTGGCCTGAATCTGAAAGTTTCAACGACGCAGGAATTGGTCCGCCTCCAAGCAAATGGAAGGGCTCTTGCCAATCCTCAACAAATGTCACTTGCAACAAGTACGACAAACCCATAAATTACATGTACCAGCACACACATACACACAATGTCACGCATATATGCATGAATATTGGATATGTATATATATATTGTGGTAGCTTGTACTGCCACTAAAATTTTGAATTCTTTGCAGTAAAATTATAGGAGCTAAATACTACCATACCCTTGGACCAATACCTGCAGAAGAATTTCATTCACCAAGAGATTTAGATGGTCATGGGACACACACTGCATCTACAGCAGCGGGCCGCTTAGTGAGCGGAGCAAGCTTATTAGGCCTGGGCATGGGTACAGCTCGGGGAGGGGTTCCCTCGGCTCGCATTGCTGTATACAAGATATGTTGGACTGATGGTTGTCAACAAGCCGATATCCTTGCGGCTTTTGATGATGCAATTGCTGATGGAGTTGATGTAATATCAATTTCGGTTGGGCGTGCGGGATATATGAGTTACCTTGAAGATGCCAAAGCCATTGGAGCTTTCTATGCTATGAAGAAGGGAATACTCACATCCAATTCTGCTGGTAATGATGGTCCTTACCTTGGGAGTGTCGGAAGTACCGCACCATGGATGCTCTCAGTGGCTGCTAGCACCACAGACAGAAAGTTTGTCGCAGGTGTGCAGTTGGGCAACAATATGTCTTATGTGGTGAGCTTAAGCATATTGTCCTCTTCTCTTCACTTCTCATATATATATATCGCCTGGGTCATACTTCACGTTGGCCTCTGTCTTTTACATGTAGGGGGTCTCAGTAAACACTTTCGAACTCAATCATCAGTACCCTCTAGTTTATGCTGGGGATGTACCCAACACTGGAGCTGGTTTTAATGGATCATATTCCAAGTAAGGAAAAAAATAAAAAGAGAGTCGATCAGAAAATTAAAAAAATAATTAATATATGATGATATTAATGAAAATTGAGCTTAATCATGTTGTTACATCATACATAATTGATGATTGGAAATTGTATTAAAAAAAAATGATCATGAAATGCAGATTTTGCTACTTCAAAAACTCATTGGACCCAGCTTTAGTGAATGGTACAATCGTTCTATGTGATCTGCGGACTTCCGGAACAACAGCATTCCACGCGGGTGCAATCGGTACCATAATGACCGATAATGGCTTCAAAGATGATGGCGGAACTTACCCTTTGGCTGCCTCCTACTTGGACAAGAAAGATGGCGATGGTGTTTACGAGTATTACAAAAATTCAACTGGGTACATAGCTCTAAAGACAATATATATATATATATATATATATATATATATATATATATATATATATATATATATATTGACACTTTGTTTATCAGAGCACATTTAACAATTTGGATAACTCTAACTCTACAGTAAGCCAACAGCAACTATAATGAAGAGTATCGAGACTAAAGACAAATTGGCTCCATATGTAGCTTCATTTTCATCAAGGGGCCCAAACCCAATTACAAGTGACATTCTCAAGGTATCTTTTATATATATATATATATATATATATATATATATATATATAGGTTCTGGTTTTAAATTGCAACACTTCATTTTTGTGCAGCCTGATTTAACTGCTCCTGGAGTGGATATTCTTGCAGCATGGTCACAGGCTACCACTGTGACAGGAATATTGGGAGATAAAAGAGTAGTTCCATACAATATAATCTCCGGCACATCCATGGCTTGTCCACATGCATCCGGAGCCGCTGCCTATGTGAAATCTTTTAACCCTGGATGGTCTCCTGCTGCTATTAAGTCTGCTCTGATGACCACTGGTAATTAAATAACGTGTAATATTTTAAAAGGTATATTATTACTAAAAATATTATGAATCTTTCTTTTGGTCCCCTTCATGACATATATGGTCCTGCTTCTTTGCAGCTCGTCCAATGAGTGTAATCAATAGCCCTGATGCTGAGCTTGCATACGGAGCAGGTCATATTGATCCTATAAGAGCTACAAAACCTGGTTTAGTATATGATGCTGGAGTGCTTGACTATGTGAAATTTTTGTGTGGGCAAGGTTATGACACCAGGATAATACAAATTCTTACCGGAGACAATAGCAGTTGTTCTGAAGCCAACAATGGGACCGTTTGGGATCTAAATTATCCTACCTTTGCTCTCTCTGTTCAATCTGTAAAACCCATCACCCGTGTCTTCCACAGGACCGTCACAAATGTTGGTTCACCGGTGTCCACTTACAACGCAATTGTGGTAAACCATGCAGGACTTGAGATTCAAGTTGAACCGAGTGTTCTTAGTTTTAATTCAATAGGTCAGAAGCAGTCCTTTGTGGTTACAGTCACAGCGACCATAGATAATAATATACTTTCGGGGTCATTGGTGTGGGATGATGGTGTGCATAAAGTGAGGAGCCCTATTGTGGCATTTCCTTCTTTTTCGGAAGGTCAAAAATAATTGTCACATTCTTCCTATTAGAAAAACTTATATATCTTTAATTTTATTTTGTTCATGAATATGTTTGGTTCAAAATGAAATAAAAGAGAAGCATATATGGTGTGTTTTGGTTCATAATGAATAAAATTTCCTCCTTACTCATACCTAGCTAGCCAGTTGGCTTAATTCCAATCATATGCAATGGTAGAAAATAAGATTATAATGACATGTAATTGATCAAACTCTCTGAGGATTTGTATGAAGAACCACCTTTCCTTAGACAAAGATCTACCTTTTCCTTCAAACACTTTATTCTCTCTCTCATCTCTTTCTCTTCACTCTCCACTAATAGTTTTTTTATTGCTCTTTTTACCTCCCCTCTCTCGATCGTATTCTCTAATTGTACCCCTAACTCTCCAAACATGGGCATTCACCAACTGGTCACCAAAACAAGGGGAACAAATCATTGGAACTCCTTCACAAATGCTCTCTAACGTTGAATTCCATCAGTTGTGAGTCCAAAATCCTCATGTGGCAGGATGAGCCAACACTTCTTTTTGGAGAGCCCACCACCCACAAGAACGGCTGCATACTGTTAGCTAGCCCCTAATCCATCTCCAAGAATTCAGTTTCATCAATTGCTGCAATCTCCCAAAGCTCACATTTGTTACTGACTTCGGTGCTTGGGTGTCTAACCAAGAAATGGAACTTGGGTCTTGTGCTAATAAATAAGATACTTAAAGACAGGCCGACTATGAGAATATCAAAATTTTGAGAACCTCTAAGTGAACTTTCAAATGTGAGGCTCTTTGTATTAAGATTTGTAGAGTACAGTAATGGATACAGTCGCAACGTAAAGGAATCAAGTCCGTATTAGTATAACATAACTAAATCGATTATTGCAATCTTCAATTTTATTCAAGATTGCACGTAGAGCTCAAAGCGAATTAATGCACAAATTTTTATAACATAATTATATAAAAATATATTTTTAGTGAATTTTAATAATTTTATTAAATTTGTTAAGATTATTTAATAGAAGTCATGATCTATTTATGAATTTTTTGTTGTTATCATTGATAGAGTATTTGACTCCAATTGTGAAACGTATGATGTGGAAGTTGAGATTAAGGTGACATGAACAAGAGATATGCTTCGATCAGGACTTTTTTATCTCGAGATAAGTCAAGAAAATTGAGGACCCAGTCTCCTACTTGGACACGTTCCCATTTGACTGCTATAAATATAGAGACGGTACATATTCCAAGATAAGCAATCAATACCCTCTGAGTTCCTTTATAGTTTTCAAAGTCCTTTTGATTTATGACTTAATCGTCGGAGCACAGTCGGCCGGTACCGCGCCGATGCCCTTTCGATTACCCATCTCTTGTCCTTTTTTACAGGTTGGCGTTTGACTAGTCCAAGGTGGATTTCTACTTCATCAGTTGGCGCAGTTTGTGGGAACTGTCATAAATTTGACTATTCTACCCAAAATATGTACAAAGCATGATACACCTATGATCTGGACCAGATACTACTGCCCAGGACCCTTTTGTCAGCCACAATCTGTCTGCTGAGCTGGGCCTTCCTGTCGGGCAGGACCCTGCTGCCGAACAGGATCCGATTGCCGAACCAGACCTACCTAGTCACAATTTGCCGATAACAGGAGAAGGAAGCATGCAGTCCCCTGGTGAAAGAGATTTTCCTAGGGCACGCCCCGGAGTCCCAAATAACCAAGAGTGTGTCGCAGAGTTGGAATATTAGGTTCAGAACTTGAATCAAAGTCCGGCCCAATTAATCTAGCAAAATGAGGCAATCCTATAGCGTCTCCCACCTATGGCACCGGTACTGTCACAGAGTCGCCTTAGGCCGGTTAACCTAGAAGGAGATGAGGCAGGGTGAGGCAGTGGAGTTCCAGTAGACGACGTGGCCTAGAGCCGAGTTAGAAGCGATCGAGAAAGGATCAATCCCGTTTACCTAGCCCTCCCAAACCTAGGTGGATTCAGAGTTTAGGACCCATACTCACGGGAAATCAGGGCATTCAGGAGAAGCTGGCTATTATGATATGGAGATATAGGATCTCAGAGCCAAGGTAGAGAGCATGGCTTACGCCATAAAGGGGAAAGACTCTGCTACAGTGGAGGATTTGGTTCAGTAAACCAACCTCCCTTTCTTCATCGGGGTAATGAATTGTCCTCTACCCAACAAGTTCAAGATGCCCACCCTTGAAGGCTTTTGCAGGACCAAGGATGCGCTAAATCATCTAGAGGCCTACAAGGCTCTGATACACCTTTAAGGAGTACCAGATGAAATCATGTGCAGAGCCTTTCCTATTACATTAAAAAGTTCTGCTCGGTCATGGTTTAACAACCTGAAGCCGGCATCTATACACACCTTTAACGAATCGAGTCAATTACATGTTTGTAGGCAATTTTATTACTGCCCGAAAGCACAGAAAGCTCGCCACCTATCTCTTGAATGTGAGACAGATTAGGGGGTGTCATTACGAGACTACATCAACTGGTTAAACAAAGAGATACTACAAGTTGATGCTCTAGATGACAAAATGGCAATTACCGCATTCATGGGGAGCTTGATGCTTTCAAAATTCTTGTACTGAATTTCCAAGCACCCTCCAGAAAGCATATCCGAGCTACTCATAAAGGTCCAAAAATACATGAATGCAGAGGATGCCTTTGATATGAAGAGGGAGAAGGAGATGGTGACAAAAAAAAGAATAAGAAAAGGGGAGGACAGTCCACCAAAGAGGAGAAAGATCCCAAGCATGGCAGGACGTCACGGGAATAGAGCCATAACGCGTCGCGTCATGATCGGGGATTCAATACTTTTACCCATTTAAACACATCAATAAATCAAATCCTCCTCCACATCCAGTATGACCCGGCTGTGGTATGACCTCCAAAACTAAGAACTGATTCCTCCAAAATATCTCGTGATAAGTATTATAGGTTCCATTGCAACCATGGGCACGATACAGATGAGTGCATAGACATGAAAAAATAGATTAAAAGTCTGATTCGTATGGACCAACTACGAAGATTTGGGCGGCGATGAGAGGAGAGCATAGAACCACCCACGAGATGGTAAAGAAGACCACACTCGAAGAAATCCTCCATTGGAAAAAATCAGAGTTATCTCCGGGGGACTTGGAGGCAGCGAAGAATCCAATGCAACTCGCAAAGCTCATACAAGGAAAATCAAAAGTTTTTCTGAAGTAAGCAATGTGAACCAATCACCCGCCAAGTACCCTCGACTAAATGATCAAATTACCACTTTCTCGGAGGCTGATGCAAGAGGAGTTTAGTAACTACATGATGATGCCCTTGTGGTCACGTTGATTATCGCCAACTTCATAATTAGGTGAATGCTGATTGACAGTGGAAGTTCTGCTGATATCCTGTTTGTAGGAACCTTTAACCAGATAAGGATTGGAAGAGAGGGAATTAAGCCTACTAAATCTCTACTTGTTAGGTTCTCTGGAGAGAAGCTTTTTCCACTCGGCATCGTTGACCTCCCAGACACTATTGGTACGAGTCCCAAGCAAGTTACTAAGATGGTGACCTTCTTCGTTGTTGACTACCCAACTACATACAATGTTATCTTGGGAAGGGCCGCGTCAAACACCATGAGAGCTGTGACCTCCACCTATCATCTCCTCGTTTGGTTCTCCACTGACTGTGGCATTGGGGAGCTAAGAGGAGATCAGGCCACCACCCGAGAGTGTTATACTACTTCCCTGAAAGAAAAGAAAGTACCAGAAACCTTGAGTATAGAAGGCCTAGTGATGGAAGAGAAAGATGAAGTCCACCATGCGAAACCATTGGAAGAGCTGGTTAAGGTTAACCTATATGAACAAGATGCAGGAAAAAGGTGAGCGTGAGGTCATCACTTTCACCCACCGCTTGAAAAGAGCTTGTCTAATTCCTTAGAATAAACAGGGATGTATTTGTTTGGTCCCATGAGGACATGCCTGAAATTGACCATGCCATTGCCATGCACCGGTTGAACGTCGACCTAGCCATGAAGCTTGTTACACAGAAGAGGAGAACTTTTGCCCTAGAAAGAAATTTGACAATTTCTGACGAGGTGGATAAACTATTGAAGGCCAACTTCGTGCAAGAAACCCACTACCCAGACTGGTTAGCAAATGTAGTCCTAGTAAAAAAGTCCAATGCCAAGTGACGCTTATGCATGTATTTCACCGATCTGGATAAAGCATGTCCAAAGGATAGTTTCTCCCTTCCACAGATTGATATGCTAGTGGAAGGAACGGTTGGATGCGAGTGACTCAGTTTCATGGATGCCTACTCAGGGTATAATCAAATTCCAATGTTGTCATCAGACCAAGAAAAGACGTCCTTCATAACAGAAAGGGGGTTGTACTGCTACATAGTGATACCATTCGACTTGAAGAATGCTGACGCGACCTATTAGTGGCTAGTGAACAGGATGTTTAAAAAATAAATCAACAGAAACATGAAAGTGTACGTCAATTGCATGCTCGTCAAAAACCAGAGAGCCATATGCCATTTGGATGATTTGCAGAAAGCGCGCCTTTGATATCCTTCGAAGGTACATAATAAAGCTTAACCCCAGTAAGTGCACTTTTGGAGTTTCATCCAGAAAGTTCTTGGGCTACTTAGTCAGCAAAAGGGGAATTGAAGCCAACCCACAGAAGGTACAAGTTATCCTAGATACAAAATCACCCAGCAGCAGTCAGCTCTATATTAATGTGAGAAGAGGAAGGGATGCAAAGGTCAGTTTACTATGCCAGCAGAGTGCTTCGAGGTGTGGTTGAAAGATATCTCTCGATAGATAAGCTAGCATTTGCCATGGTCATGTCAGCCAAGAAACTGAGGCCATACTTGCAATCACATACAATAGTGGTACTTACTGATCAACCACTATCACAAGTCCTCCTCAAGCCTGAAACCTCCGGACGGCTAGGTGAATTCAGTTATAAAGTCTGTCAGTATTTGGCATTTTATTACGGGAAGAGGATAAGAGCCCAATCCAACAAAACGAAGAGAACCTAATGGACCAAAACTGCACATGGGAATTATTCGTGGATGGATCATCAAATACGCAGGCTAGTGGTGCGGGAATATTTATCATATCCCTAGAGGGGGAAACGTTTAAATATGCCTTGCAGTTTGGGTCCAAGACAACAAACAATGAGATTGAGTATGAAGCCTTGATCACAGGGTTAAAAATAGTCGAAATCCTTAAAGTACAATAGTTAAAAGCCTACACTGACTCCCAGCTGGTTGCCCAACAAGTCCGCGTACAATATGAAACAAAGGGAGAAAAAATGAATTCCTACTTACAAAAAGTGCAAGAGCTAGTCACTCGCTTTCAAAAATTTTCCATCACACGGGCCCCCCGCAATGAGAATTCTAACTTCGATGTTCTTGCTCGATTGACGATAACACCGGAAGCCGCTAATGGGGTAGTGCCTGTGAAATGCATAGATAACCCGAGTATAACAGAAGAAATACCGTGTTGGGTGAATCAAGTCAGCCAAAGCATGGAATGGGTAGATTCGATTGTCAAGTACATTAGAGACGACGAGCTACCACTTGACAAGGTAGAGGCATGCAGAATAAGGATCAAGGCGTCCAGATATACCTTAATCGACTGAGTCCTCTATAAAAGAGGAGTCTTCTTACCATACTTACAATGTGTATCGATGGAAGAAGCTCAACATGTCATGAAGGAAATCCATGGAGGGGAGTGTCGTAATCATGGAGGGGGTAGATCCTTGGTTCATAAGGCCATTAGGCAGGGATATTATTAGCCCACTATGCAGCGGGATGCACTGGACTTTGTCAAAAAGTTTGAAAAGTGTCAATGCTTTGCTAATGTCCTAAAGCAGCCCCTAGATGAGTTGAATCTAATAGTTGCCCCATGGCCCTTCACCCAGTGGGGGTTGGACTTGATCAGCCTTTTACTTATGAGAAAGGGATAGACAAAATTTACAATTGTAGCAATTGACTACTTCACCAAATGGGTGAAAGTAGAGTCTTTGGCTATAATTGGGGAAAAGAATGTCATCAATTTCGTATGGAAGTCAATTATATGTAGATAAGGCATCCCGAAGGTCATTGTCACATACAATGGAAAGCAGTTCGAAAGTCGACTTTTCCAGAACCTTTGTACCGAGCATGACATAATGATTGGCGTTAAATGTTACGTATTTTATCCTCTTAATATGCATATTTTATTCTCTTAGTGATAGGTTATTTGTGATTTTACTCTGTTTTAGTGTTTTCTGTATTTTCAGGGTCTTAATAATTATTTTAGTTAAAACCATGATTTTTGGGCCTTTAAATATGACATTCAAGAGGGTTATATGAAGTTTACATCATGTGGATTAATTCAACTTCATATTTCAACTCAAAATAACCCAAGGAAGAGGCCCAAGAGAATTATAACTGCTTAAGGGTATTTCAGACTGAAATTCAATTCTGCGCGTAATACAGTTTTAATCTTATTTTGAAAAATGGCATGTAACTCTTATTTATGAGCGTCGAAACAGTCCAATTCTCTTACAAATTGAACAAAATTCTATTCTGGACGTTTTTGTATTTCACGTAAATTTTGTGAATCGAATTTCTGGAGCATCAAACATTGGGCTAAAAATCAGCAAGAAAAGCCACCTGATTAGGGCCTGCAAGAAAACCCTAATTGTCTCCTAAGTAAGTGGGGAGACTTCATATTTTCTTGGCTATTAAAAGTGACGAATTAAGGCTGTTTGAGGAACCTTTGGTAGCAGCTTTGAAGAGCTTTTGGAGTGGAGAATCATTAGAGAACGAGGCGTAACAATACTTCCATGGAGATGACGTCTTCCTCAACAATTGAAATATTTTCTTCTATCATGAGCCTCTAGTTCATCCACTAGGGTTTTGATGTAACCCTAACTAAGCATCAATGGTTTGATTGTTTTAATTATGATTTTTGTATTCATGCATATATTATGTAATTTAGAGGATATTTCTTATAGAATTGAGCAATAGAAGTCTTACAAATTCAGTTTCATAGATTTCTTATGTTATCTTAGATATATGATTATTGTTATTGAACTCAATCTCTCTTATTTTCTGTGATTATAAGCTAGAATGATTATTACACAATGGTAATCACAATGCTAATGGGTAGGCCGAAGTTACCAACAGGACTATACTCAAGATGATTAAAACACATTTGGAAAAATTCAAAGGCGTATGACCAGAGCTACTGCAAAGCTTCCTATGGGTTTATAGGACCACTGCCAAAGTCTCCACAGGGGAAAGACCCTACTTTTTGGCCTTCAGAAATGAAGGAGTCGTCCCAATTAAAATAGGATAGATAGTAAGTCATCGAACTAAGCACTATAACCCCAGTCATAATGAAAACGAATTGAGGGCTAGTGCCGATCTCATTGAAGAAAAAAGAGAATAGGTGCGAATACGGGTAACGGCATATCAGCAGGCTAGCGGCATATCAGCAGGCCATGTCTCGGTACTACAACGCTCAGTTCAAGCAGAGGAGTTTTTAACTTTGAGACCTAATCCTTTGTGAGGTCACTCAGGTTACCAGACCCCAGACATTAGGAAATTGGCTCCTAACTGGGAGGGCCAGTACAAAGTGGTCCGAACTTAACAACATGGCACATACTAATTGGAAACCCTAAAAGAAAGGTAGTTGACCCATCCTTGGAATGCCGATCATCTGAGGAAGTACTATCAGTAAAGTTTTTTTTTCTTTAAGCTTGCATTTATATTCAACAGTTCCATTTAAAGCTTGGCTTTGTTATCGAACCTTAGAAAAAGGCTCCAGTTTTCTGTTTCTTTTTTTTCTTGAGTAAATTCTATTGTTATTAGAATATTAATAAAAATGCTTCATTTCAAAATGCGTTGTCATGGTTAAAAATTGAAAACTGTCGATAAATGACCCTACGGGGGCACACCTCTAAAAATGGCATGTAATTCTAAAAATCCAAACAATCAAATAGACAGTCCCTGGCAACGGCACCAAAAATTGATTCGTGTGTGAGTGCGTCTCAATTATAATTACCACACTTCGTAATAAAACGAATTTCCTGCAGAATACGGCTACCGAAAAGGGTGTCGAACCTCAGGGACTGTGGTCTGACTGAGTTGAATTGTTAGGACTAATTCTAATTAAATTTAAAAGAAATAAGTTGCTAAATTTTAATTCTAAATTAACTAATGAAACAATTGAACAAAAAGAGGAAAAACTAAGGAGTATAGAGAATATAAGATAATTCTAAAGTTATTGATTTCACTACTAACTTCACAATCAATAGCCAATTGAACTAATTATGGGGAATCATATCATGCATAAGTGGTGTCAGTGGCTACAAGCTCACCTCCATCCGTCAAGAAGATAACATATGATTAAAGCTAAGTCATGGACTATCTTCGATATATTGGCATGGGACATCTGCCTAACTACTTTAATCTAAGGTGCAGTATGGTTCATCTTCTCTAGGCATAATCTATCAAAACTTTTAATGATATATTGAGTGAAAACCATTGTGTAATAATCACTCTCATGATCACAAAAAATAAGAGGGACGATTTAATAACAACAATCAAGTATCTAAGACAAGATAAGAAATCATTGAAACTGAATTTATAAGACTTTTATTGCTCAATTGTATAATAAAAATCCTCTAAATTACACAATCTATGAATGAATACATAAATCCTCAATAATTAGAACAATCAAACCAGTGATGTTTAGTTAGGGCTACATCAAATCATTGAAACTGAATTTATAAGACTTTTATTGCTCAATTGTATAATAAGAATCCTCTAAATTACACAATCTATGAATGAATACATAAATCCCCAATAATTAGAACAATCAAACCAGTGATGTTTAGTTAGGGCTACATCAAAACCCTGGTGGCTGAACTATCGGCTCATGATACGCCTTGTTCTCCAATGATTCTCCACTCCAAAAGCTCTTCAAAGCTGCTATCAAGCCTCCCCAATACAGCCCCAATTCGTCACTATTAATAGCTAAGAGAATATGAAGAGTCCCCACCTAATTAGGAGACAATTAGGGTTTCCCGCAGCCCCTAATCAGGTGGATTTTTCTGCTGACTTTCGGCCCAAAGTTTGACCCAGTAAAAGTCCGATTCACGAAATTTACGTGAAATACAAAAGTGTCCAGAATCAAATTTCGTTCGATTTAAGTAAGAATTGAGTCAATTTGAGGCTTGAAAATAAGAGTTTCGGGCCATTTTCTAAAACGAGATTAAAACTGTATTAAGCACAGAATTGAATTTCAGCCCAAAATACCCTTCAGCAGTTATAATTCTCTTGGACCTCTTCCTTGGGCTAATTTGAGTTAAATTATGGAGTTGAATGGATCCCTTTGATGTAGGCTTCATCTAACCCTCTTGGATGTCATCTTTAAAAGCCTAAAATTCTAGTTTTAACTGAAATAATCATTAAGGCCCTGAAAATACAGAAAACACTAAAACGAAGTAAAATAACAAAATAATCTATCACTAAGAGAATAAAATATAGAAGTTAAAAGGCTAGAATGCGTAACATTCAACGCCGATCAGACCCCCAAACTTACATATTGTTAGTCTCTTAGCAATAGAATAAAACAAAACAAAAACAAAGAAAACTAACAAATACTAACTAAACTACCCAACTCCACTTTCGTGGGAGAAACGATTGCATTTAGCATATGTAACAAGCCTTTAGACCCCTAGGTTCCCCCTAGTGGACGAGTATAGTCTCGTGAGGGTTTCCAGAAATGTTACCTACAAACATTCAAAATGTTGTTTCAACATTAATTCAAGAAGAATATTACAATACATAGTCACAAACTTCCATTCAAGAATAACTTCAAATTTTTAAATTTCATAATTCAAAGCAATGGTCTCCACACATAATTCACATCAACATATCTCAAAATAATGAACTCTAGTCCCCTCGTGTAAAGTGAACTAGCATTCCTCTCATGTAGCATAACCAAGCTCCGAATATATTAAGACACATACCCTTTCAACTCACTAGCTCCCCTTATTGAAATCATACTTCCAAACATGAATACATGACTTTTTTTTTATTTTTTTTTCATTCTTTTTCATTTTTTTTTCATTGCTTTATTGGTTGTGTAATGTCTTGATCTATTAAGCTTTCTGAAAGATCCATGTAGCAAGTTTTCAGTCAGTGACTCCCAAACCAGATAGCTTTAGGGCACTAGGCGTTAAGATACCTCGAAGAACCTAATTACTCGAATTAGTCAGGCTACAAATCAAGACAACCAATGCTCATCTTTTCTCACCCTTTCACTTTTGACGCGAATACTCCGTGCTTCCTGAGGCATAAAGGCCCGATTACTCATGAAAAGGAATCAAATTGATTTGCTATTCATCACATACTTTCCTTTTTTTTCTCTTTTTTTTTCCATTGAAGTCAAGTAAAACATATCATCGGTACTCATTCTCAAGAGATACTAATTAATATCAAGCATATGTAACTCAATAACTCAAAATCAAAGTTTATACCTCACAAGATTATGCTAGTGTGTTTGTGCATATGAGGAAACTAAAACCAATCACCCCAAGGCATGTCAATGTAAACCATGATTAAAACCACTTAATTTAAACCACAGTTTCCAAAAATAGGTGTTTAACTTCACTTACATTTCTTCATTAAACCTATAAATGCGGTTAAACAATTAAATCTTTCAAAAATTATCAACTCACACTTTTATAGAGTTTCGGTCACCTGATGGATTCCATCAGCCGACTGACAGAACATGTAAATTTAATCCAGTAGAGGTTACAAAATAGGGGAAGCTGAAATATTGTTTTAGTAGGCTAAAGCTATGCTTCAGCTGATCGAAATAGTATTATCAGCCTGCTGATGACACCCATTAGACTGCTAGTATAACATGTAAATTCATCCTAGTAAGGTTGCAAAATAGGGGAAGCTGAAGCATTATTTCAGTCAGCATAGCTTCAGCCGAGATCGAAACAATGTCCATCAGCCAGTCGATAGTATCAGACTTTGAATTCAATGGCTATTTTTTATATTTATGCTCCCCCAACCAACTCTAACAACTTGATTCAGCTTGCTTTGCCTGTATATTGTTCTTATGCATTGAAGAGCAATTACACACACAACTTGAGCATTTAATATCTTCATCTACCATTTTGCTAAAATCATTTCAAGAGTTTTGAGCTTCATCTTATGAATTTATTTCATACTCTAGACTTGTGAGATTTCACTTGTGTATTCTTCTATATTAAGAGATATCTATTGAGAGCTTATCATTGTAAATCTACTTTGAGAGTTTCATTTGTATTCACTTATTCCACACAAAGGATTATTTTGATCCATAAGAAGCCTAAAGGAGGTTTTTCCTTTAGCTAGGGTTGGTGTGACCCAAGGAAAGTTAGGAAAAAGAGTTTTTCTTAGCAAGAAGGTTTTGTTCTCCACTTATAAGGAGGTGCCTTATTGGATTCAGAAAGTCTCATTCTCCACCTATAAGGAGGTGCCTTATTGGATTTGAAAAGTCTCAAGAAAGGTCTTGAGCCGACGAGTAGGAATTCTGAACCTCGCAAAAATTATCGTCTGATTGGTGTTTAATTTCTCTATCTATATCTCTTTTTATTGTGCTTATATTGCCTCAATTATTCATCTTGTCTATCATTCATAATAAGGAGATATTTGATTGTTTATATATTATTTTTAAGATGCAAAATTTTTTACGTTGTTTATCATTGGCCCTAATCACCCTCTCTAGGGTCAATACTTGGCTAACAGACACCAAAAGTGTTGAAGTTGAAACAATGTCATTCTTAACTTTTAGCACCAAAGTACATGTCTCATGACTATTCGTGTACTTTTGAAACCCTATAAATAGGTCCCTCAAGTCTCATTTGGAAATAGATAATTTTTTAGACTTCTCCCTATTCTCTCCCAACGCAATACTCTATCACTCCCTACAAACTAACCCAAGACCTAAACATAATTCCTAGTGAGTCATTGAGTCCGCTTTTGATTGGTGAGAGATCGTTGTATCTTTGGACACAAATGCCATTGAGTCCGTTCAACACCATGCTGGGCATCGATTGTTTTAAGGACATATATAGAGTCTAACTCTACCTAAATCTACAGGTTATTCAGTATTTATTTTAAGTTATAAAATATAAAATTAGCATGAGTTACTTAATTGTGTTATATTTCATATGGTTTATATAACATGTGATATATGTACTAATCATGAGTTTAGTAGTCTAGATTATTACATGTGTTATTATAATCTTACTTGATATATAAACTTATAAAAAATATTATATATTGTGAAATGATATGAGATTTTGATGTTTTAGAGGATATATAATTTATGTGATTTAACATATTAGTACAATTGTTCTATATCATATACGCATATATTTTTCAACAGTTACATCATAGATAATCGAGGATTGGAAAATATATGCATACAAAATGGTCACGAAATTAATGCAGGTACTGCGACATCCCACACTCATTAGACCCAACTTTAGTGAATGGCACAATCGTTCTATGTGATCGGCGGACTAATGGAACAGTAGTATTGCACGTTGGTGCAATTGGTACCATAATGGCCAGTGGAGGCTCCAATGATTCTGCTAAATCTTACCCTTTGCCTGCCTCCTACTTGGGCAAGAAAGATGGTCGTGAAGTTCGCCGTTACATACATTCAATTAGGTATGTATAGACATTTATAGACAATATTTCTTTTGACACTTCATTAATGATCGCAACACATTTAACAATTTGGATAGAACTAACTCTACAGTAAGCCAACAGCAACTATAATGAAAAGCATCGAGACTAAAGACAAATGGGCTCCATATGTAGTTTCATTTTCATCAAGGGGGCCAAACCCAATTACAAGGGACATTCTCAAGGTATCTTATATATATATATATATATATATATATATATATATATATATATATATATATGTTCTGATGTTAAATTGCAACATTTTTTTCTTTTGCAGCCTGACTTAACTGCTCCTGAAGTGGACATTGTTGCTGCATGGTCACAGGGTACCTCTGTAACAAAAATAAAGGGAGATAAAAGAGTAGTTCCATACAATATAATCTCCGACACATCCATGGCTTGCCCACATGTAACTGGAGCGGCTGCCTATGTGAAATCTTTTCACCCTGAATGGTCTCCTGCTGCTATTAAGTCTGCTCTGATGACAACCGGTAACTAAATAGTAAAAATATTATAAATCCAGTTTGGGTTGTCCAATGCCTCTACCCCACTTGAATTACTGTCAGGTTAAAAAAAAAATTAACCCTACCTAACCCAATTAACAAAAAGAATAGTTCAAGTTGTTTCAAATATTGGGTTCAATCTGGATTGGTTAGTCGAAGTTACATGTTTATTAAAAGATTATTCTTACAAGTCAATTTTATTTGAAAATATGTGGAAAAAAACAGAAGTAATGATATGTACAAGTGAAAGATTTTAATGACATGTAATTATTTTTGTTCAAGAAGTTTGTAGTTACGAATATTAACTAGGAAAAAAAAAGTAACAATTATTGACTGTAAGAACAGGGAAGGGAGGTGTCAATCTCTCATTTTGTTTGGTTAAATGGAATGGAAGAAAAGAGATGATATTATTATTTTACCATTCCACTCTTAATTTTTTAAATCAGTACATATAAATTATATGGTGATAAACTCTTTTTGATATCCAACAAATTTTCAAAAGTTGGTTTGGAAAAGAATCCAGTGAACTCTTTCTTTGTGGCCCCCTTCACACCTTAATTAAATTGTAATTAATACATCCCTTATTTGTAGCTAACATTGCCAAACATCTTTTGTTCTTTGCAGCTTCTCCAATGAGTTCGGTCACTAACACTGATGCTGAGTTTGCATACGGGGCAGGTCATATTGATCCCTTAAAAGCTGCAAAACCTGGTTTAGTATATGATGCCAGAGAGCTTGACTATGTTAAATTTTTGTGTGGGCAAAGTTATAGCACCAAGAAATTGCAACTTGTAACTGGAGACAATAGCAGTTGCTCTGAAGCCAACAATGGGACCGTATGGGATCTAAATTATCCTTCATTTACTCTATCTTTCCAGTCTGGAAAACCCTTCACCCGTGTCTTCCACAGAACTGTCACAAATGTTAGTTCACCGGTGTCCACTTACAACGCAACTGTTAAAAACAATGCAAGACTTGAGATCCAAGTTGACCCGAATGTCCTTACTTTTAAGTCACTAGGTCAGAAGCAATCCTTTGTGGTTACAGTCACAGCGACTATAGATAATAATGTACTTTCTGGGTCATTGGTGTGGGATGATGGGGTGTATCAAGTGAGGAGCCCAATTGTTGCACATTCTTCCTATTGGATTTTTTTGTGTATGACCATGATGTTTCGTTCAAAATGAAATAAGAGAGAAGCAATAAAGCCTCCTTTATTCATATATAGATTTCTAGCCAGTTGGCTTCCAAGTGTAATGGTAGAAAAGCACAAAAGGATCAATCAAACAATTGTGAATAAGATTAGAATGACAACATGTAATTAACCAAGCTCTCTAGGCATTGGTATGAAGCCACATTTCCTTAGACAAAGATCTGCCTTTTTCTTTAAACACATTATTCTCTCTCTCATCTCTTCCCCTTCACTTTCCACCATTAATTTTTCTAATTGCTCTTTCCAACCTATTCTCCAATTGTACCCCGACTCTCCAAACATGGCTCATGTATCTTTCGTTCATCGACTGGTCACTGGAACAAGGGGAACAAATCATTGGAACTCCTTCACAAATGCTATCTAACATTGAATTCCATCCGTTGTGAGTCCAAAAGCACTCGTGAGGCTGGATGAGCCGACACTTGTTTTTTTTTTTTTTGGGTGAATGGTCAATTGTATATATATGTAAATAGAGGATGTAGAAGCAACTCCAAAGGAAAACAAGGCTGAGTAAGCCAACAAAGCATTTACAATTAGCAAAGGGTGTTCGAGACTATGTAGTAGAGAAGTTGGACAATAATGGGATACTAGGATTCTATGATGATGATCATTATCATCTATTTCCATGGGCATTAGGAGGCTTCCTAGGAGGCCTGATTGAAGAGGTTGGGAGATGCCAGAGTGTTGCTAAGGTTCTTGTTGCTCTATTTTTTTTTGAAGAAGTATGAGAAAAGTCTGAGCTTAATAACTTCAGTGAAAGATTTGATAATTGTTGATGCAGTGGAAGTTTTGTTATTGGAGGATCTATTGTTTCTTTCCAGTCATATGAAGTAGACCATGGCAACTAGCACTAGCTTGTGAGAGAGATGCAAGATTGGGTGAATCCAAGAGGTAGATGCCAATTCAAAGAGATTCTACCAATTTGATTAATTAGTTTAAACTATGGTTAAGTATTAATTAAAAGTGGTTTCAAATCTCTGTAGAGAATGGGCATTGAAAAAAGAGGTGGGAGTGGGATTTCGGGCTGAGAGACATAGGCTACAACAGTTTGGAATCATTTTGTAAGCCATGGAAGGCCTATCCAAGGTGAACAGCTTCTCTAGGACTACTAGCCAGAGGTTAAAACTATGTTTTGGGAAGCAAAATGCCCATCCTATTACTATTGGTCCATGAGAAAGTTAATGCAGTTGAGGCCACTTGCCAAACCTTTAATCTCAGCTAAAATAGGCAATGGAAGCCACACATCATTCTACTTTGACTCGTGGTTGCAATGTGGTCCATTAGTCAACAGAATTCATAATCCAAGCGCACTTACCACTTTTCTTGGTAGATATGCCACTGTTAGCTCTACAATCTCTAATGGACAATGGAGAATCCCAAGTTGCCTTCAAAGACTCATACCAGAACTCGATCAGCTGACATTTCTTGTTGGAGAGCCCATTTCATAATACATCCCCTTCTAATTAATCACAGCCTCCAGGAACCCATTTGGCAGTGGTTCAAGCCATTCTAAGCCACGTATTAGTCCTGGCCAGTCTAACCACCCACAAGAATGACTGCATGTTGTTGGCTAGCCCCCAAGCCATCTCCAAGAATTCGGTGCCAACAATCGCGTTAATACTCCCAAAGCTCATATATATTACTAGCTTGGGTGCTTGTGTGCCTAACCAAGTAAGGGAAAAATAAAAGGAATGTCGATCACAAAATTAATTTTGTTTTAACTATGATATTAATGAAAATCGAGCTTAACTATGTAGTTTTCTCTACCATTTATAGAAACTCACCCTTGCTAGCTTTGTTTACCATGTATGGAAAGAAAGAAACTACTATGACGTATGTATTTGTAATTGGTGAATTTCGATGTATTTGTATATATTTGTACTTTTCATTTCAATTCTTTGTAATCGATCATGAAGTTAAAGACCAAGAGCGTGGATAGTATTTTCACCAATACAGGCATATGATCAGACCATCAATGATTTAGACAAAGAACTTAATCATCTGAAGCCTTCAAGCGAATACTAATGTGCATGGACATTGTTGGTCAAGTATAAGAGTCATTTATTCAAGCTAAGTGTGTGAGAACACTTAGTATTTTTTTGAGTGAAGTCCAACTTTGAAAATTAGAGTTTTAAAAGTAATTTTTTAGAATTTTCAAAGTTGGACCGGTCCAGATGAACCCCAGACCAGTCCAAGTAATCTCAGGATCTCAAAAATGGGTTTTAGCCATAGTGGATCAGTCCAAGTGAGTCCTAGACCGGTCTAACTCAGTAATTGAATCAATTCAAGTGAAGCCCGGACCGATCTAACTCTGTTGATTGGCCTTTTTGCTTTGGAAAGTCCCGTTTTGACTCAAATTTGATTTTTAAAAATTCCTTAAAGATTGGAAAACATTCTAAATTAATTTTCAACTTGTTTTCCAAGTAATTATAGGACTTCATCTTCTTTAAATACATATATATTCTTTCTCTACAAAAACTCTTTCAAAAAATCATTATTTTTAGAGAGATAAAATATCGAGTTATTTTTTAAGTCAGAAGAGCACACATATACACTAATGCTGCGCTTGGTACGCATGTTAGGAATGGAATGAGAATGAAAATGGAATGGAATGACCATTCTCATTCTATTGTTTGGTTGCAAATATAAAATGAGGTGGGAATGAAATAAATTTTAAATTAAATTCTCCAAAATACCCTCCTAGTGACAAATAAATTAAACCAACAAATATGTGGTGGTGGAAGAAAGTGGCGATGTGGATGTGGTGGCAGTGGAGGTGGTGGCAAGGTGTGGTGGTGGAGATGGTGATGTGGAGGTAGTGGCGGTGGAGGAAGGTGGTGATGTGGAGGTGGTGATGATGTGGTGGTGGTGCGGTATGGGTGACGGCAGTGATATGGAGGTGGTAAAGTGGTGTGGTGGGGGTGGCGGTGGAGGAAGGTGACGATGTGGCAATGGTGTAGTAAGGGTGGTGGCAGTGATGTGGAGATGGTAGCAGTGGTGTGGTGGGGGTGGAGGAAGGTGGCAGTGGAGGTAGTGGTGGTGGAAAAAGGTGGCAATATGGAGGTGGTGGTGTGGTGGAGTATAGGTGACGATGTGAGGGTGGAGGCGGTGGTGGTAGAGCTGGTGGTAGTGGTGGTGGTGGTGGTAGAGCCGGTGTGGTGGTGGAAGTGGTGGTGGTGGTGATGGAGGTGAAGGGTTTTTTGGTCATATGAGTTTTTTTTTAATCTTACTGGGAATGGACTGCTCATTCTATAAGTTTAACTATGTAATGAATTTTCATTACAAGGGAATGATCATTCTCACCTTAAAATTCATACCAAATAAAGGAATGGTTGGAATGGGCATTCCATTCCTGTGTACCAAACACAACATAAGTGATTAGGGTTATGACTTTCATTACTTGATCAATCATTCGAAGATCGCTTCGGATATTTTTTATTGATTAAGTCACTAGATTCTTTGGGTTTTTCTCAACTAAGATCGCTTAGTGATTAGGGTTATTTCTTCTCAACCTTCCCAATTTCTTTTTCAAACCTTCACAAGTCATTAGTTTTTTACACCAGGAACATTTAAGTTTTTCTCCTCTTTCACCTATCTCTCTTATGGAAATTGAAAACTGGAACTCTGTAATTGTTTTGTTCTGGCCTAGGTCTAACGGTTAGGTGTTTGATACTTAGTTAGTGGGCTCGGGTAAAGCAATCCTTAAATCTTTTTTTTTTTGTTGTAGTTTATGAATTGGACCGTTGCTTTTGCCATTTGGGCCAGATGGTCATCTTGTAGCCCTTGTGGAATATCCCAAGTATTTCTGTACGTAGTTTTCTTTCTTTTATTTTAGGATAAAGTACAAAAAACACCCTCATTGCATACAAAATGTGCAAAAACTCTCCCGTTCAAAAAAATACTCTCATTATTTACAAAATGTGCAAATAAGGAAATTTTTTCAATTTAACAACTAAAATATCTAAAACACTCTTACACTCTAGTGTGCCATGTTTGGATATCCAAAAAAGGCTCATTCGAATATTAATTTCTTATTTATTTAAAAAATATTCGAGTACTCTCTTATTTTCACTCATTGAGCCCATCTAAAATAATAAAATAATTAAAATATAATTTTAGTTAATATAAAAATAAAAAATAAGAAATATTGCATCAAACATGGCACAAGGGTTTTAAAAGTTATGAGGGGCATTTTGGTCATTAAAAAGAAAATTTTGACAGAGGGAGTGTTTACACAAATTGTAAAAATGTAAGAGGTATATGCACATAATAAACTATAAGGAGTTTTCTGCACATTTCATTTTGTATACTTGGCCTACAGGGTTTTTTTTTTTTTTTTTTTTTTTTGCACTTTATCCTATATTTTACTCGCTCACTTATTTTTTTGCACTTTATCCTATATTTTACTCACTCACTTATTGGAGAAAAAAAAAAAGTTGGTCATATGTTATTTAAGGTGGTAAAAAAAACTAGTCCACATTATTGATTGATGTAAAATGGGTGGATGATTCGTGTGTGAGTGTGACTCAAAAAGTATACCAATTAAAATTTTCCACACTTCGCAATAGAACGAATTCCTTGCAGAATAGGGCTATCGAAAGGGGTATCGTACCTCAAGGATTATGGTCTGATGAGTTGGAATACGGAACTAATTCTAATTAAATTTAGAAGAAAAGAATTCTGATTTTTAAACTAATTAAAAAGATAAAATAAAATAAATCAAAGTAAACAAGATAGTAAAGATAATAGGAGAGAAATCTAGGGTGTTTGACTTCACCACTAACTCCACAATCAATGGTCAATTGAATCAACTATAGGGAAATTACATCATGCATAAGTGTTGTCGGTGGCTACAAGCTCACCTTCATCCGTCAAGAAGATAACATATGATTAAGGCTAAGCCATGGACTATCTTCGATTGGCATGTGCCATCTGCCTAACTACTCTAATCTAGGGTGCAGTATGGTTCATCTTCTCTAGGCATAATCCATCAAAGCTCATAACAATATATTCAGTGATTACCATTGTGTAATAATCTCTCTCATGATCACAGAAAACAAAAGAGATTGAGTTCAATAATAACAACTAAATATCTAAGACAAGATAAGAAATCATTGAGATTGAATTTACAAGACTTTTATTGCTCAATTCCTTAATAAGAATCCTCACAATTACACAATCTATGCATGTATATAAAGGTCCCCAATAATTAAAACAATCAAACCATTGATGCTTTGTTAGGGTTACATCAAAACCCTAGTGGATGAACTAGCCGCTCATGGTAGAAGAAGAAGCTTCAACTGTTGAGGAAGAAGACATCATCTTTCTGAATTACGCGTATGACTTCGTTCTCCAATGGCTCTGCAATATGTTTCTGTTCTCTTCAGCCCTCTCAGACTCTCCAATCTCTGTGTAAGCTCTCTTAATTCAGCCTCCAAGTCTTCACTTTATTCTCCAAGAGAATATACCAAAGTCCTAATCCAATTAGGAATTAATTAGGGTTTCCCGCAGCACTAATCAGGTGGGTTTTTCCTGCTGACTTCGGCCCGACTTTTTACCCACTAGAAGTCCGATTTACGAAATTTTCGTGAAATACAAAAGTGTGCAGAATCAAATTTCGTTCAACCCTATGCGAAAATAATATCGATTTGAGGCTCGAAAATAAGACTTCTGGTCCGTTTTCCAAAATGGGATTAAGACTGCATTATGCACAGATTTGGGCTTCAGGCCCGAAACCTTCTTAAGCAGCTGTAATTCTCTTGGACCTCTTTCTTGGACTGATTTGAGTTGAAATAAATGGTTGAGTGAATCTCCTTGATGTAGGTTTCATCTCACCATCTTGGATGTCTTATTTAAAAGCCCAAAATCCTGGTTTTAACTGAAATAATCATTAAGGCCCTGAAAATACAGAAAATACTAAAACAAAGTAAAATCACAAAATAATCTATCACTAAGAGAATAAAATACATAAGTTAAGAGGCTAGAATGCGTAACATTCAACGCCTATCAGTGGAAAAATAATGTGAATGCAAGATGTTTGTCGATTGTCGGCACCGAAAATCAAAGTGGTCACTAACCTTTGAAAATGTGAAAAGATAGGCGGTACATTTGTTGGCATCTTGTATGAAAGTAAATAGAAGCACTCTCTCTTCTGTTACTAATTCACTTGCTTTTATATATCTTTTCTCTCTGCATCAAGGACTCTCTCTGTCACACACTTTCAATTACAAGTCTTTCCTTGTTTATATAACATCATACTTGTAATACTTATATATTCCATGTAAAACTTTGAGCTCGTAGTAGTAGGCTAAATATACAGATTTAAAGACGTTGTTTCTGGCTCTTCCAGTACTTAAAACAATGAGGTTCCCCACCCACCCCCGTGCCGTGCCATCTTGTTACTTGGCTCTACACCGGAGTTAAATTCAACGTGTAAAACGTTTTCAATTTGAGAAACCAATGTGTGGACTACAAGTCCAACCTGTTCTTTTTTTCTTGCTATAAAAGCCCATTCATTGTTTGTTGAATGGAAATATCAGCAATAATAGAGCTCAAGCTTTTTACTAGACCTCTCTAATGACTATTCAAACCTCTCCTTCGTGACTTATCCTGATAGGAGTTACTTGTGCTCTGCTTATTAGCTCCATCAAAGCATCTGACGGAGATCAAAAGGCATGGATGTATATATATATATATGATTGTTACTGCTTTTAAGGTTTTTGGAGCTGGGTATATATATATATGCTATGAACAAGGCTGATAGAATTAGTTATATATAACTGATCATTTTGGGGTTGCAGGTATACATTGTGTACATGGGTGACCGTCCCAAGGGTGATATCTTTGCATCATCCCTTCATACGAGCATGCTACAGGAAGTTGTTGGCAGGTCATGACTACCTATACTTGTATATATGTGTCTATACTATATACCATATATTAACACATATGTCAGAAGGCACTAGATAAATGGTTTTTAAGTGTGAATAAATATTGGGTGACTTATCCTTCAATGAACTATTTTTATTGGATGGACATATTAATAACGTAGCATGCATGACTCACCTAATATGTGTCGAAAACAATAGACTAAAGACTTCCAATATTGTAAAAAAAAAAAAAAATTGACAGAATTTAAATGTAAAAACAGTATATATATATATATATATATATATATGAATTCAAGTGGGCAAGTGAATGAGTTTATAAAAGAGGGCATTCTTTAGAGGGGTCATTGTTGTACAATCGAGCCCTTGTGATATTGCCGGAGAAAGAGAGATGAGAGTTAGGAGAAGAATAGAGAAATGTTGGAATTTTAGAGGGAGAGGAAATAGAGAGAAGATTAAGATTTTAGATTTGGTTACCCAATTAGAATGGGCTCAACCCAGTTGATTTCTAGTTTTTCTTCCTTTAATACTTAAACTGGTTATGTTATTGCTGTGTCACACCCATGATAAGGAAGAACTCCTACTCACGAAATGTAGACCAGTATTGTCATATATATACTCAAGAGGTTTGTTCTCCTTGTATATATATATAGGCATATCCAAAAGAGCCAACCGCCAGATGATCTACCCATTATTAAAAAATAAAATCTTATAAATATTTGAACTTGGCTTTTAAGAGTCCAACGTTCAAAACATTAATCTGCCACAAAATCAATAATGCAAATTTTTTATAACAGATAAAATTTAAAGAATTTAAAACACATTAGAAAACTAAATAAAGAATTCGAAAAACATAAAACCACATAAATAAGAAATTTTAAAACCTTTTAAATTCTCAACAATATCTTCTCAGCATAATGTGGTAATCACAAAAATGAACATTCTCGATGCAATTTCTTGTCATATTCAAAGTTATACTAACTCTCCATATATTAGCATTATCTCGTTGTTGCTGTTGTGTTTGAAAAAATATTTCAAAAAAATTATAAAAGATGCCTATCTACAAATAAATTTTTTTGTTACTGAATTTTTAGAAAACAATTTTCATAAAACTTATAACAGAACAATTTTTTTTTTACGTACAACTTTCTAATTTTCAGTTATCTGAAACATAAAACTGTTTTTAAAAAATTAAATCAAACAGATTTTAAATATCAACATTTGATACTCCATAAAATATTTTTCATATGAAATTCATTATAAAAAATCATTTTTCTTTTTATTTTGTATATTTAAAAGGTATATAAACAATTGTTTTATTGTTTGTATGGCTTGTTAAATGAGTATACATATGAGTATAAATATGTACAAGTGTATATATAAACATTGTAGCATGTTAAATGGGTATCTATATAAAAGTAAATTCATACAAGTATATAGGCATTGATATATAATAAACTGTAAACCCGTACAACTTTTGAATAAACTATTTTCATATTAAAGATAGTGCGAACTGTGGGTATGAAAAGTACATGCCCTCAGTGGACCATTATTTTCAACGACAAGGGTAATGTCACCCTCACAAACCCTATTTTGTATGTGTGTATATATATATATATTATTTTAAAAATTAATATCTTTTTATTTATAGATCAAAGATCCATTGAAATTCGGTTCTTAGTTTCTGTGTTGTGGTATAAATTGGACTATGCACCGAACTGAGTTTTGGCATTGATGATATTTGATATATTGATTGTTTTGTTTGTGGAATTCGCTTGGTTTTGTTCGTATTGTAACTTTTTTTAAATCCTAATTGAATAAAAAAAGAGAGAATTTGAGAAGAGAAAGAGAAAAAAATGAGTATACCTTGAGATGGAGAAATGTTGTTCATATTCTGCAGAAAAAAAAAAAAAAAAAGTCCACCAAAATCTATGGGGGAAAGGTTAGATTTGTTATAGGCTTCGGTATTTATAACTTCTACCCTCAAATCCACCACTTAATGAAATCCTTCAAAATCTATGACTTTTTGAATACACCTAAACTTTTGTAAATTTTTTTAAAATCCTAATTGAATACGTCAAATTTGTATGGACTCTTTAAAAATTTATAAAAGAATGAATTGAATACTGTCAGATTTGTATTGACTCTTTAAAAGTCTATAAAAGTCTGGATTATACACCCAGATTTTTAAAGTCTTTTAAAATCCTTTAAAATCCTAATTGAATACACCTTCCTAAGTTTTTCTCCTCTTTCGCCTATCTCGCTCTTAGGGCTAGTTTAATATGCAAGAATGAAGGTGGAATGGAATGGTCATTCCACCTTTGATTCCCTTTCTCTTATTTGTTGTGTTATATTAGAAATTGAATAGTCATTCCTAATCATTACCTTGGAATGTTCATTCCAACAAAAACATTCATCTTCTTGAGTTATGGAATGGTCATTCCATTTTTACTTCTTATTAAAATCATCATTTCTCTCTTTATTAATTTCTCTCCCTTTTTTACAACTCACTCCAAAAATTTCTCTCTCTCTCTCTCTATATATAATACGTATGTTATATACTTGTCACACGCCTATATATATATATATATACATGTGACATGCCCATATATATAACTTGTTATATTTTAAGTTGTGAAAGAAAGTGAAGGTTCTTATTTTATCACTTTCAGTTTTTAATAAAGTATTAATTTTTTTCATATAAAAGATTATATTAATCTCTTGACTAGAATAAAAAGATAGATTATATCTTGATTTAGAAAGTTTTAATTGAATGGGTAATTAATTTTTTTTACATGATAATTAAATTAGGGAGTTGATATTGGCACTCCACCAATATCCTCTGCCACTCCACTCCCATTCTTTTGAAAAGTAAAATTACAAACGTGGTCATATGCTATATTATCTTTGATTCTTATATTTTTAGTACCCTAATTGCTCTTATAAATCAGGACTCAATTTTAATTTTATTTTATCTTTCTTAAAAAAAAAAGTTTTTCAACTGCATCCTTGTTATCTCAAGTAATTTGTGATTGATATTATAGTTTAAACATTTTTAATTGAAACTTGTTATTCGTGTCCTTATCTTATATAACTAAAATAATTCAAATTTTGAAATATTGTCTTTTTACTCACCAAACGTGTAATTTATTTTTCATGTGTCTTATTTATAAAATAACATAAATTAAAAATTAAAAGCAAACCATCAATTTGCGAACAAACAAAACATAAAGGAATGGAGGAAAAATACAAAGCAAAGGAAGAAAAATATCATATTAATTTTATTTTATTTTAATTTTGGTGAAAAGCTCCTTAGCTAAATTAAGACAACTACAATTGAAAAAGGATTTTATAGAGTCGTGTTTTTTCTCTTTTCATCTTTTAATTTCTAAAATTTTCCTATTAAAATAAAAAAGTTTCCTTAGTTCATTTAAAGAACTATATATTATAATTTTTATTTAAGTAAAATTAAACTTTCTTTTGATTTTAAATACAATTAATTTTTTTTCCAAATAGGTGTTATTCATTGATATAATGTTTGTTTCCAACTCAAATATTTTTTTAATATTTCTCTAGGTAATCTATTATTAACAACTTCTTCCTAACTTATCTAATCACATTACTTTTATTATCCTAATTACATGCATTTGATCAATACTCTCTAAATCATTATATTGAATCCTAAACTTTTCTACTTCTAAAATAAATATTGATAAATTGATTTAACAAGAAGAAATAATATTTTTAAAATCAACTCAAATAATATAGTCTAAAGAATAGAAGTAGAACAAAAAAAATCACATTACTATAAAAATTAGGGTTGAGTGATTCATAAATTTCTGAAATCTCTTCATTACTATTTGTCTTATTAATTTCAATACTTTCTCTAACTCAACATTAAGGGGAGAGGGAATCTGAGAGATAGTATTTTAACGCAAAAAAAAAAAGAGGGAACGTAAGATAGAAGTTACAATTTGGAGCCAATAATTCTAACCTTATTAAATAAGGACAATTAGGATATTAAAAATATAAGAATCAAATATTGTATAGTACAGGGACACATTTGTAATTTTATTTTAAAAAAGATGAGAGTGGAGTGGTAGAGGATATTGGTGTAGTGCCAATATCAACTCCCTTAAATTAAAGTTGGTCAAATGTTTCATTTTTAAAATTCATTATGTTTTACGAAAAAATATAATATATTGGAAGGTATTATAATTTCATTCTTACATCATTCTCTATCCGCAACCAAATATTGAAATGAGAATGATCATTTCATTTTATTTTCATTCTCATTCCATTCACAACTTCGTTCCATTCAGATTCTATTTCATTCCTGTCTATCAAACTATTCCTAATGAAAATTGAAAATTTGAAGTGTGTAATTGTTTTGTTCTGGCCCACGTCTAACAGTTAGGTGTTTGATGCCTTAGTGGGGTGGACTTAAATCTTTATTGTTGTAGTTTATGGATTCGTCCGTAGCTTTTGCCATTTGGGCCTGATGGCCATCTTGTAGGCATGTCCCTAGTGTTTTGTACATACTTTTCTTTCTTTTATTTTACTCGTTTACTCAAATATATATATATATATATATTTGTCATATGTTATGGGTCCACTCATGGAAAATCTGTAGAAAACTAGTCTACATTATTTATGGTTGATGTTAATGGGTGGGAAAAATAATGTGAATGCAAGATGTTATTAATGTTAGGCACCGAAAACCAAAATGGTTAGTAATCTTTGAACTACAATACTTACCTACTTACTAGTGTGTAGGTGAACCTTCCTGATCACTGATGTGTCCCAATAAAAATTGAACACTTCAGTTTTAAAGTGTAATAAATAAATATAATAAATGAGGTCAATCTCATTTATTATACTTATTTATTACATTTTAAACCTCATTTATTATACTTATTTATTGCATTTTAAATTTAATTTTGTAATTAATACTGATGTGTTGATTTTTTATTGGGACACATCAGTGGTCAGGAGGGCTCACCTACACACCGGTGAGTAGGTAAGTATTGTCCGTTTGAAAATATGAAAATATAAGGCGGTATATTTGTGTATAAATATACGATGGTGAGTATGTACTGGACATATATCGTAGTAGATGAAGTAAATAGAAGAGCTCTCTCTCCTGTTATTAATACACTTTCTTTTATATATCTTATTCCCTATAAAACTTTATACTCGTGGTAGTAAAGCTAAACATACAGATTTCAACGACGTTGTTTAATGATGAGTCCACACCCACCTGGCGTCGCCTCTTTCTTGGTTCTACCAGTTAAATGGACCCACAACCAATAAAAATTCCACAAACAGTAAATCTCTGTTACAAATATTAAATAGTGAGTTATTCTTCCGTATACAAATCGGAATATTAAATATTGTTTATAAAAATAAATTTTTATGATAAACATGTTTGATAATTTTTGTTTTGTTTATAAATTGTCAAAACGTTTTTAAAACAACACTATTCATAAGCTTTCAAATCATAAACACCAAAATGATGTTTATTGTTTATGTTTATTAAAAAAAAAACTTTTTTTTTTTATCTAAAATGGTGATTATATTATTTTAATTAAAAATTAAAACTAAAAGTGAGAAAATGAAAAGAAAAAAAATTATAAAAGACTATTCTTTGATACAACGATAAAAATATTAGAATTATCAAGTGTGAACAGAATTAAAGAGGTAATTACTTAGGGACACCCATGCTAAAAAAAAAAAACCTTATTTGATGAAAAAAAATAAAGAAGTCTTAACCATCTTCTTATAAAAAAAAACAAGAATGGTATTTTGCACTCATATCATTCATTCATTTTCAGTGTTGAAAGAAAAATAGAAATCAAAAAAATGAAAAAGAAAGTAGTAGCATAAGAAGTTCAAGAGAAAGAGTATGCCCTCCAAATCCCTCTTCTCAGTCCATACAAATTGGACCGAACTGAAACGTTCATTACGGTTCCGGTTCCGACTCTAAATTTTAGGAATTGTTCACTACGATTCCGGTTCCAAGCCTTAGAACAGGAACTGAAACCGTTGAATATATATATATATAGCTATAAAACTCCTACAATAATTTTCTATTATATATATATACTATTATATATATATATATATATATATATATAATAACATTTTGTTATGTAAAAAATTTTAAACAAACGGTTCTGGTTTCGGTTCTCCCAATAACTGAAAAGAACCGAATCATGTGCATCCCCCTACTTGTTAGGGCCTTTTGGATTGTGGGTCATTCTAGTTTTACGTTATCATTTGCAGTGTGTAGATATATATGTAACCCAATATTATTTATTTCTTTTTTATATATATTTTTTGCTCTATTATTGCTGTATAGATTTGTTATAGCATAAATTTGACTTTATATGTAGTTTATTGTGTTGATTTTTTTTATAAAAAAAAAAAACAGTTTAGGGCTAACAAACATGTTTTCTATTTATGATTTTAAAAATAAGTTAAACGTTTTTTCGTTATCAAACAACACTCATATTTATGGATAACAAAATCGTAACATAAACACTGTTTATATAAACACTTAAACAATAAACAATAAACATAAACAGTTACCAAACAGGTCCTGACTTTGGCTTTGCTTGGTTTGTAACTCGTAAAATTGTTTTTAAGAACAGTTTTCAAAAAATGAGAATAGAAAATAGTTTTCAGTTTTTTCAGTTTAATAATTCGCTTGGTATGAAAATTTGTAAAACAGTTTTAAGAGAACAAAAATTCAAAAATCTGCTTGGTTGTATCTATTGAAAATAATTTTACTGAACTAAAAAAGTAAACAATATTACACATCACTATTATATTTATTTATTTTTAAGATGTTAACTACTAACGCAATAATTTTTATTTTTCCTAAGTCTACTAATGCAATATTTATTAATAGGTGTTCGAGGTGCTTGTTGGCTAGTATTATTAACTTAATAAATATTGCACAAATACAATATCACAAGTATAAATAAAACATGAGAAATTCATGACTTAATTTAATTTAAATAGAATTATTTCAAGTGTCATACGCACTTTTAGTTCTACAATCATTAAGTTTAGTTATACATACTAAAACAAAATATTAAATAATTAAATAAACAAAGCTTCATCTATCATTGCCTGCGAATGATGCCCACATGAAATTCATTATGTGATTTCTTTAGGTTGCCATCTGTACTGCACCATCATCAGATAAGTTGAGACGATTTAATATATTATATCCACTACTGCTACCATTCCCCCATCAACGACATTAACATCTTCCTCTCCAAATTGCATAAAAAACTATCATCTAATGCATTTTGATGAATGAAATCCATGACTTAATTTAATTTAAATAGAGTTATTTCAAGTGTCATACGCACTTTTAATTCTACAATCATTAAGCTTAGTTATACATACTAAAACAAAATATTAAATAATTAAATAAACAAAACTTCATCTATCATTGCCTGCGAACAATGTCCACATGGAAATTGTTATGTGATTTCTATAGGCTGTCATCTGTACTGCACCATCATTAAATAAGTTGAGACGATTCAATATACTATATCCACTATTGTTACCATTCCCCCACCAACAACATTAACATCTTCTCCTCCAAATTGCATAAAAAAAACTATCTAAACATATATATATATATATTAAAAGAAAGCATAAAATATGTACTAAAGTTGTCAACACCAAGGGATGAAAAAAATAAAATAAATTGAATACACTAAACATATATATATATATATTGGATCAATCTGATACAAGAATACAACAACTTGTGAAATTAAACTTGCATAGTAAGTACATTAAAAGAAAGCATAAAATATGTACTAAAGTTGTCAACACAAGGGATGAAAAAAAGAAAATAAATTGAATACACTATATATATATATGTTGGATCAATCTGATACAAGAATACAACAACAACTTGTGAAATTAAACTTGGATAGAATAGTACATTAAAAGAAAGCATAAAATATGTACTAAAGTTGTCAACACCAAGGGACGAAAAAAATAAATAAATTGAATACACTAAACATATATATATATATATATATATATATATGTTGGATCAATCTGATACAAGAATACAACAACAACTTGTGAAATTAAACTTGGATAGAAAAGTACATTAAAAGAAAGCATAAAATATGTACTAAAGTTGTCAACACCAAGGGATAAAAAAAAGAAAATAAATTGAAATCACTAAACATATATATGTTGGATCAATCTGATACAAGAATACAACAACTTGTGAAATTAAACTTGATAGAAAAGTACATTAAAAGAAAGCATAAAATATGTACTAAAGTTATCAACACCAAGGGATAAAAAAAAGAAAATAAATTGAATACACTAAACATATATATGTTGGATCAATCTGATCCAAGAATACAACTTGTGAAATTAAACTTGGATAGAAAAGTACATTAAAAGAAAGCATAAAATATGTACTAAAGTTGTCAACACAACAAGGGATGAAAAAAAGAAAATAAATTGAATACACTAAACATAATCTCACTTGGGTCATTACAAGTTCAAGTACACCAGATCAAATGCATAGCATATATATATATATATAATCCCGAAAATCCAAGCTAAAAAAGAACATCTACAGAGCATGAAAAGAGCAACAATTTTGTATAAACAAAACCACAAGCAGCTAAGAATTTGCAATAAATTAAAAAAGACGCTATAAATCAGCAAGCACCAAGACTCAATCACGCTATCCTTGAATAAAAAAAAATGGTATAACAAAGACGGAAGCATTTACGTCAATGCAATAAAAAAAATTGTATAAACTAAAAACATTGTGTAAACAAAGACTGACGCACATGTTATACAGTGTGAACCTGAGAAGTTGATTTCAGGGAAGACTTTTCCCTTCTAAAGTATGAAAATTGTTTCTTAACTAGATCTGTCATATCCATCAAACCCAATTGTAGAAGAACAATTTGTCAAAAAATGAAACAGAGGACTTCAAAATGATCAAACCCATTATGAAACGACGTCGAAATTTAGCGCATATATATACATATATATATATATATATGATTGAAGAGTGAATATACAAAGACGGATATAAAGATCAAGATATATATTATAAATTATAAATCATGGATTCACACAATGAACCCATATTGTATGAAACGAATCGAGTTCTGTAAGGTCTGCTGACAAACCAACCAAGGCCTTTGTTTCTCTGCTCTTGTAGTTAAACTGATTAGATATAATCTCCAGGCCCAATCAGATCATACCAGCTCATCTTTTCTATGTCATCTTTGAAAATTCGATGTGTGGACGATCTTGTTTGTAAGCGTGTGTAGAACGTTTTCATTTTGAGAAACCGTGTGAACTACAAGTCCAACCTGTTCTTTTCTTTCTTGCTATAAAAGGCCCATTTATTGTTTGTTGCATGGAAATATCAGCAATAGAGCTCAAGCTTTTTGAGAGACCTCTCTAATGGCTAGTCAAACGTCTCCTCCTTCATGGCTTATCCTCATCAGCCTTACTTGTGTTCTGCTTATTAGCTGCATCAGAGCATCTGACGGAGATCAAAAGGCATGCATATATAACATATCTATAAATCTGTATTATGATTCTTATTGCTTTCAAGGTTTTTGGAGCTTGGTTATATATATATATATATATGCTATGAACAAGGCTTATACTTATATATATTATTTGCTTAACTTTTCGAAAAAAAAAAGAAAAAGGAAAAAAAAACAAGGCTGATACTGATAGAATTAGTTATATATAACTGATCATTTTGGGGTTGCAGGTATACATTGTGTACATGGGTGACCGTCCCAAGAGTGATATCTTTGCATCAACCCTTCATACCAGCATGCTACAGGAAGTTGTTGGCAGGTCATGATCACTACCTATATATTACTTGTGTGTGTGTGTGTATATATATATATATATATATATATGTGTGTGTGTGTCTATACAATATTCCATATATTAACATATATGTCAGAAGGCACTAGATAAATGATCTTTTAACTATGAATAAATATCGGGTGAGTCGCACGTCATGATGAGTCATTGGTATGCCTATTTTATAAAAACACACCATTTAATGATGTATTTTTATTGAGTGGACATATTAATAACAACGTGACTCATCTAATATCAGTTGAAAATAATAGAGTAAAGACTTCCAATATTTTAAAATAAATTTGACAGAATTTAAATGTAAAAAATAGTATATTTATAGGAATTCAAGTGGGCAAGTGAATGAGTTTATAAAAGAGGGCATTCTTTAGAGGGGTCATCCATGTACAATCGAGTTCTTGTGATATTGCTTAGAAGGAGAGATGAGAGTTAGGCGAAGAATAGAGAGATGTGGGAATTTTAGAGGGAGAGGAAATAGAGAGAAAAGATTAGATTTTAGATTTGGTTACTCAATTAGAATCGGCTAAACCCAGTTGGTTTCTAGTTTTTGTTCTTTTAATATTTAAAACTGGTTATGTTATCGTTGTGCCACACGGAAGAACTTCCTACTCCTTGTATAGGCATCTCCAAAAGAGCCAACGGCTAGACGACGTAGCCTTTATTAAAAAAATAAAATTTTATAAATATTTGAACTTTTTGGCTTTTAAGAGTTAACGTTCAAAACATTAATCTGCTACAAAATCAATAATGGAAATTTTTTATAGAGCAATGCTACACATCATGAAATTATTTCACGAATTTGTATCATGAATGATGTGACAGATAACGTGGAGAGTTAGTATTGGTGGGATCCCCCCATACACAGAGTCCCATGATATTATTATCGAATCCCACCAATACTAACTCTCCACGTTACTTGCCACATCATTCATGATAAAATTCATGAAATAATTTCATGACGTTTAGCATTTCTCTTTTTTATAACAGATAAAATTTAAAGAATTTAAAACACATTAGAAAACTAAATAAAGAATTCCAAAAACATAAAACCACATAAATAAGGAGTTTTAAAACCTTTGAAATTCATAACAATATCTCAGCGTACGTAACGTGGTAATCACAAAAATGAACACGCTCAATGCAATTCTTGTAATATTTGCATTGAATCCTATTGGCACAAGCTGTAAAACATGAAGTAACAAAAAATAAGAAAGCAAAGTTCTGATTTCTGCACTGGCTAAGCAGATTCTGGTGTCAATATATATATATATATATATATATATATATATATATATATTTGATGATATATTTTCAGTTTTCCTTTCCGTATTTAAAATCCTCTTAAATATCATCATTGTCTTCTTCAATCTAACAAAAATCACCGTTAGTCAGTTAAATCTTAAGAATTTCTTTTCAGATTGAGAGTATGTATATGTATTTCACTTTTTGAAGGATCAAAAGTTTCCAAGCACTCAGTGTTGGGCTTGGTCCACCCACAAGTGCGTGTCGGTTGGTGTGTGTATCGAGACAAAAGAAAAAAAGAAAAAGAAATGTACAAATTGTATGCAAGTGGGCAAGTATAGTCTTCGTCTTCGTCTTCGGACACCAAAAGATGCCAATTGGCATACAAGTGGGTGGTGCTGTGTGTGTAGATGATTGGTTGTGATGTGTTGGCACATTACATGTGCTCTCGACTAATTCTGAACCTGTTTCTAAAATTTTTTTCATTTAAAAATAAAAAAGAAATTTATTTTATGATATATTTTTTCAAATTTCTTTTACAATATAACACTTTGACAATTTTATCCTTAATAATTACTCTCAATAAAATGAGTAAGTTTCATGAAATAAAAAAGAAAAATTTGTCTATAAAATTTGTTACTTAAAATAATTCTGACTTCTTTCCAAAAATAAATTTTTTCATTTTTTAACGGACTTTTTAGAACTTTGATTTTTATTAGAATTTTTTTTTGCTTATTTAACCAAACACTAACAAATTTTTTTTTGAGTTTAAAAGTCCGTTTGGATCTTCACGAATCAAGTTGGCATACAAGTTGGTGGTGCTGTGTGTGTAGGTGATTGGTTGGGGTGTGTTGGCACATTATATGTGCTCTTGACTAAATCTGAATGGATTAGGCCATGTTAGGAGTGGTTTTCTCATTTTAAAATTTATTTTATTTAAAAGTATTTAAAAAGGTATTTGAGAATGCTTTCAATAAAAGGAATTTAAAAATATATATTTGTTTAATGATGTATTTTTTTAAAATTTCTTCCACAATTAATACGATTAACTTGGAATATATATATATATATATATATATATATATGTTGAAGTTTGAAATTTTATATTATATATATATATATATGTTGAAGTTTGAAATTTTATATTAACTAATATCTTTACCGGATGCATTCAACAGTAGGGCATCAGAATCTTTGCTCTACAGCTACAAGAGGAGCTTTAATGGGTTTGTAGCAAAGCTGACAGAGGAAGAGAAGGAGAAAATAGCCAGTACGTGGGTGATTTATAGTTTCATTTAATTACTTAATCTATATATCCCCGTGATTAATTTGTTTGTCCATCCGGACCTCTCCTAACTCAATCTGCTTTAACTTTAAAAAAATTAAGGCATGGAAGGAGTAGTGTCTGTGTTCCCTAATAAAAAGGAGAAACTCCTCACAACAGCTTCATGGGACTTCATAGACTTCCCTATAGGAGTTGCAAGGAGCGAGGTCGAAAGCAACATCATCGTGGGAGTGTTTGACACTGGGATTTGGCCTGAATCCGAAAGTTTCAACGACACAGGAATTGGTCCGCCTCCAAGCAAATGGAAGGGCTCTTGCCAGTCCTCAACAAATGTCACTTGCAACAAGTGCGTATTTGCATGAATATTGGATATATATTGCTAGCCACTCAAATTTTGAATTCTTTGCAGTAAAATTATAGGAGCTAAATACTACTATACCGGAGGACCAATACCTCCAGAAGATTTTCATTCACCAAGAGACTTAAATGGTCATGGGACACACTGTGCATCTACAGCAGCGGGGTGCTTAGTGAGCGGCGCAAGCTTATTAGGGCTGGGCATGGGTACAGCTCGAGGAGGGGTTCCCTCTGCTCGCATTGCTGTGTACAAGATATGTTGGTCTGATGGTTGTGGACAGGCCGATATCCTAGCAGCATTTGATGATGCAATCGCTGATGGAGTTGATGTAATATCAATTTCGGTTGGGAGTGGGGGATATACCAGTTACCTTCAAGATCCCAAAGCCATTGGAGCTTTCCATGCTCTCAAGAAGGGAATACTCACATCCAATGCTGCTGGTAATTCAGGTCCTGATCTTGGGAGCGTCGAAAGTAACGCACCGTGGATGCTCTCAGTGGCTGCTAGCACCATAGACAGAAAGTTTGTGACAGGGGTGCATTTGGGCAACAATAGGTCTTATGTGGTGAGCTTAAGCATACTGTCCTCTTCTCTTGCATATATATATATATATATAGATATAAATATAGCATCTGCCTTTTACATGTAGGGGGTCTCTGTAAACACTTTCGAGCTCAACCATCAGTACCCTCTAGTTTATGCTGGCGATGTACCCAATACTAGAGCTGGTTTTAATGGATCATATTCCAGGTAAGGAAAAAATAAAAAGAAAGTCGATCAGAAAATTAAGAAAAATAATCAATATATGATGATATTAATGAAAATTAAGCTTAATCATGTTGTTACATCATACATAATTGGTGATTGGAAAATGTATATAAAAAAAATGATCATGAATTGCAGATACTGCCTCATCAAAAACTCATTGGACCCAACTTTAGTGAATGGCACAATCGTGCTATGTGATCTGCGGACTTCCGGAACAATAGCTTTCCAGGCGGGTGCAATCGGTACCATAATGACCGATAATGGCTTCAGAGATGATGGCGGAACTTTTCCTTTGGCTGCCTCCTACTTGGGCAAGAAAGATGGGGATGGTGTTTTCGAGTATTACGAAAATTCAACTGGGTACATAGATTTCAAGACAATACATACATATATATATATATATTGACACTACCTTGATCACAGCACAATTAACAATTTGGATAAATCTAACTATACAGTAAGCCAACAGCAACTATAATGAGGAGTATCGAGACTAAAGACGAATTGGCTCCATATGTAGATTCATTTTCATCAAGGGGGCCAAACCCAATTACAAGTGACATTCTCAAGGTATCTTATCTTTTATATATATATATATATATATATATATATATATAGGTTCTAGTTTTAAATTGCAAAGCTTTATTCTTGTGCAGCCTGACTTAACTGCTCCAGGAGTGGACATTGTTGCTGCATGGTCTCAGGCTACCACTGTGACGGGAATAGAGGGAGACAAAAGAGTAGTTCCATACAATATAATCTCCGGCACATCCATGGCTTGCCCACATGCATCCGGAGCAGCTGCCTATGTGAAATCTTTTCACCCTGAATGGTCTGCTGCTGCTATTAAGTCTGCTCTGATGACAACTGGTAATTAAATATATAAAAAGTACTCAACCCTCTGTCCCATATTAGATTACTAATATTGCATTAGAAGAGGTTACTCTGACTGTACAATAGTAATATTCGACAATGATATAACTGATATACAGTAGGTCTTCATTTGTTCTTTCTTTGATTTCAAAACAAAATTATTATTATTATTATTATTAAATGTGAATGGAAAAAAAAAAAAAAAGTTTTAAATTTATATTTGTGGCAATAAAAAAAGATTAGGATGGAAGCATGTAGACAAAAAGGAGAATATTCTTGGCATCTCCAAAGAATCACCCAACAATACTCTTTCTATTCTCACTTTTTTTTTTTTTTTCCTAGCTGGTACACACTCCAAAGAATTGTTTGTCACTTCTCATTTGAAAGACAATAATTTTAATACTAATTTCCATTTGATTGCCATTTACAGGCAAACCCCATTTTTTTTTCTGTAATTATCAAAACCAAAATTTAATAGTACTGCTCTAAAAAATTCTGTATTAAAATTTAGGAAAATTCAGTTTGCTTTACCGAAGATCCTTTTGATATATGAAAAGATGGAACCAGGTAAAAAAAGGACAATGCACAACATTTCCAAGTATTTTCCTTTCCTTTCTCTAGTGAAATTAAAGTAGAACCTTAACGAAGAGTTCATATGAAAGCAGAGTTAAAAATGTACCTTGCTTTGGGAGGTAACCCTTGTCCCTTAGAAGTGGATGGGCAGTAAAAGCAAGAAAAGAAGAGATACTACTAGTCCATAACACGATCCTTTGGAGCTTAAGGCTATCAGCAACATCTTGAGTGAAGTGCCAGAGTGCATCTGTGATTAAGCAAGCAATGGGCTCCTCTGACAACATTCGAGCCAAGCAATTGCGAAATGGGGTGATGCAGTTGACATTGAGGAGTGTTAACAGAGCTACGACATCTGCTGTGGAAGCTTCGGTTTCCAGCAAGCCATCAGGAATGGGTTGGAAGGTGAACTGAGGGTATTTGGAAGGGTTGGGAGAGTTGAATTTGGTGTGAATTACAGAGATATTGAAACCTCTGGAATGGAGTATGTTTGCTAGCTGAAGCATGGGGTTTATGTGGCCTTGCAAGGGCACTGGGAACACTAGCAATCTGCGCCCTGTCTTCTTCTGCATTCGAGTTTCTGTTGAGCCATCCATGAAGCTTGGTTTTGGATACGATGCCAGAGTGTTTTTTTCTGAAACTGTTTTTGTCATCCTCTTTCGTTAGATGAGATGGATTCGTATGAATCATGTTATAAGACTGGTATAATCTAAGGATAACTCTCTTTAAAATTTTATTATCATGAATTATTAGAGTTTCTCATGAAACTCCAAAATTGTGTCAATTAATCATTAATATGATGCAACTAGTCATTCCTATTCTACTAACATTAGTTGGCTGATTTATTGGTTCAGTTTGTGGTTGGTGTTTGGAATTACTCCTAGTCATGTGTTTGATGGAGAATAAGAAGACTTTTTTCCTTGGCTGAAATGACACATGAAATCTTGTCTTCCACACACTGATTTCTTTGAAACATTTCACGAAGTCATTTCACCTTTCGAGTTTGACTCACCTCAAATCATGATTGAAACCCTGAGAATAAAAAAATATTTATTGAGTTGATCCATCCAATCGTGAATGTAAAGAGAGATTATTAGGCCTTTACTGCATGGTCTCGGACATTCCAAAAGATCATACGATTATTCGATCAACTAACTCTTTTGATTGGATGACTTTTTATAATCGGTAGAGATCACATAATTTTGGACTATCTAATAATTTTTTGAATTTATGAAAAAAGAGCTAACTCGAATTGGATCTGTCAAAAAAATCATCACCCAAATATGCAAGAATGAGAAAGCTTTCGATTTCGAGATACACGTGATCCTTGGATGCTAGGGGAGAAAAAGTACCCTTATTTAAAGGAAAATGCTAAATATGATGAATATAATTTATGAATTAGTATCTCGAATTAGGTGGCTGATTAATTGGTATTACCTGACTTATTATTTGGCAACTTTCTATATTTTAAAAATAATTATTTTAAAATTATACCAAAAGGAAAAAGAGAAAAAATAGCAAAATATAGTATTATAGAATCCAAATCATAACATAACTCAATAACATATAATTCAAATTAAATTTTATGCCCTGTATCTTCCTTTGAAAGATTATTTCCATTAAACCTTCAAATAATTGAGACAAGAAATTACAATTTCTTTTCATAATTTTTTTAACTCAAGCATGGAACTCTCTCTCTCGAATAAAAACTCTAATTTTCTCCTCTATCTATCTACATGTGTGAATAATTAAATAAACACATAATACTTAAAGTTTCTTATAATTTTATTTTGATTTGGTATTTTTGATCACAATTAAATTTTAAAGAAAGACCTGGTAAAAATGGAGAGAAGTTGAGGGAGTGCAAAAGAAAATATATGTATATATATATATAAATTAGAGAGAGAAAAACTCAATTTGATTACAGTTCTTACTTCCTCATTTAATGGGATTCATTTAGTTTGATAAAATATTAAAACTTATTTCACTATTATTTTTCATTATATATATATATAGGCACACACTCTTCTTGCACACTCTCTCTCTCTCTCTCTCTCTCTCACTCTATTTTTAATGGCTCTCTCTTAAATTACATACTTAATTACATATTAAAAGTTAGGGTTCTTATTCATGCAAAATGGCTACCATGAAAGCGTAGGTCAAAGATCATGGAAAAAAGTTGTAGATTTAATGGAAAGGATATTTCAAACCAAAATACCTGATTGAATTTAAGTTATCAAATTAAAAAAATTGATTTTACATTGAAACTTGCCATACACTACAAGAAATTTGAGTTTTTCCCACGGAATATTTCGTAGCAAAAAGTCAATATTTTGTAGCAAAAACTCTTTTGCCACAAAATATTATCGTAGCACCAATCATTGCAATATGGTGCGTCTCTAATTGTAAATTTTGACGAAATCATGTTTCGTCGCAAGTTATGGGATAATAGCAATGAAAATATTTCGTCGCAATACTTATTATTTACTACGGTAAAATTTCATAGGTAATATAATTATTTGCTACGATAATATTTCGTTGCTAATTCTTATTATTTCCCACGAAATAGTATTCCGTTGAAAATAAAAGTATTTGCTACGATAATATTCCGTCGCTAATTCATATTATTTTCCACGAAATAGTATTTCGTCAAAAATACTTCCTATTAATTTGCTACGGTACTATTTTGTCGGCAATACTTATTATTTCCAACGGAATACTATTTCGTAAGTAATATAATTATTTACTACGACAACATTCCGTCGCTAATTCTTTATTATTTCCCACGAAATAGTATTTCGTTGGGAATAAATGTATTTGCTACGAAATTATTTTCGTCGCAAATTAGTAATTACTACTAATGAAAGCGTCAAAAATTAGTAATTACTACGAAAAAAATCGTAGCAAATTATAATTATTTTTTTATAAATATATATAAAACAGTGATTATACAAATTTATATAATCACTATTTTATATTTTTTTTCTTCTTTTTTTTTACAAGTACCTATAATATTATAAGTTTAACAAAAACGAGTCTTCTAAACTTATATATACAAAACTTTAGCAACATCCTTAATTAAACCCTGTCTATCTAAGAACATCTATAAGCTTAACAAAAGCGAGTCTTCTAAGCTTATTATATACAAAACTTTAGCAACATCCTTAATTAAAGCCTGACAGGAAGCTAAAAGGATGAGCACAAAAAAACATGATCATGTACCAAAGAGTTGAACAAAAAAAAACCAAAAACATGAGTACCAAAAAGTACCACCAACACTACTAACGTTAATCTTCTGTGCCGAGATCGATTGGAGATTTTTCGGCCATCATATCATTAAAGGCACGAATATGTTGCTCCATGGTGGTCCGAAGTTCATCCATCTCCTTCACTTTTTCTAAGGCCTCCAAAGCCATCATTTATGCATTTTGATCTCTCTTTTCCACTTCAATCATTTACTCTTTTATTGGCTGCCTCCACTTCTGCACGGTTACTATGGGTTGATTGAGTTGGCTTTACGCCATAACCCAAGCCACGCTCATAGCCCTTCTTTGTACCAAGTATGCGGCGAAAAGTTTCATTTCCTAGAATTGGGCCACTCTCAAAACCAACTCCTTGAGATAAGGACACCATGTCTCTCTACAAACACAGTAAGAAACAAACTATTTATCAATCCAAAGCACTAATTATTATTCAAGAGTACCAAAAAACATGATGCATGTGGTAAGCAGTAAGCATGCTAGAAAAGACTAAATAAATATAATCACAGCACTGCATCTTTGTAAAGTAACTATATGCCAACCGAAAATGATAGAAGTATATTAACCCCTCAATTCTAGAAATAAACATTCGGGTATGCCAACATAAAATGATAGAAGTATATTAACCCCTCAATTCTAGCAATAAATATTCGGGGACTGCAATCCACAAATCTTTCTCACCAAAGCCCATGTGAAGAAGCATAAGAAGAAGAGAGTGACAATGTCGATCTACAAGCCTGCAGGAAGGTGTTGAACCGGCTACTAGTTATAATTTTATAAAGCATTCCTCAAATTAGAAGCAGGAAGTTGTTTTCTTCCTCTTTGAGGATTATAGATTAACAAAGTATTATGTGGGTTGAACTTTCTTGTACAAGTCATTGAAATGAAATCAGTTTATTGGTTTTACTTTGCACTCAATGGCTGCATCTCTCAAATGAAGCTATAACAAACTCCACAGAGAATAGTCAGAATTTGAAATAACACTTCTTCATAAGAATAAAAAAAACTCATTAACCAGTGTCGTCCTGCCTATATAACATCAAAATATGAAATATGATTTCACTCTTATCAATATTCCCTATCGATCTCATAAAAGTTGGGATACATATGTTTTGTTAGAGATTTTAGGAAACAGAAACATATCAAAACTAACTAATTTACAATGCACATAATATTTTATGGATAAGGAATTTAGGATAATGTCAATATATCAATTAAAAACAAATTTCATATCAAATTAGTTGTGTCATGAAATTCAATAGTCGCTTTTGAATATATTCCCTATGAGAAACTCCACCATACATGTAAACAGCGCCTTCTTTATGTTCAACAACCCTCTTTCTTATCACATGGCCCCAACTTTTCAAGTCTATTCCCCCTTATTAGTTAGCCCCTAAACATTGAAATATCTATCCTCCAAATCCTAGGGTACCCTAATAATGTAGGACACAATTAATGAATACTAAAGGCTTGGCATGTGATTTCCCAATACATATTACCTTCTGGCTCCTACATTCTATATGCACATCATATATATATTACCTTCTGGCTCCTACATCCTATAGGCACATCATATATATATATATATATATATATATATATATATATATATATATATGCAACTTCTTTTCTAGGAGGAGTTCTCATGCCTAACCAAAATTGCAGTAGTGTTATGTGCTGTGAATGGAGCATTTTTTCTAGGAGGAGTTCTCATGCCAAACCAAAGTTGCAGTAGTGGTATGTGCTGTGAATGGAGCATATATTTATATATATATATAGCCATGGAATTTTATGCTGGAAAATATAGTTTGAAATATCTAATGGGAAGCAAGAAGTCACAAGTGACTTCAAATGAAATGGGAGGCTTATAATAAAGCTAATTATAAAGAAACTTGATGAAACTAATAGGGAACATTAGGAACTTGTAGGGTAAATCAAGATTTAAACTTTGGGGAAAATGTGTTTCCCCTGAAGTTTCACATCTCAAACTGAGTTACTTTGAAGCCTGCAAAAAAAAAAAAAAAAAAGTTATCATTTTATTGACCACATAATTTGTGATACTATATCTTGAAAATAATTTGTGATGTTTAGCATTTTTCAGAAATGACATGATTTTATCATTTTACCCTTAACAACATCTTCTTTGGCTGTTCTGCTGAAATTGATGATGTGGATAGATGTAATCTCTAGCCCAATATTCAGATGATGTCAACTTATCTTATTCACAGAAATATTCATCTTGGAAAGCCGAAGTCAGGTGCAACTCAACCATGTCCTTTTTTCTTGTTATAAAAGCTCATTCATCGTTTGTGGCATGAAAATATGAACAATAATAGAGCTAAAGCTTTTGATAGACCTCTCTAATGGCTAGTCAAACGTCTCCTCTTTCATGGCTTATCATGATCAGCCTTACTTGTGCTTTGCTTATTAGCTGCATCAGAGCATCTGACGGAGATCAAAAGGTATGAATATATCTATTTATATATGATTCATATTGCTTTTAAGGTTTTTTTTTTTTTTAAGTTTGATTATGCTATGAACAAGGCTTGTTAGTTTCATTATCTATAAACTTGATCGAGAAAGAGTACTTTAATTTTTATAAGACCAAGATGTTGATAGAGAGACCTTGTACTTATGCCAAAGATATATATGTATTTGAGCCTGCGCGCATTACGCTCGCTAAATTACAGCTTGGAATTTGTACGTACAAGCTTCTAGCTTTCTTTTGGACACATTCTGCCGATTTAAGATTAGGCCTTGGGCATTACCTAATACACTATAGCAAAGCGGAATAAATAGCACAAATATTGATTGAAATAAAAATAAAAAATTGATATGGTGCTAAAAAAAACCTACTCTGAAGCAACATTGACACACACATATATACGGAGATTAATTATTTGATCTTGATTTAGAAAAATCAGTACTGATAGAATTAGTTATTTATAACTGATCATTTTGTGGGTGCAGGTATGCATTGTGTACATGGGCGACCGTCCCAAGGGTGATATCTCTGCATCATCCCTTCATAGGAGCATCCTACATGAAGTTGTTGGCAGGTCACTACATATATATATATGTACTTGTATATATGTGTGTGTTTATATAGCATATACCATATATTAACATGTCAAAAGGCAGTAGATGTATATGATTTAAAGTGGTGCTCCGTAATGCGGAAATCACAAAATTGAACATGCTTAATGCAATTAATTTCTTGTACGTACTACAAGAATTTAGAGTATTAGAGACGGAAAAAATCATCCCCAAAAGTTGTCAAATCTATCCCATATGCTTTTTGGAATGACTAATGTCACTGTCCCTATATGTATTGTCCCAAAAGCCATTTAGGGACTGATGGTTTTGGTTTCGTCCCAAATAGTTTTTGGAAGAGAGGATTCAACTGTCCCAAATAGTTTTTGGGACAGAGATAGTATTTGGGACGGAAACAACTATTTGGGACGGATTAATTTGTGTCAATTACAGTTTTGATATCTTTTTGAGTGCTTTTTAGCGACAATTTTGGTGTATTACTGGCAAAAGACGCCGTTGCTAATTCTCCCTTTTTTTATAATCAATATGTGCACCTGCCATTTTCATTCTCTATTCCATCCACAAATTAATTTCAAATCAACCACTACTAGAAAAGCTAAATTTTAAATCTAATAAAATTAAAGAACCCAAAGCATTTAAATGATAAGAAAGGGCTTCCAATGCATCAAGTTCATAAATTTTTTTAAACAATTCAAGCATCCTACATGTTGAAATAACAAAGGTTCATTAAAACAATGTTCAACCACCTTGACAACCAAAGAACATGGTTCAACTATCTTAAAGTCAATCAAATCAAAGCTATTATCAAGTCATATATCTATTGGTTGGTGACTGAGAGTGAACTGGTGGATATGAGCCAAACGTCGGATTTGGCTGTTGAGAAGAAAATGGTGGCTGTAGATATTCGTAGCTGCCAAAGGGTCCAAAAGCAAGGGGCGGTTGCTCCTGTTGCTGTTGTGGGCTGCCAATTGGGGGTCGACATGCTCCATACATGAGTTGGGAGGACATCCTCATTTGATATTGCAACATACTATCCATAGATGCCTTCAATTCATTCACGGTCTCCTCCACTTGCGACAGTTTCCCCTTCATTTCATCACATTCTTGTTCAGCTATTTCAACCCTCCTCTCCAACTCCGCATTTGCCTTCCTCCTACGACTCGAGGAGGACAAAGATGAAGCCTTTTTTCCATAACCAAATCCCTGAAAATATCGACCCTTTGATGTTCGAGACATTTCTCCAATATCATCTCATCAATAGGGACTAAATTACTACCGTCCAAATTACCATTCGAATTAATAGTTGTCTCTAAGTACTCGGCTGCCATATCTTCCTACATTTTGAGACAAAAATATTTTTATGCATTTGAATTGAATGGAAGTGAAAGGAAGTAATGGTTTTATATGAGAAACTTGGTAAGCTGACAAGAAGAATACTCATGAAGAGTTTCTTACCTATAATAGTAATAATTATTTATTCAAAACAAAACTAGAAAACTGTGAAATTACTGCAATGTAAAATATTCTCTCAATATTGGGAAGGCTAATGTATGTTTTGTGTTTTTAGTCATTTAAACCCACTCCAAAGTTGTTTAGCTCTTTAGATGGGTAGGAATTTTAGCATAATGAAAGCAAGAAAACATGTAGAGAAAAAATTGCACTAAATAAAAGAACAAAAAGCAGAGGAAGTTACATATGCTCTTCTAAGGTTTAGCATAATGAAAGCAAGAAAACATAAGGTTTGTGCAATAAAAAAATTACATATGCTCTTCTATTTGTTATGTAGTTCTTTTCGCAGGATGTTGGGACGGCGAGCATTGTGTTTTTCCCTCGGAATCTTTAAGCCTTGCAACAGATATGGGTACAAATTTTAGATATGAACATAATGCTTTCATAGGAAGAGAATGACAGTTATATTTGGAATGGACGAATTCAAGTGCTTGATATAATAGGAACAAAAGACAATAAGATGAATGAATCATAAGCTACTTGTCCTATTTAAGGCATATTCTTAGAGAAACTTCCCACACATGTAATTAACGTCCCAATCTCAATCTTGAAATCCTATAATGCTGATATGGACACATACCGAGAGAAGAAAATCCTTCTTGTGAGCCTAAAGATGCCTTGGCAGAGAAACTGGTGACATTAAGCACCTCTTGTGAATATTTTTCAACCAATTGTGTTTCTTTTTGAGGGATGTGGCAACTAAACTATTTAAATATGAAAAATCTTTAACTAGAGATAGGTGGGGGGCAATTCCCAACCATCAAGTCCAATGTGTCACTACATTTTTAATTTCTTGCATCTCTTCTCATTTTCATCAAATTATGATTTTGAACATTTCTTGTTATTTTTCTATATGGTGATATCAAAGGACATAGAGGAGCTCGGAAATAGTTTTTGTGACTGAGGAGAAGTGGGTTAGCTGAGTCTTTTGATTAGCACCCATATTTCTCATTCTAGAATTCGATATGGAAGAACTTCTATTTCTTCTTTCTCTAGCTTTTTGTGAACATAGATGAATGCCTTAAGAGGCAGAAGTACCAATTTTTGTTTTAAAATCTAAATGAAAAGCATGGAGCATGGAGAACTTACATGAAGGTTGAATCTGCCAAGGTATTGAACATTTCATATAGCTCATAAGAGATACGGAAGAAATAAAATAAATTAATATAAAATTATATATAGGATGCATAGAGCAATCTGTATGTAACTATGGGATAACAATCTAGATATATAGCTCAGCAAGGACTCTGTAGAAAAAAGAAAATTAAAGATAATTAAATATGTATATTGTCCAGAATTAGAGAAAATAAACCATCAGAACATGGCTCCAACAGAGAAGATAACTATCCGAAATATGTAGTCTATAATTTAATTATAAAAAAATAAAAACAAACTTGCATATATATATATATATATATATATAATATTTCTGGACTACGCATAACCAATGAAAAAAAGGGCTTGCTTCAATTTTGTTCATTGCTGAGGTCTGGGACAATCCAGAGAGAAGGCTTTTGAATGTTCAAGTCATGATGATAAATTGGAGTGATGTTGTTATCTTCCAAGTTGAAGACACTCATATCATGAGAGTCTCAGAAGAATTCAGCATCAGGACAAGTGAAGTAAATACAATTCTGAATCAATCCAGGGAAGTCATGGGCTGAGACAGAGACAGAGACAGAGTCATTAAGACCGATAAAAATTGCCCTGTCACCTATGCTTTGCAAGAGTAGCCACTCCTTGTTAGAAAAGTCTAGCTTGTAGACATCAAACGTAATGGTATCAAAAAAAGTAATGGTTTTATATCAATCTTTGGACTTAAAACAAATACTTATTAGCATGCCAAAAGTACCTATAGATCATTGAACTCCCATCTCTTTAGGTAGAAACAATTAAGCATAAGATTTGAGAAATGTGACGGTGATACTAGCTATGATCTCACACTACCCACAAGTAAACAACATTTTCAATAAAACATAAAAAATATTTTCATAACTTGCATATGCTTTGTGAGCATCATCATGGATCCATCCGGTCCCTTCCTTAAAATGTGTTTTCTCGTACACTTGAATGGCAGGTCGACGGTGCTCATGGTCTTCATCGCTATGTTCATCATTTGACGAGGTTTTTCGCATATTTTTTATACATACAATCAGGTATGGCATAGAATGAGAAAAAAATAAAAATAAAAACAAAGTGTTATATATATTTCCAATTGATAATGAATTTTGGCATAGGACTTTGACCAAGCACAATGTAACACCTTTAATTTTTTTTTCTGTTAACTTTGTTTCTGGCACTCATCTTCTACAAATGAGAGTAAGAATAAAACATTGAGCAAAAGAAATATATATTTTAAAGTGGCAAAATATATAAGTAAGGTAGTAAGGTGATAAATTGAATACCTCTGTTTGATGTTAAATATTTTTTTGAAGTGGCAAATCATACAATGCAAGAGAAGCGGCATACAAATACATTTATTAAACTCTGAAAAGTATCAGAGAACCTACTAAAATGCCACCAATCAAAGATCAAAAACAAAACTATAGGGCCTCCCAAATATTATATACTTTTTGGCTCTATAATCTATATGCTTCTCATAAACATTAGACAAAAGGAAAAAAAATAACCTGAATTTTTTCTGTTTTCCACCGGTCACACATCATCTACCAATCCTCGGCATAGCGACGTCCAATCTCTTCTGTCTCGAACTTGTCAAAATGTTCTTTCAGCTTGTACCTATGCTTCCTAAAAGGAGTGCTCAATGACAGATCTGCAGCCTCCCTAGCTTTTGAATCCATATTGCAAAATGTTCTTTCAGTTTGTGTATATATTGATTGTAAGATGAACATATATGATTATATAATCTCCATGTATCTAAGATTTGAGGGACACAAAGAAATGGATTATATATTATCAACTAGTGATTATTCAATATAGGTATTAAGCTGGCAAATTGGTCAGGATTTGTCAATACTGAAATGAATTTTTCTTTTTTATATATATAATAACAATTTATTAAGGGTGTTGAAGTGTAAGGCTTTACCAAATGTGGTCCTCCCATAGGTATATTTTACATCTATGATAGATATATTTATATATCTATAAATTAATAAAATGCATAAAAAATAAATGACCACGACACTTCCCTGCAAAACTGAACAGTTTAATTCTCATAACTCCAAAAACTATTTTTCTCTAATAAATAAATATAAGCTATATTTTTACACCATGATAATTTGTTACTAGTGGGCACACAATATAAATAAGGTAAGGTCAAATGTTATTAAATTAAGTACATGATATATAAACTTATATGAATTTTGATCATTTGTCCAAAATATTTCAAATTAAAACAATTAGCTAATTTAAAAGTCAGTCTTATTTGAGCTAATTGCGGAACAAACCATTATTCTAAACTTTCCTGCAGGTACTTTGTGGAGTGGCCTTTGATAATTACTCACTCAACACATATCAAAATCCATGAAGATTATCATGTAATTAGAATAACTTCAAAATTATCTTAGTCCACTTAATCAAAGCTAAAAGGCCACTTTAGCTGTCAGCAGCTAGCTATATATTTTGACACATACCTGGCAGCATGTGATTGTATAAAAAGTTTATCCGCCAAAACATTCTAGATCTATAGGCAAAACCATTTCATATAAAGCAGACCAATAAATCAAATCCAACTTGCAGGCATAACAACTTTGAAGGCAGAAGAAAATTACTAGAAGAAATTAAGGGAATATATAAAATTCATATTTTATTGAATTTTCTCATATGCCACCCTCTATCCAAAGGTGAAGTAAGGAAAAAAAGGGAATATATAAAATTCAATACACACACAAAGGCATGAAACAATAGTCTCTCTATCTAATCTTAATTTGATGGTTACAAGGCTATACACTCTTCAACAATACACTAATAGTGGAATCAAGCTAAGTTTCTATTGGATAATGACCAAACTACTTAACATGGGTGATGCAGACATGAATTTCTTCGCCTTTAGTGGTTGAATTAAATTGATATGGGCCAACTTACTATCTTTAATTGAAGGTACTTAGTTTAATAGTTTGTATTAGGAATCAATGATTTTCCCTAGCTGTGTCATTCTCATATGGTTTGGCCAGAGCATTACAAGAGAGAGAATATATATATATATATATAGGTTGTATCAGAAGACGTGTATGGGAATGGGAGGTGGGGGATTTAGAGGAGAATTGATGGGAGAGTAGAGAGAAAGAGGAGAGAGAAAAGTAAAGGAGGATGAGGTGGTGGTGGTGGTGGTACGTGAAGGTGGGAAAGGAGAGCAGCAAATGCCATAACTAAAGAGAAGTTTTGGGTCTTTGGTGTGTAAAGTGGTTATAGCTTTAGCTTTATAGAGAGAGATATTTCAGTTAAAAAACCATTTAAAATATCAAGGGCATAAAAGTAATTTTACATGCTCCGTTAAGAAACATTAACGTCTATCACTTATAAGGGAGATAACTATAATAATCCAAAACACAAGGGAGGTAAGTGTAATAAACCCTAACTAGAGGGTAGGTAAGTATAATTTACCCATAAAATTTATATTTATATTTATATTTATATTAGTTATGTTCACGCCATATCCGTGATCAACATTTCAAAATTTAACATGTCGACGTATCTGTGTCATATCATATTCATGATCTGTGTCCATGTCTATAATTCTTAGATTTTAACAAATGGATAATTATTTGGAGTTCGAACGCATGAGAGAGGGAGGGGTTGGCCCAATTTTTGTAAATTATAAAACTAACACATATCACAAGAATATATTGTTATATCATAAAACTGGGGCTAGTAATTTCTGTTGGCGAGCATAATCGTGTCGTGTTGATATATAAGTATTTTGTTAAATAGGTCAACCCGAACACGACTCGTTTAATAATCGTGTTAGAGACCTTAGACACGAATACAACCCGTTTATTAAACGAGATACACACGTGTAACCCATTTATATTAAACCGATCATGTAATAACATAACTTGTTTAATGACTTGTTTAGCCCGTTTAACTTAAATGGTCATGTAACCCGTTTATTAACTTAAGTATAAAATAAAATTTGAGTTAATGAATGACTAAATTCATTAATTGGGACAATACAATTACAAAAAGGGCCAAATACAATATCCTTGTTGGATTTATATTTAAATAATAGAAATGTCCATAGTAATTGGGTTAAAATAGATTATGGATTAATCGGGTTGATCTGACATGATTATAACACGATTAATTAAACAGGTCTAATCGAGTTAAACGGGTTGAACTCCAAAACACGACACAATTAGTTAAATAGATCAAATGAATTGACATGATTATGACACGAACATGATTAAGATTAATCCAAACCCACTCATGAACATGATTAAAGTTAATCCAAACCCACTAACTTCATGTCATGTTGGTGGATTGTGTCAAATTTTGTCACCCCTGCATAAAAAATTTCCTTCTTACTCACTCCAATTAGACTAAAATTTGAAACTAAAATAAAATTAAAAGGAAAATAGACATTATTCATTTTTAAAGCTAGATAGATATTCCCTTTTTAGCTTCTTTATTTATTTTTTTATTTTTTAGTTAAGACAGACATTCACCAACTGTTTGCCTCTAACGAAAACAAAATCTTTTATAGGAATAATAATTGTTCTTGCCTTGAATGTAGTCTAATCAAGTTAAGTGTGAGTTTGGAAAACTAGGAAGGTCACGGTCTTTTAAGGGGTACTCGCCCTTCCTTACAACATAGGAAGAAGGAGTGCAGATTGTTAAACAAGCTCATTCAAGTGGGTGCGGAGGATACATCAACAGCCAAATGCTTGCAAAGAAAATCATGAGCCAAGGCTCGACCTTCACTTTTGGGGGCTTCCTCTACCCCCATCTCTATGTGCCCACAACATTTTCATATACCAAGTTATCGCTGTAAACCCCGAGATATTATTACGGGAAGGGATGGACAAAAATCCAAAGCTCTGATTCAAAATTCTCTCGATTCAAACATTTACAAGTGCATGAAAGTTTCTTCTTCAATTTCCAATGAGCAATGGCCATGGCCTAGACACATTCAAATTATTGTTTCTCCAATTTGTAATATCAAGAACCTTCAAACTTCCCAATTTCAACACTACTGATCTAATGCAATGGATACCCTCCCCCACCAAATCCCATTCACTAAACATACCCTGAAACCTATTTCCCAACCATTTCCAAGTATCCACTGGCACAAATTGGTATGGTTCAGCAGAGCAATTCCAAAACAATTTTTTTTTTTTTGTTTATGGCTAGCCATACAAGAAATGTTGCAAACTAGAGACAAACCTGCACTGAACTATTTCTTGATGCACCCGAATGTGTGTGGCCCTTTGTCTGAGTGCGGCAGAAAACCATGAACACATCTTTCACCAGTGCCCCTATTTGATGATCATCTGAAACAAATTGCACGATAAGTGTGGGTTTTATACAAATCCTAATACCTAAAAAGGATTTCCGAAACAAAAATTGAAGTAAAGCAGACTTAACCTGGAAAATCACCCTTGCTAGCTTTGTCTACCCTGTATGGAAGGAAAGAAACAACCGCATCCTTCGAAACAAATCCTCACCTCCGTTGAAAACTTTGAACTCCATTGTGGACTCTTTCAGCTACGACTCTTTTCAATTAAACGATGCAGATGACCCCATGACAAGTCGATAGCGTTGGATTGGAACCTTCTCGATTCTTTTTTCCGAACCTTCACAGAGCAACACATTATTGAAATTGAAAATTGGAACTCTGTAATTGTTTTGTTCTCGCTTGGACCATTGCTTTTGCCATTTGGGCCTGATGGCCATCTTGTAGGCCTTGTGGAATATCCCAAGTGTTTTGTACATAGTTTTCTTTCTTTTATTTTAGGGTAAAGTACCCCAAAATAAAATTAAAAAAAAGTCACTGTTTGCAAAATGTGCACATAAGAATTTTTTTTAATTTAACAACTAAACTATCTAAAATACCCTTACATTCTAGTGTCATGTTTGAATGTTAAAAAATAATTATTCAAATATTAATTTTTTATTTATTTGAAAAAATATGTAAATATTAAGCTCATTTGAAATAATAAAATAATTAAAATATATTTTAATTAATATAAAAATAAAAACTATTACATCCAAACATAGCATAAGAGTTTTAAAGATTGTGAAAGACATTTTGGCCTTTTAAAAAGAAATTTTGACAAATAGAAGTGTTTGAGGATATTGTAAAAGTAAAAAAAAAATTATATACACATAATAAAAGATTTTCAATACATTTTGTATTCAGCGGATGTGTTTTCTTATATTTTACTCACTCACTTGTTGGAGAAAAAAAAAAATAGTTATATACTGTATTATTTAAGGTGGGGGTCCACTCATGGAAAATCTGTAAAAAACTAGTCCACTTTATTGATTGATGAAAAATGGGTGGGAAAATAATGTGAATGAAAGATGTTTGTTGATTGTAGACACAGAAAATGAAAGGGTCCCTAACCTTTGAAAATGTGAAAAGATAGGCGGTACAGTTGTTGGCATCTTATATGAAAGTAAATAGAAGCACTCTCTCTTCTGTTACTAATTCACTTGCTTTGATATATCTTCTCTCTCTGCATCAAGGACTCTCTCTGTCACACACTTTCAATTACAAGTCTTTCCTTGTATATATAACATCATACTCATAATACTTATATATTCCCTGTAAACCTTTGAGCTTCCCCACCCACCCCCGTGCCGTCCCGTCTTGTTTCTTGGCTCTACACCGGGGTTAAATTCAACGTGTAAAACGTTTTCAAATTGAGAAACCAATGTGTGGCCTACAAATCCAACCTGTTCTTTTTTTCTTGCTATAAAAGCCCATTCATTGTTTGTTGAATGGAAATATCAGCAATAATAGAGCTCAAGCTTTTTACTAGACCTCTCTAATGACTATTCAAACCTCTCCTTCATGGCTTATCCTGATAGGAGTTGCTTGTGCTCTGCTTATTAGCTGCATCAGAGCATCTGACGGAGATCAAAAGGCATGTATTTATCTATATTATATATGATTCTTACTGCTTTTAAGGTTTTTGGAGCTGGGTTATATATATATATATATATATATATATATATATATATATATATGCTATGAACAAGGCTGATAGAATTAATTAGTTATATATAACTGATCATTTTGGTGTTGCAGGTATATATTGTGTACATGGGTGACCGTCCCAAGGGTGATATCTTTGCAACATCCCTTCATACGAGCATGCTACAGGAAGTTGTTGGCAGGTCATGACTACCTATACTTGTGATATATGTGTCTATACTATATACCATATATTAACATATATGTCAGAAGGCACTATATAAATGGTCTTTTAAGTGTGAATAAATATTGGGTGAGTCAAACATCGTGAGTCATTGGTATGCCTACTCTATGAAAATACACCCTTCAATGATCTATTTTTATTCAATATGTGTTGAAAACAATAGACTAAAGACTTCCAATATTGTTCAAAAAAAAAATGACAATTTAAATTTAAAAAACAGTATATTGTGATATCATATATATATATATATATATGAATTCAAGTGGGCAAGTAAATGAGTTTATAAAAGAGGGCATTCTTTAGAGGGGTCATCGTTGTACAATCGAGCTCTTGTGATATTGCCGGAGAGAGAGATGAGAGTTGAGAGAAGAATAGAGAGAATGTGAGAATTTTAGAGGGAGAGGAAATAGAGAGAAAAGATTAAGATTTTAGATTTGGAAACACAACTAGAATGGGCTAAACCCAGATGCCTTCCAATTTTTATTCTTCTAATATTTAAAATCAAAGGAAACACTTGTTATCGTTGTGTCACACCAGTCTTAAGGAAGAACTTTCTACTCTGTGTAGGCAAGTATTGTTCATATATGTATATATATATATAATCGAGAGCTTTGTTCTCCTTATATATAGACATCTCCAAAAGAGTCAACGGCTAGGTGATCTAGCCTTTATTAAAAAATAAAATCTTATAAATATTTTAACTTTTTGGCTTTTGAGAGTTAACGTTCAAAACATTAATCTGCCACAAAATCAATAATGGAAATTTTTTATAACAGATAAAATTTAAAGAATGTAAAACACATTAGAAAACTAAATAAAGAATTCCGTAAACATAAAACCACATAAATAAGGAGCTTTAAAACCTTTTAAATTCTCAACAATATCTTCTCAGAGTAATGTGGTAATCACAAAAATGAACATGCTCGATGCAATTCTTGTCATATTTGCATTGAATCCTACTGGCAGAAGCTGTAAAACATGAAGTAAAAAAAATAAGAAAGCAAAGTTCTGATTTCTGCACTGGCTAAGCAGATTTTGGTGTCAATATATATATATATATATATATATATATATATATATGTTTTCTGTTTTCCTTTTTGTATTTAAAATCCTCTTAAATATCATCATTGTCTTCTTCAATCTAACAAAAATCACCATTAGTCAGTTAAATCTTACGAATTTCTTTTCAGATTGAGAGTATGTCTTATGTATTTCACATTTTCAATGATCAAAAGTTTCCAAGCAATCAGTGTTTGGCTTGGTCCACCCACAAGTGTGTGTCGGTTGGTGTGTGTATGGAGACAAAAGTGAAAAAGGAAAAGAAAAAGGCAGTATGGCCTTGATCTTGGTCTAGTCTAGTCTTTTGCCTCTTTGGGCACCAAAATATGCAAGTTGGCATACAAGTGGGTGGTGCCGTGTGTGTAGATGATTGGTTGTGATGTGTTGACACATTACATGTGCTCTTAAGTCTTAACTAATTATGAACAGATTAGGCCGTGTTTTGAGCCTGATTCTAAAATTTTATTTATTTAAAAGATTTTTAAAAAATACTTTCAATAAAAGAAATTTAAAAAATAATAATTTGATGATACATTTTTTAAAATTTCTTTCATAATAAGTAGTGTTAACTTGACAATTTTATCCTTAATAATTACTCTCATTAAAAAGAACAAGTCTCACGAAATAAAATAGAGAAAAATTGTCTATAAAATTTGTTACTTAAAATAATTATATTTTTATTTCAAAAATAAGTTTTTTCAACTTTCCTTGAAGTTTGAAATTTATAATCCTTAAACCTAGGGGGTGAATAGGTCTTTGTCCAATTTTTATGATTGATTAATTATCCACAATGAATTAATGTTGAATTAAAGAATCACCACTCCTGCTCTGATCAAAATGTGTAATTTGATGATATCTCTAACAACCCGTTGATTAGATTGAAAATATTCTCTTTCATAAATCTTTCTTTAATCTCCAAAAATATATTTTCTTGTTCTGAATTGTCTCTCTAAAAGCATATATTAATTGATTTGAAGTACAAAGAGATATATAATTTAGACAATAGAAACAATCCGACGCATATCAGCTGAGTTAGAATGGTTCGAAAAACAATTGGACCGGTCCAGATGACCAAAACCAAGTTGGACCGGTCCAGGCTTCAAGTGGACTGGTCCACTGTGCCCAAAATTTGATTTTGAAGATACCAAGATTACTTACCGGTTTGGGAACTTTAAAAATTACCAAAATTTGACTTTTAAACCCTAGTCTTCAAAATTGGACTTCAAAATATAAAGTGCAAAGTGTCATCACTCACATACCGGTGCAAAATGATGTTTCTCATCTGATCGAACACATCCAAAAACTTTCTCTTCAGCTCCAACAATCAAGACAAAAGATTGAATAAATATTTCAACTTGCTAATTATAATTATATATCTCACAACTCGGACTCCCCGGCGGAATAGTGTCACCCAAAGAGGAGAAATACCTCCTTTTGATATATATATATATATATATTCTGTTTGATAAATAAGAAAGAACGCAAGTGAAAAACAATTTACACGTATTGAGGGAGGGGTTCACCGTATTTACAAGAACCTCGATATAGCTACTCTTTGCTGCATGCAATAATTTAATACCAAGTCACTGCTTATAAGAATTGAGGAGACGATTATTTAAATTTATGTAACAAATTTTAACGTGAAAAACAAAAACAAGTAATTGTTAGAAAAGACGAATCTGAAAATTAAGAAGGGTAATTATAATTCAATCTACAGCATATGTAGTCCATAATAACATAAATCCAAGAAAAAATTTAACAATGTTAAAATGTCCAATAATTAAGATGACATTTGTCTACCATAATGGCTTGTATAAAGAAAAGAGACATGATATTGGAAATTCTAATATTAGCCCCAATATGATGACATTGTCTACCATAATGGCTTGTATATATGTGTGTGTGTGTTCAAGTTTGAAATTAATATTAACTAATATCTTTACTGGATGCATTCAACAGTAGGGCATCAGAATCTTTACTCTACAGCTACAAGAGGAGCTTTAATGGGTTTGTAGCAAAGCTGACAGAGGAAGAGAAGGAGAAAATAGCCAGTACGTGGGTGATTTATAGTTTCATTTAATTACTTAATCTATATATCCCCGTGATTAATTTGTTTGTCCATCCGGAACTCTTCTAACTCAATCTACTTTAACTTTAAAAAAATTAAGGCATGGAAGGTGTAGTGTCCGTGTTCCCTAATAAAAAGGATAAACTCCTCACAACAGCTTCATGGGACTTCATAGATTTCCCTATAGGAGTTACAAAAAGCGAAGTTGAAAGCGATATGATTGTGGGAGTGTTTGACAGTGGGATTTGGCCTGAATCTGAAAGTTTCAACGACTCCGGAATTGGTCCGCCTCCAAGCAAATGGAAGGGCTCTTGCCAATCCTCAACAAATTTCACTTGCAACAAGTACGTACATACCCATAAATTATATATTTGCATGAAATTGGATATACATTGCTAGCCACTGAAATTTTGAATACTTGCAGTAAAATAATAGGAGCTAAATACTACTATACGGAAGGACCAATACCTCCAGAAGATTTTCATTCACCAAGAGACTTGGAAGGTCATGGGACACACTGTGCATCTACAGCAGCGGGGCGCTTAGTGAGCGGCGCAAGCTTATTAGGCCTGGGCATGGGTACAGCTCGGGGAGGGGTTCCCTCTGCTCGCATTGCTGTGTACAAGATATGTTGGTCTGATGGTTGTGGACATGCCGATATCCTAGCAGCATTTGATGATGCAATCGCTGATGGAGTTGATGTAATATCAATTTCAGTTGGGAGTGGGGGATATACCAGTTACCTTCAAGATCCCAAAGCCATTGGAGCTTTCCATGCTCTCAAGAAGAGAATACTCACGTCCAATGCTGCTGGTAATTCAGGTCCTGATCTTGGGAGCGTCGAAAGTAACGCACCATGGATGCTCTCAGTGGCTGCAAGCACCATAGACAGAAAGTTTGTGACAGGGGTGCAGTTGGGCAACAATAGGTCTTATGTGGTGAGCTTAAGCATATTGTCCACTTCTCTTTTATATATATATATATATATAAACCTCTGCCTTTTATATGTAGGGGGTCACTGTAAACACTTTCGAGCTCAACCATCAGTACCCTCTAGTTTATGCTGGCGATGTACCCAATACTGGAGCTGGTTTTAATGGATCATATTCCAGGTAAGGAAAAAAATAAAAAGAAAGTCCATCAGAAAATTAAAAAAAAAAATCAATATATGATGATATTAATGAAAATTGAGCTTAATCATGTTGTTACATCATACATAATTGGTGATTGGAAAATGTATATAAAAAAAAATGATCATGAAATGCAGATTATGCTACTACAAAAACTCATTGGACCCAACTTTAGTGAATGGCACAATCGTACTATGTGATCTGCGGACTTCCGGAACAATAGCATTCCAGGCGGGTGCAATCGGTACCATAATGACCGATAATGGCTTCAAAGATGATGGCGGAACTTTTCCTTTGGCTGCCTCCTACTTGGGCAAGAAAGATGGGGATGGTGTTTTCGAGTATTACAAAAATTCAACTGGGTACATAGTTTTCAAGACAATATATATATATATATATATATATATATATATATATATATATATACTTAGTTGATCACAGCACAATTAACAATTTGGATAAATCTAACTATACAGTAAGCCAACAGCAACTATAATGAGGAGTATCGAGACTAAAGACGAATTGGCTCCATATGTAGCTTCATTTTCATCAAGGGGGCCGAACCCAATTACAAGTGACATTCTCAAGGTATCTTAGAACCTATATATATATATATATAGGTTCTGGTTTTAAATTGCAACACTTTATTCTTGTGCAGCCTGACTTAACTGCTCCAGGAGTGGACATTGTTGCTGCATGGTCTCAAGCTATCACTGTGACTGGAATAGAGGGAGACAAAAGAGTAGTTCCATACAATATAATCTCCGGCACATCTATGGCTTGCCCACATGCATCCGGAGCAGCTGCCTATGTGAAATCTTTTCACCCAGAATGGTCTGCTGCTGCTATTAAGTCTGCTCTAATGACAACTGGTAATTAAATATATAAAAAGTACTCAACCATCTGTCCCATATTAGATTACTAATATTTTAACAAGTATATTTTTCGAATGTAACAGTTCATTGTATGAAATTAGATATCTACTCCATGAAACACACCTTAATTAAATTGGAATACATCCATGATCTGTAATCACTAACCCTGATACTGCTTCTTTAATCTAACATGGTCCTTTTGTTCTTTGTAGCTCGTCCAATGAGAGTAATCACTAATCCTGATGCTGAGTTTGCTTACGGGGCAGGTCATATTGATCCTGTAAGAGCTACAAAACCTGGTTTAGTATATGATGCTGGCGAGCTTGACTATGTCAAATTTTTGTGTGGGCAAGGCTATGACACCAAGTCATTGCAAATTGTCACTGGAGACAGTAGCAGTTGCTCTCAAGCCAACAATGGCACCGTTTGGGATCTAAATTATCCTTCCTTTACCCTATTGGTCCAATATGGAAAACCCACCACCCGTGTCTTCCACAGGACCGTCACAAACGTTGGTTCACCAAAGTCCACTTACAATGCAACTGTGGTAAACCAGGCAGGACTTGAGATTCAAGTTGAGCCAAATGTCATTGCTTTTAAGTCACTAAATCAGAATCAGTCCTTTGTCGTTACAGTCACAGCGACCATCTATATAGATAATAAGGTACTTTCTGGATCATTGGAGTGGTATGATGGTATGTATCATGTGAGGAGCCCCATTGTGGCACATTCTTAATTCAACATGTTATTTTCCTTTAAGAATGAAATAAAAGAGAAGCATGCATGGTGTGTTTTTTTATCACAATGAAGAAATTGCCTCCTTTATTCATAACTAGCTAGCTATCCAGTTGGCTTCCAAGTATATACATTAATGGCAGAAAAACACAAAGGATCAATCAAACAACAGTGAAAAAACCCACAAGTCAGAAAATAAGTTTAGAATAACATGTAATTGACCAAGCTCTCTAGGGATTGGTATGAAGAGCCACCTTTCCTTAGACAAAGATCTACCTTTTCCTTCAAACACATTAGTCTCTCACTCATCTCTTCCCCTTCACTCTCCACTATTAGTTTTCTGATTGCTCTTTCCACTACCCCTCTCTCCATCCCATTCTCCAATTGTACCCCAACTCTCCAAGCATGGCTTGTGTATCTTGCATTCACAAACTGGTCGCCGGAACAAGGGGAACAAATCATTGGAACTCCTTCACAAATGCTCTCTAACGTTGAATTCCATCCGTTGTGAGTCCAAAAGCCTCCTGTGGCAGGATGAGCCAGCACTTCTTGTTGGGGAGCCCATTTCACAATATGTCCTCTTCCACCCACAGCCTCCAGGAACCCAATTGGCAGTGGTTCAAGCCATTCTGAGCCACGTATTAGTCCTGGTCGAACCACCCACAAGAACGGCTGCATGCTGTTGGCTAGACCCCAAGCCATCTCCAAGAATTCAGTTTCATGAATTGCTGCAATACTCCCAAAGCTCACATATATTACTGATTTGGGTGCTTGTGTGTCTAGCCATGAAATGGAACTTAGGTCTTGTGAAAATAAGCTACTTGAGGAGGCTGGAAAGTACTTATGAAATGGGCCTATCACGAAGATTGGGATGGTAAAGTGTTGGCCAAGTGTGGCCAGTGCTGATTGTTCAAGTTCTTCAAAGGAGTTCCAAATGAGTCCGGAAGAAACCTTGGTTGCTTTTACCATGCCATCTATTAGCTGATATAGATCCTCTGGGTTCCGTGTGTCGATCACTGGAATGTCTTTAATTCTAAGTGGAGGAAGCTCTAGAACTGGTGCTTCCGAATGTGTATCTGAGAAGATCAATAGATCAAGATGAGTTATACTTATCTCTTCCAAAACCAACCATTATAAAACATCAATTGGAGTTTAAAAGTCTAACAATATATATATATATATCCTTTTTTACTAATAGGTTTTTATTTACTCCAAGTCACAAATGCATTAGAAGAGGTTACTCTGACTGTACAATAGTAATATTCGACAATGATATAACTGATATACAGTAGGTCTTCATTTGTTCTTTCTTTGATTTCAAAACAAAATTATTATTATTATTATTATTATTATTATTAAATGTGAATGAAAAATAAAAGAGTTTTAAATTTATATTTGTGACAATAGAGTAGATGGGATCATGGGAATCCCTATCAATCGGTCCAAAAATTGGGACCCTCCGGGTTTGTTTTGAAGCAGTATACTTGATTGTATGGTGGAAGAAAGATGATGGTATACGCAATTATATGAAAGATGAGGATGGAAGCATGTAGACAAAAAGGACAATATTCTTGGCATCTCCAAAGAATCACCCAACAAAACTCTTTCTATTCTCACTTTTTTTTTTTTTCCCTAGCTGGTACACACACTCCAAAGAATTGTTTGTCACTTTTCATTTGAAAGACAATAATTTTAATACTAATTTCCCTTTGATTGCCATTTACAGGCAAACCCCATTTTTTTTTCTGTAATTATCAAAACCAAAATTGAATAGTACTGCTCTAAAAAATTCTGTATTAAAATTTAGGAAAATTCAGTTTGCTTTACTGAAGATCCTTTTGATATATGAAGAGATGGAACCAGGTAAAAAAAGGACAATGCACAACATTTCCAAGTATTTTCCTTTCCTTTCTCTAGTGAAATTAAAGTAGAACCTTAACGAAGAGTTCATATGAAAGCAGAGTTAAAAATGTACCTTGCTTTGGGAGGTAACCCTTGTCCCTTAGAAGTGGAAGGGCAGTAAAACCAAGAAAAGAAGAGATACTACTAGTCCGTAACACGATCCTTTGGAGCTTAAGGCTATCAGCAACATCTTGAGTGAAGTGCCAGAGTGCATCTGTGATTAAGCAAGCAATGGGCTCCTCTGACAACATTCGAGCCAAGCAATTGTGAAATGGGGTGATGCAGTTGACATTGAGGAGTGTTAACAGAGCTACGACATCTGCTGTGGAAGCTTCGGTTTCCAGCAAGCCATCAGGAATGGGTTGGAAGGTGAACTGAGGGTATTTGGAAGGGTTGGGAGAGTTGAATTTGGTGTGAATTACAGAGATATTGAAACCTCTGGAATGGAGTATGTTTGCTAGCTGAAGCATGGGGTTTATGTGGCCTTGCAAGGGCACTGGGAACACTAGCAACCTGCGCCCTGTCTTCTTCTGCATTCGAGTTTCTGTTGAGCCATCCATGAAGCTTGGTTTTGGATACTATGCCCAGTGTTTTTTCACCCTATGGTTTTACATAAAAGAATTTGTCTTTGTCAAACTTCTTTCGTTAGATGAGATGGATTCGTGTAAATCGAGCTACAACACTAATATAATTTAACGATAACTCTCTTTAAAATTTTATTATCATGAATTATTAGAGTTTCTCATGAAACTCCAAAATTGTGTTAATGAATCATTAATATGATGCGACTAGTCATTCCTATTCGACTAACATCAAGGCGTTATCTATTGGTTCTGTGGTTGGTGTGTGGAATTTCTCCTGGTCATCTGATTGATGGAGATTAAGAAGACTTTTTTCCTTGGCTAAAATGACACATGAAATCTTGTCTTCCACATAGGGGTGCAACTTGGGTTGGGCAACCCGAATTCAATTCGAGCCCAGTTCAATTTTTTTCGAGTTTGGACAACCATTTTTACAATTAGGGTTGAGCTTGGGTTGAAAAACCTCAACCCGAACTTAATTAGGGTTGGGTTAGGGTTGAGGTGCCAACAACCCAAGCCCAACCCGAACCCGAATTGTAATATTATTTTTATACATATTTTTTATTTTAAATATATTATATATAATATTCAAATTTTAATAACCTTTTTCTTTTCAACTTCCTTTAATTAAATCTTAATTTATTGTATGTTAACACTTTGGATAGTTAATTTTCTAAAAATTTGTTTGTAATTTTTTACAAATTTGCATTAAGTTCTTAATTGTTTGTGTGTTTAGGAGTAATCTAATGTAAAACTTATTAACGATCACTTTAAATTTTCAACATGGAGATTGGAGATATAGATAACCCGAATTAACCCGACTTTCTAACCAAGAATCTCAACCCGAATTTAAAATTTTAAGGATGGATTGGGGTAGGGTTGAGTAGTTAGGGTTGAAAGTATGGTTAGGGTTGAACATTTCATATGTAGGGTTGAACCCGAATTGTACCTCTAACCCGTCCAAACCGCCCAAGTTGCAGCCCTACTTCCACAAGCTGATTTCTTTGAAACATTTCAAGAAGTCATTTCACCTTTCGAGTTTGAATCACTTCAAATCATGATCGAAATCATGAGAATCAAAAATGTTTTATTGAGTTGATCCATCCAATCGTGAAAACAAAGAGAAATTATTAGGCCGTTAGTGCATGGTCCGGACATTCCAAAAGATCATACGACTATTTGATCAACTAACACAGTTTGATTGCATAACTTTTTATAATTGGCAGAGATCACATAATTTTGGACTATCTAATAATTTTTTGAATTTATGAAGAGAGAGCTTGCTCGAATTGGATTTGTGAAAAAAAAACCTCACCCAAATATGCAAGAATAAGATAGGTTTTGATTTCGAGATACACATGATCCTTGGATGCTCGGGGAGAAAGAGACTACCCTTATTTAAAGAAAAATGCTAAACATCATCATGAATATAATTCATGAATTAGTATATCGAATTAGGTGATATTACATGACTCATTATCTGGCAACTTTTTTATATTTTAAAAATAATTATTTTAAGATTATATCATAAAGAAAAAAGAGAAAAAATAGCAAAACATATCATTATAGAATCCAAATCATAACATAACTCAATAACATAGAATTCAAATTAAATTTTATGCCCTGTATCTTCCTTTGAAAGATTATTTCCATTAAACCTTCAAATAATTGAGACAAGAAATTACGTACAATTTTTTTTCATATTTTTTTAATATAAGCTTGGAACTCTTTCTCTTGAATAAAAACTCTAATTTTCTCTCCTATCTACATGTGTGAATAATTAAATAAACACATAATGCTTAAAGTTTCTTATAATTTTATTTTGATTTGGTATTTTTGATCACAGTTGAATTTTAAAGAAAGACGTAGTAAAAATGAAGAGAAGTTGAGAGAGTGCAATAGAGAATATATGTATATACATATAAATTAGAGAAAGAGAAACCCAATTTGATTACGGTTCTTACTTCCTCATTTAATGGAATTCATTTAGTTTGATAAAATATTAAAACTTATTTCTCTATTATTTTTCATTACATATATATATATATATATATATATATATATATATATATATATACACACTCTTCTTGCACTCTCTCTCTCACTCTATTTTTAATGGGTCTCTCTTAAATTACATACTTAAATTACATATTAAAAGTTAGGGTTCTTATTCATGCAAAATGGCTACCATGAAAACGTAGGTCAAAGATCATGGGAAAAAGTTGTAGATTTAATGGAAAGGATATTTCAAACCAAATTAAATACCTGATTGAATTTAAGTTATTAAATTATATTAGAATTTGGATTCTATAATGATAATAAATTTTGTTATTTTATCTCTCAATCTTATCCTATATTCTCTCAAAAAAAATTGATTTTACAAACTTGCCATATCATCACTTCCGAAAAAAAAAATTTGTCATATTATTAACCACGTAATTTGTGATGTTTAGCATTTTTCAGAAATGACATGATTTTATCATTTTACGCTTATTTTAACAACCTCTTATTTGCCTCTTCTCCTTAACAACCTCTTCTTTGGCTTTTCTGCTTAAATTGATGATCTGGATAGATGTAATCTCTAGCCCAATTAGATGATGCCAAGTTATCTTATTCACATAAATATTCGATCTTGAAAAGCCGATGTTAGGTACAACTCAACCATGTTATTTTTTCTTGTTATAAAAGCTCATTCATTGTTTGTTGCATGAAAATATGAGCAATAGAGCTCAAGCTTTTGAGAGACCTCTCTAATGGCTAGTCAAACGTCTCCACTTTCATGGCTTATCCTGATCAGCCTTACTTGTGCTCTGCTTATTAGCTGCATCAGAGCATCTGACGGAGATCAAAAGGTATGTATATATCTATTTATATATGATTCATATTGCTTTTAAGGTTTTTTTTTTTTAAGTTTGATTATGCTATGAACAAGGCTTGTTAGTTTCATTATCAATAAACTTGATCGAGAAAGAGTACTTTAATTTTTATAAGACCAAGATGTTGATAGAGAAACCTTGTATCAATTTATTGATCTTATGCCAAAGATATATATGTATTTGAACCTGCGCACATTACGCTCGCTAAATTACAGGCCCTTCGGCTTGGAATTTGTACCTTTCTTTTGAACACATTCTGCCTATTTAAGATTAGGCCTTGGGCTGTAAGCCTGTACCTAATAGACTATAGCAAAGCGGAATAATTAGCACAAATATTGATTGAAATAAAAATAAAAAATAATTAAAAAAAAAAAAATTTGATATGCTGCTAAAAAAACCTATTCTGAAGCAACATTGACACACATATATACGGAGATTAATTATTTGATCTTGATAAAGAAAAATCAGGACTGATAGAATTAGTTATTTATAACTGATCATTTTGTGGGTGCAGGTATACATTGTGTACATGGGTGACCGTCCCAAGGGTGATATCTCTGCATCATCCCTTCATAGGAGCATGCTACATGAAGTTGTTGGCAGGTCACTACATATATATACTTGTATATATGTGTCTGTTTATATAGCATATACCATATATTAACATGTCAAAAGGCAGTAGATTTATATGATCTTGAAGTGGTGCTCCGTAATGTGGAAATCACAAAATTGAACATGCTTAATGCAATTAATTTATTGTCACATTTGCATTGAATCCCACTGGCACAAAGTGCTAAACATTAAGTAAAAAATTAAGAAAGCAAAGTTCTTATTTCTGGACTGGCTTTCTCAATACTTTCTTTTTCTTCCTGGTTTTTTTTTTGTATTTAAAATCCTCTTAAATATCATTATTGTCCTCTTCAATCAAACAAAAAAACTCAGTTAGTCAATTAAATCTTACAAATTTCTTCCCGTAATTCACTTTTTGAAGGAACAGAAGTTTCCAAGCTGTCAGAAAGAAAGATGGTGTACATAACCTCAAGAATTTTTTTTTATTTTTTATTTTTTAAAATCGGGTATTTGGGGCTTTGTCCTGACCTATTTCAAGATACCGTGCAAAGTGTTCCGTTCCCTCCACATGGGTCGGTAAAAGCTAGGCTTGTGCTGTGGGCAAGAATTGTAAGAAATTGTTTGCACTCGAGAAAATCAAACCTGAGACCTATAAGGCACCAAGACCCAAGAAACTTCACCACTAGAGTCAATCCCTTAGAGTTCGAATTTTTCATTTTTACAACTAAGAAAGTATGTAGATCAAAAACAATTTACACGTATTGAGGGAGGGGTTCACCCCTGTTTACAAGAACCTCTAGATTGCTACTCCATGCTATTCTACAATAATTTACTAATAAGGCATTGCTTAAAAGAATTGAGGATACAATTATTTAAAATTGTGTAACAAATTTTAACTGAGTACAACGAAAACAAGTAATTGTTAGAAAAGATGAGCCTGAAAAGATCGGTAATTATAATTCAATCTACTGTGTATGTAGTTTATTACTTACAAATTTTTTTTTTTAAAGGTAAATTGAAATGTATTAATAAAAGGAGAATGTACAATGAGAATGAACAAAAGGTCTAAAAGGATACAGGTCAAGGCCCAACAGTGCAGAGTAATAAACTCAAGCCTGGAAGAAACCCTTGTTAATGGCAACAAATCGAATCATTGATTAACTAATCCGGAGAGAAAACTTAACTATGTTAAAATGTCCAATAAGATGACATTGTCTACTATAATTAATGCCTTCCATAAAGAAAAGAGAAATGATATTGACACTTCTTATAGCCCCAACATTGACTTCTTTACTGGATGGCATTCAACAGGAGGGCATCAAAATCTTTACTCTACAGCTACGAGAGGAGCTTTAATGGGTTTGTAGCAAAGTTGACAAAGAAAGAGAAGGAGAAAATAGCCAGTGGGTGATTTATAATTTCAATTAATTAAGCTATCCCATGATTAAGTGTTGTTTGTCCTCCCCCTCCCCTCTTAACTCTGCTTTAACTCTTAAAAAAAAATCAGGCAAGGAAGGAGTAGTGTCTGTGTTCCCTAATGAAAAGATGGAACTCCACACTACAAGGTCATGGGACTTCATGGGCTTCCCCCAAGGAGTTAAAAGAAACGAGGTTGAAAGCAACATCATTGTGGGAGTGTTTGACAGTGGGATTTGGAATGAATCTGAAAGTTTCAACGACGTAGGAATCGGTCCGCCTCCAAGCAAATGGAAGGGCTCTTGCCAATCCTCAACAAATTTCACTTGCAACAAGTAGGTACATACCCATAAATTACATATATGCATCAATATTGGATATATATTGCAAGCCACTAAAATTTTGAATACTTTGCAGTAAAATTATAGGAGTTAAATACTACCATACCCAAGGACCAATACCTCCAGAAGATTTTCATTCACCAAGAGACTTAAATGGTCATGGGACACACTGTGCATCTACAGCAGCGGGGCGGCGCTTAGTGAGGGACGCTAGCTTATTAGGGCTGGGCATGGGTACAGCTCGGGGAGGGGTTCCCTCTGCTCGCATTGCTGTGTACAAGATATGTTGGTCTGATGGTTGTCAACATGCGGATATCCTTGCAGCATTTGATGATGCAATTGCTGATGGAGTTGATATAATCTCACTTTCGGTTGGTCCTAAGAAGAAGAATAAGAAGTTACCTCTCTCAGATTACTTTAAAGATTCCACTGCCATTGGAGCTTTCCATGCTATGAAGAACGGAATACTCACATTCAATTCTGCTGGTAATTATGGTAATGCTTCAAAAACCGTCAGGAATTTCTCACCATGGTCTCTCACAGTGGCTGCTGGCACCATAGACAGAAAGTTTGTGACAAAGGTGCAGCTGGGCAACAATAAGTCTTATGAGGTGAGCAAGCATGCATGTCCTCTTCTTTTCTCTTGCTTATATATATATATATATATATTTCTAATTGTTGACATAATATTCACAATTCAGCACCTACCCATTATAGGGTATATATCTGTTTGATTTATGCCATCCAATCATTGGATCTCTGCCCTTCAAATGTGCTTTGTTATGTAGTTCTGAACTCTTTTATATGATGTAGGGAGTTTCTATAAACACTTTCGAGCTCAAGGATCAGTACCCTCTAGTTTATGGTGGGGATGCATCGAATACTCGAGCTGGTTTTGATGGATCCGAATCCAGGTAAGGAAAAAAAGGAAATGTATATCAGAAAATTAAAGATTTATTAATGATGATATAATGAAAATCGAGCTTAATCATGTAGTTACACCATAGATAATTGAGGATTGGAAAATGCATAAAAAATGATCATGAAATGCAGCTACTGCACCACAGACTCATTGGGCCAAACTTTAGTGGAGAACGGAACACTCACACCCAATTCTATTGCTGGCACCATAGGCGAAAAGTTTGTCACAGAGGTGCAGTGGGAAAAACAATATGTTTTATGGGGTGAGCGCGCAGACATATCCACTTCTCTTGCATATCTATATATAGCTATATTTTTAGGACTAAATTACATTAAATTTTCCCCTTAACTTCTCATCATCTTGCAAATTAATACACTCCTCAACTAATTTTGTCACAATTAGCACCTTTAAACTTTCAAAAGTGGCAATCCAAGCACTTCATACAAACCACCGCAAGTATTATATAAAATTACAAACCTAGCCATAGTTTGGTAATAAAAATAATGCCAAATTTCATTAAATCACATTGGACTTAATTTCAATTTTTTTCACAAATACCCCCATTTAACTAAAAATTTGACCTAAAAGCGACTGATTGTTCCAAAAGACCCTTCTACGACAGTTAGCCATTACAATTTAATGAATAAAAAGCACGTGAGTTTCACACGCCATTAAAATAATATTATAATGACAAATATGCCTCTAAATTGAAATTTAAAAATAAATTAAGTTTTCTTTACAAATAATTTTCATTTTATGTTTTTTTTTTAAAAAAAATTTAATTTTGTATATTTTGTTATTTCAAATCTACAAGGTCCGGTACTTTGTTCAACTCGCTTTTAACCCCCAACTTGATGTTGTCAGGAGCAATGCATTTCAGTTAAAGTGCGCATTGTGGAAAAATAAAAGTCTAGGAGTGTTTTTTGCAATTTGTCATAAAAATAAAATAATAATAATAGAAATGTAAGATACCAAATTAGACCCCCCCATCTGGATTCATTTCAGTTCGTCAAATCAGCCTCTCCGACCACACCAACCGCCTCTTCAGAAACCCTCCTCGACAGTAAATCTTAAATGCGTCACAAATCCTCACCTACTCATTATAGGGATATCTGTTTGATTTATGCCATCCAATGGATGGGTCATACTTTACATTGGTCTCTGCCTTTTAAATGTGATTTGTTATAACTCTCTTTACATGCATGTAGAGAGTCTCTGCAAAAACTTTCGAGCTCAACCATCAGTACCCTCTAGTTTATGCTGGGGATGTACCCAACACTGGAGCTGGTTTTAATGGATCAATTTCCAGGTAAGGCAAAAAAGAAAAGGAAATATCCATCAGAAAATTATATTTTTATAATGATGATATTAATAAAAATCAAGTTTAATCATGTGACATCGATGATAGATAATTGAGGATTGGGAAAATGCATAAAAAATTATCATGAAATTAATGCAGGTACTGCAACATCCCAAACTCATTGGACCCAACTTTAGTGAATGGCACAATCGTCCTATGTGATCGGAGGACTAATGGAACAGTAGCATTTCACGCTGGTGCAATCGGTACCATAATGGCCAGTGGAGGCTCCAAAGATTCTGCTAAATCTTACCCTTTGCCTGCCTCCTATTTGGGCAAGAAAGATGGCCGTGAAGTTCGCCGTTACATACGTTCAATTAGGTATTATATACATTTATTATATACAATATTTCTTTTGATACTTCATTAATGATCGCAACACATTTAACAATTTGGATAGTACCAACTCTACAGTAAGCCAACTGCAACTATAATGAAGAGCATCGAGACTAAAGACACATCGGCTCCATATGTAGTTTCATTTTCATCAAGGGGGCCTAACCCAATTACAAGGGACATTCTCAAGGTATCTTTTATATATATATATATATATATATATATATATATATATATATATATAGGTTCTGATTTTAAATTGCAACACTTTATTCTTTTGCAGCCTGACTTAACTGCTCCTGGAGTGGACATTGTTGCTGCATGGTCACAGGCTACCACTGTGACAGGAATAGAAGGAGATGAAAGAGTAGTTCCATACAATATAATCTCTGGCACATCCATGGCTTGCCCACATGTAACTGGAGCAGCTGCTTATGTGAAATCTTTACACCCTGAATGGTCTCCTGCTGCTATTAAGTCTGCTCTGATGACAACTTGTAAGTAAATAATAAAAATATTATAAATCGAGTTTGAGTTGTCCAATGCCTCTGCCCCACTTGAATTACAGTCAGGTTAAAAAAAAAAAATCCTGCCTAACCCAATCAACAAAAAGAATAGTCCAAGTCGTTTCAAATATTGGGTTCAATCAGTATTGGTTAGTGCAAGTTACATTTCTATTAAAAGATTATTCTTACAAGTCAATTTTATCTGAACACATGTGATATGTACAAGTGAAAGACTTTAATGACATGTAATTATTTTTGTTCAAGAATTTTGAACTTCGCAAATATTAACTAGGAAAAAAAAAGTTACAAATATTGGTTGTAAGAGCAGGGAAGGGAGGTGTCAATGTCTAATTTGTTTGGTTAAATGGAATGAAAGAAAAGAAATGATATTATTATTTTACCATTTCACTCTTAATTTTTTAAATCAGTACATATAAATTATAGAGCAATGCTACACGTCATGAAAATATTTCATGAATTTTTATCTTGAATGATGTGGCAATTAAATGGTGAGTTAGTATTGGTGGAATTCCCCCCATACACGGAATGTCAATGGTATTCTCACTTGTCACATCATTCATGAAGGCAATTCATGATAAAATTTCATGACGTTTAGCATTTCCCTAAATTATATGGTGATAAACTCTTTTTGATATCCAACAAATATTCAATAGTTGGTTGTGAACTCCTTTTTTGGGGTCCCCTTCACACCTTAATTAAATTGTAATTAATACATCCATTATTTCTTTTGTTCATTGCAGCTTCTCCAATGAGTTCGGTCACTAACACTGATGCTGAGTTTGCATACGGGGCAGGTCATATTGATCCTTTAAAAGCTGCAAAACCTGGTTTAGTATATGATGCTGGAGAGCTTGACTATGTCAAATTTTTGTGTGGGCAAGGTTATAGCACCGAAAAATTACAAATTGTAACCGGAGACCATAGCAGTTGCTCTGAAGCCAACAATGGGACCGTATGGGATTTAAATTATCCTTCATTTACTCTATCTTTTCAGTCTGGAAAACCCTTCACTCGTGTCTTCAACAGAGTCGTCACAAATGTTGGTTCACCACTGTCCACATACAACGCAACTGTTAAAAAAAATGCAGGACTTGAGATTCAAGTTGAACCGAATGTTCTTACTTTTACGTCACTAGGTCAGAAGCAATCCTTTGTCATTACAGTCACAGCAACTATAGATAATAATATACTTTCTGGCTCATTGGTGTGGGATGATGGGGTGTATCAAGTGAGGAGCCCAATCGTTGCACATTCTTCTTCATGAAATTTTTTTGTGTATGAGCATGTCGTTTCCTTCGAAATGAAATAAGAGAAGCAATAATTGCCTCCTTTATTAACATATAGATTGCTAGACAGTTGGCTTCCGAGTACAATGGTAGAAAAAGTACAAAAGGGTCATCAAACAACTGTGAATAAGCCCACAAGTCAAAAAATAAGATTAAAATGCAAGATGTAATTAACCAAGCTCTCTAGGCATTGGTATGAGCCACCTGTCCTTCGTCAAAAATTTATTGAAATTCCCTCTACAATTTCACGCATGAGATGATCAGTCTCATACGTAAAACATAAGAATACTTACAACAAATAGCATACAAGCATAGAATACAATGATAAAAGAAAAAAAAAATTAAATGCTGAAAGAAAAGTCTAACTAAAATAATAAATAACATTAAATATACAAAATGCGAGTCTGAACTATATAACTTGGAAGTCCCGTAAGTCAAGGACCATTTAATCAAATATTGTAAAAGTAAGAACTTTATGAAAAGATCTTAGTCCCTACACTGAAGTCTGGTAAGGAATAGATGGCCGCCACGCTCTATGAACTTTACACTCTAACCTCGAGATAAAAACTGTCTGGGACCTGAAATATCAACAAAGTGGGTTAAACCCATGAACAAGTTCCCTCTATTACCACTCAATTAGAGAACCAGTAAACATACCTTCTATATGAGAGATAATAAAATACATAGATGTACACATATCATTTCCTAATTTAACTCTTGTCCCAAAATAGAAACCAACCGTACCAACCTATCCGTTATCATGGCAATCCTTACATGCCTGAATACTCTATTAAATGTAAACCTTATTGATATAAGGCAATCCTGACATGCCTCCCTTCTAAATGTATTAAATACCTTATTAGGTATTTGGCAATCCCGACAATATACAGACATATCCTTTCTCACTTAACTTACGATTCCAAATTAGGACAATCTTATATCCTGTACCAACCCATATGTTATCACAAAATATAAAACATGATTTCCTAGGTTTAATCCAAAGGCAATCCATACATGTATGAACCTCTAGTAAGTACATATCCTACTATAATTTGGCAATCCTGACATACCTCCCTTATCTACATATTATATGTCTAGTATTTGGCAATCCTGAAATGCATCCCTTATATATATATATAACTTATTATGTAACTGGCAATCCTCACATGCCTCCCTTATAAACCTATTTAAATACCTTATTACGTATTGATATCCTCCTATTATTTGGCAATCCTGAAATGTCTCCCTTATCTACATATTATATGCCTAATATTTGGCAATCCTGACATGCCTCCTTTATATATATATATATATAAACCTTATTATATAACTGGCAATCATCACATGCCTCCTAGTCACTTTTCTATTTAAGGTTTTTTAAATATGATGAACGGTTTCACTAATCACTTTTTTAAGTTGTCATTATCAACTATCTAATTCATATTTGCTTGTTTAAATATGTTCTTAATTTGATTTAGTGAACAGACATATTCTATGTAGAATGACTTATAACTCATTTGCTGATAAAGTTTAAATTTTCTTTGCATTTACAGACATACTTAAAATTTATAGGAGTTTACTTGTAAAATTTGGGTTTTCCTTATCTTTGTGCCTCTTGTTTTGATGTAATATCTCTTCTTGATGCCCATTTTTTTTAGACATGTCAGATCAAAAAGTTATCCAAGCACATCTGGAAAATCTATTTCATTCCTATCCATATATACTTGACGTGTTGTGATACGACAAGTGTATCCACTTGCATTAATCTAAGAAGAAAAAATTGGCTGTCATTCAGAACCATATTAGGCGGTCTAATTTTGAGTATTTTACGACATAATAGCATACTCACAAGTGCTTTTATAATGTATATATTGATTTACTTCATGGGTTTGTTCACTTTTACTGAATTACTTCTATATTCTTACAATTTTTCAAAAACTAAACGATGTTCAAGATATTTTCTTAATTTCTTAAGTGAATATGAATTATTTGATTTAAGAAGGATAGTTTGATATTTTGGAATAAGAGATTGAAGAGCCTTTTAAACTGAATAATAATTTTCAATGCATATGTAATCATTTTGGTTAATTCAACTAAAGTGAAAAATAAAATTTTAAAATTAATCACTTTGTAATTTAAACCTTATAACTTTATTTAAGTGTAATTTTTTTCTATATTAAAATTAAAAAAAAAAGTTATGATGAGTTTACGTTCACTAAATTTGCACACTTTGACCATTGACCTGCATAGGTATAAAAGTTAGATTGTCAGTCCAACTATAAGGATGCGATGTTAGAATAATATGAATTCAAATCTATGTATAAAAAAATATATATTATAATATTTTTAATTTTATTTAATAATTTTAGTTATATAGCAATTGGCCTCCAACCAAGAATTTTTGGCTGCGCGCGTCTCAGATCCTTCCAGAACAACACTATCCAACTACGAAATTCCCTGCAAATATACTTTCTAGATAGAGAGAGTCCCCCTGATAAAAATACACAACTTTAGATAAATTTATGTCAAGTATTATATATCTGTATATAATGAGGATTAGAAACTAATCCCACAGTTTTGTTACTCAATTAATGCACCTAAAAACAACCTAAGATGCTAGCTGAACATGAAAAAATAATTTAAATGGAGATTAGAACAAATGATTGGATATCCTTTTGGTTGACTTACAAACCAGCTAAGCTCTAAATTTAATTATTATATATATATATATATATATATATATGTATATTGTTGGACAGAGAATTCTCATGACTCTATCTTTCAATTTGAAAGAAAATAAGATATCAGTAGAGCACAAGGCTTTGTTCTACTGGCTAAAATTTGGTTAACTAACTCGTGAACTATGAAAAAAATAAATAAATAAAGGTGTAAATGCGCATACGAAAAGGGTGTTTTACGTTTAGAAAATAGTTATATGAAATTTGTTTCTTGTCTTTTATTTTTAGAATTTAAAACAAAATAAAATAAGAACAGCATATAAAACATCGTCTAACATGGATGACCTGCTAATCCTTTCCATGTCTATAAATTCAATTAAAACAAAAAGAGAGAACTTTACGATTCAATTCTAGTATAAAAAAATATTGGTTTAGCAAGACTGCCTCCTTCAATAGATTTTTTGATTATTTATAAAGGGTAAATCTAACACCCCCTCTAAAAGCGAATAATCTTGTTGTTATTTTTCAATAGACAAATATGTCTATAATACATCAGTGATAACAATCTCATCATTAAAAACTATTATAGTCCATTTATAATTTTAAATCTCACGTCACTTTTCACAACCACTCCCACAAATAATTACCACTAGCTACATTGTACCACCACCACCACCATCCCCACCCCAAAAATTGTGTTGGGTTTGAATTTAAGACTGTTTAACCCGCGACATGATTACGACATGAGTTATTCATATATTTTGATTTTGTTCAAACTTGTATATACATAGTTATAGTTATGGTGTCTTCTCAGTTGTTGAATGACATGTTTTTGGAGTATATATATAGATACAAAAGTTATAATATAATTTGATTTTATGATTTATGTATAGATATGTACTTTATTTTTTTTTTTTATCTTTAGAAAGATTTTTAGAGGTGGAGAAACTCATCTCATATAAGTTAAATGGATTAAAAAGTTTATTAAATGAGTCAGTGTCATTATAAAACATGTTTATTAAACGAGTTACACAGATCGACACGTGTAACACGTTTAATACACGAGTTGGGTTAATATTGAGGGTTTCTAACACAATTATTTAATAAATTGGGTTATGATTGAATTATTTAACAGAATACTCATAAATCGACACGACACGAATACAGCATTACCACCCCTACCACAGACGAACACCACCAGGAGCACCACCACCACCATCAGAGCACCACCGCCACCACCATCCTTACCCCACAACCACCAACGACGCCGCCTCCACCACAACTGAATCACAACTCTCTCTGACTTTGTTCTTCACCGATGGAGAAATAATTCCAGTCATCTCCGACGAAATTGCGTAATAGTTGTGTTAATTCTCATTGTTTTCTCATTCCTCGTTTCAGCCACCACCACCTTCACACCACTGCATAGAGCAGCGCTAGAGGAGCCTCTCCTCAGTAGTGGTAGCATCAACGAAGATGAGATCATTATGGGCAAACCAAAATATGATTTGGGAGAACAGAATTTGTTGGTGACGACTATATCAACATTTTCATCATTGGGTTAGGATTAAGATACACGTGAGAGAAGTTGGGGAGGACATAATTTTTAAATTACATAAATGCCTATGTTTTAATGAGGTGACATATTTTGGCAAATGTATTTTTGTACAACAAAATTTGAAGAGAATGTTTTCCTACTCTGAAAGAGGAGATGTTAGCTTTACCCAATTATAAAAGCTCTTCTAAAATAAAAATAAACATGTATAACTTTTTGTACTAAATTTTAACAAATAACTATCTTAAATTATTAAAATTTTACACTAAAATGATGTAACATAGTTTGTGTGAAAAGTGGACGGTTCAAATATTTATGAAGACAACGGTAGAACTGTCTATAAAAATAATTGAATGCTATGTGTTATGTTTTTTACAAGACACTCCTTTGAGAATTTTTGAAACTCCGAATACTTCTTCATACAGATTTTTTTGGATAATTGAGAAACATTCCAGTAGAAACGTTCTTAGGATAAGCCTACCCTTTGTAGTATTAGTGGGCCTAGTGGCTAGTTTGATTACTTTCAATACAAATAACGTAATTCGCGGTTAAATATGGACCCACATCTAAATCAACTGGATTAGGCCCACAGTTGGACCTAATTTTGGTGCGTAGTAACGCAATTGACGGCTCAATAAGGGCCTAAAATCGATGCGGCCCAAGATAAACGTAAAGAATCCACAAAGAAGAGCACAGCTCACTTTGGACTGTGATTTCTACTTTAGTTGGTTTGGACTTTCCAATAAATAGTATGAGTAGTGGAGGTATCGCTACGAGACACCATTCACGTTCTATGTGGTGAGTTTGTATTATTAATATTTTTGATGTTGAAATCATCACATGCAGTGAACTAAGTTTTCGAGTCATCCCAATTGTAATTATCTAAACCAACCATTTGTCCATAACGTTCAATCATGTCCCTCGCACACATGAAACCCATTAATATATAATAATAAATAAATAAATCAAATGCTTCGATCAATCTTTCTAGTGAAGATAGGCCTGAGTACTAAATTGTTTAAAAAGATCAAATGTGATCACATGTTTAGAGGAACAAACATGTCCTGTATTGTTTAACAACCTAAAACAGCATAGGATAAAGTCTGACCTTTAAAATGAAGAGGAAACGAAACATCGGTCAAAAGAGAACCAAAGCATGTTCATTGCACGAATCACCCGTATCCGACAAATTTGCCTCGGATCTTGAGAATAGAATGTAAAGGATATATATATATATATATATATATATACACACACACACCACATGCCCAAGTACATTGATAATTCAATCTAACCAAGTTCACTTTGTTGCGGGAAGAGTTTTTAATCGTCACATATTACTATTTATACAAGCACTTCGATATATCTGTAAACTATTTTTTTTTTCCCAATTCAATTTCAACAAACCAATTCTAAACATAGCATTCTAATTACACATTATGAAAAACTTCTTTCAATTGACTATAACTCAAAACTTTGTGCAAATTTGCAAATAGAAATACAAAAAAGGTGCTCTTATTAAACATTTGAATGTTACTTTCAAACATTTGAATTTCAAATTTTCTTATTGTTCATTAATGTACCAAGCATATTTCTATTTTGAAACAAGTGAATATTTTTTTTGAAAAAATGATAAAATCACATAAGACAAAAATTGAATAAAAATACACAAATAACTCCATAAACTTTCATACTAAAATAAAAAATAGCACCGTCATTTTCTAACAATAAAATATGATTTGAATTGCTATAGTAGTTCATAGATCTTATAATAAAATATGATTTGAATTGCTATAGTAGTTCATAGATCTTATAATAAAATATGATTTGAATTGCCGTAGTAGTTTATGGAAAGCAAATATCACTGCCCATACAAAATATATATATATATATATATATATATATATCTGCTTGAATTCCCAGACAGAAAAATTGCAAATAAAAACATAACTTTGGCTTATTATTAAAAATATAAATTGCTATGGGACATTACAAGAAGAAGGTTGTGGACACCCAAATGTCTCTACCCACTTATTTACACTGTTACAACTGAAAATCACCCTCCCCCCAAAACCTTTACCCACTATTTGTTGCTGCTGCCATTCCTTTCAAATAAAGCTGCAAATCCAAATCTCCACAAAAAACACCATTTTTGGAGCTCTTATTTTTCTTCTCTACCTACAATCCTTTTATAATTTCTCTCCAATGGAATTTATTTTTCCTGAATAAACATAAACAAATACCAATTGTCTATCACAAGAGCTTCTTCTACCTTCTATTTTTGCTTCTATCACCAACAAATCAAAACTATATCATAGAGAATTTTGAAAGTGAAACACTGGAGATCAATAGGTCCACTCCTGAGGGAGGAGAACTTCATGATTCACTGCCCTTTCTGGCCCTAAACTTCTCTTCTGCTGTGTCAATATTGCATTCCTCCGACCCCTCAAAGCATCTGTGAATCAAAACCACACACACACACACATATATATATAAGCAGCATATACATAGTACATAAACACACAAACATACATATGAGTGTGTATATATTTATATACAGATTATGTACCACAAAGGGACATATCCTAGTCGTATCATCCCTGACATAAACATAAAAAATGTGTGTACACACACATTATATATAGTTAAAAATTAGCATACCATAGCCCAAGGTAAAAGTAGTGTTGAAGTGGGGCTGGGGCAGAGTATTGTTCAGTGTGTGAACCACCCTATCTGGAAGCGGAGCAGTTGAACAACCTGCTGCTGATACAGAAGAGGAACAAAACAGAGCAAGTTAAAAGAAAGCAGATTCCTCAACAGTGGGTTTGGGTGTGGAAGATATAATAATAAGCCTTTTGGTCAAAAAAAGAAAAGGAAAAGCAGAAGAAGAAGAAGATAGAAAGTTCACATCAAATCACCAAAACGAAATTCATACACAAAGTGGAATATCATGGTGAAAACCACTAATTAATCCTCTCTCCTTTTGGGTTGATTGAAAATAAGTCGGATGATATATGTATAAAGTAAAAGAATAAGATTTCAAATCATGAATCACACTCTCGGACCCATGATTCAAAACGCATCGCCCAAATTTCGCCTGCTACATGAATTTCTCAAACAGGGATTCAATTTCTTAGCAAACAAATAAGGACTAGTATCCCATCCAAAACAAAAAAAAAAAAACTTTTCTCCAGGTTTCTTAGCAGCCAAACAGAGGTTAAAGCTCACAACTAGTTAAAACCCACAAACAAATAAAGCCAGAAAATCACCTGTCTTTTTGCTAGGATCTGAAGGGTTGGCATATCTGCGAGGCAAAAAGACACCGGTGCCAGCACACTTCCTCTTCACCCCAGATCCACCAAGAACCACACCTCTCATGCCTGAACCACAGTGCTGATTTTGGTGTTGTGAGCTTACTGGAGACCACCCAGATTGAGAAGACATTTGCTGCTGCAAAAAGCCCTCTTTGGCTGGTCTTCCCCAAATGGAAGAATAGTGTTGCTTTAGCACCTGGTCTTCTCTCACTTTATCAAACTGCAAATAGCAAAGAAAAACCCTCAATAAACTGAGAGAACAGAAAGGACCCTGAAGAATAAAGACCAAAACTGTGTATAATAGTTCTTACATGACTGGTCTGTGAGAAATATTGAGTGAGAGAGTGATTAGAGTACAACCCAGTTGTTGGGTCTTTAACACTAATTGGAGTGAGAGCCCGTGGGTCGCCGAGAAGTCCTCTGGCCTTCACTGTGTATATCAGATCCCAAGGTTCGATCGCAGCACTCGACGGCGACGAGCCCTGACAAGGACTGTTCGGGCTTCCATTGCTAGAGACTGCGCTTCGACTGGACCAGCTTCCGACTGAGCTCAGTGTCGATTCCGGCGAATCGGGGCTCTGGTGAGTCAACACAGACGCCAAATCAGAACCCATTTGGACGAAATTAATGGATCGAAACAAACAAATTAGATAGATGGATGTTATACCTTCATGGGTTGGGAATTACAAGTGATTTTCTGAGTCTCTTGCAGGGTCGAATGAGCCAACTGACGAGTTAACCCGGAGAGCAATTCCCTGTCCTCCTCGTCACTCTCTGTCTCGGTTGAGCCGACCACCGACTCCACCGGAGAGGTGAGTACAGAGGATGAGCCCAAAGAGTCGATTTCGTAAGGAAACTCACTGGGGAAGCAGAACCCATTCTTGAGGCCATTCTTGCTGAAGTTTTCTCTGTCCACGAGCATGTCGTCGTTGCTGAGAAACTCAAAGAAAAGCCTAAAATCTCTGTCCTCGAGAGCATTTGCCATTTGCTCAGAAGGGTTTTGATGGGTGTTTGTTGCTGCTTCGAGAGGACTTTAATAATGAACCAGGTGAGTTTTGCTGTGTTTGCAGGCAGAGGGCCCCCAAGAGAGAGAAAAGAAGAGAGAGAGAGAGAGAGAGAGAGTTGAGGACAGCTTGCTTTTATTGAGGTTTGAGTCCTGATAAACACTTTGAGACGCTTCAAATAAGGAAGCAGAGGGCCCAGAAACATGCATCAACTGGTCCTCATGATTAGAAACATCTGTCCTTCTACGTGGCCCACAGCACAAAGAGAGATAATCTTCCAACGCCAAATACATAAACCACTGATATTATACTCGCGATCCAAATAGAAAAATCATTCAGATTACGCGTTTTACTTTATTTAGATACTTGTATGTATGTATGTATGTATATATATATATATATATAATAACTATATATACACTGTATGCAACTGAGAGCGATGTTTATAGCTTCTAAAATTTGGTAATACATCTTTATTTCTTGTACATCATATATACCTTCATTTACTATTTTCTCAACAAAATGAAGAATAAAGAGAGAGTGACATATTTACAATTTTCTCAAATAAAACAATATAATAATTATACCTATAATTGTAAGAGATAAAGATAATATGGACGTTTATTCCTATCTCTTATAAGTAACTTCAATATTAAAAAGATATTATTATTTGATTTTGTTTTTTTGTGTATATATATATATATATATCCAATTACTTTTGTTTTAGTCTTTTTCTCTTATGGCAATCTTCAACTGTTCAGTTATGGTGTTAGTGTCAATGCTCAATCAATCGAAGTCCTTGCTAACGATAGTTACACTTAATACAGGAATTAAATTTTATCTATAGTACATTACTAAGGCCTCAAGTATTTATGTTTTATCAAAATTTGGTAATGCCTTCCATAATTTCTCATCAATTTTTTAAATTCCTCTAAGACGCGATTCGTTTATATATATTTATATAATATATATACTCATCATTCTCCAACTCTGACCTTTACAAGTATTTGGTTGTCACAGTTAATTAACATGGTGTTTACACAATAAAAAAAATTTATCATTTCAGATTCATGGGTGAGTGACATGTGGCAAAGACTTGTCTTCTTAAAGGTAACTAAGGGCCCGTTTGGTAACTGTTTATGTTTGGTGTTTATTGTTTATCAAAACAAATTTTTAGAATAAACATGTTTGATAATTTTTGTTTTGTTTATAAATTATATAAACGTTTTTAAAACAACACTGTTCATAAGCCTTCAAATCCTAAACATCAAAATGATGTTTATTGTTTATGTTTATGAAAAAAAAAAACTTTTTTTTTTCTTTTTTATCTAAAATGGTGATTATATTATTTTAATTAAAAATTGAAACTAAAAGTGAGAAAATGAAAAGAAAAAAATTATAAAAGACTATTATTTGATACAACGATCAAAATATTAGAATTATTAAGTGTATACAGAATTAAAGAGCATCAATTGTCTTAAGAAAAAAATATTGGATACAATATGAATAATTACTAATATACTTGATAATAAGAAAAAGTTACTTAGGGGCACCCATACTAAAAAAAAAAAAAATTAAAATAAGTCAAACGTTTTTTCGTTATCAAACAACACTCATGTTTATGGATAAACAAAATCGTAACATAAACACTGTTTATATAAACACTTAAACAATAAACACAAAACATAAACGGTTACCAAACGGGCCCTAAGTCGTGGGATGGCAAAATTACCCGCTCAGGTGGATAAAATATTATATACCACGAAAATTTTGTGTATTAAGATAATCTCACCATTAATAAGACTTCATCTTTTATAATTTTCTATAATAATAGGAAATGGAGTTTTATCACCTGTCGAATTCTTATATTTAAGGAATTTTAGGGATATTGTAGAGTTACTCGCTTGGGTGGGTCTCTGCTCTATCACGCTCCATTTGAGACAATTTTAAGAGAGTCTAAATAGTTTTGGGGTAATTATGAGTGTGAAAGTGAAAAACATGTGCAATTGCATGAGAGAGACGGGGAATAGGCACCTTTGTCCCACATTTATATTATATATTTATCACATTACCCTTGTATATATTATACAAATACAAAATTACCCTTATATGGTTATATATTTATCATAGCACCCTTTTATATATATATATATATACCTTTATATTTTACATATACAAAATTACATTTATTTTGTAAACTTGTTCAAATAAACATGTAAATTACCATAAATGTCACCACACAAAAGTGTAAAGATTAAAAAAAAGAAAATAATTACAAAATTACTCTTCTAAACTTGTCCTTGCCCCGCCTCCTTTAATAATCAATTTTGGACAAAGATGGAGGAAGCTTAGCTAAACGAGGTGGGGTTGGGGTCGGGGTCCCACATGCAGAACCTGTCCCATTGCCATCCCTACTAAGTGTTTTTTGGATATTAATAAAAGAAGAGTAATGTGAGGATATGTGGCTTCATCTAAATGTGTGGCGATTATAACTACAATTTAGAAGAACATTAGATAAGTGACATTATTCGAAAAGTAGCAGTTATGAAAGAAAAAAAAAACTATATGAAGGAAAACTACCAATCAACCTCCTTTTTAGACTTACACAAATGTCCTTCACTAATCAAATTACCAAAATACCCCAAAAGAATATCTTAAGAGATGAACAATCATTCTTACCCTCAATGGTCTATATGAAAATACAAAAACAATATTATTTACTTTTAATAAACATAAAATATTCATACCTTATTGTTACCCAATAATTGACCCTAGAGGGGGGTGAATAGGGTCTATGGCAAACGATGAAATTTTTTCGGTTTAGTTTATTTTGACAAGAATTAGCTTGAATAGACTTTGTCAAATACTTAATAAACTTATGTATTCAACAATTGAGAATGAGAATGCTCTATCTATAATGCGCTTAAATCATCTAATGGATACAACAAATGTAAGTGTTCAGATAAATGCAACATATCATGCTTGTAGTGTGTAAAAATGTTGATTGCACATTCTATCAAACACATGGTATGAAACTTTAATAAACGGATAATCAAATTAATATTCAATCAATTCACATACTCCAAGCATTCATCTCATCCTCCTTATATAAATTAAAGCATATAAACTCATAACATTCATATATAAAGCATAATGAAATCAAACATATGAAATGCTATTAAGAAAATAAGTTAAGGGTTAGAGAAATACAAACCAAGCAACACCATGATTTTTACATGGTTCAACACCTCTCGCCTACGACATGCCTCAAGAGCACGTCTTGAGGATTCCACTATGAGGATTCCCTTAAGGGTGGAAAACAAACCGTTACAATTGTCAAGTGAACCACTTGAGCTTCTTTACTCCGGTGAACACCTCACCAAGACTTCTTTGTCAAGCTCATGACTTAAGCTTCATTGTTTAATGAAAATATCACAAAGACTTATTTACCAAGCTCATGACTTGGGCTTCTACTCAAATGTAGATAACAATTTGTAGAACAATTACAATTATATTTCTCAATGAATAGATATTCAGTACACGCTCAAATTCTAGAGTTATATATTAAGATTTCAAATGAAAAGCTCAACTCTAAATATGCAAAATGAACCATAATGAATGATAGAGAAGATGAGGCTCAATGGTAGTTCCTACAAGAGATGTTCTACCAAGTAGAATGCAAATATTTGTATTCTAAGAGTTTCTCAAGTGTATGTTCATAGGTAGGTTTCTCTCTATCTCTCTTGCACTCTCTTCGACTATTCTCACTTGTAAAATGCAGCTCAAACTCATATATATAGAGTTTTAGAAGAATATGATCGTTTGGGGGTAATTAGGTAATTTAATGTCATTTGGAAACTAGTTGTTATAGCTTGTCAGCTATATCGGCCAGCTGATGAATTCATTGGCTGGCTAAAAAAGTTTCGGTCGGCTAAAGTTATGCTTTGGCCAACTGAAACGATGTCTCAGCATCCCCTATTTTGCATACCCTATTTGAATAAATTTCAACTTCTACTAGCCGACTAATGGGTTTCATCAAGTGACCAAAAGTTTCTAGTTCAAAACTATTTTCAAACCCAGCCAGTATCTCCTGCACAGTGCATTAATACGTTGCACACTGCTTACTTATTTATATTGAAAACATTTATATTTTGATTTACTTTAAGTTATTCAATGTAAATAAGCAAAATACCTACATCTAGATTTAATAAAAATAGTTTCAAAATTAAATTTCAAGTTAATCAAAATCTGATTTTTCAGTTTTAGTACAAAATGATTTTTCACGACTTTGACATAAAAATTCATCATGTCATATGAATAATCAAATCAAGTCATTTGAGGCTGATCATAACAAATCAAGGGGTACAATTACCGAGACTTTTATGTCAAGATTAATTGAAAAACTCATATTTACGTTTTTGCCCCTAGAATCAAACACTTCATCAAATATTTGCGCTAAGTCTCCGAAACAGTAATTGTGCATGACAAGGCTATATAAAATGTGTCATTTGAGTTCAAAGCCTAAGTCAATGTATCTAAGAATCATAAATGATATTTCTTAGTTCAAGTGTAGGTCCTATAATTTGTTTACTCAATAATTGAATTTCTTCAAAGCTAATCATAAAGTTGAATTTACTAAATCTCAATAAGGGCCTTCAAGATGATTCAATGAAGTTCATGACCTAATTCTAAGTGTCCAAGGAATCATAATATAATATGAATGATATGCATTGATCATATAGTCCATTAGGTAAATAGATGAGTTTTCAAAATAAGTTACTTCAAAAATAACTTTACATTAAGTACTATCACTCACCTAAGACGAGACTACCCAATCTTCAATGTCTTGATACACAATGGGTGTTATATTCTTCTTTTGATTCAATAGCCTTCATCCTTTTGCAATGTCCTTGATATGAGATTTTGGACATAAATGAACATGATTAATGTGAGCTTTCGATTCACTTCAACTTTACATTGATCTTGATAGTTGATATTTGAGTTCTATGATCACGTGACTCAATATATTTTCTTGCCTTTAAGATGGTTGAGATAGTTTGATACTTTGTAAACTGCACACTAAAGTAAACTTATTAACTCTATACTACAAAAAGTTATTATCATCAAAATCAACCAAATAACCTTAGGTTGAAACATTAAGGTCAACAATTATGTTTCTCTTTATATATATTTTAGACATTTATTCGCTCTATATATATTTTCAAACATTTTCTCTTTCTCTCTCTAACTCTCCCAAAGCATGACCATATCTCTCCCCACCGTCTCTTTCTCTATTGCTCCGGCAATGTGTTCTGGCATCTTCTCCAGTGTCGCATCCTTCAGTTAAAGTGTCATTCTAGAAATTTCTCTAAGTCGTTTCGACAACTTCAGTGCATTGATCTCCGCATATGCTTCCTCTAATTCTCAATCCTTATTTAGAAAAACAATACAAAACATTAGAAACCAAATCAACTAAAAACACATCCAAATGGTACCCAAATTGGACCAATCAATTCACATTCTTACCTCTAGAGAGAGAGAGGTTTTCTGTAAGTGATGTGAGAGAAGGTGTAGAGACCAGGTCCAATTTTGATCGATTTTTTTTTTATGCATCATTTTCATCATAAATATATTTTAAATTATATTTTGCATTTTTTTAATGTGAGAAACATGTTTGGGAACTTGTTTATAGTTTCTGGAAAGTTTTGGGAGTATTTGATAAAATTTCAGACTTTTAGGTCGACAGGGACCGGGACGCGAGTCGGGTGGGCCCGAAAATCTGAAGTTTTTTTTTAAAAATATTTATTTTGATTTTAGAACATTTGAAATGTTTTAAGAAATATAGGTGTGATTTCAATGTCGTAGCCGCTTTCAAAATAAAAAACGGAGCCGGGAGGTACGTTAAATGACTTGGGGGTAAAATGGTCATTTTGCACTTAGTGTATTATAAATACACATATGTGTATATTGCTGAACAAAATGAGAGAGAGAGGAAGTCATCCATTGTTGTATCCCTTGAGCTTTTCATCTCCTTATCTTCTTCATTCACTTTGAGAGCCTTAGAGTGAGATTTGGGGCTTGCTCCAAGAGGAAGAGTTATTCTCTCTTTCCTCTTCGAGTTGATGGGTTCAAAGTCACGTTTTGAGCATTTTTAGAAACTGAATGAGATTGAAGTTTGAATTTGGGTCTTGTTGAAGAAGGAAAAGTTGATCTCCTTGTCCCGATTTACGTTCCTAAGGAAAGAAAGTGCAATTTGGTAAGGTCTGAAACTTGATAATTTATAGGGTTTGCTACGAAAAGCTTCAATCTTGAGATAGAGGTGTTTTTTTATTCTTATTCATCGATTCCTATATTCTGGTGAGTTTGGGAACATATTGGTTGTGTTGGCATGTAAGGGATAATGTATGTGGCTATATGTGATATATAATAATGTGACATATGCTAGAACTCATAAAGAGCATGAATATATGCAAGAAAACATGAAAAGTATACTATGTGATATATGTGCTTGATATGCATGCATATATAAATATCGAAAGATTGTCCTAGTGAGCCATACATGGGGTTCGAAGTGGTCCAACCATGTTATGGAAGTGGTATAATTATCCACTAAGGTATAACTGTCGGAGTCGCCCAATCATACCAAAACTAATGCCTAGAAATCAGTGTTGTCCAAAATATTGTGACCGTCGGAGTTGCCTATTCGCAATGGCAACACCAATATATTGCCGGGAATGTGTGATTCTTCGAAGTTGTCAAAATTCACATGATTGCCGAAGTTGACCAATCATGGTTATGTATCGAATTATGACTGAAAAATATGTAAATATTGAGATGCTTATGTGTTTAGCTGTTAAACATGGTGAATGGTTTAAATGCATATATAAATGAATTGTATTGTGTTTAAAGTGACATGAAAGCATTGAACATGCCATGTAGAGTAGCGACATCATGATTGCATATCATGTAGGTTAGTGTCGGGTCGATACCTAGATGGGTTGGGGCATTCCTACTGAACTAATTGTTTTGCTCACCCCTCTCCTCCAAACCTTTTTATAGATAAGACACCGGTGGTGGATGGTACGTGAATGGCCATGTGGGATGTTCGATAGCATTTTTGAACTATTTTGAGGATTACATATATTGTTGTCCATATCGGCTTGTGGTATGTTGAAACATTTGAAATGATATATAATTTTGGATTGAAACTCGTTGATACGAATGCATGTGAATTTGTATAATTGTTCCTATAACTTGAAGTGTTGTGGACTTGAGAATATACATAAAAGCATGTTTTTGAATCATCTTCATTTGATATATGAATGTAGCATTTGTGAAGTTTCAATGCATGGGTTTTGTGAAGTTTTGTCCATGTTTAGAGTCGTGAATGGATGTATGGAACTAGGAAATGCATTTAGACTTGAGTTATACAGGTTTTGGGCATTCTGTGAACTTTCGGTCGCCTAGTGGCTCTGCAACAGCCGATCGAAAGTATTAGATCCTCAGATATTGTAAAACTGGAAACCAGTTTTGGACGACTGGAGGAGGGTTTCAGATGACCGAAACTACTCTCCAGCCGACTGATATAACTGGAACTAAATTCTAATGTGTTGACAAATTCGGGATCAGCTGAACCCAGGTTTTAGCCGACCGAAGGGGGTGTCAACCGACCGAAATTGGGCTGAGGTAGAATTTCATAAACTTTGGAATGTGAATGAATATGTATGGATATATAGACCAATGTGGGACCCATTGGGATGGATAGTGATGAGTATATGCATAGGTAATCACGTGTGTATGGTTAGCTTATGCGGTTCTATGATTTTGGAATGATTCTTGTGATTAGGAGTGTGGATGTTTAACTTAAGCACTCCTATTCCGGGGTTGATGAAAATCGGGACGTGTCAAAAGGGCCATTGACTGGAAGCTATTTGAAGGCCTCTTTTCTCTTTTGAGTTATTTGGGGACATTTAGGTAATCGGATAATAATTCAAAAAGGTGAAAAGAGAAATTTAGACCAAGTGTATAAGTGAATAGTATAAATTGTCAAATACGCAATTACTTCTTCAAAAGTGACGTTTTCATTCAATATTATTTGAATACGATTATATTTGTAATTAGGGCTCCAAAACCTGTGAAAAATCCATTAATCTAACTTACATTCTAACTTTATGATGAACTCATCAAATCGATCACCAAGTTAAAATACATTTTTAAGAATGATTCTTTTCCTTGAAACCCAAATACGCACGGGGGCTTGTGAATAGCAGTTTTTTATTCTTCTTTTTTTTTTTTCAAGCTTTAAAAGATCAATTGTGCTGTGCCAGCATAGATACGTTTGTGGTTGACTCACAAATGAAATTAAGTTTGGACATTTTTTTTAAGCTTGTCAATTTTGGAGCTTGGCTTGAATTTCTAACCTTTTTTTTTTAATATATATAATGAACAAGTTTGAATATGCATCATGTCTTGGACTTTATAAGCTACTAAATATTTTGAGTGTATAGAAACTAAATAGCTTAAATTTAGATTACTTGTGAAACAAAACGACTGAAACTCGAGTTCATTTTAACTGTCATTAAATCTTTGAATGAAAAATTCATTATTTTTATAAACTCAATTGCATTCATAATATTTCTTGTCCCAGTTATTTACAAAAGACCATAAACTTGAATTTTGAGTTCTTTTATATGTTAAAGAAATTATAATTTTTTCAATGATCCAGATAAATTATTTAGAGTAATTTTTTAATAAGAAAATTGTATTCTAGAACTTTTGAAAATGTAATCATTGATATCTGTAGGTATCTCAGTTCATGGCAAGATATAAATTTTAATGCACTCAAAATTTCTAGTTGCATCTGGGTAGCAAAATGAAAAAAAAAAAAAGGAGGAGAAACGAATTTATCCAAGTAGTTCTATCATAGACGAACATGAGAGTTTGGTACAAAAATTTGAAACAAATTGTTTTGGTAAAGATTTTCTATTAATGTTTGTTATTGCATTGTGCTAAGGAACTGTTGAGTTAAATAGCATCGGAAATAGTTGAGATTAATATTAGTTACAAAAGGTTGACTTGGTAATTTCTTTATTCGAAAAGGTCACTTCAGAAGTCAAAATCAATAAATATTTTGCAGTGATTGTTTGGGTCATACTTATTATACACGTGTAATAAGTCTTACAATACATATTAAACAGATACGAATGAGATTCAATACATATCAAACGCAAACGGATGAGATTCACTCAGTGTATTTATACCGAGTGCATTGTAGACGTTCTTCTTAAAGAGCCTTTGAATTAAATAGCAATTGGAAATAGTTGAGATTATCTTGATCCATTAATATTAGTTACACAAGGTTAAATTGGTAATTTTATTATTTAAAAGAGTCACTCTAAAAATAAAAGGACAATCAGGTTATTTTACAATGTGACGGGGGCAGTTGGACACCGCGCTACAAATTGTATTTATGTGTAATAAAATCAAATTTCAAAAGGTGTCAATGAAATTTATCTTAAAATTTAAGAGCTACCCCAACGTAGAAATACATGCAAACTAATTAGACAAAAACTTTTACATCCATAAAATGTCCACCCACCACATGTATCATGTAAAAGTTTAAGTCTAACTATCATTTTCCTTTCTTTTAAATTAAATTTTCATTTTGCACTATAAGTAATATATCTTAATTATTTTCTTTAGCCTCCGGACACTTGAACTCAAATTAATGAAATCTCAAGTTTCATAAGTTTGTATCTTGTGTCATACCTTCTTTACTCTTACAAATTGAAAGAATGCGAAGAAGAGAGTTATTTTTTCTTTTTGCTGTGTTCAACAATGCGGAATTGAAACATTGAAATTATAATTGTTTTTATTTTTTTAATCTTTTCACGTCTGAAAAGGCGAAAACAAGATTTGATTGCCATACACATACATGGCTTCGTCAACTCACCAACCATCAATTGCATCTTTTATTGTAAACGACACTTTCGGAAAATGATATTCTTATAACAGGGAAAAAATTCATTATTCTTAACATTAATAGAATCATATATTTTACCTACTCAAACACGACTAATTCTTAATTATTCCAATTTATTAATGACACTCTAGGAAAATGATATTCTTACATTAGGGAAATAATTCATGATTCTTAACATTAATAGAATTAATAGAATCATATATTTTACCTACTCAAACACATTTAATTCTAAATGATTCCAATTTATTAGAGAATAATAAATTCAATTTTGGCAAATAAAAAAATTATTAAAGAATAGGATTTGACGAGCTATATGATTTATTTATTACGACAAGAACGAAATTATATTTTGATATATTTTTTTAATGAAGAATCAATTCACATGCTTAGTCACCGTAGATTTTTAAATAATTAGTAAACTTTGAATATATGCAATCCATCTAAGTTCAGAAAGACCACTGTAGTTTGTAAAATTTGGATATATATAAATCTTTTAAGTATAAAAATAATAGCTTACAAAAATCATTGTAATTATATCTAATAATTAGAATTTCTTGCTCAGAATAAGAGATTAGATATATATATATATATATATATATATATATACTCTTCTATGCCACATGCAAGCTCACACGGAGTAATATTTAGAATGAATATCACCAGGTAAGGCTCTTTCATGAAGTTGGCTGGTGTATCTCTTTAGGGATATGCTAGACTTCTGATATTCATTATAGTTCAATTGATCCAAATTTCATGAAGTCCTTGTGATAGCGCACACAATCAAATTTGATGGGTCCCACTTCAATTTGGATTTCAACTGAAACCTTTGGTTCATAATATTGCTGCACGCCATTTTAAAAAAAGAAAAAGGGAAGAGAGAGAGAGATATATATATAATTATATACGGTGCATATATATATATATATATATATCAATGCATATGGCGACAGATAAACTGTGGTGGGGACTTCTTGCCGGCTTGCCTGTGCAGAAATTACTTAGTATATTGGATTTATTTCAATTCTCCTTATCAATACAATATAAGTGAGAATGCTTTTGATTAGCATTCCCGCGAAAACCTTTGATTTTCCCGCCGAAAGGAGACCAAACATAACCGTCATTTTCAAACATCAATAAATATATTTTGCCCGTTTATGCCGAACTTTATATTCCACATTTGAACTAAACCGTCACTTTTCTTTCTTTTTTATTTGAAGCTGTTTCCCACTTCAAGAAAAAAAATCACATATTTCCCGCCAAAATTTGACCCGACCCATAACTAATTAGTCTATATGTTTCCACCTTTCATAAATTGAGTTTTTAATTTATGAAACCAAAATATACTAAATAAATGATCATTCTGTTAGTGACAAAGTAAGAAAATTAAAGAGCACTGAAAGTTTTGGTCAAATATAGAGCCAAACCACTCTCCATTTATTAAATATTGATTCAAATATAATATTCGATTCAGACAAAATTTTTACTGTATTAATTATTTTTGAAAAATAAATTATAGTGTATAGAAATACATCAACAAAGAGTGAAACTAATTGATACGGAAGGTAGGAAAAAAAAAGTGATCAAAATTATGATTAAATGAAATTATAAAAAATAAAAGTTAAATATAAGAAATGAGATAGACTTGTAAAACAGAAAAAAAAAATAATAAATAAATAACTTGTATGACCAACTCGATTTGTACGAGAGATGAACATAATCCACGTAATCTTCATAGGACTACACTAACAACTGTTGATCTGACGGTACAACCGTCTTACAATTTTGTCTTCTTCAAATTTTGCTTTCAATTTTCAAAATTTTGAAATTTGAACCATCTGTTGGGCCATCATCACATCTAAGGAAGAATAAATCAAATTAAAATGATTATGGCCCACACGATCTACAAAACCAAGTTCTTGCAACTGTGAGCCTTACAATTTTGTCTTAAATTTTCCTTTATCCTCTCTCTTTCCTAAGATATGCAAAATTATACATACGTACGTACATATTTACAAATGGTGTTCCAATCATGCCAAAATAAGAAATGTAGTAACTACAATGAATCAACCTTTCTTATTCATAAAAAATTAATTTCAAAAAAATATATATATTATTCATAAAAAATTGTAACAAGAAGTTAAAAAATATTAAAATAATGTAATATTTTAAAGCCAAATCCAACAAAATATGAAGAAATCGTGAGCTTGAATGATTTTGAGTTAACTCTTTTTTTTTTCTTTGATTTTGGTCGTGCCAAATTACTTAGGGTAATTATCATTTATACCCCATCAGTTTAGGTAATATTATGACTAAACCTCTTCTAATTTCAATATTCTTAACTACACTCCTTGAATTTTGAATTTATGTATCAATTTTTTCCTTTCGTTAATGTCACGTCAGCAAACAAACAAAATTTGCTGACGTCAGAAAAAAAGAAAATTAACGAAGGTTACTAACAGAGGGTATAATCAGAAATATTGAAATTATAGGAAGTCTGGTCGAAATATTGCTTAATCTGAAGAGGTGTAGTGGTATTTACCTAATTAATTAACTCACCAAATTGCTAGTATTTGACTTCAACTATTGATTATCAATTTTGAATGATGAAAGAGATAATATTGATTATCAATTTGGAATGATGAAAGAGATAATACTAAGTTACAACTCTTGTGATGGTTTTCATCTGACCCAAAAATGATTAGATTTCATCCGATATAAGCCAACTAATATTATTGAGCTAACGAACAAATAAGAAAGATGTATTTCACTCTAATTTAGTAGAACAGATGAGTCGGCTGTTAATTTGAAAAGAATCTTATGCACTTAAAATAGGTCTCACTAGTCAAGATTTTTTTCTTTTCGGGAGGAGTGGTTTTAAGCTAACTCCTTTTATCTCTTTTTTTTTTTTTTTTTTTGTTATCCAACAAATAAACTCATTCACATTCTTTGCTCTTATTGGACATGAATCCTTAATCATCAACTTTGAAAGTTCCTAATTGTTGAAAAAATGGATGCCAATTTGTATAGCTCCAATGCACCGTAAACACACAACCAAATGGGCCAAACAATCAATCAAGAAACTAACTGAAAAAGTAAACTATGATTCACCCAAAGTCTGTGCTACTTCTATGGTGAAGATCTGATAAAAGATTTCACAATGTGTGAAATAAGGAGATTACAAGTTTTAGCCCTAAACCCAAGGTGTGTTTGGGATTAGTTCATTTATTAATCAAACACATTTTTTTTTTTGAACTCAGTTCGCTTAATAAATAAACTAACACGAACCGAACTCGAGTTTATTAGTCAAAAAATTGACTCATTTGCAGCCCTAATTGCAAATGTCTTGAATTAAATCAAAATGTGTGTAATATGTATATGTTTCAACAATACTTAGCTTTAGTTTGCTGATGAAGAAATTATAAATAAAAAAACTGATCACAGTTTGACCAAATTTTTTGGAGAAATCCAATAGGTAGGAAGAGCAGTGGTGGTGGTTTGTGATGTATTGTGTCCCTCCTGCTGGCGATTTTAATGAAAATTCAAGGAATCAATAAAAAGCTCTTGCAAATGTTTGAAATCCCAACACTGCACTAATTTTATTTTTTTTGTTTAATTTCCATGTGATATTTATATAAAATGAGCAATGTGATGAGCGTTGAATGGTTTACATTCAAGCCCTCATAATTGCATATTTTATTCTCTTATTAATACTTCTTTTATACCTTTAATATTGAAATATGTTTTATTTGATTTTCAAGATTTTGTCGGTAATTTCTTCCAAATTAATACAATTTGAGATATAATTGAAGAGAGTTGGGTTCCATCCATGAAGCAAATCAATTTCTTCCAAATTAATACAAATTGGGCTTTAATGGAAGAGTTTTATTGAAGAGAGTTGGGTTCCATCCATGAAGCAAATCAATTTCGAAGTCCAAAGTACAAAAGACCCATAAAAAGTCCATAAAAGGTCCAAATGATTCAAAAAATGTCCAAAAGCTTCATATCTCTCAATTTGGGTCTTTTTTGAGCAATTTTGGACCTCTTGAGAGCTTAGATGACTATAAAAATTGAAGAATTTACCTTGAAGATGGTGATCCAGTCATCTATGGAATGCTAGACACCTCTTCTAGGGATGTTGTGACACTCTTTCTCCTTTTTCTATTGATCCATTTGTATTGAAATTAGGGGTTTTGTATTCAAGTTGAATTGCATGATTAGATCTAATAATTCATAGTTGAACTTGAATTATTGCGCTCAATTCTATAAATACAATCTCAATTGAATGTCAATCTTGTCATTTATGCAATTACTTGTGGTTGCTCTTTATTTTGTAGTTCTTATTCTAGTTCAATTGGGAGAAAATTATGCAATTAGGGTTTGAAATGAATATTATAATTGGGTCTTTGATAATTCATGACATGAGAGATGATTTGTGCTGCAATTTAATTTAGATTAGTGTTAATTAGTGTAAGTTGACACCGAAACAGTGCTTTACCCATACATGTCCAGTCAACTGTTACGCCTCAACGCATTTCGGGGAGAACCAGCTAGCTCTGGGTTCGAGTGGCATTTCACCCCTAACCACAACTCATCCGCTGATTCTTCAACATCAGTCGATTTGGACCTCCACTTAGTTTCACCCAAGCTTCATCCTGGTCATGGATAGATATGTATGCTTCTAATTTCATTGTTTGAGCTTGTAGTCATCTAATGATGTGTGCGTTAATTGAAATTCTTCAATTTTAATATCAATTGGCCAATAGTGAGGTGATTGTGGTGAAACAATATCACTAAAAGCATTTCTTATTCGAATAATTTAGTTATAAACAACATCAAAACTTAAATCGATCATTATTTCTCAATCTTTGAGGACGATAAACCATTCCAATAAGCCTCAAAATGGGTCTTATGTGTCAATTTCATTGCAAAAATGGGGGCATTTCGAGAATTGAACTCGAGACCTCTCGCACCCTAAGCAAGAATCATGCCACTAGACCAAATGCCCATCTTTGATACATTATTGAAAATTTCCCTTTGAATTAAAAACTTTGTCCTAGTTTCATCCACCATTAATTCGCATCTAAAATGTTTTTAGTCAACCTCTAATTAATGATATGATCAGAGTTCAATTGACTGAGTTAAGTTTGAATATATTATTTTTCTCTAATGGTTGTGTTGTATAGGATTCTCAGACGGGTCACATAATTGGGATAGCCTGTAAGACTTGGTAACTATTTGAGCTTTTTTCCTTATATCTACCTACTTCACCTATTGCAATTGCATCTACACGAAGTATTATACCTACTCTTGAGTTGTGACATTCTCGTTTGGGTCATGCATCAGTATCTCGAGTCAAAAGTCTAGTATTTAAGGGTTTATTAGGATAAGTTAAAAATTAAAACTAAGTCTTTTGATTTTATTTCTTGTCAATTAGGCAAACAATCGATCAGTTAAAACTAAGTCTTTTGATTCTATTTCTTGTCAATTAGGTAAACAACATACTTTACCATTTAATAAAAGTGAGGCATTTGATTTTTCTCCTTTTGATCTTGTTCATTCTGATATTTGGAGAGCTTCTCTTGTAGCTACCATAGGTGGGGTATGATATTTTGTTATATATCTGGATGATTTTTCACGTTTTACTTGAAATTTTTTAATGAAAAATCGTTCTGAATTACTCTCAATGTCTTTCGTGATTTCAACTCAATTTTTCACAAATATCAAAAATTTTCGATTTGATAATGCTACGAAATACAAGCAAAATGATTTTCAAAATATCCTCAAACACTATGACTCTATTTTTCATTCTTTTTGCCCTCGTATGTCAGAACAGAATAATCGAGCTGAACAAAAACTTCGACATATTTTTAGATTTGGCTCAATCACTTGCATTTCTTCTTCTGTGCTATCATGTTTTTCGAATAAAGCATGTCTCACTACTATCTATATCATGAATCGTGTACCCATATCAGTTTTACAAAATCAAATATCCTATGAATGTCTCTACGAGCAAATTTTTGACTATAGTCATCTTAGAGTTTTGGGTTTGCTTGTTTTGTTCTTCTTCATCCTTATGAGCGAGCAAAATTACAATCTTGTACTCAGTTCTGATACCATGTTAGAATAAGAGAAAGAGAGAGTGAATTATCTCTGAATTTTATTAAATAAATGTGAGATCATATATATAGGAGAAGAAAAATGGGTAAATGAGTGGGGACCAAGTTATCATTTACATGGTAAGCCTCCAATCATAGGAATTCTAATTTGATATGAAAAAGATACAATATAAATTAAATCAAATGGTTATACCTACAGAGTATTAAGTAACAAAATAAGTATGAAATTGTAACATATATATGTATCATATATATACATTTGTTCACAAACTAAAATCAAGCCTATTAACGAGCTCGTTCACGGACATGTTTATGAATTAACGAGCCGAGTAGAGGGGTGTTTGGGATTAGTTTATTTATTAATCAAACACGTATATTTTGTTCGAGCTTAGTTCATTTAATAAATAAAAAACGAACATGAACCAAGTTCAATTCGAGTCGAACTTGTGTTTCTTATCGAAAGATTGACTCATTTGCCGCTCTAATTGCAGTAATTTTGTTTAAACGTCTTGAAATAAATCAAAGTGTGTGTAATGTGTATATGTTTCAGCAATACTTAGCTTTAGTTTGTTGATGAAGAAATTATAGACCAAGAAGTTGATCACAGTTCAACCTAATTTTCTGGGTAAATCCAGTAAGTAGGAAGAGCATAGGTGGTGGTTTCCGGTGTCTCGTGTCCCTCCTGCTGGTGGTTGATGGAACATTGAAAAATTATCCAATAAAAGGAAGATTGCAACAAAAGGATTTATTGGTTGATGGAGTCAAAAGGGAATTGCATTACTCACGCATGCGGACCTTCATCCCTTATAGGCTACTAATTAACTAAAAAGTACTATTTGAATGGGCATGGGCAGTTACTAGATAAAAAGGATAAAATGGGGGCATTCCGAGAATTGAACTCGGGACCTCTCGCACCCTAAGCGAGAATCATGCCACTAGACCAAATGCCCATCTTTGATATGTCACTGAATATTTTTCTTTAAATTAAAATTGTTTTTCTAGTTTCTTCCACCATTAATTCACATCTAAAACGTTTTTGGTCAACTTCTAAATAATGATATGATCAGAGTTCAATCTTGCGGACACAGTATTTGACAGAATTTATAGTGCAAAGAATGTGTTAAACTAATATCAGTGCTCTTTTGAGTAATTCAGGAAGACATGGAAGAATCTGATTTTTTAGTAATTATTTTTAATTGGACGCCAATTTGATGCTTGAATACTACGAATATTAAGAATCCACATCGTTATCCATCAAGTCGTTGTAGTATAGTGGTGAGTATTCCCGCCTGTCACGCGGGTGACCCGGGTTCGATCCCCGGCAACGGCGTTTTTTTATTTTATTATGGTTTTTTTGAAGCTACAATAGTAAAAAATTGAGTTTCCTCTTCTTCACCTGTTAGTCTTACTTTGCATTCAGTTTTAAAACTTATTATACATTATCATTACCTTGAAGACCACTAGAATCACTTTTAACTTGAAGCTCATTTTATGCAAATGCAATCAAATAATTGTGCAATGAGATCAGAATGTGATATATAGACCAAACAGTCCCCAAGAAGACATACATTTAGGCCATCGAAGGTGAAGAAAAATTAGTACCACAGCTCTATTGTATTACACTAAAGTTATATATATAGCTACATGATCTGGAAAGGGCTTTGAATACCAAAATTTTGCATAGAGTGATGGCAACTAAGCTTCTTTAAACAAAAATGAAAGAGACATCAACATTGCAAACCCTTGCTCGTTTTACCATGCTTTTATATACTATCTATCATCTTTTCCTCCAAAATCCAAAAGTAGATTGTTGAATTACCATCCCTGCACCATATTCAACAATTAATTCACATTCACATTCACATTCCATTCAACTTAATTTATGGCATATATATATATATATATATATATGCCATCTAGCTACACGAGTAAAATAAATATATAAGAACCCAAAATTTCAAAAAACATAGATTGCTTAATTAGCTGAAGTAGAATGTTTCTTAGAATGAGATCCTAACTAAATTACCTTCGTCGTGAGTGGATGTATACTTTGCATGATACAGGCAAAGGCCTAGTAGTAGAGAGATCCTGCAAATACACAAATTATATATATAGTTGAAGCTATGAGCATTGCAAAATCCCAATCACCTTAATTAAATTAAATGCTTTTTTTTTTATTTTAAATACACAACAATCATATATACCCTGCCACCAATCTCCTCTCGAAGCATCGTTCAAATTGCTTCCATTTTGATCATCTTCTCCGCCGGCTCTCTTGAACTGATCAAGTTTTGAAAACATTGAAACATGAGTCTCATGGCCAAGTTCAAATGAGTTGCATTTTATTATGTATTGGGTAATTAATGAAAAGGACTATATACTCACAATATGTTGAGAAACATTGTTTTGGCCATTTGGGTAGTAAGTTTCTTGGCCACCATAGTAGATTGATGAACTGAAATAGCATGAATCTACTGTATCATTCTGATAATTTGACCTCCTGTCTTTGCTGTGTTTGGCACTGCTGCTTTCACCCATGTTTTTTTCATCAGTAATTTTACCTAAAAAACGCGACTAGAGGTCACATAACACTGGCATGTGCAAACATTATCATTCAACAATTTTGCAGAAGAATTGGCTAATGAATTCAAAACATCCTATACATAGATATATAGCATGTAACTATGGAAACACCCACACCAAAGAAAAAAAAGTTCATGGTTCCTACAATCATGACAAGGAAAAAGGTTAATTTGATGAGTTTGGATCCTTTTTGCTGAACAACACGCGTCAGGTATTGCGTTTGACGATGACTGCGAATGTTTCACACACTACTGTGTGAAGCGATCACACCCGTCCACTGCAGTTGAGCACGCGTGTTATATTACGGAGAATCTCTAATTTAATACAAAGAAGTGTGTCTATGTATGAATTAAATGGTAAAGTTGAAGCTTGTCCTAATTCTTAGCAATATTAGGTACCGCATTAACAATGATTTCATAAAATTGACACAGGCAATCTTCTCAAACCTGGAGTTCCATATTGTTTTGCATTGCCATATTGGATTCCCAGGTCCTGCTTCCTCAATGATCCTACACTTCCAGCATGTGAGGAGTCCTTCACTAGCCCCTAAAATTAGAAAGCCAAATAAATAAAAATTAAATTATAATTAATAAATAATTAAAAATAAAAATGTAGAGTTTGCTTTACAATTCCCTTAGAAGTATATATACATGCATTTCTCAATAGAATGCATTGAGAACTTAAAATATATATATATATATATATGTTATGATGCAGTAAATATTGTAAAATGAGAATATATACCGTGGATTGAGGTCCAAAAACAGAGCCAAATAGTCCAGCAGCGGACGATGAAGACTCCTTCGGACCAAAGAGATCCGAAGTGAAGGACGAAGATGAAACACCCACTCGGTTTGTGTTTTCCATTTTGTCACTTTGGTTTCTTAATTTGTCAGCCAATTAACACCCAACCAAACAGAGTCCAAGAATAGAAATGTGTTTAATTTTCTAACAGATAGATATGGATAAGAGAATCAGAGCTAAAGAACAGAGAGAGCATGTGAAGTTGGTAGGATATGAAGAAAATGGAACTGCCACTACTATTTGTAGGACACACAGAAATCTAACCCGGCATCCTATATCACACACTATCTCTCTCTCTCTCTCTATATATATGTATGTATACACATTCTCTCTCTAGAGACATATAGGTTCATCACTTGCAACCAAGTGGACAAGTTGCGAGTTACAAATCTTTGATATATACCACGTATCCACCATGGATATTAACATCCTTTTCTTCCCTCTAGGATCTTAATCTTTGACCTATTTCCAACCTTTGCTTCATGAGAGAGAGATGGACCACATTAACATTGTATTGACAATATTATTGTAGTGTCCCACATGCCCATGAAGATAAATGGATAAGGTTGTCTCTCCACTCGAGCTTAATTATTCGGATATGGTCTTATCTGAATCACCATAGAGTACAAATTATTATTCCTCTCATACAAAAAAAATCAGAGAAGATACAATCCAATCAACATATATATATATATATATATATATCGAATTAAAGCAAATCTAGCTGTTCTACCCTATATTTAGCTTTTTTGAAGAGTCTATAACAACCAATGGTTGATTCGGTAGAGAGAGAGACATGTGATCATCGATAAAGATATTAGAAGTATTGTTCTTGGATCTCTTTTATTATAAGGAGAATCGAATTATTAACTATGTCCAACAAAGCTAGCTAGCTCGATGCTTATAGCATATAAATAAGGTAAATGCCACTTATTCTTCAGTCGCACTAAGAGACTAATACAAGGAAAAATAATATACTAACTCAAAATTCAGGGTGTAGTAAAAAAATTAAAAATTAGAGAAGATTTAATTAAAATATTACCTAAATTAAAAAAGTGTAAATGATATTTACTCTATAAAATATATATATCTCAGTTGCTCATAATAACTATCATTGTAAATTAGAAGTATAAAGATGGTGATGCTCTTCTATTTGGGTTGAAATTTCTTAGCTAGCTCTAACAATTTTAGACACCAATATCAATTGTCAAAATGTTGTCTAACAATATAAATACATACATACATATACATATATATTTATAGTATACAGTATATATAAGGGAACAATGTCTTTGTGGGTTTAGCAACACCATTGGTCAATTCTACACAGTTGTATCATAAGTGGATAAGAAAAGGAGGATAGAAAAAAAAAAAAAAAAAAGAGGTTGTAACTAAAATAATATATATATATATATATATATATATATATAGAGAGAGAGAGAGAGAGAGAGAGAGAGAGAGAGGAGCAAATTGCAAGATAAAAGATATGATGGGTGGACTTGGAAAGTACGAATATAATTAAAGGCACTGCAATATATCCGAATGTCAACTATAACTCAACCCAAAATTATTTGAATGGCCTCGTAATAATTACATGAAAAGTTTTGATGGCTACTGAGGGAATTGAAAGTACATCAACGCCCGAGTTTTGCCGCAAAGTACTCATGTGAGATGTAATTTTGAAATTGTCAAATTTTGCTGTTTAAAATTAAATTCATGGAGTTATAATTTTTTATTTATTTTTATATTAATTATTAATATTTTTGAATTGAAACAACAAGTACATAAAAATAATTATTTCATAGAAAACATCATACAGTACAAGTATGGTGAACACATGTTGCATTTTATATTTTCGATCCTAATTTGAAAAATTAGAATTTTTGAAAAAAAATTAATTTTTTTAAAAATAGGACCGTCCCCATTTTCAGGACTGATCCAACTTTATTCAGTAGTTTTGTTTCTGCATAAAATTTCAAAAATTTCACCGGTCCTTGTATTTAGCCACCGGTCCTACTTAGTATTTTTTAAATAGAAAATTAATTTTGACGAAAATTCTGATTCCTATTGGGTTTGAAACTTTTAGGAGAGTTCTATATTGGCCTTCAACTCATTTTTCAAGTAGAATTAAGACTCCCTTGCCTATATATACGTATTTATGTTTTCTCTACAGATATGCTTTCAGAATCAATAATTTTAGAGAGAGAAAGCTTATACAATATAATGAGAGCACACATCTATAATTCACGAGTGACTTTTTGGATGGTGTTCTTCTACTGATTGACTGGTTAGAGATTGCATCAAATTATTCGCTGATGAGAGTATTGGATTTATAGTTCTTCTATTACTTGCTGAAAAGAAAGGTAAACCATATCGCACTGCGAAGAGAACGAGATACTTGTTGAGTATTTTTGTTCTTCTAATAACCTTTCTGTGAGGATCGTGATGTTAACCAGAAGTTTGCAACAATTAGACCTGAAGTCGTAATTGTAAACCTGAGGTGTTCCGCATCAGATTATTGTCAAAGTGAAAAGGGGTGTGAGTCTAAGATAGAGTTTGATGTACTTTGCTTTATTGTAGTGGATTAGTTTCCTGAAGCTTTCTCCTCTATGATTTTTTCCTGATCTGGGTTTTCTACGTATATCCGGTGCATTTTTTTACATTACTAGCACTTTACTTTATTTACTTATGTTATATGTTTGATTAATTGTTAATTGGACGTAAAATCGAATTAATTTGAAAAATTAAGCAAATGAACAAGTGAACATATTCACTCCCCTCTAGGTTTTAAATTACTTTCATAACCACTTTCGCACCGCGTAACTCACAACTTAGGCTTCGAAAGACAAGGGAAAAAAGGAAAAGAAAGAATTGTGTTTTGTATTTCAGTAGTTTAAATGGAAAGATTGGAAGAGATTTGAAGTAATTCTGTCTTCCAAAAAATGAGAAGATAAGGAGGGAAATGATCATGAGTTAAGTAGTACTTTCTTAATTTTAAAACTGACTTCAACAATTATAAAGAGAAAATTGTTATTCTACCCATGTCCCATTTGATAACTTGTATAGGGTATAACAGGAATTTGGTTGTTATCCTTTCTTTTCTTTTCTCTCTCCTATCTTATTCAAACATGAATACTATTTTTATTTTTCTCCTTTTTTCTCTCATAACTAATGTTATCACCATTTTCCTTTTCTTTCCTATTTGTTCAAACGGAGCCTTAGTTGTTATATATACATCAAAGTATTGGAGTCTTTTTTGCTTAGTTTTATTGAAGGGATAGAAAAATGGTTGAAAAAAACTAACGATGGTTGAAAGAGGCATTTATTTAGTTGAATAAAAGAAAAAAAAGAAAGAATGAAAGAATGACATTTCTAGAGAAGTGAAATGGAAGGCCTTTGGATATTTTATTTTCTTTTTGATTTTACAAATTAAGTTGATCTGGCCTTGGACTTGCATGAATGAGAATTCCCTACTAACTGTGTAGATTGAAGGCTTTTTTGTAATGCTTCACTTTTACTTTTCTGCATATTCTATGGACGATGGTTGTAAAGGGTTTATTTGATTTTATTTTATTTTGTGTGATATGTCATATATATATATATATATATATATATATATATATATATATATATATATATATAGGTTATCATCTCGGGTGTAAGATGTTTGTTGCATATCGTCACCTCTTTATTGTTATGCTGCGTTTGGTGTGCAACAATGGAATGGAATGAGCATTCCATTAAAGTGAGAATGGAATGAGAATGTGAATAGAATGAAATGGTCATTCTCATTCTATTGTTTGATTTCCAACATGAAATGATTCAGGAATGGAATGATGATTACATTATTTTTGATAACTAGATTTTATTTTTTTATATTTATTGGGAATGGAATGACTATTCCATAGGTTGAGCAGTGGAATGAATTTTCATTCTTTTTCATTTCAAAGAAATGACGCGGAATGATCATTTCTACTTTAGTTTTTCTTACCAAACAAAATAATGGATCCAAAAAGGTAATATTGACATTTCATTCCATTCCATTTTTGCGTACCAAACGCAGCATTAGAGATTATTAGTTTTTATTTTTTATTTTTTTCTCCCTTAGAGAAATTTATTGTCTGTTTAAAATATAGTTCCTTATATATGTTTTTTTAATAGAACTCATATTTACATAACTGAAAAATAAAAAGTTATAAACTATATATAAGTTGTTTATCAACTAATTAATTTTGGGTAAATTATACTGACCTTCCCTGTAAATAGGCTAAGCTAAATAACAGGAGAACACCCCTTGTCAGTGATATCAAATATTCAAAATGGTGAAATAATAAATATACCTATGTAGTGAGAGAGAGAATGTTTTTACCATGCCTGTTACAGACCTTTACCTTTTCAAGTTAACTCTTTTTCAACTTTAGCTTTTTATAAGCTTAAGGTTGTGTGTGGTAGAATGGAAAATAAAAAAAGGATAACATTAGTAATGAGAGAAAAGAAAAGAAATGATAGTGTTAAACTTTTATCGTGTTTGGTTGATTAGAAAAGGAAAAAGAAAGAAATGATAGTTAACATGTTTGAAGAAAGAAAGGAAATGAAACAATTTAAAACTTTTACTATTATACCCTTTTATATTTAAAAGAACAAATTTTAACTTTTATCAAAACAAGGGCAAAGTTGGTATTAACAAAATTTCATTAAAAAAAGTTGTCTTCCCTTCCATTTCTTCTCATTTTTGGAAGGATAACAAATGCTATTATTCACCCTTAATATATCCCTCCAAATCCTTCCATTTCTTTTTCTTTCCCTTAAAAATTTCATATCAAACACACAAAATCATAACCCTCCAAATCATTTCTTTTCTTTTCCTTCTATTTCTTTCCTACCAAACTGACCCTAAGAGAAAGAGAGAGGTGCGCTTTCATCTTCAACTTATAGATGGTGAGAGATCTTTATAAATATAAGAACACTTGGAGAGATTTAATCGAAACGTGATAAATCTAATCGAGAACACTCAAAGAGATAGAGAACTTAGATTTGATCGACATCGTTAGCTTGCAGACTCGATCCACGACTTCCAAAAACAACGGTGAGTTCTGCTCTACCACCTGAGTCCATTTCACCGGACTTTCGATCAAATCATAGTTCACAATTTTAGCCTTAACAAAGAACGCAAATTGATCTACGAATTCAAGTGCCTCAAGCAGTTCAGATTCCTCATGTTTTGCGCTTGACAGATCAAAGATAAATTGATCGATCTCTTTGGAGACTGTCAAAATCAGGGGAATGGGAAGAGTCTTTGTTGTTTGTTTTGACGAGCTCCTCCTCATGCACTTTGATCTCCATGTCCATATTGTTTGATTTCCCTTCATTAATCTCAGAGAATTGATTTGAAGTCAGTGGCCATGGCGTTGGATGCTATTGTCTCTGCTCTCATCAGCTAATTGGCTTCTATGTAAAGTTTTGAAATCTATAATTAAAAGTTTCATCATCTCTCCTATATATATATATATATATACATATATACACTCACATATACATATTTGTTGTGTTTCATTTGTGTGAGGTAAGAATTTTGAAACCTAAAATTTAATTACAATTGTAATGCTTATACTTATATATGTTGTGTTTGATCTGTTTGAGGTAAGAATTATGAAACCTAGAATTTAATTAGAACTGTAATGCTTATACTTGCCATAATAAGTTTATTTTCTCAATTGGATCCCAAGAAATAGGGTATAGATTAAGAAAGGGCAATTATATCCACCATAATTATGTCAAATGAGGTATTTCAGTCATTTCAAACTTGAAGGACATTTTGAAATTTTTAGGTGCTAAAAATCATGACATCAGCAATTTTCATAGTTGAAAAGTTGACAGGAAAGATAGTGTTACAAAAAGTACGTTAACAAGAAAGTACAATGTTATTTTTAAAAATACAGAAAATGTCCGTGTTATTTAACCTATTTACATGAGAGGTCTATGTAATTTACCCATTAATTTATCACATCAACTCAATTGAGAAATTATAATTTATAATTATTGTACTACATCATTGGTATAATGAATCAATAAAAATACAACACTAAAGCAAAATGATTCCACATATTTGCTAGAAAATCAACACAAGAATTCAAATTCTTATCTAACATGTCCAAAAATTATACGTTACAATTGATATAACGATAACGTAGTACAACCAACTGTTATTAGAAACACACCACAAAACCAAACATGCTACTTTGACAGTGTGTTTATAATCGTATCACGTAGTCATTACAACGATTGTAACATGTAAGATGATTCATTATTTGTTGCTAGGTCTCAAGTTTAGTTGACAAAGTAAGCTTTGCGCTAGTAATTTATTAGGTCCTAAATTCAATTGACAATGCATGCTATGCATTTAAAATTTCGGCAGGTGCTATTTTATATATATATATATATATATATATATATATATATATATATATATATATTACTTGCCTCTCAAAAGGTCACGATGGAGCGCACAACAAAAAGTGAGTTCCATATAACCTTTTGAGACACAAATTTTATAAAAAATTTACAGTAGTATGGCCCATCAGTCCTAAATTTACCTAACCTCAGACTCGGCCCGAAATATAGTAGCCCAAGTTAGTTTATATTAGCCTAACCCAATAACAATAACATGTTAGCCTTCTTCTAATATAATATTGTTTAAACTCAATTACAAGAACATGAAACATTTTAGTTACTTTATTTTAAATCCAATTCTATAATATACATATAATATAACCCAAAGTTACATAACAAAGCACTAGGCCTCGAAAGTACCGAACAAAAAACACACTTGCAACCATCCAAAAGCTTGTACTATCTCAATTCTTGCAATGGGAGTTCAATGATGGGAGAGAAGATAAAGTTTAAGTATTTAAGTTCACTCTCTCTCCTCCTCTTCTTTCACCTTTTCTGTTTTTCTTTATTTAAAAATTTCACTAGTTTTTCATTCTTCAAATACTTTTTTCTTTTTTAGTTTTCCAATACTCTTTCTTGTCTACATTGAAAATACCTATACATAATGACATATAAATACTATATATACAGTGTACATATATTTACTCGTATAGATTTATACAATATGTATATATTATATATACCTATGTACATATACATATAAATATAAGTATACATATAAACTAATATTAAATTTTTTTTTTTTAAACAAGTACGTATATCAAAGTTTGACTAGATATAGTTTTTTATACATCTAATAGAGAATGGAATCCATTTGATTTTAAATAGTCATTAGATCTTCTAATTAATGAGTAATGAATAATGATTTTCGATTGCTAATTTTCAGTGAGGGTGTCCATGTGTGCCTTGCTCTCTTTGCCATGCCATTGACTTTTTTTTAGGATTACACATGAAAAGGTCTTTTATTATATATATATATATATATGCCTATCTTGGCAAGATACTCACACTAAGATTGTCCTATGTCAACTTAAATTTTTCATTTTACTAAAAGTTGAGGAAGTACAACTAGTCTTTTGGAGAAAAAAAATTGGTGTTTTCCTTTTTGGCAAGGAAAAAAATTGATAAGAATTTTGAATTTTTTTTAGAATTTTTTATTAAAATAAATTAACAGATCTATCTATGCATCCTGATAATTAATTATATATAAATGATAACCCATAAAAAGAGTATTTAGAAGATATAAATACTCAACTTAATTATACCCACTTCGAAATTTTTAGAGAAGTTTTAAACATCTAGCTTGGTTTAATTATCAGAAGCTAGCTCACCATGCATGTGAGAGAGCATTGAAACTCTACCCTATTGTCCAGGGCATGTCATGTGGGGTCTAATTATTTCCCAAAACGAAGCCAATCACTAAACTCGATCTGTAGTGCAAGTGACTAGCTTCACTTCAAAATTTCACACAAGATCATTAAAAGTGGATCCGTATATACAAAGAGTAGACCTAAATTTTATATAACACGAATCAAATTACTGCACACACTTATATATGTATGTATGTATGTATGTATATAATATGGTAAAATTACATATTCATGAATATATCAATGATATTTCCATGGAAGACATTGGAGCTTAGAGCAACGCCCTTCCCATGCGCTTCCGCATTCACCTTTATCACCATCGCAACACTTGCAAACCATTCCAAGAGTAGCAACAACCTTTGAATACCCTATATATCATCAAATCACAAAAATGATTAATTAATTGTATCAATTAGTGTTTTATTAGACTTCTAATTCCATATATATATATATATAGAGAGAGAGAGAGAGAGAGAGAGTACTTACTTTGTGGATATTGTTGGAGTATTATAGGCATGATGGGTGGTTGTTCAACACCTATTGCTTGTTGAGATGTGGCAACAATATTAATCATCAAGAGCAAGACAAGGAGGAGCTCAAAACGCTTAGACATAACCTTTTTCCTGCTTTCAGAAGCAAAATATGTATATATATATATATATGTGTGTGTGTGTGTTTGTATGAAGAGAATGTATAACAGGTCCTACTCAGGAAGCTTATTAGGTTTCCAAACATGAAGATTTAAGAAGAGTTGCAATATAATAGATATTGAATTTAAAATTGATCAAGTAGGACTCTTTCTATTTGAAGGATTCAGGCTAGCTTCTAGAATATATTAAAAGGTATTTGGCATGCCACGTTTCCACCTCTTTTCCGCTCCGCTTTGGTTCCTGAGACCACCCAATCAATTGCAAGTTGAAGTCGTCCCACTTCAACATTATAATGGGACAGCCACAGGAAAAAAAATTGATAAAATATTTACATACTAAAATTTAATGCAAATATGATTATTTTATAGTGTAGACTTTAACTTATAAACCTGGATCAATTCATGTTTCATGACTACGGAAGATGTATCATGTTTCATGCCTACCGAAGATGTATTTTCCACTGCGCGCCGCACGCGGGGAGGGATTTAAAGAATGATCAAATTACTTTAATTTTATTTTTATTTGAGTGAGAACGAGTCTCATTATACAATATTATAATAATATCATGTGATAAAACACACCATTCAACTCAATAGTTTTGAATTTAAGGTTTTTTGGATGAAGTTTCGAGGTTGTGATTTGATGACGTAACATTTCTCTCAAAATTCCGACGCTTTAAATTAGTCAAAACGAGAATTTAATTCCCTCTCAATTGATTTGCTTCAGAGATTGCATTATTACCATCCGTCTAGGAATTTGACCAATGAAAACAGTGTGTTTCCAGAAACAGCATTTATACCCAGAATTGATTTTGCAAGAAAATGAGCTATAGCTGTTAATTTTCAGACATCAACTCGGCCTACTTGAGCGAATTAAAAGTACAATTTAGACTCTAACTCTATCCTAACTTGACATCAAATTCTAACTACTCAACCCGAGTCCAATCCTTCCTGAAATTTTTAAACTTAGGTTTGTAACTTGGGTTAAAATTTCGGATCAAAAAGTCAAGTTAATTTGGGTATTCTATATTACCAATTTCTTCGTTGACAATTTAAAATGATCTTTAATAATTTTCACATTAGATTACTCCTAAACAAAAAAAAAAAAGAACTTAATGCAAATTTTTTAAAAATTACAAACAAATTTTTAGAAAATTAATTATCCAAAGTACATAGATTAAATTAAGATTTAAATAAAGAAAGTTGAAAAGAAAAAAATTATATATAATATATTTAAAATAAAAAAAATATGTATAAAAATAATATTATAATTCGAATTAGAATTGGGCTCGGGTTGTTGACACTTCAATCCAAATTAAGTTTGAATTAAATTTTTTTAACCCAAACTCAACTATAATTATAAAAATAATTATTCAAATTCATAAAAATTGAACTTGAATTAAATTCACATTCCCAATCCAAATTGAACTCTACTGATGATAAAGAAATGCCCAGCTTTATTGTCTAGAAGGTCAGCTATTGTTGCTGAAGTTTACCTTTCAAATTTGTCACAGCCTTTTAAAGGTCAATGTAGCGAAAGTCTTGACCACGACGATCAAAAATTGACATTTGATAGTGATAATAGCCTATAATATTGAAGCCGGATTTCATTTCAGAAGCACAATGTATTTAATAATAATAAAAATTTTAATTAACATGACTAGCACATGAGAAATTCTACAATTCTTGAAAAATATTTTGTTACGTGCTATCTTTTTTAATGAAAGCTCTTCATGACTCTATTATCAATTAAAATGTTAGGATATCAGGTTACAAAATACTCTCCGACTATTATAAACTTTCTTCAAGTATAAATTGTTCAAATTAAAAAATAAAAAAGAAGAAAACGAGCTCATTCATATTGGCGCTACATTATCCTTAAATGTTTCACTTTAATCTTTTTAAAAATAAAATTAAAGAGTCCCAACCCATAAAATGTTTGATTCTTATATTTTTATACCATAATTATCCTTTTAAGTGAGTACTCAATTCCAATTTCTTTTTTTGAAGTTTTCTCTCTCTCTCTCTCTCTCTCTCTGTTGACTTCTAAAAAAAGTAAAAACGGTAGTGAAATAATAAAGAAAAAGAAATGAGTCTTTTTTCACTTAGGTGAAAATTTATAAATAAAAATAAAATAAATAATTACTAACTCTTTCATATTTTTCTATCACTTATAAATTTATATTTCAGAATATAGAAAATTTAACAAAACTGTTTATTTTCTTTCTTTTGGTCCTCGTTTTTAAACTTAACATAAATAATCTCTTATAATATTTCTTTTCTCTCATCCTGCTCAATCTAAAGGCTTAACTGCCAGCAAGTGCTTTTGGGACTTGTTTTAACGGTGACTAGGTTAAAGGGATAAAAATAATAATAATAATATTAATAAGCTATCAATGAAAGATAAGATTAAATTAAGTTTATCAATACAATTATGGTGAATATAAGAAAGTTAGAAAGGCGAAAAAAGATGGATGAGAAAGAGACTGCAAGATAAAATGTGAATAACCAAACTTAGAACGGCAAAAAATTGTAAATATAAGAATAATGGACTATTTTGTAATTTTATATATAAAAAATACGAAAGTGGAGAGCCTAAAAATATCAGTAAAGTGTGAATATCAATTCTCAAAAGGATAGATGAAAAATTAAACAAAATTGCTTTGAGATTTATTCTTAAAATACCCTTGTCACTTTTTTCCCATTCTCTGCAAGTCCCTCTTTCTCTCTCTCTCTCTCTCTCTCTAACCACTGCCTCACCATTCTAGCGTTAGAGCATCATCACAACCAAACTGACATATCTGGTATCCCTTTTGGACATCATGACAAAAGACAATTGATAATTTTTGGTGCAGGACCTAATTTTGGAAGGTCGTGTTAAAAATATTGTTTCCTATCCAACTTTTAGCTTAAAGACAATTTACAATTGAGTGCAGGACCCGAACCCTTATATTTGAAACCATATTAGCATCATTATTTATGCCGCATTCGACAACTGTTCTCTGTTTTATATTAATTCAATTAGGCTCAATCACTTTAGGATAGACTCAATAAACACACTGACAACCAACAATTTATTTGGGCTGCAATTTGGATTGGTTCAGCGTACTAGGATACAACTCGATCTTAATTTTATAAATAAAATACTTAACTCCAATTTTACTTTAAATTTTAATTACTCAACTCAGTCTTAAATTTTTAAACTTTAGTTTGCAACTCGAATTGAAATTTCGAGTTAAAAAGTCAGGTTAATTCTGATTATCTATATCACCAATCTCCATGTTAAAAATTTAAAGTCATCGTTAACAAATTTCACATTAGATTACTCCTAAACACACATAAAATTAAGAATTTAATACAAATTTTTAAAAAATTATAAATAAATATTTAGAAAATTAATTATCCAAAGTGTTAACATGCAATAAATTAAAATTTAAATAAAGGAAGCTAAATTTTTTTTTATCATAATTTAAATATTATATATAATATATTTAAAATAAATATATATATAAAAATAATATTATAGTTCGAGTTCAGGTTGAGCTCGGGTTGTTGGCACCTTAATCCAAGCTCAACCCTAATTAAGTTTGGGTTGAAATTTTTCAACCCAAATGCAACCTTAATTGTAAAAATAGTTGCCCAAACTCATAAAAAATCGGGCTCGGCTCTGCTCGAGTTGGGTTTGGGTTGCCCAACCCAAGTTGCACCCGTACAATTTATATCGGGAGCGCACATTGAACATGATAAAATATTTTTTTAGCAAAAAGGTAAAAAATGGTCTACTTTCAAAAAGTCGCAAGAAACTCTTATGTTATAGTTTGGATCATATCACATCCTTATATTTGTAAAAGTGAGCAAATTATCTCCTCTTCCACATATTATCATTTTCTATGACCGTTTTACCCTTTTCATTATTATAAAAAATAAAGAAAAGAAAGGTTTGTTTATATTAAGTTTTTTTTACCTTAATAAAAGAAAGAAGAGTTTTCTTTCTAGAAAAAAAAAACTAAAAAATGCATAATTACATAATAAAAAGTTTTGATTTTTTTTTTCTAGAAAAATTTTCATTAGAAAGAAGGGTTTTTTTTATCAAGTTTTTTTTTTTACTTTTATAAAAAAAAAAAGGAGGAATTTTTTTCAGGAAAAAAAAACTAAATATGCACAATTACTTAATGAAAAATTTTCAAATTTTTTTCTGTTTTTTGGAAATTGTTTCTGGGGTTTTTTCATTTGAAAGAGAGAATTTATGAAAATAAAACAATTTTTGAAAAAAAAAATTGAAAATTATTATTATTTTGTAGATTTAGTTTTTTTCCTCAAAACAATTTTCAAAATTTTTTTTGGGTAAAAAAACTCCTCCTTTTTTTATTATTAAGGTAAAAAAAACTTAATATAAAAAACCCTTATCTTTTTAATAGAAAAATTTTTGGAAAACAAAAAAAATTTCGAAATTGTTCATTATTTTTTTATAATAATGTAAAGGGTAAAATGGTCATAGAAAATGATAATATGTGCAAGAGGAGGTAATTTGCTCACTTTTGCAATTGTGAGGGTGTGATATGGTCCAAGATATAGTATATGAGAGTTTCTTGCACCTTTTAAAAAGCACAGGATATTCTTGACCCTTTTGCTTATTTCTTTTCCTAACTTGCATGACCACAAATAGTACAGTAAGACAATATTTAAAAAAATAAAAGTAAAGTAACGGTACATTAATCAAGATTTAAATAGTATGTCGTTGTTAGCAAAAAATGGGATAAAAAACTTTCAAAAATATAAACAAGTAGAAGGAAAAGAAAAGAAAATGAGAGAATTTTGAAGGAAAAAATTAAGGTTTGATTGAAGAAAGAGAATGTAATTTCTTTTTTTTAGGGGAATCAAATTAACTTGAAGAGTAAAAGAGAAAACAAAGAAAAAATTAAGATATACTTTTAGCAATTAAAAATTTTAGGAGGGGCATTATATAAATTTTCACACAATATGTAAAAAAAAAAAGAAGGAAAAATTAGATTTTGGTGACCAAAATTAAAAAAAATTGCTTTACAGTGACCTTAATTAAACAAAAGAAAAGGTAAATAGTGACCAATTTTAAAAAATAATTGTCAACGAGTTACCATTTAACTTTAAATGTCAATGAATACCCTCCTTTTTATTTATCAATTCTCAATTCTTTTTTCGTCTTCTCGAATCTCACTCTTAAATATCAAAGCTCCAAAATGCATAAAAGTATTCAAGAAAATATATATATAAACAAAGAGCCTCTCTCTCTATATATATATTTAGACATATATGTCGTCTTACAATTAATGCAGGTGCATATAATTTTTTTTTTCTTTGATGGATTTTAGGACTCCAAAGAAACGACAAAAGTTATCGCTTGAGATAAATTAACTATTTAAGAACTGATATATGAAGATGAAGATTTAGAAGAGAAGTCGTAATCAACCGTCATGGAACAGGTCATAGGCTTATTAACAAGTCTATTCATATCCTCAAAGATTACTTATTAATAATTAATTGCACCCAAATTAGGTTTTTTGTTTTGTTAATGAGATAATAATATATAATAATAAATTTATATATATTATTATATAAATTGTATACAGTTCATTGGATTCTTTGGAATTTTTGATATTTGAATTTGAAAAAAATGAAGAAAGGATGGGATCTATGGAGAAAAGAATGGTATTTTGGGTTTTAAGATTAACTGGTCACTTATTAACAATTATTTTTTTAATTTGGTCACTATTCACCTTTTATTGAATTTAAGATCGCTAAAAAGTAATATTTTTTTAATTTCGGTCACTGAAATTTAATTTTTCCAAAAATGAAAAAAAAAACAAAAAAAGTATATATTTCTCAAATGGGCACTAACATACACAGAGTAACTCTAGTTAATGTTTTCATTCCATTTAGAAATTTAATGAATGAAAGAAAAACGATTTTCTTAATAATATGTAAAATTAGACTCTTCTCTTTATTTTAATTTTCTCTTTTATATCTTTATTAAACAAATAAATAATATTAATATTTTGTACTATATTTTATTTTTATTTTTATTTTTTCACTCCCAAAATAAGTTGATCCATACAAATAAAGACAAATATTAAATTTGTATTCTTGTCAATAAATACCCAACTTTTTATTAATGTCTCTCCCAAATAACATTTGAGCCTGAAAAACAAAATAGGTTTTCAAAACCAATACAAACAGGGTGCAAAGGCTCTCATGATCAAGCACTCATGGATTTGATGTCCTCAATCAAACGGTTCAAATTAGTCAACGAAGACCCACCTTCACTAACACTTCTCTTGGCCAACTTCGCCATCTGATCCGATGACCTCATCAACTCATCCCTCTTCACCTCCATCAGATCGTTGACCATCTTCTCAATCATGACCCGATCAGACCTATCTTTCATGTCCAAACCTACCTTCCATACCTCGCTCACGTACCTACTGTTCACTTGCTGATCAACAAAGTACGGCCAGCAAAGCATCGGCACTCCGGCAACTATACTCTCCAATGTGGAGTTCCAGCCACTGTGGGTCAGAAAACCACCCACTGCCGGGTGGGCTAACACCTCCTCCTGCGGGGCCCACCTTGCTATGTATCCTCGTTCCTTCCTACCCTCCCCGAGCTCCGCCGGAATCAGACCATCCCCATCTTCTCCGGTAACGCCGTTCGTCCGAATGACCCACAAGAACCGCTTCCCACTGTTCACCAGACCATGCCAAAACTCCATGAGGTCGTTCCTTGTCGTGACTGCGAGACTCCCAAAGCTAACATAGATCACCGATCTCAACGGTTGAGCATCGAGCCACGTCATGCAGCCACTGTCTTCTTCCCACAAACTGTTCGAGGACGCCGGCGGCGACGTCGTTTCTCCTGCGAGTCTGATCTTGAAGAGGTCGTGGAGTGGTCCGATGGAATAGAGGTTTGGACAGAGAGAACGAATGTGAGAGAGTACGGGTCCTTCTAAATCTTCAAACGTGTTGAGTATGAGTCCGTCGGCTTTTGGTAGTTGTCGGCCCTCCGATAAGATGAGCTGTATAACAGGGATAGAGACGTCACCGGCACGGCAGAAGCTTGGAAGATCACGGCGCCGGAGAAAACCTTCCATGCCTGCTACACTTTTGATCGGAGTGTCCAAGTCATTCCCTATTGCATTTGGGTCTCAATCGGTTAGAGATTAGAATGTAATATGACTCACCAGCTATCTGGTTTGGCTTTTGAGAAAATATGAGGGAAATAAAGGAGCTTATTAACTAAAGGAAGTGTAAGGCTAAAACCTCTGTTTTTATTTCTTTCCAGCATTTTCTCAGTAACCAATACAGTGTAAGTTGATTAAAATTGAAGGAACAAATTAACCCAGTACCTTTGAATGGAAGCTCGCCGGCTTCAATGAGTTTGGCAATACAGAGAAAAACCCAGACGCAACTTGGACTGATCGTATCGAAATAAATCAGGGGAATTCCGACTTCTTTGGCAGCATCAAGAGCGAAGTCAAAGATCCCATCGCCTATGATGCACGTGACCGGCCCTCCGGCGTCAGAACTAAAGTGACCGGAGGTTAGCATCTTCCGGAAAAGGGGCTTGGCGACGGCTTCCAAAGCATCAAAGATCTCCATGATTCGATCGCCGGAGCGCGGGTGGTCTTCAGGGAGGCCATCGGAAATGGTTTGGAAACGGAAAGTTGGGAATCGATCGAAACGGGAGTGGACGTGGGTGTGGCGGAGGAGACGGCTGTGGACGTGGTCGGTGTTGAGAAAGGTGACATGGAAGCCGGCTAGACAGAGAAGCTCGGCGAGCTTGAGCATGCAGTTGACTGGGCCTTGAAGCGGTAAGGGAAAGATGAGTACATGTGGTTGGAGGGTCTCTTCTTCCATTGCAGCTTTAAACTTGACTACTTGTTACAGTTTGATCAGTTCTGTTCCAATCTCAATTTCTCAGTTTCGAGTGGATTGAGCTGTCTACCGGGTAAAAAAGTCAATTGTAATTTTGTGATTTTATAATCTTCAAAATACCTACTGACTAATAATATATTACTCCTAATTTTTTTTTTAATGTTTTTCTTTCTATAATTAAAAATTTGGGTAAATGTTCTGTTTTCCTTTATTCTCGATAAATAATATTTGTGTTAAAAATTATTGTGACACTTTCGAGATTTTTAACGGACTCTCACACCCCTTTCAATCAAAACTATCATTCTTTTTTATTTTATTTTTTGTTTTCTTTTCTCTCTTTGGCATCAAAGAATTAAAAGTCTCATTCATCGGACAATTAGAATTCATACACGATTCATATCTATACATGTCAACAGTTGTAAACCTTATATACATAAATATGTTATTGTGTATATTTTATACATATATATAATATAATAACATATAAGAATTTACTAAATAACATTTCAAATTTATATCGAATAAAAAAATATTTTTAACTTAATGCAAATTTCTAAAAAATTACAAAGAAATTCTTGAAAAATTAATTCTCCAAAATGTTAATATACAATAAATTAAGATTTAAAAAAAAGAAAGTTGAAAAGAAGAAGTTCATTAGAATTTGAATATTATATATAGTATAATAAAAATAAAAATATATATAAATAATATTAAAATTTGAGTTTTGAGTTGTGTTAGATAATATATTTAATATTAAGTTTCTTACTTATTATTTTACATCATCTAAAATTTCTTATATCATTTCCTAAACCATATAGGATAGGATTCCTTCGCCTTATAAGTAAATTTAGTTACCTTTCAAAATTATGTATTTCATTAATTCAATCATATTCAATAATTCAATCAAATTCAATTCTATTTCTTTATTTCTAACAAGTTGAGTTGCAAGCATCTCAACTCTAATTAAATTTGAATAAAAAAAAATTTAACTCAAACCCAACCTTAATTATAAAAGTAATTGTACAAGTAATTGTAGAAATTGAGTTTGAGTTAGCTGCCGAAATTTCACCCCTAATATACTCCCACTGCTAACACCTATAGATTATGGATCCGGGTAACGGCCATCCAGACCATAAGAATTTTGGGTTTCAGTTTTATTTTATGCGGATAACAAAACTAAAGTTGAACCAAAACCTCAGCTTTTGTACAATCTGGTACCAACTAATCTAAGACCATCTTTAATTCGTTTCTTGAAAACTGTCCACCACTATAATAAAGAAACTGTTGTAAAAGTAGTATATATGTATATATATATATGGCAAGTAAGAGAGGAAGAGATTAACAATAAAGAGTGAAGAAGAGATTGATATTGAGAGAGAGAGAGAAAAGTGTACGAGAGAAAGAGAGAGATTAATTGATTGCCTTTGTTTTCGAACTTCAACCAACTCCATTCTGTACATTGGATGTCTTATTTATAGGCAAAATAAAGGAGGTGGGAAATATCTCATTTGGATAGAATTTGTAACTCCCACGTGGGTTATGAACCCACTTGCAAACTCAGTCACTTACAACACTCTTCCTTGGGTTCATGACATTATAAAGATTACTAAATTCTTGTGCACCTGAAAATGGTATTGCATATACAAAAACTGCCTCATTAAAACTTTGTCAGAAAAATCCAATGGAATAAAACCTGATCGAAGGAAAAAGAGTGCAGTATACTAATACCTTTTCAAACAAATTCTCCCCCTCATCAGCATGGAAAATCTTTGAGCTGCCGCATCCCAATATTGTGAACCAATTTCTTGAATGTCGTGGTAAGCAGAGCTTTAGTGAACAGGTCAGCCAAATTATCACACGAACGAATTTGTTGGACATCAATATCACCATTTTTCTGAAGCTCGTGAGTGTAAAAGAATTTTGGTGAGATGTGCTTGGTTCTGTCTCCTTTGATATAGCTTCCTTTGATTTGAGCAAGACATGCAGCATTATCTTCGTATAATATCGTTGGGATATTATTTATTAAGGAGAGTCCACAGTTTTCTCGAATATGCTGTATCATTGATCTTAGCCAGACACACTCTCGGCTCGCTTCATGAATTGCGAGTATTTCAGAATGATTTGAAGAGGTTGCTGTCATTGTCTGTTTCATGGATCTCCATGATATAGCAGTGTCACCACAAGTAAATACATATCCTGTTTGTGATCGAGCTTTATGTGGATCAGAGAGATAACCTGCACCTGCATATCCAACTAACTGGGATTTTGATTTATTTGAATAAAATAATCCCATATCAATGGTCCCACGAAGATATCTCATTATATGCTTGACACCATTCCAATGTTTGCGGGTTGGTGCCGAACTGTACCGTGCCAGTAAGTTGACTGAAAAAGCTATGTCCGGTCTTGTGCAATTTGTAAGGTACATCAGTGCACCAATAGCACTCAAATATGGAATTTCTGGACCAAGCAATTCTTCATTATCTTCTCGAGGACGAAATGGATCTTTCTTCACATCAAGCGATCGGACGACCATTGGAGTACTTAATGGATGAGCTTTATCCATATAAAATCGCTTGAGAACTTTTTCTGTATATGTTGATTGATGGATAAGAATTCCGCTTGGTAAATGCTCAATTTGTAATCCGAGGCAAAATCTCGTTTTTCCAAGCTCTTTCATTTCGAATTCTTTCTTTAAATAATCAGCAGTCGCGGTGAGCTTATCAGAAGTTCCCACAAGGTTTAAATCATTAACATATACTGCTATAATTGCAAATCCAAATTTTGATTTTTTAATGAAAACGCATAGACAGATTGGATTATTTACATATCCTTCTTTGATTAAGTACTCGCTAAGGCGATTGTACCACATGCGTCCAGACTGCTTTAATCTGTACAACGATCGTTGTAACTTGATTGAATACATCGACCGTGGTTTTGAAGCGATTGCTTCAGGCATTTGAAATCCTTCAGGGATTTTCATATAAATATCACTATCAAGTGATCCATATAAATATGCTGTAACCACGTCCATTAGATGCATATTCAGCCTTTCTGTGACTGCCAAATTAATTAAGAATCGGAATGTAATTGCATCCATTACCGGAGAATATGTCTCCTCATAATCAATACCAGGCCTTTGTGAGAAATCTTGTGCCACTAAGCGGGCTTTGTATCTCATAATTTTATTTTTCTCATTTCTTTTCCGTACAAATACCCATTTGTACCCTACAGGCTTAACACCTTCAGGTGTCTGGATTATTGATCCAAATACTTCACGTTTTGCCAGTGAAGTTAATTCTGCCTGTATTGCCTCTTTCCATTTTGGCCAATCATTTCTGCGTCGACATTCGTCAATGTATTGAGGTTCTGGATCCTCATTATCTCTTGCAATATCAAGAGCAACTGCAAAAGAGAATATGTTGTCGACAAGAACATCATTTCTATTCCATCTCTTTGCATAATTTATTGAGATCTCATTATTTTCAGGTACGACTACCTCTTTTTGTGCCTCATCAAAGGCTATCATTTCTTCAGGGGCTATTATTGCTCCCTTTGTAAGTATGGCCTCCTCAGGAGTGCCATCTTCTTTATCTACTTTCTCTTGTACTTTCCTTTTTCGAGGAACATTATCTTTTGCACCAATGGGTCTCCCACGCTTCAGGCGTGTTTTAGATGCATCTGCTGCAATACTTATAGATTGTCCAACAGGGACATTTATTCGTGCTGAAAAATTGGCAGCAGGGATATGAGATTGTATCACTTTACTTGTATCAGTAAATGCATCTGGCAATTGATTTGCAATACTTTGCAAATGAATGATTCTCTTAATTTCAAGTTCTCTTTGACTTGTAGGGGGATCAAAATGTGATAATGTCGTAACATTCCAAGTGATCTCATGTTGTTGTTCAAGCTGTGTCATTTCTCCCTCTAATGGTGGGAATACCACCTCATCAAAATGACAATCAGCAAATCTTGCTTTAAACAAATCTCCTGTCATAAGTTCAAGATATCTAATGATAGATGGAGAGTCAAAACCTACATAAATTGCAAGTCTACGTTGAGGGCCCATTTTTGTTCGTTGTGGTGGTGCAATAGGCACAAAGACAGAACAACCAAAAACTCGTAAATGAGAGAAATTTGGTTGTTGACCAACCATAAGTTGTAGAGGTGAAAAACTATGGTAAGCAGTTGGTCTAATACGAACTAATGATGCAGCATGCAATATGGCATGTCCCCAGGCTGACACAGGAGTTTTGTTTTCATAAGCAATGGTCTGGCAATCAATTGAAGACGTTTTATAAAAGACTCTCCTAGACCATTTTGAGTATGAGTGTGTGCAACAGGGTGTTCAACATTAGTGCCAATAGACATGCAAAAGTCATTGAATGTTTTAGATGTAAATTCTCTGGCATTATCAAGACGAATTACCTTGATTGGATAATCCGAAAATTGTACTCTTAAACGAATTGTTTGGGCCAAAAGTCTAGTAAATGCTACATTTCGAATAGAAAGTAAACAGACATGAGACCATCTAGTTGAGGCATCAATTAAAATCATAAAATAACGAAAAGGTCCACATGATGGGTGAATAGTTCCACATATATCTCCGTGGATCCTTTGTAAGAAATCAGGATATTCAACAACAACTTTTGAAGGAGATGGCCTCACAATCAACTTTCCTTGTGAGTGTAGTGCATGTATAATCACTTGTTAAAAAAATTTTTTGATTCTTTAATGGATGCCCATTTGAATTTTCAATAATTCGGCGCATCATTGTTGACCCAGGATGACCAAGGCGATTATGTCATAATATAAAATTCTTTGGGTCATAGCACTTCTGGTGCATCACTACATGTGATTCAATTGCTTTTATTTTCATAAAATATAACCCAGAAGAGAAAGCAGGGAGTTTTTCTAAAACATGCTTCCGGCATGAAATAGTTGATGTAATGCATAGATATTCCATACTTCCTTGATTTATTGTCTCAATATGATATCCGTTATGACGTATATCTTTAAAACTCACCAGATTTCTCTTGGATCTGGCTGAGTAGAGAGTATCATCAATATGCAATTGTGTTTCACATGGTAACACAATATTAGCCCTTCCAGAACCATCAATCAGGTCTATGGAACCTGATATGGTATTAACATTAGCTTCAGCTAATGTTATATAGGAAAAATATTTTCTATCTCTCAGGATAGTATGTGTCGTGGCACTGTCTACCAAACATATATCTTCATTACATTAATAAAAGTGTAATTACAAACAAAAACTTGTAATAATACACTAATAAAAATCAAAGGAAATGATATCAAATTGATGTGAACATTTTCATCATCAGTCAACTGATTTATTTATTTCAGGGAGGTCTTTATAGATATCTGAAATATCAAGATGATTGATGGCTATCAGTTCATAATTTTGATAGCATTTGTTTCAATCTCTTTTTCCTTCCCTATTCCTTTGATTTGAAGCTTGATATAGCTCAATGAAGTGTTTGGGCATTTCGGCAGGTCTGTGACCAATGCTCTTTCATATCACAGCGAAAGCAAGCATTTTCATATTGTTTGGAGGTTGCATCGGCATACCTTTCAATTTTTCTTGCTTTGCCCCACTTGCATTTCCTTCATGATAATATGGTGTGCAGTTCCTACTAGGAAACTCAAATGAAGGATAACTACCATAATTATTATTTCTGCCGTGGCCACATCCACGATCACTTCCACGTCCACGTCCACGACCATTAAAAGATGATTAATGAAGCTGATCCGGTCGGACGGGATATGTGGTTTTCTAATAAGAGCTCATTATTTTGTTCAGCTACTAATAAGCAAGATATCAACTCAGAATATCTTGTAAAATATCTCTCTCGATACTGCTGCTAGAGGAGCTAGTTCGAGGAATGAAATGTGGTAAATATTTTTTCTAACATATCCACATCATTTTTAGGCTCTCTACATAAATTCATTTGGGAGCTAATTCGGAATAGAGCTGAATTATATTCTATTACCGATTTATAATCAGACAACTTCAATTTTGACCAACCCTACGGGGGCACACATCCACGGAGGGCTTTTGAAGAAAAAGGCGGGATGAATTAATCCCGAGAAAAATACCGCCCTACGGGGGCACACCTCCATGGAGGGTCTTTGAAGAAAAAGGCGGGATGAATTAATCTCAAGAAAAATACCGTCCTACGAGGATAAAACCCTACGGGGGCACACCTCCACGGAGGGCCTTTGAAGAAAAAGGCGGGATGAATTAATCCCGAGAAAAATACCGTCCTACGGGGATAAAACCCTACGGGGGCACACCTCCACGGAGGGCTTTTAAAGAAAAAGGCGAGATGGATTAATCCCAAGAACATTGTATAAACAACCCTACGGCGACACACCTATAAAGGGTATACGAAAAAGGCAGGATAAGTTAAATCTGAAACATTGTATTTATTCACGAAAGGCGTTACAAGATCATAAGCATAAACTATAGAAAAGAACTTCGACTATAGTAAGAAGTAAAATGATGATAAGAAGTACATCAACCGGTGCCCTCATTCTCATCCCCTTTCAGTTGCAAACGGGAAAAATCCATGTCAGGCCACTCGTCTTGGGCCATGGTCCAAAAATACTCAAAACCTTCTATATAGGACTCGTCGTATATCTTCTCAAACGCGAGCGAATCCTTAAAATTCTCAACCGCCACAGCTTGATGTCCTGGTAAATCTTCGGCCCAGCGCGCCAACTCCTCCTCGTTACGGCGAGCTTGGGCATTGAGAATATCAATCTCCCCAACTTGAGAGGCGTGTGAAGTACGCAAAGACTCTATCTCTGAATCGAGCGCGGAGCGCTGAGTGTCGAAAGAGGCCTGTTGCTGCCCCCAAGTTGGTCCACTGCACGCATGTAGTCGTTGGAAACAGATTGGGCGAACGTCATGCTCTGCAAAAAGTCATCAAATGATATAAAACGTGGCATGTCAACAAAGAGGCTTCTTGCTACTAGGCAAAAGCAAAGAATCAGGAATCCGAACATTGGCCATGAAGGATAGAAGATTTTCGGTAGAAAAGAGTGCCCCATGTGAGCTTGCCTCGTCGAGGTCGTTCTGCATAACATACTCTCCAGTACGACGAATTGCAAAATTTGGATCATTTAACATTGACCTAGGGCCGCTATTGGCACATGAAAAAGAAGTTTGGGAGCCACCACTCCCAAAAAGAGGGATCGCAGGAGGACTAATGAGTTCGGGGTTTCCGCCACTAAATAGTTGAGTTTGCGGCACTCGGAAAGTGATGGGGTCAGGAATAACCCCCGAGCCAGCCGCAGAGGGAGGGTTCCCAACTGAGGGAGGAGAAGATAAATTCCCCATTTAAGTGACAGCAATCCTCGGTCTCTTTTGCCCAGAAGGGGAGGAGGAAGAAACAACGCCTTTGCCCTTCTCCTGGAGTGACCCTATAGTTGAAATTAAGCTGCCTCCACTGCTTCGATTTGGATGTCTTTAGTCCAAAATTAATCCATATCCAATGAATGCTGAATTGCTAATGGTTTCATCATTCCATCTGAAAAAACTCTGTATATTATTCTAAATAAAATAGAAATTAAAAATTTATCAAAATGATTAAACATCATATAAAATGAAATTTGATCTGACAAATTAGAAATTCATGCATAAACGTTCATCAATTTGATGTCCTGAATCAAACGGTTCAAATCACACAATGATGACCCACCTTCACTCACACAACCCTTTGCCAAATTTGCCAGATGATCCGCCGATCTCATCAACTCATCCCTCCTCGCATCCATCAGATCGTTGACCATCTTCTCGATCACGACCCGATCACACGTATCTTTCATGTCAAAACCCACCTTCCACACCTCGCTGACGAACCTACTGTTGACTTGCTGGTCAACATAGCCAGGCCAGCAAAGCATCGGTACTCCGGCGACTATACTCTCCAGTGTCGAGTTCCACCCACTGTGGGTCAGAAAACCACCTACTGCCGGGTGGGCCAAAACCTCCTCCTGCGGTGCCCACCTCGTTATATATCCAGATTTCTTCCATCCCTCGGAGAGTTCAGCCGGAACCTGACAATGCCCATCTTCTCCGGTAACAGCGTTTGTTCGTATGACCCACAGGAATCGCTTCCCACTATTCACCAGACCGTGCCAAAACTCCATGAGCTGGTCCCTTGTCGAGACTGAGAGACTCCCAAAGCTAACGTAGATAACTGTTCGCGACGGTTGACCGTCGAGCCACATCATGCAGCCTCTGTCTTCTTCCCAGAAACTGTTCGAGGAAGGCGGCGGCGACGTCGTTTCTACTGCGAGTCTGATCTTAAGGAGCTCGTGTAGTGGTCCGATGGAGTAGAGGTTTGGACAGAGAGAACGAATGTGAGAGAGTATGGGTCCTTCTAAAGCTTCAAACGTGTTGAGTATGATTCCGTAGGCTCTTGGGAGTTGTCTGCTCTCCAACAAACTGAGTTGTATTTCGGGAATGGAGATGTCAACGCCACGGCAGAAGTTTGGAAGATCACGTCGCCGGAGAAAAGCTTCCATGCCTGCTACACTTGTTATCCGAGTGTCCAAGTTATTTCCTATAGCAAATCGGTGTCGACTAGTATTAGTTTAGTAAGTTACCAGCTAATTACTTGTTTGGTTGGTGGGAAAAATTACGTAGTTTAAGCATGTTTTCAGAAACAATAGAGACAGTAAATTAACTGAAATCTCACCCACCTTTGAATGGAAACTCCCCGGCTTCAATGAGTTTGGGAAGACAGAGATAAATCCAGATGCAGCAAGGACTGATCGTATCGAAATAAATCACAGGAATTCCATTTTCTTTTGCATTATCAAGCACAAAACCAAAGATACCATCCGCTATAATGCACGTGACCGGCCCTCCGGTGTCAGAACTCTGACTACCGGAAATTAGCATCTCTCGGAGAAGCGGCTTGGCTACGGCTACAAAGGCGTCCAAGATGTCGAGGAATCGGTCGCCGGTGCGCGGGTGGTCTTCGGGGAGTCCGTCTGAAACGGTTTGGAAACGGAAAGATGGGAATGGAGTGAAACGGGAGTGAATGTGAGTGTGGCGGAGGAGACGGCGGTGGACGTGGTCGGTGTTGAGGAAGGTGACATTGATGCCGGCGAGGCAGAGAAGCTCAGCGAGCTTAAGCATGCAGTTGACCGGCCCTTGCAGTGGTAAGGGGATGATGAGTACATGAGGTTGGAGGGTCTTTTCCTCCATTGGAATTTCGACTCCTGCTTACTGTTTTCAATGGGTGTTTCTCAATTCTGAATGGTTTGACGAAAATAAGAAATAAAAAAGATAAGGATGAACTAAACTCAGCTCAGCACTGATCCGTTGACCATGGGATTGTTGATTGAACAAGCAACCTTGTTGCGTATGTTTGGATAACGTGATTGTTTCGTGAGAGGGAAATATTTTAAAAATAAGTAAACCATTTCAAACGTATTAGATTCCCCAATGTAGACTAGAATATTAAGAATACGATGTTATTAATATATGGAAAATTATATATACATGTACGCAGCTCCAGAAATAGTTCTATCGAGAATTTCTTGGGAAGGCCCTCAGAATCTTAAAATGAAGTGGGGTTCAAAGATAAACGTTTCATTAAAATCACAATTTACATATTTTGCTTGTTTTTAGAAAAAGACATTTTTGAGATTGAATCAAAATTTTTTCTTTTTGCATGCCTAAATTCAAATTTTGAAGTAACCATAAAAAAAAATAACTAACCTTATAACTATACAATCTAAGCAATCTTCAAATTTCAAAGTATCAATCTTTCTTTGATTTGGATTTGGGGCTGCAAAAAATATAAATAAAAAAATTACCGAACATCAATAAGGTACATTTATCTTAAATAAAATAGAAAAATAGATAATAAAAAAAACACAAATCACTTAAATTAATTAAAACAGAAAAAAATAGATTAAAAGAACACATCAGAAATCACTCAAATTAATTAAAATAGATTAAAAAAAATACCTACATAGCATGCATAAATCTGCAGAAGAAGAAAAATAGTATATGTCTTTGTTCTCGCTCTCATTTCCTTCTGTCTACAACAGTCAACAAACGGTGTGTTTGAGTTTTTTTTTTTTATTCTTCTCTTGTTTCTTTTTTCTCTTTTTTCATATCAACATTTATTTATTTAATATAACTCTGTCTCTCCTCCCATCACTATTTATTCTTTTTATATCTCTCATTTTTTATTTTATTTTCAAAAAGACAAATTTGTCTCTGATTCATTTTGCGTGCGCACACACATACACACATATATATATATAGTTATTCCATGTGAGAACAAAATAAAATTAAAAAAAGTACAAATGCTTGGCTAGATTAAGCCAAGCAACTAGTCAAACAAGAGTGGAGCCCCGTTGATTTAGCAGTTGTTGTAAATAAATAGTAGGTTTTGCTTGGCATCATAGAGTAATTCTACTATACTAAAAATTTTAAATATAGAAATCCCACTACTGATAAAACTTAATTTCTTATTATTACAGAAAATCATGAAATATGTAGTCTTATTAGTGGTGAAATTCTCTAATAAATTCTATGATATATAATAATTTATCCAGATCATGATTTGGCCAACCTATAATGAATGCTCTTAAGAGTTAGAGGAGATGACAAACAATAACAATATATATATATATATATATATATAAGACTCAATTTTTTTTTTAATTGATGGCTTAAGCTATCCCACTACATTGTTGTGCGACCAACTAAAGATTTTTTTCTCTTGGTTGGTATAAACTGATCAGTCCAAATAACATTACTTCAATGGGTTGGTCTCAAGCTTTAATATCTATCAATTTTGAATAGTTGACTCAAGTTGACTCATAAATACTTAATATTTGTGTTTGGGTATAGATTTATTGATTATAAATCTTTAAGTAATTGTTACTTGTACATTAATACAAGAGGCTAAAAAATGATATAAACACTTAATACTTGGTATATTGGCAATTATAATTCAAGCTCGTACTGCTTCCAAAAATGTTTCGTACAAAATCAAAATGTCACTAAGCCCTAGTAACATTTTCATGTGCTTGTTTGAACCATGTTAAGAGTAGACTAAAATTTCAGTTCACTCATTTTCAATTACCTAAGAATATTATTAGTCTTTGAAACAGGTAAAAGAGTTGTTCGGTCACACGATCATTGATTTTATGAAGTCAATCAGACGGTTCAGGTTATGGTAAGATGTTCCACCTTCGCTCACAGCTTGTTTTGCCAACTTGGCCATTTCACCAGACCGTTGATCAAACTCATCTTTTCTCACCTCCATTAGATCTTTGACCATCTTCTCAACTATGGCCCTATCACACGTATCTTTCATGTCCAAACCAAGCTTCCAAACCTCGCTCACAAACCTACTATTAATCGTCTGATCCGCAAAGTAAGGCCAGCAAATCATGGGCATTCCCGCGACTATGCTCTCCAAAGTGGAGTTCCATCCACTGTGGGTCAAAAACCCACCAATAGCTTTGTGGCCCAATACCTCTAATTGTGGGGCCCAACCCACCATGTACCCCCTTTCCTTTGTGCCCTCCTCCAGTTCCACCGGAATCTGACGCCCTCCATCTTTTCCTGTTATGGAATCCGGCCGCATGACCCACAAGAATCGCTTCCCACTGTTCACCAGACCGTACCAGAACTCCATCAGCTCCTCCCTCGTCATCATCGCGACACTCCCGAAGCTCACGTAGATCACAGATTTGGACGGCTGTGAATCGAGCCACGTCATGCAGCTACGGTCTTCTTCCCAGAAACTACCGGAATAATTCGATGATGACGACGATGAATTTTCCGATTCAATTCGGGATTTGAGGTGGGCGTGGAGTGGTCCGATGGAGTAGAGATTTGGACAGTGATTACGGATTTGAGAGAGAATGGGTCCTTCTAGGTCTTCAAAGGTGTTGAGAATGAGGGCTCGAGCTCGAGTGGATCGTCTGGTTTCAGTCTTGATGGTTTGGAAACCAGGGTCATCAACTTCCTCCACACGGTAAAACGCTGGCAGGTCACGCCGCCGGAGAAAACCCTCCATCCCCGGAACACTCTTTACCGGTAAGTCCATTTCTTCTTTCCTTCTATATGTCTGTACATCAATGCCCTTTCCTGAACAATTAATATAATGACGATCTCAGCACAGTGATTTACATTCTTTTCCTTTTGAAAATTTTCTCGGGAACCAAACAATAACAAAATATACCTTTAAGGGGAACTTCCCCAGCTTCGATGACTTCCTGAATACAGAAGTTGGCCCAGAAGGAGCAAGCTCCGACCGTACGAAAATAGATGAACGGAATTCCCATTTCGTCGGCAACTTCAGCAGCAAAACTCAAGACGCCGTCCATGATGAGGCAGGTCACCGGCCGCCGGTTTCCGGCGGAGCTGAGGCGGTCAGTGGAAACCATCAAGTCCCTGAAGAGTGATTTTCCGACGACCTTCAGAGACATCATGATGTCTCTGGTTCGTATGCCGGTTCGTGGGTGGTCCTCTGGGAGGCCGTCGGTCATGGTCTTGATAGCAAGTCCGGGGTAGCGATCGAAACGAGATTGGATATTGGCATGGCGTTGGAGGCGAGTGTAGTTGTAGTCGGAGATGAGTATGGTAATGTGGAAGCCGGAGAGGCAGAGAAGGTCGGAGAGCTTGAGCATGGAGTTCACGTGACCCTGGATCGGCAAAGGAATGATGAGCACGTGAGGAGGGAGTGATGCTGATTGGTTATCCATTGAGCTCTAAGTCGTGGGTTTCGACAATGAAACGCGGCGGCTGGAGAGTGCTAACAGCGTCTTCGTTTCCGACAGCGGCTATTGTGTGTCGAGAAAGCCCAAGCCACTGAAATGGATTATATAGAGTGACATCTCCACCGTTTGATGATTTAATTAGTAAATAATCTAATGGTAAATGCGATCTAGATTGATCAAATTGCGTTTGAATTGACGGAATTGCCCTCAGAACAACGAAGACCAGCGCTTATTGGGCTATTGGGAAAATATATAACAGAAAAATTAGGGTACTTTTCTAATATTTTATGATGCCTTTAAAACAACTCTAATTTGGCCATGTGAGAGAGATAATGCAATATTTCATAATATATATTGCATTACACAAAAATTGAGATCCATCGTTATAAATACACACATATATTAGACCGTACACTTTATTGTTAATTTGACGCCAACCTCTGTTGTTATTGAGATAATATCGCCTGTATCAGATTTGAAGCACTGTTGATATACAGACAGCAGGAATAAAATAAAATAAAATATAACACTCAAATCAGAAAATAAAATTCAAAATAGACTTCACTTCCCACATAATATTTATAGCCAAAAGTACATACAAATAAACACCAAATTCAGATATTCCAAACCATTTATTTAGATAACTGTTAATTTCATCCAACCATGACACGCCACACCAAACCCTAACAACATATTCCCACCACAATTGACACAAATCAACAAGAAATGTCAATGGACTTCACATCGGTATTATTGGCCTCCACCTTCGGCACCGTCACGGTGAGTACACCGTTTTCCATCGCTGCCTTCACCTGATCCACTTTAGCGTTCTCCGGCAGCCTGAACCGCCGCATGAACTGGCCGCTGCTCCTCTCCACGCGGTGCCAGGTGTCCCCCCTCTCCTCCTGCTCGCGGTTCCTCGCTCCTCTCATCTGGAGGATCCTGTCGTCTTCTACCTCCACCTTCACCTCCTCCTTCTTCAGCCCCGGCAAGTCCGCCTTGAACACGTGAGACGTCGGAGTCTCCTTCCAGTCGATGTTCGCGTGAGCAAACGACGCCGTCTCCCAGGGGAAGTTGGACCGGACCTGATCGAAAATTGACCGGGGATTGCTGCCAAACGGCCATCCCTCGAAGGGATCCCAGACCTCCAGAGAGAAGGGGTCGTAAACGTTAGATCGGCGGCCGAAAATGTGAGGAATCAGCGACATTTTGTAGCGTTTGGAGAGTGAGAGAGTGAGTGATTCGCAAAGAAAAAGTAACGAATATCAAAGCGAAGTTGTACCGGATTCTGTGTTCTACGGTTTCATCAGCAGCGGGATGACATGTTATATAAGGGTAATAAGGTAACATCCCGATGGTTCCAGAGAGTTTGCTCACGCACTTGTATAGATCGCGTGCTCTTGCGACCCGATTCAGTACTTGCTCAAATTTATTTACCAGAAACCTCCCCAAACTTCTAGAATTATTGAATCACTACCATTACTTTTACATTTTGTATCAATCATCTATTAGGACCGCAACTCGACTGAATTTATCCGGTTATAATTCGGACTCAATCTTACGTATAAAATGTTCAATTTTAACTCTACTTCTAACCTTAACTACCTTAAATTTTTAAACTCGAATTAAAATTTTGAATTAAAAAGTCGAGTTAATTCGGATTATTTATATCACCAATCTCTATGTTGAAAATTCTTTAATAAATTTTACATTAGATTACTCTTAAATACACACAAAATTAATAACTTAATGCAAATTTCTAAAAATTACAAACAATTTTAAAAAAATTAATTATCCAAAATTAATATACAATAAATTCAGATTTACATAAAGAAAGTTGAAAATAAAAAAGTTATCATAATTTTAATATTATATATAATCCATTTTAAATAAAAATATGCATAAAAATAATATTACAATTCAAGTTCGGGTTGTTGATACCTCAACCCAAGTTCAATTCTAATTAAGTTTGGATTAAAAAATTTTAACCTCAAATCTAATTATAAAAATAATTGTCCAAACTATAAAAATTGAGTTGGGTTCAAGTTGGGTATCACTTGCCCAACCCAACTTGTACCCTATCATCTACTCTATTGTGTCGTGGTGGAACAAATTGTAACCTATATAAGCTGATTAAAACCTTTTTGGGGGAGAGAATCAGTGAACCAGAAACAGTCTAATCTTTGCTATTAATTTTAGTTTTTTTTTTTTTTAAAAACTAAATTTTAGTGATCAAATGAAAACAAAATTGCTCAATCCAAATTTCAGAAATGAAAAATAATTACCAAATCTAAAATTTAATTACTAATAAGTGACTTACCTTTCAAAGATATTTTTGTCAAATTTACGAGAATCACTCAAAAATGATTAAATAATAGGTATATTACACTTACCTCCCCGTAAATAGGCGAAACAACAGATATTTTTTCTGTGTTTTTAAAAATAACACTACACGTGTTAGAGTTATTGGATTACAAAATTGGTGAAATGACAATTATACCCATGTACTTTTTTTATTGTATTTTAATTGAAAAAATCTTATTATATAGAATGACATAACTATCGTTTGATTTTTCATCAATTAACATACGGTGGGTGTCGACTTCTCTCCCTCTCTATCTTTGTCTCAAATTCATAGATTTTTGAGTACTGTATTGCTGAACTAATACAAATGTAACATTGTGGGATTGCAAAATCCAAGAATTAAATCTTGTGTTGGTATCTATATGTATCTGTATATAAGGATAAATTTGTCCAATTATAAAACAGTTTATTATAAAGACATTTACGTTATAAATCATGAAATTGTCAAATAATAGCAATTAATTTTTAAATTTGGTAACTATTAATATTTTTTAGACCTTGAGGTCACATTGGAGTCTAAAATTTTTGTTTCGATTTAGTCACTAAAATCATTTTTAAAAATAAAATAAAATTAGGTAATAAGGTAGTTGTTATATTTGTTAGTCCATTTTTTTTTGCTATTACACTAAACAAATATAAAACTATGCAAATCCAATTTAAATTGGAGAAATTATGCAATAATGTTGTTACTTATATTGATTATTTTAGGATTGATAATGCTGTAGATATTGTCCAATAACTAGGAATCATGCACCGTTAATGAGATGAAATGATTTTTTCACTCTTTGCACACCAATCATTTTAATATAATTTTTGACATTTGATATATAAGTGAGATTAATGTTGTATTTAAAGTATAGGGTGAAGTGCCAAAAATTTCAACTGTATATAAAATGTACAAAAAAAAACTCCAGATGTGCACATAACCACAACTAAAATGTCTAAAACGTCATAAGAGCCTTGAAATAATAAAATAATTAAAATATATTTTTAATTAATATAAAAATTAAAAATAAGAAATATGACATCCAAATATAAGACAAGGATGTTAAAAGTTGTAAGAAGTAGTTTGGTCATTTAAAAGGAGCAACTTGGATGGTTTTTCTCTTTGTTTGTTGTTGGCTATTTTGTCCGACTCCTTTGTGGGATTTTGAGGACACTCAGGTTAGCCCTTGTAAAATCCTTTCGTATTCATATATAAAATATTTTAAGGGTAATGTTAGTCGGACAGAATTTATAGGCAAAAACTTTTACATCTATTGAATTCATGTGGTAGGCCCTACCACATACACTCATCACATATATCCAATGGATATAAAAGTTTCTGCCTACAAATTCTGTCCGAATAACATTACCCAAATTTTAATTACCGGAACAAAAAAAGAGATGGGAATATCACTATATATAATACTCACTTTAGCACAAACTATGGATTACCTCCTGAAATGAACCAGTCTAATAGCTTATTATAAAAATAAAATGAAAGATTCAAGAAATGAAGACAAAAAAACCCTTGCGATTGAATATGAGAACTCCTGGTAGTAAGCATACAATGCTAAACGTAAAGAACCACATTAATGATAGCACAAGAAGTCATTTCGGAGAATCTCATTTAACCATTTAATAAGAACAGAACACTAATCTTAGAGAATATTTGAAGTTATAAAATTAAATCCTATCTTAGAGCCTTGCCAATTGTTGAATATTTATTGGATATGCATATGATTGTGATTTGGAAGTATATGATTTCTTGGCAAGAATGATGTTTGCAGCTTCAGTGGGATGAAAGGCGTCCCAGAACAAGTACTTTCCGCGGTCATCGCAAGGCTGTTGAAGAGGAAGACATGTGATCTGGCCATTATTCCTCCCCACTCCACAGCATCCTTTGTCTACCACTTGGAATCCTGTAATATATATATATATATATATATATATATATACACACACACACACACACACGTACTGCATTTAGTACTTGCTGCATAAGGTAGGCTAGGTAGACAGGTAAGGTAGATGGTAGATATTAATTACCGTAAGAGGCTGCATTTAGAACAAGGTCTTTGGTGCTTCGGTATGAATCCAGAAATACGAACTTTGCTGCAGGCAACTGACCCTTGTTGAAATGTTCGACCAATTTCCGGAGGCCGGAGTTGAAGAGAATAATAGCACTATTTATATCTTCGTTGCACCTGCTGTTGTTGCTGCTGCTGCTGTTGTTGTTATATCGGGCAAGCTGATACGGGATGCACCCAATTGGACCGACTGCTGTCACAACCACTTTACGAGCTCCCAAGTTGTATAATTCCTGAAGAATTAATTAAATTAAGTACACTTTCATTTGGAGAATATATATATATATATATATATATATATATATATATATATATATATATATGATGCCCACCTCCAATATCCAACGTGGCTAAAGAGGACTCATGCAATTTTTACCAATTTCTTGATGGCAACCGTTAAATTAAACAGTTAGTTGTTTGTTTGTTCTTTTTTGTTGTTCGATCTCTTGTTTTGTGGTTATATATGCACGTACCTATATATATATATAGTAATTAATGTAATAAGTAGTACGTAATAGAAGTAACTGACCGTTAGCTGGCTGGAATATTCCTGCAGAAGGGCAGCAGCAAAAGCTTCTGGGGTATATTCGGAGCCAGTTGAATAGAAGTTGGGCATAAAGTAATTGTTGAGATAGTCATTACTTCCCATCCCAGAATAGAAAATGCACTTGCTCATATAGCTATTGACTGCATTATAATCTCCCCTGAAGTATCTACTAATTTGTTGCACCGTTCTACCAAAGTTGGCAACCTGCTGGTTCATCGACATGTGATCACCCTGCATATATATATATATATATGCATGCATCCATGTAATTCAATTAATTAATATATAAATTTCAATATATATATAATGTATTCTCTGTCAAATATCATCCATGAACAATAAATTTAGTATATTATTCTCCATCACTTCATTTCATGTTGCTTGCTAGCGTGTGTGTGTGTATATATATATATATAATTCATACTAGATTGTTGCCAGTTTCATCTCGGATGCCAGATGCTCCTGATGCATAGTTTGCTCCTCTAAGCAATGCGCGTCCGCGAGTTCTAGCATAGGGCGGAATGTTATTTGGAAACCCTAGAAGTTGAGCTGCAAATATCAAAGGAAAAAAATCTATATTACATTTAAACTTAGTATAATAAGACAAGAAAGTCAATTAAACCGTCAAAAATGGTTAAAAAATCAATCATATTAGTCAAAATGTCTAAGTTAGTTCACTACCTGACTTGATCATTAGTCATTAATTACACATGTAAACACTAATTATATATATACCTGGCCAAGAGTGATCTGCATAAATGAACTACTCTTTAATTCCATCAATTAATTAATATATAATTAATTGAACAATATATTATTTCCTAATGAATATTGCATTAATTTCAGTAAATTAAAAAAAGAATATATTCATATTACATTTAAGTTTGGTATAGCAAGGACAAAAAAACTAATCATGTGGTACAAAATGTCTTTTGCTATTTACGGTCTAAAATTATTCTATCTAATGGTCACGATTTCAAATGCATGATAGTATTGTATACACGGGCATACTATACTTATACTTAATATTTTAGTAATTAAATATTACCAAGAACATCTACATATGTTCGACCATTGGTGAAGCGACCAGTGGTGCCTTGTGGAAAGTCGATGCCATAAGGGCTGTAATTGGCCCTTGCAAGAGTAAGTATCCCATTGTTGTTACCATTATCAACCAATGAGTCACCGAAGATGAAGAAACAGGGCACTTGGGCCTCTAATTGGGAACAAACACTGCCTGCTAGTACTGTGAACCACAACAAATAAACCACCAAAACAAATTCACTCAAGACTCTGCTACTCGCCATATACAACATATATATCTTTATATATGTATGTGTATGTATCTAATGAGTGATCGATCGATTACAAACCTTCACTGATTTCTACATTTTATACTAGTAGCAGTAATTAATATGACCTGCTAGCTACTCCTCTTGGTTAATTTTGCTACTACTGTTATAGGATTCATGTGCAGGCAATGAATATATTATATAATATTGTTGTGGTGTATATATATATATAGCCCGTGATTGTAATGCATGTTATTGTTTGCCTCTACTTAAGATACCTTAACTTTTTAGTTGTTCATCATGGGTTACTCGATGGATCTCTTCTTTTGAACCTGCTAGCAAGTAGCCCGTGACTTGATATACAGGGTGATAAGAGGAACTCCTGCGGCATCGCCAGACCATGTTCTGGCAATGCAAACCCAAAAAAAATACCCTCCAAAGGCATGGCCAAAAAGTGGATTTCATAGAGAGCTTAGCAAAAAGCTTGGTTTAATTTAGCTAATGATCCCACGATGGAAGTGTTTGAACTCTCATTTAAAAATAATTTTTTATCAAAATCTTCTCTCTATTTGCATCGCGCGCACACACACATATATATATTTATATTTGTTTTGTTTTATTCACTTAAACTCATATAATTTTTATTACAAATTGATTTTTTTGTAAAATTATTTTTGTTAGAAATAAAATTTCAAGAACTTCAATTTGAGTAGCACTTGAACCATGTTCCGAAATAAGATTTATTAAAATATTATTATTTTTGAGTAACCAAATCTCGAGAAGTAGCGGTGGAGCAAAAATATAAATCTGATATGATGATGTAGTTAATTAAAATGATGACGTGGTTAGCTAAAATGATAATGTGACTGCATAAAATTTAAATATGAAGAAGCAAATTTAAAAATGCCGCAGGAGATGCTTTAAGGTGACATCTAGACGGTTCCAAAGAGTTCTACTCAAGCACTTCTATAGATCACACGATCGTGATTGTTTCACTTTGCTGAGAAGGAAGGTATGTTCTAGAATTTATTTACTAGAAACCTACCTTAACTTCTAGAATTATTAAATCACACCACTACTTTTAAATTTTTATTTTTGTATCTATCATCTACTCTCTTGTGTTATGATGGAAACAAATTGGGACCTATATAATCTAATTAGAAACTTTTTGGGATACAGTCTAATCTTTAATATTAATGGAATTAGTTTTTTTCTTTTCTTTTAATTAGGTAATAAGGTAGTTTATATATTTGTTAGTCCAAATTTTTGCTATTTCACTAAACAAAGTTAAACTATGCAAGTCAAATTTAAACTAGACCAATTATCCTAATAATATTGTTATTTATATTGTTTATTTTAGGCTTTATAATACTGTTACTTTTTTGTTAAGGTAGATTTTGTCCAGTATTGAGGAATCATGCATCATTATTGAGATTGAAAATCAATCTGTGACACACTGATCATTTTACAAGAATTTTTGACATTTGATCAATTGATATACAAGTGAGTTTAATGTTGCATTTAAAGTATATAATAGACTATATTTTATTCAATTATGTTTTGATTGCCTCCAACTATGATTAGATGCCATGCCAGATGCTTATACTACTGTGACAAGGATAATCATAATAGACTATGTCAAACATAGTTTATACACCGTCAGTTCTAAGATTCACAAAATTTTGAGGAGTGTTAGACGAACTTTAAAATATGAGGTCCCTTATACATAAGCTTTTCCAGGCACATAAATTTTATAATAGCGCATTTTTTATTTATTAAAATGAGATGATAAAGCCATAAAATATATTTATGCTGAAATTCATTCTTTTTTTTTTTCTTCTTTGTTGTCTGGATTCATATTTCTACTAGACATAACTCAATTTTCTTTTTACAGCCAGAACAAGTATGCTAAGAAAGTAAATATGTTTTTATATAATATTTTATAAGGAAATTTCAGTATAATAACAAATTAAAAATATCAAGGGCTAAAAAAAAAAAAAAGCAACCTAAGTTATATGAGAAACAACGAATAACCAAAAACATACCTTTAAACAATTATGCTTTCAATTACTAACCCATGAAGGCACAAGCTGACTAACCGAGACAGTTTACAACTGAAATCAGAAAATTCTAATTAAGCTTCTCATCTCACTAGCAATATATAAACAACTAACAGCTTAATAAGAAAAGCAAAATAATAATAAAAAAGAATAAATGTCAAAGCTTTGATGACAACACTTAAATAATTAATTATATTTGACCATTGAATGTTGAGTAGGATTGAGATTGTACAGGGCCAAAAAAGAAAGAAAGAAGAATAATGTTTTATTGTGTACTAGCTAGGACAAAAGATGAGTTATGAAGGCAATATGAGAAACTCATGAATATAATATTTAATATCCATATACTTTTGTAGAAAAATTACAATATTTCATTAGTTTGTTCCTTGTAAAAAAGAATTTGAATGCAAGATTATTATTAATTTTAATTTTTCTTTTTGAAATTATGAATATTTGCCAGAGTATGTTCCGAATGAAGAGTTTTCACAAAAGGTGATATATACCGTTATGATAATCAAACATATTAATTTTATTTATAATTTTTCAATCACTTGTGCCTAAACAATATAATTTCATCTTTTTTTCCTTTTTAAAAAATTACAATTACCAATGAAGTGAAACAGATGATTTTTGACTAGAAAAACAATTTTTGCCTATAGGGTATGATACAACAAGAGGCTTTCAATTTTGGAGTGAAAGTGAAACAAATGATGCATCGAAGACTAGAAGTATAGAACTAGAAATGAGAGAAAAACTTACTTAAGAGACGAATTGGACTTTGGTGGACCACAACTTTCACAGGAAAATGAGAGAGAACGAGCCGTGAAGAAAGAAGAAGAAAAAAAGAGAAATTGCAAAGCAAATCCAAAGAGACGAATTTGAAATTTAGATAGTAATTTTTTTAAAAAAAATATTAGGCTCATTAGTATTGGGTTTAGTTAAATGGACTATAGATAATATATTTTTATTTTTTAAAATAAGACCCAATGGTATTGGGTTTGGTTAAATGGACCATGGTTAATAATTTTATTTTTAAATGTGGCTCGGTAGTATTTGAGTTTGGTTAAATGGATCGCAGTTAATAAATTTTTTTTTAAATAAGGCCCAGTAGTAGTATTGAGTTCGATTAAAATTTGGAGGCTTTCCAAAATTGGGAGTCCTAGACGACTGCCTGGGCTGCCTAGGTTCAGGACAGGCCTTGAGTTTATATTGTCTATCATATGCTTATTTTTAATTTTTTATATAATAGACAGAATTGAGAAAAGTCATTTTTTAAAAATAAAAAAGAAAAAAGGGAAATCTTTTTAAAATTATAAATATATATATATATATCCTAAACATCTTTAAATAGTGAAACAAAAAATTGGGTTACACATTAATTTTTTGCTTAGAATTATAATTACAAAATTTAATTTCTATTTTCATATTATGTCATATTTGAGAGAGAGAGAGAGAGTTGAGAGAGAGAGGGAGAAAAACGAAAATATTCATAGGGGTAATTGATTCTTAAACTCAACCCTTTGACAGTTTCATTAACTAGTAACTAAGCTAGACAAATATATGTAAACAATTGTAGTGTCATTCAATATTTACACAACTGTAAACAGATTTACAAATATTCATCCCCTTCTATGTTATCTAAATCATCACCATCATCAATAGCTACAACTTTAGAAGCATTAATCCTACCAGAAGTGGATCGAATTCTGAATCCCAACCGCGGAGTCACAACACTGCTGGCATCACCACCACCACCAGCACCACCACCACATCCTACTTCTTCCTCTTTCTTCAAGTCTCCGGGAGGGAGGAAACAGTCCATGGACAGTCCCTTTATGTTTAAGTCTACTTCTTCAATGGTCCACACCTCTTCCATTCGTGTCCTGGAATGGTTTTCCGAGTTCTCACCAAACCTAAACAACAAAACAGAAGTTGTACCAGCATGAGCAAAGTTAACACCATCAATGGTCCTGTAGTCTTGTATTAGTGACTCCATTGATGTCTCCCAGAAAACATCATTTCCTGAAGCTTTGATCCTGAGAAGGTGCGAGTCTTCTAGTTGTACTAAGAGGCCTGTCCTTTGGCTAAAATAGCCCCAAACAGTGTGCCGAACTATCTCTACATTGCTGCTACTTCTTGCTCTAAGAGCTGACGACTCTGCCTCCAGTTTTAATACAAAGCAGTCCTCTGCATTGATAGTCTTCTCACCCATGCAGATGGATTTGGAGAATAAATTGGCAGTAGACCTTGGATCAAGACCCTGTTTCAGCTTATATAATTTAATTATTAGTTATTACTCTAGCTTTATGAATAATAAATCTGGGATTAAGATTGAAAAATAAATAAAAGACCTGTTACCATATTAATATTATTTGTGGCTTACTTTAATTTCAGATCATCCAGAGGAAAGCTAGGTGTTCTGGATGATAGATAATTTGTTTTCAACTTAAAAATTAATTTGTTTTAGTGAGAATTACAAAATACCTTTGACTTTATTTTAAAAGAACAATCTAGTCGAACTATTTTTCTCATCATTCTTGCCTTAATCCCGTAAGAATGAGGTCGGCTGCGTGAATTCTCTTTCTCCAATTGTTCCTATTACATGTCATTTCGTTTATTAAATTTAAAATTTTAAAATCATTTTTAATACCCTCATCTTATTTTTGATCGTCCTCTCGTGTCTTACCTTCTATTACAACTGGTTGTCCTCATTTGACTTTAGGTTTCTGGTATATATGTCCAAACCATCAAAGTTTGCTCTCTAATTTTTTCACTAATGGATTTCACCTTTAATTTTTCTCACTCTCATCAGCGACCATAGCTTTCCTAGTCACTTCACACGTCCATCTTATTAGTAGAACTAATTTTCAAATAGTAAAGAAAATCTATTATTAAAAAAGTTAAACCAAACACACCCTTTGCATTTTAGCCTGGACTTATTGCTGACCTTGCTGAACTTCACATAAAATTGTAGTGGGAAAAAGAAAAGCATAAAAAATGATAGGCTTAGGGCTAAAGGATTGGATCAGGCCTTGTTTCTCCATGCAAGTCAAGCCCACGGCCCACCAATTCAATCAGGCCATGTGATCCGGGTGCGAACTCTTTGAAATGGTTACCAAGAAAAGAAGAAAACCAACTCGACTTGGACAAACAATTCTAAATATTGACTACAACTTAATTGCTTGGTTGACTTGGCCCACATTGCAGGGGACCACACAGAATTTGAATACAGTGAACATAAAATTTCTGGAAGCTGTCCAAAAGTCGTATTTGGCTAAAGGCAAAAGAAAACTCAAAATTAATTTGGTCCATCATTAAATATCAATTTAAGAGACAACACATGAGAAGACTAGTCTAATCTTTTGCTCACCACATACCAGAATTCAATGACATAATCACTCTTTACAAATTACATCAATTGCATCCATGGACATTAGGTTAGGTGGTATAATATTTCGAGCTTTCGAATCTTTTCAGGGACAATATTGTAAATTTTTGAATTTTCGGAAAAATAAATAAATTTATGCACCAATTGATAAATTGAAAAGTTGCTTCGAGCAAAAAATTAATCGCACTTAGCTTGCCACAATTCATCCATAGTTCAATGAGGAATAAAGATCATGTCTTATAGATGAAAATACTAATATCACACTTCAGTGTTAAGAGTTCTCACTTTTTTTTTTTTTTTTTTCTTTTTGAAAATTCAAGGAAACGCATTCATACTCGAAATATATTGCTTCTAAGGATTCTCAAATACTAAACTTCTTTTAATTTGAAAATAAGAAATCATGTAGTCTGAACTAATGGCTAACCCTAACCTAGAGCTTCTGAGTTGGCTCCAAAAGATTAAAGTTTCACCCGCAGAATTCATCAAATAGCCATGAGTAGGTGTTTGCAGGCTTTGAAGGAAATTAGTTATCTTCCTAAATGGAGGTGAGAAGACTTGAACACCTTAGGAATCCAATAAAAAAGTAACACAAAATAATAATGAACTCTTGAGTAGTATAAGAGAATATTATATTAATTAAATTTTCTTTTCATATATTCATTAGGTTTCTATATATATATATATATATATATATATATATATATATATATATATATATATCGAGAGAGATCGAGAGAGAGAGAGAGGAACCTGAAGGAAACGGCGAAGAGGCCTAGGTGGGCCACGAGAAGCATGGGAGTGGTGCCAAGGAGTCTGCCTCCAAGCCACTTTGCCATCACTGCCAGCACTAATCTTAAAGCCTCCCACCACCAGTTCCAAACACCACAGCTCTGGCCTTTTCTGCCACAGCACAAACCCTCCCATCTCTCCTGCCCCATTCCTCATTACACTACTACCACTCTTCACTTTCATCACTTTACTACCACCACCATTCAAGCTGTTACACCCCAAACTTACACCCTCATCTCCGCCGATAAACTCCGACGCCACCATCTTAACCTTCCCCATTGCACACATGCTGTCAATGGCGTTCAACGCCTTTTCACCTCCGCTCGCTGCTATATACTGTTGCACTATATATTTCGCCATTGAAGCCTCCTGCAATTCAATCAACACACTTTGTTAATTAAATTTTGGAGAAGAAAAAAAGATAATCTTCACTCACTAATTATTATCTTTGTACAAGAGACAGAGAACCCTATGCATACAAGAGTACATTAAGGCTTGTCACTTAGAAAACAAACACTTTTTTTAGCTGAGTTTTTAGAAGAAAAAAAACTCTCAACCAAACTGATTTTTGTATAATTTTCAGATAAACAGAAGAAACAGTTATTGGAAAATTGAACCAAACAAGCCTTAAATCTCCTATAAATTCTAGATATAGAAATGAGAAAAAATGATTTGGAGAAGACTGGGACTCTAATAGACATGAAAAAAAGTTTGATGAATATAAAAATGATGAGCATGTGAGGAGAATATTTAAGTGAAATATGACGTACAATGGGATAGTCTTTGATGTTTCGGTTGATGGGTTGATGGGAAGGGATGGGAAGAGGGATTAGTGGAGCTCCGGCGACACCGAGCAATAGCTGAATCTCTGTGTTTCGGCTTCCTCCTCCGGGTGGTGGTGACCTACTTTCGGTGGTGTGTGATCGCATCCATGATGTCATGTATTGCCATGATCTGTTTTGTTTGGAGGACCCAAACGTCGAGTCTTCTGGGATTGGGACTTCCAGCACCGTTTCCAGTCCATCTTCTCGGTCCAGGTTGGGACACAGCGTCTTCATAAGAAACAATTAAGTTTTTGAGAGAGAAAGAGAAAGAGACAGAGGTTTGGCACAAAAAACTTGGAATGTTAATGGGGTTTTGCTTTTGATTTTGGGAGGGGTGGATCGAGTGAGAATGGTAAAGAGAGTCTTGGATTCAAAGGGAGGGTGTGGAAGCTGGTAAACATGACCAACCGACCGTGGGCCAATCTAACGTGCAACTATGCGTTGATGTCGTGACTGCACGCTCTCTCTCTCTCTCTCTCTCAGTGTATATATATATATATATATATATGATAGATTTGTCTGCTAAGGCTTTTATATTTGACTATATTTTGATTGGATTAGTATTATAGGTTGTTTGACTTGTTCCTACATTACACCAATCTCTTCACGTTAGGTGTAAAGCCGTACCAATTGGTTCACGCCCATCATCATTTTTTTGCCCTCACTTTCACAACATTGTTATGCGATTAATTTTATTTTATTTTTACAAAAGCAAGTGTCACTTTTAGTATCAAATTTTATTAAAATGGATTGTTTTAAGATTGGCATCCCATTTTTAGTTAATAGGTTACTAAGGTTTGTTCAGATTTCCAGGCTCCTTTTGACTGTAGAGAAGCAAGGTGTTGAATGATAAAGAATGTAAAATGAAGGGAAGGAATTCTAAATGAAACATCCAGTTGCTATCTTTATTATCTAAAGCAAACTTTGGTGAATTAATACCAATATTGTAATTTAGATCATAATTTGTAAAATGGGTGAAGGATGAGGACACATCTATATATGTTTGTGTTTTTGACTTTTTGCTTGTTGTGATTCAAAACCCTTTATTTGTTTGGGGTCTAAATAGGCAATTTATAATGTTGGAAGTTGCACAGAAATTTTGAACCCACTATTCTATGAGATCTTGGAAAACCTGCTACAAGTTATATTATAGGGATATGTACTGCAATTTGGTTCTATATACAGAAGAAAGATATTGGGTATTCACATGTGGGTTTAAGTTATGAAACTACCATTGAAGGTCCCCCAATTGGAGGATAATAACATCAGGCATTTTCCCATATAAGCATTCTTCATCTGCCATTGAAGGTAATTTTAGTCATTTCACTCAAAACTTTTTTTTTTTTTTCCAGAGTTTATTTATTCATTTATTTATATATCTTTGTTAACGGTAAATTGACACATGATATGATATTGTTCGCTTTAGGGCGAAATACACACTTTTTTGTTTTTGAATTTTACCAAAAAAATATCTCTTATTATTTGGAGAGAACACACTACATATAAGTATATCTCCTTTTTTCACACCAGGCGATGTGAGATTGAACATCCTGTAGCCTGCCAGTATGATAGTTCGCCTAGTGTCTCCCGCACCTGCCCACAAGGGTCATCACACTTTGTAAAATTTGAAAAAGACTATAATACTATTGCTGATAAAAAAATTGCAGTAAAAAATATTGTAGCATTTTTTATATTATTTTTTGTATATATATTATAATAATTATTATTTGTTTACGATTTATTATTTTCTCAATAATACATTGGTATTAAATCAAATTAATAGAGTTATAAGTGAATTTTTTTTTGTTGTAGAGGTATTATATAGACAATGAGATATATATATCTAACACCCATAAGACATGAGTAGTAAAGAACTGAAGCAACAGCTTTGATTAAGATTGAATATGTCGGCGATATTTGGAATCTGGATATATAAATGTGTGTGTGAGTCGGCTAGATACACATGCCGGATCCATAGCATGTGGCCGACATTTACTTGAAATATGCGAGCATAGGAAAGCATGGTGGTTGGGTTAATTGGGACGACACTGAATCCGGACGAGGTGTGATTGATTTAATTCATGATTCCCAAATTCTATGGTTAACAGATTAATAATACTTTAATGGGACAGCAGTTTGAGGTTGTGACACGTATCATCGGACAAAAGGACACATTAAGTAGGTTCGTTTAAAATAATGTTTCCAATCATGCCATGCACGTTCACATATAAAAACCAAATCCAATTCTTTTTCGGGTTAAATTTTATCCAGAATAGCAAGGCTAAGGGATATATATATATATATATATATATATATATATATATGGTATTTAGTAATATTAATCGAGGCATTATAATGTTTGATTCATAAAAAATAATTCAGAATCGGGAATTGAGCTAAGGACCCACATGATTGGGATAGGTGAGTGGACACAAAGTCACAGAACATCACAATGAATATTTAAAAACATATATATACAAATACTCAACAATTTATAAAAAGCTCCTTTCTTGCTTTGGTAAAAATTAATGTATAATATATATATATATATATTTCCATTTCACCTTGGAATAAATTTGGTAAAAAAAAGTACAATCAATGACCGAATTTCTTTTTCCAAAAATGTCACTGTCCATAAGAATTTGCCTGTACCAACACCACAACTGCTTTTATTTATCTGTTTTACAGATATTATCCATCTCACTCAATCACACAACATTTTTATGTCTTCGGGTCAATCCATGCATCAATATCTTGACAATTTCGAGCATCCATCCAATAATCTAAATTTAGCCATAAAAAGTCGTAGCAATAAATTCTACTTTGACATAACTGACACATTAGGATGGAAATTTATTTTGCTAATGGGACCATGGTGATTGCAACTCTAATAGACCATTTGGAATTGTTGTTGAGTCGCTTAAAAATATTTTTATTTTAAAAATTAGATTTAAATATATTTGATAATGATTTAAAGTAATACTTACTATTTTTAGCTCATTAGAGCTTGCTTTGAATAAAGCTAAAGTTTTTAAATTTTAAAACTACATTCTAACTAGAAATAATTGCTTTTAGGTAATTATTTTTTCTTTGACAATTTTATCTTTATTTTTTTATTTTTTATATTTTACCCCTTCTTTTATAAAATTGTTATTATCAAATATAGTACCATTCTATTAAAGGACATTATGCTAAATTAGCAATAAAATTTATTTAAAAAATATTAATACCAAACAAATTAAGAAGTACATTAATTCATAAAAGTATATTAATATATCTTCAAACACCTAACCTAACCTAACCAGTTTTTTACCACCAGCAGTTTCCTAACAGCACTACTGACAAAGCACATGCCAAACAGGCGCCCAAGTGTTATGTCTTCGTCCACTTGAAAGTTTCGAGTTCAAGTTCATCGGACAACATAGCGTGTGTGCGCGATCGCGCGCGCGCGCAACAATGCATTGAGTCAAGTGTGTACAGAGCATATTTTGAAGATTGGACTTTTTAGTGCATTCCCAGTCCCATCACGCTAATTTCGGCGTGTTCATCGCATCAACTACTCGTGCATTGACCCATCATATCCAATAGATTATAGTACTGATAGCAATAGCCAATAGCCAATAGCCAATAGCTAGTGTCTGTCCCTCTTTAACTACCGAATTTTTCTGTGGTACACTTTTGTTGTCAAAATTAATCACCGGCTCTCAATACCAAGGCCTAGTAAGAGTGTTTGATTGAGTTCAGTTAGGAAAATGCTTGCCAAGCTCAATCTCAGCTTTTCAGGTTAAATTGCTACTGTGGAATGTTATATAAATTGTACATATATAGAGAGACAAGGAGGTCCATACCATGACACAGCCAACGTGGGGCATGTTCAATTTCAATGTCTTTTATTTGCCTCTAGATCTAAGGACGCCTAATGTTGCATCCAAAGTCTGTCATTCTGATTCTCCAAGCCATAATGGTTCTCGTTGGTGTGTGTGTGTGTGAGAGAGATTTGATTTTTGTAAATTACAAGAATGATCATCCGATAATGCTCAAAATTAATACAAAGATACTTAAAAGTAAAATTATAATCAACATGTTGAATGAGCTGAGATGTCAATCAAACTTATTATAGAGTACAAAATCGTTAACCCAAACCTAAATCCAACCCGGCAACTCAGAGAGCACAACCGAGTTCAATCCAAAAATTTTCCTCATCCCCGGTTTGGTTTGGTTTCCAATCCCTAGGTGAGGAGATTTACTGCTGAGTCACTGCATGCATACCTTTCACTAAATAACCTCTTCTATTAATGATACCTCATTTCATGATATACTGCAGATTTCTTAAACATGAACAACTTAAATTCAATTAAAAGCAAAAAATTAGCTCTTTTTTCTTATGTTCTATAAGATTAGTTAATTTCAAGTTTTAATCATGCAATTTGGTAGGTTATCTATCAAACACAATTTCTAAAACCCCAGGGAAACAAATGATAAACATTTGATGAACTACCATAGTGGATACAAGTTACAACAGTATATATCTAACAAGATACCGGTACGTTCAAAAGGAAAGCAATAATATAACAAGAACCACAGGTCTGTCGATGCTCTGAGACTGATGTAAAAAAACACAAGAACATATTTGAATTCTTCCAGCCAAGAATGAGAAGCAGCGGTGCCAAGAAGAGTGCCAGAAAAAATGCTAGGAGCTTTAAGGCTTGTCTTCTTCATCTCAATGGCCCCTGTCAAAATGGTCCCAGTCAAATGATTTCACGAGGGAACATTGAAGTGAAAGAGCCAGGAGATGACAAATGCAAAGACCATACAAGCTAGCAAGAAGTTAAGAAATCGATGGCTCTGCCAGAAGTTTCGAGCCTCTGCTGGGGGCACTTGTGCAGCGGCAGCTTCTGCAGCAGCATCATTAGCCTCATTCCACTGCTCCATCAATTCGGTTTCGTTAGCAACAGCAACATTGCGTGCAGTTGATCCACAGATTTCACAGGCTCTGCAGTTTTCATAATTTCAGCTAAGATTTAACAAAAATACAGAAACAAGTAGAAGAAAGTGGAGCTGTTTCGAATGTGAAGTAAAATTCTGAAAGTTCGTCCGGTATCTAACATTGACTGCTTGTCAACTTTCAGTCCATAATTTGAGAAGGAAAAGATGAGAAATAAAAAAATAAAAAATCATGCCATATTTTCATCCCCCAGATTGTGTATTCAAAACGATGATTTCTAAGATCCTTATTGCTGCTATCATGCTGTTTCTGAAGGAAAATGTGAAGTAAAATGCTGAAAGCTCATCAATAACATTGACTGCTTGTGAACTTTCAGTCCATAACTTGAGAAGGAAAAGATGAGAAATATAAAAATAAAAAATCATATGATATTTACATCCCCCAGACTGTGAATTCAAAATGATGATTTCTAAGATCCTTATTGCTCCTACCATCTTCGTCTGGTGATAATGGAATATACTTGCATTTTCTGGCAGAACCATGAACATGAGCGAAGACTGTTTCAAAAAGAATATATAAAATTTCATAGGTCAAAGAATGAATGTTTGAATTACCAAACTCTGTTCAAGATCTTGGCAAGGACTACATAGGCATGCTCTCAACGTATATACTAAAACAAGCCACAGCCTTGTCTACTCAGTGTTGGCAAAATTAACTCCATGCTTTTACATGGATCAGAAAACATTTATAATTTTATGATAGAGGAAAACAAGATGATGAAAGGAAACAGGATAAACAAATGCACAAGTGCACACACTTGGGTACATCACAAGCGCACGCACACACAAACACGCACTTACACTTGATGCTAAGGGTATAGATGTTGGCACATGGATCCTTGTCTATGGAAAAGGTTAGTAACTTATCATGCAGGGGAAATTTTAGTGAATTTTGATCTTAAATTCAAAAACGAGATTTAGGACTACATTACCTGCAGTGTCACAAGATTGCTAGGAAACCAAGAACACAATTAGGAAAAAAAAACCATGGATAATCATGACAAGATGTTTAGAAGTTCTTAAACTAACTATATTTAGTTTCTGCCAAGCTAAGAATCAGAACAACATTGGCGTTGTTGACCCAAATAACAAGAATTGGGACCTTCTGGTGCATTTAAAAATTAAAACCATCAAATTTTAGGCAAAAAGAACAGAATATTCCCATATAGAAACAAGGGGAAAAGGGACACAGAATATCCTCACAAAGTTTCCTCTACCTCTTAAAACCCTTTACCTACAAGCTTTTCATAACCAAAACTTAAAATAAAACCAATTATAGGCACACAATTGTAAGATTCCTACCACTGCTCTCTCTCTCTCTCTAGAAAGCCTTAGCAGTGTCAGCTGATTCCCGAAGACAATAAGAACAACTATGTTATAATGACTAGACACTAAGAATTCAAGCAATGGGCAACCACTGATCCTCTTCGTCTCATTGCTCTGTTTATAGGACCATATACTGAGACTATATGAATGTAGAAGTCGACCAATTAATAGCACAGTAGCACCAATCTAATTATAAAGAAAGAAAGATAGCAACAGAAGATTTGGGAGTTCTTGAAATCCCAAATCCCTACGTCAAAAATAGAGTGTTCAAAAATGAGCTCAAGGTTGACAAACGGGAACTCACACATCAGTATTACTGAATCAATATTTCATAAAGGAAAACTTGCAAGTGGCACATACTCTAACCTAAAAAGAAATGCAGATGATAACTTGTAAACAAGAAGAAAGAGAAACAGAAAGGTGAGAGAGATAAGCAAATTCCAGTTGGCCAATGCCTTCATCCTTCGTTTAATTTTCTTGATTCTCTTCATTAATGAAACCTGCATTTTGATATTTTTATAGTCTTTTCCATTCCGCTGAGAAAATATCGTTTTGCTCTCATATAAACTTTTAACTGCCAGCACTCCCACAATAATTGACCAACCTTTATCCCTCCTTTGGGAGTTTTAGCTTCATGGAGAGAAGTAGTGAAATAAAACATTCAATTCTTTTCTTTTCTTTTCTTTTCTTCTCTCCTTATCAATCAAAGAACTAGATTAACACCTTCACTTCATTTTCTCTCCTAAAACTCTCAAGAGAAAACCTCCAAACAAGGGGATGGATTATCACCTCTTTCTTCCTTTCTTTTTCACTCCTCAAGTATATAATCCACTATCCTTTCTTTCCTTCACTTGGAAAAACTCCCAGTAACAAGCTATCACATATGAGTATCTTCAAAAAAGAAAAAAGAAAAAAGAAAAAAAAATTGACTTTAAATTAGTTTGGAAATTGAGATACGTACTTGTTGCCCTTAATCCTGAACCAAGTCTCAGCGCACTGTTTATGGGCAACAGCCAAATCATTCTTACATGAACAACCCAATTCGATTGGAAGACCAGATTCTTCATTCGATGCATCGAAGCTCAGACGACAAATCCTACAATCTCTCTCAGATTTGGCCAAATGCACCTTGACCTCAGAAAGCCCACTTTCTAGATCAGCCTCTACCGAACACTCGGACACCGAGCATTTCGTCCTATTGTCAGAGACACCGACAATCTCAGTACCGGAGACGCTTGAGGAGTTCTGGTCATCATATGATGAGCCGCCGCCGGCGGAATCAAATGGGGAGTGCCGCGACCGTTGGTCGGTGTTGGAGGAGGAGGAAGTGTCACTAACTCCGTCGCTCACGGCGGTGGAATGGCGGCGAGCACCACCGTCCTGTAAATCAACATGGGACTCCTCCGTAGTTTTCATTTTTGAGAAGGCGAGAGAGAAGACAGAGATCATGAACGCGGACCAAAGGTTTGTTCCTCTATACACACACACACACATATATATATATATATATATATATATATATATATATATATGACGAGGTATTGTGTTAAGACTTATAGTAGTCTTGTAGGTAGGTGCTGTGTTTTGTCAGTCAGTTCATGGACTGTATAATTCGAAAGAGAGACGAAGATCATACAAAATCTGAGGGGGGGAAATATTACATGTGCACTGCAGAGGGTAGGAGGAGAACTGTACCCTCCTTTGGCAGAGCACTTTAAAATATATATTTATATATATATTAGAAAAAAATTACTATCTAATCCTAATTCTAATATTTAAAATCATATAAGTCTTAAAAAAAATTCATAAAATAGGTTCTATCTTCGAAATATTTCTAGATAACTACATATTCTATACATAATAAACATTTTTCCAATATTGACCTTATTACTAAATTAGAATTATTGTCTTTTCTCCATAAAATATAATTTTTGATTTTTACTTCTAATATTTTATAACTAATACCTATTGAGAAAAAAAATACTTCTTCTCAAAATTAATACTTCTAAAACATAACAATTAATTAAAATTCACTTTTGGCAATAAACTACTCACAAGATGTCAAGGGAAGCAATATTCGCACTCTCTTCTTTTACATTTGCAATCCTATGTTAAAAGAAATGACCATTTAATCCTAACTTTACAAGTCAATAATTATTTTTTTTTCAAATTATATAACTACTCTTTTATATATTTTCTTTCAGTCTCTAATATTTAATATTTTTGGATTTAAAAAAATGTAAAATTTTTTTATCTCTTTTGAATAAATTATCAATGCAAAAAAAGTTATTTATGTTAAATAAATTATCTCTTTTGACAAGACAAAAAAAAATTTATCTATGTTAAATAAATTATCTTTTTTAACGGAACAAAAAAAAAAAGAGACCTAAAAAGTTATCTCTATTGAATAAATAATTTTTTTGATAGGACTCCAATATATATATACACTTTGCAAAAAAAAGGAACCCCAAAAAAATGTTCTCTTTTGATAAGAACCGAAAAAAAAGTACCCAAAAATAGTTCTCTATTAAATAAATTATCTCTTTTAACATGACACAAATAAAAATACTATGAAAAAATAAAGACCTAGAAAAAATGTTATCTATGTTGAATAAACTATCTCCTTTGGTAGGACCCCAAAATAAATAAATAAAAGTATAGTACGCAACCAAAAAAAAAAACATAAACCAAAAAAATTATTATCTTAGCGGAATAAATTATCTCTTTTGATAGGATCACAAAAAGAAAAAGTTTCTTTGTTAAATAAATTATCTCTTTTGACAGAATTTCAAAAAAACAAAATGTTACCTCACTTGAATAAATTCTCTCTTTTGACATGACAAAAAAAAAGGGAAGAAAAAAATTATCTTTTTTGACAAGACCTAAAAAAATATTAAAGGGGGTAAAGAATATAAAAATGGTTTAAGTTTATAGTATAAATGGTAGTTATGATATTATAAAATAGAAGATAATGCATTAATCAGTTTAGGAACATTTTTGTCATTTTAAAAAATAGAAAAGCAAGTGGAATGCAATCTATAAAAAGAGAGTGTGAATATCGCCTCCCTATGTTAAAATACAAGAGTAATGATATACTAAATAAAAGTTGTTATTGAATTGGAAGAGCGATACTCTCACAATCTAATAGATGAAATAATTGTTCATTACACATTGGATGATAACTTTTCACTATACAAATCATTGTCCAAAATACGATGAATACTTTATACATTACATTTATGAATAATAAATGAAGTATTTTCATTATTTTTGAATTTTTCACTTCATATTTTTTTTAAAAAATCTCAAGAATCAAATACAAATCTTTAAAATATTGAGACAATGTTATCTATAAAAAGTGTATCAAATTATCTTAATGTATCAAATATAATATAAATTTGAAATTAAACTTTTTTTTTTCTTAAATTTTTTTTATTCAATCAAAATTTAACAAAGTTATTTGAAGAAAATTAATTAAAAACATATATAATATATGAAAAGAGTAAAAGAAGAATTATGAACTTCAAAAAAAAAAAAAAATTGTATTAATTATAGAACTTTATTAAAAATATTTATGAAAAATAAAATTTCATTATCATGTAATTTTTTCCAAATATATATATATATATATAAAAAAAAAAAACTGTACTACAACATTGACTATAGATAGATACACACATATAGTATATAGATAATGGTTACCACAAGGAGAAAAAGTAAAATGGGTTCATAAATGATGAAGAAGGATTTGATGGAAAAGACTACAATACAGAGTATCTCTTCTTTTTCTGCAAACGAAGCAAACTTTGCTTTTTAGTTTTGTCTTCTTTCAGTGATTTTCAATTTTGTTTTGGTTACGTTGCCGACTTGGCAACTGTCGGCAACCTTTATATATATATATATATATATAATTTATTTTTTGAATAAATTACAGTGAAATATCTTAAAATTTAAAATTTGTTTCGCTAGACAAATATCATTTCCTCCAAAATTTTGTTAGTTTTGTTAAAAAATTTAGGATAAATTATATTGATTTTTTTTAAAATTTGACTTAATTACACCCGACATCAAACTAATTAATTTTGTTATAATAACATCTCGTGTAACAAAAATGAACTAATCGACATTAACTTTTGAATGAAATGTTTATTATATCCTTGATATTATAATGATATTAAAATTAAAATATTTATATTAATAAAATGACACTTTTGTCCATCTCTAATATAAGAATATTTACTATATGATATATATAGTAAATATTATTATATTTATATACAGATATATATGTGCACGCGCGCATAACCCTAGCTGTCATCATCACTCCCATCGACATCACACTAAGACCACCACCATGCCACAAACTAGACCCACCACTCATGGCTGTCATGCCATGAACCACCACTAGCCGAGCCACCATAAACCACACAACCATCATGCACAACCCCAGTCAGGGGCGGAGTCAGGATTTGAATTCAGGGGGGGCGCAGTGTAATTGTTCAAAGTAAAAGGCAAACAAGAAAAAAAATCATATTTTAAAAACGATGCATAATTGTTTTATTATCTATGTCACATTGAACATTTAGCCATGCATGATAATCTTAATAGAAACAGTGAAAGAGTCATAAATTTATTTCAGGAGAGGCATATTGAACATGATAAATTGATTTTTTTTCAATTAACAGTGCAACAAGATAGTAGTCTAAAAAATTAAACTGTTCATTAATCAATATGTCATTATTTGCAAAAAAATAAAAATAAAATTATAGTAAAGAAAAATTCAAAAAAAAAAAAATACATGCATTGAGTTTATAAAATTATAATAATATATTAAAATACGAGTAGAGAAAAAAAGATAAGAAGAGAAAAAATGATAAAAATACGACATCATACATGAGTGCAAAATGAAGAATTTTAAGAAGAGAAAAAAATACAAAAGAAGAAGAAAAAAATACAAAAGTCAAATGAGAGAACTTTGATTGATAAAAATTAGAGTTTTATTGAAGAAGGGGAATGTATATATATATTTTTAAGAGAATTAAAGGAGTTTGAAGAGTAAAATAGAAAAGATTAAAAAAAATTAAGAGATATTTTTAGTAATTTAAAATTTAAGGGTGGACGGTTTGTAAAATTTTTAATATATATGTACATAAAAAAATTATACTTATATATATATATATAGGGCTGAGCAGGAGGGGCATGTGCCCCCTCCGGGCCTTAACTGGCTCCATCCCTGACCCCAGTTGCCATGGCCACCACCAGGGTGAGGTTAATGAAGCTGAAGGTGGGAGCATGGTGGTGGCCATGGCAGCTGAGGTTGTGCACGATGGTTGTGGTGGCTCGACTAATAGTGGTTTACGGCATGGCAACAGTGAGTGGTCGGTCTGGTATGCGCCCCCCCCCCCCCCCCCCCCCCCCCACACACACACATATATATTTACTATATATATAATATGGTAAATATTATTACATTAGATGGGTAAAAGTGTCATTTTATATATATAAATATTTAATTTTTATATCAATATAATATTATGGGTATAATAGACATTTTATCTAAAAATTAACGTCGGTTAGTTAATTTCTGTTACAGGGGAGGTCATTGTAATAAAATCAATTAGTTTGATACCGGATATAATTAGACCAAACCTCAGAGAGGTCAATGTAATTTACCTTAATTTTTTTTGATAAAATTAATGAAATTTTGAACGGAGGAGGTCTTTGACTAACAGAGCAAATCTTAAGAGAGGTCATTATAACAAAATCTATTAGTTTAACGTCGAATGTAATTAGACTAAACCTCAATAAAGTTTAGTGTAATTTACTTTTTTTTTTTTTTCTTCATGTCCCGTAATTATCCTTATTTTGATGAATTAAAATATTGCTAAATTGAAGGTATTTTTGTCAGTTTATAGTATTACAAGTCTGCTCAAATTTAAAACTAAGTTATAAGGAATTGCATACATTTCACGCGAAAGCTATGGAGAATCGGGATTGTGACAATCGTCCAACTTCACGTGTTTAGTGTTGTGAACTTATGCATAATACCTTTCATTCAAACTATCAAACTATATATATATATATAGAATCACGTGAAAAGAAGAAATACAGTCATAAAATATCTCTAAAACAGATCTCAGTCGTCAATACCTCACCAAACAAGGCATGGTCCTAGTTTTGCTTTTTGTCTTCAAACCTTATCAATGTGTTGAACAATGAACATGCCAGTTATTACAAGTACAAGTAGTAATGTGTCTAATTAGTAATTGGTGCAACTTTGACGTCTTCTTCACTTTGAGTTGGGTCCTTATCGACGTGTTTGGATGTTAAAAGTGTGATGAACACCAGATGTATGACAAACATGAAGAGAAAGCTATTTGTAAAGGTGTAAACAAACACTTCCTTACATTGATGATTGATTGTTGACAGCATGATAAACATGACTATAACTCCTAACACAACCGAGGAGAGAAAAATTGATTGGACGGAAGGTAAAAGAAAAAAGTCCCAACCAAAAATAACATGAAATGATAAAAAATAATTTAAAAAAATTAAATTTAATAGGAGAAATAGCTTCTGATAGAAAATATTGAAAAAAGAAAAAGTAAAGAATTTATATGACTCACCATGTTATTACAGTTAGAGAATTAAGATAAGACAAGGATGATGACCGCGATTCACTTCACTAAAAAAGTGAGAGACTCATATGAGAGGCTGCTTTTATCATAGGTGTCATTACTTGGGCATAATTTGTTGATTACCAACTCATCTCCCCTTACATGTTCTCTAAATTCACAAAATCTAACGTAATCCTACCCAAAAATTTACAAGTGATGACAGACAAACAAACCAATTTGGTATTAACAAGAAAATTGAAATTAAGAGCTCTATAATCAGATCATATTATCCAATGCATATCTTTCAGGGAGTAACCCTCTTCAAGTATAATGCAAAATGGAACCAACTTTGTATCCTTTAATGGTGGCAGTGGCAGTGGCAGTGGCAGCTGCTGCATCAAACAGAAAACCGTAAGAGATCAAAGGTTCAAGTTTATATACTCGCCAAGTGTTACCATTATAACAATTGATGTAAAAGATTCCTTACCATACCACCACAAAAAAAAGATGGAGATCAGCCATGGGTTTTTTTCAGCTCAAGCTTTGGACTTCAGCTGGCAATGCAAAAGTTGGCACTGGCATCTGGGTTGACACCACATCTGTCATCATGCCCATCAACCTATGCCGTCCTTCCTCAAAGCGAAAATTATCATTCTTCATACTCTGCTCAAACACAGCCATTTTCTCTGCAGCGCCTTGAGATGCTAGTCCACTTGCATCATCAAGGCCACTTCTGATCCAGGCAATATTGTTCAAATCAGTGGCTATGGAGGCCAACTCATGACTTGAGAAGTGGGGAACCTCCTCATATTCAACAAACTCGGGGCCCAACAAGCAGCTTTCAGAAGGAGCCCTGCTTGCAGCTGCGCAACAACCATTGCCACATCTCAGGGGAACCATGGGCTCGCCACAAACACCTTCAAGATATTTGCAGATCCCAAAGTCTGGTTTGGAGGGTTGGATCAATGGCCCCAACATTGGGACCATCCCTGAAAACATAGAGCCAGTTGTTGGGTCACTTGGAGGGTTATAAACACTAAATGCACCAATATGTGCCACTGGACGTGAAAGGGCAGGAGAGTTCCTTTTAGCAGCGCAATCATCCTCATTTCTTAGACATTTCTCTTCACTTAGGTTGGGTCTATTTTCCATCAAGCTCGCTTCTTTTTCCTCCGGGGGTTTCAATGAATTGATATCTCCATACGACAAGGTTTCCTCCGAGGATGCCTTCGTTTTTTCTAGGCTGCCTTCCTCTAACCTGTTTCCAGATGCCGGTTTAAACCTGCTGAGTTCCATGCACCTTCGCCTGAGTGTAGAATTCCAGTGATTCTTAATTGCATTATCTGTTCTACCTGGCAGGAGCTTCGCAATTGATGCCCATTTGTTTCCATGAATTGCATGGGCCGCTATTATAGTACGATCCTCTTCATCTGCGGCAAATTGTGTTTTATAATAAGTCATCAGGAGATGCAATGATAAAATAATATACTCCGTAGTACTACAATCCTCATGTTTCTTTGAAAATCCAGTCACAGTAATTTAAGAGAGAAGATCTATTGATGGAATAGCAGATACTAAGCTTTTACATTTTTGTTCAGGCGAGTAACAGACCATGAAAAAGAGAAGAGAAGAAAAGGATGTGTGCAAACATAAATTTCTCTCTTTAATTGTTGAACTATTCTGTGGCTACATAAATGAAAAAAAGGAAGGCTAACAGTGAAGTCAGAAAAGATGGAAAGAAGAATGCAGATCCTGTACCATCAAACTAGTCACTAAGGATATTTATCAGAGAAAAAAAATCAGTCACTGGGGATTACCGAAATTGTAAACCTCAGCACCACCTCCCACCCCCCAAAAACAAAAGAAGTAAAAATTACGTGGACCAACAGATATTAAATTTTCATTGCAAAGAATTCTTACCACATATTATAACAACCTTGGATAATATTCATATAACTGGAGCAAAATACCACAAATATACAGAATGGAAAAAAAATAGCATCATAGTAAGTATTCGGCTGGATTTATTGTACAAAAAGAAACTACTTCAGACACTACACCTTCTGCCAGGTATAGAATGCTTAAGAGTATGATGAAGAGTGACCAGCTAACTTAGCCGTTGGGGGCTGGGTTTTTGTGGTGGAGAGGACTATGGACCACCACCCCAACTTGTTCAGCGAATTATCACATCTAGAGTAAATAATAAAAATAATAATAATATAAGAAATATGAGTCTAATTTAAATATGTCCTCACTGTATCTTCATCATCATCATGACTGTAATTTTCAATAAAATATTTATAAACTTAGTATCAACCTACAAGAAAAAAAATGGAATAGAAGTTCCAAAAAATGAGTAAATCTTGCAAGGCAACTTGAATAGTGATAAAATCACACTTTTCTGTCAATATTCAAGCACTACTTCTCTATTGTAGGTTGGACACCAAAACTATTCGTGGGGATATATGCAACCTACTACCCATCTAATCCATATGCTTCTCATTACTTGGAAATGACAACCAGCCAGCCAGATACTGACGTACTGTTTTCTCTATGAAAGAGAATTTACCGTAACCTCCAAAAAAATCAATATTTTACTACCCCATCGGGTCTAGTGAATCTCCCACAGAGCCTATTCTTCTAAAACTTCTTTATTCCAGAAGGTATATTCTTCTAAAACTTCCCCAAACAGGAAAATCTATAATTGAAATCTCTCAGAGACCCTGCATTCATGCCTTTAAGGCACCTCATACTAAATCAATTCTATCAATAACAAATTTCAGGATCTACCCCAATTTCAATGCGCAATGGTAAAAACATATTCTTGCAGGCTCTCCAAGAGCTTCTGCATGCAGATATATTTAATACAATAACAAAGTTTTCTTTGGGCATAGTTAAATTAGTAAACGAGAGAACCAAACCACAAGAATGTGTTTAAAAATTACCCCAACTACCAAAAATAGGTTGAGCTATTAATTAGAATTCATGCTCATATGGGCTTTAAGAAACTTTACAAACTCTCTATGTGGTTGATGCAATCACAATACCTTTCTAGCTTAAAATTTGCCATATAATAAGAATACATTTTAAACATGACAAAGACCTGGTTAAAAAAAAGATGTCAAAAGTATCACAAGAAGGAAAATGAATATAGAGAGACCTGGCTTACAGTAAGGAAAAAAGAAAAGAAAAAAAGTATGGCGCTAACTAAAGAAGTTGGCCAAAAAGGATTTTCGTAGCAAACTCAATTTTCATTGGGTTAAGTTGTAGCAATCAAACAAAAGTATCATAAAGATAAGTCATGCTGGAATTCAAAGGAGGGGACAAGGTTAAGGTTTACAGCGAAAGTCACTATTTTGTTGATATGCAAAGTTTGATTCAATATCAATAAAAATCTAGATTGGCTTGGGATTTATGCATATGGGTAGAAGGCATAGAGAAAAGACACAAGTGACTGTTGCATAGCAGAACTCTCTAATAGTTTCCCTTTAAGAACGATCACAAGTTCCCTCTCTGAAATTCCTTAACCAGCTCAGATGAATGCGAATTACAAAGGATATTAAATGATCAGCACCCATATTATCTCAACTACAGGATTCTCCTCTTATAGACGCCAACCCACAATCTACCATCAAATGCTACCACGCTCATCTGGCTCTTAACAGGGACCAAAATTATGGTGAACCACCATACCCAGCAATCAGCATCAATTTTCAATAAATTAAAGCTTTTCATCCATAAAAAGACTCATAACTTTGAAACTCCTGCTAGAACATTACCTGCTTGTACTTGTTTCTACGAATGACTGATGGTTTTGTTTCAAACCACCATGTAATGAACCTTTTATAATGTCACAACTCGCAAGGATATGTGAAATTAAATCATGTCTATACACTAAAAAAATCCAACATGAAATTTTGGCCACCACAGTTTAATTGTTCATGAATTTAACCATTACCTATGTACAACAAGGGTGTTAAGTGAGACCAGTATTAAGGAACTTCACCCCCAGGCCCCACCTCTAGAAAATGGAGGATTCCCAAATTTGAACCATGCATTGTTTTCAAATAATCAAATATTCAGGTGCCGACACCCAAATTTAGGTTTTCAAGGCAATGCAATGTCATTATATTAATCCTTTGTTTCAGAACTTCATGATGTCTAGAGTTAGAAGGGGTGATTATCTAATAACTGCAAGTGAAAAGCACCTCTATAGTGCCATTCAATATTTCATATTTCAATAAGATTCTAGAATTGGGTTTGCATGTCGAACACACATATCTCATACCTAATCCAATGACGTATCCTGTTGGCTCAGGAATGTGAAGGGAGATAGAAGAGTGTGTACATAGCATATGTTCAAAAATCCTTACTGACAATCGTACTTTACTTCTACAAAAGCTAATAGTTAAAACTAGATAACTGGCAGTAGCATGTCTATTGGATTGATGCTTGCCTTAGGTTCTTGGTGGAATCGGAACCGGAACCGTTCCAGTGATAATTAAACTGAATGCATTAAAAAGAATGACATTTGTCAACATACCAGTGATAATTTTCGGTATAACGTTATATTCCAGATTTTCAACGTAGAAATCCAAGGTATTATTCCTCTTGGGTTCAAACAATTCTTTGGGGGTGGGTGTGTGTACCAACTAGGAAAACAAAAATTCAAGGTATTATTGAATTTGATTTTGACTATAGGAAAACTGAAACATGCTGCAATTCAGCTTAAACTGGTTCAAGAGAACAAAAGGCAATGGATGACATCACTAAATGATAAAACTCGAGGAACTATAAGATTGCTCAAGAATGATACACAAAGCATCTGCAGAATCCCTTACTGAAACAATATTACCAAAGATGAAAATGAGGGATAAAATCGGTTGTTGGTTGGTTGAGTAAGTTTCATCAACTACCCTGTCACTTTTACATAATATGAAACAGAGCTTTGTAATCAATTGTAATGACCACAAGGATTCTGGCTGAGAAAAAAGAAGGGATGAAAGATTTAATCACTGCAGTGAGTAAAATCAAGAGGGTCAAGATAGACACTGGTGAATGATGGAATATTTGCACATTGAGTACAGCTAGGCAGTTGAATTTTGTAGTCAACCTTATTATCCATCACCTTAAGCAACCTTTTCGAATTTGAGGCAAATAACGAGCATAAATGTAGTAATGCTATAAACCCACCTTCCTAAATCAACAAAATATTTGAACACATATAACTTATATCCATAGCACACATAATTGAGGAACAAATCATATGATAGGCGCTCTTCATCTTTCTCCATAAACCTAAGTGGTACTGGAACAAATTTGCCTCTCTTGCAGATGGCTCCCCTGTACCATTGTTTCCATAGGCTTTATTTGCTTGATAGGTAGTAATCCCAAATGTCAAACTCCTAAACACTCAAACTAGAGTAACAACCCATTAAGCAAATGCTAGACACTATTATTGATTTATTTCTTTTCTAGTTATTTCATTCCACCTCCCGTGGAGCATGCTTTTGCAATCATAATTTTTCTCCTTTCCTAACATCTTACCGATTGCAATCAGCAAACCACTTATTCACTTGTATGACATAAATTGGCAAGAAAAACAGAACAATAACATTGCAGAAAATACATTTAACTTATCATATGACTCAAAATTTGAAGAAAAGATCCTCAACAATGATGTCTAGATGTTACAGTTACACAGTCATCATCTCCTCCAGTGTCATATGCAAGTGACAATTTGGACATCCAACAGAATTTTACTCTCTCCTCAATATTTTACATAACATATCAAGATAGAAATTTGTCATCTGAATGAAGCCATTGGGGAAAATAGTAGCCACATTACAAGCAACGAATGATGTTAAAAAGTTTGAATTTTTTACGAGAAAAAATGAAAAATCATAACCTGTCATAGAACATGGTGATGTGTTATGCATTTCTTAACAGCAATTGCAATAAACCATTCAAATTTCAAGTGAAGGATCAAACACGTCCTCATAGAATAAAGCTAAAATGAAACAGTAAACAAACCACAAAGTGTGCAGAGAGATAGAGAAGTGTTATGAACAATGGAAGAACCAAAAATATAAAGGTGGAGTATTTACAATCGGAACATCAACAAACAAAGAATCAGATTACCGCATTCAACAAAACACGAAGTTAATGCCAACTAAACCCAACTAATCCTACTACTAAAGCACACAGAATAACAGCAACATTAAAAAATAACGTCTAATCCCAGTACTATCACAGAGAGAGAACCATAAATCGTTAATCATAATAACAAAAACACCAGAGTACTTGAAAAACGAAATCCACAAAACCCTTAGATTTGAAATCAAAAATCAGAACTGAGAAACTTCAGACCGATTAACAGGCGCAGAAACAGAATCTATATGTTAAAAGAGCGAAAATGAGAATGAATCGGTTATGGCGGTGGTTACCAGTAAAGGGCTTGCGCTTCACACAAGGATCGAGCTGATTACACCACCGGAGGCGGCAAGACTTGCCAGACCGTCCGGGAATTCCTCGGGCGATCAAGCTCCAATTCCTCGCCCCGAACTTGCTCACGAGGCGACTCAATATCGCGTCTTCTTCAGGCGACCAAGGTCCTTTAACTCTACTAGTACTCCCCCCACCACCACTACCGTCTCCGTTGCCACCGCCTTCTTGCACTACATCGCCACCGTCGGAAACACCGGAAGGTCCTTCAGCGGCGGCGTCGAGGAGTGTTAAGTCGTTTCGTTCCTCTTCCTTCATCTCGGTGGTTTCTCTTTCTAGTCTTTCCGTTTTCGTCACTTTCTCTCTCTACATATGCAACCGTACCTACCTGCCTAACTGCAATTTGTTCTCAAGGACAGTGTGGAATCGATTTTGATTTAAATTAGGCAAATGTATTTTTTATTATTTTTTTCGGTGAAGGCAAATGTTTGACGGTTTTGCTAGACGCTTTTATTCAAATGACCAATTTGTCCTTCTGCTTGCAACCCTATTCCTCGAATAAAACGCAGAGCAATTGAGTTTATTGAAACCAATCCTACCATTTTTGTGAAGTTGAAGGGCTATTACTGATATAACAATTTTTTGTGGTCCTATTAATAAAATAATTAATATAGCATTTCTATTGCAAATAAATTGCAGTTAAAGATTTTCAATCCAGCAACATATATATCGAGGACAGAGTTCTTTCTCTTTGTCAACACGGTTAGAATGAAGGAGATTTTTTTTAACTGAAATTTTTTTTTTAGGGTAAATTACACCGTCCAATTCTGAAGTTTGGTCTAATTATATCCGTTATTAAATTAATTAATTTTGTTATAATAACGTCTTTTGAGTTTTGTTTGGTTAAACAAAGACCTCCTCCATCCAAAATTTCGTTAATTTTGTAAAAAAAAAATTAGAATGAATTACACTAACCTCTCCTAAGATTTAGCGTAATTCCATCCGGTATCAAACTAATTGATTTTGTTACAATGACCTTCCCTATAATATAAATGAACTAATCGACGTTCACTTTTGTGTGTGTGCGCGCGCGCGCATAATCCTAGCTGTCATCATCACCCCTATCGACACCACACCAGGCAGGTCTGGTCTGTGGCATGGCAGTTGTCTTGGTGTGGTGTCGATAGGGGTGATGATGACAGCTGGGATTGTGCGCGCACAGACACACATGTATATATACACATATATATTATTGACTCAAATGTTTTGACCTAAGGGCAATCTTGTAATTTTAATGATTACAAACTATTAATAATGTCTGTATTACTAATGTCTACATTTAAGTGATTATGGTAGTGATCATATGTAAAGACAAAATTCAAAGAATCCATCACTTTTAAGCTCAAAGAAGTGTCATACAAAATCAAGTGAATGGATCATGAAGAAACATAAAAAAGGAAGCGTTTAAAGTTTCAAAGACTTCCATGCTCAAAAACATTTCAAACAAACAAGTGAGCATTATCTTCAAGAACTCAACCGGCCAATCCATATTAAAGAATGGGTAGATAGGATAGTGAGCACTTAGGAAATAATGTTAAAGTTTATTTGAATTTAAGTAAAGTTCAATTCTTTCAATAATCATGCATTAAAAAAAGAGAATCTTTTCAAACTCATTCTTGATCATCTATAGATCTTGATCATCACTCATATTCCATCATTGACCATCTTATATGTATGACCATTCAAAAACCTGTTTTAAAAAGAGCTCTTTGGCATAAATATATAGTTTCAGTCGACTGATGAGTGCCATCAACCGACTGAACAAACCTGGAATTAAATTCCAATAGGCTTTACAAAACAGGGGAGTTTCAGTCGACCGAAACTCAGCTTCAGTCGACCAAAACAAGGTCATCGATTGACCAAATAACTTTATCAGTCAACTGATAGAAACTAAAAATGAATTCCAGTAGGCTTTACAAAACAGGGGAGTTTCAGTCGACCGAAGTTTAGCTTCAGTCTACCGAAACATTTGGTTCAGTCGATCGATGAACTCATCAATCGACCGAAACCTTGTGGTTCAGAGAATTAACAGCTAGTTTATGCATTTAATGCTCCAAACCACTTGCCCAACTACTTCCAAACGACATTCTCTGATTCTCCCTCGATATAAGAAGAAGATCTATGAATCATAAATTGAAAAAAACTCGAGAAAATCATTCTTGTGAAATCATTTGTGCATTCAGTCTCACTGACTCTGTTTTTCATTCAAAGACTTGAGTTTTAAAACTTGTGATTCATTTACTCTCTAGTCTATGAGCTTACGCTTGTGTATCTATCTATTGAGAGAGAAATACTTATTGAAAGCTTCATATTGTAAATCTATCTTTTAGAGATTCTTGTATAAAACTCTTCTATTCAAAAGGATCGGTTTGATCCAAAGAGAGCCTAAAAGAGGTTGTTCCTTTAGCAAGGGTTGGTGTGACCCAAGGAAAATTAAGAGAAGGAGTTTCTCTTGAGTAAAAACTTTTGCACTCCACCTTTAAGGAGTAGCCATATTGGATAGGGGAAGTCTCAAGAGGGGTCTTGAGCTGAGAAGTAGGAATTTCGAACCTCGAAAAAATCATCGTGTCAATTACGTTTGATCTGATCTCTATCTTGTTATATTGTGTTTTAAATTGCTATATTGATTATTGAATATTTATTGCATAGATATAAGTAATTTCTCTTTTGACAAATTTACAATTAGTCAATCGAAAAATATTCATTGTTTACCTAAGACTTTATTCACCCCCCTCTAGAGTCAATACTCGAGTAACATATATATATATAATAATATTTACTATATATATAATATAGTAAATATTATTATATTAGATGGGAATGTCATTTTATATATATAAATATTTTAATTTTTATATCAATATAATATTAAGGGTATAATAGACATTTCACTCAAAGTTAACATCGGTTAGTTCATTTCTGTTACAGGGGAGGTTATTGTAACAAAATCAATTAGTTTGATGTCTGATGTAATTAGGCCAAACCTCAAGGGAGGTCAGTGCAATTTACCCAAATTTTAATCCAAGCCCAACCTGATTTACTGGGCTAGCAAGTGTCGGTCTGAAAAATCGGGTCATGTTCAAGTAGGGCTGGGTCAGGCCCATCCGACTTGCACTCCTAATTTAGATATTTGTAACATCTTTTAGACTATTACTTTTTGAAAAAAAAATATATCTTAGACTATTAGTCTTTCCTAATTTAACGTAAATCAATGTTTTAAAATGTTAAATTAGCTAGTTAGTGAGAAGAGGGAATCGAACTCACGAGTGGATGGATACTTAAGACCCGGCCCCTTAGGCCATCCATTATGCTGCTCTCTACAATAGCTCTTTGCATTTAAAATGCAGAGAGCCACGCCAGCTTTTTTTGCTGACGTGACTCTCTGCAATTATAGAGATTTAAGACTATCGGTATGCAAGCTCTCTACATTATTATTTTAATATTTTTTATATATAAAATAATTTATAATTTTTTTTAAATATTTATTGACAAATAAAAAGACATGACATATTTTTTTGCACAAATAAATTCATAAATTAAAAATACATTACATATTTTTCGCACAAATAAAGAAATAAATTAAAAATACATTACATATTTTTAACACAAATAAAGAAATAACATTACATATCACCATACTCTAGATCTAATTTTTTCAAGATTTTCTTTTGTTGTTTAATGATCCATGCTTTTGCTTCTAGCGTTGTAGCCTTATTTGAATCTTGATGCATTATATCTCTTTCAAATTCATCTTGAGTCATCCTCTCCCTTGATTGTATCTCCAGCTATTTAGTTCGTTCTTGCGCTAACCTCATTTTGATTTTGGCTTGAATTTTCATACGATCTCCTTCGAGTGCTACTTCGGTCGCCAGACGGTCCTGCTCTTTCATATCTTGAAATTCTGTCACAAACAAATTTTGCATTTCTATATAGGATCTATTTTTGTTTTTACCCTTCTTCGCTGATTTTTGTCTAAGGGGTCGTAGTAAGTCATGAGAACCTTCGACAGAGGCCGGTGAGTTGTCATCGCCAAGGTTTATTGGAGTTAATACTACAGGAGTTGATGGATTAGATGAATTATTCTGAAATGAACCTGCATTTGTTGAAGGAGATTCGGAACAATTTTCAGGCTCATTAATATCGATATCGACAATGACTCTCTTCCTTATTTGTTGAGAAGACTTCAGTTTCTGTTGTTGAGCCTTGCAATGGTCATGCCATTTAGGTGAATACTGAAGAATCTTCCAACAATGATAGAACTTAAAATCCTTATTTTTTTGTTTTTTATACAATTTGAATGCGGCTTGGAGTTATAAAAAATAAACAATAATTGAAATTATACAAATTCTCAATTAAAATTAATAATTAAAAAAATACATAATAATAAAGTACTTACTAAATCTTTAACATTGAACCCACTGATCGGATTGTCTTGGACAGTTTTGTAATATCCAAAAAATTTGTTGATACTTGGATGAATACTGGAAAAATGATGCATCAAACCTTTGCTATTTCTTATCATCGTGCTCCCTGCCTGACTTTGAAAATTAGTTTGGATTCGTTCCCAAAGAGTGGACTTTTGTTGATATGAACCCGTGACTAGATCTTCCCCAATCATCATCCATGCTTTGTATAATGCTTCGTCTTTTTCTTTGGACCAATTGATCTTCTTTAGCTTTGAGGGAGGTTCAAATTGAGAAGGTTGTTGAGATGGGTATTGGGATTGATATGGGTAATAGGGGTGATATGAGAATTGGGGTTGATATGGGCTAGCAGATTGGGGTTGAGATAGATATTGCGGTTAATATGGGTATTCGGACTGGGGTTGAGATGGGTTACTGGACTGTAAAAAATATTGAGAGTTCATCTCATTATTGAATTGCCGTGGTATTTTGAAGTTTTGACATTGGCTGAAGGAAGAGTTCTAGAATGGAGGTCGAGAATCCATGAAGTGAATTAAATGATGAGAATTGAGTGAAATGAATATTGAAAGATGAGAAATGAGTGAAATGAATATTGAAGGATGAGATATGAGAGAATTGAGTGTGATATTTATAAACTTTGAATTATTTTTTGAGAAACTAAAAAAGAAAAGAGAAAACAAAAAAGGCAATGAGCCGTTTGGCTCAGCAGCCCATAAAAAAAAATGGCAGGGAGTAGTTTGGCTCAATAGCCCAAACAAAAAAAAAATGGTAGGGAGACGTTTGGCTCAACAGCCCAAAAAAAAAAAAAGAAAAGTGGATAGAAAGGAGTCTACAGAGGCAAAAGAGAGAATGAGAAAAATGAGGATTAAAATTTTTTTTTCTCTCACTCATTTGCGGGCTCCCAACTATGGAGAGCCTGCAAATGAAAATATTGTGGGGCCCGCATTTGAGCTAGCCCCACACGAAATGCAAACCCTCTCTACATCTCATGTAGAGAGGGTAATAAGTGACGCCCTTACCACTCGACAACATGCCACACCTATGCATTTGACATTTTAATACCAAATTATATGATTAGTATGTACTACTATTAAAAGTGTAGATTTTTTTATTATATATATATATATATATATATATATATATGTGTGTGTGTGGATCACATATAAACATCAAACGTGATTAGCCCACATGACTGTCCATGAAGATCTTTTAATTAAATGAATATATATATATCTTCTACAGATATGAGAGATTCTCTATATGGTTTAATTTTGTTATGTTTTCATGTTTTGGTGTAGTAGGTGTTGATTCTTAATTATGCACATGCATATTCCATTTATCTTATTTAAACGAATGTGTCGGTACACAATTTTGCCTTCCCATTTCATCAAACTATACGGTGTCGTTCTTAGCACACAATTTTAGTATTTGATTTGTTAAATTCAATTTTTTTTTTTGTAATTAAATGACAACATATATATTACAAATAAAATGAAAGAGTTTGATTAGACCAACTCTGAAACTTTAAGAAATAGTTTGAAGTTAGACTTGCTTTCTTGTCCACAAAACTTTGCCAAAAATGTATCTCCTTCTTCTATTATGGTGACTTGATATTTGTTCTCAAGATTGAAAGCCATTTAATTATTTGTCCTACCAAATGAAATTTATAGACCCATTTTAATCACATGATTAAAATTAAAGTATTATGTTACTCACTTTGTTATGATTTTTGAAGTATTCATCAAAGAGGTCAGGAATTGCGTTATCAATGCCTCAAATTTCTTTAAAGGCTATGATACTTCCAGAAAGTTACTAATACAATAAATGAATAAGTGCCAATACTTTGCACCCTCAACGCTTACAATCGACTTTCCTCCTCCGCTAACAAAAAAAAAAAAGTGTAACCAATAAACGAGACCCATGGGTGGCAATTGTCACCAACAACCACCATTGATTGGTGTGGCCTTCGGTAATACGGGAGATAATTATTTCCTCAGTTTTGTAGATATTATACAGGGTAAAATACACTAATCTTCTCTTAAGTTTGGCCTAATTATACCTGGTATCAAACTAATGAATTTTGTTACAATGATCTTCTTTGAGGTTTGCTCCGTTAGACAAAGACCCCCCTCCGTTCAAAATTATGTTAGTTTTGTCAAAAAAATTATAGTAAATTACACTGACCTCCACTGAAATTTGGGATAAATTACACTGACTTCTCCTGAAATTTAGCCTAATTACACCCGACATCGAACCAATTGATTTTGTTATAATGACCTCTCCTGTAATAGAAATGAACTAACCGACGTTAACTTTTGGGTGAAATATTTATTATACCCTTAATATTATATTAATATAAAAATTAAAATATTTATATATATAAAATGACATTTTTGCCCATCTAATATAATAATATTTACTATATTATATATATAGTAAATATTATTATATATATATATGTGTGTGTGTGCGCGCACAATCCCAACTGCCATCATCATTCCCATCGACACCACACCAAGATCATCGCCATGCCACATACTAGACTCACCACTCACGGCTGACATGCTGTGAACCACCATTAGCCGAGCCACCACAACCATCGTGCACAACCCCAGCTGCCATGGCCACCACCATGCTCCCACCATGTAAATATTATTATATTAGATGGGCAAAAGTGTCATTTTATATATATAAATATTTTAATTTTTTATTAATATAATATTAAAGGTAGAATAGACATTTTATCCAAAAGTTAACGTCGATTAGTTCATTTATGTTACAGGATATGTCATTGTAGCAAAATCAATTAGTTTGATGTAGGGTTGCAACTCGGGCGGGCTGGAGACTCAATTCGGGTTCAACCCTAAGCATAAAATGGTCAACCCGAGCCTGGACTGAACCTGACTCTGAACCCGACCATATGAACCCGAGCTCAACCCAATGTTAAATTTCTAATTTCGAGCTAGGTTCGGGTTGGTAGTTTCGGGTTCATTTACGGGTTCAATTCGGGTTAGTGTTAAAAAAATAAAAATATTAAGAGGAAAACAAATCCCAAAACCAGTATGATCACCAGTAACAGGCTCACAGTTTCTACTTCTTTCATTGGCCTTTATAGCATAGACAAATACATTACTAACTTGTATCAATTCTTGGCTATTACTTGTATATAATTGTCAATTGAAAAGAAAAGTCATCAATTATTGGTCCAAAACAAAAATAAAATGAGAGGTGCAAAATGAAAGGACTGTATGTATGCATCAAACACTGAATTATGAGTTTTAAGAAACAAATACCATCACTGTTGATCAAGCTCCAAAACACACATGTATGGTCCCTCCTATACAGCATTATTATATATATCAACCATGTACAACAACAACAAAAGGATCGACCCATTCTAGCAAAAGGCCAAAAAGAAGAAGGAACTAGAAAAACATAGACGTACAGGTCGTTAATGGTGACCATAAAAAATTAAAGTGCATCCACGAAAATGTTAGCTAATTTGAGCACTTGTTCAACATGGTGGGTCGTATACGGAGGATGGGCCTCCATCTGTGGCCTCTCCAGCAAAACCCATCGGCCGTCGCTGATCCTCACATTTGAGATCCCAAAACCAGAATATGAGCTTAATAAAAGCGATGTTCACATTTGAGAGAAAAAAATATATAAAATAAAAGAAAACTAATTAAAGGCAAATTAATCCTGCAAATTGTAGAAATCCAAAAACTGGTAAAATATAAATTACCAATAAATAAAAAATATTACGATACGAAAAACCCCTAATTTCATAAATCCAAAAATCACCAATTTATATGGAAAACAAAAACCCTAATTTCATAACCAAATACATGGAACACAAAAAATTAAAATAGAGAATAAAAATTGAGAGATCAATCAATAGACAAATAGAAAAGATGAAATAATAGATGAACAAGAAAGAATAGATGATACCTCTAAACTCTAGCAATTTCGAATCAACAAAATATAGATCGCCGGACAAAGAGAATAAGATGGTGGTGGTCGACGGGTCGCCTAAGATCGGTGAGCTATGGATTGTGAGGTGAGGTGACTGGAGTCTGTTGAGGAGTGAGACTGGGCGACTGGCGTGATTCGTGAATGCTGATGAAGATTGAAAAACGGCGCTGTTGAGAACTTGAGATATAAAATTATAAAAGTTATAAAGTGAGTCTGAAGACTTTGAACTCTGAAATGCTCTTTAGGGTTAACTTAAACCCTCAAATAAAATAAAAATATAATATATTAATATATTATTAATTAATTATATATATATATATATAAGTCCTTTACATTTTATTGTACAAGTAATAATACAGAAAATAAATTAATGCAAGAAAGACTAAGGTATTGGATCTACTGCCAATAATAATACAAATTTTTAATGAATTATTTATCACTTCTCATGATATAATTAAATATCTAGACCCTCCATTCGCTTAATCGCTTCAACGGTCCAAGTCTTCCTCTCTGTCACGTAAATCGTGAGTAGATCTTTTTATCATAATATTATACAAATTTCTAATTAAACAATTATTAATTTTTACAAAATAAGTTCAAATATTTTGATCGCCCTTTGCTTCAAAAATTCAAATAATATGTGAAAGTCTAAGCATTTCATGTATCCAAAGTGAAATCGTACACTCCCCAACTACTCGCTATCATATCTTGTATTTTAAAACTATGCTGTAATTTGATATAAGAGTGATTCTGTTCTCAAATTCAGTGTTAACTTTCATTATGTCTCTCATTACTCAAAGTGAAATCATTGCTATCCATTATAAAGGATTAATTTGATATCCCCAATTAGAGTTTTATAGGAAATTTAGTACTTACTAGGTTAATGACCAAATGAGGATAATTTGATAACCCACAATTTACTAATACTTTGTAATTTTTTTGATAAAATTATTTTGGGTAAAATACATTGACCTTCCATGTGGTTTGTCCTAACTACACACGTGTTATGTTCGTAAAAAAGTTACACTCACCTCTCTCTTGTTCAAATATTGACTAAAATGCCCTCCAATTCATTGAAATGGTAAAGAACAACTATTTTTAAATAATGGGGGCATAATAGTCATTTCAACGTGTTGAAGGGAGGTGAGTGTAACTATTTTACAAACATAACACCTGTGTATAATTAGACCAAACCTGATGGAAGATCAGTGTATTTTACCCAATTATTTCATATGAATAGTCAACATCGACAATATATATTGTGATTGCAATATTTTCAAAACAAATTATGCTTCAACCAAACTAAATTATATATTATTCTTATACTTCAACTAATATTTTTATGGTGGTGGACTGGTGGAACGGTTATATAATAATGTTATCGGGTATGAGTGTATGACATAAGTGACAAATCACATAATCAAGCCCATATTAGTGTAACGTAACATAATTGATTATCACATGAATTTGACAGAGAGACGAGTTTTTAGAAAAAATTTACTTATTTTAATGAATTTTATTGATTTATTGGAAATCATTTAGCATAAATAATTATTTATAAATTGTAAGTTCATGTCTTTATTAAAAAAGTGAGTAATTATTTTTTTTACTAAATCAATGAATACTAATAGATTTAACAATGTAATAAATAAACATTTATATTATATATAATATATTAGAAGATAAAATAAATATATATATATATATAATATACGTCAAAATAAATAGTGTGAAAAAGTGGTAGAAGAACTCTTCCCATATATGTTTACATATTTTTAACATTCTAAAATAAATATACAATATTAAGCGTTATATTTTATACATTTGAAAATAAATTAATAAATATTAATAATAAGACATTTAAAAAAAAAATTAAATAAATAAAGCTTATACTAGTATTTTTTATTAGCTTTTCAAAATAAATTAAGTAAATATATTTATTGGTCTAGTATTATCAAAAGAGAAGTGATGGCATTATGGTTAGAGCCTCTGCATTTAACCAATTGGAGCTAAGTTTGATTTTTCTTGACAACACTACTTTTATAAATATCAAAATAGAGGTCGAGTTGCTCTGGTTTTAATGGCGGGTTCCTCGGGTTCGCAATTCGGTCCGGGCTCAAGTTGAGATTCATAGTAACCTGGGCCCAGACCGAATTAAAGTCAGGTTCCAAAATATCAGTCCGAGCCCGGCTCGTGACTCAATTATGTACAACCCAGGCCCGAAAATTTTCGGGCGGGGTTGGAACCGCCCGAGTTGCAGCTCTAGTTTGATGTCGTGTGTAATTAGGTCAAATATCAAGGGAGGTCACTGTAATTTATCCCAAACCTTAGGGGAGGTCAGTGTAATTTACCATAAATGTTTTGACAAAATTAACAGAATTTTGAACGGAGGGGGTCTTTGTCTAACGGAACAAACCTCAGGTGAAGTCATTATAACAAAATTCATTAGTTTAATGCCGGGTGTAATTAGACAAAATCTCAGGAGACGACAGTGTATTTTACCCTATTATATATCATATATATGTGTTTGTCTATGCTAATTTATATGATAATAAAGGAGAAAGGCTGTTTGAACAAGTGAGCTCTCCACCTATCCTCCTTATTTAATGTGTGAACTAGGCTGATTATCATATAATCCTTGCAATTAAGACTTACTAATAATAGGTCGAATAATGTATTAACCCGCGATGATGACCCAATTTACCCAAAAACATCTCAGGATGATGATGACCCGTTTCAGACTGACAATTTAGAGGGTCAAAGGTAGGGTTACAAACTTGGACGGCCCAGCCTAAGGCCCAAGTATCCCATACAATAAATCAGTGGGCTTGTTAGTAGCTCGTGCAGGTTTCATATGATAGTTACAAATTACAACGTCCTTTTATTTAAACAAATGAAATACTACTGTAAAAAAAAATTGTTGATTACTATATATAAACATAATAAATTTCGAGAAAAATAAAACACTATTTTCAGAGTATATTTTACATATAATAACCTCTTAGAATTTAACAAAGTTAGTTCAACAAAATACAAACAAAATAGCAGACTCTATTATATATACAAAGTTGGTTTACAAAATGAGAAATTTATCTATGTAGCAGTTTTTTCTATAGGCTTCAAGATAAGGCATGAGCCCAAGGTCAGATATCTGATCAATTAAACCTAGGCCCAAATTCCTTGAACCCACATGTTTAGATAGTCTCCAAAAAAGGTAAAAACCCTTTGATTTCTTTTATTTGTGTATACATAATACATAGGGTTAATTTAATTTATGACAAGTTTTGGGAGGCTAATTACAAATACACTAACTTTCAAATAGTATATGGTCAAAAAATAACTTTTCAAAAAGTAATTACAAATACAATAATTTATACCATTTAAGTCCAAATTGGTCTTAAGACCCTTTACATACCTGTTTACTAAAACTTTAAGTGCACAATGTAATAGTTTTACTACATTTATGTAATACTTTAACTGCATGATGTTATACTTTTACTGCACAAAACATTAAACAGTGTAATTTACTAAAACTTTTAGTGCACAATGTAATAGTTTTACTGCATTTATGTAATACTTTTACTGCATGATGTTATAATTTTACTGCATAAAACATTACTGTAGAGAGGTAATTTGGTTCTGTGTATTGAGGAACAGTGAAAAGTGTCAAATATGTAAATACTTTTTTATAAGTGCTTTTTGAGCCAATACTATTTAAAACTTGGCATATTTACAATTAGGCCACCAAAAATGGTCAAAAATTATATTAACCCTAATACAAATATACAATATGCTATTATTACAGGATAATAGCAGCTAAGTGGGCAGGTTTAGGTCTTCAAAATTGTAAAAATGGTGCTTATGTGAGTGGCTCTAAAGGATTTAATTTGATGGCTTTCGATTTTATCTTTCATTTTCTTTATTTTAGAATTAATTTGATGGTTTTGTATTTTATCTTTAATTTCATTATTCTAGCAGTTCATTATATATCTTATATTAAGGATACACATGATTCGGTTCGGTTTGTTTCACAAAAATTGAAACTAAACTGAATCGTAAAAAAACGGTTTGGTTCAATTGAGTTCTAGCCTTGAAAAATAAAAATTAAATATATAATATAATGTATGTAATATAAATAATATAACATTAAAATATTTATTTTCTCTTGGCCATATTGCTACTTGGCAATTAATCTTTGACAATGAAATACCAGGAGAATTGGGTACAAGGCCCTTAACTAAATAGAGAGATGCCATCTTTCTTTTTCGTTGTCTCTATTCTGCACTATCTATCTTATCCCTATTTACATGTCATTTTAGGAGTCCTTTTCAATTGTAAGGAAAATAAGAAAGGCTATTTACATGTCATTTTAGGAGTCCTTTTCAATTGTAAGGAAAATAAGAAAGGACTAATTAAAGGCTTTGATGTTAGTACTAATTTGGAATCTAGTATGTGAGTTTCTTGTTCACTTGCTAACCCTTTATTAAATAAGGATGTTGGTTGGTTGGTTTCACACTGTAGTTAGCAGGTTGGAATTGGACGAGTCAAGTTTTAACTCGAGTGGAATCCCTTGCCACCCACAAAGGAGAGTTTCATGGTTCAAGCTTGAGTTGGGTTAGGGGGGGTGAAGTATATGCATATGAGAGAGAGGGACCAGTTCATCAAAAGGGTAATTAGGCTATGTTTGAATTGACTTTTTGTAATACCCCGAAATATTCAGACGTCTATTATTTTAAAGAATTTGAATTTCTTTATATTATTATTATTTTTATTAATTCATGTGAAATGTCTTATCTTTATATTTTATCATTTTATGTGAGTTGCTTTTCTTTTATATGCATTTTATCATTTTATGTGGATTGTTTATGTTTTATAGATTTCAATTATTTCATGTAAATTTCTCTGTTTATATTTTTATTATTTTATGTGAACTGTTTATTGATTTTGTATTGTTTAATTTGAATCTTTTAAATGCTTTGCATTGGGTTAGGGAGAAATCTAGACTGGAATGGTTAGGCTAGAGATATGCTTAAGTTGATGGGCTAGGGTTATGGTTATAATATTATTATTATTATTATTATTTTTAGTTTATTTAGTTTTTGGCAAAAACAATAATAGAATAAAAATAATTAAGACAAAAAGAAAATAAGAAACTAGAGTTTTTGTCGTTTGCTTTACGCACAGAAACCAAGAGAGTAAACGAAAGAGAAAAAGTGAAGGAACGATTGGGTGAACGAGTTGTTGAATCGTCAAAGAGGCAAGTTTGATTCTTCTCTTCCCTTTTGAATCCGTATGCATAATCTAAGTTTGATGATTTTGTTTATATTGAAAGTTGGTATATAATTCTATGTTTACTTTCCGTTGATAAATTTCGTGAGAATTGATTATGCTATCTGTATATAGGATTATAGATTTATATATGTAAGAATATATGCATATATATTTTATGTATGTGTATATTGTATAGAAATTCGTTCATGCATGAACTTGGGGGGGTGCAGAACGTTTAGGAATTTAACTTTAATTTTTGAATTTTTGCGAAGAACTCTAGAATTTGTGAATTGAGGGTTTTCGATTTTAGACATTTTTGATAGAGCTTTTAGCACCAAAGGGTAGAGGGGATCAAGAGGACAAGATTGACACAAAAATCAGGATGAACGGAGGCCAGAGGACGGTGAAAAAGGTGCTGGAAAAGCCCCCAGCGAGCTGCCATGCATGCACGTTGGGGAAGAAGAACCCAGTCGGTGTGAGACCCCCACGCACGCTGCCGGCGTCGACCCGAAAATTATTTTTGGCCCCACTCGCGGGGGCCCACCTCTGGGTCCGATATGGGCCCATTTCGAGGTATTTTGATATTTTTTTTGAATTTTTCAAAATTTTGGAAAAACTTGAAATTTTGAAAATTCATTTTTTAAAAATACTTCTATAATTCCAAAAATTTCCAAAATTTTATGTCAACTTTCTAGGGGTTTTAGAAGCTTGGGTTTTAAGTTTCATATCGAAATCATTTATCCTTGTTTTAAATTGATTTTTAAAGTATCCAAAAATTGAGTTTTTCACCTTCTTTAATTTTAAAAAATACTTAAAAAGTTTCAAATTTTTACTGTAAATTTATGGAGGTTAAATAAACTTGGGTTAAAATTTTTATCTTGAAATGAGCTTCCCTTGGTGTTCAATTAATTTTTAAAGTGTCTAAAAGTTGGATTTTCACCTTCTTTTATTTGTAGAAAATATTTTAAAGTTTCAGAAAATTCTAGAAAAATTTAGGTAACTTTATAGGGATGAAATACATCTAGGTTTTAAGTTTTAGGTGGAAATGAGTTTTTTTTGTGATTTTATCGATATTGTAGTAATCCTTGTGGACGGGTGTGAGTGGGAGGGTGCAGAGACAAACACTGGACTGAGTTACTACACTGACAGGGTACAGGGTGCTCAATCCCACATCGCCTGGTGTGAAAAAGGGGATGTGTTTATATGTAGTTTGTTCTTTTCAAATGATATGAGGCCTTTTAGGTTAAAACTCAAGAGCAAAATCGTGCAAGTTTAGGCCCAAAGCGGACAATATCATACCATGTGTTGGGGTGGGGTATTATATTTTTAAAAGCGGTAAAGTTTCAGAATCACATTTTTAAAAGCGGTAAAGAATATTTGAATTGGTAAAACTAAAAAGTTTCGAAATCCAAAAAGAGCGTTCAAAGGAAAATGATAAGTAACAACTTCCTCATTTAACTTCTACTTTTCATTTTTTTTTGTGTAAAAGTTGAAATAAAAGCTCAGTCAAACAGGACCTTAGTACTCTTTGATGTCATTATGCTTTGGTACCAAATTAATGTAGTACGAGAAAGAAGACAAAATATGAGACAAGACTAGAAGAAGGGATGATGAGACAAATGAAAGAGATGAAAAAAAGTATACATAAGCTAAACAGAAAGAGGAGATCAAAACAAGAGTAAGTAAAAATTAATCCTAATTATCTATTCTCGTCCCTTCTCCAGAAATAGAGGTGAAAGAAACATATGCGATGGTCTATATTGGTCATGTTCCATTATCTATCAAGATGCCAACATATTATCTCCCTTGGCCTAATGCTAGCCAAATGCAACATTTTCAAAACTTGGGTTCAATTCTCTCTCATGTTACTTGACTCTGTGTCAAAGAAAATTGCTCAATTCTGATTTATTGACAGAAGATAATATGGAAAATGAGGGTCTTGCTTAACACTTGGATTTGTTACTCAAGATGGACAAGTACTGAAGGAAAATGTTGACAAGATCCACAATTTAAGGTGGTTCAATTATGTTGACCAATTCGTTGTTTTTTCACATTTTATAGCTCGACATATGCTTTGACAAATCAAAGCTTGTTTATGCTATAAAAGTATAGATGAATGCAAGTGAAAAGTGCAGGATAGAAACAAAAATGTGTGTGAGAGTTGTAAAAAAGTCTAGAGGAATGCTAGAGATAGAGGTTTAAACGGCTGTCCTTCCATAATGGCTTCATTGGTAAAATGAATCACTCTTGTTAAATACGTTTGTGTAATGTCTTCTTTTTTCATTAAACAACATATCCTTCTAGTTTTAAGATATTTACGTTAGTGTCGTCAACAAACAAATAAAACTACAGTGACCATAAAATATTTTTAATAACAATAATATACACGCTTATTATAATCATTTCCTATAATAAAATATTTTTTTCCTTTTAATTACTCATTGTGATTGCAAGATCTCCACAAACAACGACTCCGAAGCAAAGAAGGAGAGAGAGAGAGAGAGAATGGAATGCTCCAAAATACATTTTGAAAGTTGCAGTTGTTCAATCAATTGAGTTTTCAAATGAAAATGAGAGATTAGCAACCCAACAAACAAAGGAACCCCAGCACCATGTGTTGGTAGCACAAAGTGCGACAAATAGACAATGACACGTACTGATTATGCCATGAAAAATGATCTTATACTGGGAAAATTTAATGGAGAATGGACTTGTGTCAATATATCTTCATGACTTTCTGAACAATATTTTCTTATTTTCATTTGGAAATTTAGAATAAAATTAACAATTGAAATTCGAGTTTTTCAATGCTTGATTTGTCTGATTAACAACAATCACATCAGTAGGATTCCAGATTAAGTAGTTGAACTGTCAAAGACTTTTACTCCATAGAAAATCTCTCACAAACCCATACCTCCAACTTTATTCCATGCTATCTCACTTTTGTTTCCTACCACTCAATCCCAATCTATGATATATGTTTGGAGTACCACCCATTACCAATTAATCACTCAATTATTTTTTTCTCACTCTTCTGATTGATTTGGTTATATAAACTCATCAGATACTACTTTAAACCGAGTTCTGTACTTGATTAATTATAACTCTTTACCGAGAGCATGCTAGCTTAAGACATAGAGTTCAAGTCTCCCTAAGAACAATGTGATATATATTAGACCATATATATATATATTAAGAAAAATAAAAGTTCTTGGCACTCCTGATTATTATATACTGCAGAGGGCTGCTGTCAGAGCAATGTTGGCCACTTTTGAATGTTTCTGATGGACCAGGTTAAATGGCTTGGAGACAACAAGAAGTAGAGTATGGCAAATGCTCAACCTTTATTTGTGTTTCATGTGCTTGTATATCTTATATGTATGTATTTTTTGACAGACACCACCATCAGGATATGGATGCCACTGAACTATCCAATTTTTAGTTTATTTATTTATTTTTTTCCCTTCTACTCCATCTTATAGGTTGCTAACTGCTAACCCTCTTCAGTCCAAAAAATTTTTTTAAAAATTTCCTGGGTAAAATATATATACACACACACTAAAGAAATGGTTGTTTGTTCCTGTCATTAAAATAAGAAATAAAAAACAAAAACTATTCTTGGAATATTGAAAATAACAAGTTGCTCTCTTTTAATGGTCCTTTATTTTTTGGTCCCCTTCTTAACATGCAGGGTATATAAATTTTCAGCCATTTTCTTATTTGCATAATCCTTCTTGAGTTTGTGGATGGAAATAGCCTATTTGACAAAAGTAAAAAAAAAAAAAAAGATCAAAAGGCAAACAAATATGTGCATCATTTTCCAACAAACTCAAGTGCATGGACCAAACTTGTGCTTAAAATGCAGCTAAAAAAGAGGACCACACATCAAAGTTGGTGCACAAAAAGGTTAAGATCAATTGCCTTATTTTGACGAACACAAATTGGCCTGTAACTTCATTCGTGATGGCAAAGAAGGGGGCCAAATTTTGTGGCATCTGATCTATTTTGAAATGACTTGGATGAGCACATTCCTCATACATTAAAGTTGCAGACACCACTGGCTTGAAGGAATGTTTTCTGGAGTTAGAAACCCTAGTATTCATACTTGGGGGGTCTCTATAAAACATCTTTTTCCTACTTTTTCATTGAGAACTAACCAAAACTTTTAAAATATCTAATATAGCTCAAGGATGCTCTTCAAAACAACCACCACCAAACATTGAAGGGTACTGAAAAAGTTGTTTTTTTTTTTTTTAATTTGTAGAAGCAACCAAAAAAAAATTCCAAGGTTTGGTCGTTAAACCAAGCAGCTAACCATGTGAAGAGTATGTGCCAAAAAGATTGTTGTCTATGACTAGAACACAAAGGAAAGCTTTGATCCTGTTTTGACCTGGCCATTTTGAAACAAAAAGACTCATCTGGTGACAAAAACAGGCCAACGATCAATCTCGTATGATGTTTTTTTGCCTGATTCCATTATTTGGACCGGTTTACATCCCATTGCGACCGAGCCGTTTTGAAATGAAAAGACCAATTCCTCGATAGAAATGGACTAACGATCAATTTCGTATTCTCATTTTTGCCATTTCATGTTTAATTTTGAGACAAATATTTGTAATATTACATGATTATGTAAAACATGCAGGCATTTGCACACGTAAATCAGATGATTTTAAGCATGCATCCAATACCCTTTTATGTTTGAAACAATGTACTTATCCACAGTAGTTGATTGCTTTTAATAGAGTTCTCTACAATGAATCAATTGATCATGATTCAAAAATGAAGCACACAAAACCCTAACTAGGTAGACCTGTTGAGGAAAAAAATATAGTATAATAAAAGTGACAGCTGGCATATTGAATAGTAAATTGAAATTTTAAAAAGTACTAGGAGAAGGGATCCAATGTGACACCTAGAGTCATTTCCAAAATTTGAAGTCATGTTGCATATATGCATGTTAAATGTAATTCAAAACAAACTCTAAATAGTCCTCTATGTGAAGTGTCACATAGGCCTAATTCATTATCAGACACTCCATGTCCCACTTAGAAACACCAGCCTGAAAGCTGTGTATGGACTCTCAAGAAAAAATGAAAAACAAGCTGGCAATAGGAGGGAAGGGTGGGGTAGAGGGTGTGTCCTTGGCAACAACTGACTAGCCTTTGTGAAGACCCTCCTAATTGTATCCATGTGACAGTGGAACTACATTTGCTAGTGACCAGAGTACAACAGATGATCAGTCTCTTGTTACAAGATTATATGTTTTTGTCATGGTAACAAGATCAATGATTTCCTTCAATTTCGATTCTAATCTATCGATTCTATGCTATCAAACGTAGCATTAGTATTTCTTAAGCTAGACAGATTTTAGAAAACTTGTTTTTCAAAAATAGTGTTCCGATGCTCTGTTAAACATGTTTTCTATGTCGATTTTCATTTTTTCTGTTTTCCAGAAGAAAAAATAATTTTAAAAAACGATTAGAAACGAACCCTAAGTTTTTTCCATTTCAATGGTGCCAAAAGGGTGACAAGTATGTAGTTGGTATCATATGATTCACTAGTTTTTTGGGCCATAATGGAGCAGGTGAAGATTTCAAATCCCAATAGAGGTACAGAGCACTGAATTGCATCACCTACACAAAATGTTGCAAGCATAGACCTGTGGTCCAATCCTTGGAGAAAGTCCACTATTGTATATATAGCTGCTTTGGGTCCATCCTATAATAAATAATAGGACAAGGCTAGGTTTAATCCTTCATTTAGAAAGATAGTTTTTATATGTGTTTCACTCTTATTAGTAAGTCTCTAAGAGACTAACAACCTACACTAATTTAGAATTTGGTTCCTCTTTTGTGCACTCGACAATTTAGTGTACAAGGACCAGTGCCTGTCTTGTGGCGATAATCTCCACTCTTTTTCTTTTTTGTGCACGGGAGAATATCCAGATTCATTAATTTAAATGATGCAATACTTAAATATACATACATATATATACATATATGATGACGAGGATGTAGTAACCCTTGTGGACGGGTGTGAGTGGGCGGGTGCATAGACAGACACTGGGCTGAGCTACCACACTGACAGGGTACAGGGTGCTCAATCCCACATCGCCTGGGTGTGGAAAAGAGGATGTGCTTATATGTAGTATGTTCTCTTCAAATGGTATGAGGCCTTTTGGGGTGAAACCCAAGAGCAAAACCGTGCGGGCTCAGGCCCAAAGCGGACAATATCATACCATGTGTTGGAGCGGGGTATTACAGTTGGTATCAGAGCCTGAACCCAGCCGGAAGAAGTGTGCCGACGAGGACGTCGGGCCTCGTAGGGGGGTGGATTGTAGTAACCCTTGTGGACGGGTGTGAGTGGGCGGGTGCATAGACAGACACTGGGCTGAGCTACCACACTGACAGGGTACAGGGTGCTCAATCCCACATCGCCTGGGTGTGGAAAAGGGGATGTGCTTATATGTAGTATGTTCTCTTCAAATGGTATGAGGCCTTTTGGGGTGAAACCCAAGAGCAAAACCGTGCGGGCTCAGGCCCAAAGCGGACAATATCATACCATGTGTTGGAGCGGGGTATTACAGAGGATATCTTCCACAAGTGGACGTCTCCAGTTTGACTTCCAATAGATGGCAAGGAAAGAAGACTAAAGGCTCATAGACCAAGGATCATCAATGTAAATGATGGATTGGATGTAGAATTAGTTCCTTTCTGATTCTCGAAAAATAAGGGACAAGGGGATTGATTGAGAAAGATCTCTTGTTCTTATTATAGGGACCAGTATCTATCTTTTGAGAGCAATCTCCACCATTTTTTGTGCACCGGAGAAGATTGAATTTAGATGATCCAATAACTAAATATACATACATACATATACATATATGATGACGAAGATGTCTTCGACAGGTGGATGTCTCGAGTTCGACTCCCCCAAGCCACTAGTTGTATTCTCAAGCTTAGTGATGACCACCATATCACTATCATTATGGTACGTGCTGAAGAGTCGATTCTAACCCAAATCTGAAAGTTTTGTGAGGACAAGAAAGAAGTGTGAGTGGGAGTTGGGACCAATTGAATTCATGTGTGTGCAAGAGAGATGGGGATATATATATATATATGGTATGTATATGAATAGTTATCCAAATATATAGACAATAAATGGCAGGTTCTTTCCAAGTCTTAATGCTCTACCAGATGGGTAACAAGAGCTGGGTGGAAATAATATTCATGTCCAGTAAAGAAGGGACCAAAATGGTACCATAAGAGGTTCACTCTTGTGATGGACATACAGCCAAACCCTGCTTTCATTTCACATCCGACATTATCAGCAACCACATTTACCCCACTGTGTGTAGTAAGAGTTAAATGTGTGGGTGGGGTCCAGTGGGGCCTCATCAGCACCATAGAAAGCCTGCACTGCTCATGTGGTCCATCGATGTTTCACTAGTGTGGACAAGATCTAGCACCATGCATCATGATCATGAGGAGTCAACAAAATATATTCCCCTCCATCATGTGGCTGAGGTAGCTGCTTTGGAATTCAATATGCAAACCACTGTCATGACTTCACTCTCCTTTAATCATTAATTCCAAATCTGCCCGAAAGAATATTACGGAGAAATTATTAGGTAATTTTCAGAGCCGTTGGCACCTAATCAATCAAAGCATTTCATATAAGCAATAAAACAAGTGTCAGTTTTATGTTAATTTTATTTCAAATTTTGTTTGTATGTCAAGCTTTGATTGATCAGACCCAATAATGCCATAATAGAATATTACCTGCAACGAAGAGATTAAAATATACAACAAATAAATGAACACAACATCAAGAAGACTAGCTTTCCTTTCTATTTCATTTCAAACGAAGCCAAAAATAAGTTCAAAAGTGAGGGAACAAATTAACCAAGGAAAAGTACTAATTTGTATACGATCACCTTGTCCTAATGTCCAATAGTGCATATGAAATTTTTATGTAATTGACACTGGGTCTAACTTATGAAAGTTCATAAATGAACAACTTTGAGTTCACAAAATTTAGAAGAAAAAAAAAACTAATCTATTATTGACCAACAATAATGATACATTGAATACTACAACAAATAATTATAAAGGTACAAGAATCCTATATTCAGTCCAAAATTTGAAATAACCTTCAATAAAAACTCTGAAATATTGGGTTGGCAAACAGAATTTGAAATAACTGAACCTGTTTCAACCTCCAATAAAAATTTTGAAATATTGGGTTGGCAAACACAAGAACAAAGCCCTAAATAATGGAATTTGTCCAAAAATCAATGCATTTTGGTATTGCCATACTCGTTTGGGCTTACAGTGGTACAAACGGAAGTAATATTCGACAACCAGTTCTAGATGAGTAATTTAGTATTTGTATTAGGGAGGTGATATTCACACTTCCATTTTCTATAATTGCATTGTACTTGTCTTTTTCTTTAAAGGAAATGACACGAAGGTCTCTAAACTAAATGATACATCATTCTTTATTTTAGAATACCACAACTTCCTGCTATACTATAAACTTAATCTGTGTTTTTAGGTTCTCTACTTTCTTTATTACAATTTTTTTTGTTCATGTTAAAAGAAATTTTTTTTTACCTTCTTTACTTTCTTTAGTACTTTTTTTTTTGTCCTATGAAAAGAGAAAACTTTTTCTTAGGTTTTTTTTTTTTTTATCTCGTCAAATGGGATAGTTTATTCAACAAATATTACATTTTTTTTTTTGGGTCCTTCCAAAAGAGATAATTTATTCAATAAAGATAATTTCTTTTTTTGATCCTATCAAAAGAGATAATTTATTCAATAAAGATAACTTATTTTTGAGTCCTCTTAGTAAAGATACTTTATTTAACAAGAATAAATTTTTTTAGGTCCTGTTAAATGATATAATTTATTCAATAAGGATAGCTTTTTTTTTGGTCTTATCAAAAGAGATATTTTATTCAACATAGATAACTTTTTTTGGGATCCTCTAAAAATAGAGAATTTTTTTTTTGAGTTATTTTTTTTTGGGTATTTTTTGTTTCTCTTGTCGAAAGAGTCCGAAAACATTAAAGATTGGAGAGAGAGATGTGATATCTAAAATGATAGTTTAGTATTTTGAAAAAATTATAATCATTCACACGTAAAATTAAGGTTAAAAGTGACATTTCATTTAAGATAAAAGTGCAACTGAAAGAAAAAGGTAGTGCGAATATCGTCTCCCTTGTATTATTATCTATGATAAGAATCCAGGCCTTTAATTCTCTATTTCTCCAATTTTTTATGTCATGTTAATACTATGTGCTACTCCTACAAAACTTTGGTTATTTAATATTTGACTTGAAATTTGTAGTTAATGTGTGCATGCACAAAGGTGCTAACTTCATTTTTTTTCCGAATAAGTTCTATATGGGTTCATAAACTTTTGACTAATTTAAGCTGCTGATATTCGTGCTCCACTAATGACGTGAGACGCTCCACTCTTTTTCTTTTCTAATAAAGTTTACAAAAGAGTCCCTAAACTACAAAATACTTGATTCTCACATTTTTAATACCACAATTACCCTTTTTTATTAAAGTAAGAACACTTGAATTAACTCTGAAGTATTTTCTCTCTCATATTAAAATTACACACGGTATATATATATACACACACTATATGTAAAATATATTATATAATAATTAAAAGTAAATTTAATCACATAATAATATAATTTCTAAAAGTTCCCTTGTTGAAGCAAACAATCTTTCTTTGACTTACTTATTGAAATGTACAAGAGAGTTTTTATTTAAGTAAAACTAAGTTTTTCTCACCCTTCAAAAAAAAAAACTTGATTTTCCTTTGATTTTCAATTCAATTAAATATTACTATGCATCGTAGAGATTGTTTTGCTTTCAATTTCATGTTATAAATAGGTTTTATTCATTGATATAAAATTTAATTTCAATTCAAATATTTTTTATCCTAATCACATACATTTTTATCCATAAGTCCATATTTTCAAAATCAACTAAAAAAATATATTCTAAAGAAAAAAAAATTCACCGTCACCATGAGAATTAGAAGCATTTAATAATTCATAGATTTCTGTTATTCTTTCATATTGCTTGTGTTAACAAGTTCAATAACTTCCTCTAACTCGGACACTATATGATTACTAAGATATTTCATTTATGTATAGAGATAAGATAAATGAATTTGTATTTTAGGGGTTGGAAAAGGACAATTATGACATTAAAAATATAATAGCCAAACATTGTGTGGTGTAGGGACTCTTTTGTAATTTTATTTTAAAGAAAAAAAGAAAGTTTAGCGCTTAAGAATATTGGTGGAGCATCAATATCAACTCCCTTAATTTAAGCAAGTCAATAGTTATGCCAATAGATATATGAAAGTAAAAATATGTTTATTACATAATACATAATGTCTCAAGGCCACCCCAACATTTTTACCTTCAAAAATGTTTCACTCCTTAAAAACACCACCTTTATCAATTAGAATGTGAGGCCAGCCCGAAGAGTGATGGGTGTAAGAGGGAAGACAAACTGCCATTTTGATCATGCCTTTTTATTATGAATTGGAAAATGATTGGTTCGCCAAATACCAGAACAAGACACAAAGTTGGTGGAGCCCATCACGTGTTTTGTTTGGTGGTTTGATTTTCACTTTTTCTATCATTACTCTTATGGAATACAAAGTGTTAAAAAAATATAGCCTCTCAAATACCTGATGCAAAAAACAAAAACAAAAAACTATAACAAGCAAAGCACTTCTATGTTCTAACAAAGAGCAAAAAGTTACTCTAAACACACCATTTCAACTTAGAGCCATTGATCTTAGAGATGAAAGGCACCAGAGAGCATATGGAGTTACTGAGGAAGTGGAAGCTATGATAGTTCACGAATGAATAAAAACACTTTGAATCCACAAAGTTTAGGCAAAGGAAAATTTAATGTTGTATTGATAATAGAGTGAATTTTGCTCTCTTACAGTAATATGGAACTTAGGCTCCATTTGGATAGAAATGAGAGAAAAGAAAGGAGTGGATAGCATTAATTATGAGAGAAAACAAAAGAAAGGAGAGGATAACAATTACTTATATTATTGTTTGGATAAAAAAGAGAGAAAATAAAAGAAAAGATAGTATTCTTTTTTGGATAAGATATGGGAGAGAAAAGAAAAGAAAGGATAACAATTAAATTACTGTCATATCCTTTTATATTTAATGGGACATGGGTGGAAATAACAATTTAATTTTTCTAATTGTTGAGAACAATTTCGCAATTATGAAAGTAATACTTAACCCACTATCATTTCCTTCTCAATCTTCTCATTTTTGGGAGGATATGATATGAGGGATGGGGAGGAATAACTATCCCTCCAAATCTCTTCTAATCTTCTTATTTCTCTTCATTTAAAATATCCAAACACAAAACACATTATCCTCTCATTTCTTTTCTCTCCTTATCCTTCCAAATTGTTCAATCCAAAGGATGCCTTGATCATCAAGAAACCTAACAACATAAGGAAATTGCTAAAATTCAATTGTCAGAAAATTCTGAAAAGTAAAGTAAGAAACTAAGTTACTAAAAACTACTAATTACAAAAAAATTAGCAAAATTCGAATTCGTTTACACTTCTAATAAAGTTCCTAAATTTTGCTCGGGATGAATGAATTTGGCCGAAAAGTAGGGTATACCAGTAGAATAGCTATTGACTTATGCAGGTTGGGTCGTTTCCAATCAAACAGGATCTGTCTGGGTCATAACATACTTGGCAAAACTGTACTGGAAAATTACTTTAACCCGCTCATTTGGACTTTCGGTAATCCAAGAGGCCCCAAACTCATCAGTCACATCTTCTACACCAATTTTCAAGTTAATTAATTCTTCCTATATCATCAAGATTATCAATAAATTTGTTTTAATCAAATTTTGGGTGGTTGTAATTAAACCAGCTGGTAATGATATAATTCAATTCCATTAATATTCATAAGATTCATTTGGACAGACAATCGGCTCATTAAAAGTTTGACTTAGTTATACAAGTATGATCAAGGACAACAATAAGGTCATTTCCTAGGATCTTAGATAGTCTAACATTTCATCATTTAGTGAAAAAAAAAAATGGCATTAGTGACTTTGGTGAAAAGGGTGAGAGTTCAAATCACACATGTTATGTCCGAGAAAAATATGTAACCATGTAGGATAAGGTGAGATACCTACAGAATTTAATATATAATGTAAAATTTGAACCTTGACGTGTGCTCTATAGCTATTACATGCTTTTCAGGAAGAAAAAAAAATAGCAATTATCTGAAAAGTAAAAAAAGAAAAAGAAAAAAAAATGGAAAACATTGACAAAGCATTGAAACTAATTAAAAACTGGTCTAACTAAAATTAGTGGTTAGAAAATCATGCAGTTAGGTGGTGAAAAAAACTCATTACCACTAACAATGTAGACAACTCCATTACCGATCAAAATCAGTAATTTCTAATGTCATTGAAATTGTTTTGTAAGAGAAAAACTTAAATGTTTTTATATAGTGATGATATAGTATTACATATTAATTGTGACACTACATGAGAAGCATTTAAGTTTTTCTCATTTTGTAGATATTATAGATGGGGATTGTCAGAAACCCAAGTTCTACTGAATGACTATATATATATATATATAAGTTTTTCTCATTTTGTAGATATTATAGATGGGGATTGTCAGAAACCCAAGTTCTACACACACACAAATACATAACTTGAAGAACTTCAGAGAATGACTATAAGATGGCCCCATGAATCTTAATTTCTTTCCTCATATATATACATCAGACAAACCACTAAATTTCTAATTTTATAATTAAGCTAATAAAGAAACTAAGTCCTGCAGCATGCCAAATGATCACACCATCTATCCATACAGAAAAGCACACAATTTCATAGATCTTAATTTGACCATGAAATATAGTCCCTGTCCAGCAGATTGGATCCCTTTAGATCTACTATAGTATATTAATTATGTATTTCCGGAACAATTATATGATCATATCATTGGCCAATATATTCATGTATAAAAATAGTGTGTGTGTGTGTATATATATATATATATATGTATGTATGTATGAATGAGAGAGAGTATTCCTTATGAAATAGTAATTAAGCATTTAAAAAGTGTACTGGTATTGTGAGAGTGAACATGGATGGGACCACGACTATTCATTCATTATAATTTATAATAAGTGAATAATAATAAAAAAACACCACCCACCTGTTGGGAATTTTTAAGAAGCTGGGATGGCTGACCCACTGCTGTTAAAACCTTCCCATGTGTCTGCCTTATTAGAGAATGGGGTCTACAAATAAATAAATATCTTCCGCAACCATTTCTGTAGAAATTATTTATACCATAAATATTACATATATATATATATATATATATATGCTTATATAAGAATTTATAAAAAATGAAAAAATTAGTCATTGGTTCAATAGTTATAGCCTCTTATGTTGAAGCTTCCTTAGACCACCTCCTTCTGTCTTCCTCTCATACATTATATATATATATGTGTGTGTGTGTGTATGCATATAGAAAGAGAGATAAAATGAGAGAGTGAGAGAGAGGTTTGAAGGAGCAGCAGCAGCTTGGTTTCTACTTTCTACTGCAACTGGAGGAGGCATCCAAAGGGATCGCATTGATCCCAACTCTCTTTGATCAGAACTTAGTTTTATATATATATATATATATATATATATATATATATATATATATATATATTCATCCTAAGTTCGTATCGAATTTGGATCATGCTATCCCTTCGGATACATCCTTTGGTAGCTTATAACATGGGGCACACTCATTCCTGGCCTGAAATTCATCGGAACACTCAACAGAGAAGGACACGCAACCCTCAAACATACCAGACTACATTGCAAACATCTACAAACAAGTAAGTTCTCCTTAAACTCTCCAAGGTAGCATACAATTAACTTAATTTGATCTTATAAAATACCAGCAGGCCCTTTATGAATTAGTTTCATCCCAAAATTAAAAAAAAAAAAGAAGAAAACTTATATTTAACTTCCATTTAAAGAAAATAATTTGAAAACTATATACTTTGCTTTAACCTACATAACATATATATATATTGAAAACATTCAAATTCCATGTGTGTTCTAGTACCATATTTTTCAATTTTCGAGTCTAATTTCAAACCCCAAAACAAAATCCTATATGAATCTCATTCCAAAAATCTATATAGCATAAGGCTGGACTCTATCTAGAAAATGGAGATTAATTAGCTTTGGGAAAAGTTTCAAGTTCACTCATCATCAAAATTTTATTGCTTATAGTTGTGATGAAGGAAAATTTTTGGTACATGAACTGTTGTGTCAAGAATATATATTTGTAGATATTTTGGTACTTAATTTAAATTAAATGTAAAGTTGGAAGTTCTATTTGCTTTCTTCTTTCCAAGCAACATGTAACTGAAGCAATAGTTTTTTTGTAAAGTTGAAGGATGCAGTTATATATACATCTGTAGAAGATCTACTAAACCCTCTTTATTTTTCTCTCTTGTTCTTCTCTTATTTTATATATAAATTAATTAATTCATATACAAGCATAAACCACCAATCCACATACATACATATATATATATACACACACACACACACACACACACACACACACATATATATATATATATATATTGACACACACACACACATACATGTATGTGTGTGTAAATATACATATAAGCTTAGTTATTGGGAGAATACTGTTTTGTGGACCTTGATATCAAAAGTTAAATCAAAATGAAACTAGCTATTTGCAACCGATGAATGAAATATTAATATATATAGTGGGAGAAAATGATTTTCACATGTGTTAGGTGACATATATATTACCCCCCCATTTTACAACCTTTCATCGATCATTATAACTTCAGTGGGTGACAGTGGTGAGAACTGATTTTTACATGAGCTAGGTCACAATGTAATCCCATGTTAATTACTTTTAATCATTATATATACTTCTATGTTTAATGTTGAGGGAAGCTAGTTTTTCACATTTGTGAAGTGACAAATTACCCCCATGTTCCAAATTATTTTGATCATTACATATATAATTCCAACAACTTGATTTCACCTTTATAAAAAGTAACTTTTGTTGAAAATGTTTTAGCACTACCATTAATAACTGGTCTTCTGATTCTGGTAGCCTCTAAGAATCCACAGCCATTCCTAAAGAAAACGATTAAAATCCTAAAACAAGCTCACCAGTGAACTTGTAGAACTCCTAAACTTTGGTTAATTTTTTTTTTTCCCGGAAATTTAAAACACCTAAAGTTTGGTTAAAAAATGTTACATACACTGACAAGTAATATATATTTTGGAGAATATATATATTGGCTCTTGCTTAATTCTCCAAAATATATATATATATATATATATATATATATATATATATTGGCCAAACAGCCCCTAAAGCAAGAAGTCTGAGTTGAGAAGTCCTAGAACAGACTATAGCATATGGCCATACTGTGGGGACTTTATTTAGAATCCAAGGCAGTGAAAGATGATAGTTAAGGGCTTCTTTTTTTTCTACTTTGGAGCTCACAATGAGTGTCTCAAAGTCAAAGGAATCACATACATGTGCTGAGAGACCTTAAGAAAGTCCTTTAAATGCTGTTCTAATTTAGAAATAAAGAGGGAGGTCTCTTTTATGATCTAACCTTATCACATGAACCCAACCTTTCAACAACCTCTCTCCCTCAATGTGAACCCTCTTGTCACATGGTCCCAACCTTTCAACATTTTATTCCCATTATATGAGTCTATAATCAAAGTCCAAGGGTGCCTAAAACATGCCATTTGGTTTTCCAAATACATATTATAACCTTCTGTATTCTATAACAATGTGAGTTCAAATCATTATAGGCATTCAGGAAGAAAAAAAATTATATATTACAAGCCAACTATGTGCAGCAAAGGTGGAAATGAATTTAACATGTTTGGATATTACAAGCTCTTGGGTAATATTACCCAAAATTTAAGTCAGAGTGATTTTATTATGATAACTCACAAGTTCCTTTTTGCAAATCAGAGTTTTTCTATAGGCTTTCCATTTTAGTAGAAATCAATTTTCACTTCACGTTAGCGGGAGCCTCGTGTATTGAGTTTGTCCCTTTTTTTTTTTTTTTATAGAAAAACTGTGTTGAAACTAATATGAAACTTTAGAAAAAGTGTATGGTAAACCATAAACCAAAGTTTGAACTTTGGGGAATCGTGTTTCCTCTGAAGTTCAACGGAAATGTGTTTTTCCAACCTTAAACTTACCCGACAGCTAGGGCTAGAATTTATTTCAGGCTTCTATTGTAAAAATGGCTCACTTGAACCAGAATTCAGACTTATGATGATTCTATGCCTTCATAATAACCATAAGAGAATGAAAAAAAAAAAAAAAAACACTGGGCTCAGTTTTGTAAATTATAATAGGAAACTAGTTCACAACATCTGTACCCATACGTACCGAAGCTTCTGAGGATTCAGAACTTGAGTTTCAGCAGACTTTGAGGTAAATTTGTATAAAATTAATTCCTGAATCAGAATCAGCCGCTTGAATATGTTCTTGTTTTAGGACTATAGAAAATGAATATTTGTCAACAAAAAATTGAAGAAATTTAGGAAAGTTTGGCATTGTACATATAGTTTATTTTTTCTCCTAGCAATCTGGCAGTTCAGACCAACATGAATCTAGGATATAAAGGTTTAAATTTGTACTGATGACTTATAATATTCAGGTTCTCCTTAGGAATGTTGATGAATTATTTACATTCTCAGTCACAATTTATTAGAATAATAAGAACTCTTGTCAATATTTGTCAAATTTAAATTTAGACAGACGAGGAAAAAAGAAAGCAATAGATGGCTCAAATCTGAATTCAATTGAGTACCTAAATCTACGTTGACGAACTATATATAATGAAAGGGGATTGCATCATAATGTTGTTGGGCATGTGTGCCTTGTACCTAGACCTTTTCTCTTTAATTAAAGAAGATGGTGGTTTTATAAATGAATTGGGATTTAAGTAATACCAGTAGATGGGGTCTTGGGATCAGATTGAAGAATTTTCAGACACTAGTGTACAAAATGTACTCATGCTCCCCCTCTTGTACTACACAAACTGTTGTGAAGGACTCAGGAACACAAACTGCCAAAGAAGAACACTATAAATGAATTTTCAAGTTAAGTAGGATTGGACACTCCTTTCTGGGCACCCTGTTGGGCAGAACGAGTCCCACATTGGTTGGTGGAGAGAGAAATTTGAAACTTACACGAGAAAGGGTCACTCCACCAAATTGATTAACCTTTTGAGTTGGATACCCTAATCCAACAAGTAGTATCAAAGCCATGTCCCAACTGTCGCATGTGGGCTCGGGAATCTCCTAGACGTACTATCCGTCGGAGAGCCTCAAACATTGTAGGGCCGAATGAGTCCCACATCGGTTGGTGGAGAGGGGGATTTGAGACTTATAGGGGAGAAGAGTCACTCCACCTAATAGGTTAAGCTTTTGGGTTGGATACCCAAACCCCCTTCCCCAGCTGCCTCCAAGTTCAAAACACCTCAACCCAACTTCCTTCCCACTTCGTGAAAAGTTTTTAAACACAAGTGAGATCAAGAAGGATTCAATTGAGATCTACTAAAAGTTGGTGAAAGTGTTTTTCTCTATGTCAATTTTATAGTCTCTTCTATGCATTATCTAGCTAATCAATCATAGACAACGATTTCTTCTAGATATAGTACTGGATTGTTAGCATAGTCCCACATCGTTTGGATACCTTTGGAATATGCAGTGTATATACACATGGATACCATCTCCTTATAAGCCGGTTTTTGTTTGGGAAGAAACAATTCTTACTGCTGTCAACTTAATTAATAAGATTCTATTTTCTCATATCTCAGGTTTATCACCTTTTGAAAAGTTATATGGGCATGATCTTGATTATTCTTCCTTGAAGGTTTTTGGTTGTACTTGTTTTGTTCTTCATCCTTGTGTAGAGTGTAGCAAGTTATCTTCTCGCTCTACCATTTGTGTTTTTCTTGACTATGATGAGGGTCAAAAGGAATATCAGTGTTTTAATCCAATTACTCAGAAACTTTATGTATCTCGTCATGTTTTATTTTTTGAGCATATACCATTCTTTTCTATTCCTGTTAGTACTCATAACTTGACCAAATCTGATCTCATCCATATTAATCATTTCTCTGATGATACTGATAATTTGTCTCCTCAAGTTCATATTGACTCACAAAATGTTTTTAGTCCCCATATTCCTATTACTCCTTTTTCTCATCATTTTTCTCGTAAGGTTCACACTGATAGTTCTGCAGATATTGGTCATTTGCTCTCTGATACATCTGAAACTCCCTCTCTTCTTGTGGCCACCCAAGCAGTTCATGAGACTGTGGATCCTACTTCTCGCTATCCTCAACGTACTCGTAAATTCACTCAATTACCATATTTTGCTTATTCTTCTTATTCATAATATTCTTTTACTTCTTTTTTATCTTCTATTCACTGTCTCTCTGAACCTTTATCCTATAAAGTAAGGGTGACCACGGTTCGGATTAGGCACTAAATCTAATCCAAACCGTGATTCACGGATTGATTAAATTCCAATCCGAATCGAACTATGGCCAAACCTAATCTGAATCGAACCATTAGAAAATGGATTGGTTCGGTTCGGAGTGGGCCTACTCAATATTCAATAATAAATACAATTTCAATCATTTGATTAATGTGCAAAACTATAATAAAAATTTAAAAGAATAATATATTTAAATTTAAAACTAGTGTATAACTATATTCTATATATATTTATATATCATTATATCATATAAATTATAAAATATATTTATAAATATTCGGATTAGCCACGGTTTGGCTACGGTTCGGATCGAATTTTTCAGGCACCAATCCGTAAACCGAACCGTTGCTAACGGATTTGCAGTTTTAAATCCACAACCGAATCATTACCAACAGATCATGGTTCGGATCGGTTTGGACCGATTCGGTTCGGATTCATGGATTTTTTTAACACCCTTACTATAAAGAGACAGTTTTTTATTCTCTTTGACAACAGGCTATGGCTGAAGAACTCTCAACTTTATATTGAGACTGTAATAGAAACCCTAGCCTCTTTTTTATTTCTTCTTCTCTCTCTTTACAATTCTCTCATGGTATCAGAGCAGGTATACCGCAGGGATGGGTTGGGTTCGTATCTCTTGCCGTACGTGGAGAAAGAGAGTCGAGTGTCTTCAACCTTGGCGCTGAGGGGGAGTGTTAGCATATTGTTACATCACCTGGGTACCTTTGGAATGTGTAGTGTATATACATGGACATCCTCTCTTTATAAGTCGATATTTAAGAATGAGTTTTACTCATGGGTTTATAATGGATAAAATCTAGACTTTGTTTTCCTATGCTCCAAAAGTTCCATCACCTTGAGCTAAAAAATACCAAATTTTACGTCATTTCCATTCTTCCCCTTATTGCATCCCACAAGGCAGGACTGACACTGGGTTATGAACGTAATGCTATGAGCAGCTCCATGTTTTCGGGCCAAAAAAAAAAAGGATTGATCAATTTGTCTATCACTTGAATTCAACCCACATGATCAGCTCCATGTTTTGGGGCAAAAAAAAATCGATCAGTATCTGATTAATAGATTGATGATAGAATGAAGAGTGGTTTATCAGATTACCAGCATAGAGGTCTGAGCTGATGGCCCCAGCCCTGAGAATTACCATCAAGATTTTCCGGATGCGTTGATCAATCAAGAGGAGAAGGATGCAGGGTCACGACAATACTATGAACTGGTGGACCATAATAACATTAATCTTTTCAGCTAAGGAAAGGGAAGGCTAGTGGAAAGTGTTGGGACATTTAAGTAACAGGAATCCCCAATTCAATGGGGCACCTTTGTTGGTGCAAACATTAGAGGGGGAAAGGTACGGACAAAGCTGCTGAGTCCCTCCACTAAGAGAAGTCCAACACAATCTACATGGTGTCCTCTGCACCATTAGAGTGTCTTTGACTGACTTGTACACCATATCTACCTCTTTAAAGTGGGAGCGATTCAACAGCCAAAACCACATGAGCCCCATCTGAAATAATTCTGTCTTTAAGATCAAAGGGATTTGGTTCTGAAGAGAGAGAGAGAGAGAGTCAGAGGTTTTATCAATCACTACTTCTCTACTTTGTTTATGTTGATGGATCTATGGGTTAACAATACGGCGATGATGGCCATGACAGTGGGTGTTTGGTGGTAGTGTTATAGTAATAGTATGCACACAGTGGAGCTCATGTTGGCACAGTACTGGTGGGGATTAGCTTAGCATCATATAGTGGCGCGCAGTAGTGTTGGAGGAGTTGTTGATGCAGCAATGGTAATTAATTGATGGATGTGATAATATTGAAATGTTTTATAAATATTTGGCATTATAGAATTCGACAAATATTAGAAGCTATAAATATATTCCTTAATTATTAAGAGTTTTGGATTGAATTTATACAAAACTAAACACTAGTTCAGAAGTAGCCAGCATTCTAAGTAAATAATATTCAATGTGACAACAAGGACAAATCCTATGACATTTGTTTTAAAAAGAGCACAAGGAAAAATATATCAACACCAATAATCATCACAAGCTTACACCTTAATTACCAGTGATTTTCATCTGTTGATCCATACAGAAATATTTTTAATTATTATTAGCACAAGATTTTTATCAACCTTTTACCCACCATATATATGGAAATAATAGCAAGAAGAATTACTGTATGACAGAATGGGATTATCAGAACTTGTAAAATGTTTGTCAAAATTCTTAGATTTTATAGATTGGATTGATAAGAAACTGCTACGTACTAACAAATCTTATTTATAACTTAAATTGAGGATGTCACAGGAAAAATGAGCTTAATTTTAGAAAATATATAAACACCAGTAGTCATTCACAAGCTTAATTGCCAGATATTTTCATCAGTTGTTCCAAAAATTATATGGAAAACGAGGAAGCTAGGGTTGAATATTTCTCAGCAAGGGAAAAAAAAACAGGTAGCAGAAGTTGGAGTTTCAAGACTGTTATATATATATGCTCGACTTTTCTAATTACGTACAAGATGATAAAAGTTTTGTTTTCATTTCTAAACGTTGATGCTTTACGCATGTAATGTAAGAGGTCTGCAGCTAGCAGGACTTTCACATATATATATATATATATATATATACACGTCCCAACATGCACCACGTACTACAACAATGCCACTCTGATTTTACTCTTCAACATAAAAAGTTGAGGTGTAAAACAATGAAACACAAGCATTAAGAGAATAGACAAAAAATGAAAGCATATATATATATATATATTTATATAGCAGTGACTGCAATTACTGAGACACAGAGGAGACCCTCTGGGCTTGACATTTTTTTCTGGGTAATCACTTAATATGTGGATCAAACTAAAATAACCTTAAAATAGTAAGAGACCCATATGTATTAAATTAAGGTAATGCCACACTAGCAGAATATCATCAATCTCATAATTAGCCACCAGGCATTTTAGAGGAAAAAAAGCACATATATACAGTACTTATGAGCTGCTATATCGAAAAAGACATCCTTTCATAGTATCTATCTCTCTACACATCCAGACAATTGGAAATTGTGTCTAGGGCTATGAATCCAATGATTAGTCTGTCAAAAACCTATTTCGAAATCAAAGCATAACAACTTAAAGTGTGCAAACCAGCTCTTTACTACTACTAGAGAGTGACAGTACAATGTTTTTTTGTTGGGTATCCTAACAATATTTATCACCCACATAACTCTATCCATTGATCATAACACAAATTGAAAAAAAAAAATTTGCATTTAGTAAATTTATAAATAATATATATGTGTGTGTGTGTGTATATATATATATGTGTGTGTGTGTGTGTGTGTGTGTGTGTGTGTGTGTGTGGGAGTGGAGGACCTTGTAGAGTTGACTTTGATGTTCGATTTGGTTCTTTTCACGTATAAGCTTTGGTTTCTTCAGTGCAGGTACTGTTGTAGCATTCCAAGAGGAACCAATAAACCAACTTTAGAATAACGGAGAGCTCAAATAATGTTACAGTGATTTCCTAATACGTTGTCGTATTGGGTCCTGTCCCTTTGCGTTAACGTGGCTAAATTTGAGTGACTACTGAGAAATTGTGAATTGCTAGACCTATAATTTCACCGCATACCATCTCAGTACCTGATCTGCACCATATTCAGATCACGAACCCTAATCAGTCACCGTCGATCATGTCGTCACCGTCTTCATTCAGTTACTCTATACCCTCTCATACTCTTATTATCTCTTTCCTAACCCTAATTTCGGGACCCATTTTCTCATTTTCATTCCAAACACACCAAAACAACCCCAACCCCAACCCCAACTTCGATTCCAACATTGCCCTCTTCGGCGACGCCGAGATCGTCAATGGCGGTTCATCTGTGCAGCTCACTCGTCCAGTGGCTTCAAGCTTCGGGCTTGTAACGTACAACAAACCCTTCAAGTTCCTCGAACCAAAAACTACTTCTCCGACGTCGTTTTCCACCGACTTCACCTTCTCAATCTCACCCGAGAACGGCGATGGCCTCTCTCTAATAGTTTACCCCACTGATTCGGCCTCAAAATTTTCTGGGAAAACCTCGTTCGGTCTTTCTCGGGAAATTAGATTTCTGGGAATCGAATTCGATACTTCAATGGATGCTGATGTAGGTGATGAGAATTCAAATCATATCGGAATTGATGTGTGTAGTCTTGTGTCTGCTAGAATTAGCAATGTATCCTCTGTTAATTTGGTTCTGAACAGTGGAGTGAAATTGCGGTCATGGATTGATTATGATGCGAGTTCAAAAAGGTTGGAAGTTAGGTTGAGTGAATTGGGTGGTTTGAGGCCATATGATCCGTTGCTAACATATCCGATTGATTTGTCAGAAATGTGGAAAGGGGAAGAGGTTTTTGTGGGTATAAGTTCATCTAGTGGCAATTCATCACAGACTAGTAGTGTGTATTCATGGAATTTTAGGGTAAGGAATGTCCCGAGATGGATGCATTCTCAACCGGTGGATCCACGGGTATATTCTAACCCAGGCAGTGAGCAGAAAACACCCCACAAGAGAAGTTTTTGTCCTTTGGCAATTCTACCTGGATTGATTTTTGTGATAGGGTGCGGCGCATTGGTGGCATTTGCTGTGATGTTTTTGTGGACGGTGTCTGTTAGGGGATACACAACGATTCCAGCTGCGCATTCTGTGTGCCCGGTGGATTTCAGGTATGAAAAGATCAATGGATTTGCAAAAGATAGCTCAGAAGATGTTAAGAATTAGGGTGTGTTTGTGCTGTGAATTTTTGTTGTTTGTACTGTTGGTATGAATTTAACTGCAATGCACCATGTACTTTCTGTTGCACATTCTAATGAATGGAACCCACTTGTTTTATGTATCTATAATCTGTGTTGTGGACTTCATATTTTCGGATATAAACTGTCGATGAAATGGAATCCTTGCTCTGCTATGACCATTAATGTTTAAAGCAGTTGGTTGATTTATTTATTTTTATTATTGTTATTATTCCTAATGTGCAGCCTTTAATAAGCATCAAACGTGAGCTTAAAAGAAAGAAACAAGTACAGGCTGCTTGAAAGAAAGTTCAGGAGCTTATGTAACCATAATCTCATAGGAATTAAAGAGTTGGGACAATTCTCCAAAATTGACTTGAAATCCAGTAGGCAGCAAAGTAGAAGGGCATTGCATCTGGGTAGGTGCCTTTAACAGTAGAATAGCATTGCATCTCTAACATAACAAAAAACTTTTGAGTGCAAATTAATAATTTTTCCATGGAATGAGAAAATATTTAGAAACAGAGGGAATATACAACAAGAAGGATAGTGAAATTTTCAGGGAAAAAAGAGAGAGCAAAGAAACACTAGGGGCCATTGCTTGGTGCAGTGGTAAAAGCTCGGTCTTCAAACATGAGAATGCAAATTTGAGTTTGTGGGTAGTCCATGTTTGCAAATAATATCAAAGGTTATATTTGTACCCGATCTACTCTACACCTTCAATTAAAGGGGACCACAATTAATAATGGAATTTATAATATGTTGCTTTATATTATATGTTTATTCAATCACCGGGAAGTTACTTGTTTTATATTATATTGTATTTTTATTTTATTGTTATGCCATCAATGCGTAATAAACTTTTATCTTGAAAACTCGTTATGGAGCAGAATATCACGCTTCCATTTTCTGTATTTCTCTTTCCTTTTTCAAGTTCTTTATTTTGATTATTGACCAAATGTTTATGCCCTGTAAGGGTTTGAGCAAATTTTGCTGATTGTAAATTTTCAATCTCTCTAGCCAAATATATTGTAGTAATGTCAAGTGTTGGCTTAACATTTAAAAAGGTGTGTTGGAGTTACAGGAGAGTCTATCTTAGGTAGGGATCCAAGCTGGCATAGGGACTACTTGCTCAAGTATGGCTTTGATTCTTGCCATTGATCAAAATTTTAACCATTGTATCTACAGACAGGCATGATGTTCTCACTTCTCGCATGCCTGCCTGTTTATCTTGCACGTGTCATCTCAATCTAATCTTTCAATGTTTACAAAATTGTTTTTATGAGATATTGCTTTATTTCTGTTCTCTGTCTAATATTGCTATAGCAGTTCATACGCTAGTATTTTCAATAATAAATTTTTACTTTCCTAGTCTACAATATATATGAGGGAAATTTATATGAGTAGTTAGAGGCATGTAAAAGCACTGACTGAAGATAATTTTACTTTTTTTCTCTATATAACTGAATATCTCAATGATAGCACCGCCCCTGTGATTCAATTAACTATGAATTTTGCTGTAAATCTAGAGTTGCTATTTGCTTTTAGGTTTGGCATTCTCTTAGTAGGTCAACCCGAGGTAAATAGTGGCCTTTGGTAAATTATTCCATAACTGCCATTTTCATTCCATTTTCTAGTTTCTAACAAAATTCACTGGTGGTAGAACTATTGTTTCCCAAGGGTAGATACAGATAGAACACATGCACACCAAAAAAAAAAAAAAAGACTTAAAAATTGCTTTTCAATTTAAAAACTGGGGGGAAATTAGCTATTTAAAGAGGCATAACGGGGAATTACCATATTTTAGAAACTTGCTGTGCATTCAAACCCTACACTGCACCTGATATGGGCTGTCCATCAGGACCATCAGGTCATGTTGCTCCAGATTATGGTTAGCCATTTGCCCTCCCTTGTTACGTTTAGGTCTTCAAGTTATAATCATTTAGGCCTTATTTGGACTGAAGCCAAAAATGCCAGGGCAAAGTTTATCCTATCTAAATCATCTTGTTGAGGCTAAATCATGTCCAATTCAGAATCCATAAATACCTTTTATACAAGTATAAGATTCCTCCTTCACTTTTTGCTATATGTTTCCATACAATTAAGAGAGATTTTTCTTCCTAATTTTTAGTTATTTTGGGGTCAACATAATGTTAAAATCAGGACAAAACTATCAGACAGTTTATTAGAGTTCCCCCCTCCCTACTAGAATTGCAATCATCTTTGCATGATGATAAGGGGTGTCATAACCTAAGTGACATTTTAGCACATGATGTTTCTTTCTTTCCTTTTCTTTTAATTCCTTTTTCTCAGCCCCAAAATACTTGATAGTTATGGTGATTTTTTTTGCTCCAAATGCACAAGTGACTTGGAAGTTAACAAGTACATGACATGTAACTTCTTTATGTTTATTTAAACTAATGACATCTGTTATATATATATATGAGTTAGTAGTACCCAAATTTTGAGGTTTCTCAGTTAAAAGATGAGTGGAGACCTAACAAGAAATGAATCCTTTCCTCTAGTCCCTTGATTCTCAGTAATGCTATCTACTTAAAGAACTGATGCCCCTTCTGGTCTCTCTCTATTTAACAAATAACCAAATCTGTAGAATGACATACAATAAGCCTCGAGTTTCATGCATTCTTTGCTTCTTTTGATTTTTGAGCAATGAATCTAAATCAGCAATAGTCTTTAAAATTCACTTGTTGTGCTTCTGAGGAATGTCCGGTAGTAAATATTACGTAGGAATGCATCTTGTTTTCTAGGATCCAAGCACATATGCGGATTCTAGTCTTTAGTGAGTCATGTATCAACTTCGTTGCCAAATGCCCATAGAGACAGAATATTTCTGTTGTTAGCTCTTACCTTAATTAACATAAAGAAATGCTGTTTTTTTTTCCTAAACAAAATGACGCGGATTGGTGGTATGTAGGCTTATACCTTGAAATAACATTATCCAAGCTAATGAAAACAGCGAAACATGAAATGGTGAGACACAAGGTGAGATTTGTGTGAAAGCAACATCAATACTTATGGTTCCTTCTAGCAACTGGCACCCATATTGGGATGCAAAGAGAATTATAGTACTGTTTACAGGTAATTTATATTCAATATCAGTTGGGTTATTATTCCTATTCCATACAACATTCAGAGAGGTGAACAGCCTTACAAAATGGCATATTGTTGTTTCAACTTATTATAGCATTCTTTATCTAAACTATTGAACTTTATGAGATTCCTCATTCCAATTGTTTTAATAGATTCTTGTTGTTCCAACTTATTATAGCATTTTTTATCTAAAATATTGAACTTTATGAGATTCCTCATTCAAATTGTTTTGATTTAAATCTATTCTTGATGGAAATTGACATCATTCTGCTCAAGGCTCAGGGTTTTGATCTTGAACCCAAAAGTTTTGTGGCACTGAATGGTTATATTCTCTACATATTCAATGTGGGGATGCATGAGCCTCGCCTTGTTTTATTTGAATATATGTAGCCTTGTTTTATCGGATTGGATTAGATTGAGATTTCACAAATCTGTGGACCACAAATTAAATTAGGTTTACGCCTAATCCAATTCGATTCATAGTTACCCGTATTAAAACTCGCCAATCATTTGTTGTTCTCAGAGTTTAGTCTTGAAAAACCTCACTTGCAAGGATTTTGATTTTTTATTGATCAGTGACAAAAATAAATATGTAAATATTAAAAAGAATCAACTCAGTGGGCAATAAATTAAAGCATTCAGCCATGTGTTGAACTGTAATTGGATGATTATATCTTTATTGGTATGGTATCACTATCGTTTTATTTATTAAATATCTCACCTTTCTAAGAATGGGACATTATTGATGAAATAAACAATTTCTCACAAACTGACAGAAAAAATAATGAGGAGCAAATCTTTAATGTTGGTTAACAATTAAAAAAGAAAAAATGAAGAGCAGATCTAACCCAAAAAACAATCAAACGCTTGTGTGTGTGTGTGTGTGAGTGTGAGTGTGTGTATATACTTTATATATGCAATAGAGTCTAGATGTTTACCTTACTTTAGAGCAGCTCCATCGGGGCTCACGAAATGTGTTCCGCGAGCCGAGCCCACAGTGGACTCGCGGAAAATTGTGGGCCCCACTCTTGCAGAATTCCGTGAGTGCGGACCCGCTGTTCCGGACAGTGATCACGGGCCTGCAACAACGGGCCCGCGTGATTTTTTTTAATTCCCCTTCCAATGAAACAGGGGAATTTTTTTTTTTTAAAAAAAAAAAAACAGGCACGTCACCCACGTCAATAGTCAAATTCTATATTTGACCGTTGGTAAGGGCTGTTTCGCCCGGAAAGCTTTTTTCAAAAAATAAAATAAAAAGTGTTTTGATCAACTAATATAGGGTAGGTTTGGCATGTATTTTATTTTTGGTGTTTTGTTTCTGTTTAAATCAGAATAGGTGTTATGTTATCAGTGTATTTTTGATAGAATCAAAAACATATTTAAAAAGAAAAATCTGTTTTAAATTTTTTAAAACAGAAACAGCAAAATCATGTTTAGTAAATCCAACGATTAACAAAAAAATTTGAAACAGAAATTAAAAACATGTTTGGCATGAACTTGTTTGAGTGTTTTGTTTTAAAATATTTATATTATTATATATAATTAAAAATTATTATAAAATACATTTGTGTTACTTACTAATATTTAAACACAATTATATTTAGATAAATTTTTTTTTTTTTTTTAACAACACTTGTCTAAAAATTCAAAAATATGACAAATGATTTTAAAAAAAATTGACAAAGTCTTGTTTAAAAATTGACATATTACAAATTTGTGCATTCCCATAAATCAACCCTGCACAAGTCTAAATATAAAACACAATTTTTTAACATATATTATTACAATTTACTCCAAATAGCAACAATCCACCAAGTTGAAAAATAACAACTTTGTTTGAATACAACAAATATGACTAAATCCATATATCTGGAAAAAATATATATATATTACAATTAAAAAAATCCAACATAAAGAACACGTCAAGCATCACTCCAGATTCTATGACAAGAAAGCTCAACACCATCAGCATATCACCCAAGTGTAGTGTTGAAGTAGTACCCACATACAATAGAAAACGCAAGTTCGTTGCTTATACAATACAGCTTATGTTATAATCAAACTTAATAAAGAAGATAACTAAGAGTTTGACCATTTTCAGACATTTTGAGCAAGCACAAGTCATTAGCGCTCAAATAGACCACACAAGTGAAGTGTTGAAGCAGTACCACACAATTGATGTTAATAAAGATCATTTTCGTGCTAAGGAAGATGGAGAAGAATTTCTTGATCTTGAAGTACCATATCTTAGTGCAATTGGTGCTCTTATGTACCTTGCAAATTGCATTTGACCTGACATAGCATTTTCAATTAATTTGCTAGCACGATATAGTTCTACACCAACTCGGAGATATTGGAATGGGGTCAAACACATTCTACGTTACTTTTGCAGAACAACTGATATGGGATTATTTTATTCAAAAGAATCAAAGCCCCAGTTGATTAGATATGCAGGTTATCTTTCCGACCCACATAAAACTCGATCACAAACAGGTTACTTGTTTACTTATGGCAACACTACTATATCATAGCGATCTATAAAGCAACAATAACTGCAACTTTTTCAAATCACTCTAAGATACTATCAATTCATAAAGCAAGCCCGGAGTGCGTCCGGTTGAGATCTATGGTTCAACATATTCAAGAAACGTGTGGACTCTCTTCAATAAAAAATAGTTTAATAATATTATTTGAAAATAATGCTACGTGTATTACTCAGATAAGATGAGGCTACATCAAAGGTCACAGAACCAATCACATTTCACCAAAGTTCTTCTACACACACGAGCTTCAGAAGAGTCGTGACATTGATGTTCAGTAGATACGTTCAAATGATAATTTAGCAGATTTATTCACTAAAACACTACCGACCACAACATTCAAAAAGGTGGTGCACAATATTGGAATGCGTCAACTGAAGGATCTTACATGCTAAATTATTACAACATCTATGCTTATGAAGGGGAGCAATTGATTAAAAATGTGTTGTCATACTATACTTTTTTTCCTTTATCCAAGTTTTGTTCCACTTAATTTTTCTAACAAGGTTTTAATGAAGCAATTATATACTATTTTCAGATACACAAGAATATTGTACTCTTTTTCTTTTGCTAAGTATTTTTTTCACTGAATTTTTTTTAATAAGGATTTAATGAGATATATTCTTAGTATAATATAGTGGACCCCAAGAGAGAGTGTTGTATATATGGAATCCTCCCCATAGTTAAGTGATATGTGAAAATGTAATTGATTGAGTAATATGTTAGAATATAATTGGTGTGAGTAAGGCGGCAATGTATCTATATATATGATTAGTTGGTGTATCAGAAAGAATATATACAAGAAAGTAACATTTGCTCTCTTTCTCAATTTTCTAATTGTTCTCTCTGCTTCTCTAATCTCATATTTCTTTTATCTATACTATTATTAAAAGTACAAGCTGTTTCAAATCATTTAGTGATATAAAAACTCTTTTATTGATAAACTTCATTTTTTAGATAAAAACTCTTTTATTATAATTATATAAAAACTCTATATTATTATAAAAAGTACGTGTTTCAAATAATTTAGTGATGTAAAACTCTTTTATTGATAAACTTTATTTATTAGATAAAAACTCTTTTATCATAGTTATATAAAAACTCTTTTAGGTGTTTCAAATCATTAAAAGTATAAGGTATTTCAAATCATTTAGTGGTATAAAAACTCTTTTGATAAACTTCATTTATTAGATAAAAACTCTTTTATTATAATTATATAAAAACTCTATATCTATATATATCTATCTATACTACTATTAAAAGTACAAGGTGTTTCAAATCATTTAGTGATATAAAAACTCTTTTATTGATAAACTTCATTTATTAGATAAAAACTCTTTTATTATAGTTATATAAAAACTCTATACTATTATTAGAAGTACAAGGTGTTTCAAATTATTTAGTGATATAAAAACTCTTTTATTGATAAACTTCATTTATTAGATAAAAACTCTTTTATTATAATTATATAAAAACACTATATTATTATAAAAAGTACAACGTGTTTCAAATAATTTAGTGATATAAAACTCTTTTATTGATAAACTTTATTTATTAGATAAAAACTCTTTTAGGTGTTTAAAAGTACACTGTGTTTCAAATCATTTAGTGATATAAAAACTCTTTTATTGATAAACTTCGTTTATTATATAAAAACTCTTTTATTATAGTTATATAAAAACTCTATACTATTATTAGAAGTACGAGGTGTTTCAAATCATTTAGTGATATAAAAACTATTTTATTGATAAACTTCATTTATTAGATAAAAACTCTTTCATTATAATTATATAAAAACTCTATATTATTATAAAAAGTACAATGTGTTTCAAATAATTTAGTGATATAAAACTCTTTTATTGATAAACTTTATTTATTGGATAAAAACTCTTTTATTATAGTTATATAAAAACTCTTTTAGGTGTTTCAAATCATTTAATGACATAAAAACTCTTTTATTGACAAACTTCATTTATTATATAAAAATTATTTTATTATAGTTATATAAAAGCTCTTTTATTAATAAACTTCATTTATTATATAAAAAACGTGTTTCAAATCATTCACTCATATCAAAATTCTTTGATTAATAAACTCCTAATAATAGACTCCTAAACTTTATCAATTATCCTATCTCACCAATCAAAATTTTTTTACTAATAAAGTCCTAAACTCTATCAATTATTTTTTCATTATAATTAGTGTAGATAAGTTGTGCTATAAATAATAGTCCAATTCAACATCACTTTTAATCTTATTTGACCAATATATATCAAAGAAATTAGAATTTTAAAAAGAGAACAGATGGTTTAAATCCTTATTGCACGAACGGTATGATTTATAAAATCACTTTCAGTAACGAGGATTATCTCTCTCTAACTCTCAAATATTAGGTTATAGTATCCCACTGGTTTCAATTTCAACTCCCTCGTAACTTTATACGCATGAATACTTATATATGTGTGTGTATTGACTCTTATTTATTAGTTTGATTTCTTTAGGTCACACTCATACTCAATGCTCATCTCCTGTTGGATGCTACTATATTTGTATTAAAAAATTTAATTTTAGTTAATAGAATGAACAAAATTCCATTTCAGTATATACCAAACTAATATTCGGATTAATTTGGTAAATATGTAGTTGGATATCATGGTAATTTTATTTTATTTTTCATAGTGATTGATTTGAATTAATGAGTTTTAGTCTCTATACTTATTTTTATTACTTTTCTCTCTCCCTTTTTTTTTATTATTCTATATATAATTTTTCAATACAAAACTTTCATGAAATGATTTGTAGTTTTTCATATTAGTTATCTTTGGAGATGTGTTCTCCTCTCCTCTGTCCTATGATTTAAAGTATGAATTTTGTTAGATTAAATAAATCAACTTGATTTATATAATATTTAATTTTGATGAAGTTTCGGGAATGCAATATGTTTTCGGTAAAAATTTTACATACTAGAAACTCTTACTTTTGTTAATTTTTATATAATTTCATTAATAGTTTTTGAATGTTTAAATTGTTAAAGTGGTTCCTAACCGAGCTAATGAGAATTTTTGAAGCTATCTTATTCACAATATTACCAGATTATCAGGTCTGCTATTCTTACCAATTTCCATCCCTAAAATTCAGGAAAAAAAAATACTTATAACAATTATGAAAAAGATTGGAGAAGTGAATTTGAGGTATGCCAACTTTGTATCATAATTTTTGACAATATGCTTGATCCATTTATTTTTTTATCTTGCTTTTTGATGTATTTGCTTGACATGAAATTTTCATTTCTACTATTTTGTACCAATATTTGATATGCATATATTTTGTTGACACCAATTACATCCAACTGATTTTATTAATTTCTTGAGTGATATTTTTGATTTATTTTCCTTTCTTTTTTTAGTGGAAAGAACCGGTTTGAGTGGCGAAATAGTATAATTGAAAAGTTTAGGTGTCTATTAGCATGTATAGAATTTTTAAGAGTTTATTAGTCAAAGAAAAAAGAAGTGAATGGATTTAAAGCACAGTTTTTATATAATAAATGAAGTTTATTAATAAAAGGCTTTTTATATAATTAAGAAATCAATATCAATCATATATTAATAATTCTTTCTCTTGATGATAATGGTGTTAAAAAGCAACTAACGAACTGTCATGAGAAAAATAAATTTACCAATAGAAGTTTTGATTAAAGAAAAATATGAAAACAACGTAGCATATATCATAACCTTAGTAATCTATATTAGTGACTAATGAACTAATGAAAAACAATTTAGAGAAAGAAATTGAAAATTTTGAACTAATGAAATTGAACAATCAATTAAATCAAAGAAGTTATTGACCAATTACATATATGTATTTATATTTGTATATAAACCCCTAAGGAAATTAGAGTAGGAATGTATATATAAAAAAGGGGGTGCACGAAGTAAAAAGAAAAAGAAAAAGAGAAAGAGAAAGAGAAAGAGAGATACATATCTTTATGGGAGAGAGAGTGAGAGAATTGCTGAAATTGAAACAAAAAAGGATAAAGAGGAGAAGAAACATGAGATAAGGAGTTTGCTATTTTTATTTTTTTATTAATATATGTGTGTATGTAGACTGATAAATTATAATTGTTATAAATTTTATCCAATATATATATTGTTATATATCTATACTACTATTAAAAGTATAAAGAGATTTTTTAGTTTCAGTACACTGTTTTTTATTTTTAAATTAAAAAAATAGGATTACCCAAGCAAAACCCTTTTCTTTTTTATTTTGAAATTAAAAAAATAGAATTACCCAAGAAAACTCTTTCTTTTTATTTCTAATTTCTAAATTTAAAAATGCAAAACCATTTTCTTTTTTATTTTTAAATTAAAAAAATAAAATTACCCAAGTAAAACACTTTTTTTTTTTTAAATGGAATAAAATAGAATTACCCGTGACCCTTTCCCAAGCAAAACCCTAAAAACCTATAAAATCACCCTTCCTCCCAGCTATGGTTCCCCATTCTTTCTCTTCGCTCTCATCTTTCTCTCGGCTCTCATCAACATGGCTCTCAGCGCGACTCTCAACTTCCTCTCAGATCTTATCAACAACCATTCGATTCGGTTTCATCTTAGCTTACATGTGAATTCTTTTCTTTGGTTTTTATTTTTATTCATTATTTGCTATTAGCTTTTGAAATCAAATTTTTTAATAAAAAATTACGTCTGTAATGAGTCATGTTAATAAACAAGCATGTTATTATCAAATTTTGAAACAAACACAAAGCTAAATTTTTTTATACTTGATTCCTTCCATGTGAATAATAATTAACTTATAGTTTTATTTTTTTTAACAAGTGAGTTTATATTACCAAGGTTACATAATTAGAAATAGTTTTGGGTGTTTTAATTAGGGATAATTACACTTACCTCCCTTCTAATTTGGCTTTATAACACTTACCTCCCCTGTGTTTTGGCATATAACACTTACCCCTCTCTAGTTTGCACATTGGTAACAAATACCCCCTTTTGTCAATCAAACTAACGGCTATTGTTGATATCATCAAAATTTAATCCTAAAAGGACAATTATACCCTCAAAAATGTTACGATTGAAGTTGGCGGGTCTCGATTTCAATAGCAGCTCCGACATTGGGATAGTAGTGGCTAGTGGTTTGGCCGGAGCTGGGTCTTCTCGGCAATGGTTTCAATGGTGAGTGTTGATGGCATAGGTGGTGAAGCATAGGGGAGATGGAGGTGGGTGACTGCTCGGCTAAAGGTGATGTTGCTACGGTTGAAGGTCCGAATTGGGTCTGCTCATAGTGGTGGCTCATGGTGAGGGAAATGAGTTTACACGACTGTTTGGGTATTGCTTGAATAATGGTTGTGGAGTTGGTGGTTTGGTGGGTTTGACTGGCATTGGGTCTTTTTGGTCGAGGTGATGATGACAGTGGAGATATAAGTCTTCTAGGTGCGGCAGTGGAGGTGGTGGGTCTCGGCTTCAATCGCAGTTCTAGCATTGGGATGGTAGTAGCTAGTGGTTTGGCTACAGCTGGGTGTTCTTGGCAGTGGTTTCAATGGTGATTGTTGATAGCATAAGTGGTGAAGCTTGGTGGAGATGGATATGGGTGGTGGCACTTCTGGAGGTGATGTTGTTATGGTTGAAGGTCCGAAGTAGGTCTGCTCAAAATGGTGGCTCATGGTGGGGTATAATTGTCCTTTTAAGATTAAATTTTGATGACATCAGTAATAACTATTAGTTTGATTGACAAAAGAGGGTATTTGTTATCGATGTGCAAACTAGAAGGGGATAAGTGTTATTTGCCAAAACACAGGGGAGGTAAGTGTTATAAAGCCAATCTAGAAGGGAGGTAAGTGTAATTTGCCCTTTTAATTAATGTGTTTGGATGTGTTATAATAATTTTGAATGTTTTGATAGTTATAATAAAATTTTAATTTATTTTATTTTGATTCGTCAATTCATATTCATGTTCATGAATCATTCATTCTAATCGCTATTCTATATAGAAATCTATATTAATATATTATTTATATTAAATTCAAATAAAAAATAGAAATAATGCGAAGGATAGGATTCGTTCAGGGAGGGATTTGCCCGTCATAAAAGAAAAGGGGCTTTCTTTTTTATGTTGTGATCACATAAAAACATAAACTTTGAGGCTCAATAGCTAAATACATGGCAATTGAATCATGAGCCGAGATCATAAAGAGCATAGTACGAGTAGGAAGTGGAATTAATACAATGGATTCAGAAGCATCAAACCTCTCTTGTTCAGAAGAATCGAAACACATCGAAATGGTACGCCGTACTTAATAATAGAAGGATTTGGCAGAAATATGTAAAATTGTCCCGCCTAAAAACATTATTCCAGAATAAATGGGCAGTAGCTAAGAGAGGTGCGCCAGCGGCGAGCAAAAGCAAGGTTATTAGATACCTAAGGAAAGCTCGGTCAAAACCACATGAGCAAGTTTCCCTGCACATGCATATGTGGGTAAAATCAAATTTGAAAAAAATTATAAGTTAATATTTTGAATCTCAAAGTTCAACTTTTAATAAAAAATAATTTACTTAAATATATATTTTATCCTCTATTTTATTTTTATCAATTATTATCCGGTACATAAGTAATAACTAAATTATAAAATTAGTGAGTTCATTAAATATTATTTAGTTCGATTTTTTCAATTCCATTCTCTTGTTTTCTTAGTAGTGTTTTTTTATTATTAATATTATATTTTAGGAGTTTATGTTAGGAATGAAGTTAGAGAGATAACCAAAAATTAGAAAAATAATAATAATTTAAATAATATTACATTTTTGGAGATTGTGTTAGGAATGAAGTTAGATAAAGAATAAATAGAATTATAAAAGAATACTTATTTAAGAGATAAGAAAATGTTATGTTTCTTTTTATTTATAGAAATAAATAATATTATAAAATTTAAAAATGCATTATAAAAAATTAAAATATGGTGTTATTTCATTAGTTCATTAGAAATATTATGTTTATATATATATATATATATTGAAATAAAAAATATAATATTTTAGGAGTTTGTGTTAGGAATGAAGTTAGAGAGAGAATAAATAGAATTATAAAAATATCTACATATAAAAATTATAATATTATTTTTATTTGTATTTTTTTGAATTTTAAAAATAGAAAGATTGTGTGTTACTAATGTAGTAGTGTGAGATAAAAAAATAAATAGAATTAGAAAAGTTATAAAAATAAGAATTATAATATTATTTATGTTTTCCTTGAATAGAAAGAGTTTGTGTTAGCAATGAAGTGTGAGACAAAAAATAAATAGAATTAGAGAAGAATACTTATAACTAAACCAAATTGAGAAGGAAAAAAAAGAACGAATTTTGATTAAACTTAAATAGATGCACGTGAGAATCTTTAAATTAATTATGATAAGAAACTAATAATTTATTCTAATGAAAGTGAAAATGGAATGCATTGCAAATATATTTGCAATATTTATTCAATATAAATGGGTTGAAATACATAGACTTGCTCTTAATATAAATAACTCACCTCATTTTTAAGGTGATCCTCAACAATCTAAAAATTCAATAACAATGGACGTGCACTTCAATTTATATATGAAAATCTTTTATAAAAATTTATTTATAAATACCATTTGAAACATTTATATGATATAACATAACCTAACCACGTATATTTTAAAAAATATAATTTTTTATAAGAATTTATTTATAAATACCATTTGAAACATTTAGATGATATAACATAACCTAACCACATAAATTCAAAATAAATATAATTGTTTATACACACCTCATTTAGTGAGTCAAATTGCATACTCAAACACCATAATTAAGAACATACTTAAGAAACCAACATTGTAGAATACATGTAATCTATATATAAGTATGAATTAATACAGACGTATGCCTAGATAATTCATAAAACAAAGAAAAAATAAATAAAGGTTTTGAAACCAAACATAAAAATGAATAAATAAATAAAAACAAAAATTTTAATTTTAATCATAGGATAAAGGAGAACACATCTCCAAAATAACTAATATGAAAAACTACAAATCATTTCATGAAAGTTCTGTATTAAAAAATTATACATACAAAGAGAAAACAGTCAATAAAAATAATAATAGAGAAAGAAAGAGAGAAAAGTAATAAAAATAAATATAGAAACTAAAACTCATCAATTCAACTCTTATAAGCTTCAAATCACCATGAAAAATAAAATCAAATAAAAATATTATATAAATCAAGTTGATTTATTTAATTTTCTTGTGATACCCAATCAAATATTTACCAAATTAATCCAAATATTAACTTGGTATAAACTCAAATGAAAATTTGTTCATTTTATTAACTAAAATTAAAATTTTTTATACACATATAGTAGCATCCAACTTAAGAAAAAATTGGTGCTCGCCCATACAGAGCAGCTGCATGTGGCTACTAGAAAGCCACTGGGACTGATAAACCAATTCTTTAATTCCTCCAATGGGTCACGATGAGTTGGGGGTGAAGAAAGCTATTGTATGAGTATAGGCTTCTCAATGGTAGCTCTGAAATTCAGAATTTTTAGAGCAATCAAATTTTATTGGCTAAATATTTTAAATATATTGTTTCAACAAAAGATCAATGACTTCTATTGTCTTTTAGTGATAATGGCAACCCTTGGATTGAACAAACACTCAACCATGCTCTTATGCCAATACACACACATGACACACCTTTATCCAAGTCATTCAGGTCTACCTTAATTCTTTTACACTATTAAACAAAGATCTTCCTCTTACAAAAGGTTACTTGGACTAAATGATTATGTTCACCTAGAAAACATAATAGGAAAGAATATTAGAATCAGTATAGATATATAAGAGCATAAATGTTTTTTTTGGGTGCTCATAGTTTAATTTTTCTCTCCCCGAGACGATATGGTATGAATCCAATTCTTTTTATGGAATGTATCCGATTCTTTTTATAAATTATTATGATATATATATATTTTATATATTCCCATTTATAAAATTGACCCTCAAGTTGAAGCCGTAGAAATTTCCTAATACTCAAAACATAACAAGTTTAAATCCTAATCTAAACAGTAAATAAATGTGAAACTAATCAAAAGCTGTTCTAAAAAAACTTAAGAGGAAAAACTGTATATTACAATTATTACATTTATAGTAAATAAATGTAAAATAGGAAAGGAGGTTAATTTGTAAAACAATGACATCAATAAAGAAAATTGATAAGCAGTCAATACTACATTTGACAAATAAGTTATCCCATAAAATGAAATTTTATAAAGAAGACATAGTACCTCCCTCGGATGCCGATTCTTATCTTTGTGTATGTCTTCAGCTGCATTTGAGGCCCCATACCTATTTCCATCAAGCTTAGCTTTAGTAATAATGTTAATATATTATAATAGAATTTAGTGATGTTACAACACAAAAATTACAAAAGAGAAAGGGTTATGATTAATTACCAAGATGCTAGAAGAACACCGTGCAATTTGGTGAGAAAATTTGATTCATGAATGCAATTTAATTGATGGAAAGAGTTGGGAGGAGTTGAGAGTTAGAGTGGAGATATGAATGTATTAGCTGAATAATAGCAGAACAATGTAAAAAATATTGTGACAAAAAAAAGTGAAATTGTGACAAAAAAAAATAAAGAACAAAAAAATAATAAAAATAAAATAAATGATAAAACTAGGTTTGTATATGAAATTCAGAATTTTTAGGGCAACCAAATTTTATTGGCTAAAGATTGACCAAAAAAAAGTGAAATTGTGACAAAAAATAAATAACGTAAAAAAAATTGTGAGAGTTAGAGTGGAGATAGAAGTGTATTAGTTAAAGAATAGCAGAACAATATAAAAAAAAAATTGTGACAAAAAAATGAACGTAAAAAAAATTGTTAGAGTTAGAGTGGAGATAGGAGTATATAAGTTAAAGAATTATTATAAAAGTGATGTTAAGAGGAGTTGAGAGTTGGAGTAGGGAAAAGAGTGCATTAGTTGAAGAATTTGCATAAAAGTGAATGATTTGAAACAACTTGTAATTTTAATAATAGTATATATATATATATATTTGTTAGATGTTGTTATTAATAAAGAATACAATATTATTTATATAGGAATTTAAAATAAGATGCTAAGTTCAATACAAAATTATTTATATAAAAATTTCAATTAAGATTATAAATTTATTTATATTCACGTGCATCACGTGCTTTTCAACTATTCAACTAATATTTATAACAAACTCAACGAACAGTGATTTGTCAAACTGTTCTCGTCGGTTGAAAGTGGGGGCACTACATGGTCAAGTGTAGCACTACTCTGTTGCACATACACAGCTCTTATTTGACTGGTCCGAATTCGGACATAGAATCATTATCCATATATATAAATATATATATCTATATATATATTGTACCGAAAAATATTTTCTAAGAGTGGTCTAAACAACTTCTTGTGGCAGACGAAAATGTTCACAGTTGAACATTTTTGTTTGGTTATCAAAGACCAATCAGGACCGTGCGATCATTGACCTACTAACAAAATTAGCGGTTAGGGAAATGGAGATGTGGGCCGAGAACACACAAAAAATCAAATCTATTTATTGACACGCAACTACTCCACATATTAAGCCAACCAATCATTCAACGCATCAACTCTTATGGAGGTGCGCACCACATCTACCGACATATCAATCCGACACAACACGAGCGCTTCGATTCAATTCAATTCGATTCTCCTTCCAAAAATTATTAGTGTTGTCTGTTCTTCTAAAATTGGGATTCTCTCTCATTCGTTCACTGGCTCTCATTAATTTTTGCTGATTCTGAATTTACTTTCTATATATATATATATATAATATATATAGAGAGAGAGTACGCTGGCTGTGACGCCCATATTTGAAGAGGAGACCACATTGCTCTTGCAAGGGGAAGAGCACGAGGTCGCCATGGGCCTCCCAGACGACGAATACGAGTCAGGCTCTCTCAGGCTCCACTCTGAAGATCGGTTAGGCGCTGAAGTTCCAGATACTGCACACCAGATTAGCCAAGGTCTCTCTTTCTCACTTCCCTTTCAACTCTCCTCCTTTTCATTCCATTATATATATGTATATATGTATTTGAAGATTCTATTTCTTGGGGTGGGGGGTGTTTTTTTTTTTTTTTTTTGTGGGTATTTTTTGTAAGCTGAAATATTTTTTATTTTATTTTTTTAATTTATTTGGATATATATTTGAGATGTAGAATAAAAATTGTATTTGTTTGGATTGGATTTTGTAGAAAATGGGAATCCTTGGCCGTTGCAATGTATGTATATGACGTCATATCAAAGGATTATGTGTTTTTTCTTCTATTCCTTTTTAGAATTCTTATATAGCTGGGACATGCAAAACATTGTTGTCTCTAAATTTTTGTCATCTTGTTTCCTTCCCGCTTAAAAGCAAGAGGAAAAGAGTCTTCTTTAATTGGGTAATATTTGATTGTTCAATAATTAGTTTACTGTGGCTCAACTGATTTTGAATTGGGCTAATATGAGTTTGTTTCTCTTGTTTCGGAGATCACAGATTCATGGCTTCAAGTTGGTTTTGTCCTCACCAATGGTGTCAACAGTGCTTATGTATTGGGGTATTCTGGGACGGTTATGGTTCCTCTCGGTTGGGTAGGCGGTGTAGTCGGTTTACTTGCAGCCACTGCAATATCGTTGTATGCCAATGCCCTTGTTGCTCGGCTCCACGAATTTGGGGGAAAGAGACATATTCGATACAGAGACCTTGCAGGATTTATATATGGTATGAACATAGAGAGAAACTGTGAAAAATGAAAAGAAAGTTGGACGCCTATTCTTTGAATCAATTTCATTCCATTTGTTGCTTGACAATTCAAACTTGTACGCTTTACTTCAACTGGTTTTTTTTGTTCAGCACCATTTTGATATTGCAGGTCGGAAAGCTTATTCTCTTACATGGGCATTGCAATATGTAAATCTCGTCATGATTAACACTGGATTTATCATCTTGGCTGGTCAGGCTCTAAAGGTAAGATCAATTCAAACAATCCACTTCTTTTTTATCCAACCACATCCACATGGGCACATAAAACTGCAGAGTTGCTCAAGGATTTCTTGATTTCATTGTATCTATCAAGTTTTTATTATAGTTGTTTTTTTACCTTTTTCTAAACTAGAGTTGTGCTTCTGGAAGAACTATCTCAAGAATTTTTCATTTATTATTGATATTTTGGCTGCTTTGATCTCTGTCCATCATATTCAACATCAGTTAGTGATTAAACTACATAAAGATGAAAGTTTTAAAGGTTTCAACAAGTCGTTAGTGTGCTTCATCAATTAAAATTCTGTTCTATGAACTGGAACAAACAGGTGGATGTGATGACTTTGAAGACGTCCCAAGTTTTCTTTAATGAACTCATTAATTTGTGCACTTGCTATGCAGGCGACATATGTTCTTTTCAGGGATGACCATGACATGAAGCTTCCATACTTTATTGGAATCACAGGGTTTCTATTTATCTTGTTTGCCATCTCCATACCCAATTTATCAGCTTTAGGGTTTTGGCTGGGAGTCTCAACAATCTTCAGTCTGGTATATATCGTCATAGCAGTTGTGCTGTCATTTCAAGATGGTACGATTGCCTACTGTTGTCCATTGTCTAATAATAATGTTTTAGATGTGAGATCTCATTCAAAATGCAATTCACTCTGTTTCTAACTTTTCAAGAAGGGAAGAGTCAATTTTTTTAGTTGCTAGCATGGTAGCACCTGCAACTCTGTTTGTTTTCTTTTTGTTATTCTTCTTGCCTAGATTCAGCTTTAGTATGTTTTTTTTTTCTTTTCCTTTTTCCTACTTGAAACTCACACACCCACTTTGCCCTTATAGGGACTTGAACTATCGACCTTCTACTTAGAAAGGTGAGGAAGTACCACTAGGCTACAGTCCTTGGTATTTGGCTTTAGTAAGTTAAATATTATATTTTCTAAGAAATGAGGACTCAGAATCCCTAAATAAATGGTATATCTATATGCAACACCTTTTATGAGTTTGTAACATCAATAGCATTTTCAGGCCTGCAGAAAATATGACTTCCCATTTCTGAGGAGGCACCCCTTGTTTGCTAGTCTACATCTAAAAAGGCTCCTGTTACTGTTGTCATTTTATGCAATGTTATATTAACACATTCAAACCATGTTCACTTGATTTTATGCTTTTGTTCAACACTAATGACAGTGTTGAATGAAGTCTGCTTGAATTGTAACTATTTCAAAAATCTTTTCAAGTAATCTCATACGATAGATGTTTATGGTTATGTATAGCAATGAGCAAAACCAAAATAGACGTCAGACCTGTGACATGATACGACAAGGTTATACCATGACTGTAAATTTTAAATAAAAAAATTAAATAGGAGTTAGGCATTGTGAGGATACTCCAATATATAAATATTTATTTTTATATGTATATTCCAATAATATAAGAAATATATAACTTTTATCGCTTTTCTTTATTTACTTACTAAAATTGCATATGAGGAAGCTCTGCAAAATCCTAAAGATCATATTATTATATAAGCTAAAGGGTTCACCTTGTTTCCAAGGTTGTCGGATATGATTCCTACTAAAATGTATTTATTCCGTGCAAGTCATGTGTTGGGAGTGCTTTAGACATGCCTTCAAGAGTTTGAAATTATGAAACTTATTTTGAATTATGGAAACATATGAAAGGTGTAACCAGGTGTCTGGGAGTGTCTGTTAAGAGTGGCATGTGTTAGATATGGACACAAAAGCATTCGTGCTTCTTAGGAGTAAATTTTGGGATAGTGTTTGACAAGTTTGTGCCCAAGCAAGTGCTTTGCTTTTCCTAGGTGTCTAAGCTGTTCTTCAAGGACAAGAAATTGGGCACCGAGTTATTGTCATGCTACCACATTATGAATATATTATAAGCATGTGTAAGATAAATTTTCATTGAAGTCATCAACCAACAGAATATTAAACATTTTTAGGACTATGATAAAATAAATAATCACTATTATTGAGAAATTCACACTTGGTTGTGGGGTGACAGTAGATAAAAAAAATAAAAATAAAAAGAGATAGAAATGATGCCTTACAAAGTAAATTTTTCTTTCTCAACCTTGGCAAGTGCCTCTGTTATGACCTGGGCTCTGATATCCTGCTCCAGAAAATTTATGTAGTACAAATGGACCTGCATAACCAAAACCCATGTCATAGAACAAAACAGTAAAAATTATAAGGAATAACATAGATAATCATGCACATATTTACTCTCTCTCTCTCTGAAGTTCTTATTCTTTTGTCGATTTCTTTTTATGGTTTTTGTAATGACTACAAAGTAATTTCTCCTTTGACATGAATGCAGTAGTCGACTAATATTTTTAGGAATTGCTAAAGTAAAGTTTACCATAACTCTGTTATATTAGCTAACTCACTATCATATATTTGTCAAATAATGATACTCTTGTGGAAATTCCATTAGCCTTCACGAATTAATTTAACACAATGGCAACCCTCCTTCCAATTTCCATATTTGTTGGTGTGAGAAAACTATTTGAAGCAGACCTCTTTTTCTTGTAAAGACATTTTCAGTTCTCTTTAGTTATGCACATCAAATTATAAATGTTAAATGAATTAGTACATAATAAAATAACACATATAATGTCTGGCACTTCATGTGACATATGTTGGTGACGTATCAGATGTCATGTAGGTCCTAAGGATGGAATCTGGGCATCAACGGGACCACAACCTATCCAATAGGTGTTCCGATAAATATGGTATGGTATGTGTAATTCACCTGTTTCCATGAGGTCTTCATTAAGCAGCATGCTTCACGATCAATTAGTTTAACTCATTATCCCATAGCATAGTTTAATTCATTATCCCATTGCATTCTTTTGTACACATGGTCTTGAAGGCTTTTTAAAGATGATTTGCAGACGTTGGGATTATGTGTGATAATAGAAAATACATGGTAAGGACCACACTGCTTGCACCACTGTTTCTATGTTTAATTGTGCACTGGATTAGATTCTCCCCTGGATTCAATTAGATCATCCTTGCACTCTTCTAATCTAAGAAGCATGGAAACGGATACGGGACACAGATACGACACTACACGGACACGGCGAAACGACAAATTCTGAAAAATTAGGACACAGATACGACAGGGACATGGCGAATAATAAATATATATTATATATATATGGTAAGAAATTAAGAGTAATATTATTTTTTATCAACGTAACAATGAAAAAAAATTATGTTTTGCTGAATTTAGAATTTGTGTTTTGTTGCGAAAAAAAAGAAAGATAGAAAGAGGGTTATGAAAGAGAAAAAACAAAGAAACAAAGAGGATTAAGTTTTTGTTAGGGCTTAGTTAAAAATAAAAATAAGAGTCCATAGAAGAGAAAAGTTCATGGAAACAAGAGGAAAAAGGAAAAAGAGGGAGAAAAAGAATTTTGTTGAGAAAGGAAAAAAAAGAAATATCTAGGGTTTGTGAAGAAGAATAAGAAGAAAGAAAAGAGGAGGAAGAGGAGAGAGACTGACCTGGAGAGAGCAACCATTCACTGGCAGCGAAGCTTGGTCAGTGGGAGAACAAGAGAGAGCCAAAGTTGATGGTGCAAGAGTTTGAATATTTTAATTAAAATATAGTCTGAATATATGATTATTTTAATATAAAGTTATTTTATAAACCAACAACTTTTAAGTAATTATGTAGTAATTATCATATTATTGAAAGTTATTAAAGAACTCCTCATATTTACACTTTAACCCAACTTTCTTTCTAAAACTTTGTTAAAAATCTCCAAGAAAGCGACATGCGTGTCCGACACGTATCCATGGTGTGTCGGACGCATGTCCGAATATTCAAAAAAAAAAAAAAAATTCTGACATGTTTTTTGGCGTGTTCGACATGTGTCGGGGTGTGTCCGGTGTGTGTCGGTGTCCAACACGTGTCCGACGCAAATTCTTTGACCTTTTAGGCATGTCCATACTTCCTAGCTTCTAATTGTTAAGTTAGTGTTGCCAGCAGAGGTAGATACTTCTCTTGTGTCAAATTTCACTAAAACTCTCTTTATCATTGTAGGAATTGATGCTCCAGCAAGAGACTATAGCATCCCAGGCACCAAGACAAGCAGGATCTTTACAACTATTGGTGCAGCTGCTAATCTTGTTTTTGCATTCAATACAGGAATGCTTCCAGAGATACAGGTAGGCAGAAGTCCATGAATTTCCAACTATGATTCACATGTTCCATTGAATTTTCTCAGTAAATGAAGAGTGATGCATGATTCAGATCCTGGGCTTTTGTGAGAAAATATATATTTAAACATGTGGGACCCACTAAATTTTGTTGAGAATATTTATTGTTATTCTCCTCCTCCAAGCACCTCATGTAGGCAGGATAGACACTGGGTAATGCACTTGTAAATAGTCTTTGAACCATAATCTATTAGGTGGCCATAAGGCCATTATGTCTGGATTTGTTCATTTTTTTAGAAAATGTCTGGAGGTATATGTGATTTCCTGGGTATAAATTTCTCTGGTCAAATAAATATCTTTACTTGTGTTTGTCACCTTAAACTTAACCATAAATGTCAGTATGGCATTCAATTCAAACTCTAAATGTTTACGAAGGTAATGAACAATGTGCGTCTATCTTCTTTTCAATTCTTGAGGATTTTTCATATCAAAGTTCCACATTGAAGAGGAATGCTGAATATATTCTTGTTCTGTTAAATCAGGTCTTTTTTTTTTCTTTCTGCATTCACTGCTCACATTTTATTGTTTTATTTTTGTAATAGGCAACGGTGAAACAGCCAGTGGTTGAGAACATGATGAAAGGTCTTTACTTTCAGTTCACTGCAGGAGTTTTACCAATGTATGCTGTTACTTTTGTGGGGTACTGGGCTTATGGATCCAGCACGACATCCTATTTGCTCAACAATGTTAAAGGTCCAGTTTGGGTGAAGGCAATAGCCAATATTTCTGCCTTCTTGCAGACCGTCATTGCTCTGCATGTACTCATCCTCATTCTTACCTTTAACTATTATGGTTATTTATTTATTTATTTGAAATCAGTAGTTTGTTCAAAATGTCTAAAGATCAGATACTCTCATGCTTTGTGTCATGCGCATTTATCTCCCCATTTGATTTCTCCTTCATTCCTTCTCTGAACTTCCTCTTGCTATTTTGCAGCATTTTGAATATAAATTCTAGGATAATGTCATGTCATCCATCAGTATATATATGGCTTAATTAAATGATAAGGTGGACCGACCTTTTTTTGTGTGTAGTTTTTAGGATGGATGTAGGAAAGACATGTAAATTGACGGTTATATTTTTCTTCTGCATTCCTTCTCCGTCTCTCATGATCTGTTTGTTTCTTTAGACCATAGTGCAGTTTTACATTGGCCGGTGGCCACTTGAAAATCACCGTGATTGGATCGTTCTGATATTTTGTTTCCTTACCCTCATGTTGAGACAAAAATCACAATATGTATAGGTTCCGATATCCAGATTGATGTCAAGGGTTTGCATTAACTCTCTCTTGAATTGTTTTAAAGAATAGGCTTGAGAGTTTTGTATTGCTTTTGTGTGCATTGGAATTCTGGAGAGCCCTCCTGAATTTATTTACTTTTTAAATCAGTTCTTCTGTGATTCTTGCTATCTGCCTTCACCACTTGTGTCTTCTTGTAGATATTTGCGAGTCCAATGTACGAGTACTTGGATACGAAGTTTGGCGTTAAAGGAAGTGCATTGGCAATTCATAACTTGTCACTCAGAATTATGATGAGAGGTGGTTACCTAGCAGTAAACACACTATTGTCAGCTATGCTGCCGTTCCTTGGAGACTTCATGAGCCTCACGGGGGCTATCAGCACTTTCCCGCTTACATTTGTCCTTGCAAACCACATGTACATGGTGGCTAAGAAGAACAAGCTGAATTCTGCACAGAAGCTCTGGCACTGGCTCAATGTCGGTTTCTTCGGTTTTGTGTCCATTGCAGCAGCAGTTGCAGCCCTGAGGCTTATTGCAGTAGACTCTAGAACTTATCATCTTTTTGCTGATTTATAACCATTTTTTTTATCTATTTTCAATTGGAAATTTACTCCCATTCTTGTATATTTAATTGATATGGTAAAATCCTTATTTAGCTTACACATTGAAGCTTTTAGCATAGAAAGATACTTTTCATTATATCCCGTCATCAGAAATTTTACTGCAGTCTATATATCATCTCATCTCATTCAATACATTTCCAGATGCTTATGATTGCCCCTTCACTAAGGACTTTATAACGGAAAGTGGTTAAGTGCAACGGTTTTTTAAAATATAAGGGGGGTAAGTGCCTATTCATTCAATATATGGACGTTATATGCAAATTGGTCATAATACAAGGGCGTTAACTGCAATTAACCATTGATAATGTAATTTTTTTATAAAAAAAAACCCTGACGTATTAACTTATTGCAAGTAACCCCACTTATGTATTAATTTTGCAACAAACACCTTAAACTTTGAAACCATTAAGATATGGACGGCAACTTTAAAATCAGAATTATTTAGTACCCCAGGGTGCCCTGTCATCGTGCCTACATGGTAGCCCCAACCAACTAAAACATTAAGATATGGCTGAAAGATTGAAGCTAGACTATGATTATTTTGGGGATTATTTTGGGGATATTGTTGTTTTTGATACCACGTATCAAACAAACAGATATGATGTGATTTTTGCTCCATTCGTATGAGTCAATCATCATAGGAAGAATATTTTATTTGGTTGTGCATTTCTTGTGAATGGGATTACGGATTCATTTGTTTGGTTGTTTGAGGCATTTTTAGAGGCAATGGAGAATAAATCACCCAAGTTGATATTTACTGATTAATGTCAAGGACAAATGCCATTAAGAAAGTTTTTTCGAACACTTGCCATTTTTATTGTCCGTTATTGTTCGTGGGAGGACGTACAAAGACTTATGGAGACCTATGGCCAAGAAACATGTGCAATTAATGTGGGAGGACATTCAAAGACTTGGGGAGAGCTTCAATCTAAGTAAAGAAAATGATGCTTCTACTTGCATGTAGTGATTTCACGGAGATCCGTGGACGTTATAGAGAAAATGGTGTTGGATCCTTCACATGTGAGAGCAAAGGGAGTAACAAATGATCGAATTAAAAGCTAAACGTAAAAAGAAAAAAGGTAATAAAAACAAATTTTAATTACAAATTACAAATTTTATACATGTAAAATTACAAATTTTAATTATTTCGTGCAGGGCAAAGAGCACAATCAAGTATACAATGTTTACAAAACACTTTTGGTGTGCCATGTACTCCCGTGGTTTCATGTTGCAGCTCTTCATTTATTTGGGCAACCATTATATATATGCAAGCATTTCTATTCCTGATATTTCCCATGAGGTAATCTTCATGTATGTAATTCAATATACTGTAACACCACACTGAAGTCATCCTTACCTCAGAGTTAAGAGTCCATAAGCTGTAAACCATAACCAATAGTCATTGTGTATTTCAATTCTTGCAAATCCAGTTCATAGTTGAAACCATAACCATAGACTAGCCATGTAACTTACTAGTAGTTAATCATACTTGTCAGCTATCATTTTGCTACTATTGTAATTTGTAATCTGCAAGACTACTCTACTCTGGATTGACTGTAACTTCAATGAAGAAATTTCATTGAATTTTTCAACAATTCTGATATATATCTTAATGTCCACCTGCTGCATTGTTGCTTAATTTTCTACTTCCAAATTGATCAAATCCTAATATTGGACAAAAGTGACCAAAAGGATCTTAATGTCTAACTATGAATAATTTTACACAATGAGCTCTCAAGAGCTTTGGCGTGCCCACATCACCAAGACTTAATTATAGCCAAATAGACAACCACGTCCTGGAAGACAAATAGTGCAAACAATGAATTGAAAGTTGAAAACAAGGTATATAACAATTGGAAGAGCAACAACACACCAAACTACTTTCAAGCTTTTCTCTGGCAACTTGTCCATATAATCAACCATCACAAGAGGGACAAACCACTGTCTAAAATGATAACTATATACAATAAATGAATCCATTCAGCTTAACAAGTACAAGAAAATCAAACAGATTAGCATTAACAATTTGGAGCAAGACTGAGAAGCCTCAAATTCTGCTCTTTGCATATCATTTTGTAACCTATTCACCTAGTCAGATATCCTTAATAGGACTTCAGTGTTTGCAAGGGATAAAGCATCCAATGACCTTCCAACATCCCTTATGACATCTTGTACCTCTTGATAACATTGGCACTAGACCACCAAATAGAAACAGGCTCGACTTGGTGGAGCTTGGTGATGACGGGGTTGGTGATGTGTCTTTGCATGGAGAGAGAGAGAGAGAATGAAGAGGGTGGTGTTTTTTTTTTTTTTGTTTTTTCAATTCTATTATAAAGGTATTTTCATCATTTGATTCTATAAATTGACAAAATGTACCTATTTGCACAATTTGAAAAATGTAAGGGGGTTAGTCGAACTTCAGGGTTTTTTTTTCATATTTTGTATATAGTAGGGAAGGTTTTTGCACTTCACCCTTTCAGAATCACCAACATGTAAAACAACATAAAGACATCCTGGTCAAGATTTTCTTTAAGATGGTTATCCAAATAAGGTTTCTTAGGACTTGTAAAGTTTTATTCTCAGAGTATTGCTTGTTGGTGGGCTCTGATTTCACCTCATTCTTCACACTTTATTAACCTTATTTGATTCAATTTCAGATCCTTTAGTATATTTTTCTTCAAAGCTTCAGCCTTTTGAATGAAATCTTTGATTCTTTATTAATCTTCATTTTATTTTCAAAGATTTTGGCCTTTGAGAATAGAGCTTTCTTTTTTCAAGAACCCTTTTTATTGATAGAAAGAATACTTTCGGCAACCATTTCAATCTTTTGCAATAAGAACAATGCCAATTGCCACATCTTAATTTTAAAAGGTTCAATCCTTGGCATCTCACATAGTAGAAGACATCCACCATTTCATGTCTAGAGCACATACATCATCTTGTGTAACTATTGTACTCATTCATACCGAGACTTTTAACATTAATAATTTCAAATTAGGATCCTTTCACTCATTGAATTATATTATTTAAACCATTACTTAAGGTCCAAACTATAAAATTGCTTTATTAGTGATGTTTGTTCGATTTAAGAAATGTCATGTGAATTATTTTACAATCCGATCAATTTTGATGGGATTTCAAGAGGCTAAAATCTATTACTTAAAATCCCGTCAATTCCAAATCCCTTTTATTAATCCGTCATTCCAAACAACCCCTTTACAAATCCAAATCCTCCCAAATCCCTTCGTTCCGAACAAAGGGTTAGTTCCCTACAAACTATAAATTAAGCAAGTAATTCTAAAAAAATTTGGCAGCTCATTCTCTATCAAGCCCTTCTCTCATTTACTTTATGTAAAAAAATCATATATTTGGAATTATTTCTAGTTCAGTTATTCAAGTCTCTCTTTAATAGTGAAAAAATAATAAGAAAACATTTGAGCCAATCAAAATTATCAAACATCTAAATACCAACCAAGAAACCCAAAAAGAGATTATCAAGAATGCAATTAATGAGGTAGCTAGCATGGGTTATAATCTAAGTGGAAATGGAGCTAAAGAGATTGAGAGAGAGTTACTCACTTACTTACAGCAGCACAGCACCTATTCCATGTGCGGGGGTCTCAGTACAAAATAATAGAATTTGGTGGAAAGGACATGAGCTGTGAGACTACCTTGCTGTTTCTTCTTGTCAACACATTTGAAAATTCGCATTCTGTCACATCGAAGGGCACTCTCATAGTAGTCAAGCCAAATCAAGTAGAAATCATGACAATGGAAATGAAGAAATTGCATGTTACCACTGACGGTCTCACAAAAGTAATGAGGTAAGCCAACAATAGTCGTGTAGATGAGCCTTTGGTGATTCAAATCGTAAGCATACAAGCATCGGTTGTTACTCTCAATCCAGTAAATGGTATTATCAAATAATACAGACTGGCTCATATAGTAACAATCAACTGGTGATGCAATGGAAGTGCGGGTAATATCATGGCAGGGCTAGGGTTTCCCAAGCAGCCTTTTCCACGTAATAGGCAACAAAAAAACCATGACCTCGAAAACAACAAAAAAATAATCCTCCTTTGAATGTAATCATACAATGCATACACATCATCCTCAACAGCAATCAGCAGCCACCGCCCGAGAAGAATCGCCATCCCTTTCAAACTTCATGGAAGGGACTGGTTTCCACTGCAAGCTAGTAGTGTCCAAGGCAAGGACATTGGAAGAGACGTGATTGCCGGAACTAGTGCAGTATATAGTGGAGCCGTCCACGGCAAAGCAGCTCCTCCACGGAATCTTCACCTTCGTCAGAATCGGTTCTAGACGAAGGGGTTCTTCTTTTCTTCCTATTGTTGTCGTCTTCCTTTTCCTGATCTGACTACTGCAGCAATCCTTATCATCCCTGCTTGATAATTTAATTTTGTACCAATCCGAGAATTCCTTTTTTGCAGAGTCCACATCCGTAAAATCTTTAGGACTGGTAAGCGAATTCACACGAAGATAGACAGTTTTCTCGATCTCCTCCACCTCTTCCTTTTCCTTTGGCTGCAGAGACCAATATGTCAAAGATCCAGAGATTGCTGCCTTCTTCTTCTTCTTCCCGGATAATATTTTTTGCATCATTAAGGCTCCCATTACCGCCGACATCAAATCAACCTTCGACGCTATCCACGGTTTCGCTTCGCAACTGGATTTGATTGATTACTTGAGGGGGATCTCACTCTCTCTCTCTCTCTCTCTCTCTCTCTATATAAACAATGAGCCTAGCAATCTGTTTGGCGGTCAACGATACCGTGACCCTATTACATGTTACGCTTGTCCTATACCGGTTTATTAACTTCAGGATAAACTTCAGGATAACGAGTTGAGGGGTTGTTCCACGTGGCTTGGTTGGCCAGTTGGCTCTTGCCACTACATTGGTGGTTGGTTACATGATTCTACGAGCTATACATAGAAAGAAGGGTAAATTACACACAGCTCCTCTCAAGTATATTATGCACTTAAATAATTTAGTGAATACAACAAATAAAGTGTTCATGTAAGTGCAACATATCATGTTTGAAGTGTGTGAAAATGTAGAATGTGCATTTTATCAAACACATGATATGCAAATAGATTGGCAAAAAGATAATCAAATAAATACTCAATCAATTAACAATTTAATCAATTTCACAATTCAACCAATAAACTCCAAGTATTCATCTCATCCTCCTCATATGAAGCATTTAAACAACATTCATTAAATATACAATTATAAAATAAATGCTAGCAAAATAAAGGAGTAAACCTATCAAAAATATACTTGAGCAATTACCTATCGATATGATATAGAAAGTAAAACTTACATAGGTAATTAATCAAGCACTTGGAGTGTTATTCATTCATTCATAAAATGGTTCATTAAAGAAGGAATGAAATGAGCTAAGTGGATATATGTGTATCAAAGCTAAAATGAAATTAAAGCTCATAAAGACATTTCATCAAATACATGGTGTGCAATATCTCTACACAATTATGTTCTTCATATTTATTCAAAACATAAAGACATTTAACAAGGATAATGAACATAATAATATAAGGAGAGTAAGGATAGAGAAATGCAAACATTGACACCATGATTTTTACATGGTTCGGCAACTTCGGCCTACGTCCATGCCTCAAGAGCTCATCTTGAGGTATCCACTACAGAGCCTTCCTTAAAGGTGAAAAGCAAACTGTACAATTGCCAAGTGATTTACTTGGACTTCCTTGCTCAATGACAACCTCATCAAGACTTCTTTGCTAAGCTCATGACTTGGTCTTCCTCCCTCTTTGACGGTTAAGAGATAACCATTGCTCACTCTTAAAGGTGGAGAGCACTACCCAATCCTTCTCCTTTTAAGGTAGAGAATGAACCTTTCTCTTTTTTGGGCTTGAAGAAAAACCCTTATAAAGCTTCTTCAAGCTACCCATGTCAAGAGAACCTCTTGGTCTTCTTCTCTCAAGAATAAGAAATTTGTGTACAATGAGTGTCTCTCAAATAGACAAGATATACAAATTCAAAGTTCTCTCAAATCTAAAGTTATAATTGATGAATCAATAAGAAAGCTCAACTCTATAATGATGAATGAAATACCACAAATAGATTGATATTTGGAAGAATATGGTTAAGTGTGGTGACTATCTCTATAGAATATGAATTCTAAGCTTAATGATATATTCAACCAACAATGGATGATCAACTATATGTTTGGTGGTCTCTCACTCTTGTATAATACATATACAATGTGTATTTATAGCCCAAGAAAGAATTCTAGCAGTTTGGAAGTGGTTGGGAATCATTAAATGCAAAAATTATCCGTTTCAGATATGTTCCCGTAGTGTTAATCGATTGGTTAGTCGACTGGTCATTTAACATAAGTCGACTGATGAGATTTTCAAGGTAAAAATGAGTTTTGAATCACTATAAGTCGACTAATGAGATTCTATAAGTCGACTAATTTGCCCTTCTACAAATGACTACAAAGTTCTGTCAACGTTAGACGATGCTTAGTCGACTGAGAAAAATTTTCTTAAAAAATTTCAAGGCATAAGTCGATTGATGCATTTTCATAAGTCGACTAGTCTATCCCTCTGAAAATGTCAACAACTCACAGTCTCTATAAGTCGACTAATAGGATTGTATAAGTCGACTGATACATGTTGAACATTGAAAAACAGAGTTTTGACATCCAAACAAAGCCTAAACCAACAAAGACTTTTAAGATATGATTCAAATAAGATCAAGTCCTATTTTTATATGTCTAGAGACCATTAAAATGATATGCATGAGTTGCATTGGGTCTTAAAGTCAACTAACGAGGTAGGTTCTTTGAATATTTTGACAAACTTGAACCTCCTCAAAGTCAACTATGGCCTTATAAAATAAATCAATTTGATCCAAGTTCCTTGACTTTATATTTCACTAAATGCAAATATTGAGAAGTAAAAATATTTCCAATTAGAGATCCTCTCAATATTTCTTAAGGCTTTTCATGATTTAAACATATAAGTTCAAAGTCTTATTTCTCTAATTCTTAGAGACCATTCTAAATTATATAAATGAAGTACATGACATATTATTTATGGTCTAAGGACTTATGAATGCTATGCATGAAATGTATTTGTCCTAGAACTTTTAAGTGAGAACATCAAAGTAACTTTACAAAGATTACCTATACACTCACCAAGACTAAATTACCCAATCTTCAATATCTCCATTGATCTTGATGTGCATTGGGTGAAGTCTTATTTCTTTGATATTTTTTCCTTCATCCTTTTCTCATGTCCTTGATATGAGCTTTTGAACATAGATGGGCATGATCAATGTGAGCTTTGGATATCTTTGCAAGGTGCCATTGATCCTCTTATCTTACTTTGAGTCTTGTTAGAACGTAACTTATTTAAGCACAAACTCAAGTAGACATTAAATTTTATCACTCACAATGTTCTGTTATCATCAAAATAACTGAGATAACCTTGGTTGGAAACCTTGGTTCAACAGTATCAAATTACAAAATCACCTTATTTTCATTGACGAAAATATCCTTATCTCTCTCTCTTTTCTCTCTCACCACTACCAATCTATATGTACGTATATATATATATAGACACAGATCACTGTCAATATATATGTACTTATGTGTATATATATAGATACAGATATATAGAGAGAAAATTATTGATGGTGAATGACAAATTAGAGAGTCGAAGGGGCTTGCGGTGGTTCCGTTTGATCGGAGGGGTTATGTACAGTGGTTGCTGGTTTGGGGTTTGGGTTACGAATGGGCCTTGGAGGTTTATCGATTTTGGGTTTCGAATGGTTATGATGTTGGCAGCGACAATAGTAGTTTTGGCGACGGTGGGTGTTTAGTGATTTGGGCCTGTTGATTTTGGGTTTCGAATGGTCGTGATGTTGACAGCGACGGTGGTGGTTTTGGCAATGGTTGGTGTTTTGTGATTTGGGTCTGTCGGTTTTAGGTTTCGAATGGTCGTGATGTTAGCAATGACGATGGTGGTTTTGGCGACGATGGGTGTTTATGATTTGGGTCTGTCGATTTTGGGTTTCGAATGGTCGTGATGTTGGTAGTGACGGTGGTAGTTTTGGCGACAGTGGGTATTTTGTGATTTGGGTCTTGGGGTTGGTTGTTGATTGGGGGAAATTATTGGCGGTGTATGGCTAAGGACGGTGGTGCAATGAGAATTTGTAGAGTGAGGAGTAGAGGGAACTGGTGGTGGTTGTTTTGGGTGGTGGTTGTCCGGTTAGTGGTGGCAGTGGTCTTGGTGTGGTGTGGTAGTTGGGGTTGTGCATGATGGTGGTTGCCATGGTGGGTTTCGGCTTGGCTGTACAAAGGTGGTTCAGGTGTTATAAGTGGTGGCTATTTGGGGTGTTGCAAGTAGTGGCTCATGGGTGGTCCAGTTAGTGGTGGCGGTGGTGGTGTGGTCGAAGAAGATGACTGACGTTCCGTCGGCTCTTGTGCACACACATCTATATATATATATATATATATATATATATAAAATAATATAATAATAATTACAACATATATATATATAATATAATAAATAATATTATATTAGATGGGCAAAAGTGTCATTATATATATATATAAATATTTTAATTTTTATATCAATATAGTATTAAAGGTATAATAGACATTTCACCCAAAAATTAACATCTATTAGTGCATTTCTGTTACAGGAGAGGTTATTTTAACAAAATTCATTAGTTTGATATTGGGTGTAATTAGGTCAAACCTTAGGGGAGGTTAGTGTAATTTACCCTAAAAAGAAAATTCAATCTAAACTTATCAATTGACCCACGTTTAAATTGTTAATAATAAACTCATTACTATTTCCACAATTCAAGAAATTTAGCTCCTTAATATCATTCCTTCTTACTATCATTCTTTTGAATGCTTCTATGACTTGAACGATTGGAATCCTTAACATGCCCCTTCAAGCTGGCATGTGAGTGATTGAACATCCAGCTTGTCTTGAAATAATTAGAAGAGGTCTTTAGGCAACTGTTTGGTGAAAATGTTTGTTGGTTGAGAGAATGAAGAGATGATCGAGTAATAAGATGTCCTATGGTAATTTTTTCCCCTAACAAAGTGGTAATTCAGCTCAATATGTTTAGAGCGAGCATAAAACATGATATTTACAGACATGTAGAGAACACTAACGTTGTCACGAAAAAGTGAGGAGGCTGTGAAAGTGATACCCCAAGATCACACAAAAGAAAAGTGAGCTAAGTAATAAAGTAGGATATAAACACAAGTATTCAGCCTGAATGCACATCACAGTATTCTAATTTACTATATTGTTTAATTGTCAAGCTCATCAACAAGCTCTACTAAAAGAAACAAACATTGAATGAAAACAGATAACCATAAACAAGTCGTAGTTGCTATGAAAATAAAAGTTGGTATTCATAAGAATTTATGCTCTTGTTGACACATTCATTTGTGACGAACGAACACAATGCCTCACGAAAGCAATTAACAGTGAGAATGTTGTGAACATGACTCAGAAATAACAAAATAGTACAGATAAAATAATAATAAAGAAGCGTATCAAAAGTTGAGGAGTCAAAATTGGTCAATCAACAACTCAAAGAACAAAAGACCCAACTTCGAAACCTTGTCTATCTCCAACTTCATTTGAGAGTGATGGATAAAAATCATTAAGAGAAAGAGAAAACGACACTCACCTTTGTTCTTTGGAAGATCTTTAGCAGTTTTTTGGTGATGGAGCGCAGTTCTGTCGTGAGATTGAAAAGATAGAGTGAGAAAATGAGATGAGTACATTATAGGTTTGAATTTTAATTTTGAAATTTAAGTTAAAAATTTGAAAGTTCACACGGAGTTAACGTCTCATTCAGTTAGTTTCTTGCTTTCTTGAGTATGGTGTTTGCGTTGTCACGCCCCAAATTTTCGTACACATAACGATACAAAAACTCAAGGGTGAGAATACTGAACATCAACACACCGTGTCCTTTATCATACGCTGATACAATATTATCACGCCCCAATTTTTGAGTCACTAGAGATCCGTCCCCAAGCCCAAATCTTGAGAATGAACTCGTCCATTTAACTCCAATTAATCATCTTAACCTTTAAATTATTGCGGAAACTTAATCACATACTTGCACACATATATGTATGATTCAACATCAACTAATCCCAATGGGTTCCACACGTGTTCACACATGCACATCCAACTTTATTCATATCTTTAATCTAATTGTGCACTGCAAGTTCGCTTAATCGAAACATGTCATTTGATTAATCGAATTGGGTATTTTGATTAATCGTCCTTGGACTTTCGATTAATCGTAGTGTTGATCAATTGTTGGTCTATCAAAGTACTATTGTAATCACGCTGGAATTTGAAGTCCAATACCATCGAACATTTCTGATAGATGTTAGATTAATCGAAGAGGGGTCTTCGATCAATTGTAGTTGTTTGATTAATCGAATATGGGTCTTCAATTAATCGCAGGCAATTCGACTGAATTTCCTGATATACCATACTTAAACAATTTACATACTTGAAACATATGCATTAAGTGCAAATCCATAATTTGAAGCACAAACGCCTAAATACTATGTTTCAAAAGCTTATATCTCCTTATACAATTCTAAATGTACCATGTCCACATCTCGGACGTGCATAACACCAAAAATAACCCAAAAGAGAGTTCTCCTAACTCTAAGCTCAACTCATAGTTGTTCACCATCAACAACCTCCTTTCTATGCCCTGGAAGTGTTAATGTAGAGGGATGAGCAATTTCAATGGCTCAGAGTAATACATTGTGCAATCCATTCAAGTTCACATTTCATATCAATACATAAACACAATTTAACATGCATAACCTAGCTACGTGTCATGCTTCCTAGTATTCTAATCAAAATCAAGACTTTCATATCACATGACATATACATCAAAATACTTGACAACCACAATGTTCACAAACATGCTTCAATGCATAGTCTCATCATATTTATAACACATGACACAATTGAAATCGAATATGAAACCCATTCAATTCACATTACACGCATTGTTACACTTAGACTCAAATCACTCTCAGAATTGGAATCACACTCACACACGCAATCTGAATACGTGCCGAAACCCCATACCCCATATTCTAGTTATTCTTGGGCTACTAACCCACCGGTAACCAATCCTCTTGTGCAAATTTGAGGACTTTCAACTCCAGAGGATATGTTCCTCATCTACTTTGTACATGAGCCACTTCTGAGATAACACTCCACACATAAAATATGTTACATTTTGCATATACATTCACAAGTCTCAATGTATTGCACCCATTTCATGTCCTATATTATTTTCTAGCATGTCATGCAAGAAGTCATATTGACACAAGCATACCTCCAACATTTTTCACAAAATTTACCTTAAAATTAGGTTTTTGATTGATTGCCAAAATTTTTATGTATGCAACACATGTCATATATATTTTTTGCAACACAAGCAATTCAAGCATTTCTAATCATATATTAATCATTTTCAGTCTAAGGAAACACATAGACATCAATTTAAAGCAAGGATTTAATCATATAATCTTATTTAGTCATATATAACATGAAAAACATCCATTTTATGTTATCAACATGAAATTAAACTTGAAATGAAAGACACAACACACACACCTTACCTCAAGAGCTAGAATCTCTAGCTATCCCTCAAAATCACCAACACCAAAATTGTCCAAACTTTATTTTGCTTGGTTCCAAGCGATGCCCTCACCACATAAAACAAGTTTCCCTTCTCCGACACCTTTAGAATCAAGCTTTAAAGGCTCTGAATCTTAGAGAGAAGTTAGAGAGCTTGTGTGGGAAGAGCGAAGAGAGATATAAAGACTTTTAGAGAGAGAAAATGGCTGTAAATATTTGCCCTCATATATTTATAAGCCTTAGGGCATAAAATGACCAAAACGCCCCTACTTAACGTACCTTCTCGACCTCTGTTTTAGAATTCGAAAGCGGTTATGGTCTCGAAATCAACTCTGTGTCTTTTTTAATATTCTAATTGGTTTATAACAAAAATAATATTTTTTAAAAAATATCTGGATTCCCGGGCTCACCCGACTTTCATCCTGGGTCCTGACGACCCAAAATTTCAAAATGAACTGAATGACTCACAAAAATCGCCGGACCTCTAAACAAGTCCCCACATATGTAAATTACATTTAAAACATATGCAAATCAATTTATAATCCTATTTTTGCTTGTCTGGATTATCGGGACCACCCGACTCTCATCCTAGGTCCTGACGACCCAAAATTTTAAAATGAGCCGAATGACTCACAAAAATATTTGAACCTCTAAACAAGTCCCCAAATATGTAAATTACATTTAAAACATATGCAAATCAATTTATAATCCTATTTCAAAAAATAAATAAATAAAAGAAAAAGATTCAAATTTCTACTTACATGGTAATTTAAACATGTGGCATGTTTTAATTGCTTGGAGCTACCATGTAATCATGATGGCAAGGTATCCTGGGGTACTGTATACTTTCTCCAAAAGTATGTACCTTTCTTTACAATCTCCTTTATGAAAACCAAATCAAAATGTAACTGAGATAGAGTTGTTGAGAAGAACAACCCCTGACCTACCATTGGACTAATAACCCATTGGTGGCGAAAATTGATCATGCACAACATAGGTTTTGAATTTTGCTAAAATTTTCGTTTCAACTTCTTTTTTTCCTTTGTTTTATAATACTAAAGGCAATTAGGAACTTTCACAGGTCAATAATGACAATCAAATATAGAGCGGCAACTCGGGTGGGTTGGAGGTACAACTCGGACTCCACTCAAGATATAAAATGTTCTACCCTAATCTGACCTTTTACCTTAAGTACTCAACTCGATCCCATCCCATCCTTTACTTTTTAAACTTGGATTTGCAACTCAAGGTGAGATTTTGGGTTATAATGTCGGGTTAATTTGGGTTGCTCATATGACTAATCTCCACACAAAAAATTTAATGTGATCTTGAGTTAGTTTCATATTAGATTACTCCTAAATGTAAAGAAATTTAAAACCTTAATGCAAATTTCTACTCCAAAGTATGAACATACAAAAAAAATAAATATATATATATAGACACAGGAAGTTAAAAAGAAAAAGATGATCATAATTTGAATATTATATATAATATGTTAAAAATAAAAAAAAAAAAATTAGAATTTGAGTTCAGGTTGGGCTCGGGTTGCTGACACCTCAATTCAAACCCAACCCTAATTAAGTTTGGATTGAGATTTTTCAACCCAAGTCCAATCTTAGTTATAAAAATAGTTGTCTAAGCTTGTAAAACATCAAGCTAGACTATGATTGGATTCAGGTTGACCAACCCAAGTTGCACCCTTAGCCATATGAGATATAGGGATTATTTGTATTAAAGAGAATATTTGCAAAAAGTTGGTAGTTTAAGGGAATTGTTTGCAGTTTACTTTTATAATAATTGCTATAAATTAAATGTATGACCAAGATAATAAAGAATATGAATGTTTTAAGGCACCCTGCCTTTTTTAGTGCTTTCATACGGGGTTATATACTGCGTACATTTGACCCTCTCTAATCGGTACCTTCTTTAATTCTCCCAATAGTGGAGTCTTGTGTACTGAATTTTTTGCCATTTTTTTGTATGAAGTTATACAATATCTTGCAGTGGAAATGCACCGGAACATTTGAACATGTTATGGATTTTGAAACATGCAATAGTTCTCATGTGTTTTGTTTCAGGCTATTAATTATTCGCATAAGATCATATTGTGGCTTATTGTTTGATTAATTTCATCATTAATCTATAATCACATGCTATGAAAGATTTTATTAAAGATTGAATTATATAATTTCAGTATTTAACGTATAAACTTTAACATTTGTTTTTGTGAAACTAAACATATTATTAAAAAAAATTAAACAACTCGAACTACTCAAAAATTTGTAAAACCCATGCAGGTTGGAGCATGACGAATTCCTTTAAGACTTGTGCCTAGAGTGAATTGGGAACATAGCAAGTTGGGAACAGACTGCCCCAACTCACTAGAGTCCCCCGTTCATTTCTTCCAAAAAAAGATAAAAAAAAACTTTCATTTAATGGACTTGAATCTTGAAATTTAAAAGCATAAACACTTCTACAAAAGAGTCGGATATGTGTCACATTCGTGTTAAACACAAACATTTCATGAAAGCTCCATACGATACTTCTTGTTCGTGATCATAATTTAAAATAAATTTAGTTATTTTAAACATTTAACTTACATTTGGACACTTGATTGACACTTCCAAATATTTCTCACACAATCTTGCACATCTAGAGTAATTATCTTCGCAGCTTGGAAATTGTCAACACACATCTCGAAGTAAACACATGATCATAAGTTTAAGTATTTAGCATATAATGATATTTTTTTCATACAGAACAAAAAGTAATGGAATAACAGTATATATGGTATAACAATCATTACAATAATCACATAATTTCATTTTTAAATTATGTTATTTACTCTTTGTATATAAATTAAAAATTGAATTCTATAACAGTCTTATTCAATATATGTCTATAAATAAAAATTTATACCTATATATAGTTGTGTTCAAGACGTGTCTGGATCCTATTTATTTAAGATATATATATTTAAACGTCCTGATGTATCCGTGTGCTTAAACTGAGATTTAATTGTATAGAGCGCGTGAATATACTTGTACCTAAGTTTTATTTATTTACAGTATTTTTTAACCTTGCAAAGATCATATTATTGAAATTCAACAGAATTAAGATCTGCATCAATGAAATGAAGAAGCCACTGAAGCTACATATCCCATTCACCATCACCTCTCTTGCATTGGGCCCGTTGCCTAATCCATGAGCTGTCATAGTTTTTTAAGGGTCCATTCTTGGACTAAAATCTTTTTCTGCAAGGAGTTTTTTGTAATTTTGTTGTTTGTTGGGTGAGAATGTTTATAACAATTGATACCAGTCAAGTTATTACAGTGAGTGATATCAATTTCACCTATTTTGTAACGTATTTTATTAGTAATTGATATCATGAAAAATTAGAGATATTGGAAGATGTAAAGTAAATGCTGCAAGTAGTGGAGATTATGTTTTGAAATGGGGACTAAAATCCTCTCATGTGAGAAATTTTTCGTATTTTCGTCCAGTGACAATGTTTATAACAATTAATGATGACTCACGTTGTTACACTGAGTGATATTAATGTCATGTATTTTGTAACATATTTTACTAGTAATTGATGTCACTTATTGCAACAATGTAACTAATTGTTATAAACATTGTCGGTGAATGAAATTATGAATAATCCCTCACAAAATTTTAGTCTCCATTTCAAAACATAATGCTAATTATTGACTAATTGCGGCATTTGCTTTACATCCAACTGTACCTCCAGTTTTTCATTTTGATGCCTTCTCGAGAACATTAGAGAGACAGGCATGAAGGCAGAGCTTAGATGATAGTATTTAGAAAGGTCAAACACCTAGGACCTGAAACCGAGAGTCCATGTAATGAGCATTTTTTTTTCCCTTTCTTTTTTCCAATTTGTTTTGTACAATTAGACGTGCAAATGGTATAACAAATTCAAACTTCGAGGCACAGATAGATAAGAGTGATAATGAATTTGACTAGTTTTATGGGGATACAGTATATGATACTACTCCGTACTAGATTGCCTAAAGTTTGCAGGCTATTCATGTAGAGTTAAGTGGTAGACTATACTAGACTGTGTAAAGCACGTTTTGAAATAGTTAAGACGACCCACATCGGCTAAAGATACAAAGTCTTTACGCCTAATATATGTCTAGATCTCGTTGGAGTATTGTCCCTTCGGGGACATCCGATAAAATTGGAACGATACAGAGAAGATTAGCATGGCCCCTGCGCAAGGATGACACGCACAAATCGAGAAATGGTCCAAATTTTTTTTTGACCTTTTTGCCCACATTCGGTATGTAATTTTACAAAAACACCCTCCTAATTCGTCAGTTTTCCACAGTACCCACTGCTCTCTTCCACGTGTCTTTGAGACTCACCAGAAGCTTACCGTGGATCTCCACTCTGCAACTCCAACTTCCTCTTTCATCTCCGCACGCTCCTATCAATTTCTTAGCCCCTCTCTCTCTCTAGATATATATGTACTTACTCCATCAATTATTGTTCCGGTGACTTGTTGTCTCTTCCCTTTTCACTCTCTATTAGGTTCTCTCCGCAAGCCCTTTTCCTTCACTTCATTTTTCATTGTCTTTTATATATATATATATATATATATATATATTTTATTCAGCTACCCTGGCAAATTCTAGAAAATGCCTTTTCCCTCTTTCCATTCTTCTCTCTCTTTCCAAAGCCTTGAAGGCGAAATTGGTTCACACCTACAGATTTGATAATTTGACAAATTTTTAACAAAGCTCGTCTATGAAGATAAACAATCTCGACTCTGATACACGGTAACGCTCGAGAGCACAGATCGAACGTGAGGGACGAGACTGAGACATAGAGTTTTGATCAATTTCTCAAAGAACTCATTATCAGGTGAGACAGTTTATCCCCTTTGTATTTCGATTGAAATCGTGCTTAACTTCGCTACAAAAGAATGAAATGAAATCGTCAATTCTCTCTCTTCTTTGATTTTTTTTTTCTTTCTATTGTTTGATAATCTAAATTGAAATGGCCAATTCCACGAGAAGTTCGAATCTACATTCCTCTTCTTGATGAAGAATGCTTGTTCCTCTATGTCCGCTTTCTTCTCTCTCCAGGTGTAGGTATTTGGGCTCTGTTAAGTTAGCAACAAGATCTCTCGAATTCTGTTCATTGAGCTAAATCTGTGTCCCCGTATCTTAATATGGGTATTCCCTTTCTTTTTCACTCAGATGTAAGGCTCATTCATCCCCCAATCCGTTTGCAAATGTTGGAGCCTGCATTGAGTTTTGTTATTTGAACTGAGAATGGTCACTGCAGTTCCGGCTATTGGGGACGGGTGGCATCAAAGCAAAAATAGAATTGTAGTACCTAAGTTACGATCTTGTCCCAATTGTAAAATAGCGGGGCCGAACAAAAGCTTGGGAATTTTTTTTTTTTCTTGCCTTTTTCTGTGCATTAGATTTTGATTATTAAAATGATGGATTACTCAAGATGAGATGAATATGGTGAAAGAGAGAAAATGACGGCATCCATTTTATATTGTCTATGATTGTGCCTCCGCCTTTTTGACATATTTTCTTTAGTATTGCATTCCCTTGCATTGAGTTCTTATTTTGGAGAAAATTTACTGAAGATGTTTGTCGGTGGATATTAAGGAATGGCAAGAATCAGAGATAGAACTGAAGATTTCAAAGATGCTGTGCATCGGGCAGCTTTATCTGCAGGATATAACGAGGTTTGTTAACTCGCTGAATTTGTTTATTTCATTATCTATTCAACAATTTGTTTGGCTTAGTTTTGGAGATCTAGTGTATTTTTCTGAAGTAGGAAGCTTCCATTTACACTCAAAATCTCAAATATCAATTGCATATTCTAAAGTGGAAGCTTGCTTTAGCTAGGACCACCCTGAGTATGGTGTTGCAGCTTGGGGATGTTGCCATTTATAGGTTTAATGCTTAAGGTCCCCCGACTCCTCCCTTTATAGATGTTAAAATTGTTTATATTTGTTTTAATTCTTGGAATCTTTTTCCTTTTGTATTATATTATATTATGTCTATACTCTATAGTAAGAAATCAGTTCAAAATATTCTCGTTTGATAAAGTTCATATTAATTGAACCACTATATTCTGATAGGCAAAAGAAAATCCCAGGTTTTAATTTATCAATTAAAATATTGTCTATTGATCACACGAAGATGTCTCATTGTTTACAAAAAAAGAAGAAAAAGGATAGATGGGTATAGACTTTAGATGATGAGATAATTTGAGCGTCCTAAATATCTGTAAGACAGATTATGGAGCATCTCCATCATAATATACTATTGGCAGGCTATTCCACTTTTTAACCATTAGACTACAGAAATACAGAATCGGTGAGTTTTTTCAATTCCTAAATGTGATTTCAACCTAAAACTTCTGTTTGAGTTTACAAATTGGTAAACTGCGGCTTTTGAAAATGCTGCCCATCTCTAATACTAATGTAGTAGTTTTAAATGAAATATGATGTGCTTTAACAAGTGGTTCTTCATGATTTTTGTCAATCTTACATGCTGTCATTCTTTCTGTCAATTCTTACTGGCAATGAATTTCACTGCTATAATCTGACATCAGTAATTTGTTTGATAGTGAAACAATTTTGAGGACAATAAATGGATTTCAGGTTTAGTTTTGGAAGTGAATTTCCAATTTTGACCATTCTCTGGTGTGTGATTTTAGAGCTAAGAACTGTTGTACATTGAATTTGAATATACTATACTTATCCAAGGACTAATGATAATGCAATTTGAAATACATTGATGCGTGTGCAGTAATTGTGATAGCATTTATGGTAGTCCTATTAAGAGTTTAAGCTTGTGTGTACATTAACATATTTTGTAAACTTTGAAGTTATTTTCTTATTATATACTTAATTTTGTTAGCTTTGGAGTTCTCCTAATGTGCTCATGGATTCTAATTCCTTATGTGAGGTGTTCAGTCCAAAATGGCAGCGATATTGGCATCTTTCATTATGCACAAACCTCGGCAAAGGTCATCTTTTACCAAAGCTGCATTGAAGACGGTATATGCACTATAACCACCATATGTATTTTTTCTTTTAGTTTATATGGTTTATACTCCTGGTTGTGAGTCATTATCTTATAATCATGGTGACATGGGCTCTTAAGGAAGCATTTCAAGAATTTTTTACTTTCTGAGGAAAGGGAAGCATTCAAGAGATATGTAGAGTTTGTATCACCAAAATTAATTAATTTTTTCTTCATTTGTCAGCTTGAAAGCATCTATACTCTGGAACAGTTCTTGGTGAAACATAGGAAGGATTATGTTGATCTACACCGGACAACTGAACAAGAGAGAGATAGCATTGAGCATGAAGTAAGTGCTGAAACCCATCCTTCAATTTCAAGACCATTGTGTGACCTAAAAGAAGCTATTCCAGTATATTTAAAAAGATATGATGTTGTAAAATTAGTCTATATCTGGCTATTGTGATTATTCAGACGTATTTTATTGGTTTACCCCCACCTTCCTTCCTGTTTTTTTTACTTTACCTCCCTTCCTTTTTTTTTTTTTTTTTTTTCTTTTTAACATGTTTTTGCCTGGATAAATTCTATATGGTCAAAACACACTAATTATGTCACCTTATGATTGGCATGGTTTTGCTTGGATGGATTAGATGAAACAAATGCACTTCAAAATAGTATGACAAAATGCATTGTTTCTTTTATTTTATGGCAATAAGAAACTATAGAGCTTCGCCTTGGATTGTAAATAAAATTAGAGTGGTGAGGAGCATCACTATATGCTCCATGTTTTGATTTACGTTAGAGTGGTGAGGAACATCACTAATATGCTCCATGATTTGATTTATATTATTATAATTGCATGAACCTCCCCACTCCCCAGACCCGCAATGGCAGGAGCCTCATGCACTGGGTTTGCCCATGATAGCGGAGAACTATATTGTCTGGAAATGAAGTTTTTGAGAAAGGTAATGCATAATTCCTATAGAGAAGCTAGATTTAGGTGTTGCTTTTCTGGTAGCAGATTAGCTAGCTCTTTGGAACTTCGATTACTCTGGAGAAATGAAAATCTTATGGGACTAACAAAACTGGATCCTATATCAAACAGACTTTTAAATTGCTCAGTTTGGTTTAAGGCCCAATCATTTGTATATCAATAGTTTTTCTTCAACTCAGCAGTCGAATGGTTATAGCTCAATATACAAGCATTTGCATTCTTCAGCTTTTTGACTAATTGTTGAAATTTTTGTCCACTAATATATATTTTGTGCGCGTTTATTTTGTGAATATCTACTGAAATCTTTTTCAGGTCTGTGCCATCAATTGTCCGATTTCTCATGGTTTCCGAGTTATTATATCTCTGATTAAATGTAGAATTTAAATGGTTTTCGTCACTTGCTATAGGGGATTCTGGTTAGGAATAAAATTAGCCTGTTGAACATTTACTGTGCCTGTTTTACCTTTCAAAGTTAGATGTGCTGAAATGGTAGAGTCACTCTGTAGTTCATTAATCAACACTGTTTTATGTGATATGGTATTTTTGCATGTTCCACAACCTTGGATTGCAGATAATCCGATTTATGAAGTCTAGACTCTTTTATGTCAAAAACTACCATATCACATAAAAAAGTATATGCTGGAGTTTCTGCACGTTCTTTCACTATCTAAAATTTCATGGCAAATTCTTATACATAACTTGTTCTCTCTCTCACTGTGTGTTATTTATTTATTTTTTCTTTGGGGGGGTGGGGAGGTAGGGTCACTTGCTTTTGTCCGTAGAATGGATTTATGTAGTTTTTAATGCTTAGAACAATCTATGTATATACGTATATATATTCATGACATGATTGTATCAGACAGTTTGCTACATTGTAACATGTTTATCTTGGAAGGTGAAATGGGTTATGCATCTTTTAATAACAAAAATGGTGTAGTGCACTTTGTAGGATTACTTTGCCAACATTTTTTTCACTTTCTATGCAGGTTACTGTTTTTATTAAAGCCTGCAAAGAACAAATAGATATTCTCAAAACTAGTATAAATGACGAAGAAACAAACTCGAAGGGGTGGCTTGGCATTGGGGGCGATAATTCTAATGCTGACACTGTAGCCCACAAACACGGAGTGGTAACACTGCAACTTCTTTTTCATGTTGCAATTTATTTATTATCAATTGAATTTGTTGCTGGTTTGGTTATGCCAGTTCGCTAAAACTTGATTGAATTAATTACTTTTGTATTTGAAAGCGCGCGTGCGGGCACACATATAATTGAGCTTGATATAGGAATTTCAGTTTCTATTGGATTTGGATAACTTGCTTTTTTCTTAGTTGTTTCTCTGTAAACTTCAACCAAGGCTTGTAGCTCAATTACTTAGGGCCCATTTGGTAACCCGTTTATGTTTAGTGTTTATTGTTTATAAAAAACAAATTTGTAGGATAAAACATGTTTGATAATTTTTGTTTTATTTATAAATTGTCAAAACATTTTTAAAACAACACTGTAGCTAAGCTTTTACACAAAGTGGTGTTTTAGTGTTTATGTTTATTAAAAAAAAACTTTTTTTTTCTTTTCTATTCTAAAATGGTGATTATATTATATTAATTAAAAAGTGAAGCTAAAATTGCAAAAATGAAAAGAATTTTTTATTTATAAAAGGATATTGCTTGATATAGTGATAAAATTGTTAGAATTATCAAAGACATAATTAAAGAGCATCAATTGCCTTGAGAAAAAAAATAATTGGGTACAATATGAATAATTACTAATATACTTGATAATAAGAAATAGTTACTTAGGGGTACCCATGCTAAAAAAACAAAAAAGACTTATTTGAAGTAAAAAAAGCAAAGAGGTCCCAACCATCTCCTTGTCAAAGAAACAAGAATGGTATTTGTACTCATATCGTTCATTCATTTTCAGTGTTGAAAGGGAAATAGAAACCAAAAAATGGAAAAGAAAGTAGTAGCAGAAGAAGTTCAAGAGCAAGAGCATGCCCTCCAAATTCCTCTTCTCATTCCATACAAATTGGAAAACTTTCAACTTTCCCATAGTTATATATATATATATATTAATACAGTTTAAGGTTAACAAACATGTATTTTTTGTTTATGGTTTTTAAAATAAGCCAAACGTTATTTCGTTATCAAATCGTAGCATAAGCACTACTTATATCAACACACGTAAACAATAAACACTAAACATAAACAGTGACCAAACGGACCCTTAATGAATGCCTTGAGATTGGAAAACTTTTTGAAGGTTACGTAAGCTTTTGAAACATACATATCATCATCATCATCATTCTGAGTCATTCTCTTAACCTTCATTTTCAAACTGTAAAGCAACATAGTTTTGCAGAGTCTAAATAAATATATGCATGCGCAGCTCTATTTTTCCCAACAATACAGGGTATGTTAATGAATCCTGTTTCATTATTTTGCTTAATTTAAGGCCAATAATTTAGTTAAACCACACTGTTAACATTTCGTTACTATTTCAACGCACATATATTTTGGTCTTCCCTATTCCTTACATTACTCTCGATGTGAATCACTACACTCATAGTCACCAATTTAGTTATTATTAATCACTGCACATTGACTGATTTATAAAATACTGTCAATTTTAGAGGTATACATCAATCAAGGAACATGCTAGAAGCACACTTATCAAAAAAAAAAAAAAAAGGAACATGCTAGAAGCACACTCATAAAAAAAAAAAAAAAGGAACATGCTAGAAGCACTCTATTTAATCTATCTTTTTTTTATTCCATGAGCAACATATTTCCAATGTTTCATTCTTTGTGAATAATAGAATCTATATAATGAAATTATTTCCAATATCTCTTGATTCCTAACTTTTACTACATTCGCGCTTGTGTTCTTGATTTTGCTAAACTTGCATTCTATTTTTTCAAATTTAGTCATACAAACTTAAAACCTTTGGATTCTAGAGCTTCTTTGTGGACTTCCAATTTAGCTTTGCCAGTGCTTTAGTTTCATCATCTAAAAATAACCATCAATGATTAACATATCATAAAACTTGATCCAACATGTCTTGTTGGTCCATTCATATATTTGGCAAAAGGATATGGGCTTAAAATGCACTTGGTTCTCCTAAGTTGTTATTGTAATCAAAGATCCATCTTCCATGTTTTTCATCATGAATAAATCTACTTGTGTCTCATTTCTTTTCTTAAATACGCCAAATTATATTTTTTAGAATTTTATCATATGTTTTTTACAAATCTATATAACCATATGAAGATCTTTCTTATCCTTTCCATATCTATCCATTAGTCTCCTTAGAAACTAAATTGCTTCCATTTTTGACATCCTCTCATAAATTCAAATTGATTATATGACAGAGTTTTGTTTTACGTCTTAGTCAATCACTCTATTCCAAAGTTTTTTAGCATGACCTTAATTATATACCACTATAATTTGTACACTTTTTAATATCCCTCTTAATTTTACAGAAAGATATTGAATGTTTCTCCACTCATTAGGCATTTCTTGTCAATATGGGCTTATTAAATATTTTTGTTAGTTAAGACACATTATAATCTCCTAAACACTTCCAAGCCTCAATAAATTTAGATGATCCTAAAGTCCTTGTTTTGATTTTCCTCAATGCTTTGTTCACCTTGCACATTGATTCTACAAAAAGATTTGGGGTGTGCGTGTTAAAAATCTGTTAGAAAAATGATAGAATGACAAATTCATTGGATCTGGAGTGAAATATATTAGAAGTACCATGGCATTTTTACTAAAATCAATGGAAGGGATTCAACCTACTTAAAACATTATCGCAATCCTGTATGTACTCATAATCCCTTTTGAGGTATTTACTGGAAAAAAAAAAACACTCTAGGGTTTTTGGAGTAAGGGTAATCCTTACCTAGCACTCAAGCATGTGGACAGGGTGTCTCTAGTCTTATACATCCTCCCATACCATGAAAACTGCACAATAAACCAATATATATATCTATATATATATATATATATATATATATACATTTATGTTACTAACAGTTAAAGCCTTGTGGTCTTCCACTCTCAGTTTCACAAGCTAGGTTGTGTCATTTGATTATAGAACGCTTGATGTCTTGGTAGAACCATAATGTTATGAAAAGAATCACATTAGGTCCTCAACAATGTACCTATTTGATCTATCCTGCCATTTGAATTCTTGACTGGGATTGTTACCATGGTTTCTTCTTGATTGGAGGCCTCTATATGTTACAATAGTAGTTTTTAGCAGAAACTAAGAAAAAAGACAAATTAGAGAAAGTTGAGAGAAAATGGAGGGCCTTATAATTGCAAAGAGAAACATGAATTGAGAGAAGTTAATGAACCGCACAAGGAATTGTATGAAGATTGGAGTATGCAAGTGATGCAAGAATATTCAATAATAGAAAGGTAATTTTTCCGATATCCCAGTCCTCGGTTTGATTTAATTTGTTTTAGTTCATTATAAAGGGCTTCTTGTTAGTATCTTGTCTTTTAATTTAATATGCTCTGATTATATGTGTTTTTAAAGCTAAAGCAATGTGTTAGTCACGTGAGTCACTTAACTTGGGGGTAATGAAGTCTTTCCTCCATCAAGGCAGCACTAGGTTCTTTAAGTGGATGTAATGGTGTTTTAATGATTTTGTGTTGGAAGGAGAGATGTTCTTGATTCTATTGGAACCTTGTAATCATCCTCCTTGTAAGCTATGGTTTTCTTTGTTATTTCTCTTTTACTCATTGTTTTTCTCTGAATAGTAATTCTTCTTGCTGAGTTCCCTATTACATGATCTTTGGGTAAAGTTTGGACAGAAGCATTTTTGGCTTTCTGATCTGAGGGAGGTGATACAACATCAAGATATTGGTGTCTTTGTGCAAGAAAATCCTTTCTCCATTTAGATTTTTATATTTGGGAGAGATGAGTAGCATTCTACTTCAAATATTGTTTTCAAGTGTTTGTGTGTAATCTTTTTTCTGAATTGCAGGTTTTGATTTTAAGTGAAAAACTTCATGCAGTCACATCACAGTTTGACCAGCTTAGAGTCGTACGCTTCCAAGATGCTATTAATAGAGCAATTCCAAGAAGAAAATTGAAACGGGGTGCCACATCAAATTCTACAGATATTTCTAAAACTAACAATTTGGAGCTCAGGGAGCCTGACCAATCAGAGCTCAGGGAAACTAGTGAGGTCCAACCTGAGCCTTTTAGAGTCCAACAGCAGCTTTTGGACGATGAAACACGCGTCCTCCAGGTAATCTATATATGGCTTCTGATTTTTGTACAACTTTCTTTACACGTGGTTCAGTCTGGATCCACATAAAAAAAAAAATCCACTTACCGATGTTTTAATGCAGGTGGAGTTGACTAGTCTTCTAGATGCTGTTCAAGAAACTGAAACAAAGATGGTGGAAATGTCTGCATTGAATCACCTCATGTCCACACATGTTTTGCAACAATCTCAACAGATTGAGCTTTTGTATGAGCAGGTCAGAACATCTGCATTCATATTTCTGGTTTTTTGTATTATAAGCTGAAGATAGGAATTTTATCTTCTGGAAAATAATTCAATTTTGTCTGAAAATAAGCCAATTGTCCAACTCCAGGGTTTCTTATCCAGCTACTGGGGCTGGCAACACTAATCATAACTTATCAATGTTTCCCTAATTTTATGTGAAATATGTTGAAATCATCTGGCACCAAACAACATATCACAGTCAAACCACACGTAGTTGTCAAGAGTTATGTGAAAAGGCCACCACTCTGGTTTACCTTAACTGCATGGTGTAAGCAACACAAAGGCGAAATCTTAATAAAAAAAAATGCACTAATCAAAGTTTTAGAGAAGCAACTTTGAGCGAACCTTGTTTAGTTTGTGTATACTGATTCTCAGTACCTGTTTAATGGGCATCCAGCATTTTATTAAATTCAATTTTCTTAATTTCTTCCCTCACAAGTTTATAATTTACACATGAATCAATATGTTACACATGCATCCAAATAACATGTTAGTGACATCTTGTCCTCCAGATGCAGATAAAATGCACGAGTTAAATTATTATTTTTTATTAGTATGAGTTATGGATGTACAAAGTACAGAAAGATTCTTTTATTTCCTTAATATTGTACAGTGTCTCATTGGTGACAACTAAAAATGGGATTGGACTATCTTTTAGGCAGCTCCTTGTGAATTTATCAGTCATTCTTGATGCTTCGGTTTGTACTAAGCACTCCTTGCACCCTTTTCATTGACAGGCGGTTGAAGCTACAACGAATGTGGAGCTCGGTAACAAAGAGCTGTCCCAGGCTATCCAACGGAATAGTAGTAGCAGAACTTTTCTTTTGCTTTTCCTATTTGTACTTACTTTTTCAGTCCTCTTTCTTGATTGGTATAGTTGATTGAAGGAAGATTACAGATAGATTCAAAATTTGAGCACATTGTATGGTCATTTGGTTTTTCCAGAACTCTTTTTTTTCATTTATAAGTTCTTGTTTTGTTTAATGTGGGTATTATTAACTATTGCCAATGTCATACTACTAAAACTATCAAAGCCACTTAACTTCTTTTAACAATGGGTTAAGTGCAAAAAACACACTCGCTACACAGAATGTGCAAAAAATACATTCGTTATATATAAAATCTTTACTAATTTTGTCTGGTGTGCAAATACTCCTCCACTTAGATTTCGTTCAAATATGACCGTTCACCGATTTATTTATTTTTTGAAATTTCAAGAATACCTTTTTCTAAAGTTATGGTCTCTCAAAAAATCTATAAAAGTTAAGGCCTTGTTTGGCAAAATTCTCTCTCTCTCTTTGAAGTTCTCTCTTTTATCCGCCATAACCATAAAATTGATATTTTTTCAACATACACAGAAAGAGAGGGCAAAAGAAACTGATGATTCCAACATACACAGAAAGAGAGGGCAAAAGAAACTGATGATGCAGAAGGGTAACCGGAACGAACACAATTCCATATAAAATAAATCTCTTCCACACCCGAAAGATATAATTCCATATAAAATAAAGCTTCTATGAATTAAACCAACCAAACAAAAATCCCTTCCATTCTATTTATATTTATGTATATATGTGTGCACACACTACACACTGTTCTAGAAAGAAAAACGGAGAGAGAGAACGATCATCATTAATTCCTGCTGTTATATACACACACACACTGTTACATATCTATATAGAATCAAATATGTTTAAGTACATCTAGGAAATATCTTCATGGATCTTCACAACAAGAGATGAGAAAGAACCTTGATGAGGCACATGCCAGTTGGTACTATGAACAAATTATATTAGTATGAGGTGTAGAATTGTTTGTAATTACGCAGTATAATATGTTACATCATATAAATTTCATAAACCTACCTTCTAATCAAATAAATGAGTTGTATTTGAGTGAAAAAAAAAAAAAAAGGAATTAAGAAAAAGTCTAGCCTTGTATTGAATTTAAAACACATCTTCTCGATCCCAGCTTTCAACTCAAATGTTTAGTTCCATCTTCATAAACTGAACTGGCTTCTTCAGCTCTGATTCCTATCGACTCTCTTGCTATATTTGTCACAGATGCAACCAGGAAAAGGGTTTGCATAGAAGGTCTCTTCATGTTTTGGAGGATACCTAACTTTTCTAAGGTGTGGTCCTCCAGTCCTATTTGCATGTAAGCCTTTAACCTTAGACGAAAAGCCTTTCCAAGATAACTTTCCCGCATCCATTTTATCAATCAATTTGACAAAATTTTGACTGCAACAATTTATAACATATCAAATTTAACTTGAATTAATGTTGATCAAAATGAATGACTAAAATGCTATGCATATGATAATTAATTACTTACTAGTCAGGGTTGATGGTTGTTCGAAACCCTTCAAAGATCCTATGACCACGCACCGCCTTAGCCATGAAACCATTGTAGGTGTACACAAAAACATCACTCTCAAGTGCTACAATGTAGTCCAATGCAGCTAGCTGATTTTGATACTGCTTGAAAGGTTTTAGCTCCTCCTCTGTTGCTAGAGTGGAATGAGAGTGTACATTAGCATACTTGGCGTGTAGAGCTTTAAGGCGGTTTTGTCCATAAATTTCCCCTGCAGCTATGTAGATTTTGGTAGAAAATGGGATCCCAATTGCCTCAAGAAACACAGCAGCCTCCCTAGGGGTCATGGGGCACGCCCCTTGCCGCCTCTTCTCTCTGCTATTTATCCGCTTTTCCTTCCAATGCTTTACGCGGTCCCTCAGTTCCTGGAGCTCCTTAGCCTCCAATGAGGTCAGATTGTGATTGCAGCCAGTGAAAGCAAGCATGTCCTTTTCATATCTGCATATATATATATATATATATATATATATGGTTGGTTAGTGAAACCAAGACATTACTGTAAAATTTCTTAAGGCATAGGCATTTTTTGAATGAAGTAAGATAGATACCTTAAATGCAAAGCGATATATGTTTCCCCATTTTCCTCAAGTCTGTTAACCAACTTCTTACCAAGCTCTTCGATTCCCTTCCTAAAACGAAGAGCCTCATACATTGCTCGGCACCTGAGTCTTTGGATTGAACCGGGGACACCATTATTAGCCAGGCGAGAATCAGTGTGGCTAAACTCTATCACTTTTTGCTCTTTCAAGAAGTGTAGGATCGGTCCTCTGTAATAGCTGACCTGCATATATAGAAATTTATATATATATATATATAGACTAGAAGCCACTTTAATTTCTTTAGATGAAATTTTACTGTAATTATATACAGACAGACCTTCGACCAAGAGACTGGGGCCTTCAGGAGGGGCTTCAGAGATGCTACATGTGGAGGAAGTCTCTCTACTACTTCAATATCATCTTTTAGAACTTCCTTAAAGTGCTCCCAATCAAATATGTCTTTAAAGTCACTGATACAATTAATTTCAACAAAGGACGACTTAGTTTGATTTTTCAGTATCATTTTGTGTGTGTGTATATATTTATATATGCTAAAACCAGTATGATTGAGAATCCATACCTAGGGTCACTCCAAAAGGATTCATGATCTAATTTAGGAAGAACCAAGGTAGCATTCATTATCTTTGCAATTGCAACCATATCACTTATCTGCATTTTGTGTAATACAAAGCAAAACCAGTACTTCAGAGAATATACAAAAGTATTATGAAGTGACAAAACAGGTATAAATTAGGACCTTAGGTCCTAGCTAGCATAGTAGGGTTGTTTACCCCAGTTTTCATTTGATTTAATCCTCCATTTGCATTAACCAGAATATAGCCATTTGTGAAAATTCCATTCCCTGTGAAAAATGATTAGCTAATATGGAATTGCAAATGCTGAAAAGTTGAGGGAACTAACAATTCTAGACTTACTTATTTCTTTCCTTGATCGATGAATGCATTTTGTGTGGTTGTCACTTGCGACCTTCTGCCAAATTTGTGGAGTCTGACAAACAGATATGAAATGGAAAATGGGGTCACTAAATATGATGATTAAAAATGGGAATACTTGCTAAAAAAGAAAACCAATTAGCCTTTCTTGTGAAAAGATCATACATTATAATTGATAAAAATTTGATATGTGTCATTTTTGTAAAGATAGAATGGCTTACCATTCATCACATTTATTATCCAAGTCACAATCACGTAGCATATTACAAGCCAACTGTTAACTTAGAAGATCCTAATCCCTTACCAAATACCACAATTAGTTTCAACTTCTAGTGCAGAAGGGGATTGACAATAACTAATCACACACACACACACACATATATTTATATGTGCATATGTATAAATGTATATGCATGTATGTAACATGATGAAGAACAATGTACCATCAGAAAACCATATTATGGGGACATGATGCATTGATTTTTCTAATCATTCTCCATCCAAATACTTAATATCACATTTAAGTGTGTTTGGGTGATGGATGGGGATGTAAGCTTGGTTTTCATCGCACTCCCCTTCGGTATTTATGGGGATCTATTCTTAACAAAAATCTACAATTTTTCAAACAATCCTCTCATACAGATCTTGTAAACTTTTAGAACATACATAGTTACACATAATCATATTTAGAAATCTCTAACTCTAAACATCTTTCTAAAAAGTATGGATTTTTCTCAAATCTTCCCACTTAAAGATTTGAAAATGGAAGATCCAGAATAAATTCATATATGGCACATAAATACTCAAAGGAACTAAATTACACTGTAAAGTGAAAAAAAAAAAGATATTGAACCCAAGAAACAGTAAGAGTCTTTAAAGAAAAGGCATCTAAACTATAGCTTCTAATCACTTTTTACACAACCCATAAATCATATATGCAGCAAAAGTCTAGAACAGCAAAATCCAAGTTCCATGTCACGACCACTTTGAGAAACAGAAAACGAGATACCTCTGCGATTACCCTCCGTGGATGTATCAGAAAATTGTTATGGCTCATCTTTACGTTGAGTACATAAAAGCTGCTTATCACAAACATGGTCACCACCCATAGCAACATCACTGCTCCCACATAATACGGTCTCCGCCATAAGCGTGGACAAGCACCCACCGGAGGACGGTGGTGGTGGTGGCGGTGGTAGTGGTGGCCGTTATGTCCTGCTTTCCTCCTCGTCGCCGGAGTCACACCGGTGCAATATCTCTCTCCACCACTCATGTGATCATGAAGAAACAGAGAAGCTGCTGGTTGTGAAGGATGAAGGGACGCTAACAACTTCGATCTATTCCATTCAGTTTCTCTCTTACTACCCACTTTCATTGTTGATAAATGATAACTGTCATGAAGCCATCTTCTCAATCTTTAATTTTTTTTTTTTTAATTTATTTGTAAATATGCACTCCCAAGAGTACATTAACAAAAGAATTCTAATAGCAATAGAGTCACAAAGAAACAAGCCAGCTTCTACGATAGGATTTTGTCAAAATAATTTTTTGTGAAAAAAAAAAAATTTTCTTCAACAATCTCAGATGCGACCCGACCCATATTCATCCATTAATACAACAAACCAGTTTTTATCTTTGAATATTGGGCCAGAGAGGCCCATGATGCCTCCAGGGCCCAGCTCAGCTCTTAGACCAATTTACCCAAGGTGCCTCCAAGGCCCAAGCTCAGCTCTTAGACCAATGTACCCAATTTTTTAATATAAATATAACTCAACAATCATCAAATTTAGGGTTTTATGTATCATACTCGCAGGCGTCTCTGGTATTAACTGAGCACCCAACTCTCCAGCGGAAATGGTCAAGGGACGCCAAGGAGAGCGTGTCAGGTCTGGATCATCTCTCTCTATATATACACATCTTGATATATATATATATATATATATATATATATATAGATTTACGTATGTATATGCTACACACAGCTGAATTTCAGAGTAATTTCTTGTTTATTTTCAGACTCTACGTGAGAGGAACTGTTCTCGGTTACAAGAGGTAATATATGTAATGAATCTCAGTAAAGCATATATATTTTTGCTGCGATTATTGGTGTAGTAGTGATTATTGTTGTATGATGATTGGGATTAGGTCGAAGTCAAATCAGTACCCAAACACGTCGCTGATTCAAATCGAGGGCGTGAACACGAAGGAGGAGGTGTCATGGTACCTTGGGAAGCGCATGGCGTACATCTACAAGGCTAAAGTGAAGAAGGACGGATCGCACTATCGATGCATTTGGGGAAAGGTCACTAGGCCTCACGGTAACAGTGGTGTTGTAAGAGCTAAGTTCAAGTCCAATCTACCTCCCAAATCCATGGTATATACTGATTAAAATTTACATTTGTTGAATTATATGTGTTTGTGGCTCTATATGAGTGAGGGGTGACGTTTTAATTTGTGAATTTGTTCTTGTATTGCAGGGAGCTAGAGTTCGGGTTTTCATGTACCCAAGCAATATGTGAGGTATGATTTTCCTCCTGTTTGTTGTTTTGGAATTTCTGGATACGGTTGGGGTTTTAATTCATTATGGGACTTTCGTTAAACTTTTTTTGTAAGAAATGGATACTTTAGTACATAAAGTATATGTGATTTGCTGATGCAACACAAGAAATGTGAACTTGGTTATACAACTGTTCCTGGTTGGATTTAAATTTAAGCATGGTATTGATCATTACTTGGTGCACTAGAAGTATTGTGGATTAGTTGCTGATAGGGCCTGTAGGTAGATTTCCAGAATTGGATTGTATCAAACTCGAGTTTAATTCTTGGGAGAGTGAAGAGCTAACTATGTGGCATTTATGATGCCACAGAAATGGAAATTGTGTGCTGTAATTCCCCAATTACTAGGTCTTTCGAGATATCAGTACATTGCTCGAGTGGAATCATAGCATACTTCACGTAATCAGTATCAAACCATAGATCATCATCACTGGGTATTTTTTAGAAATCAATTGGAACAATCTGCTTTTTTCTTATAGTTCTAATCTATGTTACATGGACTCAGGTATGTGTGTCAATCCCAAAAAGACACACGGGCACTCCTAAATATTTATATTATTTAATAATTTTATTTTATTTTATTTTCTATGTAAAATAATGGTTTTATGTAATATAGTGTTTAATATTGGCATTTCACTCAATTTGAAGCAATAATATAATAAAATTGAATTACTGGACATGGTTTTTAGGCACATGTCCAATCAAGTGTTGGACACATCCCATACCCATGTTTGAGCAATATGTGCAGGACACGGGCACTTCACCTACTATTGAGGAGTCCATGTAGCACAGGTTCTAATAATCTGGTAGTAAAATTTACTATTCTCGGTGGATTAATTTGTCTGTATATGCTGGCTGCTTAAGGTGAAATTTTTCTATGGGGGTTTTGCCTTCAAGTCTTCAATACGTGGGGCCCAACAAATATATAATTAATTCATTACCAATTGCTGTAATATTTTTTCGATCTTATTGTTTAAATGCATTTCTTTGTTAAGTTTCAGATTTTTTTGGATGTAACTTCAATTATTTTCTTTCCATTGCAGTTTCTCCTAAAGCTGCTGAAGGTAACAGATTGAGGTCATTGGTGACTTGGGAGGGTTTGAACACCAGATCAAGTTCATTAGTGATCAAAGAGATCTGCATTTTTCTTATAGTTTTTAGAGGTTTGAAGTGTCTCGTGGCTACTGGAGCTACACTAGTACTCTTTTCTGTTATCATTTGTTTGTTAGTTTGAAGGATGGACCATTAAATTGAATGAGACTAATTTCATACCTTCGAATATCTGCATCGTTTTTGCTCTCCAAGTGTGCACATTGATTACCCCAAATCAGACTTAAATTTGTATGGAAGAATCATGTGCGTTATTATTGCCTAGTAATTATCTTGCTGATGTTATTCGATCTTTTGCTCCATTGAGTTTTGAGTTGCATTGTTTCTAGTACTCTTTGTGATATTGAGCTGGTGAGCCCTGAAATGGATTGTTCGGACAATTTTAGATGAAATTGTCATATTTTAAATCTGCAAGACTGCCAATAAACCAAGTTATTTGTTGCATCATACGATATTACGACCTTTAAACAGTGTGATATACTAGTTTTTGGGTATGAATTTTGCTGTTCGGTTCTAAAAGTTCAATTTCAAGATCTAATCAAATATAACTCTATTTATTTATCGTCCTGATATTTAGCTGGTTTATAGATGAAATATGTCCAGTTCTAGTAGCTTAATTCTCATGAACTTGTCAGTTGAATTCAAGCCAATTTATAAAATAATAATAGAAAGAAAAATTAATAATAATAGAAAGAGCTTAACAGAAAGAAAAATTAATAATAATAGAAAGAGCTTAACAAGAACTCACTTTTTAGAACAGCCAAAAATAAAATAAATAATTACTAACTCTCCATTCTATCCTCATTTGTAATGATAAAATAAGAGTTATTCAATTAACACAAATGACGTTTAGGATCGATTGGGTAGACCTGTGACGATAATCGATGGATTTTTACTTAATTCATTCGTATCTAGTATTCACCCTAAAGCATGTAATTAATCCTGATGGATGATAGTCGTTGGATTTTTACTTAATTCATTCGTATCTAGTATTCACCCTAAAGCATGTAATTAATCCTGATGGATGATAGTCGATTAGATCCAAATTCATGATGGATTCTTACCTAATCAATTCATATCCACAAAATTATTAATCTGGTGATATATGATTTCAATCGGATAGAATTATTAATCTATTTATATGATTTTAATCGGATAGAATTAATAATCTATTAATTCATATTTAATTTGTTAAAATATAGGATTATCAAATTTGTAACTCAATAATTAGAATCAGAGAGTAGTGGAGGATTGATTCCTTGTAAACAGGAATTCCAGTTCCACCACCATTATGTGTTAGTTTTGTATTATAATAAGAAATAATAAAAAATTGAGAGAGGCTATTGGTGGGATTGGTAATCAATCATTTTCCCTACTTTCGGTCCCACCCAAGTTTTCTTTCAATAGTCTCTTTCAACTCGCTCACCAAGCTGCCAAATGCATATAATTTTAATTTGTAGTGAATTTAGTTTCTCTGCGAAGGACAAGCTCCGATTATTCGAGCATCCATAGCAGCTTTTTTAATGGCTTCTCAGGGACCCCACTCACTCATTGTACCAAAAAAGTAAAAAGAAAAAGTGAAACTAACGTTTTCCTTGAGAAAGTGATTATACAGTACTAGTTGATTCAAATTTTACTTCATCTGTGTGTTCACGTTCTCTTCCATTTAGAAACTCTCCTAATTCAAGTGATCATCGGAAACTCTCTCTCTCTCTCTCTCTCTAAGTCGACATGTCGTTTAATTTTCGTACTAGTCCCGGTGGGGGTTTAGGTACTGGATTTTACTATATGTCTGATTCCACCATAAAAGTTGGAGTTCCAGTGTCACATACCGTACCGGAACTTTCCACTGCTTCGCCGTTGGATTCTCCCAAGAAATTAGTTTCAAACTCCGATGACGGTCATAATTCTACTCCCCAAACTACAACCATTCCGGTGATTTAGATTACCCTTCTTTAATTTAATATATTGCTTTTCTATTTACTTTTTTTTTGTTACTCATGATATTAAAATTTCACCTAATTAACTGTTACTGCTGTCTATTTAGGAATAATTGTGGTCTTAGTGGCTTTAATTATGTAGATTGACTACTGTTTTAATTCTCACTAGTAATGGGTTTACAATTATAATGTAACACAAAATAAATGCAATTTTATAACTAATCAAGATATTTTGTTAGTGAAACTAGTGATTTCTAGTGATTGATGTTAGGATCATCTGTTTGCAACTCAATTTCATTTACTAGATTATCACCTGGTTGGCTAAGTTGGTGTTAACACCTAAATTATGGCCAAAGTTATTAAGATACGTGGCCAAAATATTGAGACCTAGGCCTTATGTTAGATCATGGTGGCCTAAGACTCCCGATGAGAGTCGCCTAAGAGATTCTCGATCAAGTCGTCTAAGGAGAGAGTCGCCTAATAGAGTCTCGACCATTTCCTGCCTAATCGAGTCTCGACCATTCATCGCCTAAGAGTCTCGGCCAATCATGGCCTAAGGCATTTCGATCGAGTCGCCTAAGACTATCGACGATTTGTCTCCTAAGAGTATTTCGATCGAGTCACTTAAGAGACTCTCGACGACTAGTCACCTAAGAGACTCTTGACCTCATCGCCTAAGGCTCTCGATGACTAGTCGTCTAAGAGTATTTCGATTGAGTCACCTAAGAGACTCTCGACGACTAGTCACCTAAGATACTCTCGACCTCATCACCTAAGACTCTCGACGACTAGTCGCCTAAGAGTATTTCGATCGAGTCACCTAAGAGACTCTCGATGACTGGTCACCTAAGAGACTTTCGACCTCATCGCCTAAGAGTCTCGGCCAATCATGGCCTAAGGCATTTCGATCGAGTCGCCTAAGACTCTCGACGACTAGTCGCCTAAGAGTATTTCGATCTAGTCACTTAAGAGACTCTCGACCTCATCGCCTAAGAGTCTCGGCCAATCATGGTCTAAGGCATTTCGATCGAGTTGCCTAAGACTCTCGACGACTAGTTGCCTAAGTGTATTTCGATCTAGTCACCTAAGAGACTCTCGACCTCATCGCCTAAGAGTCTCGGCCAATCATGGCCTACGGCATTTCGATCGAGTTGCCTAAGACTCTCGACGACTAGTCGCCTAAGAGACTCTCAACCTCATCGCCTAAGACTCTCGACGACTAGTCGCCTAAGAGCATTTCGATCGAGTCGCGTAAGAGGCTCTCGACGACTAGTCACCTAAGAGACTCTCAACCTCATCGCCTAAGAGTATTGACGATTAGTTGCCTAAGAGCATCTTGATCCGGGTCAAAGTATAACCAGTTGCAAATTTCAAGGGCTAGAGAATTCAGAAGTCAGGTCTGAAGACTATGAAAGCTAAAAATGAAAATGACAACTTTATAATTTCTAAGGTTCAAAGACTCAAAGCTTCAAATGCAAGAATCTCACCCACCTCTGATGGAGGAATCAGAATGGTCAGAGGACTCCAAAGTTAGAGTCAGGCTTGGTAGTTGAGAAAAGCTGGAAATAGTAAGCAACATAAGTAAAAAACTTGAAAGATTTCACAAGCCAAAGCCAAAAATGTCATGCCAGATATATATCTCTGTCTGTCCATGGAGAAGTGTGCTAATATATCAAAAACAAGCTCAGCAATGTGGTTGGGAGGTTACTTTCAACCTGCACCCATTTATTGTCTAGAAGAACGGACTGAAAAGGACATGACCAGACCAAGGGCCTCTATAAATACTAAGGCAAGTCCTACAAAGCAAAGATACCAGCACCAGCATCTAACATGCCTTTGTTATTTATCTTTCTTATCTTATTTTAGCTTATGACTTTTACTTTTACAATTCAATCTTTCATATCTATCTAAATCTTTAGTTCCTTAGCTTTATTTTAGTTACTTTAGTTTCTTAGCTTTAGTTCAATAATTTTAACTAGTTGTACTTTATCATCCCAGTACCAACATCTAACATGCCTTTGTTAACTATCTTTCTCATCTTATCTTACCTTATAACTTTTACTTTCACAATTCTATATTTCATAGCTATCTAGATCTTTAGCTCCTTAGCTTTATCTTAGTAATTTTAGTTACTTTAGTTTCTTAGTTTTAGTTCAGTAATTTTAACTAGTTGTACTTTATCTTCTTAGCACCTTAGTTCTTTAAATGTAACTTATTTTCCAGCATCAATGAAATTCATTTCTTTATGAACGTATTGAATTTCTTACTCTGCACTTTATTTCTAGTCTCGTTATTAATCTCCCATTCAAGACTGAAAGTCCTGGTCTTCAAGGCATTGAGAACCTAGCGGGGAGGGTCATTCCTACTCCCCTTCAGTCGCCTGATCCTTAAGAGGACCGACTCACAGTCTGAAATAGGAATAGTTTGGTTAACCCACACTTGTGTTCGATGGAACACTGGCACGGTCGCGCATCTTACCCAGACCCATGTTACGAGCCAATCAATTTTGGCTTACCACGTGAGAGTTGGCATTGTGAGCCAAACAGTTGGCCACCTCCCAAAGGAGAGGTTGAGGGTTGAATTGAATCCCCAAGTGGGGCAAAATGCTTGTGTGTTGCTCATTTATCAAAAATAATAATAATAACACTTTGCCAGTTAGACTCTATATGTTTTGCAAATTTCTTTCATAATATAGTGTATGTTAACGGCAGTTGTGGTTTTTTTTCAAGCTTTTTGATATGAGCATGCTTCAATTATTGTAGCCCATGCGGACTTGGGGGTACTCCCTCAGGTCTCCAGTGTGAGACTCACCAGAGGTGAGCTCAGAACTTAAATGATACACGTGGTTTGTGGGTAAATGCTCGGATTGAGTGTGAGGATGCGGCTTCAAAAATAAGAGTAATACATTTGTGCAATATATATATATATATGTTAAGGGTTAGGCCTGTCTCCAATTTTGTTTTCCCTTCCTGACGCCCTGCATGGGACAGTCACAGAGCAACAATATGTATCTGGAATGTTTTACTACTCTGTTAGTAATTGCCTATTTTACAGTGTTTTTTCCCTGAGAAACATTTTCTGTAATACAAGTGAAGCCATAGATTTTCTTCATTCACCGTCTCCTTTTCAGTTTAGCTTGACTCAGACTCACAACTATCAAACAGGACATCAAAATTGAAGTTTTGGTTAAAAAGAAGAATAATCGAGTTGTCTTTGCTGAATCGGATAAGGATTTCATTGATCTTCTCTTCAGCTTCTTCACTTTGTCCATGGGAACCATTATCAATCTCCTCCATGACAAGTCACCACCCACTGTGATTGGATGCATGAATAATTTATATGGAAGTGTTGAGAATCTTGATGCACGATTTTTAAGCACCGAAGCTTGCAAGGACATGTTGCTTCAGCGGAGAAGATTGCCTGAAGTTCAATGCAGGAACTTAAAACAAACGATTGCAGGAAACTTAAACCCCGTCAAATGCTACTATTTTTGTCAAAATTCAAACTGCAGAAAGGAAGGTAATGATGGGAAGTGTGAGGCCTGATATATTCCGCACTTGTTATGTAGCCCTAGGGCTGTGGTATATATTCATTATGAACTCTATGTAATTGGTGCCGTTTTTCTCATCACAGTGAAATCCATGCAACTCCGTGGACATAGCCAGACTTTGGTGAACCACGTAATTCTGTGTGTTTTTGTGTGTTTGATCTGTTTTCTGATAATTTTTGCGACAGGTAAAGGCATTTTAAGTGACTTTTCCAATGTCCGTTGCCACTGCGGACAAGTTATGAATCAACTGGCAACTTTGTCAGAGCATACTATTGGGACTTCTTGTGATGAAGGTGAAGGAGAATTTCTTGAGGGAGGAACAGAGAGGTTTTTGGTAAGTGATGATTTGCAAGTTATGCCTGGCTCGATATCCCCATGTATTATGCTACTGAAAAAGCGTCGCATTAGGGATGCAAATGAGCTTGAGAGTCAGAGTGTGAATGTTGGACCTGAGGAGGTAACAAGTCAAGATTTTTGTGCTTTAATACAATCTTTCATGCTAGTCCTTATTGTATGTTCTCTTATGCTAGTCTTGTGACAGTGGAATTAAAATAATATATTTGATTCTGTTAGAAATAAAATTTAAGATGAGCATATTATGTTCCGATATCATTTGAAAGAGACTGTTCCATTGTGTTTTAGTAGTTCATAGCATATTAATCGGTTCAATCACTCTCAGTTATTGCTGCAATCTCCCACCTATTTCCAGCTTTGTTTAATTTAGACATTAATTTTAAACAAAATCTCATTAGCATAAGAAAATAGGCTCATATTTTTAATTGTTCTCTTTCCTTGTTTCTTGTACATCTTTAAAAAGAGTGTGGTAGAGAACTTCAGCAGCAATTTTTCTTCAACTTCAAGATTCCTCTTCAGTATTTCATTGTCATCCTTGTTTTCTTATATTTATGTTTAACATGCTTTACAATTTTTTTTTATTTTTTTTGTGTTCCTGCAAGAATATCTCTATTATTTTCACTGTTTTAATGGTATAGTTTTTAATAACTGAAATGTGTCTTGAGTTGAATGTATTAAGTTAAGACTGGCAGGGAGAGAAACTTAGTTGTTATCCTATTTCTTCTGCTTTGCTGTTGATAATTCCCTTCTGAATGTTTTCTTTTTCCCAATTATTCTGTCAGATTTTGCAATTGCTTCGACTCTCATTACTCGCCAAGGCGCCTTTAACACATTGGATTTCATTAAAGAAAGGAGCTAGTGACCCTATAGAGATTGAACCTGGAAACATGGCTGAATTGCTAGACAACAGGTCTGCAACCAGTGACGCAAAGAAAATGAGGTTGAATATTTTCATAAGCAAATCTAGGAATAAGGTATTGTATGCAGAATGTAGAGAAGATTTTGTGGACTTCCTGTTCAGCATCCTCACATTTCCTCTTGGATCTATATTAAAACTTTTGGGTGGAGAGTCTTCACTTGGATCTTTTGACAGTTTGTACGAAAGTGTCAACGATCTAAGCATTGATAACTACTTCAAATCTGAGGAACTCAAAAACATGCTACTCTATCCCAAGCTTGCTCCATTCTTTGCATGTGAGAACCAGCTACTGCATATTGAAGAAAGTTCCAGTCCCCAATACTTGCTCTATACTCGTGGAGAGTCAAAGAGTGAGCGGTTTGTCCACCCTGTGACTTCCAAATTCAATGGTTCCTCCTTTGGAGAAGGGCTGGGATTCTTGTCCATGGTGAATCCGAAGTCTTCTACTGGGAAAACCACAGGAGGGGGAGGATTTGTGAAGGGACCAGCCAAATTCATGGTGACTGATGACTTGGTTGTCACACCGCTCTCTCCGATCTCAAGCATCTCGTTTCTTGGCAAGTTGGATGTGCCCATAACAGATATTGACGAGAAATTGGTGATAGTGGGCGAGGAGGAGGTAAATTCTCATCTCTTCTCTTTTTTTTTTTTTCCTGCAAATATTGTTAGAACAAATGTACCAAAATAGTGTTTATCGAGGCTTGTAGGTGTGTAATCACCTCTTGAAGATAGTTAAGGCCTCTCCCACATTCAAACAGAAGATAAATGGCTGCACTATCTTCGGAATTCAACTAATCCCAAATATTAAATATGTATGCTCAAAAAGTTTCACTTCTCATCATGAATCCATGTATTCATCTCCGTCCAATGAACTTAAAGTATAATACTCGTGCATCAAACTCAACAGTTTGAGAACACCTCTATTAATTTTTTGAAGAACTTTTTTCTCACTTAATTTTCACACTTGATTGCATACCACAACTTTGAAATGGGGCTGTAAAAGACATGCATTTAGTTGATCTTAACCCAATTTAAGTAAAAACTATGTTAAGTCTTAATTGTGTCGGATTCAAATTGCTAATTTAAAACAAGATGTAACCTTAAAGATGAAGAACTAATTAAACCTAATAAATTTGAAACACAAATCCAACAAATTAATATCAATAGTTTTGATATCTTTGGAACCTGCATAGTCCATCTAACTAGTTGGATTATGTGTAGGACCGTAGGTTTTAAGGAAGTGTTCAGATAGCAAATTTTGAATCTCCTGCTACCAGAGATGTGGCAGAAAATTAATTATTTTGTTATATAAATGTGGATTCTGTCATGGAATTTTGGAGATCAACCTAATGCAGCATGCAGGACACATGTATTTGATTGATAATTTTCAATTGGGGCATAGTTAGCAAGAGGTTCCTGCATCTTCTTCCTTGACAGGTTGAATTCCTTTGCTCTTTGAGACATACTAGGGGTATATAATGTACTTGTGGTGTTGCATGTTAACACACAATACAGTGATATATTCCTTTCAAGATATTAAAGTTGTAAGAAACAAAGTTGATTTACAACGACTAGAATATCAATGTTTGAAAATGTATTGGTTACCATTTTGTGAAGAAAATACAAGCATATGGCATAAAAAAAAACTACAACAATAGTACCTATTGGTCTTTACTCTCTAGCTGATCTATAGCAGTGATTCATGCCATCATCTGTAACTTCCATTAGGCATGGGAAGATACACCTAATTTGAGGTTTAGGTTAATTAGAATGATGACTGCTGTTTGTACTTTGATTGCTCGCGAGTTAGTGGCTACAATTAGAAGGAAAAAAATAATCTGCGCTTCCATACAGATGGGAGAACCTATTTCTTATGCCTAAATTGATTTTTGGTGGTGCAGGCTTTGAGTCTGCTGAAGGCTGCTCTAATATCCGGAACGGCTCTGACTGATGTCTTCAACTCTAACATTTCAAGGCAGGTGTTCGATTTCGTCCTTGATTGATGTCTTCAACTCTAACAGATCAAAGTGTTTGGGAGGATCCGTAGTTACTCTCCTTTGAGTTAAGTGGCATGCATGCATCTAACATAGGAGTATATTGTAGTTGAACCTGTATATATGTACTATGTAGTTTGTCCTCGTGTGTGTGTGTGTGTGTGTTTGTATCTTATAGCTAGTACTGTGATCTATCCCAATATCATATATGCTGAACAATTTCCAGTTACTTGATTTAAAGTATATTTGGGATTTGGGAATTTCAGAAAGAATCCATTGCTCAGTTGGCATGACAAACAATTGACTGCCGCTAATAAATCCTTGTTGTAGAGTATAAGCTACTATTTGTTAGGAAGGAGTAGTATTTCATATTCTTGTTTTCTTTCCTATATATATATATATATTTTTTGGTTAGATAAATGCTCACACACCCACAAATGCTTACTATATGGCTTAAATCCTTCACTTCCCCCCTTTGAATGATGGGAGGTTATACCAAATTGGCTAATGGACCAAGGGTCATATTCTTTTTTCTTCTTCCCTCTATTATTTTTACTTTTGTCTTTTTATTCATGTGAAAGAAAAGGAAATGGTGAAATCATAAATGTCAATTTGACCATTATGAAAAACTCAACATGTGACGTCCCACACAATGCAAGGGACGAGAGAGAAATTGATGGATGTCTTTTAAATACGTAGACTCATTTTGAAAATCGTGAGTACGGATAGTGTACGAAGTGGATAATATCTACACAATAGAGTAGGTCAGAGTCAATCTCCAATCGAAAATAGAATCTAGAGGGGATAATTATGACATCCCACATCTCCTAAGGTCTAAAATGGAATCCAGAGAGAGTGATTATGACATCCCACATCCTCGGAGCAGGGACAAATGGGATCCAAAGGGGGTGATTATGACATCCCTCATCTTTTGAGGAAGAAGTTGTTGGCATTTGTATGTGTGGATGTTTTCTAAATATATAGATGTCAGAGGGAGTGATTATGATATCTCACATCTCCAAAGCGGGGACAAGTGACATTCTTTATTTTTGCGCGAATAATATCTACTCAACTAGTTTGAAACAAACCTAACTTGATAAAAAATGTGTTAAATGTGAAGGTCTTGAGTCCGGGCTAGGGTTTCTTTCAGAAGGTAGCTGATTAAACTCTTTCTTTGACCTGGGCAAAATATATAATATGATCATATAAAGTGTTCAAATACATAGCGTAAAAAAGTTAAAGACTTGTTCAATCAAAAGTGTCACTAGAAATAAATGAGAATTTCTTCAAGATAAAAACAAAATGTGAAATGAAGGTACAACCTTTTAATCTGCACATGCCATGCAAATTGGAAAAAGGAAATTTCTTCGCGTTAAAAGTGTTAACCAATTAAAGCCTACACAATTCTTTTTGTAAATCTCGGAAATGCATGCTAGCATTTACTTTATAAATAGACTTTAAGAGGAGTGCTAGCGATGCGATTGTCCACTCACCTATTGATAGAAATCAATTCCAAAAATTAAATATTTTTCTGCAATAAATATCATACTTTTTCAACAATTAATATACCCTCCTAGTTCTAAAGTATTTACACTTGTGTCATCAACTAACAAATAAAATTATAAAAATAAAGTATTAAAATATTTTTATTAATAACTTTTTTATATTGTCCTACTTTTAAATATTTTTAATAATCTATATACTTATTATAATCATTTCCTATATAATTTTTAAAATTTTGTTATTATGGTTAATTGAATTAAAGAACATATTTTAAAAGTATTAAAATATTTTTATTAATATTTTTTTTATATTTTCCTGCTTTTAAATATTTTTAATAATCTATATACTTATTCAATTAATCTATATACTTTATATTTATAATTTTATTTTTATTAATATTTTTAATAATCTATATGGATTGATGTTTTATTCATAAAATATTTTTTATAATATTAATATTTTATTTTTATGTTTATAATTTTATTTGTTTGTTGATGGCACCAGTATAAATACTTTAGAACTGAAATGATATATTGATTGATGAAAAAATAGGACATTTATTACAGAAATACATTTAATTTTTAGAATTTATTTTTACTAATCGGTGGAGCGACTGTGAAAGAACAGTCACTTAGCACTCTGCACTCCTTAGACTTGGTGACACTTCTCGTACTTAGGGATGGCAATTTTGTCTGCCCCGCCGGGTTTTCGCCCCGTCCCGCCCCGTTTAGGACGGGTATGGGAGTCATTTTTTTTCCGTAGGAGCGGGTTTGGGAAAGAAAATCAAAACCCGCCGCAGGTACGGGGCAGGTTCGGGACTTTATAATAACCTGCCCCACCCCCTATATATTTTATTACTATAAATATATTTATATTTATATATATATATATATACAAATTATAATTTTACTTTTTGTTGTATTAAGACTTATGTTTTCATTTTATTTTTTTGTTGTATTAACACTTCTTTAATTGTTGGATCAAACTTGTTACTAAGTTATTTAGTTGTGAAATATATTTTCTGTAATAAGCTATTTAATTGTGGAATCTTGTCATTTTACTTCTTAAACAGGGGTTATATTATTTTGAATTTAATAGTATCAAACTTGGTACTACCCATTATGCTCGGATTTTTTGAAATAATCAATTTTTATTAATGTTTGATGTGGTTACAATTTTGTGGGGAGGGGCCCTGCTTCGCCCCGTTTCGTCCCACCTCTTTTGAAATTTTAAACGGAGCGGGACGGGAATAGGGTTGGGTTTCTCCCAACGGGGCGGGGATGGGTTTTGAAATTCCGTCCCGTTTCAAACCCGCGGCGGGTTTGAAAATAGTATTGAAAGCAACGGGGCCGGGACGGGTTTAGGCAAACCCGTGCCGTACCTGTCCCGTTGCCATCCCTACTCGTACTAGCTCTTGTTTGGATAAACAATAGTAAAAAGTATAGATGGAATAGAGAACTGTACGGAAATATTAAATTGTCATATATATATATAGAGTAAGATTAAGCATACAAAACCTTTCAAAAAGTGTTCCCTAGGCGAAGGAATGTGAAGGTTGCACCGGTTGTGGGGTTTAATTAACTTCGAGTATAGAAGCAGAAAAGGGTGTTTAACTTGCTTGTCAACCTATTAGTTTGTGAGGTTAACAACAGGGCAATATATATATATATATAGTGCATGAGAAAGGGTCTAAGACCGCGTTTGGTTGTTGGACTATTCTGTTTGAATTAAATGAGGGTCCTTGACGAAAGGAAAGCGTATTAAAATTTTGGTTGTTGTAATGGGAGAGGAAGCTTACAAGCCATTTACAAATGATGTTAATGTCATAATTAATACATTTTCCTTTAATAAATGTTAGTATTTTAATACACCATTCAGCACCTGTTTGACATTACCTAGAGCCATTTATTCAACTTTGATGTTAGAACCATTTATTTAACTTTGATGTTTCCTAAATAGGCGGTGCTTCTCATTCTCATAGTAGCATCATAACTATCATGAGTCAAACCTCACAGTAGCATTACTCATATATTTATATAATAAATGATAGTAAATTATACCACAGAGCCCGTCAAAAAAGAAAAAGAACTAAAAAAATACGGAGTCGATGTCGATCCCATATACGCGTCTACCTCCCCTGTTTTAAAACACTCTCTCTCTCTCTGCAGAACACAGCAGAAGCCAAACTCGTCGACTCGTCGTCGGTCGTAGGTCGTCCTCAAAACTGGACATTCCTCGATAATCAATCACACACAGACACACACACCTCCCTCTCTCTCTCTCTCTCTCTCTCTCTCTCTCTCTATATATATATATATATATATATATATATTGTATATCTGTATCCCTCTTTTCGCTTTCTCTCATGACATTCCATCAGATCCATGGAAGAACATGATCTCTTTCTCTCTCTAGATTCACGGATGCTCCTTAGATCTCTCTTCGTCTCCGTCTTCTCTCCTTGTCCTCCTTTATTTCTTTCTCTCCATGACCCCAACAGATCAATTCTCTCATCCTAGTATAACTCTCGCAGAATCCTCAATCCTTCTGCTTCTCTCACTCTATTTTCTCTCTCTACATTTCAATTTGACATCCCTAGGATAGTAGAATTCAATTCGATTCATTCATGTCTACAATGAAGGGCTCGAGTCGATTTTTCACGATTGGGCTAGTGACGTCCTGGTACTCATCGAACATTGGGGTTTTGTTGCTTAACAAGTACTTGCTCAGCAACTACGGCTTCAAATACCCGATCTTCCTCACCATGTGCCACATGACCGCGTGTTCTCTGCTCAGCTACATCGGTATTGTATGGATGAAGATGGTCCCTTTGCAGACTATCCGATCTCGTCTCCAGTTCATGAAGATATCTGCCCTTAGTATGATCTTTTGTGCCTCTGTTGTCAGCGGTAACATCTCACTTCGGTACTTGCCGGTTTCATTCAATCAGGCAATTGGGGCAACGACGCCGTTTTTCACGGCTGTGTTTGCGTATTTGATGACAATGAAGAGGGAGGCTTGGCTCACTTATGTGACTCTCATTCCTGTTGTTACTGGTGTCGTCATTGCCAGTGGGGTATGAGCCTCTGTTTTTATCTGCAAATCAATCAATTTTGTTGATAAATTACAATTATTTACTACTCCGGAGTTTTGTGCTTTGGTTGGTGGTAACTATTGCCATTGACTTATATTATAATGATTTGATTATTTGTTCATAGTTGCAACTGTGAAATGGTTTTTAGAGAGGAAAGTTTTTGGGGGATGGAGTTGGGGAACTTACCCTTCATTTGCTTGCTGAGAAAATTGAGGGGGGGTTAAATAAAAAGAAAATAAATTGTGAATTTTTTGGTTTATGTCATAATGGTTTCCTAAGAAATAAAATTCTTCACTGCAGCTAAGCTGAGAAATTTTTTATCAGGGTTGATTAAGTGGAGGATATTGCTCATCTGGGTCATATTTGAGAAAACATAGCCTATACTTGATTAAAGAGAACAGTGAAAAATACTCAACCATATGAATTTCCGAACTCTTCTCTTTTCTCTTTTTCTAAATTTATTTCTTTTTTCTTTTCCGAAGACACCCTTTGTTTCATTCCATTTCCCATGTCTTTTATGTAAGAGTAATGCTACCATGAGATCGACCTAATGGTGGTGGTTGTCATGAGCTCTCTGACTTTTAGTCGTGATCATGTACAAATATTGAGATGGACATGGAGGATTGTACGAGGATTATACGGTCAAAATTTGATATCCAAATTCATTTACAGGACATCACATAAATCGGTCAAACTTTTATATTCTCTTTCTTTTGACTAAATTAAACTATGATCTATGACCTTTTCGTATTATTTTATTTTATGGTATTTTGAGCTGATTTTTTTACAGTGAGATCACTTTAATATTTTGATATTGGCTACATGACGGTGTAATTTGTGCATTATTTTGTTTGCCCTAATTATGCTAACTGAAAGAAGAGCTCATGACAATTGTCATGAGATCATCGTCTTAGTAGCATTACTCAGTAATAAGTAATTCAATTGTATTTGAATTAAGACATGTATATATACGTGTGTATATATATATTGAGTCTTAGATTTCGCAGCATTTAATTTTGTAAAATTTATGGATTTCTGCAACCTCTGAGTTGTGAGGACTCCTCTTAGACTCATTTGGGTGAACCATATAAGGAATTTGTTCAGGACTCCTGCATCTAAGCTCGATTGATCTGTATACTTTGGTATTAGCAGGTCTTTGTATCCTGTTGTCTGAAATGATATTGTTGTAGAATACTATTTCACCTCTGATTCTTATCATCTTTCTCTTTTCATGGCCTTAGGGTGAACCAAGTTTCCATCTATTTGGGTTTATAATGTGTGTTGGTGCTACAGCTGCAAGGGCACTCAAATCGGTGCTTCAAGGGATTTTGCTTTCTTCTGAAGGGTAATGAATGTGTCACTGTTTTGTTTATACTTGATTTTTGTATATTTGAGTTAAGTCAATGGCACAACTTTCTTCTCCTGCATTTGAACTATTTCTGAATCTGGAAATTGATATCCAAGGTTTGTTATTTTTTAGGGAAAAGCTGAATTCTATGAACCTCCTACTGTACATGGCTCCGGTAGCTGTTGTACTACTACTTCCTGCAACACTCTTTATGGAAGAAAATGTAATTGGTATCACACTGGCACTTGCAAGAGATGATATTAGGATCATCTGGTATCTGCTATTCAATTCCGCGCTAGCATATTTTGTGAATTTGACCAACTTTTTGGTCACAAAACACACCAGTGCTCTGACTCTACAGGTATTCCTCCCTTTCTGTCCTAAGCTTATGCACTCTTTCCATTCAATGAAACATTTGTTCAAGTTCAGTATTTGAACGACATGAAATCAGTAATTTTCCTTTTAAAGAAAACAGGTAGTGGGAATTATATTAGTCCTATTCATAATAAATGTTGGAAGTTATTCATAATAAATGTTGGAAGTGTAAAATTACAGTAATACAAATCTAAAGGGAACAAAGAAAGAAGAAAGTATGGTGTTGCAGAAGACCCAATAATGCATTTTGAGTTGTTTATGTTGCAATGTGTTATGGCGTGCAACCCTTAATACTGAAAACTGAACTTTAAAGAGTAACTAAATGTTGGTCTCATGTACTATTTCTAGAAATTATGAAAGTATGACTAAATCCTCCCTTAGTTACTTACAAGATGTGTACAAGAACAAGTGAATTGTGTACACATGGTCCCAGAAAAGATAAATGTTGAATAAATTAATTTCAGAAAGGCATATGTACTTTGTAGTGTTAGTGTGTTACTATGTCCAGCTTTTAAAGACCCTATAGTTGTCATTCTGAAATGCTGGTGTCAATTGCCACTAATTATAGCAACAAAATATGAGGGCGGGTCTTGGTGCAACCCAAGCCTGGATAAAGGAGACGGGTTGCATTAGGTAGCTTGACAGCCAGCATGAAACTGTCATGACCAATATGAACATGAATCTTAAGAATACACGAATAAATGCTAGGGCGTTCCCCTTAAGCGACGCGCTTCATCAACTTCCAGATGCTTCAAAAAATGGACAAGGGGCACCACATCGGCGACCGCATGACTGAGGGTATGGCCTTAAATAGAGTGGAGTGGAAATATAGGATTCAAGTACCCGACCCCAAGTAGTTGTGAAAATGCTTGGTTGTTGTTGTTGTCTTGGCGTAATTATGACCTGGAGGTCATAGGTTCAAAATGAGAAAACTCTTTGCATGTGGAGGTAAGGTTGTGTACATCTGACCCTCCCCAAACCCCGCAATGGCGGGAGTTCTCAACTTCTCATGCACTATGCTTAGCCCTATATAGCAGTAAAACATAGATACAGTTTTAAATAATTTGTTGAATACATAGCCAAAAATGCATGTGGGATAAATAGAGGAGAGGACTGCATTTTTTGGTCTTTAGGGTTCCTGTATTTCTTAATATATAATTATGATCTATGAATATAGAAAATGAACAAAGTTCTTGTATAGGAACTATGCATCACTTAGATGATACCCAAGTTTTCTTTAGGTATGAGAAAAAGAATTGCAGAACTCACTAATTTTGCCCTGTTTCTGGATCTTAGCATATGGAGTTAAATGGAAAAATGGCAAGACACACACAACATAAATGTCTTCATTTCCCTGTGATCTTGCAATGAATACCTGCTTGTTGGGCAAGAGGGCCTTGAAATGAAAACACTGAAATCGTGAGTCTGTGACTACCAAATCTTGTAATTTTTCTAAAAGCTATATAAGAGTTGAAACTTGAAATCACTTCAGAGGGGTTCTTGAGAAACTATTTGGGAGGTCTTTGGACAAATCCTGAGCATTTTTTTTCTCTCTTCGGTATCTTGTTTCTACAATCCTAACACTTGAACAAAGCAAGAAGCTACCTAGGTAAGTTTCTTCCAGTGTGGAAGACGTCTCTGTCAAATGTTTCTGATGTGATATTTCATGTCCTAGGTTTCAGGGTATTCTTTGGTTTGCTTATAGGAGGAAAAAAAAAAAAACAGAAGGTATTCTTTGGTTTGCAGTTTTGCTAGGACTGTAGCGTGGGATGAATGAACCATATTGTATGAAGGAATTAGTACATTAAAAATAGGCTAGTAACATGAAAGATACCAAGAGTGAAAAATACGTGTTTGTTTGGTGGCTTGGAAGTTGTGCAGTCATTTTTCATCTTAGGAAGTCTTGGGTCATGCTAGAATAAGAATGGATGGTTTTTACCAAGTTACTTTATGACGTTCATTTTTCATTTTTTTTCCTGTCTTTTTCTTTCTTATTTAATACTTTGCCGTGAGGGGTAGTGGAGGTTACTTGTGCAAGTCTCCATACTCATTTAGCAGAAAAGATATCAACTGATTTTGTTTCTTGTTATTCTGATGGAAGGTAGGAGTTGTGGTATTATAAAGACAACCATTGTCATCGGCATCCAGTAATTACTTATTACTGGAAAAATTTTAAAGGAGTTACTTTTTCTTCAACAAGCCCATCAAGTCCTATTAATGAAGAAAAATATTAGTAGGTTTGTTAATTGATAGGACTTTGATGGTCTAATAAAAGGAAAAATAGGACGGACTTGTAATTTTTCCCTTATTATATAAGAATTATTGTGATGGAGTATGCTATTTGAGAGTTGTTTTGGGTAATTGGTACATAAAATGTATGAATTGATGGAGTATACTTATTCATTTCTGAGCTCTTTTCCGTTCAACCTACCCTTTATAAATCTGTTACTGGAGCTGACTCTGTTCTGTCATATTATCCCAAAAATTTACTCCATTGCTCATAATAGCAAGTAAAGAAAGTTCTTTTCAGTTATAGTTATGTTAAGGTAGCATGATGTCTCTACCTTTTAGCACCAAGCCTTTTGCTTGCTGATAGGAGTTAGTGGGACCGATCAAACTACATGCATAGTTAGCGATTAAGTGTGCAAGGGTGAGATTGCTTTTAAGCTGTTGAGTTTCAAACTACAGTCGTCCTTGTAATAAGCCCTTCTAATATTAAACTGTGAACATTGCGAGCATGATATAGACACACAAGTCTCTTTTGGGATCCTATACTCCGAAGTCCTGACACATTTAAAATTTTAAAATCCAGAAACTGCTCCCATCTTTTTTCCTTTTTTTTTATAATAGAAGTTCATTGTTCCTCTCTGGACGATCTTCTGGATGCTTCGCTTCTCTTTTGATAACAAATACCTGCTGGCTTTTCTAGGTTTTGGGAAATGCGAAAGGGGCCGTGGCTGTGGTGATTTCAATATTAATATTCAGAAATCCAGTGTCAGTTACTGGGATGTTTGGCTATACACTCACAGTTCTTGGGGTTATCCTCTACAGTGAAGCCAAGAAGCGTAGTAAATGACATACAGAAATACAGAAGCATTAATGCAAATTCCATCTATTTTGTTCTCTGTATGTGAGGACAGTGGCATCCTATCTGGAGGCTAGTTTGGACGATCTACTTGCAGGTGATGTCGTGGAATTTGCCCTCTAAATCCTATTCTTTGTCCGGAAACCTGGATATCGGGCTTCCATATGTATCAACAACACCATCAGATTAGCCAAAATGGAAAGTTCAATAAATGACTGATTTGTCTCTATTTTTTCCATCTTAGTTTTATGGAGGAAGATTTCTTTTTTTCTTTATCTTTTATTCTTTCAGGGAAGGGTTGTATAATTGGACTTACACAGTTGGTATGCTTTTAGTTTTTTCTCATATTGATTAATTAATGAAAGACACCATAATTTTACCAGTTCATGGTTATGTTCTGCAATTTTAGCTTAAAGATATGCCCTTATGACCAGGGGTGGCAAATTTGGTGCAAGCCCGTGAACCTGCTCATATCCACAAAGTCAAAAATGAATATGAATGACTTATTTTCTTATATGGGTCAAAAATGGGTTGGATATATATAAACCAATTAATTGACGGATTAGTTGAGTTGAATATGTATTTCATCTTTCACCCATGGAGCAAAACATGGACTAAAGTTTTTCTCTTCTATCCAATCTCTCTCTCTCCGATCCCACCCTCTCTCTCTTCAATTCCCCCCACTCTTCTATATTCGTTTATCTCTCTTTCTCCATCTATGTGTGTGTGTGTGTGTGTGTATATATATATATATATATGTTTTACGCACAAGAGATATGTTCTTTCATTGGGAGTAATTTACGTCCAATGAAAGAACATCCCCCTGATTTACGTCCAGTGAAAAATAAAAAAAAAAAATTACAAAAATACAAATATTTTATTTTATTTTTAAGTTTATATAGAAGCCTACCTTCAAGGATTAAAAAATATGTGATTAAGATAACAAGTATTTCAGATAAAACATTAAATTGAAAATAAACCAATCTTTACAATAAATCGTAATCTTTAATTGATTTTTTTTCTTCTTTTGCGAAAGATATGTTTAATTAAATTGAAAATCAAAGAAAGTTCTAGTTTTACTTGAATAGAAATTTTGAAAGCTTGTTTAATTTAAAAAAGAACTATTAAAAATTATATTATTATGTGATTAAATTAACTACTTCTAGGTTTTAAGTAATATATAATATAATGTATTGTGTCAATATATTATATAAATTTGTGAAGGTTGAAACTCAAAACAAAACAAAAAGAATCATGACTTTAATATAAAAGAACAATTATGCAAAAGTTTATATATAATTTGATTGTACACATTACAAGTGAATATACATGATACACATAAATCTTTGAGGTCGGGGTTGCATTGATATTGTGGTGCATTAAACATCAGTATCGTTTGCTATTGTCGTGTCTAGTTAGGTCAAATATGGACGGACGGACGGATTAACCCAACTCATATTCAACCCGTTCATATTTGACCCACTACAAACATATTAAATGAGTCACAACCCATATTTGACCCGTTCATATTTAATAGAGTCCAAACTCGCCCAATTTGCCCCCTTACTTATGACTGTCCAGTTGCAATCCTTTTACATACTGAAAAAGTGGCATATTATAATGGACAAGAAAGTTTTACTCTGATTGAGTAGTCCACTGAATTAATCGAACTATTCGACAGGATTTAGTTCTCTTCCACTTCACAGACAACAGCAGAACTCATGTAATCTATCTTTATTCGGACTCTTATATATTTTCATATAAAATAATTTATACAGTTTGATTCGTCAGTAGTACTTAATACTTACAGAGTTCACTTCTTTCCCGTACTACGAGTGAAAGGGATGTGCTCGTGAAACCTGTCCAGCAAGAAAACAAAGGAGCATCTTGCCTGCTAAACAGAAGATACTGAAACAAAGGAGCATCTTGCATACTAAACAGAAGATGCTGAGGCTTTCATTGCGTTTCCAAATTTAGTAAGAAATTAGACGGAAATAGAATTGCCATTTTTTTCAAAAAAGGATATATATATATATATATATATATATATATATTTTCCCTCTCTTTTTTGTAGTTCCCATGCACTTTGATTTTGATCTCAGTTGACTACGATAATTCAAACAATCCACTTATTCCATTGATGTGCAAGTCTTTTTATTTCATTTTTATTTTATTGTTAAACAGTTGATATGCAAGTCTTCTGAGTTATTAATTCAGAAGTCTAAAAATAAAGTTTTCTTGGGTGCAAATAATTCTTTTGGAAGTCAGTTTGTGTACCGATTAGAAAGAAAAAAAATCAGAAAAAAAAAATCAGGAGATAAAAAAGGAATGCACTGGTATCATGTGAAAGAGATATGTTGCACCATATGCTCTATTGTTATGTTCCCATTCTAGTCCACTGGATGAAGTGGAGTAAAATTCTCATAGACCATGGCAAAGATAAGTTTAATGGAGCTTAAATCTCATCTAAGCATATCCTACTTTTTGTTACAGTTTATTTCATACGCCAAGCTGGGGTGCAAGATATGTACAAATCCCCTAGTGTTGGAGTTCTCCTTTCCTCTTTTAAGATGATATGAAAATTCATTGTTTCTTTCCCGTTAAAAGGAAAGGTAGATGCGTAGCTGATCAAGGCCAAAATCATCCCACCACCAAGGCACAAGGCCATATCTAAATGTTCTAAATAGTTTGCCAAATGAAATCTCACAGGCATCCATAAATCAATCAACAAGAAGATGATCCCAACATAAAAGAGAGAAGAACCAAGCTTAGATAGTTTTAGAAAAAATAAAAAATAAAAAGAAAGACACACTTGAGCAAATCAAACACCAGTAAATAGATGGTGAATAAGTACACAGAGTTTCAAGATTCTGGAATAGAGGCTGTTGGGCGCTTCATTGACGCACACTTGATAAGATGGTTGTAGCTTCCTTTCTCCTTGAAAAGCTGGGAGAAGTGATGTTTACAATACAAGATGCCCTCGAGGGCTGCATAGTTTGATGGAGATAGAGCACAGCCACCGTGAGAGCACTTGAAACATGACTTATGATAGCTCTGGCTCTCCACCGTTACCTGAAAATTTTGTTAAAACAGATGGTTCAACCAAATTGAAAGTAGCACATAAGTGAAAAAAAGAGAGGAAAAAAAAAAGAATGGAAAACAGCATATTAGCGCTTATGTTAGAACTTAGAAGTAAAAAAAAAAAAACCTTCAAAGTCAGGGGTACAAGTGGTACATATGAAACATTATCTAATCTACATAATTTTGGCAATAGATATGCCTCATAGGCCAAGGAAAATATTAAATGGCAATTTCCTTCTTTCATAATTTTAGAAGTGGAGAAGTGGTGGCTCCAGTGGCTAAGTATTATAAATTGATGAGCTCAAGAGTTTATATAAGACCTTTCAATGCTAGCTAATTGAATACATACACATATGTAGTTAAATGCATGTGCAAGCTTTGAGATCTCCAGCTCCTACGTCCAATCAAAAGCTCAGACTACAAGACTACATAAATCTTGGATAGACATCTGATGTCCAGTGACCTACACTGCATCTATGAGGAAACAAACCTAATATCTTTTAGAGACAACAGTGACGAAAAAAAAAACTTGCATTTTGCCTTAAAATATATGAAACAAGGGGAGCCTAGTGGCACCAATAAGAATCTATGGCCAGGCTAAGATTTTCTCTGTTAACTTGGTTATTAGTAGTAAGTTATCTCAAATTTTACGAAATTTGAGATAACACTGCAACTCAACAAGCCTTAACTGACTTGGGTTTGGCTACATGTTACATTAAAACCCAAATATTAATTTATATTATGGTTTTGATAAAGTAACCCAACCATACGGCTGATGCAAATCACCTGTGTCAGCAACTCACAACATATATGCATTTTCTAGTACAGCTTCTATTACATAATTCAAAAAGACGGAATGAAAAATATCATGATAACTTCCAACAATGCCCATACAGAGATGAAAAAGCCCTTGTTAAAACCCTTACATACAAATCAAAACTACAGCTCCCTAGCAACAAAAGCCACATGCGTACCCAAAAAAAAATATAGTTTAGTTTAGGGTTAGAAGATATATATGTATATATGTGTATATATATATATATGTATATATATATATTTTTTTTGATAAGTAAGTTTAGGCTTAGAAGACATGTGCTGACATTTTGACATCGAAAAGCTGTATGACTTGGAATAGATTGTTAAAGAATCATGTATATATTCAAGAGCTTCAAAAGAATGAAAGGAGCAGTGGAACAAAGCAGAGACCAAGGGGTTGTCTGTTTTCCAAGCCATTTTTTTTCCTCAAAAGAAGTTCCGTTTGGGAAGATTAGCCCAACTAACCCGCATTAATTCATAAAACCCATAATCCCGTATACAAACACAAACCTTAACCCTCATATTCTTTTCAAATTGTTGTCCTCACGCCTCTCTCTGCCGGTGTCCAGTAAACTCAGGCCACTCTCTTTCTATCTCTGCTGCTTTCTCCTTTATAATCTAGAAGAGATGAAAGGATGGTGGCTACAGTGGTATTGCAATGGACATCCATTGCGATTGAAGGACAAAATCTCATCTAATTACAGAGGTGCACGATTGGGGATCAAGAGGATACTGAATTGACGATCACCGGAGATTTACTCCATGTATCTATTGATTTATGAATATATTTTTGATGGATTTGTAGTTTTTATATATATATATATATATATATATATATATATATATATATATTTGTTTGTAGAAGTTCTAATATAGATATTTATATATATGATTGTGTAACATATGTGTCTCTGTAAACGAGTTTCGAGCCGAGCTCGAGTTTGCCGTGCACATTGCCGAGCCGAGCTCAAACATTGATGTGGGAGCTCGAATTGAGTTCAAGCTGAGCTCAATCACTCCTTCTGCATGATCAAGTAGAACTCGAACAAGTCATTACTTAGCTCAGCTCATTTACAACCCTAAGTATGAGTTACCTTTGCAAAAAGTACATCGAGAATAGTGCAAGGAATAGTAAATAATTACAAAATCAAGACATTAGTGACAGAATCCCGAAGAGCATGAATATCATACTCAAACATAGCCACAATCAATCAAGAATGAGAAACGGCATCTTAATATTTACGCTAAATATTGAAATATTATCGCAACTAAGAGAAGTGTCCTAATTACTTCAAGTTTGCATTGTCTATGCTTATAAGACAACAAAATAATATAAATTCAATGAAAAAGGTTATTTACTTCATAGGCAAACCTTATGGGAACATTTCCACATTGAAAAGTAACTTCATAGTACAGACTAGCTCTTAAATGGACATGTCACAAAAATGGAAACAAATTACCAATAACATTGTAATATTGCCACAAACTTTTAAAATAGTAAGCTCAACTATAGCATCTAAATTATTAGCATCCAATAATTCTAACATATGTAGCCATTGCATCATTCCAATTCAAATCACCAGAAAGCATTTTATAAGCTCACTATCCTGCCAGATTGTGTGGTAGAGTAAAATAGAGACAAAAAATGGAAAAACAATCAAAGCTTGCAACTGAACATATCTTATTCATTTTCTAGACAAAATATCTTTAACAAAGAGTCCTTTTGAGAGCTTGAATCTACCTTCTCCAGTGGATATGCCGTTTTACCACACGTTGCACATTTTTCTTGTGTCCCAGAAAACATGCTGGCAGCTTTGCTTGGTGACCGTGTCTGAAACCCACACAAGGTAACAAGAATCAGTGTCGGCACAAGGCAACAAATATGTAGCTTAAGTAAAATTTGTCCACTTCTGATCACAAGTATGCAGTGGCAAGAAAGAAACTTTACCAGCTCAGGAGTTAACTTCTCAGCTGATTTTGCAGCTGTCGAGAATGAAATGCAACAGGATTAAACAGATAAAACCAAAAGTGTTGAAAATCAAACAAAGCACTTTATATGGCAGAATCATAACACATACGTGATTGAAAATTCTTGTGGAAACTCCCCGTCTCCTTGAAGAGCTGCTCAAAATGAGGCTTACAGTACAGAACACCTTCCATCGAGGAGTAATTGCTCAACTGAAAAACACATTTATCAGGGAAATTATCGGACATTACAGACATAATCCGAAAACTCAAAAATTTAATATTTTCGATAATGAAATCTGGATTAATAGCATGAATAAAAACAGCTTAATTAGTTAATCCATGACTAGAAATTATTGTATGCATAATTTCAATTTTGGTTCATTAGGCACCAACTAATTCTAATAGTATTTGCACTCCCTCTCATAAATAGCAAAGACTTCTTGTCAAAAGAAGTGAAAAACAATTGTGGGACATCACTAATTTCTCCAGATTTCAACTATGCGAAAATGGAATATGTTCACATTTCACAACAATATTGGAAGCTGCAGGAACAAAAGATTGAAAAACAGGGCGGCAAATTTGCAGATACCTTGAGCGTTCCTTTGCAGTGAGAGCACTTGAAACATGACTTGTGATAAGAAACTCCATCGGCAGACAAAAGCTCCACCGGATAAACTGTCTTCTCACAAGCCTTGCACTTCTGTTGTGTGCCGATAAAAGACATAATTTCTTTATGCCTTAGATCTGAATCTCTTATATATCTTCAATACTCAGCAACCAATTTGTCCTCCCTGACTCTCTTTCAAAGATTTGACTCTCAAACAAACTTGAAGCACAAAAATGAAAAGCAAAATCACAGACAGTTGATGTTTAATTGCAACATGTATATATACATGCAGATGAAATGATCTTGCTTCTGAGACGCTTTCAATTGAGTCAAAGCTTTATCAGAAGTCAGAACAAATCGCAATATATATGTTGATGCTCAAATTACAACAATGTAAAAGTGGAATAATTGAGATCTGGTTTCGGAAGTGATGATTTACTTAAATCGTCTGGTCGAATACGCATACCTGTATAAATTTTAAAAACATTGATCTGTAAGCTTCTCGGAGATGAAATTCTCGATCAAAGTCAAGGATGAGAAACGACGAATACAGCAGCAAAACGGCAGATATCTAGACGCTGAGAGTCGAAGAGTTTTATGGCCGAAGAGGTATAATGTTTGTGTGTGTATATGTATATGTAGAGAGAGAGAGCTATGCTTTTTGCAGCGAGCGGATGCAGCGAAGTGGATGATAAAAAGGGCGAGAGAGAAAGAGACAACATAAATATCTTCGCTGGAAATGCACCGGCGCCATTTTGACCCACCTAACCGTAACAGTTCAATACGCCTTTTTTTTTTTTTTTAACTAATATTGATTTTGATTGTTTATTGGAAAAATTAAAAAAAATATAGTTTTTTTTCTTTGGTGAGGCTCACACACATTACAAATTTACATTGTATATATGTAAATAATGTAAGGCACGAATCAATTGAAAGGTTAGTCCTTTGCAAATTCTTCGTGTACTTTTCTAAGAGAATATTCTTCCAAAGGATATACTTGTTTATTGAGTATCAAATCATGCTTGCAGTTATATCAATTTAATAAGTTATTTAGTTTTTATTTATTAAAAAACTCTCATAACAATAAAAACAAGGCAAAAGTGCAAAAATTCTGCACAAGTTTTCTTCCAACTCTCAACTATGTCCATTATCTCCTCCTCTCTATAAATATAATTTTTTTTAAAAATAAAAAATAATTAGATAAAATTTTCAAATAATAAGTTTAGAAACATAAAAAAATAAAAGATTAATAGAACTTTATATAATATTTTTTAAAAATAAAAATATAATTAATATATATACTCTTTTCTCTACTAGTATAGTCAATATTGTTTCTAAATAAAAATTTAAAAAATAAAAAATAAAATTTTGATAAAATTATCATTAAAAATGTTTTTTTATTTGATTTGCTAACGGTAGTACAAAGCACTAATGTAATAATAAAAATAATTAGAAACATAAAAAAATAAAAGATTAATAAAATTTTATTTCAGAATTTTATCAAACTATTTAAAAAAAAATAGAAAATACTATATTAATAGAAAAAAAAAAAGTCGCACTTAATGCACAAATCTCTCACTTGAGGTCTGAGATAGGTGAATGTGAACCCTTACTCTCATTTTTGGAGAGCATGCTCTCAAATTTCGAATCCACGACACATCACTTTGAACAATGACACTTTTATTTAAGAAAAATTAAATAAAATTTTATTAGTCTTTTTTTTTTATTTTTTGTTTTTTATTTGAAAATTTTATTTTATTTTTTAATTTTTTGAATTTTTAGAAAATACTATATTTATAAAAAAAAAATGACACAATAATTCTATTAAATGATACATATATCATTATAGTTTTGTTACGAAGTCAAATGATTTACTTTTATGAAATGAAAATTTGATTTTTTCAAAAAAAAAAAAAAAAAGAATTAATTTAGGAGAGTGTTTTTCGCACAATAAATACTCCCTTCGTCCCATAATTTTAGTCCACTATTTTTTTTTGGGATATCCCAAAATACATATCTATTTCCTAAAATGGATTATATGATTGCTAAACTACCCTTGTCAAACTCTACTATCTTAAAAGTTGGGTCCACCATATAATAATAATACTAACTTTTAAACAAGGACTAATATGTAAATTCATGCATTATTACACTAAAAAGTGGGTCCCATCATAAAAAATTAGATTTTTCAAACATCCCAAAAATTATGGGATGGAGGGAGTACAACTATTCCATAGCATCATTTTCACTGATTTGACAATTGAGGTGTCTTCTTTTCCTGCAAATATTGTACTTTTGTAAGTAAAAGTAAGAAAATCATATTTGGTGATATTACTATATTACAATAACAGAAATTGAAAATTATATTTGGTGATATTAAAATAACATAAATTATCTTCTTTTTGAGAGAATAACAAGCAAACAAACAAGGACTGTAATGTCACAAAAGCATCACATGAAGCTGAATCCCTTTAAACTAGGATGAGACAATGTCAGTGCATGCGCTCGCAGTTCATGATGGATGATGATAACCGTTTATCACTTGAAAGCACGGGAAAGGTGAATGTGAAATTTTGTAACTGTGGTTGCTCACCCCGTCAACTGCAACAAATTAAAGACCTATGTATGGTTGAAAGCTAGGATGTACCGATTCAGACTAAATTTGAATACCGCATCATACATAATACAAACATGACAATGCGTCAATTTTGAAAAAATAAAATACATATATTGTGTATTTATTTTTTTAATAATAATATAATATATTTGTATATATATAAATAATAAATTTTGATCATTTTATTTCAAATAAAATCACTAATTTAAAGAGTCAAGCTTTGTTATTTTTGTTTTTTTAATTTTTATATTATTTTTTTAATTAGTCAATAATATATTTTAAATTGCATTGAATCACATTATTTTGAAAAAAAAAATTATTACAAAATGACCCTATCGTGTCTTGAAAGTATTCAAAACGTATCATTGTTGTATTAATATGGTGTTCCAGTAGTGTCCAATTAGAAAATAAAATATTCAAAATTCAGCATACTTCTATCTAATTCAAAAATAAAATATTCAAAATTCATAATACTTTTAGCCGTATTCATGTGTTCGAAATGTATTCAAATGTCCAATACCGTCACGACACCTCGAAAAAAGTATTTGTACATTCTGAGTTGAAAGTTGAAACTATCAGCTTGTTAAAAAAGGGATTGAATATATGTCAACGTTGGTTTCAAGTCACCAAGGTGTTACAAAATATTTCAAACCTGAGAAGTATTTGATTGATAAAAATACATATTTGGATATCGACCAATTTTCATTTGTAAATTATATATATATTTTTTGAAACATAAATTATAACATTGGATTACTTTTAAAGAATTTTTTTGATGCATCTTGAATAAAATGATACTCAGTGGTGGGTTACAAGTGTTCTAAGAGGTCGTACACCACCATTATGGACAATATATATATATATATATATATATATATATATATATATATATATATGTGTGTGTGTGTGTATTCAATTACTGAGTATAAAATTTGAAATGTTTTATTTTTAGCATTGGGAATTTCTCATGCACACAAGTGAGAAGTGACAACCCAAGTGAATCACTTTGAAACTAATCCAATAACTAGCCAGTTTGGACAGCTTGTGTTGTATAAAGCTGAGTAGTTTCACTTAGTTTCAAACTATAGGTGACCATGGATCGGATTGGATCGAATTATGCATAATTCTAATCCGATCCGCGGATTACAGATTGGCAAAAATTCAATCCAATCCGATCTGTGGCAATTTGCCACAGATTCACTTGTGTCGTCACTTCTCACTTGTGTGCATGAGTTCCCAAAGCTAAAAGTAAAACATATCAAGTTTTATACTTGGGAATTGATTTTTCACAATTTAGTTTCTGTTTGGATAGACCCCATAGAAACAAAATGAGAGGAAATCATTAGTTATGAGAAAAAAAAAAATGAAAGGATAATAACAAACTCTATGTTTAGATAAATAGGAAAGAAAAGAAATAAGATGATAGTATTCTTATTAGAATAAAATTAAAAAGAGAAAGAATAGTGACCAAATACTATCATATTATTTTATATTTATGAAACACGAGTGAAATAACAATTTTTTCTTTTTAATTGTTGATGGCATTTTTAGAATTATGAAAGTACTTCTTAAATACTATTTTTTCTCTCATAAATCTTTTTATTTTTGGAAGGATAGGATATGAGAGATAATTATTCATCCTTATCCCTTTCTTTTACTTTAATGATGTATATCTAAACACAACATGGTATATCCTCACATTTCTTCTCTCTGCATATCCTTTCAAATACCTTCTTCCAAACGGAGCCTTAGATGTTTGTACCGTACACGTAAAATCCGGTTACAATAAAGTTACATGTCAAGTCAGGTTACATTTTAGGTTAATACTACTGTTAACTGTGTTTGTTTTGTTCGGCCACGTTTTCAGTCCTCGGCAAGTCAGTAATCCGCCACAGTTCAAAATGTCGAAATCCCTCGCAGCTCTCCATCACGAACTCATTCAGTAATTCCTCTCTCTCTATATATTTATGTATATATGCACGTATTGTTTCTAAGATTACTCTGTATTTTAGGTTATCTGAACCAATCCGAGCATCTCTATCGAAAACACAGTACAGTCCACCAGAGGGCTCTAATATCTCTATCAAATCCACTCTCGAATCCCTACTTCCTCAAAAAACCTCAACATCGTTTCTTGACATCTCCGAAGGTGAAATTCTCAACAAAATCAAAGATTTCAGTCTATGCTGTGTCGCATTAGGTTCCTTCGCTGGTTCAGCACACGACCAACTCTCATGGATCCCAAATTCACTCTCAATTGCGGCAGAATCGGCATTCGGAGAGCTCTCAAAAGCTTATTCGAGCAGTTTAAGTGCAAAACAGTCTACGAAGATCGTTGAATTGGGTCTAGATTTGAGGATGATTTCAGATGATAAGAAACTGGCTGTGGAATTGATACCCATTGTGTTACCTCTACTAAAAGCGAGTATTAAGGAGAGTTCAATTGATAAGTCGGACGATGGCGACGAGATATCTACCGCGACCGCTAGGGTTCCTGTTGTTTATGCCATTGTGGCTGCTTATCAGTTTAGATGGTTTGTGACGCAGGTTTTTCATTTGTGCCTTAAAAGATTTCTCCTTTTTTTTTCTTCTGATTTTTGATTTTGCATATATATGTTGAAGTTTGATTTAGTACTTGCTTGTATTTTTTAATAGGTTGATTATCCACATTTAGGGAAGTTGTGTTCTTTGGTGATTCCTTTTGCCCTGACTGCTCTCGATCACTGGTCACCGGAGGTGAAAGTATGTTTCTAAATATATGTTTGATACTTTTCTTAATTTACCATCGTCTTGCTTGTCAATTTCTGTTTTGTTCCAACTGGCATAAGATCTTATCATCAAATATAGTTGTTTAAAACTTGACGTCGCAGAAATCATGATTTGAATGCTAAAACTCATATTGAATTAATTCATATATTTTTGTCTTTCAAATACTAAGTTTCCATGGGATGTGTCCATTGCTTGATGTATAACCTTGTTTTCCCTTTACTTCAAAGACACTTGGAAATTTAAGATGCTACGGGAAAATGCATTTTCTAGCTTTCCCCTACTTAAAGTGGTGGAAGATTGATTGTGCCTTTTGTTTTCTGATTTATGCTCGAGTGTGGGAGTCTTTTACTTGAATTTGGCATATGATCATGGATTATTCCACCATTGTAATGGTTTAGTATGCTTTTCTGATTTCAGGGACAGGGCATGATTAGCTTTATACATCTTGTGAAGAATGTGAATGCTGCTGAGCTCAGTTGGTATGAAGATGTTATCCTTGATGCATGCTGTCAGAATATTGCTTCCAGTGATGAGATATGGCACCATGTGGTTGAGATGTCGGTACTTTTATCGACTTCTATCCTGCGAAGCAATCCTCGCAGCCCATGGTATACTTTGCCTATACCCTAGTAACTTTTTTGTCTTTCATTTTTTAATTTGTAACTATATTAGTCTCATGTGAGAATTTTGAACTACCAAGCGTGAGAACTCGGATTTGAGTTTGAGAGCAGCCATTTCCTGCAAATTATATATCGAGGTTAGGTCTGTCTGCTATCCACTCTTTCCAACACTCGACATTTAAAGGATCCACTGGATTATGGCACTTTTTTCTCATGTGGATAATGATTTATGCTGGTATAATTATTATACTGCTCGAGTGGTAGGAGTCCTCGGAGTAAATTTAAATTGATGGATGGTCCTGTATATATATATATATATATATAAGATTTAATGTTCATATCAATACATTTGGTATGCATTTCTGACCTACTAGGATTGTGAGAGGAGGCAAGGGGAGATAGTAAAGTAAACATTACATCTTTGTCCAGGCTGAAGCTGGATGGTTTTCACAGAAAATAAGATATTCTGGAGCTATGATACTCCACAAAGATTATACTTATCATTATTAAGTGTCATACTTGGAATCATCCTCTTCATATATGTTGCAGTGACCAGCAGCCCTCCTTCCCCACTATTCTGACGGTAACATTTTCTATTTTAATACCAGGCTAATATTTCCTGGTGTTTAACATTTATCAATCAACATTATGAAGTACAATGGTTGATTAGTGTTTACAATTACTTTTTTTTTTTTTGATAAGTAATGTATACTTTTCATCATCCAGTGAATGTAAACATTCATATAGTCATCTATAGTTCTTTCATTATCAAATACATTTTATATAGGTATGAAAGGATGCTAAATGAGATGTTAAGTCACTTGGAGCGCCAACCAAGAAGCAAGAAGCGGCGTGTTGCATGGCTTCAGTGCATTGAGCCACTTTTAAATGGTGTTGGTCTGGTACTGTTAGCTCATTTCAGGCGTATTTTTCCACTTTTCTTTCGGTGGATGCATGCTGATGATGATACAACTGTTCTATTGGTACGAAGCAATTCCATTTTCCTCTAGAAGAAAAAATACTTCTTAATTTCAGTAGTTGTTTAGTAGTCTGATTTGAAAATATTTATACAACTTCTGCACTTGTATTGGAGATAGATCTGTGCTCTTTGTTATACCATCGAGACCTAATAACTTGCATGAAGAATTTTATCATTGGGTAGCCTTCTAGAAAAATTTTATATAACATTTTAACTGTATTCAGCAATATATTAATATTCTACCATAGAGTAATATGATATAGTGAATTCTATTCAAGAACAAGTCACTGAATCTTACAATACAATATTTATTAAATATACCTTTACAGGTACTATTGTAACTGCTTTCAAAATGTGATATAGACATTTTTGGCCAACTTCACCTTCAAAAGCTCCTGTATTTCTGGAAATGTACGTTGGTTTAATGTTTTTTTTTTAAATGAAAGCAACAGGAAATCCATGGACATCTCACACATGATGCATGTAACATTTAATAGTTTCATTTGTCATTCTTATCAAATCTTGTGAAGAACTGGCCCATAACAATTGTAACAAAATTATTATCAGTGACTAATGTTTGTTGGAAGAAACGGTAGATAATCATTTTATTTCTATTTGCAGGTTCTTGAACGGGTCCATACAGTTTTAAAGTTAACATGGATAAGGAACACAACATATACTGAAAGGTGAGCTGAAAATTATGCTTTATCCTCGCAGAGAATATAGAGTGGCAGTTGAACATCCTAGGTAAACAAATTCATCATCATAAGAATGTGTAAGTTGGTCTACAGTTGCAGTACTGGTGATAACAAATTAAAATGGGTTGATTTGATGATTAAACAATAAATAGAACTGATTCATTTTTACCTTCATACTTCATAGTAAGAAAAGGGAGAAGAAAAAGAAAAGGGGGAAGGGGTGGTGGGGGTGGGTACTGAGCCAATCATGTGGGACTTCAAAATGAGGCCTCTTATACCCTTGTCCCCCAAAAATGTTATCACTGAAGTCTTAGCTTCTTTACCAGACCATTAACCAACAGAACCTCAGTTTTGATTCCTTCTAGAAAACAGAACTTTGTATGAAATTTAGAAGGGATTTAATTATTTTTATCTTGAGGTGACATTTGTAAGATATATCAATTGACCAGGACTTCAAATTTGCTAACCATTCATAAATACCAAAGTGTTAAATGGAAGTTGTTAGCCTCATGATGCTCCAGAATAACCTTTTTCAATATTTTTGCTGTTGTATTCATACCTAGGATAAACAAGAGACATGTTTAAAAGTTAGAAGATCATTTTGGAGGCTGAGCTGGGAGTTTTTTTTATATATATTACAGTTCATGCACTACATTTTCACGTTTAACAATTTCAAACAATTAAAAAATCTGAAATAGTCTATTTCAGATCAGTTTAGTAGCCATTAGAAGTTTCTCTCCCTGAAGTTCTTTCTTGTACACCCTGAATTGTAATTATTCATTGCGTCTTCCATAGCTTATGTTCATCTTCTGTCTTAAGGACTAGATGCATCTACTTTCTTTTGGTCTTTGTTACATGGCTGCTTCTAATTATCTATTTGAAACATCACTTTGCAACTCTGCTACTGATACCAAACTCAACGCTCAGTGGTTTTTTTCCCTTTTGTTTTTGTGTTATCATTTGCTTTCATTATAATTGTCTTCTTTTTTGCTCTCAGATTGGTGGATGAACTTGCCACCCTATACAAGGAGGCAGCATTGAAAATTGCTCGTGAAGAAATAAGAGCGCGTATTCTTCAGATTTTGATATTGCTTCAGCAGTAAATATTGTGCCTTTTTTAGTTCTTCTTTCTATTGCATATATGTACAAGTTCTTTCTTCTCTTTGTTGATCTAACTTTAATTCTTTTGGTTGTTTCATATTTTTCTCTAAAACTCCCAAGATGCAAAGGCTCGCAGTTTAAAGCAGCTTGGGACAAGCACAAGGATGATCCAAACTTGACAGCTCTTGCTCCATCCTTTAATGGAATAAATGCTGAAATGGTAAAAATTCTGTCTCCTTATTTCACAAAATAACTCCACTAGCAGAAATCTGAACTATTACTGAAGTAACAACTAGCGTTCTAATGATCACCCTCCTATAATCTGACAACATCGTTGTGAGCCACAAGCCACACGAGTCACCAATACATATTTTTATATATCAATGTCCCCATTTGAAATACAATTGATCATAATTACAAAGCTAGTGGTGTAGTCAAAACTCTAATTCTTTATCTTTATCTCAATCGCATTTAAATTAACACAATCTCAATTTTGTGAATTAGTTTCAAAAACCATTCAAAATTTGTCAAACATCTGAGTAAATTACTTAGATCTCTTTGCTCCAACTTCTCTTGACATCAGAAACCTATTGGGCAGCACTGCTCAAAGTTCTCAATGAAGCACATGTCCCTAGCAATGTTACTACCAAACAAGTAGAAGAAATTGTAGGGCATGTCCTAACTTATGACCAAGTGGCTTTCTCAGAAAAAGAACTATCTCAGAAGGAAGAGATCAGATTAAAGCTCTACATATTGCGGTTGAATGCAATGATATGGTGATTGGGTGAGTACTTATTGATAATGGATCATCACTCAACATCTACCCTTTAGCCACTTTACAGGTGATAAAAATGGAGAAACACATTCGGCACAGTGATACGATTGTAAGGGCCTTCGACAGAGCTCGCAGGGAAACATTCGGATAAATTGATTTGATTTTGATGATAGGACCTACCCCTTTTGATAAGCGTTGAGTGTTCTATATTCTCGCACCTTTACTTATGTATTCTAATCCTATAGTTGTACATATTATATAGCTTTTATGTTGCTTTCTTGTTTTTGATGATTTTAGGTTCTATCTCGAAAAACGCCCAAATCCGACGCTACTAACATTTCAAGTAAGCATAGTCCATCTTCGATTAACATGAGTTGTCCCTAGAAGATAAAGATGCCTCATGGCTAAACTTTATTCCTCCAAATTCTATTCAATCATGGGATGAACTTGCAAAGAAATTTATGAGAAAGTTTTATCCTATGTAAAAGGATGTCATAAGCACTTTTAGAAGGAAAATGAGGAACAATTCCATTAAACTTGGAAGCGCTTTCATAATTTACTTCTTAAATGCCCACACCATAGCTTTGACAAAGTTAGTCAACTTTTCTATAAAAGGCTTTCACTTATGAATCGAACAATGATCGAGTCTATGCACCAAGGTAAGTTTAAGAACTAAACTCCTGACCAAGCCCATATATTTTTAGAAGAACTAGCTGAGAATGCCCAAAATTGGAATTGGAATGATGATAAATTTTCTGAAAATGACCAATCCAGTATAAAATATGGTATGTATGAGATCAAGCCAGAATATGAACTAAAATTTACAAGTGCACAATATAATGTGTGTTCTAGTTCATCTCATTCCACTGAGGCATGTCCAATTTATTGTACATCTGAATATTTGGATGCACAAGTATGTACTTTTAATACACGAGACTGACAGCTAATACCTTTAGCCAAACTTACCATCTTGATACTCGAAATCATCCTAACTTTTCATGAAAACAAAATTTGTCTCCACAAAACTTAGGTGATCCACATGGTTCTTAAGGTAACTAATAAGTGATGAAAGTTGCATATTCACGCGCCTTTAATTGTGTATTTTAATCCTTTAGTTGCATTTATTGTATAGTTTTTATGTTGTTTTGTTTTGAATGTTTTTAGGTTTTATCCTGAAAATGACACCATTTTCGGTGATTTCGATCATTTCGTGTGCAAGCATCGTCATTTTGAGTGCCAATGCATGTGAATAGTCAATTTAGTATGGATCAAGCATCAATGGACCAATCTAAATAACAAAGTGGGTCATAGCAGCAAAATTAGAAGACTAGCTCAATTACGCAGAATCGTAATCCATATTACGATTTAGCGCAAGTACGTGGAATCATAATAGGGCGCCAGCAGAAGACCATTTTGTCCCCAACTTGGCCACTTGTCCACTTGCTTTGAATCTTCCCCAACAAGTTTGGCTTGGTATTTTTGGGATATTTTTGGGCTTAAATCTAATATACATGTAATATTTAGACATCTGATATACATGTAATATTTAGACATATAAGATATAATTAGAGATAGCTTGAGAGAGTTTTCTAGTGAAAGAAAGAGAAGTTCTAGAGAGAGAAGGCCCTGACAAGCTTGGAAGACCACTTTGAAGATGGAATCACATCTGTCTATAGAGCATTTCTTCATCATCGTGATCCACTAACTCCCTCTCTAGGGTTTTGATGAAACCCTAGCCAAGTAATTGTGTATTTATTGCTTTCTTTGGGGAATTTTTGTATAATTAAATGTAAATTAAATTGCCTTGAGGCTTTTTTCAATATAAGTGTTTTAATTTCATAAATTCATGTGTTACAAATTACCTTTCTTGTCCTAGAACCTAATTTGTTTCAAATGATCGCAAGACATGCTTATTTTCTGTGATTATAGGCATGATGGCTTTGTTATTGTTTCATTGAACATATTAATCCTTGTTTTGATAGTTCACGCTTAGAGAAGATGGTTTGCACTACAAGTAGTTAATTAGGTACTTAGTTTAATGTAAGTAGGTAGACAACTCATGCTAATCGAAGATCGACTATGCTTAGTTAAGGTTCATCTATCATCTTGACGACATTGTTGTGAGCCATAAGCTACATGAGTCACCATTACATATTTTTATATATCAATGTCTCCATTTGAAATACAATTGATCATAATTACGAAGCTAGTAGTGTAGTCAAAACTCTAGTTCTTTATCTTAATCTCAATCGCATTTAAATTAACGCAATTTCAAATTTGTGAATTAGTTTAAAAAATCATTCAAAATTTGTTCTACAAATTAAACTGACATTAATCTTTAGTTTAACGATTTCTCCCACGTAGTCTTTGTGGTTCGACACACTCATAGAGTCCTATCCTATAAAAGATTCGTTCTATTGCGAGTGATATTACATTTTGATAGTCAAACATAAAAGAATTCACATCAGTAACTCTAATAGCCAACCACAACCTCAAGGACTACTAGTTCCTCAAGGTCAGTTTCCACTGAACAACTAGTTCAGTCACAAAAGAAATCTAACATTTGATCCCATAAGCAATTATGTTGCTTCTATGATGGGATGTTTTATCAATTAACTCAAAAAGCGATTCTAATTGAAGAAGGCTCAATCGATGACTTGGCGGTATGCAATCAAGCACGTAGCACATGATCTTTAAGCAGGAAAGACCTACGGTGAATAGGTCTACGAAAGAAATATTGACCAATTAAAAATCCAAACGATAATATATTGAGTCTAGGAAAATCTGCCATACCTAGTTAAGAATCTTTCAAAAATTTTCTTTTTACAGACTTCTAAATTTTTTGATTGATAGCTTTGATCGATCAAAATTTTGGTCCCTTCAATCGAAGTGCTGAAAACTTCAAAATTAAAGGGGCTGAGAATTTTTGATTGATAACTTCAATCAATCAAAAATTTCAAGGCTTTGATCTCAGAGAGTTTGGGATTCTAAAAAATCTATCTTCAATCGAAAGCTTCGATCGATCAAAAAATTAGCCCTTTCAATCGAAATTCCAAAAAATCCAAAAATGAGGGTTTCTTGTTCCCGAAGTCTGTGGGGTCTATATATACATGGTTTAAACATAAACCCTAGTATGTGTGAAATTTGTGAAGTGCCCTAGCATCAGAATAGCCGCATCTATGCTTATTACTCATTCTTGAGTATTTTGTTTATTTCTTTATCTACGAAGTCATGATATTTAGAATAGTGTTGAATCAGGCGATTGACCAATGAGAGAGAATACCAAACTCACTATTGGATTTTTTTTTTTGCCTCAATGAAGAGGACTTTGATTTATGCAAAAGAATTGCAAGACTAAATAGCAGAGGAAGGAGGTTTCTAAGAGGGAGATAACAAGGAGGGAGAAAAAAATTTAGGGAGATGTAAACAAGCATATTGACCCAAAGGTTTTGACCTAAGGGCAATCTAGTAATTTTGATGATTACAAATCATTAATGCTGTCTTTCCTACTAATGTCTACATATAGTGATTATGCTAGTGATCATATGTAAAGACAAGATTCAAGAAATCCATCACTTCAAACTCAAAGAAGTTCCATACATACTCAAGTGAACAGATCATGAAGAAACATAAAAAAGGATTCACTCAAAGTTTCAAAGTCTATCAAATCAAAGAAAAGCACCTCAAACAAGTGAGCGACATCTTCAAGGACTAAACCGTTAATCCACATTAAAGAAAGGGGTAGATAGGATGGTGAGTGTTTAGAAAATTATGTTAAAGTATATCTAAATTCTTAACTTTTTCATAGTTATATATATTTTGTTTTGTTGGTAGGGGTACACAAAGAACCGATGGAACCATAAAGAACTTTAGCTGAACCGTTCACTACGGTTCAATTCCGATTCTAAGTCTTGGAACCGGAACTGAAACTGTTGAATATATATATATATATATATATACTGTTATAAAATCATTGTAATAGTTATAATAACCTTTTGTTATGTAAAAAAATTTAAACAATGAAGTTATTATAATTATTATAAGGTTAAATACAACTCGTACAATAACCGAATTGAACTGAACTCATTATTCCGGTTTAAAAATTAAGGAACCATTAAGAACGATTCTGGTTCCGGTTCTTCCAATAATCGTAAGAAACCGAATCGCGTGCATCCCCTTACTTGTTAGGGCCTTCTGGGTTGTGGGTCATTCTAGTTTTACAGTATAATTTGTAATGTGTAAATATATATGTAATCCAATATATATATATATATATTTATTTATTTTTTATGTATATTTTTTAACTCCGCCTGTATTTTTCATAGCTTGTCCCAAGCCCGGGTAAAGGAGGAGGGTTACGTTAGGTAGCTTGACAGCCGGCGTAAAACTATGTCATGACCAATATGAACATGATCCTATGAATACACGAATAAATATTAGGGCGTTCCCTTAAGCGACGCGTTGCATCATCTTCTGGATGCTTTGAAAAATGGGCAAGGGGCGCCACATCGGTGACCAGGTGTGGTAAAAATGGGCAAGGGTTCTCGCGTTTTCCTGAACGAGCGCAGGTAAAGAAGTTAGCCCAGGATATTAGGCTTAGGATAGAGACTTGGAATATAGGAACTTTGACGGGTAAGAGAATGAAGTTAGTAGGCACTATGATTAGAAGAAAGATTAATATCCTATGTCTACAAGAAACTAAGTGGGTAGGTAAAAAAGTTAGAGAAATTGAAGGATATAAATTTTACTTTACCAGAAAGACTAGATATAGGAATGGAGTAGGGATAATCATAGAGAAAAACTTAAAAGATGATGTAATAACCGTTACTAGAAAAGAAGATAGGATCATATTAGTAAAACTCGTATTAGGAGGACATATAGTTAATATGCACCCCAAGTAGGATTAGATGACAATATTAAAGCATTTTTTGGGAACATATGGACAAGTTGATGCGAGGGATACCCGAAGGAGAAAAAATGTTTATAGGAGGAGACTTTAATGACCATGTAGGAAAAGAGAGCGGAAGTTATGAAATGGTACATGGTGGGCATGGATATGGAGATAGAAATTATGCTGAGGAGACTATCTTAAATTTTGCAGTAGCATATAACCTTATAATTATGAATACATTTTTTATAAAGAGAGATGAACACTTAATAACCTATAAAAGTGGTTCAAATATAAGCTAAATTGATTTCTTTTTAACTAGAAAGGTGGATAGACTAGCATGCAAAGATTGTAAGGTTATTCCCGGAGAGAGTGTAACCTCACAACATAGGCTTCTTGTCCTAGATTTATGTATCAAAGGGCAACCAAAAAGGAGAAAAAGAACCATAAATCCAAGGACTAGGTGGTGGAATTTAAGAGGGGAGAAAATGAATTTGTTTAAAAATAATATGTGAAAAGAAGCATCGTGGAGTGCAGAAGATGAAGCAAACTTAATGTGGAATAAGATGACTACATATATAAAAAGAGTGGCAAAAAAAGTTTTAAGAGAATCAAAATGAACGGGATCGGCATTTAAAGAAACTTGATGGTGGAATGACGAGGTTCAAAAAATCGTAAAAATAAAACGGGAATGCTATAAAATTTGGCAAAAAATTAGGAATAGTGAAACCTTTAACAAATATAAAGAAACAAATAAAAAAGTTAAGAAAGTTGTAAGTGAGGCAAAACATAAAGCATATGACAATTTCTATTCTAAACTAGGTACAAAAGAAGGAGAAAATAATATATATAAACTTGCTAAGCTAAAGGAGAGGAAAACTAGAGATTTTAGCCATATTAAATGTATTAAGAGTGAAGATTCACGGGTTTTTAGTAAAGGAAGATGAAATTAAAGAAAGATGGAAAAACTATTTTGAGAAATTGCTAAATGAAAATCATATAAGAAGTTTAGGCGTGGAGGAAAATGATAGAGACATTATATTTTTCTGTAGGATCAAGGAGTGGGAGGTTAGGAATGCCTTAAGGAAGATGAAATTGAGGAGACTTTAGGACCCGATGGCATTCCTATCGAGGTGTGGAAGTGTCTATGAAAAGTTGCTTGTCTTGGTTAACAAAATTTTTTAATAAAATTATAACATCTAAGAGGATGCCAAATGAGTAGCGCCAAAGTTTTCTTGTACCTATATATAAAAATAAAGGGGACATGCAAAGTTATAATAATTATCGTGGTATTAAATTAATGAGTCATACTATGAAACTCTAGGAGAGAGTGATTGAACATCGCCTAAGACGAGAAACAGAAGTGTCGGAGAATCAATTTGGATTCATGCCGGGTATGTCAATGATGGAGGCTATTCACTCGTTGAGGAGACTAATAGAAAGATATAGAGAGAAGAAGAAAGATCTCCATATTATTTTTATTGATTTGGAGAAAGCCTATGATAGGGTACCTAGATACCTAATATAGAGGGTTTTAAAAAAGAAATGAGTCACAAAGGGATACATTGACGCAATTAAGGACATGTATGATATGTGTGTAACTATAGTGAGAACGCTTGTAGGGAAAATAAGCGAATTCTCAATTACTGTAGGCTTACACCAAGGGTCAGCATTAAGTCCATACCTCTTTGCTTTAGTGATAGATGAGCTGACAAGACACATCCAAGATGATATTTCGTGGTGTATGTTGTTTGCCGATGATATTGTTTTAGTTGATGAGACTAGAGAATGAGTTAATGTCAAATTGGAGGTTTGGAGAGAAGCTTTAGAACAAAAAGAGTTTAAGATAAGTCGAAATAAAATTGAATACATGGAGTGTAACTTTAGTAAATCTAGAAGGACAAATGAGGATGTAGTGAGGATTGAGAATCAAGAGGTACAAAAAAGTGAACATTTTCGCTATCTAGGCTCAGTTATTCAAAATGAAGGAGAATTTGGAGATAACGTTAATCATAAAATCAAGGCATGATGGGTTAAATGGAGGGGTGCATCTAGTATATTTTGTGATAGGTGTATCCCCTTACGATTGAAAGGGGAGTTTTATCGAACAACTATTAGACCAGCCATATTATATGGTACTGAATGTTGGGTAGCTATACAACAACATTTGCATAAAGTGAGTATTGCAGAAATGCGAATGTTGAGATGGATGTGCGGGAAGACTAGAAAGGATATAATTAGAAATGAACACATTCGGAAGATGGTCGGTGTAGCACCAATTGGAGATAAAGTGAGGGAAAATCAGTTAAGATGGTTTGGACATGTGCAAAGAAGACCTTTAACTGCGCCGGTCAGGAAAAGTGACATAATCCAAATTGAGGGCAATACTAGGGGGAGAGGAAGAACATAGCTAACATGGGTAGAGGTAGTAAAGAAAGATATGATAGCATGTGGATTAACTGAGGAGATGACATTAAATAGGGCAGAATGAAAACATCGGATTCATGTAGCCGACCCCAAGTAATTGAAAAAAAGCTTAGTTGTTGTTTTATGTATATTTTTTGCTATGTTATTGCTGTATAGATTTGTTGTAGCATGAACTTGAATTTTTATGCAGTTTATTGTGTTGATTTAAAAAAAAAATAGTTTAAGGTTAACAAACATGTTTTTCTATTTATGATTTTTAAAATAAACCAAACATTTTTTCGTTAACAAACAGCACTCATGTTTGTGGATAAACAAAATCGTAACATAAACACTGTTTATATAAACACTTAAATAATAAACACTAAACATAAACGGTTACCAAACGGGCCCAAAGTCTAAGGAATAAGTTTTTTTTTTTTGGATGACGACCAGTGACTTCCTAAAAGGCACTCCAACTCAAGGCATAGATTGAACGAATTTTTTTTTAACATGAATGGAACAGAATTTTTGATTGACTCATAAGTTGCCCCAACTAGGGGGCTATGAAAATTTTGACATAAATGTGATTTTGACTGACTCGAAAACTGCCCCAGCTAAGGGGCTAGAAATTTTGAACAAGAATGAGATTTTTTATTGACTTCAAAAGTTACCCTAGTTAGGGGACTGAAAATTTTTGCTAGATAGATATGACTTGATCATAAAAATGATTTGAAAATTGTGATTGCAAGAAAATACGATTTCGGCTGACTCAAAAATGCTCCAGGTAAAGGACTGTAAAATATTTTTGGATGAAAATGCAATTTTGATCGACTAAAAATTGCCTCAGCTAGAGGGCTACGAGTAGGGGTGCACACGGTACGGTTCCTCACGGTTCTTGGTGGAACCGGAACCGGAACCGTTACCAACGGTTCCTGATTTTCGAAACCGTTGGGGGTTGGAACCGTGAGGAACCGTACCGCGGTTCTCGGTACGGTTCCGGTTCCGAACCGCGGTTCCTTAGGATTTTTTTTTTTTTAATGAAGCTTGAAAATACAAAATATATATATATATATTCATTAAATAAATGTGAAACCTACAATCTAAAAATGGCACCCTATATATATATATAATTATTATATTATATTATAGATATATATACATTACATATAATGTATATATATTATGTATAGTAATTATATTATAATATAATTATTATATATAATATATGATAATATAATTATTATACATAATATATATACATTATATATAATTATTATATGTAATGTATATATATATATTATATATAGTTATTATATTATATATATATATACACATATTTAATATAAAACGGTTCCGGTTCCGGTTCCGGTTCCAAGGAACCGTTACCCCCAACGGTTCCGGTTCCGGTACGGTTCTACTGGTCCTGGAACCGGAACCGGAACCGTTGGTAACGGTTCCTAATTTTAGGAACCGGAACCGGAACCGTAGCCACGGTTCGGTACGGTTCCAGTACGGTTCCCCTCGGTTTCGGTTCCGGTTCCGGTTCCGGTTCCGACGGTTCTTTGTGCACCCCTAGCTACGAGGAGGTGAAGACATTTTGAACAAGAAGATAAAACTTTGAAAAGAAAAAGAAGGAATGTGATTCGACTAGTAAGTCATGTTTTGAAAATGTAATCTAGGTATGGAAAAACTATGGTGATGTTTTTAAGTTTTTGAAAAATGTATCCTAACCATGATTGGACGTAAAATGACAACAACCAAGGTTTGATTTGAAAATTGGGGTTTTGAAAATAATGGAATTTTGAAAATGTGGTTTTGAAAATGTAATTTTGAAAACGGATATGATTTTGAAATTCGGATAGTTCTTTTGAGAACTGGGTTTGACTCGAGGAGTTGTTTTGAGAATGTGACATGATTTTTGAAAAATGATGATTTTGGAAACAAGATTGGGTTTCTTGGAAAAACAAGACTTGGTCTTTCCAAAGTGAAGATTCATTCTTCTGACATGGTAGGGTATATTGACAGTTGTCTTAGGGCCTTTGGGTATCCCTTAGACTAGATGGGTGGGATTCTTGATTATGGCTATTGGCGGTAATCTCCTTCGGGGTTTTCATGTATGTATGAAATGAATAAAACAATACATGTATGAATGATGTAAAGATATATGCAATCAGCATAACGGTATGCATGACTAGCATAATGGTATGCATGAATGGTATAAAGGTATGTCTGGATAGCGTAACAGTATACATGGGCAGCATAACGGTATATTTAGACAACATAACGGTATGGTAGAACAGAGGCAAAGTATTCCTCTCATTTAGTGTTTTAAAAATGAATAGGGAGAAACCTATATGCAGTATAAGGCTCACAGCTGACTAATGCGTCCTAAAAAGGCTCGGCTCCCAAAACTTCAAACTTCTAGTTACTCTTTCTCTCCCCGATATTCGTTGCATTACAAGGATGTACACAAAACCCATATCTAGCTACTAGGTTTAAAAAGGGTATATAGTGCAGTATGAAGTGTAGTGTGTGCAGTAAAGGGGAGGCAAACATGCTTGAACAGTTAATGAAATGATGAATGTAAAGCGGTATAATGAAATGATGAATGAACAGTGGTAGAAAAAGAAATGCCCCTTGTTACGCTTTTTGAGCATATTTTACTCGGCGTTTTATTAAAATGAATGTACCTATGCAAAATAAATGAAATGTTCCCAAAATAAATGAGATGTAAATGTATGAGTGAGCCTGGTTGAATGACTACCAGGTGATCTTTCAAAAACCATATTAGTGAGTTCGGGGGTTTGGTTATACATGGGGAAGGTGTTAGGCACCTCACAACATCCATATTAAATACGGTTACCTAAACCTCACGATGCTTTGCTATTTCAAAGATAATTATATTCTTAAAAAATGGTCTAATATATATATATATATATATATATATATGTATATAATTAAGAATAGAAGAAAGAAGAGGAGGAATTAGATGGGAAATATGGCTGAACCCGGGGTTACCCGAGCTGCTTACATATCCCGATAAAAAGAATTAGGTCAAACATAGTTCCAATGACCTGGATTGAATGATCATTGGATGAAGTGTTTAGAGTGTAATGGAGATGAATGAAGTATGAAGTATGGAAGAAGTGAATATAATGGTAAATGAAATAGAATGATAGTGGTGGTAGGACCAAATCTTGGGTTGTCTAGACCGCCTACATGCCTTGGGACTGTCCAAGGATCAGGTCGAACATAGTTCGGTAGAAAGGGGTTAAGGTCCCCGTGACCGTTACTAAGTTAAGAGTGAGTTTATGGTTCCCATGACCATTACTGAGTTGAGAGTGGATTTATTATCTCTGTAACCGTTACTGAATTGAGAGTGGGTTTATGGTCCCCGTGATTGTTACTGAGCTAAGAGTGGGTTTATGGTTCCCATGACCATTACTGAGTTGAGAGTGCATTTATGATCCCCCGTGACAGTTATTGAGCTGAAAGTGGATTTATGGTCCTTGTGACCATTACTGAGTTGAAAGTGAGTCGAGGGACTCAAATGAAATGTAAACACAATGGGTTTAAGGTCCCCGTGACCATTACTGAATTGAGAGTGTGTCGAGAGACTCAAATGAAATGTAAGCACAATAGGTTTAAAGTCCCCATGACCATTACTGAATTGAGAGTGAGTCGAGGGACTTGAATGAAATGTAAGCACAATAGGTTTAAGGTCTCTTGATCATTCTTGAATTGAAATGAGCCGAGGGACTTAAATGAAATGTAAGCACAATGGGTTTAAGGTCTCTGTGACTATTACTAAGCTGAGAGTGAGCCGAGGGACTCAAATGAAATGTAAGTACAATGGGTTTAAGGCCCCCTTGACCGTTCTTGAATTGAGATGAGTCGAGGGACTCGATAATATATGTAGAATATTATGCATTATAGCCTCTTAATTTGCATATTTTATTCTCTTAGTGATAGATTATTTGTGATTTTACTTTATTTTAGTGTTTTCTGTATTTTCAGGTCCTTAATGATAATTTCAGTTAAATAATGATTTTGGGGCTTTCAAAAATGACATTTAAGAGGGTTATAAGAAGCCTACATCAAGTGGACCAAGTCTATCAATATTTCAACTCAAAACAACTCGAGGAAGAGGCCCAAGAGAATTGCAGTTGTTTAAGGAAATTACGGGCTTAAATCCAATTCTGCGTGAAATACAGTTTTAATCCCATTTTTGGTAAACTGTTCGTAACTCTTATTTCTGACTATCAAAACAGCCTAATTCCTAAATAAGTTGAACGAAATTCGATTCTGGATCTTTTTATATTTCATAAAAATTTCATGAATCAGAATTCTAGGACGTCAAACATTGGGACGATGTTCGGTAGGAAAATTCACCTGATTAGGGCTTGCGAGAAAACCCTAATTGTCTCCTAATTAGGTGGGGACATTTCATATTCTCTTGGCAAAAAAAAGTGACGAATTGGGGATGTTTTAGGGACTTTTTGGGCTGAAGTCTTGAAGATCTTTCGAAGTGAAGAATCATTGGAGAATAAGACGTAACATTACTTCCATGGAGATGATATTTTCTTTCTCAACCATTGAAGCATTCTCTTCTACCATGAGCGGCTAGTTCATCCACTAGGGTTTTGATGTAACCCTAGTTAAATATCAATGGTTTGATTGTTCTAATTATTGAAATTTTTTTGTATTCATGCACCTCTTGTTTCCTGTGATTATGAGAGTAATTATTACATAATGGTATTAATTGAATGTATGATTAAAGTTTTGATAGATTAGGCCTAGAAAAGATAGACCATACTGCATCCTAGAGTAGAGTAGATAGGTAGATAGTGCATGCCAATTGAAGATAGTTCATGACTTAGCTTTAATTATATGTTATCCCATTGATAGTTGAAAGTGAGCTTGTAGTCACTGAAACTACTTATACATGATACAATTCCCAATAGTTAGTTCAATTAATCGTTGATTGTGAAGTTAGTGGTAAAGTCAATAACCTTAGATTCATCTCACATTTTCTTCACTCATTAGTTTCTCTTATTTTTTATTTACTTGCTTTTAAATTAGAAATAAAAATCAGCAAGCTCTTTCTCTTAATTTAATTAGAATTAGTCCTATTAGTTCAAAACAATCAGAACATAGTCTTTGTGGTTCGATACCATTTCAATAGCCCTATCCTACACGAATTCGTTAAATTGCAAAGTGATAATTTTTAATTGATACACTTAGCCACAATCACTCAAATGAAATGTAATTTCAAGATAAGTTTAATGAACTAGAATTATCTTAGGAAATGTGCCTAAGAATGGAAGGTGTGCTTAAAATCCCTAAAACTTAACATGTATAGAAATTGAGTAAGTAAGCATGGATTGAACATGTATTTGAACCACAAGCATGCATTGAACGAGAAAATATGAATTGAGCACGTATTGACTAACTAAGTATGTAATGAATTAGAAAACATAACTTGAACATGTATTGAATGAGAAAAACATGGATTGAACATATATCGAACAACTAAGCATGAGAAAACATGAATTGAGCATGTATTGAAAAAATAAGCATGTGTTGAATGATAAAACATAAATTGAACATGTATTGAACAACTAAGCATGTATTGAATGATAAAAATATGGATTGAAATGATATTGAACAATCTATGCGTGTATTAAATGAGAAAGCAATTTTGAATAACTAAACATGTATTGAATGAGAAAATATAGGTTGAACATATATTGAGCATATATTGAATGGGAAAATATAGGTTGAACATATATTGAGCATGTATTGAATGAGAAAATATGGATTAAACATATATTGAGCATACGAGACATGTAAGATAAGTAGGGTTAGTATGAGAAATGTATTAGACATATAGAACATGTAAATCAAGTAGAGCATGTAGAAAAATGAACACTTTAAATGAAAGTGTCCAAAAGTGGTATGAAAATTAATGGGAGAAATGGTAGAAGCCATACCTCATTTTGAAGCAAACAAATGGATTTTTAACGATTTACTTAATCCAATATCACAATAAACTTGAAATATTCTTTAGTAGAATTAGTAAATAAAAAATAATGAATGAAGAATGATGATGAATGTGATGCATGATAAAGTGGTTCTGTGTGAAGTTTTTTTGTATCAAAGTCCAAAAGCAAGATTTGAATTCTTGTTGATACATTCTTTTAAGGGTAATATTTTTTGTGTATCACCAAGTTTCAAACCAAGCTAGTGTTTTTGGTGTACAAAGTGAAAGAAAGTAAATGGGGTAAAAGATGTATATGGGGGATATGCATGAAAATTGTCACGCCCCAAAATCTTTAATTTCAATGGAGAAGGAAGAAGAATAATATAGACATTTATAACTCTTCCAATCGGATGCTAAATAATAAGAGAATTAGGGATGTGTTCTCCTACTTCTCTTTTATAGACCTAGATCTCATATTTTAAAAAAAATGTCACTAGTCACTTACTAAACCTCTCCGGCCTCCGTTTAAATTTTAAAAGCTCCTATAGACTAGAAATTGATTTCATAGCACATCAAATATTTTATTTAACATATTCTAAAAATTTGGTGTTATTCTGACACTTTTAGATTTTTCGGGCCCACCAGACCTGCGTCTCAGGCCCGCTCGACCCTAAAAACTCATTTTTTTTTCAAACACTCCCAAAACTTCCCTAGACCTATATAAGTGTCCCCAAACATGTATTTCATATTTAAAACATATATATAATCATATAAATCATTTATATGGAAATAAATGAAAATAAAAATAAAACTGGTCAAAAATGATCATGGTCTTTACAACCTACCCCACTTAAAAGGATTTCATCGCCGAAATCAAGTCATCCATAATCCCTCATAGCCAATGAGTCAACTCAACATCTAATTAGATCGTACACATCGTAAGCGAAATGTTAATCGAAGAAAAATGTCTTACCAGACCATTTCTCCTCACTAGCCTAACCCCGACAACACGTCTTTCTTGTCCATTTATACCCCTACAAAACCATTACCATGCACACATGCATATCACAAAAGGTGTCATATTCATAATGTCAAACTTACACCACTAGAGTATAATACAATTAATATATTTCACACTCACCAAATCAACTCAAGGTTTAACCTCCACCCAAGATTTCCAAGTCCCTTTCATACTCACATAATCCACCATGGTCTATACATCAACCACAATACTGGTATTTCATTTAGGGAATATTCCACAATTTCGTACATTTACCGAAGCAAACCACATAGATCCAGTGCACTTGACAAAACCAGTCACATTTTTCGTGCACTCATCAACAAGCCGCATAATGCTTGTGCACTTGCCAAACAAGTCACATAAATTTACCCAGTTTCATGAACTATCCACCCAATGGAACCCAATACCATACCTAGGGTTTTACACCCTACCACTTTCACAATCCCGCTATACCTAACACTTACCACACAACGTACCATGAGCCTCACACAACTTATACACATACCTTCCTGATATACAACCTGCCAATCATCTATCAACCTAAGAATAATAAAATCAAACATAAGCATTTCGTTCCTATTGTCTCTATACTACCCCTCACACACACTTTGTCTAAGACTATAGTAACATTTACTGGTCTATTGACACTGATAGTCTCACCCACCTGACTAACCTCTAGTTCTGATGCCCATGTATATGATACAATAATAATACAAAACATTTAAATCAACTCAAATACTAGCCTACGAGCTAAACACCAAAAATATACATACTTCGAACCACTGAAGGTCCAACTAAGACGTTTGCATGACTACCAGTATACACCCTGCCTTGAGCCCTTGGCTTCCGCTATCTATCACCCCGGAACTAGACTGTTGAGTAGACACACCAAGGGTAGATCCCCTCACTGGTCGTGCACTCTGGGTAGTCATAACCTATGCATCCAATAAAAACTTCAAGTTATACAAAATGGATGTGAAAAGTGTATTATTGTGTGTCGAGGTTTTTGCAATTTATATTTACCATTCGCAATAGAACAAATCCTTCAAGGATAGGGCTCTAAGTTGAGGGTGTCGATCCCATAGAGACTACGTAGGAATAATTCACTAAAGGTCGAGGGTTAGTTCTCGTTTAAATCACAACCAAGTGTTGGTTGTCTTCTTACTCCATTTCAAAAGTATAAAAGATAATTAAAATACAAAATTTGAGAGAAAAGTAAATGACTAGGGTTGAGACTTCACCACTAGCCTCGTAGTATGCCAAACTTATAATAAATTGAGAGAATTCATGCAATTGTGTACTAAGTGGTACAAATGGCTTGTGTCCTACAATGCTACCGTCAAGAGGATACATGCACCTTAAAGTACTCTAATCCATTTTCGAAACGTGTAAATCTCCTACCTACCTACTTACCTAATTAACTAAGTGTAGCTAATTTACCATCTTTTAGCATGGATTATGCAAATCTAGTTATGCATGTTAAAGTCAAACTAGTATTAAGCCATCACATGTAGTCCTTATGGAATTACAAGTGTTGAAGATTATGTGAGGAAACTAAGCATTCTAAGACAAGAAAGATAAATTACTCATATGAACATGAAGAATTTGTAAACTTATATTACTCATAAGGTTCAAGGCAAGGTACACTATACACAAATATTACATAAAAACCACAATTCACTAAAGTTAGAACATAATTACAAGACTAGGGTTTATCAAAACCCTAAATAAGGATTAGTTAATCATGGTGAGCTGGAAGCACTCCATAGACAGAGATGATCATATGCTTAAGATGGTCTTCAAGGCCTTACAAAACCCTCTTTGAAGTTTTTCTTTTTTAAAACTTCACTCTCTCTAGAATTCTATATATGCTATCTATTACAAGAATTGTGTTATATCTATCTATTACATATTATCTTGCTATATATTTGATTTGAGGCTCAAAAGATCACTGAATTTTCGTCCAAGGCATCTTCTAGAAGAAATGAGACAAGTGGCCAAGTGAAAAAAATATCTTCAACAAAATATCTTGTGCAAGAATTTGCGATTCATTGAAGCGGGTACTTCGATGCATCGAAGCCTCAACTTCGATCCATCGAAGTTACTACTTCAGCAAAACTTCAATTCTTCAGCTTTTTGACTCTGGTCTTGACGCGCCATTCATCATTTTTTGATCTAAACCTTCAATGAAGTACGATCGAAAATGCGAATGCATTCTTCACTTAATAAAGGGGTCGGATTACGCTGAATATAGAATTTAAACCTGAAATCATCAAAAATATAAAAACAAGTAAAAACTATACAATATGTGCGTTTAAGGGACTAAAAAACATAAGTAAATGCGCGAGAATGTGTAACATTCAACGCTTATCATGCATTCTTGAATGGCTTCATAGAAAAAGAAGTTTATGTAAAACAACCTTCAGGATTTGAAAGTCATGATCTTCTAAATCATATTTTTAAATTATCAAAAGCTTTGTATGGTTTGAAACAAGCTCCTAGAGCATGGTATGAAAGATTTAGTGATTTTCTTCTAGAAAATGGTTTTATTCGAGAAAAAATTGACAATACACTTTTTATAAAAATCATTGATAAAAACTTATGGATCATTCAAATCTATGTTGATGATATCATCTTTAGATCAACAAATGAGAAGTTATGTAAAAAATTTGATTTTAAAATGCAAAATGAGTTTGAAATGGGCATGATAGGTGAACTTAACTTCTTTTTAGGTTTGCAAATCAAACAATCATTGGATGGTATATTCATTTGCCAATCCAAATATGTTAAAGATTTGCTAAAGAAATTTGGCTTGGAGAACGCCAAACATGCTAAAACTCCTATGAGTTGCACCTCTAAACTTAATAAGGATGGAAAAAGGGAAAAATGTCGATATAAAGAGAATGATTAAAAGTCTATTATACTTGATGGCAAGTAGATCGAACATCATGTTTAGTATATGCTTATGTGCAAGATTTCAATCATGTCACAAAGAATCCCATTTAAGTGTCGTTAAACGAATTTTCAAATATTTGAGTGACATAATTGATTTGGGACTTTGGTTTCCTAGGCACACATCTTTTGATCTCATAAGTTATTCGGATGTCGACTTTGCCAGATGCAAAGTAAATAGTAAAAGCACTAGTGGTACTTGTCACTTTTTAGGACACTCCCTTGTATCATGGTCAAGTAAGAAATAAAACTTCATAGTTTTGTCAATCGCGGAAGCCGAATATGTGGTCATCGGTAGTTGTTGTGCTCAAACGCTTTATATTAAACAACAAATTGAGGATTTTGGACTTACATTTAATCACATACCTATTAGATATGATAATACAAGTGCGATATGTATTTTCAAAAATCCATGTCAACATTCAAGGACAAAGCACGTTGAGATTAGGCACTACTTTTTGAGGGATCATGTGTCAAAATGAGATATTAAGCTAATTTTCATAAATACGAAAAAATAATTAGTCGACATCCTTACAAAACCTCTCTAAGAAGATTGATTTTGCACAATTAGGAGAGAAATTGGTATGGCTAGTGAAATTGATGTTTTTTGCACTTAACTAACATGCCTTCTATAAACTTTGAAACTTCTAGACGCCTAAAACATAAGTTTCAGACACCTGAAACTGGCAGAGAGAAATTTGCATTTCTAGAAGGTTTTTCCAGATGCCTGAAACTCATTCCAAACTTCTAAAAATCCTTTTCCAGGCTCCTGAAAATATTTTTAGACGTCTAAAAAATGCAATCCTTCTATTTTAAGTTCATTTCGCGCCCTCTCAAACCCTAGCCTCATGACATCAGACACTTCTTCTTTGTGCGATCGCTTTCTCACCATCCCCTCTCCATTTTTTTCTCCTTTCCACTTCATTTTTTCTTTATTCCTCCCCTTCCATTACCAAAACCCTAGCCTTCTAATGTAATCATGGCTCCCAAGAAAAAAACTACTAAAACCCTAGAAAATGAGAGAAGAGCTAAGCAAAGGAATGATGGCCAATCCTCTCAAGCTATAACAGCCCCTACATTTCAACTCTTTGAGGCTCCATCTTTCAAGAAAGTCCATGAGAAATAATTCATTACTCGCAAGTTCACTAAAGGTAAAGTGCTCTCTCATCAAGTTTGCATTGACCTCAAGTTGAAAACTTTTGATTATTTTGATAATATCGGTTGGGGAGACTTTGTTACATTGGACAAACCCTGTTATCCCAAACTTGTGCGCATTTTCTATGCTCATTTGAGAGAAGCAGATGACACCCACGATTTAAATTCTTTTGCAAATGGTAGAGTCATTCCCATTACTAAAGAGAACCTAAGGCTCATTTTAGGACTTGACAAAGGGGATTTTTAATTTTTCTCTACCCACACATGGGCCAATGTTTAAAACTTTGATTCGGTTTTGGCACTCTGTCAAATGTGTGATGATCCCTCCATTATGAATGCAAGTAACATTAGCTCTACTAGGTTTATTCTAGAGGCTCGAATTATTCATAATCTGGTTACTTACCTCAATTTGCCTAAATCTGGTAGTAGCATTGATGTGACATGCATGGAAGCCTTTATAGTATGGTGCATTTTAAATGGGAAGAGATTGGACCTCACTCACATTATTTTTCATCATATGTTGGAAAGTAAAACGAAGGCCACACAATTGTACTATGTCATTCTGATCACTAAGATTTTTGAGCATTTTAAGGTTAATATCTCGGGTGAGGCTTTCAAGTAATCGGTAGAAAGAGATCAATTGAATTCCACCACCCTCAAAATGATGCATGTTATGAACAAAGAGGGAAAATGGACTATCCGAGGAGCTCTTATCCAAGAAGGATAGGAAGAAGTCCAAGAAAAAGTAGGTGAAGAAGAGGGTATTGAAGCTGAAGAAGAGGAAGAACATGAGCAAGATGACCCTATGATTGATCATGGTCCATTGGCAGTGGATGTGAGTTATGTCATGCTGAGGAAGGCAAAAGTGGATCTGCTCCAAGCTAGCCATGCTCGACTTTTTCAGGATGTAGTTGACATTCGAGCACACCTTCAACTTTCTCCTAGGCACCCTACACCTTGAGTTTCCTTGTACCCCTCATTTTTTATGTTGCCAAACGGGGAAAAAGACTAAGTATATGTGTTAGGGCAATGCAGTTATGTTATATGTTATCTTTTGGTCTATTTCTTGTTTTTATAACATCTTTTGGATTTTGGCATATGTTTTTGGATTTCCATATATGAAAAATGTCTTTTATGATTATGTGATTTTATCTATGCTTATATGATCTTATCTATGTTTCTTTTGAGAATTCAATTATGTTTGTTTAATGATTAATGCATACATGTGTTGCATTATGAGTGTTATGAGAATTCAAATGCTTAAATTATTGATTCTATTATGTTTTGAGAAGGATGGGACACATTTTTACAAACTTGCTATAACGTATTGAATGGAAGCATATTGATAGGGCGAGACTTGTAATCTATTTGCTCACTCATAATTGAGTATGCTTATCTTGAATATTTTTGAAAAACATGTTGTATAAGTCTAAATTCTGCATATCTTGAAAAATATGACTTTTTAGATTTAAATATGTTTATATTACAATTTCTTCAAATTTGTGTTCACTTTGTACATATTGAAAGGGGGAGCATTTTCAATGCAACCCCATATTTACTTGGAACACATAAATGTTTTGTCATCAGAAAAAATGGAGAGATTATTGACCCAAAGGATTAAAATCAGAGGGTAATCTAGTAATTTTAATAATTATAAACCATTAAAGGAGAGATTATTGAGTGAATGCCTAGAATGATTTTCTATAATTCAAGAAAACATTCACATTATGGAATAATCATGAAGAATATGACATTGAAGAGATGAATTCCATGATGTTGGAGTTGGAACCTCAAGGCTTAAAGATACATGCCAAGGAAGAATATATGGGGTAGTATAGCATGGTGAGAGCTAAGATTCAAATGTTAAAGTTATTGTAGAATAACATGCTTGAAGCTCAATTCTCTATTGACCATAATGCACTCCATTCATATCATGTATTGGTCATTAAAACACTTAAAATTAGATCTTGATTCTTGTTTTTCAATCCATAAAGACCTATTATGCCCAAAGCCTTGACCAACAATTCAAAGATTCATTTTCTAAGGTTAAGTAAACTTTGAGGCGCTTGGAACTTTAGTTCCAACCATCTGTAAGTGACAGAACTTTTTGTGCATTTCTGAGGCATTTTTTCAGAAGCTTGAAACTTGTTTCAGATGCCTAAAAGTCTATTTGCAGACGTTTGTAAATAGATCCAAACGTCTGAAAATTGGCTGATTCAAAAGTTAACGGTTAGTTTTGGCATTAAATGTTCCTAATAACCTTTCAACAACCACATTTTTTGAAAGACACTATATATGAATGTTAGCTCTGCATTTATGAACTACCAAGCATATTTGTGAGCATTTATTTGAGTTATTCATTGCAATCAACTCTCATTCATCTACATTCAATTAACTTGAGCTTCAATCTTGTAATTCTACATTGACTATAATAGTGTGACCTTGAAATTGTGATTTTGTCTTTGAAAGAAACTCTTTGTACCACAAATTATCTTTCATAGTATTTGTAAAGAGTTGATATAACCCTAAAAGCCTAAGTGAATATGTTCACTGATAAGCAGTGAATGTTGCACATTCAATGCCCCTAAAATTATATGAATTAGTGCCTTAGCAATATATATTTAATATTTTAATAATAATTTTAATCTTTTTATGATTTCAGGTGATTAAGGGTAATTCTGATAAATAATAGTGCAACCGGGCCACAGATGGTGCTATATTAGTAGGGAGATGAAGCTTGACCCATGAGATATGTTTATATTGAAGATATAAGTTAAACAGACTAAGGAACTGGGCTAGAAATGAGTTTAAATGAAGAAAATGAGCATGGACCTATGCACATTGAAGACTAGGCCAATTCAGGCCTAGAAAGTTCTCGACCTGTTTTGGTATTCAAACCATAACTCCATACTCAACTGTCAAAATGGCCCAAACTCCGTGTTGGTTGAAGGAAAATCAATTCTGTACATTTTCATATTTCACAAAAATATTTTGATGTTTCTAGCACATTTCTGCCACATTTGCGCAGCTGCCACTTTGAAGGGTGCAAGTGTCACTTTTAGGGGTGCAGATGCACCCATTGTGGCGCAGATGCACATATAAGGGTGCAAGTGCCACTCCCAAAAGCGCAAGTGCGCCCTCTATGGGTGCAGATGCGCCCCTGGGATGCTAGGTGTCCCGTTTGTGCTATTTCACAGGATTAAAAAGGAGAAATAAGAGGAAATTAGGGTATTCTAGAGCAGAGAGAGATATACAGAAGTGATTCGTGAGGATTATGGGAAAAACAAAGGCGAGAAGATGAGAATTTCATCATCGTTTAAGCCTACACTATAGAAGATGAGAATTTCATCATCTTTTAAGCCTACACTATCGATTATGATCGACTAAACACCATTCTATGGAAGTGATGTAACCCTAACCCTACTTTTAGTGATGTAAATTGTATTTTAATTTAGGGATGCTTTAATCTATGTATTAATTGTATAACCAAGACATAAACAATAGTTGTGCTATTGATTTTAATTTGAATGGATTATTTCATTGCATAATTACTTTTGTTCTTGTAAAATGAATGTAACTTTGTAGTTATTAGGATTTGATTTCTTTCAACTTATGTGATTTTGTTAAGAAATGTAATACAATGGTTTTAATTGATCGTTGAATATAGAATTCTGATAATTCGTCCCAAGTGAAGATGGGCTATCACATCATTAGTGAATTCAATTTGTAGTCAGTAGTCAGATGTATATGCCATACTAAGCGAAGAAAAGTTATGTTTAATTGTATGTTGGACGAATCCTCTTGATTGAATTGAATTAGGCTTGTAGCTATTCTTTTCCGAATGCATAGATTAGATGTCCCAAATTAATACAGTTTGTTATTGACAGAAGGTTAGTGGTGAAGTCAATTCCTAGGACCCTCTCTCTGATATTTATCATTTATTTATGTCATTTAATTTCAGCACCTTAATTTAAAAATAAAACAAATTTTCTTTGAATTAAATTAGATAAGATCTTGATAGCTTAACAACAAAACCAACGCAGTCTCTGTAGATTCGACTCCTACTCACCATTTTACTAATTTTAGTAGAGTATTGGTAGGTTTTTATAAATTCTTTTTTGTCGAGGTGTAAAATAATGACGACACTAATACATAATATTTTATCACGTTTTGTATATCGAACAAAATGACGCCATTGCCGGGGACTGCAATCATGATTGCGTTGTTAAGTTTAAAGATCAAGTCTCGTTTAATTATAATTTTGGACTTGTATATATTATGTTCTTAATTTATTTTAGGTGTTTTGTGTGTTTGAATCTCGGTACAGGAGCTAGTACACAAGTGGGAAGAAGTTGAAACTTCGGGACCACTTGTGAGTTTTTGTATTTTAATTCATGCATTTATGTTTAGGATTGTTAGTTTCTTTTAATTTTGAAAAAAAAAAAAATTTTTGAAAACATGTCATTTGAGTATGAGTATCCTTCAAAGGTATGTTTTGATCAATTTAATTATGATGTGGATTTTGGATATCAAAATTCAATAGATATGTCCACCCAATTGGATGCATTAACATGGAAGTTTAACAATTTATGACTGTTGGTCATGTTCCTACTCCTACTTACTTTTTCAGAACACATAAGTTATGTGTATGTTGTTATAGTCGTTATCATCATGAGAGAGATTGTCCTATTACGGGACAATGTTCTAATTTTCACAAGGACAAGCAAGTATAAATTTCTCTATACCGGGGAATGACTATTATTCAAATACTTATAGCCTGGGATTTAAGGACAAAGTTTTGGCTGAACTTGACAAACTTGAGGAACAAACTAAATTGTTAAATTCACATTCGCAATCTATAGCTAGGCTAGAAGTTCAAATCGAGCAAATAGCCAATGTTCTGAATTGTGAAGATCAAGATGAACTTCCAAGTTAGCCTGTGACCAATATTGAACTCATACAACCAATTAAGTTACACTAGGCCCCTTTGTGGAACCATTACTCAAAGTAGACTCCAAAACTTTACATAAAGAACTTAAGTGTGATCACTTAAGTCCTAATGAGAGTCCACTTTTTAATATTTGTTTTTGGACTAAGTAGTGATCAAGTATAAATGAATGAGAAACTTAGTCAAGAACAATTTAAAGGGTCATGTTTTCATGAATTGGTCAAATTTTATTCGATTTATTTATTTTTCTTAAAGCCTCGCATAAACAATGATAAGAGGTGCCTAAAAATTGTTTGGATTCTGGCACAAGAAAGCAAGGACAATATAGGGGGGACAATTTTAGACTTCCTCAAGAGACGTGGTATAAAGTGAACCTTGAATTGAGAGCCGTAGATAGAAAATGTGTTTTCATTTTCATTTTTATTTTTATTTTTATTTTTTTATTATTTTTGCTTTTGTTTTAGTTTTATGTTTAATATTTTGCATTAATTAGAATAGAGGTTGTAATTCTATTTTTGTGAGTTTTGATTGTTATGAGTATTTTTGGAGCCACTGGGCACCTTCGTTTTCAGTTTTATTTTATTTATTTATTTTTATGTTTCATTTGATCTCTTTTATTGTGTTTGTTTTTCACTTAGTTCATTTGTTTTCTTTTTATATGTTTGGTATGTAGTTTTGATTCTCATACCAGGTGTTAACATTCAAGTTTGGGTGGGTGGCCAACCTTAATCATATGGATGTTTTACCAATCTTACGAATTTCTACCGCCATGGTAATTGTTTGTAGTAGGTTCTGTTAAACTGAAGTCAAACTTTTCACGATGATGGTTGCCAGAGAGCGGGTCCTGGGGGGACTCCAAGCTGTCACAAATGAGCCCACTGTTCTAGGTGGATTGTAAAAAGAGGGAAAGAATTTAGTAGAAAAAAGAGGAAATCTGGGATGTATTGGAGATTGTTTAAGGAAAAGGTTCTTTTTGTCCTGTCGTTTTGTCCCGATCCCAGTTCTCTACTTTTCTCTCACTATTTATAGGCAAAAATGTCTTTTCTCACCAATGGTCGAGGTTTTGCGGTGACAAATATCTGTGGTAATTCTCTGTGGAGCAAGGGCTAAGATTATATTTGTCAGAAAAGGGAATTCACTCACTTCACCTGGTTATTTCCTTTCCTCTGTGACAGGCCAATCCATGATGTTAGGTCATCATCCTAGCTAGAAATAAGGTCCGTCATGGATTTAGCGTACCTTGGACTCCAGCCTCTGAACCCAAGCCCTTGGTTCCCATAAGGTAGTGATTCGAGCTCTTACCTCCCATAGGAGCGCGGAGTGCCACGAGGTTTATCCGTAGGGAGGAACTCCTCGTCAAATAGAGGTTTATCCGTAGAGAGGAACTCCTCGTAAAATAGAGGTTGATCCGTAGAGAGGACCTCTGCGAGGTTTTATCCGTAGAGAGGAGTGCCTCCTCGCTTTGGGAAAATTGATCCGTAGAGAGGATTTTCCGTGATGTTTATCCGTAGAGAGGAACTCATCACCATCCGAGACTTATCCAAATGAAAGGAAAAAGGCCTGTTTGAGGTTTATCCGTAGAAAGGAACTCCTCGCAAGGTTTTATTCGTAGAGAGGAATGCCTCCTTGCAACATAGAAGTTGATCCGTAAAGAGGACCTCCGTGAAGTTTTATTAGTAGAGAATGAGTCGCCAAAGAAAGGCGATCACACCCCTGAGGCGTGCTCTACAGAATGAATGAAGGAGCTTGGAGGTAAACTTCTCTTACTGGAGGAGCTCGATTGGAATCCACTATCCGATGAGGGGTTCGATGGAGACTCTCTCCCCTCGGAGAAGCTCGATTAAAATCCCCTATTCGAGAAGGAGCTCGATTGGAATGCTCTGTCCGAGGAGGGGGCTCGATGGAAACTCCCTGCTCGGAAGAGCTCGATTAAAAAAGGAAAAATCACAAAAGTGGACTCATGGCCACATGGAATTGCTGAGGGAGCTCGAAATGGAGGAAAAGTCAAAAGTGGGCCTTGTTGCCACGTGGACATACGTGGCGGACCCTAGATGGCCTGAATGTCCCACACCAACAGTAATATTGTTCTATTACTTTTCATATGCTTCATGTTTTTGTTACACATTAAAAACAATATGAAATTTAAGTTTGGGAGTAAGGAAGGACAATTTGTTTGTGATTTTGTGTTGTTGTTAATTGCATAAAAAAAATTAACAGATGAATACATCTTGTAGGTTAGGAATTTTTATTTCTTAGTAATTTTGAACTTTTGAAATTAAGCTATGATTCGAATAAGTCACATCATTGCTCCTTTTAGCTATCTTATGATTATTGAGTCCTAGTTTACTCCTTGCATACACATGAGCACACTTACACTTTTATTGTGGGGTATGTACCTTCATTATTGGTTTACATTTTGTTAATGTCCAATTTGAGTTAGAGAACCTTGAGAATAAATGTCCTTGGCATGATTCTTAAAAATAAAAATAAAAAATTAATTAATTGTGTTTTATATTTGAATTACAATAAGCTTTATTGCCGAGTGACCGGGCCTCTTGCCTCAGTAAGCATTGAAAGTTCGCGTTTAAAGGTATGCAAGGTTGAGTAATAAAGAATTTGACGGCTAGTTTAAGTTCATAGCGTAGTAGACTCGGGTCATTAAGCCTTTTAGGATGTCTTTACATTTAATGTCCTAAAACTGTCTGATTCGGGAGTCATTGGCCCAAAGCTCGTTACATGGGTTGGTAGAGAGCTTAATGAACTTAGACATTGCACAGCCACTCTTAAGGAAAAAAAGAAAAAAATTATTTATTTTTTATTTTTGTGTGTTCATGCCTTAATCATTTCATTTAAAAGGGGATTATAATGATTTGAAAATGTTGCAATTTGAATCTAAGGGTATGGTTAAGGCACATGTTTAAATGTAAGCTTACTGTCATAAGAAGGCCAGGATTGATTGCTATTTTGATATGTTAATTGAGCTTTGCGTGGGGAGTTTTGTTTTGATTCATAATTTTTAGATTTTTGTAAATTGCTGATAAATGATAATTCCTTAAGATACTCGTTCTAGTCATTATTTTGATGAATGTTTGTGGGTATCATTTCTGTTAAACCCTCATGAGATTTCACCCGTCTACTAGGGATGCTTAGAGGTTTAAAAGACTTATTGCATTCGCTAAATGCAATCGGATGTCCCACGAAAGAGGAAGTAGTTTAGTTGTTTCATTTTATTTCTAGTTTTGTATTGCTAAAGGACTAACAATATGTAAATTTACATATATGATAAGCAGTGAATGTTGCGCATTCAATGCCTTTAAATTTTTATAAATTAGTGCCTTAGTAATATTTATTTAATATTTTTAACAATAATTTTAATCTTTTTATGATTTTAGGTACTGATTAAGGGTAATTCTGATAAATAATAGTACAACTAGGCCACATATAGTAGTATTTTAGTAGAGAGATGAAGCTTGACCCATGAAATATGTTTATATTGAAGATACAAGTTAATGGACTAAGGAGTTGAGCTAGAAATGAGTTTAAATAAAGAAAATGAGCATGGACCTATTCACATTGAAGACTGGGCCAATTCAGGCCTAGAAAGTTTTGGACCTATTTTGGTATTCAGACCATAACTTCATAATCAACTGTCAAAACGACCCAAACTCTTTCATGGTTGAAGGAAATTCAATTCTGTACATTTTCATATTTCACAAAAATTTCCTAAAACGGATGTTAACAGCACCTTTCTGCCACATTTGCACAACTGCCACTTTTAAGGACGCAGGTGCCATTTTTAGGGGTGCAGATGTGCCCATTGTGGCACAGATGCGCATATAATGGCACAGGTGCCACTCCCAAGAGTGCAAGTGTGCCCTCTATGGGCACAGATGCTCCCCTGGGATGCCAAGTGTCCCATTTGTGCTATTTCGCAAGATTGAGAATGAGAAAAGAGAGAAAATTGGGGTATTCTGGAGTAGAGAGAGATGTAAAGAGGCGATTCATGAGGTTTACGGGCAAAAAAAAGGTGAGAAGATGACAATTTCATCATCGTTCAAGCCTACACTATCGATCATGATCGGCTAAACACCATTCCAGGGAAATGATGTAACCCTAATCCTACTTTTAATGACGTAAATTGTATCTTAATTTGGGGACGTTTTAATCTATGTATTGATTGTATAACCAAGACATAACCAATATCTGTGCTATTGGTTTTAATTTGAATGGATTATTTCATTGCATAATTACTTTTGTTCTTGTAAATGAATATAAGTTTGTAGTGATTAGGATTTAATTTCTTTTCAACTTTTGTGATTTTGTTAAGAAAGGTTATACAATAGTTTTAACTAATCGTTGAATATAGAATTCTGATAATTCATACTAAGCGAAGATGGATTATCACATCATTAGTTAATTTAGTTTGTAGTCTGTAATCAGATGTATAGGTCATACTAAGCGAAGACGAGTTGTGCTTAATTGTATGTTGGACGAATTCTCTTGATTGAATTGAATTAGGTTTGCAGTCATTCTTTTCCAAATGCATAGATTAGATGTCCCAAATTAATACAGTTTGTCATTGGCAGAAGGTTAGTGGTGAAGTCAATTCCCAGGACCCTCTCCAATATCTAAAAGGTCGTACCCAGTGCACAAGGCTCCCGCTTGAGTGGAGTCTGAGAGAGGTAGATGTCGACTAACCTTACCCCCATTTTTAGAGAAGTTGCTCCCAAGTCTCAAACCTGAGACCTATCGCTTTTGGGTGAAGGCACTTGTCATCGCACCAAGGTGCGATAACTTAATAATAAAATCAATGCAGTCTCTGTGGATTCGACCCCTACTCACCACTTTACTAATTTTAGTAGAGTATTGGTAGGTTTTTATAAATTCTCTTTTGTCGAGGTGTAAAACAACGACACTAATACATAATATTTTATCACGTTTTGCACATCGAACATTCACCTAGCAAGAAAAAACTTATTTGCTCATTTGTAAGGGTTTGCTCTCCACCGACAAGGAGGAGCCGTATTGGATTTGAAAAAATCTCTTGAGGGATCTTAAATCGTGGAGTAGGAGAATTCGAACCACGCTACATCCTTGTGCCAATTGTGTTTGAATTTCTCTTTCCCTATCTTATTTCAATTGTGCTTATTTGAATGCATATTTAATTATATCCTGAACACTTTAAATTGTCCATTGATATTGTTTTGCATATATTTTCATTTAGATTAAATTTCATTGTTTGCCAAAGACCCTATTCACCCCCCCCCCCTCTCTAGGGTCAATACTTAGGTAACAATTGGTATCAGAGCTTGGGCTCTAATTTTTTGTTTTTGACCTAACTGTCTTAGGGTTCAATTTATCATGGTAAACATGCAAAGATCATCACATATTGAAGGTCAATCAAACAATATGCCACATTGGTTTGATAACACCGACTATAATTATCGAAAACCTAGAATGATTTTTTTCCTCCAATCCATTGATTATCAAGTTTGGGAAGTTTTCCGTAAAGGACCTTTAGTTCCCATAAAAAATATTAAAAATAAGAAAGTTTCCAAGGATGAAGAAGAATGGACCAATGGTGATAGGAAGCTCATTCAAATCAATGTTAAGGCTATCCCTAATTTGTATTGTGTTTTAAGCAAATCTAAGTTAATAGAATTTTCGCTTGTAAATCGGCCAAAGAAATTTTAGACAAATTAAAAGTAACATACGAAGGCACTAAGCAAGTTAAAGCTATTAAAATTAGTATGTTAATTCGTGAATATGAGCTCTTTAGCATGCTTCCAAGTGAGTCTATTAATGAGATATTTACTAAATTTACAAATATTGTTAATAGCTCGTCTCATCTTGGTAGGACTTACTCTAACTCCGATAATGTTAGAAATGTACTTTGGTGTCTCCCTATAAGTTGAGATGAAAAGGTTACGACTATTCAAGAAGTTAAGGATCTTGACACTTCAAGTCTTGAAGACCTTATGGGATCACTTATGACTCATGAGATCCAAATTAGTAGTCGTTAAGGAAAATCCGATCCAAAGAAGACCTTAGCCTTGAAATCATCTCTCCAAGAATCAAAAGAGGTTGATAAAGATGCCACTAGTGATGACGAGGATGCTATGACACCCATTGCTCATAAATTCAAAAAGTTCTTGAGAAGGGAGCCATTTTTCAATAAAAAGTTTTTCAAAAAAGACGAGTCAAAAAGAGATTCAAGCAAGAGGGAACCTCCTAGTTGCTACCATTGTGGGAAATTGGGGCATGTCATAAAGGATTGTCACAAGCTAAGAAAAGATAAAAATAAAAAGGTTGCAATGAAAGCCACATGGGATGATTCTGACTCAAGCAATTCGAAATGTGACACAAGTAATGAAATTGTTAACCTTTGCCTCATGGCAATCGAAGAAGAGGTAGATTCTAATCTTGAAACTTCTTCAATATTTTCATATGAGGAATTACAATATGCTTTTGAAAATTTCTATAAAAAGCTAAAAAAAGTAATTTTATATAATTCTTCTCTTAAAGAGAAAAACACCTCTCTCTCTCTCTCAAAATTTCAAATGTTCAAAATGAAAACAATTATTTGAAAAAGGAAAATGAATGTTTGCTTTCATCTTTTTCAAAAGTTCAAAGTGAAAATATTTTGCTGAAAATGGAAAGAGAAATTTGCCTTCAAAAGAAGATTCCTCAATTGATTTTAAATCCGAAAACAAGAACTTAAGAAAAATCATTGAAGATCAAGTTGATATTTTTGCAAAATTTACAAAAGGAAGAAAGAATTTAAGTATTCTTCTTGGTAAACAAAGATATGCCTACGAAAAAGAAGGGATTGACTACAATCTTTATGATAAACAAAAATATTTAATTAAAATGTCTTCTTCTAAGAATGACAAGTTTAAACCATTGAATCCTTCTTTTGTCAAAAGCTCTCAACTTTGTTTCACTAACTTTATATGCAATCTTTGTAGAAAAATGGGACAAGATCTTTTCTTGCCCATTTAGAAGAAGAAAGTTGACTAAAATGATTTGGATTCCAAAATGAACATTTCTCATGATTGCTAACTCAATTAGACCCAAAATAGTTTAGGTACCAAAAGAAATCACCTAAGTTTGTCTTGTAGGTTTGCTTGAAAATCTCTTCGGCCTCCAAGGACAAGTGATTTCTTAATAGCGAATGTTCAAGACATATAACGGGAAATCGTTCAAAATTCATCTCCCTCAAGCCTTATGATGGAGGCAACATTACCTTCGGAGACAACTCAAAAGGAAAAATTATGGGTATTGGCACTATAGGTATATCTTCCTCTTCCTATATTGATGATGTCTTTCTTGTAGAAGGATTACAACATAACTTGTTTAGCATTAGTCAATTATGTGATATAAGGTTTGATATTATCTTTAAATCGGGTTGTTGCATAGTTAAAAAGGACGGTATGCAAATTTTTGTTACTCATAGAAATGGAACTTATATACTATCCTTCTTTGTGAATTGTTTGATCAAAAGTTACATGTTTTATTTCCTCTAATGATAGTAGTTGGTTGTGGCATAGAAAATTTGTCACGCCCCAAAATTCGGACCTGGGGAGTCCCGGCAGTCCAATTTTGAACTTTAGGTAATAAGGTGTTATGATCACTCGATCGTCATCCCACGACCCAGGTAACCATGACAAATTATTAACGTTTACCATCTGATATCATTACCGTTACCAAGTTGTCACGCCCTAATTGTAATGTCATGACTTGTCACGGAAGCTTTTACACCATCGTTACATTCATCCTTTACCTAATATATCACAATGATCAACTAATCTAAGTTGTGATCTTAAAATCAGCAGAAGCATTCATAATACCATTAACATCATCATTACATGCATACATAACCATTTCAAGTCTACTACGGACATCTCTTAATGAAAATATACTCACATAAGTCCATTTACAATTCTCAGTTCTTGCAACATTTCACACAATTGATTATGAGGCGTGCTTTTAGACCACATGCAAAATTTGCACATCTCATAAAATAATTATTATGATTTCTCAAATCCTAGATGGAATCAATTTTGAGACCATGAAACTATTTAGACTAATATATTACTTATTTACACATTCATGATCCACTATTGAGGAAGTCTATAAAAAAAAGTGTTTTAAAGTTTCAATCCATCTATTTCAATAATTGTATTTTTTTTAAATAAAATGAGTGGTCACTCGACTTTTCTAAAGTGTTGCAATCCGCAATATTGTTTTATAAAACTTAAAGTACATGAACTAAGTGGGAGATTATTAGAATATTTTAAATAAATAAAAATATTTTTATGGTCCTATGCACTATTTTCTAAAATTGGATTGCAATGTGATTATCGATAATTGATGGACTGGGGTTATACTTGTCAATTTGTGGTCTAATTTGCGGTATGATATTTATACCGATGGATTGTGGAGTGATTTTCTAACTTTATTTGGTGAGATTTAATCCTAGTCGTTGGTATCTAAGCTTCCATGATGGGAAGGGAGACTTAGGTATACTTCTTTGTAGAGAACTCGTCCCCTTATTGTTGTCATATATAAGGGTTTCAAAACCCTTATTCAGCCCCATCATACGACAACTCTCAGTGTGAGATTTAGAGCTCTCTAAAGATCTTTTTGTAGGAACTAAAGTTATTCTAAGGATTAAATCATCATCAGGTATGATTGCTCAATTCCCCTCTTTAATTATGCAATATTTTCCCTACAAACAATAAGGGCAAGTTAGGCAATCTATTTTCTTCCCAAACATAAACACGTTTTTGTTGTGGAATGTATTCAAAAGTGATTAGTAATGTAAAATTGTTGCAAGATTTTTGGAAGCAAAATTATGAAAACATGTTTGGTGAGAAAATGTTGCAAGATTGAGAAACAAAATGGCTAATTAAATAAGGTCATTTGAAGTTTTTTTTTTTTTTTTTGTGTACTGTTCACTGCTACAATGTTTTACGGTTCAAAAACACCAATTTGGTGTTTAGTATTTGGGCCTCTTTTTGATAACAAATGCGTGGCAACAAAAGTTATCAAACGTTTTGCGATATTTTACTTGGTTATAGTCTAGGAAGCACGGATATTTTTATAAGAGTAACGTACCCGTATCGTCTCGGATACTCCCAGATACTTGTTCGATACTTCCTAAAATTATTCATAATTTTAAAATATATATTTTTATTTCTAATATGTTACTTCTCAAATACTTTAAAACACATTTTTAACAAATTTTGAACATGAAAATGTAATTTTTCCAACAATAATATCATATTATAATTGTTAAGAAAATTTTAAAATTCATTGAAAAAAGAAGTGTTGAAATACATATCATGATTTAGTAAAAAATTTATCCATGCTAATTATAGAATGACTCTTAACTCTTATATTTTGTTTGTTAATGATAATATTTTATAAAGAAATACTAATAACTCATTTTTTTTGCAAATATAAAAATATACTCCGTAATTTATTATCTTTATATTGTCGTATCTTGACTGTACTCGTATCTTATTTTTTTAAAATTTGTCATATCGTCGTACCCGTAATCTGTCGTACTCGTGTCTCGTATCCGTATCCATGCTTCATAGGTTATAGTTCATTATCCGCAACAACAACAACAACAAACAAACAAACAAAAACAAAAACAAAAACAAAAACAAAAACGGTTGCCAAACAGGCCAAGTCAAGTAATTCTAAAAATTTGTTGCAGTTGATTATCAAACCCTTTTCTCATTTACTTATGTAAAAAATTCTTATATTTTGTTTTTCCTAATTTATTATTCAAGTCTCTCCTTAATAGTGAAAAACTAATAAAAAAACATTTTAGCCGATCAACAAAATTATGAAACATCTACCAAGAAACCCAAAAGAAAATGTCTGGAGATGGAGTGAGAGAATTGCATTACTTACGCACCGATGCCACATGATTGGGTGTCAGTCACGTAGAATTTGGTGGAAAGGACATAAGCTGTGAGACTAACTACTTGTTTCTTCTTGTCAACCCGTCTGGAAATTCGCATTCTGTCGCATCAAAGGACGGCCCTCATGGTAGTCTAGCCAAATCAAATAGAACTCGTCACCACGGAAATGAAGAAATTGCATTTCACCACGGACTCGTTCCCAAAAGTAACGAGGCACACCATTAACTATATTCCTGTTGATGAGCATTTTGAGATTGAAATCGTAAGCATATAAGCGACAATCAGTAAGTGCATTGCAGCAACTGCATTTAAGGGTCCTCTGAAACCAGTAAAAAGTATTATTGCAGGGCGGGGGGGCCTATAGACATCTTTTGTTTCTGCAATGGAAGAGGCAATAAATTGTCTAGGGTTAGCCAAGTAGCCTCTCTCATGTAATAGGCATGTAAACAATCACTATCTCGAAGTGAACAGAAAATAATCCTCCTTTGAGTGTGTCATCATACAATGCAGAAAAATCATTATACTCAGGCACTATACAGAAAGGGCAGCAGTTGTGCAGGTGGTGCTGCTAGATTAATGGGCTCCCACATATTCTTGATAGGCCACTATCTCGAAGTGAACAGAAAATAATTATACAATGCAGAAAAATCATTATATTAAGCACTATACAGAAAGGGCAGTCGTGCAGGTGGTGCTAGATTAATGGGATCCCACATATTCTTGATCGGGTCAAAAACCTCGCACACAAGTCTATCATCTTTCATCAATGGGGGTGCGTGGGGGTTGAGAGCATCACAACACCAGTAGTGTTGTAGACCACAAAAGACAGATCTTACCATCATCCGCCGCGGTACTCAATGTCGATAAATGGCCGCCTCTTTCAAACTTCATTGCAGTATCTGGTTTCCATTGCAAGCTATTACTAGCATGACAAAGCAGCTATATCCCACAGAAGCAGTGTCTCTCAGGATGGGTTTGATATAAAGGGAATCTTTTCTTTTTCCCCTTCTTGTTCAAGCATTCTCTGTGTGTGCGGGTGTGTGTGTGTGTGTCTCTCTCTCTCTCTCGTAATAAACACTTTTTTATGTCGAATTGCAAAAAAATGTTCTCTAGAAGATCAAATAGCGTTTGGTAAATTACTATGTAAAGGATTTTTACAAAAAATATTTTCCCATAAATAAACTCTTTCTATATATTATTTTACCTCTCCTTGCAAAAAGCTACAATTTCTAGCATTGGCTAAAAGGCCATCTTAGCCAAAAATTCTCTACATTCCTTTGAGTCACCAACGCAATGCCTACTTGTCTAGTCTAGAGAGCCTCATATATGTTTTTACTTCTATTGATTGTTGCTTTGTTCGGTCTAATAATATGAATTATCCTAGGGAGATTTAGATAATTTCTATTATTCTTTAGATTCTTCCCAACATTACTATACATGTAGCTTCAACAATTTGAATCAAATCATAATGGAGAAGGGATCACAACAAACTAGTTTAGAATTTATAAGGGTAAATTACACTGACCTTCCCTGAGCTATTGCCAAATTACACATGGCTACAGTGGGCTTATTACATTGACCTCCCTTAAGACCATTAGTATCACTGACATACATCAAATGTGAGTGCAAAAAATCAATTATGCCCTTAATTGTAATATATTTTTATAATACACAATATGATATAAAACCTAAAAAGTCATTTATTCTCTACCTCCTTCCACCACCGGTACCTTCTCCAGCCTCCCTCACCTCTCCCCACCACTACCGCCACCACCATACCGACTCTCTCTCTCTCTTCTCTCTCACCTGTCGCAGGAGGAGGCAACCACCACCTCGAATTAAATTTGCAAGGACCATACTATAATTTCACAATTGATTATGGTTGTTCGATTTATGTTTGGGGTGGTGCTGTGGTTTGGGTTTTTTTATTTGGAACTCGGGTTGGGGGGAAATGGGATGGCTTACGAAGTTTAGCATGGGGGGAAAACACTAACCCTTGATCAAGATTCCCGTTAGAAAATCTTCAGAAAGAGCTATTGGATCTTCTAGTTGCGGGGATGAAATGAAAGAATTAATTTTATTTTCTTTATAAGTAAAATTTCAAACAAGAGCGCTCAATAGAGGAGCGTGGCCCAAGAACAAAGCAAGACCAAGAAGGTCTATTGTACAAACAACGTATCCATGAAACACACTATATCGTTACTAATTTACAATTCCATCCCCTAACCCAAAAAAATAAAGTATATAGAATAGAGAACTTTAGCGCCCAATCCAGAGCCTCAACTTCGTCAAAAATCCGCTTGTTTCGCTCACGCCAAACTTGTCTCCTCCCTGCACAACCTCTCCAAGCCTCAAGGATGCTCTTTGGGGACTCCGGTATAAACCAAAGAAATAAATTGTTTTGCTTTTGATTTGAAATTAGGAAGGAAAAAGAAGGTGGGCATCAAATGAAAGTTGATGGCTAGAGCATTTGGGGCCTATTACTTTGACCTCCCCAAAGAACATTAGTAAGCTAACGAACATCAAATGTAAGTGTAAAAAGTCAGTTATGCTCTTATTTGTTATATTATAATACAAAATATGATATAAAACCTAAAAAGCCAGTTATTCTCTCTCCTCCCTCTTCTTTCTCTCTCTCTCCTCTCCACCTCCTTCTCCAACCGCCGCCGCCGCCATAACACCTCTCTCTCACTTCTCTTCTCTCCTCTCACCTGACACGGGAGGTGGTAACCACCACCTCCGACTAAATTCGCAAGGACCCTATTATGATTTCACAATTGATTATGGTTGTTGAGTTTGTGGTTGGGGTAGTTGTGTGGTTTCGGATATTTATTCGGAACTAGGGTTGGGGAAAATGGGATGGCTGATGAAGCTTTCCACGGGGAAAAACATTAACCCTCAAACAAGATTCCCATCAAAAAAGATTCAATGAGAAAAGAGGTATTGGATCTTCTAGTTGCAGGGATGAAACCAAAGAAATAAATTGCTTTGCTTTTTCTCTTCCCACACCCAAAAAACCTTCATCGCACACCTTATTATTCAAAAATTCCAATAATCTAATAAATTCAGCTATCAAACTTAAAGTGAGATATTCTGGAATAATTTCGGAATTTATTTTGGGCATATAGGATCGATGATTGATTGGGACAATGTTTGAAGTTAAATCTGATGAGATATGGTTCAAATAAAAATTATTTAAGCATACAAAAGGAAGGTGGTAGGTGGTGATACAAAGAAGAAATGAGGGAACTGTGGTGATGGGCGATGGTGGTTGTGGTGTGGAGGTAGTGTGGTGTGGTGGAGGTGGGCCATGATGGAGCAAAATGGGTTTCACCAAAAGAATAAATAAATAAATGACAGAGAGAGAGAGAGAGAATCAGCGTTGGGTAATATTGTAATTTACGCAGTTCTATAAGGGCATTTGGGTTAATTTTTTAGTGGTATTTTTTTCATTTCACGGCAAATCTAAGGTTGTTAATGCCATTTCACACAAACCAACGGCAACTAAGTCATTTTTGCAAATTTTGACAACGATTGTGACAGACAAAATACGACAGGAGTGTCGCTGAGCACACGCACCAAATCTCAAAGGAGGTCAAAGTAATAGGTCCAAAATGCTCTAACTGTGTGTAATTTGGAAAAATCTCATAGGAGGTTAATGTAGTTTACCCAATTTATAAATTAAGATTTTGTGAACTTGGATTTTATGTAACATTCTTAACAGGAAGGATTAAATTTTGTTTCTTCTTTTTATTTTTTCTTTTTTCTAAAAAAAGGTAATAACTCATTTAAGATGCACTCAGAAGGGAAGCAAACCAAAGTCCAAAGAATAACTCCACAAAAGACCTGCAGCCTACCATACTCTCAATCTATCAACGAAATCCACAAAGTCCATCAAAGATTTACAATACCACCCGATTAACCTAAGAAAGTAGAGAATTCAATATAGCCTGTAAAAAAAATTACTTGTTCTTACAGGGCATTAAATGTTATGGACCCCTGCAAACATTTCAAGAACCGACCTTGGTAGACACCAAGAAAAAAGAAATATGAACTAGTATGAATAAGGTTCCTAAAGTTTAAGTACTTTTGAGTTTTCAATGTTGGATATTGATTGTTTTATTTATTACCCAATAAAAAAGGAAAGCAAAAATAGAAGAAGACACCTTTTTTTATTGGAGGAAATATATTCGCATTTGCCAATTTAAATGGAAACTCGTTTCATGATAAGAAGAATCAACCAAATCTCATAAAAATCTCAAAGGGAATGATAAGAGGACGTTTCTTAAGATAAACGGTGATCATCTTGTCACACTAGTTAAAGATTTTGATACTTCATCTTGAGTTTCTTAAGTCAGCATTTGTGACCCAAAAATCAATTTCAGATTTGATTAACTAATTTTGTCGAGTTAAAAATCCCTTCAAACAGTTAGATTCACTTATTGTCTTTTACCAACGAGTATTTTATTGGTCCTTTATAGCATTCAAAGATAAATGTAAAAAGTTAATTTAAACAATCTTAACTATTCAGTGAGATGGCTATTAAAAGTTTGGAAAAAATTCATGAATTTAATTTCTTTGAACTTCTTTCTTATGAATCATTTTTCCCTCTTTCCTATAAATCTAAAACATCGTTTGCACTAATGAGTAACAAGCTCTTTCCCTAAGACAACTTCGGGCCCGTTCCCTAACAGGAAGTACTTTGTGCTTTCTAGGGCTGGCAATTTTCACCACCCCGAACCGCCCCTAAAGAGGCGAATTTGGTAGGCTTCTAAAATGGGTAGGGGTAGGTATGGTAATTTTTTTCAAAACCCGACTTGGGTTCGGGGCCGTTTTATAGTTGTACCCATCGGGTACCCGCTCAGCCCCAATTAGCTATATATACTTTTATATTAATTTATTAATATATTAATATACACGTTTACGCTAGTCACTACGGTTTCTCAAATGAGATTTACATGCAGCCTCACCCTCACTTTCCCTTTCTCACAAGGTCACTCCTCTACTCCAGCGTCTTTCTTCCTTCACATACCTCACGTAACAATCTCCCTCTCACTCAATGACTCAATCCCTCTCACTTGGAACAACCGGTGGCGACAGCCAAAGATCAGCAACGGCGATAGGTGCAACTCTAATTCTTATTTTAGTTCTTATCTACTTCATTACATACCTGAGATGAATGCATGACAAAATCTAGAGAGAATTAAAATTATATAGATCTAATGCAAGAGTCACCAAGGAATGTGATATAGTTTTGTGTGTAGATGAAATCGAGGAGGGCTTTAGGATCCAATGGCATTCCTATCGAGGTGTGGAAGTGTATAGAAGAAGTTGGCTTGTCTTGGTTAACAAAATTGTTTAATAAAATTATAACTAAGAGGATGCCAGATGAGTAGCGCCAAAGTTGTCTTGTACCTATATATAAAAATAAAGGGGACGTACAAAGTTGCAATAATTATTATGGTATTAAATTAATGAGTCACACTATGAAACTCTGGGAGAGAGTAATTGAATAACGCCTAAGACGAGAGACGGAAGTGTCGGAGAATCAATTTGGATTCATGCCAAGTAGGTCAACGATGGAGGCTATTCACTTGTTAAGGAGACTGATGGAAAGATATAGAGAGAAGAAGAGAGATCTCCATATTATTTTTATTGATTTGGAGAAAGTCTATGATAGGGTACCTAGAGACCTAATATGGAGAGTTTTAGAAAAGAAGGGAGTCACAAAGGGATACATCGACACAATTAAGGACATGTATGATGGGTGTGTAACTATAGTGAGAACGCCTGTAGGGGAAACAAGCGAATTCCCAATCATTGTAGGCTTACACCAAGGGTCAGCATTAAGTTCATACCTCTTTGCTTTAGTGATGGATGAGCTGACAAGACACATCCAAGATGATATTCCGTGGTGTATGTTGTTTGCTGATGATATTGTTTTAGTTGATGAGACTAGAGAAGGAGTTAATGCCAAATTGGAGGTTTGGAGAGAAGCTTTAGAACTAAAAGGGTTTAAGATAAGTCGAAATAAAATTGAATACATGGAGTGTAACTTTAGTAAATCTAGAAGGACAAATGAGGATGTAGTAAGGATTGAGAATCAAGACGTACAACAAAGTGAACATATTCGCTATTTAGGCTCAATTATTCAAAATGAGGAAGAAATTGGAGATGACATTAATCATAAAATCAAGGCTGGATGGGTTAAATGGAGGGGTGCATCTAGTATATTGTGTGATAGGCGTATCCCCTTACGATTGAAAGGGGAGTTTTATCGAACAGCTATTAGACCAGCCATGCTTTATGGTACCGAACGTTGGGCAGCTAGGCAACAACATTTGCATAAAGTGAGTGTCGCAGAAATGCAAATGTTGAGATGGATGTCCGGGAAGACTAGAAAGGATAGGATTAGAAATGAACACATTTTGGAGATGGTTGGTGTAGCACAAATTGGAGATTAAATGAGAGAAAATCGGTTAAGATGGTTTGGACACGTGCAAATAAGACCTTTAACTGCGCCCGGTCAGGAAAAGTGACATAGTCCAAATTGAGGGCGATGCTAGGGGAAGAGGAAGACCAAAGCTAACATGGGTAGAGATAGTAAAGAAAGATATGATAGCATGTAGATTAACTGAGGAAATGACATTAAATAGAGCGGAATGAAAATATCGAATTCATGTAGCCGACCTCAAGTAACTGGGAAAAGGCTTGGTTGTTGTTGTTGTTGTTGTAACATAGATCTTGACCAACCAGAAATGCAAGAGTTAACAAAGAATGTAAAAAAAATTAATATATACCAGCCTTCCATGTATGCAGAAGTTCAAAAGATGTCAAGAACCCATTTCGAATATTGTTGACTGTTTTACGAATTCATGATATTCTTTGCAAGTGAGAAATCTCTCATGTTTCCAATTTGGATATTCTAGAATTGAAAAAATTACTAGTATTCTCAACTTAGAAAACAAAGGCAAAATTATAATTAGAAAACAAAGGCAAAATTATAATTATTGAACTTGCTCTCTTTTATCTTGCTTTCAAAATTTTGAAAACAAGTGGCATTACGGAACATGATTTTACTTTCCGTTTCAGCAAGAAATCAAAAATATGATTTTGCTTTAGGTGAAAGTAGAAGTAGGAATTACTTATTCTTAGTGAACGGGCCCTTAATGTGTATTACTTGTTCAAATTCAATGTTGTCTTGGTACCTTCGGTTATATCCAATATAGCACTTTTTTCCGTAATTAGATTAAAACGACCTCTTCTCCATATAAATCTTTCACTTATTGATTGCTAAAATAAATGCATGATCTATTGACTATTGTCATTTTTGGTCATCTTGATTACTAAATTAATTTTCAATTATCAAGTTCACTTTTGTTAGAATGCATAAAGGTGTATATGTATTTCTTATAAGAGCATGTTGGTAATTTTTTTGTAATATCAATTGTTATATAAAAATTAGTGAGAGAAGGTCGATGGATAGAACATTAGAACCCCTAAAGCATTAAAACCCCAAAGACAGTGCGGCCTCTTCTCTATGAATCCTAAATTTAACAACTTTCAAAATCAATGATTCCAATTGCAAGGTCAGCATTAAATGTGCTTTAGACTTTATAAAATCATCATTAACAAAAAAGAAAAAGAAAAAAAAAAAGAAAATCAACCAATTTCTAAGACTTTTAAAAATAAGTTTTGCAGTTTTACATTAATTGACTATGCAACACAAGTGCTGATTCAGATGGCTATACGATTTTTAATTCTACAAAATTGTCACACAGTTCATGAATAATCATAAACTAAAAGAAAAGAAAGACTATCCTAGATAATTTTTTTTTTTTTTTTTTTGATAAGTAAAATTTCATAAAAAGCGCCCAAACGGGGGGCGCGTCCCAAACATAACAAACAAATCAAATTCTAAGACTATCTACAAAAGTCAAGAGGGATTCCGATGAAGAACAAAAGAAGCCCTCCGACCAAAAGAAGAGAAAATTGAGAACAAAGGATCTAACAACACCCCAAGGCTGTTCCACATCTTCAAAAACTCTCTTGTTCCGCTCCTTCCAAAGGGCCCACCAAAGACAGTGAGGAGCAACCCTCCAAGAACACCTAATGTCACGACGCACCCGAAAGCCATTCCATGCAGTAATGCAGCTCGCCACTGGATAATTATTCTAACCCTTAGGATTTTAGAATCACCAAAATGTAAAACAACCTAAAGACATCCGGGTCAAGATTTTTCTCTAATATAGCCCTAAGGTTTCTTAGAATCAGTTGTAAAGTTTTATTCTCAGATTATAACTTGTTGGTGGGCTCTGATTTTTCACCTCATTCTTCACAGCTTTATTAATCTTATTTGATTCAATTCAGATCCTTTAGTATTTTTTTTCTTCAAAGATGCAGCCTTTTGAATCAAATCTTTGATTCTTACTAATCTTCATTTCTTTATTAATCTTCATTTAATTTTCAAAGATTTTGGCTTTTGAGAATAGAGCTTTCTTCTTTCAAGAATCCTTTTTTATCGATAGAAAGAATACTTTCAGCTTTTGAGAATAAAGCTTTCTTCTTTCAAGAATCCTTTTTTATTGATAGAAAGAATACTTTCAGACACCATTTTGATCTTTTGCAGTAAGAACAATGCCAATTGCCACATCAATTTTATAAGGTTCAATCTTTGTCATCTCACGTACTAGAAGACATCCACCATTGCATGTCTAGAGAACATACATCATCTTTGTATAACTATTGTACACATTAATACCAAGACTTTTCACATTAATAATTCATATTAGGATCTTTTCACTAATTGAATTATATTATTTAAACCATTATTTAAGGTCCAAACTTTAAAATTGCATTATTAGAGCTGCTTGCTCGATTTAAGAATTGTCATGTGAATTATTTTACATCAATCTCCCCTTCTCTCATTTACTTGTGTAAAAAATTCATATATTTGGTATTAGTAATTCAGTTATTCAAGTCTATCTTTAATAGAGTAGTGAAAAAATAACAAATAAAAAAACATTTGAGCCAATCAATCAAAATTATCAAACATCTAAATACCAACAAAGAAACCCAAAAAGAGATTATATCAACAATGCAATTTATAATGAGGTAGCATGGGTTATAATCTAAGTGGAGATGGAGCTAGAGAGAGAGAGAGAGAATTACTTGCTTGCTTGATTTATTAAACCAATGTTTGCAATTGCCTTCAAGAATCCAACAGTGTTATCGAACACTCTTGGAGACACCAATGCAATGCCCACTTGTCTAGTCTAGAGAGCCTTACATCTGTTTTACTTTTATTGCTTGTTGCTTTGTCCAGTTTAATAATATCAATTATCCTAGCGTGTTTTACATAGTTTTGATTTCAATCCTTGTTGCTTTATCCGGTCTAATAATATCAATTATCCTAAAGGGATTTACATAATTTCTATTATTCTTTAGATTCTTCCCAACATTACTATACATGTAGCTTCAACAATTTTAATGAATCATAATGGAGATGGGACCACAAAAAACTAGTTTAGAATTTATGAGGGTAAAGTACACTAACCTCCCCTAAGGTGTTGCCACTCCCCTAAGACTGTTAGTGGGCTGACGGACATCAAATGTGAGTGTAAAAAGTTAGTTATGCCCCTATTTGTACCTTATAAAATTGATGCCCGGGAACCTAGTAGCAGAATCACCAAGTTGGGACTTAAGACAAACAACATCATACAAATAGTGTTATCCAATACTCCTCTGGAGTCACCAATCCAAAGCCCCCTTGTCTGGTGATCTGGTCTACAGAGGCTTATCTAACTTATAGTTTAGGTGGTTTATTTGTTTTCGCTTTCATAGCTTGTATAAAATTTAAAACTATGAATAATAGAATTATAGTTGCAAAAATCAGATTCATATAATCATAATAGAATCAGCTTCTCCCTCCCCTCCCCTCCCCTCCCTCCTCTGTGCAGATGACATGATAGCATATTGTGCCAATCTGCTGCCAAATTGCAATTTTATATACTCAAAAACATGGGCTAGACTTTGGTTGGGCAATGGCAAGCTGATTCGCTTCTGGGATGATGTTTGGCCGTGCAACTCTCCTCAGATATGCATGCCATAATTTTTATCAATTCACATACAAGATTTCCCATTTCACATATGGTAATCTAGAGCAAAGCAAATATTCTAGATTAGTATATATAAGCCCTTTCTTTCATATTACGTTAAAATTTTCAACATTACTCTAAGAAAGGAATTGGAATGTAGAGTCAACTAAAATATCATCTAATCTAATCAATTCCATCTAATTTTCAGGAATCACATGCACTAGTACAACTACAAAATTATGCCTCCTTGACTTATTAAACCAATGTTTGCCATTGCCATCAGGAATCCAACAGTGCTATCAAACACTCCTGGGAGTCACCAATGCAATGGAGAGCCTTATATCTGTTTTTTAATTTATTGCTTGTTGCCTAAAGAGATTTACATAATTTCTATTATTCTTTAGATTCTTCCCAACATTACTATACATATAGCTTCAGCAATTTTAATGAATCATAATGGAGATGGGATTTAGAATTTATGAGGGTAAAGTACACTGACCTCCCCTGATGTGTTGCCACTCCCCTAAGACCATTAGTGGACCATAAGTGGGCTGACGAACATCAAATGTGAGTGTAAAAAGACAGTTATGCCCTTATTTGTAATTGTGACATCAAAGAAAAATGTGTCTTCCGTGTTAAAAAATAGTAATTAAATTAAATGCCAATTAACCCATTGATCAATATTAATTAGCTTAAATAAAATTTAGGGTATTACCCCATGATATTCACTATATCATATATGATATAATTTCATGTCAACTCTCAACCTAAGTCACAAAATTCTTCTGCTTCCCGTGTGGTGCTGTGAAGGCAAATCCTTTCCAATTGATGAATTCAATTATTCTTAATTATTGAATTCAATTTGTGAATCCTCGAATTCAATTAGAGCTGCTTGCTCGATTTAAGATTTAAGAATTGTCATGTGAATTATTTTACATCAGTCTCCCCTTCTCTCATTTACTTGTGTAAAAAATTCATATATTTGGTATATTACTAATTCAGTTATTCAATTCTATCTTTAATAGAGTAGTGAAAAAATAATAAATAGAAAAAATTTGAGCCAATCAATCAAAATTATCAAACATCTAAATACCAACAAAGAGACCCAAAAAGAGATTATATATCAACAATGCAATTTATAATGAGGTAGCATGGGTTAGAATCTAAGTGGAGATGGAGCTAGAGAGAGAGAGAGTTACTTACTTCCTTGCTTACAGCAGAACAGCACGGATGCCAGATGCTTTGGTGGTGTCAGTCGTATAGAATTTGGTGGAAAGGACATAAGCTGTGAGACACCCATGTGGTTTCTGCTCGTCGACCGATTTGGAAATTCCTATTCTGTCGCATCGAAGGGTGTTGCCCTGATAGTTGTCAAGCCAAATCAGGTAGAAATAGTCACCATGGAAATGAAAAAATTGCATTCTACCACAGATGGTATTCCAAAAGTAACAAGGTACACCATCGATAGTCCCCTTGAAGAGCCTTTGGGAATTCAAATCGTAAGCATATAAGAGTTGCCTACTCTCTATCCAGTAAATAGTATGATCAAAGAATACAGGAGCGGTCGTATAGACGAAATCATCTGGTGAATTGATATTGCAAGTGGTAGAGGTAAAAACTTCTTGGGCTAGGGTTTCCCAAGCAGCATCTCTCACGTAATAAGCAATTAAAAAACCACGCTCTACAAACGAACAGAAAATAATCCTATTTTTAGTGTGATCATAGAATGCGTACAATGCAGAAAAAACATCTCCTGCACTAAACAGAATAGCCAGTAGTTGTGGAGGTGGTGCTGCATTAATGGGCTCCCACTTATTCTTTTCCGGGTCGAAAACCTCGCACAGATGTTTAACTTGTTCACCAACGGAGGTGGGGAGGGATCGTAGTAGTTCTGGAGGAGGAGGAGGTGGTGCATTATAAAAATTTTCCAACATATTCTTGCTGAAGTCGAACATCTTGCGCACAAAATCAACATCTTCAGGAATGGGGGTGGGGGTGGGGGTGGGGGTGGGGTCTTCATCATAATCATGTTCAGGCAAGAGTTCGAAGAGGTCAGTATCATCGATACAGTAACAGTAGTGTAGAAGACCACCAAAGACATAGATCTTACCATCAGCAACCACTGCCAGAGAAAAAAGGCCATCCCTTTTAAACCTCATGGACTGAACTTGTTTCCCCGGCAAGAAGCTATTACTACAATTAGTAGTAGTAATGGTAGTTTGAGTGTCCCAGGAAACGACATCGGAAGAGCTGTAATAGCCGGGACTAATGCAGTATATAACGGAGTCCAGGGCGACAAAGCAGCTATTCCACCGATGCGGTACCTTCGTCAGAATCGGTTTGATACAAAGGGACTCTTCTTCTTTTTCTTTTCCTTCTTTATTTCTTGTCGTCTTAATCTTCCTTTTCATGATGGCACGGCGTGAATCCTTGTTTGATAATTTTATTTTGTACCAATCCGAGGCTTCTTTTTCTTTTTTTGGGAAGAAGCAATCCGGCCAATCTGCAGGATCCTTAAGCGTACCCACACGAACATACAGAGTTTTCTCGACCTCCCCCTCCTCCTCCTTTTCCTTTGGCCGCAGAGACGACCTCCAAGAAGATATAGAGATTGCTGCCTTCTTCTCCTTCTCCTTCTCCTTCTCCTTCTCCTTCTCCTTCTTCTTCATCTTCCGCGATAATCTTTTTTGCAATAGCAAGAGTCCCATTGACGCCACCATCAAATCAAATCAACCTTCGACGCTCTCCGCCTTTCTTTTTAGGGTTTCGCTTCGCAATTGGATTTGATTGATTACTTGAGGCCTCTTCGATGGGGGATCTTCATTTGAATAAAATACACAATGAGCCCTAGCAATCTGTTTGACAGCCAACGATTCGGTGCCAGTTTATTAACTTCAGGATAAGGAGTTCAGCGGGGGTGGTTCCACGTGGCTTGGTTGACCAGTTGCCTCTGATCTGCATGGGATATGGGACATTGGTTTTCGGCTTAAGTGACCCGGCCCAAAAGCCCACCCAACCCAAAAACCAAACCCATGATGAAAAAGATTATGGACAGGACCAAGTATTAAGCTCCCATTCTGATTCATAATACATGTGTTTTCATTATTTTTCAAAATTTTGTATAGTTCCTCTCTCTTATTTTTCAATTAATTTACTAGTGTTATGAACATTAGATTTTTTATGTATTAGATTATACTCAGAAAAAGATATGAAACGAATTATTGTTATTCTTTACTTCCTTCAAATTATTACTTTTTCCCCCAAAAAAAGAAGAAATTATCACCTCATATATATATATATATATATATATATTATTTTATTTTTATTTTGTGTATCTTGTTACATTTACTGAAAATTTCTGTTTCGTGTTCCACGCAAGACGAACACTTTGGTAAACTTGAGAAAAATAATTCACACCAAAAATAATCTCAACATAAAAATAAGTGTAATAATTAGATGTAATAACCTAAAAAAATTCTCATTATATAAAAATTGTGCATAAAACCCCTTTAATTTGATGCAATTGTGCAAATTAACTGCCTCCATCTTCTATCGGATAATGCTTCAAGGACTATAGAGAGAGAGATAGCGCAATGCTATACGTATAAATATCTATTTTTTATTATTATTTTCTATTATTTTAAAAGATAAAATTAAATAGTAAGTTACTATTCTCCTTATACACGGAGTCTCAATAGTATTATCACCTGTCACATAAATTCGAAGTTAAAATTCATGAAATAAAATCGTAAAGTTTAACATTTCTCATATATATATATATATACACACATATACCAACTCTCCTCTCAACCTCACCAGAGCCCCCCAACCATCTCTCGCACACTCTAAAATTTGTTCGATTACCATAAGATGCCATCTTTACTAAAGCTTCTGGTGTGTCAAATCCTCATTCCCTCCCCTTCTCTATCCACAAAACAAAAATTAAAAGAGGGAAAACAAAGCATGGCTCATAATATGGCCACAATAAATCACATGCATTTTCAATGACCGAGAATAAAACTGTGCACAATTAATCACATGATTTTCAGTGGATTAGAATAAAGCTCCATTAGGGTTTTGAAAAACAGTGGGATAGAAGTTGGATGCTTCTGTTCAAGGAGCATCAAATTTACTAGGAGAGGCACCAATAACTTAGAAGATCTCCATTAAGTTTATTGCTGCTATGGTTATTTATAATGTTCTTACCTGTGCACTGCATAATTATGAATGGTATTTGTGGGTGAAAAAGTGAGGTTGAATTTTTTAATTATGAATGGTATTTGTGGGTGGAAAACTGAGGTTTGAATTTTTAAAGCAATTCTCAAGCTATATATTAGGGATAGCAACCGGACGGGTTGACCTAAACTCGTACTCGCCCCGTTCTCTTTAATAGCATTACCAAACCCGTAGCGGGTTTGGGACGGGGGCAGGGGATGAGGTTGGCGGGGCGGGGCAGGTTTCGACAAATAACTAGAGGCCTAACCTTCAACATTATTTGCACAAAGTTGTATTCTCCAACTTGATAGGTGCCAGACAATTAATATTCAAAATTAACATGTATTTTCAGAAACATTTTTCACAAGATTTATTCAAGGTCAAAACAATTTAACAATATGATGATGTCATGAAAACCAATAATTACAACTTTCAGCATCTATTTGAGCTAGCAAAAGTCAAGCATTTTGTAGTCCAAGATATTAAAAAATAAAAAACAATGAAGTGGAGTTGTTTTTCTTTTATTGATCTAGTAAGGGGTTGAGAGCAAGTAAATATCCAGGAATTTGAAATTCAATGACTCAATTCTATTGAAATACAAATACAAGGGTTGAGGGCAGGCAGGTTTCTATCACAAACCAAACCCGTCACGTATCCGCAATGGGTTCACATTTTCATTCTTATACCTACTCCGACGACATAAAAATGATTTTCATATCCGTCCCAAACGGGACAGGACGGGACGAAAATCTGGCAAGGCTGGCAAAATTGCCATTCCTACTATAGATATTACAATATAATTAATATAAATGTAACTGATGCTTACATTTTCCAATTTTCATTTTCTTCTCTTTTTCCACCCTTTTTCCGGGGAAAAACACGAATAACTGAATTAAATAAACATGTCCAGACTACATTATGCCAAGTGGTTGCATTTTTTACTTTTCTACAGCAGGAATACTTTGATTTAGCAACAGATAAAAGCAAGAGAAGAGCATCAACAAGAGAAATGATGGGAGAGTATGAAAACTACTACATTGGTATAACCGTTAATTAAGGACTTGGACAACATTGATAATACAATAACAATTTGGTGCTTGTGATCACTGCACATGGATCTCTGAATGCAGAAAAATGCTTATTTACATCAAAACCGCTCATAGATGATCCTTTGGACAATTATACCAACAAACACATAACTTTAGACTCCTCCATGTGTCATCATCGAACAACCTGCATCCCAACCCTCTGCCATGGTTTAAATAGATATAAAACAATAGAAAAGATTTCCTACTGCACTTATTTATCCGTTTGAATTAAGGAATTTGAAAGGAAAAAGAAAGAAAAGAAACGAGAGGATAGGCAATATTACGTTCGAATAAACATCATTAAAAGAAAAGAAAGGATAAGAATAGACAAGAAGGGATAATTATCCTTCCTTATCCCTCATATCCTATCCTCTCAAACATGAAAAGAATAGGAAGGGAATGATAGTGTTTATGTAGTTCTATCATAATTTTGAAACTGCCCTCAACAATTAGAATTATTCCACCTGTAACGACCCGGACCAACTTTGGCCAATTTCCATTTTCAACATCATAATTACCATAAATACATTTTTATGATGTTTGGGCATATTTTGAATGCGAGGAATATGTTTGAAAACTTGTATAGAGTTTTTGAAAGTTTTCGGGACATTTGAAAAATAATTATTTTTGATTTTGGCCTAGATGAAATATTTAGAGAGTTGAGAAAGTGATTTCGATGTCATAGGAGTTTTCAAAGTAAAAAACAAAGGTCGATAAGATACGTTAAGTGTCCCGGGGGTGTTTTAGTCATTTGCGCGCCTTAGACATAATAAATATCTGGGCTGAGAGGTTCTAGCCATTTTCACACGCCACTTTCTCTCTATTTTCTCTCTCATCTTCATCCATTCACATTCTCTCTACATTTCGTAATACTTCGGCTTAGATTCAGGTTCCATCGAATAAGCAAAGTGCGTAGAGCTCGACAATGGTTTCACTTTGGACAAAACAAACTTGCATTTCGGAAAGATAGACTTCGGGGGAATTTCTGAAAATTGCTTGGAAAGCTTCCAAACTCGAGGTAGGAGTTCTCCTTTTCTTCTATTTGTCAATTCTAGGGTTTTGGATGAAGAGAAGAAGTGTAAGATATGTCTTGCATGAATGAAAGTGGTAAGAGGGCTGGGATTTTATGTTTTCTCCTTCTCTTTGTCTCTTCTATGCAAAACTGATGTGCCTTGTGATGTTTATAACATGAGGGGCTACTATATGTAAATGTGTGAAATTGAGAGCATAAATACCTAAATGCTAGATTATGTGCATGTATAAATTGTGCACTGATGAACACGTATGTGGTTATGTGTTGAGGTGTAAATGTGAAATGCATGCTAGCTATGTGTAACAAGTGTATGCATTGAGTAAAGCATGAGTAAAGTATGCTAAGTTTGGAATTGTAGACATATGTGAAATAATATGCATGTTATAGACATATATGTGCTATATGTGGTATAAGGTGTTGAGATGCATGTTAGACACTTCTTTAGCATTGATAAGCATGGAATAAAATAGGAAAATAACATGTTATGTATATATGTATCCACATTGCATATATAGGAGGTTGCGAAAAATGGCGCAAGGGATGTGCACGGAATGTCAGAGTGGTCCAACCGTGTCACGGGAGTGGTATAATCATCCACTAGATATAGCCCTCGGAGTGGACCCGTCATACCAAAGCTAAATACCTAGAATTGGAGTATGCCCAAAGTTAGTGAGCCTCGAAGTTGTCCCCTCACAAGTTAGCAAACCAACACATTGCCATGGTAGTATAACCTTTTAAAGTTGTCCCGTTCATAAGGTTGTTATTGGAGATGTTCAAGGTCATATGATCTTCGGAGTGGACCAATCATGTAGGGTATCGAATTAGGGCCGAAAGTGAGAGCATATACATATCTTGAAGCTTATATATTTTAAATTATGTTAAGCATGATTTGTGATGAAATGCAACTATTCTTATTTGCATTTTGAATTGACTGAATGTGAAATTGTTGACATGACATGTAGTGTAACAACATGCATTCCATGTAAGTCGGTGTCAAGTCGACACCTAAGAGGGTTGGGGTATTCCTACTGAGCCATTGAGTTGCTCACCTCTTTTCCCCTAATATTTTTACAAATAAGACGCCTATGACGGACGAAACTTGAGCATCCAAATGGAGCTCCTTCTAGCTTGTGGCTTCTTTTTGGACATTTTTTTATTTGGCTATCCATGCCGGCATGTGGCATGAGACTTTGTAAAATTGTGGTTGCATTTGGACAATATGTAACTTGCTTGTATTTGGACTATGTTATGTAAGGATGTGAAATGCATTTGTAAATTATAAACTTGTTTATGAAATGGATGGTAGGTATGTTTTGATGAGATATATGAACCGAATGTGTGTTTTGGAACATGTGATTTGTGTTGAACTCCTTATGCTCCTGAGCTTATAAATGTAGTTCTCTTGAGGTTGTGAACTTTGAGGATTACGTGTGTAAGATATATGATGTGGATGTTTATATATGGATTTGGGTATAACTTGAGTTTTGATAGGGGATTTTAGGTGTTTCAAATTGGGTTGAAAAGAAGACATATTGATGATGATCCATGTCAAATTTTGGATCAAACGGACTTATGGATTGAGAGAATAGGATTTGAAATCAGGTTAAAATTTGGCTAAGTCTAGGTAGGAGGATTTTAGCTTCGGCATTTACAGTGCTCAAATGTGTTTTACGGCGCTCGATCGCCCTTGTAAAGAGTCCCAGAAGTTTAGCTTCTGGAGTAAATGCGTTCGATCTCTTTTTTTTTACTACACTCGAGCGCTTTTACAGTAGACATTGACAAAATTCTGCCTAACTTCAAGCGGGCATATCTTCTTCATTTCAAATCGGAATTGAATGATTATTTTTTTATAAATAAGTATTTTTAAACCATCTTTCCAATGGTTTCATTTTCTACCATAGATCATAAACTTACAAGGAGTTATGTACCCGCACTTGTATGATAGAGGCCCACTAAGAGTAGTTGATGCTGAGTTATATACATATATACATGCCTATGTATGTGATTAAGCTTTCATGGTAATCAAATGTTAAGGTGGTTAATTAGGACTTGATGGACGGATTCACCCACGATTTTCAAGAGTCAGAAAACAGGGCGTGACACCACCCATGCTCCATCATACGATTCACCCATGATTCACCCACGATTGAATGATACTCTCCTATCCTTCCGTTTCTCTCATAACTAATGTTATCATCTCCTTTCTTTTTTCTCGTGTTTATCCAAACAAAAGAAATCATGGTTTAAATAGATATAGGAGAAAAATAAATAAATAGAATATCATCAAATTGATGTAATAAACAATTTTAAGTAAAACTCAATTTAGAGACAAGAAATATATTCTCTTGTCATATATTATAAATGTCATCTAGATTAGTGTTTTGGATTGGGATCCACCACTTAAATTCTTATTTAACAGTTTCCTCAGATGAATTTGGAGAGTATCATACCTAATCATCCTACTAATATAGAATTAGGTTGGGCGATACACAAGTAAACATTTTAAAACTATCAAACCAGCTAAAAATATAGCCAAAGACAATGTGTGTGTGTTTAGTGTGTACACTCACACAACTAAACATTAAACTAGTTTAAAGGTCATGTTAAGCTTGGAATTATGTCAAAGATTGAAAATTTTCAAAATATGAAGTCATCTGTCTTGTTGTTGTATATCCCTAGTTGATGCAGAACCAATATCTAGTAATACTTAGTTATCACATATACAACGAACCAAGAGAAAAAAAAAAGGGGGGGGATGAGAAGACAGAAGATGAGATGAGGCTAGAAGAAGGGAGCGAGAAAATAGACGAAGGGGATGAGAAAATAGACTGAATGAGATAGACTAGAGAGATTGAGGGATTAAGAAAAGTAAGAATAAGAGGGTGAAGAAAAGATACAGGGAGGAGTTCACAAACTCACGAAATTATTCAATCATCAAAAACTAAATTATTTAGTTACACAGAAGCCTTTATATAGGCAAAACATAATTAAACCCTAAAATATTAAAATACTAAAATGCCCCTTAAAACTAAAACAATAACAATAATAAAATTAACCCTAAATTAAATTGCATCCCTAATTTCATTTGTCTCTACCCCTTCTCCAAAAGTAGAGGTGTAACACATTAGGCTTATCCATGTAAATCATAACTTGTCCTGCATCAATTTTCCCCGGCTGAGAAGAACTCTTCTCCGAAGAGGAAATGCATATATATTGCTCAAAAAAATCTGAGTCATCAGGGCAAAACTCATCATCGGTACTCCATGTGATATCAAAATCTGAATAACCTTTCAATCAAACAAGATATTACTGAATATTTGTAATAAGAGAAGCATCACAGTGATGGCCAAGTTTATCTTCGATCCAATCCGTATACCATGGCGAAAATGGTGGGAAAACAAGGGTATGTGCTAGAGAAAATGTAACTTCATATGTAAGAACATAAGCTAACAATACAAGAGGCTTAGAGGTACCTTGGTTAGGTGACAAATACTTCAGATGAAAAGTTGGACTAATACTATTATCTGATGGCAAGTCAAATAAATATACATTAGGTCCGAATATACGAATGGTGGGGAAATGTATAGTGACTTGGGCTTGTAATGTCACACGAGTTAGAACACAATCTTTCAATGAATGCATGATTCCAAGTATGAGCATATGCAACAAGTTCATAATTTTTCTAACTCAAAACAATTTCTTGTCACATATTGGCATGAAAATCATAGACAAACTGAACAAAGGAATCAAGAAATTCAAGCGAATACAAATATGGAGGCTAAAGAATATGATCAATAGACTGGCATAGCAAAAAATTAAGTATAATCTTGAAAGAACTACTACCAGTACACTGATTGGTCAAACTAGTATAAGCATGCTCCATGATAAGCAAAAACAAATCCCACACATTGAGGTGGTTTATCACAAGACACTCAATCAAAAACATCCTAGATTTCGATTGATAATCCCAATTTGTTTATTAATCTGGGTATGAAATATTGAGGGAAATTTCAAATCCGTTCCTAAAAATGTCCACAATGTTTTCCAAAAACTACTAGTATACTTGACATCTTTGTTCGACACCATGGAAGTGTGGAATTCTTAACTTTAATCATTTTATACAAGATGATCTGGAATGAATTCTTTTTGTAAAGATTCATTCACTTGTTGTTCGGGTTCAACACACTCCCTACGATGTATATGATGATGTGTGACACTAGACTTAGGTGGTGGAGAAGTAAACACATTTTCAGAGGCAACAAGAGAAATTTCTTTTGCCCAAATTTTGTCAACATAAGGCTGATTAGAAGGCTTATGCAGTGCTTTATAACCACGCATTGATGGGTCTACGAGCTTTAACATGATCGTTTTACTATAGTACTTGAAACTATAGTGATTATTTGTGATGTGGTGAGTCACATTTAAAGCATAGATCCAAGGGTGACCAAGTAACACGTAGACTACTATCAAGGGTAAAACATCACATTAAATCATATCAGAGTACTCACCCATTTGAGTAGGAACAAAGCACCTCTCAGTGACAAGTAAGGAGGCCTCATCTACCCAAGCCATCCTATATGGTTGTGGGTGAGGTTCAAGCTTTAGTTTCATTATTGCAACACCTGATTTTGATACTGCATTTATTAAATTTCTTCCGTCAATAATGATCTTGACGACTTTTTCTCCATATTTGAGATATGTGCAAAAAATGTTGGTGCGTGTGCAATCATCTTTTCCCATGAAGGCATATGAGATTACATCATTATAGAAAGTCTCATGTTTCATCTAATTTTTTCATATGGTCAAGGAATGGTCTAGTCTTGTCTAGGTCACCTAAAATTCTAGGTGAATACCTATATTCAGAAACTTTATATGGTTGGACGATTGAAGCCCTCCAAGTAAGATTCTGTATTTGACTCTCCCTAAAGCTAGTTTGACTTATGTGAGGCTCTCGGGATGTTCTTGGACTAGAGAAAAGATCACGATGGTGGGATAGAGATGTGAACTTGATATGATAATCGTGGTGATTGTTCCTAATGTCTTGTCTAACTCTTGGGTAAACACACGTGTCACCCCTAATGTACTCATTAGGACTTTTTTCCAATGGACGATGAACTCTTTGTTTCAATGCACCTTGTGAATAGGACATGTCACGGACACTCATGGTGGTTTCAAGGGAATGGTATAGGCATAAGACTAGTTAAGGAAAAAATGCCAATATATGACTGAAAATGAATTAAATAAACAAAATTAAGAACTATCACAATGCACAAGCAAAAAAATGACATTCAATGAAAGATAATATGCAAAAAATTGTGCACTAAATGAAGTGGTATAGATGCAAAAATCAAAAAGAAATAGTGAGCAAAAATAAAAGTGGACATATATATATATATATATATAAGTAAAAATAAAAGGGGATGTAGCTATAGCAAAACAAAATATAATAAGTAATGAAAAGGAAACAAAGGAGCAATTGAATAGAAATAGATGGGGTCAAAGACAAGGAGGCGCAATTAGGACCTTTTTGCTAATTTTTAGACTTTTCAAACAAATAAAAATACTAGTTTCAATTTTTAAGTGAAGTACACGTACATTTACCAAAGTCCAAAGTAATTACCCATGTATTCCCAAGTGAGTCCACAATCTGGGTTGTTTTTTTTTTTTGAACTGGGTAACCGGATCTGTACAGAACAGGTTCAGTTCTTGTCTGGTTTTCGAACTGGGTTAGCTCTGTTCTTGCTTCCAAACAGGTCTACTTTGAAGCAATCTGAAGACTGAGCCAAACTTGAACTGGGCCGACTGGGCTCGAGTAATACTAGAATGGCCCAAGTTAATTAATTTTGTAGGATCCAAATTTGAGCTGCTGGTTGGGCTTTTTTTTTAAATATGCAGAGTTAAAACCGGGTCACAGGTTGGGTTGATCCTAGTGTATAAAAGTCACTGCTTCCCTTTCCTAAATAGTGAAACAAAGGACTCAGAGCTTCTGCAAGTCCACGATTTAGCAGTGGTGACCAGAGGGAGCTCCAATGACGACGATGACCGAGAAACTCTCCGATGAAGACGATGAGAGAAGATTTTGGTGATGTCAACTAGGACTCCTTCAGTTCTTCTCTTTCTATTTTTTTTCTTCTGTTTTGTTGGTGCTCGATCTTGGTGAGTGAATAACAACCACAAGGTATTCTGACGGCGGCGACGACCAGCAATTAATCCGACGAGAAGTACTGTTTCTTGTCGTTTGATTGAAGATGGCGAGTGATGGTAATTGCAGGTTCTAGTGGCATTGGCGAGGACTATAAGTATGATGCAATGGGATCCAATGGGGTTACGATTAGATCTTAGTGGCTAGGGCTTGGGTTGCAGACAGTGATGTGTTCGGCTGCCAATATTGGGGTTCATTGAGGGTGACAAGGGATTTTCTTGATGGTTGATGATAAAGGCTACAGTTGTTTGGTTGGTTTCCTCGAGCTCAAAGTCTTGTGGCTAGGATTTGTGGTTTGCTGTCGTAGCGGTGCTGATTTTGGGTGTTGGGTTTGTTTGGAGATGACTAGGGTTTAGGGTTTTGTGGATGATGATGGGTACTGGTTGATTGCAGATTGGTGAATTGCAAGTTTAGGGTTGATGAACAATAGGTTTGTGGATGAACAGTACTGTAATAGGGACTTCTGAACAATGAAAGAATTCTTTCCGGTGAATACTTTGTGCCGAATAAACTTGGGTGATAGGGTTTTGTCGTTATAAAGGCTAGGTTCCAGCGAAGGTACTCGCTAAAGATAGGAATTGACCAGAAAGTTGTAAGATTTTTTATATTTTTTTGAATGGTGACTTGTGCTTGGGTTTGTTCAATGGTAGCAAATAGCAATGATGAGTTGTGAACGTTTATATTGGAGTAATGGTTGAGTTTACTGTTGATGATGTTAAACTATAGGGTTGCGCTTGGTTTAGGTTGTTGGTGTGGTAGTTGTGTATGAACAATAGGGTTGTTATTGGGACCGGAGAGCACTATGAACAGAAGTGTGGTTTGGGTTCCGATGGGAGATCTGTTTGGTTGTCGATTGGATTAAGGGATGTAGCTAGTGGTGTGGCTGGTGTTTATGGCTTGGGTTTGACGACTGAAGAGGGTTTACGGGTTTATGCAATGGTTTAGGTTTTTTTTGTGTTTTGGTTACCTCGGTCACGTTGAATATTGAATGGGCAATGAGCTGCTTATAGGTTTTGTGAACAGTAACTGCTTGGGAATTTGGTTTGGTTGGGTTGGGTTGTTGAACAGCCACAATACTTATCCACTCACCAGTGTGAAAGTGAACCCTCCTGACTGTTGATATGTTCCAATAAAAAATGAACACATTAACTTTAATTACAAAATTAAATTTAAAATACAATAAATAAGTATAATAAATGAGGTTTAAAATGTAATAAATAAGTATAATAAATGCGATTGACTACATTTATTATATTTATTTATTACACTTTAAAACTGATGTGTTCATTTTTTATTGGAACACATCAACGGTCAGGAGTACTCACCTACACACCGGTGAGTAGGTAAGTATTGTCCGTTGAAAAAGGGACAATACGGCTTTGTTTTGGCTATGGTGATTTGATATTAGTTTGTGTTGGTTGGATCTTGCTGAACTTAACTTAACCGTTTGTCTCTGACACCAATTGACGTGGAACCAATAGTTAGTAATATTTAGCTATCACATAAAAAAGGAACCAAAAGAGAAATAAGAGAATGAGAAGACAGAAGATGAGATGAGGCTAGAAGAAGGAGGCGAGAAGACAGACAAAGAAGATGAGAATAGACTGAATGAGATAGACTAAAGAGATTGAGGGATTAAGAAGAGCAAAAATAAGAGGGAGAAGAAAAAATACGGGAAGGAGTTCACAAACTCATAAAATTATTCGATCATCAAAAATTAAATTATTTAGTTACACAGAAACCTTTATATAAACAAAACATAATTAAATCCTGAGAAACCCTAAAATATTAAAATACACCTTAAATTACATTCCTAATTTCATTTGTCTCTATCCCTTCTTTAAAAATAGTAGCGTAACACATTTCCCAGGTAAATCATAACTAGACCTGCATACTAGTAGAGTTGAAAATTCACTTTCACGGGTACATAATTAGGTAGTTTAATGTTACAATTATTAGTCAAGTCTACCAATCAGTCTACAATCAAATTTCTAAGGTCCAATTGGGATCTTGACATTTAACAATAAAAACAAATTGACAAGAGGGCAATACCAATTGAATTTTAACCTTCAGTGAAAAAAAAATCGATTTTTGATTTTTGATTTTTTTTTTGTCCTTTCTAATAACTCTTACAATGCTTATAAAGAGACTAACCCTCTAATACTTGCACCAGTGCACCAAGTAAGTCAAACATTAATTTACTAGGCCACCAAGTAATTTTTAAAAGACATTGGATGAAACTTATCCTTAGTTCACAAGAATGTAACAGTTACAATGAGATTGAGATAAAACATATTTTTAGGATTTTTATTTTCTATTTAGAAAGAAATTTTTTTTTTTGGAGTGTTCTTATTTAGTCAACTAAATAAATACAACATGAGTTGAACATAAAGATTTGATCACGAAGGACATCATGGCATCAATCTCTGAATGTCTTTTAAATCATATCGAATTACATGAGATAAATCATTCTAGCAAATCTCACAAATTCTCTTATAGACTTGTAGTAACATGATTCAAACACAAAGATATGAACATCCTGCAAATTCTCTTATATATATATAGCACGTGTCAAATACTTATTTATGTAATTAGCATGTGCCAAATATGAGATATAATTAAATATTCTATAGTGACACATTGGGTATTTCTAGAAGCAAGTTGTAAATAAATTCGTGTGTAGAAAAGGCATTCGTGAAATAATTGATAAACAATAGGTAGTGTCATTTTCAAGTACAGACAGGGGCGGAGCCAGGGGGGGGGGCTAGCAGGGGCCATGGCCCCCCCCCCAAAAATTTGAAAATTTTTTACTAGTATGCCTGTTTTTCAAAATTAATACATGTATATGCACTACTTGGCCCCTCCAAATCCAATTCTTCATTAGATATTGGGCCTTAAGAAACTCAATACTAATAAATTTCACCAAACCCAATTCTTCATTGGCCATTGGACCTTTAGAAACTTAATACTAATAAACCCCCCAAACCCAATTCCTCATTGGCTATTGGGCCTTTAGAAACTTAATACTAATAAACCCCCCCAAACTCAATTCTTCATTGGCCCTTTAAAAACTCAAGACTTATATATTAGTATATTATGTCAATGTTGTATCCAAAATCTCAATAGTAGATACATAGCATGAATATAAACACACCCTCACACTAATCCCTTTTATATCAATTCAGTTCCTAATTTAATTTCAATCTTGTTCCTTGGATTGGGAAATAATTTTTTATATGGGTTTCGAAAAAAATAAAAAGAAGCAGTTGTACTTTATTTAATAGATAAATACTTATCAAACTAAGCTTATTTTTTTTAGTGTAGTGATCAGAGACATATGGTATAAAGGACTATTGAATTAGAAGTATTATTTTTGAATTATTCTATTAGTACGATTATACTATTAATTGATAATTAAAAATAATGATAGATTGATAGTTGATATGTTAATATGTATGACGTGTTCCAGATTTTGCTTAATTATTAATTTCTGATATTACTACATGAATTTTGTATTTGTTTATAAGTTAAAAGTCTAATTGTTTAGTTGAAAGCTTTTTCAATTTTAGCTTAATCTTTTTCTATCCTGTTAAAAAAGTTTGATAAGAAAATTTATTTAAATAACTAATTGATAAAATTTTAGGTTAATTGATTACTTTGGAAGCATAGGCCTAAGTCTAGTCAGGCCACTAAAAACTATTGACGCTTTATATATTGTGTATATACATTTACTCTTATACATTTATATAATACATATATATTATATATATTTTTGTACATAATTATAAAACTAATATTAAACTAATGTTAAAAAAAAAAAATTTGGCCCCCCCAACACCAGAATCCTGGCTCCGCCCCTGAGTACAGACGTGGCACTTATAGCCTACAACACACTAAAAGGAATATAGCGCCTGAGAAACACACAAGCTGCTCAACCTCTTCTCTTTTTTTTTCTTTTTCTTTTTGGTGACTTTTATTTATTTAGCTGTTCATGCTAGGTTATCCAATAGCCCCCTTTTAATATGTAAACATTGTAGTGTCGAACATACCACGAAAGAGATTATAGGAAGGTGATCATTAGAACGCTAGTTGTTACTTCAGTAATAGTTCAGATTTCTGCTAGTGGAGTTATTTCGTGAAATAAGGAGACAGAATTTTTACCATTTCAGCATTTATTCCACTAAAGGATGGAGCAAGAGCTGTCAAGTTTGGATCATCCTTGTGCTTGTCCCAAGCTGCTTTAAACTGCAAGCCCCTTTGCATCTTGGGAGTTTTAGAGAAAAATATGAAACAACCAAAACAATTAAAGTTAGATCAACAAAGAGAAGAAACAACTTGTACATGTTCCAGATCATATTTTATCCGATATATAAGATTGTTGGATTTCATATTTTACCCAATACATAATTATAGGATCGCATTAATCAAGATCCTATAATTAAGGTATTGGTTTGACTTTCAATATTTCCTTTATTTAATTTTATTTCTTTCCTTCCATGTAATATTCTCAATGCATATAAATATAGATCCAGACTCCTCAATTAAGCAAGTCATTCTAAAATTTTATTTGGTATCAGAGCCACCGTATCCTCTTCAGCCCCACCGCATCTCCGCAACCCTTGCTCTCTTCTCTCTTCCTCTCTTGGTGTAGCCTCTCAGCCCTTCTCCCTCTCTCAGCACAAACCCCCGGTCCTTTCTATCTCGATGTAGCCTTTCTCTTCTCTTTATTCTAGTCGCAGCCAGGGGAGGGTTTTAGCCTTCTTTTTGACCCTGTTTAGGGGCATTCCCTTAGTTCACTATATGAACTAAAGGTCATTTGAAATTTCAACTTTGTGAGGCTGCTAGTGTGTTCGGCAGCATCTTTTCGGATCATTCTTCGCCGATTTTTTTTTCTCCAGCAAATTTGTAAACTACTCTCCAAATATTTATTTGTGGGCTTATTTTATGATAATCTTCTTTTGGTTATTGCAAAGTCCTATTCTTTGTTATCAGGAATTCTAGTGCAAAATCTATAGATATCATTCCTGCACAACATACACCTGCTCAGCGTGTGATTAGTGTGCTGTTAAATGGTACAGACTTTGCTTCGTGGTCTCGATCATTCCGTCTGTACTTAGGTGAAAAAGGAAAGACATATTGGATCCTTGGCACCGAGAAAAAACCTGATGTGAGAGATTTCAAATTTGCCCAATAGGATATGGACAATTCTATTATTCTTGGTTGGCAATTTAATTTTATGGAGCCTAGGATATACAATATGTTCATGTTCCATGATACTGTCTACGGGTGTTGGAGTGCTCTCACACATATGTATGCTCATGCTCGCAATGAAGCGAGAATTTTTGAGTTTTACCGAGATATCTCTCGGGCTTCTCAGACTACCTTGCAATTATTAGTATCTGATTATTTTGGATATTTGCAGACCAGGTGGGAAGAGTTGACCCAATATGAGTCATTTAGTGAGTTTTCTGCAGAGGCGGCCACTATAGTGTTCAAGAGACATAACCGTCAACACACGTACCAGTTCTTGATGGGATTAAGCCCGAGTTTGAGCCACTTCGTGCTCAGATCCTCAACACATCACCTATGTCATCTCTGTATGAGGCATTTGCTACTATTAAGAGTGATGAGAATATACTTCGCTTACATCATATGTCTTTTCCTCCTGCTCCTGCTCTTGCCCCTGAGTCAGTTATTGTTCCTGATCAGATGACTTTTGCTGCTCACTTTGGCTCCTGTATTGCTGGGAACACTCTGATATGCAGTCATTGTGGGGCAACTGGTCATCTTAAGGCCCGTTGCTTCAAACTTCATCCTGAGCTGAAACAGAAGTTTTAGAGGAACAAAACTGAAAGATATTCTAACTCTACTGCTATTGCTGAGACTACTTCTGGACCAGCCCCTCCTTTAACAGATGTGAACCATCTTCAGTCACAAATTAATCTTTTTCAAAGTCAACTAGGATTGCTTCTCCAGCGCCCTTCTAGTACTAGTGTAACTCCTACTGCCATAGTTACAACAGGTACTCCCTCTGTTTTCCATGTTAAGATTGGGACACCTACTTGGGTTCTGGATTCTAGAGCCAATGATCACATGACCGGCGAGTTATTAGTTTTCTCCTCTCTAGTCACTCATGTTCGTCAGTTGGTTAGTCTCGCTAATGGATCCACCTCATAGATACATAGTAAAGGAACTGTATCTCTGACTCCCCGTATTACTCTATCCTCTGTTCTCCACATCCTATACTTTGCATTCAACCTTTTATCTGTTAGTAGACTTGCAAAGAATTTTAATAGTGTTATCATTTTCTTACATGACCGCTGTTTGTTACAGGACTTGAGTATAAGGAGGATTTTTTACAGGGGATATGAGTGCGATGGGTTATACTACTTTGGAAATCCTCCAGCTTTACCACCTGATGCATCTATTCTTCAAGTCACCGTGTTACCTGAGTCTCAGTCTTATATTTTTTTCTTTCAAAATATTGTATTTATGGCATGCCCATTTGGGACATGCAAATTTTTAGTCTTTATGCAAGTTGTTTCCCTCATTAATAAAGGCTTGTAAGACTCATTACCTTCAGTGTGTGATTTGTGAATTGTCAAAACATGTTTGTACTAGTTACATTCCTCGTATGCATTGTCACGCCCCAATTTCTCGACTCCCGGGGAAACCGGAGGTGAACCCGTTCATTAACCCCAATGAACCTCCTCAATTCCCTCGAATTACTGCGGAAGCTAATCATACGCATGTAATTATCTATGCGTATTCTCATCACTATCCATCCCAATGGGCCACACATTGGTCTATGCATCCATGACGTTCCATTTCCACTCTTAGATCATGAAAAATCATAAAATTTCTCATTTTTAAGGTTTTCAGGACTTTGAGGCGCCTCAAACTCGATTTTGAGGCGCCTGGACCTTCCAGTGAGTTCAAAATTTCAAAAATAGCACTTTGAGGCGCCTCAAACTCACTTTGAGCCGCCTCAAAGATTTCCAGGCGCCTCAAAGTTGACTTTGAGCTGCCTCAAACTGCACCAGACCCGAATTTTTGATAGCACTCCTCAACCTGACTTCAAATGCGAATATCTCTCAATCCGTAAGTCCGTTTAACTTGAAATTTGACATGGATCATCCTCAACATGTCTAGTTTCTAAAAAAATTTGAATCATCCAAAAATACCAACCACAACTCAAGTTATGCTCAAATTAGTGGGTGTGGGTCAGATTAACCACTCTTGTGCTAAAACCTGCATATCTTTCTCAATTTAAATCCAAACAAGGTCCATGACCTATCAAATCGAAGCTAACACAATTCTCTTACCATATACATAAATTCCATTCACTTCTTGAACTCAAAATGAACACTTTTGGGCATGTGTTCCTCCAATGGCTACTCTAATGCCTCAATGGCCATCAAGTATATTCACATAACATGCATTTCATACTTGAAATGTAATTTCATCTATTTTTCTTACCATCTTCACTCCACAACTCATGCATACATACTTTTCATACTCCATTTGCTCATGATTAACCATACAAGAAATTATAACTAAAGAGGAAAATGGTCCTATGGTATCATACATCTCCAACACACACTTTTCTCAAAAGATACATATCATTCATATGGTTTTTCCAAGTTTATAGTCATTACAAGAATTCATGCAAAAGGTTCAAAGTGCAACAAATTCTACCATGACTACAACTAGATCATTACCGTGCCACAAGCCGGCATAGATAGCCAAAAGTACATATGTCCAAAATATAGCAAAATATAACTAGAACTCTTCTTGGACACTCAAGTCCCGTCCGTCATCGGCGCTTTATCTGTAAAAGAGTTTAGAATAAAGGGGTGAGCACCACTACGGCTCAGTAAAGGTTCCCCAACCCTTCTAAGTGTCGACTCGACACCGACCTACATGGAATGCATATGAATACACTACATGCCACATCCACAATCTCATAAACAATTTAACAATGCAATTAAAGAGAATTGCATATTTCACGAATCATGTATAGCATGTTCAAGCATAAAAGCATTAAGAAAAGTAAATGCTCTCTCTCTCGGTCCTCATCCGATACCCCACATGATTGGCCCGCTCCGAGGATCATGTAACCTTAGACACCTCCTCTAACCATCCAATGACCGGGACAACTCCGAAAGGTCATTCTACCATAGTAATGTATAGGATTGCCATAGAGTGAGGGGACAACTCCGAGGCTCACAAATCTTGGACATTCTCCGATAACCATCTAATGACTGGGACAATTCCGAGGGGTCATTAGTATTGGACATACTCCGATCCTAGGCATTAAGCCTTAGTATGGCGGGTCTACTCCGAGGGCCATACATAGTGGATAATTTCACCACATTTCACCACACGGTTGGACCACTCCGAAGCCCCGTGCACCTTATTTGCGTCATTATCCCGCAACTCCCCACATATGCAATATGAATGCATAAAACATATGGCATTTTATTTTCCTGCTCAACTCATGCTCATTGATACTAAAAAGAAGTAAAAAGCATGTTCCTTATCACCATACACCACATAAAGCACATATATGTATAACACATGTATATATCATCTCATATGCATACAACTTCAAAATTAGCATATTTTACTCATGCTACACTCAATGCATAATTTTAGTACATAGAACTAACATGCATTCAACAACCACATTTTCACATATAATCACTTATATGTCACTTGGCACATATTTTTCACATATACACCAAATTGAGCACATAATGCCTATGTATCAATTTCTTACACTCACCCATTTCAAACCCACATGCTACCACCAACACAATGGACACAATTGTGAAAAGATAGGACTCTAGAGAAGGAGAAAATACAACTTTTCACACCTCTCACCATCATAAAGCATGTGAAACACAACCTACACCTCTTTTCTTCGCCCGAAACCCTAAAATCGACAATTAGAAGAGAAGAAGAACCCCTACCTCGAAAATGAAGGCCTTCCAAGCACTTCACCAAAATTCCAGTGACGTCTACCTTTCCGAATCGTAACTTTGATCGGTTCAAAGGGAAGCCCTAGCCGTCCCCTACGTATCTCCCTTCTTTGGCGAAACCCGAATCGCACCCGAATGGCTCCGAAATGTAGAGAGAAGGTAGAGAGGAGAAGAGGAAAATGTTAGAGAGAGAAGATCCGTGTGAAATGGCTGGGATCAACCTCAGCCAGATATTTAAAATATCTAAGGCATGAAAAATGACTAAAATGCCCCTCGGCCACTTAACGTACCTTCCCGGGCTCCGTTTTTGATTTCGAAAACTCCTACGGTCTTGAAATCACATTCTCTACTCTCTAAACATTTCATCTAAGCCATTCCCAAAAATAATTATTTTCAAAAAATTTTTGGACTCCCGGGCTCACTTAAGTCACATCCCGGGTTCCGATTTGACCAAAAAGTCAAACTTCTCCAAATCTTCTGAAAAGTTTTCAAAACCTTTAAAATACTCCCCAAACATGTTCCCCACACTCAAAACATGTTAAACATTACTCAAAATGCATTTATGGCAATTATTATGCGAAAAATGCAAAATCGGCCAAAATTGGTCACGGTCTCTACATGCATTGTGCACCTGCCCCATTTAATTTAATTCATTATGATGTATGGAGACCCTCTCCAGTCACTGTCTTATCTGGTCATCGGTATTATGCAACATTTATTGATGATTATTCTAGATGTACTTGGGTTTATCTTCTTAAGAAAAAATTGAAAGTATTTCCTTTGTTTTTTCAATTTTTAAAAATAATTCAAACTCAATTCCTTGTCATTGTTTGAAATATTCGATCTAATAATGGTCGTGAATATATTTCCAATGACTTTCGCTCCTAGTTAAATCAACATCATATTTTACATCAAATCACTTGTCTATACATTCCTGAACAAAATGGTGTGGCGGAAGGCAAGAACCATTATATTATGTCTATTGTTCGATGCCTTTTATATAGTATGGCGGTTCCTAAATATCTTTGGCACATGGTTGTCCTAACTACCACATGCTTGATCAATTGCACTCTCAGTCGAGTCTTATCTAGTAAAGCTCCCTTCCAAATTCTTCAGCCCGACTATGTTCTTTTTCCTATTCTTCTTAGAGTGTTTGGTTGTATTTGCTTTGTTCAAAATCGTAATCCTACTCGCACCAAATTGGATGACAAGGACGTTCGTTGTATCTTCTTAGGATACTCTACTATGTCTAAAGGGTATCACTTCTATGATCTTGTGTCTACACATTTGTATCATTCATTGGATGTTACTCTTTTGGAAGAACCTCCATTTTTTGGTAAGTCTGCTCCTGTGAAGGAACCTCTTCCTGCCCTTGCTAAAAAGTCATCCCTAGTTTATCCTCTACCCATCTTTGAGTCTCCGCTGGAACCAACGTCACTTACCTTTATTCCTCCTCCCGTATAGGTTTACTCTAGGCGCCTTCATCCTCAGACTCCTCTGCAAAAAGCTCCCTTGGATTCAGGTATACCTTTTTCTCCCACTCCTATTCCTGATCATATTGTTACTTCCCGTTATCCCTCTCATAATCGTAAACCCCCCAATTGATATGGTTTCTCTAATAGCACTCACCATCTTATCTCTGAGTTTATTTCTTATGATACTTTTTCATATTCTTATCAGGCATTTTTAGGGAAATTTGATTCTGTTTTCATTCCCCGTTCTCTTTTTAAGGCCTTTCAGCACCCACAGTGGGTCACTGTTATGCTGGTAGAGATGGATGTTCTTCAGCACAATCACATATGGGATCTTGTGTCTCTTCATTCTGGTAAAAAAACTATGGGTTGTAAGTGAATTTTCAGCTTGAAGTATCACCCTGATGGTTCTATTGATCGATACAAAGCTCTCTTGGTTGCTAAAGGATTCACTCGGTTTCAGGGAAGGATTTCAGTGCTACTTTTGCCCCTGTGGTGAAGTTGACTACCGTCCGCCTCGTTGTGTCACTAGTAGCTTCTTATTCTTGGCCTCTTCACCAACTCGATGTCAAGAATGCCTTTTTAAATAGTGACTCACTTGAGACTGTTTATATGGATCCTCCTCCGGGATTTTGGGCTGAGGGGGAGTATGCTGGGAAAGTTTGTCGTATCCGAAAATTTTCTTTATGGGTTGAAACAGTCTCCTCAGGCATAATTCAGTTGATTTAGTGATGTGATTTTATCTATGGGCTTCATGCGCTATCACTCTAACCACACGTGTTTCGTTCGTCGACAATTTGATGGACAGTGTATTATTCTTTTTGTGTATGTTGATGATATTAGCATCACTGGAGATGACTCAATCGGTATTGCTCTGGTTAAGAAGGATCTTGGATGCTTCTTTGATGTGAAGGATTTAGGTTTTCTCTGTTACTTCTCTGGAATAGAAGTTGTTAGATCCTGCCTTGGGATCTCCCTCTCCCAAAGGAAATATACTTTGAATCTTTTGTCAGATACAGGGATGCTAGGATGCATATTAGCCTCCTCTCCAATGGTTTAAATCAGAAGCTCTCTGCAGAGTCAGGGAATTTACTAGATGATCTTACTTCATATCAACGCTTAGTATGTTGCCTCATATATTTGACCAATACTAGACCAGATTTAGTTTTTGCAGTTAGTATTGTGAGTCAATTCATGCATGCTCCGCGGACAGCTCACCTGGATGCAATCTATCACATTTTGCGATACCTTAAGGCATGCCCAGGCCTTAGATTATTCTATACTTCAGGTAACCAGACTGGAATCTCGTGCTTTACAGATGCCTACTATGCTGAGTCTAAGACGGATAGACGATCTACTTCTGGCTTTTGTGCTTTATATTATAAACACATTTTTTCATAGAAAAGTAAGAAGCAAACTATTGTTTCCCGGTCCTCTACTGAGGCAGAATAACGTGCTATGACACAAAACATATGCGAGCTTCTTTGGATTCGATCTATACTTGTTAAGTTGGAATTTACTCAGATGGATTCTTCTCACTTGTTATGTGATAACAAGTCTGTCATAATATTTGCTTCAAACTCAGTTCTCTATAAAATAACAAAACACGTTGAAGTAGATATTCACTTTATTCAAGAGAAAGTTCGAGTTGGTATTATTACTCCTTCATTTGTTTCGTCTTCAAAACAGACAGCAAATATGTTCAGCAAATCTGTTGATCCATCAGTCTTAAAAACTTTCATAGTCAAACTCGGTTTGATTAACATCTCTGCTCTAGCTTGAGGGAGAGTGTTGGAGATCATATTTTACCCAATACATAATTATAGAATCACACCAATTACGATCCTATAATTAAGGTATTGATTTGACTTTCAATTTTTCTTTTATTTAATTTTATTTCTTTCCTTCCATGTAATATTCTCAATGTATATAAATATAAATTCAGGCTCAATTGAGTAAGTCATTCTAAAATTCTATTGTACATACATGCAATAAAAAGAACTAAAAAAGGCACAATATTTACAGCTGAAGCAATATCAAAATCTGAAGAATGGGTGCTCTAATTTTTTCACGAGCAATTTTCAATGTTGCCACCTTGTATAGGGTGGCAAGTTCATCCACCAATCTGAGAGCAAAAAAGAAGACAATTATAATGAAAGCAAATGATAACACTAAAACAAAAGGGAAAAAAACCACTGACCGTTGAGTTTGGTATCAGTAGCAGAGTTGCAAAGTGATGTTTCAAATAGACAATTAGAAGCAGAAGAAGAAGCAGCCATCTAACAAAGACCAAAAGAAAGCCCTTAAGACAGAAGCTGAACATAAGCTATGAAGACGCAATGAATAATTACATTTCAGGCGTACAAGGAAAGAACTTCAGGGAGAGAAACTTCTAATGGCTACTAAACTGATCTGAAATAGACTATTTCAGATTTTTTAATTGTTTGAAATTGTTAATCGTGAAAATGTAGTGCATGAACTGTAATATATATATATAAACTCCCAGCTCAGCCTCCAAAATGATCTTCTAACTTTTAAACATGTCTCTTGCTTATCCTAGGTATGAATACAACTGCAAAAATATTGAAAAAGGTTAATCTGGAGCATCATGAGGCTAACAACTTCCATTTAACACTTCGGTATTTATGAATGGTTAGAAAATTTGAAGTCATGGTCAATTGATATATCTTACAAATGTCACCTCAAGATAAAAATAGTTAAATCCCTTCCAAATTTCATACGAAGTTCTGTTTTCTAGAAGGAATCAAAACCGAGGTTTTGTTGGTTAATGGTCTGGTAAAAGAAGCCAAGACTTCAGTGATAACATTTTTGGGGGACAAGGGTATAAAGGCCTCATTTTTACGTCCCACATGATTGACTCAGTTCCCACCCCCACCACCCCTTCCCCCTTTTCTTTTTCTTCTCCCTTTTCTTACTATGAAGTATGAAGGTAAAAATGAATCAGTTCTATTTTATTGTTTAATCATCAAATCATCCCATTTTAATTTGTTATAACCATTACTGCAACTGTAGACCAACTTCCACACTCTTATGATGATGTATTTGTTTACCTAGGATGTTCAACTGCCACAACTCTATATTCTATGCGAAGATAAAGCATAATTTTCAGCTCACCTTTCAGTATATGTTGTGTTCCTTATCCATGTTAACTTTAAAAATGTATGGACCCGTTCAAGAACCTGCAAATAGAAATAAAATGATTATCTACCATTTCTTCCAATAAACATTAATCACTGATAATAATTTTGTTACAATTATTATGGGCCAGTTCTTCACAAGATTTGATAAGAAAGACAAATGAAAATATTAAATGTTACACGCATCATGTGTGAGATGTCCATGGATTTCCTGTTGCTTTCATTTAAAAAGAAAAACATTAAACCAACGTACATTTCCAGAAATACAGGAGCTTTTGAAGGTGAAGTATAACAAGTTGGCCAAAAATGTCTATATCACATTTTGAAAGCAGTTACAATAGTACTTGTAAAGGTTTATTTAATAAATATTGTATTGTAAGATTCAGTGACTTTTTCCTGAATAGATTTCACTACACTATATTACTCTATGGTAGAATATTAATATATTGCTGAATACAGTTAAAATGGTATATAAGCTTTTCTAGAGGGGCTACCCGATGATAAAATTCTTCACGCAAGTTATTAGGTCTCGATGGTATAACAAAGAGCACAGATCTATCTCCAATAAAAGTGTAGAAGTTGTATAAATATTTCCAAATCAGACTACTAAACAACTAATGAAATTAAGAAATATTTTTTCTTCTACAGGAAAATGGAATTGCTTCGTACCAATAGAACAGTTAAATGAAAAGTGGAAAAATACGCCTGAAATGAGCTAACAGTACCAGACCAACACCATTTAAAAGTGGGTCAATGCACTGAAGTCATGCAACACTCCACTCCTTGTTTCTTGGTTGGCACTCCAAGTGACTTAACATCTCATTCAGCATCCTTTCGTACCTATATAAAATGTATTTGATAATGAAAGAACTATAGATGACTATAATGAATGTTTACATTCACTTGATGATGAAAAGTATACATTACTAATCAAAAAAGAAAAAAAGTAATTGTATACATTAATCAACCATTGTACTTCATAATGTTGATTGATAAATGTTAAACACCAGGACAGATTAGCCTGGTATTAAAATAGAAAATGTTACCGTCAGAATAGTGGGGAAGGAGGGCTGCTGGTCACTGCCACATATATGAAGAGGATCATTCCAAGTATGACACTTAATAATGATAAGTATAATCTTTGTGGAGTATCAAAGCTCCAGAATATCTTATTTGCTGTGAAAACCATCCAGCTTCAGCCTGGAAAAAGATGTAATATTTACTTTACTATCTCCCCTTGCCTCCTCTCACAATCCTAGTAGGTCAGAAATGCATACCAAATGTATTGATATGAACATTAAATCTTATATATATATATATATATATATATACCAGACCATCCATCAATTTAAATTTACTCTGAGGACTCCTACCACTCAAGCAGTATATAATAATTATACCAGCATAAATCATTATCCACATGAGAAAAAAGTGCCATAACCCAGTGGATCTTTTAAATGTCGAGTGTTGGAAAGAGTGGATAGCAGGCAAACCTAACATCCATATATAATTTGCAGGAAATGGCTGCGCTCAAACTCAAATCCGAGTTCTCACACTTGGTAGTTCAAGACTCTCACATGAGACTAATATAGTTACAAATAAAAAAATGAAAGACCAAAAAGTTACAAGGGTATAGGCAAAGTATACCATGGGCTGCGAGGATTGCTTCGCAGCATAGAAGTCGCTAAAAGTACCGACATCTCAACCACATGGCGCCATATCTCATCACTGGAAGCAATATTCTGACAGCATGCATCAAGGATAACATCTTCATACCAACTGAGCTCAGCAGCATTCACATTCTTCACAAGATGTATAAAGCTAATCATGCCCTGTCCCTGAAATCAGAAAAGCATACAAAACCATTACAATGGTGGAATAAGATGATCATATGCCAAATTCAAGTAAAAGACTCCCACACTCGGGCATAAATCAGAAAACAAAAAGCACAATCAATCTTCCACCACTTTAAGTAGGGGAAAGCTAGAAAATGCATTTTTCCGTAGCATCCTAAATTTCCAAGTGTCTTTGAAGTAAAGGGAAAACAAGGTGATACATCAAGCAATGGACACATCCCATGGAAACTTAGTATTTGAAAGACAAAAATATATGAATTAATTCAATATGAGTTTTAGTATTCAGATCATGATTTATGCGACGTCAAGTTTTAAGCAACTATATTTGATGATAAGATCTTATGCCAGTTGGAACAAAACAGAAGTTGACAAGCAAGACGATAGTAAATTAAGAAAAGTATCAAACATATATATGCAAAATTAAAAATCAGAAGAAAAAAAAAAGGAGAAATCTTTTAAGGCACAAATGAAAAACCTGCGTCACAAACCATCTAAACTGATAAGCAGCCACAATGGCATAAACAACACCCTAGCGGTCGCGGTAGATATCTCGTCGCCATCGTTCCGACTTTTCAATTGAACACTCCTTAATACTCGCTTTTAGCAGAGGTAACACAATGGGTATCAATTCCGCAGCCAATTTCTTCTCATCTGAAATCATCCCCAAATCTAGAATTTCAGAAAAAATAGAAATAAAATTATAATTCTTATTTTTATAATTTTTTTAATTCTATTTATTCTTTCTCTCACACTTTATCTCTAACACACCATTTTTTTATTTTTAAAATTCAAAAAAATAAAAAATATATATATTATAATTCTTATATATTGGTATTTTTTCTAATTCTATTTATTCTCTCACTAACTTCATTCGTAACACATACTCCTAAAATATAATATTATGATTAAATAAGTATTTTTTTTTCTAATTCTATTTCTTCACTCTCCTTCTTCCCTGACACAAACTCTTTAAATATAATATTAGATTGCACTAATGACCGATCAGCCCAACATTCAATCATTATTCTACAAGATTTGTAGGAAGGCTAGAACCAGATAGGAAAGATAAGAAGAAAGAAGATAGTCCTATAGATAAGGGAAAGTCTAAGGCTAGCTAATTTATTACGCAGCCATTATCAATTATATATCTCTAAGTGCATTATGCATATAAAATTCAATTATGTTCTATTACAATTAATATTCCGAGTTAGGCACAAAAAATCTACACCAAATATGATTATATTATAAGTTGTGTATGTAGTTTGAAAAGACAAAAAAAAAATTAAGTTTGCTTATAATTAAAGCCATGAAATTTGTTGCAATAACATGGTAGATATATAAGTATCAACTTCTAAAACAAAATGATCATCCACTAATTCCAAAAAGTATAAGGTCTGAAACGAAAATTATTATAAAACAAAAACTTCTAGTAGTTGCATCAAAAGTCAAAAAAGAGAGGGCAAAGATATGCATATTATATATAAACGAAAATTATTATAAAACAAATACTTATAGCAATTGCATCAAAAGTCAAAAAAACAGAGGACAAATTGTTTGTATTATTTAATGATCTCAAGTATATATTATTTATGTATGATGAACTTTAAAACTATTAATATAATAAATATTTTAATTTCTACAAGGATTTTACCCATTTTTATTATTTTTGTCCAAGTAAAATTGATACCACCAAAATTGGACTTTCTGGTTTGAGCCGTCACTACTAATATTCCTGCTATTTATTCCTACACACGGCTATATATATATCACAATTAACAACCACAAGCCACAAAAAGGTCATGGAAATTGGAAACCCCATGCCAGCAGAAGCCATAAAAAGGCACCAGAAATATCGATAAAGAAACCAAACTACATGGGTTTACAGAATTAAAACAGAGAGAAGAAATAAAATTAAAAAATCATACAAGGTCTGCATCTTCGTGCAGAGCAGAAATAAAACAGAGAGAAGAATAAAATTACTACTAATTTGTAAAATATAATATACATGTAGTAAAATTAGGTGGTACCAATTTTAATAAACAACCAAACTTGCTGAAAAACTCACAGAACAATTTGAACTAAATATATTAGGGTTTCGCACGTGGATAAAAATTAAAACTGATACATTGAACTACAGATATTTTAATAAACAAACAAACTTGCTGAAAAACTTGCTGAAGTTATCAAATAATATCTTAACCTATACAGCAACCATTTATAGTAAGTAAAAGTAAATGGGCTAAGTTTTATATTAGAGAATTAAACAAAGACTTTAAATTGTCCAAGACGAAAAATAAAAAACTTTGAATTAATATACTATTATCATACCATATATGCTCTACTATATGATATGATATAAGTATAATGTTAATAAATGAGATAAAAACGTCTTTTTTTTAATTTTTCCTTTCTATCAAACAATAAAAACAATATGCGTTCTCTTTTCTCTTTTTCCACCTTACTCCAGTTATTTTGGATATAAACCAATTTGAAATATATGTAGTTCTAGTGAGCGCCTACACTTCGTCGAGTGGACGAAACGTTTTGTGTCAAACCCTAGCTAATATCAAACAATCAATAGAAAAAAAAATCTAAAGAATAGAACTCACATATAAACTAAGATGAAACTGAATCGAATGGTTGTTAATGAGATCCGAGAGAACAGCACTAAGAGCCGTGTTGATGAAAGTTGAAAGGAAGAGTGATTTTATAGGTGTTTAGGGCCTCTCGTGAAAAAGGGTTTTGCTTTTTTAAATTAAAAAAATTAAGAATTAGAAATAAAAAGAAAGGGTTAATAAAAAGGAAAGAGTTTTGCTTGGGAAATAATTTAAATAAAAAAGGAAAAAGTTTTGCTTGGGAAATAATTTAAATAAAAAAGAAAAGAGTTTTGCTTGAATAATTCTATTTTTTTTATTTAAAAATAAAAAAAATTGTCCAAGACGAGAAATAAAAAACTTTGAATTAATATACTATTATCATACCAGATATGCTCTACTATATGATATAATATAAGTATAATGTTAATAAATGAGATAAAAACGTCTTTTTTTAATTTTTCCCTTCTATCAAACAATAAAAACAATATGCGTTCTCTTTTCTCTTTTTCCGCCTTAGTCCAGTTGTTTTGGATATAAACCAATTTGAAATATTTGTAGTTCTAGTGAGCCGCCCTACACTACGTTGAATGGACGAAACGTTTTGTGTCAAACCCTAGCTAATAGCAAACAATCAATAGAAAAAAAAATCAAAGAAAATAACTCACATATAAGCCGAGATAAAACCAAATTGAATGGTTGTTGATGAAATCTGAGAGAGCCGCGCTAAGAGCCGTGTTGATGAGAGTCGAAAGAAAGAGTGTTTTTATAAGTGTTTAGGGCCTCTCATAGAAAAAGGTTTTGCTTTTTTAAATAAAAAAATTAAAAATTAGAAATAAAAAGAAAGGGTTAATAAAAAAGGAAAGAGTTTTGCTTGAAAAATAATTTAAATAAAAAAGAAAGAGTTTTGCTTGAATAATTCTATTTTTTTAATTTAAAAATAAAAAAATTGTCCAAGACGAGAAATAAAAAACTTTGAATTAATATACTATTATCATACCAGATATGCTCTACTATATGATATAATATAAGTATAATGTTAATAAATGAGATAAAAACATCTTTTTTTAAGTTTTCCCTTCTATCAAACAATAAAAACAATATGCGTTCTCTTTTCTCTTTTTCCGCCTTAGTCCAGTTGTTTTGGATATAAACCAATTTGAAATATCTGTAGTTCTAGTGAGCCGCCGTACACTTTGTTGAGTGGACAAAACGTTTTGTGTCAAACCCTAGCTAATAGCAAACCATCAATAGAAAAAAAAAATTCAAAGAAAAGAACTCACATATAAGACGAAATGAAACCAAATTGAATAATTGTTGATGAAATCCGAGAGAGCTATGCTAAGAGCTGTGTTGATGAGAGTCGAAAGGAAGAGTGTTTTTATAAGTGTTTAGGGCTTCTCGTGGAAAAGGGTTTTGCTTTTTTAAATAAAAAAATTTATAAATTAGAAATAAAAAGAAAGGGTTAATAAAAAAGGAAAGAATTTTGCTTGGAAAATAATTTAAATAAAAAGGAAAGAGTTTTGCTTGAATAATTCTATTTTTTTAATTTAAAAATAAAAAAATTTGTCCAAGACGAGAAATAAAAAACTTTGAATTAATATACTATTATCATACCAGATATGCTCTAGTATATGATATAATATAAGTATAATGTTAATAAATGAGATAAAAACGTCTTTTTTTAATTTTTCCCTTCTATCAAACAATAAAAACAATATGTGTTCTCTTTTCTCTTTTTCCGCCTTAGTCCAGTTGTTTCGGATACAAACCAATTTAAAATATCTGTAGTTCTAGTGAGCTACACTACATTTAGTTGAGTGGACGAAACATTTTGTGTCAAACCCAAGCTAATAGCAAACAATCAATAGAAAAAAAAAAATTCAAAGAAAAGAACTCACATATAAGCCAAGATGAAACCAAATCGAATGGTTGTTGATGAAATTCGAGAGAGAGCCGCGCTAAGAGCCGTGTTGATGAGAGTTGAAAGGAAAAGTGATTTTATAGGTGTTTAGGGCCTCTCGTGGAAAAAGGTTTTGCTTTTTTAAATAAAAAAAGAAATTAAAAATTAGAAATAAAAAGAAAGGGTTAATAAAAAAGGAAAGAGTTTTGCTTGGGAAATAATTTAAATAAAAAAGGAAAGAGTTTTGCTTGGGAAATAATTTAAATAAAAAAGGAAAGAGTTTTGCTTGAATAATTCTATTTTTTTAATTTAAAATTAAAAAAATTAAAAAAGGAAAGAGTTTTGCTTGAATAATTCTATTTTTTTAATTTAAAATTAAAAAAATTAGTGTAGTGAAACTAAAAAATCCCATCGTACTTTTAATAGTAGTACAGATATATACTCTTTTTATTTTTTTTTATATGTTTATATTCAATATATTTGTATTTATTATATATAACTCTTATTTTATTGTATTTTCTTCTTATATATATCTTTATATTTATATATTTATTATATTTTATTTTGTTATATTTATATTTTTTGAGCAGTCAATTTTTTTATTTATTTTATTTTATAATTTTTTTATTCTTTTTTTATTAAATTGTAATTTATTATATTTATTTTATTCTATTTAATTTTTTGAGTAACCAAAATATTTATTTTATTTTATTTTATAAAAACAAATCACAAATGAAAACTTAAACTGAAAAAATAAAAACTAAAACTAAAAGCTTCGTTATGAAACTTTCAAATTATGCTTAAGGGTTGTCAAAAATTTGACATCACTTTCATTTTTCATTAATAAAAATTACGTTACCAAACGAGATTTCTGTTTTGACTTCCAAACAAGGCCTAAGCATTTTACTTTTGGTTCACTAAAATAATTAATTTTCTGAAAATCGTGAAATTCAAAGTTGTTTCAAATAAATCCTGTTAAAGTACTTTTTTTTTTCTTTTCTTTTGTCCGAGTAAATAAGAATCTATTCCTGAGGTTATAATACAGGGAAAATTACACTAAAGTCCTACTTTTCCCTTCAATAGACAAGTAAGTCTTATAATTTTGTTTATGGGACTAATAAGTCCTACTTTTAAAACTCTTTTACATTTAAGTTTTAAAGTACTCAACATTTCATTTATACCCTTACAAAATTAGACTAAAATTTTGCAATTATAATTTCGTAAGCCACAATTTTATATTTGAATATTTAAATATGTCTAAATTTTTTCTATTAACAGTTAGATTTTTTTTTCACTAACATATTTTTTATTTTAAAAAAAATAGTTTTTTTTTCAAAAGGATAAAATTTTATTCAAATTGTTACCATAAAAAGAAATTATAATATTTTATTAATTTTGAAAAGAAATTATAATATTTTATTAATTTTTAAATAAAATTTTTATTTCTCTATATGAAAAATTATTGTCGTAAAATCTACAAAATATTTTTGGAATTAAATTATCAAAATTATTGGTCTTTTTTTCAAAAGAATAAAAGATTATTCAAATTATTTCAATAAAAAGAAATTATAATATTTTATTAATTTTTAAATAAAATATTTAATATTTGTATATGAAAAATTATTGTAGTAAAATCTACAAAAAAATTAGAATTGAATTTTAATTATATTAAATTTAAATCTAACTTAGTAAGTGTATAAATGGAATGTTGAGTGCTTTAGAAATTAAATCTAAAAGAGTTTCAAAAGTAATACTTATTGGTTCTATAAAGAAAATTATAGGACTTACTTGTCTTTGGATGGAAAAATAAAACTTAGGTGTAATTTTTCCTATAATATAAGCAGTACTAAACTCTTACTCATCAATGAGAACTTTTATGATAGTCGTTAGATTAAATCTAACAGTCAGGTTCAAATTCACCTTTCTTCTTTCCAAAAATCACAAATCCACTCTATCTAATTAAATTTTTCAAAATTAATCCTGACCATTATAAAAAAAAATGTAATTACAAAAATAAAATAAAATAAAATGTATATTTAAAACACTAAAGCAAAATTAAAGGAATTGGAATCATCAAACAAATGTATTTAAAATATTTTAAAATACATACAATGTTTCATTAGAAAACTATTAAAAGTTTTTATTTTCTCCTTTTTGGATTGATAGATTTTAGTCTTAAGTCTTAATTCTAATATTAACAAAGATGATAGATGTTGGTGTCAACTTTAATAATAACAAATATCTAAAAAGAAAAAAGAAAAATAAAGCATTCATGATTGACGATAATTTTAGATGGATAAATTCAAATACACAATTATGAGAATTTTGATTAAAAAATAAATAAAAAGAAAAAATTAGAAAAGTTTAGAATTTAAATTATTCACATTACAATTATTCACATTATTTAGAATTATTTAGATAGTTAAATTTAATTGAAAGGAGTGGTTTTGTAAGTTTTGAATTATTCACATGAGATCTGTGTGTGTGTGTGTGAAAATCAAGTACTAGGATTAGAGTACCAGCTACTCTATTTTTCGAGCTGCTGTTCCCCGAGAGTGTATTTGATGTCTCCTGTGGGCTCTGGGCCGGCCTTTTTTAAGGCTCTTGTTCCTTTGGGCTTGCGAGCCTATCTCTTATATTACCTTTTCCTTTTTTATAAATTAAATTCATCTTAATAGGGAAAATGGGACATAATAAAGTAGGGTAACAAGTTAAAATAGTTAGTAAAATGAAAAACGGAAAAAAAAGGTTGGTTAAGTATTTTTTTTATATAAAAATAATAATCACAACGTAATGGTCGTACTTTGGTCTGACCAACCTAACAAACATTTTTCATGTCCAAATTATAAGTACAATTCCATACCATACCGAATTATATCTATACTATTATTAAAAATACAAAGAGTTTTTAATCACTTTAAAAAAAATTAATTAAGAAAAATACAAACATAACCTAAACAAAATACTTACATAGAGTATTGAATTCTTCTATAATTATTACTCCTTTTGTATAGAGTTTTCCTAAAATCGTGTGTGAAAGACTTTTCTAACATTTAGTAATTCCTTTTAAATTACTATCACATACTTTTAGATAAACACAAATTCTTTAGGAAAATAATATAAGAATATCAAATATATAAGAATAGACTCCTAGAATAGTGTAGAAAAGAGTTTTCTAACATTTAGTAATTCTTTTTTAAATTGCTATCACAAACTTTTAGATAAACAAAAACTATTTACGAAAATAGTAATTACTATTTAGGAAAATAGTATAAGAATATATACACACACACAATATAATATAATTTATACTATCACTTGTACATGGAGTTTTTAAACATTTATAATTTTTTATAATACATATTAAATTTCAATAAATATAAAAAGAGTGTAATAGTGTATAAATGACTTTTCAAAAAAAGAAAAGAAAAAGAGAAGTAGAGTGGTCTTGGCCTCCTCGACCTTGAAACAACCAATCGAGCTGCTATTATGAGGTTCATTTGGGATCTTCATGCAGGGAGCAATGATAGAATTTGGGTGTATTGGTGCAGAAATTACTTGATCCAAGGAAATTTCTTTTGGAGCCTGAAAATCCCCCAAGTTTGCTCTTGGAATTAGAGAAAGATTCTCCAATTTCGACATCCAGCAAGACCTTTCATCAAACACTTAATATGCACTGGTATGAACACTTCCTTCTGGTATGATAACTGGCTGAGCTGTGGGCCTCTATCATTGCTTTTTTTTTTATCCCATATCCTGCATTCCATTGGTCTCTCTGACAACATCAAGGTTAGTCACTTCATCACCCATAACTTATGGTCTTTTTTCTCATTCTCTCACCTCCATTGTGGAACTCTCATCTTTGCCTCCCCCCTCCATGGTCTCAAGTGATGTGCTCATTTGGACTGTGTCTCCCACACAAACATTCTCATTGAAACACATAGTAATCTCCCTCTCTCCCCATGGTGTTTCAATGCCATGGCACGATTTGGTTTGGAAGTCTCCAGCCATTCTTCGATTTAAATTCATTCTCTAGATGGGTATGCACAATAAACTCTCCACATTTGACAATAGAAGTATTGCTTATCCCCAATGTTTGTACCTTTTGTTGCTCTCACCCAGAACTCATTCCCACATTTTCCTTGCACGTATTTTCACCTCCCAAATTTGGCACTTTATTCAAACCAGATGCAGGTTTCACACAATGATCACAAATTAGAACTAGTTTGTCTCCTGGGCTAGCTTCCAATGGAAATCAAAATCAGTGCTCAACAAGGTATGTAAACTATGTTTTGCGGCAATGGTTTACCATATATGGGAGGAAAGGAATGTCAGGCTCACCAAAATTAAGATTTTCTCTCAATAGTCTTTTCTACCTCGTATCAATGACTCCATCACATCCATCCTCAATCTTGGAATCTTGAAAGACTGCTCAACCTCTAGATCGATCCTTCTTGATTGGGGCATATCTCTTTCTAGATTGTGCCCACCGCCTTGTGAGCTCTGTTTAGCCTAGCATGGCTGGTTCCGGTTGCTCTTCAACGAACACCCTCTATTAACAATTTGCTAATATCGGCTATTTGTTTGAATTTTGTGTTTTCGCATTTTTGATTAGGTTGTGTTTTGCCTTTGTTTGGGCTTCTCTTTAGTTCCTGGGCTTTAGGCCTGTCCTTTTGGACCCCTCTGTACAACTTTGACCCCTCTGTACAACTTTCATATATACAATTTGATTAACTTTTTGGAAAAAAAAAAAACAAAGTTATCTAAAAAAATGTGCCCGTTACATGAAAAAGAAAAGAGAAAAATGAAAAACACACCTTATGCACAAACTATAGGTAGTATTATGTATGCAATGTTATGTACTAGGCCTGATATTAGTTTTGCATTAAGTGTAGTTAGCAAGTTTCAAAGTAATCAGGTGAAAATCATTGAGTTATTGTTAAAAGAATTTTAAGATACATTCAAAGCAAAAAGACTATAAGTTAATGTATCAATCCAATGATGATGATTTTAAAGTTGTTGGTTATTCAAATTTTGACTTTATAGGAGATGTAGATGATGACATGTCATGCCCTGATTTTTGACTCCCGAATTCGAAGGTGAACTCGTCCATTAAACTCTAATGAACCGTTTTAACCTCTCAAATACTGCAGAAGCTTAACCCTACATATGCACTCATGTGAGCGTATGCACAAGACCATCTATCCTAATGGGTCCCACATTAATTTATGCATGCACATCGAACATAGTGAGGACTGTAATTTTTGCATAATCGAAAGTCTGGTTTTGCTTAATCGAAAGCCTAATCTCATACGATCAAAATTTTAATTTTGCACAATCGAAGTTCTCGATCAATCAAAGTACTTACAAAGTACTATAGAGATCCCCCTGGAATTTGACCCTACTTTTATGGAACATTCCTGATACAAGCTCGCACAATCGAAGAATTTCACACAATCGAAAAGGCATTTTCGCTCCATTCTACATTTAAAATCCATTCTAACACCCTAGAATCATTCATACAACATTTCAATTCTTTAAACACATCCACACAACCTTTATAACATAAATGGAATATCACAATCTCAGATATTTGAATCAAATTACACATATCATTCCCATATCCACAAGTCTTCCTTATTTCTCATACATAAGTGATCCAAATCATACATTTCATTAAAATGATCTTTTCAAGTTCATAGTCATCATATGAATTACATGCATATAGTACAAAAGAAACTATAATTCAGTTATGACTATAACTACAACAAAATCGACATACCACAAGCTGGCATGGATAGTCATTTACATAATGTCCAAAAGTAAAGCCAAAAGCTATGAGGAGATCCACTCGGATGCTCAACTCCCATCCGTCATCGGTGCCTTATCTGTAGAAAAGTTTGGGAAAGAGGAGTGAGCATACAACTATGTCCAGTAAAAATACCCCAACCCACTTAGGCATCAACTCGACACTGACTTGTATGATATGTATGTCGCTACACTACATAGCACATTCAATGCTCTCATGTCAATCATCACAAATTCAAGTCAAGGAGTAAGCATTGAATCCATATATCAAACTTAACAATTTAAATACATAAGTAATAAGATATATATACACTTTCTCGGTTATAATTCGATACATAAACATGATTGACTAACTCCAACGATCATGTGACCTTGGACACCTCTGATGATACTCGTATAATTTGGACAAATGCGAATAATCATACAACCTTTGCCAAACGTGAGTGGATAACTCCGAAGTTCACAAGGCTTATGGACAATATTCAATTTCTAGGCCTTAGCCTTGTTATGATGGGGCTACTTCAACGGTTATACCTAGTAGATAACTATACCATTCTCATGACATGGTTGGACAACTTTGAAACTCCATGTATGATCCAATCACACAATTTTTTAGCGATTCCTCATATATGCATATTAAACATATATATCACATAATATATCATTTTCATGCTTTTCGATCAAATGCTCATTCTTACTATATACATTTATAACATGCACTTCATCTACACAAAATCCCATATAGTCACATATATGCCTCAATCCATGCATAAAAATCACAACATGCATACAACACACAACTTAGCTTCACATGTTCTCATCTTACACACATTGCATATATACATTTAACACATTACATATATCACAATGTACATCATTCTAACATGTAAGAATCATTAAAGGAGAAGGAAATCACGATACCACAGCCCTTCTCATCATTCTCTTATATGTTAACTCCGATCCACCTATACCTTTCTAAACTAACTGAAACCCTATAATCGACAACTAGGAGAGAAAAAATACCTCTACCTCGAATTTGAAGGCTTTACAAGCACTTTTCCAGAATCTCACTGAGTTCCACTGTGTCGAAACTCGAGTTTGTTCGATTCAAACCGAAACCCTTCCTAAGCTTTACGAGTTATCTTTCACCAGTAACTCCCGAATCCAAGACGAAGGCCTTCGAAATGAAAAGAGAAGGAATATAGATGAAGTGGGAGAGAAGGGAGAGAGATAAGTGTGAGTTTGGTCTGTGGAAAAGTGCAGAGATTATCCACCCTCTTGATAGATATAATATCTAGGTGCAAAATGACCAAAATACCTCCAGACCACTTAACGTACCCTCTTGACCTCCGTTTTTTATTTCGAAAGTGGCTACAGCCTCGAAACAACGTCCTTAACTCTTCAAACATTTCATTTTATCTAAAACAAAAAATAAATATTTTTCAAAAAAATTTCAAGTTCCTAGGCCCACCTAACTTGTTTTACGGGACTAGCCGACCCAAAAATCTCAACTTTATCCAAACGCTCCCAAAATTTCCCGAAACCCTAAACAAGTTTTCAAACATATTTTTTTCACACTCAAAACATGCTAAACATCATTTACAATGCATTTATGGTATTAATGATGAATAAAATAAAAATCGGTCAAAATTGGTCCCGGTCTCTACATGATAAATCTACATTAGACTATGTGTTTGTTTAATTTGGTGGAGGATCAATTTCATGGTGCAATAAAAAATACACTTGTGTGGCCAAAAGTACAATGGAGGCTGAATATATATCATGTAGTAATGCGGCCTCTGAAGTTGTATGGATAAAAAGATTTCTTGAAGATTTAAAAATTAAATAAGTAGCAACTAAACCAATAAATATTGTGTACGTGTGACAGCCAATTCACAATAAGTACAATTAAAAATGGTGAAGTTGGTTTAAAGGGAAAACATATAAATTGCCAATATCATTATATTATTGATGTATTTCAAAAGAATGAAATTGCGAGAAATTATGTTCGTTCAAAACATATGATTGGAGATCTCCTTTTAAAATCTATTGCATCTAATGAGTTCAAAAAATATGTTTGTTCCATGGGAATTAAAAAATGATTAAATTTTTTAGGTCTATTGGCCAAGTGGGAGATGATATAAGAGTGGCCAAATAACCCTCAAATTTACTTCATTTATTTTTGGGTGGTCAATAAATCTTCTATATATGTATATATGTTTGTTAGTATTTATCTTATTTGCTAATAATTATATTTGTATTCACGCGTATTGAGGAAGGAATTACATGGTGTAATTGGCCAAGTTGACTGGTACTTGATAGTCGATCAAAATCACTTTTTAAGTGGTTGAAATAAAATAAGAGGTCCAATATCTCCTTCTCCTCCCCTAGAAAAAGATCATGCATGTAAACTAGGGTAATGTAGTTGAAAAGGATTGTATAGCCATTAAAAATAAAAACCACTTTTCTTAAGTGGAGAAAGTGCTTAAGTGGAGAAAGTGATTCAATGATGTGAAAGTGTTAAATAACCTTCATATTTATTTATATATACACACGCACACGAGTGATCAGTTTTATAATGATTCCAAAAGTTAAAAACTTCTTATAGGTAGAAAAAATCCATTACAAGCCATGCACAAATATGCCTACACTCTCTTTGTGCTTGGTCTAGTTTCATTCAGGAAACTGAAAAAAAGGCCAAATTCAAAGAAATTGAAGAGACCCAATCAAAATAAAATTGTATTAAAGATTTATTTGAGCGTTTTCTGATTTATTGTTTCAGGGGATTGATTCACTATTTGTGTATGTGTATGCGAATGGTCTGAGTTAATGGTGTGTATGGAGGTTTACATGGTTGTGTACTGCTGGTTTTGTGTGTCTGTGACAGTGTTACATGGTGGGGATGAAAGGTTATTAAACAGTAGAGGTTAGGATCGTGGTTACAGAGTATGGTTTTGGGTGGATGGCTTTACGGCTAAGATAGCTTGCATGGTGGTGGTTTAGAGAGAGAGATGGAGACACTGGTTTGCAGAGAGACGGTTTAATTTCTTGAGGGTTGTCACACTGGAGAGAATGCTTATCTCTTCTTCTATCAAGTTTCATTGTTGGTGTTTGTGGTGTTGGGGTATTTCACGTACAGTGAGGATGTTAATTGAAGATGGTCTTTGTGGTTTCATGGTGACGATTTGTTTTAACGGGAAAGAAAGAAAAAGAGAAGAAGTGAGTGAGAGAGAGAGAGAAGTGGGCGATAGGTGGTAAACTGGTGCATTAGGGAGGGGATGACATGCAGCTGCATGAGAGGGACAAAAGAGAGAGAGAGACGTTGAGGTCTCTTGTGTGGGGGTGGACACCTTGTATAAGAAAGAGAGGAATCTTACGTGAGAGAGAGAGTACTGAAGGGAGAAGGAGAGAGAGATTTTCAAATATATACATATAGAGAGAGAATGAAACTAAAGAGGGAGAGAGATAAAAATAAATAAAATAAAATGGGTCTGCATGAGATAGAGGGGTTTTTGAGATATGTAGATACTAGATACATATATACAGAGAGGGAGAGAGAGAAAAGATTAGAATACACATGTAAAATAAAATAAAATATACTTAAAAGTAATGAAATAAAATAAAATAACATATAAATAAATAATAAAAAGGGTGCAAAATGAGTTGTCTAACTGTATAACATCCTAAAAGAATAATATAAACAACTCAAAGAGTCCAAACAAATCAAAAAACAGTTACAAGGAAGAGCAAAACTTTCAAAAATAAAAATTTCAAATAAAAAGGATTTAGAAAAAGACCTGGTACAAGGAGAAAAAATTCCACCGAAAGAACATAAAAAAACATTTAGAATTGATTTTTCATGAGTTCATTTCACAAAGTTAAATAAGAAAATGCAACTAGAAAAACAAGAAATAGAATTTCTTGGACTATACACAAAGGGAGAAAAATAGAATCAGAACCACATATTTCCTAGAAATTTATGATAAATTAGAAGAAACCAAATAATAGAAAAAAATTATCCGAAGACTAAGACATAATGTAGGACCACTGCATTCAAAATTAAGAAAACATAGTCAAAAACATTTTAACACTCAAGTTATTGAACTAGTAAAAGATATTAAAGAAATATTAAAACATCTAAAACCCTTAACTAAAAACTACATATATGATAATACAAATGGATGCTTCAGCCATAAGATGGGCAGGTATACTTTGGGCTTATTATTATCTATATATAACAGCTATTAATTCCTTGCTTACTTGGAAGCTTAATTATATTCTGATTATGAGTTTCTATTGGTCCTCTGATATAATCTAAAATTTCACCTATTCTTATGATAGAATTTCTTTTGAAATATTCCACTAAATCTAAGGGTGTCCTTTGTATCTTTTGATAATCTACTTGTAAATTTTCGGATAAATTAATTATAACATCTAGAATAGTATTTTCTAATGAAGGTTGACTTATGTGTAGTTGATGATTTTCCTTTGTTTCTGCAAAACAGCAAAGTAATTTATTAATTATCTTATGAATTATATTTAAATTTATATAATATTTTGAGAGTGTAAAATAGAATTAGATTGTTTAAATGGTCCAAGGGTGAAGACTACGTACTACACTTGTTCAAGATTTTCACATCAAGGGTAAAACTATCAAATCAATCTACATCAAAGGACATGGATATCATCTTCTCAAGTTAAAGGATAGAGGTAAAATATCACTCTTATATATCATCTATCACCATCACTATTAGGTTCATGCGTACATATCATACATGCTTTATTTGATATACATGTCTTATATATGTTATATGTTTCTAGAACATTCTTATTTTTATACATTGAGTCATATATAAATTATATTAATTTTTTATCTAAAAGTATATATTTATTTTTTAATGACTTTAAGAACTACATGTATATATATAGTTAAATATGCTAAGTTTTTAGAATTTTTTGATCCATATTTATACATATATTGTTCTTAGTCACCAAGTAAGAAGTTTCCATATATGCTTTTGTGCTAAATATATTATTTTCCTAAAACTTGTTTTGAAAAAATTATATATGCATGTATGCGACTTGCTATACATAGCAGACATGTTATTTTAAGTCTAAAAATGTTCCATATATTTTATAGATCAATACATATGCATTAAGCGAAGAACCTTCTAGACTTTTATATTTTTACAATAATTTGATATCTTCGATTGATAGCTTATATGGATTGAGATTTTTGAGGCTTATGATCAAAATAGGTTGGCTTTGGGGGAAACCCACTTCAATCGAACACTTTGATCGATTGGGCTAAGCTTAAGATGCTTCGATCGGGCGGAAATGAAAACTTCCTAAAATGAGTTTTTTTAGTCCCGAAGTCTATGTAGCCTTTATATATACTAGTTGTCAAATGCTCATAAAGTTGTTAGAGCCGCCTAAATTTTCATGTATACTCTTTTAAGTATTTTGTTTATTTCTTTGTTCATAAGTGTCCATGTTCTTCATATACATGTACATGTTTGTGAGTGATTACTTGTGAGATTGAGGGCATCACCATATAGATAATCTGCATATATATCTTTATTTGAATATCATTCATCATATCAAGTTGATATAAGTGCTCGGTGATCTTTTGTTTTTGTGTATCATACATCATGCATACATGTCACTAGTGATATGATATAACATATTTGAGTGTTGATACTACAAGCTGCGGTGTTGTGCTTAACACTAGTGGTTCGTGTAAACCTTTTCATTAAACAATCGGTTGGACGATTGGTTGTTGCGAAAGCAGATTTGAGAGGAAGAAACGAAGTTTCAAGTGTACTGAAGTTGCCATAGACAAGACGAAAGATCTCCTAGAGATACACTGTACTGTTGGACTTGGTGTCTTTTGAGTCTAGAGATCAACTAAAGATTCATGAGTGCATTGTTGAATAGCTTGAATCATTGCCACACGACTGCGCAAACTTGAGTTGTACATGAATATTTTCCTAGTTGGTTGCTTTGCTGGACCAAGTCTCGTGGTTTTTTGATGTACCATTGGCGTATGTTTCTTCATGTATAAATCTAATGTGCAAGCTTCCATCTTTACTTTACTATACTTTAAATTTCTTATACATGTCATGAATGCTTAATTGAATGAATGCACTCTACATGTTCATCAACAAGCTAGTATATGAGCATATTGACATATCAATTTATTTAAATTTGTCAAACCGATCAAAACCACATATTTTTGTTTAGAATATATTTATTTATTTTAATTAGGGCCCGTTTGATAACCGTTTATGTTTATTGTTTATAAAAACAAAATTTTACAATAAACATGCTTGATAATTTTGTTTTGTTTATAAATTGTCAAAACGCTTTTAAAACAACACTGTTGATAAACCTTCAAATTTTAAACATCAAAATGATGTTTATTGTTTATGTTTATTAAAAAAAAAAACTTTTTTTTTCTTTATTTATCTAAAATGGTGATTATATTATTTTAATTAAAAATTAAAACTAAAAGTGAGAAAATGAAAAGAAAAAAAAAATTATAAAAGGTTATTGTTTGATACAACGATAAAAATATTAGAATTATCAAGTGTGGATAGAATTAAAGAGATAGTTACTTAGGGACAACCATGCTAAAAAAAAAAAAAAAACCTTATTTGATGAAAAAAAACAAAAAAGTTTCAACCATCTCATTATCAAAGAAATAAGAATGACATTTTGTACTCATATCATTCATTATTTTTCAGTGTTGAAAGAAAAATAAAAATCAAAAAAATGAAAAAGAAAGTAGTAGCATAAGAAGTATAAGAGAAAGAGTATGCCCTCCAAATCCTTCTTCTCAGTCCATACAAATTGGACCGAACCAAACCGTTCATTATGGTTCCGGTTCTAAATTTTAGGAACCGTTCACTATGACTTCGGTTCCAAGCCTTGGAACAGGAACTGCAACCGTTGAATATATATATATATATATAGATATATATATATATATATATATATATATATATGTATGTATGTATATATATATATATTTATAATAACATTTTGTTATGTAAAAAATTTTACACAATGAAATTATTATAACTATTATAAGGTTAAATACAACTCCTATAATAATTGAATTGAATCGAACTTATTTATTCCGGTTTCAAAATTAAAGAACCGTTGGGAACGGTTCTGGTTCCGGTTCTCCCAATAACTGAAAAGAACCGAATCGTGTGCATCCCCCTACTTGTTAGGGCTTTCTGGATTGTGGGTCATTCTAGATTTACAATATTATTTGCAGTGTGTAGATATATATGTAACCCAATATTATTTATTTCTTTTTTATGCATATTTTTTGCTCTATTATTGTTGTATAGATTTGTTGTAGCATAAACTTGACTTTTTATGCAGTTTATTGTGTTGATTTTTTTTATAAAAAAAAAAAAAAAAACAGTTTAGGGTTAACAAACATGTGTTTTCTGTTTATGATTTTTAAAATAAGCTAAACGTTTTTTCGTTATCAAGCAACACTCATATTTATGGATAAATAAAATCGTAACATAAATAATGTTTATATAAACACTTAAACAATAAACACTAAACATAAACAGTTACCAAACGGGCCCTTAGTTAGTTTGTTTATTTAAGATAAATTGATAAAAATAATATATCAAAGTAAATTGACGTAGATATATCTAGTGGTAATAAAGTAACTTGAACCATAGACAAAAATCTTACCATTGGTATCAGAGATAATATTAATCTAAGATATTTATATCTTTAATTAATATTTGCAAATAAAATTTAAATTTATTGTATGAATTTTTAAATTGGTAATACTTTTCTTTATAAAACTATTCATCTCCTTTGGGTCTCTTCCATATGAACTGTGAACCTGGATGATTTTATTCATTGTGTAACTTGATTGGATAACTTGATTCCATACGGCTAAGTCATATAGTTGAGTACTTTTAAGCTAACCTCGCTTTCCAATTAAGTTAATTGATAAAACAATACTCTTGATAAATTATGCATAAACCTACATCTTAGTGCTCTTCTTCTTGTTCTGATACCAAATTTTTGAAAGACGGTTAACTAATTTTAATCTAATTTAATAAGTTAGGTTTTTATAGGCTATGGGGTTCTAATGTAATTTGAATCTTGTTTGTGGCAGTTTTTGAAATTATCTAATAGATAATTTAAGGACCACTAGGGACCACATTGGCCAAGTGGAGTGTTATTATTGGTTTGGTCCATGGACACCGTGGTGGACTTCGTTCACATAATTTGTTTTTCATAAGGCCATCTCCAATGCAAGGTCGTGTACCACCGAGAAACACTGTGAATCACTCTACAGTGGATCACACTGCTGGTAGCGTGTCTAGTGCGCACCGGAAACCATTCATCCCGGCCCGGCCCATTTATTACACTTAACCCTAGGATATCCCCTACTCATCGCTACAGACAGAGTCCCTTGAAATCCTCTCATTTTATTAGCTCGCTTCTTATTCTCTTTCCTTCCACGTTTTCTTCGAGTAAGTTTTCTTCAAATGGAAATGGAAATGGAAGGGGTAGTGAGATGGTTGTGGAAAGTCGAAGAAAAACGAACGTCTCCTCTAACAAGCGCTCAATGTTATGATGGGGTAGCTTATTACGAAGGATGCGAGGATGATGCCAAGCAAATTTCTGTAGTGAAATTTGGATCGGAAGAGAAGGCGTTAGATGTTAAGAACCGACTGCAGAAATACGATGACCCAAATATAGCGAAAGTTCTGTTCCGTAGCAAGGAACTCGTCCTCGTTGACAGACTGGGTATGAACTTCACTACATGGATTGAAGAAACCAAACCAAAGCTGTGGATTCTTGATAACAGTGGTAGCATACTCGGTCCCGGGGAACCATTTCTCGACATTTTTGGGTAACTTTACATTCTTTATTTAATTTTCGTTATTTTTAAAATTTATTCTATTTTTGTTGTAACTTTAAACTCTTTATTTTAGTTTTGACATTTGTTAAAAAATTTATTCCATTTTTCTTTTTGGACAAAATGAACTCAGAGTAAGCTTAATATACATAGTTTGCTTAAACATGGACTCACACCCGTACAGTACCACCAACTAACATGTTAAATTACAAAGTTACCCATCAATATAATAATTATATTATATTTAAAAAATCAAATAAATTTAAAAGATCAAATTGACATTGATAATGAGAATGCACCATGTCCATATTTCTCCTGTTCTGAAATTATTTATTGCATTAATCTAATGAGTTGTAAATGGAACATATTTTTATTATCTTAGATATACTGAAGGATCCATGTAGAATTGTGTATTGAACGGAACATGTATTAGAAATTTAATTTCCTGAGATATTGAATTAGCACGCTCAATACTTGTTACTTGAAATGAAATAGTGTAAAATCTTTAGAAAGACTTAGGCTTCGCCTTTGGTGAAGACTAAAGAATTTTATCCATCTTTGGCTTCCATCCAATTGTGTGCATAGATTTATTTTGTTTATTTTGGTTGAAGGTGTTGCTTTTTAAAATATATATATATATATATATATATATATATATATATATTAGTGAGGCATATCCTTTTAAATTTTTGTTCTTTGTTTTCTTCAACTATAGATGCCCTATTGCAAATTTCTTAGGCGTGCTCTTTTTAAAATAGTTTATGTCTCCTTGGTAGGTTTTTTTATTATTTTTTATTGTTTATTATTCTATATTATCGTGAATGTCATATTATGAATTTTTTCTTTTAGATCATATTTAAAGTTGCATTTTTCGTTAAAAAAAAGTCCTTTCTAAATAAAATGCTAGAAATTAAAATGCTCTATTATTTGGATGATTTTCTTCTAGATAAAATGCTAGAAATTAAAGAAAGAAAATCTATCTTAATGAAAGCATATTCTTTGAAATGTTATCTTCGATTCTTTTTGGGTCTAGTGAATACAGAATTTGAATGAAGATTAAATTGAAGCAAAGGTAGTTTTGTAAAAGTGAAAATGTAAAATTGGGGGCAATATGGTATTTTCAGTTAGTAGAGGGGTAAAAAATACATTTTGTACAATGTCAATGTATTTTTTAACGGATGAATGATGGTTGGGGGTTGTGTGCATTCACATCTCAAACCTCAAGGGGGTGTGAGTGTAGGTTTAAGCAAACTGTGCATATGAGTGTCTTTAGGGTAAACCTCGGGGGGTGTAAGTGCATTTTGTCCTTTTTTTTTGGATAACTTTACACTCTTTATTTTATTTTCCAAAATTTATTCTATTTTTGTTGGGTTCTTTTGATTTAATTTCATAATTTTCATTATTCATTGATATTTAAACAAAAATAAGAACTGAAGCTGAAACTGCTACGTGTGTTTGTGTTGGCAATCTTCTTTAATAGTATTTATTTCTAGGGCCCAAATGTAAGATTGAATTTAAGAATAATCTTTGCTGGGTGACTTACAATGCCATTTTTTATAGCTGCTACTAATTTTTGAATTTAAGAATAATATTTCAAATTACCAGTGTATTGAGTCACATTATATTCTTGCAGGAGGATCATAACGGCCTTGGATCAATTTATCTCCAAGGAAGGATATCATGGAAGTTTTATGAAGGGTCTTACCATCCTCAAATCTGGCGAGGTCAAAGTTTTTTGGCCAGCCAATACAACATCAGATAAATGATATTCCCATCTGCTTCAAGATATTACAGTGTTTCACAATCTTGTGATTCAAGCAGCGAAGTCACAGTTCAATGACACTACCACCCTCTCACAAAAAGGTGGAGACTGTTTAGAGTCTTTCCTACAAATAAGTAAACAATTTAAGATGAATTGTCAAAATGTTCAAGATCTCAAGGAGATATGGTTTTTCATGAAGAATCATCCTATATTTCACAATGCAAAGGAGAGATATATGATGATAAGAAGATTTGCTGATTTCTACAAGGAATTGCGCCTCCAAGTATGCGCATCACATGCCGATTGTGCAATGAAAATGGACAGCGAATGGTACGAGAGAATTCAGCCCAATACACCTATGAATTGTATTGGTTTCGCTTGTCAACAAGGAAATAACCAAGACCCGCAACCACGAGCTGCAAAGAGACAAAGAACTGGGGAAAATGATCCTCTTAGCTTGGATAGTTCAACTGTTCCAAATGAGTATAGGGATCCATTTGACTTTCAAAGGAATGTGTATGAGCACATCCGATACTGCCATTACTGTCGACAGGTTTTATTTTATTTTATTTTTCTTTGTTTTATTTTATTTTATTTTATTTTTGTTTTGTTAAAATTGTTTTAACTTGTCTTATTGCAGAGAAATGGAATCACATACGTTAAAGCATCAAAACAACTGTTCAATCTCTTTCCAGAGTTTGGACCGATTTTCTATTTTCAAGTGTTGTGGTACACGTATGTGGGATGGAAACCTATAATGAACCGCCCTTCAGAGAAGAAGTGGACTGCTACAGCTGACTTGATATCACGAATGAAGGAATCACCATACCCTGCAAAGTAAAACAGAGCAGATTTGCTTCATTTACTCTTTTAGGTAAACTTATGAATGAAAAAGAAGATGATTTGGTTAGGATTTTTTGTTCCATAGTTCTTCTTGATGATAACTTGTTGTACGAGGTGTCTTATGTTATGTTTTTTTGCAAGGAGGTGAGATGAGATGGATTATTGTACTGTCTAAATATTTCATTACGATTGCTGAATTATCTGGTGATTTAATAGAACCTTGGGTGGTTTTATGTTTAGTTTATGTACATGCTTGATTGTGAATTTGGAGGTCTTTCTTTGCGTGCCAGAGTTTTGAAGCTCTTGATTTTACAAAGCTATTCATAGGGTTTTATTTTTCCTTTTTCATAATTTGAGGTTGGAATTTTATTCTTTGATCAAGAATAGAATTGTGATCCCCTCGACAAGAATAAAAAGGGAAAAAGTGAGAAGAAATCACAAAAGCAAATGGGTGATATGAAAGTGTGTTATGTTATATACATGCTTTTGGAGGTATTTCTTTGCAGGCCAGAGTTTTGAAGCTCTTGATTTTACAAAACAGTCTACAAAGATCGTTGAATTGGGTCTAGATACGAGGATGATTTCACATGAGAAGAAATTGTTTGTGGAATTGATGACATTGTGTTACTTTTGCTAAAAGTGAGTATTAAGGAGAGTTCAATTGATGTCTGACGATGGGAACGAGATATCTGCCGCGACCTCTAGGGTTCCTGTTGTTTATGCCATTGTGGCTGCTAATCAGTTTGGATGATTTGTGACAGGTTTTTCATTTGTGCCTTAAAAGATTCTGCCTTTTTCTTATGATTTTGTTTATATATGTTGAAGTTTGATTTAGTATTTGCTTGTATTTCTTAATATGTTGATCATCCACATTTGGGGAAGTTATGTTCTTTGGTGATTCCTTGTGCACTGACAGCTCTCAATTACTGGTCACCGGAGGTGAAAGTATGTGTTTCAATATGTGTTTGGTGGCACTTTTCTTAATTTACTATCTTCTTGCTTGTCAATTTCTGTTTTGCTCCAACTGCTATAGAATCTTATCTTCAAATATAGTTATTTAAAACTTGACATCGCAGAAATCATGATTTGAATGCTAAACTCATATTGAATTGATTCATATATTCTTGTTTTTCGAATACTAAGTTTCCATGGGATGTGTCCATTGCTTGATGTATAACCTTTTTTACCCTTTACTTCAAAGACTCTTGGAAATTTAGGACGCTATGAAAACATGCATTTTCTAGTTTTTCCCTACTTGAACTGGTGGAAGATTGATTGTGCCTTTTATTTTCTGATTTATGCTTGAGTGATAGGAGTCTTGTACTTGAATTTTGCATAATGAACATATGTGGCAATATATATACATCCATCTGTGCATGTAAGATATTCATGGATTATTCCACCACTGTAATTGTTTAGTATGCTTTTCTAATTTCAGGGGCAGGCATAATTAGCTTTGTGCATGTAAAACTTGATGCATGCTGTCAGAATATTGGTTCCAGTGATGAGATATTGCACCATATGGTTGAGATGTCGGTACTTTTAGTGACTTCTATCCTGCGAAGCAGTCCTCGCAGTCCATGGTATACTTTGCCTATACTCTTGTAGTTGAGATGTCGGTACTTTTAGCGACTTCTATCCTGCGAAGCAGTCCTCGCAATCTATGGTATACTTTGCCTATACTCTTGTAGTTGAGATGTTGGTACTTTTAGCGACTTCTATCCTGCGAAGCAATTCTGAATGTGAGAGCTTGAACTACCAAGCATGAGAACATGGATCTGAGTTTGAGCACAGCCATATCCTGCAAATTATAATTTGGAGGTTAGATTTGTCTGCCATCCACTCCTTCCAACTCTCAACACTTAAAGGATCAACACTGGATTATGGCACTTTTGTCTCATGTGAATAATGATTTATACTTGTATAATTCTTATACTGCTCAAGTGATAGGAGTCCTTGGAGTAAATTTGAATTGATGGATGGTCCCGTATTTATTTAAATATATATAAGATTTAATATTCATATCAAGTGCCTTCGCCCAAAAGTGATAGGTCTCGAGTTCAAGACTTGGAAGCAGCCTCGCCAAAAATGGGGGTAAGGCTAGCCGATATCTACCTCTCCCAGACCCCGCTCAAGCAGGAGCCTTGTGCACTGGGCACGACCTTTTGTCAATAAATTTGGTATGCATTTCTAAGCTATAAGGATTGTGAAAGGAGGCAAGGGGAGATAGTAAAGCAAAATTACATCTTTGTCGAGGCCGAAGCTGGATGGTTTTCACAGCCAATAAGATATTCTAGAACTATGATACTCTAAAGATTACACTTATCGTTATAAAATGTCATACTAGACGTTGTGGTTATCTAGATAGCTTGACTACCACCAGAACGGTGCTTCTGTAAACTTGGAACAATCCCCTTCATATATGTTGCAGTGACCATCAACATATTCTTTGTATTTGGTGTAGACCATTGGCTTGGATTGTACCAGGCTAACCTGCCTTGGTGTCTAACATTTATCAATCAACATTGTTAGAGGATTTAAATATTAAAGTTACACCCTCTCTAATAACTTGAGATTTTAGATTAGATAGTGGTTAACAAACATTGTGCTCTTTCTAGAATAGAGTGATATTGCTTTTATGTTGAAAAAATTGCATTAAAAAAATATTAGGAACCATGGTCTCTGTTTTTTCTAGTATCATATCTTATTTTACATTTTATTTATTTATTTATGAAAACAACGAGAAATCCATGGTCATCTCACATATGATGCATGTAACATTTAACAGTTTCATTTGCCTTTCTTATCAAATCTTGTGAAGAACTGGCCCATAACAGTTGTAACAAAATATTATCAGTGATTAATGTTAGTTGGAAGGAACGGTAGATAAATCATCATATGTTCTTGAACGGGTCCATACAGTTTTAAAGTTAACATGGATAAGGAACGCAGCATATACTGAAAGGTGAGCTGAAAAATTATGCTTTTACATTCCGAAAAAAAATTATGCTTTATCCTCACAGAGAATATAGAGTTGTGGCAGTTGAACATCCCAGGTAAACAAATACATCATCTTATGAATGTGTTGGTTGGTCTGTAGTTGCAGTAATGTTGGTAACAAAACGAGGCCTTGTGGGGGGGGGGGGGGGGGGGGGGGGGGGCGGGGCGGGAGGAGGTGGGGTGGGGTCAATCATGTGGGATTTCAAAACGAGGCCTTGTCTTTTACAGTCTGCAAAAAATGGTATCACTGTAATCTTAGCTTCTTTTACCAGATCATTAACCAACAGAACCTTGGTTTTGATTCCTTCTAGGAAAAATAACATTGTATGAAATTTAAAAGGGATTAATTATTTTTACCTTGAGGTGACATTTGTAAGATATATCCATTAACCATGACTTCAATTTTTCTAACCATTCATAAATACCAAATTGTTAAACATGACGCACCAGAGCCTTTATCAATATTTTTGCAGTTGTATTCATACCTAGGATAAGCAAGAGACGTGTTTAAAAGTTGGATCATTTTGGAGCTAGAGCTGGGAGTAATTTTTTTTTTAATATTACAGTTCATGCACCACCTTTTTGTGTTTAACCATTAAAAAATCTGAAATAGTTTACTTTAGAACAGTTTAGTATCCATTATAAGTACTTTCTCTCCCTGAAGTTCCTTCCTTGTACACCCTCAATTTTAATTGTTCATGGGGTCTTCCATAGCTTATGTTCAGCTTCCATCCTAAGGACTAGATGCGTCTACTTTCTAATGGTCTTGGTTACATGGCTGCTTCTGCTTCTTATTATCTAATTGAAACATCACTTTGCAACTCAGCTACTGATATCAAACTCAATGCTGTGTTTTTTTTTCGCTTTTGTTTTTGTGTTATCATTTGCTTTAATTATTAAGGGTAATGCTACTCAGGCAGAATTCATAGGCAGAATGTTTTACATCCATTGGATGCATGTGGTGAGTGTATGTGGTGGGGCCTACCACATGCATCCAATGGATATAAAACATTCTGCCTACGAATTCTGCCTGAGTAGCATTACCCAATTATTAATTGTCTTCTTTTTTGCTCTTAGATTGGTGGATGAACTTGCCATCCTATACAAGGAGGCAGGATTGAAAATTGCTTGTGAAGAAATTAGAGTACGTATTCTTCAGATTTTGATATTGCTTCAGCAATAAATATTGTTCCTTTTTTAGTTCTCTCTTTCAATTGCATATCTGTACAAGTTCTTTCTTCTCTTCGTTGATCTAACTTTTATTCTTTTGGTGGTTTCATATTTTTCTTTAAAGCCCCCAAGATTCAAAGGCTTGCAGTTTAAAGCAACTTGGGACAAGCACAAGGATGATCCAAACTTGACAGCTCTTGCTCCATCCTTCAGTGGAATAAATGCTGAAATGGTAAAAATTCTGTCTCCTTATTTCACGAAATAACTCTACTAGCAGAAATATGAACTATTCCTGAAGTAACAACTAGTGTTCTAATGATCACCTTCCTATGATCTCTTTCATGTTATGTTTGATGGGCGACGACATTTATTTACATATTAAAAGTTGCATGTCACGTTATCCATTTTAGCCAATCGCTTATGATGTGTACATGGTTTATGTGGCAAGGGATGGAATTGGTGTTGCCATCTCGGATGCGGGATGCCCCTTTGGGATCAAATCGGTTGGATTTGGATTTCTCTTTTTTAACTTGTTATGGTAATTTTTTTAATTCAGTTATTCGTGTTTCTTTTCCCGGAAAAAGGGGGGAAAAGGGAAGAAAATGCAAGCATCAGATACATATTTATATTGTAATATCTAAAGCTTGAGAATTGCTTAAAAAATTAAATCTCAGTTTTTCATCCACAAATACCATTAATTGGTATGCAGTGCACTGGTAAGAACTTTATATATAATCATTACAGCAATAAACTTAATGGAGATCTTCTGAGTTACTCAGAGCTCAGTCCCATTCACCAAGAACGGTTGTATCAACATACCTATCCAATTTCATTTCTAGTCCAAAAATTGCCTAATAAACATGAAAACATCATTCAAATGATATATCAAGTAAATGAAGAAATCCATTCTGTAACCTTGTCCTGAACAACATGGTTATCCAACACTTGAAAATTATAAATATACCCCCAAAGATTCTCTTTGGAATATTGTAAATACCTAAGAGGCTAATAAGCCTTGGAGTCATCCCAATTGTAAATATTGTAAGAGGCTAAGCCTTGGGGTCATCCCTTGTATGCTAGTACCCTTTTGTCTTGCCAAGTGAATTGCCCAGAATGACATCGCTCCTACTAATTCCTTCACTATGTAATGTTGCTGCTTCCTTCTTATAAGATGCATTTATAGGGTGAATTGGTTCAAGATGTGGTACATCTATTATGAGTAGCAGACTAAGCCCCAAAAGTCAGAATACCCTTTGAAGAGTTTTATGGGAAAGCCAAAGAATTGTATTGTTTGTAAGCTGGAAGACACTGTTGATTTTGTTTAGGCAATAACAGCCATAACAAAACAGAACACAAATAAAATATGGTATGGTTTCTGCAATTTGCATTCACTTTCCTATATTCTGAGCTCTTTTCCTTCTCCATAAAATTTGTGACATTTAATTTTATTTTGGATCACCCATTCACCTTGTTATCAGCTTGCTTCTGGTTAAGTTGAACATTGTGATAAGATCTGGTTAAGCTTATGAATTCTTTTAACAACTACTTCCTATATATATATATATATATATATATATATATAACTGATAAATATAAGTACTGAAATCATGAACATTGTAATGTTTGTCATTATTGTAAATACCTAAGAGGATAAGCCTTGGAGTCATCCCTTGTATGCTCCTACCCTTTTGTCTTGCTAAGTGAATTGCCCAAAATGACATTGCTTCTTGGCTTCTTATAAGAGGCACTTAGAGTGAATTGTTTCAAGATGTGGTAGATCTATGAGTAGCAGACTAAGCCCAAAAGTCAGAATACCCTTTGAAGAGTTTTATGGGAAAGCCATAGAATTGTATTGTTTGTAAGCTGGAAGACATTTGTTGATTTTGTTTAGGAAAGAACTGCCATCACAAAACACAACACAAATAAAACATGGTATGGATTCTTCAATTTACATTCACTTTCCTATATTTCTAAGCTCTTTTCCTTCTCCATAAAATTTGTCACATTTTTTTTCATTTTCTTGAGATGTCAACCTACAAGTTGCTTCTGATTAAGTTGAGCAATGTCAAAGATCTGGTTAACTTCCTTTATATATATATATATATCCTGCAGGCATTTGAGAAGGGAAACGAGAAATGGCGAGGATCAATTGGAGGAATTGTAGATGCACACATAGACAAAGCCTGGGCCATGGTGTCTCAAAGTAATAGACTAACAGAGTGGATGCCAATCGTTGAAAGATGCACCGACTTGGCCGGAGATGAAGGTGTTTCAGGCTATGTTAGGCTAGTTTCTGGCTTCATGTTCCCTCAGCAAGATGGAGAAAGGTCATGGATCAAGGAAAGGCTAGTTTCCATGGATTCAACGTCACACACTTATGTCTACAAAATGGAAGCAAGCAATGTAGGATTAGATGGCTCTGTAAATTCATTAAAGCTTGTAGATTATGGAGATGATTCGACGCTGGTTAACTGGTCTTTCGAGATAGATCCTTTAGAAGGTGCGCGTGAAGACAGCATTATAGATTATTTGGGATTTCTCTACAAATCTTGTATCAACAGGATTGAGGGTGCCATAGAAATTTCAGCCAGAAAGGCTAAGTAGCACAATGCATATTGGCATATTCTGTATTATGTTTTCATATATGCATTGACGCCATTGATAAATGCTATCACATTGAGCCTGCAACTACAGAACAATATATATATATATATATATATATATATATATATATATATATATATCTTTGCCAAAGGACTAACTAAAGCCATCACACAGTTATCATCCTTCAAATATTCGTTTATTCCATTATTTTACTCATTGTTGGCACTTTGATTGGAGAATTAATGTTATCAGCATTAATTATAACATAAAACTCGAAAATAAAGGCATTTTTTTAGTAAAATGTTCTATGAGTAAAGGAGATTTTATCTAGTTCTAGTCCTCCCAGAGCAGGGTCTTGGGAAAAAAAAGTGTGGAGGTAAGATTGCGTAAATGGTGAGTGTCATGCATTGGATTTGCCTTGTATTGCGTAAATGGTGAGAGCCTCATGCATTGAATTTGCCTTTTTATTGCGGTACGTGAACTGATGTTATGAGAAGGCTTGTTGTATATGACTCATCTTTGATATTTCACAAAGTGGGCTCTGAACAAAGCAGTTGAAACAGACAACCACCCAATGTTGGGTAAAAGTCTAGCATGATTTAGAAAATAAGTGAATGAATTTAGAATAGGAAAAAATAAACAAAGTTCTATGGCTAACCTGGTTTCTTGGCTTCTGCAAAAAGCTTGATATGAATTTTCTCTGCTGCTGCAAAAGGGTCCACTAAAATCTTATAATATTAGCATTCAGTGACAAGCACTTAATAGTGAGTGTGTGAGGGAGAATATATGCATGTGATTATGATTATGGTGGTGCTGAAGAAAAATTGACAAGCGAGATGAGCTGTTGCTACAAACTCATATTCAAGCAACCAGCTGAGACAAGGCCTTTCCCATCCATGAAAACCATTTCTCAACCAAAATTTCTTGTTTCTTCAGCATCTTATGTATACATTCATTGACCATACATTACCCACCACAATAATATATTCGTATCCCGTACAATTATACTCTTCTGGAAGTGTAGTAATACCAGCTCCATCTGTAGACATATATAGTGTCTATTGCACAGTCAGTGAATTAGTAATGCTGCATATATATTTGTGTGTGTGTCACAATATTGTCCACGAAATACATTTAACTAAAATAAATAGTCATTTTTCACAGAAATTAACTTAAGGAGCCTTAGTTCTAATTACAGAAATTAACTTACAATATATATCACTGTACATTATAAAATATTTTATATGTATTCCATATATAAATGAAATACAAACAAATATGGTATTTATCCTATGATTACATAATAAGGGCTAGTTTGATACGCAAGAATGAAATGAGAAAGAAATGAAGTTAAGAATGGAATGAGAATGAAAATATGATGGAATGACCATTCTCGTTCTAATGTTTGGGTGCAAATAGAGAATGATGTAGAAATGAAATGATAATACCTTCCAACATGCTATACTTTTCCATAAAACATAATAAGTTTTAAAAATGGAACATTTGGCCAACTTTAATTTAATTACGATGTGAAAAAATATATTTTAATTACCCATTCAATTAAACTTTATAAATCAGTCTTTTTCTTTTTGTCAAGATTAATATAATCTTTTATACGAAAAAAAATACTTTATTAAAATTTGAAAGTGATTAAACAATAACCTTCATTTTCTTTCACAACTTAAAATATAACAAGTTATATATATGAGCATGTGACATGTATATATATATATATATATATATATATATATATATATATATATAGGCGTGTGCCAAGTATATAACATACTTATTATATATATAGAGAGAGAAATTAGGCGTGTGCCAAGTATATAACATACCAATTATATATAGAGAGAGAAATTAATGATAATTACCTATTTTATATATATATATATATATATATATATATATTCTGGAGTGAGTTGTAAAAGAGGGTGAGAGAAAAATTAATGAAGAGAGAGAAAATGATTTTTAATAATGAGTGGGAATAGAATGACTATTCATAGCTTAAGAAGAGGAATGATTTTGTTAGAATGAACATTATAAGAAAATGACTTGGAATGACTATTTCATTTCTAATATAGCATAACAAACGAGAGAAAGAGAATGTGAAATCGTCATTCCATTCGATCGCTATTCTTGCGTACCAAACTAACTCTATCAGTACACACGCAGGAAGTGAGAAAGAGAAATGCAGCTCCTACGTATGTTTCAACCATCTTGGATTCTCACATCAATTGCAGATTTGCAGTCAATGGAAAAGTGTCAACAGTAGGCTAGTAGATACTTCCAAACTCATTAGTGGACAATGACTTTATGTAATATGCAAGAAAGCTTTGGGAGCGCATAGGTGGCTGCCTATCTGTGCTCACCTAACAGAGTAAAACGACATGGCATCAGAGTTCAATTTCTTTATATAATAATGTTGCGATGGTTAATCTTTCAAATTTGTGCTGAAAATAACCAGACAAAGAACTGCAATTTAGCTAAGAGAGAGAGAGAGAGGATGGCAACTTGGGTCCGGGCAATGATTGTGGTGGTGGCGGCAGCTTCGCTGTTTCCGGCATTTGTTGAGTCTATGGTTCGTCACTATAAGTTCAGTGTAAGTACACATTCTTCAATATTTTGTGTCACATATATATATATATATATGGCACTTGAAACATTAAACATGCCACGGTATATATAGGCATTTTTAATCCTTTTCATTAATCCACCTCTATAAGCAGTTGCTGGATAATTAATCACCAAAGAGAGAATGTTCATAGAATAGAATTTCATCAACTAAAACACAAGGTTTAGGGAGAAAATTTTCATATATAATCACCTCTGTTTCTAATTATGAGTTAACAGTTCCTGCATCTTTATTATAAATAGTACCCCTAGTATACTTAGTGACTTATTCATCTTTGAAAACCCGCTTACAAAAAGAAGGTGCCCATGTGTATATATATTAAGTGATGTGAGATTACAGCACCAGGACTGGAGACACTCTACTCTCTCCTTTCACGCATAGCACTATGGTACACCTCTCTCCCTCAGTGTTAGGGTTGGAGACACTCGGCTCTCCCCCTCCACTACCGCGCGCACCTCTCTTCCTCAGCGTTAGGGCTAGAGACACTCGACTCTCTCCCTCCACACAAGGCACTACCATACCCCTGTTTTGATACCATGTTATAACTCACCCTTAAAAACTAACTTACAAAGAGATAGGTATATATACGCACATCTCAAAAGTACCCAATCGATATGATATGGGACTGTGCTAACGAAACTTATGCAACAAATACACTTTTAAATTTAATTAGAACAATAGACTTTACTTATTATATTAATATAAAATGAGGAGGGGAAATGTTGAACAAGACATTGAGCATGACTTTTGCATGGCTTTACATAATTTTTTGTGAGTTATATATTCATTTTTACTAATATTTTAAGAGAGAAAGGAGTGGAACTTCTCGTGAGGAAATCTATTATATGTTGATGAAAGATCAAACTTTGATTTGTTTTCATCAGAATTAATGCTTTAATTTATACAATGTATACATCTACTTAATTAGTAGATACTAAACAGTTTTGCAAGTGCTTCATAAGCCTCATTGATATGATTAGGTAACCAATGGTACTATTAAGTTGAGCAATCTTTTGGCTACTGGTGCAGGTGGTCATGAAGAATGCAACGAAGCTTTGCGCGACAAAGCCAATTGTCACTGTCAATGGGAAGTTCCCAGGGCCTACTCTCTATGCAAGGGAGGATGATACAGTGATTGTGAGGGTCGTTAACCATGTCCAATACAACGTTACAATCCATTGGTGAGACTCAAAATAAGGATTGGTTTTTAGTCTAGTTCTAGAAAAGTTACTGAATATGTGGTCTATATGATCATACTCACACTGATTGTACTATGCACCAAAAAGATTGTGAAAAATTGATATGATTTACTAATTGGAGTTTTAATGCCAGTTTTTGTTGTGACAATTTGCAGGCATGGAGTCCGGCAGTTTCGTACAGGTTGGGCAGATGGGCCAGCATACATCACCCAATGCCCAATTCAGACTGGCCAAAGCTATATCTACAACTTCACTCTCACAGGTCAAAGGGGTACACTTCTTTGGCATGCCCATATCACCTGGCTAAGAGCAACCACGCACGGTGCCATCGTCATCTTGCCCAAGAAGGGCGTGCCTTACCCTTTTCCCAGACCTGATAAGGAAGAAATCATCATATTTGGTGAGCTCAAAGTTTGGTTTGAATTTTTTTTTTCTTAAGCTTTTCTTGTAATATACTTATATTGGACCTCTAATAGATACCAATATGATTATAATTTCATAAATTGCAGGCGAATGGTGGAAGACAGACATTGAAACTATGATCAAACAGGCTACGCAAGCCGGTGTAGCACCAAATATATCAGATTCACACACCATTAATGGCTATACAGGACCAGTTCCAAATTGTTCTTCTAAGGGTACTGGACACGGGGTATACATGGTCTTAATATCCCCTTTTAATATCCCTTTTTTCTAGTCTTAATATCCCCTTTTAATCCATTGCTATATTGATATAAAACTCTTGATGGGTGAATGATTCATGTTTTGGAAAACAAACAAGTACAGATCATAATTCCCTGAAAAAATTACAGTTTTTGTGAAGCATTCTTTGTGCAAATCAAACCAAAAACAGAGAGAAGAAGACATGTTAGATTATATATTTTCTATTATATTTGTTGTTAGATTATATATTTCCTTTTATATCTATTGTTAGATTATATATCTTTTCTTAAGTCATATAGGTTTCTTACACATTCTCTTAAACTATTTAGGAGTAAGATTTCTTGTCTCCTAAGTTTACTTAGTTTTCAAGATTATGCGCCTTTACGCCTTTATTGTTTACAATATCAATTCAATTCAATACATAATATTTCTAACACTTCATAATGATGAACAAAACAAAGAGCAACTGATTAGTGAATAAGAAAGTTCACTTAGCAATCTAGATGATACTGAAAAAAATTTCTAACCTTGTGAAAAAGTGAAAATCAAGAACTAGTATGATTTACTTGTTTGACATGCTTGTGAATGAAAAGGTATATATGATGATTTGTATACAGGTTTCACTTTACATGTCGAAAGTGGCAAAATCTACCTGCTACGGATCATCAATGCCGCGGTAAATGATGAGCTCTTTTTCAAGGTTGCTGGGCATCAACTAACCATTGTGGAAGTCGACGCAACATACACTAAGCCCTTCAAGTCTGACACCATCTTCATTGGTCCAGGCCAAACCACAAACGCTCTTCTAACCGCGGATCAAGAAACTGGCAAGTACTTAGTAGCCATATCTCCTTTTATGGATACAGTGGTAGCTGTTGACAACCTGACAGCGATTGGTACATTGCGCTACAAAGGCACTCCTGCATTTCCCCCAATCACCCTCACCAGCATTCCTGCTCAAAATGCAACTCCTCTAACGAAAAGCTTCATGGGCTCACTTCGAGCCCTTAATTCAAACCAATACCCTGTCAATGTCCCATTGACAATTGATCACTCACTGCTTTTCACTATAGGTGTTGGTGTGAACCCATGTGCTACATGTGTGAATGGAAGCCGCGTTGTGGCAGATATCAATAATGTCACCTTTGAGTTGCCAACTACAGCTCTCCTTCAAGCACATTACTATAACATAAGTGGAGTTTTCACTGATGATTTTCCTGGAAACCCTCTGATCCCTTTTAATTATACTGGCAACCCACCGGCAAATATGCAGACTATGAATGGCACGAAGGTGTACAGACTGACATATAATTCTACAGTTCAAATTGTGCTTCAAGGAACTTCTTACATAGCACCAGAGAGCCATCCAGTCCACTTGCATGGGTACAATTTCTATGTAGTTGGGAATGGGGTAGGCAATTTTGATCCACAAAATGATCCAAAGAATTTTAATCTTGTTGATCCTGTGGAGAGGAACACCATAAGTGTACCAACTGCTGGGTGGACTGCAATCAGATTCAAAGCAGACAATCCAGGTAAAACCTACACTTTTAATCATTTCAACTCTTTTGGCTTGTGTGTTTTTGTTGAACTCAAGTTTCTCTCTCTTTTTTTTTTTTCCTTCAGTTTTTAAGGTTGGCTCCAAGACAACTTATAGAAAGAAACCTCAAGTGGTAAGGTCACTTAGCCCAGGTGCCTTATGAAGTATTAGGTTTGAGCTTCGACTCCTTCCTTGGAGTCATGCCTCCGTGGTCATAATTCGCGACTTATCAGGGTCCTGGGATTAGTCGGGACAAAGCTCGGAAACCTTGATTAATCTAAAAAAAAACTTATGGAGAGAATGAATTTTAACATAGATTAAGTTCTTAATTGTCATGTGTCATTGGGCATTTCAAGAGAGGCATGTCCAAGAACTAGTCTCATAGGACCTTCAATTATGTGTCATGGAATAGGAAAAAAGAGAAACAACTAGACTTTCAAGAATCACTATGGGACTTCTTAATGATTATGTATTCTTGAAGTTGCTTCAGAATTCAACCACTTGCATGGAATTTTTAACTTATGCATTACTAGTATAAATTAAGTCACTTTTCTTTGTTTTGAGATTGTCATTTGGTGTCTAATAGGTATTTGGTTTATGCACTGTCACTTGGAAGTGCACACTACCTGGGGACTTAAGATGGTATTTCTGGTGGACAATGGCAAAGGCCCAAATGATTCAATTCTACCACCTCCATCGGACCTTCCAACGTGTTAAATGGATCCGAGCAGCTTAACATCACAGTTTAATGGGAAACGGCGAGAGTAGAAGAGAAGATGGTGACTGAAGATGCACGAAAATGAAGCGCCACAGAGCAATAAAAGACTGAGGAGAATGATTCATTGTTTCGGAGTTATGATCAATAAACTTGGACAGATTAGTTATGTTTACCACTTTAATTTTTGCTTGTGTTTTTGTGCTCTGTATGTATTTATGTATGTATATAAATATGTATGTAATTCTTAGATTTGCATAAAGGTTGTGATCAATACAAGGGTTTGAAAAGAATCTATGGAAAATTGATTCACTTGGGAGAAGACTGCTACTGATAGTTCCATTGACACCAATGTTCTTGTGCTATACAGATAAGCTTTCTTGCTTCCATTTATGTGTGGTAGATAAGTCAACATTATCCCCTTGGCTTAATAAGTAAGTTTGACAAATTTGTTTTCTAATTTTCAGAAAAGCACTTTATAAAAGGTAAAACAGCGCGCGCCAGGTAGGGGTCGAACCTACGACTTTCTGCTTAGGAAACAGACGCTCTATCCACTGAGCTACAGGCGCTTTGCAATTCTAGTGGACTCAATTACACTATAAAATTGTAGGCCAAAAAAATTTCCGATATTGACTTTTCATTCATCAGCGGTCTCCAATAATCCTAATATCCACTCGTATAATTCACGTCTTCACAACAAAAAAAAATCCATCATATTTGTGTAGATCAAGTGCACTAATAATCATTATTGTTTGTAGACCATTCTTCTTTAAAGTCATTATTCCAATTGTTTATGCCTTCCCAAAAAAAAATTGTTGAAAATTTTGTCATTAAAACCATCAAAACCAAAATGATTTTTGTTGTGACATTTTGTCATTAGAACCATCATATCAAGCTTTTTAGCGTTCTCTAAAAAAATCATGTTTCCAAGCAACAACAAACCAATTGGAAAAATTATTAATGATTCAGGATTGGCAATCACATATAAAAACACGCAACTAAATAGTTGAAAAAAATAACACATTTAAATTTGTCCAGATCATGTAGTCACAGACTATATAATAATTTCTCTAACCAATTATGAGTTTTTAAAGGCAAAAGTAACAAAAGTATAACATTTTTCTTTTTCTTGACAAAAAACTCTCACAATTCCTTTAAAAAAACTTAACCTTTTACTTTTACTTTGACAGAAAAAAAAAAAAAAAAAAATACTACTAGACCTAAGCTTGGTGGTAAGGTGGAGAGAGATCAGTAATACCATTCCTCTCAAGCAAATGTTCAACTTCATTGGAGTTTGGTTAATGTTTTTACTCTTATCACATACATGACCAATGTGTTCTCTTTTATCACATACATGCCTTTTTCATTTCATTTGAAAATCGAGGTGATTAAGAATTTGTTTCTCAAACTCATAGTTTTGTGAAATTATGTTTTATAAAACACACTTTTGCTTGAATAATATGTTTTTTTATTTTTATTTTTCTTGGGAAGAAACTTGCACTCATTTGTTTTTACTAAGACTTACACTTGACTAAGTAGGTAGAGAAGTATTATTATATTTACCATTTTTGGTCTTGAAAATTGTGTTTTAAAAACTAGTACAGTATTCATACGTTACTATTATTTTTACTTTGTTCAAAGCAAAATGTGGTATAAGTAAAAACAAACTTTCATAAATGATAAAACCGCATGTTTTTTTAATTGAAAAATGAATTTGGAATCAAATTGATTTGGAATGTAGGACTAAAAAAGCATGGATTGGGGAAAATAACTACACAAGGCCACAAGGTACACTATTTGAGTTCTTAAACCACACTAAACAGCAGCCTTGCTCCCATCCCCTGATCAGAGGAGAGAACATATATACTTATATATATATATATATGTGTGTGTGTATTATATATTTATAAGTGGAGACTTCATGATGGTACCTCCCAATCACAAGTAGATAACTTCGAGTATTTTTTATGTTCCTCTTCCCTTCCAAACTCTACTCTGATTCTTTCACGACCATTTGTATAGAACTATACTGCCACTGAACTTTCAATCATCTCTTCCATTCTCAGTTACTCACCCAACTTTGCTTATACACTCATTCACCATTTTCTCTCTATTTTCTTGTTGCCAAGCCTCAGAAGAAAGCAAGGGAAACAATATTCCCGCCTTTTATCACCCAGATTCTTCAGAATCAAATCTCTTTTCTCAACTGAGTTTTGGTTTATTTCTATAAGTGTTATTTCAGTTTATTTGAAGTTTTTGAGTGTCGCAATACGAAGTCTCGCTTTTTGAAGATTCAATTCTTCAAAATATTCCAACGTCTCTTTCAAATTCAGAAATTTATATGGGCTTTGAATTTTCTTTTCTTCTCTTTTGTTTTGTTTTTAGTTCTGTCCTGGTTTGTGGTTTAGTATATCATATGTGATTGGCAGGGTCTAGGGTTTATCTGTGAGCTGCAAGATCTACTGCTTTTTTTCCTGATTTTTTCTAGATTCTCCTGATTCCGAAAAGGTGAGTCCTTTTTAGATTCTTCAATTTATGCCATTAAGGAAAAAAAAGAGGTTATTCTGATTCCCAGTAAATGATTGTGAATTTAATGCCTTTTGGGTCATTATAATGCCTCACTCTTTCTCTGCCTACTAGATATTTCTTCACTGTCATCAATTTGAATACTTGAATCAATTCTATGGATTGAACTGTCAAATTATAGCAAATTGAGGAATATAGACTTGGGGGAAGAAGGGTTTGAAATTCATGGACATGGAAACTCTGTGTCCGTCTTCGTATATTTCGAATTTGAATTGGTTGATGCAAGAGAGCAAGAACACCCAATGGACTAAAGAAGAGAACAAGAGTTTTGAAAGTGCTCTTGCCATGTTTGATAAGGACACTCCGGATCGATGGCTAAATGTGGCAGCCATGATCCCTGGGAAGTCAGTGTTTGATGTGATAAGGCAATACCAGGAATTGGAAGCAGATGTTAATGATATAGAAGCTGGGTTGGTTCCAATTCCTGGGTATTTGACATCCTCTTTCACATTGGAGTTTGTGGATAGTCACGAGTTTGATGTGTTAAGAAAGAGGTCTTCTTCAACAGGGGAGAGGAAAAAAGGGGTGCCTTGGACAGAACATGAGCACAGGTGAATTCTCTTCATCACTATGTAGTTTTGCTAGGTTGCTTGGTGCTTCAATTTAGCAAGAGTCTGTTTGGTGGAGTTGAAAGTTTGCTTTCTTTTTCTGCTGTTGAGTTTTATGAAAATGAAAAGCTAAAATTAGCCCTATTCTACCAGACTTAATTGAGTTGATCCTTCAATGTTCTCATGAACCCAAATCAAGGAAATTTAAGGATTTAATGTTCCTTTTCTTATTTACTGGTTTTGCAGTAACCAAATCGAAGATGAGCCCTTTTTACCCCTATTAATTGTTATTATTTTTTTATTGGGAAATATATCCAAGATGGGAATTTGAATTGTAAACCCTTTCAATTAAGATTATTGGATAGGTTTGGTTGTGAATATGCTTAACTGGACTTGGTGATTTTAATGCTTTGAGCTTGTTGGTTGCTCTTATCTATTCATACTGTGTGGATAGCAAGTTGAATTGTCCAGCAAAATTAATTTCTTGCTGTTCATAACATGTGTTGTTTGGTGACTAATCCTAGGCGGTTTCTGATGGGTCTTCAAGCGCATGGTAAAGGGGACTGGAGAAATATCTCTAGGAACTTCGTAATCACCAAGACACCAACTCAAGTGGCAAGCCATGCTCAGAAATATTACATGAGGCAGAATTCAGAAGGAAAAGATAGGAGACGACCTAGCATCCATGACATCACAACTGTCCATCTTCCGGACACTACTCAATCAGATTACAACGAATCTCTGATGTGTGACAAATCCACTCTGCTTCCACCACCAACGAAGGCTCCCAGCACTCCAAAAATATTACTCAACTGGAATGACTCCAATGATGGAGTATTGATGGTTTTTGGCTCAACTCATGGCAACTCGTTCATGCAGCATCCACATGAGATTGCTCCACATGGTCTTAAACTACAGGGGAGTGCTCGTCATGGAGCTCATATTGGACCTCACAATTCAATGTTTCAGATCCAATCCACAAGGTATGAAGTTCATGGATGAGGCAGCAATCTTGGTAATTGTCAAAATGGGGTTGAAATGTCAACACATTCTGTTGAGTAAAATTTCGTTGTGGGTGCTTATGCCATGATGTTATGTAATTAATTGGATGAAATTGAGCTATGGAATCATGTGCTTGAACTTGCAATTTGAATAACTCTTGAATTTGTCTTTATATTTCCCCTGGTTTTAAGATTTAAAATGTTCTAGTCTGATGTCCCTCTGAAATGGTTAGAGAAACAATCACACATACATGCTAGCAGTGAAATCTGTAGTTCATATGGGTTGTGAACAAAGGCATCAATGAGACAAAGCTTATTGAAGTTGAATGCTTGGCATATTTCAGAAAGCTTGATAAACTTCGGCATTTCACTTTATCCATGTTTGTTTGCAATTCAATTGCAAATCAAACCATTTAAGTTTATGGTTGTCCATTTCTACAAGTTGATGATTTGAGCCTATACATTCCTTGTCTTTTGCATTTCTCTTATTCCTGAGAGCAAATGAAGCACTACTAACAATTTACTCTCAGGTTTCTCAAGATCAAATTCAGTTTTTAAGCAGAAGCTTCCACAACTTACTGTTTCTTCACACGCCGAACAGTTAAGTCACTGTTTAGTGCACTTCATTAAAAGAAAGCCGAATGATCATCTTTCGCAAGCTGCCATGTCACTAGGTGCTGTGGCCAAATTAGCTGACTCACTCAGCACTCTTCATGAAATTCCATGGTATCTGATTGCTTACTTTTCCCTCTGGTCCCTTTCCGCCATCCTTAGATTTATGTATCCAATTCGGCCAAGTCGACTGTGCTTGATCACAATCACTTTGCAGGCGCTTAGTCTGCATTCCACTAATTCAAGCATCTTATGCTTTAATCCTTCATAGAGCACAAAGATCCGATCTGCGTAAGATTACCAATGTGGTCCATGTTTTCCTACTACTTATTTATTTTCTTTTCTCCAATACAAATTTCGCCTTATTCTGTCGTATCTTACTGTCACCTGATCCGAATGTCAATGGTGGCATAGACTTCTGCATAAGCATAAGTAGCTTCTTTTGCAAGTCCATGGAGGAATCATGGTTTCTGTGATTCTGAAGTTCACTTGCAAATATACTGAAATCAACTGTGTTCAGATTTGGTGTTTCACATTATAATCCTGATATGGAAATAGAGCATCTAGATATCTTTATTTTATTTTATTTCCCCCCGGTAAAGAGCATCTAGCTTTTGTATTTAACAGAATGAAATCTTGACTTTTCCATTTTCTCTACAATTACTATCTTCCTTTGAGGGGACACTAGTAGCCTCAGAAATCATTTTTGAGTGTCCATAGTGAGATTGGAAAGGACACCTTAGTCATATATTGTGACTATCCCACGACGGTTCAGGGAGAAGAGAAGTTGTTGACACCTATGTGTGAATGTCTTTTAACTGTGTAGACGCATTTTGAAAATCATGAGCACGGAAAGTGCAAAATATAGACAATATTTGCATAAGGTAAGCCATGAAAACGGCGAAGCGGGTGCAAAACGGACCTTAGAGTAAACTTTGATTCACCTGTTTTATGAGAGTGGGTAGATAGATTACTATCTCAATGGTTGATAACTTGGTATTCCACAAATGACAAGTGAAGTAAACAAATTTATGTTTTCCCAATGTGCTGTGACTCTGTTTGTTTCCTTTAGTTGTTACTACCACCGTTGTTGCTGCTACAACTATTATGAAAAGCCAAAGTGCCAGCACACGTCATATTGCATGTATCATCTTCTAAACCACACACATTAAGCAATAAAATTTTCTAAGGCAAGATGAGCATTATGATCACTCTTATGTACACTTCTTTTTAGTAAATGACAAAACCACCAACTTTTTTTTATCAATTTTTTATAGGATCAGCCGCTCTGCAAGTTGCAAAAAAAGCACTCTGCCCACTTTATTCTAATTTTGATCAAATCTTTGAGTGGATTAAGATCACAGACACGGACAAAGTCCGAAAGTATACACTTTGGTTCATCTTTTTCTTCTTAAAGTTGAATGTAAAAAGGAAAATCCTTCTTCATTAGTAATCTGGTTAATCCCTCTGTGAAATAGATTGACCCTTTTTATATAGTAAATCTCCACTACATAGAAAGGTGTATCTTCTAGCTTTTACAATGCCAATCCATGGAGGCGCAAGAATGATCTTCCAATCAAACCTTTGTTTATCTTTACATCAAATCTCATTCATGTGTAAACTGTAGAGGATTGATACTAGAATTTTTTTTTTTCTTTTTGATAACATTGATACTAGAACTTTAGAGGATTAATGTGTAATAAGCCGCACGTGATGACGACAGGTTTGTTGGACATACCTGTTCGTTAGATTTGTAAATTATTGGATGTGGCTCTTGTGTGGGTGGTGTTTGGTTTGCGCGGGTTGGTTTGTTTCTTATTTGTGCTGTAAATTCAGGTCAAGCTTCCTCTTCAATTGTGTTACAAAGACATATTTTTGTCTTTGTTCACCAAGTCGGTTCATGTGATGCATACCTACTCAGATTCTTGACTCTCCCATTTTCAGATGTGAAAAGGAGGTGAGTTAGTGTTAGGTAGACAACTGACTTTAAAACTTATGTCAAATCATTTTCTATGAATTCTTATTTAATTGGTGAGAATTCATGTGACCGACCCCATTCTCCTAAAGAAAAATGGTAGTATAACAGATCTGCTAAAGAACAATGGTAGATATGTATGTGACATATCTTGTGTGTTTATGTCATGAACTTGCTATCTTTCCATCCCATATATGCATACATTATAACATTACTGAGTTGTGCATAATCTGAAGAGAATCACCACATATCAGGGGTAGCATGATTTACGCATTTGATATCTTTGCTGCATAGCCTGGGTAATATTCATATTCATATTCATATATTTCCTGCATAGTGTCATGTACTGTAATCAATCCATTCAAAATGGATGATTCATAATAATATTAAAATTAAACTAAATAACAAAAGAAGCAGAAAAATCTAGTTTCTGTTCAATGAGTACTTAAAATGCAATATCATGGATGCTGATCCTCTGACTGGACACCAGAGTTGTTCCCCTCATCCATTCTTATTCCAAGGCCCAGAGGGAAAAGAGAATCATAAATTTATCCCCATTCATGGTCAATTGATTCACAAATTTTGAACTAGGTCACTTGGGGCAATAACTGAATTCATTTGTCACCCCACAATTTCTTTACTTTCGGTCGCACCAACATAGACATTCATCTTTTTCAATCAAATATTTGGTTCTGAAAATTTACTATGGGAATACTAATAGTAGTGCGTGATATGGCAGGTAAAATAGAAAGGAATGGAGACAAAGAATTCACGTGGCCGACCTCATTCGTATAGGATTAAGACAACGAAATGGTACCATATCAAATAATATGTTTTTAGTATCAGTGCAATTGTAGGCTTTGAATGTCTGGTAAAGTATTTTCCTCTTATGGCTTGGCCTCCAAGATGATTGTGCCTCCTACAACAAATCATTCATAAGTATTTAATGTTTTAATGTTAATATTATCATTAGAATCCAAGATAAGAAGGAGATACAATATGGAAACATGTGACATCAATCCGGACAAGTTGTTTGTTATACACCATGCAATCAAAATTAAATTGCTTTCATAGGTTCCTAAATCAAGTAACAAATCACAATATTTTACTCAACCAATCCAATCATGATTTTGCTAGTAGTCCTGTAAGTGGCTGTCATTAGCATGTCTTTTAACCACACACAACTCTTCTTTGCATGTTTATGCAGAGAAACAATTGCTACTTCTAATCCTTACCATTCCTAAACAAAATTAATGACTTGAAAACAACAGCTTCACGAGTTGAAAATGTCAATTCAATTGCCAAATTATTCAACATCACTGCAAAAGTAGAAGAGTGATACATATAAATGAAGTCGTATATAATTCTAACCCGAGTGGGTATTGGAGGAATAATGGATATGTGTTTCTTACTAACCACACACAAAAACATATATATATATATATATATATATATATATATATATATATATATATATATATATGTTCGAGGCTGTTAAAATTTAAGTACAGATATTGAAAAGGTTTGAGACTCAATCCAATCAGCACTCAGCACTCAGCTGTTCAATAACAGCAGCAAATAATGCAAAATGAAAGAATTCTTCATTTTTATTCACAATTTTACCACATCACATAACTTCGCCCTTTTTTTTTTTGGGAAAAACTTTAAATCAACACACAGTTGACTCAAAACAGAACTAATGCAAGTCACCACTGGATTGGAGCTAATGATGGGATAGTGCACCAACAGCACAAGTGCCTCAAAATTACAGACCAGAAACAAACTTATTACACAAGAGTTTAGAAATAGGTTTAACTAAAATATTAAAAATGAAGGAAAAAAAAGAAAAGAAAAGATACAAGAACCTATTAACAGGACAGAGCGCATGTAACAGGGGAAAGAAGGGAACTCTCGAGAAAAGAATATATACAGATCTACGAAGTAAGAAAGGAAGATGGGTTCAGAGGGACAACAGTATTTGGAAAATCTGTTCTTTGTCCAGCAAGAGAGTAATATGCTAGTATATGGGCAGGATTCTCAACAACTGCGGCTTCTCCAAGCGGATCAGCAACTACAACTTGTCTGGAAGGAATTAACTCAATATTCCAAAATGGGCGAGCCATGGCCAAGAGATCGCAACCAGTTGCAGATGCTCGATAACCTTGCACCCACAAATACCTCAGAGAAGTTAGCTGCAATACAGCAATAGCAAGTGCACGTTCACTGAAGCAACAACCTCTCATTTCTAGCTTTTGTAAGCTGGGACAGCCTCGAGAGAACTCCAGAAGCCCTTCATCAGATTCCCCAACATAACCCAGAAGCATCCATCTAATGTTTTGGCTGTGCTGCCCAATATAGCTGAGACCCACATCAGTCAGGCCCCCAGGCCGAAGATACAGAGCAAACCTTCTAAGCTTACGACAGCCTCTTAATAGAGCTCGAACTCCATTGTCAAGAGGTAAATCCACTATCCTTTCTTCTCGATCAAGCAAAACCAGACGAAAATCACATAGGTTTTTCATGCATCTGCCAATACATTCCAAAGAAGCATTTGTGATGTCAGACACGTATACAGCTAAATATTCCAGTTCAAGGCAGCCCTGCGCCAAAGCCATTATTCCTCTCTGTGAAACTACACCTCCTTCATCCTCCATTCCCTGTTCATCAGCACCTCGCTCAATCCTAAGCCTCCTTAATCTCTTGCAACAACGAGCAAGAACTTCCAATCCTCTATCCCCAATAACATTCCTTGTCTGTCCATTTAAAAAAGAAGAGTACGTTACTCAAACCAGTAAATTAATTCAATATACAGCCCCTGGACTTTTACTGTATGTCTTAATGATTCCCTGCAGAGTAGTATATTCTACATGCTTCAACATCATCTAAAATTTTCATATATAAAACATGTACACAAATAATAAATATTATCTTAATTTGGTTCCTTTGGTGATAATAAAAATTTCAGTTAAACAATTTGTGTCTGGTCTTTCAAGCGTGAGGACCAGGTTTGATAGTCAAATCAGCCACTTTGTGCAAAATTATAGTCTTTTCCAATCTTACCCCCACAACAACCCTGTAGGTATGAACTAGGTAATGTAATTTTTTTTTCTTTCAAAAAGCTTGAGCGTAAATCAAGAAATATGACATCCTTAAATTTGATTTTCTTTAAAATTGAATCCAGAATGTAAGGTTCTAACATCACGAGAGCAATGCAAGCTACCACGAATTAAAATAGCACGGTCCAATTTAATTGCATAAAGGGTGAATTTGTAGTGAATCTAGGAAAGAGAATGCACAAAACATAAAAAAATGATGGAAAAGGACAAGCAATGGTTTTAGGATTGTACCTCAAGAACTTCCAAGTTAGGACACTTTTGAATTAAGAGACAGTGATCCTCTGTATCGAGGAGAGCATAAAGGAGGTCCAATTTTCTCAGTAGGGATGCAAAAGGGAATACAATGGTCATTTCATTCTTCCCCATGTATGTTAGACCCAAATAGCATAATTTTGGGGGAAATGAAACTGCAGAATATTTTTCTGGTAGCTCATTGAAGGAACCCCCAGCAAACTCTTCTAGCACAACTGCGGCCCGAAAGAAAGCAACAAGGTCCAGAATTTCACAATCACTAATTTTCATTGAGACTAAAGAGCGACAATTTCTGGCTATCACTTCAAGGTCTTGGAATCTGACTCTTACAAGATCAGTCATGTAAAAGTTCAATGTTTCAAGAACTGTGTTGTTCAAACTAAGCTCATGTAGCCATTCCCCATCTTTCTCTTCAACTGTACTCTCTTCCAGAAACAAGGTCCTTAAACTCCTGATGAAGAATAAGCAGGGTTAGAAATTAAACTGAGAAAACATGAATCAACATTGTATCTCTAGCCTCTTAGGTAGGAACCAGAACTAGTTAGATGTCTCACTACAAATCACATCAACTATGACCACAAAATCAACAAAATGCAAGAAAAGCATATTGGTAATACACACACTTGAAAACTACTCATGTAACAAACTAATTTAACATAACCAGTGATTTCATGTTCATCTTTATCGATACCTAGTAATTACCCTTTTTTAATGTTAGAAGCTCTTATTTTGAAAAGATAAAGATGATCACAAACTGCAATAGGTTTTGACTACTTTTGATCTGCAATCCCCAGTAGTTTTCGCCTGTTTCTTTTCATAACTCTCCAAGACAAGAGTCTATGAATCCCAAGATGTTGAAAAATAAACTAAAATTGTGGGATCTGAAATTGAAATATTTGCAAGGTGTCATATTTCCGTCACCATAAAGCATGGATTTATCAAAGCTGGTTTCATAATAATAAACACAACTTGGTATATCTTGTGCAGTCTTGAATCTACTCCAACAAGAAAGGAGCCCACTTTAAATTTTGTCCAGATAATTGACCAGCCAACTCCCAAGTTATTTATCAAATTGGCATAAATCTATTAAGGCCCTGTTTGGATTGACTTTTGAAAAGTGGCTTTCGGCTTTTTAAGCTCAAAAGTCATTTTGGAGAGTGTTTGGATTGACAAGGCGGAAGAGTTTCGGAGTCCAAAAAGAGCGTTTAAAGGAAGCTGGGGGTACCAGCTTTCTGATTTAGCTTCTGCTTCTCTTTTTCTTCTGCGTAAAAGGCGAAGCAAAAGCTCTACCAAACAGGGCCTAAGAATTAAATGTGTGGGTTGGGTCTATTTAGCCAGCTATGAATTGAACCAATATATTGTATCATATAACTAAACTAGCCAGTAAAATCTTAATAATTTCACTTTACAATTCCAGGAAAAAAAAAAAAAAATTTTAACAAATCACAAGAATTTAATCCCTAAAAATTTCAAATCCAATGACTTCTAAAATCCCAACAAGAACAAGACCTTGAAAACTTCACAATAAGCTTCCTACATCTCTTTTAGTTCCATCATGGTTTACTAAGCTGCTCTATTTTACTTGCTTATCATTTATAAACGCAGAAAACCACTTTCACAGTTCAACTAAAAGCCTGCTCAACCAGAAACCTTCAAGAACCTCCACTGCATTGATGAACAGAGCAGATTATTTCATTTACAAAAGAGTCAAAATAAGGTCTCAATATCAGAACTTACGTTCCATCATTCCTTATGACATACCAATCAATATGCACTTAAAGATTAACACCAACGAAAACCTACAAAATGCTTACAATAAAACAACAGGACAATATCAACAGAAGCAAAAAAAAAAAAAAAATGTGAGAGTCTTCTACTTCTAAATAATTCCCTTTAAATAATCTCCAATTTCAAAGATTTAAAGTAGTACAGAGTATAATTAAGTCAAATATGAAGCAAAAACAACTCTGTCATGCTAAAAGTAGTAACTATTCTATACCTGCACAAGCGAGCGACATGTAAAAGTCCATCTGTGGAGAAACCAGAGCACTTATCTAGCTTAAGCACTTGTAAAGCCCGGCCACGCGATTGAGCAAGCAATTCAAGATCAGAGTCCCTCACAATCATTCGTCGGAAGTGAAGCGACTTCAAGCAACTAAAAGACTTCGCAATTTCATCAACCCATGGAGTCACGAACCCTCCCCAATCCTCCGGTATCAAATTAAACATCGCCGCTCGTGGCTTCCCCTTCAATTTCAGCGACTCAAGGTGCTCAAACCTCCCCCGGAGCCGCTTCGGAGTCGTCGTGTAACACAACGCGATCGTAATGTGTTTGCGCGTCATCGCATCGATCTCGCACCATCTCCGGCAGACCAGAGACACCGCGTCCCTGTCACGCGAATCATCTATGTACTGAATCACCCATTGGAATACTGTATCTGGCATTCCAATACACGTCTTATTCACCTTCCGATCATCCATAGCTAGTTTCTCGCGAAACAAACAATTATTCAAATCAAATCACAAGAAGCAGAGCTCACAGGGTAAAGATTAACGACTTCAAAGATCGAAGACTGAATACACCAAAGGCCTCACCGAATTTGATTGTCGAAAAATAAGACCATCAGATTCAAACTACTGAGCAGAACTTCGATTGATTTGCAAAATTAATCGATGAAGAACAGAGTTCCGATGCGATCTGCGACAAAGTTCGGATTTTTGGCGGTTTGAGCACTATCGGATTAATCGTTGGTGAGACTATCACGATGTCTGTGCTCAAACCAAATCGACCAATAGGAGAGTGATCACTGGGCATCCAATCAAATCGACCAATAGAAGAGTTACTGAGCATCCAATCTTGAGCTTCGCGAAGCACATCGTCGACGGACGATAGGGAGAGAGAGTTTATGAACCTGAGGGAATCAAACCGTGGAGATGGAAAACAATCAGACGACGACACCTGCAGCAGTATCTCTGGTGATATAAGAGCGGATCAGAAAGTGTGATGGTGGTGGGTGTTGTTCCGTTTGGGTTTCTGTGTACGGCTCCAACGGAAATAGAGAGAGAGAGGGAGAGGAGAGAGAAAAGGGTGACGGAGGAAACGACAAAAGTAATGAAAGTGAAACCAATCACTTGCGAGCAGCGCTACCCTAAGGTCATCGTTGGCATAGCAAAACCCTAAGGATAGTCCGCGTGGCGAGATATTATTGGGAAAGTTACATAGATTCGCTCTTATTGCATTTAATACTGGCTGATCTGATGATACTCATGATGTTTGTGTTAGCGGCTAGGGTGGAAAGTAAATTGTTTGGGGTAAAGTGTAAAAAGAAAGAAGGTCATTTTTTGTATTTCATACCTTTTCTGATTTTTTCTTTCTCAGATTACCTACACTTTTGACCGAATTCCAATTTTTTACGGGACAAGTTACACTCAACTTTCTTGAGATTTAGTACATTATCTCTTATTTGTCGATTAATACTGATTTTTTTTTATCAGAGTTATTAGATAATTATGATTAATAAAAGTAACAAAATTATTATTTTGTTTTATTTTTTAATATTATTTTAGTTTATGAACAAAGTAAAATAAAAAAATAAAATTACTCAATTGTATTTCAACATCTACTCACCGTTCTCCTTTTGCTCCACCGTCATTAACGATATCAGTGAGGCGGTAAGCTCAACAGTTTATTTAGAAAATAAAATCTAAAATTGACAAAAAATAAAATATTTTTGACAACTTAAACCCAATTATAGTTTAAATAAATAAGTGAAAAGTTTGCTATTCACAAATTTAACAAATAAATCCATGAATTGAAATGAGTTTGTATTTATGTATGCGATTAATAAACAATTGTAATTTTTTAGAGATGTGTGTGTGTGTATATATATATATATTTTTATGTATATAATCAAAACAACGAACTTTTGTATTGTGACTTTTAAAAACGTAAAATAATAATAATAATAAAAAAAAATTTATTACATAAACTGAACCAGAATCTCCAATTTAAATAATTTAACTCTAATTCTTCTAAACCTAATTCTGAAATCACATATATGTTCCATCAAAGCCAAACTACACAATTAAACCCTCTAATTTCAAGATATTAACTCTTGATTGAATTATGTGAAGAGAGAGATAGTGAGGAGAGTGTGATAATAAAATGAAAAAATAAGAGAGAAAAAAAATATCTTATCACTTCTCTCTCTTACCACTAGAAATTATTGCCGGCTGGAGATCAATTTTTGACTTTTTAAAATGATAAGAAAGAGAAAGGGATAATTTTGTCAACTTTATTTAGTTAAAAAATGTATCTAAGTACTTCATATGATTTCATAGGAATAATTACATCTTTACATGTTTTTCAATGGTAGAATTGGAATTTAAAATATACAAATTGTTGTGATCATAATTTTTCATCATTGACTGTGTTGGCCACTAACGAATGAAAAGTTTGTGTTATCTCATATTCAAACTTTAAGGGATGTAAGTGTAATATAACAAACAAGAAGAGAGGTTAGTGTATATTGACTAAACCTTAGAGAAGGTTAGTATAATTTATCCTTTTTTATATCAAAACTTACTAAAAACAACCACCGAAAAAAAGTCACAAGCTTTTTTATTTAACAACATTTTTTGAGTTCCGCTAAAAAGTCAAATGAATAAATCATTTATTAATAGGTATTTCAATTAAGTGGTTAGATAAATACAGCTAGTGACTAGGAACTCTCGTGATAGCATTACTTGAAATTCAATTAAGGCCCCGTTTGGATTGACTTTTGAAAAGCAGCTTTCATCTTTTCAAGTTCAAAAGTCGTTTTGGAGAATGTTTGGATTGGTAAGGCGAAAAAGTTTCGGAATTCAAAAAGAGCGTTTAAAGGAAGCTGGGGGGTACCAGCTTCCTGACTTAGTTTTTGCTTCTCTTTTCTTCTGCGTAAAAACCGAAGTAAAAGCTCTGCCAAACAAGGCTTAAGTGGTCAAATAAAAGCAGCTGGTGACCTAGTGATAGCATTACTTGAAATTTAAAACATAAAAGAGTAATAATACTAATACTTCATCTTATATATATATATATATAAAGTTATCCTCTACAATTATCTCAAAACATAATTTGAAGGACAATATTATGTAAGAATAGAAGTAAATATCACAGCATTCAGGCGTGCACATAATTTGGTTTGCTATCGTTCTAGACTAACTAGAAACTGAAACCAATTCCAACAGCAAAATTGAATGTTACAATTTGATTTAATTCAATTTGTATAATTTTATCGATTCCATTTATTCTTTCCAACACATCACCAAATAAAATATATAATTTTACAGCCAAATGCAATCGACTTGTTAACACCCTCAAACTTTATTAGTTCTGCTTTCCCAACATGTTACTAGTTAGAAAAGAGTCATATCCAAAAAGTCTCGAACTTGGTTGGATCCACTTTATTCATTTATTATTGTATTCATGAGTAGCAAATTATGTGTATAAAATGTACAACGATTTGTCACAATCCTGATTTATGTGACAATCTCAATTACGTGATGTCGTTCATCCGATAAATTCATTAATTGGAATGTTTTGAATGAATTGAATTCAGTGGTCCAAAACAACAATAATTTCTCCTGCACACTGGATGGGATTTAGATCTCCTAAACTGGGCAATGCTACACTACAATGCATTATATATATATATATATATATATATATATATATATAGGGTAAATTACCCTCACCTCCCTTGAGGTTTCCTTTTATTACCCATAGATTAAACTTTTCAAAATATAATAGTCAAACACCCTTGAAGTTTGGTTGATTTAACCCTGACCTCTTCTGTCGTTAACTCACCCGTTAGCACACTGTTAGCACTGTTAAAGTCAAGTCAAACAAAAAATTTTAATTTCCAGACGACCCTGCATCATATTCACAAAACTATACTTCTTCTATCTCACCCCTCTCTCTGTACCAGAACAAAACCCAGAATAGTGAAACACCACCATATCCGACCATCATTTTCGGTCACAAGAAGCCCCACCATCAACACCTCCAAACCATTGCTAAGCCACCAACTACAGCACCACTGCCACCATTGAAGATCACAGTGGACCCGAACTCCATTCAATTCCACATGCCAAAAATTCGAGATCAAAACATATTTTCTGTATTTTCAACTCGGAAGCTCACCGAACCACCATATTTTCTGTAGATCAAAACAACACTGTCAAGCCTTGCCGTGTCATGCACAGCCTATGCCGGAATCGCCACCCATGGCCTCTATCATCTCCAACCAAGCTTCTCTCCACCTTCTGAAATACACACATGCTGGAGCACCTTAATTCTGGCCAGCAACCTCGCTGGAACTCCATTGAAGGCCACCATCAACCACGAACCGAGAAGACCCACTTCTAAACCGTCCTCTTCGACAACTTTTCAAGCCTCGACAACAACTACTTCAAGAAAAGAGATTCCAAATCTGGATTTGGTGATGCATCGATTGCGGAAGTGAGGCACAAGGAATCACCGATCTGAGAATTCTAATCTTGTTCGGTGAGAAGAGAGCCAATCAAAGGCTTCATGATTAGAGTGAAGGGAGATTTTGTTATGATATGGAGGTAGTTGCGATGTTGCAGAGGAGTCGATGTTGCTGAGGCAGCAGAGGGAAGTTTGTAGAGAAAGGGGGAGAGTGTATTGCCGTGAGTTTTAGAGAGGATATAAATGATGTGGATGCATTGTTTCTGAACCGGAGAGTTGTCGGCGTTAGTGGTTAAGATGGAGGAGATGAAAGGAGGGATGGAGTTGAGGGGGAGAAGCTTGGCGATGGACTCTTGATGTGGCACCAGTAGTGAGGTTGGAAAGGGGTTATGGTGGTGACATAGGGTTAGTGGAGATTAAATCAGTACACAGATATTTTGATATTACTGTATATTGTTGATGTATTATATAATTGAGGGTAATTTAGTAACAATACAAAACATGTTAACTCAATTTACCAGTGTCAAATGTGACAGAGGTCTCAGAGTTATTTTTGCAAAATTTTAATATGCAAAAAATAAAGTCAAACCTCAAGAAAGATGAAAATAATTTATCCATATATATATATATATATATATGGTGTGGTCAACTGAACAGTTTCTGAGTCACACAAAAAATAAAAAGTTGAACAGCTTGGGTGCCTCTCAGTCTATCGTTCCTTTTAGTGTATGCAGGCTAGAAGTGCCACGTGTGTACATGAAAATGACTCTAGCGTTTGTATATCAAATATTTCATGAATCCCTTTTTCGACACACACGAATGTATTTACAACTTGCTTCTAGAAAATACCCAATGCGTCACTATTTATTATTTCTAGTAGAATCCTTAAAACAGTGAGATGATAAATTGGGATGATTCATGTGGTGGCTGTTAATCCATGGAAGATACAGAATAGAAGAGAATTTGGCACATGCTATACATAATTAGTTGCTACTATTATTTTTGTCGGTGATTTGTTTTGAACCTCACCCTTCATTCCTTAGAAACCTCAAAATTATCACTAAATCAGCATAATAAAACTAATTAAAACAATTTGAATTATTCTACCAATAATAAATTTTACGAATAATAACCACAGTTCCAATTTTTCTTTTTCATTTTATCGAGCAAGAAACTCAAGCACTAATGTGCCCGTGTCTTAAAAATAGTTGGTTCCATGAAAAAGTGAGAAAATTAGTATATTTGGTGGCACAGACTCTCACTTCATTGAAATGGCTATAATTTACGTATTTTGTGCAAGATATGTACAGTAAAGAGAAAGCTTTGTTCCAAATTTTTGGTAGTAAGATCAAAGAAAAAAAAATCAAAATTTTTTTTTTTGGGTAAAGGTTAAAAAATTCAATTGGTATTGGCCTCTTGTAAAAAATTTTATTGTAGAATTTCAAGATCCCACTCGACCTAACAAATTTGATTGTAGAATGATTGGTAGACTTGAATAATAATTGTAACATTAAAATGCCTAATTATGTACCCATGAAAGTGATTTTCCAACATATACCACAACAAGAACTTTAACAAGTCCAATCTTTGACATCATTCCAAGCTTAGCATGACCTTTAAATTAGGTTAATATATGGTTGCGTGAGTGTACACGCTCTACACACACACACACACATATATATATATATATATATATATATATTGTATTTGGCTATATATATTTCTAGCTGGCTTGATAGTTTCGAAATGTGTACTAGCATACCGCCTAACCTACTTCTATATTAGTCGGGTGATTAGGTATGATACTCTCCGATTTCATATGAGAAAATTGTTAAATAAAAATTTAAGTGGTGGATCCCAATCCAAAACACTAATCTAGATGACATTTATAATATATAACTAAAGAATATATTTCTTGTCTGCTAATCACCTCAGCAGCATTCAATTTTTTTTTCTTTTTTGTTTTTTCAAATGGGCCTTGCTTTCAAATCACATCTTACTTTAGTGAAATCCACTTTTTGGCTAATAATGCACATTAAAAAAAAGCCCTTCTAGAGTTGTTATTGCCCTTTCAGTTACTGTAGTTGGTTGGATTTGGTCCACCATTGAAAACCATTATATATATATATATATATATATATATAGTCTTAAGATCATAGTATTTTGGAAGGAATCATGTGCAGTCTACTTCTTACAATTAAAGCACTTGCCAATGGCCATCTGCCACCTCATCATATATGACCTGCAGGCCATTATTAAGCCTAACTGAGGCTCATAATTAAAATTTAACTAAAGTCTAAAAGGGAAAGCTGTTCTCAATTTGATAGCTTTTGAACGCACAATAGAAATTTCTGCTGCTTAACTTTGCTATTTCTCCAAAGCTATCTTTTCAATACCGAGTATTAACTTTGCTATTTCTCCAAAGCTATCTTTTCAATATCGAGTATAATTTAACCAAGAGTAACGAGAGAGAGAGAGAGAGAGTAAAAAATTATCGTCCAAATATGCAGTGAAAGTCGGTTCATTTATTGAATTATAAAAGTGTGATTTTTACTTGTACTATTTAGAAATAAGAGTGATTCGCTTTTCTAATTCGATAATAATTTTTACTATTCTTATAATTACTTTTTAACTAAATATATAAACACATTTTATATATTTAATTAATTATAAGTTGATAGCGAGATATCGAATCATCTTATTGGTCTTATGGTATATTTCAGTATCAAGGATGATACCAAACATATGTATTTGTATATAAACTCTCCTAATAGATGAGTAATATTTGGAAGGAGGAACAAAATAACAATTTATTTCTATGGAACATCCAGGAAGAAGAAGATTTAATCAGAAAATATTGACAAATTCATAAAAGAGCCAAAATAGTTTAATTAAATATATAAAATGTGTCTATATATTCATACTCAACTGTTACACATTTCAAATCAGATACTACTATCATGAAATTTGAGCTAAAAAAATTCAACATTTAGACACATTCAAATATGCTACCTGAAATTTGCATAATGTTCATTGTATAAAAATGTCTTTTTAACAAAATTAGGAACCTCAATTCCTTAAATACTTTATGTTTAGATTATATATTTCCTATTATAAATTATATATCTTTTCTTAATAAGTTTCTCATACATTCTCCTAAACCATCTAGGATTACGATTTCTTATTTTCTATTCATTCATTAATTTAATATATATATATTCTTCCTATATTTCTAATAAAGTATCAGAGCCAATCAATTCTTGCTAGTTTTTATTGTCAATCGCCCTCACCGCCGGAGATGACACCATCAACTTCATCCCCGGCGGTCCCGGTCAATCATAGAAAATAGCTTCCGCATTATATATATATATATATATATATATATATATATATATATATATATTCTTTATGCAGATAATAAGAAGAAAAATATGACAGTCCAACTCAAGTTCAATTCATTGGCTTTCACTAGCATCTGTGTGTCAAAGAGCGAGCCTCTTTTCTGATTTTTAAATCAATTTTCACTCCAGCGAGCAGCTTTCAATCTTACTGTCGCTCCAACGAGTTCGCTCTTTTGCAACTTCTTTGTATGCGTTTCTCAACCACTATTAGTAACATCACCAGATTGCTTTCACGACCCATGACATTTGTGTGTCAAAGTTGCTAATTTCAATGAGCTCCTTTACTAATTTTCAAATCAGTTTTCACTCCAATGAGCCGCTTTCAGTCTTTTCGGCTCTTTTGCAGCTTCTTTGTATGTGTTCGCAGTCACAATTGGTTACATCATTAAATTGCTTTCACGAGCCGCATTAAAGATTTTGTTTCCAAACTCAACTTGACTTCATATGACTCACCTTAAGTTTGTAGGAACTGTTTAGATTATATATTTTCTATTATAAATTATATATCTTTTCCTAATTGGTTTCATACATTCTCCTAAACCATCTAGAACTAGAATTTTTTGTCTTCTAAGTTTACTTAGCCTCCAAAATTATACGACTCACCGAGATGTTAGATTATATATTTTCTATTATAAATTATATATTCTCTCAAACCGTATAAGATTATGATTTCTTGTCTTCTAAATTTACTTAATCTCCAAAATTATGTGTCTATAAATAAACTTTTATATATTATCAATCCATATCAATTATATCAATATAATTATCGATCTTTATTTCTAACACTTTATCAACAAAGAACAAAATGTTTAGAAACAGAGGGATCCAAAAATTGAGGTTGAAGTTGAGACTCACCACCGACATAAACTTAATCAAAGTTTGAAAACCAACCAATAGATCTGTTTGTTTTTTAAGTAAAATCCAATAATGTGAAAGAATTGGTTGGTTATCCTTTGAAAATCGTAACCAAACCAATCAAAGATTCTTGACCATAGCAACAAGCTTTTAAATGATTACACCACATAAGCTGAGGTACCATGTGGCCAAAATATCATTACCATCTTGACCTCATTTTTGTTTTTTTCTTTTTTTGTTTCATTTTCCAATTTACCAGCCCTTTCTGAATAAGATCAACCAGAGGATGCAATGATGCTGGTTAGTTATTATATCTCTAATGACAAACAATCAAAATTTGTTTGAAATTAGTGAAAATTGAAAATAGCAGATTAATTACCTCTTCTAATCCAATTTTGTGGCATGGTTGAGTTCAATTTTTGTTCCAAATCTGTATATCTAGATTAGGTCTTCTATGTTTGGCTCTTTGAGATTACAATGTTGCAAAGAACCGGAAAGCGAAAAAATTATTACATAGTTTTAAGATCATTGGTTACGACGGTTGATGATTAGAGAGGGTGTAACTTAAATATATAAATTATTCAACACTCTTTTTCGTGTGACTTTTTTTTGTTCAACAAGTATTTCAATTTTAATTATCAGGGTGACGATGATGTTTGAACACGAGTCATTTGGCTCTAATACTATAGCAAGTTTCTGCTGTAGTCAAAGTTCTAAGTTCGATTCTCATTGTCACCCTAATTAAAATTAAAGCATGTGTTGGAACAAAAAGAAAGTCACACGTTGAGGATTTAAATATTTAAGTTGCACTCTCTCTAATACTAACCAATTACAATTTGACACGTTAGTAAATGTGTAAGCTTTGTGTAAGTAATTTCTGTAATAACGGAATGATACGTAATCAAATGTATAAATTTTATGTTAGCTTTATTTAATTTTTTGATTATGTTATACTTGGTGACTCATGGTATATATTTTAAATTGCAAATTGTAGATTAGATGAACTAAAGTTATCTACCAAACACTCTGTTTCGCTGTCTGATAAGATTTTGCTACATCTTGTGCTGCAGACTCCAAATCCTAAAAGCAAGACTCATTCTTAAGAATCTTAATAATCGAAAATTTTGAAAACACATTCACCTAATATTCCATTTCTTTTTCTTTTGTTTGCTTTCCTTTGGAGGATGGATAAAGTTCTAAATCTCTGAAGTCTGAACCAAATATATAATAATAATAATAATAAAACCTTCTGGTTCTCCGCGTTACAAGACACAGAATAACTTAGTTCAATAGGCTTTGACTAGAGAGAGAGAGAGAGAGAGACAAAGAATAACTTAGTTGAATAGGCTCTGACTAGAGAGAGAGAACAAGCAAGCGAAGAGCAAAATAGGGATAAGGAGTTCACATGGGACTAGACGGTTCTCCACCTAGACGACATTAAGGTCCCTCATACCTTAGTTTTGAAAACGAAGACATTCCAACTCCTAGTAATATTTTATTTCCTTTCCAATCTTGTCAAACATGTATCTAATCTTTAAAACGTTTGATTCCTGAAAAAATTGTATTTTCACCAACTCGAAATGATGATTCGCATGAGAGATTATGAATACTTGTATCATGGCAAAGTCATACAGAGAATTTGATAGTCGAACAAATCAGACAAATTTAATTGATTTTATGTGAATGGGATTCACGACTTCACATCTAACAGTCTAACAGAGTTGTAACATAGATATTTTATGTAAAGAAATGGCATTATACACTATGTGATCTCGATGAATTAGGAGAAGTCATGCGACCAAAAAGCTAAATAAAATTAACACATTTGATTGCATGGAATGACATAACACATTATGTGGTCTAGATGAATTAGGTGAAGTCATGCAATCAAAAAGTTGAATAAAGCTAAGACATTATTTGATCAAGACTACGTGGTCTTGGACCATCTAAATATATCTCCGCGATAAGAGCTATAAATTATCCCTGTTGGACAGAATGATATGAAACCACTTTTCATCAGACTTTGAGAGGAAAACTTTCTTGGTCTGTTTCAGTGTATATATTTATAGTGGTGCGTGACAAGTCTACCTACAGTGGTCCAGTCTGGCAAATACGTGGAAGAATGTTAATTTGCAGCACTATATGTTAGGGTTTGGACCATAACCTGATCCTTGAATTTCTTGCACAGAATGCAGAGTGCAGATCACTACACTACATGTTAGGGTTTGGACCATTCAATAACCTGGTCCTTCAATTTCTACACATTGCAGATCACTACACTACATGTTAGGGTTTGGACCATTCAATAACCTGGTCCTTCAATTTCTACACATTGCAGATCACTACACTACATGTTAGGGTTTGGACCATTCTATAACCTGGTCCTTCAATTTCTACACATTGCACATCACTGCATTGCTAGACTCCACCAACAGCTAGAGATTAAGTTTGGCATTAATTTGTCAGCTAAGGTTAGCATTTTGCACACTGACAAAGCATTGTATGAAAGCTTTTTTGGTTATTTAAAGTGACAGTGAATACCAAAAAACTAACGACAAAAGAAAAAATTAAAATGAAAAGAAAAAGTAAAGAAATTAACTTTTCTAAAGAGTTCTTTTAAGGGGGAGATTGGATGGTGATATGATAGAAGTTGGGGCTGTCAATTGAGAAAAAGTATGATCAGCTATTTTGCACGAACAACGTAACGTCAGGTTTGTACCCACTAGGCAATGGCCTCTAAGGAGTTCGCTTTTCTTTTCTAATTTTAATTTCAAAGTTTAACCTTATTTCTACGCCTACGATGAATCATCTCCGGTGCACTTGTATTATGAGATGAGTAGAGACGAATCATCTCTGGTACACTTGTATTTTGCGAATAGTTAAGAGAATAATTCAACAATAGGTAAAATTTACTATTGAGTTGTTATCCGCCCTCCTCAATACACCACATAATACATGTCAATAGAAAGAATTTTGATTCCACGAAAGAGGGACTCAAATGAACGAACTCAAATTCTTTCCTGTGCATTTCGAGGTGGGACTCTCGAAATCAACTCACAGTGGACCCCACACTACTGGTAAGATGATCCCACAATTCCTAGTGTACTGGAGAGGGTTTTAGTCCTCCAAATCAACATGAGTATGAGCTTCACCAACCACTTAGAGTAAGAACTAAGAACCAATCTTCTTTTCTTAATTAGTCCTTTTCTATACTTTCTTCAGTATCTTCTTACTAAGAACCTAAGAAGCATGGACACGGACACGGGTACGACACGACACGGACACGGCGACACGGCAAATTTCAAAAAAATAGGACACGACACGGCGGGGATACGGCTATGAAATAATATATTAATATATATTCAACAAGTTAACCAATATCCACAATACCATAAATTTAACAATAAAAAAATAATAAATCGCACAAATACTTCAATTTATTATCAAGTAATTAATGTATTTTCAAAAAGGATGTCCATTATATTGGCTTTTTTATTTTTTTTGTTTCTAAATTTATTATTTAGGAATTTTATCTAACTATTTTTTATTTTTAAAATTTTTTATTTTAGAAAATACTATATTTATATAGAAAAGGGCATAATAGTCATATTAAATGATATATGTCATTATAGTTATTTCAAGGGGTCAAAATGTCAATTTTTAGAAGATGAGGGGTTGAAATGCTAAAAAAAATAGTTCAAAGGGGTCTTTTTGTAACTTTGCAAAAGTTCAGGGGTTTTTTTGCACTTTTAAAAATTACAAAATGTACCCCGCCGTGTCCCCCGCGTGTCCTTGCCGTGTCCCAGCCGTGTCCTAAAAAAAAAAATTCCAGGACACTTCTACGGAGTGTCCGACACGTGTCTGAGGAGTGTCCGAGGAGTGTCCGAGTGTCCGACACGAACACGGCACCCCTATACGAAGTGTCCGTGCTTTCTAGCTAAGAACCAGGAAAGCAAAAAGGAGAGATGCATGTTTAGTTTCGTTTCATCGTTACTCGGAAAGAAGTCACCATTTGGCATGTATGGTCCATTTATTCTTGGGGCATTAGTGATTCCTCTGCTTGCTTTATTCTACAAAAAAAAAAAAAAAAAAATAGAGCATTTTTCTGTGTTCTTTTTCACATTATGATTCACTTCTTTATTGATAGTAAAGTAGTCTAGTTTTGGCAAGAAAGAGGAAGTCTTTAAGTTTTGTAGATAGTGACTGAGATTATATATATATTTTCTTAAAGTTCTTATAACTTTTCTTAAATAATTTAGGACTATATCTTTTTTAGCCTTCAAGATTATGTGCCTATAAATAAATTTTTATGTATTGTTCACATTCAAATCAATTCAAAATCAATACAATTTAACAAAATATAATTCTCTTTATTTATTTCTAACTTGGTATCAAAATCTATCAATTTATAATAATCTTCATTGTCACTTGATTGCTCTCACTGTCAGAGATGGCACCATCCGCTTCATCCTCGGCAGTCAATCATAGAACATAGTTTCTTGTATATATATATATATATATATATATTATGCAGATAATAAAAGAAGAAAAATATGACATCTTAGTTCAAGTTCAATTTATCGACTCCCACTAGCATTCATGACAACTCAATTTAAGTTCAATTTATCGGCTTCCACTAGCATCTATGACAACTCAGTTTAAGTTCAATTTATCGGCTCCCACTAGCATCTGTATGTATTCACAACCACTGTTGGTAACATTACCAGATTGTTTTTACGAGCCGTAACATTGTTTTTCAAAGTCACTGATTTCAATGAGCTCCTTTTCTGATTTTCAAATCAGTTTTCACTCCAACGAGTCACTTTTGGTCTTCCTGTCGCTCTAATAAGCTGCATTTGTCTATCGAACCACTTTTTTGCAGCTTCTTTATATGTGTTTTGCAACCACAGTTAGTAATATCACTAGATTACTTTCGCGAGCCGTATTTAAGATTTTGTCTCTAAACTCAAGTTGGCTTCATATAACTCTCCTTGAGTTTACAGGAGTTATTAGATTATATATTTTCTATTATATCTACTGTCATATTATATATATTTTCTTAAACCACATAGATTTTTTGTACCTTCTCCTAAACCTCTTATGCCTACAAACAGGCCTTTATGCATTATTCACAAATCAATTCAATCAAATACAATTATCTTTCTTTATTTCTAACAGTGACCAAGTAACTTTTTCGATTTATTAAGCTTCAGCCATTAATGAGGTCTAGCTACAAAGGTCACACTGAAGCAACTTCATCGTTATGCCAAAGTCCACCCTCACCTTAGAAAAGTTATATTTTCTAAATTACACTTGGATTTTGAAGTGTCACTTTTATAATTTAAAGGTAAAACTAAGAAATGAATATTTAGAATTATTGTCTTGCTAACGCTTGAATTGTCCAGCCAGATATGCTACTCATATGTTTGTGATGCTACTTGTTATATATATATATATATATATATATAGTGGTTGTTATTTGTGTTTATTTGTATTTATATATATATATATATGTATACATGAAGATGTTCTCAACTAAAATTCTTTTTATTGCTGGTTTGTTAAAATATGTTGGATTCATAGCAAAAGAATTGGATGTGAAGGCGAACCTCTTGGCTAGAGACCCACATAACCTGGATGATCCTGCATGCCCATTTCTCTCCCACTTGTTTTATATGTGTTTGCCGGGATTGACAAATCCCAGATTTCCTAGTTGACCATTCACCATGATAGGAGAGCATTGGTTCTAATTGTCCCGCACACTCTCTATCATATTTAGACTTTCTTTTCATGTGATGTGATGAGTCCCAAATCGAAGGAAGGTTTAGGTTTAAGTTTTCGGAAGAAAAAAAACACAAATAGTGTGATTGAGGAATCTGATTCCCCTTCTCTTTAGAGATGTGCATCACGGTTTAATACAACTATATCACATTTAATACCATTAAATCGAGAATTTAATACATTTTTGCAGTTGTTGCATTTACAATCTAAAATAGTTGCATTTACGAACAGACAAAAATGACACAGGAGAGGATCCTAGTTCGTGATTTGGGTTCGGTCCTTCAAGGCCTACTAGAGCTCTAAAATTTCCTCTCCATTACCAAGCACATGATACTCAGCTAGTAATTAGGAGTGAAAATGCAACTTGTATCATGTTGGTTTACCCGTCACAAATTAACCCCCCCAAAAAAATAACTGAGCTTTATTGGGTTGATTTTGCAATTTGATGGAGTTTAGGAGCTTAAGCACTTGAGCTTTATTGATGATGGTTTACATATAACAACTCTTTGTTTTATTCTTTAAATGAAGAAGTGGTATCAATGTCAACTAACATTGCTATCAGACGGCCCACCACTGATTGTGTTTGTAGTGTTAGTGTGGGTACATATTCTGATATATATATATATATATGTGTGTGTGTGTGTGTGTGTTCTTCAATAATTCTTCAAAACCCAAAGGCTGAGTTAGTTTGGAACATGGACTTGTGTGGTGGTGGAGTCAGATAGCTTCACTTGCTCATCCACTGGTTTTCAAGCTCTCATTTCATTTGGGGTCTTTTGATCAAACAATGGGCACCACTTGCTTGCCAAAAAATATATATATAAAAGACAAAGGCCACCACATATTGTTTGTTCAGTGTTCTGACCTATCCCATCATGCTGGCTTTCACAGCATTACACTACACTTTCCAAACATGAGGCAAGAAATTTCTTCTGATGTTTGGGAGTGCCATTATATATATACTTTCCAAACATGAGGCAAGAAATTGCTTTTGATGTTTGGGAGTACCATTAAACATCAAAAGCAATTTCTTGCCTCATGTTTGGAAAGTGAAGTGTGTATATATATATATATATATACACATATATTCCCAATAAACGAGTTCCATTATAAATGAAAAGTAAGAATTCATCAGTAAACCAATAGGGAAAAACCTCTCTCTCCGACTCCCCTCTCTCTGTGTTCGGATTCCATTTTATTGCTCAAGCCATATCTTTGTATCAATTATTCTACTAATGGTTTTCAAATTTGTGACCATTATCAGAGATATTTTAATTTTTTGGTCCTTTTTATTTTATTTTATTTATTTGTTAAACTTGTCAAATTTTTGGTGCGAGAAAAATTGTTTTGAAACATTTTCTTAGATAACATATATAATAGATAAATCTTCCAAATTCTTTTTCCGAAATTTTTAGATTTAAAATTATCATAAATTATTTAAATCAAAAGTCACCTTCATGTCAAATAGAAGAACTAATCTGAAGCTGAATAATTGAACCTTGTGTTGAAAGTCACGCAAAAATATACCAATGTTCAAGCTATATATTTGTCTTTGGAGCTTTACCAACAGAGTTCTAACTCGGTGGAGCTTTCTAGAATTAAAGATTCCAATTCAGCCAGCAAATCACTCCATCTAGACAACAAAGAGGAAAAGAAAAGAAAAGAAAGATACATTTGTTTTGGAAACGGAGAAACTGGACTCGAGATTAAGATAGATCTAATCTAGTTTTATAAATATCACGTAGGCGATTCAATTGTTTAGGTTGGAAATGGAGGAATGGGCAAGCAGGGGGTGTTATTAGATAAATATGATCTATTTTTATAAATATCACAAAGGGGATCCAATTGTTTGTGTTAGAAATGGAGGAACGAAAAATCAGTAGGTGATATTAGATAGATTTGATCTAATTTTATAAACACCACACAGGCGATCCAATTGTTTGTGTTGGAAATGGAGGAACGTAAAAATCGGAGGTGCTATTAGATAGATCTGATCTGGTTTTATAATTGTCGCACGGCTGAAAATGAAAAACTGAAAAACAGGAGTTGCAATTAGATCAATATAGGTTAGATCGATCTAGTTTTATAAATACCTAACAATTGTTTGGGTTGGAAATGAAGGAACTTAGAAATAGGAGTGCCATTAGATTAAATACCACATGAGCCGTACAATTAAAAGATAAGATAAAAATAAATAAATAAATAAATAAAGGCACCGAGGAAGAGTTGGTTCAAGTAAATAAAAAACTTGATCTTAGTATCTTTCAAGTATTAGGTGAATGAAACACTTCATCATGTTAAGAAAAGAAGTAACAATGTTCCTCTCATTTCCTTTCAAATTGGCAAAACCCACTTATTTCAAGGAGGATAGTCTGAAGATAAGAGAGAAGAAAAGAAAGATAGCATTTGTTGTAGAAATGGAAGAACTCGAAACATGACATGCAATTAGATGGATGTGATCTAGTTTTATAAATATCAAACAGACGGTCCAATCATTTGTGTTAAAAATAAAATAGAAGATTCGAAATCCGCGGTCCAATCGTTTGTGTTGAAAATGAAGGAATTGAAAGCAGGAGATTTGATTAGATACATCATCTAGTTTTTTAAATACAACAGAGTCCAATGCGGTGCAATACAAACAAGGTTACTGTTTATGAGCTGCATGAGTAAAAATATGCTTGGATTTGTGAACATTTGCATTTAGCAAAATATGTTGCACCAAAAAATTAAGGCAAACCAATCTGGCTTCAAGCTTTCCCAAGAAAAAGAAAAAAGAAAATCTTTGGCCTTAGGATTAAACATCATTGAGTTTCGTGAAATGTTTGATAATGAATCTTCAGATTATTTCTAGTTGAAGCAAATTCATGTTTTCTTCAGATTATTTCTAGTTGAAGCAAATTCATGTTAAAGATAACAATGTCAACAAGGACATACATAGATTGTGCTTTGCTTTCCTGTCGACTTAAATCCCCTGATGATAATATTCCTGTCGCCTTAGCGAATGTAAGGTTTGAAATGGTGGATCACAACGATGAATTTTTCCATGTAGCCGAAAGAATCAGGCATATTTTTTCACAATATTTCACATCAGCTATCAAAGTACTTGAGGTGCTAGAGATATCTCATTGTGTCTCAATTTCTCATTTCTTGAAATCAAGCCCCCCAATCCACACGAATACAGTGCATTGGAGGACGACGATGGCGGTCACCCTATGATGGGTCTACTCTATTGTTGAGGTGTGGAGAGGATTTTGGTTCCCTCCACAAACCCTTGTTAGCATGGAGCTTTTTCAGCAAACATACAAAGTTTATCAACATTTTTCCGAGACTAAAAAAAAATAAGTAATTGGTCGAGAACTAGAACAATCAAAAGAGAACACTGCAAGTGTCTAAATTTGTAAGATAATTACAGTTCAGAACAAAACTACAGCCATATATCAACATTTCCGGTACTAAAAATGAATCTACAAAGTTAAAAAATTTGCAAAAGTAGAGCATTAATTCAATCATTCCTTTCCTCCCTCAGTTTTGGTAAATTGGTCCCACCATCATCTCGACAAGACCCACCAAGGCCACCTGGTTCTTCAAATTGATCCACCAAATTGCTTCGGCTCATGCATCTCTTAACACCACCATCTCCAACACTTCTTTCAGATAGTGCAACCAACCCCAAGGCTGCAATACTGTTCGCAATAGCATCAACATCCCTAGCTCCACTGTAAAGACCCCTGCTTCCAGCTACAAAAAATCTCGGTTTCTCATCAGCATTGGTAAGAACAGATGGCATTACATCAATCAATGGCGGATTGGTCTGGCTAGAACTACTAAGGAGCAACCGCAGAGTCTCTTTTGCACCCATTTCTACCACAGAATCAGTTTCTCGGATCAATGGGTTCATAAGTTTTTGATGCAATGGAGGTATAGTGGTTGAAATAGTAGGACCTGCACTGACCAAGTAGCCTTGGCCAGAGGAGCAAACATCAATAACTGGAATATGAACAATAGGGTCACACATAAAAGGTGTGAAGGTTGGGAACTTCGCTGAACTTGGTACAGATAATGGAAGCCTGACCAGTGGTTCAGGCAGAAAAGGTGGGAAATCCATAGAGTGAACATCAGCCAAATTAATAGGCGGTGTTGATGTCAACACACTAGCAGAGCTAGTGGCTGTTAATAAAGAATAAAGTGGTGGTAAAGAAATTGATTCAGTTGATGAGATGGGCAGTTGTGGAAGTGCTACTGTATATTGCAGTGTTGATGCAATGGGAGGGCACCAACAATAATAGGGAGAGAAAAGAGTTGAACCAATGGAAGGGACATGGGATGCTTGGCTAAAAAAGGATGGCACAGCAGATTTCCCTAGTGACTCCAGGAAACTCGAAGGAAAGAATGAGCAGGATGAAGTAGCTTCTAAAAGCTCATCTTTTTCAGAATGATCTGAACCAGATGCATCAATTGCTATTGCTGAAGCAACAGACAGATTGTCAAGACCTGGAAGATGGCTATCACTACGCCGCCTGAACTTTTCTCTGGCAACACTTCTCAAGGAAGATGAGTTTCTGGACATCCCTTCTTTAAAAGAACTTGACCTTGGACTGAGGCTACCCTGATATACTGAATTCGTCTTTGATGCTAGACTACTGTAATGTCTGGAACGAACAGGCTTAGATGATGCAGACGAGGATTGAACAGTTTGACAAAGCTCAGAAGAGCTTGATGTGGTACCCAAGGGAGTAGGCAGTGAGACAACCACACTTGTTCCATTTCCAGTCACTGTCGACCCAAAAAGGTAAGCTCGGAGATGAGTCGCAAAAGAATCAAGGCGTGACTCACTAATTCCAGTTAGTTCAGGTAGGGAGGGCTTCCTCTTAAGTAAATCCTTCATCTATACAAAGGAAAAAGAATTCTAATTAACATTTGCTCCGTCATGTACACATATAACAGTTATTAAATTAATCAGATTTACCTTTGAAAGAAACTCTATCCCCAATAGCTTTGACTTCTCTGAGCACCAAAAATAGAAAACTTCACAATCTGGGATCTTTAGCAGGAATGATCGTCCAGAATTGTCCGCTAGGATTTCTTCAATAGCTACGGCAGAGCACTGGGAATCACTACTTAAGGTTGACAGTCTCTCTGTGTGGCCATCATCTCCAATAAATGAGATGCGTAAATCAGATGTTGGCAAGAGCGTGAGATTTAAGTTCCCCCTGTCACAATGTGAGAAGACAAAAGGGTTTAGAGACAGTAGAAAATAGAACAAATGCAAAAATAAAACTAGTAGTACAGAGATGAGCTTAAAATAACCAGGTTGGATAGAATGAGCTAAACTGCCCATCAAGAACAGATAAAATAATGATTTATTAAAAATACTAATCAAAAGGAAACTTCCAACTTATGTTTGATTCTTTAAAAACAAACTTCCAAACTTGAGAGTAGATCATCTAATAATGTTCATCCATTGGTGCATTCTCAGTTAGCTGCAGTTTTAATTCCAATTTGAAACTTATAAATTCGGAGTGACAAAGTTATAGCTAAAGCTTCTTTTCAGGAGACGTCCAAAGCAGCATATAGATGATATGGCTCAAGTTATACAGATGCTTCAATCTCAAATTATCATAATAGTAACATCAGGTCTAAAATGGGGTCAAATCAATTGGCCAGCATAACTTAACTACATTGAGATGTCTATTTTGTAAATCATGAATATGAATTAAGACCCCAAAAAATTGGTTCACAAACTGTTCAACTCTGAACTCCAAACTCAGAAAAGTCGCCTATTCCAATAAATGCCTGAGGTGTGCAAAATAATGCTCTAATCGAACATCAGAGCACTCGGTACCTGGCTCATGCTAGCATTACTGGTGAATGAAAGCCTTTACTCAAATACTAAGGTAGCCATTGTCCTTCAAATGAATGTAGATTTCCAAAAAAGACAACTTGATATATGCTTGTACAAAAAATTGCAAACCACCAAAACAAATTATTAAGACTATCCTGTTACCATTCGATTACCTGTTTTTAACATCTAATTTTAGTGCAAAATTAACTTAGTTATATTTAGTAATGAATCACTGCAGTTCAGGTCATTTTGAGACAAATATGATGTCAGATTTCACTATAAACAATCCTTAACATAGATAGATCATCAATACATTTAATAAATAGAATTCTTCCACTATGTGATCACATCCATAGCACCAAAAGATAAAAGTTATTAGCCAGAAAGATATTGGTAGATTCTAGACAACAAGAAAAAAAGAAACTAACTTTGACAGAAAGGAATGAAAAGTGAAAACATAAAATCTACTACACAAGCATAATATATAAAGTATAATGGATCACTTCTAAGACGAGCAAGACCTTACATAGTTATAGTAGTTATTGCCTAAATAAAATTTTTAAACTAAATAACCAACAGAAATAAATAATTCAAACAAAAAGAAAACTACATAATATAGAAGCATGAAACTACCTTTACTCCTTAATTCAGAGATCATATAGAATACGGCCAGTTTACCTACAAGTAAAAAGATATATTTATTCGGAAGGATGAACATTGTCACCATTGATAATCTAAAAAACAGAATCCTGCAATTTCTAATTATCATCAACTACAGGATACAGTTTCCAGCCAAAAGGCAAGCTGAAAATTACTGACAGGTACAAGTAAAAGTAAACCATTTTAGTATAGAAATAACATCCTCCAAGTAAATCACATTAGAGAAAATTGTAACTAAAGGAAGTTTGGTGCAATCACAAAATGATTCACATGCACAAGACTGAAACACGATATACATGAAATTTCAGTAAAAATCTAAATTCATATAGAATAATATATGCACCACAAAACGACCGTCACAACATCCTACTAAAATGTCAGGGGTTGCAGTCCAGGGGAAAACTCACAACTTACATAACATGACCAGATGCATTCATTATTCCAACCTTCACGGTGTCTCCCTGTGATAACATTCACCTCCTAGCTATAAAGTCTCATATCAAGATGCTTTGGTTTAATAACTGACCAAACACAATCCAGCAAACAGTACACTAATAGTCAAATATGTTCACAATTCATTTTTAAGGCACTCAAATATGCACCCTAGTCCCTAAACAAGCTGGGGATCAGAAAATGAACAATTTTCTAGGTTTAGAAATTTATAAAATCACTCAACAGGGGGAGTATATATTCCAAACACACTTGAAATTGCAACTAAAATATCAAAGTCTTTAGTATTAACAATTATTAAACTAATAGGATATCACAAGGTTCCAAAAAAGAATGCCACATTTTCCCCAAGACAAGGTTACCATCAACGTAGGATGTTAGAAGCTTATCTTAGTCTCCTGATATGTTGGATGGCTATGATCCCATGCAAGCCCCACATACATCCTCCACTCCTTTTCCCCAAACAAGAGAACAAAAAAACAGAAACAAAAAAAAAAGGCAAAGGAAAAGAAAGACATAATAAGCTCCCCGCTTCTCAAAGACAAACAACAAAAAGTTACTGGATTTGATAGATGATGTTTGATATATAAACCAGTAACTAAGTTCAAATCATAAGTTAAAAGGTCATATAATGCAATAGATAAGAGCATCGCTACAAATACATATACCGTTATATATGATTAAGTACGAAAGCCTTAAAAGCACAGTAAAGTTCACTAAGTATCAGGAATCTTCCATCCTCTGCATGCATCTAACCAGCTGCCTGTATTTAAATAATATTATTCATTATTGTATAAAATGATGTAGTGAATTAGAACCAGAGAGCTATCAAAAGCATAGACAGACGTGGTTATGATAATTTCTGCCCAAGATCAGGCCGTGCCATCTCATCTGAAAACCAATTAGTGTCCAGTGAGGGTAGGTCACACCTTTTATGACATTCGACATCCAGAGCCCACCCGTGGATGGAGCGGCGTTGTTGTATACCCCAACAATCCCTCCCCCATGCAATAGCACTCCTGAGATTCGAACACATGATCTTTGGCTCTGATACCAATTGACCAAGATCGGGCTGTGCCATCTCATCTGAAAACCAACTGGTGTCCCGTGAGAGTAGGTCATGTCTTTTATGGCATTTCGTCAAAGCAGCGCCCACCCATGGATGGAGCAGCATTGTTGTATTCTCCAACAATAATGACAATAGTTTATTTTAAATTAGTAAAAAAATAAATATATGGCTCTACAAAGCAAAATTTATAAATTGGCCCCAAGAGAGTCATTAAGAAAATGGACCTCTTTTATACGAGTACTACTCAAAAGGAACATCCGGATAAAAAAAAAGAAACTGATGATGTTACGACTCTCCACAAAAATGGATCAACCACTCTGCCAAAAGTTAAGCAGCCATACTCTCTAAACACAAACCACAAGAAAGGTGAAAGAAACATTGTTTGACATGTGGAGAAACCTCGTACTTTTAGCACTAGCAAAGTGTTGCTTTCTTATTGTTGAAGGAGATGACATGAAAGAAAAAGAACCCAAAAAAAAAACATCATTGTAATTTTCAATTATAGGCGACTAATAAGCCTGTCAAAGACTCGGAGTACTAGTTTGGAAATGCAACTACCCATATGTTCTACAGATGATAAAAAACACAGCACATAGTAGATCTTACAAGGCTGAAGTCAATAACAACATAACACACAAACACCAGAATATCTCAAAGATGGATAGATACAAATTGTTACACGTACAACCATGAATATACAAAGGAGTATCCAAGCATTTGCAATTACCTTGAAGCAGTTGGGCACAGGAGAGTCCCTTGCTTGTTAATTTTTCCCACTCGAACAGAAACAAGAGGAATACACAAGCACCTGGCTAGCATACCAACTTCTGATGGCTCAAAGTGCTGCGTAAATAACACAAACAATGTAAGCTACTAAGTGAACGAATTAGGACAAGTACGCACACAAGAAAATAATGAATAAGGCAATCTCTAATGCAGAACCCACACAACTTAAAACAGATAATAAAAAATTTATCGCAAGCACAGCAACATGTTTCAGTTCACAGCTAACTGTTCTCAGAAGATAAAGTGCATGAATCCTTTAACACCCATTTCGTCTTAAAACTGCAAAACAATCTTCGCGTAGTGGAAACACAGTGAATTTACTAGAAAACTCCATAAATCGATAGTAAACCAACTAAAAGATATTGTAATTACATCCATACTTGTATATTGTTAGTTCATGCATGTACATACCTTACTTAGATGAGCCAGCAGACGATATTCGGCCGCCCCACTCGAGACATTCAGCTTCAGCAATGGCTTTAACCTTTCATCAGCACGGCAAGCCCCCATAACTTGCAAATCCAGAGCCTGGAGCCACTGTACAACTCTGTCTTCTCGATCGCTCTGTTGAAGCAACAGATCACCATCCCCTTCCTCCACAAGTATATCCGTCAAACGCTCCGTCAATCCAACCTCAATACCAGAACCACCGTTCTCTCTTGAACCTCCCGAAATCGAAGAGACTTCAACACTACTCGTAGAGGCACAAACAGATAATGAATCATCGGAAACATCGTCATTGGATTGATCTACACAATCAACATCCCAAATCTCGCTTTCGTCAACACATTGCTGTTTCTTAGGGTTAACCATTGCGATTATGCAAATTATCTTCAAGTAACAAGAAGATCTGGAAATCTAACTTCCTCTCTCTCTCTCTCTCTCTCTCTCAAATCGTTATCAAATCGGTAGAATCCAAATCAAAACCCTAGAAGGAATTCGAATTCTCAGAAAATCAATCGAAATGAAAATTTTCACAATTAAATTGAACGTTTCTTAATGAGAGAGAGAGGAAATGCCGAAATGCAAATGAAATGATGAAGGGCGTGAAGGTGCAATGGTGCATTATTTGGGTAGAAGCGTAGACGGACTTGAAATTTATTGTGAATTACGGTTTTGTGCCGATTTGAGATCCGGGTAACACACGTCAGCTTAAATCCAGGTGGTTCCCACGTAGTTTTGTTGTAGCTTCCAATCGAAAACGTTGTTAAAGGTGACACGTAATCAAATAGTCGAGTGTTTCGTTTGGTATTGGAGGACATGCCGAGTTGGGAAGCGAATTTCACGTGGAACAAGGAAAAAGTATACAATTACCAAAAGAGATGCAAGAGTTGTAGCTTAATTAAAGTACTAAATTAACCAATTAGCGTTGCTTTCCTTGTTTTATACACAAACATATACTCCATATAGATATGTCATGACAAAGACAAGTGAAAGGAAATTAAATTAAGAACTAGGCTTGGGAATTAATTAGGATTTTGTTGACTACGAGTCTTGGTCTAGGACTTAACCTATATAAATAAATCTTTATCTATATTAATTTTTATATATATAGATTTTTTAATTGTTATATACCTTTTAGTACTTTTTTTTTTAAAAAAATATTTTAAATTATATTACAATTCAATAACAATTACCTATTTAATTAAATCACATTTTAAAGACACGATTTATCCCAAAAGTCATGTATATATATATATATATATATATATATATATTCCCCATTTATAAAACAAGTCATTGAATTTACAAATGTCAAAATCCAGTCTATTATGTATGAAGAAACAATTTTAATTATATATTAGTTAATTGCCAAAATTAAGAGCCATCTAAAAAGTTGCTTCTTCTTATTAGGTATCTTCTTTTCTTGTTCTCTTTTCCGACCGTATATAGTTAGATTTATTTTATTTTAGAACTTTTTTTCTTATTTACTTAATAGATTATTGTAAATTTCTCTCAAACAACTATATCCCCTTTAATTCACACGTAAACTTGAGTGTCATTCGATTCTCACCGTACGCAAAAAAAAAAAAAACCTTAGTTTAAATGACATGTATGATATATGATTTTTGAATGATTGCATATATTTAAAATTTATCTTGCACAACTACAAAACCAAAAGTATATCTCATATGTTACCCATAATATGTGAAAATATTAACGTAATTGATGATAGAACGGAAGACCTAGCCAGATGACGGAACGAGAACACCTAAGTTGTAGAAGATTATAACATGAGTAATTCGGTAATTCTAAAAATAAAAAAAAACTACCATTCCCCTCAAAAAGGATAAAGCTATTTTTTTTGTCGAAAAGATAAAGCTATTAGAAATTAAAAAATATACATTATATTTTATATGCCACAATTACTCTCGTCAATATAATTTTATTTTTGTTTACTACATACTATGACATGTTTAATGTCAAATTTTCTTTTTTAAAGAAAAAGATGTTGAACACTTTTCAAGATGTATTTGTTTTATATAAGATAAGTTCCGAATAAGATGACAAAGTGTCCAAAATGTGTCAGAAGTGTCCAAAATGATAAAAATTATTTTTAAATTATGAACACATCCATGAGATGTCGACTAGGGATGGCAATTTGCCCCGCCAGGTCAAGTACCCGTCCCACCCCATTTAAAATCCATTTACGAAACCGTTTAAGGAAATGAGACAGAGATAGAGTTAAAGAAAATAACTCACGCGGGTTCGAGACGGGGGCAGGGTAAGACCCTATCCCGACGAATACCTGCCCCGTCCCATTTAAGTATATATATATATATATATATATATATATATATATATATAAGCTAACCCTAAATGAATATAAATAAAAAAATTCTCAATCTCATCCGTTGCTCGGTCTCTTTATCAGACAACGTCACTTGAGAGTTGAGAGTCTTGAGACCAAAGTCCAGATCGACCAAAACACCGCTGCCACCAAACAAGAGGCTGAAGCCAAGTTACCTTCCTTCGCCACCCTAAGCAATAGCGACCACCACCATCAGCACCCTAAGCAGCGGCATCCTCAGAAGTCAGAATCGTCATATTGTCACCACCAACAAGCAAGAGGCTGAACCTTCCTTCGTCTGAATCGATGATGGTAGTTTTCATCACCACCGCCACCACCAACACCAACACCCTAAGCAGCAATAGCCTCAGAATCGTCAGATTGCCTCATTCAACCGCCATCCACGGAGAAGCGTCACTTGCCAGTTGCCACCATCCACGAAAAAGCGTCGCTTGCCACCATCTGCCAATGTTCAATTTCTGGGAATAGTTGTTGTATTCACTCTCAGTGATCCATATTGCATATTTTGATCCATATATGATTGTATGTAATCAGATATATTTGGCATTGATAATCTGTGATTTCAGTTTATTGTTTTTTTTTTTCTTTTTCTAAATGATTTGCATAGTTGAAGTATTTAATTAATGTTCACAGTATAAACTAAAAAAATTCAAAGGAAAACATAATCTGAGTGTTTGGTGTATATGTATCTAAGTATTAAATTTATTATTATAAAAAAAAATTGCATTATAAAAAAAAAAAGTATAAACAGGACAGAGCGGAGAAAATTTAACGATTTCGGAAATGAAGTTTGAAAATAATATTATAAACGATTGTGGGAGAGGGGGGGACGTTAAACAGGGAGCGGAGAAGTCAAAGCCCCGCTGCCATCCCTATATCATACACATGTCCATGACACCACACATGTACAAGAGTGTCCAGGAATTGTCGATGTCAGACAGGGACAAAACACCTCCTTAGAAGTGTTAGTGCATCAGACGCCACACAAAGTTCTTCTCAAGGTTCGTTTGTCACTGCATGGCGCAACCTCCCTTCAAATGGGTGGAACGTGGCCAGTATTTAAAGAAACATGGCAATAGATACTCATTTATAACTTGTAAGAAACAATAAGATGATTACTTACCATTTGACCCGATGGAGCATTTGATAATTATTGAAATGGGAAACCAAGGATGCCAAATAGTCCCAAAATCTCATCAGCCACAACAGTCAAACCATAACTTAAAGATGTAAATTCTCTACTAAACTGGTGGTGATTTGATTCCACAGTTCTGGTTCAACATTCATCTAAAGCATGAACCATAATTTCAATACATCATATTTATGTTTTGTAAGATATTAATAGAGCTATTCCTGTCAATCTAGGATTGTACCAAAGGAATGCAGCTTGAATTCACTTGCCCTTTTTAGATTCTCTTGAATAATCATTTACCAGTCCTTCAACATCTTTCCAGAAAAGGCCCTCCACCAAAACTCCATCCTTCGTGAACCTGCAAGAATACATTTGTGACTGTAAATTAAGAGAGAACAATATAAATGCACCAAGAACCTCTGAATGCGATATAATATGAGAGAGAGAGACCACTTAGTGATGCTTTTGGTGAATTCTACTGGTTCCTTTGCAGATATTGATTTGGGATCTGCACTTGCTATAGTCAGCGTGTACATATCAGAAAATCTTGGCAACTTGGAAGAGACCATCAGCCCCGTGCTGTTAAAGGATCCCTGTACAGAAAAATCACAGCTAATAAAAAAAATAATGAAACCAGTTTTTGACAAAACAATATCTACAAAATTTAACTGCAGATCAAGGTCCATATGCAAGACAAAGTTAGGCAGTCACTTACACCATAACAAGTAATAAAAGAAATGCAACTGAGATGGAAGACATAGCAAGTTGATAACAAGTTTGATACGTTCCCACCAAAAGAGAAAAAAAGATCCAGATGTACATTGTTCTTTTACACAGTCCGTGTCCATTGTCCATAACCATATTACAAATTTTGGCCATTGTTTATCAGAAGTTACAATCCTAAAAGTTCTAACGAATTGTGCTAATTTTGGTTCCTCGTATTATCCGGCAGCTATCTGTGCCATAAACTAAAAGTTATGACTCATATACTGAAAATTGATATTCTAATCAAATGTGTCCAAATTTGGTACATTATTTGCAGCAGTTATCTGCATGTACCATGGCTCATAACAGCCCAAGAGTTCCCATGCAAAATGACAACCTTTTGCAAACAAACATCGGCCGAATCTCTCTCTTGTTTAAATAAAAGAAACTAAGGAACAAGTGAAAATGCTACTGTAATACTCATAAAAGAGAGGACCTAAATATGGGTGAAAATGCAAAATCTCAAAGTAAACCAGCAATGTAGAATAGAAACCTGAATGCCAGAGATGGGAATATAATTCAAGAGTTTGCCGAGGTGCAGCCCAACTAATCCCTACCAGTACAACTAACAGCAACCTGATGGTAACACCAGTTGGCAATGAAGGAACAAAAAACCTGCCACCAGATTGTTGTTTTACCGATGCAACATATACTTGGGGAGATAAACTTATATTTCTTTCATCATCGCTTTTAGAGCAAATCAGAAGTGTTTTATCCTGCTTCGAGTGGTATGATAGAAAAATGACCAGAAAGAAAAATGAGAAGGTAAAGAAAGGAGTGGAGAGAGTTTCCATCTTCAACCGGGAACTGAGTTAATAGTTGGAGATGCGCTTAGGACCTTTGGTAACATTCTGGCATGATACTTAGTGTGGGGGTGTTCTGCTCAAAGTCACATTCCCAGATCTTCATCATTGCCCGTTACAAGGGAACACTAGTATCAGATTATATCAGATTCTCAAAGAAGGCGGATTGGTGTGCAAGTCTACATTCTTCAGAGTTCTTCAAAACAAGGAGCTTACTTTTGTAAGCACCATTTTTTATAAAAGCCCAATAGGAGTAATTCGTTGTGTGAGATCCTTTTATAGTGTTATGTGGGAAAACATGCCAAGGTTCCCTTGGAAAGGGCTATATGGGAGACCAAAGTGTCTTCTATAGTATCTTTGTTTGTGTGGATTGCTGCTCTAGACTCTAGAAGCTATCTTGACCATGGACATCTTGGAAAGGGAAAAGATTATTTCAAATTGGTGTTGCTATGTAGGAGGTCTGAGAAGAATACCAATCACCTTCTTCTTCATTACGCAATGTCATGTGATTTCTAGTGCCTATTGTTCTCATTGTTTGGTGTTGGCTTGGGTCATGTCTAATGAGAAGCAGGCGGTGGAAAGGAATATGCCAGCTTTTGAAAATGTGAAAAATGTCAAATCATAGGATTAGAAAACCAATAATGGACACATATCATTTTTATATGACTAATTGCTTCTTGGAATTCTTTACACTCATGTCGGATTTTTAGGAAAAATAAGTTGTATAGAAAGAGTCTAGAGGGTGCCTCCTTTATACTCTGCCTGAACATGGGTGGCAATCTCTCTTGTCCTTTTTGTACATTATACAATTGTTTACTTTTAGAAAAAGAAAAAGAAAAAAAAAAGTGGCAGCACCCGTTGTATAAATAATATTAATATGTAACGATGTAATAGGAAAACAAGGTCAAGCCGCTAGCCTTTTTTACACCCTTTTCCTGTGAATTCCTTTCTCACCTACCTTCATTTCCTCTCAATGTTTTAACCCTCCTACCAAACTATTACTATCCAACAAAAGGCTTTATAACCTAAAGCACTTTGTAAAACCATATCAGCATCAATTGAAATGGATCATGGAAGAAAAGTTGGTGTAAGAGGAAGAGTTTTACAAGAAAAACAATTCCCAAAGCCATAATCAAGAATTTTAAAAAGGAATTGGAACTAAAAAACATTCTCAAGACTAGTGGTCCATTTCATGAGAAGGACGGGGGAAGAAGAAAGGGAGAAGGAAAAAGATGGATAGAGTTTTCATCATTTGGTAGAAACGAAAAAAGGAGAGAAGACATAAGAGGGAAGAAAGAAAGAAAATGTTCTCATGCATTTCCCTTCAAGCAAAACCATTATTTCAATATATAAGTTTACAACACTATCAGTAAAAACAAACCTCCTTCCATATCTTCATTCTAACCTTCCTATTCAACGAAACAAAAGGAAGGAAGGATCACTTAATTGCCCAAAGGATACCTTTTTCAATCCCACTAGCTTACCTCACTTGTGCTGAACTGTGCATAGAGTAGTAGCATTAATGCTCGTTACCTAGTGTGGTCCTGTTAATTGAGGGTGCTGGGAGTAGATTGGATATAGTAACCTTAGGCCTTATTTGCAAAAAATGGCTGCTCTCAGGATTCAAACCCACATTCTCATGCTTGACATTCCTTGCATTTTATTAACTGCACCAGGCAATGGCAACCTGAAGCATTAATGCTACAAACACCCAAATCATCAAAACTAAAATTCCAAGCAAATCTTGTTACCCAAGGATTGACCCAGGAGGGGGGGGGGGGGGGGGGGGGTGTTGGGTTCTGTGATTTGATTATATTATTTTTGTGCACATGATAATCAAATAGAGAAATGAAGTCATCTAATGTGCATAAATGAAAATATAAGATTTGCACTAATGATAATCAAGTAAAGATGAAGGCAATGCAATCAAATATAAGCAATTATAAATAAAGAGATAAGGGATAAGAAAAGCTAACACCAAGTCGTAACGTGGTTTAGCATTCCCAAGTCCACGCCTCAACATGCCTTCTTGAGGATTTCCAAATCCACTATGGGACTCTCCTTGCGGGTGGAGAGCAAACATTTACAACCACACTTCTAGCGGATGAAGAGCTAACCTTTACAACCACTCTACTTACAGGCGAAGAGCACACCATTACAAGCTTTCCAAGCTCCCTTTGCTAAGTGAAATCCCCTTCACTTAGTCTTCACAAGGGTTACACCAACCCTCTTTGCACTCTCAATAAATAAGGATTTAAAGTTTGGAGTACAACAATAGATATTTCTCAAAGACAAATATCCAAATGATAGCTCAAGCTCCTAGAATTATAAATGAAGCGTTCAAGAGAAAGCTCAACTCTAGGGTTTCAATGATGGATCACCATGAATAATGTTCACAATGGTAGTTCCTACCAATAAATGATGATCAAATATATTCACAATGGTAATTCTTATTCATAAATGTTCAAGACATTGAGTATTTATAGTCCCTCCAATAAATATAGCCACTAGAGTCATTAAATGCACAAAGGGACAGCAGAACTAGCTGTTAGATGTTGAAAATCGAAAAAAGTAGTCAACTGATTTGAAAAGTAGACGACAACTTTGGCTAAGTAGTCGACTGATTGAATAAAGTAGTCGATTGATATAATTGTCCAAAATGTGCCTCAACACACTGGGCAGGATCAGTCGACGAATTTTGTCGACTGACATCAAAGAAGTCATATTGGCCAACACACTGGAGTAAAGTAGTTGACTGATTTGATAAATGTAGTCGACTAAATTTAAAGGACTAAAATGTGCGAAGGCAATAGACTAAAGTAGTCCAGTTTAAGAAAAGTAGTCGATTGATTTTATCCAGAAAGATTACAAGCTCATCAGGCATAAATTAGTCGACTACTTTTGACAAAGTAAAAGTACTCAACTGACTTTGCTCTAATATGAAATTTGAAATGCTTTTAAGTTTGAAATGAGCTTATACAACGTCAAAGTCAATTAAGGCCTTGTAAAATTATTCTAGTTCATGGCCTATTGCTAAGTGTCTAGGGATCATTAAAATAATATGCATGAAGTGCATTGGGTTCTAGAGTCCATATAGTTTAAAGATTGAGTTCTTTGAAGGCTATAACAACCTTGAACCTCCTCAAAGTTAATTATGGCATTCTTGTCCAAAACAAGAGAGTTAACTTTGGCCTTATAAAATGAATTAATTAATTAAGTTCATGGCCTAAGTTAATGGTTCTAAGCCCTTTAAATGATATGATCAATTTGATTAAGGGTCCTGGAGTCCACTAAGTCATACGTTGAGCTTTCAAGTTAAACTAACGCTCACCAATCACTAAACTACCCAAGTGATCTTCAATCTTTGAGCTTTTGGGTTTCTTCATCGTATGGCTTGGATCCATTTTAACTATTTCATAGATCTTGATTTTCAATCTTTGAGCTTTGAGTTCCATGATCATGTGGTTTTAATGCATTTCAAATACATCATTGAATTTGAGTCTTCACGTAAGTTCAAAGATTTTGCAAAACTTGAGATAATTTGATACCTAATAATATGCACACTCAAGTAAATTCATTAGATCTACACTATAATAATTTGTTGTGATCAAAATTACCCGAATACCCATAAATTGAAACCAGGGGTTAACAAATCCAATTATGGAATAAACACTAGCAAATTAGGAATGCAAGCTATGTTACTTGGACTCGTCACCTTGCCTAAAGTATCCGTGTCGACACAACACAACTTGGACACAATTGCGACACAGTTGTTTGTCCAGACTGGATAAGAAGAAGTGATGGAAGAAGAAAGGGAAAAAAAACAAAGAAATCACTAACCTTTCTTGTGATTCAGCTTTGCTAGAGCCAAAAATCTAACCATAATGTTTTGGTAGAGGTCTTTTCCGCTGCCAGAGTTTAGAAATGTCATTGGAATGCTGTCAGAGGTCTTCCTCTTGCCTGACGAGATGCTAGGGTTTTGCCCCTTCACGATTCGTGGAGTCAGCCAGCTCAAGTAAACTATATGCAGAAACCCAACTTCTATTTGTGATTTCAAGGAATTATAATTATAATTTTACCCCCACTTTCTTCATATTTAGAAAATTCCTTCATGGAAAAACTCAATCTTACAAATACCCAATAATTTATGTTTTTTTTCAATTGTAACCTTCCTCCTAATTTACTTTTTTAGTACTTACCAAGAATTATTTCAAGGACTATTTGACACTCATGCTATGTCCACATATCCCATATTTTAAAGATTAGAAGGATCTGACGCTTAGACACACACCCTTGTCCAACACCCGTGCCTGAGCCAAGTTAACATAAAATGTAAGCATTGCTCAATCAAAGAGGCGAAAAATATGAGGGAACCACAAACTTAGAAAGAGGAAAGCTCTATCCTAACTCCATTGAGAGTGCTACTAGTAAAAAGGGCTAAGAGGATAAAACCTTGAACAGAGGCCTCTAGATGCCTCTAGATGCATTAAATCAATCCCTAGCCCAACTACCATACATTAAAATTTCACCAATGAACATAACCTTAATACAGATCAACCCATCTGTCCCCAAATCCTTTATTTTTTCTCCAAAAATCAGTCTACGAGTTCAATTCCACAGTCTCAAGACTGATCATGGCAAACACAACTTTCAATTGTACTTTTAATAATCCATGACTATAAAAGGATGATCTGCCTGACACAACGCCTGACACAACGTTCCATGTATTCATGAGCATTATCGAAACCACTGAATCTTAATTACCAAAAAGAAAAATCTGAAGACCAACAGTTAGTAACATCATAATAATGATGATTATAGTAACATTGTTGTTCACAACTGCCCTGAATGACCAACAGCTGTTAGTCACCCCAAAGGGAAGGTGTAAGTTAAAGTTCTCATTCGGAGATGCCTGCGCATGTGTCTTACTTATCGAGAGAGCAAAACAGAGAGAGAGACCTGAATTATAAAAAATAGGAATAATAACCGGTGATATGAGGTGGATGCCTGAGGACATCAGCAAGACACACCTTAAGAAGCATTGCATAATTGTGACGTCACTTTGAGATGCAAAACTCATAAAATTTGAGTTTGCCACCTGTTTGATATACAATTCCAAGTATTACTTAAACCCTAAAACTTAAAAGATTAACAGAACTTCCTACTATCGCTTAAATGTCTAATATAAAGATGATATCATATATACTTATCTCTGAATCCAGTAATCCGAGTTCAAATCTTGGTGGGACCTTTTCTTTATTTATTCCAACTATTTTACTTATCAAAAAATATATATATTATATATACTTATCAAAACAAATAACACAGGCGATATCATATATGGATATCAATATTGATCAACATAAAGAAAGTGCCTAATGGAAAGATCTTAAAACAACACAATTCTTGATCTGATAAGAAAACCACCTGACTGAAGCTTACAAAAAATGTACAAGAGGAATGTAACAACTTTTATGTTTTGTGCCACACAGCATTGAAGAAGTTGAATTCAAAGTGCTGTCACAGTAACTTATACATTAGCAGTGACAAATAAAAACATCTTTGTACTGAGAGTACTTAATTCAATGTAAATGAAAGTGTTCAGAGAAGTGGATTGCTTTTAATTTTACAGAAAAGTTAAAATAATTGCTACATTTCCATCGCTTGTCAGAAAAGGGCTAAAGCAACACATGTACCGTGATGTGGTACTACGTACTAATAGAACACATTAAAGAGAACTTATAAGAGTCACCTCGCAAAGTGCTAAGAAAAAGTAAAATGAGTCAACGATGAAGAATGCCCTGCCCCTATTATCTCAAAACTGACATGCAACTCCCCTCCTACTCCCAACAATAAGTGCAACACAATAACAAGATGGAAACTGCAACTAAAGAAGACAAAACATAGTACCGTGAAGATAGGAGGAACTATTGAAGACTGGATTTCCATAATTTAAAGACTACCAAAAAGAAGCCATGCTTATTGTAAACAAAAAAAGATACAAACTCAATAGAAGTTAATGCCATGATCATACTAGCATCGTATTAGGTAGCTGGAACTTTTAAATTGTAGTAATATATCTTCTGGAAAAGTAGCTGGTCAACAAGAGGGAGTTAATTTTTACACCATCAAAGCCAAGATGCATAATTTCCAACTTTCTCAAAAGAATTTCTTAAAAACCAATTTCAAAACTAATGAATAAAGTGGTCAACAAGAGGCAGATAATTTTTACACCATCTAAATTCAAGATGCATAATTCCCAACTTGCTCGAAATAATTTCTTGAAAACAAATTCAAAACTAATAAATGAATTAGTATAGCACAAGTAAACCTAGAATTCACAAAAATTGACAAGATAAATAAAAAGTTTCAATGATGAATAGAACCATTTTTCCAGCTCCAGATATGCTAATCTGATACCATCAAGGTGTATCACAGTGTTTCCACATTTTCTGGCTCTTCGAGTATGCGTGCATGCCAAAGTCCTAAACCCAGACTCGGGGTGTGAAATGCACATTCCCTTGGGTCGGTCGTGTCAGATGACGGCCTAAGGTTGTGTTCAGGCGACTATGAGGAGGCAAGGGAGGCCCCTCCTACGGGGTTGCAATTACCTTGAAGCTAAGGACTTAAAATTTTGCCTTGTGGTTGGTGGTTAAAGGTGGTGGAGTGTAGTGTGAATATGAATATTGTGAAGAATACCCATATTGCAAAGGAGATGAATAAACATGGGAATGTATATAAGCATTGGAATTAGTTTCATCATATTTATCATCACTTGAATATTCATTTCATTAATACATTGTATTTATATTTAAAGAAAATTACATGCGTTAAGGAGTAAAGAGATTACACTAAATGAAAGTGCATGGAAGTAAAGTACAATAACTTGAAGCTAAGGTACAAGTAATGTATAGCTAAGGCCTAGAGAGGGAATGTAAAGACATGATATGTAAATGCATGGAAAGTGGAGTTGCGGAAAATTGAAGATGATGAATCCTTGGGTTTGTTGATCATGGATCCCTTGCACTGGTGGAGGAGGATTCCTTTTATAGGAGTGTTGTTGGACTGATGGGATTGGTCAAGTGAGTCTTCTTCCATGGTTGGTCCATGAAAAATTTGAGAAGTGGTACTTATGTTGCTTGATTGATCCATGAAAAACAAGACAAGTGACATCTCATTCTCCAATAAACATGACTACCAATTATTTGACGGGACAATTGCCTTATCTTGCCTTGAAAACCATGTCTTCATTAAATGCATGGCAGAGATATATCCAAGCATGCAAGTCATGTACGCATTCTTAGTTGGCCACTAGATCATGGCCTTAGACCCTGCAGCCATGGGATCACGGCCTTGGAGTCCAAGGCCTTGAGATGACTTTTGTGAGGCCATGGAATTACAGCCTTGGAACTACGGCCTTGCGATCTTGCCCCAAGGCCATGAGATTAAACCATGAAATAGCGACCTTGTTCTGGGGCCATGGGATTACGGCCATGCCCAAGGCAATGATATAACAACATTGTTCCGCAGCCGTGGGTGCCAAATTACATGCCCAATATGGGTGCAAACACACAATGCTTTATTTAAAATTCATATGACACTTGCAAGACTAACTTGACAACTACTCTCTTAAATTCATCCAAGAAACTATAAACATATTGAAATCTCTCCCAGAGACACAATAGTATTTATGCAATCAACCTTTAGAATAAGTAAATTAGATTTAGGTTTATTTACTTATTTATATTTATTTTACTCCGCTGGAGCCAATTTAAACAATTTATTTATATTTATTTTATTTTTGGGAGGGGTAAGGAGTGTGATGGCTTTAGGGGAGGCCTCCATTGCACCCAGAAAAAAAAAATAACAATAACAATAACAATTACACACAGGAGGCGGCAACATTAAAAAATAAATAAGGTCTAGAGACAAATATAAACATATTCGGTAAGCGAAACCAGTACAATTAAATTTCCACTTGAAAGAACAAGCGTACTTACAGTAGGAGGATAGGTAAACAAAATTGCATTCTTTTCCTTGGTGTATATGATCAGCTGCAATAACCCATTGAATACAATATACTTGCCAGAGTCAAAGATCAAACACATTCTAAACAGCGACATTAATATAATAATTGAACTTCTCATGCAAGTTCCACTGGGTTCCAATTTTCAAATTTTATATTTTTCCATCACTCAGCTAGCCGATAATATGAGTTTTTCCACACACATTTTTTCAATTGATTCGCTTTTCTAGCGTGTATTCAGAAAACAAAACATATGATAAAATGCATCAAATATCAAACACAAAAAATGTCGCTAAGAGGATATAATACGATGCAGCCAATCAGAAAATTTCTGTTTTCAGGGAACTTCTTCTTGTAAAACTGAGCAACGAGAGCGATGATGATGATGATCGTTCCCATCAACAATCTAACGTTACTCATCCTCACGTCTTCAATGTATCCACGGTTCGTAACGATCTACGAAATAAATGCCACATATCAACCATAAAAACCCTAGAATTCTACGAATCAATTGCATCAGTTCACATTTACATATATACATATAGAGAGAGAAGGGAGAATTTAGCGAGTACTAAACGATGAATTGCGAATCACCTCAGTGACAGATTCATCGAGCATGTGTTTGATGGAGTGATGATCCAACAGATTCGCCTTTTTAGGGTTTTTGTTTGCGGTGGTGGTGCTGTTGGATGCCATGTCTCCCTTCTTTTCCTGCATTTCGAACTACTAGGGTTTGTCTGAAGATGGTGTCTGATCTGATCAAAGCTGAAGACTTGCGAGTTGAGTGAAGCGTTACAGACCCGAGACAACCGAGTTTGTGAGACCTCTCTTATTGAGTTGTGTGGAGCAGTGTGGGCCGTGAAAGTGCGAATCTGGGGAACGGCCCAATGTACCATATGTTTGGATAATGTGAAAGAAAATTAGGGTGTTAATAATGTTTATATTTCTGTAAAAAGGCCAAAAAAAAATTAAAAAAATACAAATAGGTCCGCTAAATATGCTTGGTAAGGTAATTTTTATTTTAAAAATTTTGTAAGCATACTCATCAAAAGGGCGGATTCTGTTTTAAAATAATGTTTTTTCTACTTGTTTACCACTAAAACACAAAAATCACGTTACACCTGATGCACCTCTTTAGTATTTTCGTCTAAAAATTTCGGTCCTTTCGATTACAATAGAAAGATCTTTCTTTCTTCACTCAGGATCTCTATTCTCTTTGCAATTTTTGCTCATTTAAAGTGTATAGCCTAATAGTATTTCTTCTCCAAGGCAAAATATAAGGGATCAAGTCTTCTCGAGAACATTGTAGAAGTTATTTGTGAAGAAAAAGAAAATTTTATTTTGTGCTTAGATATTTAAGAAAGAAGAAGAGGTGATGATTCTTTTTCATGCTTAAAAAGATATTAGAGAAAAAAGAATGAAAGAATTTAGTATTAAGAAATCAAACATAATACTAAAAATAACTCAACATTTTAAAGAACAAAATTTAAAAACATTTGGAAGAAAATGGTATAATAGTAAATTGCTTAAAATACTATCTTTTCTCTTCTCTTTTTTCCATTTTCCAAATAAGAATCCTATCATTTTATTTCTTTTCCTTTCATAATTTATCCAAACATTAATACAATTTTTAACCATCAGTTTTTTTTTTCTCTCTCATCTAATGTTATTATTTCTTTTTTTTTTCTTTTCTCTCCTATTTATTCAAACGAAGCCTAAATATAAATTCTAGAACTGGTACTCTTGTATTGTTGTGCAGGCTAGACATTCTGTTTGAATTGGCAAACGAAAAGAAAAGTGAATTTTTTTAAATTTTCTTCGGTTCATTTAAAAAGCAAGGAAATGAAATGAATAGAAAGCATTCAATTCTAGACATGTTCCTTTCCTTTTTCTGAAATTTGTCCTAGTTGTACTACTATAATTCTCGCCTTAAGATTGAAGAGCAATAATTTTAAATCTTAATGCAACAACTTTACATTGACAATACAACAATTATATAATTGCATTAAATTCTCGATTTAATGAGTGTCGTATTTTTTTGTGATATAATTATGTTACATTATAATTTAAAGTTATTATATTACGATGTAAAATTGTTGCATTAAACACAAAATGAGTGCAAAATTCTCCTAAAGAAAAGGGGATCCCTATCATTGTGCACTAGTAACCCAATACTTCGCCTTTAGTCTTTTCTTGGACAAATATGGCATGTTACTACTTTTCTGGAACTATTATTCATCTGAATGCTAATGCTTCAAGAAAACCACTGAAATTGTGGATGGTTAACTAAGTAATACTTTAGAGGGTAAATTAACACAAGTTGTTCAATTGCAGAAAGCAAGCATAAAAACTCCCATGTCTAAAAAGTTGAAGGATTACATTGCACTACATAGTTTTAGAATATAATGTCCCACTGAGAAAATAAACCTTTCTGATGATTGAATGATTTGGTGTAGTATAAATCAAATTATATCATGTTTACTACAAGGTATAAAACCTAAACCTGCTTGTGTAGGCAGTTAGGGAGAGAGCTCCGGTCATGGGGGCTTTGATCTCGCTATATTAACAGCATCCTTCATTAATAACCGGCGACTTGTCTTGACAAGTTCTTCCTTGACCATGAACAAAATAGCAGCTGCAAGAACGCTTTGCACTATTTTTGTGCTCATGCCCTTGTAAAACCCATTAAACCCTTCATAGTGGATCATCTTCATGATAGCATCGAATGTGCCTGTATCGCAAGAAAGGCAACCTCACTACATGGGCAAATTTTAAAAAAATTAAGAGGAGGATCAGAGGAAAAGGAAACAAAGTCACCTCCAGCAGCTGCATCTCAACTCACAGCCATAAATTTTTTAGCCAACCAATATTAACTTCAAGATATGATGGATTTTAACAGCATAATTCTAATGACAATCATCATGTCTATGTGAAATTGGAGGTATTACTTCAAATCAAACCACCCCCACCCAAAATAAATATATAAATAAATAAATAAAAATAATGAGCTGTACTATATTGTAAGAATGACACCATCCCCCAAAATTAATAATAATGAATATGTAGAAGTCAATACAAACCAATCCAGTGCTTGGTTGCATTCTCTTTCATATCTAATGCATAGAATGCTAGTCTATAGACCGTATTCAAGTCTTATCATAAAAATAGATGAAACAGACCATGTTTAATGGGTTGAAATTTTCATGATTGCTGATATTAGAAAAGGACCAACACCAGAGACCTTTATAATGATGCCTTTTGTCTCCACGGGTAACTTGCTTGGCTTGAAGCCTTGACTACAAAGGCAATATAATTATTGAGTAACCTAAACAAACAAATAAGAGAAAAACCAAATAGAACATAATAACGATACAAATAAGGTTATTGCAAATTTGCAACTGCTCTAAGGCCAGGATCTGTATTCACTGTTGGTTTTGGCTGGGCTTCCATTACTTTGCCTTTAATCCCCTATTTATTCTCCTCAATTCTTTCCTCTTACCAGATATATGTAGTCACTGTTCATACTTAAGACCCTAAATACCGGCAACATTTCATCCAATTCAGTACCTCCCAGCCAATATATCTTTTAATAACACACATTGCTATATTAGGTATTAGAAAATACAGTTTTACATAGATAAAATAAAACTCTACTTCTTATCCTTAGTAACTACAAATATCAACTTACACTTGGAACTCCACATGTATTTGCCAAACAAGGATCCCCAGGGTCCTTACGGCTGGTGGAACCTAAGCTGCTGTCCTTTGGAAACCCAATAGCTGAATTTTCTAAGGAGCGCTTTCCCAGCAACCAGGTGGTGGTAACATTTAAAGGAGCTGCTGACAGTGCTTTGGTTCAATTCTATTGGACTTAGGCTAGCAGACCCACAATCCATACTCAAATCAGAACACACACACAAAGACAAGGTCAAGTGATATTTTAATATAAAATAAAGGCCAAGAAATGACCAGCTCTTGCATTTTTTAAAACGATCACAATCCTATCCGACCTTTTACTTATCAGAAGTAACTAAAAAATTAATACATTCAGTCAAATTTATTTTGACAACTAGAAAGGCTTGATCCAAATGAAGTTTCTAAGAGTTATCTTGCAAATTGCAATCCATAGAAACACAAATTAACTCAGCTGAATTACAGGATGTCAAAATATGATCTCATTCGTACGAGTACACATCACTTACCTTCACAACCAGAAGAGGATACGTTACAACAGTAGCTCCAAGTTTTGCCAAAGCTCCAAGCAGAAATATCTACAAAACATAAGTAATGTGTTCAGCACTTCTAACTGAATAAAAAACAGGGAAGGGAGACTCAGTGAGTACAGATTCGTGATGTCAAAAAATAAAATAATTAAAAAGGAGGTGACACCGAAGCTTGGGGATTTCCAAGTAAAAACTAACCTCTGAAGCAGTTATATCATTTTTTCCCTTCTTACTGGAGGGGCGTCTTTCCTTCAGCTTCTTCAACAAGGTTTCATACAACATGAACTGTATGGAAGGATTACTCACCTGATGACAACAGTGAGATCTATCAGAGATCATCCAATGTCACATATTAGAATCACTTTTCACATACCATGATCAATGTTGGGAAAACACCTCTCCAGAATCCCAAAAATCCACCTTCATCATAAACTTCTTGAATCTGTACATAGTAAACATTCCTAATTAAAAAGATAGGAGGCTGGACTCACCATCATATGCTTTTACAATAACAATGACTAGACTTCCTATGGTTACAGGCTTACAGCCAATTAGAAATATGAAAACAATCCTAGCCAACGGTTTATCCTCATGGCCAACTATTCACCACAAAGAATGTTTATATAAACACAACGTGATTGGCTCAAATAATGCCTGGTTAAAACTTCAAACATCCAGTACACAGAATTTGAAGCTAATTTCTTCCCAGAAGTCTTTAATAGAAACAGAAGCTTCCAGGCAGGGTATGCCAAAAAAGTTTCAATGACACTACAAAAATGTATAAAGAATTGTAGAAGAACGAGTCATTATTGCACATACCACATGGTTAGTTCCATAAGGAGGAGGCTCCACTGCAGCAAGAATTGCTTCATCTGAAACAATTGATCGGATATGACTAGGTTGGGATTTCTTAGTGTGAGTCTGCAAGATGAACATGACTTCTAGAATGAATGCAGAACTTAAAAACCCTGAGGTCAAGAGTTTGCATAGCCAAGGCCAAAAATACTGCAAGATCAATTTGGGAAAACAATACATAGGGATTGAAGGATTTGGATTTAGCATCAGTCAAAATATATTGGAAAATGGAAAAAAATTGTATATTATATTCAGTATTCTTTTAATGCAAAAACACATAAAGAACAATAATTGTATATTTCTTATCAACTACTCTGATCACCAAATCCCAATTTAATAACATGATCATTATCAAATGCATAATTCTGTCGGATTAGAATTTATGGTCGTGAATTGTAGAAAGGGTATTCAAATAAAAATTCTGATTTTATCATCTTGGAATTCAATTCCAAATAAAAAAAGTATAAATTCAGCAGCTGTACCATTTTTTGGTCCCAAGTGGCAGAGCGAGAGGTAGATTTAAGTCATGTCCTAGCTGAATAAATGACTAAAGGGTACGAGTTCAGATAAAGCTGCATATATTTACAAAATCACTCATCAATGACCATGCTTTATCGATTTGGAGCTGTCTACATGTCCCATTCAAGCATTCTAGCTTATAAGGGCCCATCTTTACAATGGAAATTTCATAACTTCGATCAGGATTGATGCCAGAGGATTTTAAGAGGATCTTACAATAGCTCTCAAATCACATAGAATCCAACTTACCAGGACCAGCAATGCAATGGAAAGCCTTCCTACTGAACATAACAAAATGTTGGTGATTTACAAGGAAATTGGCCTATAGAAATCGATGAGCACTTCCATAAAAAACTTATACACTAACTTAAGTCAAAGGAAAAGAAAGAGAGACAAAAGATCAAGATCATAATGTCAAACTAAAACACCCTTTTACAGTACGAATAAATTTTATTGAAATGACTGAGTTTGACATGGATGATAATGATTATCCACTTTCATGTCATAGAATATCAAAGACTTATGGCAAAAGGCAACCAGTTTCTTGGCAAAAGGTAACCAGTTTCTTACCTGCATTCGGGTAACAACTACCCATATTGGATTAGTCAGCAGCACATTCACGCACCTGTACAAAGGGAAAAAAAACTCGATAAACAAAGTAAATCACCCAGATTTAAGCCACTTGACTGAAACTTGTCCATCAAGTGAAACTTGCCATACCACTTGGCTATGCAAATATAAGCCACTTGACTGACAATTACTGGTCCACGCCAGCAAGTGGTATAAAAAGAAAAAGAATAACTATATATGCCATGACTGTATTTGAAGTTCAGTTATGGATAAAGAATTAGAAAGAAAAAAAAAGTAAATTACCCAGATAAAGCAGCCACCACAAGTGACGAGAACATCCCAACTGATCCATCACCAATCCCTTTCTTCTTACGTTCAAAAGCAGTATCTTCAGCCTTGTTCCTGAATATTTGATAGAAATAATAGTAAACACCCTGTACCAAAAAATTCTTGATTACATAAGAAATCAAAAATCTACATAAACAAAGTGATTGCACATTTACGGCTAATAGGTAATAAAAAAGACTGCCTGTCTGAATGTGAAAAGATCTGACCTATTCCTTATAAATTTATAATATGGTAGGAAGTTCAGTTTGGGGCAAACAGCACAGAGAAAAACGGACATTAAAACATCTAATATCTTCACAATAGGAATTCCAAAGTGTCTATAATAATTTGGGATCACAGCTCACTCCTTATATATGTGTGGCAATCAGAAAATTTACAAATCCATAATCATAATATATATCCATATATCTTCCAAGATTATATCTTACCAGTGAGTTAAAAATTAACTCGGAAAAAAAACATGTTACAGAGGGGCAAAATTGACAAGATTATATTGTATCAAAGTAATTATTGCAACCTTGCATTGCTGTTGTGATAGTGACAAAAAACTGATCTAAGCAATGAAAGCTCAAATTGACTGCTTTAATGCTATGGCTGGAGCCAATCAAGCGAAGGCTACTTCTCTGTTGGAGTGCCATATGGCTTTAAGAAAGCATGACTCATAAACAACTCTCCCGTTAAATCATGCTAATCTGCTTCCAATGTCCATTGACACTAATGCAGTATTCTGATATGAATGCCTATAAGTTCTTGAGGGATCAGATAATAAACAGACATCATCAGGGTTATCCTGAACATGGCTTGAAGTATTCTCCTGACTGAGGAAGATGCTCAATGCATCAGTAATGACAGGATTGAGTATAAACTTACATTCTGATACAAAATTTCAGCAAGCTTCAGTTGAGTTGTCTCAAGTACCATGTCCGACCAAAACACAATAATAAGCTGCCAGTTGTTAACTTTGGCGGTGTCTCCTGGCACTCCCCGATTAAAAAGTGCAAGGTGTTCAAGTCCCATTTGGGATGAGGGTCACGTCTAGTATCTTATTGGGAAAAAATAAGAAGATGAAAACGAACATAACAACAATGAAAGAACATCATGATAAGCTGATTCTTAGGGAGAATAGAAAGATTACTTTTTCCCATATCATCTCCCACATTTTGAAGCATCACATAAGTTACTTGACTAAACCAAGGTGAATGAATCATTAATTTCTACTCTGTGTTGACAGTATAATATTTTTGTGCGAAATTTGGAAAATATTAGTATAGTGCATGTATACATATATACTGTCTAAATTTTACATAATGTTGTACTAGATGCCCCTTAAATCGAAAATTTTGATCATATTGTTTACTACTTGCAGCATGCTTACCCATTGCATTTCTCCATATAGTGTTTCTACAATTTGATGAATTTATGAATTTGACACATTGTTTTTGCATATCGCGATATATCAGTCAAATGAAGCCGTATCAAGGCCCACCAATACTGTGACTGCGACTGAGTCTTGAAATTATGTTTGGATACAGTTACCGTGTGATTGTGATGTCAACCCCACAAACTCCTGGTCTCTTTGAGATAATAATATTCTACCCAATATGTATACTCAAGCTAACAAGCTTGAACACAAACCTATCATAAAGCAGTCACATAAGGTGAATTCATAAAGAACTGGATTTTGATTTCAAGCCAATTCCCATTTTACAGCTTGAGAAGTCACTGAGTTAAATAAAATTAAATGTTGCAGCTTTAATTGTAATCTTACAATTGATTTTTTGGTAGAAAATTGAATCAAGAGGCAAGTTATACATGAAACCCTCGAAAGTAGTTTTCATTATCACTCTTATCATAAAGATGAAGACAATCTTTTAGGTAATCAATCCATCAAACGGCACGTTTTCCACTGTCATGGAAATATGGGACCACTTGTGATGGAAATAGGACATCAATCAGTGGCAGCTCTGTGCCATTGAACACACTAGCTACTCGTTCAAAAGAGTAAATATGACAAAAACAGTTGTCCGAGCAACACCACATACATCATCCCACTGTACAAAACTTGCCTTCAATCTCAACCTAAACTTTTGATTTTAACCATCATCGAAATGATTTTCCTCTTGTGCAGTATCTCTCTGAAATAGTTAAGCAATCCAAATTTCCTTTTCTTTCCCATCGTTATTCTCGGCAATCAAACAGATCACGTATTGGGCCCAAATCCAACTTACAAGCTGTTTGTAGTAGGTTCTGTTGAAACTGAAGTCAAACTTTCCACGATGATGGTTGCCAGAGAGCGGGTCCCGGTGGGAATCCAAGCTGTCACAAAGGAGCCCACTGTTCTAGGTGGATTGTAAGAAGAGGGGAGGGATTCGGTGGAAAAAAGGGAAAATCTGGAATGCACTGGTTACTGTTTTAGAGAAAGGCTCATTTTGTCCTGTTCTTTTTTTTGGTCCCGATCCTAATTCTCTACTTTTCTCTCACTATTTATAGGCAAAAATGTCTTTTCTCACCAATGGTCGAGGTTTTGCGGTGATAAATATCTGTGGAGCAAGGGCTGAGATTGTTCTTGTCAGAAAAGGGGATTCGCTCACCTCACCTGGTTATCTTCTTTCCTCTGTGACAGGTCAATCCCTGATGCAAGGTCCTCATCCTAGCTAGAAATGAGGTCCGTCACGGATTTAGCGTACCCTGGACTCCAGCCTCCGAACCCAAACCCTTGATTCCCATAAGGCAGTGATCCGAGCTCTTACCCCCCATAGGAGCGCGGAGTGCCACGAGGTTTATCCGTAGGGAGGAACTCCTCGTAAAAAGAGGTTTATCCGTAGAGAGAAACTCCTCGTAAAAATGGAGGTTGATCCGTAGAGAGGACCTCCCAGGGTTTTATCCGTAGAGAGGAGTGCCTCCTCGCTTTAGGGAAATTGATCCGCAGAGAGGATTTCCCGTGATGTTTATCCGTAGAGAGGAACTCATCACCATCCGAACCTTATTCAAATGAAAGGAAAGAGACTCGTTTGAGGTTTATCCGTAGAGAGGAACTCCTCGCAAGGTTTTATCCGTAGAGAGGAATGCCTCCTTGCAAAAAACAAAGGTTGATCCGTAGAGAGCCCGTGAAGTGTCATTAGTAGAGACCGATTCGCCAAAGAAAGGTAATCACACCTCTGAGGCATGCCCTACCTAATGAACGAAGGAGCTCGATTAGAATCCTCTATTTGGGAAGGAGCTCGATGGAATCCTCTATCCATGGGGGCTCGGCTAAGGGAGAATATCAAAGGTGGACCCCTTGCTACATGGAATTGCTGAGGGAGCTCGAAATGGAGGAAAAGTCAAAGTGGGCCCATTACCACGTGGGCATACGTGGCGGCCCCTGAATGGCCCATACCAACACAAGCCTTACCAGTAAAAGGGCTCTACCATCACCAAAAATGAATCAAGGACAACACACAAACTCAAACTAAAAAAAAAAAGTGAATTGGAAGTTTAAATAGGACAAAAATGAACTAAAATGGGCTCACCTGAGACGCAGCCGTACCAACCAGCGACGGTGCTAAACCGCCATACAGCCGATCCCATCCCTCTTGCTTAACAACCTGTAGACTATCAATTAATAATTCAACATATGCATATAAAAATTGTTAAAATAAAATAAATTATATGTAAACATCAATTAAATGAATAAGCATAAACCTGACACATTTGTTCTACAGTCCCAAGCTTCCTCTTCTCTTTCTTCGGTTCTCTTTCCGTTTGTTGACGAGTATTTACCTAGAGCACCGAGAAAAAAATATATATATATGGGGAAATTTAAGCGAGAGAAAACATAAAAGTACAAAGGAATAGTACAGTTTGGAGAGGATAGGTGATGAGCTGAGAGATGATTCCTCCGCCAGCTCCAGAGAGTCCATTGATCAGAGCGTCCGACATATTTCTTCAGGGGAATGTTTTGCGAAGAAGGAGATCTGATTCTAGAGAGAGAAAAAGCATACAATTTTAGAGAGAGAAGGTGGGGGGAAGAGACTATCTCTGAGTTTGGCTGTAGGCTGTAGCGAGGAAATTGTAAGACGCTGATGGTTTTTCCCTATCAGAGTTCCATGAGTTAGTATGTTTGGTGTTCCGTTCAAGAAAGAAAATGACGTTGATGGGATGGCTCTTTTCCCATTAAGAATGTATATACGTACACAAGGGACATATCTAAGATACATACACGTGTATTGTGTATAATTCTATTTCCATCATTTTTTGTCTAATTATATTCTGGATATAGATGGATTTGTTTGCCTGAGGTTTGCACACTTGCTAATAATACAGCCTTTCGTCCAAAAAACCTGTTTGTTATGTCAAAGAAATAAAATATGCAGACCAAAATGCCCATCATCCATCTAAAATGACTTTATTAATCTTATAATGACATTTATTTACAAAAACGCATTGTTGTTATGAACAAAAATATCCTTCTTTCCACCCATAAAAAGAATTTTATATTTAATTTTTTTATTAATTATATTTCAATTAAATATGTAGGTTTATAATTAAAAATAATTTATAATTCTAAAATAAAGGAATAATGAATTGATAATTATTATTTAAATTAATTAATTTATATAAATTAAATTTTAATTTTAAAGTTAGGATTTGGTAAAGAATAAGTGGAAGCACTCCGGTGGCTTAACCACCGCCAACCCCAAACCCAGCACCTCCTCCATTTTCGTCACCACCAGCACTCCGATGAATGTGTGTGTACACAATCTCATCGAACATCAATCGAAGTAAATCTTCCTTCTCGAATAAAAGAAAGATAGTCATCAACAAATTGAAGATAAGAAATTTCAATTTGTTGATGGTTGATTTCAACACTAATTTTGACAAAAAATATTCAAAGAATTTCTTATCTCTAAATCAAATTTAACCCTCTCTCCTGATTAACCTATAGTTGAAGCAAAAGATCGAAGAAGAAAGATTCGAAGGCCTCTTGTTTCTTCTCTAGAATTGTTGCTTGACCTTTCAAAATCAAAATATGGCCACTCTCTAATCCTTTTGAACATTCCCTTGACACTTATGTTCCATCTTCTTCTCTGGTCCTCCGACTGGGTTCACAACTTTGATCTCTCCTTCACAGATTCAGACATAAATAGAATATATATATATATATATATATATAACTATTATCTATATTGTATAAATTAAGAGAGAAAGCCTCAACAATACCACATCCATATATATTAAAAATGTACTAGATTAGAGGTTCTAATTAAGGAAGAAATAAGCAAGCAAAAAGGACTAATGGTGTTGGTGGTTGTGGTGTGCCGCGGAGGTGAGAAGATTGACGGGAGAAGGAAGAAAGAGAGAAAGATAGATAGAAAAAAAGTGTTTTTTTATGTTGGACAAAAATTTTCACAAAATTTAATATTTTGGTATTTTTAATATTTAAACATTCGGGCTATAAAGGTAATTTTATTCTAAAAATTAACGTTGGTTGGCTTACATCTGTCGTAGAGAAGAAGTCATTTTTGAAAAGTTTACGTCAAACATCGAGGGACGCTAATATATTTAACCCTTCTTTTAACACAAACCAGCAAAAGAGGCAAAAGATAGAAAAACACAGAACTGCTCAGTATGATCATAGTCAGCCAAGCTAAAAGTCATGAGCCCAAACAGAAGGCACAATAAAACAGACATTAATAAAAGAGAATTAAATTCTCAGTCATAACTTAAAAAATAAATAAATTAGTGAATCATATTGAAAGAATTATGAAATAAAAAGGAGGTAATGAAATAAAATTGAGAAGTCAGAAAGTTTATATTTCTATGAAACACGTTGAAAATAATACCAAACAGCCCCTTATATTTCTATGAAACAGGTTGAAAAGAATTTTGACGATTTATTTAATACTCCATAATTCTATTTTTTTCCTTTTCCATAAAAAAAACATTACAGTAACTTTCAAAAAAAAAATCTCTCGATATATATAAAATAGAAGCAAAGGGCAAAATCGTCGCTTAGATCACAATATCCTCAACTTTATTCCCCACACAAGTGAAGTACCAAACCTTACCCCAATCTCCGCAAGGATTCCTCATTTTCTTCTCTCGCACACTTCCGGCGCAAGTTATCACCGATCCCCACCATGGCAACCTCTCGTCCTCCTCCACCTAAGCCGATCGATCTCGACATCACAATCGTCTCCGCGAAACACCTCAAGAACGTGAACTGGCGTCACGGTGAGCTCAAGCCCTATGTTACCTTTAGGATCGACCCCGAAATCCGGTCCACCAAGCACGACGACTCCGGCTCGACGCGCCCGGTCTGGAACGAGCGGTTTGTCGTCCCTCTTACTACTCCTCTCCAGGACTCCATCCTCGTCCTCGAAGTCCTCCACTTCGGACGCCTCAACCCCGCCACGAACCTAGTCGGTACTCTCCGATTACCACTCAACGACCTGGTCGACTCGGACGATTCCACCCGACTGGGAACCTACGAGCTCCGCCGTCCCTCGGGTCGCCCCCAAGGCAAGATCCGGATCAAGCTCGCCGTCAGTGAACGCCCCTTGCCACCCGCGCCAGATTACCATATTACCCCTCCCCCGAGCTATTATTACTCCACTGCCCCTCCCCCTCCCCTTCCTACCCGGGACTACACTGGATACTCTCCCTCGCCGTACACCAGTTCCCTCCCGCCACCGCAACCGTCTCTGTCGTCTCAGGCTCCAAAACAGATGCCGTCTATGGTTCCGCCTCCGCAGACGAACGGGTATCCGTTCGGCGCGTACTCTGATCCATATCCGGGGTACTACCCCGGGTATTACTCTCAGCCGCCGCCTCCACCTCCGCCGCGGCCGTTCTTTGACCGTCAGTTCACTTACGGCGGACCGAGCGCGCCGGTGGATTATACACCGTATGATCAGAAGCCAAAGGGAGGAAAGATGGGTTTGGGAACGGGATTGGCTGTCGGAGCAGTGGCGGGCGCTTTAGGTGGACTGGCATTGGATGAAGGATTGAAGTATGAGGAGGACAAAATGGCTGAGAGAGTCGAGAATGATTTGGCTGCGAGGGATAATTACAGCGATTATCGCGTTGATTATTGATGCAACTGAATTCTAGGGCTTGAAGTTGAAGTCTTACCATTAGGTAAGGCTTAATGGCTAATGGTTTATGTTACTTTTGAGACATCAATGTCGGTGTGTAGATAAGCTATGTTGATATTTTGGGCTTTTTTTAGTGTTTTGGTGGTTGTTTCGTAAACCGAGTGAAGCAAGAGTTTATGGGATAATTAATAATAAATACTGGTGTTCTTGTTTTTATGTAGTTTACTGCTTTATTTTAGTATAGCTGATGTTTGAAGTTGAATCTAATACCTGTATGCATATGTATATGCTTATATTACATGTTACAGTTTGCTACCAGACTTCAGAATATTGAATTATTCTTGGTGATTCAAGTTGCTTAATAGAAACAGGAGGCCAGAGAGCAAATGAGCTTAAACTAATTTCATTCTTATCTGATAGCTTTGTAAAATTACACCTGATACATAGTTTGTTAAAGTCTTGGATACTGTCAATTGTGATCAGCCTGTAAATTTGGATCTCTGTTAGTATACTATCAGACAGCAAAGCGAATTGGCCAATGAACCAAAAGGTGTTCTCATATATATATATATATATATATATATATATATATATATATATATATATATATTGTTTATTCACATTATGAAATTGGAGTCTAATTAGATCATGTCCTTATTTCAGACTGAGTATATGCCTTTAAGAGATAGTGGGCTGTCCTTGGACACCATTGACTCAGCCTTGTGCTGTGCAGGGTAAATATTGGGTAATTCTTAAATTGGTTTGGCTTGGTTGATTAAACAAAATACTCTTTAATATGAAGTCTAGAACTAGAATAGGCAAACATTGTATTTCATTTTGTGTGCAACAAACTTAACATGATAAATTCTTTTGCTCTTCGTCCATAATAAATCAGCAGAATAGTTTCTCCTGTGCCTTTCAGATTTTTCCATAAGTTGATAATTCATGGACCTTGTAACATGAAAATTTGTCTTCATTTGAGTCTGGTGTGTGGGATTCACTTGTTGGATTCAGAGATCTGCGGGTAATGCTGCGATATAGTCATGAAGCTTGGTCATCTTGATTTGCACACTGGGTTAAGGCATCAATAATTAAGACCTGCTTAACATCTGCGGTGTAAGCACTTGTATCATTTTTATGTTGTTTCATTCCTTTTTTAATCCTCCTCCTCCTCCTCTTCTTCTTCTTTGGTTGAGTCTCATTCTCATTAATATGAATTACAATATAGAGGTCTACACACGATGCTTGATACAAATCGTGGTTTATGCACAAGGATGGGAGAATGTGAATGATTTTATTCATCGTCATTTATTTACTCGTGTTGATAAAGGTGACTAGGTGCTTCCTAAGTGATTCTTGATACAAAGTGTGATTATCAAATATGGTTTTCTTTTTTAGTTTATGACTTGGCTGGTTGATTGAAAATCTTTACTCTTTAGGTAAGTATGTTTTGATGTATGTCATGTTACAGCCTCCCTTCTTCCTGTTTGCACTTCAGGCTCTTCATTTTTAGTCTCTTTATGGATTTGATTTTAGGCATCCTTATGAAAACCCATCCTCGCCTGTGCAAAACAAAGTGCTTTTCATCGCGTGTGTGTGTGTGTGTGTGTTGATAGCATTGACTCATGAACAAATTTGAGTCTACAGTAAAAGTCACATTAGGCAAGTGTTGTGAAACCTCATTTAAGCTGCTTAAATTTTCTGCACATGTAAGTAGGCTTTGTGCTTGTTTTGCAGCCTGGTTTTCTTTCTGGGTTTAGGATTGTTCTGATAGCATGTAACTTTGTTGTGTACGTACATAAATCATTTCCATTGTAGAAATAACTGTGTTGTGTACGTACATAAATTTTTTCCATTGTAGAAAAGCTAACTTCCCTATCTAGCAACCACATAGAATATGAAGTGTTTTCCATTTTTATGGATGTCCAGACAGGGACACGGAGAATGGATTGAAGTTGCAACTTTTTCCAAGAGTAGTACCAAATTTTCTTTGCATAACAATCATCTACTTGTCCACAAAGCTCCTCTACTGAAGTACAGATCAATTTTGGGAGATCTAAGAATATATTTTTTTGGATAAGTATGGGAGATATAAGAATATTGAGCAGGAGTTCTGTTGAATGAATGATTAACGCAGACCATCAAGTTTCTGATTCACGATAAGTATTGAGGTCAAAACTACTAGGAGGGAGGAAAAATATGGTAAAGGGTTACATTGCCAATAAATTTACTTTCAAATGGGATCTTCTAGTGATGTGTGTCTGTAGCAAGCAAAGCTTTTTCAATACTGGTATGTGTGTTGTATATTATATATATATATATATATATATATAGAGAGAGAGAGAGAGAGAGGGGGAGGAGGACGACGACGACGACAACGATGTGGTGGTTTTGAGAAAGGAAAGAGTAATGGTGATTAAGAGCAGCAAGTAGGATATATCTTGAGTGAACTGTGCATATAACCTTAACCAAAAATAGGATATATCTTGAGAAGGAGGAGGTGAGGGGATGGAGTCATTTACCAAAAATAAAAACTGTGCATATAAAGACAAGTCTAGGGAGATTGGGCACTAAATCTAATCTGATCCGTGATTTACGGATTGGTTAATATTAATTTAAACAGTTAAAAAATAAATTGGTTCGAATCGGATTAACGAATTAGGCTTACTCAATAAGCATTTTAGTTAGTAAAATAATATGATGTTATTTTTTTAGTGATTCAAAATAGACATTGAAATAGTAGAGAAAAATTAAGATATTGTGTGACTAAGCTAGCAAAGTCTAAGAATACCTAAGCCACAGAAACATAAAGAAAAAAGAAAGTAAATACATAAAGAAAAAAGTAGCATCCAAATAGATACAGACACGGAAACATAAAGAAAAAAGAAAGTAAATACATAAAGAAAAAAGTAGCATCCGAATAGATACTGCAAGCATGTGACTGAAAGGTAAAGAAAACCTAAAAAAGAAAGTAGCAAAAGGTTAAAAGAAAGAATAAAAAGGTGGTTATAATATATATTTAAAATAGTGTATATATAATATAAAATATATTTATAAATATTATATTAGATATGGTTTGGATTGATTCAGTTTAACGGTTCGAATCGGTTCGGTTGAACGGTTCGGAACGATTTTTCAAACACCAAACCGTTAACCGAACCATTACCAACAGATTTGTACTTTTAAATCCATAGTTGAACCGTTAACAACGGATTACCCACGGTTTGGATCAATTTGAACTAGTTCGGCTCAAATTCACAAATATTTTGAATACCCCTAAGATCAATTTAACAAGTCTAAATGCTCATTGAATGATCAACAGAATAGATAAGAATCATCTAAATTAAAAGCTCTTGAGAGTCTTGTAAGTTGAATATAATTGATATTAACTCGATTATTGTAAGCTGATTAATTCAATATGAACTGGTGGTTAGTTTCAATTTCATAACAACAGAATAATCTAATATATATATACATATAATATGTCTATTAATTTGTTGGACTGGAGTTAAATTTGCGGTGAACTGTATTTTACAATGTTGAGAGCCCTTCTGCAGTTTAAATTATTGCCCAGCAAACACAAACAGCATGTTTCACGAAGATCTTTGAATTTAATACACCAAATTGAACAAACGCTATCAAGGTCCATTGTCCACAACTCCACATCAGAGTATACATTAGATGAACCAAACTACTAGAGCCTGGCTCATGAATGGCGTGGTTAGTGACTTGCTTGTACTTGGCTCGTGATTTGAACAAGTAAAGCTTGAGCGTGATTTGAACTTTTAATCTTATCGAGCCAACAAATGTTATTAAGAGAGTACTCTCGTGACAAGATTTGACATTAATCAAAAGTCAAATGAATTTATTTTTCAATAAAATTTTCAATTAAGGGGTTAATAAGGAGAGGTCATCATTCTTGTTAAATAAATAAAAGACCAAGTTTATTTTTATTTTTTCACATAAAAGATCCAAGTAAAAACCTACTCAAAATCGCCTTTGAGATTAATAATCGAGCTCGAGCTTCATTTTAGAGTTCATTAATTTTTTAGCTAAGCTTGACATCTCCCCACTCCTCCTGTTAAAGTTAAGCCCATTAATATAGGGCATAGGGCCTTGCCAATAAAGATCCAACATTAAACGGGTCATTTTTGGGTGCCCAGAACTAACCAGCTAGCCTTGAAATTTTTTCCCTCATAAAAAATTTTCGCAACTGAAACGTTACAAGAATCTTCGTAGTCTGATTCTAGCAGCAATATCCAGATTTTTTACTACGAGAGAGAGAGAGAAGGGGAATTTGCAATCGACGATCTATTTCACTCTGAGACTTTCAGGTAATTCATCTAAGATCCAAGCTTATATTTTGTTTTCTCTTCTTTTCTTTTCCTGCGCTTTCTGACCAACCAAACAGAAATGTTCCGTTCAATTGTGTTCCCGTTGTATGATCTTGCTTTAATCGAGTAATATTGTAGTACTCAGGTAACAGACGACCACTCAGCTAGAATTAGACACAATGGACCGAGAAGCTAGTTCAGTCCCCTTTCTCTGATCTTCAAGTCTCCTCAAATTTCGCTTACCGCAAATCACAACACAGAAGGTACTTGAAACCTAATCTGCCAAAGTCTTTGCATAATTTCCTTGTGATGAGTGATAAATTTAGATCATTTCTAAGAAAAACACTTTTGACCTTGTAATTGCTAGCTCATTAATTAAACGTTTGTGAGAAATATCAATGAAGACCCTAAGAAGTTTTTTGAAGAATTCAGTTGCTTTTGTTTGTATAGTGGTCTCTGTTTCTTGCCTTTCGGTTGTGGTTGTTTCAGTGCTTAGGCTTCCTGATGTATCAGTGGGAAATAGTGCAATTCGTGCTTTAAGACCCAATAGATTTGAGAAGGTTTCTGTGGATGGGAGTGTAGGGAAGTTTGGGGAAATGATGGTTGATATGTTGCCTAAAGATCTTAAATTTACTATGTTCGTCCCTTCGGAGAAAGCATTTGAGCGAGACTTGAGGCTGCGGGTGAATGAGAGTTTGATTGCGGAGAAGGTGAATGATACATATGCAATACTCACTCGCATATTGGGTTTCTCGACTGTCCCTCGGATAATTTCTTCCATTACAGTACCGTTTGATAAGGAAATCAATTATGATTCCTTATCTGGATTTAGATTGTACATCTCAAAGGGGTTAGATGGAATGCTGGTAGTTAATAGAGTTAGGTCAGTGCGGGTAGGGTTTAGGAAGGGTGAGATTATTGTACATATAATGAATGGAGTAATCATGGATGCAGAGTTTGAGCAATCATTTCAGCCTGATTACAATGAAGAAGATTGAGTGGAAACGACAAGTTACGCTTTGCTGGCATGAGACTGATAATGGCAAATGTATTGAATTCAAGAAATGTTGTAGTGCAAACATTTGGATCTTAACCAACAAAAATAGTGGTATGAATTTGTATAAGAATTCACGAGTTCAAGTCTGTGTAAGGTTCTAATGGAGTCCCTAATTTTACAAAAGAAAATAATTTTGGTTCTTTCTTGCGTCAAATGATCAATTTTGTGACCAAATTGTAGCATTGAACATTGTATAGAATGATAAAGCTCATACCGTTTAATTATTTTTACCAAATAGCTGTGATGAGATTCGATATAGTTTTTAACTGTGACCAGCAAGGCCCACTATGTGTGCACTCTGGCTCCAAGGCCTCAAAATGAAGCTATACCATTTTATTGAATTCTGTCAAAGGTATTTTTGTATTCTGTGGAAATTGGATCACCTTCTGGATGAGGTGAAGTAGTGGGGCTGTACATCTGCCCTGCCAAGAAGTTCATAACTGAACACCGATATCATATCCATGGCCACTCCCACAAGTCAAGGCATCCACTCCAAGATTTACCATGGTTGTGATTATTTTGGTCTATTATGGAGCAAAAGGGGTCACCAGAAGCTCTGTCTGGTCACTGGTTGTGATTTTTCTTGTGGGTTATTCCGACTCCACTTTTTGTCATCCTCAGGCCTTATTAGAGATTATGACATAAAATATGCTGACTGCTGCAGTTAAAGGCCATGGAATGGCTGCATCCTCTCCCCTCCTTCCCCCTTTCCAGGGAAAAGAAAAACCTTTCGTTTGGGATAGTTGGTACAGTGGAGTTTTTCAGTTCATTTTTGTATGGACAAATTGTAGTTTTTAATGTGCTTAATGTTGCTGCATTATTCTCTGGATCAGAAGGGTTTTGTATGATTCGGAAAGAACTCAGATGCATTTCTTTGTTTATTTGTCTCGGTGTCTTGCCTTCTGGTTGTGTTTTTTGTCTCTGTTTCTTGTCCCTTTCTTGTTATTATTTTAGTACTTGTTAGGCTTAGGAATAGTGCAGAGGGTACATTTAGTTCAAGGTGCACACGGCTCCTTACAATTCTTGGTGAAACCGGAACCGGAACCGTTGAGTTCGGTCCGGTTTGGTTCGGTTCTGGTTCTCCAACAACGGTTCTTTGTCAATTTTTTTTTTTTTTAAACATTGGCAAGATGCTCACTCATACTTGTGCACTCCAGTTATAACAATAGATTAAAAGTTTTAGTATTTATTTGTATATCTTATATTATTAGAACATTAGAATTTAGAAGCTAAATGTATTGATCTATATATTATATATTTTATACTTTATATAAATAGAAGACTAGAATTTAGAAGGTATTAGTATTTATTTATATATTATATATTTTATACTTCACATGTATATATTAATATAGAACACTAGAAATTAGAAGCTATTATTATTCATTTATATATTATATATAAATATTTTACCAGTTCCTAAAATTTGGAACCGGAACCGTAGTGAACAGTTCGGTTTGATTCAGTTGCGGTTCCTTATGGTTTCGGTTCCGATTCTGATTTCACCGATTCTTTGTGCGCCCCTACATTTAGTGCATTTGGGGACATGATGTCTAGATGTAGCCCAAAAGACCTTGCATTAAGTGAAATCTCTCGAGCACAAGCTGAGACCACTGATGTGGAGTATATGGATTTATGTATCCAATACTTTCTTGCATATCCAGTTTCTTGGCTGTGCCTTGGATTATTTTTTTACTTACTGTGTCATTTGGTGTAAATTCATTTTGTTAACAGTTTTCTGAAAAAAAAAGTTGAAAAGATACAATTTCAGAGAACAATATTCTTTCTAGTTCTTTGAATGGTGTTCTCTATCTTCAGAATTCATAAAGAATGTTTTTAAGGAACTGAATTTGTTGAAGCCACCATAAATCTTATGGCAGAAGGCCATGAAGGAATACTAAGCTAGTGCTTGCTGTAAACTCTGCATGACCCACCAACGGATATGGCTTTACATCATTGATTAGTGATCATATGGTACAGTCACACATAGAAGTAATTTTATTTTATTTTCTATGGGAGTAAAATGCTTGAAGAAGCTTTTGTTGTTACAATAAACTTGAACCCTTTCTTAATTTGTGACCTAAAAGTAATTATCTTGATATATAATAAATGGTGTTTAAACAGGGAAAGCATTTTGACGGTACCAGTCAGACGAGGAAAGCCAGCGTTTTACATTTCTCACAACATGATCTTAATTTCATTAAGAAATTGGGTTTAAATTCAATAAGGATGAAATTTAAAAGGAGGCTGTTGCAATTTCATTTGGGACTCGCTATACCGTTCACCCACATTTCAAACAATTGACACCTACTTCGCAGAATTTGGACGAAAAAAAAATCTAAATTTCTGTTTCATCTTTAAAAAAAAATTCTGAATAGAAAACAAAATTTAATCTCAAGAGTTTCCAGGAAAAATACAGTTATCCTAATTATCGGCGTGATCATTGACCATTTTTTTAACTTTTCTAATTTACCCTCTATTGTGACCCACCATAGAAAAAATAGCCTGAAACATGACATCACTCCATGTTTTAGAATTTGTTCACTTCTCTTGCAATAAAATAACATTAAACAATACATTCTTAAAAAAATTGGATTTTCAAGAGAGGCTTTCTTTCGAAACAAAGAAAGTATTTAAGAGGAGAGAATGCTTGTCTTATGTCATATAAATATGAGTTTCTACTTAAAGTCTTATGTCATGTAAGTATGAGATTTTACTTAAACAGTTGATATGAACGAATTAAAACTAAACATATGTTTAAAACTTTTTAAAAAATTAAACACGGGTCATGTGGATCTTTTTACGGGTCATTCAAAAAATAAGACCAATTTACACACAATCTTATTCACATAAATGGTGTCATCCTAATAATATTTTATCTCTTCAACAACCCACCATCATCTCCTCTTCTTTGTTGGGGTTTGCAGGATGCAGAACAAAAAAAAGAATGAAAGACAAAATTGTATGGATTTGTAAAAGATCAACACTGAGCTAGAGAGACTTAGCTTCAAATCAAGATCTAGATTTGGAGGCAAGCAATTGGGTTTCGTCCCATGAGTTCTCTATTCCTCTACTAAGTCCATATATATATATATATATATATATATATATATATATATATGATTTTGAATCCATGTCTATTTTGATGATGAACATAAGATAAATATTGAACAAAGTCTACTAATGAAAGTTTTAGGTGGATTTTGACAACATTAACATTAACAAGTGTAGATGAGGAAGAAAAAAAAGCCTCTTATACACAACAACAAACTGTATTGGAATTAAAAGGAGTAAAAGTCTTAAAAAATCTACAATTTCATGTATGAATAGTCTCTAATTGAAAGCAAGAATTCATGAGATACACCACCATTCCCATTTAATAGCGAAATCCTTGGCGTGTTTGTAAATCATTGGCTTGAGATCAATGACAGCATGAAGCAGGATATTAGTACGAAAAAACTACTTCATGATTTTAGTACGAAAAAACAACTTACGCGCGACCAATTTTAGTTATGGCTCAAATCTCAATCTCAAATGAATTGGAATTAGGTTATGTGTAAATGGATTTTGTTTTTGGACTACCCATACAAAGACCCAAATGATTTATGTATAATTTTTTAAAAGTTTTAAATATGTGTTCAATTTTGATTGGTTCACATCGGCTATTAAGTAGCAACTTCTATTTATATGACCAGAGTTACGTTAACAAAAATAGAGATGATATGGCTTTCACCAATCACCGAAATAACTTTTTGAATTGTGTGTCGGGGCTAGAATAACTTTTTGAATTGTGTCTTTTAATCAAGTAATAATTTCTCCTTTGGTTAGACACTACTCAGAGTTTCACAGAAAATTGATGTTATTTGTAGCATTACTTATCTAAAAAATAGTCTAAGTTGATTGGTTATGGAAACAAAGTCGATCCATATACATATATTTTCGCCTTTTACAAAAATATCATTATAGAAAAACAAGTGTTCTTATGAAAATGAAGAGTAATCCACCAGTCCACCCAATTCTTCATCAGGTTAGTAAGTGGTTGTAGTCACTAAAAACATGTTGAGAAGTAAAAGATGGGCATGTCATGATGCAGCCACTAACATGAAATGGGCCAAATGGCAAAGCAAAAGACAGTGGCATGCTTATCTTTTCCTCTTTTTCTGTTTCTGTTGCTTTCCGTACCTTCTCATGCACTTATGTTTCCAACGTGTGGAAACAATTTCTTGAACTTTCACACTACCACCTCTATATATATATATATATATTACCATAATGCGATCAATCATAAGTGGGAGTTGTGGGACAGTAGCCAAAAATTGGATAAAGAAAGGAAAAAAAAAAAAAAAGATAAAAGAGAACTTGACAAATCATGTTGTTGAGGTAAAAAGACTCAAGTTAGGAGTTCAAATTTCTTTCAACTCGCTTCAAAGGATTTTTTTAATAATTTGAACTAGGAGTACCGCTTTTTTGATAATTTTAAATACGAGACTGCATGCTATCGACGGTGATTTATAGAATACACAAAAAAACAAAAATCACCTCCTCACACGCACACACATATATATATATGGATCATGTTACGAGGGTCTATCGTTTATAATTTTCTGAAAACAATAGTTTTCAAAAACTGAAAACTAAACCTAAATCACACCTTTACCCTTTTCAGGCTATATTCACTCATCTTTCTTGAGAGCAAACACATTACATTTCCCAACCATTCATACACAGTTATACACACACAACAGAGTAAACACAGAGAGAAAAACAATGTTTTATGAGCAAGCATAGGAGAATGTCGAAGCAATTTTAAAGTTTTAATCCCACTATTACAATATCTAGAGCTACGTGCATTTTACAACACAGGACATAAACCTTCTATTTTTTATTCCCTTTTTGGGAATGAATTTCTCTCTCTCTCTCTCTCTCTCTCTCTATGCTAAACCTAAAGTCCATCGTTCGAATCATCACTGTAATTCAAACATGTTTCAAATAGTTTACAGGAAGCTTAAACGCAGATCCAATGGCGGATGATCCATTTCAGTCCCAATAGCGTAAGAAAACGACGCCGTAGTCTCCTTGCATTCATTTGCAAACAATCTCAGCTTCTCTGTTTCCGATTCATGAAACGAGTTCAATGGAAAGAGTTGCAATGTCTCGATCACTCTTTCAGGCTCCAAAACCTGATTAATCTCTGTAAGATCTGTTATGATAAAGAAAAACATCATTAAAAATGTTGATTTCGTAACATATTATTGCTTAATACTCTGTTTGTTTCTCGGGAAAACAAGAGAGACGAAAAGAAAATGCTTAAATTGTTGACTTACGCTTTGTGGAGTGGAGTTGATCATTTTGTTCGGATACTGAAACTCTGCGACGCTTCTGTCTCTCTCTAGCTTTGTGGTTCTGAAACCAGTAAAAGACATTCTTGCTCTCGATCTTGCCGTAAAAGCTCAGCTGCGACGATATCTTTTGGATCTGATCAGTGCTCGGAGTTCGGAGTCCGGACCTGAACAGGTCAGTCAGAACTTTAACCTGTTCCGCTGTCGGATTCCACCTCCCACACTTTGTCCCACCACCACCACCACTGCCACCGCCGCGTGGTCTGACACAAAAGCCTGACATTCCTCTGAACTTGCCCGATCGACTCTGAAACTCTGATCTTAAGTTCTGTCTGAGCTTCTGAACTCAAAAGACACGAGTTCGTGCTCATATATAATACAATTCAACGTGTATGTAAGTGAAGCGGAGGCCTTTTTTCTAATATCAGTCTGCTTTGATTTTAGGGATTGTGAGATAGAACTTTGAGGATTTGATCGCATTGTTTTTTCATGGTTTTTTGTGTAGAGAGAGAGAAAGAGAGATAGACATGCACAAAAGCTGCCACTGTTCAACGTTTCGGTCGGCGAGCAGACAATGAGGTAAGTTCTCAAATTCTGTTTAAAAAATTCTAATTGATTATTAGTATTATAAATATATATATAGAGAGAGAGAGAGTGTGTGTGTGTGTGTGTTTGAAACTGAGAATTAACTTTTGACGAAATAATACATATATTCTCTCTAGATTTTATAATTTCACTTACTTCTCAGTAACGGCCGTATAAGCAACTAACGGTAATGTGTGATTTTACCGTTATGTCCTTGTATTATATATATTATTGTATATTATTTTTTTACTTATTTTCTTCCTCCTCCTCGTCTCTTCTCTCTCTCCTCCTTTCTTTCTCTCTCTCTCTATATACATATATCAAGCTTTGCCGACCAGGTTACATGTGAGATATATACAACTAGAAACATTTCATCACAACTACAAAGAATAAAATAAAAGACTCTATGGATCATAAATTGATGGAACTGAATATTCAACTATAAAAAGCATGGAACTGAATAAACCCATTAATAAAATAATGTTAAAAATTCTAAAAACCCTAACTTGATGAAACACAACAAAATTCAACCTTTTGAGAATCCTAACAGATAAAAATAAAATAGACCCATCATTTTCTGGTTCTGCGTGGCCAAAATGAAATTTCGACCATTGGTCAACTATGGAGTTCAAGGCGACAGCGCACGAAGAGGACAAGGGGGTTTCATTGAGATCGATTTTGAAGGCCAGAGAACGAGTATCCTTTTGCGCATTGTTGGTGTCTTTGCTTGAATTGCCTGACTTCATTGTTAAAACAGAGGTTTTGGACTCAAACTCGAACTCAATTGAATTCTCAAAACAAGAAAATGGATTATATGCATACAGAAGAAATGCGTGAATCTTTTGAAGGTGAGAGAGATGTGAGAGTTTAGAGAGAAAGATAGAGTATGTGTCTGTGTTTGTTTGAGAGAGAGAGAGCGAGCTAATCAAAGGTTTTGAGATTGAAAGATAGAGAGAGAGTTTGGCTAATTTGTTTGGTTTCACCGACTGGTTTTGATTTCTTTATCTCCTTCATTGACTGATCTTGTGAGAGGAGGCGAAACGTGAGAGATGGTGGATGTTTTTTTAGAGTTCAGTAAAGCTTTGGCTTGAAGATGGTGGTCGTGGTAGAGGAATGGAGCTTTGGAGTTTGGGGCTTGGTGGTGAGGCACGGATGAAGACCCACATGCTGGTCCTTGAGATGGCAACACTTCGTCTGAAGGTGATAGTGGACGAATCATGCAATGGTGGTGGAGCTTCGGACAATGGAGCTTACTCAACAGTGAAATAACTGCCATGTGACTTTTTGGCAACAATGGTGATGGGTCTTCAATAGAGATGTAGCAGTGGAGATTACGACGTGGTGCTAGGCAGTGCAGTGGTGTGGGTAATGCTTGAAAGAGAAGATACGGTTAATTGCTTTGGCTGTAGGATTTCTGGCAATGACGATTAGCTGGTGCTCAACTATGAGAGAGAAGATGATGGACTTGGCTGCTACAATTGAAACTCGACTTCAATGGTGTCTCGGTTCCACCAAAGTCAAAAGAGATGTGAGTTGTTATCCACGCAAGACAAAAGTGAAGGGCAAAATTGGATTTTGAGTTTTTTAGTACTGTTGACGTTAGTAGATGTTGTTAGTCTCCGTCAGACACCGTTACGGGAGAGAGAGATTTGTTACACACATCAAAACCTCAAGGGAGGTAAGTGGGATTATGAAACCTAGAGGGGGAAGTATCTGTTATTTCGGCAAACCTCAGGGGAGGTCAAAGATATTTACCCAATCTTTAATTACATTGTCACAACTCACAAGTGGCATAAAAATGATGTAGCTTTAGATTGGAAATTGCTAATTTGTAGAATAGGCTCTTTCTTATTCATTTCTCTCATTCACATTATGCAATTATTGAGCATCACAATATTTCATTAAATAAGCTTTTGCAAATCTTTTGATAATATTAATGGTGTTCGTGTAAAGTTTTGTTAATTTTTAAGATTTATATATTAGTTGAGATTAGAAAAAGAACTCTATGGTAATAAGAGTATGGAGAAATTATTAAGTAGTTACATCTCCATTTAGTTTGGATTAATAGTAACACATCACTATGATAAATATTGAAATAAAAGAAATTACATATGCGCATGTGACGGATTGTCATTCTTAGAACTTCTCTTAATTATATTAATGTTGTCTCATGTCTCTAGAAAGTTTTGTTAATTTTTATACGTTTTATATTAGTTGAGATTATAAGGAGAGAGTATGAATTCTCATTACTATACGTTAAATTGAGAAATTTATTAATTTTTTTTATGTATATTTCACATATTTTAAAAATTGTTTCAATTCAATACTTAATAAAAGAGAGCACAACTCGTGACAAAAACATCGACTTGGTCTTGATACTGTTAGAAACAAGTGCTCTTTTTGGTTGGTTTGATTTAACGTGCACTTGTAAGTTGTAACTATTTGATTATATAAAATGGTTTAGTAGTCTAGTTCAATGAGTCCAAACCCACAAGACACATGAATAATCCATGTTCTGATATTAAACTAGTAAATGTCTGCAAATGATCATATGAATAAGAAGATTGATGCGAGTAAAAGTCAAAGTTCACATTGTCTGGTCTGAATTGGACGGTTGTGATCACAACTACTGACATTGATATGGCTTTAGTTGACTGTTAATTAGTACTTTTCAGTCAAACAAACGTGAGTTAAAACCTTCTTTTAAGGGCGTGGGACAGATACTAGAGGACAACAAAGCCACCAAATTGAGATTTGAGAGAGACAACTCAGGACCAACTAGAAGGGGGACCACCTTGGCTTTTTATCATGTCCTGTTGCTCCTCGATCTCACAGGCAACTCATGCCCTTCTAACAATACATTTGGTTGTTTATTTTATCTTCTATTTGAATTTAAGCAGCTTAAATAGTTGTGGTTCTATGTGACTGCATGAGATATATATATATATATATAAGCTGATAGATTTTTTTTTTTATTTTAGGACTTGTCCTTGTATCATTAATAGCTTTAATTCTAAACTCGCGAGAAGTTCCAAGAGACCTTTGCGCAAGATGTGAGCTGCTAAGAACTCCTATAATTAAACTTCGATATGTTAGATCATTTTAGTTCGGTCAAAAGTAAATATAACATAATGAAAAACTATAAGATATAAGATAGTTAAAAAAGAAAGGACAGTACTCGGGTCGAATTATGGGTGAGTAAACTTGGTCCTCTTGACTTATGTGATCCAATAAAATTATTTAGACATTTATTTAAAACTAAAAATAAAATTAAAAATGACCATTACCCATCTTTAACCAGGTTAAACTAGAAACGTGACTATCTTTTTCTCTTTCTCTCCCTTTCTATCTCTTCACACAAAGGGAATCTCCATAACTAACTTATGTTTAAAACCCTAATCTTTCTACTCCATTGTTTGCCATCGTCATCCTCCACTACTCGTCGCCGTCATCCTCCAACGATATTTTCGCAATAACCTATGATGTCATTGTCAAAAACTTTTGGATCCAACATTTTTGGTGGATATACTCCCTTTTTAGAAGGAGAGGGAGGTATTAAATCGGCCATCTTCAGAGACAGGGTTTCGGACGAAGGTTGGGTAGCACATTTATGAAAATATGTGAAGAGATAAAATAGAGACCTAACAGTACTCACCTTCAACAAAGACCCAATAGTACTCATCTACCTTGTTGTCGGCGATGAGTTTTCTAAAGAGAGAGCATGTGAGGGAAAGAATAGAAAAAAATTGGTTTCAAAAGGATTTGTACAATATCAAGAGACATTTTTGAGATTTATGGGAAGAAAGAGAAGATGATATTTACTGGAGAGATAGAGAGAGAAATTGTTTATCAAACCAATTTAACGAAATTAATCCGATAAAAAATGGATTTGATTCAATTCTTACTTTTTTTAATTTTTGAACAGGTGTCAAATTTTCACTTGTTCACATCAATTAGCAGTACCAAGTTTGTTCACCCACGGTTGGACCCAAGTATTGTCCAAAAAGAAATAGTATGAATTAGTGTTGCCAAAATTATAGCACATATACCCTTATGAAATAGTAATTGAATGAGAAGATATATGTGTGTGCGCGTGTGTCTTGGGTGAATCTATGGGTCTAAATCTTATAATTTGTTCATTTAATGGGTAGGAAATATATGTGACATAGATTGGGTGGTCCATTAAGCATCAAAAATTCAGTTATTCCTTTTCCTTCTCTTTCCATTGAAAATCTTGCCCAAAAAAAATGTCCTCTTTACTGTTATTGCTTATATATATATATATTGATGGAGTATTTGACTCCAATTGTATGTCATGTGACGTGGGCGATCATGATTCGCATGATGTGGATGAGAAATGAACATTGACCACGACTCTTTTATCTCTAGATAGGCTGGGGAATTGAAGAGTTAGTCTCTTACTTGAATACATTCTCATTCGACTGCTATAAATACAAGAGCGGTTCATATTTCAAGTAGGCAATTAATACCTTCTACATGCCTTTACAACTTCTTAAACCCTTTCGATTTCTAATTTGACCGTCGGTGCGTAGTCGGCCGGCACCATGCCGGTGTCCTTTAAGTTACCCTTCTCTTATCTTTTTCAGATTAGCATTCACCCAGATCGTGTGATAATTTCTACTTCATCAGTTGGCGTCGTCAGAGGGCCCTTAATGAAAAAGGTGTGATGAATTAATTCCGAGAACATTGTCAATTGACCCCATTAAAAGGGCCTTTAATGAAAAAGGTGAGATGAATTAATTCCGAAAATATTGTCAATCGACTCCATTAGGGCACACCTCGTTCAGATGGCCTTAAATGAAAAAAGCGGGATAAGTAATTCCGAGAACATTGTCAATCGAACCTATTGGGGCACATCTCGTTTAGAAAGCCTTTAAATAAAAATTGCGGGATGAATTAATTCCAAAAATATTGTCAATCAACCCCTTTGGGGCACACCTCGTACAAAAGGCCTTTAAAAAAAAATGCAGAATGAGTTAATTCCGAGAGCATTGTAAGCCGACACCATTAGAGCACAATTCGTCAAAAAAAAAATTAGCAAATAGAGGGCAAGTCCCACAAAGTTTGTCGCAATAGCTTAGAGGCTCTTTCAAATAGTCTCTATTGTTACTTGAACATCAATAAAAATCTTTTTTTGTTTTGAAATTTGTTGGTATAATCAAAACAGAAAATGAACAATCGACCTCATTGGGGCACACCTCGTTCAAATGGCCTTTAATGAAAATGCGAGATGAATTAATTTCAAGAATATTGTCAATCGATTCCTTTGGGGCACACCTCGTTCAAAGGGCTCTTAATGAAAAAGGCAGGATGAATTATTTCTGAAAACATTGTCAATCGACTCCATTGGGGCACTCTTCGTTCAGAGAGTCTTTAATGAAAAAGACAAGATTAATTAATTCCGAAAACATTATCAATCAATCTTATTGGGGCACACCTCGTTCAGAGGGTCTTTAAATGAAAAAAACGAGATGAATTAATTTCGAAAATATTGTCAATCAACCCCTTTGGGGCACACCTCGTACAGATGGCCTTTAAAGAAAAAGACAAAATGAGTTAATTCTGAAAGCAATGTTAGTTGACCCTATTAGGGCACAATTCGTCAAGAAAATTTTTAGCAAATGGCGGGTAAGTTTCGTAAAATTTGTCGCATGGCTTTATCAAGGGCTGTGTCATGAAGATTTATTAATTAATTAATATTTCTAAATCAAAGAAGTTATTGGCATGATGGTTGGGGTGATACCATTAGAGTTTGTAAGCTAAGGTTCAATTCTTTTGAGTAACAATCATTTTTAACTATATAAATCGAGTTTATATTCAAGTTCTTATATACCAACCCAGGACCAGCTAGAGTCTAGCTGGTCAATGACTGGGTCTAGTAGATCCGATCCTAAAACCAACGGCTTGCTGGGATTCGTTTTCTCTTGCACATGAGTATGGGTCACGACCCAACTTTTTAAGCCCTATATTCTCATCCGACTGCTATAAATACAAAAGCGGTCTATACCCTTCCCTTTCGATTTCTGACTTGACCGTCGAAGCGTAATCAGTCAACACTACGCCGGTGTACTTTCGGTTACTCTTCTCTTGTCTTTTTCATGTTAACGTTGACCCGAATCATGCGACAATTTTTGCTTCTATCATATATATATATATATATATATATATATATATATACACACACACACGTATATATTCACTTTCTAGGTCATAGAAGGGTTTTCCATCACACACGCATCAAGTTTGTAATATAAGCCTGCCAGCATAGTACCGTATATACAATCTTACACAATATACAACCATCTCTCTCTCTAGGACGCATTTCCAAAGAATTAGTGTCCCAACAGACTATCATTTTCTTAATTTCCACTTGTTTCTTTAGTATTCATTTATATTTATTTATTTGAGTTAGTACTAGTATATATTTTCTGGTCGAGATACTCGGTTTTGACACACACCTAATATGCATGTCTTTAGTGGAGAAAGTGGACGGTCCATTGTAGTGCGTGTTTTGATATACAATTCTCAAGGATATATATATATGTATATATGTTTCTGTTCACGATAAATAGATATACTACAACTGATTTGTCTTTTAGCTGTTGGCACATTAGACTGCTGTGCTGTGTTCTTAATTCTTATCCCTAGAAACGTTAGGTAATACTACCAGTAATGAGCATATATATATATATATATTATCGTTCTTTAACTTTTTAAGCTAATCACTATGATGATTAGGTACATTATATTGACATATTGAGTAGTTCAAGTTTTGGTCTAGTTGAGCATTAATGGGACATCGATGGGAGTAGTCCAGTGAGTTAGTCACTAAGGTTAATTACTTTATACGTGTAAACTGACTCTAGAATGAGTATATATGTTGTTGAAGCTGAAATTGTTTATAAATCACAGAACTTAATAATGCCTCAAATTACTCAAGCTAAGACTTACACCATCATCGATCAGTGCCAAGTATATATATATATATATACACACACACACACTCCTAGCTAGATGCTAGATGCTAGATGAAGTCTAAGCTTGCTTTGCCTGTGCCCTTAAGATCACTAGGTCATCAGTGCCAAGTATACTCCTAGTAATGTACATGTATATAAATTATCAGCAATTAATAATATATATTCACAATAAATAATTTCAAAGACTGATTCAATTCTTTGGCATGAGTAATCTGTCTATTTTTTTTTTTTTTTTTTTTACCGGAAAAAAAAATCTGTCTAATTTTAAGAACTTTCAAAGAATCTGGTCCTTTCCACCACCACCACCACCATCACCCAAACTAAGTAATATTTTTTTAGCAATCAAGGTTGTAATAGTATGCTTGAACTTGCATCACGATCATTAAGTTTTATAATCGGTTATTTACTTGACAGTAACTCACATTCGGTCTTTGGTATCAGCAATGAGAGAATCAAGAATTCGATTAAGTATACATCACAGAAACCAACTTCATTCAAATCCATTTATTTAAAATACACTCAAGTTATGTTTGGCTATGTAGAATTGGAGTCTTAAAATCGGACATAACTTCAAATAAATTCTCACACACACACATTGCTCACGAGTCACGTCGGGCTCGACCCCTCGTTACTCTTTAAAAATAGGAAGGTTATACTATTGGACTAAATGTCCTTTAATAAATGAACTTCCTAGTTAAACCTAAAGTAACTCTTTATAACTAATCAAATCATTGATGTCTCATTGTCCACTTGGTTCGTTGGCCTTTATTGGAAGGAAATTATGCTAAGATCCAAACAAATTTTACATAATAAAATATTAGTTGAAATCAACAAGGATATTTGTTAGTAAGCGCATGTATAATTATTACTGGTCATGTTATTTTAATTGTTAAGCTTCATTATTAGAACTTGCTTTTTATAAGTATTCACCTATCATCAGAACTAATTCTCATGGAAGATATATATGGAACCATCTAATTAAATGAGTTAGCTTAATAATCGATAAGTGAAAGAAATTACAAACAAAATACCTGTCTCTTTGCGTCCACGTAGAGATTTGGGACATCTTCTCGTTGACCCCGTCCAATTTAGAGAGAGAGAGAATCGAACATATGCAAACCGGGGAAATGTTTTTCAGTGAGAATCGAGAAGTCTACCACTACGCTTGTGTGTGTATATATATGTATGTATGCATATACATACACACACACACACACACGTAGGCACGCGTGAAATCTAGGCCGGATTTTCGTCCTTTTCTTTCTCGTCTCCGCCAGGTTTGTTGGTGCTCAGTCGTATTTGAAAGTTCACCACACCCACTTATGCGACAGTGCGACATTATTACTAGGGACACGTTGCGAAAAGACCAATCATAAAATGCAAATAATGAGAGTGCAATCAATGGAATGAGGGACGTGGTGACCAACATTCTTAAAGTCCATCCTTATCCAAGGAAAAAAAAAAAAAAAAACATGTGTTAGTGTTTGCACTTAAATTGAGGATTTGGTCCTCCAGCCGACGTGGTACTCAAGACAAGAAATACAAGGCCGACAAACACCATGTCAGCATTCAAATCCCATCTTCATAATCTTCATGCCAAGATTGTATCCCTTGAAATCAGAGAACCCTTCTATACACTCAAGTACCTGGTACTCAAAAAAAAAAAAAAAAAATTCAAATGGTCACATCAAGCATGACACTTCTCTTTCATCTGGGACGTCCCATCTGTACCAGCTTTTATCATTTTCATCACATAAAGATTCATCCACGTGTCATCCAATGATCGACGTTATTCAATTTCTAGAACTCATTTTTGTCTGAGCAAAAGTCCTGCACATACACCTGCACTACGTACTTTCACCATTTGGCTCCAAGCCTTCCATACTCGGTTTCTTTTCAAGCTCACTTTAACTCTCTAGTTTTTTTAGCATACTTCATTGAACTTTACACCGCTTTCATAGTGTAATCAGAATGTAACCTCGTGACACTTGGTTTGATTTCAATTCAAGTTTGCGACTCTCGGATTAAGGTTCAAACCTAACCATGGTAGAATGTAACTAGGACCTCACATTTTGTACCCTCCAGGAAATTCTAATGTCTTTATCTACTGCATTAAAGTTAATGCTGAGAATGTTATTTGCAAACACACTCAAGTCACTTCAAACTACTAAACAGAGTCCTTCAAGTTAGAGTTTAAGTCAACAAACTTGTGAAAATGTCATTTCTAGACTCTCAATAGTCAAGTTAGATGACACCATCCTCCAAGATCCTTGCGGTTGTAGAACTCAAGAATATTTGTTTGATTTTAAGTCAGTTTAGTCCTAAATTTAATTCCTGACACGCAGTAACGAAGCCAGAAAATGATTTGAGAGAGGGTAACAATGAACAATAATAAGATAAAAGAAAATTAAATTACATAATAAAAAAAGAATTTTAACTTAACAGATATTTTCATTTTAAAATATGTTTTTCGTAAGTATTTATACTTTTTTTGTTAGACCAAGATGATAATTGAAGACAATCTTAAAAAAATTATGGTCAACCTATATCTAAGAAGCTCCACGTATCAATAAAAATTTTCATAAATTAGAGAAATAATAAACAATTTTAGCGAGACATAAACAAATTACAGACTCTAATTTCTTCCATGTCCATATTTGTATATAAAAACACATATATTTGGGTTTGATTTTATAACCGTGACAAAGATTCATTGCCTTTCTCCTAGAAACATAGTACTACTTCACAAATATAGGACAATTTGATGAGTGTTGAGTGCACTGTTAATTCAAAATAATATGAGATAATTAATCTTAACTTTTCAATAATAAGTTAGATTTAAATTCAACTGAGATGACAAAATTTTGATTAGAGTAATTCCAAATTGAATTCTTTGATCAATTTTTTTGCATAAAACAATAGCAATTTTGGAATCATGCAAATTGAGTTATTCTCTCTACTAGAGAAAGAAGACGAATAGAGCAAAAGATGAAATTCTTCATCTATGTTTTCAAAAATGGTATGTACAACTAATGTGATATATAAAGAGTGAAATAGATTTTAGAGAAAGAAAATATTAAGATTAGTAAAGGTATTTTAAAATTTTGAGAAACTCTCAAGAATGTAATATAAATAAATAAATTTTTTAGTGGAGGCAAAAGAGAAAATGTTAAAGATTAGTGGGGCGGAAGAGAAAATATTAAAGATTAGTGGGGCATTATTAAAAGTTTAATAAAAAAATCAAGAATATGGTAAAAAAAATCCAGGGCCTCACGTGGCTCCTTGCCTGCTGACACGCCCGCATCCATAAAATTACACTTTGAGCCGAACAGTTAGCACACAATTTCGGGTGTCATGGATCAATCAATACGGATTTTTAGTGTGGGCCTGCTAAAGCCGATTTAAGCCCAAAAAAAGTCTTATTCTTAAAAGCAGTCTAGTGGATCTGGATCAGAATAGTGAGGACAGAGAGTGATTCTCTCTTTCTTCAAGGACAAAAAACAAATTCCTGGCTGGTTGGTTATGAAGTTCTGATATGATGTGGAGTTGGTGTGCTCTATGAGAAGGAAGTGGATGTCCTAAATCTGCTGCAAGTCTGCAATTTTAATCCAAATCACAGTTTCACTTCCTTGAGATGTCCTAAGTAGGATTGTGAATTTGACTGTGGTCAAATTGTTTAGTTATATGGTGGTGGCTACAGTACCTGTGTCGTTGGCAGGTTAACCAAGAAGAAAATCGGACATTGTGTTTGGGAGGATGTTGGATATGGCGTTTTCATTAATATATATATATATATATATATATATATATATATATATATATAGTAAGTGTCAAACTGTCTAACTTGTCTAAATTGAAAAAAAACTTCGGCATATAAGAGTGAATCGAAACTAAATGAGAAAAGACTTGGGCATACAAGAGTGACTACACAACACTACTTAATAACTTAAAATTTTGAATTAGAGGATAAGTGTCCGATCCGTTACATTTGATATCAGAGTCAAACTTAGTATTTGGTACGATGACACCCAGGTGGGTGGGGCGGCCCAACCAAAACGAGAACGTTGTGAGTTCAGATAAAAATAATGTTAGATGGACTAACTTGATTCACGTTGAATCCAGGTGAAAAAATATTTGAACATATAAGAGTATGGAACACTACCTAATAACTTAACTTTTAAAATTCCTTACACTAAGGGAGTTGGATATGATATTTGGGAGGTGTAGAAAATGGTAGAGCCAGAACATCGACCTTTAAAAGGAAAGTTTCAGAAACTGTTTGTCATGCACCAATTCTATTTTTCTCGTTTTTTTTTTTTTTTTGTTAAGACTACGCATAAATATGAGAAATTCAACTTACAGAGTTCCAACTTCACGTCACTTAGTACATGTAAATGAATTTTTTTAACTTCACGTTACTTAGTGCATGGAAATGAATTTTACTCGGTTCTTCCAAGCCCCTTTTGTGCATAACTGAAAGACCACTGGTAATCGAGGACAGGATTCTTAGAGCCGAGACAAGTTCGTGTTAGCGTATATTTAGTATTCAACAACCACCATCCAAAGTTCGTGGGAAGAATTCAAAACCTCTCTCAAATTTTCTTGCGGCAATATCTGATTTTCAAACTTCAATTAGTGGCAATCCCCTCATGTGAATTATAAAAACGTCAAGAGCCCAGGACACGAAGATTTCATGTCAAATCCTCGAAAATGTATATTTTTTTCTGCAAAGCAATTTTAATAATACAAAATATTTAGATCGACAAAAAGGTACAACCTACATGCTCCAAATTGTGAGGGAAAAATTATAACCATTCTTGGCAAATGAGCATTTTTTAAAGTTGGTCATGCATCGCGCTATCACAGACCGCGTTTGAAAGGAAAACTGCCTCGGCACATGAGTTTCTTCAAAAGAGGGAAGATACCAACTACAGAATCTGAGCAGCTGTGTTCAACTTCTCTGCTAAGCTGAGCTGTGTTCTTGTGACACTTGACAAATAAAGCAAGAGTAGTTGATCCTGTGGAGAACAATAGAAAACAAATAAAGCAAGAGTAGTTGATCCAAGTCGACAGGTTCCAGCAATTCATTAAATGCAACGTATTTAATTATGTTGATTATTAACGAAAACAAATCAGATGACACAGAGACGGTGAAAGACATGGGACCAAACTCATTTTGGGGAATTATATTATCTCTTGGATGAACCCATACAACAGAAGGTTCCTTTCTCTTTAGATTATGAGACCAAGATCATCTGAGTAATAAAAGGCAGCCCCTGACCACAATTTTTTCAAAATTACAATTTTAGCTATTGTGCAAGTAAGGAAGTTTGATCATACCTGTAGACTATCATTCACAAGTTTATCAAAAGCTGGTGGTGAAAGGTTTGGAATGGAGGCTACAGTCTCTGATATGAATCTCCCAATGCTATTATCTGGTGCAACATGCCCTTCCTGAGGGGAAGAAAGAAAGAAAGAAAAATAAATAAATGTGGAATCAGATGAAAGGGAATTGAGAATGAAATAGTGTGAAGAGAACCGGTATTCTCACCACAACATCATCAACGTATTTGTAGACATCATCAATAAGAGCTAGTAACCGTTCCATGGAAGCTTCCATTCCTTCCAAATCATTCGGGAGTTTTTCAACCACGGTTTTCTTAAGTATGTCAACTACAATTGTGAATCAAGTTTCCAGTGAGAATTAACAAGCATAAATCAGATTAATCAAGTAAGGTTACAGAGAAAGCTTTAAAGATCAATTTCCTGAACAAAGTTTTTCTTATTAGGAAAATTAAGATCAGTTTTTAGAAGAAAATGATACGTTGACCAAGATAAGTAAAAATTAAGTAAATATAAAAGATGAGTCTCTCCTTCATGAACAAGCTTTCGATGCAGTGGGAAGGATTGATTTGATCCATATAGATTGCTTCTAGAAATCAAGTCTAAATCATAACCTAATTAAAAGTTTTGAAGGCTTAGAAATTCCCAGCATCACAGAGACCTTCAGCAACATAATGAGCAATATTTCATATAAAAGAAAAATGTAATCCATGTGTTTACACTGACCACCAACAAGTGTAGAGAATTACCTTCATTTATTCTCTTCTTAGTACTATAGGTTCAATTAATCCAATGACACATTTGTAAGATGTAAAATCAAACTGAGGATTACGACCCAGTCAATTAAGGGCTCTCCTATTTCATCTATGGTTTTCAGAAGATATGGAAAGATTGTCAACCTCTCAACTTGGTTCTGAATAACAGAACTCATCAATTCCAGTTACCTCAGTGCTTCATGAGTCATGATCTAGGTTAGAAGATCCTCATCCCCAGGAGAGAACATTGAACCACAAAAACATATGGACCCAAGCAATGCTTTCCCGCAACAAGGTGGGTAGGTAAGTTATGGCCAAAACAACTATCCTCACAATCACAAACTAAAACACTGATGAGCAAGCTCTATGTCAAATTTAGACTTTTAGTTTTATGCAGAAGTTCTAGGTAAGAACCTACGGCGCCAGCCCTTGTTGAAGTAAGAATTAAATTAGCATTGACCAACCTCTGTTAGTCCGTTATAAAGCAAGTTCTTGAGGTATTAGGTTTGCAAAAGGTTTTTCACCTATACCAACCAAAATAATACTCTGTACCTTAATTCAGCAGATATTTACTCCGGTGTGTGTTTGTGTATGTGTGCGTGTTCGTGTGTGTGTGTGTGTGTGTGAGAGAGAGAGAGAGGGCAAAGATTTTACTAGGAACGAGAGCTAGAAATAAAAACATACATCCAACTCTCTCAGCTTCAACCATGCGTAGATCCAAAGGAATCTCTTGAAATTGTGCAGCAAGTTGTTGATCTCCAAGAGACAAACTCACTGAGACAAAAGCTTTTATGGTAGCATCTCCATTATGGAATCCCGTATCAACAGTCAGATGAACAGGGTTTGAAACTTCTCTAGAATAAAATTCATGGATCAATGCACTACCACCTGTAACTCCAAAGCCAGTTGAAAACCTGCACAATTGAAAGTGGCAAAACACAAAACAATTTAAAAAATTAATTTGTTGCCTTGTCGGTACTTCAATGATATCTAGCAGCAAAGTTAAGAAATCATTCAGTCAATTCCTTGCTTTCCAATTTGATAAATTGTAAATCAAAAAATTGATGAAATACTCATCAAAACACACATCCAAAACCTGCAAACATGAATGCTCCATTTGGTAGGAAGGTGTATTGGGAGGGACGAAAGGGGCAGAAACGAAAGGGAGGAGACAGAGAGTTTCTATTATACAGTCGGAAGGAAGAGAAAAAATTAGGACCAATTCTCTTTGGCTCCACCACATTTCTTCCACACAAATCTTGATGAAAGGAGGTCCAAATGAAGGGACATCCAGTTTATCTGTTGGCTCTTCAAACAACTATTTGGTTTAATATGCAAGGGTAAATGGAGAAATAAGGTAAAATCTCTTTCCCTTCCTTCCCAATTATCATTCCTCTCAATATTCCATCTCTCCAACCAAATAGAGGCAAATATATATCAACAAACAAACACCATCATTCTAGAAGATAATGGGCAATTCATACTGAAGCAATGTCAATAACAGTGCTCATAAATTAAGGCCTGATTTGAAATGTCACCAATGAACTCCCGACAACTTCAACAAGACAAGAAGTCAAAATCCAAAAAGTGCTCTTTGGAATACCTAAAAACTCAAATATTTTTTGACGTTGGTGAGAGGGCATATCCGGGTGAATAGGTTTTTATCCCCTCGTCAAACTAGACCAATAAAATTCTGATAGTTATGCCAAGGCAACAAATAGCATATCCGAGTGAATGGGCTTTATCCCCTAGTCAAACTAGACCAATAAAATTCCTATAGTTTTGCCAAGGCAACAAATCATTCTTGTATTCTTTTTTTCTCTTTTATTTTCTTTATTATTGTTGTTGTAGCAACAAATCAAAAATGCAGACTTGTCCTCTTGTGTGGTTATGCTGTTACAGAAGCCCCATATCAAGGGGAGTGGCTTCAATCCACTCATCTCTTTTTTCAAGATTACTTGCAATTGAAAGGGGAAAAAAAATTTGGCAACATATTTAATATAAAAAAACACACAGAAAATACAAATTACAGCACTATTGGCCATGAATATAGCATCCAAGTTTGAATAAATGACTTCACTCTTCAGGTTATGCACATAACATGAGGCAAAAAATATAACAATGCACATCATTGTTAACATTAATAACAAATGTTCCCAACAATGAATTCTATTACTTTGAGTTAACTGGAAATCTCCCAAAAAGGCTTAGTAATATTTTTCATGTGCCATATAATTGTCTTAGTCACAGTTTGTAATCCCTACCCTTTCCGGAATTGACATCATTTTAAATCATGCACCTCACTGAGCTGATTAGAGATCAAAAGTTTGGCCTGTTTCATGAACCTGATCCATGAATCAGGAATTGGAATACTTTGTATATTAGTGTTGAACAAATGAGGTATTTAAATTCATTAAGTAATATCAGCTAGTGACCAAACAAGAGAATTTAATCAAAAATATGTCATCAAACTGAACACATGTAACATATTACATTATGTCACCACGGAAGCTTTTATACATCTGATTAATAGAAAATCTATGGAAAGAATATGAAGTAGAGTAACAAAAGTCATTCTATTTTTTTTTTTTTCTGGAACAAACGTCATTCTATACAATCTATTAATAATAATCATGTATGGTGTAAATAAATACGCAATTTCAAAGAAAAAAATCCAATTTCTTTGCACTAGACTCTGTTAGTCATACACAACTAAATTCAACAAATGATTTAGAATGAGTTCAGGCACTGAGGATTCAAAAGAGCCTGTTAATAAGAATTCTTATCCACAAAGAGGAAAAAAGGCCAAACAATATAAAATTGATGGCATCTTTCTTGCCTGAACTTGCATCTTTTTACCATTTTTCACTATGAGTATCTGTGCATGGGTACAAGTGTCTTAGTGCAGAATATATATCAAACGTCTGACAGGAATTCAACAGGCACACACAATCCCCTCCCACCAAACAACAACAAAAAGGCAAAAGTTAGAACAATAAGAATTTCTATTCTCCAATTGATAAAACACAACCACTATGAAAGTGATGATAAAACATCCAGTTTATGAAGGGCAGAATAAATCTACTTTTTATAACGACACACAAAAGATATGTTCAGTTGGAATCAATCATCACACACACACACACACAAAATGAAGAGGCCACATCAACAAATAATGGAAAACAAAGGGAACCAGGTGAAACTTCATGCAGAAAACTAAATGTCGCACCATAACATGTAAAGTCACAGCAGTCTCCACAAATTGCATGATAAATTGAAAATTTGAGCAAATCGGAGTGATATTAGGCCTACTGGAGATAAAGGGCTTTAAAGACCACAGCAGCCCCAATGACTCTGCTGAGCAAGTTGAGAATTCAATTTTTTCCAATTCAAATCTTGATTATTTAAATCGTATATTTAAAAAAACAGAAGCAGAAGAAGTAGCTTGCAACCAGAATAACACAATACTGCCTCAATTACAAACTTATCAACTGCAATGCAACATTGCAAACATTTAATGTAATATAACATGGGAGTTTAAAACTAGCATAAAAGAATATGATTGAATAAATACCTGCTCAAGGAAAATTCACGCTATCTAAAAGATTCTTAAAAACAAAAGAAAAAAAAAAGATTCTTAAGATAGGAGATTACCATCCAACAATGACTTCCTTTGGATTCACCTTCTGGTGGGATGATAACATATTATGATGGTAATCGATATCCAATGCAACCTAAAAACCATAAAACCATGAGAATTCAAAATTGACGAAAGACATACACAGACAAATCTCTAAGTATATATCAGAATTATTAATAAAAATCCAAATAAAAATCATACACGATCCTCAAAGGGAGATGAATCTATCTATTGGTGAATGTGTAACATATTAAATTTATCTCCTACTCTCTACGAAACCAGAAGCAACGTAGAGAACCGAACCTGATCGGAGGACTCGTTGTGGGGAACAGCGTAAGAGTTCCGGATGTCGACGGTGCCGTCTGGCAAGACTGAGCCGAGAAGTGTACCGATGACTCGTTCGGCCTGGTCAGGCCGTCTGACAAAGCAATCGCAGATGTTGAAGATGACGAGAGGATGAACCTTCGCAGACAAGCTCGTCGGCAACGGCACAAACTGTAACACCGTTCGATCGCTTGTCGCCATTTTCTGATCTAGAGTTGATCTGACTCCAGAGAATGGAGAAAGTTTGGACGAGACAGAGAGAACGCAAAGAAGCTGTGAGGTAGGTTAGGGTTTAGCGACGTCTGGAAACTAGAATAAAATATGTGCAGTGGGCCCGTTTTGATGATGTATGTGCCAAAGCCCTAGTACAATGTCCTTACCGAAAATGAAAAGCCCAGTTTAATGGCTTCTAGGCCTCTATTTCATTAAAGCCCAAAAATAAATTTCTTATGGATGGAATTTCTACTAATACCAAGGTGTTCTTTGGTAAAACATGAAAACTGAAAATTAATTAATGAAATTTTTAGTAACTGAATTTTAAGGGCTAATGACAATTTTCTCATCTCACATCTTAGAGGTTGGAAATTCAAATCCATTACTACCACTCTCAGGGAATTTTCGTGGACATAAAAAAAAAGTGTTACATATGAGTGATTTTTTTTTATATTTGTTTGAATTTTAAATATTCAATAATAAAGTGAGGTCTCTTTCACTTTAAATTTTAACTAAAATTTATTTTTGAAGTGATATCTAAATTGCATTATCAAACTTTGCTTAATTAAATAAGCATTTAATTTATTTAGAATTAAGTGTTAAATTGACTTATCAAACCTCATTCAAAAGGTATTACAATGTCTCAAGTTGTTTCAAACTTTTTCTATTTGCACTAACGTTTTTGATAAACACACATGTGTTTCCTTTTTCTTTATTTTTAAATGCAAATTACAACGGTGTCCCTAATACTTAGGGATGACAACAAGGCAAGTATGTCAAAATCCTACCCCGCTCCATCAAGGAAATATTCAATCCATCTCCCATTAAGATCCCTAACAGGTTTGTGGTAAGCATACCACCACCGCCCCGTTTAGAGAAAGTGAAGAATACCAGAATTCTTAAAATCTTTTACTTTATTTGCTTTGAATTCGATATTTGAGCTAAATGTACCCAAACGATGATACAACACTCCTACAGTCAAAACCCAAATATATAAAACCAAATAAAATGACACAAGCATACATACATATGTAAATGGAGATAGAAACAATCTTGATCTTCAAGAAATTTTTTATTATAGATCTATTATGTATACAATATAGGTAGAGTTCTCTTTTAGCCACAAGATAAAGAGAGGAATAGAGCAGAACAAGATAAAGAGAAAGTGAAAGAAAGAGAGAATACATTCACGGCTTCACCAGGATAAAATTATCGCTGAGAGTTCTCTAGGGTTTCAAATAACTTCTAAGTTCTCTCTAACTCTCTTTCTCATTATGTTGTTCAGTTAGACCCATGAATAAAATTTGAAAATCTTTTTTACTGAAGAGAATAAACCTTAGTAACTGCCATATATTTAGTATACTATATTTATATAAGTAATATAGTAATAAAAGAAATGGCACATTCCATACAATTATTTCAATATATATCTATGTGTGTGTGTGGCGGGGCGGATACTGGGCGAGTTTTTTTAAAATACCATACTCGCCCCTACTCCTATTAGGGACATACCAAATTTCCTCCATTAGGGGCATAGTGGGGCAAAAACCTGCCGGAGTGGAGGAAATTGCCACTCCTACTAATACTTTAGTCTTATGTTTATGAATTGGGTGGGTGGGGTTTATAGGGCTCAAAAATGAAGTGTGTCTAGAGCAGAATAATATGAATCCATATTTTAATTTTAGGATCTATATTTAGATTCAGACGAAACATGATCCATATCCCACTTGTATAATTTAAACATAATTCAAATCTATATCTATACTACTATTAAAAGTACAAATGAGTTTTTAAGTTTTAGTACACTATTTTTTTATTTTTAAATTAAAAAAAATAAAGTAAAACCCTTTTCTTTTTATTTCTAAATTTAAAAAAAAATAGAATTATAACTTGTAAAACCCTAAACACCTAAAATAACTCCTCCCTTTCCTTTTTTATTTTTAAATTAAAAAATATAATTTCCAAAACAAAACCCTAAACACCTAAAATTACTCTTCCTCTCGGTTATGGCTCTCCAAAAATATAATTACCCATGCAAAAACCTTTCCCAAGCAACACGGCTCTCAGCGCGGCTATCAGTTTCCTCTTGCATCTCATCAACAACCATTCGATTCAATTTTGTCTCGGCTTACATGTAAGATCTTTTCTTTGATTTTTTTTCTACTCATTGTTTGCTATTAGCTTTTGAAATCAAAATTTTTTAATAAAAAATTAAATCTGTAATGAGTCATGTTATCGAATTGAATATCTGATTAATAAATCGGACACAAATTTAATCATAAATAATAATCGAATTTAATCAGATGGTAAGAATCCGATCTACTTAATATGTGATGTCACTTTCTAAATAATTGTAATAAATACCAAACAGTAAGCAACCAACAGCACAAACATGTTTCACGTTGTTTTTTGCTACTTTATTTTTTTTTTAGAAGATTACTTATGAGTGCTTTGATTTCTCTTATTTGTTGTTTCTTTTTGAAAATTGATTCATGTTTGTGTCATCCTTCTTACTAAAAATGAAAGACTCTTTGTGTTTTACTGTTTTTCATTGGCTTAGAGTTCTAATTTTGTGGTACCAATTTCACTTGGACAAATTTGAAGAACAGAACTAATTATTGGTGAAAGGGTCTTGGTCTTGATTCAAACTCTTAGGAAGAATATAATCAATTTGGTTGGTTGTATCATCTATGCACTTCGAAGATCATGTATCTCCTTATGTGTTCATCAGTATATAATCCTAATGTAAAGCTAGAGGATTTTAGATTTATCTCTTTTAATTATGAACACAAGTTTATAATGAGTTTTCTTTTTTTTTCTTTTCAAAGTAGTTAAGTTTGTATTATTGCTGACAATGAAGTTATATATAATATACATCTCTTTGCCCTCTATTTTTTGACTTTTGATGCAACTATCAGAAGTTTTTTGTTTTATAATAATTTTTCTTTTATATATATTATGTATCTCTTTGCCCTCTATTTTTTTTACTTTTGATGCAATTGCTAGAAGTAAAGAATTTTGAAGTTATATAATTAGTTCAATTGGGATTTAAATTTTATATATATACACGCGCATTATATTATATCAATGTATGTGCTGAAAGATGTCAATGACAAATTTCACCGGGTAACACACTCAAATACTTGCGAGAACGATATCTATTTTATTAAATCTAAATTGTTTCTCTCCAATTTTTTCAATCCCCTTTTCTTTGTTCCTCTCTCCCTTTTTATAGCCCCCCCCCCCCCCCCCCCCCCTCTATTTCTTGTATTCTCTGATAATACTTTTATCATATGATATGACTGAGAATGCAAAAAAAATAATTATGGGAGTATAAAATTTTAGCCATAGATATGGAAGTTGATATAAATCTAGATGTGGGTTAGATTTTGTAATTTAGTAGAATACTATAATTCAAATTCATCTCTAACAAAAACTCTTTTTATGTCAAAAAAAATTTTAAAAAAATTATAAATATTACTTTTATATATTTTATAATTCTATTTATTCTTTCTCTTACATTTCATTCATAATGAATATATATATATATATATATATATGTGTGTTTGTTTTCTTTTATCTCTTTACTCTCCTTATATATATTTTCTCTTATATATAAATGGGATAATATCTTTGACCTCCCCTGAGATTTATCGAAATTCCACATACCTCCCCTCTTGTTTGCATAATCCCACTTACTTCCCCTGAGGTTTTGATTCATGTAACACATTCCCCCCTCCCGTTACGGCACCTGACGGAGACAAAAAAAATCTGATGATGTCAACCACAGTAAACAGGTAAAATGACTCTTTTAACCTTATTGACTTTTTAAATTTATTTTTCTCTCTTTCTTCCCTCCCATGGGCCCACGACTGTCACCTTTCATCTTCTTCTCACTCTAGAAAGTGAGTTTTCTCTCTCTACCTCATCTATGGCTTCTCCTTTGCTGACTATGAGGTAGTTTGTTACTTCCAACCTTTAAAAGAAATAGGGTCAAACAATGATTAAATGTATGAACGACAGTGAATTCGCCGAAGAGAGGTGAGATGACCCAAAACCTTGATCTACAATCCCAAACCTTCCATTTAATTCCAAGTCCTGTGCACAGTCAGTTTGTATGCAACAACCTGTTCAATCCTATAGATGGGTCTTCCATGTCTCCCATGATCCACTTCAGTATAGACTGCTCTTAGCTCCGTAATGCCACCACTATCTCCAACAGCTCTCCCTCCCAATCCTCAATCTCTGGTCCACATTTCTCCGCTCCGGTGGTCCTAACGTCGCCGCCAATCTCGAAAGTGGGTGGAACTGAATCAACCCCTATATTCGAATTGCTGGTTTCTTGTTGCACAGGCGGCTATTTTTGGGATGAGTTGCATGAAATCACCGCCACGACGACCGTGTCTATAGAACCACCACCATTACCATTTCCTCTACCTCCTTCGTCGCTGCCGAAGCCCAGAGAAGAGATAGGCTCACTACCCACAAGCAACTTTCTTTGTTTCAAAAATTGACCAATGGGTTTGACGATAAAAGAGGAGAGAACAGAGGGGAGGAGGAGGAGGAGGAGAAGAAAAAATAAAAAAAATCAATATATAATACAAGAGCATAACAGTAAAATCATTCACCACCGTTAGTTTTTTGAACGGCTGTCACTGACAGGGGAGGTAAGTGGGATTATGCAAACAAGAGAGGGGTATGTGAAATTTTGATAAACCTCAGGGGAGGTCAAAGATATTATCTTTATATAAATATATAAGTTTAATTTTACTTTTGCTAGATGTTTTAGGAATCGTTATTGAAGCATATCCTGCATTCAACATAGCTAAGAAGAACAATGGAGGGACATCAAAATTATGAGACATCACAGGGCCGGCCCTGAGAATCCTAAAATAAAAAGGGGCCCAAAGCAATTGTTTAAATAAAGGGCCCCTTTATATATATAATTTCACAAACGCAAAAAAATTATAACAGTCCACATGTTTCATTAAAATGACGCAATCGACACATTTTGTTTGTTTATTGTTTTTAAAAAAACTTGGGAAATTTTTTTTTTTGAGATTGAATCAAAAAAAAAAAAATTCATACCTAGATTCAAATTTTCAAGTAGACATAAGAAAAATAACTAATCTTATAAGAAAATAATCAAAGCAATCTTTAAACTCCAAGTTATCAATCTCTCTTTGATTCGAATTTGGAGCTTCAAAAAATATAAATAAAAAAATTACTGAACATCAATAAGGTTCATTTATCTTAAATAAAAAAGAAAAACAAATAATAAAATAAACACAACACAAATCACTTACATTAATTAAAATAGAAAATAATTGATTTAAAAAAACACAACAAGAATCACTTAAATAATTAAAATAGAAAAAAAAATAGATTAAAAAAATACAATAATCAACAAAATGTTGTATTTAAGTTTATTTATTCCTTTCTTGCTTCTTTTTTATTTTTTCATTCTTTTTTCCATACCAACATTTCTTTCTTTAATGCAACTCTCTCTCTCCTCCCATCATTCTTTGATTTTGTCTACCACTCATAACTACACACACATATATATAGCGCGCTATCTCTCCCCATCACTATTTATTCTACATATATCTCTCATTCTTTTTTTTTAAAAGACAAATATGTCTCTGATTCATATTGTATACATATATATATATATATATATATATATATATATATATATACACACACACATATATGTAACAAATTTTGGGGCCCCTTGAAATGTGGGGGCCCAAAGCGGCCGCCTGGGTGGCATGTATCCAGGGCTGGCCCTGAGACATCATTATAATGGATATGAGATACATTATTACAACACTACATAAATGTTCATAATTACTATTATAAATTATTAAACTAATTAATTTTTAAAATAGTTCAAGAACAATTACCTTGACATTGTGGGACGATCTTGCTGAGAATGAAGAAAATTTGATAATGAAGCTAATAAACGAAAGACCTATTATCACAGTTATACATTCGTCAATCAACACATTCAAAGGTAATTTATCACACAACATTGAGATTATTCACTTTAACTTTTTTATTATATCTAAATGAACATAAAATAAAAAATAATATTATATTTCAAGTTTGGGTCATCAAACACAACTGGAATCTACATTACAAATTAACATAAAAATTGAAAAAGTCAAAGCATTACGATATTAGTTGGTTATTTATTTCTTCTTAGTTACATTAGGTTTTAATTATTTATTTTACTTATAGAATATCATGACCGATAGGACTTGGTTAGTGGAAGCTAATTCACAATCAATAGTTAAAAAATTAAATAGAAAATAAACAAAAATTATAACTTCTTTGTTCATGAAACCCATAATAAGGTCTAATTATTGATTGTGTGTCTGTGTATATGTACATATCAACAACATATTGTTTTAATAATTTATTATGCTTTGACAGGTTTGAAAAAAACGTAAATGACAAAGACTTAAATGCTTTCATTTCAAGTTAAAAATATCATAATTCGAAAAGGCTGAAAAACTTCCACTTAAAGATATAATTGGAAAATCTGTACTGGCATTCAAGGTATTAAATTATTATTATTATTTGTTATATATTCATTTAATTCTTATTTATTATATCACATGATTATAATTAATTTATGTTAAAAATATATATTTTGTCACTCAACTTGCAAAAAATACATTACTTTTTTGAAGCAAGAATTATAGAGATTAAAAATGCATCCGAACTATGATACAATGCATGTAAGCAATGTAAGAAGAAAGTTGAAGTACGAAATGATGGACTCAATTGTACTAATTGCAAAACAAAAGACGCTAAATGCTTTCAAATGTATTATTATATTTTTAAACATTCTATTTTTTTTAAAAAAATTACAATATGATAAATATGTATTTATTATTATTATATATCAATGAAGTATACTCATTTATGCAAATTTACGATGCAATTTCGAGTCAAAGATATAACAAATAATGCATATCTAACAATATTTGATGATTCTCAATCATTAATAAATTGTTCTCTAGATTAGCTAAAACAGTTAAAAAGTCAGGTAATATTTTTTTTCTCACTCATAAAATTTATGGATAAAACAATTCATTTGAAATGTATCAATATTACTAAAATAAATTTATTCTTTTTATATGACGAGGAAATGAATGAATTTTATGACAAAGTGACAAGTTGCAAAGAAAAATCGTTTTTTTTATAATCAAGATAGACAACAGTAAAAATGACGTAGTCAAAAATAGTTTTGTGGTAGCAGCTATCAAAAAAGTTTCACTTGACAATGATTTATTTGAAAAATAACTCAAAAATATAAAAAGGATAAAGTGTTTAGAATTTTCAAAATAATAGTAATAAATTGTTTAAGAATGGTTAGAATTATACTTTTTGATTTCTTATACTTTACACTTGATTTCTTCCATGTAAATAATAGTTAACTAATAATTTTATTTTTTTTCAATAAGTGAGTTTATATTACCAAGGTTACATAATGGAAATAGTTTTTGGTGTTTTAATTAGTGTGTTATAATATTTTTGAATGTTTTGAGTGTTATAATAAAATTTCAATTTATTTTTTATCCACATGCTTTAAACTAGTAGAGTTAAATATACTTTATCTTGGCCAAATTCTAGGAAAAAATCAATACATTTAAGAATCATCTAGATCCACATCAACCCTCAAATCTCCAACGTTTCATTTAATAAAGAACCATATTCGGGTCTATTGTAAATTTAGATTCAAAATTTATATCCAAAACAATTAAAAATGGATTTGGGATTAGACTGGACCTCGGACTAAAGATGCTCCATTTCAAACCCTATTGGTTAAGGACAATAATGTCATTTTACTTTATTTATAAAAAATATGCGAGTATCATCACCCAAAGAGGGGCCATAAGCATTTGATTTTTCTAATATTATATATATATTATTATTAAGGGACGTCACTGTTAGTACATCAAGGATTCGAGAAGGCCAAATTTACCACTACAGATTAATGGTTTTTTGACTATGTGCCCATTTGCAAACTCTTGGAGTCTAGTGCAATTTCTGTTGCAAAAATTATCAGAAAAGAAGATCAAACACGCAAACAAAGATATACACGTTTACAAGATTCACCCTACAACTAGGGTTACATTACTGGTGTTGCAGGGTTTTGCATTATAATGAGAAAAACGGTATACAATTATAGAGAGTTGACACCATATATATAGGCATCTCCTAAGACTACATAACAAATGTGAAAGTACCAAGTTAGATCCGTAAAGTTTTGCCAAAGTGTACAGTAAAATCAGAATCCACACTTTAAATCAATTCCAATCCCATTTTAGAAGATAGAAACAACTCAATGTCATCTATAATAGTCATGGCCAGAGGATTTAAAGACTTGAAATTGGAAATGTTCTAGCAATCGCATTCAATATCTGTACATAAATATCCCAACTTAGCAAGCAACTTCAAACCCTCACGAATGACTAGTGCCTCACCTACCTTAGCTCTAGAAACATAATAAAAAAAAATAATACTGAGGCACTCAAATCGGAGAAGATTTATAATATATCCAGTGTAAATACACAAGATGAATCTGGACCATGCGTGCATAACACGCAGTGTGAGTTTTACTATGGGTGACCACAGTTCGGATTGGTTCGGATTAGGCATTAAACCTAATTCGAACCATGGTTCACCGATTGGTTAAATTCTAGCCCGAACCGAACCGTGGCCAAACCCAATCTAAACTGAACCGTTAGAAAACGGATTGGTTCGGTTCGGTTTGGATTGACGGATTGGGCCTACTCAATATTCAATAATAAATACAATTTCAATAATTTGATTAATGTGCAAAACTATAATAAAAACTTAAAAGAATAATATATTTAAATTTAAAACTAGTGTATAACTGCATTCTATATATATTAATATATCATTATATCATATAAATTATAAAATATATTTATAAATATTCGGATTAGTCACGGTTTGGCCACAGTTCAGTTTCACAGTTCGGATCGAATTTTTCAGGCACCAATCCATGAACCGAACCGTTACCAACGAATTTGTAGTTTTAAATCAACAATCGAACCATTACCAATGGATTAGCCATAGTTTGGATCGGTTCGGTTCGGAATGACGGAATTACGAATTTTTTGAACACCCCTAAGTTTTACTATGCGTGTACAACATGTAAGGTTAAGATTCACTATGTGTATTTACACCGGATGTATTAAAGACGTGCTTCTCAAACTGAAACCCCTCATGATTTTTCCAGATTAAATAATCAACCAGACAAAGGACAAGACCCCACCATGATTGGAACTAGCACGAAAATCAAACCTCGTATTTTTTTTGACTCGGATTTAAAGCTCACTTGTATGGTGACTTTGACACTAAATTTTTCTTATGAAGTGAGTCCCCATATATTTTGATCTTCACCCTCAAACTCACTCAACGGAATTTGTAAAATAAGACAAGAGTTCCCCATAGTTGAAATAGTCTTTGAAAAAATTAGTTTTCCAAGAGTGAGAGTCTTCATTAATTAAATTCAAAATTAAGGTTAGTTTGTTTTGACGTAAAATATTTTCTAAAAAATAATTTTAAATTTTTTTAATATTTGATAGAATCAACCAAGCTAGCTATTCAGTATTTTACAAATTAGTTGTATCAATTTAAATATTTTGGTGTGAAAATGTTTTACGGGTATAACATTTTTTCTTTTAAAATATGTAATTAAACACTGAATTATTTTTAAAATATTTTACGTCAAAATAAACAGAGCCTAAATTCAAATTTTATGACGTTTGGAAGAAGTAATAAAATGATTAGAGGGATTAGGAAGCCAACTATCCCTCCAGATGGATATTCAAATTTTCTAACGTTTGGAAGAAGTAATAAAATGATTAGGGGGATTAGGAAGCCAACTATCCCTCCAGATGGATTTTCACCTGTAATCCATTGAAAATTTTCTATCTTATGATTCTTATCCCATGTTGTTTCAAGCATGAGTGGTTACTTTTATGCATATTGAGTTGAGGAGAAACTCAGTGACACACCTGGATTTAATTTTGTCTTGTAATTAGAAATTTAATAGTCTACTCTAATATGGTTGGTATTATTTGTTACATTTTTGCTTTTGTCATGGAATGAAAGGAAAAGTAAAAGGCTGGAGCTCATTAATTGGCGGATTCACATGGTGAATACAAGGAGAATTTTTTTTTCCCTAATTTGGTTAGATATAATCTAAGTGGAAAAAAAAAAGGAAATGAAAAATAAAAAGAAAAGGTAAAGAAAACTAACTTTCCCGCATTCATTTAGTTAGAATGAAAATTTTCAAAAAAGTTGTAAAAAAATTTTATTTTGTTAGTTTGGATAGCATGCAAGTAAAAAGAAAATGATTTTACTTACCAAAATTACCCTTATATTTTCAAATACTAAAAAAATAAATGAATTAATAATTAAACTATGATATATTGTTGATACGATAGAATTTGATTACAAGAAAAATATTGTTCAAATATTACCTTGTGCATCCAAAAACTTCACTATCAAAATCAAATCCGTATATATTACTGTAAAACAATTACAAGGCGACTCAGTCCGTCCTCTTTCGTGATCCTCGGCCGCGAAATGCCTAAATAGCTCGAGCCTTCGAATTCGACACTCTGCTCGTAATGATACGACCGACAATCCCAACAAACCCAAAAAGCTGCTTGTAATACAATCAACAAAAATTAAATTTATATATATATAGACATACACACACACACCACTCTCAACCATTCTAAACTATGAAAGAAAAAATATATATAAAAGGAATCAATTTTTTATGCACATATACAAATATAAAAATTACTATAAATTAGCACTATATATATATATATATATATACCACTCAACCATTCTGAACTATGGAAGAAAAAATATACAAAAGAAATCAATTTTTTATACACATATACAAATATAAAAATTATTGTAAATTAGTACACTGTGATTGTGTAAACTGAATTATTTAAAGAAGAAGAAAATTAACCACTTCGGAGTCTGTGGAGAATAGTTAGAGAGAAACTGACATGAGCATAATGAGAACATGAAAAATAAAGATACAACATTTGCAAGAGAGTAAAATTTTTAGATATTTTTTGAAAGAAATATTTTGAAAAAAAAATTAGCAACTGCTGAAATCTAACTTTTTCAAAAAAAAAATTCTTTTCTACTCAACCAAACTCTTAAAAAAATTAAAAAATATTTCTTTTTCTTTCCTTTTTGTTTCTCGCTAACCAAACTCACCCTAAATAAAAAGCAAAGAGATTTTGAATGAATGTGGATAAAATTTTTAACAATTCTTGATGGATTAAAATATGCACTAAGGTTCGCTTTTTCCGTGGCCCGCAGTTGAAACTATTTGATAAGTGTGGATAAATTATTAACAATTCTTGATGGATTAGAATATGCACCAAGGTTCGCTTTTTCCGTGGCAAGCAGTTGAAACTATTTGATTATGTGTGGTTAACTTCTCTCGAAGTGAAGGGTGGCGTAATCACCCTAACCATACCTCAATTAACTATCAAATCCGTATGTTTTTGAAATACTAAGACTACCTTTTAACCTAAGTAAAAAGTCTTAAAATGCCCATTTCAACTAAGTTTTAAAGGGTAATATTTACATGTACAGCAGTGAGTAGGTAAATTTTACTGAATGTGGTTCAATAAAAAAAAAAATTAATGTGTCTATTTTAATTATTGAATCAAAAAGATAATTAGTTGTTCCGAATCCACCCATTGATTGAGAGAGAGACAAAAAAAAAAAAAAAAGAGGTCGTGACATAATACAAAAGAGACAAGTGTCCTTGTAATAAAAAATAAAAAAAATTGAGTACTATTCTATTAAACCCAATTAGATCCAAATTAAATTATAATTTGACACTCTCTCTTTCTCACCCATCTCTTTCTCAGGCTACTATACGTTAGAAATCTTAATTTGATTTGTGCTCTCCCTCTCCAAGTAAATCTGTGTTTTTATTATTCCTTCTTTTTTTCTTTTTGTCTTTTTTTCTAATAAAATATGACAAATTGTGAGTTTTACATTTGATCTTGTGGTTTTTCAGCTCGGCTTTTGATACACAAGGTGAACTGTCTTATAGGGGATTTTCCAGTTAATCCTAGGACCAAAGATTCATAGTCAAACTCTTAGCAAACTGTCCTAACAATTTTTCATGATTTAACACAATTCATCTAATTAAGCTATTGGCATTGGGGCTTGACTTGGGCTGTGACAAATCCGTGAATGTATGAACATGCTATTTAAATAATTAATCCATTAGAAATTTAATTTCTAGTTCAAGAGAAAATATATTTACACACCCTACAATATTTTAGCAGTTCGTGGTCTACTTCTCTTCTTCTTTTTCCAGTTCTCCAGAGACACAAGTTTCTCTCTAAAAATATGATTGACCAGTAAGGAAACAATGTGAAAGTGACAGAGAGATAGAGAGGGAGAGAGCGAATCAAATTAGGGTTTCTATAGTATAATGGCGTGAGAAGGGAGAGAGAGTTATATCATAATTTAATTTGGATCCAATTGGGTTTAACCCGAATAGTACTCAAATTTTTTTTTGTTATATTATAAGGACACTTATCACTTTTGTATTGCGCCACATCGATGGTTAGTAGGAACTTCCTACTCACTGGTGAGTAGTCAAGTATTGTCCAAAAATAAAGAAGATGTTTTCCTTCTTCAAATTTTTTTTCAAACATTAAAGGCTCCCACAAGCTTTTTTCCAAAGAAGGGTCATAACGGTGATTCTAAAAGAGCAAGAACCAAAGAGGTGGTAGTAGTCAGAGAGGAAGGAAGGTCTGTAGCACGAAGATATTTTTCAAACTTCCATATAACCCCCCTCAGAGATAACCATCGCTGATCACCACTATATCAATGTCGGCCAAGCCCCATGCATGCATGAACAACACCACTATTCACTGTCTTCACAAGACCCATTGCATGGCCACCACAGTTCCACCATGCACGACCAATCAATATCACCACAAGTCATAGGAGTGTTGACAATTAAACTTGAATAAATTAATTTTTTATTATCTTAATGGTTCTTATTGTGTCAGTTGAGCTAATATCGTGCCAGTGGAAGACATGAAAAAGTTGTGGAGCTATTATTGTGTTAGTGGAAGTCATGAGTAAGTTGTGTTAGTGGAGTAAAAGACATGTGAGTTAATGTTGTGTCAATGGGTGTAATGACATATACATATATGTCTTACATATTTGTTTTGAAGTTTATGTAATGCTATATTTTCTACCAAAAAAAATATATATATGTGAGAAATAAAGTATCTTTCAAAAGTTCTTCCCTTTATTTTTCTCTTCCAATTTTATTATTGTGTGTGTGTGAATTAGTCACTATTTCCAACAAAGTGGTATCAGAGCTAATTTGTGAGGAAGAAAGGAAATGACAAGCAATTCAGTTCCATTTCAAATGCCTCGATTCACCAAAGAAAACTATGAAAATTGGTGTATTCGCTTGAAGACAATTTTGGGAGCATAAGATGTGGGAAGTTGTGAACAAAGGTTATGATGAGCCACAAGATGAAGCAATCTTGTCTCAAGCCAAAAAATATACTTTACAAGCTATAAGAAAGAATGACCAAAAGGTAGTCATGACCATCCATCAATGCTTGGATGATGGAATGCTACAAAGCATTGCCAATGAAACTAATGCAAAGTAACTATGAGAGATTCTTCAAAATTCCTACCAAGGAGTTAATAAAGTGAAGAAGGTTCGCCTCTAAACTTTATAAGGTAAATTTGAAGCATTACATATGAAGGAATCTGAATCAATTTCAGATTGTTTTTCAAGAGTCTTGGTTATCGTAAATCAACTAAGGAGATACGGTGAAACCTCCATGGATGATACAAGGGTCGTTGAAAAGATCCTTCGATCATTGGATCCCAAATGCAACTTTATTGTTGTTACCATTGAAGAATCAAATGATTTGGAGTCCATGACCATTGATCAACTCATGGGTTCATTGCAAGCTCATAAAGGAAAAGTGGTGAAGAAACAAGAGTCTTTGGAACAAGTGTTATAAACAAAGCTTTCTTGAAAGAAAAGCATGGTGGAAACCAAAGGGCTTGAGGACGTGGAAATATACATGGTCGAGGAAGAGGAAGAGGTAGAGGTGAAAGAAGTGGTCACCATATCATCAACAATTAAGAAAAAAAGTCATGACTCACAGCAAACAAGGTGGCGTTGAAGAGAAAATTACTCAAGGCCATATGGAAGAAGGTATGACAAATCTCAAGTTCAATGTTACAATTATCATAAGTATGACCATTATACTTCGGAACGTAGAAATGTTACTAATAATATTAAAGCTGAAGAAAAAACTAATTATATTGATGAAAAAGTGGAGCCTACTTTATTGTTGGCATACAGAGGTAAACAAAGTTAATATAATATGTGGTGTCTTGACATTGGAGCTAGCAATCATATGTGTGGTAACAAAGACAAGTTTATTGATCTTAATGAAATGGTCAACGACAAGGTGACATTTGGAGACTCATCACAAATTTTGGTAATGGGGAAAGGTAAAATTTTGATTCGTTTGAAAAATGGGCAGCATCAATTCATTTTCAATGTTTATTATGTGCCTAATATGAAGAATAATATTTTGAGTTTGGAACAACTCTTAGAAAAATGCTACAATATTTTCATGAAGGATTGTAGTCTTTCGATAAGAGATCATTTGGGAAGCTTGATGTCAAAGTTCCAATGACAAAAAATTGGATGTTTTTGCTAAATATTCAAACCGATGTTGCTAAATATTTGAATGCTTGTTTTAATGATTCTATATGGCTTTGGCATTTGAGATTTGGACACTTGAATTTTGGAGGACTAGAGTTGTTGGCTAAGAAGAAGATGGTGAAATGATTGTTTTTCATTAGCAATCCAAATTAATTATGTGAATGATGTCTCGTTGGAAACCAATCAAGAAAGAGTTTTCCTAAGGAAGTTACCACAAGAGCAACGACACCACTGCAACTTGTTCACTCAAATGTTTGTGATCCAGTTATTCCATCATCATAGGGTAAAAGTAATTATTTTTTGCTATTCATTGATGATTTTAGCTTAAAAACTTTGGTGTATTTTCTTAAACAGGAATCAGAGGTGTATGGAGTTTTTAAAAAATTCAAGGCACTTGTAAAAAAACAAAGTGGCTATGAAATAGAATTGGAGTTGCTGTAAAAGGAGACGATATTGGTACTCCACTTTTCTAGGATTGCACTCCACTAACTTTTTTATTTTAAATAAAATGACAAGAAAGTCCATAAACTCATTAATGCATCACACCTTATTTTATAATACCTTAACTACCCTTTATACTATAAACTTTAACTCCTTTTATCTTCTGTTTATTTCGTTTAATATTTCTTTTTTTTTTTTTAGTTCTGACCAAAAGAAAAAAATTTTCTTCAATATTTTTTTTATCATGTCAAAGAGATAATTTATTTAACATAGATAACTTTTTTTAATGGATACTCTATCAAGAAAGGGAGTTTTTTTTTTTTGTTGCGTACCATACTTTTTTTTTCGCCTGATGCTGTTAAATGAAAAAATTTATTCAAAATAGATAATTTTTTTTTTTACGTACAATAAATTTTTTTTTTGATCCTATAAAGAACTTTTTTTGGTTCTATTTTTTCGATTCTGGTCAAAATATATAACTTATTCAATAAAGATAACAATATATATATATTTTTGGTCTTGCGAAAGAAAAATTTATTCAATATCGAAAACTTTTTTTTGGGTAGTGTCAAACAATAAAAAATCTAATTTTTGAGTTTTTTTGGATTTTTTTTTTTTTTTTGAATCATGTTAAAAGAGAATGAAAGCATTAAAGATTAAAAATAGACAAAAGATATAAGAAAGAGTAGTTGTGTAATTTGAAAAAAAATAATTATTTACTTTAAAATTTAAAATTTAAAATATAATATTTTTAAATTGAGAGTGAAAATATAGAAAAGGAACGCTGGGTGAAATGTAATTTTTCCTTATATTATTTGGTTGAAAATGCATGAACTTTTGACTACTCCTGTCAGTAAACGTAACGTAACTACAGAAACAGAATTAATTAGAAAATTCAACCGTCCTGAGTTTGAGTCACATAAGTCATACAGATGGGTCCCACTGATGAAGAAACACTGGCCCACAAGATATTTAATTATTTATATTAAGCATCGACGGTCATGACTATCCTCCAAACAAACTCAAAAAATGCTCACCAGCTTTCATGCTTCACACACTTGATTTTCCCCATGCACCTCTCTCTCTCTCTCTCTCTCTCTCCCCCCTATCGGACCTTGTGGCATCGACGGCAACGAAACGATGAACAAAGAAATTGATGACATCAGCACTCTATCATAACTCGAACTAAGCATCAGAGCCGTCTATCATACTCCCAAAATTCATCACACGGTAGATAATCTTGCAACTCTAAAACATCGCCCAAAACGACCGGCGACGACTGGGGGAGAGAAGCAGAGCAAAACGAGTAGTCAACGGCGGTGACTGAGTTGACTCGCGTTATGGGGAACTCGGATCGGTGGGTTACACAAAAAGCCGAGCTGATGAGAGGGAGCTTGCTCGGCCGTCGGACGGCTCAGAGGCTCCGGCAGGTTGCGATCTCGGCCGTTGGATCAGTAAAGGTAAAGCTGCTGCTCTTCTGTTGCATAGTCTTCACTGTGTTCGTGGTTGCCTGCCTTCCAGCGTCGTTTATGGGATGGAAGCATCAAACTGCGTCGTTTGATCTGCTTGCTGCTCCAAGGTCCGTACGACTAAATTTCATCATATCAGATATGTGATTATATGTTACTTGTAGCGATATTGCTTTAATTGCTGTATTTGGTTCTTTAATGCTAGATTTAAGGGTCTTGTGTATCTTTACGATATGTTCAGTGCCCTTTCAATGGCATAATTCTCTCTCTCTATATATATAGACACACACACATCAGGATGTCTCCTTTTACTTCCCCCTTCTCTCTTATGCATTTCGTTTTGAGTCTATTTGGCAAAAATTTAAAGTTAATTGAATGTTAAATTTTGAGTTATTACGTTATGAAAACAAAATTTTCTTTTCTTTTTGGTGTTTAAGTAATTTTGGGTATTAACTGAGATGTTCTCTCTCTTCGTAATTACTGTCATGATTGATGCTTAATTAAGTGATAAGTGGTGGGAAGTGGAATTTGGCCTGTTGAGATATTAAGATGGTTTCCATTTTAAGTGTTGATGCACGATAGGATTTGTGTAGTATGCCCCAAAATAGAGGGAAAATGTTGTTGCCATGTTTTTGGGCAAACTGCCCTGCAAAATGTATATTTTGGTGTTTGAAGGGGCATCCCTGAATAAATAGAAGAAAGGTAGATTTATCACACTTGGGTCAAGTTGAATCAAACCTCTTTAAGTAGTAGGTTGGATTTGCTGTTGGCTCTCAATATCAGATTTCGTGATTGGAGTGCAACCCACATTATACATATCAAATTATGTTTTAAATCCAAGTTTTGGATTTAAAATTTTAGTTGTGAAAGTGGTTACCACCTTCCTCACTTTCAGAACTTCAATAATTATTTTAATAATTATAGGTTTGCTCCTTCCACCACTACCACCTCTGCCAAGTGCACCCTCCTCTACTAGACTACTATTGACTTTCCCACCCTGTTGCTATCTTAAAGTCATTACAGACTTCATTACTAACTCCATCACCAGCACAAAACCCAGACTTATTTGCCATTGTTGTTATCACTGCCATCACTACTAGTCATACTACTGCCTCCACAGAGCCTCTAGTTTTATGTACTTATCCCCAACACCACCACCATAATCACTTTGGTCTCTGTTGCCTTACCTCTGTACAACTCCATTATCACCTATGTTCTTCCACAGTCCCATCAATTGTCTCCTGTTATTTCTCTCCATTTCCACATTAGCAATTCCAGCACCCTGCTAATACGACTGCTGACAAGCTACTAGTGTTACTGCTTCCAATGTGTTTTCTTCACCATTGCTGATGTCTTTGGAGGACACAGGGGGCGTGGGGTACTATGTCCCAGCTGTTCCTGAACTATCTAAAATATAGTGTAAGGATTGAGAGTGTCAGTTTTATTGGTGAAATTCCTTATTTGACAGGGAGTATGATAATCTACATGACCTTGCTTTACACTATGAAAGGAGAGTTGCATGTTTGTGGTCCAAGCTTGTGGTAGTCAGCAATTTTGTACTGGTAGGCAACTTTTTAATTTAAAGAAATAATCTTCCTTAATATCATTTCATTGTAGTTCTTTTTTTACTACAGATTCTTAAAGTTTCACATTTGTTGTTTCTGTTCCTGACTGAAGCTTTGGTTTACTCTAGAACATTGTGCACTTCCCTTACTATTGAAGATATTTCATGTCTGAAAGTTTCATCTGTGCTGTTCTATATTATTAAATTTGAGATTTGCATTTTCTTGAATCTCGATGTTTCCTTTTGTTTCAGTGCAACTTGTGTTGAAGACTAAAGCAAAAGTCATTCCCTTTTCATGTATGAGTAATTTATCTGCATGGCCACAATATTTGTTCGTCGTGTCATTCTTTAGTGTGCCTTGTCAAAATTTTAACTTGTAAATGTATGTTCCTGTGTTAGAGACCAAATTTTCAAAATTTAGAACTATTTAATCAGATCTAGTAATAGCTAAATATTGAAAGTGTTGATTAAACATTTAAAATCATTTTCCTTGCTATAGTTGGCCATTGTATTTTTCCTTCGTCAAGGTTCAATTTTTCTTATGCCCCACATGCTGGTTCCTTTTTTTTTTTTTTTTTCACAGGAAGGGATATACTATACTGATTAACACATGGAAGAGAAATGATCTTTTGAAGCAGTCTATTTCTCACTATATGTCATGTCCTGGGCTTGATTCCGTGCATATCGTCTGGAGTGAACCTGATCCTCCATCAAATTCTCTTGTCAAATTTCTAGACCACATTATACAGTTGAATTCTAGGCATGGTCGGCAAATTGAATTGAAATTTGATATCAATAAGGAAGATAGTCTGAACAATAGATTCAAAGAGATTAAGAATCTGAAGACGGACGCCATCTTTTCAATTGATGATGATGTTATATTTCCTTGCTCTTCAGTAGAATTTGCTTTCAATGTTTGGCGAAGTGCACCAGATACAATGGTGGGATTTGTGCCCCGTATCCATTGGGTTGATGAATCGGTATGTGTTTACTATGTTATTTTTTATTACTGCTGTGGTTACTTTTATTCTTTCTCCTGATAAATCACCACTGTGTAAAGATGGTACTGTCTGAAGTCTGCATGAATATAGTGTATATGCTTCAGCATCAGGGGTAGTTTACTTAAATCATGTATAATACTGGCCAGAGCTTAATTTAATCTTCTAGGATGACACATCAATTTAATTGTTTTAATCGAGTTAGAATGGTTTTAGGCTTAATGTGATATATGGTCACTATTGTACCGTTCTTCGCTTTTCCACATGCTTCACTTGATGTGTTTTTCAGTCAAACAATTCCCAAGATCACTGGGGGTTGTAGTAAGCCTTGCCTTCCACAAGTATCAACAGTTAAGCGAATACAAAGTGGTTGTTTGTAATATATTGTTGGTAGCATGCATTTTCTGTAGCTTTTTCATTTGAGCTGGATAATCCCTGTATGGAGAAAAATTAATTTGTCAGACTTGTCATCTTAACCAGGAAGTTTCCTTGCAGAAAGGCAATAAAGATCACTATATTTATGGAGGATGGTGGTCTGTTTGGTGGATGGGTACATACAGTATGGTGCTCTCTAAGGCGGCATTTTTCCATAAAAAGTATCTGAGTTTGTATACAAATGAGATGCCGGCATCCATCAGAGAGTATACAACGAATAACAGGTTCTGTTTGTGATTGATTAATTTTTTTTCTACTATTTATTTATTTTGCTATTTTTATTTTATCTCCCTATCATATTTTGTTTTGTGGCTTATTTTGCTAACATTGTCACTAAATCTTGGGATGAACTACCAGGAACTGTGAAGATATTGCTATGTCTTTCCTTGTCGCAAATGTAACTGGTGCTCCCCCAATTTGGGTGAAAGGTAAATGACATATCCAAACCAAGCAATTTATGATTTCTTTTATATCATTTTAGTCCTAAATTCTCCTTGAGATGTCTTACTGGTGTTCTCTCATTTTATCTTCATACGATATGATCTTTAGCTTCTCATCAATGCATTTATTCAGTGTTCTATAATTTTATTTCTTCTTTTCTTTCAAATTAGTCCATCCTACTGTCCTCACTTTTGGTGCGTGTACAGTAAAGGACAGATCTTAGCTTTACTGAAGTTATAATACAGTCATATTTTCTTAGTTCTGCTTATTCCATATCTTTTTTACAGTCATATTTTCCAATGGTCTTACTTATCCCCCCTTAAGTCTATACAGCTTGCTTTGTTAGGAAACAACAACATTGAACCTCCTCAGACGCATTCACAATAAATTTATCTGCAAACACCCTCGATGCTAACCTCTGATGCTAGTCCAATGTAATTGGGAATTCATGTCTTTCCAGGTGTTCTTAAATACAATGAAAATGCTTTGGGATTGAATTCAGATCTCTTCAGCATAATCAGTGACCAAAAAGCTACAATCTAGCTGCAGATGAAATGTTTCTTTCTTGGGTATGCCCCTTCCGCTATGCAAAATTGCAAATATCAGATGTAATATTGTTTTGAGTCTTTAACCAATAGAAACTGTAAGAGAAAAATTAGGTGTGGCACTCATCAACGAGAAAATAAGAGAGAGTTAGACTTGATGGTTTGGGCACATACATTGGAGACCTATAGACGTGCCAGTGAGAAGAGGAAGTTTAATTTCCATAGAAGGTAAGAGACGGAGAGAGTGACCAAAAATAACGTGGGATGAAGTTATTAGAAATAACTTTAAAAAGTTAGCAGGTGGTATGGCGGATAATAGAAAGGAATGGAGACAAAGAATTCATGTAGCCGAGGATGCATATGGGAATAAGGCAATGATGATGATAATGAACCAGTAGAAAGAAAAGAAAGGCAAAACAGTAGAATGTGTTTTGATGAAGTATAGAGCTGAAATTATACTTTCTTTTCTGGTTGTTCTCCTTTTTATTATGAGTGGTAGACATGTCATTAAAGGTAAATAAGTAATTATTCAAAGCGCACAGCGCAAAATGTAGAGCAACATATTTGCAAGTTTTGAGAAGGAATTCTATGTATGGAGGCTTGTAACCTCTAAAGTCATACACGAAATATTACATCAGTAGTACTTTTGAAATACTTGTAAATTCCTATGTAGGCTCTCTTACATAGATCAATGAATCACAAAAGACGGCTACTGTTGCAATTCAGGATTTTTAATTTCTGTTAATATGAAGTACAAGTGTGAGAAATAGGAAGTTTGAAAGAGCAAAGAAGTATCATTGCATTTTGGCATTTTTTGAAAGGATTAAGTTTGAGAATTTAAACTAAATCTCTAGCAGCATTTTGAAATAGCTATTCCAAAATGGCTTCTGATATACTGATGGTTGTTTCATATTATCATCTTCATCTTCTTCTCAATATGCATTTTTTAGTTAATTTATACTTTCATAACAATACGCCACGGATGTGTCATGTTGCCAAATGAATTTTGATTTTAGGATGGGTTCAAGACAAAATAGAGGGAGGAGATGACCTAGGGAGCAGACTTGAAGAAAACCAACACGGACTTGAAACTTGATGTGCTTGGTGTTTTTCTTCTTGGAATACAAAGATTCAGAGTGGTGACAAGAACAGGAAACTCGTTGGAGAGACGAAGTTTAGCACTCCCTTGGTCTCTATTCCCCTCTGTTTGTTGCATGGCATTGTTGTTATGGCCAGGTGGGGGGCTGTTTAGTATGGAAACCGCAATAAAAAATATCTAAATGATTTGATTTTCGAAAACGAGTGATATTTGTCTCTATTTGTTTGGAAATAATTTTCATTTTGAATTGTGAGACTTTTTCATAAATGGCTTAGCCTTGAGATTTTGACACCCCTGTGACACATGACTCATTGGTTGAACATAAACATTTTGATTTCTGGCTTGATCAGACTTCGGAGAGACTTTGACCACTTGACCAAATCAAATGGGTGATTTGATTGCCTCAAAATTTTAGTGCCTACAGTTAGAAATTGAATCAAACCAATGATCTGGTCCCGTATTTTCAGACTTACTTTGAAACTAATGAAACTACTAAAATAACAACACTGCTTAAAGAAATATTCTACTATGTATGGGATTTGTCTGACATGGCTCAGAAAACCTCCATTTAAAACTTCCGTTTGTAATGTTGACTAACTAATAAAAACTTACTGTAGCATTAACTTTAAATTTACTGCTTAAGAACTGGGATGGTACCATAATGCTACACAAAACTAATTGCCATGAATTGAGCTTATCACTTGGTGGAAATTTGACAGAGCTCTGAATTGGGGAGGTGGATGGAGAATTAGGACACCCAGTCCGTAGATAGTGTTAAAATCCAATTTGGAGGCCCAAGTGAGTCGAGATGCTGTTGCTTTTTAGTTTTTGATCTCTCATTTTAGGTAGCTCCTCTGGGTGAGAGTTGAGTTGTGGCAAAATGTTAAAATGAAACCACCAAACCTCTGCTTTTTAAGTATCCTGGGCTCTTGAGAGTCTCTATACGGATCCATTTAATCCTGTGTATATTCTGTTTCCAACTGATTATTTTGTGGGAAAGCTCTAATCATATCTATGAATAGGTTATGTCCTGAAGTTATCATTGCTACATCCCAACTGGTGGGAGGAACAAGAGGCAATAGAAGAAGTTACTAAATCATTCTATTAGAAAATTCAATTATGTTCTGCATTCTGATTTTTGTTTCTCTTATGCCGTTTCTTTCAAATACTATTTCCAACATTCTAATAATCTTTTTATTATCTATTTGTTTTCATACCTGCATGTCTTAAAACTCTGGTAGCTTGTATATATACGCCATCAATATCATTTAATTATATAAGATATTTTGTTGGTATGCCAATGCAGGCAAGATACATGAGATTGGTTCAACTGGAATCAGTAGCTTGGGAGGTCACACTGAAAAAAGGTCCGAATGCGTTAATAGGTTTGTGGCAGAGTATGGACGAATGCCCTTGGTTTCGACTTCCGTGAAGGCTGTTGACAGCCGTGACATCTGGTTTTGGTGATGCTGGCATTTCTTGTACCTTTAGGCTCCTGATTTCCTCCTCATTTTGTTCGATTAATTCTCTACTCATGTAAAATTATATTAAAACCAATTATGTCACCGGGGATAGAAGCTGAGTTAGTGTAGTCAATTAGGTTCGAGTCATATTTTTTAACACGCAACTTGATGGAGGAGCCGGGAAGCGATTGTATTAATGTACTCTTGTTATTTTCTTTTTGAGGGGTTCATTTATAGTTAACCCTCCATATTAAGTTGGAGAATGAATATATTTCCTTGTGGTTGTTGTCATGGTATGGTACTTGGTGCCTTTCATCTTTAACTCAGATCTTGAATACTAAACAAATCTGGACTTGTGTGTTTTTAGCAGTGCAATATAGAATGTATGGTTCCCATTTTTCACATACAAGAAAATGAAGCACAAAGCTAAGGGTCTGTTTGGCAATTATTTTTGTTTTGTGTTTTTGTTGTCAAATCGTGAAGAATTGAAACATGCAGGAAAACATGTTTGGTTTACGTTTTGCACAATATTGCATTTGTTTAAAAAAAATGCTCAAATTTGAAAGAGAAAGATGTTTTCACTTGCTTTTACTACTTTAGCTGGACAACTGTAAAGAGAATTTTTTTAAAAAAATCAATATAATACAAATAGTATATTTTTTTTACAATTATTTAAACATTTTTTTTTCATTTTTTTGCTTTGAAATATTATGTAACAAAAGCATGTTTTTGTTTTGAAATAAATTTTGGTACAAAAATATTCACAAAACAGAATTAGTTGCTAAAAGTGCTCCTAGGGAGCTTACTTTTAAAAATATTACATGGGTATTAGATTTATTTATTTGAAAGGCCACGGAGTTTGAATCTTAAGGTGACAAATGATAAAATTGAATCAATTAACCGTGCAATTCAATTGAGAAAGTGATGCACTGAACAAAGTATTATGCTGCGTGCGGTACGCGAGAATGGAATGAAATAAAGCTGGAAATGAAATAAGAATGAATATGAAATAGAATGACCATTCTCATTTACTGTATGATTGCAAATATAAAATGAGGTGGGAATGAAATAAATTTTAAATCAAATTATCTGAAATACCCCTCCTAATGACAAATAAATTAAATCAACAAATATGTGGTGGTAGAGGAAGGTGACGATTTGGAGGTGGTGGTGAGGTGTGGTGGTGGAGGTGGTGAAGTGATGGAGGTGGTGGCGGTGGGGAGGAAGGTGGTGGTGGAGGAAGGTTGCGGTGGTGACAGTGGTGGTGGATGAAGGTGGCAATATGGAGGTGGTGGTGTGGTGGAATAGGAAGGTGGCGATGTGGGGGTGGAGGTGGTGGTAGAGCGGGTGTGGTGGTGGAAATGGTAGTGAAGGGTTTTTTGGTCATATGAATTTTTTTAAAGGATTTTTTGGTCATATGAATTTTTTTTAATCTTACCGGAAATGAAATGCCAATTCTATAGGTTTAACTATGGAATGAATTTTCATTCATGGGAATGAATTTTCATTTAAAGGGAATGACCATTCTCACCTTAAAATTTATACCAAACAAAGGAATGGTTAGAATAACCATTCCATTCCATTCTTGCGTACCAAATGTAACATTATAGGGTTAGGCCTGACAAATTATATGCTGACCCACCAACTCACCTGCCGGACTAAAAATGGATTTGAATGGGTCATTTTCTTTGCGAGTCAAAACCAGATTGGTTAAAAACTAGGAAGCATGGATACAGATACAGAACATAGGTACGACACGATACGGGTACGGCGATACGACAAATCTAAAAAAAAAACAGGATACAGATACAAGCAGGATATATAAAGATAATAAATTATATTTTTATATATGCAAAAAATGAGTTATTAACATTTATTTATAAAATATTATCATTAATAAACAAAATAAGAGTTAAGAGTCATTGTATAATTAGTATAGATGAATTTTGTACTAAATCATGATATGTATCTTAACACTATTTTTAAAAATGAATTTTAAACTTTTCTTAATCATTATAATATGATATTATTGTTAGAAAAACTACATTCGCATGTTCAAAACTTGTTAAAAATGTGTTTTGAAATATTTGATAAGTATCGGATACATGGTCAAAGTATCTCAGAAGAATTGGATACGTGTTAGAAATAAATAAATAAATATTTTAAAATTATAGATACGTTTAGGAAGTACTGAACACATATTTGAGAGTATTAGATGAGTATCGATATTATATACGAATATGATACGAATACGTTACTTTTGTAGAAGTATTGATGCTTCCTAGATTAAAAATAAACCATTTAACAGAGTATACATGGGAAGAACGCATGGAAGAGTAGCTTTAGTTGAAATCCTCACTTATGTGCGTGAAAGATTGCGCGTTGTTGAGTTTGATTGATCTATTTGGTAAGTTGTGGCTAGTTTATGTCGCTTATTAGGCAAAAGGGCTCAAAAATTGCATGTGGTTTTAAAAAAGGTGCAATAAACCCTACATACTATATTTTGGATCATATCACACTCTTATCTTTGCAAAGTGAACAAAGTATTTTATTTTACACATATTCTCCTTTTTTATGACCATTTTCGTTATTATAAAAAAAATAAAGAACAATAAAGAGTAAAGAGAAGATATGTTTTTTTATATTAAGTTTTTTTTACCTTAATAATAAAAAAAGAGGAGTTTTTTTTCAGGAAAAAAAAAAACTAAAAATGCACAATTAAATAATAAAATTTTTGGATTTTTTTTTGTTTTTGGAAAATTGTTTTCGAAAAATTTTCCATTAAAAAGAGAGGGGTTTTTTTTATATTAAGTTTTTTATTTTACCTTAATAAAAAAAGGAGTTTTTTTTCTGAAAAAAAAAATCCGGGAAAAAACTAAATATGCACAATTACCTAATAAAAAAATCTGGGATTTTTTATTATTGTGCATATTTAGTTTTTTTCTCCGGAAATTATTTTCTGAATTTTTTCCCCATAAAAAACTCCTCTTTTTTTTTTTTTATTAAGGTAGAAAAACTTAATATAAAAAACCCCTCTCTTTATAATGAATTTTTTTTTGGAAAACAAAAAAAAATCCGAATTTTTTTATCATGTAATTGTGCATTTTTAGTTTCTTTTTTTTCTGGAAATTTGTTTCCTGTTTAAAAAAACTCCTTTTTTTTTATTAAGATAAAAACAAAAAAACTTATAAGATTTTCCATTAGAAAGAGAGGGTTTTTTTTTTTACCTTAATAAAAAAAGAGTAGTTTTTTTATGAGAAAAAAACTAAATATGTACAATTACTTAATAAAAAAATTTTGATTTTTTTTTATTTTTTCAGAACTTTTTCCATTAGAAAGAGAGATAATTTATGAAAATAAAACAAATTTTGAAAAAACAAAAAAAAAATCCGAAAATTTTTATTCTCGTGCGTATTTAGTTTTTTTTCCCGAAAATTATTTTGGAAAATTTTTTTTCTAAAAAACTCCTCTTTTTTAATTTATTTATTAAGGTAGAAAAACTTAATATAGAAAACACCTCTTTCTAATGAAAAAATTTCCGGAAAACAAAAAAAAAAAATCCAAAATTTTTTATTTTTAATTTTTTTTCTGAAAATTTGTTTCCGGGAAAAAAGCTCCTTTTTTTTTTATTAAGGAAAAAAAAAACTTCTTATTTTTCTTTATTTTTTATAATAATAAAAAGTAAAATGTTAATAAAAAATAAGAATACGTGCAAAAGAAAATATTTTGCTTATTTTTGTAAAGATAATGGTGTGATATGACTCAAATTATAGCATATAGGGGGGTTTATTACAGTTTTTTAAAATCATGGGAAAGTTTTGAATCCTTTTGCCCGCTTATTATTTGTAGTAATTTTTTCATTTCTTGGGGTTTATTGCATTTTAAAAATCGTTTGAGAGTTTTTGGACCCTTTGCCCGCTTATTATTTGTAGTAATTTCCTCGTTTCTCAGAAATGGTTCGTTCCATTGAAGCAGATGTGGTGCCCACTATTTCCCTTCAAGGGCGGAAAGAGAGAGTGACGCTAACAACGCCCTTCGCTTAAGCCTTTTCACAAACAGCTGATAGGTGTTAGTTGGAACAGAGAAAGATACAGACATACAGTGACAAATGAGTAATATTGTGAGTTCTTCTGTGACAAATGAGTAGTATTGTGAGTTCTTCTTTTGAATCATCAGTGTCATAAATCTCCCTCCGTCCCTCTCTCTCTCTGATTTCTGTGGTGCGCTGTGATGGCCAACAGAGTCTTCAGAAGCGTATTCTTTTTTGTTGAATCACATAGAGCTTCCATCAATGAGTTGGCGTATTGGGCTTCTCAATATCGAGAAATGACAACCAGTAAACGAGTCCAAGACCGGAGCCAGAAGAAGAGGATCCACGATCTCGAAATTGCCACAGAGAAGTGGAAGATAGCCTCAAAAGTGTTGTTTTTGATGGAGGTTCTTATGCAAGAACCAGAGCAAATCATACCTATAAGGTCACTTGATCAGTATAGGCGGCAAATCAGTTTGCCAAAGCCACACAAGATATCAGACTTCATCCGAAAATCGCCAAAACTGTTTGAATTGTACAAGGACCATAAGGGGGTGTTGTGGTGTGGAATGACAGAGCAGGCCGAAGAGTTGGTGCAGGAGGAAGAGAGGATCATTGAGGAGTACGGAGAGAAGGCAGCCGAGCACGTTACCAGAATGTTAATGATGTCTGTTGATAGACGTCTTGCATTGGACAAGATTGCTCATTTTAGAAGATACTTTGGGTTGCCAATTGATTTTAGGATGAATTGGGTACATAAGTATCCCCAACACTTTAGGGTGGTTAAGTCTGAGGATGAGATTGAATATTTGGAACTTGTGTCTTGGAATCCTGCTTGGGCTATCACAGAATTGGAAAAGAAGGCTATGGGTGTAGTTGGGTCTGTTGATCATACACCTGGGTTGCTTTCGCTTCCTTTCCCTTTGAAATTTCCTCTAAATTACAAGAAGGTTTATAGACATGGTGGAAAAATTGATCATTTCCAGAAAAGGTCATATTTGTCTCCTTATGCAGATGCACGGGAGCTCAAAGCCGGATCACAAGAATTTGATAAGAGGGCGGTTGCAGTAATGCATGAGTTGCTTAGCTTTACCCTTGAGAAGAGGTTGGTAACTGATCACCTAACCCATTTCCGAAGGGAGTTTGTGATGCCACAGAAGCTTATGAGGCTTCTGTTGAAGCATTTTGGCATTTTCTATGTTTCTGAAAGGGGAAAGAGATTTAGTGTGTTCTTGACTGAAGCCTATGAAGGTTCAGAATTGATTGAGAAAAGTGCATTGGTCCTTTGGAAAGAAAAAGTCCAGAGTCTTATTGGTTATAGAGGAAGGAAGAAGACAATTGAAACTTTTGATGACTTACCAGACATAGAGGACAAGGATTTATTTGAGAGCGATTCTGAAGACGACATTGTTCGTGTGGAACCTGAGCAGGAGAATACCATGAGTGGATTAGAGGAGGATTCACTATCACACAATGCTGAGATGGAGATTGAAGAGGTTTGCAGAGCATACAAGGATATTGATACATCATGAGGTCATAAATCATTTTTTACATAATTTTATAGTCTTTTATTCTTTCCTTTGAAAGGTGGTGTTTTTGTTTATGGTTTTAATTTTTAGATGAACCTCATCCAATTTTCAGCATATGAATACATTGTTCTAGTTTTTTGTAACCATCCCCTGATAATACATAAAATTTAGATGTATCATTTAAATATAGAAATTTAACATGAGATGTGGCTAATAATGTAAAATGCATAGATTTAAGGGCAACTACCAGTAAAACACAACCAGGGAACGTATTGATTGCTTAAATTTGGAGACTAACTATATGTATGCATTATAGAAATCACAAATTTGATTGTGGATCCTTAGTCCATAGAAGAAGAAAGTGAATTTTGTAAGGACTGGTCGCAATTTAAAAAAATAAGGGGTGGGGGTAGGGGTAGGGAAGTTTGTATTTCCCATGTTGAAGGATTTCATGGATTCTAGACAACTGAACATTTTTTGTCTCACATGCACCTACCTTTAAGCATTGAATCAAATATAAAATCTCTTGGTTCTGCTGTACTTATGAACAATAAACTAAAAAGAAAAAGGAAAAATGTTGTCTTGGTTCTACTGTATGCATGATGAAATCTATTATGCAATTAAATTTGAACTAAACTACTGCAATTTCTAGATAGTTTTAACGATCAATTGTTGTGGTATGACATAACTGGTCGGATCATGCTGAAAGAGCTGCTTAAAGGACTTGGTCCTTAGCACTCCTTAGCCTTTTGATTTTATCAAGCCAAGGGCCAATGTTTTCCTGCTTTATTTTCATACCACACTTAAAAAGTACCAATTTTTGGCATGCATATCTACAAAATTTTCAAATGTTATTTATTCTGAAGAATTTGAAAGCTTTACCAGTGGAGTAAAACATCTAGTTAAGGTATGCTGACGGAGTCAAATTAAAGTCATTGCCTAACCAAACTATCAGCCCATGGCTGAACTTGATGCATCCTCAGATGTTCCAAGTGCAGGTAATGAACCAGAAACTTAGTGCCACGAATCAGAGGCTGTTGGCTTTACTTACTTTGCTTTGACATGTAATGAGATGTTATCATATGCCCTCAGTTTTTGAATTGTTACCCTCCTCATGTAGCTTGCATTTAAAGTGCCATCAGCCCTAAGGTTGTGTAGCTTATTGTCTTGATTTCTGATAGTCTAATATCTTTTGTGGCTTCGTTATTACTTTTCTTTGCATGAGTATGGCTAGTTCCTGATTTCGCATGTTGGGGTTGATGGAAAGGCTCGTAAAGGATTGACTAAGGAATTTTCTGTGATCAAGTCTCAAATCTAAGAAGAACTATGGGCATCCTTTTGATGATTTTGTGACTAAAATTAGGAACTTCTTTAGCGTATTGTTTGTTCATGTACCGAGAAGCTGGTTCACGGATAAACAATTGCCGTCTGGATTGTACTACCAGAAGCTAGCTCTATTAAGCAATGAGAACTTGGGCTTCTACTCCTATACTTGAAGCACACAAGCTTACAGAATAGCAGCAGTAGAAGAGGTAATATTAGAAACTGCAGGTTTTTAGCTTCCTATTACAACCTTTTATCTATTTTCACTTTGCACAGTCGTCATCTGGACTCCCAACTTTCATTTTGCATAGTCATCAGCTGACAAGGATTTGTTAAGTTGGGTTACATATTTATCTAAGAACCTCTATTGGTTAGAGCAAACATTATCCATATGAGCATCTGTCTTGCCAGCTTATTTATAAGAGGTTAATCTAAAAAGTAGATTGCCTGGGCCATTTTAACTTTTGACTGATTTGGTTTAATCTAAACGATTTAGTCGCTTGCTGATATTTCACTCGCATGCGTACTTGTGTGCGTGAGTGTATGTACACAATGGTTGCAAATGAAGGATAGGAATGTTTCAGCTGTTTGTAAAATCTAGTTCAAGAGTAAAATTCTTAGTGCTTTACCGATCAAAGGCTAGAATGGGTTGCAAAATCTACTATGGCAGTTGGTGGCAGGTAATATTATGAAGATTTCTTGATGACTGTAAGGCTTCTTTGCAGCTACAATTGTTATAATGCAAGAGGCTTCTTTCTAGTTATTTCTTTCTGGCCACTATCCTCATCTCTCAGCTGCTGCTTGGGCTGTTTGCTCGTGCCCATGGTTTCAAGTCTTCCATGAAGTAGAAAAGCTTGTTTTTCCCTTCAACCTTCTCTGGAAGGGACTGTGTCTTTAGTCATCTAAAAAATTCCTCCCACGTGTTAACGACACAACGACCATTCTGAATATCGTCATCCCCTGCTAGGTAGGCAAGGCATCAAAACCCTAGAATCCTCTCCATGTGGAACAAATGAAGCCTGTTTGGACATCTATTGAATTTGAATAATTTCCCATACCATAAGTCAGTACTGTCTTGTGATATAGATGTCAATATGTTGAATGAAGTCATTTAGATAAAAAAAAGGTCGAATTTACCATATTTCTTTGTCCGTTGTCATTTTTAAGTTCTATTGAAATGACAGAACTCGAGAAAAGAGGAAACCTAGTTTGAGATGGGTACATATATTATTCCGGAGATGTTGAAAGTTCAGATTGTAATGGTTTATCTTTTCTCTTAATATTTTTTCTAGTTCTAATTCTGGAAATATATATATATATATTTTATTTATTATTCCTATATAGCTCGATTAAGATGATTAATCTTTATCTTATCTTAAAAATACTTTAGGAATAATAAATAGGGTTATTCAAGTTTAAAGGACATCCAATCATGCCACTACAGATTTCCTGTTTTTGTATAATCAAATGATCATGGGCCTCATGGCCATGCGTGAAAAAGAATTGCTTACCATATAAGAATGATGTGAAAATTTTACAAAGATCTAATACAAGAACTGAATCTACAAAATTCAAAGTATAAAAAAAAAATGAGTTTTTCATTTTCTAATTCCCATGTTGCCAACCAATCATTACCTAAGTAATACTCCTCAATCTTCATAGACTCCCCTCCCACCGATGATACTCTTCAGTGACTCAGTCCAATCACGAGTCTACCTTCTTCTCTCTCACTTCTTTCCCTTATTAGTTCGTCTCTCTGGACTCTGATTTCCGTGATTGTGACTCCAGTAATCTCCCAGAAACGTCTTCGCAGCATCCAGACTCGGAAAATATGTCGGCTCGAGGAAGATCTGAGACAACGAATCGCTCGAATCGACGGCCAGAAAAGCTCGATTGCCTTTCGCCTCCAGACTCCCCATAACAATCACAAGCAATTGCTTGTACGAATAGAAGAACCTCTTCAATGCCGACTCGATTGCCTGTAACGCCTGAAGCAAATCGATCTTCTCGTAACCTAACTTTTTGCGGTACAGATTCATTGCAGCTTCTTGAATCCTTGGCCCTCCCTTGGGGTCCACCTCGACGTCCAAGATGTACGGAACCCTGTGTTTCAGATCCTTGGATTGCTTCGTGATGTCGATGAGCGCTCGAGATCGGAAGCAAAACGCTTCGGACTCGGTCGATGCTTTGATCGATAGCTGGTTCTTCAAGCGGAGAAAATCGTCTGGATCCATAAGCAAATGGAGATCTTCAATTTCAGCGAGAAGTTTCCATGTCCTCTCCAGCATCCAGCAATCACTGGAAGCTTTTTCGAATTCTTTGCGATCGATTCTCCCTCCGATTCGTCTCAGAAGCTGTTGCGATACATAGATCCATGACTCTAAGATCTGGTGTGTGGTGTACAGAGTTTGATTTTCATGATTTTCGAGATTCATGTCTGCAGGGTGTTTCTTCAGGGAATGAAGCTCGAACGGCTTGCAGACGAGATCGTAATCGAGGCATGGTTTTCCGGCGAGGTTCGGTTCGCCGAGACCGAGAGTGTACGGGCACCTCGTCATCTCGCACTCGATAGAGTACAAGATCTTCTGTGCAACGTCCTTGGACTTCTGCCACGTGGACAGTCGAGGAAGCAGGCTCACCTCACTGGTTCGGCTCACCACCGTCGTCTCTCCGTGTAGCTTCCACACCTCGGCGGAGCTTCCTTCGCGAGCCAAAACGCCTCCCGACGAGCTCAGATCGACGATCGGCGCCGTTCCACGTGTCTCGCCATCTTCTTCTTCGTCCTCGCAGAGGAGCGCTATGAGTTGAACCTGACTCGTCGCGAGCGACTCGAGCCTCCTCTTCCACTCTCGCTGGTTCGCGTACGGTCTCGGATCGGACAAAACGGTGGAGACGAACCGGAACGTAACCTCTAAAGCTTGCAAAGCGGGTTTGAGGAGGGACCCATTTTTCCAATTTGGAAACTCTTTAGAGCTCCACAGCACCTTGAGCTCCGGTAGACGAAGGTAGTTCTCGTAGGCCGAGCATGCAGAATCAGACGCCGGCGACAATTCACCGGAACGAAACGGAGATGGCACCAAAATATTCAGTTTATTTGCAAATTTGGGTGACTTGTTGGTCATATCAGAAGATAACATCTTTGTTTTCCAATCTAAATCGACCATATTGTGAATGATATTATATGTGCGTGTGTAGGTGGATGATGAGTTTGCAAAGTGAAGAGAGACCAAGAGAGATATATATAGAAGGAGGGCTATATGGGTTAGTAACAGGAGAAACGCGTGTGGAAATGGAGGAATTTCAATGTTGCGGTGGTGAGAGGAATTAATTAATAATTATTTCTCATGAAGGTTATCCATATATACGATACATACGATACATACCTAACACCCAGTAGGTATAACATAAATTTTTCTAACTGACGAAATTGCCCTTTGGATAAACATGGACCTCTAGTCATAGCACGTTCTTTTTCTTTTATTGGGATGGTGTTATTTTTCAATTAAGTCTGCGAAGGACCCAAATAAAACTGCAAGTCTGCAACACTTGTTATTGGACCTTCTTATCAAACATCAAATAAGAATGGTCCACGTGTTAAGTTGAGCCAATATGATTAGGATGTGTTTGCTGGCTGATTATGGTAAATATTTAGAAACATTAGTTCCTAGGATGCTTCGGAATGGTCCCATGGTTAGTCTCATTCGTTGAAAGGGTTCTAGCTGACTCGATTTGAACGCGTACCTGATGTTGTACAGAATTACAGTTATGCCATTGTCGGTTGAGTGGCACTAGGAGCGAGAGGGAGACTCTCCTAATGCGCCCGCGCCTAAAAGACTAGCTAAAATAAGTGAGAGTACGGACAGAGGAGACTTCTATTTGTGTCTTTTTTTGAATAATGTGAATCAAGCTTAGAGGAGACTCCTATTGTGTCTTTTTCTGAAAAAATGTGAATCAAGCTTTGATCAATTGATTGATCGAATAGCAATAAATAGAAATATTTGAATGTAAATAGAAGGAATACGATGAGGCAAACAAGACATGTAATTCTAGTGTGTGTTTTGAAAGGAAGAGAAAAAAAAAAACGAACTTTATTTGATATAATTTTATATCAGAAAAAAAAAAGTTTAAATATGCACAGTAAATTTTAATAAATTTTGATATAGAATTTATTTCTATGCGTCATACTAATTTTTAGGGTGATTAAAAGAATTTTGGTATATATATATATATATATATCGCTTTTGACATGGTTTACATTATGATTGAGCCATTGTGAAAGAATGATTCAATGGTAAGAAGCATTAAGAGGCTAAGAAGTAAAATTGATTGAGAAAAGCCAACATTGTTGGTTTAGACTATTGTGATTGTCAACCCTTAAGTCGTTGTAATGAAATGGGTCGAATTAGGTGAACTATGAAACCCTACTGCCTGCCATCACGCAACTGAAATATTCTTAAATGAGGGCCCACTTGATAATTAATCAAAAGATGAGGGGCATTTTACTTTAGCAATTCAAAACTTAGGACTCAGCTCCGTTGCTTGCTTGTGGATAAGTCTCTCTCTCTCTCTCTCTCTCTCTCTCCTCCGTCTGGTTCTAGCAATTCCATCTTGATGCCAAAGGTAGGCGAACATTCACCGAGTTGGACTCAATCTCTCCGCGTTTACCGCTTCAATTTCGTTCATCCTACCGATTCATTCGTCCACGTGTCACCCATCCTTTAAAATCAGTGGTGTTATCCAACTAAGCACTCACCTTTTCTTGGCCATGCAATCACGCGGCTTAGCATGTGCCTTGCTCTCTCAAGCACTGCTCAAAAATCCGACACGTGGCGTTCTCATCGCGTGCACCCACCACTCCACCTGTCGGATATAGTTGCACATATTTTAATTGGCTTGGCGGTGCCAGGTAAACGTCTCTGAGGCTGCCACGTGGCTGTTACAGTTGGACCTAGAAAGGAAGTAATGTTTGGCTTTCACGTCTGGATAGAGAAGATGCGTTCGCTGGGCTTATCCAACTCCAGAGAGCGGCCGCTGATTTGCGTGTAATGTCCGCCCAATTATTATATTATATACTAACTGTGTATATATATATATATATATATATGCAGAGCAATATTAACTACTACATCTACCCATAGACAAGATGTGTTTTTGAATCTGTTTTGTAAGTGTGGTGGTTAATTTCACCCCATGATCATAATGTTAGACGATGGAGTGTACAGCTCCATTCACATAAATAACATTCAAAAATTGTTAAACTCGATATATGTATTTCTAATAAGAATTGTTCTAAACTCAACTTAAACTTCAGATATTTTAAAGAGATTTGAATTCCAATGGGTTTACTGATAGACTCAACTTCATATATGTGTGTGTATATATATATATAGAGAGAGAGAGGGATAAATACCACATTCACTATTGTTTCAATAATGACAAACATTCAATCTTTTATGTAAGAGGAGGAATTATCACTAAGCTATCCTACGTGAAATTCCTGATAACACATTGTATTACATTTTTTATAATATTTTATAACTTATTTTTTTATTATACTTCATTATTTTTATTATGTTTTAGAGTCAAACGAGTTGAATTTATCTTTATTATTTCAAATTTTATTATGTTTAGGAGTCAAACGAGTTGAATTTACTTTGTTTCAGTTTAGAGAGACTCGTTCAACAAAACTACTCCTAAAAGATGGTTGACAAACTAAACTAATTTACTCATTAATTGAAAAATAGTCACTCGTTAATTGTTGTTCGAATCTTTCATGATGAGTTGGGTAGGTTTATTTACCGCTACAGAATAAAAGATAAGGCTTGTGGATACATGGATAAAAATAATATTTTCTCTCCATTATATACATAAATATATATATATACACACATATATTATTATATAGAAATTATGTGTTATCTTGTTGTTGGGTGGGGGACGACTGTCATGCTGTTTTGACTTTGAAGACAGTCAATGTGCGCTGCACCGTTCCTCTTGGAAGGAAGCATGTTTTTGAACGTTGGCCATAAACTCATATATTTATCCAGTTTCTTTTTAATTAAATTATTATTATTTTAATGTATTTAATAGTACTAGTTTAAATGATAACGAAGAATCTTGGAGTAGATGCTTAAAGTGTCCAATCCAAGGACCAAATTGATGATCCAACACTTAGCGCACATTTCTTTCCGTTAAGCAACTTATGTGGTCCATATGAGGGGTTGGGTTCCCTACAAATATTTACTAAGAAGAATTTTAATAAATCATAACAAAATTATTATAAGTTCACAGGTTTTTTTTTTTATATAACTAATTATAGGATAATGTTACTCAGGCAGAATTCTTAGGCAAAATTCATATGCATTCAATGGATGTAAAAGTTTCTGTCCGAGTAACATTATCCTTATGATTAATAAGCAAAGAGATCGTGGGTGTTGTAGCTTTTTTATTTTACAAAAAGCTTAATTATTAAGTTGTATATGTTACATGTTAATAAAAAAAAATTATAATAAAATTACTAAAAATTTAATGTATTTATTTTGCAAATTATCACAAACCCAAATTATTAGCTTCTATACTTTCGATGTTAATCTATATATGTTCTTAAAGATCACGGAATGACTTGTTCTTTATCTTCTTTTTTTTCTTTCTTTTTTTAACGAATTGTCTTGGAATAAAAGACATTTTATTCAAATCAAATTATCTGGAATAAATCAATGGATAAGTCGGTTACTCAATTGCACATGCTTACAAACTTTGGAAAAAATAAATGACTGCCACTAGTCAATTTCGATTTCTTTTCTTCTTTTTTTCTCTAATTATTGGTACCATATTCTTTTTTTTGGCTTTTGACATTTTTTCAGATAGACACTCTGATACGTGATGGGAATAAATTCAATTGCTAGAAAGATGATGATGCATGAGTAATCACAAAAGACATTCCGTCTTTGTAGTGATAACGTCTTCTGATAATCTTACTTTTTCAAATAACGATAAGAGAGAAGTTTTACCATTACTATAATCGACAACAACCGCCCTAAATTTCAATAAATAAGAGGGGCCGGTTAATTAAGGAGGGATGCTAAAATTAAATTCAAAATACTTTTCTCTTATATATAAATCAAGCACGAACTCAACGAATGGGAGATTATACTAATGCTGGTCATCCTAAGATTGAAAGATGGAAAGTTTTGGGGAAAGAAGTTCCTTTCTTGCAAGACACCATGGGTTGCAAGAGACTAACTTGTGAAATTGAAGTATACTGGCACGGTGAGGGAATATATGAAAGAATTTAGTTCCTTGAGATCAAGAATGTCTCGTCAGAGTGTATTTGCTGACACTCGCTAGTGTCGACCTCGATCTCATCTCCTCTCACAAAAGATATGTCGTCCTTATAGGGATAACGTCTTCTAATAACTATTACTTTTTTGAATTACAATAAGAGAGAAATTTTATCATTACTACAATGTACGACAGCCACTAAACCTCAATAAATAAGAGGAGTTGCTTAACTAATGAGGGACGCTAAAATTAAATTCAGAATACTTTTCAGTTAAATATAAATCAAGCATAGACTCAACGGATGAAAAATTATACAAATGCTGGCCATCCTAAGATTGAAAGATGGGATTGAAAAGAGAATTGAAGAATCAGTTCCTTCCTTGCAAGATACCATGGGTTGCAAGAAACTCACGAAATTGAAGGATACTTGCACGGTGAGAGAATATGTGAAAGAATTTAATTCTTTGACAGCAAGAATATATCTCGTCGGAGTGTACTCAGCCGACACTCGCCGGTGCCTACTTTTGCATGGAGCTTGCACGGATCATGATGAAAATTGCATGAACAATATGTATGATAAAATTTACACACAAACAAAACTTTAAATTAATTCCTAACATCCACTCCATAGAATTCACCCCCTTTCTTGCTGCAGTTGACAATATATATATATATATATATATATATATATATATATATATATACATTCATGAAACTCATGTTGACAAAGATGGTTTACAGGCAAGGATGGGAAGCATAAAATGGATTCTTAATCTCTCAATGTCCTTATCATATATCAAACAGACACAAATACAGATAATCTCACTCGATACAAGAAACGCAATCTCCTCCCGTGCCCTACTTGAAATCAAATTCTTTAGCCGCCCATGTTATGATGTACAAAAAAAAAACATTTAAAAATTATTACACACATATATATATAGTTAATGATTAACACTAACTAATTATGTTCATTTGTCCACCATTCATGCTTGAAGACTGAAAAAGTCCGAATTAGAGACATCAGCTTATGGAAACAACCTCAATCCGTCTACCCCACAACCCACAAGAAAAAGAGACAAGTCCATGTTTCTAATTGCTAAAATATTTATAGTGTAACACAACATGTTTAGGCAATTTAATGGATATATGATTTATATATATGAACTGTCTGCTTTCTTCATGATGTTATGTCGTTTAATTAATTAAAATGTCATATGGGCCACCGTTTGAGGTTAGAAAGTCATCAAATTGCCTAAAAGGAGTGGTACATCAGCAACTACAAGTCTACAAGGAAGAATGAAATTAGGAATTCATACGCGTGAATGGGACTCTGCTCAGTTCTGATAAAGTGAAAAATAAACCGACTAATAAATGAAACAGAGAAATAACTAATAAACATTGATGTGATGAGATGAGATGACATTATATGCGAATCACATGAATGTATGTATCTATTTTGTGCTGTTTAATCCATTTATTTTTCCAGCTGGAGTAACATACTTTTGTGCTGTTTAATCCATCTATTTTTCCAGCTGGAGTAACATTACATTACTCTTTGACAAATGACTTTTGAGCTAATAATTGATGGACAGTGGACACCCAATATCACCATGCTAATTAATTTTTGGAGCGACAATATTACATACATTCCTATTCCTAACAATCGCAAATCAGCTCACGCTTTAATTCCGAAATGAAACCTCCTCAACTCACATAACATATGAGATAAAGGTAAGGATAATGATGATCACGAGATAGACGAGTATGTGGTAAAGAACATGGCTCACTTGACTTATATTGCATGGTTGAACATGGTTCGTATTTATTGATTGTGTGATACAAGTAAGCCATGTTTTTTTACCAAGTTGGGTTGCGGTTGTAATGCCACATCAGTCATGTGACGGCAACCACATCGGTCATGTGACGGTGGTATTACCCCTGCAACTAATAATTTCTAACCCAGGTGTCTCAGCAGCTCTACTACATTATATAGTGAGGAATTTCTGATTCTAAATCCGGGAAACAGAATGCTAAACTCAGCTGCTGCAGATGGTATCCGGGCTTCTGGCGACTTGGAAGAAGACGAGTTTTAAGCCCCTCAGTTGGTATCCATATCAGTGTGGGCACCCAGGGATCCGGCTACTGTTGGTGGCGGGGAAAGAAGAGAAGATTGTTAACTGGGTAAACCCAGGGCCATGATTCAGATTATGCCCTACTTCCCAATTTTCTTGTAGAATTTTATCTTCCCAATCAATAACTAGGCAGCTTCTATTGTCTGCTGTCAGATTCTAATACTAAGGAAAACCACATGCTTAATTTATGTCAATTCAGCTAATGATCATCATCCAGAGACCAGCATTTGGTACGCTAGCAGCTAAAAATAAAATGAGAATGTGAATGAAATAGTCATTCTCGTTCTATTCTTTAGTTGCAAATATAAAATGAGTTAGAAATAAAATAAATTTTAAATCAAATTCTCAAAAATACCCCTTCTAGTGACAACTAAATTAAATTAACAAATGTGTGGTAGTGTAAGGTGGCGATGGTGAGGTGGCAGCGGAGGTAGTGGCGATGGTGTGGTGGGATAGCAGTGGAAAAAGATGGCGATGTGAAGGTGGTGGTTGTGAAGAAAGGTGGCGACGTGAATGTGGTGGAATGGAGTGGTGGGGGGTGGTAGTGGAGGCAGTGCTATGGCGATGGAGGAAGGTGGCGATGTAGAAGTGACGGAGGAAGGTGGCAATATGTAAGTGGTGGTGTGATGGAGGCGGTCGTGATAGTGGTGGTAAAGTCAGTGAAGAATTTTTTTTGATAATATAAATTTTTTTTTAATCTTATTCGAATTAGAATGCTCATTCCATTAGTTTAAATGTGAAATAGATTTTCATTCCAAGAAAATAATCATTTTCATCTTAAAATTCATACCATTCTCACCTTAAAATTCATACCAAACAAATTATTTTTATTTTAAAATTTATACAATTTTCATCTTAAAATTCATACCAAACAAAAGAATGGTTTGAATTTTTCATTACATTCCGTCATACCAAACACATGAATGGTTTGAACAAGCATTCTATTCTATTTCATTCCAACGTACCAAACTCAACATAAGGTTTAGTGATTGTATTTGGCAGCCTACCTCTACCTGATGTAATTTCCTTTTGGAATAACCAGCCGGCTCGTGAAAGGGACCCTTTTTTGTGACATTTTAAGCAAGAGAAATCATCTCGTTCAACTCCTTGAGTATAATAAACTTCAAGAGTAATTAGCTGCTTTGCAGTACGATAAATCCAAGATATTCCCTGAATTACCATACAAAATAATTGCAAAGAAATAACCTTAACTGTGCAAAAAGGAAAATAATAAATTTCCCCATGCAAACGGAAAAAGAATAGGAAAAGCTAAGCTGGGGAAATCTTAATCAAAGGAAAATGAAGCTCAATTTATTTGAGCAATTTCTTCTACCCAATTTATTGAACATTAGGAAAAGAGCCTAACATGAGCAATTTCCAGAAACTCGTGTTTCAAATTCCCAAACAGAACCCCTATAAAGCAATCTTATGCCCACAATTTCTCAAAAAACATCCAGCCCAACCTTATTCTCCTCCCTTGAAACAGCAACAAACAATAAGTTCTCCTTTGGTGCACATAACTTCACCAAAGGAGAACGATATAATAACTTGTTCAAGTCAGATTCAGACACTTCTAACCTACCACTACTAGTGAATTTGGAAATTTCCAACAATTTTAACAAGAGAATAATAACCAAGCATACAAAACTTAGGGTATCTTTTTGGGATCTCGACCAAAAAACAAATCCAACAAAACAAAACAAATTGCAGAAAATAGTTCAAATATGTAAATTAACAAAAATATCATAATATTCAGCTGAACATAGCATCCTAAGAACTCAACATAATTCAGATGAAATTACGTAAACAAAAAATGCAATTTAAAAAAGTGAAAATAAGTTCCAAATCATAATGTTGCACCTCAGCCAACTTAAACTTAGTCAAACAGACCGAAACCCAAGTCATCATCAGATTCTTCCGCCGGTTCTTCCTTCTTCTCTTCCTCCTTGGCTGCAGCAGGAGCAGCAGTACCTGAATCAGCAGCTGTTGCAGCTGGGGCCACAGCAACCACAAACTTGCTGGGATCCTGCAGTCCATCCCCACCGAAACAGGTCAATCATATGAACAATGAAAATAATTAAACCTTATTTCATGAAATAGTCACTATTGATAAGCAAAAGCACTATTTACCTTGAGGTATTCCTTCACCTTATCAGCCTGAGGGAAGGAATATTCGGTTTGAAGGGCAACAGCCAGAACATTTTTATAGCCATTGATGAACATGTGAGGTGCAGCTGCAAGTGTTGGGTAAGCGATGGCCAGTGACAGCGAGGTAACCATGGAAACTCCAGTAGCAAACTTCTCAATTAAATCATCTTCTGTCATATCAAGCACCTCAGGACTGAAGACTGATCCATTGTCATAAACAGACAATACAACAAGACCATATGAGAAAGGTCTTATTCCAAGTTTTGCAAGCAGTGCAGCTTCAGAAGATCCCACTTTGTCACCCTTTTTGATAAGCTCCACAGGGGTGATAATTTCAACAGTACCCTTGTTAATTTTGGTGGGAATATTAAGCACCTGAAAGCTGATTGTGTGAGAAACAATGGTGCAAAAGCAAAGAATATTGGGCTAACAGTGGATTGAGAATAAAGACCTGGAAGAAAGAGGTCTGAGAAGGGTCGAGTCCAGTGTTGCCGGGAGGGACAACAACATCAACTGGAGCCACCAAACCAACACGAGCAGGAGCTCCAACCTATTCAGAGTGGAAAGCACAACAATACAGCTAGGAGTTAAAAGCCAAGTTTCAATTATATAAAGAACTATTGCCCCAAATCCACCCTGTATCGTTGGAAAAATTCTGTTTTCAATCTACACTAAAAAACTATAACTAGAAATCCTAATGAATGGAAAATAACAGAAACCCAAAAGTTTTTTTCACATCTTAAATTGGCATCATAATGTAAACGTTTGACATGGTAGCATGCTTAATAACAAAGCACGTCCTTAACTACAAATATGACTGCACCAGTAAAGGGTTTGTGTTAGAAACGTATAGTTGTATACTTCATATATTTTTTATTCATAACGTAAAAAGGAAAACATCAGCCACAAATTTCATTTATCATAAACAGTCAACTAAATGTACCATCAGCCACCTAATCGCTAATACCAAACAGAAAACAAAAACAATAAAAGTAAAATCACAAGAACGATTGAGTGTGCATGAATCAATTTACCTTGTACTTAGCGACCTCCTCGCTCACTTCCTTTAGATCACCCTTAGTGAAGATCAACCCAACATTGCCCTGATTTCAAAAAATAATAATAAAAAAATAAACAAACAACAATTCATCAGCTTGGTAGCAGATACAGCACAAAAAGAGAAAATGCATTGAAATTTAAAGTGCTTACACACACACACACACACACACATATATATATATATGTCAGTAACCAAACAGAAAGAAAATGAAAGTAGAAGTTACAGGAAAATGAATAAATTAGAATACTTACGACAAGGAGGGGAATGAGATTGAGGAAGGCCTTGTTGCCGGTATTCTCAGCATGAAGCCTGATGGATCGCTTCATCATGGTGTTCTTACCCATCAGAACTACCGAATCGCCGCGAAGACCCTGTCGGATGTTCTGCAACTGGTTCGAACCGACATTGTCGGCCGCGGCGACTAGGATCTGATTGTACTCATCCAGAAGCTTACACAGCTTCTGATCGTAAGCAATCTTCTTGTCTGCCTTTGATGCTTTCGGCGCCATTGAATTGATTGAGTCGACTTCGAGTTTCAGATATAAAACAAAAACAAACTGTGTGTATCTGTGTGTAGTGTAAAACCCTAAGAAAGTGAACAAAAACGAGGGCCAAGACGAAGCAAGTGCTTTGTCGAGGCGGACAGCAAGCTAAACCGCCGCTTTAACCTCTCTGAGATAGATCCGACTGTTTTCGAAGGGGGAAACAAAACCCTAATTGCAGCTAGAGAAAGAAAGATAGTGTGTTAGACCTGTTGGTTGAATTTATAGTAGGGAGTGAAGAGGATTTGACCTAAATCAAACGGTTTTCCTTTGATTTTGGATCCCAGTGGGCCAGTTTTCTGATTGGGCCTTGATGATAAGAGAGGCTTTCAGTGGTTTTCCAAAGGATGAATGAATGTGTATCTCTGGTCCAATAAAAATGGGTCTGAATGGGACAAATAGGCCTTTCATGTGAAACTTTTGGCCGTGTTTTGTCATCTGGTAATCATTCAAAGCAATTTTACTTGTTATCAATTTTAGCCTTTTGAATGAAGAGTGAGGAGAGGTTTACAATTTCATCCCTTTTTTTATAAAGTTATGTTATTATCAAATATAATAACATTTTATTAAATGACATTATAATAAAATTAGCAATAAAAGTATTTAAAAAAAATATGTTACAAGTACTTTAATTGTGAAAAGTGCTATAAATAATGTATTCTCGTACACTTAGACATGTTTTTTTTATTATTAACGACAATTATATGGGAGCTATACTACAAAAGTACTTTTTTCATTCTAATACCAAATGGATTCTTTATACTATGTTTGGTTGAAAGGAAAGATTTAGGAAGGATGAAATAAAAAAGGGATAAAAGAAACTTTCATTGTTTGATTGGAAGAAAGAGAGGACAGGAATGAAGCAAGGAGTAACCTATGTTTTTTCATTCGTTCAAAATTAGGTGGAAGAGAGGAGGGAAAGATAAAAAAAACTAATCTATAAATATAAAATACTATTTTTAGCCTTCAATTATCTACGAAATTATAAAAACTCTTCTTCTATTCCTTCCGACCAAACAAAATAAGGTGTCACATTGTTCATCATTTTCATTTAACCCAACAAAAAGTGAGGGAGACATCATTCATTTTCTAAGGAATAGGGATGTTTCATCTATCCCTCCTCCTTTCCCTTCCATTCATTTTTATATCCCCCTGTCAAATGGAGCATTAATCTAATGGATAGAATAGTTCGTCAAAAATAACTTTCCGTGACAAATGTCTGGTTCATTTCTCTTGTGATTAGCATCATAAGAAAAAATGATAAGAAAAATCCTTTCAACTGGTTCATTTAATCTTAGAAAAATTATTAAATATTTGGAATTCCTGGTTTGTAATACCCAACTCATAGAAAATGCAAAATTTATATTGAGTGAGTACCATATTCCTCGTACGTGGTACCCAACACCTTCTCTCCTAATCCCAATGAATATAACAATTGTTTGTGGGCTTGTGTCATCGGCCTAGATTTTTGTGTGTGCTGCAGCCCTGCCTTGGCGCCTGTTGCCTGAGCCAAGGCTCAACCTTACATGGCCTACTTTGGTCTATTTAGGAGAATAACTCCAGTTTGTGTAGGGATGGCTAACTCCCTTCATAGTCAGTCCAAGTGACAAGCTCCCCCTGTTACAGACTTAGGTCGCCATGCCTAAATATGAAGTGACACCCTCATATGCCCCTGCACTCCCTTTCTTTGGAACCATTCTTGACCTTCTGAGTTCCCCTAACAGCCAACATGCGCATGACTACGTTGTCATGACAGGCTGAAGCAAACCCGTCTAATACTCTCTCCCACTCAATCCTACGACGCCCTGGTCGCAATAGTGCAATAGCATCCCAACTCCCTCAAAACTCCCAAGGTTTTTCTCCCCTTGATTTTTGTATGCTCGCCTCCACTCTGGACCAAAGGGACGTCCATTCCCTTGTACGTGACTTCATTTCATGCCACCTCTACGGCATCTCGAGAAATCAAGAACTTCTACTCACTTAGAAGGCGGGACCATCTTGATTCCCATCCCTCACAATTGGCTTGCAAAACCCTCTTCTTGAGTTCAAACTCTGGTGCACGCCTCCATCGCTTCCTTGTGCAACTCATTTCATGCACTTGCTCAATAGAGATGGTGCCACATCACCATAACGCATTGTTTTGTGGAATGCATTGTGCTTATTGGGGATAGCACCCCTATGCTTCAAAATCTTTATACCACTCGGATCGGCGGTAGGGGCACCCCTATGCTTTTGCGCGGCACTTCTCTTGCATGTTTGCCTAACATTTGTGCTCAGATACCACTTGTCACGATCCTAGATTTTTCCATGCGCGGTAGCCTTGCCTGTGCGGCAGTCCCTGACGCCTGTTGCCTGCACCAGGGCTCAGCCTTACACGTCTTACCTTGTCATAGATTACATGCTAACTGGTTTCAGCCTGCTTTGGCCTCTTCAAGAGAATAGCTCCAATTCTCGACCAGTTTGTGTAGTGATGACCAACTCCCTTCATAGTTAGTCCAAGTGGCAAGCTCCTCCTGTTGCAGACTTGGATTTCTTTGTCTAACTTTGAAGTGACACTCTCATATGCCCATGCACGTCCCTTCTTTTGAACCACTCTCAACCCTTTAAGTACCCTTGACAACCAACATGCAAATAGACTGCGTTTTCATGACAGGCCGAAGCAAACCCGTCTAACAACTTCTGACATGCATATATACGAAGCTGGAGATACCCATCTTCTTGAAAAAAAATGAATAGAGAGCAAGAAGTAAAATGAATGACTTTTAATTTTAGAATTTATATATTTTAGATATTTTTTTTAGATAATTTTATCCATTTTTATTTTTAGTAAGTTAATTTTATCTATTTTTTTTTATATAAAGTCCAACTATTATCCAATATCATAAAATTAATAATAAAAGTGTTTAAAAATATATTATTACTACATAATTTAACAGGTACTTTAATTGTAAAAAATACTTGATATATATAATGTATCATCAAACAATTAATATATTTTTTATCAACTACTATTTTATAGCAACTCTATTGATAAAAACTTTTTTAACATGTTTTTTATTTTATGACAGTTCTAGATATAAATGTTTTTCTAATTGCAATAGTAACACAAAAAATGACCAAATCATTTGTTTTGTTGAAGTGAACTTCTTGTAAAGTTTATCACCCAAAAAAGGCCACAGATTATGGGGAAAAGAAAAAATAAAAACAAAATGATAAAAATCCAATTTGTCTAATTTAAAAAAAGGAAAACTTAATATATTGTAGAGAAATTGGATTTATGTTCTTTTTTAGAGAATAATTTTCACAGAATTGATAAGGAGAAAATATTTTCTGCTTTTTCAAAATTGTCTCTAAAAGTTGAATTAGAAAATATAGAACGTTAATGGTGGACAGAGAGGTCTACATGTCCAAAATGCAAATCTTTACTTCCGATTGTGACACACTAGCACAAGCTCCGACCGACCTTTAATAAGTAACCAAGAGAGTCGGTTCCGACGTCACCGTCAATGGCGTCCGCCGGAGGTTCGACCTACCGAGATCGGACGTCAGAATTCCGATCCCTCTCGGAAACATTGAGGAAGATCGGAGGAATCGCAGCCTCAAACGGAGCACAGACCGATCCAACCACATCCAAACCACAAGCTTCCTCCTACCGATCCGAATTCAACAAGAAGGCTTCGCGAATCGGATTGGGCATCCACGAAGCCTCTTTGAAGATCGGTAGACTCGCCAAACGTATGCCTCTATTCCTATACTTTCTGTGTGTTTGTGTGTGTGTCTCTCTCTCTATATACATATGCACACACGTAAGTCTTCAGTAACTTCTTTGATCGAAAGTATATTTCCCCTTTTGATCCTTTTAATTTTGCTTATGGTTAGACTACTATGACACCAACTATGTAAAGAAAATATATCGTTAAAACGGTAGAACAAGAAATGAAAACTGGAAATTTTGATGATTTATTGCCTTAGTAGGAAATTTTAGCTTAGGAGAGCCGAATGATGGCGATGCAAATGGTATGGAGTTAGGAACCAATGCAAAATTTTTCTATCTGGAATTCTTTGAACATCAATAGCAGTTTTAAGGGTTTAGACTCTACATTTGACATATAAGGTGGCTTACTTGTTGAAGAACAAGGCTGGTTGTGCCTGTGGTTTTGGCCTATTGGTTGACACATGTGTTTTAGGTTATGCGAATCTCTTGGAGCACAGTTTAATCATAATACAATTGGGCTTTAGGCTTGTGGTTGTTAAGGGGGCATGATAATTATCCCAACTAAGTAGAGTCTAAGTAATCTTGAATGCATTTTTGTGTGGAGACTTTTGAAATGATAGATCTGTTGGCATGAATTGTAGATATCTGTGTTTAGCCACTCAAAAGGGAATTTTTTTTTTCATAGGTACGCTACTCACATGTACCCACAATTGCCTCTAAGGGTATTTGAATGCCTTCCATTTTGGTTCTCAAAAGGTAGAATCTTAGCATGTGGATGTGCTGGGATTAAACTCAACCCAACTTAGTGCCTTTTTTGGTGTTAACATGTGGTGGTTTGGCAATTTCTAATAAGTACTTTCAATTTGGCAACTTCTTCCATGCAGTGTTTGTTAGTCCCAATCAGCACTTTTTATTTTATTTTTAGAGATTGCAATTTATGGCCTATGTGGCCGAAACTCCAATTTGGTACTTTTTGAGTTGTGTATAGCGTGAAGAGGTAAAATTTATTGAAGGAGGGTATTAATTTATACCAAAAATGTCAATTGTTAGACATAAAAGTACTTCATAGTGGCCAAGCCAGATTTTGTGGTTTGGTTATACCACCTTAAGGTCTTGGTTCTACCCAGTCGATGATATGCACCAAATTTGGAAGCTCCTTTGCAAATAAAGAAGCATCCCTAATCAAGGGCCTAGATTTAAGACAGTTGAAATGTAGTTTTTCTGATAGACTAAATGGATTTTATTTCAGACAATTAATAATTTTATAGACGAGGACACCCTAATTAAGGGCCTGGATCATCATGAGAAGGAATGGTGCGAAAAACTTGTGTTACTAAACCTCTGTCTCCCTCCCTTAAAGTTTCTTATATGAAACAAGACTAACTTTTTGTTCAACATCTATAGATACCTTTAAGACTTTAAAAAACGGAAGAGTCTGCATTGTGACCCACTTCTCAATTATGGTACTCAGATGGTACAAAGCAAAGGCAACTCCTTATCAAATTTGTCTTTCTTGTTATCTTTTTCCAAAGGATATGTTTTGAGGCATACATATGGGGTACATTTCCTCACCTACACATTTAAAGCCCCTGGGGGGTCTGAAATCTAAATATCACCTATTTGCATTATGATTTTCTTCTCGCAGTTTTTCCCCTTTTCCTCGGCTGGAAATCCTTCTAATGTCATCTTCATCTTTCAAATTACCAGAAATGATGTGCCCCACTGGACCAGGGGGAAAAAAAACACAAAAAACAAGATCACTTTCCTTGATGTTGTCATTAAATGTAGATTGAAAATTCTGTGATGCACTCAAACTTTGTGTCAATAATGGCTTATAGTTTCTGCAGCACTTTACAATTTAAATTCCATACTTTGGACATCATGAAAAGATGTTTGAGTTCTCAATCTATATTAAAATCTTGATAGATTCAGTGAAGCTCTTTTTCAATTATCTTCTGCATATCTTTCTTGTTTCAAACATCTTAAAGAATCTCAGAATAGTAAACTTATGATGTTTTTTGTATGATCAGTGTTCAGACTGTAGTAACTGGATGATGCTGTGCTAACATTTGGTTTTTCTCTTTACATCTTCACTGACATGCAGTGGCCAAAAGGTCATCAATTTTTGATGATCCAATCAAGGAAATTCAAGAATTAACTGCTTTAATAAAAGATGACATCACAGCGCTTAACATAGCAGTTTCGGATTTGCAAACCCTCCAAAGCATAGAGATAGCTGATGGAAATCATTCTGAAGATCGAGTTGTTCATTCAACTACCATTTGTGATGATTTGAAGAATAAACTTATGGGGGCTACAAAGCAGTTTCAGGAAGTGTTAACTGCTAGAACAGAGGTCGGTTCTAACTGGAACGGTACTTAGCCTTTGCTTTACCTCTTATATCCTTTTCATCACTGTAACCATCACTACTTCTTTCACAGAATATAAAAGCTCATGAGAATAGGAAACAGATATTTTCCACAAATGTATCAAGAGAGAACCCTTTAAGGCATCAGGCAAATACCGTAACTGAGCCACCTCCTTGGTCAAGTTCAGCTAATTCATCTGGGAATTTGCAACCTGCAGTGTGAGTTATTTTGTTTCAAATTTTCTATTGTCATGTAAAAAAATTAATTTACAATGAACATAAGTAAGGAAATAGTACAATAATAGGATCTTTGTTGTATCTATTAATATGATATTTTGTAACTAAAGTGGCTCATGTTTTGCATTTGAGAAGTATATTGGAGGAACTCTAGGCTTTGACCACAGTAGCATAATTTGTTGATAAATCCGCCCCTTGCGTGACTTGCTTGCTTCTCCATGGATTTTCTATCTCCTTGCTAGCAACGTCCTCTTGTATGTGTAGCTTTGTTGTTAAAAAATTGTATGCGCAACAACTGACACTTCAACAACTGAGCGATCCATTTACAATGCTAGATGTATGATAATGGATTCAAAAACACAAAACTCTAGTAACCAAACGATTACTAGAATGCACAAGCAATGTGAATTGTAAGCCTATAAGCACTACTATACCCTAGAACTTGTGAATCTGTGTTCTTTATGTATCTTTCTGAATATATATGCCTTTATATAGAATTTACAGTCAAAGAAAATTAATGTTTTTAGGTGGTTTAATTCAAAAAGGAAACTCATACTTGAATTGCTCGATTGATCGAGCCAGGCTAGGTGTTACGGGTTGGCCGCTTGCCCTCTGACCCAAAAGCTTAAGCCAATGGGTAGTGCTGCATACCCAACCCTTATATGCCCAAGTCCTTCCTCATCTGGATTCGATGTGGGACAAGCCCCCTCTAACATTCTTCTCCACCCGAACTCGCTATGCCCTCGTTGCGGTCGGATCACCCTACCTACCCCCGGACCCGGACTCTACCTAGGTGGGTGCTTGGCGTGACACCGGATTAAGGACTGAGTTTGGCTCTGATGCCAAATGTTATAGGTTGAGCGCTTGACCTCTGACCCAAAAGCTTACCCAAGTCCTTCCCCATCCGGATCCAATGCGGGACAAGCTCCCTCTAACACTAGGCCAATAGGCTTCGATTGATACCTCAATTGCCCTCTTTAATGCATATAGAAAGAGTTCAAGAGAATCAAACATACAACTGATGAAATCCAAATTACTATATGCAAAACCCTAATTGGTGAGTGTCCATATTCAAGTTGTAATATACCTTTTTGTCCTTGCAACTTTGTGAAATTCTTGATCTGCCCTCGGACAAGGTACTCCAAACTTAACTAACTAGACACTTTAAAAAATAAAAATAAATACAGACTCAGTTTTGATCACAAAATTGTCAACCTAAGTCCTATAACCTAACAACATTGCATGATTTTTGTATCACTAATTGCTAGGGTATAGCATTTTATTTTGCACGAGTAACAGGTCTAGTTATTGTTTTCTGTTTTGGAAAATTAGTTCTTATAAATATCATGGACCTGAGCAAATAGCCATGGATCATAGGCCATTATGCATTTATAAATTCATGGACCCAAGATACATCCATGTCTCGATTGGAATATGTACTCGTAATTTTGCTTGATCTATCAGATTAAGGCTTTTGGATTGCCTATATGTGATCTTAAAATTTATTGTCCAACTGTTTTTTATTGATTCGACAATGTTTCTTCTCTAATCCCTATAAAGTGTTTTGTCTGATCTGCTATCTGTACTTTTTATGCACTTCACAACACATTACTTATATTGTGATGTTAAACTGTTTCTGTAATTTCTTTAATGATCGCCCTTCCATAGTTCCATTGCTAGTAGCCTAGTATTAAGTTCATTTTATGCATTTGCCCCATAAATTTGAGTTTTCTTAAATTTTTTATATTTCTTTTTCTTTCTTTTTCCAGATCACCATTAAATGGAGTTCCAGCAGGGAACCAACTAAGGTGTGTTCTCATGTCATTCTGCATACTAATATTGAGTTTTTTTTTCCTTGTAGACCATGAATAAATATTTCTTTATTCATTGATTTTATGTATAGTGGTTTTGGGCCTGAAATGAATTAATCACACTGATTAGAATCTAAAGAGTATTGAACCCTTGTATGCAACAAAAACAATTTACTCCCTTTTGTATTTACAAAATGAAGTTGAAGATTTACACAGCAAATCCTGGGCTGTGTTTTATATAATCTTGGAATCAGAACAAAGGAGTGTTTAACATGCTTAGTTGTCAAATATGGATGTCCTAATTTTTTAATACTAGAGTGAAACGTGCCCCAAATACAGCAAAATTGGTGTCCTCATCTGAGAGAAAATCAACCAGGGTTCACATGGGGAATTGTGTGAGTTTTGGATTGATTTAATTCAGCAAGCTTGATTGTGTCATCACTATCTCTAGCATTGTTCCTATCCATTTTGCATCTGATTAACATTTGCAAGTATATGGTGTAACTCCTTTTTTCCCCTGAGAAAATGCCTCAATAAAATTCTTAATTTTTATTTGTCTTCTTTTTTTAACATTTTTGCAATTATTGGAGGTATTTTTGGTAGAAGGGATGAAATCACATATAGTTGAGAGATTTGTATTTTTGAGTAGAAAGAAAATTCATTTGAGTAGTGAAAGAAGTTTGTGTAACTAATTAGAGGAGAAGGAGAATAAAGAGAGTTAATTTTGAGCCATACTATTGCAAAGCATATGAGTGCAAGATTGCGTTCTATAGGATAGCGGAGATAACATGTGAAACTAGCAAGGAACTAAAAGTGAACAAAAAATTGTGCGTGCACAGCTTTTTATTGGGCTATACAAATTTTTTTTTTTGGTTATAAACAACTTAATTGTTTTTTAAGAAAGTGTCTTTCAAGATTTAAGCCAAACACCAAACAACTTAATTGTTTTCTGGAAAGTATTTTATATGTAAATTTTTTATATGAAAATGATTTATGACGGAAAATATTTTACGTTGAAACAAATGGTGTTCTATCCCTTTTAAGCAGAAAAAGCAATTTTAATTAATTAAATGTCCAAGCATGGATATCAAACAATCTACAAATACTTTGAGTAACTAGTTCCTTCTTTGTTCTATCCCTTTTAAAGCTTGTCGCATCTCGTGTTTTATTACTTTCGAAATGTAGAAAATTAATGAAAACATAAAATGTGAGGTTACATGTGATGGAGTTTATTTTATAATATGCGAAGAGCTTGATGGTAGATTATTATGGAGTTGCCACCTATCATCGAGTCAACATGTGTTAGGTCACCTTAAAACAAATTCCAGAAAAGAAACTGTTGAAAAATAAGCCCCCAATCATGAACCACCAAGTATTACGATGTGATGATAAGTAAACAAGTACGAAGAAATTTACAAGAACACACCAAGAATTATATGTGTTTCGACTAAACAAGCCTACGTCCACGGAGAACCCGATTTCAGTATATAGATTGTAACAGTACAAGTAGAAAGATTGTATCAAGAGTACGCTCAACTCTCAACCCTTAACCCTTATACACCCAATCTCACTCAGAAGGAAATCACAAATTCAAAATAAGAATTCTCTCTCTAAGTGTCCTCTCAGAAACAATGAGAGTGTTGTCTCTTCTCTTCTCAACCTATAACATAGATAACTACTTATAGAGTCCAAAACCCAATTCCTTGGTGGACTAGGATTACAATTCCTTAGAGCCCAAGACTTGCCTAACAAGTACTTTCCTTCCTTGAGACCAAGACTTGTCTACTAAGAAATTACCTAATAAGATACAACTCTATAATAGAAACCTAATCACAATAGGAATTTGAGCCGACCTAAGTTACCTAACAAATCTCCCCCTTGGCAAATTTTTTGACAAGTCTTCAATACACGAGACTCTCGTCTGTAAATCCACAAACGATCTATCGGCCTTTCAAACTCTAGCTATATAACCTGAATCAAGTATGAAACAATACTCCCCTTGATCCACACGACCAATGTATTTATGCAGCTGTATCAAGTCAACACTATCAAGTGACTTTAGAAGGGGGCTTCGATGCAACCCTTCTCCAAGCAGGAGCTTTTATCTTACCCTCGTCTATCCAGAAACGTGCAACCCGTATCTTCAATAAATCAAACGAAACACGTCTCAAAATTTTGTTACCATGTGCACCTCATTTCCTATCTACAATCGAAGTCTGAGTGCTATTAGCACTCCCCACCAGACGGTACAAACCTCCACTTTGTTCTTCTTGCATTAATATCATGCAACCCTTGGTAATTTCATGAATCCCCTTGCAATGGAGCACTTGCAGCCCATGGAGTCCAACCAACTCAAGGAAATTAGATTACACCGCAACTTGGGTGCGTAAGCAACATCTCCCAAAGTGCGTTCCACCCCATCAAATATTTTGAATTTCACTGTTCCCACACCCTCAACGACACACTTGTCACCATTAGGCAATGTCAAAGAACTACTATCAAGTTCTTTAAATGAATCAAAATATTATTTCACGGAGCAAATATGGTTTGATGAACCCGAATCTAAAAATCACTCATGTTGAGTAAGAGTGTCACCTTTGAAAATTGTGAGAACATCCCCAATACAGAGTCGAATAGTGCTAACACACCTTGACTCTATATTCTGCCAATCATCAACTGACATTTTTTTCGATTTTTCATCCTTCCCTTTCAACGCCCACGCTAAGCTTTGTTGAACTAGGATGTCCTTCACCCTCCCTTGCCATAGGGTGAAGCTACCTTTACCATCAAATCTCTCCACCTTGTACTATGTGGTAATATTATCGGCCATGATTGTCACAAGTACCCAAGACGAACAACACTCGTGTTATGAAGAAAAAATCTAAACAAGATTTTTATCAAACACCTTGTGTGAACTTTGAAGCTTTTATACCAGTTTGTTGAGAAATAAGCCCCCAATCACGAACCACCAAATATTACGATGTGATGATAAGTAAACAAGCACGAATAAATTTACAAGAACACACCTTGAATTATATGTGGTTCGACTAAACAATTACCTCTACGCAAGAGTTGCTCTCTCAAAACAACGAGAGTGACCTCTCAAATACAATGAGAGTGTTGCCTCTTCTCTTCTCACTCATCTCAACCTATAACATAGGTAACTACTTATAGAGCCCAAAACCCAATTCCTTGGTGGACTAGGATTACAATTCCTTAGAGCCCAAGACTTGCCTAATAAGTACTTTCCTTCATTGAGACCAAGACTTGCCTACTAAGAAATTACCTAATAAGATACAATTCTATAATAGAAACCATTAGGAATTTGAGCCAACCTTACAAAAACAAATGTTCAGGTACTGTTTGGAGTGTTTGATAATATTTTCTGAAAATGATTTTTGGAAAAACTCCTTTTTTATGAGTGGCTCCATATTGGTCTACCTTGAACCAAAAAATCATGGATTGGGGAGCTTACTTATGCATGGGAAAGGTGTTAGGAACTCCAAAACATCCATTAATAAGGTTACCACATTTCACCGCTCTTATATATACTTTTATATGATCAGATTTCATTAAGTTTCAAAAATGGATTAAGGCAAAGTGGTGCTGTAACTAAGGCTACTTTGAAACTGTCCTTATAAGTTGTAATCATACACTAATAGATTAATGCACAAGTTGAGAGTTGAATTTAATGTCCTTTAGGGTTATACTTGAATCACAAAGGAAGATCAAGGAGGGTGAAAGAAAGAAAGATATAGGGAAGGAGGAACGAAAAAGTGAGAGTCGAAGATTGAAAAATGTTGTCTTTTAGATTGAAATTTAATTGGTACATGTTAGCGTCTTGTTAAAGCATGGACATGCATGTCATGTTTAACTTGGAAGTGGTATACTATATATGTGTGACTTGGAGTGAATGCATTCTAGTACCTTGACGACTTATGATGACTGTGTATTAGAACCATGATGTGGTGATGGCAACATATTAGTACCAAATATGACAGGTTGGTAACATGTTAATTCCATGTTTAGGTTAACGTGGTATCACATTACTACTAGTATGGTGTTAGTGATAGCATAATAGTATCATGTATATATATATAACTGATAATATAAAAGTATCACTTTTATTTAGTGGTGTCATTAGTGTACTTAAATTGGGTATCATGGTATCACAATAATAATGGAACATGAATAACATAGGTTTCTAAAAATAGGTCATGGAGTACCTTAGGATGCAAACTTGATTTAGCCTTGTTAGGATAGTACCTAATCAATTACTTGGACTAGATTCCATTCTGTTTAGGTACTTGTGGAACAATCAACGAAAATATGGCACATTTAGTATATACCTTGAATAGAATGTCACCTAAGATGAGACATGATGCCATTCCATAGGTCCTTGGAATAGGATTTTGGAAGCATGCCTTGGAAAATGTTATTTTAAATGTTTCTGAAAGCAAACCAAGGGAAAACGAGTGATAACATACTACTATGATTTTAAGCATTTATTTAGATTTGAGAATATCTTGAAACTAGTGAAAAATGTACTCAACTTGAAGGCTATTGCCAACTTGCGAGAATGAACTAGAGTTTTCAATGGAGATTTTAAAATGGTGATGAAGGGGATTTTGTGTTTAATTTGAATGAGAGAATGGATTGGAAAGATTTTAACACACAAGCCCCTTTTGAAAATGTGATAAGAGTTTTGGATATCTTGATTATGAGAAAATTTGTTTTTATGAAATTATTTGGGCATGGTTTGCATTAATGCATAGTTTAAAAACTTGTTTGCGGAAAATGCTTTCCTGCCAGAACTTCTTTTCTTTTCTCCTCTGTTTGTTTCACTGGGCAGAACCGTTGACGTGCAATGAATCAAAATATCAATCAAATTCTTGCTGTTATGCTCAATTTTCCTGTGTATATGTCTTCTTGTTTTGTGAACATGTACAAGGCTCTTTCTGGCACCCTGATTTTTCTTGAATGACTTCTCATTTTATCTGTTTTTGAAGTCCAATTCAATCAGCTATTAAAAGTTGTACTTGTTTATTTTTTGTTGGTATATTAAGTAGCTGTACTCCTTCCTGATATAAGTGCAACTAAATTTATTCTCTCTATTTCTCATGTAATGTTTCCTAACATATTGGAGTTTGCATTACTTTCATATTAGTTATTGAGATTTCACTTGACGTTCTGCATACCCGACTCAAAAATTAAAAGTCCTATTGCTTTAGCAAAGTATTATTGTGACTTCTGAGATTACAGGCATCTGGATCCTGAAGTTCTTTAATGCATGTTAACAGATTTTGTCAAAATCTGTTGTTTCAGACGAAGGTTAGCTTCCGACAACAATCCATCCCAAAGTATGGAAGTGTCCATGTTGCAGCAGGTGGTTCCACGGCAGGAGAACTATTCCCAAAGTCGTGCAGTTGCTCTTCAAAATGTGGAATCCACAATTTCAGAACTCAGTGGGATCTTTGGCCATTTGGCCACAATGGTTGTACAACAAGGGGAATTGGCTATAAGGTTTCTTCTTTTTTCTTTAGTATCTATTGTTTAAACATCTTCATCTTTAAATTGGAATATTTTTTCTGCCTGGGTTTGAAGTCTGAAGAAAGAAACTAGAGTACATGTGACCACCAAGCATTAGCTTGAGTGGTTCCTTCTCCACTTCTCAAGGAGCGAGGGTTCGTCACGAAAGGGACAAAGTGGTCGTGTGTGTGTTCTTACCAATTAAAAGAAAAGAAAAAAAAAATTAGAGTAAATATGGCATTTCTCCTTGTGGAGCTATAACTGCATTGTTTTCTGTTCATTGAATTAGATTTTTCACTTTCCCATGTTTTAATGTTTAAAATACACCTGGTTGATATGATCAGGATTGATGATAACATGGAAGAGTCATTGGCAAATGTTGAAGGTGCTCGCAACGCTTTGTTGAGGCATTTAAACCAAATTTCATCTAACAGGTGGCTCTTAATCAAGATATTTGCTATTTTGATCTTCTTCTTGATAGTATTCATATTCTTTGTGGTTTAGTGCGTGGTTATAGAGAACCAATTATTGTATTATTGCTGCATCTTGAATACCCTAACTATGCCACAATGTCAGAAGTCTGATGTATTCTTTCTACCCATCTATAGCTTATTTGTCGAGTATAGGTTGCTAATTGTGGGGATTGGAATAAGTAGGGTGCTGTTGTTTTTTGTACATGTAGTTGACACTCCATTTTTTTTACTTCTGTCATACTTTGTTGAATCCTTTTGGGTCTTTAGAGAAGCATTTTTAAAGCAATATCTTTATTAGTTGCAAAGCGACGTAGTTTTGTATTTTGAATTTCACCCCTTTAAATTGTGAATTTTACCACTTTAATTGGTGAAATTTCATAGGTAAATTTGGTGAATTTCAAAGTAAAATGTGATGAGATCTGTACCGTGGGAAAAAGTAAAAACTAACTAGAAATATAAAGATATGATTTGGAATAGAGAAGACAATGTGAAAGTACTTGATTATTAGTTTATTACTTAATGATTGTTATTGGTGTGGGCGTGGCGTATTAGATTTTTATTTATCATGAAATATTCATTGATGGACAATACTTATCTACTCATCGTCTAGTGCAGAACTAGCAATGGACTAACTTGGGCTAGCCCAGGTTCCAAAAAAAAAAAAAATTTTTTTTACTATTACTCTTCTCAACCCACTAGCAGCCCAGCCCACCTTATGTTTAGTCTTCCGATTAGGCCCATTAGCCAGAGTCTCATAGCAATTCTTCTTCTTTTTCTTTTTCGATTGTGTTTTTTTTTTTTCTGTATTGTTTTCACTTTCTCTCAGTCTGGAGTCTACTACGGTGCATTGTTTACTTGTCCTAGTATGAGAAATTGAGAGAGAGGGAGAGAATTCGAAGTATCTAAACAACCACTCTTTTATAAACCCTTTTACTACTTCTCCTTCTTTCACAGTCTCTCTTTCTCTCAAAACTTTATTTTCTCTCTCTCTTTGTAAAACTGTATCTATACACATATATTATGGTTTTGATCAGTTAGATGCCCAAATCTCACATCCAAATTCTAAGCTAACATATATGTTTTGTAATATGATTCAGTGTAGTGAAAAAGATCGCACTATTTTTGTCTTTTACATTGTATTTTTCCTATTTTGTTTTGTTTATTTTTTTTCCCTAAAATATTATATATTTGAGTTCAATTTTAATTTTTATTGGGACTTGATGAAGCAAAAATTCACCCCGAACTGGTCAAACGCCAACCTATAAAAAAAGACAAGAGAAGGGTAATCGAGAGGGCACCGGCGTGGTGCCAGCAGACTACGCTCCGACGATTCAGTCAGAAATCGAAAAGACTTTTTTAGCTATAAAGGAACTCAGGGGATATTAATTGCGTATCTGGTATATGGATCGTCTTTGTATTTATAGCGGTCAAGTGAGACCGTACCTTAGTAGGAGACTGGCTCTTGGAGATAGAGAAGTTCTCTTAAAGTAGACTTTTTATCCACGTCAGCTTGAACTCAACCTCCACGTTGTACGTTTCATAATTGGAGTCAACTACTCTATCAGATGCCCCCTGTTCATGAGGGTTGCTCGTAGAGCCTTAGGAACACTTTGACTGGGCTGCTAGGCTTTATCTTGGCTTGCTGGGCTTTATCATGACTCGTGGATTGTAAACTGCTACAAGCTATTTTTCTTTTTTCCTTTTTCTTTTTTCTGCGTGCATGGGCTCTCGTCCGGCGGGCCCGGCCGCGCCCGGCACTTGGCCAGTTGGGCCCAGCCGCGCCCGGCCTGGTGGGCCCGGTCGTGCCCCACCCAGCCCGGCGCTCAGCCAGGCTGGCCATCTGATAGAGTAGTTGACTCCAATTATGAAACGTACAACGTGGAGGTTGAGTTCAAGCTGACGTGGATAAGAAGTCTACTTTAAGAGGACTTCTCTATCTCCAAGAGCCAGTCTCCTATTAGGGTACAGTCTCACTTGACCGCTATAAATACAGAGACAGTCCATACACCAGGTACGCAATTAATATCCCCTGAGTTCCTTTATAGCTAAAAAAGCCCTTTAGATTTCTGATTGAATCGTCGGAGCGTAGTTGGACGGCACCATGCCGGTGCCCTCTCGATTACCCTTCTTTTGTCCTTTTTTACAGGTTGGCGTTTGACCAGTTCGGGGTGAATTTTTGTTTCATCAGTTGGTGCCGTCTGTGGGAAACAATCACAAACTTGATTGTTCTACACGAATCATATACGAAGCATAATGCACCTACGATCTGGGTTAGAGACTACCACTGTACAGGACCTTCCTGCCAGTCACAATCCTCCAGCGTAGGACCTCCTTGCCGGTCACAATCCTCCAGCCGCCCAGGATCCTCTTGTCGGCCATGACCTTCCTGGCGGACAGGGAGATATGCAACCCCCTGGACAGATGGACTTCTCTGGAGCACGCCCCGAAATCCCAAACGACCAGGGACGGATCGCAGTGTTGGAATGCTAAGTCCGGAACTTGAATCAAAGTCTGACCCAGATACTCCAACAAAATGCGGCAATTATGCAGTGCCTCCCTCCTGTGGCGCCAGTACCATCGCCGGGTTACCTTGTTGATCCAGAAGGGGATGGTGTTGGGCGAGACAGTGAAGTCCCAACAAACGACGCAGCTCAGAACCGAGTAAGAGGTGGGACGAACCCTAGTTACCTAGTCCCACTCGAAAAGAACCAACCCTATGGAGACTTAAGTCACCCAGGGAAAACTACCTATTATGACATGGAGATGCAAGACCTCAGAGTCAGGGTAGAAAGCATGGCCCATGCCATAAGGGGAAAGGGCCCTGCTACAGTAGAGGAGCTGGTCCAGCAAACCAACCTCCCTTTCTCCGGGGGGATAATGAGTTGCCCTTTGCCCAACAAGTTTAAGATACCCACCCTTGAAAGCTTTGATAGGATCAAGGACCCGCTAGATCATCTGGAGACCTACAAGGCTCTGATGCACCTCCAAGGAATACCAGATGAAATCCTATGTAGAGCTTTTCCTACTACATTGAAGGGTTCTGCCCGGTCACGGTTCAACAACCTGAAGTCGGCATCTGTACGTTCCTTCAAAGAATTGAGCCAATTGTTCGTAAGCAATTTTATTACCACCCGAAGGCATAGAAAGCCCGTCACCTATCTCCTGAACGTAAGACAGAATAAGGGGGTCATTGCGAGACTACATTTACCGGTTTAACAGGGAGATGTTGCAGGTCGATTCTCTGGACGATAAGGTGGCAATTACTGCATTTATGGGGGGCCAACTGCCTTCAAAATTCTTGTACTCAATTTCCAAGCACCCTCCAGAAAGTATGTCCGAGCTACTCATGAAAGTCCAAAAGTACATGAACGCAATTAATATCCCCTGAGTTCCTTTATAGCTAAAAAAACCTTTTCGATTTCTGACTGAATCGTCGGAGTGTAGTTGGCCGGCACCGCGCCGGTGCCCTCTCGATTACTCTTCTCTTGTCATTTTTTACAGGTTGGCAAGACCAGTTCAGGGTGAATTTTTGCTTCATCAGGACTAATTTTTATGGATGAGATGAAAGGGTTCAAATTTTTTTGATTTATAATATATTTCTGTTGATGAGTATGACATCCTGAATTATTTGTATATACATATATATCTATTACAGTGAAATCTCTAAGATTTCTTTGGTTGATGAAGAAATTATAGATTTCTTACACTTTTTTTTTTATCCCTTCCCACCCTCCAATCCTGGCTCTGCCTTTGCTCACCAGTGAGTAAAGTGTAGGTGCTATCTACTAATCACTCACCTCCAATCTTATATTGAGATGTCATTTTCCGTTATTAATGCGAAAAAAGAAAAGGAGATAGAAGTTGGATCGGCGCGATTCTTCTGGTCTTTATATATATATATATATACAGTACTATATTATTATACATCTTCTACATCTTCAGTTTCCTTAATTTTGAAAAAACTAGAGGCTTTGAGGTGTGGGCTCTGGATACGGAAGTGGATGCTTAGATGGGTGAGCCTTTGGTAGAGGGAAGGTAATGGTGGAGGACGATGAAAGAGAATAGAGAGTAGAGAGAGAGAAGGGGATGTCATGGTGTTTTATTATTATTATTATTTTTCCTGGTATGTGAACTTTCTTTTTGAGAGATGAAGAGCAAGTGGTGGTGCTATTTTTTGGTTTTGGAGGATGGGTTGTGTAACTTGTGTGTTGCTTGTTAATTAAAGCGAATGAAGACAATGGTGCCGGCGAAAGATCTCCGCGAAGGTGAAAACGGATGGTGTATAAGATTTAGGGGCGACAAACAGGCAGGTATTAAACTGACCAATACTCATTATTGATTCGTTTTAACGGGTCATAAATGAGGTGGGTATTAAATGGGCAAGTCAATCCGTATCTTACCACACAAGTACATTTTTAAAAATTTCTTTATCTAAATTGACAACATAGATTTTCTCTCTTTATAAATCACAACATAAATTTTATCTCTCTATTAATTGAGTAGGGGCAAAGACAATTTCAAATATGAAGTTTTTTTGTCCTCTTTTACCCAATATTGTTACATTAAAAACTCAATATTCATTAAATGTGAAAATGAATCGTAAATTTTAACCTTTCCATTTAAGATTTTATTTTTGAAAGGTATTGAAAGTTTTTACAGTGTGTGTGGATATATATAATGCATTTGGTCCAACATAATTTTAGAATTAATGTGTGTATATATATATATATATATATAAAATGTATTTGGTCCAACATAATTTTAGAATCAATACAATAAAAAAGTAATTTTTAGGCATAATCATTAATGTGATGTGATTCTTTAAGGTTCCACTTTAAAAGTTGTGCCCCATTTTTTTTTATATTAAATCCATTGGAAGGGGCTCTTCTTTTAAATTAATATGAAATTGTTTGTGTATTTATAACTTTTAGAAATAAGAACAAAGTATTAATTATGCACGTGGTATCTAACTCTAAGGATGAGAATCAAACAAAATGTTTATGTGAATACTTTTTTATGCAAATCATCTGTAACTAAGACTAGTATGTGTTAATGAGAGAGTTCTTCGACGAGTAAAACAATTATATCTATTTATATATACATAAACACACATCCATATAATATTTCTGTTTAGAGAGAGACCCAAAAATATATATAGAGTTTGATCCAAAAAAATTAATATATACTAATTTGTGTTTTATATATACACACACATACATTATGTTGGAATATTTTAGAAGAGGGAGAGATAGTTGGAATATTTTAGAGAGAGTGAGAGTGTGTTATGATTCTGTTTCAATTATGTTGGTGCCATATTTCAAAAAAGAGTTATATTTAAGCGGGACCTGCTAACAATCCGCTAATTACACTATTTTAATTAACTGACCCATGACTCATTTATTTAAACCATTCACCCATGCGTTATCAATTACTGGACCAATTTGGACAGGTTGATGGGTTTGGACAGAAATTGCCACCTCTATATATATATATATGTGTATAAAGATCAATAGAAATGGACCCATCCAACTTCCATTTATTTTTATTTTTATTTTTTATTAATAACTCAATGTGATTGAATCGTCACCGGATAGAATCAACTTACCAGTCAGAGTGAGTAATTATTGTCATTCACTGAAAACGAGAAAATAAAATGTGAATTATTATTGCAATAGATTCATATTTACCTTTGATGGTTACTTTTGTTAAAAGTATGACCTAAACAATATTAGAGTTTTTTTTAAATTTTGTAGTGAATGAAAAAAGGTTTGATGTAAAAATTTTAAGATACTGAGCTTGGAAAAGAAACAATGTATCTGATGCAACCATTATTCGTCTAGATAGCTTTGTCCAATACAGGTAATTGTTTCGAATCTCGATTTGACAATATATATGAGTTTTAAAGAAAAATTGAGTTCACATTCAATTAAAAATTAATAAAAGTGATATTTTCAGAAAAATAATCAATACGCGGGTATCCTACCCTAACTAATGAAAACTCTATTTTTCCTTGATAATATGAAATAGCACTATCTTCACCATTAAAAATTGCGCAAACTTAGAATTTGCATATTATACTAAACATTCGAAATATTGTATAATGAGGTTAAAGATGTCATTTCATGCATGAGAAGGATAAAAATAGTTATTTTTACACTTTTTTGCTATATGTGAACTTAAAATTCAGGGATATAATTAGAAATATTGAAACCATAGAAGATCTGATCGAAATATTACCTAAATTGAGAGGGTGTAAGTAATAATTATTAAAAAAATATATAATAAACAAAAATTTTAATGACCTATCAAAGAAAAAAAAATTCTTAATTTTAAAAAGTGAAATGATATTTTTGTTCTACAAAAATATTCTTACATGCACTCTACTTGTTTTTTCAAAAAATAAAACAACACAATTGTTATGAAAAGCACTTTCAAAGTAGCATTTGAGAAGCCATTTCAAACATGAAAGAGTACTCTTACATTATATTTTAAAAGGTAATTATGTAATTTTTTTATTAAAAAAAGTCAAGTAGAATGTGATGGTACATTTTTAAATAAGAATATCATAACTCCTTTAAAAATACTATAGTTAGACAACTCATGTTTAGGGATAGTAATTTTATGGGCAATCGCCCCCATTTGTATTGACCCTATTGAGACTTATGGGTAGTTTAACCGGGTCGGGGCTTGTTTAAGGGACAGAAAAGGAAACCTCGCACGGTGTTGGGACATGATTGAAAATAATCCCTCGCCCTGATTCTATTGAAGCTATTATAATACTCTTTTATATTTTAATTAATTATTAATACCCTTTGACTTTTATAATTATTTATCAAATTGTACCATGGTGTTAAAAAGAAAATATAAGATGGTTCAAAACATATACATGGAAAAATTTAATTTTTGTCTACTTGTGAAGTCAAAATTAAAAATACATCAAATACCAAAAAATATTATATGAAATATCAATCTACACGGATTCTCATTGCCAATTAAGCCAAGTCTCACCAACAATCCACACCATCCCTACCTAGCCTCACGAACACATCAACAATCACCAAGCATGGCTACCAGTCAAATTCCCATCTTCTCAATTATTTTTCTCAACCTGATACTTTTAATTCACATATTGACAATTTTATTTCACAGCTGTCCTAATTTTACTTCACAGTTATGATAATTTTACTTAATATTCGTCATCAATACATAAACTCAGATCAAATTCTTTGAAATTGCAATATATATAGATATGTATATGTGTGTGTATATATAGAGAGAGAGCAACGAGGGTGAACTACTAGAGAGAGAAAGCCAATGTGATCTAGTATAGAGATAGAGAGAGAAAACTTACTTTTTGCTACTGAATTTTAGAGAAAAAAATATTGAAATAGAGAGAAAACTTAAGAATCAATTGAGAGACAGAGTTCAAGAATTGTCGCTGAGTTGTTGACGTGACAATTTCACTTTAAAACTGTGACAATTTTATTTCATGTTGGTCCACCACAAGCATTTAGAGAGAGAGAGAAAGAGAAAGGGAGAGAGGTTATTGGGGACAGGGGTAATTTGGACCTAAATGTATTTATTAGTGTCAATTACAAAATTATATATCATAAAATTGTCAAATTCGTAACTATTTTTACTAAATTGATATTTCATACAATATTTTTTAGTATTTAAGCGCACAAAAATTAAAGGCTAGACAATAGCTCTTCCCATTAGTCAGAAACCATCACGTGGGGGTTTGCTTTCCTAAAATCATGCTAAAGTTGGCCACAAAATTTCCTCTTTTGTACGACTCTTTAAACTAAACATGATCTCCTAATGAATCTAAAATCTTGCTACTAATAACCATTAACAAAAACTTCGAAACAATAAAAAAAAAATTAAAATTAAATTTACGTTATTTTAAATCCAATCATATGTTTATATGTACTTACAAATTTTACAATTAAATTTACATTATTTTAAATTCAATCATATGTTTCTATGTACTTACAAATTTTACAATTAAATTTACATTATTTTAAATCCACTCGTATGTTTATATGATGCTACTTACAGATTTAACATTAATAACAACTCCAAAATAATAAAAAAAGTCAAAATTAAATTTACATTATATTATATCTAATCATATGTTTATACGATATTTTACATTAACAAAAGAGTTGAATCAAACATGACATTAATTGTAAATTTCTTAAAAGTATAGTGTATTAAAATTTTTGTGGTCAACTTCATAGCATGTGTTTAGGATAGCAAGTCCGCCTCCCACACAATGGTTTTCTGACCAATGGAGGAGCGACTGTGCCACAGCTGCGTGTTCAATAGCATCCTTCAGAATATAATATATTAAATAAAGCTTAATATATAATATTATAAAAATAATTTCATTACTATTTCATCATTATTTTTTACTAGTGTTTTTCTTTAACAGAGACTAAAAGATTTAAATTTATTATTTTCATTCTATATTTTATTTATCTTCCGTTTATTCTCTTTTTTATTCTAATCATTCTTTTCGGTTTTATTTTGACATTATTATTATTATTTTAAAATATATCTAATGTGAGGGATAAGTTAGCTCCTCTAACATTCTCCTCTATCAGAACTTTCAACGCCTTCGTTATGGTCGGGCCACCCTACCTACCCGGCTAGGCACACGTGAACATTTTTAGACGAAACGTTTGGTGTGATATCAGATTAAGAATTGAATTTGATTCTGATACCAAATGTAACTGATCGGATCAAGAACTGAGTTTGATTTTGATACTAAATGTAATAGGTGAAAATTTGTAAGGAAGAATTGTATTTAACATTTTCTTCCAATGAAACAAATTGTACATGACTAATGTATTTAAGGGACTATCTGGAGACTTTAGATTTCTCTTGCTTTTGTTTTTATTTGTTTTTCACATCTCGGATTTCTCTTCGAAAATCCGAGGTGTGACACTCCAATGCACATCAAATATTTTATTTAATCTAGTCATCAAATTTGGTCTCATTCTGAGTTTGGTGTAATATCGGATCAAGAACTGAGTTTGACTCTGATACCAAATGTAACTGATCGGATTAAGAACTGAGTTTGATTTTGATACCAAATATAATAGGTTGGACGCTTAGCGTGACACCTGATTAATGACTGAGTTTGACCCTGATACTAAATGCAACATGTTAGACTCTTATTCTTTAATCCAAAAGTCTAAGCTCAGGTAGCACTGAATATTCACCTTTATATGTCGAATTCTTCTTTATTTAAATTCGATGTGAGGTAAGTTAGCTCCTCTAACAATATCTAAGATTAATAATAATTCTGATATAAATTATCAAATGAGATTGAGTAAAAATAAATCTTATCTAAGATCCAATAACCCTGATCGGTCCCAAATCCAAGAGGGCAGTTCATACTTCATCCGCTCACGTTTGAAATGACGCAAGCCCAGATTGCATAAGCAAACCCGTCTAGGGTTTTGGGTGGGTGATTACGCAATATTTTTTGCAAAAAATAAAAAGTAAAAAAAGATTATGCAATAATTTTAATAACTTATCATTATAATAAAGTAAAGGCCCATGTCCACGTGAGATCCTGGCATAAAATTAGCACATAGTTATCGTTAACCGAAAATCGTACCTGCCTACAAACAACTCTCTCGAGCGAGCTCTTTCTGCTGCAAATGTCTCTGCCTTGTATTTGTCTCTTTTCCCATTTCAAGGCAACAAAGAAGAAGAGGAACAAACAAAAACGGAAAGAGAGAGAGAGAGAGAGAGAGAGAGAGAGTGAGTGAGTGTGTCTTAATATCAGCTTCCAAGGGACTTTTACTGTACCTCTGAAGAATAATGGCTCCGAGAGGAAGAACACGAAGGGTTCGCTATACTTTTATGTTTCTCCATCGCATTTTCCCACACTTTCTTGCTGTTTCTCTGTCTTTCTCACCAGATTTCTCCAATGTTAACTGCAGCAACAGCCGCGTCTGATGAGAATGGACGCCGCCATTGACGCCATGGTTCAGTTTGGGTTCTCGGAAGACCTCGTTCGCACAACAGTGAAGGACCTTCTCAAGGTGATCAGAATCAGCATTTCTGTTTTCTATCCCACAAGCCCCGTTTGGCTGCCGAGAAAGCTGAGTAAAAGAACTAAAGAAACCTAAACATTTATCCTTTTCTTGAATCGCAAGTTTTTCTATATATTTTTTCGTTTCCCAAAACAGAGTCTTTCCTTTCCTTTTTCCAAAAACAGAGTCCTTTCTTTTCCAAAAACAGAGTGCTCTCCTTCTTTTTTTTCCTTCTTCTTTTACCGAAAAAAATCATTATATTTTCATCTTTATCCTTATATTTTCTTGGAAACCAAACAAATCCCATATGGGTTTTGAATGTGAGCTGTTTTACTTTGTGGGTTTCCTGTAATCTGTAACAAGGTAGGTGGGTTTTTTTCCAGGAGTATGGCGGAGATGAAGGCTGGCCTTTTATCGAAGGGGATGCCTACAAGCTTCTCATTGAAACCATTCTCGATGAACAAGAGAAATGTGGGGAAGAGGAAAATTTATTGGAGGTAATGATAGATAATAATATTTCTGGTATTTACTTTGTGGGTTACCTGTGATTTGTTTTTTTTTTTTCTCTGTATTTCGATTCCTGGAGTGGTGTGTTGGACAGAAACTTTGGTGAATCAAATATACCTTATTGGATTGTGATGAAGGCGATTATGAGACCTAATTATACTGTAATGGAGATAGTAGGTGTATTGATTTTCCCCAAAGGCAAACAAACTTGGTGGAATCTAAATAGCACCAATCCTACAGAATTTCAAAACCAATAATGTCATAACAAACACATTTTGCCAAGAACTGGTCATCAAGACCTTTCAGACTTCACATGATCAATGCTCTGACTCCGACACCACCAAACCTCCACAGAGCCTGAAGTGTATGGTGAACCATTTTTCTACTTGACAATCTCGCATTTGATTTTCCCAGATTACCCAAACCGCAGGCCTACTTGTGCTGAAAATGAGGAGCAAATTTGTTAAGGAAGAGCTTCCTCTATTAGAAGAAGGGATTTCCTCCAACAAATCACCACAAGAAAATCAGGGAGTGGCATATTGGACAAAATTGCTTACTCTGTGTGTGTATATATGTTACATGTATTATGATTTTGTGGTCATCCATCATTATATAAGAATTCTTTTAGCTGGGAATGAGTTGAAACTTTTTGCTTTTGTCTAAAGCAAAAGGTGGTGTTTGTGTAATTAGTGGCCTATCAGTAAATCAAAGTATCAAACATGATATAACCAAAGAATAAACTATTCATATCAGAGGACAGTTGCTTCAATGAGGAATTGATTTATAAAGGTCTGACTAAATTACACATAAATATGTGCTCTATAGAACTAGCCGATATTCTTGCTCTCCGTGGTCAGTAGGAGTATATTAGAGACTAGAGAGGGTGAGTCCATTACTAATGGACACTGGACAGTGATTCCTTTAATATGATTCAAGAATAAACTACATTTCCTCGAACTGGGAGATTATACATTTCCTGGTAATGGGAGACTATCCTACTACTCAAACAGATTATATATATAATTTATGTAGAAAATAATGTCACAATCACTTGGTTTCCAAGAAAAGAAGGCTGATTTCTTAGCCACAAGTTCCATTAACAGGAATTACTGTTGCTGCCTTAGCATTCTCTTTTTTGCTGTTTTCTCATTTCTTCAGATTTCTATTGTACTTCCTCTTTCCTTTGAGGAGATCTCCTCTAACTTGCTTTTCTTCTTGTTCTTTAATCTTTACCAATAAAGTTTCCTATTTATTTATTTATTTATTTTTTATGTGCATACATGCATTTTATTCATAATATGCTGCGTATGTGACGTAAACTTGCAGATTCACCAGTGAGTAGAAGAAGATTAATATGTATGGAAGGTAATATACATAGAGGTGGACCAAAACTAACATGCGTTGAAGTAACTATAATTGATTTTACAAATTAATTTTAATAGGAGAAATGACTAGTAATAGGAGAAAATAGAAAAAAGAGAATTTGTGTGGCTGGCCCCATTTTTTGAGACAAAGGCAAGGAGGATGAGTATACATGCATCTATATCTTTCTTTATATATTTTTCAACATGTATGTATAGCATTTATAAGTACTCCAAAATTTAAATTTTGCCTTACTGATCAATTTATCAGTGGCAAATAGATTTAGTCTCAATGTTACACTTTCACCTGGATGTGCACTTGTTTCACTTGGCTTCCTTAAACTCAAACAAAATTTAATAGATAAGCGTCAAGGATTTTCATAAATTAAAGTTAATTCTCTTTTGCCTCTCAATATATATGGTTAATTTTTTTTTTTAAAAGAAGACAATGAAGAACAACCTGAGATTTCACGCAAGCTAAATGTTAAAGAATGTTAGTTTGCACATCATTCATATGGATTAGGTTGGAGCTGTAGCAAATTTCTCGGTGATGAAATATTTAATGGCATTGACTACTTCCTTTTCCTTTACATGTAATTCCATTTTCGTAGAATGTCTCATTGCAAGAAGGTGGAGCAGGATATAATGCCATGGCAATTGATGCTGGACCCTCGGGAGAGGTTATTGCACTTACATGCTCTGAGGCCATGGCAACTGCTGCTGGACCCTCAGGAGGGGTTCTTGCACTTGCATGCTCTGAGGTCGTGGACACTGCTTCAGAGCCTATTAACACAGGTAACTGTTATCCTTGCTTTTCTAATTTTCTCAAATTTTAATTGTGTTTGACCATTATGTTTAAGAAAAGACAAGTCTTCCTGACCTGGTTGGTTAGTTGCACAAGTCAACTGAGCTGGGTTAAAAACCATTTTTCCCTCTGAAACTATGAGTAGCATGAGTTCTTTCATGCTGAAAAACCAGCATCGAAACTTCTATATTCAACCAAACAACATTTAAACATGAAGTATACCATAAATTCTCACATTTACCAAGAATGAATTCTTGAATAAATCATAAAAAAAAAAAAAAAAACTGAACTGAAAATTTCAAAGTCCGCAAACTTTCCTTTGTTGATAGGATAAATGCTAATAGTATTGCTTTGCAGAAATCATTAGTCATCTTCCGCCAGTCGAAGGAGATGGGAAAGGCTGCGAAAGTATTGGTTTTTACCAAAATTGCCATGAGAAGGAGATAGTTAATGTCACTGGTGGGGTTGACAGGAATTCTAGAAGTGAAAGCTGTGGAATGCATCTTGACAACACTCAAATGCATTCTTCGCCACCTGTGCTCCCTTCCCCACCACCAGCCAGTAGTCTTCCAACCCGAAGGCGAAAACCTTGCTATGGGTGGATTAGTAGCGACGATGAAGAGCCTGATGATTTTATAAAACTAATCCCGATGATTCATGGGACAGAGAGGCAGGCCAAGCGCAAGACCAGGTGGGATGTAGGACCTGAAGATATGTAAACCTCTCTCTCTCTCTCTCTCTCTCTCTCTCTCGCTCTCTGGTGTATGTATGAGCAACATGTAGTCTGCAGAGTAGTTTGTAGTTGTACAAAAATTCTCTTGACATGAAACTCTTATTTCTTTTTTTGCCTGTGAAAAGAGGTACCATGCATCCCTTCATGGAATAGAAAAATTCATGTTTTACTATGCACTCGGTTCCAAAATGCATCCATTGGATGTCCTTAGACCTTCTGGTCCATGATTTTTTTTTGAATCTTTTCCTATGTTCTGTTCTGCTATGATTATGTATGCAGTATATGCATGAGGGTGATTAGAATTTTAGAATGTTTGACCATACAAATTGAAATCAGTCCATTGTTTTTTTGCCTACCATTCATTCAGTGAACCAATTGTGCTCCTTGATAGCTTTGATGTTCAAAGAAATAGTCTTAATGATTTATATCTCATTTCTATTTCATCTGCTGATTAAGGTGATGAGTTTACAAATGAGATTACCCTCTTTAGCTGTTTAAACTTTAAAGAGCTCTTATTTTGTACACTTGTGACAAAACTGCATGGACCAGGGCTGGGCCGAATTCAAGCCGGCCTACTTCTTATGGGTGGGCTGGGCCGAATTCAAAAAGGACTTTATTTGAGGAGAACCAATCAAAAGAAAAAAATAAATAAATTAAAAAAAAGAAGTCTCAATCATAAGCCATTCTGTATACAAGCCATTGCGAGTTTCTAAAGGTATGGTTATCTTCTCATCAATATCTGTGAAAGTGACCCTTATATACATATTGGGTTGTGAAGTATTTTGAGGTATATGTATACATCATGATTTTATGACGAGGACAATTCTTTAAAAAGACAATTTTGTTTCAGATAGTTTGTTGAACCTATGAAATAAAATCAATGAGGTTTTCTGATATAAATGTATTATGTGCCTTGCACAACATATAGTGGTGGACAGAAATGGAACTCTTTTTTCCTCTTGCATTCTTATTAACGGTAGGTGTTAGATTATATATAATTTATAATAGAAAATATATAATCTAACAGTAGGAAATCACAAATAGATATATTGATATATAAAAGATATGGAGTTGCGACTATAATAAAAAAAATATATGAATTTTGGCTTAATTATGAAAGCATCCACTATGGCTTAACTATGTTGTGTGATAATTGATTAACTAAAGTAAAAATGAAGATAAATTAGAAGAGGGGGAGAGAGAGGTCATATATTAACTTAATCCGGATTGCAAATTGAAATTTGGGAAGTTCACGAGAAAGATTTAGCTAGCGAGGACCCTTGTCCGTATGTAACCGATCTCAAACAGTTCGAATAAGAATTTATTGAGTTGCATTCTGGTTCTTTGAAATAAATAAGAAGGCAACTACTTTATAGTTGATTCTAATACAATCCTCTGTTTGATTACAGTCGCATGCTATTATATAGATTCATATACTCTTGTCATAAAGGAAAGTGTTGCATAATGAATCATCAACATAAAATAAGATGAACTTAGGATCAAAATTCATTACCATTAATTGACTGTATCTCAAACATCTATGAATGAAAGGTTAATTATGCAGAATAATGAAGGTTTGACCTACCAAAGATCATAATTCAGGAGTAAGAAGATCAAAATTGATTTGGGTTTTGAGATAGTAAAAAAAGATTGATAGTATGTGGTTTAATCGAAGATACAGTCTTACAAAAAGAAGAGTGAAATAGGATTCATGTAGTTGGTCCAAATAGTTGGGAGAAGACTTCATTGAGTTGACCAGGTGTATTCTTATTAACTGAAATTAACATAATCAATTTTCTGTTTGATTACAGTAACATGATTCAGATCAAATTCATCACCATCAAGTGTCTATATCTACCACAACCCTAGCAGGTTGTGAACCAGGTTACAGTTATATATATATATATATATATATTGTGTAATTCATCTTCTTTTGTTCTCGTTGACACTCAGGCAGACCCATGGAATGAGATGCTTTAATTTTCTTTTGGCTGATTGATTATGACCCTACCATACAGTGAACATGTTTTAAGTTGGAGCTACCCCATAGAAATTAATAAGAGCCTCTGACAATTCATGTTCTGGTTGCTTGTTCGTACATTAAATGTATATCAACACTGATCATAATGGAGGTCCATCTTCTGGATAACTAGTCGCTATTCCGGTTCGTACATTAAATTTATAGTAGTTTTATAGCCATTTGGTGTTCTTAATCTTCAACGAGTATGTGCGGGCTAAATGTGCTGTGTCATTCATCTAACCATTTGATTAATACTCATTGCCACAGTGATTCAACCTGCAAAAATATTGGAGCTGATCAGGTTCATAGTAAACATCTGAATCTGAATCCTTATCCGTAAATCACAGTAGAGTAAAAAGGAATCGGCTTCCTCAATTCTTGTTGGTCTTTATATTGGAGCTTCTAATCGGGTTAAACGGGTTTAAACAAGTTGACATCAACTCGATTAGAGGTCAAGATTGTCCAAGGGTATAGCAATGGTAAATCCGTGTCTTGTAATTATAACAGAAAGAAAAATGGCTTCGATTTCTGTTAGAATGTGCAGATTTTTTGCTGCCAAGCACAAACTTGGTGCTTGCTGGCAATAACTTTAAAGAGTAAATTACACCAACTTCTTCTGAGGTTTGTATAAATTTAAAAATTTTGATTTACACTTGCCACCCTTGTTTGTGTTAAATTAAATTGCCCCTACTAATGTGACAATAAATGCATTGCCTACATTTCAAGTCCAATCAAAGTTTGTAATTTTTATTCTTTATTTTTTCAACGACAGCATCAAATATCTTAAATAGGGGTGGCAAATTGGGCGGGTTTGGGTCGGGTTAAATATGGACGGGTTGAATATGGGTCGGGTCAACTCGTCAACCCATATTTGACCCAACTAGACACGACAGTAAGTAGGCGTCAAACACAAAAATGGAATGCACAACGTCTATAACCAAACAAAAAAACTATAATTTACTAATCATACTAATATTATTTATATGGTTTGTTTATTTTTAGGTGTTAGCAAATTTTTTTTATTTTTTTTATCCAAGAGCTGATTGCGTAAAAGAATATAAGAATTTAATTGCAATCTAGTATTTAATTACATTTATGAATCTATAGCAAAAGAGAAAAAAGAGTATAGAGTCTCGAATAACTTAGTCAGCATAAATTTTCTTTAAAAAACACCAAAACATAAGCAAACAATTATAATAAGTATTTCAATTGAAAAAGGTCTTCAACACTAACTCAATTATATCTTCATAATTGGGCAATTTTAAAAATGACCTACCAAATCACAGAAACACATGGAATATAATTAAAATTAAAACATTGAGAAAGGTACTCAAACACAAAAATGGACTCTTAGATAGAGAAATGTGACTTTTGAAAATTCAATTATTCTTGTTTTTTAATACAAAATGAACTCTGGGCATAGGGGGAGAGAATGTGCCTTTTGGATGAGTCTGAGTCTTTTGGAACTAATCAATAAAAATAAAAATACCGTTAAGAAAATAAAATATGTGACCTTTCGATGAGTCATTTTTTTTTTTAGAATTAATAAAAAAAATCTAAAGAATGATGAATATATATATATATAGACAATGCTTCAATGAAAATTGTTGTTGCACTATAAAGTTTGTGTCTAAATTATATATTCTTCTTATTTTTAATTAAGAAATTACAATGGTAAAATCCAACAGTAATTACTAGAAAGGAAAAATATTATTTTTTAAAAAATTGAATTCTTACTAAAATATATATTTTTTTTAAAAAAAATATTGTCCAAGTATAGAGAGAGAGGGGAAGAGAGAGAGAGGTGGGATCGAAGAGAGAGAAAGGAAAGAGAGACAGAGAGAAGTGAGATCAAAGAGAGAGAGAGGTTGGATAGAAGAGAGAAACTTTAATTCACATTTTGTTTTATGGGTGAAAGATAGGTTAAATATGGGTACTCATATTCAACCCATCTAATCCGTTAATTAATTGGTTTATATTTATCTAATCCGTTTATGATCCGTATAAGAAAATAAGTCATTCATATCTATTTTTAAATGAACATTTATATAGGCGAGTTGACGGATTAACACCCAATTTGTCACCCAGTCTTAAAGTACCTCGTAATTCACCACTGACATTCACACCTGCTTTCATGTGACTGTCATTATGATACCTCTTGGATTTCAAAGTTTGCAATTAAAGAACACATACGTGTTCATGCATGAAAAGACTAGTGATGGCTCATCAAACGTTTATAAGTCATCCTGGATTGCCCAATATTGCAATTTAATATTTAAGAATAACTTAGGATAAACATTTCAGTACCGAGTAATAAAATTTTCAGGTAAACAACCATGCAAAGCACTGCAATATTTACAGGATGTGTCTTCATTCAGTTTCTTGTGGCGGAGATTTCGGAATAAACCTCTTGACAAAAATAAACCTTCTATTTTATGGTGAACACTTCATTTTTTATTATCATAGAATGAAATAATTGAATTAGTCTCATTCATTAGATAGTATGAGTGAGATTCAAATATGTATTCCATTTTTACTGTATGAGTAACGGAGTCACCAATCTAATAAATGAAAAGTATGATCGGCTACCTATTCGGTGACAATTATTTTCTCAAAAATAATATAAATATAATAATTTCATAATAGGTTTGTTAAAAATAAGAGGCACTTATTACTGTTGTCATTGGGATGCTTGGAATCATGTGTAAGTACCAGCGTAATATTAGGCATGTTTAGAATAATAGCTTACATAATGCTCTGTCCAATAAGAAAAATATTGTGTTATTATTTTTTTTTATTTGATTGGACGGAAAAGAAGAGAAGGAGATAATATCTTACTTTGTTTATTAAGAAAAAAGATAAGAAAAATAAGAAAAGTTTTATAATTTAAAATATTTATAAGGCATAAGGGCCAAAATTTCCTTTTTACTTTGAAAAAGATGCAAGAAACCCCAATACTTTTTTCCAGACCATATCACACCCTCACATTTGCAAAAGTGAGTAATTTACCATCTCTTGCATATATTATATTTGTCTATGACCATTTTACCCTTTCTATTATTAAAAAAAGAGGAGACTTTTTTCCCCAAAAAAAATTCCGGAAATAATTTTCGAATAAAAAAAACTAAATATGCACAATTACATAATAAATTTTTTTGAGAGGAGAGGTTTTTTTTTATTATATTAAATTATATCAATTTACAAAATAAAAATAAAAATGCAATTACATAATAAAAAAATTTAGATTTTTTTTCCCCGGAAAATTTTTCATTAGATATATAGTTTTTTATATTAAGTTTTTCTTTACCTTAATAAAAAACAAAGAGGATTTTTTAGGGGAAAAAACATTCCGAAAATTGTTTCCAGGAAAAAAAAACTAAATATGCATAATAATAATAATTTTCAGATTTTTTTTCAAGAATTATATTATTTTCAGAAATTCTCTCTCTTTCTAATGGAAAAATTTTTGTAAACAAAAAAAATTTGAAAATTTTTTATTATGTAATTGTGTATTTTTATTTTTTTCCGTAAATTGATATAACTTAATATATAAAGAAAAAATCCTCTCTTCTCTCATAAATTTGTATTAAGTAATTGTGCATATTTAGTTTGTTTTTCCGAAATTATTTTCGAAAGCTTTTTTGGGAAAAAAATCTCCTTTTTTTTAATAATAGAATGGTAAAATGGTCATAGAAAAATATAATATGTACAAGAGGGGGTAAATTGCTCACTTTTGCAAATGTGAGGGTGTGATATGGTCCAAAAAAAGCACTAGGGGTTTCTTGCACATTTTTAAAAGCATAGAAAGGTTTTTGGCCTTTTTGCCTATTTATAATAATTTTGCATTTATGCTTTTTTGTCTTCCGTCCAAATTTGGAGGGATAAAAATTTGTAAAAGAGAAAAGATGTTCATTCATCATCTTTTTTCTTCCCTTCATTCATTCTTTCTATTAAGCGAAAAAAATTTGCTCATTCTCTCATATTTTCTCTCCACCTCTCTTCCCTCTTTCCTACCAAACGAAGCATCATATATTGGTGTATTTAGACTCGAATAGTGTTGAAAAGTAGTTTTTAATAAATATTTTATCAAATATGGATTACAAAAAAATTCTTTCGTTATTTCTTGGAAAATGCTGTTATATTAACAATTTTGATCCATAATGCTACGTTTGGTATGCAACAATGGAATGGAATGAGCATTCCATTAAAGTGAGAATTGAATGAGAATGAGAATGGAATGGAATGATCATTCTCATTCTATTGTTTGGTTTCAAACATGAAATGATGCAAGAATGGAATGATGATTACATTATTTTTGGTAACTAAATTTCTTTTTTAATGTTTATTGGGAATGGAATGACCATTCCATAGGTTGAGTAGTGGAATGAATTTTCATCTTTTTCATTCCAAAGGAATGATGTGGAATGGTCATTCCCACTTTTATTTTTCTTACCAAAAAAAGGATGGATCAAAAAAGGTAATATTGACATTCCATTCCATTCCATTGTTGCGTACCAAACGTAGCATAAGGTGTTTGGAATGAAATTCCCGGAAGGACTTCATCTTATTAAATTTGTATTTTTCAAGTTGCAATATAAGTCATTTTTTACCTTTTTAGAGAAAGAAGGCTCTACTTACTTTTGCTTCTTGGGGATTTGTTAACAAAGGAAAGAATTACTAGGGCGACGATCCTCACCTTCTTTGACAAAGATCTTCTATTTGATCATGTTTCTTTTTCTCTATTTTCACCTTTTTCTGTATTCTTTTCAAATATACCCTAAAAAAAATACAACACATTGAACTCATGTGATACTTTAAAAAAATATATTAATACAAAAATTTATATGTTATCGAAGATTTCTCTTTATAATCATAAGAGTGCTAGGCACAGTTGTTCGCTCTCTTTTTATTAGTTTAAAAATCAATCATAAAGTCTTATTTATTATTTTTATATAACATTAAAATAATAATTTTTTAGGACAAAATTATCCTCATAATTTCTTAATACTTTCTCTCTCCTCTTTCAATGCGTGTATATATATATATATATATATATATATATATATATATAATAGATTCTTTTACCATATATATAATAGATTCTTTTACCACCCAACTTTTCTGTGTCACCCTCATCTCTCCTAAAATAATTAAAAATCAATTTTAGTATTTGACTTCAACTAAAACTCAATTTTCGTATTTATTTCAATTAAAACTTTTAATTTTATTTTAAAATAATTAAAACTTAATTTCAAAATTTTACTACAATTAAAACTTCTCTCTCTATATAATTATATTTATACGAGTTTATAAAAAAATAATAATTGTCTTTTTGTCAAAAAGGTCGTTAGTTGTACTTTCTCTTTCTGCATTTCTTCCTTGCCTTAATTATGTGCTATAGGTCTCTGACTTGCCTTTCCCTCTTGTCTGGCCTTCTCCGTATCATCCCAGCCTTTCATAGAAAGAGAATTCTGGTCGGCGATAATCGGGCGGATTTTATTCTAAACAGTGGCTTCACTAATTGATAAAAAGTGAAAACCAATCCTTAGTTATTTTTGTATAATAAATGTCTTATTTTGTCATCAATCACTATATTTTTACGATTTTAAAATATTTACATTAGTGCCATCAAATAAAACAATAATGTTCATAAGTGATTCTTCTATTTTTATTAAAGAATAAAATTTTATAGGATAAAATATACTGACCTTCCTTGATGTTTGACCTAATTACATCCGACATCAAACTAATGAATTTTGTTATACTGATATCCCATGAGGTTTTCTCCATTAGACAAATTCCCTTATCTGTCCAAAATTCTGTTAGTTTTGTCAAAAAAAAATTATGGTAAACTACACTGACCTCCCCTGAAGTTTAGGATATATTACACTGACCTTCCCTGAAATCTGACCTAATTACACCCGACATCAAACTAATTGATTTTACTACAATGACCTCCACTGTAATAGAAATAAATTAACCGAAGTTAACTTTTATATACAAAATGACATTTTTGCCCATCTAATATAATAGTATTTACTATATATATATATATGTCTGTGCGCACAGAACTCCAACTGCCATCATCACCCCCATCGACACCACACCATGATCACCGCCATGCCACATACCAGACCCACCACTCACATTTGCCATGCTGTGAACCACCACTAGCCGAGCCACCATGAGCCACCACAACTATCGTGCACAAAGCCAGCTACCATGCTCCCACCATGTAAATATTATTATATTAGATGGGCAAAAGTGTCATTTTATATATATAAATATTTTAATTTTTATATTAATATAATATTAAGGATAGAATAGACATTTCACCCAAAAGTTAACGTCGGTTAGTTCATTTATGTTACAGTGGAGGTCATTATATCAAAATCAATTAGTTTAATGCCGGGTGTAATTAGGCCAAACCTCAAGGGAGGTCAGTGTAATTTACCATAAGTTTTTTTTGAAAAAACTAATAGAATTTTGGACGAAGGGGGGGTTTTTGTCTAATGGAGCAAATCTCAAGGAAGGTCATTATAATAAAATTCATTAGTTTGATGCCGGGTGTAATTAGGCCAAACCTCAAGGGAGGTCAGTGTATTTTACCCAACTTTATATTAATCCATATACTTATTATAATAATTTCCAATATAATTTTTTAAAATTTGTATATAAAATATTTTAAAGAATAAATTTTTTAATTAAAATTGAAGAATCACTGATGAACATTATAGTTTTACTTGATGACACTAATGTAAATATTTTAAAATCACAAGGGCATAATGATTTATAACAAAATAGGATATTTATTACACAAAAGTAACTAATGATTGGTTTCCATTTTCCACCAATAAGTGGAGCCAGTGTGAAATGACAGTCCCGTAAGCTATTGCCTTTAACACTCCTTATCTATACTACTATTAAAAGTACAAAGGGGTTTTTTAGTTTCAATACACATTTTTTTTATTTTTAAATTAAAAAAATTATCCAACCAAAATCCTTTCCTTTTTTATTTAAATTATTTCCCAAGAAAAACCTTTCCCTTTTTATTAACCCTTTCTTTTTATTTCTAATTTCTAAATTTACTTTTTTATTTAAATTATTTCCCAAGGAAAACTCTTTCTTTTTTTTATTAACCCTTTCTTTTTATTTCTAATTTCTAAATTTAAAGGGCAAAATCCTTTCCCGCAACCCTTTCTTTTTATTTTTAATTTCTAAATTTACTTTTTTATTTAAATTATTTCCCAAGCAACACCCTTTCCTTTTTTATTAATCCTTTCTTTTTATTTCTAATTTCTAAATTAAAAAAAGCAAAACCCTTTTTCGGGAGACAAAAGTGTACAATGAGGCCCTTAACACCTATAAAATCACTCTTCCTCTCGGCTACGGCTCTCCATTCTTCCTCTCTGCTCTCATCTTCTCTTTTTATTAACCTTTATTTTTATTTCTAAAATTAATTTTTTATTTAAATTATTTCCCAAGCAAAACCATTTTCTTTTTTATTAACCCTTTCTTTTTATTTCTAATTTCTAAATTTAAAAAAGCAAAATCCTTTCCCGCGAGAAAAAGTGTACAATGACGCCCTAAACACCTATAAAATCACTCTTCCTCTCGGCTATGACTCTCTATTTTTCATCTTCTCTCTCATCTTCCTCTCGACTCTCATCAACATGACTCTCATTGCGGTTCTCAGCTTTCTCTTGGATTTTATCAACCATTCGATTCGGTTTCATCTCGGCTTATATGTTAGTTCTTTTCTTTGGTTATTTTTTCCTCCTAATTGTTTGCTATTAGCTTTTGAAATCAAAGTTTTTTAATAAAAAATTATGTCTGTCCACCTAAATTTGCAATCGATACAAGTACCTGAAACATAGATCAAGAGACTAATTAGAGAAGTGGTTTAAGGCTTTCGATAAAAAGTAGGGTAAAATACACTGATCTCCCCTGAGGTTTGGCCTAATTACACCCGGCATCAAACTATTGAATTTTGTTACAATGACCTCCCCTGAGGTTTGCTCCGTTAGATAAAGACCTCCTCCGTTCAAAATTCTGTTAGTTTTGTGAAATTTTTTTGGGTAATTTACACTGACCTCTCATGAGATTTGGTGTAAATTACACTGACCTCCCCTGAGATTTGGCCTAATTAATATTTAATATTTTAATTTTTATAATATAAATATTAAATATTTATTATATATAATATTTTAATAATATTATATATAATATTAAGATGTAATTATTAACATTATATAATATTATATAATGTTCTTAATATTATATATATATAATATTATATAATTAAAATATTTATATCTATATATATAATTAAGATGGGCAAAAGTATATTTTAATTATATAATATTATATATATATAAATATTTTAATTTTTATATCAATATAATATTAAGGGTAGAATAGACATTTCACCCATCTTAGGTTTAAATAATATATGTTCACAAGGTTGGACTGTTTTTTTAAAAAAGAATATATATATATATATATATTTCTATTATTTTAATGCTTTTTAATGATTTTTTTTAAAAACAAATAGTATAAAATAGAAAGACCATTATGCCCTATCTTTTATTCCTTGCTTTCTTTTTCATGCCAATTCCTCTCTAAGGCTTCGTTTGGATTGATGGATTTGGAAGGATCAGGAAAGAAAAGAAAAGAAAAGAAAGGATAATGATTTTTGTGTTTGAATAACTAATGTGGAGAGAAAAGAAAGGATTGAGAGAGATTTGGAGGGATAGGTTATCCCTTCAAATCTCTCATTTCTTATTCCTCCAAAAATGAGAAGATTTGGAGAGAAATGATAGCTGATAAGTGATACTTTCATAATACCAAAATTGCCCACAACATTTTAGAACAAAACTTTTTATGACATATGAATCCTATTTTAAGATATTAGGACATATCATCGTTCATTTCACAACACCCATTGCAGCAGCAAAACAAGAACGAGCTCTCTTCTCCAACACTACTCTCAGCACATCTTTCTCTAGAAAGGTATCGTGCTTTTTTGATAAATTTTTATTGTTATTCTTTCAAATTTCTCCAAATCTTTTGTTTGATTTCAATTTTTGAACGATGTCTTGTTGGTTTACTCCTACTTTGCACTTTTATGTGTTTGTTTGATCATCGGATAAAGGCCTTAACATAAAGAATAATGTAGTCCTGAGTTTACTTGATTGGGGTGTTTTTGAGGAAGGCTTGGTCCATTTAATCTGAAGAACATAAATGACCAACAGTGTTGAGAAGGTGAGAACAAGAAGGGATGTTCTCATGGCACTATACTGACGAGCAAAATTTATAGGGAGATGATAGAGATCAGAGAAGTACAGGGTTAAATTCTCAATAGATTATTTACGTGTCTGAAGAATGGAACAAAAATAGATCAAAAAAGTAATTGGATGTTCCTAGTTTTTGTATATAAACTCAATTCAATTACAAGGGATTGATGATAGATCAAATCATAACAGGAATATGACCAGCCCTTTGTGGATAAGCTAGGCTCTCTCCTTATTTGTCCTAGCTATAGGTTAACATCACATGGTAGTTCATAATGTACATTGGTTATATTCAGAAATTGTTTTTGTGCCAAATTATACAGTATTCTTTAGCCCCAAATTTGTATCCTTACAAATGTTAACAACTTATTATGGCATAGAAATTATTTCACCCTTTCTTGGGCTGTTAATATGATTTATTTATTTTTCTTCACTCTAATGGCTCTCAAAAATTTTGACTAAGAGACTTGAGAGTTAAGACCCAAAATCATCAAAACAAAAGTAGTCCAATTTCAAGAAACCAACTGACTAAAGATAACTAAGATTAAATCCATATATATATTCAAATCCTGGTACTTAATTGCAGTGAACATCTGGCTAAAGATAAATATATACTCCTATCATATTTGTATACATGTATATAAGTATCTTATTCACAGATGTTTCTTTCTAATTTTATCTATTCAGAAATGGTCAGTACGTTAATGAACTTTTCTACATACAGTGACATAAACTTGTAAGTTCTTGTAAATTAAATAATACTAAATACATTTTTATTAGATGCAAATGGATGATTTAGACATTTAATCGGTATCAAATAATTCTTCCATCTAATTGTAACGATAATACATCACTTATTAAAGTTAATTAAGATTTGATATAAAAATCAAATATATTCTTGAAATAGTAATAATCCAATCATGTGGTCCGCCAACTAATCAACCACAAGTCCAATGAAACACGATGAGGGTTTGTGGGCAGAAAAATTGAAACACGCTATTTTTGCTTTAGCCCCAACTGGCTTGCTTAGTTCTATACTTTGGGAGCTTTGATATGGCACCATTGACAACTTTTTTACTCTCTCTCTCTCCATACTTTTTATATTATCTTTTCATTATCTTATCTTTGTTCAGGTGACTATTTGTCATGACATGTTGTTCATTTGTTTTGAGGATTGCGTTCATTAATTTATTATATTTGTTGTGATAATATAGTATTTATGATTTTGAATGCAAGCTATTATATATTTTGAAGACAGTTTTGAGTAGATGACTCTATATACTACTTTTTCTATAAATTCATTATACTGACCAACTCCCTGCTTGAACATTAATATAACTTCCATTAAGGATTAATTTTAGCTCTTATATTTAGTATGAGAATCAAGATTGATTGAATTTGACAACATAAAAATTTATTTTTACCTCATTTTAAAGATGTTTCCAGAGCTTGAAGACAAATAACTGATTCATTGTTTATGGCCATTATGTTTTCCTAGCCTTAGTGTGTTTCTTTAAAAGCTAATTTCTGTTTTTTTGTTTGTTATTAATATATATTATTTTAGAAATTAATATATATCATTTTATATTTTTTAAATTTTAGATGGACATATAACAAAATCAGTTAACTATGTGGCACCAAAGATAATATAGAATTGTAACTCTTGCCATATCTATTATTGTGTATTTGTCTATGCGCCGAAAACATAGAAATTACGTAGATAAACCTCTTACACAATTAGAGATTGAAAGACAAAGAATACGAGATAAATTAATGAACGAACTTATGGTAACTGCAAACTGTCGTTACATTACTCGTATAGACCAAAAGCTTTTAAAAATTTATGTGAGATGCTTACGAGAAATGGTCTTCGACCCATAAGACATGCAAGTGTTGAGGAGCAAGTTGCCAAGTTTCTTCACATTATATCACACAATGTGAGGAATCGGACAATGTCATTTTTCTTTGTCGCTTCGGCAAAATCATAAGTCATCATTTTCATAGTGTATTAAGTGCAATTATATCGTTGGAAGGGCAGTTTCTCAAGCAACCTAATGGATTGGAAGTTCCTTTGGAAATACTTAGTAATAGTAGGTTCTATCCATATTTTAGGGTAAACATGATTAATCATTCTAATTCTCAATACTTAAATTTAATTTTTTAATATATAGTACATGTAAATTTTTATATAATAATTTATGTCAGAATTGTATCGGGACAATTAATAGAACACATGTTCGTGTGAAAGTATGTATTGAAGATGCACCAAGATATCGTGGTAGGAAGAATTATCCAACAGTAAATGTGTTAGTTGCTTGTTCATTTGACTTAAAATTTATCCATGTTTTGCCTGGATGGGAGGGGACTGCATCAAACTCGAGAGTTATAAAGAGTGCACTTGAAAGAAGAGATAAACTAGAAACTCTTCAAGGTAAATTTTCTTAGCATTAACTAAAATTTTATTAATTAGTAATTAATATGAAGTTAATATTAATTACACTTATTCTTAATAGAAAAATATTATCTTGTTGAAACGGGATACTCATTAAAGGGGAATCTTATTATGCTTTATAGAGGTGTGCGTTATCATTTAAAAGAATATGCCGGGCGTCAACCAGAGAATCCTCGAGAGTTATTTAACCTTCGACATGCATCACTACGCAATGTTATTAAGAGAGCTTTCGGTGTGTTGAAGAAACGATTTCCTATCATAGGTTGTAGTACTGAACCGACAAATTTAGTTAAAACTCAAGTTGATATCATTTTAGCATGTTGTATCGTACACAATTATTTAATAGGCTTGGATCCTGATGAAATTCTTATTGCTGAAGTGGATCGAAAACTTTTAAATGAGGCTCGAAATGAAGAGTGTACTCCAATAGAGAGAAATGCAGATCGTGTTGCGGAAGAATACTTAAGAGATTTAATAGCCGCACAAATGTGGAGTGACTATGTAGCTAATCAAATGTGATGTTTGATATGTTTATTTGCTTTTCATAACTTAAACTTATTTGTCGTTATTTAATTTTTCTTTAACTTATTTTATGTTAGACTGTAATAAACTCCTACCTTGTGATTTTATATTTTAGTGATTGAGTTGACTTGTATGAGTTAATTAATTAACTTCTTTTTGTTGAATCTCTATCCTTTTTGTGTTGGAATATTTTAAATAAATAAAATATTTTTTGTGGTTCTATGCATTATTTCTAAAATTGGATTGCAATGTAATTATTGTTACTTGATGGGTTGGGGTTATACTTGTCAATTGTGGTCTAATTGGCAGTATAATATTTACACCGTTGGTTTGTGGTTTTCCAACTTTATTTGATAGGATTTAATCCTAGCCGTTGATATCTAGGTCTCCATGATAGGAAGGGAGACTTAGGTATTTTATTTGTAGAGAAGCCGTCCCCCCCTGTTGTTGTTATAAATAAGGGTTTCACAACCCTTATTCAGCCCTATCGAAGAACAACTCTCAAAAAGGGGGTAGAGCTCTCTAAGGATTTCTTGCAGGAACACAAAGGTATTCTACAGTTTAATCTTCATTTAGGTATGTCAATTAAAATCTCCTCTTTAATTTATTGCAGTATTCTTGATTTCTACAAGTTGAGTATGGATTAAATTCCAACATTTTGTTCCTTTTTTATATTATACTTGTTATTATGTAGATATAAGAATGAGTAAAAAGTCAAGCAAAAATGATGACACCAAAAGATGTGTTTGGACATTGCAAATGGATGATATGTTTGTTGATGCATTACATAATCAATATCTAAATGGGAATAGGGTTGATGACACTTTCACCACAAAAGCTTATGATGAAATTGTTCAAGAATTGACGAAAAAATTAGGCATAAATATCAACAAAGAGAAAGTCAAGAATTGTATGAAAACAATCAAGGTTCGTTTTAATGAGTATTATGACTTATTTAAGAATGGTTTAAGTGGGTTTGCTTGGAGTGAAGAAACAAAAAATGTGGAGTGCTGAGCCGGAAGTTTGGGCATCTTTAATTAAGGTTTGTTTTCTAAAGTTATTTTTTTATTCTTTTGAGTCATATTTTTTTTCTATCTTGAAATAATGTTAATGAACTTTTTATGATTTGGCAATAGGCAAAACCACAAGCTAAGAAATTGAGGACTGCGCCGATTGCCAATTATGAAAAGTTACTAGATTTGTTCGCGAAAGATAGAGCAATGAGGAATAATGCAGTAACTGCTAAGGAGAAGAATCAAGGATGGGTTAACACTCCTAATGAGGATCTTATGGAGAGTATCAACAGTATAGATCATTTAGTCTCACAAAATGAAGTAAATTTAAAAAATTATGACTTTATTGAAAATGACTTTAAAAATATGGTGTCTCCGGAAACACCTTTAAGCGTGCCTTCAAATAGCATGGCTTCTTTAAAAGGAAAAAGAAAAATGAATTCTTCAGTTGTTGACAAAGATGATGAAATGATTGACGCAATGAAAAGTTTTGCTGCAGCTCTTGAAAAGGGGAATGAACTTTTGGAGAAGGGATATGATCTTGCGGAAAATAAATTTGCTCTTTGTGAGAAGTTTAACCAAAATGAAAAATCTGAAGAAGAAATCTATAATGAGTTGCTAGCAATTGGAGTGGAGGAGCACATAATTGATGATGTATACATTTTCTTAACTGTGCGTGACCATTGTGACAAAATGAAACAATTTCTTGGTTGTCCATTTACAAGACGCAAGCAACTCCTATAGAAGTTGATGGCCAATAATTTTGAACGTTGATTATGGTTTCAGTTATGTTATATTTTTTTGGGATGTAAACTTTTGATAACTAGGCAACATTTTGGGGCAGCTCATAGAACTTGCATGGTCTCTTATGTCTAACTTTCGTTATGTTATGTTTTTTTTTTTTTTTTTGTCATGGAATTTTTGGATCATTAAGATGTTGCTAGAGATTTTGTAGTTTGTGATATTACTGTCGAAAGTGGATGTGATATTATTAAATGAGCTCATGATGCCTTTTCTTTTAAATCCATCTTGAATGCTTGTAGAGAGGTTCAGGAAAATAAACTAGCATTGGGTCTTCACATGGCAACAACCCTCCTCTTACAATTAGCATGTACATCACTAGGTTACTTTTTAGTGAAAATTATCTTTAGCTAAGTTGTAGAGATGAAACAGTTCCAAGGCAAAATGGTGTTCAAGTTTAATAAAGAACAAACAGAAGTATCAGAAAGTCAAGCAGGTAGGAATTGAACATCTTAATTTCAATAGTGACTGAAGTAGAATTCATTGTTTAGTAGTATTTTTCTCAGGACTCCTTTGGATCTTTCCCTTAATTTATTTATCCCAAGTATGTCATTAGTGTAGGAGTAATGGTTTATGTGAACGTGAAATATGTGATAGATTGCATTTATGTCTTGGCATGCTACAGCCTACACCAACCGGTAGATGTTTGCTATGTTTAACTAATTTTTATGATAACTAGTCTAAAATAATATTGATAGTAATTCATATTACAGTATCAAGGTTTGTCATCATGGGATCAACACCGTAGCTCTTTTGCATACCATCTTGAATTTTTAAACTTGCTCATTTTATATAGGTAATTACTTGGGCTTTTTCCTCTGTAATTATCCCCCAAGTCATCAATTGGAAAGCCAATGAAAGTAACAAGTGGTTGACTTCCCTTGTGGTCTCTCTCTTGTCTCAAGTGCATGGGTTCAAATTAATAAGAAAATACATAATTGGGAGAAACTTATGTTTTATTTTGTAATATAAATACAAAGGGATATATCAGTAAATTGGTTAGAATAGTTCTTTTCTTTTCTCTCCTTTGGCTTATCCAAACAATAATGTTATCATTTCATTTCTTTTCTTTCATAATTTATCAAAACACAAATACATGTTATCCTCTCATTTCTTTTCTTTTCTTTTCTCTCATAACTTAAGTTATCATTTCTTTTCTTTTCTCTCATGGTTATCCAAACAAACCCTAAAACTCTCTTCTCCTCTCTCTAATATTATCTTACCAACTCAAATCCTCCATGATCGAAATCTGTAAAGGCTAACAAGATGAAGATGAAGAGAGAGATTTTTAAATTGTTAATGAGGGTATTTTTGCTCATTGCATTTTGTTAGAATGAAGGTATTTAGGTAATTTCAGAAGAATTTCCAAGAGGATAACAATGTCTTTACATATGCTTCAAGGACAAAATGGATATTTTGAAAATCTAAATTGTCAAGAAAAATCTGATTCAAAAATGTCTTTACCTCTATATCTTTTTATATTAACATTATATAATATTATATAATGTTAATAATTACATCTTAATATTATATATAATATTATTAAAATATTATATATAATAAATATTCATATATTTATATTATAAAAATTAAAATATTATTTTAAATATTAATTTGGCCAATCATCAGGGGAGGTTAGTATAATTTATCCCAAACCTCAGGGGAGGTCAGTGTAAATTACCCTAAATTTTTTGACAAAACTAACAGAATTTTGGACGGAAGGGGGTCTTTGTCTAACAGAGCAAACTTCAGGGGAGGTTATTGTAACAAAATTCAATAGTTTGATGCCGGGTATAATTAGGCTAAATCTCAGGGGAGGTCAGTGTATTTTACTCTAAAAACTAAACCCTGCAAGGTAGGATATAGAGGTCAATAGCTGGATTAGTTGGATATAAATATGATAAGATCAATAAATTTCTTCAAACATAGTTAAAACTCTATTTTGATGAAGTAGACTGTTACTTCTTTCCAATCTTGAGGCACTGAAAAAAGCTATAGGATAATTGGACTTCATCTAATACCACGCCCTCTAGACTTCTCATATGGTCTGCGGTATGTGCACCAACCTGTCTGATCATTTTATTTCTAATGAGTGGTGAGAGTTCACTTAAAAAATACAATTAAATCATAAGGTGATCAATGTGATCCAATTTCTTTGGTCTCCCTAAAGTTTAAGATTAGAAACTTTATGCATATATGGCTGAGGCAAATTGCTGTTTTGTTTGTTATTCATGGAATTATGTATACAATATTATCTCTTAATGCTATTTCTGGTCTGAAAGTTGTTGCGAAGAATTATGTTCAGTTGCTGTATGGTTGGCCTGATGAGAGCTATGTCATCCAATTTATTGTTATCAAGTATTTGAAGCTAAAGTTGGCGATAATGTCTATATTAGTCTTTTGGCTTCCTTTTCAGCAAGTTTGGTGAAACTTTGAGAATATCTTCAACAATTTTTGTATCTGTTATTCTCCAATTTACACGATTTATTTTGCTGTTTTAATTGGAGCTTGAAGTTGTAAGTTTAGAAAAAATAAAATATAATTTTGTGGACTTTAAGGACTTGAACAAATACATTGATGGAAAAAAATTATAGGTTTGTTTTCTTTTAACTCTTTACTCTCCTTATATATATTTTTTCTTATATATAAATTTATAAGTTTAATTTTTACTCTCGCTAGATGCTTTGGGAATCGTTATTGAAACATCTGCTGCATTTAACATAGTTAAGAAGAACAATGGAGGAATATCTAAATTGCGAGACATCGTTATAATGGAAATGAGGTGCATCATTACAACACTACATAAATGCTCATAATTACCATTTTATATTATTGAACTAATTATTTTTAACAACAGTTCAGAAACAATTACTTTGACATTGTGGGACGATTTTACGGATAATGAAGGAAATTTGATAATGAAGCTAATAAACGAAATACTTATTATCACAGTTATACATTTGTCAATCAACACATTCAAAGGTAACTTATCACACAACATTGAGATTATTCACTTTATATTTTTATTATATTTAAATATACATAAAATAAAAAATAATATTATATTTCAGGTTTGGGTCTTCAAACACAACCGAAATCTACATTACAAATTAATATGAAAATTAAAAGCGTCAAAGCACTACGATATTGATTGGTTATTTATTTCTTCTTACTTACATTAGGTTTTAATTATTTATTTTACTTAAATAATATTATGACCGGTAAGACATGGTTGGTGGAAGTTAATCCACTATCAATAATTAAAAAATCAAATAGAAGTGTATTCGTACATATCAACAACATATTGCTTCAATAATTTATTATGCTTTGATAAGTTTAAAAAAGACGTAAAGGACAAATACATAAATGCTCTCATTTTAAGTTCAAAATATCAATTATTCAAAGAGGCTGAAAAAATTCCACTTGAAAACATAATTGGAAAATCTGCAATGGCATTAAAGTATTAAATTATTATTATTTTTTAATATATTCATTTAATTTTTCTTTATTTTATCACATGATTATAATTAATTTCTGTTAAAAAAATATATTTTGTCACTTAACTTACAGAAAACACATTACTTTTTTAAAACAAGAATTATATAGATTAAAAATGGATCCGAACCATGGTACAATGCATGTAAGCAATGCAAGAAGAAAATTGAAGTACGAAAGGATGTACTCGGTTTACTAATTGCAAAACAAAAGACGCCAAATGCTTTCAAATGTAATATTATATCTTTAAACATTTTATTTTTAAAAAAAAATGAATTACAATATGACCAATATGTCATTCTTTATTATTATGTATCAGTGAAGTATACTCATTTATGCAGATTTATAATGCAATTTCGAGTTAAAGATATAAGAAATAATGCATATCTAATAATATTTGATGATTCTCAATCATTAATAAATTGTTCACTAGATAAGCTAATACAGTTAAAAAGTCAGGTCATACTTTTTTCCTCACTCGTAAAATTTATAGATAAAACAATTCATTTGAAATGTATTAATATTACCAAAATAAATTTGTTCTGTTTGTAAGACGAGGAGATGAATGAATTTTACAACAAAGTAACAAGTTGCAAAGGAAAATCATTTCTTTTTATGATCAAGATAGACAACAGTAAAAACGACGTAGTCAAAAATTGTTTTGCGGTGGTAACTATCAAAGATGTTTCACTTGAGAATAATTTATTTGAAGAAGAACTCAGAAATATAAAAGGATAAAGTGTTGATAATTTTCAAATGAATAGTAATAGATTGTTTAAGAGTGGTTAGAATTATACCTTTTGATTTCTTATAGTTTATACTTGATTCTTTCCATGTGAATAATAGTTAACTTATAGTTTTATTTTTTTTCAACAAGTGAGTTTATATTAACAAGGTTACATAATGGAAATAGTTTTGGATATTTTAATTAATGTGTTTGGATGTGTTATAATAGTTTTCAATGTTTTGGGTATTATAATAGAATTCTAATTTATTTTTTATCCACGTGCTTTAAACTAGTGTGTGTATATATATATATTAAAATTGAAATCGGTAAAAAACTATTCATTATTTAGGAAGTTTATTTTGTATGTAGGGATATTAACCGGATGTGTTCGACACGGACATTTTATTAATCACGAAAGGAAAAGAAATATATAAGGGGAAAAGAAAAAAATGGACATAACCTCTATTTTGTTTGAATAAATAGAAAAGGAGAAAAAATAATATCAAAAAACAAATTCAATTATTATAGAAAATAAGGACAAAAGATATAAGGTTTATTTGGTTCAGGTTTTTAAAAATAATTTTCAAAAATTCAAAAAACATAAAACCGTTTTCATTATAAAAGACAATTATATATATATACATACACACACCAGTGTATGTCTGTACTTATGACACTATCAAGCACTCGTAATGATAATCGTTAAATAAAGTAATATTAGACCGTAGATAATAAAAGATAATTTTGGACTATAATATTATTTTTTTTAACCACTTTTGACAGTTAGGTCGATTTTATTTTGTCTTTACTATACCAATCTTAAATGTAACATAGATAAATATTAGCCCTCACCAAACTTTTCTTCTTTTGTTTTATATATATATATATATAGAACTATTTTAATCATTTCTTTTTTTCCTTTCAACAACCTTCCAACTTTTGGCAACTGTACAAACAGGGATGGGTATAGTTACGAAAGTTACACTGGATGTTTCCTAAATTTATTTCTCCACTTGATGACGACTCTAAATTATTATTGATCAAAATCTGCCCCCTCAACCATTTTTCCGACTCCGTCCCTGAATACAAATCATTCATTTAAGGAGGGAAGAAACCATAATTACTCAAGTAACTAAGCCTAATTACTCGGGGTGTATAAAAAATTCGCGAATTCGATCCGATCAGTTAGCTAATAAATTGGTGACAGATTAAAAAATTAGAACCATTAGTCACAGATCGAATTACGGATTGGAGGGTCAGAAATCCAATCCAATCTGTGGCTATATATATATATATAATTAGTAATTATATGTATAATAATATAATATGCTACATACTTACATGGGTAAATCTAAAAACTCAATATATATTATATGTGTTTATTTAACAATTGTGTTTATTTGAGATGTGAATTAAAAAGTGTTGTGAATTTTTTTCTTAGAATTTTTGAATTAAACAAAAAAAAATTCAAATAGGAGTACGGGCCCAATCCACCAATCTGATCTGATTTGATTCGGTTCAATACGGATCGGATCGGATTGACATATTGCCACGGATAGGATCGGATTGAATTTTCGCCAATTCATAATTCACAAATGGGTAATGCTACTCAGACAGAATTCGTAGACAGAAACATTTACATCCATTAGATGCATGTGGTGAGTCTATGTGGTGGAGATGCAATATTTCTGCCTACGAATTCTGCCTAAGTAGCATTACCCTTCACAAATCGAATTAGAATTATGTATGATCCCCCTGTTAATTACACCTCAAAGTAGTTATTAGTTAAAGCTGGCTCTGTTTGGTTAAATTTAAATAGTACTAGTAGCGCAGAACAGAGAGAGTGTATAGCGCACAGGCTGATTCACATTCTCCGCGCGCTCTCTCTCTCTCTCTTTTTCTGTGAATGCTCTGGAAATGCAAGCTCTTGCCATCTTTCACCGTTTGGCTCCGTCAAATCACCGCCTGTCTCTGGTCCCAATCCCCACCATTTCCAGCAGAAGCTCAAGCTATCTTGCACGCGTCCGTACTCTCAAATGCTGCTCTGTCCAACCTCCATCTCTAGGTTCTCTCCATCTCCATCTCTCTCTCCGTGTGTGTATATACACACACACATACACGTGTATGTTTTTATATCTGCACTACTTGATTAGAGTTTTGGACTAGTATCCACTTATTTTCTGAGAGAATGCAGGAAAACTAATGAATTTAAATTGTTGCTTTTCTGTAAAAAAAAAAAAAAACGATTACTCCTTTTAATTAGGCTAGATTGTCATGTAAAGATTCAATTTTCATTTCCTTATTTTTCAATATTATTGTTGGCAACCACACCGAGATTCTCAATTTTAATGGATTTTGAGGCAATGACTTGATTTTCTTCAGTTATGGATAAGACGAAGTTTGTTGAAGCTTCCAGAAATGGAAATTTGATTCCACTTTACAAATGTATATTCTCCGATCAGTTGACTCCGGTGGTCGCTTATCGGTGCTTGGTTGAAGAAGACGATCGAGAGTCTTCTAGCTTCTTGTTTGAGTCCGTCGAGCCTGGTTTTCGATCTTTGAGTGTTGTATAGTCTTTTTTTGCTTCTTTGTTTTGTTTCTAAATGTCCATTTCTTTGCACCATCTGTTTAGTGTTGAATTTTTTTTTTTTTTAATTAATTTTTTTTCAGGGTCGTTACAGCGTGGTTGGAGCTCACCCAGCGATTGAAATCGTGGCGAAAGAAAATAAAGTTACAATAATGAACCATGAGAATGGGTGCCTGACCGAGGAGGTTGTTGACGATCCCCTGATGATTCCAAGCAGAATCTCAGAGGGTTGGAAACCCCAACTTATTGATGAGCTTCCTGATACATTTTGTGGTAATATGACTCTGTTAAATGATTTTATGTTTATTTATGGATTTACATTACTTTCACTGAGTTTGATTCAACACGTAGCTTTAATGTTTCTAAAACAATTTATTTTGCATTGAAGACACCTTACCTGGAAATAGCAAAAAAAGGCAAGGATAATTTTTAATTGGGGTTTCCTAAATTATGTGTGATTTTTGTATTGAGTTGATGTTTTTTTTATGTTATATGCTATAGTAGTTTTATGCATGCAAGCAGTTATGTTGCTTTAATTTCATGGTAGCTAGTTTGAATCATTTTTGGGGATCTATGAATATGAGGTATTTAGATTTGCTGCACTTCAGCAGAAGCAGAAGTGCACAATATGACTGTTTGCTTTTACTAGTAGTTTGATCGTGCTGTGAATCGCTTTCAGTGATTTTGATACAAAATATATCCAACTCTCTTGTGTGTTCATGTCCAACTTTTTTATGATTTGCCATGTTACTATGTCTATGTCACGTCATGCCATATCCGCATATATCCTCATTATAATTAAGTGAGGTCTGTCAGATATCTTTGATATGTGAGATGGCTAGGACATCTATCAAAGCTTTGATTCATATATATCTTTGGTTACCAGTGGGTGTGTGTATTACACCTAGAGAAAGGGAGCTTACAAGTGTCCCTCCGCTACCCTCCCTCCTTCCTTTCCTACCACAGAAGCAGTGTTACAAGATGTACTCTAGTGTCGAAGAGCGATTGCATTTTGCTTCTGAGTAACCTTGTTTGAGGGAGAAATATATATATCAGACCAAAATGCAGTAACATTCAAACAAGTATTGCATGCTGCCTAATTGTTAGGTCTCATTGACATGATTGATAACGGACCTGCATTACTGATTACACACTACCTCTTTCATATGAGCATGCACAGAAATGTGTATTAAAGATGATATGTGTCTGGGAAGTGAAACCACTTATCAACATGACATGAAATTTGTTTTATGTTAAGGATTTTACTGCTTGGATTTATTGTATTTTGTATTTGTAGAGAAGTGCACTCTGAATTTGTTGTGTTTATTGTCATATCATTCACGTAGCCATTCCAAAACCCTGAGAAGTGCACTCTGAATTTGTTGTGTTTACAGTCTAACCTCATGAATTTCTCTATCATACTAAATTTGCAAAATTTCACTTGGTGTTCCCTAGAAGCATGCTGCGTCGGCATGTGAAACAGTGCTCTCAGACGAAACTGATTTGTAAAAATTAACTTAGATATATATATATAGCTAACTCAAGTAGTGAGAATTGTATTTTATAACTGTAAAAAGTTTATTCACTATATCACTGATTGCATTTGAAATTAATGCAAATACTGTTTATAATATTAAAAAAGCTATACTTAAGAATTTATACCTATCGTAAATAGGTGGATGGGTTGGTTATTTCTCTTATGATTCAGTTCGTTACGTGGAGAAGAAGAAGCTGCCATTCCTAAAAGCACCACAGGATGACAGAAATCTTGCTGATATTCATCTAGGACTCTATGATGACATGATTGTCTTTGATCATGTAGAGAAGGTACTCTTCATCAATTAAAAAGTCTGAGCTCGTACAGAGGATATATGACTCAACTGTTGATGTTCTGCCTGTCCATTGTTTTCATGTCAAACATAATCTTCTTGAATCAAAATTCTTCTATCTCCAAAATTCTTAGCTCCCTTTCTTGTTCTCCTTGTACTGTCAACAACTATTCGGGAAAAGAAGTTGAAGAAAACAAAAATCGAATTAAGACAACCACCACCAATATTCTACAAATAATTATTCTTAGAAGTTGATAAATGGTGACTTTGACTCAAATTCGTCCCGATAGGGACTGTAGTATTGCTTTCAACATTATAAATGAGGGTTTTGGGCATTCTGTGCATCCTCAGAAAATTTATGTGATTCATTGGGTGAGGCTGGATCAATACTCCTCCAAAGAGAAGGCTTATGTTGATGGAATGAAACGCTTGGAAGTGTTGGTGTCCAAAGTACAGGATATTGATCTGTGAGTAACTGCTTTCTCTTTTATGTATGACAATAATGATCCTCGTGGAGTTGTTCATACTAACATGTATGTTCTTTTATTTGATTCTGGATTGTTAGCCCAAGGCTGTCTCCAGGTTCGGTGGAATTACACACCCACCATTTTGGCCCTTCTTTGACGAAGTCAAACATGACAAGTGAAGAATACAAAAATGTGGTACTACAAGCAAAAGAACATATTCTTGCAGGGGACATTTTTCAGATTGTATTAAGTCAATGTTTCGAACGCCGAACATTTGCTGACCCGTTTGAGGTCTATAGATCACTGAGAGTTGTGAATCCAAGTCCATATATGACTTACTTGCAAGTTTGTTCTTCCCTTAAATTAACTAATTTTCACATATTTTCTCAGCTACTTCAATCAATATCGTAATTTTCTATTTCAATCTTATCAGGCGAGAGGGTGTATTTTGGTTGCATCAAGCCCAGAAATTCTAACACATGTAAAGAAGGTAAACCATTTAGTGATACTTCTGACTACTTTCACATCAGGTTCTAAACTTGATCTTTTCTTAGCTTAAAGTATTACCAAGATTCTAGATGTTTGCAAATTCTTTTATATACTATTTATAATGTCGATATTCTTGTAAATACTGACTAACAGGGATATGCACTATACCGTTCCTATTGACAGAAGAAGATTGTCAATCGACCATTGGCTGGGACTATTTTAAGAGGGAAGACACCGCATGAAGATGATATGTTAGAAATGCAGCTGCTAAATGATAAAAAGCAGTGTGCAGAACACATCATGCTGGTTGATTTGGCACGAAATGATATTGGAAAGGTTTCTCTCAACTTTCTTCTACTTCTGTGAATTCCACTAATGCTTCTGCTGAAATTGTATGGATTGTGGGGTGGGGGGATAATCAATTTATTTAGAAAAAGTTAACACTTGCAGAAATGAAAAGAATGGTTCAAGAGTGTCAGTCATAGTTGTTCTTAACATCAGAACAAATAGATTGAAGTTATACAAAATACAAATTACAAACTGCAAAGCCAAAAATAAGTAATCATTAATCAAGGTTCAACTCAGTGACAAACATATATTTTATTTTGAAATTATTAGCAAATGAGTTTTTTTTTTTCTATTTTTTCTACAATTTAATTCTAGCCACTATGATTTTGCAAGACAAAGGTGGGAAAAGAAAGTAAAAGTTGTTTAGAGATGTTAGATGCCTTGGTTACATTTCTTTCCCATCAGCTTAATCCATTTGTAGTACTTTTCTACTTGGACTAGAATTGGTATTTTGCTTCCACTAAATGTTGTAGTACAGTGGTAGATTAAATTTTGTTCTGTACCTTGTGTGAGCAGTAAATGTACAATAACCTCGTCTATGTTTCTCTATACTACCATAACTTATCTTTATAACATTTACAGTATATCCAGCCTTGTTATTAACACAGATTGTTATTGTAGATCTCAAAATTTGGTTCTGTGAATGTTGAAAAGCTTATGACTGTTGAACGGTACTCCCATGTGATGCACATCAGCTCAACGGTAAGACTTTGCTTTCGCTTAAATGAAGATTGACTATCTGATGTGAGACATAACATGTATAAATCATTTTTTGCTAAGCAAATATATGGATGCATGATGTAACCCCATCTCGACATAATTTAATTTGTATTATTTACTTCCAAGAGGTTACCAAATGTCTCCATGTTTAAGGAAAGGACCTTAAAAGGCTCTAGTATTAGAAGTAATGTGAAACTTTTATTGAAAAAACCATGTCATATTTCCTTTTTCCTTCACAGGTTACAGGGGAGTTGCTTGATCATCTGACTTGCTGGGACACTCTGCGTGCTGCATTGCCTGTTGGAACAGTTAGTGGTGCACCAAAGGTTAGCATTACTTTGCTTTTTCCCATTTAGTTATCAATCTTACCCTATTTGTTTCTAACTCTTCGTTGGAGATGTTACTCCCAAGTCCCAAGTCAATCTGAACCGAACTGGTATCATTATCATTATCCTTATCCTTGCCCTTACTCCCATATGAATGGAGTCAGCCACATGAATTCTCACAAATTGAATGAGAATTCATCAAGAAGATTTGAGACAAGTTTTACATTATACTAACGTTAAATTCTTATCTTCTGGGAAAAAACTTAAAAAGGATGAAATTTTAGATGTCCTTCCATGTCTTTGCCACTGTGTGGGCATGAAGTTCTCTCTCTCTAGTAACCGGAAGCACTATGATATCAATCACTCTATTTTCTGTGCCCTCCTGATGCAAAGTGATTTAATCAACTTTCATAAGCCATGCTGTCATTGATCATCAGCTGTATTGTCATGCAGGTGAGGGCAATGGAATTAATTGATGAGTTGGAAGTTGCACGACGTGGGCCTTACAGTGGTGGATTTGGATGCATTTCCTTTTCTGGTGATATGGACATTGCATTAGCTCTCAGGACCATTGTATTTCCTAACAGAACCCTTTATGATACAATTTACTCACACAAGGACACCACCAAGCGCCAGGAATGGGTTGCTTACCTACAAGCCGGTGCCGGTATTGTGGCTGACAGTGTTCCTGATGACGAGCACAGAGAGTGCGAGAACAAAGCTGCTTGTCTTGCTCGTGCAATTGACTTGGCTGAGTCCACATTTGTTAACAAATGACATTTACTTTTCTCATAAAATGAAAGATTATTAAGCTCCCTCATAAGCTATTATTTACTTCTTTGTAAGATAAATTTCAAATCTCAAAAACCAAGCCACCAATGTGTGGTATGATCCTTCCAACAATTGTTTCAAGAAATGAAAGAGTTTGAAGCAAAATGAAGAATAGGCAGAGTTTTTATCTCGTTGTTTTATTATGAAATATGAAGTGAAATGAAAGAAAAGAAAAATTATTTCCATTTTTCCCCCTCATGATATTCTACTCTTGCTACAGTTTACATCCAATGAAAAGAGAAAAATAACAGAATTTTCAAGAATGTTTACAGGATAAGTAATAAAAAATAATTGGAGGATGTGCTACTAACTTTAACTTTAAACACTACGTTTCGATGGAGAACATGTATTTAGCAAATTAGCAGCGAGTGGTCAAGAGCTCACTTCTCTCATCTCTTTTCTCGTCATACTCATGGCGTCACTGGTACTCGGAACACTACCAATGGCCTCGCACACACTGAAGCTCCCTCCTTCACTATCCTTCTCTCACTCTCAATCCTGTAATGGCGTCTCTGTCCCAACTTCTTCAATTTACATCTCCAGTGGTGGTAGTGGTGGGTGGCCGAGGAGAGAGAAGGTTGCGCCGTCATTGAAGAGATGACAACGATGATGGTGGTTGAGAGAGATGGTTCGGGCCTTCATTTTGTTGTGGAAAATTGTAGAAGTAGAGGGAGGGTTAGAGAGAGAGAGAGAGAGAGCAACTTCAAACTTGATAATGAAGTCCGGAAAAAGAGAAGGGGGGGGGGGGGGGGGGGGTGGGGGTTGTGTTTAGAGAGAGGATGGTGGGGAGAGATGTTAGGTTTTGATAGGAAAGAATTTGGTGAAAATCAGTCAAATATTTTATTATTAAAATTTGAGGGGCTGTAAAATAATTTGATATATTTAAATATTTTATTATTTTTAACAAATGAAATAATTGGAGTAAAATGGTGAAATTATTTTAAAAGTTAACGTATGTCAAGCTAGGAAAGGTGATTGTAACCAAATGTATTAGTTTAATATTTTGTGTAATTAAAACAAATATAAGAAGTCAGAAAATTTATTTATTATTATTATTTTTTACCTTTAAACGCTGCGTTTCATGGAAAACGTGTATTTAGCAGCGAGCGGTCAAGAGATCACTTTTCTTATCTTTTTTCTCGTCACACTCATGGCTTCACTGGTACTCGGAACACTACCAATGGCCTCGCACTCACTGAAGCTCTCTCCTTCACTATCCTTCTCTCACTCTCAATCCTGTAATGGCGTCTCTGTCCCAACTTCTTCAATTTCAATCTCGACCTCCGCAACCTCTCCATCGCTGCCAATAAGTATGTAAAATCACAAACCCCCCAATATCATCCAATATATATACCTATATCTCTATATATTCGTCTATACGTATGTGTGTGTATATTTATATATTATATGCATTTGTTCTTCTTTCAATTTTTAATGTTTTTGTATTAGTTTACTGTGGCAGAGGTGACAAGAAGACCGCCAAAGGAAAGCGCTTCAACCACTCCTTTGGAAACGTGAGTTTTCCTTGATAATTTTTAGGGTTTGTATGCTCCATGAAATTGGGTTTTTAAATTTGATAATAATTGTATTTATAGGCGAGGCCTCGGAACAAGAATAAGGGGAGAGGACCTCCGAGGGTTTCGGTTCCTCCGGCGCCGCCAAAGAAAGACCGTTTTGACGACGATGAGGTGGTGAAGATCGAAATCGATGAGTCTCTGTTCTAGTTTAATCTGGGAGATCTCAATTTGGTGGTCTGAATGTAATTTCTGATCACTATATCGCTTTTGTTGTTAGAACATGTACTTTTGCTATTCGTAATTGCAAATTATTACGGCAATTTGTTTGTGACCTCTTACCTGTGAATCTGCTTATTGATTTTTTCATCTTAATTGGTTGATAAATTTGTGAAATATCATTAAGGCGCATAGTAAATTATTTCATCATATTGATCAACTTTATTCAGAAAAACATACAAGCTTTGATGTTACGGCATTTTTTTCCCTCTTTGAATTATATTTGGTTAAAAATCATTGGAGAATGGAGACAAAGCTAGGACATTTTTGTAGGCCGAACTGGTTTGTTACTTTTTCCACAAGTTCTTTAGGGAGTTAAGGGTTTATTTCTGTTATCATATGCATAACTTTTAGAAATGAAAAGTTATTTTTGAGTAGTAAAAAAGTGTTTGATATTGGATGATTTGATGGAGTTGGGTTTATAGGAAGTGCATATTCATAATTATATTGGTTGGCTAAATGAAACTGTTCTTTAGTTCCTGCCTGCTAATGGAAGTTCTAATATATCATTTGGAATTGATTAGCTGAGTTTTAGAGTAGCTGATAGCCTGATTCAGCCATTTTTTTCTGGTGTGGAGACCTTTATTGGACATTAAAATGGTGCAATTTAGAGAAAGGTGGCATTCGAATGTTCAATATTAAGAAACTAGTCAATAGATCCTCTAGTGTCTCTCATCTTCCAAGTTGTGCAGGACAGAATGGCCAGTGTTGGCTCTATTTTAGCCCGGAGAGGCTTGCTAGGCGGCCCAGATCGTTCTACGTATATTTTTGGTTCATATTAGTGTTGGAGCTGACAGTCCAATGCTACCTTTCCACTCTCCTTTACTAACTCAAGTTTTCATTGGAAATTTGGAGATAACTGAGGAATTTGATGTAGAGACCCCTAGCAGCATATTGCTAGAGGCTAAAAGAAAAGGATTAGATTAGGAAGATTATCCAGTACAAATTGTACAATAAACATGCTCATCTTTCTTTCTCTTCTTCTTCATTCTCTTCTGTTGCTTCTTTTCATTTAGAAAATAGCAGTTTGTTAGAACTGATGAAAGGTGGAAGCACTTGTTTAAGGAAATTTTTGAACATACCAGTTAGGTTGCCTACATTATGATTATAGTATTTCACCTATGTTGACTATTGAGGCCTATGCTTGTCCACAAAGATTTTGTTGATGATTAAATTATCGGGTTCTGGTTTAAGACTGAAAAACCAATTCTGGTGGGCAATTATCTCAGTTGGAAGTCTACAGTGGGTTTGTGAGAAAGCTTGATGCAGCTAGGGTGTGGTTTCGCAAACATAGTTGTGTTTGAAGAAGCAAAAAGTGACCATAATGAATTGAACTAGAACGCTAAAAATATTCGGACACTAAAGATGGAAGCAATTAAAGGCATCTGTGCTTGAAAGTTCCAGTACAGCACATAAGAGTTATTTAAATTAAAAATCCCCTCACTTGAACAGTCATCTAATTTGACGTATTATTATTAAAAAAATCAGCTGTCAATTTCAAATATTGTACCTAACAGATTAGCAATTTTGCATGCCAAAAAAAGTTCCTTTTACTTTGAAACAAGGTAGAAAGAATTGCAGACTGCAAGAATAACTCATCCTCCCCCGCGCGCGCGAGTGCTCGCATCTGTTTTAGAGAATTCTTTGCTTGCTGAAGCAGCTTAGCCTCCATTTTGCAACTAGGCTTACCGTCAATTTGTTCACAAAGGACAGAGTGATCCCAAAATAATCTGCCAAAAATGATTGCATCTTCAATTTTAATTTGTTTCTCTGTTTGGTGGTGAAGCCATTAGATTCTCTTTGTGGCTGGAGTGGCTATGCTCTCAACCACTTTAAAGAAATTTTTGAGCCTGAGCTGCAAAATTGCCATCTCAACTCAATTTATTTGAATATCGTTTGTCTTGAGGTACTTTTCACTTGAACCACTCTATCCTTTCTTCTTTTGTAACCTTAAATATAGAGAATTTGGTATTAGCCTTCCTGAATTCTTTCATTGAAAGTCCACAATACGGGTGAGCAACTACAATTGAATGTTGTAGGTCATATCTTTTTTGTAAGAGAGCGATTCTGAAGTCATTTCTGTTCCAAAGGAAGTGCTATGGAGCAAAATATTGGTCAAGGTTAATCCAGTGAAGATCAGAGTGAAGATGGCAGCAAAAGTGATGTTTGGTTGGAAATTGGATGTGTTTACTGGAATTTTATCATTGTGTTTGAGAATCCACAGCTTGGAAGGAGCTTTATTGGACATATTGTGAATTCTGTAAAATAGTCTTGCCTCCGAAAAGGTTGCAGATACCCACAAATGTATATAGGTGTACATGTTTATATATCCAAGCAAGTGGTTCAAGCTGACATCTTGTGCCCCCCAAAAGTGTGTAAACCAACTTTGCTTGACTTGCCCCCCTATATGTATAACTCTTAATTTGGTGTAAATTTCCATCTCCCGTCCCAAGACTTGCCCCCCTATATGTTTTCTAATAAAATATTGCCTAATCAATCTTACTCGATCTCCCAAACTGGGCAGTGGGCATCAATTTCAATCAGCTGAGGGTTTATAACTGGCAACAAATTAAATCATGAGGAATTGAATGCACAATTGCTTTGCTTTGCTTTGAGGATACACCCACGATCGGTTTGTGGAGAAACAATTTATGCAATTAATTAATTTGCTGAGGATAGATACATGTACAAGAGATATAGGTGTTGGTATGAATGAAATGTACAAACATTATATGCAATTGATCCAAGTACACAAGAGATATAGGTGTTGACGGAAGATGGTGGTGATAAAATTACAAACATTCGTTAGTTGGATTAAAAATTTAAAATGCATACATGCCAGAATGATATCACACACCACTTAAACACTGACACATTATACCTGAAGCATTTAAGTTTTTCTCAATAAACTCTTGTGGATGAAAATGGAACAAAATTAAGATAAGATGGGAAAGAGAGATCTTTTGCTTAAAGATTATATTTGTCTATCAAGAAAATATATATATACATTTGAAATTTCATATCTTTTAATGCGTAATAAAGTCATTTCAATTGGTTGAAGGATATATTGATAAGTAACACTCAATTCTTGATTAATAATGTTCCATAGTTGAGAGAAATACGATGTAATTTCTTTTAAACTTATTATTCGTGTGTTATTAGACTCAAATTTCAAAAGATGTCAATGTATTTGCAACAAATTCATTCAACATTTAAATTTTGAAAAAAAATGTTCCTTAAAGAAAAGCCGGTGGTTGAAACTGCATAATTGCGCACTCTCCTTACCATTTCTCATAACATAATGGAGATCTTTTTGGCATTATTGATCCTGTGCAAGATGCCAAAAGCAGGACACACTTTATTGAGAGTGCAATTTATTATATGACATGATTACTAAAAATGGATGATTTTCGATACAATGTATCTTTCTTCAAAATCAATGTTATGATGTATATGGATATCAATTTAACCCATCTCATTGGATTTTATTTCATTCCGTTTTTATTGGAACAGATTTGAAATCACCCTAATAATAGTACATCAATTTAACCCATCTCATTGAATTCCATTTCATTCCGTTCCTGTTGGAACAAATTTAGAATCATCCTAATAAGATAGACATGTTTGAGAAGATAATTTAAAATCCACCAAACCTTCAATTTGCAGCAATTAATAAAAAAAATATAAATAAATATTCCTTTCTTAGCTATAATTTCTTTTTCTCTTTATTTCTTATGACAATTTTAAATTTTAACAATATTTTTGTTATTATGATTCTTAAATACTTGGCTATACTACTAATTTTTTACAAAATTTATCTTAAAATTTTCAAGGTTAAATTATCTTTCTTTAAAAACATATATATCGGGGAGTTCGGAACTTGTCCCGACTCAGATATGACCAGGATGGGGCGAGGTGGGTTTGAAAGAAAAAAATATTCATGGGACGAGTTTTTAAAATGGGTGACCGTCTCGAATTCGTCACATTGACATCCCTGGTATCATGCTATCATTAGTTTCACAAATTAATTCCTCTTGTGTATTACATGATGTCATGTGTAATAACAATAAATTTACATTGTTTATAATAATTTTATATTACTTATGCAATAATTTTACATAACTTATTTAACAATTATTTTATACCGCTCGGGTAATAACGTTATTCACTTGAAGAAAAAGAAGAAAACTGATCATCATCACTTTTTCCCATTTTTGTTTCTTAATTGATCCAGCTCCATTAATTTCGCAATTCAAGCTAAAATTTAAACAAGAAAACTTGATCCACTTGAAGAAAAAGAATACAAAATTATTTATTTATTGAAATAACGACGGTTCTAAGTTGACGTTAAGTAATTCTATATTCTGGTCTTTTCTTTTGTGGTTTTTTATCCTTCAAATAATAATAATAATAATAATAATAATATTATAAGCACAAGCACGTCGCATTCCATCAATTATCCTGCCAATTCATTTATTTATTGTACTGCCAGTTGTACGAGACTTATAATATACATAAATAAACATGACTCTATATTATATAATATAATATAATATAATAGCTGGGTACGACTTGTCAAATTTTTATCTTTATTTTCGAGATAATTTAAGTATCTTGTTCTGAGCAAGTAGTGTTTTTTTTTTTGCGCTACCTTTCAAGAAAACAGGCTTGCTCTGAACAAGACATTTAACCTACCCAGAAAAAAAAAGAAAAGAAAAGGACAAAGGAAGTTCTATTTAAGGTTAGTTGTACCTTGAAAGAAAGTTCCCAAAATATCATGCAGCATTTGCAAAAAAAAAATTTGGTTCTCATATATACTACTAATAATGAACAAATATTTGTAAAACAATTAAAAACTTCGGTTCTCACCATCAATACAACACAATTATGAAATAACAGACGTTTATTTTAAATTAAAAAAAAAATCAATAGTAACAAAAATAATGGTCACAATCCTAAATACTCACTCAAATAAGTAGTTTGGAGATTTTTTTGGCATCAAGATGCCAAAACCGGCTCTTTTTCGACATGAGGTTACTTTTCTCAAAATCTGATACTATCAGTTCTACACGTTTTGGATCTTTTTTCTCTCTCTCTCTCTCTCTCCCTCTCTCTCTCTCAATAATAAGAAGTTCCAAAAATATCTTGCGTCACCTACCAAAACAAAAGTCCAGTGGGACCACACATTAAGCTCGGTACAGTATCAGTTCACACCAAGGCAAACACATGGATTCATACTACTAATCACCAAATGTATTTCCGTAATTGCTCGATGCGGTTAAAAAAAATAAAAGGGTAATTTTTCAGAGATTTGGTCTAATTATATTCGACATCAAATTATTAAATTTTGTTACAATGACTTCCCCTGAAATTTGCTTGGTTAGACAAAGACCCCCCTCCTTCCAAAATTTCGTTAGTTTTGTCAAAAAAATTAGAGTAATTTACACTGACCTCTCCTGAGGTTTGATGTAAATTACACTGACCTTCCACGAGGTTTGGCTTAATTAATATTAATATAATATTTTAATTTTTATAATATAAATATTAAATATTTATTATATATAATATTTTAATAATATTATATATAATATTAAGATATAATTATTAACATTATATATATATTATATTAACATTATATAATGTTAATAATTACATCTTAATATTATATATATATAATTAAAATATTTATATGTATAAAAATTTTAATTTTTATATCAATATAATATTAAGGGTAGAATAGACATTTCACTTATCTTAGGTTCACAAGGTTGGACTTTTTTTTTAAAAAAAGAATATATATATATATATATATATTCATATTATTTTAATGCTTTTTAATGTTTTTTTTAAAAAACAAATCGTATAAAATAGAAAGACCATTATGTTCTATCTTTTATTACTTTATTTTTCATGCCAATCCTTCTCTAAAACTCTCTTCTCCTCTCTCTAATATTCTTTTGCCAACTCAAATCCTCCATGATCGAAATCTGTAAAGGCCAATAAAATGAAGATGAAGAGAGAAACTTTTTAAATTGTTAATGAGGGTATTTTTACTTATTGCATTTTGTTAGAATGAGGTTATTTAGGTAATTTTAAAAGAATTTTCAAGAGGATAACAATGTCTTTACATATGCTTCAAGGACAAAATGGATATTTTGAAAATCTAAATTGTCAAGAAAAATCTGATTCAAAAATGCCTTTACCTCTATATTTTTTTATACTAACATTATATAATATTATATAATGTTAAGAATTACATCTTAATATTATATATAATATTATTAAAATATTATATATAATAAATATTTATATATTTATATTATAAAAATTAAAATATTATATTAAATATTAATTAGACCAAACTTCAAGTGAGGTCAGTGTAATTTACTCCAAACCTCAGGGGATGTTAGTGTAAATTACCCTAAATTTTTTGACAAAATTAACAGAATTTTGGATGGAGGGGGTCTTTGTCTAACGGAACAAACCTCAGAGAAGGTCATTGTAACAAAAGTTAATAGTTTGATGCCGGGTGTAATTAGGTCAAATTTCAAAAAATGTCAGTGTATTTTATCCAAAATAAAATTATAAATCTCACGTTTGTAAATAAAACTAAAGTGATATTTCCTTTTTCTTTTAATTTAAGATCACCTTCTTTCTTGGATTTGCCTAATCTGAAAAGTAAAACTCAAGCACAGTGTATGTGGATTAGCGATGCCTGCGGTACCAAAATTTCCACCATCTATAAAATTATTGCATAAATTAATAGTGACAATACTTCGGTCCAATTTTAGGTGAACTAATTTGCTTTACTTGTCTGATGTGGTCTAGTAAAATTTAAACACAAGTTTAAAATTTAAAAAGTTTTAAAATGAGCATTATCCATTGTTCTTGCGTGTTAAATTGAACATAAGCTAGAGATCCAAAATTTCTTCTATAGACTCTCTTCCTCCCCATCTCTCTCACTCCACGGTGCTGGTGGTTTCTTTGCCGCTTGATTAAGAGATAACTGCATTAAAAATTGATCGTTGATTTGTTACTCTCTGTCGGATTTTGGTACCGATGAGGACTTGTCCTCGTTTAAGCTTGGGTTTTGTGATGTTTTCGATATCTAATTGTGACAAGTAAAAACTTGGGACTCCATGATGCTTCCAGCCTTTTCGCTGCAATGAGGATTATAGAACGTTGTATATTAACGGCAAAGTTGATATGATCAAAAATTTACAACACTGGTATGATTTGTATAATGAAATTTGAATTATATATTACCCCCCAAGTTGATATGATCAAAAATTTACAACACTGGTATGATTTGTATAATGAAATTTTAATTATATACCCCCCCCCCCCCACCCCCACACAGACAGACACAGAGACAGAGAGTATTTGTACGCATAATTTACCATGTTTGATTTTATCTTAATTTAGTTATCGATTTTTCTAATTCTGTATTATTGAAAAAAAAAATAATACAATACATATATATATATATAGTGCATTTGCAGACATAATTTATGTTTTTTTATTTGTCACACCTTATCTTACGGAAGACACGACATAGTAGAGAGAGGGGGTCCTAAACCTTTGGTTTTATCCATCGAGAAATGGGTAAAATTTATTTTTAATATATATATATACTTTTTTTATTAGACAAATGTTAAAATTTTATGAGGTCACGTCAGTCGATGACCAAGTGTTAAACTCCAAAAAAATATTGCATAAATTAATATCTATCTACCCAAGGAAAAGACCACTCTTTAAACATACCGAATGCATCAATATTTGAACCTACGCCCCCACTTACTGGAGGGCCAGTGTGCATGATAGAGGACTCTCTCTCTCGATATATGGTTGTTTCAATTCAAGCTCTATCACACCATAAACCATACTTTATTTACTGTGTTTTTGCTTGGAGTATATCGAAAATCCTTTCCATGGATCACCAACCAGCTGCTGCAACAGTACTCCCACCTCACATACTCATATTTCCTCTGCCGATTCAAGGCCATATGAACCCCATGCTCAAGCTAGCTGAGCTTCTCTGCCTTCACGACCTCCATGTCACCATGCTCATCTCCGACAACTGCCACAGTCGCCTCCTACGCCACGGCAATCTCCAATCTCGCTCCGTTCTCTATCCTGCTGCTTTTTGCTTCAAGACTGTACCGGATGGCCTTCCTCAAGACCACCCGCGTGTTGGTGAACGAGTTACAGAAGTTATGCCTCCTAATGTAATATCACCGCTTTTCAGAGAGTTGATGACATCCACTAATTGTCTGGGCTCTGAAACCCGAAGGCCCCTGACGTGCATCATAGCAGATAGTGTCCTGACTTTTGTGGGTGATTTCGCTTTAGAAAAGGGAATACCACTCTTTTGTTTCCCTATCATCAGCGCTAGCTCCTACTGGGCTTCTTTATGTATTCCCCAACTCATTGAAGCAGATGAAATTCCGTTGAAAGGCATGTTCTATTTGCCCCTCTTTTTTTTCTCTTAATTTAATGAGAGAATTATTGACTAACCACATCACATGATCAAATATATATATATATATGCTGCTTTTGTTATGCGTTCAGGAAATGACATGGACTTACTTGTAAGAAGTGTCCCCGGCATGGAAGGTTTTCTCCGGCGGCGTGACCTCCCCAGATTTTTATGTGCCGATGTTATCAATGACCCGATTCTTCAATTCCTTAAGACTGAATGCAAAAAAAATCTTCTAGCTCAAGCCCTTATAATGAACACCTTTGACGACTTAGAAGATTCCACACTCTCTCAAATATGCACTCACCTACCCAATACATACACCATCGGACCATTGAACGCTCACCTGACAACCAGAGTCGCCGCCAAGACCACCTCAACCTCTTCCAGTAGTTTCTGGGAAGAAGACCGGAAATGCTTGACATGGCTTGATTCGCAGCCATCCAAGTCTGTCATCTACGTCAGCTTCGGAAGTGTCACTGTCATGACAAGGGATCAACACATGGAATTCTGGTACGGTTTGGTGAATAGTGGGCAGCGGTTCTTGTGGGTCATACGGCCGGACCTTTTCACTGCCGCCGAAGATGGGAAGAGTCAAGTTCCGGTGGAGCTGGAGGAGGTGACAAGGGATAGAGGCTACAAGGTGGGTTGGGCACCACAAGAAGAGGTGTTAGCCCACCCTGCTATTGGTGGGTTTTTGACTCACAGTGGGTGGAATTCGACTCTGGAGAGTATGACTGCTGGAGTGCCAATGATTTGCTGGCCTTACTTTGCAGATCAACAGGTTAATAGTAGGTTAGTGAGTGAGGTTTGGAAGCTTGGCTTGGACATGAAAGATGTGTGTGATCGAGTCGTGGTTGAGAAGATGGTTAGACATCTCATGGAAGTGAGGAAGGATGAGTTTCAGCAACAAGCGGATCAGATGGCAAAGATGGCCAAGCGAGCTGTGAGTGAAGGCGGATCGTCCTACTGTAATTTGGACCGTCTAATTCAGGACATAAAATCGATGACTGTGTGAGCACAAATATATATATATATATATATAATCGGAATCTACGTACTCATGTACTATTAATCTTCTTTCCTTTAAGTCATGTTATTTTACATCTGTATGTTATTGTAAGATTTTCGCTTTTTTTTTTTTTTTTTTTTTCTGTTTTGTAAAGTTGTAGACTGAATTTTGTTTTGATGTTGACTCGTTGTCATGAACCCCAAATCTAATTTCTATTCGAGCAATGCTACACGTCATGAAAATATTTCATGAATTTTTATCTTGAATGATGTGGCAATTAAATGGTGAGTTAGTATTAGTGGGATTCCCCATACACGGAATGTCAATGGTATTATCACTTGCCACATCATTCGTGAAGGCAATTCATGATAAAATTTCATGACGTTTAGCATTTCCCTTTCTATTCTAACGTAAGTATATTAGAGCAATGCTACACGTCTCGAATAAATATCACGAATTTTAATTCGAATTTATGTGGCATGTGATATAGTACATTATTTTAGGAGATAAAATTAAATGGTAAGTTATTATTGGTGTAATTTCCCACACACGGAGTCCCTATGATATTATTACGCGAGAAATGCTAAACGTCACAATTTTATTTCACGAATTTTAACTCGAATTTTATGTGACAGGTGATAATACCATAGGGACTCCGTGTATGGGGGGAATCCCACCAATAATAACTTATCATTTAATTTTATCTCTTAAAATAATTGACTATATCACCTGCCACATAGATTCGAGTTAAAATTCATGATATTTATTCGAGACGTGTATCTCACATAAATTCGAGTTAAAATTTGTGAAATAAAATTGTGACATTTAGCATTTCTCAATATATAAAGGTGCTAGAATTTGTGGTGTCGACATAAGACAACACCAAAGCCGAGTAAGAGAGAGAGGAGTTAGAGAAATTTATATATGGTACAGTGAAATCTACACAAAAATCATTGTATTGTGTTGTGTCATACATGATTTACATTTTTTTTTTCATTGTATTCTTGATTTTGCAGTGTTGTGGTAACAATTTTCATTACAAATTCTTTCACAGCTAAGTGGATAGATTAAAGGCAGAACAACACTTTCAGAAAGGCCTTTCACTCAACAACAGATGGGTGAGTTCCTTCTAAACTTATTTGAATATGAATCTAAGTATATTAACTACCACATTTTTATTTTTTTATTTTTATTATTATGATAGAACACAGTCAACACACACAACGACTAGGCTAGGCAAATTGGTTAAAACTTAAAAGATGTTGCAATTAAACCAAAAACAAAGAAACCCACAAGGGTGTTTGTACCACAATTATTGGCTGATTACTTATAGAAGACTAACATGTGGCCGATTATTGTGGAAAACTAAGTGGAAGATTGTTGCAAGTCAAAATGTCCTCAAATTTCGGTAAAAAAATCAATAAGAGGTGGGCACGTAATTTAATAAAAAGTTGCTATTATAAAAAATTTATTAAATATCACATAAATTTCGTGTATATAAACACCACTAGTAACTCTCTATTATTATTATTTTTCAAAATAATGAAAAAAAGGGATCTATTGCTGAAAAACCAATAAATATAGAATTCCTCTATTTATCATTATTTTTTAAAATAATGAAAAATTGACATCTATTCGTGCAATTCTTTTAAATATGAAATCTCTAGAGGTAACCGATAATTACTCCACATGCAGCAAGCTATGAGAAATTTTAGAGAGAAGATAACCACCCTTGAAGTTTCTTTGATTTAGCCGAAAAAGACAATGAGGGAGACAATTGAGAGGACATGAGATGTCGGATGAGACTAAATGGACCCAAACATGTGTTTCAGACAAGGGAAGCCTGTGGATCAGTTAATAGTGGAAGGACACGGCAGCAGTTACATGACACAAGATCAGAGTTGAAGGCCTGTTTACTCAAACATCAACGACACTTTACTAGTCTCTTCATTCATGCAATTTACATACCCTTAAGTATACTTTTGCAATTTCAATTCTTTTAAATTCAGTACTTTACATTTTTGCACCTAGTTTAGTTTCAATTTCAGCCTATTTACTTGCAATTCTTAGTTTAATGAAATTTCAGCTTTGGTTTTTCAATTCCTCTATAAGCTTCCATTAGCTAACCTTGTAGACATTAAAAAATTACATAATAGAACCAAAATATAATTTGGATTTATTTTCAATTTAATCCACTTTAGAATGTGGTTCAATGAGTCAGATAATTAAAAGCTTAGACGCACCATAAATAAATGGGTCATGAGCTAATCCAAATTGTCAAAAAAGGTCCAAACTTACTTGAAATGGGTCAAATGAATAATTAAATATAAATATAATTATCATCAAAGATAATTATTATGTATATATTGGACAATTATCACAATTATCATAAAAGACAATTATAGGATAATTATCAGAAGAAAAGAAAGTTACAAATCTACCCCTTCGGTGAGCCTATAAATAAAGGTCCAGGAGTGAGGGAAAAAGGAAGTAGACTATGACAGAATACTGAAGTTCTGCCAGACTTTGCCTTCAATCAATACTTGAAGGTTTGAAGACATACGTTCATCCAACCTTCAAAACTTTGAAGAAGAACAACAACAAGTATATTCAAAGTCGTGTCGTTTTTCCTCCATGAGTCAACAAATTCAAAGAATCATCAACAAGATTGTTCAAGATTAAGTTTTTTCAGTCCTCAATCAGAAAATTCTCATCGATTTTCTTCAAAAACAAACATTTGAAGAGGACTCTCAATAACCCGATCTAAGATCAAGCCCAGTAGCCCTTGAATTCAAAGAAAGAGAATCAGAAGACTCTCAGAGAAAGCTGAAACTCTGCAGAATTCTTTACTCCAAATTCAAAACTCCAAAGCATCTAAACCGTGAAAAAGAACAACAACAAGTACATCATCCATGTGTCATTTTTCACCAAAGTTTCAATCCAATTCAAGATCAACATCTAGCAGCCTTTGAAGCCGGATCACCAAGGAGATCGAATCAGATGAATTTATCTTTCTTTTATAAAAATCTATAGAGAGTTGTAAACCCATATTTCTTGAAATTAATATATTTGATATATTTGTTTACGTGTTTTGATCTAATTTCAAAACTCAAAATTTGTGTATACAAACCTTCCATGCATTACAATTCCAAAGTCCTTTGTGGAAAGACATAAAGAACTCAAGGAGAGTGGTCATTCCAAACTCTCTTCAATCGCCTAAACTTAATTTTCTACCAATAATATTTGAAATTTTTTTTGGCACATTTCATTGGACTTTCATAAGTTCTGGCACACTCACAGCTTCCACAATACAAATATTTGTTGCCATACAGAAGGATTGTCAGGTAGCTTTCATATGTTATACTCTCTGGGAAGTTCAGGAAAGATATTTGACTGGGGAGAATCCTTTTACGGATAGAGTAGGATAGTCGAAAGACATTTTGGGTTGAAGGGCATTTCAATTAGAACAATGTTTGGGGACAGCCCTAACAGAACAAAGTTTGTTCTACCGACTGATCTCATCCCATAAAAATTTGACATTTATCCTAACTTTGTATAATATTAAGAAAAGGAAGGGTAGATCAAACCCATTTTTAATGAGTCTCACTATTTAACCCATTTATCAAACCCATCTACAAACTTTCTTTTGTCTCAATTGTTCATGCTACTGCAACCTCCGCCATTTCTTTTGTCTTAATATGTATACACACTGTATACATATTGTTAGTGTATATTATATATTAGTTCCCCAATCCATCTAGGATTCCTAATTCATCTAGGACTAAGGTTTTTTAATTCCTAAATAAACTTGGTCTCTAAAATAATGTGCCTATAAATAGGCTTTATGTATTCAGCAATTCAATTCAATATATATTCTTCCTATATTTCTAATATGGTATCAGAGCTAGGGTTCATAAAATCCTTATTTTCCTCTTCCACTTATTAATTTTATGGTGGCCTGTCACAGTTCACACAACTTCGGTCAACATAGCTCTTCCAAGTGTTATTTAACTATTCCGATCACATCGAGCGAAAGAACAGGCTGAGACAATTCCGTAACTACCAGAAATAAGTCTTTATATGCTTCCACGCGCAATCATCACTCCTCCATGAGCCTTCAGAATTTGATTAGCTTTTGCGCTTCTGTGCGCCACTAACACACTTTCGTCCGCCACCTGAAGTCATCGTGCACTTCCATACGCCACTAACACATTTCTATGCGCCTTTAGAAGTCGTCGTGCGTTTCCGCGTGTTGCCGTCATACTTCCATGCGCTTTCAATAGTCATACCGTGCTTCCATGCACCTCAACGTGTTAGATCTTCAGTGTTTCATCAATGTGATTTACTGTGCCCACCAAAACGCATCCACCAGAATGACTTCATGATTTAATTTCCAAACTCAAGTTGGTATTTGCTTTACCACCTTGAGTTTGAGAGGGGATGTTAGTGTATATTCTATATTAGTTCTCAATCCATCTAGGATTCCTAATTCATCTAGTACTAGGATTTCTATCTCTTAAGTAAACTTGATCTCTAAGATAATATGTTTATAAATAGGCTTTATGTATTCTTCAGCAATTCAATTTAATTCATATTCTTTTTATATTTTTAACATATATGAAGAGAGAGATTTACATGTATATGTATATATAAAGAGAGAGAGGGATTTACATACATACAAAATATATATAGAGAGAAAATCTCACACTCTGTATATATATATATATATATATATATATATACACACACACATACACATATATATACATAACCTAATAGGTATTTATGTATTGCATCTTTCTTGGGTTTGGTTTATCATGCTTTAAAAAAGATAAGTGGCGGCAAATCACAATCGATTTTCTTGGCCTTGTCACTACGACGTCAGTATTTTGTAAAGTTCTTTGTGGGAGATTTTGCTGTTACCTCATTTGTTGATTTGTGTTTGGAGTCTAACTTGCGATCGCAAATGGAAAACTACAAGTAGTCGTCATTTTGGCAGAGATGGCCAGCTGCTAAGTCACCAGAAACGGTAAGCTTTGGGCCCGTTTGGTAACTATTTTTGTTTAGTGTTTTATATAAACAATGTTTATGTTACTATTTTGTTTATCCATAAACATGAGTATTGTTTGATATCGAAAAAATATTTGACTTATTTTAAAAATTGAAAAACATGTTTGTTAATCTTAAACTGTTTTTTTTTTTATAAAAAAAAAATCAACACAATAAACTGCATAAAAAGTCAAGTTCGTACTACAACAAATCTATACAACAATAACAGAGCAAGAAATATATATAAAAAAAAAACTAATAATATTGGGTTGCATATATATATATCTACACATTGTAAATTATACTGTAAAATTAGAATGACCCGTAACCTAGAAGGCCCCAACAAGTAAGGGTGCACACAACTCAGTTCCTTACGATTCTTGGGGGAACCAAAACCGTTTAATGGTTTCTTAATTTTGGAACCAGAACCATTGAGTTCGGTTTGATTTGGTTCTTTACGATTTTGGTTCTTTGTGTACCCCTAAATTTGTTACTAATCAATGGAAAAGCTTAACATTTTTCTATTGCTAAATTATAAATTTTCTTGTCACATTTTTTTTAATGCATCCATGGCTTTTACTATTTTCTTTTCTTTTCGAAAAGAACTGAAAGATTATTATGTGAGTATATGTGTGTGTGTGTGTGTGTGTATATATATATATATATGTATTTGTGTGTGCATTGTAAGTAATCAAATAATGTATCAACAAATTAAATAATTTCTGAATATCGTGTTTTCATATACATACCAAAGTTGTTAAAAAAATAGATAATAACAGTTATTATAGGAGTTTTATTTAATCTCATAATAGTTATAATAACTCCATTATTCAAACTTTTTTACATAATAATAGGTTATTATAACTATTACAATGATTTGATAACATTAATATATATATATATATATATATATATATATAATAATAATAATAATAAAAAATCATTATAGGTGTTTTATAACTATATATATATTTATTCAACGGTTGAGATACTGTAGTCAACGGTTCTTAAAATTTGGAACCGAAACCGTAGAGAACTGTTTGGTTTGTTTCAACTATAATTTTGGTTCCACTGGTTCTCTGTGCACCTTTACCAATAAGTTAAAAAAGTTGTTGAACTTCTTCTATCTGCTACTACTTTTTTTTTCATTTTTTTGATTTCTATTTTTCTTTTAACATTGAAAATGAATGAATGATATGAGTACAAAATATTATTCTTGTTTCTTTGACAAGGAGATGGTCGGGACTTCTTTGTTTTTTTTTCTCAAATAAAGTTTTTCTTTTTTCAGCACGTGTACTCTTAAGTAACTATTTCTTATTATTAAAGTATATTAGTAATTATTCATATTGTTCTTAATATTTTTTTGTAGGCAATTAATGTTATTTAATTCTGTCTACGTTTAATAATTCTAATATTTTTATCGTTGTATCAAGCAATAGTCTTTTATAATTTTTTTTCTTTTAATTTTCTCACTTTTAGTTTTAATTTTTAATTACAATAATATAATCATCATTTTAGATAAAAAAAGAAAAAAAAATTTATTTATTTTTGAATAAACGTAAACATTAAAACATCATTTTCCCATTTATTAACCGTTTATATTTAGTGTTTATTGTTTATAAAAATAAATTTTTACGATAACACATGTTTGATAATTTTTGTTTTGTTTATAAATTGTCAAAACGCTTTTAAAACAACACTGTACCTAAGCCTTGAATCCTAAATAACAACATGATGTTTATTGTTTATGTTTATTAAAAAAAAGTTTTTTTTCTTTTTTATCTAAAATGGTGATTATATTATTTTAATTAAAAATTAAAACTAAAAGTGAGAAAATGAAAAGAAAAAAAAAACTTATAAAAGGCTATTGTTTGATACAACGATAAAAATATTAGAATTATCAAGTGTGGATAGAATTAAAGAGCATCAATTGCCTTGAGAAAAAAATATTAGGTACAATATGAATAATTACTAATATACTTGATAATAAAAAATAGTTACTTAGAGGCATCAATGATAAAAAAAAAAAAAGAAAAAAGACTTTATTTGATGAAAAAAAAACAAAGAAGTCTCAACCATCTACTTGTTAAAGAAACAAGAATGGAATTTTGTACTCATATCATTCATTCATTGTCAGTGTTGAAAGAAAAATAAAAATCAAAAAAATGAAAAAGAAGTAGTAGCATAAGAAATTCAAGAGAAAGAGTATGTCTTCCAAATCTCTCTTCTCACTCCATACAAATTGGACTGAACCAAACCGTTCACTACGGTTACGGTTCCGGCACTAAATTTTAGGAACCGTTCACTATGATTCCTGTTCCAAGCCTTATAACCGAAACTGGAACTGTTGAATATATATATAACATTTTGTTATGTAAAAATTTTAAACAATGAAGTTATTATAAGGTTAAATACAACTCCTATAATAACCGAATTGAACAAAATTCATTTATTTCAGTTTCAAAATTAAAGAATCATTGGGAACGATTCTGGTTCCGATTCTCCCAATAACTGAAAAAAAACGAATCGTGTGCATCCCTCTATTTATTAGAACCTTCTGGGTTGTGGGTCATTCTAGTTTTACAGTATGATTTGCAGTGTGTAGATATATATGTAACCTAATATTATTTATTTCTTTTTTATGCATATTTTTGTTCTATTATTGCTGTATAGATTTGTTGTAGCATAATCTTGACTTTTTATGCAGTTTATTGTGGTGATTTAAAAAAAAAAAAAAGCAATTTAAGGTTAACAAACATGTTTTTCTGTTTATGATTTTTAAAATAAGTCAAACATTTTTTTGTTATCAAACAACACTGATGTTTATGGATAAATAAAATCGTAACATAAACACTGTTTATATAAACAGTTAAATAATAAATACTAAACATAAACAATTACCAAACTTGTCCAAGTATTTAGAATTTGAAAGTTTAATTACAGTATTATTTTAAAAATATTTTAACAATTTATAAACAAAACAAAAATAATTAAATAAATTTATCCTAATTTTTTTTTTTATAAATAAGAAATACTAAAGATAAACGATTATCGAACCCTTTGTCTGCGATTTAGTTTGGGAGAAATTGTTTACATCCATGCATCATTTTAATTGTTAAAAATAATAAAATTTATACAAAAATAAAAGTACAATAAATGCTTCAATAAATCCATCCACCACCATCGCTAGAATGGTGGTGACCCACCATCGACACAGATGCCGAGGGCGAGTTTGGTTGAACGTCGACGAAAGGAGATCGAACTTACATTTGAACATTTCAATTGAAAAAGTTATTGATTTTGCTGAGTGCGATTCCAAGGAGGGTCTGAGAGGAGGAAGTAATCTGGACTCATGGGTCGTCGCTGGAACGAAACCCTTGCTTTATTTATTATCTATGAAACAGAACACTCTCAATTTGTGAAACCTTGTGTATAACAGGGTGTATATATAGATATGTGTTTGTTGTGTATGTATATATATATATGTATATATATATATATATATATATATATATATAAAAGTGATTGTACAACTGCACTCTTTGTTTCTTGTGGGTTTTTGAAATTGGACGCAAATGAATCTACAGTAATGGAAACAACAATGTTTTCTCATATGATTTCTTGGCTTGCCAGTCCACTACATCATCTAGTTGAAATTTACCCCCAAGAAAACATGAGATTTGGGCTATTTAGACGGTGATGATTCAAGATCCTTCTCATCCTGATAGGAGGAACCTTAGATTCTGCTAATTAATTTCTTAATTAGTTGGATTAAAATGCCTAGTATAAGTGCAAGAATTGTAGTATTACCGTATGGAAAAAATTTATTACAAAATTATCTTTTTTAAATACCTGTGAAATGGAGAGATAAGGGGATTTTATCAAAAAAAAAAAAAAAAAATGTTAAATAAGGTGTGCTTCGAGTCCGTGACAACTTTATTCATCCTTTAAATTCTGAAAAAGTCAAGCTGCTTTTTTTCGTTAAAAGGTAAGACCCTGTTTGGGAGAGCTTTTGTTTCGGCTTTTACGCATAAGAAAAAGAGAAGCAGAAGCTAAATCAGGAAGCTGGTACCCCCAGTTTTCTTTAAACGCTCTTTTTGGACTCCAAAGCTCTTCCGCCTTACCAATCCAAACACTCTCCAAAACGACTTTTGAACTTGAAAAGTCGAAAGTCGCTTTTCAAAAGCCAATTCAAACAGGGTCTAAAAGTCGGTTGGAAACTTTTTCATGAACCATTTGATTAAAGTGCAATTTATTTATGTGACGTGATCATTAAAAATGGCTGTTTTTAGAGATGACGTAACTTTCCTCAAAATGAAAGCTTGAATTAACGTTCCCAAAATATCATGCGCCACTTGCCAGAAAAAAAAAAAAAAAATCCAACAGGCACCACACACAATACTCGGTGAAACATCCTTTCACGCTAACGCATGAATATAATTTAAGGGAAAATTATAAATAAACATACTTTTGGAATACAAATTATAAAAATATCTAGTTAAAGTAAACAAATTTTAAAATTATGTATTTGGTCAAAAAATTGAAGTCAGCGTAAAAAAAAAAAAAAAACTTTTGTTCACTTTTTCAAATTGTCCTTTTACTTTTACTATTAGTAACAAAAAAATATTTTGATCACTGATAATTCTTATGGTGTGCACGAAACTAGTATTTGCATTCACAAAAAGTGATACTCAGATATACATATAATACTTTATTGCACAAAACTGGTTCTTCAATCAGAAGAAAAATTTTAATATTTTTAGAACCAATTAAACATAGTAATATAGACAAAATAAAAAATGATTTGATCTTAGCTTAAAGAAAATATATCAACTTCTAAATTGTAAAAAGAAAAAAAAAATGACATGAAACCTCAAGGGGTTGACTCAAGTAGATAGAAAATTTGACCCTAGTGTCTAGCAAACATACCAACTAGAAACAAAAAAAAAAAAAGTACGGAAATACTCAAAGGGAGAAAAAAAGGCAATAACTTGTTATGTATGGTTTACTCCATTCCATGATTCTTATGCATATAAAAACTCGAACAAAGAAAATTCACAAGTTTAAAAGTTTTTTTTTTCTTTTCTGGGTATCAGTTTTGTTCAATAAAGTACTATATTTGTGCACCTGGTACCACTTTTGTGCTAATCCACAAGTTTTAAAGCTTTTTTTAGTCTAGGTACTAGTTTTGTGCAATAAGGTATTGTATTTGTACACCTTATACCACTTTTTATGATAATCCACAAATTTAAATATTTTTTTAGTCTCTGTACCACAAACAAGGTATATTTGTGCACCTGGTAGCACTTTTTGTGGATCAGGTACCTATTTTTGTGTATATTATTTTCGTTTTCGGTGATCAGAATTTATTCATTTTTTTTATTATCGGTGGTCAAAACAAAAAGAACAAAGCAAAAGGGTCCAAAACCCCCTTGTGGTTTTAAAAATGTGCAATAAACCTCCCTATGCCATATTTTGGATCATATCATACTCTCATCTTTGCAAAACTGAGCAAAGTATCCCCTTTTGCATATATTCTTATTTTCTATTACTATTTTACCTTTTCTATTATTATACAAAATAAAGAACAATGGAGAGAAGAAAGGTTTTTTTATATTAATTTTTTTTACCTTAATAAAAAAAGAGGAGCTTTTTCTAGAAAAAAAATTTTCGAACTAAAAATAAACAATTAGATAATAAAATTTTTCTATTTTTCTTTGTTTTTCAGAAAATTTTTCATTAGAAAGAGGGGTTTTTTTTTACCTTAATAAAAAAAATGAGTTTTTTTTCGAGAAAAAAATTTCGGAAATAATTTTCGGAGAAAAAAACTAAAGATACACAATTACTTAATAAAATTTTTTGATTTTTTTTTTTGTTTTCCGGAAATTGTTTTAGGAACTTTTTCCATTAGGAAGAGAAAGAATTTTTATTATTGTGCATATTTAGTTTTTTCTTAGGAAATTATTTCTGAAATTTTATTCTCTGAAAAAAACTGCTATTTTTTTATTAAGGAAAAGAAAAACTTAGTATAAAAAAACCCCTCTCTTTCTAATGGAAAAATCCTCAGAAACAATTTTCGGAAAACAAGAAAAAATTTGAAAATTTTTATTATGTAATTGTGCATTTTTAGTTTTTTTTCCTTGAATTTATTTTTTCGAGAAAAAAATTCCTTGTTTTTTAATTATGGTAAAAAAAATTAATATAAAAAACCCATCTCCTCTCTATTTTTTTTATTTTTTATAATAATGAAAAAAGTAAAATGGTCATATAAAAAGAGAATTTGTGCAAAGGGACACTTTGTTCATTTTTGCAAAATGGAGGGTGTGATATGATCTAAAATATAACATATGAGAATTTATTGTACCTTTTTAAAATCACATGAGAATTTTGGACTCTTTTCCCAAACAACAATTTTAAAATGGGAAATGTAAACGTCATGAAATTTTATCATGAATTGCCATTATGAATGATGTGGCAGATGATAATACCATTGGGATTCTGTGTATGGGGGGAATCCCACCAATACTAACTCACCATTTAATTGCCACATCATTCAAAATAAAAATTCATGAAATATTTTCATAACGTGTAGCATTGCTCATTTAAAATGTAAACAAAATTTTTTTTTAATGTTTATTGCAGCTTTTGGGCCACATACATTATTTTTAACAATGGTTGGATTGGACTGCATATATTTGTAATTTGTATTCGAAAAATTCATATATTTGTAATTTTTCCAATAATTAAAGCAATATAGTTCCCCACCTGTGGTTGTGCTGTGGGCTCACAAGGTGCCAATCAACGCGTTGCGCTCCACAACGCCCTGTCCACACAACACACCACAAGACCCCTCAACACAAAAGGGGATCTTCATCCTATCGTTATACACTTCAAGCAAACTAAATTCTTGAGCCAAGCTGCCGAACATAAAATCTCAATCTCTCTCTCTAGACTTCCTCTTCTCTGTATGGACATTTCAGTGTCTAAAGACCTGCCATTATGTGAATATAACAGATAATTTATTCAGCCTTCATTTTTCTCATCCTTACCGTTCTCTTGTATATCTTCTGTTAAACTGTTGGGTGCGTGCGCAAGTGTACATGTATAGTATAGATATATTTATATATACACTAATATTGATTCTGGCTCTGTGCATCGCAACATACATATATAAAGGTTCCGTGTATGAATACACACACACACGTTAGTTTGAGTTCTAATGGAAATTATGGAACAATAAAAACACCTTGTTTTTGTTGTCTAATAGATCAATTATAGATTATTGTCTCTTGTGGAGCTTTTCCATTCTGAATCAGAAGTGTTTGTCTTTCTGATATCCTCTTAATTTACATTCGCCTTCTTCCACACAACTTATGATTTTCCATGGATATACATCTTGGACTTGCCTGTCTGACAAGTGAAAATGGCCGTGGACTGGCAATAAGTGTGGTACCAAAATATCCATGTTCTATAAAATTATTGCATAAAATATGTGTGAGGGAAGAAAAATACCCACCAATAGAAGGCACCTGAGTATAAGAAAAGTCATCATGGTATACATGCCATGATCTGGGTAAGATATGTGGCAAGTAATTGTGCTAACGTGGACATCACATGTGGCAGCTACAGTCAACCCTTGAGATCCAAAATCTGTCGTGAACGGCTGCAACGTCAATTACAAGAGCTATGGCTGATGCTGCCATCAGTAAGCTTAAGAAATTCACCTCTTTACTCGATTGGACCAAAACCGATCACGCCCAGTTCAGAAGAGGTCCATCGCTACACCTCCTCCTCCTCCTCCTCCAAAGCAACAACAAGTCAGTCCCTCAAAGATCCGCAATTGGAGGTTAGTTGCCGGAATAGTACTACTCCTACGAGAAATATATGGAGAGCTTGTTAGAGTCTGACATGATCCAAGTGAGGCTTTTAGCGGCTCTTCGAGACTGATTGACATGAGATTCAATCCGTTCGATCAGATCCTTGATCAGCGAATCTCTCTAGCTATAAGAAAGATAAGTCTTTCTTTTCAAAGCCAATCCATGCTACTTTTACATGTTGAATACAGAGTATATATATTAGTCAGTATTTTGCATAAAAAATAACTCAATATAGTTCTGTCAATATATTGTGTGTATATTACACACAATATATTGACAGAACTATATTGAGTTATTTTTTATGCAAAATACTTACTAAAATTTGCTAATGCGAAAGGTTAGATTTTGATCTTAAAGATATTTTGTATGCAAATAAAGAAAAAAGAAAGGAACTGATACAGGAAATGTTGATCATGTCTCATGTGTTGAAGTCAACACATACTCTCTCTCTCTCTCTCTCTCTCTCTCTCTAGAACAATCCAACTGTGTGTCTTTCTCAAGAATCTTCTAGTTTCCTCTCTACAACCACCTCTCTCTTTCTCATTCTATCCAGAAGCTTCATGTACGGATTACTTATGTGGTTAAAATTTCTCTCTATTGTCGGTGGTAACCGACATAGTTGGTTATAAATAGGAGACCCAAGGTCTGATATAGTGTGTAATAAAAAAAGAGAGCATGTGAGTAATGACACCAAGTCTTAGTGTGACTGACCAAACAGCAAGTGAGTGTCTTGTATGTGAGACTTGTATACAAAGTCTTGAGTGTGAGTGAGTTGTAATAGTATCCAAATATTTGTGTGTATTATTGTGTACCCAAGTTGTGTATTAATAAAACTTTGTTCTTTGTATTCAAGTCTTGCAATTTAAATTCAACATTATGATCATTAATGTCAGCATGAATTCTGCAAAATGCATTCATATAAATCATGTTACAGAGGATGGTTTGTTGGGATACATTGACCTAAAATTGACTATTTATACATTTCACCATTGATCTGCAGATGAAATTCAATGGCTAGGGAAGCTACTAAAGGCCATGCCGTGATGAGGAGCTGTTGGTTTTGAGTAGGGTTTTATCCACCATTGCATACGCCTTCAATATTGCATCACATGTGTTTTCAACATTTGTTGTGTTTATGATGATATTCAGGCCGTTTCGCTCCCTGTTCCGTGTGGACTGTGAAACCACTTCCACATTAATTGAAGAAGTCATAGAGAATTCAATTACACCTGGTGAAAGTAATGGTCTGGCTGTGTCTAAAGAATTCTCAGCAAAGAAAACAAATCTTTCAAAGTGTGCTAAACCAGTAGGGGTTAATGTAAGAATATGATCAGAAGCCATTGAACCTCAAACTTGACGCACAACTAGAGAGCAAAGATGAAAAAGATGCAGAGACAAGTTCTGCCATTTTCAAATGGGAATTCTGCTTTAAGCTCGCGGTCGAAGCAACTTTTTTTGCCCTATGAACAAATAGATCATTTCATGATAGGGACCGAACCTTGCCTATAGGCAGTATGGTTGATCACGCTTGATCACAGATGGAGCAGCTGTATAGATCAGAGCCAATTTGCATCACAACAAGATAGAACCAGACTAGGTTGGATCGGACATTAGACCATAGACACAATGGCTATAATCGACAGAGATAATTAGCAAAAATCAGGACGGTATCAACAAATCAATCATCAACACAGGTCATGGGTTCCTTCGATCAGTATTTTCACCGATCTGTGGTTTCAAGTCTAAACAACCGAAGCTGAAGATTTGGCAATCGAGCATAATGAATCAGGTATGTGAATCTAGCCATCAGCGATAAGAGCTTCCAATCGGTAATGCAGATCAGTGACATGGGGCTGGCAAGCATGATAATCGGCAGTGAGCTTTCGCCAACAAAGTATACCTGATGACTTGCCGATCTTAAATGAAAATAACAAGAAGACCAAACAGCCGTGGGAGTTCGCTGGCGTACCGAAGCAAATCCACAACCACTGATCATTCAATAGTGAAACGTCTGTGACCGATAGGCGAGAGCTTTGCGATCAGTGGTGTGAGTCCTACTCTAATTGAGCCTTGCGCCGATGAGACGGTTGAGAATTTTTATAGATCACCAATGCCATTCGGTTGTGGGATTGATGATGAGGCTCGCAGAGATCAGGCAAATATGATTCGGTGAACTTGATTGGGCGAACATGATCATGTTGGAATTTAATCCATACTCAACTTGTAGAAATCAAGAATACTGCAATTAATTAAAGAGGAGATTTTAATTGACATACCTGAATGAAGATTAAGCTGTAAAATACCTTTGAGTTTCTGTAAAAGATTCTTAGAGTGCACTACCCCCTTTCTGAGAGTTGTTCTTCGATAGGGAAACCCTTATTTATAACAACAATAGGGGGGGACGACTTCTCTACAAATAAAATACCTTAGTCTCCCTTCCTATCATGGAGACCTAGATATCAACAGTTAGGATTAAATCCCACCAAATAAAGTTGGAAAACCACAATCCAACGGTGTAAATATTATATTGTCAGTTAGAGCACAATTGACAAGTATAACCCCAACCCATCAAGTAACAATAATTACATTGCAATCCAATTTTAGAAATAATGCATAGAACCACAAAAAATATTTTTTTTATTTAAAATATTCCAACAATCTCCCACTTGGTTCATGCACTTTAAGTTTTGTAAAAACGACACGGTGGATCGCAACACTTTAGAAAAGTCGAGTGGCCACTCATTTTATTTTTTAGAAAAATACAATTATCGAAACAGATGGGTTGAAACTTTAAAACACTCTCTTCCATAGACTTCCTTAATAGTGGATCATGGATGCGTAGACAAGTAATATATTAGTCTAAACAGTTCCATAATCTCAAAACTGATTCCATCTAGGATTTGAGCAAATATAGTGGTTTTACTGCATTTCATGAGATGCGCAAACTGCATGTGATCTAAACGCACTCCTCACTATCCGTCCTGCTTCATACCATCACGGTATGTCACCTGAACATATTACAGCAAACCGCCAACCTTCTGTCCAGTGTGAGGGTTTACCGATATGGAGCCAATCCCATATCTAGCCCAAGTCATCCTCATGAAGTGTGAAACACTCCCACAGGCACTTTAATAATTATGTTTGGATTTACCAATGTGGTGCCAATCCCGCATCTAATCCAAACACCCTCATGAGTGTAACATCACTCCCAGGCAAACATAATAGCACGTGCATAAACTATATATAAATGAAGATAATAATAATGATGCATCATAACTTCATTTTTTCATGCAAATAACTGTCACCAAAAGGCGTAAATAAACTGAAGAAAAATAACTATCACCATAAGGTGTAAATAAGCTGAAAGCTAACTGCAATGTAACATGATATAAAACAAATATCAGACGTCATAACACAATGACTCTCGAACACCTATCCGGATCACGTGCTCCTTAAACAATTTGCAGCTAAATACCTTTAATGAGAGGATTAAGGATCTATAATAGTATTTTATGTGGGGAACCTCAATAGAACATTCCTTAACCTTCTTACACACGAAAAGGTACTTTATGTCAATGTGCCTATTACGCTTGGTCAACTTTTCATCTTTCACATACTTTTTAACAACTTCATTGTCACAGAAAATGTCAGAGGCTTGTGTATGGAGTCCACAACCTTCAAATCCACAATAAAAATTTCTCAGTCACATGGCATGATTGGTTGTTTCACAACAACTAACCAACTCTGCATACATAGTGAAATATGTGATAATAGATTTCTTATAACTTTTCCATGAAACAGCTCCTTGAGCTAATCATAAAAAATAAATTCAGAAGTAGATTTTCTACTACTCGAGCAATCTGCAGAGTCAGCATCGGAATAACCAACTATCTCAAAGTAGTCTAATTTCCTGTAGATCAACATGAACTCTTTAGTTCTCTGGAGATACCTCAAAACTTTCTTCACCACCTTCGAATAAACAATGTGCAGATTTTGCTAAAATTAATTTGATTTCTCACAAAATCATTATCGAAACACTTTTATTCTGACAACATATTTCCTTTAACACCTTGAACCTCATTTGGTACACAATATCTTCATCTCAAAAGTTTTCAATATTTGGTCAATACATGCCTTTTGAGAAAGTCCAAATTTTTCTGTAGTGCATGTATTACATGAAGGTCATTACTAACTAACAAAATATCATCAACATATAATACAAAGATAACAAATTAACTCTCACTGAACTTGAGGTATATGCATTAGATCACGATATTCTTCAAGTTGAGACATGTATATCATTTCCTTAATTTCTCCATTGAGAAATAATGTCTAGACATCCATCTAATGCAATTTAATATCATAATCCATGACAATCGCAAAATGACTCTCAAAGAGTCCTATGACGAAACTAGGGAAACATTTCAGAGAAATCATCACCTCTTATATCTATGATACACCTTAAAATTATTAAGTATAAAAGAAACCACAAAGTTTTAGACTCCCACTGAATTCACACATCCTCAAAAAAAAAAAAAAAATTTACAATGACATGTTTCAACAATTTTTCCATAGGTTTAGAGGAATAATAAAATCATAACCAAAATATCTCTCAAGATACTCAATGAAAAGACAAGTGATGGTGCGAAAGGATCAAGATTCTTAATATCTGGATTGTACAATTTTAATCTTTCTGTCTAACAGCCCTTCATCTTTGGACAAATATATTTTAAACACATCAAGTATTTTAGACTTCTGGTGGATTATGTACAAATAAGCATACCTTAAAAGACCATCAATGAAGGTAATGAAATACCTCTGCCTTCCTCAAGAAGGAGTAGGAAATGGACCCCAAATGTCAGTGTGAATGAGGTCCAAAAGACCAGATGACTGACTAGCCTCGAAATTGCGTTTCTTCTGCATCTTTCCCTTGACACAATCAATTATAAATCATAATCAGAAAAATTAGTAGTCCAATAATCTCATCCTTAACCAAGCGTTCATGTCTCTTTCAAAAGATATGTCCCAATCCCTTATGTCATAGCACATATTAATTATCTCTAAAAAAACACGATTTTATCCGAAAGGTATCGAGCCCATAGATAAACAAGAGGCATGTATGATCTCTTTCAAATCAATCCTCAAATATATTCAGGCATGTTTACTTAATTGGGCTAAAAAATTACCACAATAATTTTCATACATGCGTTGTTTTCCTTCAACTAAATCTTAAAATTGTGATAGTCTTTCTTTTGATGTCCTTTCATTTTGCAGAACCAACATTCATCATTCTTATGATCATGCATTTTTCTTTATCTTTCTACTTTTAACTTTTCTGTTCAGTAAAATTTCCTTTCTTGCCGCTTATTTTCTTCTAGAAAATATTCTTACTGCTATTATTTACGACAAGATGATCTGACTCAATTTTAATTCCCTTGAGTCACTCTTCCTCAATCACACAAAGTGCTAATAGCTGGTTAATATTTTATTTTATCTCATGTGAATTATAATTCACTTTGAATTTCTCAAAAAGACCTAAACAGATAATTAATATATTACTATGTGGACTAATAACTCATCATCAAATGTGATTCTCTGCTTCCTTAAAGCATTAACCAGTTTGCACATCGTATAAATGTGCTCTCTCATTGAACCATTGCCATCATATCTGGCTGACATAAGTTGTGTCAGATAATAATACTGTAACTGCTTCTTGATGCCATGAACTACTTCCTAATCAGATTAAGAAGTTTCTTAGCAGTATTAAATACTAGAATACCACCCCACAAATCACACAAATAGAAGCACAAATCAACCTTATGGCAATTGAATTACCTTTAATCCACTTAAAATGTAACAACTTTACTACCTCAGAAGATTCTGCAACCAGCATAGAGGGTTTCTCCTTAAAAGGTACAGACTCGTAGTCTAATAAACCCAATATAATATCAAAACATGTCTTCTAGGTAAGTATAATTTGAACCATCCAGTGGTTCAATTCCTGTAAGCTATATTTGAATTGTGGAAGCGTTAATAACCTCAAAACATGTTATATTAAATAATACCACATAAACAACATATAAAATAATATGTCACAGCTTTAGGGATTATTACTTTAATTCGTACTTGGAGTTTTAAGCCGAATTTATCAGGGTGTTTTACTATGTGCAAAACCTTCCACCCTGCGGGAACAAGTAAGATGTCATTTAAAAATCACCTGTGGGCAGAATTTTAAATACATTTACTCCCCAAATTTGCGATTAAATCGCACATAGACCTAATTGATTATGCTTGAATTATTGCTAAACACTTCCACTACCTTTGGACAAGAGGGTTATTTAGTTCTAACTCAAACACTCTCAACTATTCTACTCACTTATCATACATTAAGACACTGATCACCTTTGGGCAGAACTAATGTCCCAATATAGGTAAGTGCACTGTAAGACCTTAATAAGACCAATATATGTCTTTAAAATTTTAAAAAATAATAACCTACATGAGTGAATGTCACCTTTGGGCAGGCATCACTCACTTTGGATACTACTTTGAAACGGCCACTTTACCGGTCCTCATTAACCCCAAGGAAAGACCTAAACTTTAAATTTTTATTTTATTTAGGTTCACAAACTTTTTTTATAATGCACATAAAAATAAACCCAAATATAATGAGACAAAACAAAAATAAATAAATAAATAAACATGGATCCAACAAACTTAAATATAAATAAAAGAAATATATTTATATTTATCCATGCACATAAAATCTACTATTCACAATTTATTGAACAATTAAATTAAATGTTCAATCACTCTGTACATATATATATATATATATATATATATATATAACCAATTCAAAAGAATCACCTGAATCAATAAATGAACCCATGTATATGTAAAATCATATATCTAATTACATGCACAGCATATCACTTTATAAAGTTATTTAATCAATGCACGAAAAACAAGATTTCACAAACTGATATAGTCAAAAATCTATCAAAAGTCTTGTGAAAGGAAATTATATATACATGTATCACAAAACTTATAAAACCTTTAACTTAACTTTATATACTCACATCACTAACCTAAACAAGCCACGTGAATCAATCTGGATGCATGGAATATATATATATATATAATTTTTTTTTTTTTGAATTGTGTGTTACTGTTCATGGATGGAATTAATATATATATATATATATATATATATATATATATATATATATATATATATATATGAACTATATAATTTTCGGCACGCCAATCAATTGAGCTAATTGATTGCTTATGAATTATTTTCAATTTGAACCAAAGTGTCAAAAAGTATAAATGGACACAGAGTATACCATTGTCGTTGAAGACATAGTCTCCGAACAGTCCCCATAGGACTCCAAATAAGCATGTGAACAGGAGTGTTTCAAGAAATATATATATATATATATATATATATATATATAATATTTATCTCTTGACTTCTACAAGAAAAATTATAGCCTTAACCTTGGCTCTGATACCAATTGTTGGAATTTAATCCATACTCAACTTGTAGAAATCAAGAATACTGCAATTAATTAAAGAGGAGATTTTAATTGACATACCTGAATGAAGATTAAGCTGTAAAATACCTTTGAGTTTCTGTAAAAGATCCTTAGAGTGCACTACCCCCTTTCTGAGAGTTGTTTTTCGATATGGCTGAATAAGGGTTGTGAAACCCTTATTTATAACAACAATAGGGGGGGACGACTTCTCTACAAATAAAATACCTAAGTCTCCCTTCCTATCATGGAGACCTAGATATCAACAGTTAGGATTAAATCCCACCAAATAAAGTTGGAAAACCACAATCCAACGGTGTAAATATTATATTGTCAGTTAGAGCACAATTGACAAGTATAACCCCAACCCATCAAGTAACAATAATTACATTGCAATCCAATTTTAGAAATAATGCATAGAACCACAAAAAATATTTTATTTATTTAAAATATTCCAACAGATCAAACGCCTCATCAGGCATAATCGGAAGTATACATCAACATGAATGAGAGCATGTATTTGATTACTTAATTGCGAAAATCCGCATGCTATGTATCTGATCACTCAATTGCGAAAATCCGGCATGCTAAGGATGATCTAGGTTTTTGAATATTGTTGATCAAAATGAACTCAAATAAAGGACGAAGCCATGGATGCGCAAAGATATATTAAATATCAGGCTCTCAAACCAGGTAAGCTTATATATACAAATTATATATATGGACATGTTATATGTTTCAAAACATTCATATCATTGAAGCCATTATGTGTCAAAACGTTGGAGTAAACGTGATGAAATGATATTAAAGTCGCACAATAACAAAGTTCTCACAAACTACACGTGCATTATAAAGCACCAGACCACAAAGTTCACATATACTGATATACACACATATCTTGTGTCTCTTGGAATTTAAGCACAAATTGATCTTTTGTTTGGGTTGCATGATTTGGGTTAAACTTGATCAAGACTAAGGATGACTAATCCGCATAGACTAAGAGACCAGACCATTTTAATTTTTCTAGAGTCAACATGAACTTGAATAGATTGCTTGCTCATTTAGTAATATGGTGGAAGAGACCATCAATCTTCAGTGCAGCTTTTGGAAGGGACCATCAGCCTTGAAGCTACACAACAATTAAAGTTGTACTCGCAATCCAATTTGTTTGCTAATAGAGACAATCCAAGAACACAACAACTATGCCATTACTAGCTAAAAAGACACATCAATCTATGCCATTAGATTTGCATATGATTGTTTGAAAAATTCGAAAATGTCAGCAAAAGAAATGAGAAAAATAGCTAAGGCATGGTCAGCTTAATGCCAGATAAAAAAGCCTCGTCATGGCCAGCCCAACGCCAGAAATGTGTAAAAAAGCCTCAGCATAACTAGCCGAGCACTACAATCAAATGAAAAAATGGCTAAGACATGGCCAGCTGAATGCCAGAAATGTGTAAAAAAAGCCTCGACATGACTAGCCGAGCACTACAATCAAATGAAAAAATGGCTAAGGTATGGCCAGTCGAACGCCAGAAATGTGTAAGAAAGTCTCGGCATTACTAGCTGAGCACTACAATCAAATGAAGAAATGGCTAAGGCATGGTCATCCGAACGCCATAAATGTGTAAAAAAGCCTCGGTATGACTAGCCGAGCACTACAATCAAATAAAAAAATGGCTAAGGTATGGCCAGCCAAATGCCAAAAATGTGTAAAAAAAGCCTTGGCATGACTAGCCGAGCACTACAAACAAATGAAAAAATGGCTAAGGCATGGCCAGTCGAACATCAAAAATGTACAAACAAGCCTTGGCATGACTAACACGAATGCAAAAATTGGCAAAGGCATGACTAGCCAAACGCTATAGAGAAAAAAGGCCTAAAGTACTGAACGATAAAATGGATAAGACATGACTAGCCGAATGCATGCCATTTTGTGAAGAAAACTTGGCTAAGGCATGACTCGCCAAATGCCAGAAGTATAAAAATTATGTAAGGCATGACTAACCTAGCGCCAAAAAAAAGAAGGCCTTACGAAGCCGAACGACCCTAAAAGCCGAACGAATAAATAGGCTAAGGCACAAGATGCCGATCACCAAAGAAATAGCAAAGGCCTTAAGAGCCAAACGACCCCAAGAGCCAAATGATAAATTGGATAAGACATGACCAGTCAAACTCCAATAGAAAGTGGTAACAAGCCAAAGGGTGCTGATCTCTAGTAAAATGACAATGGGGGCTGACCTCCAATAAAGAGGCATGACCAGTCGAGCGCTAAATATGAATAAAATGGCAAAGGCATGACTAGCCTAACGTCATAAAAAAGTTAGCAACATGCCAAATGGAGCTAATAGCTAATAGCATAGGGACTGATCGCCAACAAAATGTTTAAGTGACAAAGGGCCAACAAAGTTAACCGAAAAATAAAAAATGGCTAAGACAAGGTAAACCAAAAGCGCCCCTATCTCTGTAATGATTAGAAGTGTGAATTTGTATAAATTTCCTCCAGTTGAGATTGTTACATCCAACTAAAGGGAATTGAAGGCTAAGTGTGGGGGAAGAAAAATTTCCACCAATAGGAAGAAGATACTTGAGCATAAGAAAAGTCAACATGGTACACATGCCATGATCTGGGTCAGTATTGAGAAAGATATGTGGCAAGTAATTGTGCTAACGTGGACATCACATGTGATAACTACAGTCAACTAGTCAAAGAGAGATCATCAAATCAGGTTCAAATTAGGAAAGATTGGATTCTTTCCTTGAGATAAGAGATTGATACAAATCAACCTCAATTCAAGGGAGAATCACAGAATAATTGACACCAAATCAGCACTAGATGAAAATACTCCTTGTATAAATATGTATAGAAAATCCCATGAGAGGAAGAGGAGAAATATGGATTCTTGTATCTGGCCATGGCTAGGCCTGTGTGGTTATTAGTGCGTTGCTTGTAATAACTAATGAAATATGAAATAAAGTCTCTTCTCATTTATCACTACAAGAAAGAAGGCCTTTTATGAGAGGCCAAAAACGCTATGAAAAGTCATATACGACGCATAGAAGGCTCACGTCTATTAAGGTCCCGTGAATACTTTAACTTTTTAACGGGAAACAATTAACCTTGTAGAAAAGTAAGATTTTTCCTCGTCAATATATATTTTGTCTACCTAATAAATTTATTTATGAGATGATGATTCCCTTGTTAATAATTAATTTATGTCATATACGGGTCCTCGTAAAAAAGTAAAATACACCTCGTCTAAAAGTTTGTTGTCTATCTAATAAATTTATTACAAGGTGCATAATCCCTCGTTAATGATTCTTTTAGGGCATACCAGCCCCTCATTAATACATCAAATGTCCTTTTATTAATGGAATTTTGTGCCACCCGTTAAAAAATATATTACTTTTTTTTAATAAACCACCCTCAAATTCTCCCTAATCAGCCACACATGACCTGTATTTCAAACAATTACAACTAAACATAACAAAGCAAACAAACCTATGAAGCACACATCACTTAATGCTAATAACTAAACCAATACATTAAATACACCATTAAAATATCAAAAAACTAAAGACGTACATTTTCACAACCAATCTATGTGCCAAAATCAAAAAAGGAAATCCATTTGTCAAAAAACATTTTCAATTTTCTAGCACTTCTACTGAACAATTATTCAATGTGCAATTATCTTTCCATTCAAAAACCTAGCACTGCTATACATCGATCCACACATGATCTTCACATTGTTCATTTCTTGGCAGAAATTGACTTTCAATTTTCTTGACAATTTTTCACAAAATCCAAGCAAGTACTTGTATCACACCACAAAATCCAAGCAAGTAGCTGCATCACACAAGTCTCAATATCAGTATTCTAATAATGCTAAGAACTTGAAGGAAAAAAAAAGAGTAACATTATACAAATGACCAAATAAATTCAACTCAAATGGAGATAGAAGTGAAGTTGTAGATAGAAACTAAGTCATAGATAGAGCACTTCAAAGGATTATTATTTAAATTAGTATGCTTCATATAAATGCAACAAATAGACACATCATACAATATAAATACTATAAATGGAGCTCCATTGAAATTGAGCTTTCAAATTTAGATTAACACACAGACTTGTTAAGGTCTCGCTCTAATATCACTTTATGTATATTAGAAAAATAACCACAAGAACATTTTTAATGTCTATCAAAGGAAGAAGGGTAAAATCAACCTAAATTACCCAAACTTATTCCAAAAAGTACAACTCAAAGTCAGGAAAAAATTAGAAAACAAATTAAGCATTTGGTAGCTGTTCATTTAAATTACCCAATTTGCATAATAAGGTGTCACCATATTTTAGAATTTCTTAAGTCAAGATTAAGAAAAAGAATGCTCTCTAATGAATTTTCATGTCTTTTAATTAGGAATTGCTCTCAAGTCTAGTGTATGGTGCATTGAGTATAATGCCAAGCTCTAATACAAATGACGGATTAATAGTAGCAGAAGCAATAATGATCAAAACAATGCAATGTACAGCTTCAACTAGGTAAATATAGATTCTCTGCTAATAGATGCATTTCAGCAGCAGAACAAACTACTTAGAGTATCACTTAAAACATGCTCACAAACATTTAAATCATAAATGTCACTTAGTAGCACAAGCAATTACAAGTTAAGCATTAAACAATGTATTTTGTCTAAGAAATGAGCTTCAAGAGTGTAAATGCTAAAGCAGAAACTAGTAGAATAAAACCAATTAGCTTGACATAAGCAACTTTTGATCACAAATAATGTTAAATTAAAGCAACCACTGAGGCAATGTCAAAACTATAATTTTAGATGCAATACACTTAAATACACTTGAAGCAATAGATATTAGTAGTCTAGAAATCCTTCATGTCAGTTTTGTCCTAAAAATGCATGCTTGACAGCAAAGAATGAACGTTCAGGGTATGACAATGAGATTCAACCTCTATTTCATTATATTTTAAGCAAATACATACATGAGAATGTTCAATAAACTTACTTACTTCAATTAAAAAACAAATCAGACTTGATCAAAATTAAAAGTCAGTGACTAACAGACTATATCGATCAACAATATTAACAAATTTAAAAATAGAGTATTCTTGATTTTGATTTTCCGTGTTAGTAGATCAAGGTTTAAATAAGTAAAAATAGATCCAGCACTAATTGATGCAATTCAACAGCAAGATCAAGCTTAGAATGTGATTTAAAACTTACTAATAAGCATTTAAATCTTAAACATCACCCAACAATAAGACAACCACATGACAGTCCTTAAGCAATGTATATATTTTTTTTGTCTAAAATTGAGCTTCAGCAATGCAACTAATAATGCAGTTATCAGCATGCCTTTAATGCATCATGAACACCTTAAACATGATTAACTATGGCTGCTAAAACATTAATGGCATCCATACAATTCACCTAGACAAAATAATCAACACTTTGGATCAAAACTAAGTAATAAGGTGCAACAACTAGCAATAGGATGCCAAAAAAAAATGCTTTAATGCTAATTATGTGAAAATACAAGTTTGAGTAGACTTATAAAGTAAATTAAAATATTCTCATATGTACTAAAAACATGACAGCTTCTGTTATAGGCCAAAAACTGAGGTTTCAAATGTGAGATTCCAGAGTAGCCTCTCTTTCAACCTTAGCTCAGTAACAATAGATATATTGTGATGAAATGCATTTTCTAAGATTAGTATTTAGTGCCAATCTATAGCAAATCGTCAATAACAGCTCAATGTGTACTAAAATAGCTATGAACAGTTCAGCAGATATAATTTTGTTTTAGCCTTTTAAAGGTTATAAATGGTTCCAATGAACCATGGAGGTCTATGGCTCAAGAAACCTAAACAAGAGACGCTCCTACAAAGTTTACCATGTATCTACTCTAAGCCAATTAAGACTATTCTAGAACCGAGGCTCTGATACCAATTGTTGGACCCAATATAACGGGTGGGTGAATTAGGACTGTACTCTTGCACACCCAAAATGTCCAAAACATTGGGTATATGTAGGCTAATTAAAAACTAGTCATTTCTTACCATTGGGGTGAATAAGGAACTGTTTGGATTTTTATTTCATTACTCCCAGTTTGGTCATCTTGCATGTATATGCCAACTTCAAAAGACCATATATCACTTGTTTTAAATCCAAATCAGGCCAACTTTGTGTCCAAATTGAAGCTTTTGAAGTCCTCTTTCCAATGGTATTAATCTCACTCAAAAAAGTTAACCACAAAAAAAAATGTGACCATTTTAGTGTGGTGTGGTCCTGAGTTTTTGCTGAGCTAATTTGCTAACTTTGACAGACCATAACTTGGTCATTATAAATTCAAATCAGGTCAAATTTAAGTCTAAAATGAAGCTCTCAAAGTCATATTTCCAATGATATAAGTCTCACTCACACAGGTTAAACAAAATAAAAATTATGAGCATTTTAGTGGGCTGTTGTCTTGAGTTTTAAGTGGATTGTTTTACTCATTCGATCTAAAAATGTGTCTAAGTCTTTCTATTAGCAATTAGGACCTTATAGTATGGTTTCATTAAGTCCAAAGCCTATTTCTACAAGTATAGGGACCATATATATGTTCATGACAGATTAATTAATTTTGACAATTACCAAATCAGGTTCATGACATCATAAAATTGATCTAGCTTCAAAACCATCTTTTTGCAATCTAATTTAATTCTTGTATGGTGAACTAAACTTGATATAATCAATTATGGCAGAATCAACTCCATTTTTTTGGCATATGACAGTAAAAGAAATTACTAAACCAGTTATGAATAGTGCATTGCCTAGGTATGGTATGTTTAAAATATTTTCAATCAAAATTCTAGGCAAGAAGGTACTTGAGCAAACTTGAAACATGAATTAAAACATGAAAATTCATAGTGCATCCTCAAGCATCAATCAAAAGCATGAGTTGATAGTGAAAACACTTTTTTTTACTGCATTTTAGTCTTTAAATTGAGCTGCAGATGAGTGAATTTCAAAATAGCCTGTAAATAATTATTTAGGAAACAGTGGATGATCCCTTGGAATAACCTTTAAGTGGTTACCCCAACAACACAAACAAAAGATTCCTCAAGCTCAAATATTTATAATTTAGGCATTCAAGACCAAAATATATAAACACACAAGAAGCACATGGTGACAGCAGCTATAAATGGACTTAATTGAGGGTTTTGACATATCAAATTTTAGGAATGAGCTTGAATCAGTAGAAGGAGCACAAATCTGAGTTAAATTATTCTAAATTGATTTGCTCAGAATGAATAGAGCTCCATATATCAAAGAGAAATCAGTTTGAAGTGGTCTTGAGACTCAAATTCATATAACTTGATAGATTCAACAATAACTAAGTTGAATATACAGAGTTGCTTCATGGATTGATCTAATCAGTGCTTAGACAGATTTCAAAAATGAAGTGGGTACCTCTGGTGATGCGCTAGTTTACGTAGGAACTTTGAATTCTTCGGCAGTGAATTTGAGAACAACAGTGAATGAGGCTGCTTCTAGGACGCTAAACCTAAAAATAAATTTTGAGATAAGAAAAACAATTAGAGTCAAATTAATTAAAGTCACACAGATGAAAGAAATCCTAGAAAGGGAAAAAATAGGAGGAGATTGAATTTACTGACACTTTAAAGGGAAGCTTGGGATCCAAGATGAGAGTAACCTTAAACGACACTTTCCACTGCTAACACCAGCAACAATTATTAAAATCATGAGTATCAATTGTTAACATTACCACTTGGAATAGAGGCCAGCAAGTATAATCTTACCAATATAGAGGCCAAAGATATTTGGTGAGAAATCAATTAGTAAATAGGTTTTTGTGAGGGCTTTGGTGAGAAAAAATTGATCAGTAAACGGGTAATGTGATTAGAGCTTTGGTGAGAAGAAATCGATGAAAGTTTGCTTTCAAAATTCTTCAAAATCTGTGATATCAAAAAATGCCAACATGTCAATAAAAATGCTAACATGTCAAAATCATCTTGTAATCATTTTATTCTTAAATCTCAAGACTCAAGCTAATGATAAAAGTTAATTTCACCATGTCTCTATCTTTTGCTTCTAACAATTTTTAGTTTCTCTGGTGACTTAGGACAAGGGATGTTTTCCTTTAAAAGAAAGTTTAAGATATCAAAATTTTGCTGATTATTATCCTTAGAATGAAAACGAAAATAAAAATAAAAAAGAAAAAAGAATTAATTCTACTTCAGAACTCTGCAAGATTGTATGCTCAAGTAATTGCTCTATAATCAGTTGACTTCTCCTTTTGCAGGGCTACTCAATTAGCCATGCCCCTATTGCAGGACTACAAGCACTTTGGAGATTCCTTGAGCAAGATTACAAAATACATCATTGCACTAAATTGGAGGTATAAGACATGAGTTCTACTGAGCAGCATGCAGAATTAAAGTTCTAACATTATTGAAGACTATATATTGGTTAAATGGTCAAATTTTTTTTAATTAAAAGACCTAAATTATGAATTCCAAATACTTGAAATAGTATTGAGCTCGAATTATCAAGCCTAAGCCCATCTGAATTGAAGAAAGCATATTATCACATCAAGTAGCTGCAACCCACAAGTCTCAACTTCAGTATGCTAATAATGTTAAGAACTTAAATTAAAAAAAGTAACACTAAACAAATGACCAAATAAAACCAACTCAAGTGTAGATAATCAAAGTTATATGGAAACAAAGTCATTAGCAAACCATTTCAAAGGATCACTATTCAGATCAGCAGGCTTAATATAGATGCAATACAATCACCTCATACACGTGGGAGTGAAAGTTCTGATAACTATTTTTTTTTTAATAGCAATTTCATATCAAGAACCAACCTCCAAGGGGCATACCCCAGGTTCATAGAAATCCCAAACCCACCATAAGAAAAGAGACCACTTTGTCCACAAAATACTAAGTACAACAAATAACCCACTGCCTAAAGTAAACAAAGCAATCTACTAAGCTTCACCAAAACACAACTGGAATATTTTGAAATAAGACATCCGACTAACATCATCCCTATCTATGAATATAACAATATGCTACCAACATAATAATAGAAGACAATAGACTCTAAACGCTAATAAAAGAGGTTATAGAGAAACCACCACACTGGCGAAACCGTAGTAGCAAAAACCACAACCATTATGCTGATATCCAACAAATCTCACAGCCATAATTTCAACATTGAAATAGCAAGGCAAAAATAGGAAAAAGAAACCTGGGAGTATAGACAAGAAAAATAGAGTACTGAACATGAATAAATGAAGTTACTTCAGAATTCTCCCTGGCAAATCTCATTCTCTACATAACCATTTGTTAGTCATGGAATTAGGAACTTCTATAAGGGAAAGACCCCTTAATCCCATTTTATGCAAACTGATAATTTTACACATCTATTCAACTGGCATCAATGCCCATTTCTTTCAGTTTTTTGGATTGGCGTCAAAGTTCATGACACAACTGAAATTCCTTTAGTTATGATATTTAAAATATGAATCAGCAGGCTATCTTTAATTGTCATATGAAAAATAAAAATATAATCAAAAGGTCCAAAGTTGATATGAGTAGTAGCAAATTTATTTTGATGCCTTTTTGTTTTCAAAACAGAAACCTCCGTGAATAACAAATGAAATACAAAGACAGAAACAATTAATTATAACAAAATGCAATAGATTGATCCTAAATACAACACACCAAAGCAGTTGTTTAACAATCTAATACTTGCCCTGCCTCAATTTCCACCAGTTTACTTTATAGTCTTCTAAAGGATTTTAATACATTGAGCATTCAATATGATGAATTTCAAACCTATTTTCATATTTATGTGTCAAAGATACAATATAAATAATGCACATAGTTCCCATAGCTCTTTCAAATCATCTATAAGTGGCTCCAAATACACATCATATGGGTGTATAAAAAGTGAAACAGCTAAGAAAGGAAAGCAAAGAGCTAAACAATAGCTAGAATCAACACCATCAACTATAGGGTCATTCAGGTAAATGTTAGTCATCTATGCAAAAGTAAATATTTATTCATTTTATTGTTTTATTACAAATTCCATTATTGCTAACAATGTATCGTATTTAGTAATTCAATTTTCAAACAACACCACAACATATATATATATATATATATATATATATATATTGCTTAAGTTCTGTTATGATTGGATAAATGTAGTAACAACACTTAATGACTTATCTAAAGCTGAGGTAGCTTTCTGAGTTGAGTGGTTAGGTTGATTAGTTATGGTAACTTGAAAGAAAATAAGGTGATAGAATTCAGCTGATCCTTTTCTTTGTGTGCAAATTTTTCTTTAAAAATTATTCTAAGCATTGATACAAATGAATCCTCCTAACCTAAAACAGTTCTCATCCAACCCTTGAAGTTAGTTATATTCCTCTCCCTTGAAGTTTTTCAAGCTGATTCCCTTAATTCCTTATGTTTTTCAATTTGTGGTGATTTTTTCTAATAGAGTTAATTTTATTGTTAGGACTTTAACCAATTGGGCAAAAATAAAATTTAAAAAGGTAAAGTTGAGATCCAAATAAAGGATAAAAAACAGTTAGAGGCTCTTCGTTTTGAGCTCCATATTTAATATATTCTTCGGTGCTTTTTTTTTATTATCCTAGAGGCATTTCATGACGTAATATTTTATATTTTCTCATACTATTCTTTGATCAACTTCTATCTCTTGATGTAGGTTTAGCTTTGGAAAACTTAATTCACCAGGTACACATCAAATTATTGGTTTTGATACTTTCCCTCTATTAATGATGTTTACCCAACCAAACTATAATTAGTTCATGACAACCACTTTTTGCACAGTTTCAAGTTAATAATTAAATTGATCAAGGGTGTTGTAATCTAATGGTATCTAGCTTATACAACCCCATCCTTTAAAACAGAATTAATGAACTCTAACCACCCCAACTTATGCAATTAATGTAAAAGCTAAGTAAACCTAACCACCTTCATGTTTTTTATGAATTCAATAAAAGCATGTTGTTTATTACAACAACCACCATGTTTGTATTCAATGAAAGCATGTTGTTTATTACAACAACCACCATGTTTGTTATGAATTCAATAAAAGCATGTTGTTTATTACAACAACCTCCTTCCACCATTTATTTATTTGTGTCTCTCTAGAGAATAAGAATAGAAGAACAAAAGGGGATAAAGAAGAAGAAGACAAGGCAGTAACAGAAGCAAGGACAGCTGGCCTCTGCCAAGTTTTTGGTGTCAAATTTACCAATATTATTAACTCAAATTTATGGCTCAATCAATCCTCTACACTACCTTTTAAGCATCAGATTTTTGCCTAATATCTTTTTCTGAGTATAATCTTAATTTTAATGAATTTAGTATACACTAACTTTGATTTGAAAATAATCAACACATTCCAAATAAACCCATCTAAGAACAACATTAAATTACAAGTTCATAACAAATCCTAACAACATGTACACGTTCAAGCATCATATGTTCACATATAATTAGTGTATATGGGAGAGAAAGAGAGAGAGAGAGAGGGATAGCGTTGGTTTGAAGGGGGACTTTGAATTCTTCAGTAGCAAATTTGAGAATGACAGTAAATGGGGCAGCTAATCCTGAACAGAAAATTTTGAAATAAGAAAAAGTAATTAAGTGTCAAATTAAATAAAGTGTTAACCAAATGAAAAAAAAAACCCTAGAAAGGGAAAAAAATTGGAGGAAATGAGAGTAACCTTGAACGACACCTTCCCGCCATTAACACCAGTAGCCAACGAGTATAATCTTACTAGTAGAAAAGCCAAAGGTCTTTGGTGGAGTGAGAAATCGATCAGCAACTCAATATTGCTGGGATACCCAGATCATACATAAATATATGGACAATATGATTAGGTTAAATAAAGTGTTAACCAAATGAAAAAAATCCTAGAAAGGGAAAAAAGTTGGAGGAGATGAGAGTAACCTTGAACGACACCTTCCCACCATTAACACGAGTAGCCAGCAAGTATGAGAGAGAGTGGAGGTTTTGTGAGGGCTTTGGTGAAAAGAAATTGATAAGTACATGGGATATCTGATTAGGGATTTGGAGACAAGAAATTGATGGGTAAAAAGGCACAAGAAAGAGTGGGGGGCCGGTTTCGTGACTCATGGGGGCTTTGGCATGACTCATGAGGGCTTTGGTGGAGTGAGAAGAAATCACGTAGTATGTGGGTTTAGTGGGCCTTTGGCGGGCTATGAAAAATTAGTAAATGGGTTTGGCGGGAAGGGTGAATTTAGGAGCCTGAAATTTTTTTAGTTATTGAGGTCGAACCTGAAACCTTGTAGAATGATAGTTTTTAGTACTTAAACATGAGAGTTTTTTAATCCCATGACAGTTTGACAAATATCTCGTTAATATATGCAAACATTAACGAGAGCTTCCAAGGGGTCGTGAAAACATTTCTTTTATGATGATTTTGATAAAAAGCCGTGAAAGATTGCTCTTTTATGAAGAATGACGAGGCGCATCTTTTGATCCTTGTAAAAATTAATTTTTATGACCCTAAATGTAGGGATCTCGTGAATACTTTGTTGTAAAAGGCCACTTTTCTTGTAATATATGGACATAGACCGAGTTGTGCCAAAACATGTAAATCTTGTGTCTCTTATTCTCGGATTTATTTTCTTGAGTGTCCTTTGTGCATCAATTGATTGACTTTTCGTCCACCATTTTTTGCACTTACAATATGCTTCTACCCAAGGAAAAGGACCATTCTATGAACATATCCAATGCACCAAATAACCTAGGCCCCAGTCCACTTACAGGACGTTTAATCTTAGCCCTTCCCTTCCCTTCCCTTGTGCGCTGGAAAATACACAGTAGTGCTTGTGTGAGGTCTCTCTCTGTCTCTATTTCTATATATATGGTTCATTCATTTCAAGCTATCATACCATAAACCATACCAGCTGAGTCTAGTTATATAGTACATTTACTTTATTTGTGCTTGAGTATCGAAAATCCTTTCCATGGACCACCAACCAGCTGCTGTAACACTCCCACCACACATACTCCTATTTCCTCTGCCCATTCAGGGCCATGTGAACCCCATGCTCAAGCTAGCCGAGCTTCTCTGCCTCCATGATCTCCATGTCACCATGCTCATCTCCGACAACTGCCACAGTCGCCTCCTACGCCACGGCAATCTCCAATCTCGCTCCGTTCTCTATCCTGCTGCTTTTTGCTTCAAGACTGTACCGGATGGCCTTCCTCAAGACCACCCGCGTGTTGGTGAACGAGTTACAGAAGTTATGCCTCCTAATGTAATATCACCGCTTTTCAGAGAGTTGATGACATCCACTAATTGTCTGGGCTCTGAAACCCGAAGGCCCCTGACGTGCATCATAGCAGATAGTGTCCTGACTTTTGTGGGTGATTTCGCTTTAGAAAAGGGAATACCACTCTTTTGTTTCCCTATCATCAGCGCTAGCTCCTACTGGGCTTCTTTATGTATTCCCCAACTCATTGAAGCAGATGAAATTCCGTTGAAAGGCATGTTCCATCTGCCCCTCTTTTTTTCTCTTAATTTAATGAGAGAATTATTGACTAACCGCATCACATGATCAAATATATATATGCTGCTTTTGTTATGCGTTCAGGAAATGACATGGACTTACTTGTAAGAAGTGTCCCCGGCATGGAAGGTTTTCTCCGGCGGCGTGACCTCCCCAGATTTTTATGTGCCGATGTTATCAATGACCCGATTCTTCAATTCCTTAAGACTGAATGCAAAAAAAATCTTCTAGCTCAAGCCCTTATAATGAACACCTTTGACGACTTAGAAGATTCCACACTCTCTCAAATATGCACTCACCTACCCAATACATACACCATCGGACCATTGAACGCTCACCTGACAACCAGAGTCGCCGCCAAGACCACCTCAACCTCTTCCAGTAGTTTCTGGGAAGAAGACCGGAAATGCTTGACATGGCTTGATTCGCAGCCATCCAAGTCTGTCATCTACGTGAGCTTCGGAAGTATCACTGTCATGACAAGGGATCAACACATGGAATTCTGGTACGGTTTGGTGAATAGTGGGCAGCGGTTCTTGTGGGTCATACGACCGGACCTTTTCACTGCCGCCGAAGATTGGAAGAGTCAAATTCCGGTGGAGCTGGAAGAGGGTACAAGGGATAGAGGCTACAAGGTGGGTTGGGCCCCACAAGAAGAGGTGTTAGCCCACCCTGCTATTGGTGGGTTTTTGACTCATAGTGGGTGGAATTCGACTCTGGAGAGTATGACTGCTGGAGTGCCAATGATTTGCTGGCCTTACTTTGGAGATCAACAGGTTAATAGTAGGTTAGTGAGTGAGGTTTGGAAGCTTGGCTTGGACATGAAAGATGTGTGTGATCGAGTCGTGGTTGAGAAGATGGTTAGACATCTCATGGAAGTGAGGAAGGATGAGTTTCAACAACAAGCGGGTCAGATGGCAGATATGGTCAAGCGTGCTGTGAGTAAAGGTGGATCATCCTACTGTAATTTGGACCGTCTAGTTCAGGACATAAAATCCATGATTAAGTGAGCATATATATATGTGTGTGTGTGTGTGTTCGGAATCTACTCGTGTACTAATTATATAATCTTCTTCCTTAAGTCATGTTATTTTACGTCTGTATGTGTCTCACATCAGCGTCTGTGTATCTTTCTCAGTAGCAATATATATGCACTTGAACAAGAAAATGAATGAGTTGGTAGTGAATACTTACTAGTCTTGAATGCTTGCACTTCCATCTTGACAAATATTATATTTACGGGACAATGCTTGGGTCAGGGCCGGCCCTGAGATTACAAAAATTTTGAGAGGCCCTAGGCGGGCTTTCATATGGGAGCCCTTTATACAAAAACTTTTACACGCGGATAAATTTTATAGGAGTGTAAAATTTGTATTAAAATTAGACGATAAGCACATTGAAAAAAAAAAAACCCTGGTCTTGGTGCTTTATAAATAGCACGATCCAGTTCACATAAAAAAACTAAAAGAAAATATTTAGCACATCTTAGTCACAAAAATCAAAATTGAACTTCATATCAAAGTAAATGTGATCGTCTTGCATTTTGAGCTGCAAAATTATCAATGAAATAATCTTGCAAGTTGCCTGCTCAGTGCTCGCCGCGAGAAAAGAAGAAGAAAAGGAACAATTTTGTGTCTGTGAGGAAAGAAGCAAAAATGATAAATTGGTGAACCTAATAAGCTAATACTTGTATTTTTTATTAAAAAAAAATTGAGGCCTAGATGCTATTGGGCTTGTTCAATAACTTTTATCTTTTAAATGAGGCCCTCTAGCCCAGTGGGTATAGTTAACAATTTTTTTTTTAAAAAAAAAAATTCAGTAATAGTATTGGGCCTGACAAAATTGGGGGTCCTTCCAAAATTGAAAATTTTGGGGGCCCTAGGTTGCTGCCTGGGCCGCCTAGGCCCAGGGCCGGCCCTGGCTTCGGTCCAACCTGGCAGCACCAACTTCATCCTCACTACTTACGTGAACCAATAGAATTTAGCAAGCTGTCCAAAACTCTTTTTTTTTTTGTTTTTTAAGATGGATATTATCCATATTCTTGTGGGTTAAACCAAAAGTTCATTGTTTATTGCTATTTTTTTTTTTTTGGTCTCTTCAACTCCCATCTACACATTCTCTCTCCCGGCTCACGCTCCACAACAGCTTCCATCTTGTTTCACAATTCAATATTTTGAAGCTCAAGAAGTCTCTCTCATTTGTGTCTTTGGTTCTTTGCTCATTTGTAGACTAGGACATCAACCTTCATATTTCATGTCTACGGTTTCTCATCTGTAGTAGTCAATTTGCGAGGCTGAAATTGTATTTTTCTTCCTATTAAATTTTGGTTTCTAATTGTAATATGAGTTTCTCCACCAATTCTGTAAGTGAGGACAAAGGCAAAAATATTTTAATCAATGTTAAACAATTTGTTTACTTGTATGATCGTGACATGTTTGATATGATGTCTGAATGGTTTTTGATTCATGAATATATATGTGTGTTTATATGTATAACTAGTGTTTTACTAAACTATTCTATATAGAAATTTGATTCTTTGTTGTGATGGTATGCAATGGTATCCATCTATGAATTTGAATCAAAATGCTTGCCAATTGTACGTTATTTGTGAGTTACCAGAAATGGTAACAGGGGAAATGTGTTCTATGCATAGGTAAAAGACTAGTATTCTCACGTACTGATTATGAATTTTATTCAATATATCAAAGAGGAAAAAAAAACTGTTATGTCAAACAAGGCCTTCGTCATTGAATATGCCGAAAGTCCCCCTAATTCTTTTTTTTTTCCCTCTTGGAAAATTACTTTGTTTATAAAAATAAATCTGAGTCTCATTATAAGTTTTTTTAATTTAATGTATAGTCTCTCCTATTTTATATAGATCATTTTAAACAACTAAATATAATAATATATCAAACAACATCTGTGATAAAATTCTAATAACCAAAAGAGACAGTCATTGTTACTTCATATTTCTATATTTCTATATCCATTGTTGATTACTTGATTAATTTTGCTCCAATCATGTCTCATTTTATCTTATTTGTTTTGTTTGTCCACTAATTTTGCCCCATTTGCAGAGATCATTTGCTGATGATCAAGTTGGGGGGGAGTAAGTGTGCAATAAATAGGCTCTTTGTCTCTTCATGATTTTTATTTTTGGGTTGCATAATGCACATCAACATGGAACAATGTGAAATTGAATTTGGTCCTCATCAGATGAGAACAAAAGCTGCTCTACAATGGGAGTACCAAATTTTGAATTATTGATTATCAAATACAGAATTGTTCGATGGATTTCTAGATGATTTCTGCTTGGACTCGTACCTCTCCAACAAAAAATCCAATGCATGTGGCTCAAAATGGAGACGATTTTGATGGTTGCCTTGTGAGTTAATGGGGACTATCCTTGCCGAAAAAAAAAATGGAGACTATCCAGTCACTTACTCCACCTTGGATTGCCAATTAGAGATTAGAAGTTTAACTTAGTAAAGACGTGCAGTTGAAAATTTTCTCTTTGTGATTTTTTTATTTGATTGAATTAGTGGATGTCAAGATTGAAAGATGTAAGAAGCATTAGTTTTAGTCATGACACTTGTCTTGTGAGATGATCTGAAAGGCCATGGCACTTGAGTTCAAACTGATTCACTCATGAAATGGCATTAATAGCAATGAAATGGCATTAGTTTATTTAGTTTAGGTTGGTGGCTGCTTTGGTGTTTGCCCCTTGCAGAGTTTTGTTTTTGTTGTGGGAGGGATGCCTCCTTGGCTTTTGTAAATAATTATTCTATCCTAATAAATTTATTTTAGCCAGTCATTTGGTCTTTATCCCTAATATTGTTGTAGTCTTCTTCCTTTAGTTTCTTCATCTGTCTCAACTAGATCGAACCTATGCGTGCATCAATCATATTTTTGTGTGATTTTAAGACTTTTTGTTGTATGTGTTCATTTTTCATCAAGTGTAATTAGGATTGGTTCAATGCACATCTGTTAGTAGTGTGAGTGAAACAGTAAAGGCAGGAATTTCATTTGATAACTACCAAGATTGTCAGAAGTATGCATTATTTCTAAATTTCCAACTCCGTTACTTGCATTTTAGATATAGCTTGTGAATTTTACATGTTTCAGACCGCCCTATTTGCATCTTAATCTGAAAGCACACACAGTAACATACCTTGTGGATCTATTTTTCTAATTGATTAACCAATACAAGGAAAAAAAAAAAAAAAAAAGAGAACGTTGCATGAAAAATATCTTCATGTCTTTCTGAACTCAATAAAGTAAAAAGATTAACAAATCAACAAGACAAATCTCATGGCAAGTGAAAAGGAAATCAATCACTGATTAGAATCCATTCATTGTCTCAAAAGTTGTCTTAAGAGTTCTTACATGCTGGTTGAAAAGGAAATGTTACTGTTATAGGCTAGGTTGTCATTGGTTACAAAAGCTTCAAAAATTCATTGCAAACACAAAAAGTAACATATGAAAGTATCCCCAAAGCTCCGAATAGTCCTCAAATTAACTAACAAGAAGGAAACTTTTCAAGCTTGTTGCCTTCTTGTGCACTTTGTGAGAGGTTACCATAATGTGACTCCTACAATTATTGAAAAAGTATAATTATGAGAAATTTAATATAAATAAATCTGTCATTAATCTTTAACATTATCAATCATGTTGTTAGGATGATTTATTTACCTGAAGTAATTGAGTATAAGACATATTTGGTACCTAATTTGTGATTACTCCAAAATTTTCATGATCATAGTTCATACTTGAATGAGCTACAGAAGGCATTTTTGTTCCAAGGCCAAAATGAGATTCCTATCAAATATAAATTAGAGTTTAGTTAAACAATAATTACAAAGATGCAAAAGTAAATCATCACTTCATCTATTGAAACATACTAATTAATCTCAAGTGTTAAGGTTTGACTGGTACCAATTATAACTTCTAAAATCAATTTGAGACCACCATTTGACAGAGAATGAAGAATTATTTGATTCACTACCCAACCAAGCAATCCATTAACACCACCAAAATACAGTATGTGGTCAGTAATTTCACCTTGGGTAAAAACACCAATAAATAAATTACCTAAGGGATACCATTACGAACTCAAAAATTAGTACACATTTATAAAAAGCAACCATAAAAATTAGTATACATTTAAGTTGTAACGGACACAGGCATCAAAAGTGGCCATAAAAACCAATTGCCGAGAGAGAGACCCAAAAAAAAATGTAATAATAAAACAAATAAATAGAGAATACTCGAACAAAGGATAATTTGGTTCACTAACCTGGCATATATACTTATATACACATGTTAGAAATATAGCACAAATAAGAACAAATAAGAATAAATTACCTGAGTCAAAAAATCAAATGTTTCAACTCCATGTCTAACTTGCTGGTTTTAGGGTTACAACCACTGAAAATAGGCTCTTATAGTATTTATTGGAAAGAAAAAAATAAGTACAACAATAATCACACTTTAATTAATTTATAAAGTTTCAAAACATACCTTTGTGGCCTTTTGTTGTCTTGTTGAAACTTTGGCAGTTTTGGCATATGAGTTTTTTCTTTGTCTTTCAAGTGCGTCTTTCAATCGACTACGTGGACGTCCAATTGTGGCTTTTATTTTAACCCCACAAACTCCTATTGGCACACAATTGTTTGATGGAGCTACCATTTCAACTTCCTCATTTCAAATAACTGAACTTTCACAACCACTTAAATTATTCAAATAAAGTTTTTTCTTCATCTCCTCTAAGTTGTTATGCAACTCAAGAGTACGCTCATTTGCATATGCAAATAATATCTCATGTTCCGATGCTAAAGATGAAATCTCAAGAAAATTACGACACAAATGACTATAACACTTTCCCATAGACACCTTAGGATTATAATTGGCTTCAATTCCATGATAATTATTGATAGTCCTTACTTTTGCATCTTTTGTCCATCGTTTCATGATATATTAGGACAAAATCCTTTTTATATCCTTTTTATTCAACACTTTCAACGCATGAGCACATAAAATTTCAATAAAAGTGAACTTCATACAACTACAAATGACTGTTTGTGTCAAGGCTTCAAATTTAACCATATGCTCTTGAGATTTTCCAAGATAAGATACTTTGTATTCAACTTTTGTCCCTTCCTTAGCCACTTTATATGTACTGTAATCTCCCAACCTCATGTACTTTTTCTGAAATAATTCAAAAACTTTCGAGGTATAGATTTCTGCACCATGACGTAACATCTCCACACTAGTTAATAGCACGGGCATACTTTGCATCATCTTGAAATCTACAAGTAGTTCTTCATATCGCCGATCATCCAAAACCCTCTCATAATGCTCAAAGAAATGCAAAAAATCATGTTTTGGCTTCAAGTATTTCTTTAACACATTGTTCATACTTTCACTACGTTGGGTCATGTCTGCAGTGAAAGTGTGTCGTCCATAAACCATTGCCCATTTTTCTCTTACTTCATATAGCTCTGTCAACCATTTATTCTTTTTGAGACTATATTTTTCCAACATATTATTCCATGCCAACAGCCACTCATCTTCATCTTCATAATCATAAACACAATTACCAAAATCATGCGCAAATTTTTTTGATCCATGAAAGACATGACTCAAATGCTTGGCAGCATTTTGATAAACATGCCAAACACATAGTCGAGGTTGAGATTCAAAAAAGACATCCGATATTGCTTTTGCCATTGCAGGAGATTGATCTGTGAGAATTGTCTTAGGCTATTTTCCAGACATTGCACCAAGAAAAGTCTCAAACAACCACCTAAATGATTCGGTGGTTCCATCACAAAGTAAAGTAGCACCAAACACAATTGTTTGCTTATGATGATTCACCCCAATAAATGGTGCAAAAGGCCGACCATATTCATTTGTTCGATAAGTAGTGTCAAAGCACACAACATCTCCAAAGAGGCCATAGTCACTAATTAAGCGTGTATCGACCCAAAAAATATTAGTGATCTTATCATCCTCATCAAGCTGTAGTGAATAAAAATAAGATGAATCTTTCAGCTGAATATTGTGAAAATATTACAATATAGCTCCAACATCTCCTATTTCCATTGCCATCTTTCGCTTTCTATGTATGTAATTTCAGTAATCCTTATCTAGAAAACCAAGATGATCTCTCCCCTCAACTTCTCTGCTCATCAACTCCATAGTTGTTTTTATTGGTAATCCAAACTTGTCTGCATCTTCAGTATGTGCTTCTTGAGCTTTATAAATACTTCGATTAACTCTCAGCATATGTTTCATGGGAGTTCTAATTAAATCGTGATTATGACTTTTGTTCAAAGACACAACCTTGAATTTGCCATTGTTTTGAAGTAGGCATTTCATATGAGCCATGCAACCAACTCTTGTAATAGGTTGACGGTACAAAGGAGTCATACTCTTGTTCTCTCTTCTTTTACCTTCTTTTGAACAACAAAAGGTAACTCTAGTGACGAGCCCCTTTGTATTTTTTCTCCGATGATTTCTCCTGACATTGAAACCATGTTTGCCACCATAGTTGAGGTAAAACTTATATGCTCCCTCATCAGAACTAAACTCCATTCCAAGTTCCAGTTCATCTTTTTTTGAGAAACATTCATTAGTAGGAGAAAGACAATAATCGTCAACTTTGATATCAACTTCACAACTATTTGATGGCTCGCTACTTAAGTTAACATAATCCATCTCCTCCATTAGCCTGAATATAATTAAATAATCAGAATGATTTGTGACTATTAAGAGTTGGCAATCAAATAGTAGGAAAAAACCAAATTAAGAATGAGAAAAAAAATTCATGAAATTTGGTTATGGGTTAATTTGAGAGCTCATCTCATCCACTTTGAAAAAATTGTCATGAAAATCTTTGTATTGTTTTTAATTTTATTATTTTTGTAGAAAAACAAACATATTTTTTAAAAAACAATAAACCAATAATTCCATACTAGACTACATAAATACATTATTTCAATCAAATAAGTTGGTAAATTCATAACTTTAGTTATTAAGTAATAAGATCCTGCATGAACACAGAAATAAATGTGTAAGAGAAGTAACAATGCTGTCTCTTTCAATTATTAGAATTTTATCACAGATGTTGTTTGATATATTATTATATTTAGTTGTTTAAAATGATCTATATAAAAATAGGAGAGACTATACATTAAATTAAAAAAACTTATAATGAGACTCATATTTATTTTTTTAAACAAAGTAATTTTCCAAGAGGGAAAAAAAAGAGAAAAAAGAATTAGGGGGACTTTCGGCATATTCAATGACGAAGGCCTTGTTTGACATAACTTTTGCTTCTGCTTTCACTTCCATTGATTTGTGATTTAGTGCTTGGGAATAGTATTTTATAAGAGCTTCTAATACCATAACAATTTTTTTTCCCTCTTTGATATATTGAATAAAATTCATAAACAGTGAGAATACTAGTCTTTTACCTATGCATAGAACACATTTCCCCTGTTACCATTTCTGGTAACTCACAAATAACGTACAATTGGCAAGCATTTTGATTCAAATTCATAGATGGATACCATTGCATACCATCACAACAAAGAATCAAATTTCTATATAGAATAGTTTAGTAAAACACTTGCTATACATATAAACACACACATATATATTCATGTATCAAAAACCATTCAGACATCATATCAAGCATGTTACGAGCATACAAGTAAACAAAATGTTTAACATTGATTAAAATATTTTTGCCTTTGTCCTCACTTACAGAATTGGTGGAGAAACTCATATTACAATTAGGAACCAAAATTTAATCAGAAGAAAAACAAAATTTTAGCCTCGCAAATTGACTACTACAGATGAGAAACCGTAGACATGAAATATGAAGGTTGATGTCCTAGTCTACAAATGAGCAAAGAACCAAAGACACAAATGAGAGAGACTTCCTGAGCTTCAAAATCTTGAATTGTGAAACAAGATGGAAGCTGATGTGGAGCGTGAGCCGGGAGAGAGAATGTGTAGATGGGAGTTGAAGAGACAAAAAAAAAAAAAAAAAAGCAATAAACGATGAAATTTTGGTTTAACCCACAAGAATATGGGTAATATCCATCTTAAAAAAAAAAAAAAAAAGAGTTTTGGACAGCTTGTTAAATTATATTGGTCCACGTAAGCAGGGAGGATGAAGTTGGTGCTGCCAAGGCAGGACCCAAGCATTATCTTTACGTCTCGGGGATATATCTCGTCCTGTTGCTTTACAAAATCTGACTCTCATCTTATCAAGAACTTATTAATGTTATCGGTTATGATATTGTTGGCACCTAAGTGTGAAGTTACTTCACAGTCAACTTATGAGTCATTTGGGTGATAGGGAAAGATTGACAAAGAGTACATTATGAAGCACGACTGCCTTAACCCTTAGTCAAATTATAGAGTTGCCTAAGATCCGGTCAATAAAAGGCCTCCAAATTATTTTATTTATTTCTTTAATAATTCCTTCTAAACTTATTTGAGCATGAATCTAAGTATATTTAGCTACCACATTTTTATTTTATTTCATTTTTATTATTATTATTATAATAGAACACAGCCAACACACAACAACTAGGCTAGGCAAATTGGTTAAAACATGTCGCAATTGAACCAAAAACAAAGATACCCACCAGGGTGTTTGTACCACAATTATTGGCCGATTACTAAAAGAAGACTAATATGTGACCGATTATTGTGAAAAACTAAGTGGAAGATTGTTGCCAAGTCAAAATGTTCAGATATGGCTTATTAAAAAGGCCATGTCATGCACCAAGATGTGAGAGATTTTAAGGAAGAAGATAACCACCCTAGATGTTGGTGGGGCAGTGATTTAGCAGAAAAAGACATAACATGATATGAGGGAACAATTGAAAGGACATGACACTTTGGATGATAACGAAATGGACCAAAACATGGGGTTCAAACAAGGAAGCATGTGCCTCAGATAATAGTGGAAGACTTGCAGTGGAAGGACTGAAGGATCCGAGTTGAAGCGTTCACACAAGCTTCAATAACGTTTTACTTTACTTATTTATGCTCCGTTTGGTTAAAAAGGAAGAAAATGAAAGAAAAAAAAAAAAGTGAATGAAGAGAAATTAATTTTATCGCATGCATTTAGTTAGTATAATTCTTTTTAAGAAAGTTGTGAAAAAATATTATTTCGTTAGTTTAAACGGCATGTAAGTGAAGAAAATGATTCTGCATTTTAGAACTATTATTATGATTGCAAATAGTAAAATGAGACTTATTTAAAATAATAAATATAATTATTTTATTTATTTTTAAAATAAGGCTGCATAATATTTTTCTTAGGTGGAACTCATTGGTGATATTAACTTTTTCTTTTTTGATAGATGTAGACAATGGAAGTTTTAAATTCATGTCATCAAAATTATGGATATATATAATTCAGTGATAAACGAGTTGGTTAGGTACCACAATGATAGAGAAAAAAGAAAAAGAAAAAAAGACTAAAATATATATACCATAATTAAATAAAGAAATAAGTATAATAAGAAAGAGAATTCAAGTCAAATAATAAAAAAGGAAAGATGCTCGGCCTGCCTCTATAACATAAAATGAGTATTGAATTTCAAAATATATTATTGTTTTTCACATTATATTATATTAAGAGTAATTAGGGGTGGTAATTCGTGTTCCCGTGTAATGTTGATTTTATGAGTATTCTGCTAAATAGCTTAACCCTAACTCGACCCATTTAATAATCGTGTTAGAAACTTTCAACACTAACCCAACCCGTTTATTAAAAGTGTTACATGTGTCGACTCATAAAATCAATTTAATAAACATGTCATATAATGAAACGACTCGTTTAAGAACCTTTTTTTAGTTCATTTAACTTATATGATGAGTTTCTCCACTCTTAAAAATATTTTTGAAGATCATAAAAAAATAAAATACATATCTATACATAAACCTTAAAATTAAAATTATATTATAAATTTTGCATCTATATATAAACTCTAAAAACATAACTATATTATAAATTTTGTATCTGATTATAAATTCTAAAAATATATTAAAGTGATTCGACAACTAAAAAGGCACCATAACAATCTTATCTTTGCATTATATTTTATGACTACAGTCTTGTAAACAAACAAATAGGTTATAAACATTTGTAACATATATAATTATATATATATATAAATTTGAATAAAATCAAAGTATATGAATAATTCATGTCATAATTGTATCGTGATCGTGTTTCAAATTAAACAGACTTCAAATTTAATTTCGCTTAAGTTGTGTGGTGCTGTCATGTCAAATTTTACGGCCTTTTAGTAATGCAGAGCTCTGTCATAGCAATACTACGAGCTCTCCCTTTATAGCCATTGGATGAGGAAGATTTAGAGATGAGTGTCAGTTGAAAACGGTGACAAAAAGGACGTTAAATGACTTTTCAGCTTACTGTTTCGAAAAAAACAAAGATCCAATTCCGCGCTCTCTATCTCTCCTCTCTTTGCGTTTGAAATCCAATAAAGAGAGCATGGAGATTAATCTTTGTCAGAGATAATATACGATTTTCCGTTTATGTCGAGAGTTTCCGATAATTTTGACCTTTACCATCTCTACTCTCTGTTCTCCAATTTTCTGTTGGAATCACTTGAGTTGTCATTAATGGTGTCAAATTCTAATATTATGTCTATTATATTCATTCATCCTCTTCACAGGTTTTTTCGAATTTTTCAGATAACCTTGAGCTCTCATTAATGGCGTCAGATTCTAGTATAATGGGATAGCCTAGAAAAAAATAGCAAAGAAAACAGGAGGATTAGGTTTTTGGATTAAAATAAATCAGAAAAGGTAAAAGGAGAAAGGGATTAAGAGGAAGAAAATAGAAGAACTGTGATTTTTTATTTCACACAGCAAGGAGAAAGAACTGGTGATTAAAGAGGAAAAAAATAATTGAATGTTCAGTTTTGGTATTTACCAAAAATAACCATGGACGAAATTTTCGTGGACAATCATCTCAGATCTAAGAAGTACGGACACAGATATGATACGACACGAATACAGTGACACGACAAATTTTAAAAAAATAGAACACGGACATGACAGAGAGAGGACTATAAAATAATAATATATTAATATATATTTAACAAGTTAACCAATATTCACAATACCATAAATCTAATAATAATAAAAAATTACACAAATACATGAATTTATTATCAAGCAATTAATGTATTTTCAAAAAGAGTTTTCATTATATTCAAACCCACTACTAGAATCTTACACGTTACTTATTTTTTTAATAATAAATAAATAAATTTAAATACAAAATGACATAACTTTATGTTAAATAAAGTTCTATTGGCTTTTTTATTTTTTTGTTTCTAAATTTATTATTTAGAAATTTTATCTAACTATTTTTTATTGTTTAAAATTTTATTTTAGAAAACACTATATTTATAAAGAAAATAGCGTAATAGTCATATTAAATGATATATATGTCATTATAATTCTTCCACGGGGTCAAGATGTTAGCTTTTAGAAGATGAGGGATTGAAATGCTAAAAAAAAGGGGTCTTTTTGCAACTTTGGAAAAGTTCAGGTTTTTTTGAACTTTTAAAACTTACAAAATGTACCCTGCGTGTCCTTGCCGTATCCCCTGTGTGTCAAAAAAAAAATTTCAGGACATTTTTAAAAAGTATTCGACACGTGTCTAAGTATTCGACACGGGTACAACACCTTTATATGAAATGTCCGTACTTTTTAGTCTCAGATTCATCACGTCATAGATAAAAAATCGTTTTATCTGTAGAAGAGTGTCTCTAAAGATAAGCAGAGAGATTTGGAGAGGACAGGGCTTACCTCGGAGAGAGAGAGACTGGTGTTATCATACGTGCTAGGAAAGAGAAACAAGGAGAGAGACATGTACTGTTTTTTATTTTCTTTTTGAGTAAATTACACCTGCTTTCCTTGATGTTTAGTCAATAGAGCAATGTCATGAGTCCGAACATTTTGTGCTGAGAAGTGTCCAATAAGTCTATTGGCAAGCCACGTGTTTTGCCTTGATAAATGAAGATTTTTTTATCTTTCCATAATAAATACTATCTTTGAATCCAAAAGTTAAGCCTATATGTTTCTTAAGATTTACCATCTATGCCATTAATTAATGGTTACGAAAGAACCATGCCTTTTTTTTTACTTAAAGTCTGCATTTTTGTTATATGCATTCTCTAATTGCATTTAACTACTATAAAATCTAATAAAATAAACTAATAACATTGTCCTCTAATCATTTCTTGCTTAAATTTTTGAAAAAAAACTTTTAAAAAAAATATAAAGATTAAAAATTGCTAAAAGAAAATTATCATTAAATAATAAATTAAAAATATAAAGATTTGTTAATATGATGGTTTGAACTTTGAACCACTTCTTTGGTGGCAAATAAATAATAATTTCAATTTTTATTTATTTATTTTGCTAAAAGAGATAACAAGTCATAAAATAAAAGTTGAATAAGAGATAACAAGTCATAAAATTTAATTACCATATATTAAATACTGTGTACATTATTTAAAAAAAAATCCACTTAAAATATTTTTTGAATTTTTATTTCATTCATAGTTGATATGAGAGAGCACAATTAAGGGTTTATTAAATTACTTTTTTATTATATGTAAATAATTTTTGTACTATATGTAGAAAAATCATGCACTTGATCGTTTGATATATAAGCTAATCACTGTGTTCAGTCTTGAATTTATAGGTATGCCAAAAATACATTTCTAAATACATTCCATTATAATTAATGGCACCCATCGTAAATTTTGTTAAACTTAAATGGCCATTTTAACTTATCAAATGATGAGCATTTAGTAGAGAGAGAGAAAGAATTTCTATTTTTAACTACTCGGCTTAGAAGGGTCGGATTCCTTACCATTTTCTTTACTTCACTGACTTTTTTTGTTAGAGTTATTAGGTAAATTTCGTTAATGGAAGTAACAAAATTATCTTTTTGTTCTTATTTTAGTTCATCAACAAAGCAAAGCGAAAATACAAAATTACTCAATTGTATTTTAACGTCTGCTCACCCTTTTTCTTTCGTTCCACCATCATTAACGATACCAGTGAGCTCAATAGTTCATTTAGAAAACAAAATCTAAATTTGATGAAAAATAAAATATTTTTGACAACTTAAACCCAATTGTAGTTTAAATAAATAAGTGAAGAGTCTGCTATTTACAAATTTAACAAACAAATTCATGAATTGAAATGAGTTTATATTTATGTATGTAACCAAGGAACAATAATAATTTTTTAGAGATGTGACCGTAAATTGAAAAGAATAAATAGGTTGGCTGGCTATTAACTTTTTATATATGGGTTGGCTACTTGGCTTTGTAATTTTGTATACTAGTGTGTGTGTGTGTGTGTGTGTGTGTATGTATGTAATCAGAACAACGAACTTTTGTACTGTGACTTTGAAAAATGTAAAAAGAGAATTAGAAAGAAAAAAAAAATTTATTACATAAACTGAATCCAGAATCTCCAATTTAAATAATTTAACCCTAATTCTTCTAAACCCAATTATGAAACCACATATATGTTCATTGAAGCCAAGCCACACAGTTAAACTCTCTAATTTTAAGATCCTAACTCTTGATTGAATTAAGTGAAGAGAGAGAAAGTAGGGAGATGGTGATGATGAAAAGAAAAAAGAAGAGAGACAAAAATATTTTATCACTTCTCTCTTTTGCCACCATAAATTATCGTCGACAACATTTGCTGGAGATCAATTTTTGACTTTTTGAAATGATAAGAAGAAGAAGAGAATAATTTTGTTAACTTTATTCAATTAAAAAAGTATCTAAGTATTTTATGTGATTTCATAGGTATAATTACATCTTTACATGTTTTTCAAGGGTAAAATTGAAATTTAAATTATACAAATTGCTGACATTATAATTTTGTCATTGACTATGTTGACCACTAACGGAAGAGAGGTTTGTGTTATCTTGTATTCAAATCTCAAGACAGGTTAGTGTAATATGACAAACAAGAGGGGATGTCAGTATATTGATTAAACTTCAAGAAAAGTCAGTGCAATTTATCCTTTTTTTTGTTCGCATAACGCTAATGTAATACTAACATATTCATTTTACGGCCGTTTACAACTTTCACATATATTTAAAAAAATTTAATCCATCGGCTGTAAATGAAGAGCTCGTAGCTACACTAAAGAGCACGAACCCTTTTATAGCATTAATCAAGTTTACAACTTTCACATATATTTAAAAAAATTTAATCCATCGGCTGTAAATGAAGAGCTCGTAGCTACACTAAAGAGCACGACCCCTTTTATAGCATTGATCAAGTAAGAGAGGAAATGTTATACTAAGGATGCATAGTGAAAAGAAATAACTGAAGAGACATAACAGGAAAGTAAGATATAAAGTCACACGAAAGTAAAAATATTTCGGATTTTATACAAGAAACATTTTGGAGAAAATACATCAGTCTAATTTTGAATTTCAATTCCTTTAAAATCATTACTTTACATTTTTGCAGCCAATTTAATTTATACATTTACATTTTTGCAAGTAGTTTAGTTTCAATTCCAGCCAATGTACTTTCAATTCCTTAGTTTAATGAAATTTTTAGTCTTAGTTCTTCAATTCCTTTATCCCAGCTTTCATTAGTTAAGCTTCCATACATTGCAATTCCAAAGTCCTTTGCGAAAAGACATAAAGAACCCAAGGAGAGTGGTCATTCCAAAGTTTCCAACGTGAGTCCCGGAATGCCCGCATCTTCCACAAACGCATATTTGTTGACAAACAGACGGATTGTAAGACATATCTTATACTCTAGGAACATTTTCTAATTTGGAGAGAATAACATGCTATTCTTGCTTTCATCCAGAATGCACATTGGTGGACAAACCAATACAATTGTAAATTTCCAATCAATCTTCCCTGTCGTTTTCGTTTCCGTAGTGTATTTTTCACATAAAAGAATGGAAAGTGGAATTAAGCATGCTGCATTTTGTGTAAATAACTTCTATCTTCTTGAACACAAATGTAAAATATTAAACAGCAGGAGAGGCAACCAAAAGGGGATATTTACAGTTGTGGTATCCACAGAGATGTGCATCAGGATGCAACTAGCTGGCAAAGAAACATCTGTTACTAAAAAGTACATCCATGAAGGGGAGGCAGAGGAAGAAGACAATGGAGCTATCATTTTGGATTCAACTGATTGCTAGAATCCAAAGGTTGGTTCATTTCAAACCAATGAAAAATAAATTCAAAGGTCAAAAACTTTTTCTAAGGTTTAACTTTGAGTCAGCCGTCTCAACCCTACTTTATTTCAAGTTTTCACCCTTCTAGATATACATTGTTTATTAAAAGAAAATAAAAATCATGGATATACAAAGTCTTTTGAGTAATAACACAGTTACTATTATTTGGGAGAATTAATAAGATTATAGATCTTCCTCACTAGAAATTTCTCTCTTTTTACCGTCATTTTCTTCCACTCCCCCATTCTTCTCTTCCCTTCTTTTCTTCTTCTCTTTCTCTTCTCTTCTCTTCTCTTCTCTTCTCTTCCTGCATCAATCAGATATAATGTCAGGTGGCCTATGATATAAGAAATGTCTGGGGCATCAAAGATTGGGTTAGCTTTAGAAACCTCACCTAAGTATGAACTGTACTGATCTTGTCATTTAATCCAAAACTAACTACGATGAAGGAACTACTGTGACAAACTTGCGTATTAATTGAGTACTACGGAGTTGGTCCATATGGTATCTCCTCTTGGAAAGTTGAAAGTTTGAGTCTTCAACGAGACAATAGTGGGAGAGTGTCTTATCTATTAAAATTAAAAGAAATATACAACTGTAACTATACCATTACTAATGCACCGAATCACACTAGAACTCTGGATTTGATCAAAACTCTGTAGTAAATAAAGTATGCTAGGACCAGAATAGTACTATGACAGATGATTCCCTAGAAAGTTCTCGTTTTGCACCCTTTTTTCCTATTCGTTTTCGCTTGTGACTGTAAATATATGACCCACCGCTTTCAATACCACCTGAGAGGTATTGAAACCAAACCAAACAAAATGGGTTTGTGAATGCTCATTTATCTTATAAGGAAAAAATTAATAAAAAAGAAAAAAAGAATAGGGCGAAAGAGAAGGGCAAGCAATAGATGGAGTGTTCACAAGGAACAAGAGGTAGAGGCACCGATAATTGAAGTTCAGATATAATTGGACTACTCATGATAATGGGAGGAAAATAGTGGTAATAATGGGAAAATTGTGCAATAAAATGCTCAACCAACTTTTAAATTGTTTAAGCAGGATTGTATCCCCGGCTTGACAGAATAGGAAGGTAAATATTTGTTATTTCAAGGGTTCAACGAAGAGGGCAACTTGGTCCTTTGCTTCTCAAAATTGTCTGCAATACAGCTCCCCCTTTGTTACTGGAGATACCCATGATACCTCATCGTGGAAAAGAGGCCTGTTTACTAAACATATGCAGATCCCAATTCCAAATCAATTCATGCAATGAAACAATTTTCTTTTTCATATTCTGGCTTGCTAGGAGCCACTAGGCATTATGAGCATTGTCCAAACTCCAAAGCAAGCATCCTAGACCTAAGCTCACAGGGAAATAGAAAACAAATGTTATTACAGATAGAAAAGAAGAGAACAAAGGAATGGATGAACTATCCTCTAAGAATTAGAAAAAAATACAATCTAGGCACTTGACAAATGAGAGGGGAAAATGAAATAGTAGTGTCAACCCACAAGAATAGCTCCTCCCATGGTGTAGGCTTACACCATGTCAGGTTATATTGATCAGATTCATGGTGTAAGCTTACACCCTATGAACAGGTAAAGGTAACTCCAAAAAATCAAAATCTCAGAATAATATCAGATGGTTCACCATATTCACTCACAGGCTCATAGCAGTTGCTATTATTCAGAGGTTGAGAAGATAGGTGAAGCAGATAATTGAATTAAAATCTGTTTTGGGTTTTTATGCAGAAAATCGACCTACATAAAGAAGCATTTTTTTGTATATAAGAAACATAGAGGAGTAACTTTAATAGTGAACATCCAAGCATAAGAGGGAGCAAAACAAAGGTTTCATGGTTTATTCAAGGGTGCAAACAACATGACACTGGACCTGGTACCCCAAACCAACCCACTGAACTAGATCTCTGGCACCCAACTATCAAGAGGAATTCAGAGATTACAAGTTGGGAAGCAAAGGGCTCATTTGTCTAAAGATTCAAATTCTTACTAAATTTCCTATTACCCTCTTTTACCATTATAAGCTAATGCATGGGAATTAGAGCAGCCTTGATGTAGTTTGATGTTTCTTCTTGTAGCTATGACATAAAATTCTAGGTTTACATAGTTTGCATGTAACTGGAAAGAATGTCAACCATTTTAGAAAAACTCAAGGTACTTAACAACCTGTTATAACAACTACAATAAAAATATACATTATTGACACATACATGATACATGTTACATGTGTGTGTGTAAAGATATCCTTTGTATTGATGTAAACTTCAAGCAGGCTCCTTATTGATTTCTTTTGTACACACACACACACACACATGTTTCATGTATGTAACAAAGGGGCCAAAAGAAAAGGAAGCTGCAATCATGTACATGAGGCAGTGAGGCACATATAAGAGCATACCTCCTATTTACTAAGACATATTTATATCACCAACATGAACTCAAGAAGAAGGAGAGTTTAGGAAGCCAAAGAAAGATTCAAAATTATGCCTTCTAACTTATGACCAGGGAGTTCCACTCCCTTAGAGGTTTATTAATTTCTCTCCCTTCAAAGGCTACATATTGAACATAAAGGAGACCTTGCCAGGCCTTTTTATCCCTCCTATAGTCAACCCGATCTCTAACTGCCCAACAGCTATCTAATTGAACCCCGCTTCGAGCTAGGGATCCAAAATTGCAACAAAATGGGGCACCATTTCCCCAGCAACCTTACAATGAAACAATACGTAATTAACACTTTCCACCGCAGCTTTGCACACTGTATAAAGTTAGCTCTTTTTCCAAACAGTTGTCCAGAAAAATACCACCTTCAAGCATTCAGCACAGAAATCCCTTTCCAAGGAAAGTAAGAATCCCAACAACAAATCTGCCTATGCATTCCAGAGAATATACCATTTTCCAATTTCTTCAGCATCAAAATCTCCTCCCTATTTCAATATCTATCACCATGAAAAACATAGGGTTCAATTAACTTTACCATTGAATAAGCAAACTTCATCACTAGCTGAACCTACATGAGTAACTTTATGGTAAAACCTAGGATGTTTATTAAGATGAATATGGTTTCTTAAATTGTATTAAAAAAGTACCAAATCAATTCATAGAAAATTAGTCACAGTATTTCAGTCCTTTTTGCCACCAAAAACCTTCTCAATGTACGCATAGTGGCAGTTTGTGGATGCATCTTAAGCAGAAAAAATTCAATATTTGATCAATTAATTTCATTCACTAGGCGAGTCAGGAACCCAGAATCCTAAATTCACTCTCTTGGTACAACAAATGCAAAGGGACTATAACAGCAAATTAGCCATATTCACCAAGTCACTACAGCTGCTAAACAAATCAAAATCTGCAGTTAACGCAATTCTAAATTGAGATGAAGAAGATCAACATAATCTTCCTCACTTATGCCAAGCGATCAGAAATTGAAAAACCCTAAAAGGTCCGTGACTGAACAAGCTCGTCTTCAATTCCACAACACAAACCCTCACAATAAAGGAAGGAAACGAAATTTAACGCATTTAAGATCTGATAATAACAACAAACAGAGTACCCTTACAAGGATCAAACACGAAATGACCTAGAATTGAGATTCACACATTAGACAGCATAACATTCATTGGAAGCTCACCGAACATCATTCAGATGAGAAAATAAGATTAGAAAAGAAAAGAACATACCTAATTTTACAGGAAAAACTGACCGAATCGAACCAAACCACAACCGTCGATCTCAATCTCTATTGATAATCGACGACTTCGTTATCGGTGACGGAGCTCGAATGCTGAACGATGGAGCGTCCGATGGAGTTGATCCAGTCCTCCTTCTCTTTCTCGGAGTCGGCGATGAAGTACATGGTGTCAGAGCGAGTGGAGAGCTCGAAAGCGAACTGTTTGTTGAGGACGTCCTCGGCTCCCTTGACGGTGAGACAGGTGGCCACTGGGATAACGCCACGTGGCCTGGAGGCGGCGGTGACGATAGATTCCTTGAACCAGAAGAGCTTGCCTTGCTTAAGGACGAACCAACGGCGACGCCAGGTCTTGATGTACTCGCCTTGCTTGGTTAGCCAACCAGTGCGCTCTGGGTTCGACCAGAACTCCACGCCCTCGTAATCTTCCGGGGGCTGGGTCGAGCCCATCATGGCTTGCCAGAGGCTCGCCATGGTTCGATTGGGATATCGATGGGAGCAAACAGCAAAGAGGGGTTAGAGAGAGAGAGAGAGAGAGGAGGAGGAGGAGGACGACGACGACGACGATTCTCTTGAAAGTTTAAAGGTGGATTGTTTAGATAATACTGTATATTTTTATTTTATTTTTACTTAGTTTGATCAGTGTACTTCTTTTTGACCTTTACATTTTTCTTTTTTTGAAAAAAAATAAATTTCAGCAACGTTTCCAAAATGTTTGTAAATAAATAAAATCATTTGTCACTTTGTTACTTCTTTTTCCAACATTTCTGTCCCTCTTTGAAATTACACATCTCCCTATTTTTAGGAACAGCAATTCACGTGAAGGTGGTCTTCGCACACTTTTAGGACTTATTTGGATAATTTAGAGAAAAGGAAAAAAAAATAATAAGATCAGTTATTCATATTTGAATAAATTATAAAAAAAAAATAAATAAATAATAACTCTATTAATTTTTTTTTAAATATGAAAAATATATTTTTCTTCAACAATAAAGTCTTATAACAATTGTTAGGTACTTAAGTTAACTGCTAAATGGTCAGAATTTTTTAAAAATACAATTGAATAATTTCATTTTCCAAAAATGAGAAATGAAATGCAAGGATACAAATTGGAGTCGTAATTCCCAATGAAAATAACTTGCAAAATCTTGAAAATAAATATATATCCTTTTCACAAGTCATTGTCCAAATCAATACTTGAAATTTTTATGTTTAGACAATAAACAAAGGACAATTCTTGCATAGTGCCCTGCTGATGTGTGGATCTATAGTATATCAACATCTGTTCAATTATTAAAAAAATAAAAAATGGGTCATACTCATGTTTTATGGTTAACCCGAAACACTTGCTCCGAATTGCACATCCTCTCTCTGGGTCTTATTTCCTACCTCCATTCCATTTGAAATCTTAATTTTTATCCATCTTTTACAGATGAATAATGATGAATAATGGTTAAAAGACTGCTTCTCTTTTCCCTCTTTCATCTCTCATTCTTTCCCCCTCCATGAAACCCTAATTCAACCTCAATCAAAACAAAGCAAAAACAAATCCACCGTACCAAACAACAATTTCCACTTAGCAACCATCAAACTCATCATCGCTTACGCTCTTCTTTAATACACTTATTGTAATACTCCATAATTTTGAGGTTTATTTAATTTTAATTTGGGTTTGAGTTTGGGTTAGATTATTAAGTTGGACTGGATTATGTGGTATTATAATGTTGTATTATAAATTTTTAAGTTTGAACTTGCATATCTATTTGGAGTGGGCTAAGTACATATTTTTATGTTTTTATTTTTATTTTTCTCTTTTATTTTCTTTTTAGGATTTTATTTATTTTTTTTAAAATAAAATTGGTCTCATTTATATATAAAAACTTCTCTCAACCAACTTGAATAATGAATTTTTATTGACTGCTGGTTTGGCCATACTAATGACGTGATATGTCCGGCTCACTCAATATAATATAAGTATCCCATTTGAGCTCACTAAGAGATTTCAACTGCCAACAAAAGTATATGTTTTTTTTCTCTCAAAATTTCGAACACCCACTCACTATTTATTTTGCACCCACCAAGCTTTGAACAATCGACCTCCCCAATGAGAAGAGAGAGCCTATACCATCTATAAGGAAATACATAGAATTAGTTTCTTTGCCTTAATGTTACAAACACAACAAATTTTGCATAAAAACATTTTTATCAACTGAAATATTGAATTTAAACATTTTTATGCAATTAAAGCACGGAATATAGACGTACAACAAATATGGGTATGAAATATTACATGCAATTGAAGTACCGAAGTTACAAGTGCAATATACATATACATAACCGTTAACAAGTCCAGTACCCATGAATACTCTGTGCTACAACATTAGGCATTGTCGTCTTGCTTCTCAAACAGGAGTTACGGCTGTTCTTCATTGCTTTCAAACTTCATGCCCTGTGATCTCTTTGTTAAGCAACAAGAAGAGAAAAAATAGAAATGTCAAGGAAATACGTACACAGACCTTTGACATAATGACTTTATTGACTTGTGGGTTAGTATCTATTTTCATATGCAATTAAAACGTGGAAGTGTGTTATCAAGTTATGGGCAATCAATTTCAATTGAACAATCTTTTACTGAAAAGAATTTCAATTGAACAATGTTTGGCCATGGACAAGACTAGCTTTTTCAAAATTCAAAAACACCTATAGTAACAGGCATTTAAGTTTGAGTTTTGGCTTTTACCTCTATGGATTAGGCTCTGTTGGAGTTCTTCAAAGAATGTTCCTGACCATATTCAGCTCACGAATGACATCAGTAATGTCCATTCGATCTTGTGGTGACTCCATGGAGCATGCAACTCCTATCCTGATCATGGATATCAGACATTTCTTACTGATGTCATCTCTTGATTCTGTCAAAACCCGATTTGTATTGGGCATTGTTGTTGCCTCTTCTTCGTCAATATTCAGAAGTATTGGGTCTACAATTTGCATAACACGGTCAGGCAAAGCAGTCCTAGCAAAATTATGAAGGTTAAGGTCTTCCTTGAACATACTGTCAATGGGCCTCTTCCCTGTCATCATCTCCAATACAACTATCCCGTAGCTATATACATCCCCTTTTGCTGAAACTTCGCTTCCCAGACCATACTCTGTCATTCACAAAATTAACGAAAAGAAGAAAAAAAATTAATATTTGTAAAATGATAGGCCATTTGAGTTTAAATCAATACCAACCCATGAATAGATCCTAACTTGATTTCAAATTTTAATATTGAGTCATTGAGAAGCTTCGGTTTCCTCAGTTGATGATGTTTTAAAGTAAACATGAAGGAAGTAAATGTAATTAAATATATAAATTGAACGACAGTCTAGAATTGTTACCTGGGGCTGCATACCCAACAGTTCCCTTTATTCCGATTGAACTGCTTTGTTTTGGATTTATGAGTTTTTGAAGAACCCGTGCTAGTCCAAAATCTCCTACATGAGCAACCAGGTCACTGTCAAGTAAGACATTGCTTGGCTTTAGATCGCAATGAACGATTGGCGTATGACATTGGTGATGAAGATATTCAAGTGCACAAGCCACATCAATTGCAATGTTTATTCTTTGAAGCAGGTTTAGGCTCTGAATCTCATTCTGACCATTATTTGTTTCCGAACTTGAATGCAACCACTTCTCCAGACTTCCATTGGGCATGAGCTCGTAAACCAGAGCCTTAAAGTCATTGCCTTGAAAGTCAATACTCGAGCAAGAAGTTATGACCTTCACCAAATTTCGATGCCGGATACTTCTGAAGGCTTCACACTCGGCCATGAAACTCTTGGATGCTCCACGTCGTAGGAGATTTAATACTTTGACTGCAACAGGAGTAGTTTCCTCTTGATCTAGGGTTCCTTTATAAACAGAGCCATAACTCCCCGCACCAATCAAATTTGCTAAAGAAAATCCATCAGTTGCTTTGAGAAGCCTTTCATAGGACACTTTGATGAATGGTTCCTTCAACAATGATCCAGAAGCTGGTTGAGCTTTTCTTTTCCTTTTAACGCAACAAAACCAGAAAGCCAGTAACATGCTCACGACTAGAAGTGTGCTTGCTACCGAGATCACAATTATGAGTGCAAGAGACCTTTTTCTTTTCTTGGTGCTGCATTTGGGTAGTTGTAGTGCAGTTATGCCTCCACAAAGCCTAGTATTCCCAACAAGTGAAATAGCACTAACATTTGTGAAAACCCCTTTCATTGGTACCTCACCCTCAAAATCATTAAAAGATAGATTGAGATTCTTCAACGCAAAATGCTCCAAGAATCTCGGAATTTGTCCAGAGAAATTGTTACGAGAAAGATCAAGGTTTCGAATCCCTCTCAAGGAATTCAACGACGGAGGAATGGATGCATTAAAAAAGTTCCCCTCCAAGTATAGGTTTTCAAGGCTAGTGCAACTAGCAAGGCTACTAGGAATTTCACCCGACAACTCATTCCCAGATAAATCCAAATTCGATAAACTTTTGAGGTTGCCAACCTCTGAAGGGAGAGGTCCAGACAAATTATTCTGACCAAGATTCAGTGAAATTGATAGAGCTGAGACTCTTAAAAGCTCTTTGGGTATGATACCATTAAGATTATTTTGGGAAAGATCTAGCAATAACAACTTGTTGCATTTCGCAAGGCTTGGTGGTATGTTCCCCACGAATTTGTTATTCCCCAAGTAAAGCTCAATCAACGTTGAAATGTTTCCTATAGAATCTGGAATTTTCCCAGACAACTTGTTTCCAGTTAAACCCAATTTTCTTATATTATGAAGATTACCGATACTGTCAGGAATCGTGCCAATGAATTGATTATGTTCTAGACCTAAAATATTTACGCTGACAAGGTTACTTATTGCTGAAGGGATGTTTCCATATATGAGATTTCTAGCAAGTGTTAGAGAATAAAGTTGGTTTGAAAGATTACCCACAGCATTGGGTAACAATCCTTTGAATTGGTTAAACTCTATAGCTAACCATTCCAAATTGCTACAATTGGCCATAGAATCAATGAAGTTCATTTCATCAGGTTCTCCACTTCCTAAACTATTAACTTCTAGAAAAATTTCCACGAGGTTTTGGAGTCCTCCAAAATTAATTGCTAATTTCCCATTGAAGTTATTCAATGATATATCAATGCTTTCCAATTGTGAACAATTGGATAATGAGAGTGGAAGGGGTCCTGTAAATTCGTTACCCCATATTTGAAGGAGTTGAAGTTGAGGGAACATTGAACCCAAGCCCAGTGGAAGACTTCCATGAAAATCATTTTGAGCCAAAGAGAGAATATTTAGGAGAGAGAGATTGTAAATGGAAGAAGGTACCATACCAGAGAGATTGTTGGCACCGAATCCTAGTTGTCTAAGGTTTTTCAATTGACCCAAAGCATCTGGAAGACTTCCACTGAAAAATTTTTCCCTAGCAGATATAGTTTCCAGAGAAGTAAGATTACCAAAGGAAGGAGGGATCTTACCTGTTAAATAGTTCCCATAAATGCTGAGAATTGTGAGCTTCGACAAAGAACTAACTTCTTTGGGGAGTTTCCCAACAAGCTGATTGTCAGCTAGACGAAGGACTGTGAGGTTGGAGCAATGTGATAGGTTAGCTGGGATTTCCCCTCCAAAGCTGTTGTTGGTCAGGAACAATGTCTGCAGCCTGAAAAGATGGCCAAGTTGAGGAGGGATTTTACCATGAAGGGTGTTGTTGGAGAGCCTTAACACCCGAAGGAAGCTCAAATTTCCGATATGAGGTGACAGAGAGCCCACTAAGCCTCCGTTCTCTATTTCTATGTTGATGACTCGTTTATGGCGACTACCGCATACAACACCTTCCCACTCGCAGAAATGAAGGGACTCATTCCATGAGCTCATGACATTTTGAGCATCATGAATAATCTTTGACTTGAAGGCCAGCAGAGCAAGACGATCTGTCTCATTTTTGCCAAAGGTACTGATAGTGGCAGAGGGATTGGGGAAGGTACTCGTTATATACAGCAATGTGATGAACACTAGAGATGGTATTTTCATTTTTAAAAAGTGGAGAGGCATTAGACTCATTTCTGATAGTGTGTGTGTGTGCGCTTAGCTTGGTGTTTGTTTAAATAGCCTGCTAATGATGCCCCGATAGAATTTCCGTGAGAATGGAATATGTGGTGTTCATTCAGAGATGAGATGTGCTTGCCAAGTTCTGAATGAGATTGTGACTGTTCTGCTATTACTAGTCTACATTGAGCTGTGCTTGGCAAGTTCTGAGATTGTGATTGTTTTGCTATTGCTAGTCTACATAGGACATACAAGTGGTTGTCCTTGATATTGATGGGAGTGACCAATACGTTGCTAGTCTACATTCATAGAAAAAAGCTGTCGAATAATCAATCCAAAGCACCACCTATCATAGTGTTCTTTTTGTCACCACCCATCAGAGTTGGAAAACCCAATTTACTGCCAGAGTTCAATGTACCATCCCAAATAAATGCACCAATATCATAAATGTGCACCATCATAGGCTCTTTCTAAAGTCTTCGTCTCCTTCTAAAGTCGAGTCTTCCCACGGAAAAGACTCACTCTCGTTAAGAATCATGAGAAAATATGAGAATTTATTGAGTCTCCGTCCACCGCAACATGTCATATACATGTCATATGCGCATGTTGCACGTTATTATTAGCTAATAATCTTTCCGTGAAAGACTGTTATTCAACACTTGAGTTAAATAATCGGTATAAATTATACGGAGATATTATTACATAGTCCGGATTCCGGAACTATTCGGTCTATTTCCATAAATGATGATGAAAAGCATCTTGCGTTGCGTAGGGTTACAATTCAGACTGGTTGAACGGATTAGAGATACAACTCGGATTCAACCCTATATATGAAATATTTAACCCTAACCCAATTCTAACCTTACTTCTAATCCTAACTACTCAACCCTAGCCCAACTCATCTTTAAATTTTTAAACTTGAGTTTGCAAGTCGAGTTCGGATTTCAGGTTAATTCGAATTATCTATATCACCAATCTTCATATTGAAAATTTAAACTGATCTTTAATAAATTTCACATTAGATTACTCCTAAACACATAAAAAATTCAGAACTTAATGCAAATTTTTAAAAAATTACAAATAAATTTTTAAGAAATTAATTATCCAAACGGTTAACATACATTAAATTAAGATTTAAATAAAAGAAGTTGAAAAGAAAAAGTTTATTATAATTTGAATATTATATATAATATATTTAAAATAAAAAATATGCATAAAAATAATATTACAATTCAGTTCGAGTTGAGTTCTTAGCACATCAACCCAAGTTCAACCTAATTAAGTTTAGATCAAGATTTTTCATCCTAATATGCGTGATAAAGAATCTAAAAGGTAGATAAGAAATAATGGGTCACTAATAGTGGCTGATTTAAAGTTTGTGTTAGAACAGAAAATTAATTTCAGAAGATGTACATCATGTGTTACCCCGGAAAATATCAGATTTTTCTATCATTGTTTGGGTCCAAATTAAAATTGTTATTATATAAAAGAAAGAAAATCATAATTGTAAGTTATGCTACTCAACTCTCCATTATACTGTTAGAATCGTGGTACAAAACCACACCGTTTATATATCTTCTTTATGATGGACATACATGTATATTTATTAATTTCAAGATGTTAGAATGACATGATTTTCTTCAGAAGTGATTAAACATAGGATTAACATGGTACTCTTAGATAACTCCAACAGATGTTATTGACGACAAACTTTTTTGCCACAAAGAATGCTTGGTTCATGGTATTTTTAAAGTAGGTTTTCTGAAACATATATATATATATATTTGCCATGATGTTAAATTTTGTGTCAAAAACTCATTGCTAATGTAAGATCGCACTTGCAGGTTCTGTGTACCATATTTGGGCCGAACGCAACAAACGCGCCTTCAAAGAATCCCCATCATCGGCAACTACGGTTCTGAATAGCATCCTCTCTTCGATTAGACGGAAAATTGCGTGCTGCAAGCTTAATGATTCTGTATCGGCAAGACAATTGATCAGTAATTGGGATCTTCCCCAATCGGTTCTGCGTGAGTCAATTGAACCCCAATCTTATTCTGAATTATCTCGAGAGCATTGCCCAAATAATGGCTCTGCTCGTTTTCTAATTCGGCTTTCTGTTCCTTGGGTTCAGACCATTGTTGTGGGCTGCTGGGTTGGGCCATACCTTAGGCTTGGTTAAGTTACTTTTGTTTTTGTGTCTTGGACATGTTGTACATTTTATACTTTAATACAAATTACATAACATTTACCTTCCCCAAATAGGAAACAGAGTGGAATGTTCACAATGTCAATTGCAAATTTGCAACTACTTTCCAAATATATATATACACATAGATTTTTACTCTCTCTCTCTCTCTCTCTCTCTCTGTGACGACCAGCAATTGTTTTTTGAATAACTCATGAAAAGATTGAATGACTCATATTTAATCTTTTAAAAAGTTTAAACATGTGTTTAGTTTTGATTATTTAGCTGTCAGGAGTATTGAATTTTAATTCTTTCATTTTCTCTGTCACATTCATTTATCCTAATCACATTCTTTTTTTATTATTCTAATTATGTACATTATTATTTTAATCATATGCATTTGATCGATACTTTCTCTTAAGTCAATATATTATATTAAACTCTAAATTTTTTTATGAACTTTGACGTCCGTTTAACATAGCTTGAAAATTTATAAAATTAAAATAATTTTAGGGTAAATACCACTTATCAGTTTAGGCAATATCCCAATTAGACTTCTTTTAGTTTCAATAATCCCTACCACACCTCCTGCAACTAACGGCCGTTAGCTTGACTAACAGTTTTTGGTGATTTTACAAATTTACTCTTGATTAATATATTTAATTTAATTAATAAAAATTAATAATGTTAAAAGACTGAATTGCCCTCATTTCTCTCTCTCTAGCTTCTTCTCTTGCCTTCTCTCTCTAATGTCTCACACCTGTCTCACTCTATCTTTATCCACACCTTCATCAATAGCCATCAACTTCATCACACCATCTCCACCATCTGCAACAACCATCCATGTAGATCTGGATTTGTAGTGCGTCAGATCTACTTGTCGAAGTAACGGACCAGACGGTGGCGGCGATGGTCTGGACCACGGCGGAGCAGTATTGGTTGGGTCTAATGCTAATTGTTTGTAGCACTAGCGACGGCACAAGTGGTTGTGGCGGCGGTGCTATTGTTTGCGACTGATGTGGTCTGTTTCGGCGCGGGTGTGGGTGTGATCTGATTAGGTCTTCTTTCAGCACAGGTGTGGGTGTGATCTGATTGGATCTTGTCCCGACGTCAGTGTGGGTAGTGTGGGTGTGATCTAATTGGTTCTTGTTCCGGCGTGGGTGTGGTCTGATTTGCTATTGCGACTCTTTGGTACAGTTTGGTGGTAGGTTTGGTCGGTGCGGCACTGCTCGGCTGAAGAAGATGGTGGTTCAATTTGGTGGTGGTTTGGTCGACAAGGTAGTGCTCGGCTGAAGAAGATGGTGGTTCAGTTAGGTTTAGTCAACACCAACAAAGGTGGTGCTCTGGTGGCGGTGGCAGTTGGCTCAGGAAGCAAGTGAGAGAGAGGGGAAAGCCAAGAGTGAGGTGGAGAGAGAATTTGTAATATCCGAAAAAAATATATATATATATATATATATTTATTTATTTATTTTGGTGGAACCTAGATGAAAAAAAAAAATTAAAGACCATGTGGGGCTGCCATGTGAGTGGTGTGTGGGTGTGGTGGATACACTGGTGTGTGATATATATATAAATATATTATGTGATGGCTGTAAGTGGAGTAGGTAAGTAGTGATAAGTATGTATTTATTATAGCCACCGAAAGTCTGGACAATAAGTGGGATGAAATGTTGAAAAGAAGAAAAGAGAAGAAAGAAGAGAGAGAAAGGAAGAAAAAGAAGGAGAAAGAAAAGAAGAGAGGGAGAGAGTCTGAAAATGAGAAAACTGGTTTTAGTGAAAGAAAGTGAGGAAAGAGAGAGATAGAGAGAAAAAGAGAGAATGATAGAGAAAGAGAGAAATGGTAGTGCCAAAGTGGTGCCGTGCATGGTGTTGGTATGGGTTTCGGGTGGTGGCGGTCATGGTGGTTATTAGCGGTTGAAAGAGGTAGTGCTGTGGGTGATACTGGGGTGGCAGTAGGCAGCAGCTGTTGTTGGCTGTTATGGATCTTCGGCCGATGGGTCTATCCATGGCGATTCACGGCTGGTCGTGTGGTACCCGGCGGTGGAGCTAGGTGGTCCAGTGTGGGCCATTGAAAAAAGATTTCATGGTTGAGTTATTGGTGGCGAGCTGGGTTCCGCTAGACATACGATGTGAAGTTGATGATGGCTTTAATTGATATGTATGTGGAAGTAATTTGATCTCTGATTATGGTATGGAGGTGCTGTGAACAGTAGCGATGGCAATTTTGTCCATCTCTTCAAATTTTCGTCCCATTCTGTCCCGTATAGGACAGGGATGAGAGCTATTTTTTTTTCGTAGGAACGAATTTGGAAAAGAAAATTAGAACTTGTCGCGGATAATTTAGAACTCTATAATAACCCGTCTTGCCCTGCATATATATTTTATTACTACTAAAAATCAAATAGGTAAAAGAAATCAAAGTGCTTACTGCTTCCTATTAGTAAATAATTTTTTTTTTTATTGAAAATTTTCTTTTGTTTCTTCAGAATTTCTTTAAGAATATTGTAAGGGTTTTAATATTAATTATATTTATTAAAATATGTAATAACTCTAAGATTTTCATAAGAATGTGTAATTGTTTTATTAACATTAATTATTATTTGCACATACATATATAATGTATTGTATCATTTGCATTTGCAATATTGAAAATTGTCTCTAAACCAAGTTTTGGGTATTGATAATGAGAGCAATCTAAGTTGTAATTAGTTTTTTTTTAATTATCCTACCCAAGTTTGTTACTTTGCTAATCTCTGTTGATAGTTAGACCTATGGATCATTATTATTTTTTAAATTTGTCCACTCTATCATTGAAAGAAAACAAACAACTCCAATAAAAGGATAAAAATAAAAATAAAAATCACATTTTCTTGCTTCAGTTAATGAAGAAATAAGAGTATAAATTACTTAATAAAATACATTTTTTTTAAAAAAAGCAATAGTGTTGAAGGCAGCTGGGAAGGGACGAGGTGAAGTTTCTCCCAACGGGGCGGTGATGGGTTTTGAAATTCCATTCCATTTCATGTATCTAATATTTAATTTATCTTATTTTATAGATCACGTGTAAAATAAATTACAATTTTGGTGAGTAAAAGGTATTATGCCAAATATAAGAATGTGAGATAAAGCGTGAATAAATTAAAATTTTAAGAAAGATAAAAAAATCAATTGAATTGGAGTCTTAACTTAAAAGGACAATTATGACATTAAAAATATAAAAATTAAACATTGTACAACATAGGAACTTTTCTGTAATTTTATTTTAAGAAAAGAGATGAGTGGAGTGCATGAGAAAATTGGTGGAGCGCAAATAAGAGATGCCTTTATTTTATATATATATATATATATATATATATTCCATTTTGTGTCAAAAACTAATTGAGAATGCTGGGATACAAAGTGGAATGTTTATATTAACAACAGATTAAAAAAATATTTATTTTCCCACGGTGTCAATTGTGAAAAATTGCAATTATGCATAATTTAACTATGACTGTAAACGTCACAGAAAAACAATTTCATTAGCCACAACTGCAATTCGTGATAAGCTAGGAAGCACGGACACGGGTTACGGACACGGCAAAGATACGTCAAATAAATAAATAAATAAAAATATAATATTATACATAAAATATTAATTTTCCTTCTTCAACCATATAATAAATATAGTTAAAGTAATTATACAAAATATAAGAAGTTAAAATCTAGAAATTCACTATCTTTTCTAATATTTTTTACAATGACTCACTTACTCGAGAGTTTTAAAAATATTTTTGTTTTATTATAAAATGAGCCTTATTTTCTTATCTATAAAGTTTTTAATCTTACAATTTCAACCCCATTTTATAGAACATACAAATTTGTCCCAAAAAATATCCTAGCTGTATCACAGACGTATCCTAAACGTATCCTGGCATATCCCGCGTATCCTGGCCGTATCCCCAGCGTATCCTAGCAGTATCCGATATTCAAAAAAAATAAATAAATAATGGGATACTTCTTAGCCATATCGAACACGTATCCGACCTTATCCTGGCCGTATCCGATATGAATATGGCTAGGATACGGCCGGATACGTGTCCGATACGGTCACGGCACTACTTTTGGAGTATCCGTACTTTGTAGGTGATAAGTTGCAAAAATAAAGCTAAATAGGGGTATATAAATGTTAAGAATGACAAGTTTCAATGAAGAATAAAATAAAGGGTAAATTATATTGATGTTCTTTGAAGTTTCGTCAATATACACTTACCTTTTCTCTTATTTACAAAAATACATTGACCTCCTTCAAGGTTTGTATTTTTGTAACATTGATCTCCCATCTTGTTTACAAAATTACACTGATATTTCTTAATGTTTGTATTTTTATAACACCGTGTTTCTTTCCGTTAACAACTCATTTGTGTGATGTTGTAAAGATAGAAACGTAATTACACAAGAATCGTTAAAGATATATTCTCAATAATTCTGACATTGGAGATCAACGTAATTTTGCAAACAAGAAGGAAGATAAGTGTATATTAAGGAAATCTAAGGAGAAGCTAGTATAATTTATCCTAAAATAAATCTTTATACAACTTGAATCTATTTATTTGAAATATATTATTCGTATATTGATATTATAGGAATTTAAAATGATTTATTAAAAAATAAAAATTAATTTGTTCTAATAAATGTTTACTCATTTATTAACAATTTACTAATTAACTAATTACAACTAAATTATTAATTTAAGGATAATACTTGGATCGCAACACCAACTTCATTATCCCTGCTTATATGAACCAATATAATTAAAATAATTGTTCAAAACTTTATTTTTTTTAAGATGGACATTATCCATCTTCTTGTGTGTTAAACGCAAAGTTCTTTGTTTATTTTTATTTTTTTGGTCTCTTCAACTTCTATGGACACACTCATTGGTCTACATAAGCAGAAGACCAAGCATTATCCTTAACTTAAATAATAATTTACTTACTAAATAAATATTAATGTAAATAGTTATTTTGCACGTTTGTTGTAAAAGTTTTGAATCGGCCACAATTCACAAACAAAACATCGATTTCCCTAACACAGTACAAACTGAAGTTTCATCGGTCTATATTGCATCGACTTCATCAATTTCGCTCCAAGAACATATCTGTAAGCATTTTCTGCCAATCAATCAGTCTTTTCTTCCTTTATTAACTCTCTCTCTCTCTGTCTGTGATCGCTTTTGAATACACTAGTGTATAGCACTTCTTTATAGATAAATGTATATATATGTGATGTGTTGATTGCAGAACCCTATTTCATGTGTGCAGATCATTTCGTAGTGAAGGTTTAATCTACGTTGATGAGTGGTTTAGGTTATTTGGTGGTTTTTATTTTTTATTATGGAACATATATGACTTATTTTTACTATGTTGATGAATGGTGAAGTTTTTTTTTGGTGATGATTAACAATGATTGTTTAATGTGTTGTGAAATAAACTCATGTGTTTTGTTTATTTGATTCTTTATTTATTAACATGTTAATGGTTGTATTTAGATTCATAATACTATAGAAAACATGCGGATGGAAAATTAATTTTTTGTATATAAAAAATGTAATTTATTATTTTTTTATTGTTGTATCATGCTGTCTCTGTATCCTATTTTCTTGAGATTTGTCTGGATTCTTATCGTGTCATATCTGTGTATTCCTATGCTAGTACTTTAGTTGTTTGTTTTTTAAAGGACCACTGTTATTAACTTAAATAGAGATCTATACAAAGTGAAAACGATAGCAATGTTCTGCTTTGAAATGTGGAGATTTGGCAGCTTTGAAAAGTTCTATATAAGCTGTAAGCATGTAGTACTGGACTTGTAGCCTACCTCTATAGTAAAGATGACGAAAAAATTTCACTATGTGCAAAAAAAAAAAAAAGAGATGTAAAAATCTCTTAAACCCTATTGTTAATACGCCCTTTATATATTTCTAAGAGGGACACTAGGTCCTTGTTATGGGTCATAATTAGGTTGCAACAAAATTAGTAGAGAAACATTTTATAAATGCAATTAAATATGAAATCTTGTAGTGAGAGATATAGGTCTGAAATCTAGAAACATTATATGCAATTGAAGTACAGAAGGTACAAAGACAAGTTCTTGGAACTAAGTCCAGAAACATTTTATGCAGTTGAAATACAGAAGATACAAAATACAAGAAATATGGGTATTAAACGTTTTATGCAATTGAAGTAGATATATGTATAAAAGATTTTTTTTTTTTCCTAAGCAAAGCAATTTTAAACACCAAAGCCAAACCATACAAACAGATAGGAAGGCATACCCTCCGGATTACATCAACAAAAAAGAAAACCACTTCCAAAAGCTTGCTATCAAGAAAGATACAACAAACCAAAACACTAACAAAGTAACCAAACCACACCAACATCATAACCAACAGCCAGAGAGTCAATCTGAATAATGTCAAAAATCTAGCTCCCAGCTGATGTATATATATATATATAAGTCCAGTACCCATGACTGCTATGTACTGCAATAACAGGCATTTTCTTATTGCTTCTCACACATGAGATAGGAGAGAAATGTCGAGGAAATACACAAACCTTTATTATAATGACTCAGGTTCTTAATATATCAATATGCACTTAAAACATGGAATCGCGTTTTCAAGTTATAGAATTCAAATTAATTGAATAATGATTGACCATGAACAAGGCTTGCTCAAAATTCAATACACCTTAGAAACCGAAACCAAGTTTTCCCATGCCTACACAAATCACATCATGTACCTAGGAGAAAAGAGAGGCCCTTACTATTATGCATTAGGACCTCTTCGAGTGCCATGAAGAATGTTTTTGATCAAATTCAGCTCACGAACGGCATCAGTTATATCCATTCGATCATGTGGTGATTCCATGGAGCATGCAACTCCGGTCTTGATCATGGATATCAAACACTCCTTTCTGTTGTCATTTCTTGATTCTCTTGGAATCTGATTTCCATTGGGAACTTCTGATGCCTCTTCTTCATCAATGCTTAGAAGCATTGGGTCTACAATCTCCATAACACGGTCTGGCAAAGCCATCCTAGCAAACATATGAAGATTAAGGCCTTCCTTGAACATACTGTCAACAGGTTTCTTTCCCGTCATCATCTCTAACACCAAGATTCCGTAACTATATACATCTCCTTTTGTTGACACTTCGCTTCCCAAGCCATACTCTGCCATTCACAAAAGTTAAAATTCACAGAATGGAAAGAATAAAACCAAGCTTGATTCTCTTTCTTTAGGCATGAAATTGTATTTTCTTAATGGATGAGGAACCAATTAACAAGTTCTCAGTATTTAAATCCGAGAAGTTATAGCGTCTTTAGTGATACAGTTTTAAAGCATTCCTAGAGGAAATATATATATATACAAGAGTACCGAACAGTGGTTACCTGGAGCAGTATAGCCAATTGTTCCCCTGACTCCAATTGTACTGCATTGATTTGGAATGTCGCATTGCTGAAGAAACATTGCCAGCCCAAAATCTCCAACATGAGCAACCATGTCACTGTCAAGTAGGATGTTGCTTGGTTTTAGATCACAATGAATGATTGAAATTTCACAATGGTGGTGTAAATATTCTACTGCAAAAGCCACATCAATTGCAATGTTTATTCTTTGAAGCATGTTTAGGCTTTGCGTCTCAGACTGTCCATTACTTGTTTTTGGACTCGAATACAACCACCTCTCTAGACTCCCGTTGGGCATGAACTCGTAAACCAAAGCTTTGAAATCGTTTCCTTGAAAATCTATGCTTGAACAAGAAGTGATGACCTTTACCAAATTCCGATGTCGAATATTTCTCATTGCTTCACACTCGGCAGTGAAACTCCTGGAAGCTCCTCGATGTTGAAGGTGTAATACTTTGATTGCAACAATTCGATCATCTTGGTTAAGTATTCCTTTATAGACAGTGCCATAACTACCCACACCAATTAAATTTGCTGAAGAAAACCTGTTGGTTGCTTTGAGGAGTCTTTCGTAAGAAACTTTCACTAAAGATTCTTTCAACAATGATATGGAAGGTTGAGCCTTTCTTGTCTTTTTAAACCAACAAAACAAGAAAGATGACAACATGATCACACCCAAAAGCGTGCTTGCTATTGAGACCACTAATATGAAAGCAAGAGACCTTTTCCATTTCTTTGATTCTTTGACGCCACATTTGGGTAGTTGAAGATCAGGTATACCACCACAAAGCTTATTATTTCCAACAATTGATATAGCACTAATGTTAGCGAAAACTCCCCCCATTGGTACCTCACCCTCGAAATCATTAAAGGATAAATTAAGATTCTTCAAAGAAAATTGATCAAAAAATGTAGGAATTCTTCCAGACAAATTGTTACGAGAAAGATCGAGATACTGAAGACCTTTCAAGTAACTCAATGACAAAGGAATCGATCCATCAAAGAAGTTTCCCATCATGTATAGATTTTGGAGGCTTGTACAACTATCAAGGCTACTAGGAATTTGACCAGACAACTCATTATCCGATATATCCAATTCCAATAAATTTTTTAGATTTCCAACGTCTGAAGGTATGGAACCAGACAAATGGTTTCGAGATAGATTTAGCAAAATTGATAAGCCTGAAATTCTCAGAAGTTGTTTGGGTATGGCTCCACTAAGGTTATTTTGAGAAAGGTCCAGGTTTAACAATTTTTTGCAGTTTCCAAGACTTGAGGGAATATGCCCCTCTAGTCTATTATCCTGCATGTAAAGCTCAACCAACAATGATAAGTTTCCAATAGAATATGGAATTTCTCCAGAGAATTTGTTAGTTCTAAGATCCAACAGTTGTAAGCTTTGAAGATTACCAATATTAGATGGAAATGTACCGGTGAATTGGCTATTGTCCAGACTTAAGGAGTTTAGGTTGACAAGGTTACACACTGCTGAAGGGAGGTTTCCATTTATAAAATTTCCACCAAGCGATAGCACAATAAGTTGTCTAGTGAGATTGCCCACAGAATTTGGTAACACCCCTCTCAATTGGTTATACCCTATACCTAATAGTTCCAAATTGCTACAGTTGGTCATGGAACTAATGAAGTTTAGTTCATCAGCTTCTCCACTTCCAAAACGATTATTTTCTAGATTGAATCGCCACAGATAATTGAGGACTCCAAAATCAACTGCTATTTTTCCATTGAAATTATTGTTCTGCAGTTCAAGCCAATATAGATCTGAACAATTGGACAATGAGAGTGGAAGAGGTCCAGAAAACTGGTTACCCCATAATTGAAGGAGTTGGAGATGAGGTAGCATAAAACCAAAGCTCGGAGGAAGACTACCTTGAAGTTGATTTTCACACAAAGAAATAATAGTAACCAAGGATAGATTATAAATTGAAGGAGGTATCATACCAGAGAAGTTATTGCGACATAACCCAATTTGTGATAGTTGTTTCAATTGTCCCAAACCATCTGGAAGACGTCCAATGAAGTGATTTTGAAGGGCAGAGAGACTTTCCAGAGAAGTAAGGTTGGCAATGGAAGGAGGGATCTCTCCTGTTAAATAGTTCTCATGAATGACAAGATCTTTGAGATTGGATAGTGAACCCAGTTCCTGTGGAAGTTTCCCAACTAGGCTATTGCCATCTACACGAAGGCGTGTAAGGCTATAGCAGTGTGATAGGTTAGCTGGGATTTGTCCTTCAAAGCTATTGTTGGTGAGGTACAATCTCTGCAGCCTGAACAGTTGACCAAGTTGAGGTGGGATTTCACCTTGAAGTGTGTTGTTGTAGAGCATTAGGTCTCGAAGGAAGCTTAAGTTTCCTACATAAGGAGACAACAAACCCACCAAGCCTTTGGACGATACGTTTAATGCGGTGACTCTTCTATGGCGATGACCGCATGTAACACCTTGCCACTCGCAGAAATGGGTGGACTCATTCCATGAGCTCATGGCACCTTGAGGGTCATAGATTACATTTGACTTGAACTCCAGCAAGGCAAGACGATCTGTCTCGTTTCCACTAATACTGGCAGTGGCATTGGGGAGGGTGGTTATGATCATATGCAACAATGTGATGAACACTAGAGATAGTGTTTCTATTCTGAAGGAGTCCAGAGGCATTAGACTCATTTCTGAAAGAGTGTCTTTCCGTAGCCTTAATTTGCATGTGCTCAGCTTGGTCATGGTGTTGGATTGATTGAATAATCTTTTGATGCTAGCATTGCCCAAACAATTGAATATATATATATATATATATATATATATATATTTGTGTGCTTAGCTTGGTCTCTGATTGATTAAATTAACCTTTTTTCAGATGATGGCTGTGATGCAATCTATTTTTTAAACTGTCTTGTAACTTCGTTGACATTCTTGTCCCTACCATATTAACTCCCTACCGACAGCAGTGTCCCTACCCATCATGTAAGACTTGCCAACATGCATTATCCAAATAAGAGTCTTCGCGTGAATTAATAACAAACATGAAAGTGATATTTAATAATATTTTTTTGTACGATAATATTCATGCAAGTCAAATTTATGACCTTTATCTTTGATATCACTAGTTGAATCTCAAGCTGTCATCTCATCTAAAAATAATTAAATTTAAAGAAGATAAACTTTTAATCTTTTATAAGCTAACACACATCTTGTTAAAAATGTTATGCCAAAAGATTTTTTTATTATTATTTTAATCTGAGTCCCTATTATTATTTTAAAATATATTTAATAATTGCAATAAATTAATAAATTTGACATATTAGGTGGAGTATACCAAAATACTATACGTCATTTTGTCACATCATACCTCAAATGACTTGATAGGATATGTTCATTTACTAAATCTTCTTTTCATATTCCCAGTTGGAAGCACCAATTCTAGAGCTTCCACCACTTGGTATTAAAGACATTGCTCGCAACCCTGAGAATATAAATCAATGAGGCTATTAGGAAATCAATTTATGTTATGATGATGACTTGTATGATTGACAGTTTGGCCCGTTTTAATCCTGAATGAATCTTTGCGGATTGAAAATGCTTGTCAAAATTATTTTGAAAAATGTGTCAACCTCTCTATTTGACCTTCTGGCAGTTCCTATAACATTTATAACCCGTTGTACATCAATCATCCTCTACAAATAGTGATTCTACGAATAAAAAAAAAAACATTTAAGTATTACCATTCAAATGTTGATGTAGAACTAATTGTCAACTTATATGACGTGGTAGTGTGTGCGCACAGCTTGCTCACAGCGTTTGATTGATTAGATAACCTTTTGATGCTAGCTAGCATTGCCCAGAGAATTGAATATATATATATATATATATATATATATATATATATATAGTCTCAAATAATGGATGTGGTGTAATCTATATATCTTTCAGATTGTGTTGGCAGTAATTCGTTGTCATTTGAAGTAACACCTTGTGGTCAACGTCCCGATTGATTCCCCACTGACAGTGGCGATGTCAACAGTTTCTTTTTTGGGTAGAACAGCGATGTCAGATTTGCCGACCTGCATTATCCAAATTAACTATTTGTGACAAACTTTGAATAAATTGGGATAATTAGTCAACAATTTGTGCAGCTTAGATAGCAATGATTTCGACAATCATAACTGTACATTTTCAATTTCAACGAAGGTGTTGCTGAGACAGAATAAGTATTTATATATCATGATTTGTGGCCAACGTCGTGCATGGATTTCAACTTATAACCAAATTATGCTCTATTGTCTTTCTTGGAAAACAGATTTGATGTATCAGTTCAACGCCAATGAAAATATATTAGTATGTGTTTGGCTTTTAATCACCAAGGAATTCTATTAACTAAAAATCCTATAAGCTAAAAAAAGACAGCAACTACAATAATGAAATAAAGAATTTTCAGCATATGGTATTTTCTTTTCTTTCAAAGTGGAAGGTAAGGAGTTGAGTCTTTTTCAAGTACGAGTTTAATCTTGCCAGAACCAAAAAGTACAAAAAATTAATCTAAATTACACATATATGTTAACTTTGACTCAGGATACTCATTGCACCTCTCACGTTTAGGCATTGGGATGGTCATTTCACACCTTGTGAAATGGTTTATTTATCCTGTACTTTCTGTAAAAATCTATTAACCTTTAAATTATGATGTGAAATGACCAAAGAATCCTATTAAAAGTTTTTTTTACTACATAAATATAGATTTAATTTGTGATTTTTAAAATCTCGAAAAGTTGCTAATTATATATTTACATTAAAAGAGATATTTTTTCCACTTTCAAACTCCAATTAATATTTTATTTTGGAAGACTTGATAGGATTATGCCATATAACTTATGTTCATCTTCTAAAATTTTTGAAAAATTATTATATGGTTCTAAATTATATGTCATTTGATAGTACAGTTCAATCAAAGCTGTAATGTTCAAATTTATTTATAATTTATAATATATTAATACACTCTTATGAGTCTACTTTTCTTTAATCGCAAAATCTAGATTGAACAGGATCACCAAATGTGGTTTAAGGACCATCTAATAATTTTTCAAACTTCTACCAATTGAAATTAAAGACATTCCGGTGATCGAAACACCCAGCCCAGAGGATATGTATCAGCTAGTAGTTTGCCAATAGGCTCATTCCACAAACAATTTCTAGCCTTCAAGTACTTGCACAAGATCACAGTTCCAATTCTTGGTTAGACACACAAGCACCCAAGTCTACATTGATCGACCTCATGTTTGCAATTGCTTTCCACTTCATCAACCATATTTGGGGAGCACGGAGTGAGGTTTTGTCAAAAAGGTGTGAATTTACATAGTTTTGGATGTTTAGAGAGGTTTAGATATAAAGCTTGTGATGAATGACTAAAGGTGGTCTCTAGTATATGTATTTATACTTTTTCTCAAAATCATGAAAACAATAGGAGAAATTTTGGTTTTCTTTTTATAATAGGAAAAGCGCAAAGATAAAGCCCTAAATGATTGAATTTGAGGAAAAATGATGTGTGCCACAAGGATGACTTGTTAATATTGATCAAAAACGTGAATGGGTCTTTACGGATCAAAACGGTCTCTTCAAAATTATTTTAAAAATTGTGTCAGTCTCTTTGAGCTTCTGACAGTTCTATAATTATCAACGATCTGTTTTATATCAATCATTTTCAACAAGGATCAAAATTCTCTTTTGTGAGTCAATTTTTGAAGTGACATTCACTGACAACACTTATAACTATCAGTAATAATTCACGTTATTATAATGGGTGATATTAATCACTAATAAATCAAATTATTAAAATTAATGACTATAGTGTCATCCATTATAATAACTTGCGTCAAAGCTGATAATTATACACGTTGCCCCCAACGTTATGCAAAAATTGAAACACAAAAGATTTTTATTTTTTTTTCCGGAAGAGAAAAACAATTTGATCCAAGAGAATTTTTTATGTAGTCTCAAATGACGGCTTGGTGGTGATTTGAAGTTACACCTCGTGGTCAACATCCCAATTAATTCTCTACCGACAGCAGTGGACTTTAAAAGATTATTTCTTTTCGGAAGAGAAAAACATTTTGATCCAAGAGAATATTTTTATATAATCTAAAATGATGGGTTGGTGGTTATTTGAAGTTACACCTTGTGGTCAACATCCCAATTAATTCCCTACGAGTCTACGACAGACAGCAGTGGCACTTTCTTTTTTTTTTGGTAAAATAGCGATGCCAGACTTGCCAACAATGCATTATCCAAATTAATTATGAAAATTTTTACATATTGATGATAAACTTTGTCTTGGATCATTACTCAACAATTTGTGCAGACCGAGAATTGCAAGCTCGGACAAAATGAGTCAGATTCTCTGCATGCATGCAATGCACTCTGTTGTGGGATTTTTCAGGGTAATTAAATCTGTTTTTAACACATTAGATTTACTTATTTTATCCAAATTTAATGGATTGAAAAACAGAATAAATATTTTGAAAAATAATTTTTTTTAGCATAATTAAATTTGTTTTAAAATTTTAAGATGTTGAAAAATATAATTAAATGTGTCAAAAAAAGAATTAATGTGTTAGTTGGAAGATAAATTTGATGAATCACTTCAACTTCAACTGACGTGGATCATCTGCTATAATAATTTTCTGTTGTAGTGGTGCTATAATTTTTCACTTATTAAATTTGGTTTTGCAACATATTTATTATATTTTTCATATAGAAAATTTTCAACACATTAATGGAAACATATTAGTACGTGTTCAGTTTCTAGAATTCTATTAACTACAGAATCCTATATACGTGTTAAGTTTAAATTGTGATATCTACGGGACTCCTCACATTTAGGCTTTGGGATTCTCATATACACCTTGTGAAATGAATTATTTATTCTTTTTCTTAGGTAAAAAAGCTATTAACCTTTAAAATATGATGTGAAATGATCAAAGAATCCTATTAAAAGTTTTTTCCATTAAATATATAATTAGATATTACATCAATATAGAGTTAATTTGTGATTTTTAAAATCTCCAAAATTTGCTAATTATATAACCACTTTCAAACTCCAATTAATGTGTTATAATGTCTTGTTTTGGAGGACTTGATAGGATTATGCAATATGACCGGTTCAAGAGCTTCCACCACTTGAAGTTAAAGACAATCCACACACGCAACCCTGGGGATGTGTATTATCCGCTGTAAGTTTACATGATGAAAGCAATTAAAGTAAAAAGTGAAGGATTTAACTATTTATGAAAGACAAATTGAGTGTATAAGTGTGTTTTTTGACAAAATATTGTCCAGATTTTAGGTTTATTTCCCTGATTTTGTATTTAGAGAAAATGTGTGTATTTGTGATTGGACCACATCAGTAGTAGTTAGAAAGAAACACATATTCACCAATCAGTAGGTAAGTATTGTCCTTATCAATTTAGCTTCGGCCTCGGTAATTAAGAGCTATGTTTGGTATAATGGAAAATAAAAGAAATGATAATATTAGTTATGATGGAAAAAAAATAAAATAAAAGAGAAGAAATAATAGTGTAATTCTTTTATCGTGTTTGATTGATTAATAAAAAAAATAAAGAAAATGATAGTTAACATGTTTGGAAAAAAAATAAAATAAAACTATTTTGAAAAGTTTACCACTATACCTTATTATATTTAAAAAATAAATTTTATCCTTTATCAAAATAAGGGCAAGATTAGTATTAACAAAATTTTATTTAAAAATGTTAGCCCTTTCATTTCCTCCCATTTTTTGGAGGATAACAAAAATTGCTCCTCATGCTTTAGGTTAAGATGGCAAATGAGCAGATTTGGATGGGTTTTGGGCGGGTTATAAATAGGCGGGTCATAAACTGTCAATAGCCCATTATCAACCTATTTTAATGGGTCGTAAATAGGTTAGGTATTAAATGGGCGGGTCAACCTGCATTTTACTCACGAGCCCAAGTACATTTTTTTAAAAAATTCTCTATCTAAATTCACATCTTCAATTTTCTCTTTTTAAAAATCTCAACCTAGATAAGAGAAATTTTATCTCTACTAATTGGGTAGGGGCAAAGACAATGACAAATATGAAGGTTTTGTGTTCACCTACCCAATATTGTGGCATTAAAAACTCAATATTCATTGAATATGAAATATATCATTAATTCTAAGCTAATTAAGCATAAACTTTAATTGGTAGGAAACTAAAATTTCGCATGAATTGTAAACTTGAACCTTTTCATTTAAGAATTTGGTTTTAAAAGTTATGGTTTTGGAAGGTGTTTAGAGTTTTGATTTTTCAGAACTAAGCTAAGTAAGCATTATTTGTAAATTCACTGAAATCCTACTATTAGTAGCAGTGTATTAGAAGCTAGTAGTAATAAGTTGTTAATAATAAATGTCTTTATATACAGAATATGTATCACTTATATAAATATTCATGTTACAAACTTTTTAGCATAATTTAAAATAATTCACATTTGATTATTTGATCAGAACGGAAAGAGTGTACTTTTGAATATTATTTTACTTGTATTCCCTCATTATATAAAATAATACACATTTGATATCTCTTGATATCATAGAACTAAGTTTACTAGTTACTTTTTATTTTTATTTTCAAATAATAAATATAATGCTCTTTCTCATTAATTATTTCCTTCTTATGTTTTTTCTTCCATACAAGAATGGAAGTACTCATTCCTTCCTCTTGGTCCTATCAATTAAATATGGTCTAAAACTTATTTTTTTAATATTAAAATACTTTTGACTAGGGATGGCAACGGGGCTGGTACGGCACGGGTTTGCCTAAACCCATCCCAGCCCCGTTACCTTCAACCCTATTCCCAAACTCACTGCGGGTTTGAAAAGGGACAAAATTTCAAAACTCATCCCCGCCCCATTGGGAGAAACCCTATTCCGTCCCCATTGCCTTCAACACTATTGTCTTTTTTTAAAAAAAATGTATTTTATTAAGTAATTTGTATCCTTATTTCTTCATTAACCGAAACAAGAAAATGTGATTTTTATTTTTATTTTTATCCTTTTATTGGGGTTGCTTGCTTTCTTTCAATGATAGAGTGGGCAAATTTAAAAAGAAATAATGATCCAAAGATCTAACTATCAATAGCAAACTTGGGTAGGATAACCAGGGAAAAGGTCATTACAACTTAAATTGCTCTCATTATCAATATCCAAAACTTGATTTAGAGACAATTTTCAATATTGCACATGCAAATGATACAACATATATGCAAATTATAATTAATGTTAAAACAATTACACATTCTTATAAAAATCTCAGAATCATTGCATATTTTAATAAAAATATATGTTAAAATATATAAGTGGGGCGTTGGTTATTATAGAGTCCCGAACCCGTTCCGTACCCGTGACGGGTTTTAGTTTCCTTTCCCAAACCCACTCCTAAGGAAAAAAAATGGTTCTCATACCCGTTCTATACGGGGCGAAAGGGGATGAAAATTTGACGGGACGGACAAAATTGTCATCCTTACTTTTGACAGTTAGATTAAACTTTTTGTTTTTATTATACAAAATTTCTATATTATATAAATATAGATAAATTTCTATATTATATAAATATAGATATAGATGCATAGATTATGTGCGTACAACATGTAACACACAACAACGACTATAATGCTGACAATAAAAGAGAAAGAATACTGATGTATAATTGCTAATCAACAGGAAAAGGTGCACATCATGACAAACTTCTTTTTACAGTCTTTTTAAACTCTTTCACATGAAAAAAGAAGAAAGAAGTTTTTTTTATATCTGATTTGTTATTTATGATTAAATTCGATTTATTATTAATTGAATTTTTGATCATAAAAGGATATAATTGTTTTTGAAAAAAAATAATGTTAAAAGAAATTAACAAACAATGATTAGGAAAAAAATAGAGAATCTGAAACACAAAAACAAAAACAAAAAATAAAATAAAAAAGTAGGTATTTAACTTTTTATTAAAAAAATAATAATAAGAAGTGACAAAATAGAGAGGAAAGAAAAGGAGGTAATAATGATTAAAAAGATATTTTAATAATATATAAATATTATATATTATAGCAATATATAATATATTTATAGTATATTATATATTCTTATTATATTATATCCGACCGGATCAAGTTCATGTTCAATTGTTTAGTTAATGGAGCATCAGATTTAATATTAAAATGCATATCTTAATTATCTCCTGGATTTGGATGGAATTTAATGAAAATTCAATCCATTATCAAATCAATTCAAAGCTGTTTTTATTTTGGAGTGGCTGTAAAAAAAAAAACATGTAATTAATCATCTTCAAAGTGTAATAAGTTGTCATAAAGTAGTCATTTCGATTGCAATTGAAAAACAAAAAAAAAAACATGTAATTGGAGGAAATAATAATAATAAATAAATAAATAAAATGCTGGCTATGTTAGGGCAGCAGCAATGGGATCGCTAGAGCCTATTCTGGCGATCCAAACACTACTGTGACCCAACATTGGGATGGCTAAAATGGTGGGCCAAATTTTTGGTTAGCTAAGTGGTTCGCCGGATTGGGCGAACCACTTAGCTAACCCTGTTCATATTGGGTCTGTTTTAATGCAGGTCCATATTTTTTTTAAAAAATTTCACTTATCGAAATGACGTCGTTTCGATAAGTGATTTTAATAAATAAAAAAAAAACACGCGGCGCCCTAAACGGCCAGAAGTGTCTCTTTTTTGGATGAAAAAATCGTCATAAGATTGAACATCATTCAAGATACGAAGAAATAGTTCTCGACACATCTTGAATCGTCTATGAAATTGCTCAGGTATATATATGCAATTCTCGTCAAAGTAGTCTTTCATTAGCTGACGGTGGCTTCCTTCTCTGTCACGATGAATAAACCGCCGCCTCTGAGTTGGTTGAAATACTTGCGATATAATTTTCGACGTACAACAACTCAGAATTTCTTTGTAGGTAGATACATAATCTTCAAGCAATTTGTCAAGATCTATTGATGAGGAGGATGACGAAGAATGTGGAGAATTAGAATCTGACAAAGGTCGTGATGACGAAGCCATTAAAAGTTCGAAGTTGAAAGAGATGGTAAATAAACTTTTGGAAGATTGAAAGTAGTGGTAATTTTATAAATGAGCAAATGAGTGTTTATATAAGAAAAAAAATATAGCCGTTTGGATTATATAGTCGTTGGGAATATAGCCGTTAGTAAATAAATAAAAAAAAATTTAATAATTTTAAATTTAAATTTTTTTTTAAAAAAATATTAAAATATTATTATTTTTGGTTAGTGGAAATCTGGAGAACCTTTTGTGGAGTCAAAATTTGAAGATTCTGAAATGATGATGTAGCTGGCTAAAATTCTGAGATGACTAATTAAAATTCAAATTTGGTGATCCAAATTTAACCATCCCACAGTGATGCTCTTAGTAGTGCCTGATAGCTTGTCGATCCCTGTTTCCTTCAACTTCGGTTATTCGGGAGGTTACTTCCTCATTATTCAATCATTTCTCTTCTCTCTCTTCACGCATTCTTTATTTTGTTCACTTTTGTCTATTTCTTCACGTACAATAAAAATGCTTCACCATCCTCGATTCTACGAATCTTATATATATAAATATATGAATGATTATATGCATTATTGATCCATCTTCTTTGTACCCTTTTCCGCTTTAACTTCATTTTCACAGATTTTGTGTTTGCATTGAAGGGGAAGTAAAGTAAACTAAGGTCTAGAGAAACGTTAGAGTTTGAGAGAGAGAGAGGGGGACAAATGGGGAGGCTATTTGTGGTCACTCTTGAAGGCAAGATCTACAGCTGCAAGTACTGCCGAACCCATCTTGCTCTCAGTGAAGATATCGTCTCCAAGGTTTTTCCTTCTCTTCTCAACCTCTGATCGATCGATTCTTTCTTCTTTTGCTTTCAATCTAGTGAATTCTTTTCCCCCATTTATGTTGATCTTTGATTGTCAAATTGTGCCAAAAAAAATTCCATGTTAGCAATTGATTGTTCTGAAATTATGATCTGTTTGTAATTTTGATATTCATTAGAGGACTTGTTTGTAAGAGATGAGGAATTAAATGCAGATCTATTGATTTTAAAGGATAGTATAATTGGGTTTTTTAAAATTTGCGTCGAGTTTATCAATTGGATGGCAGGCTGATGAGAAAGAGTCTATGATGCTTTATTGGATGATTACAGCTCTTGTTAGCTTAATAAACAAGGGACTGAGAAGACCCATTTGGGCTTTTGTCCATTGAAGGCGAATCTTGTTATAATTAATCAATTGTAGTGGGTTTTTGTTGCAGCAATAGTTCTACCAGGTTATTCTATGTAGGATGTTAGATGAATGATTAGATTCTATTTTCTCTCTCCAAATGTGAATAGAAGGAGGATGTTATTATACCCTTCCTCTGAGAATTTACTTGATGTAGCATGATGGCCAATCCGGATTTGTCTTGAGTTGTTTTGTGTTAGTTGCTGGTTAATGAGTCTCCATTTATTGGAGTGGTGTTCTTTAAACAATTGTCTCAATATATATTTTTCTTCGTAGAACCTATACTCGGTAATTGAGTTATATAATTTATATCGATATTCTAAATAAAAAGTTATATTTAGCTAGGATTTAGAGGGGAATGGAAACATAGGATTCATGTAGCCGACCCCAAGTAGTTGGGAAAAAGGCTTGATTGTTGTTGTTGTGTACTTGTATTTCGCTAGGATTTAAAGGAGGTTCCTGTTGCAAGTTAAATAGCTTGAAATTCAATGAATCTTACTCCATAATTTCGTGGTTGGGAATTTTCGAAGTACTTAATTTTACATACATGCCCCAGGACCTATACAAAGTATTAACATTTCATATTTCCTTCTAATTGGATTGAAAGTAAAACATTTGATGGATTAGGATATTGGGATTGTTTAAGTTAATGTGACTTATTTCTTTTGCTGTTTGGTGCCTTTCCCATTAACAAGTTTCTAGTAGATCTTTTTGGAGTGTCCCATTAACAAATTTTTAATAGATCTTTCCGGAAAGTCATTAATCATGGGTGTAGCTGAAGTTTTCGGAAAGTTTGGATTTTGGAGAATTTCATTCCATTTGCCTAGCCCTTTTACTTTAAACTTTGCATTCTTAATATGTATGCAACCAACTCGATAGACTATGTTTCTGGTGGATCTACTGCTCCTAAATGTAAAGCTAATGCTCTCTCAAGAATATATGGTGGATCTTTGCTTTCAAATGTTTCTTTACTTTGGCAGGCCAAGGTTTGTTGCTCAATTTACCAAGCATTTTTACTTCTACAGTTTGTTGTTGAAAATAATCGTATGACCTTCGTAAGTATGCAGAAGTAAGAATTTACGGATGTGCATACATTCCTGTGTATAACTGTATATATAATTAATATGTGTGTATATATCTGTGTATATGTTTGCAAATAGCTAGTACTTTAAAATAGGAGAAGATGTGGTCCTAAACAGAGTGGAAAAGGCGGAGTGCTGTACTCTGGGCAATTCCAAATAATCGTCTTGGGGCTGAAACAAAAATAATATTAATTACTATGTTTCCTTGATAGTTAAGCATATCCAAGTCACATTTGGTTATTTTTATTTTTTTTAATTTATTTAAATATTTGGAGTCAAATCTATAATTAGTTGTAATTTTTTTCAAAACAAATTTTCTGACTACATGTTTTGCCTCTGTTCTTCTATTCAGTCTTTCCACTGCAGGCATGGGAAGGCTTACCTCTTCAATAAGGTGTAAGTTTTTCTTGATTTTGGGCACCCCGTTATTGCATGAACCAAAATTCTCTTGGCACAACTTTGTATTGAACATAAAATCTCAAAATTTATGAAGCCATGAGATGCAATTTATGTTAAATCAACAACAACAAATTTATTATTTATACACCCTTCTTTCTTCTGGCTTCTTCCTTTTTTTTACTTTTTCTTTCTTTCTTTTCTTTTTCCCAGAGATGGTGGGGTATATTGGTGATGCGGGAGGATACTACCTTTTGACATCAGATCCTACCATACATTTACTCTAAGGAAAATATCCATGTGTGACAGTGCGATGTAAAAGCCTCTCCAGTCTGGAGAAGAAGAAAAGAAAAAACTAAGCAGCCCAACTGGACTGCATAATAGAGAGAGAAATTCTAAAAAAGTAGGAGAGTAAATTGCATTTGGAAAACTTCCTTGTCTTTCAACCTAGGGATTGAAATGGATTCTAGTCCCTGGGATAATTTTTGTGGAAGATGTTTATAGTTCGTCTAAGGCTTTTTGTAACCTAATTTGCTTTCACAAATGTTTGATATATGTAAAAGTTTAACTCTTCACTAGCTTATATTTATTAAAGACACTTTTCATGACCACATAAAATGTATATAATCTCCTTGGGTCTGTTTCAGTTTAAATATAATTGAACACAATTACTACACCTGCCGAACTTTTTTCATTTGCTTACAGCTCATAGTTCCAATTGAAGAGACACTTTTAAGTTGGTTGTTTGGCTTGCTTTTGTTTAATGAACTAAGGCACTTTTGTTGTTTCTTTGAACTTTGAAGTGTGTGAAATTCTTTTTAGTATTGAAACATTGTTTTCTGTGCATCAAGGAAGTAGCCATTATTTACTGGAAAAAAAAAAAAAAAAGGAATTAGCATTGTTGTCTTAAAGCCTTAATTCTTTTGGTCCCATTTTCCATTTGTTGTATCTTCAGATGTATCCTATCAGAACAGGATAGCAAAATGTATTTCTGGAACTGCAGGTATCAAAATTGGGCAATTAAGCTAAATGTGGAGTAGGATATTCAAGGATTGATTGTATTGGCATGCCCAATTATGTCTCTTTTACATGTGATTAGTCACTGCTGAGTTCATATTTTCAAATTCAGATTATCATATAATCTTGCCTTCCATTTTGACAGAGCTAATGTCACTATTGGAGAGAAAGAAGAGAGAATGATGATAACTGGAATGCACACAGTTGCTGACATTTTCTGTGTTGGGTGTGGATCAATTATAGGATGGACATATGTAAGATCAGGATGCAGAGACTCTAAATTAATCATTTATATAAATAAATATATTGTGTATATATTCCTTTGTTGTTGCTGTTAGTTAGTGCGATTATTGATTTCAGGAGGCTGCCCATGAAAAGAGCCAAAAGTACAAGGAAGGGAAATCTGTTCTTGAGCGGTCAGTAGATAAGATTATTGGTTTTGAAAAAGTTGACTTTCAGTTTGAAATTTATTATATAATGTTTTAATTAAGTTGTTACATTTTAACTTGATTCACCCCCACCCCCAAAAAATTCTTTCCCCGTATATATATGATGTTTGAGATGGATTTTTGGATTGAGTAGGTTTAAGGTTTCTGGCCCAGATGGAAGCAACTACTGGGCCACTCATGAAGCACATGTCAGTGGAAGTGATGCAGATGATGTTTGATTTACTCTTTCATTTCTAACTTTCTTCGTTCCAATTGTACATTCTTCCCCCATTGTTCCTATTCAACTTGTGGATTCTTGATTTGGTAATTTCTCATTTCGGCAGCTTAATTTCGCTACCCGAATAACATGTATCAAAGACATTTGACATCAGAACCTCTGTTCAAAAATTTCAAGAGTTATGCACTTCATCTTAGAAGGCTTTTAGTTTGAGCAGTACACTGTTGAAAACTAGTAATATGATCGTTAGTGCACATGTTTTCTATGTGTGTCAAACCTTTTACATAGCTGTCTTCAGATGTATATACATTAGACTGGAAACTAGTTTTTGTTTTCCATAGGTCCATTAAATTTTCATTCATTGTTTTAGTTAATAATCTGTTTGCATGAAATTGCCTTTTTCTTGTGGAAGATAACCATGCAACTTTTAAGAGACAAATTGATGATGCTTTAGCTATAGATTTCATATTGGAATTGACTCGCAATAAGACCTCATTTTGTTAGCCCCGAAAGGTCACTCAAAAGTAACAAGAGTGACTATGTCTATGAGGGTTGAGTTTGAGAATGATCACTTGGTGCAAAATAATACTCAAAGCATAGACGAATTTTCTCCCTCTTATGTCTTATTAATCAATTGAACCTATTTGAATTGGTTGTATTCTATTATCTACTACATCAATCCAAATTTAATGATTTATGACAAATCTAGAACGTCTCCTGGTGTACCCTGTGGCCTATTTTGGTGGACTAAGTCACACCATGTGCATATTATATTGCTCCTACTGCTAATGCATGCAGGTCAATCAAACAAACAAATATGAGGCGTGAACGTTTACAAACCATTCAACTCATTTGCATATGGAAGGCAAAAAGAACACTTCCAAACAACCTGAAAACAATAGGGGCACAAAATTGACAATGTGATGGCTTCTAAAAACATTACTTTTTTCGTCTTCTTTTTTTCACGTTTGCCGGGATAGAATGAACAACCATTACATTGAATTGACTTGCTCATATTTTTCCTTTCTTCTGGTTAAGTTGTAACCAGATAATTGATTGCAAACTTGGGAAAATAAACACATAAAAACATCATCTTATTTAAGGATCGGACCAGTTACTTCTTTATTCATGCATTGACAGTAAAATTGACACGAACAGAAAATATGGTACCACAAACAAGATACCTACAGAGATCACTGCTCACAGATCAAAGTTCAAATTATTGAAACCCTAGAAAGAATATAAATGGTGTTATACACATTTTGAATAATAAGCCAAGCCATTCTTTCATATACTCCACTAAGGGATTGAACTGGTATACTTGAGTCCGTTAACTATAATCCTGGTCTCAAGGCATGCATTTCTTCCATCTTCATTGAGATGCAGTTGGTGTTATTCACTGCCATAATTCTAGTTGTATAGCAGTATGCTGCAGCAATCATCATGTTATACAACATGCATCAATGAAATATATAGATATATATATATATATACACACACACGGAGCATAAAGTATGTGTCCAAAATATTAACTTACACCAAATTTGGTGAACCATTTCAATCGTTAGGCTAAGAGAGTACAACATTATATGGTGAATGTATTCATACAATCCACAATCCACAAGATGAACCTGGAAATGGATTCTGTAACAGCTCCGTAGATCACCAAGAAAATAACAACTCCATAACAGCTCCGTAGATCACCAGCCTTGATTCAGGCAGGAATAATAGGGTTTAACTGCGCGACCTAAATCTGTTATTTGTGGTTGAGATCAGATGAATCTTATAAATATTATTGTTGAATATCTCTACACCAATGAATAAACCATTCGCTCGGAGAGCTCTACACCAACAGTCCTCATGTATCTATGCAGTTGGGTTTCAAGGTAACTCCTTTGAGCAGGACCAATAGCAAACTGTAGACCCTTCAGACAAAATGTAAAGTGACGAGTAAATAACAGACCAATATATCACAATGGATGGAAAAAGTTGAACCAGATCTTCCAGACAGGTTACACAAGTATTTGTGTAGTGGAATCTGTCAACCTAAAGTCCGGAGACATTTTATGTAGGACAGGATGATCAAGACTATTTTTCAATCATTTGGGGATGAGACCAATTCCAAAGAAACACTTGAATGAGAAAAGCATACACAACCATTATATATATATATATATATATATATATTATTTATTTTTTTTCTTCTTTGAAATTTCAAGCGACTAGTTTTATGGATGACGTATAGAATAAAAGATACTAAAAACGACGTAACTATATGTACCTTGTATCTCAGACGGGATCCTTTCAACCCAATCAAAATATTACCGACATCTCCATCTTCTATTTCAGCTCGTGTCAGACCACTGGTTCATCGCCAGAATCTTCAAGCTTTAATATGCTGCATTTCTCCCTAATGGAGGTGGTCTATTCTTTGCAAGACATCATTATTTATATAAATCAGCAATTAAGGTCAAAACAACACCAAATAGAGGGAGAAGCCAAAAATACCAACCTTGATAGTCATCAACTGTCAGACTCTCCGCCCATAGACCTGCAAAATCAAAGATAAGAATCTTGGAATAAAAAACTACAAAAAAATCCTATCATTAATTTTTAGGGCTGCAAATGAAAGCTAAGCACAAGACTGTTCAGACTCAGGTCGCTCATTCATGGACTCAACTCAGGCACGACTCAGGATCCTGATGAGTTCATAAAGTGGAGCTCCAACTCGGACAAGTTGTTTGCAAGTAGACTCCAATAGACTAATGAGCTCATGAAACATATATATTCTTATTTCTTATAATAATTTCAAAAAAAAATCATATTTTATTATATTTAGTTACTTTTTTTATCAATAAACATGTATGAAACTTGTCAAAATTACAATTAAAAAAAAAAAAAAACGCTACAAGATAAGTTCATAGAGGTGAGCCTGTACAAGCCTATATGAGTCTAGCCTTCAAGAGCTTATACAAGCTGAGTCGTGTCGAACATTGTTCTGCCTCGACTCATTTAATAATGGAGCTTGAGTTATTTGCTTTTTGAACAAACACTAAACGAACTTGAAAATTTGATTAACTAACCAAAATAACATCTAATTTAGTTACTAAACAATACCCCAACAACTAAAAAATCTATCCGTGGAATTTAAACCTTTAAACAAGAACTTAAACTTTGCTGTTTTTTATCATTTTGTATGGAAGTGTGCATGTCCATGAGTGGAATTTGTATATGATAGAAACTTAATCAATCTTGGTAAATATAATTCCCTGTGATTGGCACAAATGCGTCATATGGCATGAAAAGGAAAATATGATTTTGGTAAGACTTGCATATTCTCACATGTCAGAGCATGGCAACTCATCCTCACAGATTTAGGTATCAGAAATTCCTAGGCATCACAATAAATTGATTCAGCAGTTAATCAGTGGGGCAAAACAAAACAAAATAAAAAGTGATAAATCAGATAAAATTGAAAGCATATCTGAGATTAAGAAAGCCATGCTTGTTAAAATTTATTATTTCAAAAAAATAAAGAAATCTCATGCAACCATCTCAAAAGGCTGAAAGATTTCTGGACAAAAATGTTGAAGAATTAGTGTAATAAGCGGATTTTTCTGCAACAAATTCCAATCACAACGACCCACCTTGCTTTTGGTGCATCAAGCCAGGGACTGTCTAAAGGGCAACGCGTAATCAATTAGCAAACTTGTACCATGGACATTATTCAAATATTTAACTTCAGAAAAAACATAAAAGAACTGAAAATCACAGCTGACACATTCGTGATGCAAATTCGAAGCATCCTAAGAATCACAATTAAACTGGGGTTTTTGAGGCCAAAAACTAAAGAAGCTATTGGGGCAGTGAACAGAAAAAATTGTCAACACAGTGACAGTTGAAGAGTTGCAGGCTGCAGCTTTTATGTTCTTACTCAAAAAAGTAGCTTAATGTTGAACAGTAGCCTTATAAAAACAAAAGCAAATGAATCATCTTGCAATAACTGGAAATTTAAAATGAATCCTTGTAGTAACAGTAGAATATTTGCACGGTTTTATTGACTTGTCCAATGTAATTTTTTTATTAGTGTGTATTGAAATCTTTCTCTGCGTTTTTCATAATTTACAATTTTTTTAATTTTTTTTTCTTATTTTTTGGACCAATTTATTAAATTTGTTACTCATAAATATCAGCATTTGGATATAAAAATTTATATATAGAGTATAAACGGGGCGGGGCGGAAAAAGTTAAATAGTTTCGGGGATGGGGTTTGAGAATGATTTTGTAAACAATTGTGGGGCAGTGGCGAGGACGGGACGAAGAAAGTTAAATGATTGTAGAGACGGGGAAGGCAAAACTCGCCCCGCCTCATTGCCATCCCTAGTCTCGGCCACATATGCTTCCATTTTGCTGATTTGGACCATATCATATTTGACTTTTCTCCACTACAAGTGTCTCTTTCTTATTGGTGAGAAATTTTCTCTCCACACCCTTATTTTGAAAAAAGATAAATTTTATTTTTTAAATATAAAAGGGTATAACGGTAAAAAAATTAAAATAGTTTCTTTTTGGGTAAATTGCTCTAACCACCCCCCAGGTTTAGGTTTATTACCCACGGAGAATACTAATGTCTTTGACTGAGGTCAACCTCCCCCAGGTTTGAAAAACTATGCCCTGACATCCCAAATGTTAGTTGACCGTCAGGTCAATTAACTTGAAAAGTTAAAATGCCAAAACTACCCCTTTTGTTTGAATGTACAATTTTACCCTCAATTAGTTGGACATTTATACCCTCAATTTTACTCTCTCCCTCTCTAACTGATATATTGATATACATAATAAATATATATATTTATTTATATACTATATATTTATATTATATACTATATACAGTATATATCTACACTGTATATATATATATATACACAGTGTATATAAGGGAGTAGCCTGTCGTATTGGACTTATGTTATACTTTCCTTTATTGAGTAGCTAGTTCATAAAACAGTATAGGGCTCACTCAACCCCAATATCAAGGGTATTTAGGTCATTTCATATAGGAGGATCTACGTCATCATGACGTCAGCAAGTTCAATTACAATATCATTAAATATAAGAGGGTAAATTGGTAAAAACAATTGAACCATTAGTTTTTAACGGAGGTTATCTCTGATTTGAAGTGTCAGGGTATAGTTTCCTAAACTTGGGGAATGTTGACCTCAGTTAAAGGCACTAGTATTCTCCGTGAGTAATAAACCGAAACCTAAGGGTGGTCAAAGCATTTTACCCTTTCTTTTTTTTTCAAACATGTTAACTATCATTTTATTTATTTTTTCTTTATTAATCAATCAAACTAGAGAAAAGTATAATACTGTCATTTCCTTTTTTTATTTCTTTTTCTCTCATTATTATTAATGTTATTCTTTCTTTTATTTTTCGTTGTACTAAACACAGCCTTAAGATCATGACACCATGTGTGAAATCGAATTAATCAAGTCCTTTCACCTTGTTAACCTCACTGTTTCTTCTTCGTCATCTAATTTGACCCCTCCTTTATTTATTTATTTATTTAAAACTTTTTTTTTATTCCTTTTGAAACAGATCAAAAAGCAAGTTGAAACTTTTGCGCAAGACTAATCTTCATTTTTAGCAGAATCAACTAGGGGCGGAGGCAGGGGCATGGACCCCCCAATTTTTTTTATTAGTCTCATTTAATAATTATTGATGGTGAGTTTGAAAAAAAAAATTACATTGGCCTATTCAATTTGTTTATTAAAAAAAATATTAGTTTATATGTCTCTTAATAATTGTTAATTTTGAGTTTAAGAAACTTACATATGACCCCTTCTCAGTCCATTGATATCTTTTTATTTTATTTTTTTTAAATATCCAAATCTAGAAAAAGAAAAAGTAATTTCATTGCAGTAGTAGTCCTTGAAACAAAATATTAATGATACATATATATATATATATATATATATATATATATATACCTATTATCCGTTTGAATTCAAAAAAAAAAGTAATGTTTGGCACTAGACCAACATCATTTATCCACGGACAAAGTCTTCTTTCTCTTTTCTTATTTTTATTTTTTAACTTATAGCATTAGTTTTCTCGTTTTATTTATTTAAGTTATTTTTTTGTTTTTTTTAGGTTGTATGTTTATCATATTTAGGTTATATTAAGAATAAGAAAAGTTATGATAAGAAACTTACTTATTTTAATCATTGAACTCCAAAGTTGTAAAAGTCAAGTCTCTCAATTTAATAATTATATGGGTAAATTTTATTGACACCTCCTGAGGTTTGAGGTATTATCGTACCGCTACAACTTTGTGCAATTTTGTCACCAATACCCCATGTGATTTATGCCATATATTACATACACCCACTCTTACTAAAAGTACACCATGTCAGAACACTTTTTACGATGAAATTAACATACTACCTTTGACTTCTGATCTAACCTTTTTGAATACTAAAATTATCCATTTAACTCTATCTAATGGACCGAAATCCCCTCTCAACACAAAAGACTAAGAAGGAAAAAGAAAAAGAAAAATCATATATACGCACAGATATATATATATATATATATGATAAATATATTTTATCGTATATATATACGTCGTCGCCACCCCCCACCGCCGTCCTCCTCCTACCGCACACCACCACTTCTTCTACCAAATGCCTCTACCATCACCCACCATCATCCACCTCCTACCCCACACCACCATTGATTTTCTCTCTCATCACCTCTCGTTCTGTGCTCCATCATCTTTTCCCAACCCACCTTGTATACAACAAATCAACCATACCACTCACATTGCATATCTTAAACCCTAATAACAAACCAGAGAGCCAATTTTTTTACGGAGGAATTTGATTGGGCCTTGCAGTGATTCTGTTTGATCAGAGGGGTTGTGTACGTTAGTTGTTGGTTTGGGGTTTGGGTTACAAATGGGCCTTGGAGGTTTGTCGATTTTGGGTTTCGTAATAGAGGTTTGTCGTGATATTGGTAGCGCTGGTGGTGGTTTTGGTGTTAGTGGGTGTTCGAGTTTTGTGATTTGGTGGCAATTGGCTTAGGTTAAGTTGCGATTAGAGTTCGACAGTGGTGGTGATGGTGGTTGTGATTGGTGGCTGTGGTGGTTGGAGGAAGAGATGTGATTGGAGTTCGATAGTGGTGGTGGTGGTTGGTTGTGGTTGTGGTTCTGGTTGGTGCCAGTTGGCTTGAGTTAGGTTGCGATTGGAGTTCGACAGTACTGGTGGTGATTTTGCTGCTTGTGGTAGTGGTGGTTGGTGGCAGTGCTGGTGGTGGTGGTGGTGGTTATGGTTGTGGTTGTGGTTGGTGGCAGTTGGCTTAGGTTAGGTTGCAATTGGAGTTCGACAGTGGTGGCGATGGTGGTGGTTGTGGTTGTGGTTGGTGGCAGTAAGCTTGGGTTAGGTTGCGATTGAAGTTCGATAGTGGTGGTGGCGGTTTTATTGCTTATGGTGGTGGTGGTTGGTGACAGTTGGTTTGGGTAAGTTTGCGATTGGAGTTCGACAGTGGTGGTGATGGTGGTGGTTTTGACGCCTGTGGTGATGGTGGTTGGTGGTAGTGGTGGTTATGGTTGGTGGCAGTTGGCTTCGATTAGGTTGCGATTGAAGTTCAACAGTGGTGGTGGTAGTGGTTTTACTGCCTGTGGTGATGGTAGTTGGTGGTAGTGGCGGTGGTGGTTGTGGTTGATGGCAGTTGGCTTGAGTTAGGTTGCAATTGAAGTTCGACAGTGGTGGTGATAATGGTTGTGATTGGTGGTTGTGGTGGTTAGAGGAGGAGATGAGAAAGACGGTGGTTAGTGTTTTGTGTGTGTTGGTGAATAAAGGGCATTGTAGTCATACGTATTTTGATATTTTTATATTAAAATATATTTAAATAATTAGGGGCAATCAGAACAATTCACTTATTAAAAAATTAAAAATTTTGACAAAGAGTGTTAGTAACAAAATTATAACCGTATGATAATACCTTAAACCTCCAAGAGTCTAGTGTCTCTCATACCTCAAAGGAGAGATGAGGGGGTAAAAAGAAATACAGTGGAAGTATCCCGATGACAGTTAATACAATTATATTTTTGAAAAAAAAATTATAATTTTGTAATTTTAATTATGAATAATGATATGCTGTCCAACTCAAAGGGTTGATAGTCTGTCCGATTCTGACGTATAATGCCACCTCATCCAAAAAAATTGATATTTTAAAAAGTTGCATTACCGATGACGCCTCTCTCTATCTATTTCTATATCCTCATATCTCTCTTTCCACTTTCCTCTTCTTCAACCTCTCTATCGTTATCTCTTCTCCATCTCCGGAGACTAACGCTAATGGTTTCCTCTATAACAGATTGAACTGGCGATAAATATTTTGAACTGCCCATATTATGGTTCATCGGTTCTTCCTCTCTCTTTCTCTGAGTATGGTTAGTCAGTTCTCTCTCTTTTCTCTCTCTCTGATTCCCAAATCTATTTGGGGGTGGTGGTCATCTTGGTTGATTTTGAATGTTAGATTCGCTACCGATACATTGATACTCATAGTCTGGTTGTTTCTTTATGGGTTGTATTTAGAGTTCTTTATATATGTGACCACACTAGGATAGATTAGTCAATTAATTATCTTAGACCATAATTTTTCGATTTTTTTGGGGATAAGTTTGTATATTAATAGATAAGGCTCAAGCCCCTATACAAGCATCAAGGGGTTACATAGATGGAGATTTCCTTCAGCATAAGAAAACAAAGACAAGCCAACAACAAAAGTTACATAAACAAACCTCTGGACATGGCGGTCGCTCTATCATCAATGCCGTTCTTCGAACTAACTTAAGATGGTCAAAACTAGATGAAGAGGGGGCAGAGTGAGAGAGAAGCCATGACCCAGATGGAGAGGGAGGGAGAGAGAGAGAGAGAGAAAAGAAGAAGAAGACTGTGCGAGAAAATCGGACCCGGGTCATCAAACACACAGAGCACGTCTCTTTGCGCAAAAAATATTTTAAGAAAAAGCTATGACGTGGCATAACCACATAGGAGTCGGACTAAAAATCGGCACCAGGTGTCGGACTCCCTATCACTGCTCCTTGCCCAATAACTTATACAGGGAGAATCTTTTATCTAAAATATACATGGACTCCCATTAGTAAGTAGGAAAATGACGGTCAGATCGAAGGGTAATCTTAGAGATGTCGAATTCGATCTTTAAATAAATTTTTGTAAATTGTGAATCACATTATTAATATAATGACATCATCATTATATCACATTTCACTTACATAAATTCATTCGAAATAATCGAATTGAAAAGGAATATATCATTTTTTTAGACAAAATAGTTAGACTTAACTCTTATTTTCATTAAATGCATGTGGTGAGTTTCATCACATGTATTCTATAGATCTAAAAGTCTTTTCTTCGTTTTGTAGGTCGAATTGTACTTTGAAAAAAGAAATTTGAATCATCCACTCAAACCATTGACAAGTATGTTCTCTCTCTCTCCTAATGCCACCTATTCCCGTAGCAAATTCCAAAAGCCCTCAAAGGAGAGAACGGTCATCATGAAATCGAATTAATGAAAATAGACTAAGTGTTAGGGAACTTTTTAAATTTTTGATAAGTTATTTTATTTTATTTGACTCGATTTTTAATTTGGTAACGGTTGAACTAGTAATTGCGATTCGCGAACCACCTCCCATGCCTATAAAGTATGTCATGACATTAGGCATGGATGTGTAAAAAAGTTAGAGCAGATTGCAGAGTGAAAAAATGTTTGTTGTTTTTGCTACTATAATTATTTCTATTACAGTTTACATGTTTTACATTTATATATAGGGTAATGCTACTCAGGCAGAATTCGTAGGCAGAATGTTTTATATCCATTAGATGCATGTGGTAGGCCCCACCACATACACTCACCACATGCATCTAATGAATGTAAAACTTTCTACCTATGAATTCTGCCTGAGTAATAGCATTACCCTTATAGATATTATGGACAATTCGACACAAGGCAGAATTCCACTGATAAATTAGGGTTGTATCTTGGAGTCGCATAAGACCACCCATCTTTGCACATAGGGAGGCTTTGCAACTTTAGGACAACATTTCACATAGGGAGGCTTTGCAACTTTAGGACAACACTTTTCGTACCTCCCTATCCAGACTAGTCCTTTCCAATATCCCACTTTACTCTGTCATAAATTTATTGTTTCATGTATTACCACATTTCTCGACTTTTTCATCGTTCATGGTCTAATTTGACCTATGGGTTTCCTCTTTTCTTTTTTTCTTTTTTTTTTAATTTCCTTTTTAAAGACAGATTAGAAAGCTAGTTGTAACTTCAATTTTTAGGGTCAACGCCCTCTTCTTTCCTTTCCAACACGTTACAAGAGTCGGTCAATGGAGGAAAAATAAAAAATAAACTAACACAAATCATCCACTGCACCCATTAGCACATTGTATCATATTACACTACTATATATATATTTTTAACAATCTTAAGAAAAATGGAAAATATTTTAGATTGTCTCAATAATGAGTTGTGGCACAAGTACTGTCTATGATAGATATAACTATTTAAAAAAAAAATACTAATAATTGAAACTTCATGTTTTTGGCGATTGCAATCATATTTTTTTTTGTCTAAAAATAAAGTTAAATTCAAGAATTTTTAATTTTTGTAAATTAAATAAATTGGATAGATTTATAACTCTTCTTATTAAATAAGAACCTACATTAATGTAAAAAATTATTTTTCAAACGATCCACATAAAAATTGGAAAATCCTATAATGAGATTTATAAAAAAATTAAAAGTTACTAGAAAAAAAAAAAGTAGTGGTAGGGCTCTTTCCCAAACGGGGCCTTTGGGTACCGACAAGTCACCTATGGGTTGAGCCAATCTTGGTTTCGTCATAGATTTGGAATAGGGCAAAATTTAGTTTAAAGTTTAAATAAAATCTTCTTCACTTCTAATTTTAAGACTGATTCGGTACTCTCAAAAGCACCCAAGCCCACTCTCCTGGGACCACACACCAATACCCAACTCAGTGATTGTTTCCTGTCAACCATGTAAAAGAATGACGTAAGCTTGACCCGGACCACTTGATCTATCATATACCAAACAACCACTTTTAGGTTCTCTGTTGGGGGTGTTATAAAGTAACCGACTCTTTTTTAAGCTCGATTAAATTAACAGTCTCCAAGTTTAATTTAGATCTAAAACAAATTAGGTTCTTTGTTGGGGGTGTTATAAAGTAACCGATTCTTTTTTAACCTCGATTAAATTAACAGCCTCAAAGTTTAATTTAGATTTAAAACAAATGTAATACGAAATGCTGACCTAAGATTGAGAGATTGAGTTCAGATTAGTGTCATTGGACTTGTTTGGCAAGCATATTTGGTGCCACCCGTTATGTTTTAAATAGTGTTAAAATATTTTAAAATTTTAGGCAGAAATTAAAAACATCATTTTAATATTTTTGTTGTATTTCGAATGTATCTAAAAAAATTAAATAAAAAAAACTTAAAATACATTTTGTTACGAAACGTTACTATTCAAAACACTCATGATAAAAGCAGTTATTCTGTTTAGGGGTGCACAGAGAATCTGTGGAACCGAAACCTTAAGGAGTTGTAGCTGAACCTAACCATTCACTACGTATCTAGTTCCGGTTCCAAATTTGAGAAACCGTTCATTACGGTTCCAATTCCAAGTCAATGAATCGGAACCAGAATCGAAATTGTTAGAATATATATATATAATATAAATAAATACTAAAACATTATAAATTCTAGTGTTTTATTTTTATATAAAGTATAAAATATATAATGTATAAATAAATACATTTATCTTCTAAGTTCTAATGTTATATATATTTATATAATATAAGATATATAAATAAATACTAATAGTTTCTAATCTATTGTTATAATTAGGGGTGCACATGTATGAGTGTATATTTTGTCAATGTTTAAAAAAAATAAAGTTGACAAAGAACCATTGGAGAACCGGAACCAAATCGCACTTAACGGTTTTGATTCCGATTCCAAAATTAAAGAACTGTTGAAGATGGTTGTAATTTCGATTTCACCAAAAAATCGTAAAAATCGTGCCACATGCACTCCTAGTTTTGTTTTACACAAAAATAAAAAGCACAGGTCCACAATCACTCCTAACAATCATCCATGAAACAGGAAACTTGCCATCTCATTCAAATTGCCTATCATTGCATTACTTTTTCACATTGGCATGCATTAGGTAAAAAATTGCTCCTTACATAGATTTTCTTAAAATCAAATTTGTTTTTTCATTTATCACTATTTTTTTATTTGGAAAAGTTTATTAATTGGGAAAAGCTTTTTAATTTTAAGAGCTTCTCTTAAAACATATATGTCAAAAGAATAATAATACAACTGTCGAATTTGACGATTTTTGAAAATCACTCTCACCCATAAAACATCCGAAACAGTCAAAAAAAAAAATAAAGTTGATAAAGAACCATTGGAGAACCGGAACCAAACCGCACTTAACGGTTTCGATTCCGATTCCGATTCCAAAATTAAAGAACTGTTGAAGATGATTGTAATTTCAATTTCACCAAAAATCGTAGAAATCGTGCCACATGCACTCCTAGTTTTGTTTTACACAAAAATAAAAAGCACAGGTCCACAATCACTGCTAACAATCATCCATGAAACAGGAAACTTGCCATCTCATTCAAATTGCCTATCATTGCATTACTTTTTCACATTGGCATGCATTAGGTAAAAAATTGCTCCTTACATAGATTTTCTTAAAATCAAATTTGTTTTTTCATTTATCACTATTTTTTTATTTGGAAAAGTTTATTAATTGGGAAAAGCTTTTTAATTTTAAGAGCTTCTCTTAAAACATATATGTCAAAAGAATAATAATACAAATGTCGAATTTGACGATTTTTGAAAATCACTCTCACCCATAAAACATCCGAAACAGTCAAAAAAAAATATATATATATATGTTCACAAGTTAAAATTAAAAGTTCTTTTCTTAATTTTAAACTTTTCCTTTTTCTTTATAGACTACGCCTTGGTTCACAAAAACATGACATTTGCCCAAAAGATGATCCCTATTGAATTTTAATCCAACAATTGACAAGAATAATTACATGACTAGCAGTAAGGATTGGTCAAAAACATATACCGCACAAGTGAAATATTCTAATATATACTAGTATATGTTCATGTCTACGGTATCATTACATATTCGCAATCGTCACCATTAAATAAAATGATTTTAGACCGTAAATAGCAAAAGACATTTTGAATCAAATAATTAATTTTTTAATTACTTTTAACAGTTAAATTCGACTTTTTGTTCTTATTATACCAAGTTTTATATTATATGGATATGGATATATAAATTATGTGTGTACGCACGTGGGAGCCAGCATGTAACACACTGCAACGACTATAATGCTAACAATAACAGGAGAAAGAATTCTAATGTATAATTGCTAATCAACAGGAAAATGTGCACATCATGACAAACTTCCTCTTACAGTCTTTATAAACTCCTTCACATGAAAAAAAAAAAAAAAAATGTAAGAACGGTTAAAATTCATATCTAATTTGTTATTTATGATTAAATTTATATTCAATTTGTTATTAATCGGATTTTTGATCCAAAAAAGATATAATTTTTTTGAAAAAAAATAATTTTAAAAGAAATTAACAAACAACGATTAGGGATAAATTAGAGAATTTGAAAAATAAAATAGAAAAGTAGGTATTTGACTTTTTATTAAAAAAAAAATAATGAGTGACAAAATAGAGAGGGAAGAAAAAGGAGGAGTTAATAATGATAAAAAAAATATTTTAATAATATGTAAATATTATATATTATAGCAATATATAATATATTTTGAGTAAATTACATTGACATTTCTTGATGTTTGGCCTAATTACAGACTGCATCAAACTTATGCATTTTGTTACAATAACTTCCCTTGTAACATATTTGCTAGACCAACGTTAAATTTTAGAGTAATCTTACCATTTTACCCCTTATATTTTATTATTAAAAATGATAAAAGATTTTGAAAATATGAAATTACATCTTTGCCCACAAAACACTTTTTTTCCTTTTTCCCTCTCTTCTTTCTCCCTTCTTCTTTTTGTTCTCTCTGATATCCATCTACTGCGCCACCTCCTCCCACCCACCACGCCACCACCATTGCCACAACCATTACTAGTATATATATATATATATATATATATATATATATAAAGGGGTCGTCATGTAATTTCATACAATTTGATTATAAAATGTGTATTTACAAACATGGTTTTTTGAGCTATGGCCTGATTGTACCTCTCTTTCTTTGTATATACATATATATATGTGTGTGTGAGTGTTTATATATATATATATATATATATATATATATATATATATAATCATACCTCTTCTCTCCCCTCAAAATTTCCTCTCTTATTCCTTAATCTCTAATCTCTTTCCCATTTTCTTTCAATTTTCTCCCCTCTAAGTCCTCTTATTTTTCTTTTAAAGTTCATAGATAAAAGGATGTATATATCATAGACACATGATACATATCGCATGAGTGCTGACAGAAAGTTGGGAGTAAGAGAACTAGTACATGTAGAACGAGGCAATCAAACCAATTTTCCAATTTCCATTCAACTTTCTCTCATACTCTTACAAGAATGACACTTTCTAGTATTTGATTGGCGGCTAGTCATGAGGTATATCACTTTTTGAAGGCATGAGCTTTGCTTGAAAATTTCTGGACATGTCTGTTATATATAAGGTTAGGGCTCCAGTTTAAATTTGAGTTAGAATTAGAGTTAGGGTTGAACCTATAAATAAAATTTGATGAAGAGAATTTCATACAATTTAAGTAGTATGAAATTGAGGACGCAACTAAGGAAGAATCAAAGTGGATTTGCAAAAAATATCACCAAATTGAGGATTAACTTATCGAAAAACTACGAATATCATGGCACAATTGTGAAGTATATAATCTTATATATGGAAGAATGATTGTTTTATACTATATTTAAAAATGATTGTTTTGAGCGACTGGGTGTGTGTGTGTGTGTATATATATATGTAATGAGAGAATGAAAAATGGAAGGCGAATAAATCAGAATAATGGAGGTTACATGTAAGGTTATTTTCGTCTCTTAGAACTAGGATTTTTTTTTTGTAATTTGATGACATATAAAGGGTTTAAGTGTCTTTTCATTTTACTGATGGGTATTTTGGTCCATACAATTAAATTTTTGGACGGAAAAGAAAAAATTTTGGGTAACGGAGCAAATTTCAGGATACCACAGTGTAACAAAATGCATAAATTACCTAAAATTAGGTCAAACCTCAGAACAAAATCAATGTAATTTACTCATATATTTATAATATATTATATATTCCTATTATATTATATCGGATCAAGATTTGTTTAGTTAATGAGTATTCAATGTTGCAATGCATATCTTAATTATCTGCTAGATTCAAAAGGAATTTAATGAAAATTCAATCCACTACCAAATCAATTCAAACCTGTTTTCCTTTGGGAGTGGCTGTGCAAAAAAAAAAAAAAAATTGTAATTATAATTAATCATCTTCAAAGTGTAATAAGTTGTCATAAAGTAGTCATTTCGATTGCAATTGAAAAAAAAAAAAAAACATGTAATTGGAGAAAATAATAATAATAAATAAATAAAATGCTGGCTGTGAGTGCCAGATAGCTTGTCGATCCCTGTTTCCTTCAACTTCGGTTATCCGGGAGGTTGCTTCCTCATTATTCAACCATTTCTCTTCTCTCTCACCACGCATTCTTTATTTTGTTCACTTTTGTCTATTTCTTCACGTACAATAAAAATGCATCACCATCCTCGATTCTTCGAATCTTATATATATATATATATATATATATATATATATCAGGCCGGCCCTGGCATATGCCATCTAGGCGGTTGCTTTGGACTCCAAATTTTTTTATATAAATATAATATATATATATATATATATATATAAGGACAAAAAAAAAATTATATATATATAAATATATGTATGCAATATGAATTAGAAATACATTTGCCTTTCAGAGAAAAAAAAAAAAAGAATAAGAGATATAAGTAGCATAAATAGTGTTGAGAGGAGAGAGAGAGAAAGAGCTATATTATATATGTATATATAGTCATGAGTGGAAGATAAAATAAAAGAATGATGGGAGGAGAGATAGCTATGTTAAAGAAATAAATATTGGCATGGAAAAAAGAATAAAAAAGAAAAAAGAAGCAAGAGATGAATAAGAAAAAAACTCAAATACATCATCTGTTGACTATTGTAGACAGAAGGAAATGAGAACGAGGACAAAGACAAAGACATATATTATTCTTCTTCATTCATGCAAGCTATATATATATATAAAGATATATATATATATATTATATTTTTTAATGTTTTAATTAATTTAAGTGATTTCTGTTGTGTTTTTTTAATCTATTTTTTTTGTTTTAATTAATTTAAGTGATTTTTGTTGTATTTTTTTAATCTATTTTTTTGTTTTAATTAATTTAAGTGATTTATATTGTGTTTTTTAATTATCTATTTTTCTAATTTATTTAAGATAAATGAACCTTATTGATATTCGATAATTTTTTATATATATTTTTTGTAGTCCCAAATTCGAATCAAAGATAGATTAATAATTTGGAGTTTGACGATTGTTTGGAGTATCTACTTATAAAATTAGTTGTTTTTCTCATGTCTACTCAAAAATTTGAATTTAGGTATGAAAGAAGAAAAAAAATTAATTCAATTTAAAAAAGGAGCATTCTTAATTTTTTTTTAAAATAATACACAAACAAAATGTGTTTATTATGAAATTTTAATAAAATATGTGAACTGTTATAAAAAAATTTCGCTTGTGAAATTATATATAAGAAGGCCCTTATTTAAAAACTTGCTTTGTCCCTTTTCATTTTCGGATTCTCTGGCCGGCTCTTAGATAAATATATGAATGATCATATGCATTATCGATCCATCTTCTTTGTACCCTTTTCCGCTTTAACTTCACTTTCACAGATTTTGTGTTTGCATTGAAGGGGAAGTAAAGTAAACTAAACTAAGGTCTAGAGAAACGATAGAGTTTGAGAGAGAGAGAGGGGGGACAAATGGGGAAGGTCACTCTTGAAGGCGAGATCTACGGCTGCAAGCACTGCCGAACCCATCTTGCTCTCAGTGAAGATATCGTCTCCAAGGTTTTTCTTTCTCTTCTCAACCACTGATCGATCGATTCTTTCTTCTTTCGCTTTCAATCCAGTGAATTATTTTCCCCCATTTATGTGGTGTTTGATTGTCAAATTGTGCAAAAAAACATTCCATGTTAGTAATTGATTGTTCTGAAATTATGATCTGTTTGTAATTTTGATATGCATTAGAGGACTTGTTTGTAAGAGATGAGGAATTAAATGCAGATCTATTGATTTTAAAGGATAGTATAATTGGGTTTTTTTAAATTTGCGTCGAGTTTATCAATTGGATGGCAGGCCGATGAGAAAGAGTCTATGATGCTTTATTGGATGATTACAGCTCTTGTTAGCTTAATAAACAAGAGACTGACAAGACCCATTAGGGCTTTTGTCCATTGAAGGAGAATCTTGTTATAATTAATCAATTGTAGTGGGCTTGTGTTGCAGCAATAGTTCTACAAGGTTATTCTATGTAGGATGTTAGTTGAATGATTAGATTCTATTTTCTCTCTCCAAATGTGAATAGAAGGAGGATGTTATTATACCCTTCCTCTGAGAAATTACTTGATGGAGCATGATGGCCAATCCGGATTTGTCTTGAGTTGTTTTGTGTTTGTTGCTGGTTAATGAGTATCCATTTATTGGAGTGGTGTTCTTTAAACAATTGTCTCAATATATATTTTTCTTCATAGAACATATACTCGGTGATTGAGTTATATAATTTATATCGATATAGGATTTAGAGGGGAATGGAAACATAGGATTCATGTAGCCAACCCCAAGTAGTTGGGAAAAAGGCTTGATTGTTGTTGTTGTTGTATACTTGTATTTCGCTAGGATTTAGAGGAGGTTCCTGTTGCAAGTTAAATAGCTTGAAATTCAATGAATCTTACTCCCTAATTTCGTGGTTGGGAATTTTCCAAGTACTTAATTTTACATACATACCCCAGGACCTATACAAAGTATTATCATTTCATATTTCCTTCTAATTGGATTGAAAGTAAAATATTTGATGGATTAGGATATTGGGATTGTTTAAGTTAATGTGGCTTATTTCTTTTGCTGTTTGGTGCCTTTCCCATTAACAAGTTTTTAGTAGATCTTTTTGGAGTGTCCCATTAACAAATTTTTAATAGATCTTTCCGGAAAGTCATTAATCATGGGTGTAGCGGAAGTTTTCAGAAAGTTTGGATTTTGGAGAAATTCATTCCATTTGCCTAGCCCTTTTACTTCAAACTTTGCATTCTTAATATGTATGCAACCAACTCAATAGACGATGTTTCTGGTGGATCTACTCCTTAATGTAAAGCTAATGCTCTCTCAAGAATATATGGTGGATCTTTGCTTTCAAATGTTTCTTTACTTTGGCAGGCCAAGCTTTGTTGCTCAATTTACCAAGTATTTTTACTTCTACAGTTTGTTGTTGAAAATAATCGTATGACTTTCGTAAGTATGCAGAAGTAAGAATTTACGGATGTGCATACATTCCTGTGTATAACTGTATATATAATTATATATGTGTGTATATATCTGTGTATATGTTTGCAAATAGCTAGTACTTTAATATAGGAGAAGATGTGGTCCTAAACAGAGTGGAAAAGGCGGAGTGCTGTACTCTGGGCAATTCCAAATAATCGTCTTGGGGCTGAAACAAAAATAATATTAATTACTATGTTTCCTTGATAGTTAAGCATATCCAAGTCACATTTGGTTATTTTTATTTTTTTAATTTATTTAAATATTTGGAGTCAAATCTATAATTAGTTTTAATTTTTTTCAAAACAAATTTTCTGACTACATGTTTTGCCTCTGTTCTTCCATTCAGTCTTTCCACTGCAAGCATGGGAGGGCTTACCTCTTCAATAAGGTGTAAGTTTTTCTTGGTTTTGGGCACCCCGTTATTGCATGAACCAAAATTCTCCGGGCACAACTCTGTATTGAACATAAAATCTCAAAATTTATGAAGCCATGAGATGCAATTTATGTTAAATCAACAACAACAAATTTATTATTTATACACCCTTCTTTCTTCTGGCTTCTTCCTTTTTTTTTCCTTTTTCTTTCTTTCTTTCCTTTTTCCCAGAGATGGTGGGGTATATTGGTGATGCGGGAAGATACTACCTTTTGACATCAGATCCTACCATACATTTACTATAAGGAAAATATTCATGTGTGACAGTGCAATGTAAAAGCCTCTCCAGTCTGGGGAAGAAGAAAAGAAAAAACTAAGCAGCCCAACTGGACTGCATAATAGAGAAAGAAATTCTAAAAAAGTAGGAGAGTAAATTGCATTTGGAAAACTTCCTTGTCTTTCAACCTAGGGATTGAAATGGATTCTAGTCCCTAGGATAATTTTTGTGGAAGTTGTTTATAGTTTGTCTAAGGCTTTTTGTAACCTAATTTGCTTTTGCAAATGCTTGATATATGTAAAAGTTTAACTCTTCACTAGCTTAAATTTATTAAAGACCCTAATCATGACCACATAAAAGGGTATATAATCTCCTTGGGTCTGTTTCAGTTTAAATATAATTGAATACGATTACTACACCTGCCGAACTTTTTCATTTGCTTACAGCTCATAGTTCCAATTGAAGAGACACACTTTTAAGTTGGTTGTTTGGCTTGCTTTTGTTTAATGAACCAAGGCACTTTTGTTGTTTCTTTGAACTTTGAAGTGTGTGAAATTCTTTTTAGTATTGAAACATTGTTTTCTGTGCAACAAGGAAGTAGCCATTATTTACTGGGAAAAAAAAATAGGAATTAGCATTGTTGTCTTAAAGCCTTAATTCTTTTGGTCCCATTTTCCATTTGTTGTATCTTCAGATGTATCCTATCAGAACAGGATAGCAAAATGTATTTCTGGAACTGCAGGTATCAAAATTGGGCAATTAAGCTAAATGTGGAGTAGGATATTCAAGGATTGATTGTATTGGCATGCCCAATTATGTCTCTTTTACACATGATTAGTCACTGCTGAGTTCATATTTTCAAATTCAGATTATCTTATAATCTTGCCTTCCATTTTTGACAGAGTGAATGTCACTATTGGAGAGAGAGAAGAGAGAATGACGATAACTGGAATGTACACAGTTGCTGACATTTTCTGTGTTGGGTGTGGATCAATTGTAGGATGGACATATGTAAGATCAGGATGCAGAGACTCTAAATTAATCATTTATATAAATAAATATATATTGTGTATATATTCCTTTATTTTTGCTGTTAGTTAGTGTGATTATTGATTTCAGGAGGCTGCCCATGAAAAGAGCCAAAAGTGGAAGGAAGGGAAATCCGTTCTTGAGCGGTCAGTAGATAAGATTATTGGTTTTGAAAAAGTTAACTTTCAGTTTGAAATTTATTATATAATGTTTTAATTAAGTTCTTACATTTTAACTTGATTCACCCCCACCCCCACCCCCAAAAAATTCTTTCCCCGTATATATATGATGTTTGAGATGGATTTTTCGGTTGAGTAGGTTTAAGGTTTCTGGCCCAGATGGAAGCAACTACTGGGCCACTCATGAAGCACATGACAGTGGAAGTGATGCAGATGATGTTTGATTTACTCTTTCATTTCCAACTTTCTTCGTTCCAATTGTACATTCTTCCCCCATTGTTCCTGTTCAACTTGTGGATTCTTGATTTGGTAATTTCTCATTTCGGCAGCTTAATTTCGCTTCCCGAATAACATGTATCAAAGACATTTGACATCAGAACCTCTGTTCAAAAATTTCAAGAGTTATGCACTTCATCTTAGAAGGCTCTTAGTTTGAGCAGTACACTGTTGAAAACTAAAACATGATCGTTAGTGCACATGTTTTCTATGTGTGTCAAACCTTTTACATAGCTGTCTTCAGATGTATAAACATTAGACTGGAATAGGTCCACTAAATTTTCATTCATTGTTTTAGTTAATAATCTGTTTGCATGAAATTGCCTTTTTCATATGGAAGATAACCATGTAGCTTTTAAGAGACAAATTGATGATATGCTTTAGCTATAGATTTCGTATTGGAATTGACTCGCAATAAGACCTCATTTTGTTAGCTCCGAATAGTAGGCTATGTTTGGTAGAATGGAAAAGAAAAGAAAGGATAGCATTACTAATGAGAGAAAAGAAAAGAAAGGAAAGGAAAGGAAATGATAGTGTTAAACTTTTATAGTGTTTGGTAGATAAGTAAAGGAAAAGATAGTTAACATGTTTGGGAAAAGAAAAGAAAGGAAACAATTTAAAAAAATTACCATTATACTCTTTTATATTTAAAAGAACAAATTTTAGCTTTTATCAAAATAAGGACAAAGTTGGTATTAACAAAGTTTCAATAAAAAATGGTAGTATTTTTTTTCATTTCCTTCCATTTTTGGACGGATAACAAAAGCTATTATTCATCCTAAATTTATCTCTCTAAATCCTTCTATTTTATTTCCTTTCCATTAAAAATTTCATACCAAACACACAACCACATCCCTCCATCACCCTTCCATTTCCTTTTCCTTCCATTAAAAATTTCATACCAAACACACAAGTCACAAAATCATATCTCTCCATCACCCTTCTTTTCTTTTCCTTCTATTTCTTTCCTACCAAACTGACCCTAAGGTCATAGCTCAAAGTAACAAGAGTGACTATGTCTATGTGGGTTGGAGTTTGAGAATGATCACTTGGTGCAAAATAATAATACTCAAAGCATACACGGATTTTCTCCCTCTTATGTCTTATTAATCAATTGAACCTATTTGAATTGGTTGTATTCTATAATCTACTACATCAATCCAAATTTAATGATTTATGACAAATCTAGAACATCTCCTGGTGTACCCTGTGGTCTATTTTGGTGGACTAAGTCACACCATGTGCATATTATATTGCTCCTACTGCTAATGCATGCAGATCAATCAAACAAACAAATATGAGGGTCAACGTTTACAAACCATTCAACCAATTTGCATATGGAAGGCAAAAGAAAAGAACACTTTCAAACAACCCGAAAACAATAGGACCAAATTGACAATGTAATGGCTTCTAAAAACATTACATTTTTCTTCTTCTTTTGTTCACGTTTGCCGGGATAGAATGAACAACCATTACATTGAATTGACTTGCTCATATTTTTCCTTTCTTCTGGTCAAGTTGTAACCAGATAATTGATTGCGAACTTGGAAAATAAACACATAAAAACATCTATCTTATTTTGAGGATCGGACCAGTTACTTCTTTATTCATGCATTGACAGTAAAATTGACACGAACAGAAAATATGGTACCACAAACAAGATACCTACAGAGATCACTGCTCACGGATCAAAGTTCAAATTATTGAAACCCTAAAAAGAATATAAATGGTGTTATACACATTTTGAATGATAAGCCAAGCCATTCTTTCATCTACTCCACTAAGGGATTGAACTGGTATACTTGAGTCCGTTAACTATAATCCTGGTCTCAAGGCATTTCTTCCATCTTCATTGAGATGCACTCGGTGTTATTCACTGCCATAATTCTAGTTGTATAGCAGTATGCTGCAGCAATCATCATGTTATACAACATGCATCAATGAAATATATAGATATATATATACACACACGGAGCATAAAGTATGTGTCCAAAATATTAACTTACACCAAATTTGGTGAACCATTTCAATCGTTAGGCTAAGAGAGTACAACATTATATGGTGAATGTATTCATACAATCCACAATCCACAAGATGAAGCTGGAAATGGATTCTGTATTTGATCACCAATCAAACAATAAAAAGGAAAAAAAATCACTCAAGAAAATAACAACTCCATAACAGCTCCGTAGATCACCAGCCATGATTCAGGCAGGAATAATAAGCTTCAACTGCGCGACCTAAATCTGTTATTTGTGGTTGAGATCAGATAAATCTTGATAATTATTGTTGAATCACTCCAATGAATAAACCATTCGCTCAGAGAGCTCTACACCAACAGTCCTCATGTATCTATGCAGTTGGGTTTCAAGGTAACTCCTTTGAGCAGGACCAATAGCAAACTGTAGACCCTTCAGACAAAATGTAAAGTTGCGAGTAAATAACAGACCAATATAACAAAATGGATGGAAAAAGTTGAACCAGATCTTCCAGACATGTTACACAAATATAATCCCGTGACACGGGTAACTTAATTTTCTTGTATTTGTGCAGTGGAATCTGTCAACCTCAAGTCCGGAGACATCCTATGTAGGACAGGATGATCAAGACTATTTTTCAATGACTTGGGGATGAGACCAATTCCAAAGAAACACTTGAATGAGAAAAGCATATACAATACACAACCATTATATATATATATATATATATATATATATATTTATTTATTTTTTTATTTTTCTTCTTCTTTGAAATTCCACAGAGGGAATAAGCGACTAGTTTTATGGATGACGTATAGAATAAAAGATACTAAAAGCGACGTAACTATATGTACCTTGTATCTCAGACGGGATCCTTTCAACCCAATCAAAATATTACCGACATCTCCATCTTCTATTTCAGCTCGTGTCAGACCACTGGTTTCTGGGCCTGATTCATCGTCAGAATCTTCAAAATCACTCTCAGCCATTTCTTCGTCTTCATCAATAGGAATATCATTAGAGTCTTCTTGGCCAGGATCATCATGCTGCAGGTCTGTATGTTCTTCAAGAATGTCAGGCACCAATGAGACTGTGTTTTGTGAAGTGGCAAAATCAGACAACACAACATATGGTTTTCTATCAAGCAACGGCCTTGCGATATCAAATGAAATCCACCTGAAGAGAAAAGTTAAGTTGTTGTCAAAAACAGAATCAAAAAAGTTTGAAGCCTAGGGTGGCCCCATCTAAATCTTTAAATGTCACTTTAACGAGAACATGTGGTGGATACCTGCAACCTTTAGTTAGTCAAGTAGTAGAGTGAATATTTGATCAAAGTAATAAAACAAAACAGAAGTCTGGCATTGAATATCACATAATGACCCAATCAACTCAACCACAAGTGAAGCACGGAAAAATGCCTCTATTTTCCATACCCTTTTTTTTTGTTTAAACAATCCAAAATGTATATCAAGTTCATTGGCTTGATCCATGGGACCATCACTTGAAGAATTTGACACTGCCTGTAACAATGCATCATTTTAGGGATTGAACATGATGTGTCAATTTCCCTAGAGTGCAAACAAATCTCTGAATTTAGGATGAATACGTAATACAACTCAACTTACATAAATACAATGCCCCGCCAATGTAAATGTAACCCATCTCAGATTGATGTCATAAAATATCAGAACAGTGATATGTTAGGGTAACTTATTTTATCATGTTACTTTACATAAAAATAATCTTACAATAAATTGATATGTAAAATTTTCAGATTATGGATTAAAAACGTCCTCCATTCATTATAACCTTTACCATTGACAAAACCTTTTGCAGGGTCTGTCTTGTGGTTAGCATGAACATACGTGACTCAGATGCAAGTTGCTCCAAATCTCCCATATGAATTAGAATTAAAACAATAAATATATTTCACTACTTATCTAGGATTACTGTAAATGTTATGCCCCAGAAACAGAAATTTGCAGGTCAGTTGCTTAATGCAGAAAAAGAACTTACTGGTAACGAAGAGGACATAGAAGCTCAGATGGGCAATATGCTGCCTTATATCTCATCTTGCTACAGGAATGAATGTAATAGCCAAGATAATAATACTGGAGGCTAGGACAATGGACTTGATTCTCTTTGACCCACCCTATCTCTTGCAGGGCTGAATACTTTCCTAGAGACAGAAAAGCAAGGTCTGGATCCCAGAATAGATATTTACTCGACAAACATTTTGGGAGAATATCTATCACACCAACTGCGACTAGCTGGCCGTCGATCACATATTGCTGATGGAAAGAACCAAAACCACACGGGGGGACTTTACCATCACCAGTTGATGGAACAAAAACTAAGGGAGTATCAACCAGAAACCTCCTGTATGAGCTTTCTGTAACATGATCTGGTGTATCTTTGTGCACTTTAAGCTGGTATCTCCTATACAACGCATATTCTTCTGGATCAAAACTGGACCTTTTCAAAAGGATCTCAATCTTTCGTCTCTTTACCTGAGGATGTTCACAGTTCATCTTCACGCAACTCCTTTTACTTCCATTTCCTGTGGGAGACTCTTTAGCAACTGCAACTTTGTCAACCTTTTCATCTAAACACGCTTGTTTTATAGCAGAATAGAAGTTAATGTGTCCGTTGCAAGCTCTGATTGACAGATCACAGGTTTCTGCCAGCTGATTTAAAGAACTTGCCAGTTTTTCTGCAATCATTTTTGGGGTAAGTTCAAGAGATTGGCAATTTTCTCCCGCAATACGTCTTGACAGTTCTGAATGGTAAACATCCTTCTCAACCCTCCTTAAAACAGCTGCAATCTGGAACGAAACATTGCTGGAGTACAAGAGAGCTTCTGATCCTTCAACTAGCAACTTCCTCTTGCCTTGTGCAACTCTTTTGACAGATGCTTTTGGTAATTGAATATCACAAGGGGACTCCCCATTTCCAATGCATGCACGTACTGCATTATCAATCTGGTCTGACAAACAATGCATAAATTTTTCAGCTTTCTTCTTTTCTTGCTCGTTACGCACCAAAGCTTCCCCCACTGCAGAGCTTGTAATGTCATTAAGGGAGCGACTGCATGAACCCTTGAAATTACCTGCCTCAGCTGTGAACTCATCTGGTTTTTTAACATCCAATGTGCCATCTAGAAACCTATAGGTTATTTATTGTTACTCTCAGTAATTCCAGTGTAATTGATTCTTAAGAAAGCAGGGGTATATAAAAGTATAAAACTTAAGAACGTCTGGCATAATCAAATTGGTTAATGCACATAGGAGAGTGGTATTAACTAGTCTGCAATGCACTCAACCTCCAAATAATATTTTTTTCTAAAAGGAAAACAAGACAACTGGTTCAAGAATATTGCAATCTTCCAAATATTCAGTTAAAAAATAAAAAAAGAATGACCATAGGAAGAAAAAAAAGCACATTTGGCAAATGCATTGAATACAATCATAAGACCAGGTATCTTTTGGCACGGGATATCGCCTATAATTTGGTGGTTTTAATCATTTTTATCACTATTAGACATCCACAAACTCAAGGATGATGATGATGATATCCACAATGCCAGTATTCAGGTAAACCAGATTCTACTTTAATGCATTTAAAAAAGGATAACATCTTCAATACAAACATAATACCATGAAAAAATAAAGATAGCAATATGAAAATACCTTTGCATCCGTTTAGCCACTCGAAGTTGCTCTTTGGAAGGAATGAAATCACTTGCCATCAGACGAATAGTATAAGAAGGGCAGCATGTTCTTTCCATCTCCGGTTTGTAAAGGAAAGACCCAGATCTTCTCCAGCCTCTGTCAAGAAGAGCTACAATGAAGGGTTTTTTTTTTAGTGGGACAAGTGCTAAAAAGAGCAACAACAAAGGATAGGGCAACTGAAACAGAAAAGAGCTAGCAAAGGTGCTAACAAAATTAAATCAGCATTTATCCTATCAAAGTTGAAGAGCAAAAACTTTTAAAACAAATAACAGTAAACAGAAGTTAAGAGGTAAAAGTAAAACGAATAAATTCCCACAATTGAAATAATAAAAATAATAAAGAAATAAAAAGCATCACTTTGACACTGAAACCACAAAAGAAAAGCTGAATTCCAGCTTTAATATGCTGCATTTCTCCCTAATGGACATGGTCTATTCTTTGCAAGACATCATTATTTATATAAACCACCAATTTTTCAAAACAACACAAACAAGCCATATTGCCTTCCAATTATAGATCATATGTGTGTGTGTGTGTGTGTGTGTGTCTGCGTAAGCGTAACAGGTGCTGAATACAAAATAAAGGGAGAAGCCAAAAATACCAACCTTGATAGTCATCAACTGTCAGACTCTCCGCCCATAAACCTGCAAAATCAAAGAAAAGAATCTCGGAATAAGAAACTACAAGAAAACCCTATCATGTGGAGTATAATTTTCAGTAGGGCTGCAAATGAACGAAGCAAAGCTGAGCACAAGACTGTTCGGACTCAGGTCGCTCATTCATGGACAGGCACGACTCAGGCTCCTGATGAGTTCATAAAGTTGAGCTCCAACTCAGACGAGTTGTTTGCAAGTAGACTCCAATTGACTCGTGAGCTCATGAAACATATATATTCTTATTTCTTATAATAATTTCAAAAAAAAAATCATATTTTATTATATTTAGTTACTTTTTTTTATCAATAAACATGTATGAAACTCGTCAAAATTACAATTAAAAAAAAAAAAAAGCACTACAAGATAAGTTCATAGAGCCGAGCCTATACAAGCCTATATGAGTCTAGCCTTCAAGAGTCTATACAAGCTGAGCCGTGTCAAACATTGTCCTGCCTTGACTCATTTAATAATGGAGCTTTAGCTGTTTGCTTTTTGAACAAACACAAAACGAGCTTTAAACGAACTTAAAATTTGATTAACTAACCAAAATAACATCTAATTTTAGTTACTAAACAATACCCCAACAGCTAAAAAATCTATCTGTGGAATTTAAACCTTTAAACAAGAACTTAAATTTTGCTGTTTTTTTATCATTTTGTATGGAAGTGTGTACATGAGTGGAATTTGTATATGATAGAAACTTATACAATCTTGGTAATTATAATTCCCTGTGATTGGCACAAATGCGTCATATGGCATGAAAAGGAAATATGATATTGGTAAAACTTGCATATTCTCACATGTCAGAGCATGGCAACTCATCCTCACAGATTTAGGTATCAGAAATTCCTAGGCATCACAATAAATTGATTCAGCAGTTAATCAGTGGGGCAAAACAAAACAAAATAAAAAGTGATAAATCAGATAAAATTGAAAGCATATCTGAGATTAAGAAAGCCATGCTTGTTAAAATTTATTATTTCAAAAAAATAAAGAAATCTCATGCAACCATCTCAAAAGGCTGAAATATTTCTGGACAAAAATGTTGAAGAATTAGTGTAATAAGCGGATTTTTCTGCAACAAATTCCAATCACAATGACCCACCTTGCTTTTGGTGCATCAAGCCAGGGACTGTCTAAAGGGCAACGCGTAATCAATTAGCAAACTTGTACCATGGACATTATTCAAATATTTAACTTCAGAAAAAACATAAAAGAACTGAAAATCACAGCTGACACATTCGTCATGCAAGTGTATATATACGTAATCTTCAAAATCTGCCCATAAAAATTGCAAATTTGAAGCATCCTAAGAATCACAATTAAACTGGGGTTTTTGAGGCCAAAAACTAAAGAAGCTATTGTGGCAGTGAACAGAAAGAATTGTCAACACAGTAACAGTTGAAGAGTTGCAGGCTGCAGCTTTTATGTTCTCACTCAAAAAAGTGGCTTAATGTTGAACAGTAGCCTTATAAAAACAAAAGCAAATGAATCATCCTTGTATAATAACTGGAAATTTAAAATGAATCCTTCTTTTGATGAATCATGGATGAAAAAATGTGTGTATACATCAAAATCTCATAAAATCTAGAATTATAAAAATAGTGATAACATTAGCTCTATCAATGCATTGAAAGCGGTAACTTTCATTTGGAGTTCAAGTTCATAAATATCACTTTCTTGACATTCATATAAAGTAAATTCCGTTTTAAAATGTAAAAGTGAACAATTTCCTTGTGAAGGCGCAAAAAAATTGACGTCCTCCCTATCAACAGTTGGCTGAACAACCAAATCGTGATAAACAGAGCTATGAAATTCAATCAATCAAACCACATCGAAGCTCGTTCGATATTCCAATTCTCTATCAACAGTTGACAGAACAATCAAATCGTTCAAATGAATAAACAAAGCTATGAAATTCAATCAATCAAACAACAGAGAAGCTCATTCTATATTCAAATTATATTTCATCCACCTCCGTACCTATATTATCGATAAAATGAACAACAATTCTTATGATTACACACACATATATGTATTCATGTATATATGTGTGCGTGCATGCGTATATAACAAAGAATTGAAACACCGACCGTGAGAGATACTGGTACGACCACCGGATTTACAGTAACCACAAGAGCTTCTTCGCCGGCCAACATCACTTATGACGCTTTCGCCTCTGCTATTTCCACTGCTGCTGCTACTAGCCTCATTTCTCATCTTCTTCTCCGCCATTATCGATCTTCAATCAAATCTTCAACAGTGTTCCGTTACCAGAATTTTAGGGTTTTAACCAGATGAACCACGCACAGGAGTCATAGCTCCCCCACCTTCCCCATCTCTCTCCGTCTCTCTGTCTCTAAATTCAGATTGTTTTCTCTCTCTAGATTGAAGGTCACAACTCACAATTATTACGGAGTAATAGAACTCGCAACTTGGGCATTTCAGTTGCAGTTCACGCCCATGGATTTAATATTCAATATGGTTTAAAATTATAAATGCAGATCTCTTGAACCCAAGCCTGGAATGTTGTTTGGGTCTCGGAGCTTTACTCGAAGGCATTTTCGTAACTTCAAAATAATAGTAAGAAATTTTCAAGAAAATTAATAATATTTCCCTTTTTGTTTTTTTGAACTTGAATTGTTTTTAAGAAATATAACTTGTATTAAAGTATAAAAGTAGAGTTCAAATGTAACATCACATTTTCAAAATAAAAAACTTTTACTTCTAAACTAGGAAGTTTCACATGATTGTACTGCTCTTTGATATGTGAATAATCTTTCTTTGCTTCCTTGAAAAAATAAAAAACTAGGAACCACATAGATTATTAGGAAGCAAGAACCTGAAGTCATATCCCACGTCTCGACATTTTAAGTATATATCTATAATATAAAAATAAATTTAATTATTTTAAACATTTAGCTCATACTTCTAAAGGATTCCTAATAAAAGTCTTATATAACCCAAATATCGTCACACGTCAAACATAAAATAATACTTTTTCATACAAGACCGCCACAATTGTAGCTGCTCCACAAAAATAATGAAAATAGTAGCATAATTATAACAATATTTGCATAACTTTATATTTTAAATTATGTCAAGGTAACTCTTATTATAAAAATTAAAATTCTATAATATTATTACTTAATATATATATATATATATAAAGATATAATTATGTCCATGCTATATTCTTGTTCTAACTTTTTAGGATTCTCATGTTGATATATTTGTGTCCATCAAGGGCTACTAGAGAAGAAGATTTACAATACACCAGGTGAATCTAATTCAAATATGGGTCGCGCATATGGTACATATATGATTGAAATATACTCGACGCGCATGTGGTACATATATGATTGAAATACACTCGACACGCATGTGGTACATATATGATTGAAATACACTCGATGCACCGGGTATATTATAAATCTTCTCCAGTTACAGCGCAAGATCATTAAACGCCTCTTTGCCTTGGGCCTAATGCGAAGAGAGTAATTTCTCTCTAACCTTCAACCTCTCTAAATCTTCTTTATTATACAATATACTCTCTATATTCTTATATGAATATATTGAATTTTAAAGCATCATTTTTTTTTTTTTTGCTTTTGAATGTCCAATGTTCTTAAGCATCTCAACTTTAATTATTTTTTTTATAGATGAATTGGCTTTATGTAAAAGAAAAAAAAATATAGTTTAGGATTTATTTCAAAAAAGGAATATTCTATTTAATTTATCCTCTTTCTTAAAAAAAGAAAGACCATAATCATTCTCTTTGTGCAATATATAAATTCAAGTAGCTCTTTGTTTTTATCCTTCAAAGTTAAATTTATATGACTTGTACAAGGTTGTTTGACCCTTGTTTGTACGATGTTCTAAAATATAAGATCACTCTTACAACAACAGGATTACCAGAGAGTAGAAGCATCGGTGAAAGTCCAAGTTGTCACAGAGGGCTCAAGAGGAGAGCTCGAGGAAGGGCGTGGGGGTGTCTCTTATGGTCTCTATCAAAAGCATAAATAAATGTTATCCATTGTTTTCTTGTTGAGTAGTTGCTTGTCATAAATGAAACATTAGCTTTTTATTTATACGGGGTTATACGTGAGTAAAAATTAGTCATTCAAAGCAATATCATTTGGTATTTATTTAATAAGAATGTGATTTTTAGGAATTTAGGACAAAACAACTATGCTAGCAAGACATAACAAGAGAGAAAAATGACAAAACATTTAATGAACTTCTGACATGGAGGAGGGTTTGCACTTCTAACATGAATGTCTCTAGGGTTTGCTTTGCCTTGGGGGAGACCGTTGCCCTTCCTTCATTTGTGACAGACCAAAGGTACCTTAGCGTTCTATCAAACAAGGTGAACTCCCTTCAAGTAATTGCTTGTCGTAAATGAAACATTAGCTTTCTATTTATAAGGGGTTATTCGTGAGTAACAATTAGTCATTCAAAACATTATCATCTAGTATTTATTTTATAAGAATGTGATTTTTAGGAATTTAGGACATAATGACTATGCTAGCAAGACATAACAAGAGATAAAAATGACAAAACATTTAATGAACTTCTGACATGGAGGAGGGTTAGCAATTCTGACATGAATGTCTCTAGGGTTTGCTCTGCCTTAGGGGAGACTGTTGCCTTTCCTTCATTTGTGACAGACCAAAAGGTACCTCAACGTTCTATCGAACAAGGTGAATTCCTCCTTCTATTGTCCCTTAAACTTTAGCCACTAAGTCAACACTCTTTAGATTCCTCTAACCGAGTGTTTCAGGTCAAAACCATTTATGATACTTTGAAGGGACTCATAAACTGGCTTATGGCATCGAGACACGTGTCACCTTTGTCTTCTATCATTATTACAAATCCTAGCGTTGTTGTCCAGTCAACACCTACGTGACCCCATGGGGCCGCGTGGCGAAGTTCCTAATTTTTTATACCCACAACTTTCAATAATCAAATAAATTTGATTTGCTCAACATGGTGGGATATTTAAACCATGAGTTATATTTAAAAATACAAAAAATAAGCTTGATTATATATGTGAAATTTATATTATTATTATTTTTTTTGTTAGAACGAGTACTTTACAATTTAAAAAGTTAGTCTGAAAGTCATAATGGTTTTTCTAAAGTCTAGTCCGAAAGTCATAATGGTTTTTCTAAATTCCAATTCTAAAAAAAAAATGTGCTTTATAAATTAAGTCAATTTCTAAAATAAAAAAATAGGGTAAATATCACTGACACCCCCTGAGGTCTAATGTATTGTCACGCGACTACAACTTTGTCAAATTTCATCAACAACATCCCTTGTGATTTTTGTTGTATATCACATACATCCCCTCCTGCCAAAAGTACATTGTGTCAGAGTATTTTTTTCATAGTAAAATGACCTTACTGCCCTTTGACTTTGACTTAACCTTTTTGAATACTAAAATTACTTATTTAACCTTGACTAATGGACCAAAATGCCCCCAACTATGTCATATTATTATATACCCACTTCACTGTTATTACACACACACACAAATATATATATATATATATAGAGAGAGAGAGAGAAGGGGAGAGGAAACCACCACTGTCGAGCACCGAGGAAACCACTGCTGCCAAGACCCATTATCGAGCACCATTGTCGAGCTCCATGATCATCTTTTTCCACCGCTGAACACCAATAAAACTCCACCATTTAGACCATTAAAGACCCACGACGCCACTACCAAAGCTCCATTCTAGCATCTTCATCCATCATTTGGATTTTCACTACAAATCCCACCAATCCATGATGGAGTCTCGCGGAGAACAATTTGATTTGATTTATGATTTTTCAATTTCGGCACTTCATGGAGGGTTTTGGGTGATTCTTTTTAGAGTTGTGTGCTTAGTTTGTTTGTACTGGCAAAGTTTTCCCGATTAGGGTTTAGAGTTTTTTGGATTAATTATTGATGATGATAGGTTGTGATAATAAGGGTTTTGGTTGATGTTGGATGGTGAGTGGTTGTGATTGGTGGCCAACAGTGGTGTTTTTCTTGGTGAACGTTGGGATGGTGGTAATTGGGGATTGTGGTGCCATTGGTGTTGGTTGGGATGGTGGTGGTGGTGTCGATTATTGTTGTGGTGGCACCATCAGTGTAGGGCTTAGGATTGTGGTGCTGTCGATATGGGTTGGGATTGTGGTAGTGATGTTGATTGTGGTTATGGTGGCACTGTCGGTGTGGGTTGGGATTGTGGTGGTGGTGTCTACTGTGGTTGTGGTGGCACCGCCGATGTGGGTTGGGATTATGGTGATAGTGTTAATTGTGGTGGTGGTGGTGTCAACTATAGTTGTGGTGGCACCATCGATATGGGTTGGGATTGTGGTGGTGGTGGTGTTGACTGTATAATATATATATATATACATATATAATTATGTATATAGTATCACACATACACACACACATAGAGGTCAATCATACGTTGGGTAATAATTATCGGCTTTTTAGTCTTTTTGCAATTCTTATATTAAAAATTAATTAAATAATAAGGGGTAATCTAGACATTTCACACATTTTTAAAATAGAAAAACTGACAGGAGGTGTTTGTGACGAAATTTGACAAAGTTGTAACTGTGTGACAATACATCAAACCTCAGGGGGTGTTGATGATATTTACCTTAAAAAATAATGACATTTCCATAAAATCTCAAAATATAATATTTTTAAAGAATTATGAGATTTAAATAAATAATTATGATACATCTCCTGACACCAACTCCCTCGACTCACCCATGTGTAATGGGTCCCACCATAGTGATGTGATAATACCCACCACATATGTGAGTGAGTAGGGCTCACTCTTTTTACTATTTTTCTTGAATAAAATATATAAAAAATTAACATTAATGTTGTATATGTTAACATATTAATCAATAAAGACTCGTTCTTAAAGACTTTTTGCCTTACCCTCAAATATATATATATATTTTATGTGAGCTCTACTTGTACAATGTTTGAATAGATTTAGAAGAATCATTTATCGGACATGAAAACTATTCCAATAAATTATTGTGTATAATTTACTGAGTTTTTATTTTTTTATCCATCTATTGAAAAATATTAGTTGTGTTCAATCCATATAATTCAATGCTTAAATCGGTCTAACCAACTTAACTTACGAATCATTGCACAAGCTATATATATTTGTTTATCGGGATAGAAACCTTGAATGATTTTTTGTTACCGACTGATGTGACAATCATTGAAGGAAATAACCTAATGCTCCATTTGGTAGGAAGGGAGAAAATTGGATAGAAGGGAGGGAAAGAGAGATGAATGAGACATCCCTAGAGAAGAGATTGTGTTCTTCCCTCTTTTTGTTTGGTTAGATGGAAGAAAAGAGAAGAAGTACTTTATTTTGTTTGTTATGAGAGAAGGAAAGAGAAATAAGGAAAGTTTTGTAATTTAAAATATGTATAATAGCCTTGCATTTCTTCCTTTATGTCTTTCATCCAAATTTGGAAGGATGAAAATTTATGAAAGAGGAATGATGACTCATACATCATCTTTTTCTTCTCTCCTTACATCTTCTTTACCAAACGAAAGAAATTTGCTCATTCCCTCCTATCTTCCCTTCACCCATCTTCCTTCCTACCAAACGAGCATAAGAGTAGATAGACTATATTGTTGTCCATCAATGACTAGGAGATCTTATTGAAAACTATTTATTAGAGTGGCACAAAAAATCAATCGTTGTTTGTAGCATTATTGTGTATATATTCTACTGTAACAATACATATTCTAGGAATAATCTGAAATAGAAATATTTCATTACAGACCTCTCTTCGAGCTAACTTGGGAGAATCAGGATCACCTCTTGTGACATAGGATCCTGTGCTCTTACGCACAACTTTACATCGGTTACGTAACACAATATATCATTTATATGGTCTTACGCACAACTTTATATCGGTTATGTAACACAATATATCAGTTATACAACATCTGATGAAAAATTATTGTATAACGTTCTAAAGTAATTATTGTATAAACAATGTAAAATTGTTACGTAACCGATCGAAATTGTTGCGGTGGACCATGGACAACTATGAATTACCTAAAGTTTGAAATATATAGTAGTACTTGATACATTACAACTATTAATTAATTTAATTTAAATAATTTTAATTAAGAAATAAACTAACATATTAATTAGATTAAACTTTGAAATTACCTTTAAAAAAAGTTATCTCAATTCAATTGGGTGGAAATTGTGAGCTTATTGATCTCTTGATTAAATTGATTGATCAAATGGAATCACTAGTAGTTGAGTCCAATTGGTATTAAAATTGTATAAGAACTTTTTCTAACTATTGGATTCACTCTTGCAAAGGATTGGTAGCATTTATCTCGGCATTCCTACTCAAAATTTAAATATACTTGTAGTACTCCGTTCACTAACGAAAAATGTTTTTTGTTGTCAACCCTCAAAAAGTAGAAATAAAAACAAAAACTATGTTTAGTAATATGTTTTTGTTTTTTGATGGTAGAAAACATTTTTCATTTTTGTGAAGAAAAGAGAAAACATAAAAAATGTGTTTCTTCTATTTTCGGCATTGTAGCTTAAAAATGTTTTTGGTATTATTACTACATAGGCATCATTCATTCCAAATAAAATTAATGATACGTATTATTTGTAATATTTTAAGTGCATATTAAATAGTATTAAAAAATATTTTTAATATATAACATATTATATAATAGCTTAAATAATTTTATGAGACAAAAATGTTTATGAGCTATTATATATATTTTATTTAATATTAATAACTTATTATGCAATAGATATTTCATAATATTATATACCATATTTATATTATATTATATGTAAATTTTATATTATAATTAATTTATAATGTTATAATACATTATATATGTTATTACATATATGATATTTAATATTATTTATTTATTATAATATATTATATGTAAATATTATATTATAATTAATTTATAATATTACTACATATAAGATATTATTTAATATTATTTATTTATTATTATATACTATATGAAATACTATATTATAATTATTTTATAGTATTATAGTATTATATATATTATTACATATAAGATATTATTTAATATTTTTCATTTATTGTATTTTTATTTATTATTATATGCTATATGAAATATTATATTATAATTATTTTATAGTATTATAATATATTATATATATTATTACATATAAGATATTATTTAATATTTTTTTAGGGTTTATTATTATATACTATATGTTAAATATATTATCCATCACATACTAAAGTTATACATAATGCATATACATGGTGTTCGTGATTTAAATTAGATGTATTTTATTAGGATAATAATTTGTAGAATAAAAAGCTATCTCCGAACGTGTAGTGAATAGGGTGTCATCTATTGGATTATGAAAGTGTAGGTCTTAATTGCACAATGGGAGTGATTTACTTTCCAAATTCGGTGATAACTTTCACTGTTTCTATCATTACTCATTTTATTATCATCTATTAGGTATTATTAAAATTTGTAAAATCATTAAATTGTATACATTATATATATTTTAAGGTATTCTGATATAAATAGATGAATTAAAAATAAAATAGAAAATTAATAAAAATTAAGACTGTAAAAAAGAAAAACAATATGTTACTAAACACTATTATTTGTTTTCTGTTTTCAAAATTGTGATAATAATAAGTATTAAAAAACGTCATTTCTGTTTGATATTTTTTCTTAGAAAAGCAAAATTAAGTTTTTACTTTCTTAAGACTGGAAAAATAGAAAACAAAGACATTACTAAACGCAGCCCAAATTTTTGCAGAGAATTATTTGACTGTTTTATGTTTTTTTATTCATATATTTTCAAGGAGGCGATATTCGCACTCCTATTTTCTACGTTTGCACTTCCATCTTAGGAGAAATGTCATTTCTAACCGTTACTTCAGATGTGAATAATTAACCTTTTTTTTTAAAAAAAATACTAAATTATCATTTTAGACATCCTATTTATCTCTTATCTTTAATGTTTTTGGTCTTTTTTGATTAAATAAAAAAAAAAAACTCAAAAAAAAATAATCCAAAAAAAAATTATCGTTTTACGAGACCCAAAAACAGTTATTTATGTTAATAAATTATTTCTTTTGGCAAGACCAAAATATATATAGATATATATCAGTTGAATAAATTATATCTTTTATCGTGAGATAAAAAAATATCCCTATTAAATAAATTATTTCTTTTGGTAGGAATTAAAAATTAAAAAGTATCTAAAAAATAGTTATTCATGTTAAATAAATTCTCTCTTGACAAGACCCAAAAAAAGTATATAAATTTCTTATTCTTGTTGAATAAACTATCTACATTGAGAGTACAAAAAAAAGAAAATAGCGTTGTTGAATAAATTATATCTTTTGATATGTTCAAAAAAAGAAATTATATTTATTGGAAGAAACCAAAAAAAAAAAAATTATATTTTTGTTGAATAATTTATCCATTTTGAGAAGACAAAAAAAGACTATGAGCAAGTTATTTCTTTTGACAAGATTAAAAGAAAAAACAGTAGTAAAGAAAGTAAAAAAGGTAAAAAAAATTTATCTCTTCTAATAAGAGCCCAAAATAAAACATAATAAAGAAACTAAAGAAGGTAAAAAATAGTTTAAATGCTAAACTTCACAATTTTATTTTATGAATTTTAACTCAAATCTATGTGGCAGGTTATAATACCACCGGGACTTCTTGTATGGAGGAAATTTCACCAATACTAACTTACCATTTAATTTTATCTCCCAAATAATGGACTATTGCCACATAGATTCGAGTTAAAATTCGTGATATTTATTCGAGACGTGTAGCATTGCTCATAACTTTATAGTATAAATGATACTTAGGGATGATTTATTAATGAGTAATGCTACACGTCTCGAATAAATATCACGAATATTAACTCGAATCTATGTGGCAGGTGATATAGTCCATTATTTTAGGAGATAAAATTAAATAGTAAGTTATTACTGGTGTGATTCCTCCCATACACGGAGTTCCTATGGTATTATCACCTGTCACATAAATTCGAGTTAAAATTCGTGAAATAAAATTGTGACATTTAGCATTTCTCATTATTAATTAGGTCATGGACCACTTTGTCATTTTTTTTTAAAAAAAGTAAATAAAATGCAATTGTAGAAAAGAGGAGTGCGAATATGCCTCCTTATTTTCAAGTGGCTGAAAGTATTTTTAAGTCATTTTATTTTATGTCCTATACTTCTATTTTCCAAATAATTAGCTATATGTCACAACACTGAAACAGTGATACGGGGGAATAACTCGAAATACACAAAATTAAGGGACACCATTGCAAGATTCGAACCCAAAATTCAAAAACAATAAATAAAAAAATGGAGGGTGATTTCGTCATTATACGCCCAAAAGCACAGTATGGAAACGTCGCCTTTAAGCGAGAGAAACAGGTGAGAGCTGATAGATGCCCCGTCTCAGACGAAATCCGAAAAAACCAATAAATAAAGCTCCTGAAATCTCTCGTCTTCCTGTTTCAGCCTCCAAATGACCAATAAATAACATTCAGTGCCACTCCTCTCATCCTTCCCTGGAGTATCTCTCGCCGGTGATCTCCCTCCATTCTCGTTCCAGCTCTCTCTCTCTAGGTTTCTCTTTCTATCTCCATTTTGTTTCACAACAATGCCTTGCTAAGGCTTTCGCTTGCAAAGTCTCTCTCTCTCTGTATATCTATACACAGACAAATTCATAGACACGTTTTTATATATATATATATATATGTATGTATGTATGTATGTATATCTATCTATCTAGGTTTCAGCTTCTGTGACACTTAGTGGAAGATACAGAGTTTCGATTTTTCGGGAAGAACGTGAATGCTGCTCCTTTCGCTGCTACTTTAGCTTCAAATTTCAAACCATTAGAGCTCGATTTCAGATCTGGATCTGTTGATATCGGTTACCTGATGGTCCATTTGATGTACGGAAGGTTATGTTTTGATCTGTGAATGATAAATCAGGGTTTGAGTTTGAAGATTCGATGCTTTGCTCTTTTGTGTGTATTTACCCAAAAATAGAAGTGTTGGTAAGGTTTATTCAGTGATGAATCGTGATTTTACGGTTTAAACTTTAAAGACGATAGATTTGGCGATGAATCGAAGTTTTAGAGCTCAGGAATCGCAAATGCCGGCGGCATTGAAGCAGAGACAGCAAGTTGGGAGTTTCATGACGTCGATGATGAGGGAGAAGGAGGAGGAGCTCACATTGTTTCTCGATATGCGGAAACGCGAGAAGGATCAGAACAATCTTCTCCTTCAAAACTCGGAGGAGTTTGATGTTCCACTAGGTAAGAATTCATTTGATATCGCTCTGCTCATTTTTAGAAATTTTGGGATTTTGATTTGATTCGATTTAGTTTTTGCTGTGTTGTTAAGTTTTTGTTATTTGACTGTAAATGTATTATAAATTTTGTTTGAATTTGAGCAATTTGTTGAGTCAATGCGATGTATTTTTGTAATCCCCAAAATTGTTTCTTTTGTGGTCTGTATCTTTAGTCGGAAGTTTTAAACTGGTTAACTCGAGATAAGCCCAGTACCACTCGACTGACCATGTTTCCTAACTAATCATGCTACGTGCTTCTTTGAATATTGAGAATTTGTAATTGCATTCATCAATTTTTTTTCCCACTTGCAGGATCAAAACCAGGCAGTTCTCCCATTTTCAATATTACATCATCAACCCCTGCTCGCAGGACTGGAGCTGATGACTTCCTGAATTCTGACAATGATAAAAATGATTATGACTGGTGATGTGGTGGCTTCTCTTACTTTTTCGTGTATGCTGAATTTGTTTTAATAGTTTTCAGTATATTTCCTTACTTCCTATTTGAAATTATGTTGGGAGTCATGATTGCCTCAGGAAGAAGAGCTATCAGATTATTTATCCTAGTTTTCTTCATTCTTCTTGCGAAACAAACCTTCCTATAGTGTAAGAAAATTTAACTTAATACGTACATTTGTACTAAAGGTATTTTTTTAATTTTTGGGTCAACCTATATATTTTTGCCATATCCTAAAAACTAGAATAAAGGGTGTAATATTTTTTTTTTTTAAAAATATACAACTTCAATGGTTATTGTGCTGTCACTGCCTTGTAAGCAAGCCTTTTCAGTAACAACTAACAAGCACAGCTGATAGATCCAAATGACAATACTTTGGTGACCCTGCAAATTATTGATGAATAGATAAGTTTGATCTAGTGGATTTCTCTCACAATCCTCAATTTAACTTGCCATATCCGTAGTCATTGATTTGTATTACTATCACAATTCATCACATATGACGTTTCAATAGACCCTCTTTTTTTTTTTGTATATAATTGAATGTTATTATTATTATTTTGTTATGTTGACCCAGAGCTGTGGACTCTTCATATTGTTCAAACCACATTTTTCTCGATCATCCATCTCTTAAATAAAAAAAAGGAAAATAAGAAAATACTTCCTCACATTTCTTCCTTTCTCCTCCTTAAGAGGTGCAAGCATAATATGTCTAGAGTTTCTGGTTGGTATTACTGAGTCAAAACCCACTGCAGCCCCTAATAAACTGAATATATATATATATATATATATATATATATATATATATATTACAGGTCAATAAAATTAAACAAGAGGTTTGGTGAAAATGGACTGTCGTTAAACACAAATGTTCTGCATTTATCTCTACCACGAGTTATACTGTAGTCATTTGTATCAAATGAATTATCAAATGGTCTTCAAATGTCCTTCACACTCTGGTAGTTACAGTTACAGGCCCTGGGGATATGACTCCTGATGAAGTAAATGCATGGTGGGAACTGGGAACTGGTTTGTTAGATATTCTTATTCTTATTCTTTTGAGCCAGACTTGGCAATTAATTTAAATAATCCTGAACAAGTTCCTGCACATTGCTGGCATGTGTCTAATGGACTTCAAATCATGATTTTTTTGGTGGATTGGATTCAAGTTATTGTTGTTGCATATTACACTAAACCCAATAAACAAAAGAGCTATTCTTGTATGTTAATGTAAAAAGATGCAGTTCAATAGTCTCTTTTAGGCTGGTATTTGATTTGATGTTTATTCTGTTCTCAGGCTTCTAACACCTCCCGGAACTCCTCTTTTTCCTTCATTGGAGATGGAATCACAGAAAACAGTTATGAGTCAAATTGGAACTCCTAAAGCTCGCCCTACAGCGCTGAAATCTAGAGTAAGAGTGATAATTTATACTTCTATGATAGCTAGCAGTCTTTATTCTAAAGTTACTGGATGGATTAGTATAAAAATTTGAAAGTTGGTAGATGTACAATTTTTATATAATAAAAGACAGATTTATGAATTAAGCACCTGGTGAAATAATCATAAAATGGAAGTGTAGCTATTAATGTACCCATTTTTTTTAAATGTCCAACAATAGTGGTAAAGCCGTATATGCATTGCAAAATTTCGGAGGATCTGGCATACGGGAGGATGCACATATGTACTTCAAATCTAGAATTGCCTATACTACCAAATCCAACTTTACAATCTTTTATTTAAGCTCAAATCCATTGATTTTAAGTTCATTCGTTTATCCAAATAAAGCGGAACAGTTCAATTAACCCAAAAAATAATAATAATAAAAACATAAAAGTTCATGACGAGTTCCCTAAAAAATTGGAGGGCTTCTACACAGAAGCTTCATTTCTAATGAAAGCTCGTGGGTTGCTTATAAAGTACTAGATGATCGTTTAGGACATTGCAAATTTATATGCATCTGAAGTCATAAACTCATGTTCTTAAATCATTTGTTTACTATGGCTATAGCTAGCAAACTCTCAGCCAGAGCCTGCTGCAAGGAGCAACTTAGCATCTAGACAGCCAGCTTCATTCCCTGGGTTGAATACTTCGGGTATAGGAATTTGTAGGCCATCATCATCAGGGGGTCCAGGATCAAGACCTGCAACACCAACGGGGCGCTCCGCATTGACCACAGCATCTAAACCTGCATTGACCAGGGCATCTAAACCCACATTGACTATGGCATCTAAGCCAACATTGTCTGCTGCGTCCAAACCTTCAAGGTCTTCTACACCTACTTCTCGAGCCACATTACCTTCAACCAAGCCCGTGATGCCAGCAAGATCATCTACTCCGTCGAGGACTACTGCAAGATCCTCTACTCCTTTGTCTAGGACTACCGCAAGATCCTCTACTCCTTTGTCTAGGACTACCGCGAGATCCTCTACTCCTTTGTCAAGGACTACGACAAGATCTTCAATGACAACAGCTACACCCTCTGTTCCTGCATCCAAGCCAGCATCAAGGGCAGCGACACCAACTCGTAGACTTTCCTCACAGTCAACTGTGACAAATACATCTGCTCCTCCTGTCAAGTCTCCCTCAGCTACCAAGTCAGCTCCCATGACAGCAAGAAATCCAGTGCCATCCCGTGGTAGTTCCCCAACTGTAAAATCCAGACCATGGAAGCCTTCAGAGATGCCTGGTTTCGCCCTCGATGCACCGCCAAATTTAAGGACATCACTTCCTGAACGGCCGCTTTCAGCCACTAGAGGGAGGCCTGGAGCACCCAGTGCTCGATCGTCTTCTGTTGAGGCTGGTTCTAATGGGAGGATTAGACGACAATCATGCTCTCCCTCAAGAGGACGGCCCCCTAATGGCATTATTCATAGCAGTGGAAGCTCTGTTCCTGCAATGAGTCGTGTACATTCTAAAGCTAATGAGAATGTGAGCCCTGTTTTAATTGGAAACAAGATGGTGGAAAGGGTAATAAATATGCGGAAACTGGCACCACCAAAGCAAGATGACAAAAATTCTCCTCACAGTAACTTATCTGGGAAATCTTCATCTCCAGATAGCTCAGGCTTTGGAAGAACACTCTCAAAGAAATCATTGGATATGGCTATAAGGCATATGGTACGCATCTTTTTAATTTCACAGGGTGTTATAATCATTATTCAACATAGGTTGAGAGTCGAGACTACTGAATCTTAGTTTTACTTCATTCATTTCCAAATTAGTTACTTTGATATGGCATGACATGTTCTCTTTCATGACATCAAGTCACTTGGTGCCTAAATTTATTGCTAAATCAGTGAAAGCTCGGAATTTTTCTTTATTTGTGTTCTTTTCCACTGTCTTTGTCATATTAATATATATATTTTTATTAATTTGTTATTTAATTTTTTTTGATTCCTTGAAAAGGGCAAGGTTAAAAATGAGTGATAGAAATTCAGAGAAATCTTTCGTAACTTGTTCATATTTGATTTGGAATTTTCTTTATGCAGGATATAAGGCGAAGTATTCCAGGTAATCTACGACCACTAATGACAAATATTCCAGCATCCTCTATGTACAGCGTGAGATCAGGGCCAACGCGTAGCAGGACAGTTAGCGTTTCAGACTCTCCTCTTGCAACGAGCAGTAATGCTAGTTCTGAAGTAAGTGTCAATAACAATGGTATCTTTTTAGATGGAATCGAAGTAGAAGATGATATTAACAGTGAGAAAGGTGTCCGATCCCCCGCCAGTGTCCAGGGAAGGTGATATATAGGACCTACTATTATAAGACAACTGCTTTGCAAATCCATTTATATTTTCATTTTGGATCTGTATCAGCATGGCGGCTGAAAGCGAATTCGTTTCCAGGTATAGCTGACGCGGGTATGGCTTATATGATTAATGTAAAGTTGAGTGGATGATTGGCTTAAGTTTGTATCAGTTAGAGCTTTTGTATTATTAGAATCTCAATTCTAGCCGAACCGCCTTGCTGGCTCATTTCCTGTGTCACGAGGCATTATGAACTTTCTCTAAAATGTTAAAATCTTTATATTCTAGATCAGAAATTGATTACCAACTTATCCCAATTTGCTCTAAAATGTTGAATCGTTATTATTCTAGATCAGTTATTGATTACCCACTATACCAATTTGCTAACTTGACAAAATTACCAGTGCACACCTAGGAACACATCAAGGATATATATAAAATGTTAGCCAGAGTTTGTTGAGTGCCTTTGCACAATTGGATTTGATGCCTTCTATTGGCATGCGATAAATATGGTAACTGAGGGATTTTATAGATTGCCAACTACTAAGCAGTTTTAAATCCTCTATACACCCGAATGGGGGTGCTGTTATCCTCGAACCTGAGATTCATTGTATCACAGCTCAGTGTGAGCCTGGCTTTTGAGTCTTTTCCCTCCATAAAATTTAAATGCATGGGTTGAACCTCTATTGAACCACAGACAGTTATTGTCAGCTATGAGTTATGTCACGTGGACCAGTTGCAGAAGAATTTTGGATAAAGGAGTAGCTGGACCCAGTAACTCTGCCAACGAATTCATTTTTTCTGTAGTTCTTTGAATTATTTGTTAGCATCATCATATCGCGTGAGTGCCCACAACCAGTGATCATGCATTAAAATTTCCTGTTTCTTGACGTTGTCAACCAGAAATAACTCGGGCGGTACAATCCTATCATCATGACGCCAAAAGCCTTCACCAGATTAAAAGAGCTGGCCCATCTGAGGACTCGTATAATTTCAATTCATAAGTAATGGCTAGAATTTGATTGGATGGATCAATCCAAACAAAATTAAGCAACTATAGTGCGGTTGAATGAGGGTGGGCCTTGGCGCAGCCCCCTTTTTTTTTTTAGTGCGGTTGAATAAACCTATGAAGCCACATGTAAGGAACAGCTGTGTGAATACAAAATACTCTTAACACAGCGTTTGTATGCATGAAATGGACAGATTGAGGACTGCATTTAGTTTAAACCATTTTTTTTTCGGTGTAGGTAAGCTGATACTTGAGTAAAAAGAACCAAATACAGGTTTACAAGGGGCATTTGTTTAAAATTTAAACTAATTCAGTTCATCCATTCACACACTCCTGATATGTTCCTATTAACAGACAAAGGACCTCATGACTCAACATTGTAATGGATCAAGTCAGAAACCTTCTAAATCCATTTGTTGTACATATAGAAACAGAAAAATAAAAAACAGCATACTCTTGCAAGCATCTTGACATACAAAAGCTGATTACTAGGAGAACAGTGCAACTATCACGCAACAACAACAGGCTCAGATGTGGTGGCCACAGCTGCAGCCTTGGGACCAGTGGCGGTAGCAGCAACAGCACTGGTTTTGGCATCCTTGGTGGTGGCTGGAGCAGGAGGTGGAGAAGGCTTCAGGTGAGGAGGTGTATTGTGCTTAAGCTTCACGAGTATCTGCCGCATCCTTGATAGGTCAGTTGGTTTCCCAGGTTTTGGCCCTTGGATCACGACAACAGAAGGCTGCTTTTCCTTGTCCTTCTTCCCCCTCTTCTTTTCTATGGATGGCACTTCATTAGGAACGAGTTCTGCAATTGCCTTCCAGTAATTCTTGTCAGCTTCGGCATGGAACTTCTCTTGGCTGGAAAGAAATAACTGACATGAAAGAGACAAGTTAGAATATAGTTTTTATGATGTTAAAGAGAGTGGAGGAAGAGTGACATGGTCTAAATTGAGGATAATGTCAAGGGAAAGACCGAAATTAATGTGTAGAGTTAGTTAGCAAGGAAGGATATTATGTCCATGTTTCAATACTGACTTTTATTTAGTGTAATATCACCTTCAAACCTGAACTCTTAGGGAAGAAAACCAAAGGGTAGGAATAACACAGAAGAAAACCAAGGAAAACAATTGTGTCTTCTAACAAAAATCAAGATATTTCAGTGAATGTTAAATCTGTTTGGTAAAGTAGGAATGACTTGAAAAATTATGTTGAAATTCTTCTAGAATCGTTGGGGCATCATGCACAACACTCTCTATGGTTATCCAGTGTATATGACCTGTGCTTTTCACCAACAACTATTAGATATAAAGCCTCACCTCCACGACTGTTTATTTCTTTTCTTCACTAATGGTTTCATTTCCATACATAGATGTCCTCCGTTCACATCACTTCCAAACCTCAATCTCAATACCACAACAGAATCTCATGCCACAATATCTGCCATCCATTTGTACAATTTGATATCCGCTAATATGCAGTCATGCAAAAAGAATCCATTCCATCCAATAAAAATTAAGAAATGCATTGGAGCAACGAAATGTGCAATTTACAATATATATAGAATTTTAGCTTATGTGAAAATAGAGAACACCAAAAAGTAGATATTTGGCAACATTATACATAATGAGACTTGTTTCATAACACATACTACTCTTACCATATTTATTTTGGGCCTCAATTGATGTCATCTCACCACACGGATCACACAAATTAAAGGTAATCCGCAAGATGGATTAGAGCCCTACTAATGCTTCAATTAATACTAAGGATGGAAAATTGAAAGGAAGAAAAGATAGGAAGAATAGAATAAACATCCCTATGGAAAGGAAGGAACCTTGTTCTTTAGTTGGGGAAAAGAAACAAGGAACTGAAGGGGTAATGTGTGAATGGATCTTTATACCATACCATAACTAAAGATATTTATTGGGAGGGTTAAAATCACTTAGAAAGAGAAAAGATGCTTCCATCCACTTCTAGAAGGAAGACTCGAAGAGATTTGATGATCCCGGGAAAAAAAGAGGCTTCCCTTCCTTTTCCTTCCCCTTCCCCTAAAAGGAAAGAACTTCCAAACTTCCCTTTTCTTCCCTTCTCCTTCTTCACTCCACCCTTCCTCTCTACCAACCAAACTATAACCTATTCTACTTTTAAAGTATGGAGCACTTCATCAAGGTACTGCAACTCTTGTCCAACAAAATCATTAAAAATTAAACGCACCTGTCTCGGCGTAACACTTTGAAGCATGTGAAGATTAGTGGCACCCCAATCAAGGAGTACCTCTTTCAATCTATGTGGTCCATGTAGTGAAATATTCTCAGGTTAATAGAAATTCATGGTTCTTTCTGTGAACTTGTATATCACTATCATGTTTCCCACACGTTTTCTTAAAGGGTATTGAAGTTGGACTTTGCCCTCCCCTCAAAAGATTCTTTTGTTAATTACTTATTCAATCAACTTAGGTGATATTTTAAGAAGATAATAGGTAATATTTTAAGATGATATAGTCTCTAAATTTAATAAAATTAATACTCATCACTAAAATTGGACATTTATTTTTCCCTTCAAAAGATTCTTTTGTTGATTACTCATTCAAGATGATGATCAATAGAAGGATTTTTTTTTTAATAATATTACTTAACATTTTTTTTATAAACAATATTAGTGATATTACCATGTTTTAGTTTGTCAAGCTATGTATGAATAATTTATTGACAAGTACATATTACTATCGACCATAGACATTGCCATATATCAAGGTATAGAAATCCCATCTCAATATGATGAACCATGTTCCTAAATAGCCTAAATATCCAATATGATTACCTTCAGTTTAGCTAAAGTGGACATGCCTAAAGGTTGTAGTTCTCGAATAAATGGAAAAATCCTTAAAAAAAAAGTCTAATTTAAATGTTTAATCAATGAGTTAAATGTTTACAACATTCTTCTACACCTATCCTACACGATAAGGAAAACTTAACCTAGCATTAACTATGAGATCAACGCAGAACTACTTCAATCAATAAACTTATCAACTCCATCAACTCGCATTGCTTACTCCCTTTATTCATCAGCCAATTAAATAAGTAGACCTAGACTATAGGTTGTAATTGATTAGCTCCCATTACCATACTACACAGCTTCACCCTTAATGCTTATGTGTGTCATGGTATAGTTCTTGAAAGCCAATATCCACATATTCAGAAAGAAAAAAAAAGTTAAAAAAAAAAAGTCAAAAAACAAAAAATCATGCAGTCTCTGTTTAGAGTTTACTGCCAACAACATTTTGGAAACCAAAACCACTCATTAGAGTTTATTGCCAGCAACATTTTGCCATTTCACTTGTCAAACTGCATACACAGACCAGCCCAACTAGATGGTTCATCAAGACCATCACACAGAAGAATAAAATTTCAATAAAATAAAGAAAATAGAAAAAGAATGAGGATGGTTGGTAAAAGAAATTTTTAGTATTATATTTGTTGCATAAAAATCATTGAAAATTATAAGATATACCAAAAACACGGAACATGATGATATTTATTAATAGTATCAAATAACTTTAGAGACTAACCATACTATCATACGCTTAAAAAAGAAAGCATTCATAACTATGCATAACAGAGTACTACAAAAATTCCTATCATGCATTGTGATACACTGAAATGACCTTCAGATAGTGATTAAGAGAGTGAGAAACATAGAAATGTACTATTACTTTATTAAATGAATAATGAATAAACAAATAACAGCTGCAATATAAACACAAACTATTACTTTATCAAAAGTAAAAATCATGCACTCTTACCTTCTCCTTCTCCCTATTAGTGGCTTTGTTAGTCTCACATGTGACCTTCCTCTTTGTGTAGAAGTCAATTTTGAATTCCTCGGCTTCTTCAATAATTTGGTTCAGCAATTCCTTCTCACTCTTCTCCTTCTCCTCTAGTCGAATTGCATTTTGCCTGAGCATTAAACAAGCTACATATATTGTAAGTAATTTTTAAGAACTATTTATTTTTTTATTTTAATTACTCTGGCATATAGCATGCCATTTTTTTTTCATATTATTTTGGCAAATAACTCACACACACTTTGCCTCTATGGGATTTAAACACTTAACCTTCCACTTTGGGAGGCAAAGGAGATATCACTGGACTATCACCCTTAGTGGTATATCGTGTCATTCAATATGGCTAATTTTTCTTAAAACAAGCTATAATCAAAATATATAGCCCCAAGGATTAAAAGTAGAAAAACTTGTATATGTGACAAAACTAATATCTCTATTATAATTTCCGTGAGAAATAAAACAAAGAAGAAGAGAAGGTGTTTTCAAATCGGATATTAAAAGAAAAAGATTAAAAGAAAAAAGAAGAAGAAGCCCAGTTATGGAGTTTGCCTCTTGTTAAGGTTTGTTGATATTATAAAATCTCAGCTTGCTTACAAAACCAAAAATTTCAATCCTCTATTTGTCAATCACGCATACTCTTGAGGTCTGGTCTCTTTGCAAATTAATTTTAAACATTATACAACACACTTGGAAAAACCAGAAATCGCAATCCTCTAATTATCAATCACGCATACTCTTGAGGTCTGGTCTCTTTACAAATTAATTTTCAATTGATGTTACATTTAAGGTCCATAGAGAAAGTAAAAAAGAGATTTACGCATTCCACTTCATCAGAAATTCCAATAAAATGAATTGCACAACCAAGCCAAGTCAAAGTACAAAACAGCTTGATCCAAGTCGAACAAACATCATATATAAGCAGATCTCAAAAATCAAAATACAACTCTCAAGTCTCAATCCCTAAAATAATTTCTCAGTTACTACTTTCCTACTTGCTAAAAAGAAACAAGGTAAAATAGTTTAAATCATGATCTGAATTGATAATAAATCCAATAAACCATTCAAAAAATTGAAAGTGAACTAATTTAAATGGATCAGTGAAGAAATCAATCACAAACAAATCGGATTAGAAAAATCAAGGCAAGGACCTAACCTCCTCCATTCTCTGAGAGCGTAACCTTCCTCAGGCTCCATCTCTGCGGGAGGAGGCAAAATCGGCCCATCCGACCCCACAAAACCACCGTCGAAAGCTGTTCCATTCGCTTCCGGCGATAACGAAGAGAATTCCGGCGAATAGGATGAGTGTCCACCGCCAGAGGCGTAGATCGGCGGCGGAGACGGAGTGTCAGGTATCGGCTGTGACGCGAACACGTCGTTGTTGTTGCTGCCGTTGAAGATCGGTGAGTCGTCGACAATTGAGTCCTTGACGGACTCCGAGTCGGCGAAGTTCGAGAACGTGTCGAAACGCTGGGAAGCAAGGCGAGGATCGTACCCCAAATAACCGTCGTCGTCGAACGGCCGAGTCGAAGCGGCAGGTCGCGAATCGGCACCGAGTTGGTCGAACGACTCAGTGAATGAAGATGACATGGTTTGCGTGAAATGCTCGCTATCGTTCGTCTGTTCTCTCCTTATGCTTCGGTGTAATTTCTCGTTTGGATATATCGAATAAATTTATATAGGCCTTTGGCACTTTAGCAATGGGTTGGGTCTGGTTAAATCTAGCCCAAGCTATTAAATACCCACACGATAGCAATGGGTTAGGTCTGGTTGAAGCCAGCCCAAGCTAATAATACATAATCCAACTTAATTCTAAATTCTGGTTTGAACATTTTTAGCCAATGGCCCATAGATAGATTGAGTAAATTGGCCCATTTGTTTTATAGTCACTTATAGCTGCAGCGTCGGATTTAAGTTATCAGAAAGTTAGGACATGTAAACACCACAAAAGTGTGTATTTTATGACTACAACATTTTACTATGTTCACGACTTGATTTAGAAATTAGAATCGTGTTTCAAATTTCTATTATTTCGTTTTAGAGTTATATGCTTTTTAGTAAAGTTTTTGTTGGATATTATTGGGTAAAAGTAATTACATTCTTGTCCTAAAAATAACATGGTTTAGTATTATTTAAATGAATATCTAGACTAGAAGAAAAAAGAGTCGTGAAAATGTTGTAAAAATGAGACAAGGATGGTAGGGATGTCAAGTGTCACATGAGTCATGCTCCACATCGAATATTGGGAGGGTTTTGGGTTTATAAAAGCAAATATCACATAATTTTAAGTTAGGTAAAAAGTCTCGATCTATTATAAGTGGTATCAGAGCTTATCCCAGTCTTGTTTGATATCGAATGCCAATTCCCAGATTGGATACAAATGAAAGACTATTAGGCTCAGAAGGTGCTCGGCCGTTACAACAAGCTGAAAAAAGAAAAAAATTATAATAGATTGTTATTTTTGAATGTCGGCCAAATTATATTGAACCATTATTTTTCTCGTGGATCGTTTATTATTTGTAACTGGATCTATGTGTGAAAACAAGTCTTGTGACTATCTATTGGTACAAGAACTTAAATTGCATGTGATGCCAAAAAAGAGAACTTGCAAGTGAAAGTCTAGAATTTGTTGTGGACTCATTCAACATTATTGACTTTGATAGGTTCATTTGAAAATTTTAATTTGGGTGGTGGAATTTGTACAATGAAATTAAAATCTGAAAATTTTAGAAATCAATTGTAATATATAATTTTTAAAATATCAGTCATAGTGTATATACCTTGAGAAAATCCAGAATTGAGAAAAAATGCAGCTTACAAAATTAGATGAAAAATTGACATGAGAAATAAAAATATAGAGAGGAGGAAAAGATAAGTTACAATTTTTAAGTGAAGAAGTAAAGAAAAAAGTATTGGTAGAGAATCAATTTTGAAAATCGAAAGGCTATGATTATAACCGCTGTACACTCCTAATGAAATGATGGGCAAAGTGAGCATGTGTTTTCAGCAAGTGACAGTGACCCATCTGTTTCCAAGAAGAAAAGATTTTGAAAAATAATTTTATTGGCATTGAGACAGTTATTGAGGACAATAAAAGGCCGCGTCCCACTCACCACCGTCAGTGTGTTACTTTCCGATAGAAGTCTTATTTTCTTTAACAAAAAAAAAAAAAAAAAAAGTCTTATTTTATAATTGGCTCGTTGACTGCAGCAAACATAACATCTTTTCTCCCTTTCACGCTAGTCACGCTACACAAGCACACACAAAACTTAAGACTTCAATTTTTCCATTCACACCACACAACCACACTTTTCTTTGTGTTGTGTTTAACACACACAATAACACCTATATAACTATATATATATATATATATATATATATAGTCACACACACAATATGTGGTTGAGCAGGCTTTGGCATTAACTGAAATGAACCCATGCTCCAAAAAGCAGCCTTATCTCAACTACAAGTGGAATCAGAGAAATCACAAAACTACTTTGAGCAGGCTTTGGCATTATCGATCATTGGGTATCGACGCTGTATACTTTTGAAAAATTCTACCATGAGTAGTGGTCCAGTCGAAGAAGAAATTTTCCTTGATTGAAATATTCAACGTTCAAGACTTGATTAGAAGTAGTCGATTTATTTTGAAAAATTTTGGGAGGCCCAAATCTCAAATATTCAAAATTCACTCATTGGTCGGCATTTTTGGTTCTTATAGTTGACTTCATTGGCTACACTCCATATAAATATGTATGCTTTGCCAGAAATGAACTATGCACCAGAAACCACCCTTATCTCAGCTGCCACGTGCTATCAGAACTATCACAAGTTCTCAAGCAAAATGGGGCTTCTGAACTCGGGCTTAATCATATCAAGGTCAGTTTTCAATGTTTCCATCTATGTTATAATTGTATGTTGCATAATCTTGCTGCATTCAAGCTTTACTGTCACAATGCATGGCAACTTCTAGACTCGGAGGGAATGAAACAGACCGACTTGCATTACTCGCATTCAAGGCCAAAATAACCGATGATCCTTTCCAGGCATTGAGCTCATGGAACGAATCAGTTCACTTCTGCCAGTGGCATGGCATTACATGCAGTCGCCGACACCATGAGAGAGTAACTATGTTGGAATTGTTGGACAATTTTGTCAAAAAATCGTTAGTTATTGAATGAAAAATTGATTGTTAAAATCCTCCAACCAAACATGGCCTTAATTGGTGGTTGTCTGAAGAATAGACATGACTATTCTGGAAGAGTTATGATTCTTCACGTACAAACATGTCTGTTTTGGAATAGGTATGATTCTTCATGAACAAACATGTCTATTCTAGAATAGATATGACTATTCACAAACAAACATGTCTATTCTGGAATAGGTATGACTCTTCACAAACAAACATGTCTATTCTGAAATAGGTATGACTCTTCACGAATAGACATGTCTGTTCATCATTGGCTCTATATATAGCGAGTCATGCATAACAAAAGAATAATATTTTCATATCATATATCTCTGCATTTATATATAGTTCGAGTACTGCACAAGTTGTGTTCGAAAGATTCTAGAGATTGAAGTGCTGCCTCTTTAGAATCGTAAATCCGTTCTATCTTGGGAGACAATTGTTCATCACCTTGAGCACTATAAGGGAACAAATTTGTCTTAAGGAAATTGTGTTTACACAAGGCTCGGATTCAATTTAATTCATTTTCAATTATTCTGTAAGTTAGTTAATAACTGTTTATTTTATTTAACTTCCTACTTCTGTTTATATTTTCTAAGTATAATTATTTTTATTTTGTTGTTTAATCTTCAAATTATAAAATTTGAATTTACAATCTTAAGACAAATTTCGAGTTATTTTTTGTTATACTTAGTGTTCTTAATAAACAGAAATCAGTGGCTGGATGTGTTTGCAAAATCTGCACTTATTGTTATTCTAATTTTTATTAGTGAATATTTATATATATTCTTTAAATTAGAAACTTAAACAGATTATGTATCTGTTTTGTTTTTTTTTTAACAAAAATGGCATTTAATACTCCAATTATTCTTATGAGTGTGTCTCATGGAGAGAAGCCCGAAAAATTCAATGGAACGAATTTCAAACGTTGGCAGCAGAAGATGTTCTTCTATCTTACAACTTTGAATTTGGAAAGATTCCTTCACGAAGAATCTCATATATTTGGTGAAGGAGAGACTGATAAGGAAAATGTGAGTGTTCTTGATGCATGGAAGTATGCAGATTTCTTGTGTAGAAACTATATCCTAAATGGATTAGACAATACACTATATAATGAGTTAATGTGTATTAAATCTAAGGGTGTGTAAGAGATTTATTATAAACCTGGAATGGAGTTAATTTTCCAACTTTAGTGGATGTCCTAACTCAAATTTGGCACATGTGAAAGGAAATTAACTAGAAATTATTTTCACCAGTACAAAAGAGTGTTGTACCTCTAGCATTAGATCACAATAATATATGTGATTTAATATATGTGCACATGAGAGATAAAAAAAAATTTTTAATACTTTGATAGGAATTACACAAGATACTATGAAGCAAAATTTGAGAATGAGATTGAGAGTCAATTTAGCAATTTAAATGAAATGGTGTTGCTAAAATGCAAAAATCATAAAATACAAATGATTTGTAGATAAATTATGGATTACCCAGAAGTTGTGGGGAAGCTCAACTTTTCTCAAATTTAGTATTATATCTCATTAAGAAAATTATTAAGACACCTGTTGAATGATATATAGAAAGATCTTATATCTTTCTATAAATACTTCGAAATGTGGGGGTGTCTATATAATGTGATAATATTTAAATCCTAAAATTATTAGGATATGAATGAGACATATCTTGTGCATAATTCAAGAAATATAGAATGAGTTTCTATTAATGAAAAATTGATTTGAAATAATCAATGAGGGTTCATAGTTTTAGATTATGAAAAAAAAGTGTGCAAACTTGAAAAATCTATATGTAGATTGAAACAAACACTAAATCAATAACATAGTTTAGGTGGTTACATGTCAATGAGTATGATGCATGCTAAAGATACTCTAGATGGATATGTTTTCTAACTATGTTATTCTGATCTAAAGGACAAGTTGCACATAACTTGATATACAAGCAATCCAAGAGAATACCAAGTGTATTGAGGTGGTTGAGATCCATCTTGAAATTAATGATTGCATTTATTAAGGATTGAAATTAAGGCTAATGTTATGGAACAAGGCCCAAAGAAAAAGAATAAAAGGATATTCCAAATTGATCAAAACCTGTGCTTGTTATATGTCTACATTGTGATAGCCAATCAGCAATAGGAAGGGCACAGAGTCATATGTATAACGGTAAGTCACGTCACATACGACGAAGACATAATACCGTTAGACAATTGCTCTCTAATGAAATTATCTCAATTGATTGTGTAAAGTCAAAAGATAATATTGCGGATCCGTTTACAAAAGGCTTACCACGAGAGCGAATTGAAAGTTCATCGAAGGGAATGGGTTTAAAGCCTATTTCTTAATAAGAGTCGTCATAGTGGCAACCCAACCTAGCTGACTGGAGATCCCAAGATCTAGGTTCAAAGGGCAAACCGAACTATGTAGAACTCAGTAAGCACTGAGGAGATATTTTACTCCTAACCATTCCTATGATGAGACAGTGCACATCTGCCGCGAGAACCAGGATAAGTTAAGCTTTTAATGATTTCTATATCTTGAAAAATGTCCAAGTAGAGTATTGTAGGATACTTTTCATAGAGATCACCTATGTGAGTAAGAAGGGGCCGTTTCTATGAGAATATTAAGGCTTAATTCTCTAAAATACTCACGGAACCAAGAGGTGTTTAGGGCCAAAATGAACACAAACGTGAGAACCAACTGTGTTTGAAGAAATACTGTGTGAATTCTATTGTCTTGGTTTACATTAACGGCTGACTGTTCAAAGACATCATGTCTACTGATTAGTTAAGTAAATCCGATAGTCTTTCACTGTAGAAATGGTTGAATTTCATAGAACAATGGAATGGAAATTGTTAGTTTGATTAGGTCAATGGTTACTTTGCTTGGAATACCTACTATCTAACTTCATTGCACATATAATATATTAATATAGTCACCATGTATAATATAGTCATAGTGATAGTGATTTTAATTGAATTTAAATATCATGCACTTATTTTGTTAAAAGTCAGAAATAATCATTCAGATTAATTAAGATATACTAACAATACCACAACAGATTGGTGCGAGATATTCAACCCTTACACACGTACCACTAATTCTCTATAAGGGTCAATTTGGTAGAAAAGAAATAGAAGGAAAGAAAAAGAAAGGATTTGGAGGGTTATGATTTTGTGTGTTGGTATAAAATTTTTAAAGAAAAGGAAAGGAAATGAAAGGATTTGGAGGGATAAATTAAGGGTGAATAGTAATTTTTGTTATCCTTCCAAAAATGAGAAGAAATGGAAGGAAAGAAAAGAAAATACAACATTTTTTAGTAAAATTTTGTTAGTATCAACTTTGCCCTTGTTTTGATAAAAGTTAAAATTTGTTCTTTTAAATATAAAAGGGTATAATAGTAAATTTTTTAAATTGTTTCCTTTCCTTCATTTTCCAAAACATGTTAGCTATCCTTTTATTTCACTAATCAACCAAACACGATAAAGTTTAACACTATCATTTTCTTTCTTTATTTTCTTTCCTCTCATTATTAATATTATCTTTTATTTTTTTTTTCCATTCTACCAAACATAGCTTAAGAAAAAATTATTTTGGTCCCGACCAACAAGAGAACTACGCACAGTGCCAACTTTTTCTTATGTCTTTTGCCTGTTCAGTGTACTCTAGGCCTTCTATATCCATTTTTGTTTTAAAAAATTATTACGTAGTCCGGAACTAATGATTCCAATCAATCATAAGTGAGCACGAAGACAAAAAAAAATTGAAAAATAACTGGCAGAAAACTGACACATTTACTCACTTCTCCACTAATAATATTCTACTTTTTAAATTCAATGGATGCAAGCGTCATTGCAATTTATACTAATAATTCTTAATTTTCAATTCAATGGACGCACACGTCACTGCAGTTTATGCCTACTTCCACTGCCACACACCATCTTTTCTCCCTTTCACACTCACAAGCACACACTGAGACACGATGCACCAAAAAGCAGCCTTATCTAAACTGCCTAGTGGTATCAGGAAAATCACAAGTAAAATGGGACTTATGAACTTGGGCTTAATCGTATCAAGGTCAGTTTTCAATTTTTCGATGTATGTTATAATTATATGTTGCATAATCTTGTTGCATTCAAGCTTTCCTGTCACCACGGCAACTTCTAGAGTCGGAGGGAATGAAACAGATCGACTTGCATTACTCGCATTCAAGGCCAAAATAACCGATGATCCACTCCAGGTATTGAGCTCATGGAACGAATCAGTTCAGTTCTGCAAGTGGCAAGGTGTTACATGCAGTCATCGACACCAGAGGGTAACCATGTTAGACTTGCAATCCCATAAGCTAACGGGGTCTATTTCTCCACACATAGGAAATTTGAGCTTTATGAGGAACCTACACCTCCAGAACAATAGCTTCAACCATGTCATCCCTCCGGAAGTTGGGCGTTTGAAAAGATTGCACTACTTGCGGCTGAACAATAATTCAATTGAAGGTGAAATTCCAGCCAATATATCCGGTTGCTCTGCCCTCATTTTCTTTTCTGTTTTTTACAACAATCTAGTAGGAAAAATTCCAACAGAGCTTGGCTCCTTGTTAAAGCTTGAATATATTTATGTTCTTGAAAATGATCTTACGGGAGATGTTCCTCCTTCTTTGGGGAATTTATCATCTCTTCGGGTATTTTATTCAACCCTAAATAATTTAGTAGGGAGCATTCCGGATGCCCTATGCAGATTACCTAACCTTACTATTTTGGCAATGGGTGGAAATAGATTGTCAGGTGAGATCCCTCCTTCACTTTTTAATCACTCTACTCTCACGGCTATTGATGTGACAATCAACGAAATTCAAGGGACTCTTCCCTCAGGCTTTGGCAACACACTTCCAAACCTTGAATTCCTTGGCATCAACAGTAATCAATTCATTGGTTCCATTCCCGTTTCAATATCAAATGCAACAAATCTAGTGTTCGTTGTAGCCGGTGCAAACAAGCTCACAGGAAAAGTGCCTAATCTGGGAAAGCTACACAAACTTCAGCGGTTTTTAATTTCCATCAATAATCTTGGAAGTGGGGAAGCCGATGACTTGAGCTTTCTATCCTCTTTGACCAATGCCACCAGCTTACAGGTATTGCAACTGTATCAAAACAATTTTGGAGGGAAGTTGCCTAAATCCATCGGCAACCTCTCAACTAACCTGGTTGAATTGTCTTTATCATCCAATCATATATCTGGGGAAATTTCAACCGGGATATTGAATCTTGTTAACCTGGAGGCATTGTATATGGGAGGCAATCAATTTACAGGTAACATTCCCCATGACATTGGTAGGCTTCAAAAACTAAATATACTGGCTTTTCAAAAAAACAAGTTGTTAGGAAATATCCCATTTTCTTTCGGAAATTTAACTTCTTTAATCATGCTTGGGTTAAGTGAAAACAATCTCAATGGAAGCATCCCTTTTAGCCTTGGGAAATGCCAGAATTTGTTACAATTGCATCTTAACCAAAACAACCTCAGTGGTACAATACCACTACAGATTTTTGGTCTCACATCATTATCAATAGGTCTATTCCTTTCTGGAAACCATTTGACTGGCCCTCTTCCCATTGAAGTTGGAAATTTGTTAAATATTGGTTCCTTGGATGTTTCTGACAATGAGTTATCCGGTGAGGTTCCTGTCTCTCTTGGTAGTTGTGTAACATTGGAATACCTACTTCTGCACAAAAACTTTTTTCATGGGACCATTCCTTCATCTTTGAGATTTTTGCAAGGTATTTACAGTTTAGATTTATCTCACAACAACTTCTCAGGTGAGATTCCAGAATTTTTGGAGGAGTTTGCGGTTTTGCAGTATTTGAATCTGTCTTTTAATGATTTGGAGGGCACAGTACCAATAAAAGGCATCTTTAAGAATGCAAGTGCAATTTCAGTCACAAGAAATAATAAGCTCTGCGGTGGAATACCTGAACTAAAGCTACCCGTATGCAAATCCAACGGGTTAGGAAAAAAGAGATCAGTTGATTCCTTAAAATTAGTAATCACTATATCTGGTGGGCTGGTGGGACTAATTTTGTTGTTGTTTGTTCTATATTTTTTCTGGTTTAGGAAGACAAAAAAGATGCCTTCTTCAGGTTCACCAACAAATTTTGTCTTAAAATTGTCTTATCAAAGTCTCCTTAAAGCTACTGATGGGTTCTCTGTGGCCAATTTGATTGGTACGGGTGGTTTTGGGTCTGTTTACAAGGGAATCCTTGATGAGGATGGATCCATTATTGCCGTGAAGGTACTTAACCTTGTGCACCATGGGACTTTCAAGAGTTTCTTAGCTGAATGTGAGGCATTGAGAAACATTAGACATCGGAATCTTTTGAAGGTGATAACCGCATGTTCAAGTGTTGATCATCAGGGTAATGACTTCAAGGCCATAGTTTATGAGTTCATGGGAAATGGTAGTCTAGAGGAGTGGTTGCACCCAAATTCAAGTGAAGATTTCACACATGAAGTGCCCAAGAAGTTAAACTTTCATCAGAGATTGAATATTGCTATCGATGTGGCTTGTGCACTAGATTATCTTCATCATCAATGCCAAACACCAATAGTACACTGTGATGTCAAGCCAAGCAATATTCTTTTAGACAATGAAATGACTGCACATGTTGGTGACTTTGGGTTGGCAAGATTCCTCCGTGCAGCCACCGAGGATACTGCTAATCATACAAGTTCTATTGGAGTAAGGGGATCTGTCGGTTATATTGCTCCAGGTAGACATGCTTTTTGACAATTCTTAATTGTTATACTTATTCTTTCTACTTCCATTTTATTTATTTATTGAGGATTTTCATATGCAACAGACTTGGATGCAAAATACATGTAATGTAATAGAGAAATTTGAACTCTCCCCAGCTTCACTCACAATTTTGGAAGTCACTTTTATTTACTCCTCTTAGTTTATTTATGTCTTTGTAGCCTCAAAAGCCTGAAAATTTCATGCCAAGTATAATCTCTTTCCATAAGTTAAATAAATGTGTTTTCACTTCTTCCCTACTCCAAAAATTATGCTTATCATTATAGCAATCTTCAGAATTGTTTGCTTTATCTTTTACCTTTACATATGACTTAGATATTTGTGCAAATCTATCAGGGATACCATAAAACCCTCAATTTTAGTTTGAAATGCCAATACAAATAGGAGCAAACGGATAATAGCTCTTGTTGGGGGGGTTAAATCCAATTTTTTTTTTACCTTGATTTTGAAGATACTAACAAGGAAACCTAAGAATCATTCCTCTGAAAATGCCCATTAGTGAATTTCATAAAGCATGGATTTGCATTCAGCCTATGATGATGGCTAACTGCAGCCATTATTATGTATACTGAAATTTATCCTATGTTTGATCAGCTATTTGCTAGTACATGCAAGCATTCTAATTCCATGTTTGCATTTGAATCAGATATATCCTTTCTATGGAAGTTAAAATCAATGTGTATGTCCTTGACCAATTAATGATTCTACTTTTGTTGATTTTGTAAGTGATCAAGTTGAACCTAGACACACTGTTGTTATCACCATAGACTTCAAGAGAGTGCTTTCTTGACCAAAGGAGCCATTAGTGTTCTAGATAATCTTTCTGTTGCCAACTAATTTTGTTAGTGAAGAAAATGAATCATTGTTATTAAACTTATCTAGAACCAAGGATTTGACTCCAACAACAATAAACTCACTCTCCAAGCCAAGGTAAGTGATAGTGCATGTGTATCACTCTACGAGACTCCCTCCCGCGACTGGTGTTTTACTTTACTAAACATCTCCACAGGTCATTTGAGGTAGGACCCAAGACTCAGCATACTCACAACCCTCTACAACGCTGCATCTCTCTACCATCACGCACATCATTCATCTTTGCATTTGAACGAGATAAATTCTTTCTATGGAAGCTAAAAGCAGTATGTATGTCCTTGACCAACTAATTTGTCCAATTTTGCCAATCCAAGAGAAGGAATAAAGAAGAGTTTCCTTTCTTTCACATATTTTTTTTATATTAAAATCCTTTATAATTATATATGGTTATGTGCGTTACAGAGTATGGTATGGGAAGTGAAGTGTCAACAAGTGGTGATGTATACAGCTTTGGCATCCTCCTCCTTGAAATGTTCACTGGAAAGAGACCCACAGATGACATGTTTAGAGATGGTTTAAACCTTCATAACTTTGTCAACGCCACTTTGCGTGAGAATGTAGAAGAGATTGCAGATTCCATACTTGTCGAGGAAAATACAGAAGTGGTCACAAGCACAAGCACAAGCACAAGCACAAGCACAAGCACTACCAACAATCAAATCAGCACAGGAATCCACAAATTTCAAGGTTGTTTGGTTTCAATATTTGAAATTGGAGTAGCTTGTTCTACAGAATTAGGCAGTGAAAGAATGAACATGACTGATGTAGCAGTTGAGTTACATTCACTCAGAGATGTTTTTCGTGGGACCGGAATACACGGAGCACGACAAGCTATAACTACACCCCAATCAACAGGTAATATATATTATCATTGGCTTATAACTGATATTTTTCTGTGTGTTTGTGTGTGTTCTGCTAACGTGCTGTTCTTGAGCAGGGCTACACTAATTTTCTTTGCTTGTTGGTTCATTTTTTTTAATCTAATTCATTAAAGTCAAAGAAAACCTGACTCGTGAAAAATGATTATTTAATTTCCTGAATTGTACGTGTTGGCTAGAAGCCAGAAAAGGCATGATATATATATATATATATAGCTCGCTCGGTCATGTTATCCTTAAGCTTCACTTCTTGGTGAAAAGGCTGCCAGTTACTGGAACTAGTTCATTTGCATCTTTTACTTTCTTATATCACATTCAAATGTCCGATACCTAATTATGTTTTCTCCTATCCCAGATGCTTGAGGCCTGATAAGTCTGAAGAAGTTGGTTGATTCATCAAGTGCACAATGTCAAATATTGCTATACTGTTTTGTATTTTATTTTTATTTTTATTTTTTCTCTGCCCTCAAGTGTGTAACTTTTCTCATTTAAATGTCGGAAAAGAAGGTAATTACTATTGTCTTTTACATTCCCCTCCTGGCTGCACTTCCATAGACAATAAAGAGGCATGTAAATAAGTAATTTCAACATAAATAAAATTTATACTGTAATGCATAAATTTGAACATGAGACATTCTGTAAATGTCCTTTATATAATCTTCTGTACGTGTGAATGGGATGATCCAATCTAGTCCTCTTTTGCAAATTAAGAGGTGGGTTGGTTCCTTCAACCACCACTTGTGACTATTTATTCCGAAGGTAAATGACACCGATACCCTCGATGTTTCCTTTATTAAACCATCTTTCCTCCTTAGGTTACAGGCGTGTTAACGATGACCCCAAGTTAACTATTTATCAGAATATTTTAGCTGAAAAGATGTTACTAGTCTTTAAAAATTAGTAAAATTACAATGATACTCAAAATGGATGAATTATACCCTTGGGGTAAGACGCCTTCTCCCATGCTATATGACTTAAAATAATACTCTCTCTCTCTGAGTACAAAAAATTGCTCAGCTCATTACTGTTAATTAATTCAATGCACACACTCAAAATAAAGAACACGATATTTTTAGAGAGAGATTTTAAAAGGTAAATTTGAGGATTCTTTTCATTTACATGTCCTTAAATATTTATACAAGTAAGACTATCAGCCCTTCTAGGACTGTAGTTCTCTTATTTGCAGTTATCTTTATTCTCAACAATTTGAATTATTTTTTGAGTTTGGACTTGTATTTGAATTGGGCTATTTTAGCCTTTTAAATGATGGTGACTGTGCCCTTTTATGGGACGACTAGGCCCTCTAACTTCATCGACCCAATCCTTTGGAATTTCTGCTCATTCTTGGGCTCAAGTCGACTTGGGCCTGATCCGTTTGTCTATCAGTTTGCCCCATTGAACTAGACGAAAATTCCCCTCCACACCCCCCCCCCACACACACTCTCTCTCTCTCTCTCTCTCTCTATATATATATATATGTTTTTTAAGAAAATCATTCTGTTGATCCATTTGCTTTAAAAAGAAGGGTAAATTACTTTAACCTCTCCCGAAGTTTTGCCTAATTACTTTCGGATTAAAGTTTTTAAAATATAGTGGTCAAACTTCCTTGATGTTTGATTGACTTTACTCCGAGTACTTCTACCGTTAATTGACAATCAACTTTGTTAAAGTCAATTAACATAAAAATTCAAAATGCAAAACTACCATCAATAATGGTAGTGCTAGTGTGGTATTGATGGATAAAATATATATATATATATATATATATATATATATATATATATATAAAACATGTTAATCTCAGTCAAATGATTAAAAATTGAGTTTATTTTTACACAAAAGTATTATAACTTAAGGGTACTTTTGTAATTGTATATTAGATATGATTTTGTTTAACTGATTTTTAGTCTGATAGAGGTGTAGAGTAATTTTGTAAAAAAAATTAATTTAAGGATAATTAAGTCGGACTTCAAGGAAGATCAGAGTAATTTGTTAAAGTGTAGTGTGCGGGTTAAAAAATGTGAAAAAGTGCCATCTTTGGAGTATTGATGTGTTTCATACAGTATTGACATTTTAGATCTTGTATGTATGTTGTGTCTGTAATAGGCGAGACCTTTCTTTGGCATCGTGTTTATTTTTAAGCCCAATCCACGAGACTAGACAAAGAGTATATTTTCTATGCCAAAATGATAGAATTAAATAATCCTGAGCAACGTATTATTACACCATAGACTTCAAGTTCAAGAGAGTGCTTTCTTGACCAAAGCCTAATTTATTTTTTTGAAGATTGTTCAATCCTTTTCTTCACTAAGGATTATCTAGAAGCCAGGATTTTACTCCAACATCAGCAAACTCATTGTCCAAGGGATGGTAGGTGCGAGATATTCAAGCCTTACACGCGTACCACTAATTCTCTACGAGGACTAATCAGAGAACGACGCACAGTTAAATATGCCAATTTCTTTCAAACTTTTCCTTGTGTCTTTTGCACCCGTTCAGTGCACTCCGGGCCTTCTCTATCATTTCTTTTTTTGACTACCCCTCTTCCCATTGAAGTTGGAAATTTGTTAAATATTGGTTACTTGGATGTTTCTGATAATGAGTTAATCCGGTGAGCTTCATGTCTGTCTTGATAGTTGTGTAACATTGGAATACCTACTTTTGCACAAAAACTTTTTTCATGGGACCATTCCTTCATCTTTGAGATTTTTGCGAGGTATTGACAGTTTTGATCTATCTCACAACTACTTCTCTGGTGAGTTCCCATAATATTTGGAGGAATTTGAGGTTTTGTAGTATTTGAATCTGTCTTTTAATGATTTGGAGGGCACAATACCAATAGAAAGCATCTTTAATAATGCAAGTGCAATTTCAGTCACAGGAAATAAGAAGCTTTGCGGTGTTATACCTGAACTAAAACTACCTATATGTAAATTCAAAGGATCTGAAAAAAGAGATCAGGTGTATCCTTAAAATTAGTAATCAGTATAACTTGTAGGCTTGTGGGACTAATTTTGCTATTGTTTGCTCTATATTTTTTCTGGTTTAGAAAGACAAAAATTGAGCCTTCTTCTGGTTCACTACCAACCTCACTCTTAAAAGTTTCTTATAAAAGTCTCCTTAAAGCTACTGATGGGTTCTCTGCTGCCAATTTGATTGGTATGGGTAGTTTTGGGTCTGTTTATAAAGGAATCCTTGATCATGATGGATCAATTATTGCCGTGAAGGTACTTAACCTTGGGCACCATGGCCCTTCCAAGAGTTTCTTAGCTGACTGTGAGGCATTGAGAAACATTAGGCATCGAAATCTTTTGAAGGTAGTAAATGCATGTTCAAGTGTTGATCATCAGGGTGATGACTTCAAGGCCTTAGTTTATGAGTTCATGGAAAAAGGTAGTCTAGAAGAATGGTTGCACCCAAATCCAAGTGAAGATGTCACACATAAAGTGCCCATGAAATTAAGCTTTCTTGAGAGATTGAGTATTGCTATTGATGTGGCTTGTGCACTTTGATTATCTTCACCTTCAATGCCAAACACCAATAGTACACTATGATCTCAAGCCAAGCAATGTTCTTTTAGACAATGAAATGACTATACATGCAGGTGACTTTGGGCTAGCAAGATTCCTCCATGCAGCGACGAGTGATTGGAGTAAGGGGATCTATTGGTTTTATTGCTCCAAGTAGATGTGTTTTTTGACAATTTTTAATTGTTTTATTTATTCTTTCTATTTTCATTTTATTCATTGGTTTATTTATTGAGGACTTTCATATACAATAGAGAAATTAGAACTCTCTCTAGCTACACATCCAAATTTGGAAGTCACTTGTATTTACTCCTCTTAGTTTTTTTTGTCTTGGTAGTCTCGAAGCCTAAAATTCATTCGAAGAATCATCTCCTTCGCAAGTCAATAAATATGTTTCAGCTCTTACCTACCTCAAAAATTACGGTTTATCTATATAATTCTCCCCAATGTTTTACCCTTCTTATTTTGCCTTTAAATAAAACTTAGAAATATTGGTGCAAGTCTATCAAGGATACCATATACCCTCAAGTGTAGTTTCAAATGCGGAGAAATGATAATGGCTCTTGTTGGGGTTAAATCCAAATCAGCTGTTAATTTGTTAGTAGAGTGTATGCCCAAGGGGGGCACATCCCCCGGCCCGGCCCAATACATATATATTAGTATATTAGATATATCTCCCCCGCCCTGGCCCAATACATATATATTATATATATTTTCTTTTTAAGTACTTAATTTTTCTTTCTTTTCTCTTATTACTCTTCAAATTCCTTTGATTCTCTTTTTTAAAAAATAGTTCCATTCCTTTTCTTCAATCAGATCCTAATTTTTTTCCTTTCAAAGTTCTATCATTTTTTTTTTCTTTTTCTTCACTTCTTAAAATTATTTTTTTGCACGGATGTATGATATATAAATATATTGTAACCTTTTTTCTCTTCTTATTCTTTTTTTTTTCTCTTCTTCTTATTTAAATTTATTATGATTATTTTATGAACTCAATCTATGTATTTTATATTTTGAATTTTTCTTCATTGTAATAATGACATACTATTTGAATCTTGATTAATGTACCTTTACTACACTCGTGTTTTTCGAATTACTGTCTTGCTTCACTGTTAGGGGTTATGTTAGTTGGAAAAAAAAAATTACTTTATCATATTCGATATGCCTCTCCTGAAATATATTCATGATTTTGTGACTGTTTTTATTGAAGATCCATTGATGAGAGTTGTAATTATATTCAATGGAAATATTACTAATCAATATTTTGATTTTTATATTTATCAAATATTTATTTTTATTATAATACTCCTTGATTAACATATTATTTTATAATTTTTTTTTCTTGTTTGTTTTTTGATTTGACCAATCTATATGATTTGTCATGTTAGTTGAATTTCTTTTTATCAAGTACCTGCGCCCTAAAACAAAGTAATTCATATGCATTACATAGTATGGTATGGAAAGTGAGGTGCCAACAAGTGGTGATGTATACAACTTTGGCATCCTCCTCCTGAAAATGTTCAATGGAAAGAGAACGATAGACAACATGTTTAGAGACGGTTTAAACTTTAATAACATTGCCAATGCCGCCTTGTCCAAGAAAGTAGAAGAGATTGCAAATCCCATACTTTTCCGGGAAAATGTGGATGAGCTCACAAGCACAAAAGGCACCAAGAATCAAAGCAGCAAAAGAAGCCACAAATTTCAAGGTTGTTTGGTTTCAATATTTGAAGTTGGAGTAGCTTGTTCTGCAGAATTTGCTGGTCAAAGAATGGACATTAATGCTGTAGCACTTGAATTACATTCAGTCAAGGATATTTTTCTTGGGACCGGAATACATGGAGGTTGACAAACTATGACTACACCCCAATCAACAGGTAATATATATATGTCATTGTCTTATAACTGATTTAAGGTAAAATAAATGGATTGAGTTCTCTATCCACAACTTCATATGTACCATGATATCATTTGTTTTCAATCTGGTTTTGCTTTCTAAATAGAATGTCTTCTGTTCTTTTATTTCTAATCGCACGGGAGGATCAAATTTAAAAGTATCCCTTAATTATAGTATTACTCCACAGTCAAGTCAAGTGTGATGATACCTCTAATCCAAATTCCATTCAGAGCCTTTCTTCTCAATAGCTCTAATTAAAGTTAGCAAAAATACTTAGAAATCGACAGAATTATGACCCGCTAACATTAATTGTTAACTCTAGTTAAATCTCTGTTGGGCAGTTTTGTTTTGGGTTGGGATCTTCTATTAGAAGCTTTAGTTTTTGGTTTGTTTTGTTTTGGGTCGGGCTCTTCTCTTAGAAGCTTTGGTTTTTGGTTTGTTTTGTTTTGGGTGGGCTGTTTATTACAGGCCCTTTGTCCTAATTAGTTGTAGGGTTTAGGTTATATTTTCTTGTTCCTAGGCCGAGGACCCTTTTTAGTCCTTATTGCGTCTTTGTATAGTTATCTTTCTTCTAATAAATTTCATATATTTCCAAGAAAATTGATTTATTTCCAGGGGAAAAAAAAGAGTGATGATATTTGCAATACACTTTTTTTAACTTACACTCCACTTACTTTTTTTAAAAGAAAATAATATAATTATCTTTAAAAAATATATTCACAATCAAGAATTATGAAAAAAAAAAGTGAAATTATACTCCACTTTTCTGAGAATTAATTTTTATCATTTTAGTTTTTTTTAAAAATCGGTGATCAGTGTAAATGATGAAAAGTGAAATGCTATCTTGTCGTTCGGTTGTTTGCTCTGGCACTATGAGCGCCTTATTGCCTTATCCTTCGGTTGTAATTTCTTGGTTGAATATGTCGAATAATTTATATAGGCCTTTGACATTGACAATAGGGATGGCAACGGGACGGGTATGGGGCGGGTATGCCAAAATTCTACCCTGCTCCATCAAAGAAATACTAAATTCATCTCCCGTTAAGAACCCTAACGGATTTGTGGTAAGCATACCACCACCGTCTCATTTAGAGAAAGAGAGGAATAACAAAATTCTTTGCTTTATTTGCTTTGAATTCGATGTTTGGACTAAATGTACCCAAACGATTATACAATACTCCTACGGTCAAAACCCCAGTATATAATACCAAAGAAAATGACACAAACATACATATATATGTAGATGGAGATAGAAACGATTTTGGTCTAGTCAGGGTGGTTTATTCTCCGATACTAGTTTATTAAGAATCAATCTCCTGCCCACTTCAAGTAGCGGCCTGCAATCAATCCGAACTGAGGGCCATCACACTCAAGAATTTTTTTTATTATAGATTTATTATGTACACAAGATAGAGAGAGTTCTCTTTTAGCCATAAGATAAAGAGAGGAATAGAGCAGAACAAGGTAACCTAGTGGCTGCCATATATTTAGTATACTATATTTATATAAGTAATATAATAATAAAAGAAATGACACATTTCATATAATTATGTTACTATATATATATATATATATGTATGTATGTATATAATCGAGGCGGGGCGGGTATTAGGCCGATTTTATTAAAAAAATCATACCCGCCCCTACTCTTATTAGGGGCTGACTAAATCCCCTCTATTAGGGGCGGAGCAGGACAAAAACCCGTCGGGACAGAAGAAATTGCCATCCTTAATTGACAACTGACACTACAACAATGGGTTGTGCCTGCTTGAAACCAGCGCATACTAAATTTTCAAAATTCTTAACAAGCAATCAATACATAACCGAATGTATGGTGTGGTGTGCTGTCCTAGTGGTAAGGACCCAAACGCTAAGTGCCCACGGGTCAGCCTTTTTCTTTACAAATATTGAGGCGATATCTAACCATTCTAAGGTTTGAACATCTAACCATTTCTTTTCGTGAATTTTTAATTGTTTTACTTATTCTTTCTATTTTCATTTTATTTATTTTTGAGGATGGACGTAGATGCAAAATTCATGTAATAGAAAAAATAGGATTGTCTCCAACTACACACACAAATTTGGAAGTCACTTGTATTTACTCCTCTTAATTTTTTTTTTCTTCTTTTTGTAGCCTCAAAAGCCTGAAAATTCATACAAAGAATTATCTCCTTCCATAAGTCAATAAATATGTTTTAGTTCTTACTGACCCCAAAAATTAAGCTTTATCTATATAATTTTCCTCAGGTATTTTTTTTTCCCAGAAATTCTCCTCAAAGTTTTTCCATTCTTATTTTGCCTTTATATTAAACTTAGAGATATTGGTGCAAATCTATCTAGGATAGCATAAAACCCAAGTGTAGTTTCAAATGTTCAGACCTTGATTTGGCAGATACTAACATGGAACTCTAAGAATCATTCCTCTGAAAATGTCCTTTAGTGGATTTCATCAAGCATGAATTTGCATTCAGCCATTGACGGTGGCTAACTACAGCCATTATTATGTCAACTGATTTTTTTTTTATTTGTGTGTGTTTGATCAGCTGTTTGCTAGTACATGTAAGCATCCTAATTCCATGTTTGCATTTGAATGAGATAAATCCTTTCTATGGAAGTTAAAAGCAATATGTCCTTGAGAATTATTTTTTTTGTAGTCTCATACTTCTCCAGAAAAATGCAGATGTGATCACAAGCAGAAGCAGTACCAACAATCAAATCAGTATAGGCATCCACAAATTCCAATGTTGCTTGGTTTCAATATTTGAAATTGGAGTAGCTTGTTTTACAGAATTTGGCAGTGAAAGAATGGACATTACTGATGTAGCAGTTGAGTTACATTCAGTCAAAGAAATGGATTGTGTTCTCTAACCACAAATTCATACCAGGTAAGCCTATTCTAGATAGAAGATCAAAGAGTCATGAGGTTCATATGCTTCCTTGTATATATATGTGTTTGTGTGTGTTCTGCTAACATGAAACAAAGTAGTACTCTTGTAGCTGTAGGCCATATATATGTCGCATAGAGATTGATTTAGATGATATGTTCTGCATAGCATTTGATATGCCTCTATTATGGTGGCATTTAAGTGCACTTTAAAGGAAAAAATATTAACTGAGTATCCCTGCAAGACCTCATATGCATAGTAGTATTTTCTTTTCCCCTTTCTTTCCGACCATTTCTCAATTTGTATGTTCTGGTCTTGAGCAGGGCTACAGTAATTTTCTTTACGTTGGTTGATTTTTTTGTAATTCATTTAACTAAAATAAAACCTAATTGGTGAAAAATGATTATTTAATTTCCCCAACCTCAAAGAGGGGATAGGTTGGTGTAAAACTATAATATATTCGTGTGAATCATTAAACACAAATAAACATTGATGAAGCAAAAATTCACCCCGAACTGAGGGCACCGGCGCGGTGCCGGCCGATTACGCTCCGACGATCAAGTCAGAAATCGAAAGAACTTTTTCAAGCTATAAAGGAACTTAGGGGATCTTAATTGCGTACTTGGTATGTGGATCGTCTCTGTATTTATAGCAGTCAAGTGAGGCTGTTTCCTAGTGAGAGACTGGCTCTTGGAGATAGGAAGTCCCGGTTAAAATAGACTTCCTATCCACGTCACTTCGAACTCATCCTTTACGTTACACGTTTCATAATTCTAGTCAAATACTCCATCAAACATAATTCATAATTCCAAGAAATTGAACTTTACCATCTTCACATATTTCTATTGCATAAATATATATAAATAATTGGTTATAATTGAGAAGGTAACTGAAGAGGTCACCTATTAGAATATGACTACCAAATACACTCTCCTATAAAAAGGATAGTTTAACACATCAAAAGGTATGCAAATATTAATTACAAAATTAATGTTTGCCTATACCACACGATTACAAGTAACAACTTGATCACATGATCTAGCGCTGTTCAGCGAGAACTACTCCCAAATGATGATCTAATTGATTCTTTTCTTAGCTTGCTGCTTATGCAAACTTGCCAATCCTACTGGAGCCACTTCATCTTTCTACCAATTTGCTAGCAGTAAAAGTAGCCAAAAGGCATTGCTTCGTTAGCGTGCATTTGTGGAACAGTTTCCATTCATAATCTAATTTCAATTTTCATCAAGTAGGAGAAAATAGAAAACATTTCTCTTATTAATTTGTGAAACTTACCATAATAATAAAGTTGACATAATCTTATAAGGTATCAATCTCATATAAGTGTGTGAGTCCCCAACTAGAGAAAAAAATTTATTTAATTTCCTGAATTGTGGAGGACAGAAGCTAAAAAAGGCATGATAGCTCGCTTGATCATGTTATCCTTAACTTGACTTCTTGGAGAAAGGGCTGCCCGTTACTGTAATTTGTTAATTTTCTTCTTTCACTCTCTTATATCACATTCAAATGTCCGATAGCTAATTATGTTTCCTCTTATATATCCCATATGCTTGAGGCCTTATAAGCCTGAAGAAGTTTGGTTGATTCATCAAGTGCTACTTGTTTCATATACTGCACTTCCATAGACAATAAAGAGGCATGTAATTAAGTAACTTCAACATAAATAAAATTTATACTGTAATATATAAATTTGAACATGAGGCTGTAAATGTCCTTTACATAGTCTTCTTTTGCATTTATGGATGTCTTCTTTTGCATTTATAGATGGGGGTTGGGACGGATCTATTACACATTAAGAGGTAGGTGTGTTGGTTCCATCAACCACAACTACTCTTCATATGACTATTTATTCCGAAGGTAAATGACACATATACCCCTGAGGTTTCTTTTATTACACATAATAGTGGCGAGAATGGGCCTAATTAAATCATCCCCTCCTTGGGTTCCACCCAAGTTAACCATTTGTCAGAAAAATTTAACTGAAAAGAAGTTACGAGTCTTTTAAAATTCATAAAATTGCAATATATACACTTCATGGGTAAGACACAGAATTATAAGGATTTCAAAATTTCCATGGTTGCATTAGTCAATTGGTGGTAAGTGATTCTACTTTTGTTTATTTTTAAAGTGATCAAGTTGAACCTAGACACTCTGTTGTTATCCCCATAGACTTCAAGAGAGTGCTTTCTTGACCAAAGGAGCCATTAGTGTTCTAGATAATCTTTCTGTTGCCAACTAATTTTGTTAGTGGAGAAAATGAATCATTGTTTGTAAACCTATCTAGAACCAAGGATTTGACTCCAACAACAGTAAACTCACGCTCCAAGCCAAGGTAAGGAATGGTGACACGTGTATCACTCTACGAGACTCCCGCTCGTGTCCGCTACTTACTCTATCAAACATCTCCACAGGTCATTTGAGGCAGACCCAAGATTCAACATACTCACAACCCTCTACAAGTGATACACGAGACTCCGGTGACCGGTGTTTTACTTACTCTACCAAACATCTCCACAGGTCATTTGAGGTAGGACCCAAGACTCAACATACACACCACACACCACACACCACACACTTTTCTTTGTGTTTCACACACAAACACACACAACCCTTGTGTAACTATAAATATATACAGAGTAACACAATGTAGGACCCATTGACCACATTTTATATAATATAAAGGTCTCTGAATCTCATCTCCACTGCTAAGTGGCATCAGAAATCACTAGTTCTTCTTAACTAAGATGGGGCTTCTGAACTCGGGCTTAATCATATCAAGGTCAGTTTTCAATGTTTCCATCTATGTTATAATTGTATGTTGCATAATCTTGCTGCATTCAAGCTTTACTGTCACAATGCATGGCAACTTCTAGACTCGGAGGCAATGAAACAGATCGACTTGCATTACTCGCATTCAAGGCCAAAATAACCGATGATCCTTTCCAGGCATTGAGCTCATGGAACGAATCAGTTCACTTCTGCCAGTGGCATGGCGTTACATGCAGTCATCGACACCATCAGAGAGTAACCATGTTGGACTTGCGGTCCCAGAAGCTAGTGGGATCTATTTCTCCACACATAGGAAATTTGAGCTTTCTTAGGGAACTAGTGCTCCTGAATAATAGTTTCGGCCACGTCATCCCTTCAGAACTTGGCCGTTTGAAAAGACTGCACTACTTGGGGCTGAACAATAATTCACTTGAAGGTGAAATTCCAGCCAACAAATCTGGTTGTTCTGCCCTCAATTTTTTTTCTGTTTTTACCAATAGTCTGGTAGGTAAAATTCCTGCAGAATTTGGCTCCTTGTCAAAACTTGAATTGATTTATGTTGATGATAACAATCTAATGGGAGGTATCCCTCCTACTTTGGGTAATTTATCGTCCCTTCAGGAATTTTATGTAACCCAAAATAATTTAGTAGGGAGCATTCCGGATACTCTATGCAGATTGCCAAACCTTACTACTATGGGAATGGGTGGAAATAGGTTGTCTGGTGAGATCCCTCCTCCACTCTTTAATCAGTCTTCTCTCATAGCTATTGATGTACGTAACAGACAACCAAATTCAAGGGAGTCTTCCTTCGAGCTTTGGCAACACACTTCCAAACCTTCAATTCCTTGGCATCGGTCGTAACCAATTTATTGGTTCCATTCCTGTTTCAATATCCAATGCAACAAATCTGGTGTTCCTTGTAGCCTCTACAAACAAGCTCACAGGAAAAGTTCCTACTCTCGAAAAGCTGTGCAAACTTCAGCGGGTTTTAATTTCCTTCAATAATCTTGGAAGTGGGGAAGTCGATGACTTGAAATTTCTATCCTCTTTGAGCAATGCCACCAGCTTAGAGATGTTGTATCTTCGTGAAGACAATTTTGGAGGGAAGTTGCCCGAATCCATCGGCAACCTCTCAACTAAGCTTACTGCATTGTCTTTATCGAACAATCATATATCTGGGGACATTCCAACAGGGATATTGAATCTTGTTAACCTGGAGGTCTTATATATTAATGATAATCAATTTACAGGTAACATTCCCCTTGACATTGGTAGGCTTCAAAAGTTGCAACAAATAGATTTTAAAGGAAACAAGTTGTCGGGTAATATCCCATCCTCTTTTGGAAATTCAACTTTTTTAACCAAAGTAGGGTTGGGTGAAAACAATCTCAATGGCAATATCCCTTATAGTCTTGGGAAATGGCAGCAATTGGTAGCATTGGATCTTAGTCAAAACAACCTAACTGGTGCAATACCGCAAGAGATTTTTGGCCTCTCCTCATTATCAATAACTCTGGACCTTTCTGGAAACAATTTAACTGGCTCCCTTCCCATGGAAGTTGGTAATTTGAAAAATCTTGGTTACCTGAATGTTTCTGACAATGAGTTATTTGATGAAATTCCTGTCTCTCTTGGTAGCTGTGTAAGATTGGAAACTCTGGTTTTGCGTGGAAACTTTTTTAATGGAACCATTCCTTCATCTTTGAGATCACTGCGAGGTCTTTCCAATTTAGATCTATCTCACAATAACTTCTTAGGCGAAATTCCAGAATATTTGAAGCATTTTTAGATTTTGCAATATTTGAATCTATCTTTTAATGATTTGGATGGCTCGGTACCAAGAGAAGGAATCTTTAAGAATGTAAGTGCAATTTCAGTCACTGGAAATAGTAAGCTCTGTGGTGGTATACCTGATCTAAAGCTACCTGTATGCAAATCCAAAGGATCTAGAAAAAAGAGATCAGTTGTTTTCTTAAAATTAGTAATCCCTATATCTTGCGGGCTTGTGGGACTAATTTTGTTGTTGTTTGTTATATATATTTTTTGGTTTAGAAACACAAAAAAGATGCCTTCTTCATGTTCACCGGCAAATTCACTCTTAAAAGTGTCTTATCAAAGTCTCCTTAAAGCTACTGATGGGTTCTCTGCTGCCAATTTGATTGGTATGGGTAGTTTTGGGTCTGTTTATAAGGGAATCCTTGATCAGGATGGATCTATTATTGCCGTGAAGGTACTTAACCTTGCACACCATGGGGCTTTCAAGAGTTTCTTAACTGAGTGTGAGGCATTGAGAAACATTAGACACCGGAATCTTCTGAAGGTGATAACAGCATGTTCAAGTGTTGATCATCAGGGTAATGACTTCAAGGCCTTCGTTTATGAGTTCATGGAGAAAGGTAGTCTAGAGGAGTGGTTGCACCCAAATTCAAACGAAGATTTCATAAATGAAGTGCCCAAGAAGTTAAACTTTCTCCAGAGATTGAATATTGCTATCGATGTGGCTTGTGCACTTGATTATCTTCACCATCAATGCCAAACACCAATAATACACTGTGATCTCAAGCCAAACAATGTTCTTTTAGATAATGAAATGACTGCACATGTTGCTGACTTTGGATTAGCAAGATCCCTCGGTGCAACCACCTATGATACCGCTTATCATACAAGCTCTGTTGGAGTAAGGGGATCTGTTGGTTATACTGCTCCAGGTAGACATGCTTTTTGACCGTTCTTAATTGTTATGCTTATTCTTTCTATTTCCATTTTATTTATTTATTGAGGATTTTCATATGCAACAGACTTAGATGCAAAATACATGTAATGTAATAGAGAAATTAGAACTCTTCCCAGCTTCACTCAAAAATTTGGAAGTCACTTGTATTTACTCCTTTTAGTTTATTTATGTCTTTGTAGCCTCAAAAGCCTGAAAATTTCATGCCAAGTATAATCTCTTTCCATAAGTTAATAAATGTGTTTTCACTTCTTCCCTACTCCAAAAATTATGCTCATCATTATAGCAATCTTCAGAACTTTTTGCTTTATATTTTACCTTTACATATGACTTAGAGATATTTGTGCAAATCTATCAGGGGAGAAAGTATACAATACCACAGGGGTATTGATGATGTGGCATCTCCGGTAGTTGTAAGCCCTCCATCTCTTTTAAAAGCTATCAATTTTACTATAATTAAGGAAAAATGGAATGCTTATACTTTTTGGGGATACCACATCATCAGAATCCCCGTGATATTGTATACTTTCTCCTATCAGGGATACCATAAAACCCTCAATTTTAGTTTGAAATGCCAATACAAATAGGAGCAAACGGATAATAGCTCTTGTTGGGGGGTTAAATCCAATTTTTTTTCCTACCTTGATTTTGAAGATACTAACAAGGAAACCTAAGAATCATTCCTCTGAAAATGTCCATTAGTGAATTTCATAAAGCATGGATTTGCATTCAGCCTATGATGATGGCTAACTGCAGCCATTATTATGTATACTGAAATTTATCCTATGTTTGATCAGCTATTTGCTAGTACATGCAAGCATTCTAGTTCCATGTTTGCATTTGAAGCAGATAAATCCTTTCTATGGAAGTTAAAATCAATGTGTATGTCCTTGACCAATTAATGATTCTACTTTTGTTGATTTTGCAAGTGATCAAGTTGAACCTAGACAATGTGTATGTCGGATACCTAATTATGTTTTCTCCTATCCCAGATGCTTGAGGCCTGATAAGTCTGAAGAAGTTGGTTGATTCATCAAGAGCAGTAGAGCACAATGTCAATATTGCTATACTGTTTTGTATTTTAATTTATTTTTATTTTTCTTTTTTTTCTGCCCTCCAGTGTGTAACTTTTCTCATTTAAATGTCGGAAAAGAAGGTAATTACTATTGTCTTTTACATTCCCCTCCTGGCTGCACTTCCATAGACAATAAAGAGGCATGTAATTAAGTAATTTCAACATAAATAAAATTTATACTGTAATGCATAAATTTGAACATGAGACATTCTGTAAATGTCCTTTATATAATCTTCTGTACGTGTGAATGGGATGATCCAATCTAGTCTTCTTTTGCAAATTAAGAGGTGGGTTGGTTCCTTCAACCACCACTTGTGACTATTTATTCCGAAGGTAAATGACACAGATACCCTCGATGTTTCCTTTATTAAACCATCTTTCCTCCTTAGGTTACAGGCGTGTTAACGATGACCCCCAAGTTAACTATTTATCAGAATATTTTAGCTGAAAAGATGTTTCTAGTCTTTAAAAATTCGTAAAATTACAATGATACTCAAAATGGATGAACTATACCCTTGGGACAAGAAGCCTTCTCCCATGCCATATGACTTAAAATAATACTGTGTGTGAGTACACAAAATTGCTTGCTTAGCTAATTACTGTTAATTAATTAAATGCACACACTCAAAATAAAGAACATAATATTTTTAGAGAGAGATTTTAAAAGGTAAATTTGAGGATTCTTTTCATTTACATGTCCTTAAATATTTATACAAGTAGGACTCTTCTAGGACTGTAGTTCTCTTATTTGCAGTTATCTTTATTCTCAACAATTTGAATTATTTTTTGAGTTTGGACTTGTATTTGAATTGAGCTATTTTAGCCTTTTGAATGAGGGTAACTGTGCCCTTTTATGGGACGACTAGGCCCTCTAACTTCATCGACCCAATCCTTTGAAATTTCTGCTCATACTTGGGCTCAAGTCGACTTGGGCCTAGTCCGTTTGTAGCCCTAGTTACCACTAGGTTAGTCTTATGAAAGTTATTGGTGTTTGGTACGCAGTAATGGAATGAAATGCTCATTCCAACCATTCCTTTGTTTGATATTAATTTTAATGTAAGAATGGTCATTCTCTTGGAATGAAAATCCTTTACCAGGAATGAAAGTCCATTTCATAGTTAAAACATATGAAATGAGCATTCCATTTCTAGTAAGATTAAAAAAAAAATTATATGACCAAAAAAACCCTTCACATCCATTACCACCACCACCACCACCACATCGGCTCTACCACCACCACCACTACCACCGGCTCTACCACCACCCCTCCACCCCCACATCGCGACCTTTCTACTCCAGCACACCACCATTTCCATATCACCACCTTCTTCTGTAATACCCCGCTCCAACACATGGTATGATATTGTCCGCTTTGCGCCTGAGCCCGCACGGTTTTGCTCTTGGGTTTCACCCCAAAAGGCCTCATATCATTTGAAGAGAACATACTACATATAAGCACATCCCCTTTTCCACACCCATGCGATGTGGGATTGAGCACCTCATACTCTGTCAGTGTGGTAACTCAGCCCAGTGTCTGTCTATGCACCCGCCCACTCACACCCGTCCACAAGGGTTACTACAATCCACCCCCCTACGAGGCCCGACGTCCTCGTCAGCACACTTCCGGCTGGGTTCAGGCTCTAATACCAACTGTAATACCCCGCTCCAACACATGGTATGATATTGTCCGCTTTGGGCCTGAGCCCGCACGGTTTTGCTCTTGGGTTTCACCCCAAAAGGCCTCATACCATTTGAAGAGAATATACTACATATAAGCACATCCCCTTTTCCACACCCAGGCGATGTGAGATTGAGCATCTCGTACCCTGTCAGTGTGGTAGCTCAGTCTAGTGTCTGTCTATGCATCCGCCCACTTACACCCGTCCACAAGGGTTACTACATCCTCCATCACTACCACCGTCGCCGCCGCCACCACATTGCATCACCACCACCTTCCTCCACCACCACACCACCACCACATCGTTACTTTCCTCCACTACCACCCCACCACACCATTCCACCACCTCCAGATCACTGTCACCACCCCTACCGCACCACCACCACACCACTGCCACCATATCCACATCGCCGCCGCCACCACCCCTACCGCACCACCGCCACATTGCCACTTTCCTCCACTGCCACCCTCCACATCGATGCCACCTTCCTCCACCCCCCACCACACCATTCCACCACCTCCACATCGCCACATTCCTCCACTGCCACCACCTCCGCATTGCTACCTTCCTCCACCACCATGTATTTGTTGATTTAATTTATTTGTCACTAGGAGGGATATTTTAGAGAATTTGATTTAAAATTTATTTCATTGCCACCTCATTTCATATTTGTAACCAAATAATAGAATGAGAATGGTCATTTCATTCCATTCCCTTTCTCATTCCATTCCTAGCTTTATTCTAATCCATTCACGTGTACCAAACACAACATTATAGTAGTAGATCATAAGAATCTGGTAAACTTTTACGTTCTCTTTCTTCTGATTTTGTTTGACTAAATTAAACTATTATCTTTATCATATACCTTTATTTTATGATATTTTGAACTGATGTGACCTGTGCGCTAGATTATCTTCATCATCAATGCCAAACACCAATAGTACACTGTGTCATATCAAGCCAAGCAATGTATTTTTAGACAATGAAATGATTGCACGTGTTGGTAACTTTGGGTTAGCAAAATTCCCCCCTTAATGTTATACTACCAATCATATAAGTTCTATTGGAGTAAGGGGATCTATTGATTATACTGCTCCAGGTAAACATACTTTTCGACAATTCTTAATTGTTTTACTTATTCTTCCTATTTTCATTTTATTTATTTTTGAGGATGGACTTAGATGAAAAATACATGTAATAGAGAAAATAGAATTGTCCCCAACTGCACATACAAATTTGGAAGTCACTTGTATTTGCTCCTCTTAGGTTTTTTTTTTTTTTTTGTAGCCTCAAAAGCCTGAAAATTCATACAAAGAAATATCTCCTACCATAAGTCAATAAATATGTTTTAGTTCTTTTTCCCAAAAATTAAGCTTTATTTATATAATTTTCCTCAGGTATTTTTTTTTTTTTCCAGAAATTCTCCAAAGTTTTTCCATTCTTATTTTGCCTTTATATTAAACTTAGAGATATTGGTGCAAATCTATCTACGATACCATAAAACATCACGTGTAGTTTCAAATGCCAATACAAACAGGAGCAAACAATTGATGGCTCTTGTTGGGGGTTAAATTAAATTTTTGTTCAGACCTTAATTTGGCAGATACTAACATGGAACTCTAAGAATCATTCCTCTGAAAATGTCCTTTAGTGGATTTCATCAAGCATGAATTTGCATTCAGCCATTGATGGTGGCTAACTACAGCCATTATTATGTCAACTGATTTTTTTTTTTTTTTTTTTTGTGTTTGATCAACTGTTTGCTAGTACATGTAAGCATCCTAATTCCATGTTTGCATTTGAATGAGATAAATCCTTTCTATGGAAGTTAAAAGCAATATGTCCTAGAGAATTATTTTTTTGTAGTCTCATACTTCTCCAGAAAAATGCAAATGTGATCACAAGCACAAGCAACACCAACAATCAAATCAGTATAGGCATCCACAAATTCCAATGTTGCTTTGTTCCAATGTCGATGATACTCTATGACACGAGTATAAATTGTCTACAAAAAAAAAAAAGCACTCATTGACAAGAGTATAAACTGTCTACCAGAAAAAAAAGATGACACTCTTTAACACGAGTATAAACTGTCTACGGAAAAAAAAGCATTCTTTGACACGAGTATAAACTGTCTACCAAAAAAAAAAAAGATGACACTCCTTGATACGAGTATAAACTGTCTACCAAAAAAAAAAGATGACATGTTTTAACGCGAGTATAAACTGTTTACTAAAAAAAAAAAAAAAACACTCATGACATGAGTATAAACTGTCCGCATGAAAAAATAAAATAAAATAACCACTCCTCCACTCCTTGATATGAGTATAAACTATCTTTACAAAAAAAAGAAAAAAATTGAAGCTTGCAAGAGAAGAGTTGGGTGACCTGATCTGCTGCCGAGATATTGACGATATCTGCTGCATCGTGGTGTCTTGGCCTGACCCCGAAGGGACGAAAAAGTGACACCGAAGTGTACTAAGGGATCCCGAAGGGACAATAAAACTGACACTGAAGTGCACTAAGGGACCTATAAGGGACTAATGAATGATGTCCAGAATTCCATATTCTGAGAGAAGCAATTTGACATGCAAGAATTGACCAAAAAAAAAAAATTTGAAACTTTCAAGAGAAGAGTTGAGTGACTCGCATAAAGTTATTTTCCTCGATGAGTTCAATGGATTTGTATATTTTCAAAGGCAACACAAAGCTTGGGTAGAGCCTACAAGTAGAAACCGATCTAGAAAAAAAAAAGTTTTTTTCGAAGTCCAGCCACATGTATACTTGGTTGTGAAGAGTTGTAATACATGGGGTAGTTTAGAAGAGATGGTTTGGTTTTGCAATAACTTGTCATTAGGTCTTTAGTTCAAAACTAGGAAGCAACATAAAAATCTTTATATTTTTTTTAACATCCAGTCACCTGTCGTGTCATCATCCAATCAGTATAAATTTAGCAAAAAAAAATTCAGCAAGTAGCGTGAAGATAGAGAAAAGAAAGAAGAAGAAGAAAAAAAGGAAGAAAAAAAATATAAAAAAAAAAGAAAGGAGGTGGCGGGGTTGGAGAAAGAAGAGAAGAAGAAAAAAAAATATAAAAAAAAAGAAAGGAAGAGAAGAAGAAAAGAAAGAAGAAGAAGAGAAGGAAAAAAAAAAGGTGGTGGCCGGAGAAAGAAGAGAGAAGAAGGAAAAAAAAAAGGTGGCATGGTGGCTGGAGAAAGAAGAGAAGAAAAAGAAGAAGAAAAGAAAGAAGAAGAAGAGAAGGAAAAAAAAAAGGTGGTGGCCGGAGAAAGAAGAGAGAAGAAGGAAAAAAAAAAGGTGGCATGGTGGCTGGAGAAAGAAGAGAAGAAAAAAAAGAAGAGAAGAAGAAGAGAAGAAAAAAAAAAAAGGTGGCAGCTGGAGAAAGAAGAGAAGAAGAAAAGAAAGTAGAAGAAGAGAAGAAAAAAAAAAGGTGGCGGTTGGAAAAAGAAGAGAAGAAGAAAAAAGAAGAAAGAAAGAGAAAAAAAAAAGAAGAAGAAGAAAGAAGTGGCGGCAATAGGGATAGAAAGAAAGCATAGGCTACATATATAGAGTGGTTTGACATAGGATTTTCAAGACTCCAATTCCGTTTGAATATAGAAAATATCAAATCCTATTTCAAATTGGACAAAAAAAAAAAAAAATTCCTATTTGGAATAGGATTCTCAAATCTTCCATTCCACTTAGATAAGGAAATTTTTTTTTTATTTGCAATAGGATCCTCAAGTTTTCAATTCCGTTTGGACAAGGAAAAAAATCCTATTTGTAATAGGATCTTCAAGTCTTCAATTCAACTTGACAAGGAAGACATCTTCTTTGCAATTGAATTTTCGCAAAGAATTTTTTTTTTTGTCAGAATTAAATACTTCAAGTCCCGTTTTAAATATGTGACAAACTCAATATATCGTGAGACTTGAAGTGGGGGCAATTTGTAGATATTAAAAAATTACATGATAGACCCAAAATATAATTTGAGTTATCTTTAATTTAGTTCACTTTGTAATGTAGCCCAATGAGTCAGATAATTTGAAACCCAGACTCACCACAAATAAATGAGTTATGGGTTGGTCTAAATTGTCTGAGAAGTCAAAGCCCATTTGAAAATGGGTCTAATGAATAATTATATATATATATATTGGATATAATTATCATAAAAGATAATTATAGTATAATTATCAAAAGTAAAGAAAGTTACAAATCTACCCCTCTGATAAGCTTATAAATAGAGGTCCAGAGGTGGGAGAAGGGTGAAACCAGAAATTTTTTAGAAAAAAGCTAAAACTATGTAGAAGTCTTCACTCAAAATTCAAAGCTCCAAAGTTGAGCATCTAAATCCTGAAGGAGAAGAACAACAAGCACATCATCCACCTGCCGTTTTTCACTAAAGTTTCAATTCAATTCAAGATCAAACTCTAGCAACCCTTGAAGCCGGATTACCAAAGAGATCGAATCAGAGTACTTTATCTTTATTTTTCCTTTGTAAAGATTCACAGAGGATTGTTCCCATTTTTCTTAAATTAATAAAATTGTTTATTTGTTACCAATTTTCATTTCTAGATTTTCAAACACAAAATTTGTGTGTACAATTACCATTGTCTTTTACCTTTCCCCGGGCCATTGGCTGCACTTCGATAGACAATAAAGAGGCATGTAATTAATTAATTTCAACATAAATAAAATTAATACTGAATGCATAAATTTGAACATGAGACTGTAAATGTCCTTTATATAATCTTCTATCTTTTGTGTGATAGGGATGCTCCACTCCAGTCTTCTTTCCATTTATAGATGAGGGTTGGGACGAATCTATTACATATTAAGAGGTAGGTGTGTTTGGTTCCATCAACCACCACTACTCTTCATATGACTATTTATTCCAAGGTAAATGACACAGATACCCCTGAAGTTTCCTTTATTACACATAGTGGCGAGAATTGACCTAATTAAATCATTCTCTCCTTAGGTTCACGCGTGTTAACGATGGACCCAAGTTAATCATTTGTTGAAAAAATTTAACTAAAAAGATGTTATGGGGCTTTTAAAATTCATAAAATTACAATCATACACCCTTTAGGGGTAAGACACAGAATTATAACACCTACCTTGACTTTTATTTTTTCATTCACACGGCACACCACACACTTTTCTTTGTGTTTCACACACAACCTTGTGTAACTATAAATATATATTAAAAAAAAATTGAACAATGATAATAAATACAAAAATATACATGTTGAGACGGATCTTTTATATATATTAAGAGGTAGGTGTGTTGGTTCCATCAACTACCACTACTCTTCATATATGACTATTTATTCTGAAGGTAAATGACATAGATATCCCTGAGGTTTCCTTTATTACACATATAGTGGCGAGACTGGACCTAATTAAATCATCCTCTCCTTAGGTTCCACTCGTTTTAACGATGGATTCCAAGTTAACCATTTGTTAGAAAAATTTAACTGAAAAGATGTTATGAGTCTTTTAAAATTCATAAAATTACAATCATATACCCTTCAGGGGTAAGATACAGAATTATAACACCAATCTTGACTTTTATTTTTCCATTCACACCACACACCACACACTTTTCTTTGTGTTTCACACACAAACACACACAACCCTTGTGTAACTATAAATATATACAGAGTAGCACAATGTAGGACCCAGAAATATTTTAGAGGGTTCAGAAATTTTTTTAGTAGAGGCAACCTTGAATAATAATAAGATTAAAAAAAATTGAACAAAGCTAATAAATACAAAAATATACATGTTGAGATGGATCTATTACGTATTAAGAGGTTGGTGTAAGAGGTAGGTGTGTTGGTTCCATCAATCACCACTACTCTTCGTATATGCCTATTTATTCCGAAGGTAAGTGTCCAGATACCCCCGAGGTTTCTTTATTACACATATAGTGGTGAGAATGGATTTAATTAAATCATCCTCTTCTTAGGTTCCACGCGTGTTAACGATGGACCCCAAGTTAACCATTTGTCAGAAAAATTTAACCGAAGAGATATTATGAGTCTTTTAAAATTCATAAAATTACAATCATTATACCCTTCAGGGGTAAGACACAGAATTATAACACCAATCTTGACTTTTATTTTTCCATTCACACCACACACCACACTTTTCTTTGTGTTTCACATACAAACACACAACACTTGTGTAACTATAAATGTATACAGAGTACCACAATGACCGACCCAGGAATTCTTTTTAGAGGGTCCAGAAATTTTTTTAGTAGAAGGCAACTTTGAATAATAATAAGATTAAAAAAAAATTGAACAAAGATAATAAATACAAAAATATACATGTTGATTGATAATATTTCTGCTCAATACATTTATAATTGTATTCGTTGAGTTTTCATCTATACAACAACTATATTTTGGTTCATGCACTTGATTTTCCTCTCAAGCATGCTATATTTTCTCTTCTAGTTGTAACTGACAGTGTAAATTTGTAATGGGGGATGCCTAACCCTTTTTCGTATTCATTTTTGTTAAACAACTAAGTTGATTATTAGAAAGTCATTTAAATTTCAAAATATTGGAGAATAGTAGCAGAGGCATGTAAATATAACATATCCAGAAATTCATCAGAGCTCCCATTAATGCAATGCAATAGGGCTTTTGTTGCCTTTCTATAATACATCCTATGGCTCATGCCCGGTTTCGTATTTCATATTTGGCAGAGTATATAGATTGCAGGACCAAAAGGCACTCTAAATTTCAATGGAATTTAGCAAAAGAAGTAAGAACTATTGATAGGCTTAATATACGACCCATTTGCCTTGTAAGTCCAGTCTAAGGACTTTTACCCCTCCTGTAACCATCTCATAACTAGACATATACCAACTTGAGCCTTCATTGGTCCACATTTTTTGGTTCTTGTGGTTGAGTTCATTGACCACATTTTATATAAAGGTGTCTGAATCTCATCTCCACTGCTAAGTGGCATCAGAAATCACTAGTTCTTCTAAACTAAGATGGGGCTTCTGAACTTGAGCTTAATCATATCAAGGTCATTTTTCAACGTTTTCATCTATTTTATAATTGTATGTTGCATAATCTTGCTGCATTCAAGCTTTACTGTCACAATGCATGGCAACTTCTAGACTCGGAGGCAATGAAACAGATCGACTTGCATTACTCGCATTCAAGGCCAAAATAACCGATGATCCTTTCCAGGCATTGAGCTCATGGAACGAATCAGTTCACTTCTGCCAGTGGCATGGCGTTACATGCAGTCACCGACACCATCAGAGAGTAACCATGTTGGAGTTGCAGTCCCATAAGCTAGTGGGATCTATTTGTCCACACATAGGAAATTTGAGCTTTCTTAGGATACTAAAGCTCCAAAACAATAGCTTCAACCATGTCATCCCTCCAGAACTTGGCCGTTTGAAAAGACTGAACTACTTGGGGCTCCACAATAATTCAATTGAAGGTGAAATTCCGGCCAACATATCTGGTTGTTCTGCCCTCATTTTCTTTTATGTTGTTCACAACATTCTAGTAGGTAAAATTCCTGCAGAGCTTGGCTCCTTGTCAAAGATTGAAGGATTTTATGTTACTGGTAACAATCTAACGGGAGGTATTCCTCCTTCTTTGGGGAATTTATCGTCTCTTCAGTATTTTTATGCATCCAGAAATAATTTAGTAGGGAGCATACCGGATCCTCTATGCAGATTGCCAAACCTTACTCTTATGGCAATGGCTCAAAATAGGCTGTCAGGTGAGATCCCTCCTTCACTTTTTAATCACTCTTCTCTCAGGACTATTGATGTGACAGATAACCAAATTCAAGGGAGTCTACCCTTGAGCTTTGGCATCACACTTCCAAACCTTCAATTCCTTGGCATTGGCCTTAACCAATTCATTGGTTCTATTCCGATTTCGATATCAAATGCAACAAATCTAGTGTTCATTGTAGCCAGTAGAAACAAGCTCACAGGAAAAGTTCCTACTCTGGAAAAGTTGCACAAACTTCGGCGGGTTATAATTGCCACCAATAATCTTGGAAGTGGCGAAGCCGATGACTTAAGCTTTCTATCCTCTTTGACCAATGCTACCAGCTTAGAGCATTTGTATCTGAATCAGAACAATTTTGGAGGGAAGTTGCCTGAATCCATCGGCAATCTCTCAACTAAGTTTGCTCAATTATCTTTATCATACAATCATATATCAGGGGACATTCCAACAGGGATATTGAAGCTTGTTAACCTGGAGGTCTTATATCTGTCATTCAATCAATTTAGAGGTAACATTCCCCATGACATTGGTAGGCTTCAAAAGTTACAACAACTAGATTTTGGAAAAAACAAGTTTTCTGGAAATATCCCATTCTCGGTTGGAAATTTAACTTTTCTAACCATAGCTGTGTTAAGTAAAAACAATCTCACTGGCAACATCCCTTCAAGTCTTGGGAAATGCCAACAATTGGTAGCATTGGATCTTAGTCAAAACAACCTCAGTGGTACAATACCACAACAGATTTTTAGTCTCTCATCATTATCAATAGGTCTAGATCTTTTTGGAAACCGTTTGACTGGCTCTCTTCCCATGGAAGTTGGAAATTTCAAGAATATTGGTTACCTGGATGTCTCCGACAATGAGTTAGCCGGTGAAATTCCTGCCTCACTTGGTAGCTGTGTAAGATTGGAAATACTACTTTTGGCCAAAAACTTTTTTCATGGGACCATTCCTTCATCTTTGAGATTTTTGCGAGGTATTTACAGTTTAGATCTATCTCACAACAACTTATCTGGTGAGATTCCAGAATTTTTGGAGGAGTTTGATGTTTTGCAGTATTTGAATCTGTCTTTTAATGATTTGGAGGGCACAATACCGATAAAAGGCATCTTTAAGAATGCAAGTGCAATTTCAGTCACAGGAAATAATAAGCTTTGCAGTGGAATACCTGAGCTAAAGCTACCCGTATGCAAATCCAAAGGGTTAAGAAAAAAGAGACCAGTTGTTTCCTTAAAATTAGTAATCACTATATCTTGCGGGCTGGTGGGACTACTGGTGGGACTAATTTTGTTGTTGTTTGTTCTATATTTTTTCTGGTTTAGGAAGACAAAAAAGATGCCTTCTTCAGGTTCACCAACAAATTTTGTCTTAAAACTGTCTTATCAAAGTCTCCTTAAAGCTACCGATGGGTTCTCTGTGGCCAATTTGATTGGTACGGGTGGTTTTGGGTCTGTTTACAAGGGAATCCTTGATGAGGATGGATCCATTATTGCCGTGAAGGTACTTAACCTTGTGCACCATGGGGCTTCCAAGAGTTTCTTAACAGAATGTGAGGCATTGAGAAACATTAGACATCGGAATCTTTTGAAGGTGATAACTGCATGTTCAAGTGTTGATCATCATGGTCATGACTTCAAGGCCATAGTTTATGAGTTCATGGGAAATGGTAGTCTAGAGGAGTGGTTGCACCTAAATTCAAGTGAAGATTTCACACATGAAGTGTCCAAGAAGTTAAACTTTCATCAGAGATTGAATATTGCTATCGATGTGGCTTGTGCGCTAGATTATCTTCATCATCAATGCCAAACACCAATAGTACACTGTGATGTCAAGCCAAGCAATATTCTTTTAGACAATGAAATGACTGCACATGTTGGTGACTTTGGATTGGCAAGATTCCTCTATGCAGCCAGTGAGGATACTGCTAATCATACAAGTTCTATAGGAGTAAGGGGATCTGTCGGTTATACTGCTCCAGGTAGACATGCTTTTTGACAATTCTTAATTGTTATACTTATTCTTTCTATTTCCATTTTATTTATTTATTGAGGATTTTCATATGCAACAGACTTGGATGCAAAATACATGTAATAGAGAAATTAGAACTCTCCCCAACTTCACTCACAAATTTGGAAGTCGCTTGTATTTACTCCTCTTAGTTTGTTTATGTCTTTGTAGCCTCAAAAGCCTGAAAATTTCATGCCAAGTATAATCTCTTTCCATAAGTTAATAAATGTGTTTTCACTTCTTCCCTACCCCCAAAATTATGCTTATCATTATAGCAATCTTTAGAATTTTTTGCTTTATATTTTACCTTTACATATGACTTAGAGATATTTGTGCAAATCTATCAGAGATACCATAAAACCCTCAATTTTATTTTGAAATGCCAATACAAATAGGAGCAAACGGATAATAGCTCTTGTTGGCCAATTTTTTTTCCTACCTTGATTTTGCAGATACCAACAAGGAAACCTAAGAATCTTTCCTCTGAAAATGTCCATTAGTGAATTTCATCAAGCATGGATTTGCATTCAGCCTATGATGATGGCTAACTGCAGCCATTATTATGTCTACTGAAATTTATTCTGTGTTTGATCAGCTATTTGCTAGTACATGTAAGCATTCTAATTCCATTTTTGCATTTGAATCAGATATATAAATCCTTTCTATGGAAGTTAAAATCAATGTGTATGTCCTTGACTAATTTGTCCAATTTTGCCATACCAAGAGAATGAATAAAGAAGAGTTCTTTCTTTCATATATATATATATATATATATATATATATATATATATATTATTAAAATCCTTTACAATTATTGTCATTTGCGTTACAGAGTATGGTATGGGAAGTGAGGTGTCAACAAGTGGTGATGTATACAGCTTTGGTATTCTCCTCCTGGAAATGTTCACTGTGAAGAAACCCACCGATGACATGTTCAGAGACGGTTTAAACCTTCATAACTTTGCCAAGGCCACTTTGCCCAAGAAAGTTGAAGAGATTGCAGATCCCATACTTCTCCAGGAAAATGCGGATGAGCTCGCAAGCACTAACGGCACCAAGAATCAAAGCAGCATAAGAAGCCATAAATTTCAAGGTTGTTTGGTTTCAATATTTGAAATTGGAGTAGCTTGTTCTACAGAATTAGGCAGTGAAAGAATGAACATGACTGATGTAGCAGTTGAGTTACATTCAGTCAGGGATGCTTTTCTTGGGACCGGAATATTGGAGCACGACAAACTATGACTACACCCCAATCAACAGGTAATATCATTGTCTTATAACTCATTTAAGGTAAAAGAAATGGATTGAGTTCTTTATCCACACAGGTGAGCCTATTCTAGATGGATATGCTTCCTCGTATATCTGTGTTTGTATCTCTTCTGCTGACATGAAACAAAATAGGCTTGTAGCTGTATGCCATATATATATCGTATAGAGATTGATTTAGATGTTATGTTCTGCATAACATTTTTCATGACTCTATGATGGTGGCATTTAAGTGGACTTATTTGCATGTTCATTTAAATGATTGTTTAAAATCCAGTGATATTAGGATCTCAATATTTGACTTCAATGCTTAATTGAGAAATAAGCTTATATCTATTTCATTATCAGTTGCTGATTTTGTTCAATTGCTATGTAGATTCCAATTGGTAATTTCTTTTTTTTTTTTTTCTCTTTTTCCAAGGATCTGAGTTTCTTCAGAAACGGCTAGTGGATTCTTAATATATATATATATATATATATATATCAAATTCATATTAGTCCACCTAAAACCTGTTCCTCTGCAGAGCCAATGTTTGATAATTGCAATTTTTAACTAACACATATACACATTTGTGTGTGTACATATATATGTCATCCTCATCCATATGCATGCAAATACTGATGTACACATATGTAGGCATACTGATATTCTTCCCAATTAATAGTACAGGGAGCTAATTATCTTCTACTTATCATCCACGCAGGAGATTGATTCTTCATGTAGGGGGCAGTGTGGATTCACAAGTTAATCATTACGATGTTACAAAGTGATCATTCTTCTGACCACATTAGAAGATCATTTTCGTTTTCTTCTTTTTCATGCATCTGTTTTAGGCCTCAATGTGCAAATTTTCATGGATAAACACCTTCCTTGTTTCATTTCGATTCAAGGCATGTTAAATGTATAAATAACTTTTGGAATGCAGACTCTCAAGGAGAGGTCAATGTCTCAGCTTTGTTGGTGTCCAAAGTTGAATATGGGAACTTTGTAGAAACTATGGTATGCTAAATTGATGCTAACTCATACTCAAATACCATCTTCATTGTAGGCTACACTGACGAGTTAAATTGGCTACACACCTGTTTAACTAGATGTTGAGAGTGTTTAAGCTCATGAGTTATACTATATGCTTTGTTTGGTAGAAAGGATGGGAAAATGGAGGAAAGGGATAGGAGAAAGGATGGAAAACGCATCCCTAGGGAAGGGAGGTGCCAATCCCTTCTTTGGTTTGGTTGAGTGAAACGGAATTAAGGATGTTATTTTATTATTTTACCGTTGCATCCTTATTTATTTTAAATGGTTGATTTGATACATCATTTTCTTTTCTTTTTTTTTTTTTTTTTTCAATTTCTCCTCTGTCAAACAAAATGAAGCTCACTCCATCCCTCCTACCAAAAACAGCCAAGCTTTTCCACGTTTGAGAGCCTTTTGAATATCTTGACCGTTTGAGCAACGGTTATTCTATTTCCAGTTATTGTTTAGGATCCTCTATTTGGAGCTTGATTTTTGATTTGTTTCTAGTTTTGTTTGGAGTTGACTGTTTGTTAGGCCTCTCATATTTTTTGGGCCTTGGTCTTTTCTCCTAGTCACCTGTGGGCTTTAGCCTATATTTCCTTGTTCCTGGGCCGAGGGCCCTTTTAGTCTTTGTTGCGTCCTCTGTACAGTTTTCTATCTTTCAATAAATTTCAGTTGGCTCAACAAAAAAAAAAAGAAAAAGAAAAAAGAAAAAGTGAATTATATTTTTCCATTTTTTTCACTTACAATCCAAAAGAAAATGACATAATTATTCTTCAAAACATATTCACACAACAATTATTAAAAAGTGAAATTATACTTACTTTTTGATGTGTGAACAGGGTCCTCTGTGCAATTTTTGGGATCTGTTTGAAACCACCTAAATAAATTTGTCTTAGGAATTTTTTGGCCGAGAGTGAAAGCCACCTTCCTTAAAGCTGAAAAGAAAAAAAGAAATTCAATGTCTATATTTGTGTTATTGTTCATGTGTTGCTCTTGATGCTACTTATTTAATGTGATTTAGTCAAATGATGAAGGAATTTGATTAATTATTTTTGAAGTTGGATTGCGTGCACACACACGGATTTGTCAGATGAATTTTTAAATTTTTATAAATTTTGTGAATTAGAATTCGTGTTATGGTTACAAAATTGAGAATGAAATTTTGACATAAGCTCAATGCCTATTAATTGGAATTGAACATCACTGAGGAAGGTAAGTGTGTGTGTGTCCAATTGTTTTTGAAAAAAGGTCAAGTGAAGTCAATGTTTTTCAAAATAAAATTTGGACAGAATGCATCTGAACGCGTTGTACTATTTGATGTTTTGTGTTTTTTTTTAGAATAATATTGGAACATGTGTTGGAGTCGGTGAAAAAAATAATATTTTTCGGAGGACCTTCGCAATCCGTGGGTGAAAAATACCATCGCGTTCCTTGATTATGAATTTAATATAATTCAAGTTTCCTACTTGGTTTTGAACTTAATTGTTTTTAAACTACGTTTTTCCAAATGTTTTGAGAACTCTCTAGCCTTTATAAACTCTCACTCATTTGATTTTAGAGATACAGATTATTTTTTCTCCATTCGGGTTTGATTTTCTTTATTTGAGAGCACACACCTGTACACCAAAGTGCTTTTAAGGCGATGTTCTATGCAACTACATAAAGTGCTTCATATGTTTATCTCAGTTGATCAGAGCATGAGAAATGTGCTTCCTTTAACCATTTTTATGAGAAAATTATAAAAATGGTTTTTTATTATTTAATATATTAATATCAAATAATAATTAATAATGCTTACTTAAAAAGTATTCTTCATATTTTTGAGATGCAAGTTACTAATTAAATTATTGTATTCAAGTTTTTCGAAAATTATAAAAGTAGCCTTTTAATATTTAATATATTATTATTATTTTTTGAATTTACACCTAAATTTTTTGTTGTTAGATTATTAGAGATAACAAATTTATCAAGAGCTTCTTTTTGAAATTGAATTAGTTTATTCTTCTTTTCTTTTTAAGTTTTTCATTTGATTCATACTTTTTAATAAACATATTTTGATATTCAATAATATACATAACAATGATTACAAACAAAATATACAATTTTATATTAACAAAAAATAATAAGACTACAAAATAGTTTAAGTGAAAGAACAATAGAAGTTGATATTGAAACAAATTCGATCTAATGCTCCAATTTTTTTTAATTATTTTGTAACTAGTAGTTTGAAATTTTTCAATAAATTTATGAATGTAATGAGTAAAAAGAAAAACACGTTCGCAACGAGAGAATGAGACTGAAGATAGATAGCATATTCAAGTGGACTAGGTTGTGTTACCATGTAATTTACAAAGAAAGAACTGAAGCGTAATGTTTACTATCTTGTTCTATCATCAGGGACATCCTGCGATGGACTGCCAAATGCTATCAGCCGGCAACATTAATAAAAAATGAATGGCGTGTCTGACCGGCCAAATTTAAATAAGCATTGTTTGGGTTGTTGGCAGTATTAAACCAGGGAGCTAGGGCTGTTGTATCTAGTTGGAGGTCCGATATATTCATACTAACTTGTGCCAAAAATGTTATTTTTAAATGAGTCTTCTTCTTCTTCTTCTTCTTATTCTCCGGTCCAAATACAAAAGTTGAAGTTGGGACCAAAGGAACAGGAACATGATTTGTCATCTTATCAATAAACTAATTCCAATCGTAATCGCCTATTAGGATTGCAAATTTTTTGTCAAATAACTTGGTAATTTGTGTCACCTTTCCTCAACCAGAAATACAACAATTTGAAAAGCACTATATATATATATATATATATATATATATATATATATATATATGTCACAGTCGTTCTGACTCTGATGAAACTTTTCACACGGTCATGGTAATCATATATATGCAACAGATCGATTCCTACAAATCTAAGGTGGATATATTAGATGAATAATATTTAATATGCATATCTCGACCATGTCAACGTGCATCACGTACCAAGTGGAAAAAGTTGAACATAAAACTGTATATAATCAGGCCTGGGTTGAACTTCTCATAGCACATCCCTGAGTGATCACTAGACAGACGTACATTTTCTTTTTTCCTCATAAATTTCAAGGAAGGTGAGTTCAAGTACTTTTGAAACTTAAATCCAATATCCCACTCCCACATGCAGGTAGTCTTTAACGGAGCTTTGTATATATAGTTGTTTGTTCTTAAATGCTTAGATTATTTTTGATGACCTGATAATATTGGCTTTGCTTTGCAGATCGAAACGTGAGCTACTTAAGTTTCTTTGAACTGGAATGGAGTTTTCAGACTTGGGGTTATGCATATCAAGGTCAATTTTCAATATTTGTATCTATGTAATAGTTGCATGTTGCTTGAGCTTGATGCATGCAAACTTGCCTACCACTGTAGCCATCTCCAGGCTTGGCGGGAATGAGACAGATCGACTTTCTTTGCTCGCATTCAAGATAAAAATAACTAATGATCCTCTCCAGGTTATGCACTCGTGGAATGGATCCATTCACTTTTGCCTGTGGCATGGTGTCACGTGCGGTCACCGCCATCAGAGGGTTGTCATGTTAGACCTAAAGTCCCAAAAATTGTCTGGTTCCTTATCTCCACACATTGGGAATTTAAGCTTTCTTAGAGTATTAAATCTCCAAAACAATAGTTTTGAACAAGAAATTCCTCCAGAACTTGGCTGTTTACGGAGACTGCAAACTTTAGCCCTACACAATAACTCAATAAGTGGCAAAATTCCTGCCAATTTATCTAGTTGCTCTAACCTTGAAGGTTTCAATTTCGCTTACAACAGGTTGGTAGGGGCAATTCCTGTAGAGTTGGGCTTCTTGTCAAAGCTTTGGAGAACTTTTATATCCGATAACTATCTAACAGGAAATATTCCTCATTCTTTCAAGAACTTGTCATCCCTTGAATTGCTTGAAGGATCTTATAATAATCTTGGAGGGAGCATTCCTGATGCCCTTGGCCATCTAACAAGCCTCAGATTTGTTTCTCTTGGTCCAAATAGGTTGTCTGGTACCATCCCTCCCTCAATCTTCAATCTCTCTTCTCTCGAAGTTCTTAGTGTGGTGGATAATAACCAAATTAAAGGCAGCCTTCCCTCGGACGTAGGCATCACTCTTCGCAATCTTCAATACCTTGGCCTTAGCGGTAACCAATTCACTGGCTCCATTCCTCTTTCGATATCTAATGCATCAAACCTGGAAGTGTTACAAATTGATGTAAACAATTTTACCGGAAAAGTGCCTACCATGGAAAGGCTACATAAGCTTCATTTTGTAAGTATTGGCGAAAATCATCTTGGAAGTGGGGGGGCTGATGATGACTTGAGTGTTCTCTATTCTTTGACAAATGCCACTGATTTAAGGGTCTTGGCACTTGACGGTAATAATTTAGGAGGAAAGTTTCCAAAATCAGTCAGCAACTACTCAACTAAGCTTGAAATCTTCACTCTATCACTCAATCATATATTTGGAAGCATCCCGGCCGGGATTGGGAATCTAATCAACCTAAATGAGTTAGATATGTCCAGAAACCAATTCACAAGTAGCATTCCAAATGATATTGGCAGGCTTCAAAAGCTAAATGAATTGAATTTGGCTAGTAACAATTTCTCCGGTTACATTCCATCCTCTCTTGGAAATTTAAGTGTGTTAAGCAAATTCAGTTTGGAAAACAATAATCTTCATGGCAACATTCCTACAAGTCTTGGGAAATGCCAGAATTTATTATTACTTGACCTTTCTGATAACAATCTCAATGGTACCATACCCTCAGAAGTTATCAGTATCCCCTCCTTATCAATATATCTTGATTTGTCTCGAAACCATTTCACTGGTTTAGTTCCCACAGAAGTTGGAAATTTGAAAAATTTAGGTGAACTGTCTGTTTCTGAGAACATGTTGTCCAGTGAAATTCCCAGCACTATTGGTAGCTGTGTGAAATTAGAGAAATTATATATGTACAGTAACTTCCTCCAAGGGAGCATTCCATCATCTTTGAGCTCTCTGAGAGGTATTCAAGTGTTAGATCTTTCTCGCAACAATTTGTCTGGAAAAATTCCAGAATATCTTGATGGCTTTGGACTCTTACAAAATTTGAATCTGTCTTACAATGATCTTGAGGGTGTGGTACCAATAAAAGGAGTCTTTGCAAATGCTGCTGCAGTTTCAGTCACTGGAAACAGTAAGCTCTGTGGAGGTATACCTGAATTACAACTGCCTACATGTAACTTCAAAGGATCCAAAAAGAGGGAATTACCTCTTACCGTAAAATTAATAATCCTCATAGCGTCAGGGTTTATTGGATTAACATCACTGTTGTGTTTTCTATTTCTTTACTGGCGTAAAAAGAATAGAGAAAAACCTTCTTCAGAAAATTCAGAAAGATTTTTTTTGAAAGTATCCTACCAAAGTCTACATAAAGCTACCAATGGTTTCAGCAACTCCAATTTGATAGGAGTGGGTAGTTTTGGGTCTGTGTATGAAGGTCTTCTTGATGAGGAGGGGAAAAAGGTTGCTGTCAAGGTACTTAATCTTCTGAGGCCAGGAGCTTCCAAGAGTTTCATCGCTGAGTGTGAGGCGTTGAGGAACATCCGGCATCGGAATCTTGTCAAGGTAATCACTGCATGTTCAAGTGTTGATCACCAAAATAATAACTTCAAGGCTCTGATTTATGAGTTCATGGTCAACGGGAGCCTAGATGATTGGTTGCATCCAAGTCAAGGAGAACTTGAGGCGTATGAGGAAGCAAAAAGTTTAAGTCTTGTTCAGAGATTGAATATTGCCATTGATGTTGCTTGTGCACTCGATTATCTTCACCATCATTGCCAAACTACGATTATTCATTGTGATCTGAAGCCAAGCAATGTTCTTCTAGACGATGACATGACTGCACATGTAGGTGACTTTGGGATATCAAGATTTCTTCTTGATGCTAACAATAATGATAGTGAGAATCAAACCAGTTCTGTTGGAATCAGAGGATCCGTTGGTTATACTCCACCAGGTATTACAATATAACTTGATTTATTTTTTTCTCTGATAATATTCCTTTCCCTAAATCTTACGGAATCGTGGTGATATATGTATTACCACACAACCAAGTCAGTTTAAGTTAGATGGAACAAAAAAGTTGTCAAGCATTACTTTCTTGAGTTATTGCCCACTTTTGTTACATGTGTTACACCTGCTCTGGCAGAGAACTTGAAGGAACATTGATAATATTTGTTTTGTAAATCAAAATTACCCTTTTTGAGTCATCCGACATGCTTGTCAAGTTTTGGCCTAGAATTGCAACTAACATGCATATTGTTCACAAGTATTGAGTCACTTGAAACCACTGATTTGATGAGTATGACAGATGATAAACTAGTTATTATGTTATGCTCTTGAAGGTATTTCATACTTGAAATTAAGTTTTCGAAAAATTATACCTTTCTAGAAAGTTTGATAAATTATAATTAAGAATTAAAACAGAAGGAACGTTGAAAAAGTGGTGATTTTTAAAACTAGGGTTAAGGTTTTATGTAGTTGAGGCATCCGAATTAATCCTTGTACTAAAAGAGGGGAAAGAAAAAAAAGAAAGGTGTTTGTTTAAAAGAAGAACTGTTAGCTCAACTATATATGCATGTCAAATAAGGTGACATTCTTTCTTAGGTCTAAACAATGTATACTGAATCCATATTTCGCAGATAAAATGTTTGTTTGCTAAAGAGATATTTACATTTGTTTTTGCACTGGTTTGTGTGGATTGTAGAGTATGGTATGGGAAATGAGGTGTCAACAACTGGTGATGTGTACAGCTATGGCATTCTCTTGCTGGAGATGTTTATAGGAAAAAGGCCGACTGATGAGATGTTTAGTGATGGTCTGAACCTTCATAACTTTGCCAAGACAGCTTTGCCAGACAGAGTAGTTAGAATTGCTGATTCAGTACTTTTTCAGCAAGGAGAAGAGAGGGAGGCGAGCACGAACACCAATATCACTCTCAATCAAAGCCGTGTTAGCAGTTACAAGATTCAGGAGTGCTTGACTTCGGTATTCAGAATTGGAATTGCATGTTCAGAAGAGTCACCAACTGAACGATTGGATATTATTGATGTTGTAGCCAAGTTGCATGTCATCAGGAACAATCTTCTTGGAACTGGTGGTGCACATGTTGGAAAAACTAATTAACTGCAGTCGATCATGAGTAAGTATGACCAAATTAATATGTTCATAACTGAAAGAAAATATATGCATCTCTCTCTTATGTAAATTACATGGTCCACAACACCTCTGGAAGGCAACTTTAAAATGTTCAAGTTGTCAAATACTCCCTCATCAGCATTTTGGCGAGGCATGCAGTTCTCATGATTTTCTTAATCTGTTTATTTTTTTCCTTGAGGAATTATGAGGATGTGTCTATAGCTTGTTGACACTTTTATCTCCATGTCCGAAAACTGAGCCCTAGGACTGCATAATATATATATATTTTTTTGCCTTCTTTAAAGAACTGCCAGTTATTGCACCTTGTTAATTTGCATCTTTCACTTTCTTATCTCACATTCGAATGTCCGATAGCTATTTATGTTTCCTCTTATCCCAGATGCTTGAGGCCAGTTAAGCTTGAAGAAGTTGGTTGATTCATTAAGTGCGCAATGTCAAATATTGCTTTTGCTGCTTGTTACCTGTATTGTTATGTATTTTATTTTTATTTTTCTTTCATCTCTGCTCTTGAATTTGCAACTTTTCTCATTTAAATGTACTTCAAGAAGGCTATTACTAGTGTCTTTTATATTTCTCTCATTTAAATGTACTACAATAAAGAGGCATGTAAGTAATTATAACATAAATAAAATTGATAATGTAATGCATAAATTTGAATATGAGACAAACATGTAACATATATTTTATATATTCAGATGGGAGACAGTCCTTCTAATATTCTCTATGTGAATGGAATGATGAACTCCAATCTTCTTTTGTAAATATACCCAACCCATTCTATTTAACGTTAAGGGGTGTGTTGGTTAATTCTTTCAACCACTACTACTATTCATATATGTGACTATTTATTGAGCAGATGAGTTGCACACATTCCTTGAAAATTTCCTTATTATATAGTTGCAAGAATTTGTTTAATTAAACCTTCTTCCCGTTAGGTTTCATACGTGTTAACGATTACCCCCAAGCATTAACTAGCCATCACAAAAAATTTGATGTTACCACATATTTGCCCTTTCTATTAACTGAAATGATGTTAATATTATTTTAAGGTGCATAAACTTGCAATGATACTCAAATTGCATGAACCAAATTCCCATGCTATATGCTGTTGGATTACACTATATTATTTTTTTTAGAAATTCCATTTTGACAAGAGTTTGGAGTAAAAGGGTTAAAAAATGAGAAAATGTGTTTGTAGTACCTTTTTATTTGAGAAAATGATTAGTATTGTGAGAGTTATTACTGAGTTGTTGAATGTGAGAGTGCAAGTGAGATAAATATTTGAATTTCGCATACTCTGTCTGATGGATAGGGAGTGATTCGGTTTCTATTCAGTAATAATTTGGAACGTGTTTATTTTGATATTTTCTTGGTATATTTGGTGGGGGATATTTAGTTGTTAAAAATATTGGGTTTTCCTGTTAGCCTTAGAACCAAGTTAGGCGGTGGTATGTGGATTAAACCCATTATAGCTTCAATTTTGGGAAGTCCATTCCATGAGAATATACTTACTAAAGCTGATGCAGGTTTCTTCTAGTTATTATGATTTTGTGAATCTAAATGTGTATACAATTACTCTAGAAATTCTCATGTTTATTGTGCGAGTTATGCGATGCGAAAACGGTTCAGTTAATTTAGAGTGAAATGCTAATCCTTAGAATTAGCTTCAATTTTGGGAAGTCCATTCCATGAGAATATACTTACTAAAGCTGATCAGGTTTCTTCTAGCTATTCTGATTTTGTGAATCTAAATGTGTATACAATTACTCTAGAAATTCTCATGTTTATTGTGCGAGTTATGCGATGCGAAAACGGTTCAGTTAATTTAGAGTGGAATACTAATCCTTAGAATTAGAGGGGACTGAATAGGTTTCCTTGCCCAATTTTTATAATTGGTTAATTACCTACAACTATTAATAATTAAGCATTTAAACCAATCACAAAATAAATAAAGCAACCAGGAATTTTACGTGTAAACTTGAGAAGGGAAAAACCATAGGGTGAGGCAGAAGCTCGACCTCTAGAGAGAAATCAATTCACTATTTCGAAGCAAAAAATAATAGACTTTGTTCCAGACTCATACCCACTCCACTTTGACAATAACTTTGATGTAGAACGCGTCAGACTTACTCTTGCGACTCTTTGTCCAATTGGTGTAGACTTCCGGCTAATATCACAATTCTTCCAGAAGGGTAGCTAAAAGAACACAAATATTTCTTAAGTATTTTGTCCTATTCGTAGTGATCGTTTTTTCTCCTCTTCAGATAAAATCAAATAGTGTCAAGGAATCACCTTTGTTGCTTTGATCAAACTGTATAGACTAGTGATGACTTTGATAATTCGGTTGATCAGATTGAGAAGAGTATCACAACTTAAACACTTCATGTGTGTCTTCTCAAAAATATGAACAGAAGAATAAAAATTCTCTGTGAAAAAATATCTCATTTGCTTTCTTTCTCTAAAAAATTTTTCTGATATGTAATGAAATCTCATTGAAAACATTAATTTTTTGCCCTATTAGAGAGAAAACATACGAGGGTTTATATGGATAATAAAACCCTAATTATTTTTGAAAAATAAGTTAAAAATCAATAGGAAACGAATTTCGATATTTTAGAAAAATTCAAATCTAGGTCAAAACAGGACAAAGGAAGCCAAAACAGGCAGACCAGAAGCCTTAGATTAGTCCAGCCTTCACTTGGACCAGCCCAACTCCTATAACAATCATATAACAATCTCATATTTAGATGTTGAGACCTCTTGAACCAGTCCATTTTTCACTTGTACCGGTTCAGCCTTCACTTGGACCTGTCCAGTTATCTTGGTGACCAATTTTGAGGTCCTGAGAGCTCTTGAACATGTCCGGGTAAGACTTGAACCATGAAATGGTGACTTTGAAACTCTATTTTTCAAGACCAGAAAACAAGTTTTAAAAACCTATGTGTCCTCACCAACTTACCTAAACTAAATAATGCTCAAATCATGGTCAACAACGTCCATGCTTACTTGTAGCCACTTAAATGCTTCATTCAACTAAAGTCTTTGTAGAGGCACTCTTTAGATGATGCATTGATGAAGAACACACTTTAAGCTCTCATCCTTCAATTCTTTGATCGATTATAAGAATATGAATGAAAGATTACAATTCGATCACACTTAGTTTTGACACTGAATATTGTTAATTACAAATATATACGTCACAATCTCCCCCTTTGGCAATTTCCTAACAATATCAAACTAGACAATATGTAATTTACCTCACAATAGAAAAGATAAATTATAACTTGTCAAAAACACAACTGAGCCAAACCGAACATTCACTTTGATCTTGAGCTTGTGGCAAATATGAATAACACATATATTAAGCAAATATAATGAACCTCGATACTTTGCAAAATAACACTCAAAAATACCTTTATGAAAGCTTAATAAATATAAATAAATATAAGCACAAATAAAAATATCAAGTAATACCTAAAATACTCATGTAATGCATAATGTCTATGCAATGGTCCTCCGCAACCAACCAAACTCATCTCCCCCTTAATGACTAGACATCTCTCCCTCTGAAAGTTACAAAAGTCATAAAATCTCTCCAATAAAACTCCATATCTCTCTCACTTTTTGTCAGAAATTGATAAGGGACTTAAAAAAAAAAAAAAACTAAGGAGGAAGCAAGTAAGCATATGAAACTTGTATATATAAACAAGAGAAAATATTGATTTTACAAGACTATATGAACACAACAAACCAAAAACCAAAGCTTAATCAATTAGTTTCACACACTTAGTAAGTGTAGTAAAATCACCATAAATTTTCATAAGATAAATATTCCTTTTGTCAATTATTCATATTTTCAAACATATTTCAATAATATTACACTCACTAAAAAATAATCAATCAACATGTGCACATAATTTCAAAATTTTTTTTCTCACATATACATATTCGGTGGCTTTCGCTTTTACAGGCAACCAGCTCTTTCTTAGGACAATTTTTTATTTTTGATTCTCATTGCAGATCATGTCATCTTGGTAGCTTCGAACACATCTCGAAGGTAGTATTTTCCTTAAAAATATGTTCAACAACAAATATATTTCATATTTTTTTCTTTTCTTTTCCAGTTGTTACAATTTTTTTCACTTATCACTCTTTTTGGTCTTTTTAGCACAATATTGAAAATTCAATTCCCAAGATAATGCTTTATCAAATTAACAATATCTTCGACCAAAATAATGATATAAAAATAATTTAGTAAATGTACTCATCATGATTCATTTACTAAACGAAATAAGTAAAAATCAAAATTTTTAACTTATAGCCATAGTATGTCATACACATGTAATCTATGTGTCATTAATTTTCTTGTGTTCAACATACTTATCCTAACATAGTTTGTTTGACTTCATAAAAATAAAAATAAAACTACAAGGTTAAATGTATAATCTAGACTCATAAGATGAATATGAAGTTTCTATTTAGATTATGTCAATGTAATGTAATCTAGTCTAGACAACAAATGCTTATAAATTTTTTAAGGTGATGAAATCAAGAAGCATCTAAAGGCTTTGTGATAATATCAGACAAATTATGATCAGTACGCACTTTCTCCAAAGACATGACATTTTATTCAACTAATTCTCGAATAAAATGGTGTCAAATGTCAATGTGTTTTATCCTAGAATACAATACTAAATTCTTTGAGATATTAATTGTACTATTGTTATCACAAAAGATAGACATTGTACCTTGATCAATTCCATAATCCTGTATCATTTGCTTCATTCAAAGCAATTGTGTGCAACAACTTCCAGCAGTAATATATTTAACCTCACAAGACTATAAAGAAACAAAATTTTGCTTCTTGTTGTACCATGAAAAAATCACTTGAAATACTTTTCCTATCATCCTTGTTACCAGCCCAATCAATATCAATGTAACCTGCATTCTCAGAGTTAGACTCTATAGAATAACGCATTCTATAATTCGAAGTATTATTTACATAATCTTGACTGCAATAAGATGTTGTTTTCTAAATCAGCTTGATACTTAGCACATACTCCTACACTAAATGTAATATCAGGCCTACTAGATGTTAAATACAACAAGCTGCCAATCATACTCCTATATAATGAATGATCAATTCTATTAGAATCTAAGTTCCTCTCCAACTTAGAAGAAGTACTCATAGGAGTTTGTACATGCTTGAAACCTTCCGAACCAAACTTTTTGATTAACTCATTTACATACTTAGTTAGAGATATAGAAATTTCATCATCAAATTACTTCACTTGGAGTCTAAGAAAAAATATTAGTTCACCAACCATGCTCATTTCAAAAGTGTTACTCATATCTCTAGCAAATTCATGGATAAGCTAAGGTTATCAGAAGTAGAACCAAAATAAATATCATCCACATAAATTTGAACAACAAATAAATTTTTACCTTTCGTGATTATGAACAAAGTTTTATCAGCTCCCCCTCTCCTAAAACCCTTATGCAACAAATAAAAAGTCAACTTTTCATACCATACTCTAGGAGCTTGTTTCAAACCATAAAGAATCTTTTTCAAATGAAAATATGATCAAGATTATGTGGATCAACAAAACCTTTTGGTTGAGTTACATACATTTCTTCTTGCAAAATATCATTTAGAAAAACACTTTTAACATCCATTTGAAACAATTTAAATTTAAAGTGACATGTAAGAGTAAAAAAAGTTCAAATAAATTCAAGTCTAGCAATTGGTGCAAAAGTTTCATCAAAATTAATTCTTTCAACTTGAGTATATCCTTGTACAACTAACCTGCCTTTATTTCTCATCAAAAGACCATTCTCATCAAGTTTATTTTTAAAGATCCATTTGGTTCCTATGATGTTTATATCCCTAGGTTGAGGCACTAACTCTCAAATATTATTCTTTATAAATTGATTCAAATCTTCTTGCATAGTTACAAGCCAATTAGAACTTTGAAAAGCCTCATCAATATTCTTAGGGTCAAACTGAACTATATGATATGAGTGTCCTATACTATCTCGGACTCTACTCCTAATATTTCTTTTCTCCCATGGCCCTATCACATCAGTCAAATGATGGCTAATTCGAACCCTAGAATTGCCAGACACTGAGATTTCCTCTTGTGGTGCAGAATTTTCTATAGGTGCATAAGTATCATCAATTACTTCCACAATTTCATCACCACCAACATCCTCAACCTCATCTTCAATTTTTTTCTCAACCACTCTCTCACTAGGATTTTCTTTGTGTGTTATACTCTTTCCATCTCTCTTTTATATACTTAATTTCTTATTGTTTTCTCCTTTGTTAATTTGTGTCAAAAGGGAAAATAAAATAATATCCCTTGGTGTCAAAAAGATATATATATATATATATATATATATATTAAGGGGGAGATGAATATGCATGTTTATGCTCTTGTTTATGTTTAAGGAAGAGAAAATTCTTCAAAGGTAGTTTATGCGTTTATGCATGTTTATGTTTTTCTTTAATAAAATTTCACAAAGATATTTTGAGTTTTGTTTTACAGAATGTCGAGGTTCATCGTATTTGTAGAATATAAGTGTTCATCATATTTGCAAAGAAGTCAAATGCATTGTGAAGCTTTGGTTAAGTTCGACTATGTGTTTTTTTTTTTTTTGACATATTATAATTTAGCTTTTTCTTATTGTGGGTTAGATTACAATTGTGTTAGCTGATTTTGCGACGAATTTTCTAAGGGGAAGATTGTGAGAACTTAATTTTTGTGTTAACTGACAAATTTTGGTGTTAAAACTTGATTAATCGACTTGTAATCTTTTATTTATTTTGAGTCTCGATTTCAAAAATTGAACAGTAAGTGATCGACATAAGCTCAATGCCTATTGATTAGAATTGAACATCACTAAGGAAGGTAAGTGTGTCCAATTGTTTTTGAAAAAGGGTTAAGTATTGAAGTCAATGTTTTCTAAACAAAATTTGGATAGAATGCATCTGGAACGCGTTGCACTATTTGATGGGTTTTCGTGTTTTTTAAAATAATCTTGGAATGTGTTGGAGTTTCTAAAGAAGGACTTTCACAATGCATGGGTGAAAAATACCAAGTCGTTCCCTGAGTCCGAATTTAATATAATTCAAGTTTCCTACTTGGTTTTGGACTTTGTTTTTAAACTAATTATAATTTCTAAAGATGTCCTTAATTGTTTTTAAACTACTTATTTCCAAATGTTTTGAGGACTCTCTAGCCTTTATAAGCTCTCCACTCATCTAATTTTAGAGATACGCGCAAATACAGATTATCTTTCTCCATTAGAGTTTTTGCGAGAGTTCGTTTTTTTTTATTAGAGAGCACACACCTATATACACGAGAGTGCTTCATATGTTTATCTCAGTTCCTTTTTGATTGCAAGGAAAGCAGTTCAATCACCCAGGGCGGCTCAACATAACTTGAGCCTTTAAGAGAAAACTATAAAAATGGTTTTTTATTATTTAATATATTAATATCAAATAATAATTAATAATGCTTATTTAAAAAATATTCTTCATGTTTTTGAGATGCAAGTTACTAATTTTGCAAAAATTATAAAAGTAGCCTTTTAATATTTAATATATTATTTTTTTGTTGAATTTTCACCGAATTTTTTTTTTTGTTTGATTATTAGGAATAACAAATTTATTAAGAGCTCATTTTTGAGATTGAATTAGTTTATTTATTCTTCTTTTCTTTTTTAAGTTTTTCATTTGATTCATACTTTTTAATAGACATATTTTGATATTCAATAATATACATAACAATGATTACAAACAAAATATACAATTTTATGATAACAAAAATAATAAGACTACAAAATAGTTTTAATCAAAGTACGATATAATCTGATATTAAAAAAATTCGATCCAACGCTCCAATTTTTATTATTATTTTGTAACTAGTAGTTGAAAGTAAAGAAGAAAAATACGTTACAACGACAGATTGAGAGCGAAGAGAAATAGGAGATTCAAGTGTACTAGGTTGTGTTACCGCGTAATTTACAAAGAAAGAATTGAAGCGTAATCTTGTTCTGTCATCAGGAACATCCTCCGATGGACTTCCAAATGCTATCAGCCGGCAACATTAATAAAAAATGAATGGCGTGCCTGACCAGCCATATTTAAATAAGCATTATTAGGGTTGTTGAAAACAAAACCAGAGTAATATTAAACCAGGGAGCTAGGGCTGTTGTATCTAGTTGGAGGTCCGATTCATACTAACTTGTGTCAAAAATGTAATATTTTTAAATGATTCTTCTTCTCCGGTCCAAATACAAAAGTTAAAGTTGGGGTCAAAGGAACAGGGACTTGATTTGTCATCTTATCAATAAACTAATTCCAATCGTAATCGCCTATTAGGATTGCAATTTTTTGTCAAATAACTTGGTATATACTATTAAAAGCCTGTTAGGATTTCAGAATTTTGGAGAAATATATGTTAGGTGAGGAATATTAAACACCAAATAACTGTCCCATTGCATTTAAAGTCCATTCCTAAGAGGGCTTCAGCAATTTCTGTCACCTTCCTTCAACCAGATATACAACAATTTATAAAGCACTATATATATATATATACACACACACATACACATACTAGTGTATTAGTTGTGCCTATGACACTAAAAAAAATTGTTGAACTGAAATAGAAATTAATTTCATATAATCAACATGTCAATAAACAAATGTTTACAAAACATCATTGATCACACATCATCACTTTTTCTTGTCCTTGTGTTTCTCTTTCTTCTCTGACTTCTTAATAGTGATGTGACCGTAACACGTAACTTAAGGAAATAAATAAGACCAATTAACGAAATAACATGTAACACGTAGCTTATGTAATATTACATATCAATTAACATGTAACTTAACGAAATAAATAAGATCTGACCCAAATTGCAACACCCGAAAGGGCATGAAAAATGGAAGTGAATAAATGATACCTCATAGTTTATCTTCAATATTTTCTTCATCAAATTTGGTCCGTGTACTCTTGGTGTACTCTTGAACGACCAATACAGAAAATAAATTTTGGTTCCAAAGCTATTTCAATATTATTTTGTTTTAACATTATAAAAGCAAACAAAATTTACATTAAAATCAAGTTGAATAAAAATTGTCTTGAGATTGCAATTAAAATAGATGAATTAAATTCAAATTACACTTTGGAGATATCAATAATATTTAAAATTATAATAATATTTTACTACTCTAATGATAAAATTATATCTATTATTTGTTTAAAATTTACTAATTAAGTGATGAATTTAACCATTTAAAATAATAATGTTTACAATATTTCAAAATTTAAACTAATTTTTTATTCAATTTCAAATCACTCCTTCAAAATTAGCAGCCCTACCAAACATTCCTGTCATAATTGCTTCATGTCTGAAGTTTTAAGGTCCACTCTTAGGACAACACAACCACACTTTGATATGACACCGACACCTTGATTTCTATTTAAAAGTTAAAATTTGAGCCAACTAATTTGAATTCAGAGTCACATTTTTCACACCTTATATATATTCAAAATTAGATGTGCTTCATTCCACACTTATATTCCAAGGAAAATCAGTATAATTGTTGGCTATTAAATTAAATTGTGCCATTAAAGTTGGTAATTGCAATATAATAACAGTGGTGTAAGCCCTATAGAAATCCACTTTCTTCTGGTAGGTCATAACTTACAATAGTATGTATATTTATACAGGAGGCAGTGGGCAAGGAACATTGGCTCTCATGTGACGTTCTGGCTAATTCCTCATACCCTTGAATATTTATATAAAGAGGTAGTGGGCAAGGAACATGGGCTCCCATGTGACATTCTGGCTAATTCCTTGAACCTTGAGCTTTGAAGGCATAATTTCTCTCAAAATTTACTCCCACAACCTTTTTGACTTCTATACAATCACTATTTATATACTAATATAATAGTACTTGTTAATTAATCAGTTGATAATAATATTATATATATAAATATAAATATAAATAATATACTTGAATTTTCGGCCATGAAGCTTTAACGATAGTGGAGGTGGCGCGGCAGTGGAACTTTAACGACAGTTGATGAGTTGGATGTCCAACCATGGTGGTGGGTCAGTTGAGGTGGTGAATGGTGAAGCCGTGAGTGTGGTTTGGCCTGCGGCAATGGTGGTGAAGGCTGGCAATGGAAGATGGTAGTGGTGGCTGGTCCATGGTACTCGGTTGCGGCTCACGAGTGGGTGTGCTAAAGAAAAATAAAAAAGATCATTGTAATCAAGTCCAAAGGGTATTGAATAAAAAAAATCACTTTTTGCAAACTTCTAGGTTAGTGGTTTCAGAAAAAAAAAAAAAAAAAAAGTGTTATAAATAGTAGTAAACAAATTTGCATTATAGTTCAAACAAATGGCTTTATGTATCCACACAAATAATTACAAATCAAATCAAAGAGAAAAAATAAAAAAGGTTCATGATGAAGAGCTTGAGTGGCAGCCATGGTGGTGTAGAGCTTTGTTTGGACAGTGAAGGTGATGAACAGTGGGTACCGGAAATGGGTCTTCCTTAAGTTTGAGCTAAGTACTACTTCCAAATTTCATCTTCTTCTATCTGTTACAACAATCTCGAAATTTGGGACGTGACACTACCAATATTAGTTAAATCTTATTTATTTTGTTAAGCTTCACGTTAATTGATATGTACTATTGTATAAGCTATGTGTTATTTCATTAATTGATCTTATTTATTTTGTTAAGCTACATGTTACGGTCACATCACTATTAAGAAGTCAAAGAATAGGAGAAACATAAGGACAAGAAAAAGTAATGACGCGTGATTAATAATGTTTTGTAAACATTTGTTTATTGACACATTGATTATATGAAATCAATTTCTATTTCAGTCTCACAATTTTTTTTCATAATGGCGTAGCCACGGATAACACACTAATATATATATATATATATATATATGTCATCTTATCAATAAAATAATGCCAATCATAATCGCCTATTGGGATTTCAATTTTTTTTTTTAAGAAATGTTAGGTGAGGAATATTAAACACCTAATAATTGTTACGATGAAGATTGAAGACTCATCATGTGTGATAAACTCCTATCTAACATTTCCAATCTGTCTGTGATGAGCGGATTTCACTGTGATTACCAATCGATCTTGCTACTTAATCAAATGAAAGAAGCAGGGACTGTGGATATTGTAAATTATTGATGCTTATAGTTGTATATATGCTACTGTTCCATTGCATTTAATGTCCATTTCTAAAACGACTTCTGCAATTTCTGTCAGCTTTCCTCAGCCAGACATACTACAATTTGAAAAGCACTATATGTCACAGTCATTCTGACTCTGATGGAACTTTTCACACTGTCATGGTAAATTAGATTTCAACCATGTCAGCGTCGCCAAGTTTGAACATAAAACTGTGTATATAATCAGGCCTGGGGTTGAACTCGATCCTCAGATCAGCAGATCCCTGAGTGATCTCACTAGACATTCTATTTTTTTCCCTTATAAACTTCAAGGAAAGTGAGTTCAAGTTTTTGAAACTCAAATCCATCCCACATGCAGGTAGTGTTTAACGGAGCTTTATACAGTTGTTTGTTCTTAAATGGTTCCTCACCAAATTCTTAGATTATTTTTGGGGACTTAACAATATTGGCTTTGATTTGCAGATCGAACGTGAGTTACTTAAGTTTATCTGAACTGGGAATGGAGCTTTCAAGGTCAATTTTCAATCTGTGTATCTATGTAATAGTTGCATGTTGCTTGAGCTTGATGCATGCAAACTTGCCTACCACTGCAGCCACCTCCGGGCTTGGGGGAAATGATACAGATCGACTTTCTTTGCTCGCATTCAAGACCAAAATAACTAATGATCCTCTCCAGGTTATGCGCTCATGGAATGGATCCATTCACTTTTGCCTGTGGCATGGTGTCACGTGCGGTCACCGCCATCAGAGGGTTGTCAGGTTGGACCTACCGTCCCAAAAATTGTCTGGTTCCTTATCTCCACACATTGGGAATTTAAGCTTTCTTAGAGTGTTAAATCTCCCTAACAATAGTTTTGAACAAGAAATTCCTCCAGAACTTGGCCGTTTACGAAGACTGCAAACTTTAGCCCTACACAATAACTCAATAAGTGGCAAAATTCCTGCCAATTTATCTAGTTGCTCTAACCTTGAAGGTTTCAATTTCGCTTACAACAGGTTGGTAGGGGCAATTCCTGCAGAGTTGGGCTTCTTGTCAAAGCTTTGGAGAATTTTTATATTTAATAACAAACTAACAGGAGATATTCCTCATTCTTTCCAGAACTTATCATCTCTTGAAATACTTCATGCATATGGGAATTATTTTGGGGGGAGTATTCCTGATGGTCTTGGCCAACTAACAAGACTCAGATTTGTTTCACTTGCTACTAATAGGTTATCTGGAACCATCCCTCCCACAATCTTCAATCTCTCTTCTCTCAGAAATTTTGACGTAGGGTTCAATTACCTAATAACGGGAAGCCTTCCTGAGGACATAGGTATCACTCTTCCTAATCTTCAGGTCCTTAGCCTTGCCGGTAACCAATTTACTGGATCCATTCCTACTTCAATATCCAATTTGTCAGATCTGCAAATTTTTCAGGTCGGTTATAACAATCTTGCCGGAAAAGTGCCTACAATGGAAGGGCTACATAAGATTCAGTCTGTAAGTATTCTTGACAATCATCTAGGAAGTGGGGGAGTTGATGATGACTTACGCTTCTTATACTCTCTGAGTAATGCCACCCATTTAAGTTTTTTGACAATGGATGGTAATAATCTTGGAGGAATGCTTCCCCAATTTATTGGAAACTTGTCAACTAAGCTTGAATCTTTTGGTGTAGCTGCCAATGATATATCTGGAAGCATTCCTGCTGGGATTGGGAATCTCATCAACTTGAGTTCGCTAAATATGTGGGGAAATCAGTTCACAGGTAATATTCCCACTGAGATTGGAAAGCTTCAGAAACTGACAAGATTGAATTTGGGTAGAAACAATCTCTCTGGAAACATTCCATCCTCTCTAGGAAATTTGAGTGTTTTACTCCAGGTGAATTTGGGAGACAATGAACTTAATGGTACCATCCCTTCAAGCCTTGGGAAATGCCAAAAATTGATATTGCTGCACCTTTCTTATAACAACCTCAGTGGCACCATTCCCCCAGAAGTTTTCAGTCTATCTTCCTTGTCAATCTATCTTGATCTGTCTCATAACCATTTCACTGGTTCCATACCCCTAGAAGTTGCAAAATTGAAAAATCTAGGTGACTTGTATGTTAATGATAACTTGTTATCCGGTGAAATTCCAAGAAGTATTGGTAGTTGTGTAAGATTAGAGATTTTACTCATGGGAGGTAACTTCTTTCAAGGGAGCATCCCATCATCTTTCAGCTCTCTTAGAGCTATTCAAGTTCTCGATCTTTCTCGTAACAATTTGTCAGGCACAATTCCAGACTATTTCGAGAGCTTCCAAGTCCTGCAGAATTTGAATCTCTCTTATAATGATTTTGAGGGAGTGGTACCGCTAAAAGGTGTTTTTGCAAATGCTACTGCAACTTTAGTCATGGGAAACAACAAGCTCTGTGGGGGAATACCTGAGTTACATCTCTCTCTATGCAACTTCAGAGATCCAACAAAGAAGGGATCAACGCTTACCTTCAAATTAGTAATCCCAATAGTCTTGGGGCTTCTAGGACTAATATTGGTGCTGTGTTTTCTATTACTTTGTTGGTGTAGAAAGAAAAAAGAAAAACCTTCTGTAGGGAATTCAGGAAAATTGTTTCTGGGAGTATCCTACCAAAGTCTATTTAGAGCTACCAATGGGTTCGGTGAATCTAATTTGATAGGGGTGGGAAGTTTTGGATCTGTATACGAAGGAATTCTTGATCAGGTTGAGAAAAAGATTGCTGTCAAGGTATTTAACCTTTTGCGCCAAGGAGCTTCTAGGAGTTTCATCGCAGAGTGTGAGGCTTTGAGAAACATCAGGCATCGAAATCTTGTCAAGATACTCAGTGCATGTTCAAGTGTTGATTATCAAAATAATGATTTCAAGGCTCTTGTTTATGAGTTCATGGTAAATGGGAGTCTAGATGAGTGGTTGCATCCGGTTCGAGGAGAATATGTGGAGGAGAAGGAACCAAAAAAATTAAGTCTTGTTCAGAGATTAAATATTGCCATCGATGTTGCTTGTGCATTGGATTATCTCCACCATTATTGCCAAACACCGATAGTTCACTGTGATTTGAAGCCAAGCAATGTTCTTCTGGATGATGACATGACTGCACATGTAGGTGACTTTGGGTTAGCAAGATTTCTTCTTGATGTTAACTATAACGACAGTGGAAACCAAAGCAGTTCTGTGGGAATCAAAGGATCTATTGGCTATATGCCACCAGGTAATTATGCTTCCTTTTCTGTTTCTCTTTTCTTTACTCTGACTGATTCACATTTACAATTGTTTTCAAATGGCAAATTATGTAGCAAAATTACTGAGTGTAAGTTGTGTAAACCCATTTTCATGCAAAAAAATTTCCTCGCAAATAAACATAGTAGTCGGTTTTGGCCATCATGTATGAGTATTGAAGGAGCATAACAACTATGTATCAAAAAAAAAAAAATTTGCATTGTTCTTTGTGCTTTCTTTATGTTTTTTCAAGCTTTAAGATAAGTTTTTGTAAATTGTATCTCATCAGAATGTATAATAGATTAAAATCAAAAGGTAAAACTTAAGGTACAATGAAAAAACCAGTGATTTTCGAAACAGTTCGAGGTTTTTTGAAGTTGAGATATATAACTTGCTCCTTGTACAAAAAAGAAGATGAAAAGTAAAAAAGTACCACAACTTGAACTGAAAGAGTTGGTAATCGTTTAGGATTACCAAATCCTCAATGATTTTTAATGTGGTCAAACTGATTATAATTACCCCTCAAAAGGCCACAAAATAACTGGAAGATCACGAGCATTTTCTTATAACATGACTAGGCATTTGTTTAAAGAAGTACTGTTTGCTCAACGTTGAACAAATATTATGTTGAAAGAAGTAATTTCTTCTTGAGCCTGAAACAATATATTTTAGATTGACTTTTCAAAAATTTAGATTTTCTTTTCTTCTCTCTCTCTGTTTTTTTTTTTCCGCTAACAATAAATTGTTTTATATGCTTTTATCATGAGATATATAAATGTGTGTGCATATCATCTCTCAAAAGTTAATCTTAGTGTATTTGTCAATTTATGTTTCCACATTGGTTTGCCTGAAGTGTAGAGTATGGTATGGGAAGTGAAGTGTCAACATACGGCGATGTGTACAGCTATGGCATTCTCTTGTTGGAGATGTTTACAGGAAAAAGGCCAACTGATGAGATGTTCAGCGATGGTATGAACCTTCATAACTATGCTAAGATGACTTTACTAGAGAGAGCAGCTGAAATTATAGATCCAGGAGTTCTTCAGCAAGGAGAGGAGGGAGAGACAAGCACGAGTACAAGCACAAGCAGAAGAACAAGCACCATAAATAGTCGCCATCAGAGCCATGTTAACAGTAACGAGATTCAGGGTTGCTTGACTTCGCTATTTAGAATTGGAATTGCCTGCTCTTCAGAATCTCCACATGACAGATTGGATATCGGTGATGTTGTAATTAAGTTGCATGTCATTAGGGACAATCTTCTTGGAAATGATGGAGGAAGAAAAATTAGAAGTACAGTTTAATCACAAGTAGGTATGACCCCATCACAACACCCCTTATACATTTTCTTTTTTCCTTGGGGGGATTATTATGATCTCTATATCAATGTGTTGGTTTCTGTTTGTGCTCAAACTCAATATGCCAATTCAATGTTCATGGGATGTCCAGATGATAGGAAAGTATTTGTTGCTATGCGACTAGTTATCGAGGATTACTGAATCCACATATATTGAGACAAATATGAGTGATTCGCTGTAGTTTGTTTATCAATTTCCTTTGATTCATGTGTTGGACCTTTTTTCATGTAATCTGTTGTCGACTTGTGGCTATTTCTTCCACATTTGCAATCCAACAATTATTACAATAATTTCATAAATGATTGAGAAATCGTTTGGATTCAGATTATTATTTTTTGGGTAATTAAGAAAAGATTCAACTAACAAGCCCTAATGCATGCAAGAATACACAGTAGTAGAGGGGCATTCTCCAAGAGATTACAAGTCTGATCACTGTAACCCATTTCCACCATTCCATAAGGTCAAAAAAAAAAAAAAAAAGTGATGGGCAAAACAGGTCACCAATGAAGAACAGGGCACCAAGGCAAGAACAAAAACTTATCTTGGCAATTTGGAATTAGTATAAGCCCAAGCCTTACACACTGTTCCACCTCACGAGACCTCCGCTCGTGATTGGTGTTCTACCCACTCTATCAAGCATCCCACAGGTGGTGTGAGGCAGAAGGACCCAAGACTCACACGCTCTACTCTCAATTATTTTCCTTTTTCATTCAATGGATGCACACGTCACTGCCATTTATGTTTACTTCCACTGCCAGTCTGCCACAACCATATCATATTTATTTCCTTTCACACTACACAAGCACACACAAAACTTGGACTTTTATTTTTCCATTCACACCACACACACACCATACTTTTTACTGTGTTCCACACACACAATAACACCTATATAACTATAACACCTATATATATATATATATAGTCACACACACGACACGTGGTTGGAAAAAAGCTCAACAACTTCGTATAATTAATGTATCTGCTTTGTCACCTTTCTATAGCTGTTTTGTTTATTAGCCCTATAATACATCTCATGGCTCATGCTCTGTTTCGTATTTTATAGTTTGGCAGAGTTTATAGATTAGGCACTCTAAATTTGAATGGAATTTAGCAAAAGAAGCAAGAACTGAAGTAGGCAGAGTGAGCGATACATGCTCTAAAATTCCTAGACACTGACCCATTGCCTTGTAAGTCCAGTCTAAGGAGGACTTTTACACCTCCTGTAATCATCTCATAACCATACAAACAACAACTTGAGCAAGTCCAGTCTAAGGCCCAATTCTCAAATATTTAAAATTCATGACTTAAATTCAAGATAGTTAACATAATTTTGCAAAACAAACTGGGGGCCATGGCCCCACTGTCCCTTCATTGGTCCGCATTTTTTGTTCCTATGGTTGACTTCATTGGCCACACTCCATACAAATATGTATGCTTTGCCTGAACTCAACTATGCACCAAAAACCAGCCTTATCTAAACTGCCAAGTGGTATCAGAGAAATCACAAGTTCTCAAGTAAAATGGGGTTTCTGAATTTGGGCTTAATCATATCAAGGTCAGTTTTCAATTTTCCATCTATGTTATAATTATATGTTGCATAATCTTGTTCCATTCGAGCTTTCCTGTCACCATGGCAACTTCTATACTCGGAGGGAATGAAACAGATCTACTTGCATTACTCGCATTCAAAGCCAAAATAACCAATGATCCCCTCCAGGTATTGAGCTCATGGAACGAATCAGTTCACTTCTGCCAGTGGCAAGGCGTTACATGCAGTCATCGACACCAGAGGGTAACCATGTTGGACATGCAATCCCATAAGCTAGTGAGGTCTATTTCTCCACACATAGGAAATATGAGCTTTCTTAGGGAACTACTGCTCCTGAATAATAGGTTTGGCCATGTCATCCCTTCAAAACTTGGCCGTTTCAAAAGACTGAAGAACTTGCGGCTGGACAATAATTCAATTGAAGGTGAAATTCCAGCCAATATATCTGGTTGCTCAGCCCTCATTTTCTTTACTGCTGTTAACAACATTCTGGTAGGCAAAATTCCTGCAGAGCTTGGCTCATTGTCAAAGCTGGAAGTAATTTATATTGCTAAAAACAATCTAATGGGAGGGATTCCTCCTAATTTAGGGAATTTATTGTCTCTACAGGAATTTTATTCAACCCTAAATAATTTAGTAGGGCGCATTCCGGATGCTCTGTGCAGATTGCCAAACCTTACTGTTATGGCAATGGGTGGAAATAGGTTGTCAGGTGAGCTCCCTCCTTCACTTTTTAATCACTCTACTCTCACAACTATTGATGTGACAATCAACAAAATTCAAGGAAGTCTTCCCTCAAGCTTTGGCATCACACTTCCAAACCTTCAATTCCTTGGAATTGGCCTTAACCAATTCATTGGTTCCATTCCTGTTTCAATATCAAATGCAACAAATCTAGTGTTCCTTATAGCCGGTGGAAACAAACTTACAGGAAAAGTTCCTACTCTCGAAAAGCTGCAAAAACTTCGGCGGTTTTTAATTTCCATCAATAATCTTGGAAGTGGGGAAGCCGATGACTTGAGCTTTCTATATTCTTTGACCAATGCCACCAGCTTAGAGATGTTGCAACTGAACCAAAACAATTTTGGAGGGAAGTTGCCTGAATCCATCGGCAACCTCTCTACTAAGCTTGTTGATTTGTCCTTATCATACAATCCTTTATCTGGGGAAATTCCAACAGAAATATTCAATCTTGTTAACCTGGGGAGCTTAGATATGGCAGCCAATCAATTTACAGGTAACATTCCTCATGACATTGGTAGGCTTCATAAGCTACAACAACTAGGTTTTCAAGAAAATAAGTTGTCCGGAAATATCCCATTTTCTTTTGGAAATTTGACTCTTTTAGCCAAAGTTGTGTTAAATGAAAACAATCTCAGTGGCAACATCCCTTCTAGTCTTGGGAAATGCCAACAATTGGTACAATTGGATCTTAGTCAAAACAACCTCAATGGTACAATACCACAAGAGATTTTTGGTCTCTCATCATTATCAATAGCTCTAAACCTTTCTGGAAACCATTTCACTGGCTCTCTTCCCATGGAAGTTGGAAATTTGAAAAATATTGGTTATTTGGATGTTTCTGACAATGAGTTATCTGGCGAAGTTCCTATCTCTCTTGGTAGCTGTGTAAGATTGGAAACCCTCTTGCGTGGAAACTTTTTTCAGGGGACTATTCCTTCATCTTTGAGATTTTTGCAAGGTATTTACAGTTTAGATCTATCTCACAACAACTTCTCTGGTGAAATTCCAGAATATTTGGAGGGGTTTGAAGTTTTGCAGAATTTGAATCTATCTTTCAATGATTTGGAGGGTACAGTACCAAGGAAAGGCATCTTTAAGAATGCAAGTGCAATTTCAATCACAGGAAATAGTAAGCTCTGCGGTGGTATACCTGAACTAAAGCTACCTGTATGCAAATTCAAAGGATCTAGAAAAAAGAGATTAGTTGTTTCCTTGAAATTAGTAATCACTATATCTTGCGGGCTTGTGGGACTAATTTTGTTGTTGTTTGTTCTATATTTTTTCTGGTTTAAAAAGAAAAAAAATGTGCCTTCTTCAAATTCACCAACAAATTCACTCTTAAAAGTTTCTTATCAAAGTCTCCAAAAAGCAACTAATGGGTTCTCTGCAGCCAATTTGATTGGTATGGGTAGTTTTGGGTCAGTTTATAAGGGAATCCTTGATCAAGATGGACCCATTACTGCTGTGAAGGTACTTAATCTTGTGCACCATGGGGCTTCCAAGAGTTTCTTAGCTGAGTGTGAGGCATTGAGAAACATCAGGCATCGGAATCTTTTAAAGGTACTAACCGCATGTTCAAGCGTTGATCATCAGGGTAATGACTTTAAGGCCTTAGTTTATGAGTACATGGAAAAAGGTAGTCTAGAGGAGTGGTTGCACCCAAATCCAAGTGAAGATTTCACACAAGACAAGCCCGAGAAGTTAAACTTTCTTCAGAGATTGAATATTGCTATTGATGTGGCTTGTGCACTAGACTATCTTCATCATCAATGCCAAGCACCAATAGTACATTGTGATCTCAAGCCAAGCAATGTTCTTTTAGACAATGAAATGACTGCACATGTTGGTGACTTTGGGTTATCAAGATTCCTCCGTTCAGTAACCTGTGATACTACTAATCATACAAGTTCTATTGGAGTAAGGGGATCTATTGGTTATATTGCTACAGGTAAACATGCCTTTCGACAATTCTTAATTGTTTTACTTATACTTTTTATTTTCAATTTATTTATTTATTGAGGATTTTTATATGCAACGGACTTAGATACAAAATATATGTAATAGAGAAATTAGAGCTCTCCACAACTACGCACACAAATTTGGAAGTCTTAGTTTTTTTTTTCCTTGTAGCCTCAAATCCTAAAAATTCATGCCAAGAATCATCTCCTTCATATATCAATAAATATGTCTCAATTCTTACCTTCCTCAAAAATTATGCTTTATATACATAATTCTCCTCAATGTTTTTCGCTTCCTATTTTGCCTTTACATAAAACTCAGAGATATTGGTGCAAATCTGTCAAGGATACCATAAACCCTCAAGTGTAGTTTCAAATGCCAACCCAAATAGGACACTGATAATGGCTCTTGTTGGGGGTTAAATCCAAGTTTTGTTCAGACCTTGATTTGGCAGATTCTAACAAGGAACCCTAAAAATAGTTTCTCTGATAATGTCCTTTAGTACAGCCAATGTATGATGGCAGCTAACTGCAGCCATTATTATGTCAACTGAAATTTATTTTGTGTTTGATCAGCTGTTAATTTGCTAGTAATGTAAGCATCCTGATTCCATGTTTGCATTTGAATGAGATAAGTCCTTTCTATGGAAGCTAAAAGCAATATGTTCTTGACAAATTAATTTGTCCAATTTGCCATACCAAGATAATGTATACAGAAGATTTCTTTCATATATTTTTTATATTAAAATCATTTACAATTATGGTCATGTGCATTACAGAGTATGGTATGGGAAGTGAGGTGTCAATAACTGGTGATGTATACAGCTTTGGCATCCTCCTCCTGGAAATGTTCACTGGGAAGAGACCCACTGATGACATGTTTAGAGACGGTTTAAACCTTCATAACTTTGCCAAGGCCGCTTTGCCCGAGAAAGTAGAAGAGATTGCCGATCCCATAATTCTCCAGGAAAATGCAAATGAGCTCGCAAGCACAAACAGCACCAAGAATCAAAGCAGCATAAGAAGCCACAAATTTCAAAGTTGTTTGGTTTCAATATTTGAAATTGGAGTAGCTTGTTCTGCAGAATTGGCCAGTGAAAGAATGAACATTAATGATGTAGCAGTTGAGTTACATTCAATCAGGGATATTTTTCTTGGGAGCGGAATACATAGAGCACGACAAACTATGACCACACCCCAATCAACAGGTAATATCATTAACTAATTTAAGGTAAAAGAAATGGATTGAGTTCTCTATCCACAACTTCATACCAGGTAAGCCTATTCTAGGTACAAGATCAAAGTGTTACGAGTTTCATATGCTTCCTCTTATATCTGTGTGTTGTGTTTTGCTGACATGAAACAAAGTAGGCTTGTAGTTGTAGACCATATATATATATATGTCACATAGAGATTGATTTAGATGATATGTTCTGCATAGCATTTGGCATGACTCTATTATGGTGGCATTTAAGTGGACGTATTTACATGTTCATTTAAACGATTGTTTAAAATCCAGTGACATTTGGATCTAAATATTTTACTTCAATGCTTAATTATCAGTTGTTGATTCTGTTCAATTGCTATGTAAATCCCAACGGGTAATTTCTTTTTTTATTTTCCAAGGAATGTTTAAACTTCACCAATCATTTACTTGTCAAGGACACTAAATCTACTTCATGCTTATTCATCTACATTTTGTCAAATTCACATTAGTCAACTTAAAACCTGATCCACTGCACAGACAATGTTTGATAAGTGCAATTTTTTACTATTACATATACACATTTGTGTATCATTTGTTTCCAATTAACATTTAATAGAATAGGGAGCTAATTATCTTCTACTTATCATACACGCAGGAGTTGGATGATACTTCATGTGGGTGCCAGTGGATTCACAAGTTAATCATAAGATGTTACAAAGTGATTGATAAGATAATCATTTCGTTTTCTTCCTTTTATGTATCTGTTTTAGGCCCCGATGTGCAATTTTTCATGATAAAGATAAACGCCTCCTATGTTTCATTTCCATTCTCCTATAAGATTCATACACTAATACGATTTTGTTAAGATCTATACACTAATATGAATTCATGGGCATGTTAAATGTATAAATAACTTTTGGCATGAAGACTATCAAAGAGAGTTCAACGTCTAAATTCCAAATAAAATGAATTGCACAACCAAAGTGAAAAACAGCTTTGATCCATCATAAATAAGCAGATCTCAAATATCAACCCCTAAATAATTTCTCAGTTACTACTTTTCTAACTAAAAAGAAACAAGGTAAAAAAGTTTGAATCTTGATCTAAACTGATAATAAATCCAATAGACCACTCAAAAAAATTGAAAGTGAGCTAAATTAATTAAATAGGACTAGAAAAATCAAGACAAGGAACTAACCTCCTCCATTCTCTGAGAGCGAAACCTTACTCAGTCTCCATCTCTGCCGTACTCCGAGTCGGCGAAGTTCGAGAACGAGTCGAAACGCTGGGAAGCGAGGCGAGGATCGTAATCCAAATAGCCGTCGTTGTCGAACGACCGAGTCGAAGCAGCGGGTCGCGAGTCGGCACCGAGTTGGTCGAACGAATTCGCTCGTCGTTCGTTTATTCGCTCTCGAGCTATGAGCGCCTTATGCTTCCGTGTAAATTCTTGGTTGAATATATCGAATAATTTATAGATAGGCCTGTGACAAGATAGCAATGCGTTGGGTCTGATTGAAGAATTGAAACCAGCCCATGCTAAATTTTCAGACCTCTTAAGGACCAATTAATATATACCCAACCTAAATCTAAATTCTGGTTTCAACATCTTTAGCCAACCTGAGTCTATGGCCCATAGATTGGATAGATTGGCCCATTTATTTCTTGGAAATGGACACTGCTTGTTTTCTTATTGTATGTTTTTCTTTTTTCTTGAGTACTGCTACCATGAGGTGAGTCTCATGATAGTTGTCATGAATTCTTTTTTTTTTTTTTTTTTTTGTCTTTTGGCATATCTAATCGGTTCAAAAGAAGATTGTATAAAGATAGTACAGGCAAAAAATTCATACCAAATTCATTTATAGGACTCCCTCCGTCCCATAATTTTAGTCTACTATTTTTTTTTGGGATGTCCCAAAATACATGTCCATTTCCTAAAATGGATTATATGATTCCTAAACTATCCTTTTCAAACTCTACTATCCTAAAAATTGGGCCCACCATATAATAATAATATTAACTTTTAAAAAAGGATTAATATGTAAATTCATTTATTATCACAATAAAAAGTAGGCCCCATCATAAAAAGTTAGATTCCCCAAACATCCCAAGAATTATGGGACGGAGGAAGTAGATCATAAGAATAGTCAAAATTTTCCATTTTCTTGATTTTATTTGACCAAATTAACATATCATCTTTGAATGTCTAATAAAATTATAAGACAATATTCACACTCTCTTTTTCTACATTTACACTCTCATCTTAAATGCAATAATATTTCTAATCCTAACTTTACAAGTGAATGATTGTTTTTTTAAAAATTACATAAATACTCATTCAAATATCCCTCTCCATAAAAAATATAAAAAAAAACTAAAAAATATATATATCTTTTGACACGATCAAAAAATTAAAACATTATATATGTTGAACAAATTACAGGACCCAAAGAAAAGTACTAAAAAAATTTTATCTGTGTTAAATAAATTATCTCTTTTGAAAGGCACGAAAAAAAAAGTACTCGAAAAAAATTATTTTGAATAAATTATCTCTTTTCATAGGATCAAAAAAAAAGTACACTGCACAAAAAAAAAAAAGGATGCAAATTTTTTTTATCTTAATTATCTCTTTTGATAGGGCCCTAAAAAAAGTAATCTTTGTATAATAAATTATCTCATTTGACAGGATAAAAAAAAAATTATAGTACGCAAAAAAATAAATAAAAGGTCCAAATTTTATTTTATCTCTATTGAATAAATTATATCTTTTGATAGAACCCAAAAAAGGTTATTTTAATAAATTATCTCTTTTGATAGGACAAAAAAAATACTCAAGAAAAAAAAGTTATCTCTTTTGACAACAAAAAAAGTACTAAAGGAAGTAAAGAATGTAAAAAGAGTTAAAGTTTATATTATAAATGATAGTTATGGTATTAAAAAATTAGAGATGATACATTACTGAGTTTAGAGACTTTTTTGTCATTTTATTTACAAGAAAAAGAAAAATAGAGTACAATCAGAAAAAAGAGAAGTGCAAATGTTGCCTCCAGCAGAATTTTATTTTATGGTATTTTGATCTGATTTCTTTTTTCTTGTAAGGCTTTAGTTAGTCTAATTCTTTTATATTAAGAGTTGCAGCTTCGCATTTAAGTTATGAGAAAGTTAAGACATGTAAGACAATAAAAAAGTGTAATCCAACAATATGTTTGTGATTTGTTTAGAGTCATGTCTCAAATTTCTGTTATTTTCATTTTAGAATCGTATGCTTCTCAGGAAAGTTTTTATTGGATATTATTGGAAAATTTTAAGATAAGTGCTGCTGAGGCCAAATTTTCAGAGATGAAATTTTCAATTAACAATAAATATCAAACCTTTAACCTCACCTCTCCTTCTAAGATACCATGCCAACATTTCACAACTAAAATTTCAAATGGAATTTATAACACGATATAGACATTCCAAATCATAAATAGGTGATGATCTTATACAAATTATAAGTATTATCCCTAAATTTTTTAGAGAGGTCATCAGTAGTAGAAATTCAAGAACCAAAATAATTTTATTATGGTAGGAAAGATAACAATTGAATTGTACCCGAGATTGTGTAACAAATTGAGACTTTGTGTAACCTGTAGAGATTTGACTCCTTTTCGAGCCTCTTCATAGCGATTTGCATCAAGTTCTGAGCTTGAACAACCTTTTCAGAGCTCAAATTCTCCACATGAAGAACATCTCACAACCTTCACCGATTTGAGAGACTCCTTAGTTTCTCTTCGTTCTCTGCTGACCTTTTATTGGTGGAAAAATAATAATAACTTTGGGCGTCGGGTCTTGCTTCCACAAGGGATCTATTACAACGGTTTTCTTGACTGCCGCTAATAATCTACAACCATATATATCTCTATTTTGTTGTAATGCATCAATGCCAAACACCAATAGTCCACTGTGATATCAAGCCAGCCAAGCAACTATGATACTGCTAATGAAACAAACACTATTGGAGCAGGGAATCTGTGAGTTGAGTTATATATTGCTCCAGATGGGCATGCTTTTCGAGAATTCTTAATTGTTTTACTTTTTTTTTTTTTTTCTACTTCCAATTTATTTATTGAGAATTTTTATATGCAACCGACTTAGATGCAAAACACATGTAATGATGCTCAAAATGCAGGAACTAAATATACCCTTGAGGGGTAAGAGATCTACATCTGATTCAGTGATACTGATACCAATACATCCGCACTAGGCAACTCAATTCTGTGCTGCAACAAAACAAAATTTGCTTTTGTTCCATGGAAATGAGCAGAATCCTTTTGTGCTTCTATCAGTATTTTGCATTATTTGAGTGTTTGTTTTTAAATCATAGATACTTGAGATATCAATAATTTACCTCTGCCATTCTCAATAGTTGAATATTGAGATGATAATCATTGATCTTATTTTATTCTATCACTTCTACACAACATAATATTCTCCAAATAATAAAAAAGGAGTTGTGTTTCTAGTGTTCGTGGGTTCTATTGGAAAGAATATATATATTTTTTGGGTAAGGAACCTTTTTTTTTTTTTTTTTGACAACGTAGGAACAATATAAAACTAGGGCTGCTCTAAGTATTTGTATGACTGCTGCAAAAAAATGTTATTTTCAACTGATCAATTTCGTAGTTCCAAATTTCAGATGTCAAGGTTGGAACCAAAGTGGCAGGATTCGAGTCATTAACAAATACTCAACTGGATCTCATTATATATACAGACAATTTGTTTGATTTGATGTTTTTATTCTATCTCAAGGTCAACTATGCAAACAATTTGTTTGATTTGATGTTTGGCCATTGGAAGGCTGGTGCCAAGCGTATAAAAGTGCATATCCTAAGTGTGCTGATTAAGTTTCTTTTTTAAACTAATTATACAAAATGACACGCTATTGCTGGCGTTTGATATGCAAAAATAAAATAAAATATTAATTTCAATCATACTTTTCTTTGGTATAAAAATGATTATTCTCTTAAAATTTATTTTTGAAAATAAAAATTCATTCTATAGCTAAACTTATGAAATAGTCACCACATAGTCACCTCCACCTCCACTACCTTCCACCATTACAATCTCCACCACCACCATCACTGTGGCTTTCCACCATCACTACCGCCGTCGTCACCTTCCACCATTACTACCACCACCACCTTCCACCATCACCATTGCTACCTTCCACCATCGCCGCTGCTTTCCACTATCTCCACTACCTTCTACCACCACTACCACCACCGTATACACCACCATTACTTTCCACCGCCACCACCACTGCTATCGTCGTCTTCCATCATCGCCACCATCTACACCACTACCGCCTTCTACCACCACCACCATCACCATCACCACCTCCACTATCTTCCACCACCATCGCCGCCTTACACCACCACCACCTACATTACCGTTGCCTTCCACCACCACCACCACCATAGCCACCTTTCACCATCACGACCTTATTCTCCACCGTCGTCTTCCACTATCTAATCCACCACCATTTACACCACTACCACTACGACCATCGTTACCTCCACTGCCTTTCACCACTATCATTGCATTCCACCACAACAATTTACACCATTGTTGCCTTCCACCACTATCACCACCGCCGCCGCCTTCCAGTAAGACCACTACCATATTCCACCATCGTCACTGCCGCCGCCGCCTTCCACCAACACCACTATTTTTTTAAAAAAAATTATAAAATAATGTTATTTTGTTAGTTTAATTTATTTGTCACAGAAAGGGTAATTTAGTTAATTTAATTTAAATTTCATTCCATTCCTTTATATTTTTAATTTTGCAACTAAAAGAGTAAAATAGAAATAACTATTTCATTCCATTCTCTGATTTCATTTTCACATGCATTTCAATCTAACAGTATATTTATATATTATGCCAAAAATGATAGAATTAAATACTCCTAAGCAACAGTTATTGACCGGTTAACCTCCCTTTCTCTGTCACATCTCTCTCTCCTCTCTCTCTGTATATATGTAATGGTCTATCCCTAACTCATATCAGTCCCATGGATTTTTTTTATATTTCTTCTTGGTTTATTTGTAATGTATTCATTTTTATATTTTTGGTTCTTATCGTTGACTTCGTCCGCCACACTTATTATAAATGTTTCTGCTTTCCTGAAATGAACCAAGAAAAAGCAATCTTAACTCAACTGCCAAGTCCTATCAGAAATCAAAAGTTGTCAGCAAAAATGGGGCTTCTAAACTTGGTCTTAATCATATCAAGGTCAGTTTTCAACGTTTTCATCTATGTTATAATTGTATGTTGCATAATCGCAAGACAGTGAAAATTGGGAAGGCTTTCCTGTCACCATGGCAATTTCTAGACTCAGAGGAAATGAAACAGACCGACAATCAGTTCACTTCTGCCAATGGAATGACGTTACATGCAGTCACCGACACCATCAGAGAGTAACCATGTTGGAGTTGCAGTCCCATAAGCTAGTGGGATCTATTTCTCCACACATAGGAAATTTGAGCTTTCTTATGATACTAAAGCTCCAAAACAATAGCTTCAACCATGTCATCCCTCCAGAACTTGGCCGTTTGAAAAGACTGAAATACTTGCTGTTGGGCAATAATTCATTTGAAGGTAAAATTCCAGCCAACATATCTGGTTGTTATGCCCTCATTTTTTTTTTGGTTTCTTACAACAGTAATAGTCTGGGGAAAATTCCTAAAGAGCTTAGCTCCTTGTCAAAACTTGAAGTAATTGATATTGCTAGTAGGAGGCCTTCCTCCTTCTTTGGAAAATTTATCATCCCTTCAGGTTTTTTATTTAATTCTGAACAATTTAGAAGGGAGCATTCCGGATGCTCTATGCAGATTGCCAAACCTTACTTTTATGGCGATAGGTGGAAATAGATTGTCAGGTGAGATCCCTCCTTGACTTTTCAATCTCTCTTTTCTCCATACTAAATTCAAGGGAGTCTTCCCTCGAGCTTTGGCAACACACTTCCAAACCTTCAGTTCCTTGGCATCGCCCTTAACCAATTCATTGGTTCCATTCCCGTTTCAATATTAAATGCAACAAATCTAGTGATCCTTGATGCCGATGGAAAAAAGCTCACAGGAAAAGTTCCTACTCTAGCAAATCTGCACAAACTTCGGTAGTTTATAATTGCCTTCAATTATCATGCAAGTGGCGAAGGCGATGACTTGAACTTTCTATATTCTTTGACCAATACCACCAGCTAGCTTAGAGATTTTGCAACTGGATCAAAACAATTTTGGAGGGAAGTTGCCTGAATCAATTGGTAACCTCTCTACTAAGCTTGTTATGATGTCTTTAGCATACAATCTTATATCTGGGAGCATTCCAACAGGGATATCGAATCTTGTTAACCTGGGGATCGACCTTAGACATGTCAACCAATCAATTTATAGGTAATATTCCCCATGACATTGGTTGGCTTCAAAACCTACAACACCTATTTTTTTGAACAAATAAGTTGTCCGGAAATTAATATCCCATTCTCTTTCGGAAATTTAACTTTTTTAACCAAGGTTCAGTTAAATGAAAACAATCATAGTGGCAGCATCCCTTCTAGTCTTGGAAATTGCCAGCAATTGGTACTGTTGGATCTTAGTCAAAACAACCTCAGTGGTACAATTCCACAACAGATTTTTGGTCTCACATCATTATCAATAGCTCTAAATCTTTCTGGAAACCATTTGTCTGGCTCTCTTCCCATGGCAGTTGGACATTTGATAGATATTGATTACTTGGATGTTTCTGAGAATGAGTTATCCGGAGAGATTCCTGTCTCTCTTGGTAGCTGTGTAACATTGAAAACCCTATTTTTGCGCAAAAACCTTTTTTACTGGACCATTCCTTCATCTTTGAAATTCTTGCGAGCTATTTACAGATTAGATCTATCTCACAACTTCTCTAGTGAAATTCCAGAATATTTGATGGGATTTGTGGTTTTGCAGGATTTGGATCTCTCTTTTAATGATTTGGAGGGCATGGTACCAATAGAAGGCATCTTTAAGAATGCAAGTACAATTTCAGTCACAGAAAATAGTAAGCTTTGCGGTGCTATACCTAAACTAAAGTTACTTGTATGCAAAACCAAAAGATCTAGAAAAAATAGATCAACGGTTTCCTTAAAATTTGTAATCACTATATCTTGCGGGCTTGTGGGACTAATTTTGCTTGATGTTTGTTCTATATTTTTTCTGGTTTAGAAAGACCAAAAAGGTGCCTTCTTCCCGTTCACTTGCAAATTTACTCTTAAAAGTGTCTTATCAAAGTCTTCTTCAAGCTACTAATGGGTTCTCTGCTGCCAATTTGATTGGTATGGGTAGTTTTGAGTCTGTTTGTTAGGGAATCCTTGATCATGATGAATCCATTATTACCGTGAAGGTACTTAACCTTACACACCATAGAGCTTCCAGGAGTTTTTTAACTGAGTGTGAGGATGAGTGTGAGGCATTGAGAAACATTAGACATAGAAATCTTTTGAAGGTACTTACAGCATGTTCAAGTGTTGATTATCAAGGTAATGACTTTAAAGCCTTAGTTTATGAGTTCCTGGAAAAAGGTAGTGTAGAGGAGTGGTTGCACCCAAATCCAAGTGAAGATTTCACATATGAAGTGCCCGATAAGTTAAACTTTCTTCAGAGATTGAATATTGCTATCGATGTGGCTTGTGCACTAGATTATCTTCACCATCAATGCCAAACACCAATAGTACACTGTGATCTCAAGCCAAGCAATGTTCTTTTAGACAATGAAATGACTGCAAATGTGGGTGACTTTGGGCTAGCAAGATTACTCGATGCAGCAACCCAGGATTCTTCTACTCATACAAGTTCTATTGGAGTCGGGGGATCTATTGGTTACACTACTCCAGGTAGACATGCTTTTTTACAATTTTGAATTATTTTACATATACTTTCTATTTCCATTTTATTTATTTATTTATTGAGAATTTTCATATGTAACTGAGATGCAAAATACATGTAATAAAGAAATTAGAACACTCCCAGCCACACACAAATTTGGAAGTCATTTGTGTTTACTCCTCTTACCCTTTTTTTTTTTCACTTTGTAGCCTCGAAGCCCTAAAATTCATGCGAAGAATCATCTCCTTCCACAAGTCAATAAATATGTATTAGTTCTTACCTACCCCAAAAATTACGAATTATCTATATAATTCTCCTCAAAGTTTTTCGCTTCTTATGTTGCCTTTACATAGAACTTAGAGATATTGGCGGTACCCTTAAGGAACACCATATCGGCAGTGATTATTAATGGTGTCAATCTGATTAGAATTACCACTTAAACTTGAGATAGTAACTTACTCTGTTAATTTCGCAAAAGTAGTTGTTTTAAAGGCCACAATTAGACTGACAGATCAAAAGCACCATCTTATTACCTGACTAGGCGTTCGCTTAGTAGATGAATTGTTTGCTCAACTTTGCATAATAACAAAATGTGTTCTTGACAAAATTTTGGACCATTTACAACCTGGGCTTTAAAAGCTCAGCTCAACGCAGTTATCATGTTTAATCATTAAGCCCACCAGATGAAAGAATTTAATTTTTAAAAAAGGAACTCCTTGAGCCTGAATCAATCCATTGTAGATCGAATTTTCACAAATTTGTGTTTTTATGCTAACAATAAATAATTGAATCAACTCCTTCACATTTATTTCTACATTGGGTTGTGTGTGCTATAGAGTATGGTATGGGAAGTGAGCTGTCAACATTCGGTCATTCGGTGATGTGTACAGCTATGGTATTCTCTTTGTGGAGATGTTTACAGGAAAAAGGTCCACTGATGAGAAGTTTAGTGATGTGAACCTTCGTAGCTTTGCCAAGACAGCTTTGGTGGACACAGTAGTTAGAATTGCGGATTCAGGGAGAAGATGGGGAGGCGAGCACGAGCACCAACAACACTTCCCAATCAAAGCTGTGTTAGCAGTTACAAGATTCAGGAGTGCTTTACTTGGGTATTCAGAATTGAAATTGAATGTTCCGAAGAGTCACCAACTGAACGATTGGATATTATTGATGTTATAACCAATCTGCATGTCATCAGGAACAATTTTCTTGGAACTGGTGGAACACATGTTGGAAGAACTAATTAACTGCAGTTTATCCTCAAGCTTGAGTCAGTTATTGCACCTTGTTAATTTGCATCTTTCACCTTCTTATCTCACATTGGAATGTCTTTCCTCTTATCCCAGATGCTTGAGGCCAGTTAAGCTTGAAGAAGTTGTGTTGATTCATCAAGTGCGCAATGTCAAATATTGCTTTTGCTGCTTGTTACCTGTACTGTTCTGTATTTTATTTTTATTTCTCTCTCATGTTTTCTTTCCTCTCTGGTCTTTAGTTTGCAACTTTTCTCATTTAAATGTACTTCAAGAAGGCTATTACTTTGTCTTTTATATTGCTCTCATTTAAATATACTACAATTGCATGTAAGACCTGGCAACAGTTCCGATTCCAGTATTTTTTTGGAAGTACATAAATTGAATTTGATAACGTAATTTTTATTTCTAAAAAAATAAAAGTGATGTCAAAATTTTGACAATCCTTAAGCATAATTTGAAAGTTTTATAACGAAACTTTTAGTTTCATTTTTCATTTCTAATTTTTTTTTAAAATAAAATAAATAAAAAATTTTACTGTTAAAAAATATAATATAATCCAATAAATTAAAATTTTATAAAAAACAAGAATAAAGAAATTAGAAATACGATAAATAAAAATAATATAATATAAATAAAATACAATAAATAAAAATATATATAAATATAAAGATGTATATAATAATAATAATAATAATAATACTAAATAAACATATAATATATATGCAGTAAAAGTGTTACGTTTATAATTAAGTGTTCCGTGTTCGTAGAAATTCATAGAAATATCAACTTTATATATTTTATGTGAGTTTTTTTTTTATATATAAAGGCAAGATTTTTTACATTGGTGCACCATGTTTTTTTTTATTTCTTTTTTAATTGTAGAAGTCTCACCTTTATATATATAAAAAAAAATCCCACATAAAATATATAAAATTGATACTTCTATGAATTTTCTACAAACACAGAACGCTTAATTATAAATGTAACACTTCTATTGTATTATGTAAAAAATTTATGCATGTACATAACACTTTTACTACATATAACACTTTTTTATCGTCTAGTTTAATGAGGTAAGAATGCATTGGATTTGAATTCCTAAAGTAACAAGGCATTTTTGTAAATTTTGTAATTAAGGATAATAGGTAAGGATAAAAAAGTGCAGACGGACATTTTTGATCAAGAAAAAGTCTGAATAGTGATTTTGTAATTAGTTTGAAGAACTTAGCAGTGATCAACTCAAATTGTTTTAAAAAGTTAGCAGGTAGATAAATAACAATAATTGACTAATGATTTTTAAAATTTTTCCTGTTTTCTATGCTAAAATTATATAATTAAAATAGTCCTAAGCAACATTATTGACCCGATAGTGTCCTTTTCTTTGTCACATCTCTCCTCTCTCTCTCTCTCTCTCTGTATATATATATATATGCCGGCGCGTGCTATGTATGTGTAAATAATATTAGTTTTTGTTATACAGAAGGACTTTAAAGAAGTTTTTCAATCATGGAAGCTACGGTTCCCAGGTGAAAGGGCACTTCTTCCCTATGTGAGAGAATCCCTGCTCGGCTCCTCAATCGCTAGCTACTAACTTTCTTACAAAGTTAAAAAAAAAAATCATGAAAGCTATTAAGCTGGAATATGTGTAGGACCTTTACTGAGTTCAAGTCGGTTGGTTCTCATTTGCTTCATTATGTAGTTCCTGACGAATGTACTGAAAAGTCATCTAAAGTTCAATTAATGTTCAAACATAATTTAATTTCTAGACTAAAATGAAAATAGGCCAGAACATCAGACGTGGCAGCCACTGCAAAACTTCTGAGATTAGCTATATATTTTAAAAGGACTTGGACGTAATAATATCAAGGTCAGTTTTCAATGTTTTAATCTTTGTTATAATTATATATTGCAGGGTCGTGCGGCATTGAGGCTCTCCTGTCATCATGGCAACTTCTAGACTCGGAGGGAATAAAACAAACAGTACCTTAAAATTTAACTCTTAAAATGTTTAAATTTATCATACAGCACCTTAGTAATAGTACCTTAAAATCTTGTATAATACAATCTAAATTAAAATTATATCTAATAAATCTATATGATTTTAAATTATGTAAATAAATTATTTATATTAAACAAATAAATGTTCTTCCACTTTTTAAAAATATTTTTATTTATTTTTTAATTCTCACATATTATATACCTTATATATGGTATGAAGTTTCATTTATTTCCTACTTAAATTTATTTTTATTCATTAATTTAGTAAAAAGTATAACTAATAAAAAAAATTAATAATGATAATGACTAAAAATTCATAAGCAGATCATTAATTGTATTAAATAATCTTTAAAAATTCAATAAAATCACTAAAAATGTATTTTATAGAATTATGTTATAAAAAGTTGCTTATTGGTTCATTTGAGCCCTTCGTGCAAACTCAAATAAAATACTACTATGAGGGGATTTCCCTCAAAATAAATATTTTTTATCACACAAAAAATGCAAAAAAAAAAATATATCATCACCTAACCAATACTAAAATCTTCCCACACAAAAAAAAAAAAAGTTCAAAATATTATAAATTGAATTTATAGGAGACGATCAAAGTTTTATATTATATTTTCTTTTCATTTTTTTACATCAAACTTCGATCATTTCCTATAAATTCAATTTATGATATTTTGATCTGATTTTTTAAAAAAATTTTGTGAGATAATTTTAGTATTAGTTGCATGATGATATTTTTTTTTTTGTTAAAAATATTTATTTTGAGAGAAAGGTCGTGATAGACACCCTCATGGTAGCATTACTCAAAATAAAATATGAGGGAGCACTCTACTTAAATTCTTAGGGTTCTAATTAGAGCTCTTTTTTCCCTCTCAGATCTTAAGCAATGGAAGGTCGTCGTAGTGCTCGGGTCATGGGATACCCTCCTGGGGAGTTGGCACCCCAAAATGAAGAGTGCAGCCAAGACAAACCTCTTAATGGAGAGGCTCTCTTTATCATTTTTTGCGCCTGCCGTTTTTTAATTCCTTATATAGCGACCGTGGCATTTCATTATGATCCTCCAAAGTTCCGGGTTGACTCAGTTTCAGTCTCTTCATTCAACGTTTCGGCCGTCCATGAAGTAACTTCAGACTGGAACATCGGATTCTATTTCGAGGAGATTGGATTTATCTTATGGAAAGAACCCCAGGTTTCAGTATTCTACAAAGAGGTTAAGCTGTCAACCATGGCCATCTTGCCTTCTAACGAGTACAGTGAGTACTTCATGTTGAGCAAGAGTAGTAGCCCATCATCGGTGTCTGTGAATGAAGAGGTCGCGAAAGCCATTGAGATGAATAGGTCACATGGGGTTGTAAATTTCACCATGATCATAGATGGTGTTTTTTGGAAGCGTGTGATTTGGTTAAAAAGATATCGAAAGATGATGGTGACTTGTGAGGATGTGAAGCTCAGATTTTCCAATAACGCAACAGAAGCCACAGTGTAGGGTGAATCCAGGAAATGCGGGTTCCAGAAGGCACACACTTGACAAAACTCTCCATGGTGAGGATTTTGTTCCAGAATTAGTCCATTCTATAAGTTGACTTTTGTGCTTCTATCAATATTTTGCATTAGTATATGTTTTTAATTATATAAGTGTTTGTTTTAAAATTCTAGATATATACAGATATACTTGAGATGATATCAATAATTTACCTCTGTCATTCTCAATAGTTGAATTTTAAGATGATAGTGATTTGATCTTATTTTATTTTATCATTTCTACACAACATTATCTAAATAATTGTATGTTGCATAATCTTGTTGCCAATGTTTTCATCTATGTTATAATTGTATGTTGCATAATCTTGTTGCCAATGTTTTCATCTATGTTATAATTGTATGTTGCATAATCTTGTTGCATTCAGGCTTTCCTGTCACTATTGCAACTTCTAGACTCGGAGGGAATGAAACAGACCGACTTGGAAATTGGAAACAATCTCAATGACAGCATCCCTTCTAGTCTTGGAAATTGCCGGCAATTGGTACTTTTGTATCTCAGTCAAAACAACCTTAGTGGTGGTACAATACCACAACAGATTTTTGGTCTCTCATCAATATCAATAGCTCCAGCCCTTTCTGGAAGCCATTTGATTGGATCTCTTCCAATGGAAGTTGAAAATTTTAAAAATATTGGTTACTTGAATGTTTGTGACATAAGTTATCCGGCGAGGTTCCTGTCACTTCCGGTAGCTGTGTAACATTTTTTTCACCGGACCATTCCTTCATCTTTGAGATTTTTGAAAGGTATTTACAGTTTAGATTAATCTCACACCTGGTAGTTGTCTAACATTTTTTTCCCGGGACCATTCCTTCATCTTTGAGATTTTCGAAAGGAACTTACAATTTAGATCTATCTCATAACAACTTCTCTTCTCCAGTGAAATTTCAGAATATTTGGAGTTTGTGGTTTTGCAGTATTTCAATCTATCTTTCAAGGATTTGGAGAGCATGGTATCAAGAAAAGCCATCTTTAAGAATGCAAGTGCAATTTCAGGAAATAGTAAGCTTTGCGGATGTATACCTAAACTAAAGCTACCTATATGCAACTCCAAAGGGTCTAGAAAAAGAGATCAATTATATTGTTGTTGATTGTTTTATATTTTTTCTGTTTTAAAAAGACAAAAAATGTGCCTTCTTTGGGTTCCCTCTGTAAATTCACTTTTAAAAGTGTGTTATCAAAGTCTCTTAACGGTGTTGATTTGATTGATACGGGTAGTTTTGGGTCTATTTACAAGGGAATCATTGATCAGGGGATCTATTATTGACGTGAAGGCACTCAACCTTGCCCAACTTGGGACTTCCAAAACCTCAAGTGTGGTTTCAAATGCGAGCAAACTGACAATGGCTCTTGTAGGAGGCTAAATGCAATTTTTGTTCAGACCTTGATTTTGCAGATACTAACAAGGAACCCCAAGAATCATTCCTCTACAAATGTCCTTTAGTACTGGATTCCATCAAGCATGGATTTGCATTCAGCCTATGATGGTGGTTAAATTAAATTTATTTTTTTGTTTGATCAGCTATTTATTTGCTAGTACATGTAACCAGTCTAATCCCTGGTTTGCATTTGAATGGAATGACATAAATCCTTTCTATGGAAGTTAAAAGCAATATGACCTTTGACAAATTAATTTGTCCAATTTTTCCATACCAAAAGAATGTATAAAGACGAGTTCCTTCTTTCATATATTTTTTGTATTAAAATTCTTTACACTTATACTCATGTGCATTACAGAATACGAGAAGCAGGGGTGGCAATTCGTGTTCCCATGTCGTGTTGATATATGAGTTTCTCCATTCCTAAAACACTTTCTGAAGATCAAAAATAAGTTACATATCTATACATAAACCATTAAATTAAACTGTACTATAAATTTAGTATCTATATATAAACCCAAAAATATACTAAGGTGATTCAACGACTAGAAGACAGCATAGCAATCTCATTCTTGCATTTTATATATACATCATAAAACTAAAATATATGAATAACTCATTTCTTGCATTTTATACCTACATCATTCCTTGTAATCGTGATGTAATCATGTTGCAAATTAAGCAGTTTAGATTCAAATCCAAAACAATTTTTGCGTGTCGATTTAACTCAAATTCAAACTTGTTTAACTCATATCGTAACCCACCGATGATACGTTGAGACACGGTTTAGACCTTCATAATAGTACCAACAATCAGAGCAGCAAAAGAAGCTACAAATTTCAAGGTTGTTCGGTTTCAATATTTGAAATTGGAGTAGCTTGTTCTGCATAATTGGCAAGAGAAAGAATGAACATTAGGAATGTAGTAGTTTTTTTTTTTTTTTTGGGTCGAATGAATGTAGTAGTTGAGTTACATTCACTCATTGATATTTTTTTATGAGATCGGACTACATAGAACACAGACCAACTATAACTACACCCCATTCAACGGGCAATGTATATCATTGGCAACTGATTTAAGGTCAAAGAAATGGATTGAGTTCTCTGTTCACTAGGGGTGCACATGGTCCAATTCGATCTGATTTTATCAAACCGTACAGTTTGGACCGTTTAGACTAATAGAACCAAACCAAACCGTGAAAAATCAATTTGATTCGACTTGATTTTACGGTTTCATTATTAGTGCCTTAATGAGTTATTATATCATTATAAATTGTATAATATATATTATATAAAGTATAAACGGTTTTCACAATTAGATTATTAGTACATTACATTACTAGTTACACACTTACAAGTTTACAACTTATTTATTTATATTAATTTATATAATATATTTTATATATAATATATATAAACGGTTCGATCCGGTGCTTAGAAACATGAAATCGAAACCGGACCGTTAATTCACGGTTCCAATATTTGAAACCGTAATCAGACTGAATTGTCGAATCCGATCAGTTTGATTTCTCAATCTAAACCAATTTCTGTGTACCCTACCATCCACAACTTAGCGCCATCCACAGGTAAGCATATTCTATATAGAAGATCGAAGGGTGATTTTATTTTTTATCAAATTCAAATTAGTCAACCCAAAACCTGATCCGCCGCACAGCCAATGTTATCTAACTGGAATCTTTTACTATGACATATAAATATTTGTGTGCGCATTTATATATTTGTCGTCCATATGCATCCATGGAGTGATGTTCATATATGTACGCATACTGATTTCATTTGTTTTAGGCCCTAATGTACAATTTTTTCATAGAAAAAGATAAACGCCTTCCTTGTTTCATTTCCATTCTCCAACAAGAATATATATAATTTAATTAATCAGAAAATCAACTTAACTTTATGGAGTTAATAAAAATGCCAACACTTAACTCTAAAAAAGATTAACATAACATATATGATAGTCTCTAACTGGTGTAATAATAATGTTTACCTTTTAGGTTGATGAATCATAGAAAATACAATATTTGTGAAGTTGTGACCAAAATTTTATTTCGTCCTAGCTCATATATTCAAGTTTTTTATTTTATTTTATTTTTTACTTCGGTACTGTGAATGTCTTCAACATTATAAAACATCTCTAGAGATAAAAGACTAATATATAGTAATATCATTTAACCATATTTCAGTCTGTTTCATGAAATTGAGATTTATAGTGCTTGTTATGTAATCATAGAGACTAATGCTTGGGCTATGCTTATTAAGACCTAAAATATTTTCTATAATTTCTAGTTGGCATATTAATATACTAGTGTATGTTTGTATCTGTGGCACTATCATGCGCTCGAAATCGTAACCGTTAGATAAAGTGATTTTAAATCGTAAATGACAAAAAATATTTTGAACCACTGAATTGATTTTTTAACCATTTTTTACTGTTAAATTCATTTTTTTGTTCTTATTAAACCAAGCTTGAATGTAATATGAATAAAGTGCAAAAAAAACATCCCTGCTATATAGAGAATGTGCAAATAACTCCCTGTAATTCACAAAATCCACCTACATTTTTCAATTTGCACAAATAAAGACAATTCTTCAATTTTGTAACTGAAATGTCTAAAATACCCTTATTGCAAAATAAAAATTAAATTAAAAAAACACTTAAGAAGTGAAATGTCCTATTCAAAAACTAGTTGTCTCCCTCTTTGATTTCTCTCTCTCCATTATCAATTGACCTGGATGCAAATGAATCAGAGCACATACTTCTTCACTTTCCTAGTTCTTCGTTCCACACTCCTTTCCTCTGTTCATGATCCATAAAATCCACCTCAATATATATATATATAAACCCCATGTTCCCTCCATGTCGATTCCATCTCTCTCTTTGTTTCATTCCGCGACAAAACTCAATTTAATTCTCTATCCATTTGAATTAAAGTCTGACACAATTTTCCAATGGCAATTTGTTCCAAATTTTGAGATTATAAAAATTTATATACTCATACCAATATTTTTTTGACATATTTTTTATATAGCAGGGCTGTTTTTTTCACTTTACCCATCTAATATGGATATAACACAAAAAAAACAATTTACTGGTAAAAAAAAAATTCATAAAAACTCCAAAAACAAACTATCTTTTTATTTTGGGCAAAATGCATTCACACCTCCTGAAGTTTGCCTTAAACACACTCATATACAAAGTTTGCTTAAACTTATACTCACACCTCCTGAGGTTTGGAGTTTGACTGCACACAACCCCTAATTGAAATTCATCGGTCAAAAAATTATTTGAAATGACTGTTTTACCCTTCACTAACTGAAAATACATTTTTAACCTTACTTTTCACGTTAAAATATCACATTGCTCCCAACTTTTCTTTTTCACTTGACAAAACTACCCTTATTACCTTATTGCTTTTCTCCCTCCTCTCTTACCCTCAAAGCTCACTTTCTCTAATTCTTCCTCTCTCTCTTCTTTTTTTTTCTCTCTCTCCTCACTCTGTCTCTTTTTCTCTCTCTTCCTCCATCTCTCTCTTTCCCGAATCTGTCGCTCTACATCTAACCTCCTCTCTTTTCTTTATTTTATCTACTTTTCTCTCTTAATTCTTCACCCTTTCCTCTTTTTTCTTTTATTTTTTTCTCTTTCACCGTTTGCTACGCCAGTGCTAATGAAAATTGGCAAAGATAGCATGGCTTTGGTGGTGGCAGTGGTGTCTCGGCAATAGTAGAGAGATGTAAACAGAGGAGACCTAAATGAAGAGTGTTACAAGAGTACAGATGTTTATTTGCAAATATGAGAAAGTTAAAAGAGGATATTTTGCATTTTGCCTTTTATTACAAAGTATGCATACATTTATTTCAAAAAGAAAAAAAAAATTAGTGATGGCATTGATAAAATTGAAAAGTAAGTACTGGAAAAAAAAATATATAAATTATTTGCTAAATTGAATCACCAAAACACATTAGACTCATTTCTTTATTTCACAATTCTTTTTTATAACTAAAAAACAAAATAAAAGAATTCAAAGAATTTTGTTACCCCTTCACTAAATTCAGGGACACTAATATAGTAATATATCGGTTGAAGGATTAATTTAGTTATTTTATTTTAATGGATTTTTTAAATATAGTATAGTTATTATATTGATGGGTAAAATTGTAATTTTTTATGCAAATTATTGATGTAATTTTGTTTAGGGGTGTGAGTGTAAATTTAAGCAAACTTTGTATATCAACGTATTTGAAGCAAACCGAAGGGTTGTGAGCACTTTGCCCTTTTATTTTCTGTAAGTCATTTTACGACTCTTTTAAAGGATGGGTCTGGACTGGATTGGCATTCATCTGAAATCTTCTCTTACATCAACTATTATCAACTTATAGCGACGAGGACTAACTACGGTGATTGCTCTCTGACATCGACGATCATCAACATATACTGGCGATGACAAGCTCTGGTGATTCACAAGTAACACTATCTTCTTCACATAGAGCATTGTTTATGGATTTTAAATGGGTTTGATTCAGATTATGTCCTATATATAATCTTTAACATTGCTTTGAGACTCTACCCTCCATTTTAGCCTCTGATTTGCAATCGTAAGTGCTCATTTTTTATTATATGTACCACCAATTTGATAAAATGTTTCAGTTACAAATCTCTCTCCTTTTCTAAATTTTTGCAATTATGAATACTTTAAGCAAGTCTGTTAGTAACTTTGACACTCACCCTGGTAAGAACCATAAATCTTTTTTGTGGGAAATGTTTTCTAAGATTAAACCAAACACCAGAAAATGCTATTGAGAAAATGTTTTTACATGTAAAAGGTTTTAGTGTAATCCTATTTTGGACTTCCATATGCTATTGGCCGGCCAATTCTATCTCACTTTGGAAGACCTGAAAACTGCTACACAATATTCTCTAAATAATAAAAAATGAATGGCGTTTCTGGTGTGCCTGGTTTCTATTGGAAACAAAAAAAAAAAAATTCGACAAGGAAAAATTATTGTTTTTGACAACGCAAGAACAATATAAAACCAGATTGCTGTAACTACTTGCATGTCTGATTCGTCTATATGCCAAAAATGTAATTGTCAACTGATTAATTTCTTACTTAGTTTTCAAATTCAAATGGGTTGGACAAAAGTGGCAAGGACTTGTTTTGCCGTCTTATCAATAACAGGATTCCCGTTATTAATAATCATTGGATCTACTTGCCATTTCAAAGTTCAACCATACAAACAATTTGTTTGATTTGATTTTTTGGCACTTGACGTGGATCAATTTCTTTTTTGAACTTATTATACAAAATGACGCTCTAATAATAATTTTTTTATACCAAAGTTATATAATTTAAGTAGTCCTAAGCAACGGTATTGACCCGTTAGTCTCCCTTTCTGTGTCACCTCTCTCTCTGTGTGCATGTGCATGTGCATGCACACGTGTGTAAATAAGATTATTTTTCTTGATACACAAGGGCTTAAAGAAGTTTTTCGACCATGAAAGCTAGAATTTGTGTAGGACCTTTACAGAATTTAAGGTTGGTTGGTTCTCATTTGCTTCATTCTGTAGTTCCTAATATTTAAGTTCTAGGAATGGAAATAGGCATGAACATCAGACATGGCAGCCATTGGAATGCTTCTGAGCTTAGCTTTATATTTTATAATCGACTTGGACTGAAGCTCTGATGAAACTGAAAGAAATTTTAGACAAGCTAAAATGGTTTGGCTACCAATATATATAGAGAATGGCCTATTTCCCTCAATAGGACTGAAATTTCAGACAAGCTTAAGTTTCTTTGAACCACCAAAAAGCAGCCTTATCTCAAGTTCTCAACTACCAAGTGGTATTTCAGAAAATTCACAAATTCTTCCCTAAAATGGGGCTTCTGAACTTGGGCTTAACTGAGCTGCTTAAGTTTCTTTTTCGAACTTACTGTGCAAAATGACACCCTAGAGTATATTTTCTATGCCAAATATTATATAATTAAAATAGTCCTAGCTTCTGAGACTTACTCTCCATTTTAACTTCTGATTTGCAATTGGAAGTATAACTCATTCTTTTATTGTGTACCACCAATTTGATAAAATGCCTCAGTTAAAAATCTATCTCCTTTTTCTAAATTTTTGTGCTTTGCCAATAACATATTTAGTTCACATTGTTTCCCTCTTCGGTTCATGCACTTGATTTTCCCTCTCAAGCATGCTATATTTTCTCTTCAAGTTGTAATTCGACTGTGTAAATTTGTAATGGTGAATGCGTGGCCCTTTTTCATTTCCATTTTTGTTAAAGAACTTGGTTGATTATTAAATTATCATTTAAATTTCAAAATCTTGGAGAATAGTAGCTGAGGCTTGTGAATATAACATCTCATGGCTCATGCTCTGTTTCATATTTCATAGTTGGCAGAGTTTAATGATTACAGGACCAGAAGGCATTCTAAATTTCAATGGAATTTAGCAAAAGAAGCAAGAACTGCTGATAGGATGAATGAGCGATGCTTTAAGATACCTTGACACTGACCCATTGCATTGTAAATCCAGTCTAAGGAGGACTTTTACCACTCGTATGATCATCCCATAACCAGACATACAACAACTTGAACAGGTTTTGTCATTGTCATTGGCCATCTACGCTGTATACTTTTGAAAAATTCTACCAAGTCCGCATCAGAGTAGGGGAGCAGTCGAAGAACAAAGTATATACTTAATACTCTATTTTTTTAATTTTGGGAGGCCAAATTTTTACCCCTACTATCCACAACTTAGTGCCATCCACAGTAAGCCTATTCTAGATAGAAGATCAAAGGGTGATTTTATTTTCTATCAAACTCAAATTAGTCATCCCAAAACCTGATCCGCTGCACAGCCAATGTTATCAAAGTGCAATTTTTTACTATTACATATACACATTTGTGTGTGCATTTATATATCTGTCGTCCATATGCATTCAATGACTGATTTAGTCCAGGAGCGGATCTAACAGGGCCCTAGTGGGTACTAATGTACCCTTAACTTTTACGTTCGTACCCACTTGTTCAAATTTCTGACTACACCCCTTGTTTCCGATTAATAGTTAATAGTATAGGGAGCTGGCTCCTTTTGGGGGGGCGCACCATAGCTTTATTTTTCACCCAACTGGGCGGCTCAGGGGTATCTTTGTGGCGGCTATTCTTTTTTCCGTTCGAGCTCTCCTATCAACCGAGGAGGAGTCCACTTCGATTTTTGGGAAGCAAGTGTCTCCGGGTGAAATAGCCTCAACTTCTTATGAAAAACCTAATCTCCCCGATGGATGAAGAAGGAGAAAGACAGAATGAAAAATCAAAAAATCTTCTACTTATCATACAGGCAGGAGACTGATGGTTCTTCATGTGGGTGCCAGTTGATTCACAAGTTAATCGTATGATGTTACAAAGTTATTATGTATCTGTTTTAGGCCCTACACATTTCCAACTCCCTACGTTTCCAAGTCATGGCATCTTAATTAATTGCATCTTAGCCCATCGAATACTCCATGTCAACCCTACGTTACCAAGTCTTGGCATCTTAATTAATTGCCATCTTAGCCCATCAAACACTCTATCTCCCTACATATTTCCAAGTCTTGGCATCTTAATTCATCTCTTACTATATGTCATAACTTGATCGTCAAATGTAGCCATTTTTTTACTTTTTTCTTAGATTACTTTATTCTTTTTTTTTTTTTTTTTTGTGTCATTGGGTATCTACACTGTATACTTCTGAAAATTTCTACCATGTCGGCCAACATTCGGAAGAAATATTCAAAATTCAAGACTTAATTGAAATATTCAAAGTTCAAGACTTAATTGGAAGTACGGAATATATTTTGAAAAAAATTGGGAGGCCCAAATCTCAAATATTCAAAATTCAAGACTTAAATTTAAAATACTTAACATAATTTTGCAGACGGGGGCTTCTGCCTTGATTTGTTTATATTTCTTCTTGGTTAGTTTGTAATATATTCATTTTTATATTTTTGATTCTTATGGTTGACTTCATTGACCACACCTGATATAAATGTGTCTGCTTTGCCTGAAATGAACTACCGAAAAGCAATCTTAACTATCTCAACTGCCAAGTGGTATCAGATATCACAAGTTCTTAATTACAATGGGACTTGTGAACTTGGGCTTAATCATATCAAGGTCAGTTTTCAATGTTTTTATCTATGTTATAATTGTATGTTGCATAATCTTGCTGCATTCAAGCTTTACTGTCACAATGGCAACTTCTAGACTCGGAGGGAATGAAACAGACCGACTTGCATTACTCGCATTCAAGGCCAAAATAACCAATGATCCCTTCCAGGCATTGAGCTCATGGAACGAATCGGTTCACTTCTGCCAGTGGCATGGGGTTACATGCAGTCATCGACACCGTCAGAGAGTAACCATGTTGGAGTTGCAGTCCCAGAAGCTAGTGGGATCTATTTCTCCACACATAGGAAATTTGAGCTTTCTTAGGGAACTACTGCTCCTGAATAATAGCTTCAGCCATGTCATCCCTTCAGAACTTGGACGTTTGAAAAGATTGCACTACTTGTGGCTGAACAAAAATGCAATTGAAGGTGAAATTCCAGCCAATATATCTGGCTGCTCTGCCCTCATTTCCTTTCAAGTTGATAACAACAATCTAATAGGTAAAATTCCTGTAGAGCTTGGCTCCTTGTCAAAGCTTGAAAGAATTTATGTTGCTAGTAACAATCTAACGGGAGGTATTCCTCCTTTTTTGGGAAATTTATCATCTCTTCAGCATTTTTATGCAACCAGAAATAATTTAGTAGGGAGCATTCCAAATGTTCTATGCAAATTGCCAAACCTTACTGTTATGTCCATGGGTGGAAATAGGTTGTTTGGTGAGATCCCTCCTCCACTTTTTAATCACTCTTCTCTCGTTGTTATTGATGTGACAAACAACCAAATTCACGGGAGTCTTCCCTCGAGCTTTGGCATCACACTTCCAAACCTTCAATTCCTTGGAATTGCCCATAACCAATTCATTGGTTCCATTCCTGTTTCAATTTCAAATGCTACAAATCTAGTGTTCCTTATAGTCGGAACAAACAAGCTCACAGGAGAAGTTCCTACTCTGGAAAAGCTGCACAAACTTCAGCGGTTTTTAGTTGGCGCCAACAATCTTGGAAGTGGTGAAGCCAATGACATAAGCTTTCTATCCTCTTTGACCAATGCCACCAACTTAGAGACATTGCAACTGTATGGAAACAATTTTGGAGGAAAGTTGCCTGAATCTATCAGCAACCTCTCAACTAAGCTTGTTGGATTGTATTTATCACACAATCATATATCTGGGGACATTCCAACAGGGGTATCCAATCTTGTTAACCTGGAGGTCTTATCTATGCAAGCCAATCAACTTTCAGGTAACATTCCCCATGATATTAGTAGGCTTCAAAAGCTGCAAGAACTAAGAATTGGAGAAAACAAGTTGTCAGGAAAAATCCCACTCTCTTTCGGAAATTTAACTCTTTTAACACATGTTTTGTTAAATGACAACAATCTCAGTAGCAGCATCCCTTCTAGTCTTGGGAAATGCCAGAAATTGATACTATTGGATCTTAGTCAAAACAACCTTAGTGGTACAATACCACCACAGATTTTTGCTCTCTCATCGTTATCAATAGCTCTAGACCTTTCTAGAAACCATTTGACCGGTTCTCTTCCCATGGAAGTTGGAAATTTGAAAAATATTGGTTGCTTGGATGTCTCTGAAAATGAGTTATCCGGAGAAGTTCCTATCTCTCTTGGTGACTGTGTCAGATTGGAAATCCTACTTTTGTATAGAAACTTTTTTAATGGAACCATTCCTTCATCTTTGAGATCGTTGCGAGGTCTTTCCAATTTAGATCTATCTCACAACAACTTCTCTGGTGAAATTCCAGAATATTTGGAGCGTTTTGAGATTTTGCAATATTTGAATCTATCTTTTAATGATTTGGAGGGCTCGGTTCCAAGAGAAGGCATATTTAAGAATGCAAGTGAAATTTCAGTCACTGGAAATAGTAAGCTCTGTGGTGGTATACCTGATCTAAAGCTACCTGTATGCAAATCCAAAGGATCTAGAAAAAAGAGAATAGTTGTATCCTTAAAATTAGTAATCACTATATCTTGCGGGCTTGTGGGACTAATTTTGCTGTTGTTTGTTATATTTTTTTTCTGGTTTAGAAAGACGAAAAAGATGCCTTCTTCATGTTCACCAACAAATTCACTCTTAAAAGTGTCTTATCAAAATCTCCTTAAAGCTACTGATGGGTTCTCTGCTGCGAATTTGATTGGTATGGGTAGTTTTGGGTTTGTTTATAAGGGAATCCTTGATCAGGATGGATCCATTATTGCCGTGAAGGTACTTAACCTTGCACACCATGGGGCTTTCAAGAGTTTCTTAGCTGAGTGTGAGGCATTGAGAAATATCAGACACCGTAATCTTCTGAAGGTGATAACTGCATGTTCAAGTGTTGATCAGCAGGGTAATGACTTCAAAGCCTTAGTTTATGAGTTCATGGAGAAAGGTAGTCTAGAGGAGTGGTTGCACCCAAATTCAAACGATGATTTCATAAATGAAGTGTCCAAGAAGTTAAACTTTCTTCAGAGATTGAATATTGCTATCGATGTAAGTTGTGCACTTGATTATCTTCACCATCAATGCCAAACACCAATAGTACACTGCGATCTCAAGCCAAACAATGTTCTTTTAGATAATGAAATGACTGCACATGTCGGTGACTTTGGGTTAGCAAGATCTCTCAGTACAACCACCTATGATACCGCTTATCATACAAGTTCTATTGGAGTAAGGGGATCTGTCGGATATACTGCTCCGGGTAAGCATGTTTTTCAACAATTCTTAATTGTTTTACTTATTCTTTATGTTTTACATTTTATTTATTATTTATTGAGGATTTTCATATGCAACGGACTTAGATATGCAAAATACATGTAATAGAGAAATTAGAACTCTCCTCGTCGATCTACACACACAAATTTGGAAGTCACTTGTATTTACTCCTCTTAGTTTTTTTTTGTCTTTGTTGACTCAAAAGCTTGAAAATTTCATCTCCTTCCATAACATATGTCAATAAATATGTTTTAGTTGTTTCCTATCCCAAAAATTACGCTTTATCTTGATAATTATGGTGATTTGCATTAAAGAGTATGGTTTGGGAAGTGAGGTGTCAGCAAGGGGTGATGTATACAGCTTTGGCATCCTCCTCCTAGAAATGTTCACCGGGAGGAATCCCACTGACGACATGTTTAGAGACGGTTTAAACCTTCATAACTTTGCCAAGACCTCTTTGCCCGAGAAAGTAGAAGACATTGCAGATCCCATACTTGTCCAGGAAAATGTAGATGGACTCAAAAGCACAGACCGTACCAGCAATCAAAGCAGCACAAGAAGCCACACATTTCAAGCTTGCTTGGTTTCAATATTTGAAATTGGAGTAGCTTGTTCTGCAGAATTGGCAAGTGAAAGAATGAACATTAATGATGTAGCAGTTGAGTTACATTCAGTCAGAGATATTTTTAGTGGGACCAGAATATATGGAGCGCGACAAACTATGACTACACCCCACTCAACAGGTAATATATATCACTATATATATCGATCACTGTCTTATAACTGATTATTATTGGGAGCTAATTATCTTTTACTTATCATACAAGCAGGACATGGATGATTCTTCATGTGGGAGCTCACAAGTTAATCATATTAATATATGATGTTACAAAGTGGTCATGATGATTCTTCTGACCGCATAAAAAGATCATTTTTGGTTTGTTTCGAGTGAGCTGTTTATTGGCCTCTCGTTTTGTTTGGGCATTTGTCCTTTGTGGGCTTTAACTTATCTTTCCTTGTTCCTGGGCTGAGGGTCCTTTTTGTCTTTGTTGTGTCTTATAGTTTTCTTTCTTCCAATAAAATTCCTTTCTGCGGGAAAAAAAAAGTGCTTATATTTGCTTTCCAATTTTTTCGCTCACACTTCAATTATATTTTTTAAGAAAACATAATATAATTATTTTTCAAAAACATATTCACATTCAACATCTATTAAAAAAATAAAATTATTCTCCACTTTTTAAAATGTGAGCATTGTCATTCCTAAGTCAACACACGTGTCAAGCATAATTATTAGGGGTGGGACTTGGGCGGACTAATGGGCTGGTTCACGCCAAATCTAATTCTAACACCTTAGCTCGTTCCAAACTCAAGTCTCGAGGAACCCATCACACCATATTGCATGAGTTTTTAATAACTTTCTAATAAATAAGCATTATAAAAAAATGGACAAAATGCACTCACACCCCCTAAGGTTTGCTTTAAAGACACTTATATGCATAGTTTGCTTAAACCTACACTCACACCCCTTGTCAATACTCACTAACTAGCATGTGAAATTACAAATCTACCCATCAATATAATAACTATATTATATTTCAAAAATCAAATAAATTTAAAAGATCAAATTGACGTTTAAGTAAGGATGATAATGACAATGCACCATGTCCATATTTCTCCTTTTCTCAAATTATTCATTGCATTAATCTAAGAAGTTGTAAATGGAACGTATTTTTGTTATCTTAGATATACTGAAAGATCCATGTCAGAATTGTGTATTGGACTAAACACGTATTAAAAATTTAATTTCCTGGATATTGAATTAGTACGCTCAATACTTGTTACTTGAAATGGAATAGTGTAAATTTTTTAGAAAGACTTAGGCTTGGCCTTTGGTGAAGACTTAAGAATTTTATCCATCTTTGGCTTCCATCCAACTGTGTGCATAGATTTATTTTATTTATTTTGGTTGAAGGTGTTGCTTTTTTATATATATATACATAAATAATCTGTTGCTCACCGGTGAGCAAGAAATTCTTCCACACCATGTATGGTAACCATTGGATATGATTGCAATGATTTTTGAAAGTTACTTTTTTTACACTTAGATCATATCCAACGGTTACCGTGCTTGGTGTGTAAAAAATTTCTTGCTCACCAGTGTGCAAGAAATCATTACTCTATATATATATATATATATATATATATATATATATATATTAGCCAGACATATCCTTTTAAATTTTTGTTCTTTGTTTTCTTCAACTATAGATGCTTTACTGCAAATTTCTTATTCGGTGTGCTCTTTTTAAAATAGTTTATGTCTCCTTGGGTAGGGTTTTTTTTTTTATTGTTTATTATTCTATATTATCATAATGTCATATTATGAATTTGTTCTTTTAGATTCTATTTAAAGTTGTATTTTTTGTTAAAAAAAAAAGTCATTTCTAAATAAATTGTTAGAAATTAAAATACTAGAAATTATTTGGATGCTAGAAATTAAAATGCTCTATTATTTGGATGATTTTCTTCTAGATAAAATGCTAGAAATTAAAGAAAGAAAATTTATCTTAATGAAAGCATTTTCCTTGAATTGTTATCTTCGATTAGTTTGGGTCCCAGTGACTACATAATTTGAATGAAGGTTAAAATTGAAGCAATGGTAGTTTTGTAAAAGTGAAAATGTAAAATTGGAGGTAATATGGTCTTTTCAGTTAATGGAGGGGTAAAAAAAATATTTTGCACAATGTCAATATATTTTTTAACAGATGAATGATGGTTGGGGGTTGTGTACATATATATTCACACCTCAAACCTCAAGGGGTGTGAGTGTAGGTTAACGTTTAAGCAAACTATGCATATGAGTGTCTTTAGGGCAAACCTCAAGGGGTGTGAGTGCATTTTGTCCTAATTTTTTTTATTAAAATACATAACTACATATGTTTGACATCAGGGTCAGCCCTAAGATTCATAAAACTTTGGAGGGTCTTAGGCGAACTTTCAAGTGTGAGGTCCCTTATACATAAGGTTTCACACACGCATAAATTTTATAATAGCGCAAAATTTTTATTAAAATAAGACTATAAGCACATAAAATATATTTATGTTGATAACACAAAAAAAAAAAAAAAAATTCAATCTTGGTGCTTTATAAATAGCAACAAATGCAAGCACATGTATGCTTTCATTACAACAATTGTACTTCCAATTACTACATCAAGATATAAACTACATAAAATAATTAAATTTTTTTTCTTTAAACTTGATAAAACATATATGTCAAATAACCAAACATACTGATTTCGTTTCTAATTTTTCAATCACTTGTGCCTAAAATGTATAATTTCATCTTTTTTTTCCTATTTATTTTTTTATAACTTTTGAATAAACTGGATAATAGTAGCTAATAATTGTAAGTGTTAAAGACTTATCGTAAAAAATTGCAATTACCACAAAACCAATTTTTGCCCATGAGCCATAATACAACAAGAGGTTGTTGTTTGCTGGCGTTTGGCCATAAAGAAAGAAGCAGAAAATGAGAGAAAAGGAGCCGAAAATAAAGAAGAAAAGAGAAAACGCAAACAACAATCTAGCAAACCCAAAATTGGACCATTAATTAGTAATTTTTTTTTATAAAAAAATAAGGCTCGTAGTATTGGATTTGGTTAAATGGACCATAGTGAATAATTTTTTTTAAAAAATGAGGTCCAATAGTATTGGGTTTGGTAAAATGAACCATAGTTAATAAATTTTTAAAAAAACAAATTGAGGCCTAGTAGTAGTATTGGGGTTGGTTAAAAAAATGGAGCCATCCAAATTGGAGTCCTAGGCGACCGTCTAGCCGGCCCTGCTTGACATGAAATAGAACTACTCATAGGAAGAATTTTCAATTAATGTTGATTGAAGTTGAAACAGAATGAGTCGTAACGTTTTGCACCAAAGTACATGTCACATAGCTATTCGGTCACTTTGAAAGGGTACCAGTATGCCTATAGGTCATTTAGCTTCATTTGTAAACATGTTATTTACTTCTTATTCTTTCTACGTGTAGTCCAATGAGTCTTAACTCCCTTCTATTGAAAAATAAAATGTGGATTTTTAGTCACAAAAATCCCAATTCATGATAAATTTGAACCATTAACTATTGACGGCTGACTGTGAATTCATCAACGATTCTTGGATTTGAATCTAAAATTGTATTTTCGAAAATCTAAATTGATACATAACTAATCAGTATTTATTTTTTTTCAAAAAATAAAAAATCCTAATTATGAGTGGTCTGGTCTTCACCAACACCGAAACTCAGTTGGTTTGTAGTGTTGCTATCAATTAGGAGGGAAATCGTTGTATGTTGGGAGAAAGTTGCCAAATAGTCCATTCAACATTGAGTCTGATGAAGACCATTGCGGGGCGATAATTGTTTTAACATCATAGAGTCTAAATCTAGCCTCGATACATAGGTTGTTAAGTATTTATATATTTTAAGTTATAAAATATAAAATTAACATGAATTACTTAGTTGTGTTATATTTCATATAGTTTATATAACATGTGATATATGTATTATACAAGAGTTTAGTAATCTAGATTATTATATGAGTTATAATTTTACTTGATATACAAACTTATAGAAGGATTTTTTTTATATATATTGTAGAATGGTAAGCGATTTTCTTATGATATTTTAGAGAATATATAATTTATGTGATTTAACATGTTAGTACAATTATTTTATATCTTAAATAGTATCATATAATCGTATATTTTCCAGCATTTTACGCCTCGTAACCAGGCCCAGGCATACAACAACTTGAGCAGGTACTGACATTTTCATTGGGTATCGACACTGCATACCAATCATGCAACCATCTCATAACTGGAAATACAACAACTTGAGTAGTCTTTGGCATTGTCATTGGGTATCTACACTGTATACTTTTGAAAATTTCTACCATGTCCGCCAACAGTCAGAAGAAATATTCAAAATTCAAGACTTGATTGAAATACGTACTCAAAGTTGAAGACTTAATTGGGAGTACCGAAAAAATTTTGAAAAAAATTGGGAGGCCCAAATCTCAAATATTAAAAATTCAAGACTTAAATTTAAAATACTTTTAAGTCTATTCTTGCCATCGGGTGTGTCCTGTCGGCTCTCCCGAACTTGGCAAAAAATCATTTCTTTTTTGATCTGCTGCGCAGTTTTTTACTATTACATAGTAATACACATTTGTGTGATTATATAGATATGTCATCCACATGCATATATATATATATATATGTACTTACACGTATGTATCACAGGGAGCTAATTATATTCTTCTTATCATATATGCAGGAGATCGATGATTCTTCATGCGGGAGGCAGTGGATTCACTAGTATGATGTTACAAAGTGGTAATTCTTCTGACTGAAAGAAGTTCATTTTCGTAGCTTAAAGCTTTCCTTTGCCTGTGGGATAGGGCTGAGCTTCTATAAGCTTTTGGTTTGTTTTGAGTGGGCTGTTTGTTAGGCCTCTCGTTTTGTTTGGCCATTGGTCCTTTCTCCTAGTCAGTTGTGGGCTTCAACCTTTCTTTTTGGGCCAGGGCCCATTTAGTCTTTGTTGTGTCTTCTGTACAGTTTTATTTCTTTCAATAAATTTCATTTGTCCCCAAAAAAAAAAAACACACACTCACACTTGTCAGTTGTCACGCATAATCATTATGTTATGTAATCAAATCAAGATAATAAATAGTAATCACTTGACTTCTGATCTAATGGTAATTGAAAGGTTGAGAATTCGTGTTTATTAAATAGCTTATTGTGGGTAATTGGTGTGTGTTTGTTTTTAACTTTCTGAAAAAAAAAATATTATATATATATATATATATGATTAAGCTATGTCCATACACTAGCATATATATATATATATATATCATACCTGGTAAGAAAACTTTTCTTAGATCCTCCAACCCCTTTGTGAGTAGTAAGTCAGTGGCGGAGCCACGTGGGTCAATTTTATTTATTTGTAATTTTTATACATAAGTTTTGATAATTTTAAAACTACCCACTGAACTTTTGTAAATATTCATTTGTTCCAATAGGATTTTAAAAATTCAGAAAAGATCCCTGTCTTTTCACCACCAATGGTCCATAAAATTTTTAGGAATCAAAATTAAGAAAAACTATTCATTTGCAATTAAATTTTCTGTTATTTGTATGTGCTCCGATTGAACTACTAAAAAATTCACAAAAGATCCTAAGAAACACTTTCAAAATTAACAAAGACCCCTCATTTACTAACTCATTTGCCCAATTAAAATTTCAAAATTCATAAAAGACTGGTGTCTTTTTCTCTTCCGCCGAGCCCCACAATTTTTAAGAATCAAAATTCAAGAAAAAGCTTTCCTTTGCTATTTATTATTTTGGTTCAAAATTTCTAATCATATTATTGTTAATGGTTGCTTCCTCTAAACTAAATTTCTGGCTCTGCCATTGTACTAAATAATAGTATAATTGATGTTATAATGTAGGAATTGAAAGCATTATGAATAGAAAATCTTCTAAACAACAAATTATGTACATCATTCAAAAATTAATTAAGCATAGAATTGACCCCAAAAAAACGTAATTGTACTAAGTAATAGTATAATTGCTGTTATTAAATAAATAAATTACCAGAAAATGAAGATTTACCAGAAAACATAAGGTTTTGCAATTTTTGAATCACTCTTTTAATGATTTGGAGGGGGCATAGTACCAAGTGAATGACATCTTTAAGAATGGAAGTGCAATTTCAATCACAGGAAATAGTAAGCTCTGTGTTGGTATACTTGAACGAAAACTACCTTTATGCAAATCCAAAAAATCTAAAAAAAAAAAAAGAGATCAATTGTTTTCTTAAAATTAGTAATCACTGTATCTTGTGGGCTTGTGGGACTAATTTTGTTGTTTGTGCTATATTTTTCTGGTTTAGAAATACAGAAAAGGTTCCTTTTTCAAGTTTATCTGCAATTTCACTTTTAAAATTGTCTTATCAAAGTCTCCAATTTGATGGACATGGGTAGTTTTGGGTCTGTTTATAAGGGAATCCTTGATCACGATGGATCCATTCTTACGGTTGTAGGTTCAGAAAAATTGCTACTACACTTAACACAAATTTCTCTTGAGAAAAATAGATGCCCCTGTCTCATTCTCCATTTAGTCTTTAAATAATCTTATGAATACAATGATTGTGCCTTTAATTTCTCCGCATATTTTGATTTTACTTATGAAATTCTGCCTTTATTCTTTGCAGGAATTCAGTGCTCAAATATCGGTATTTAAGGAGGAGATTTTGGGTCTTTCCGTGTATTTACGTCACCTTGTCATGGGTGATATGGAAGGTGATGTGGTCGCCATGTGTCGCGTTAGTTACACATGTCATCTAGCGATTTTTTCTTTAGTTGCAACGGTGAAGGTACTTAACCTTGTGCACCATGGGGCTTCCAAGAATTTCTTAGTTGAGTGTGAAGCACTTAGAAACATCATCTTTTGAATGTACTATCAGCGTATTCAAGTGTTGATCATCAGAGTAATGGCTTCAAGGCCTTAGCTTATGAGTTTGTGAAAAAAGGTAGTCTAGAGGAGTGATTGCACCTAAATCCAAATGAAGATGTCACACATGAAGTGCCCAAGAAGTTAAACTTTCTTCAGAGATTATATATTTTTATGGATGTGGCTTGTGCACTAAATTATCTTCACATTCAATGCCAAACACCAAAAAGTACACCGTGATCTTAAGCCAATCAATATTCTTTTAAATAATAAAATGACTGCAGATGTTAGTGACTTTGATTTAGTAAGATTTATTCGTACAACCACCTATGATACTATTTATCATACAAGATCTATTGGATTAAGAAGATCCATCGGTTATACTACAACAGGTCGACACGTTTATCAACAATTCTTAATTATTTTACTTATTCTTTTTATTTCTATTTTATTTATTTATTTATTAAGATTTTCATATGCAATGGAATTAGATGCAAAATACATATAATAGAGTAATTAGAACTCTCCCCAAATACACACAAATTTGGAAGTTACTTGTATTTACTCCTCTTAGTCTTTTATGTCTTTGTAGCCTCAAAAGCCTGAAAATTCATGCCAAGAATTATGTCATTCCCTTCCGTAAGTCAATAAATATGTTTCAGTTCTTACCTACCTACCCAAAATTCCACTTTATCTATATAATTCTCCTCAAAGTTTTTCCCTAAACTTAGAGATATTTGTGCAAATCTATCAAGGATATCATAAAGGCTCAAGTGTAATTTCAAATGCCAATACAAATAGGAACAAACTGGTAATGCATGGCTCTTGTTGGGGGTTAAATCTAATTTTTGTTCAGACTTTATAATTTGCCAGATACTAACAAACAAGGAACCCTAAAAATAATTCCTCTATCTGAAATGTCCTTTAGTGGATTTGATGAAGCATGGATTTTTGTATGTGGCCTATGATCGCAGCTAACTGCAGCCATTATTACGTGAACTGAAATTTATAACTACAGGCTCTACGCCCATTAGTACATGTAATGTAAGCATTTGAATTGAATCAGATATATTTGTGAAGTTATGGTCAAAATTGTGTTTCGCCGTAGCTCGCATATTCATTCCAATTAGTTTTTCTCGAAAAAATAACTTTTTTTTTTTACTTAGTACCGTGAATATGTTCAACAGTATAAAACATCTCTTGAGAGGAAAGACTAATATATCCGAAAATAGTAATACCATTTAACTATATTTCAGTCTGTTTCTTGAAATTGACATTTAATTATAGTAGCTTGTTTTAAAATCATAGAGACTAATAATACTAATAGGCTATGCTTATTTAGACGTAAAATATTTTCTATAATTTCTAGTTCGCGTTACTCGTATAACACAAAAAAAAAAAACATTTTACTGGTAAAAAGCTTTTCATAAAAACTCCAAAAACAACTCATCTTTTTATTTTCTGTAAGTTATTTTACGACTCTTTTAAGGGATGGGTCTGGACTGAATGGATTCGCATTCATCTGAAAATGTTCTCTTACATTGACGATGATCAACTGATAGCGACAACGACTAACTCCGGTGATTGCTTTCTGACATCGACGATCATCAACTCATACTGGCTCTGACAAGCTCCGGGCGATTCACAAGTAACACTATCTTCTTCACACAAGCCATTAATTGTTTTTGGATTTTAAATGGGTTTGATTCAGATTGTGTCCTATATAATCTTTAACATTGTTTTGAGACTCTACTCTCCATTTTAGCTTCTGATTTGCAATTGTAAGTATAACTCATACTTTTATTATATGTACCACCAATTTGATAAAATGCCTCAGTTACAAATCTCTTCTTCATTTTCTAATTTTTTTGCAATTATGAATACTTTAAGCAACTGTTAGGAACTTTGAGACTCCACCCTGGTAAGATTAAACCAAACACCAGAAAATGCTATTGAGAAAATGTTTTTACATGTAAAAGGTTTTAGTGTAATACCTCTTTTGGACTTCCATATGCTATTGGCCGGCCAATTCTCTCACTTTCTTATACATGGAGCACGACAAACTATGACTACACCCCAACAACAGGTAATATCATTTTCTTATAACTGATTTAAGGTCAAATAAATGAATTGAGTTGTTCTGCTTTGTCGTATATCTGTATGTTTGTGTGTGTTCTGCAGATATGAAACAAAGTAGGTTTGTATCTGTAGGCCATATATATGTCGCATTGAGATTGATTTATATGATATAATCTTCATAGCATTTGGCATGATTCTAGTATTGTGGCATTTAAGTGGACATAATTGAAAACAAGCATGATGATAGCTTGTTTAATCATGTTATCGTTAAGCTAGATTTCTTGTTTAATCATGATGATAGCTTGTTAATTTGCATATTTCACTTTCTTGTGTCACATTCAAATGTCCGATAGCTAATTATGTGTCTTCTTTTCCCAGAGATGCGTAAAGCCTGAAGATGTTGGTTGATTCATCAATTGCACAATGTCAAATATTGGCTTGGCTGCCTGTTACACTTACTGTTTTATATTTTATTTTCCATCCTTTTTTCATGTTTTTGTTCATCTTTAGTCTCCAGTGCGCAACTTTTCTCATTTAAAATGTACTTCAAGAAAGCTATTACTAGTGTCTTTTATTTTTTCCCCCTTGCTGCACTTAATGTCATGTTTGCAATTTCAACATAAATTACTCCATGTCCCTATATTTCCAAGTCTTGACATCTTAATTCATCGGTTGCCTAATTTGACCGTCAAGTGTTGCCATCTTTAGTCAAGCCTTTGACATCTTAAATCATGTCCTACCTCGTCAAGTCTAATCTTGTCCTACATCTTAAATCAAGCCTTGACAAACATAGTAACTTAAGTCATACTATGTTTGTCAATCACATGATCCTGTAATATAATTTGAGTAAAATCTTTTTTTGACACATCCGAAGTTTGAGGTATTATCACCTGATTATAATTTTGTGTAATATTGTCACTAACATTTTTTTTGTCAATTTTTTCATTTAAAAAAAGTGTGTATGTATGTGTGTACATACACACATTCTTTTTCCCCTTTTGAATTTTAATGATTACATGCTTGTTTTCAATTACTGAAGTCCAATAAGCGGGAACAATTAATGACTAATTGGCTTGTAAGTCCAGTGTAAGGAGGACTTTTACCACTCTTGTAACCATCTCATAACTAGACATGTACCAACTTGAGCCGTCGTTGGTTCAGTTGGAAGATAATGTCATCACATGATGGGGCTTTGTTCAGCGAGAACTGCTCCCAACCGATATCCAATTGATTCTTTTCTCAATCATTCTACCAATTTGCTAGCAGTATTTGAGTGATCACGTGAACAGCAAGAAAACTAGCCAAAAGGCGTTGCTTCATTAGCATGCATATTTTGGAGCAGTTTTCATTAACAATCCGATATTAACTTATTACGTTCAAATCATGTGGGTCATAAAAAAATTTAGCCCAAAAAGTGTGCCTTTTACATAAATATCTTTTACATTTCCCCGGGCCATTGGCGGTACTTCCATCGACAATAAAGAGACTGTAAATGTCCTTTATATAGTCTTCTGTACGTGTGAATGGGATGATCCACTCCACTCTAGTCTTCTTTTGCATTTATAGATGAGGATTGGGACGAATCTATTACACGTTAAGACGTAGGTGTGTTGGTCCCGGCCATCAACCGCCACTACTCTTCAAATGACTATTTATTCCCAAGGTAAATGACAAGACATACAACAACTATTTTATAATAGTATAACAAGACAAACAACAACTTGAGCCTTCGTTGGTCCACGTACATTTTTGGTTCTTATGGTCGACTTCATTGACGAGATTTTATATAAAGGTGTCTGAATCTTATCTCCACTGCTAAGTGGCATCAGAAATCACTACTTCTTCTTAACTAAGATGGGGCTTCTGAACTTGAGATTAATCATATCAAGGTCAGTTTTCAATGTTTTCATCTATATTATAATTGTATGTTCCAAAATCTTCTTGCTGCAATATTCAAGCTTTTCAGTCGCCATGGCAACTTCTAGACTCGGAGGGAATGAAACAGACCGACTTGCATTACTCGCATTCAAGGCCAAAATAACCGATGATCCCTTCCAGGCATTGAGTTCATGGAACAAAACAGTTCACTTCTGCCAGTGGCATGGCGTTACATGCAGTCAACGACACCGTCAGAGAGTAACCATGTTGGACTTGCAGTCCCAGAAGCTAGTGGGATCTATTTCTCCACACATAGGAAATTTGAGCTTTCTTAGGAACCTAGTGCTTCTGAACAATAGCTTCAACCATGTCATCCCTCCAGAACTTGGCCGTTTGAAAAGACTGCAGTCCTTGCGGTTGCACAATAATACAATTGAAGGTGAAATTCCAGCCAATATTTCAGGTTGCTCTGCCCTCAATTTCTTTCAAGTTGAACACAATAGTCTGGTAGGTAAGATTCCTGCAGAACTTGGCTCTTTGTCAAAGCTTAAAGGAATTTATGTTAATAATAACAATCTAACGGGAGGTATTCCTCCTTCTTTGGGGAATTTAACGTCTCTTCAGTATTTTTATGCAACCCTAAATCGTTTAGTAGGGAGCATTCCGGATGCTCTATGCAGATTGCCAAACCTTACTCTTATGGCAACAGGTGGAAATAGGTTGTCTGGGGAGATCCCTCCTTCACTTTTTAATCACTCTTCTCTCGTGGCTATTGATGTGACAAACAACCAAATTCAAGGGAGTCTTCCCTCCAGCCTTGGCAACACACTTCCAAACCTTCAATTCCTTGGCTTCGCCTTTAACCAATTCATTGGTTCCATTCCTGTTTCAATATCAAATGCAACAAATTTAGTGTCCCTTATAGGTGCTGTAAACATGCTCACAGGAAAAGTTCCTACTCTGGAAAAGGTCCACAAACTTCGACAGCTTTTAATTTCCTTAAATAATCTTGGAAGTGGGGAAGCCGATGACTTGAGCTTTCTATCTTCTTTGACCAATACCACCAGCTTAGAGAAATTGGAACTGAATCAAAACAATTTTGGAGGGAAGTTGCCTGAATCCATCGGCAACCTCTCAACTAAGCTTGTTGGATTGTCTGTAGCGCAAAATCACATATCTGGGGACATTCCAACAGGGATATCGAATCTTGTTAACCTGAAGGTCTTATTTATGGAAGCCAATCAATTTACAGGTAACATTCCCCATGACATTGGTAGGCTTCAAAAGCTACAAGTGTTGGGATTTCTAAAAAACAAGTTGTCAGGAAATATCCCAATTTCTTTAGGAAATTTAACTCTTTTAACCCGAGTTTCGTTAAGTGAAAACAATCTCAATGGCAACATCCCTTCTAGCCTTGGGAAATGCCAGCAATTGGGATTATTGGATCTTAGTCAAAACAACCTCAGTGGTATAATACCACAACAGATTTTTGGTCTTTCAGCATTATCAATAGGTCTAGTCCTTTCTGGAAACCATTTGACTGGCTCTCTTCCCACGGAAGTTGGAAATTTGAAAAATCTTGGTTACTTGGATGTTTCCGACAATGAGTTATTCGACGAGATTCCTGTCTCTCTTGGTAGCTGTGTAAGATTGGAAACTCTGATTTTGTGTGGAAACTTTTTTAATGGAACCATTCCTTCATCTTTGAGATCGTTGCGAGGTCTTTCCAATTTAGATCTATCTCACAACAACTTCTCTGGCGAAATTCCAGAATATTTGGAGCGTTTTGAGATTTTGCAATATTTGAATCTATCTTTTAATGATTTGGAGGGCTCGGTACCAAGAGAAGGCATCTTTAAGAATGCAAGTGCAATTTCAGTCACTGGAAATAGTAAGCTCTGCGGTGGTATACCTGATCTAAAGCTACCTATATGCAAATCTAAAGGATCTAGAAAAAAGAGATCAGTTGTTTCCTTCAAATTAGTAATCACTATATCTTGCGGGCTTGTGGGACTAATTTTTCTGTTATTTGTTATATATTTTTTCTGGTCTAGAAAGACAAAAAAGATGTCTTCTTCGGATTCACAAGCAAATTCACTTTTAAAAGTATCTTATCAAAGTCTCCTTAAAGCTACTAATGGATTCTCTGCTGCCAATTTGATTGGTATGGGTAGTTTTGGGTCTGTTTATAAGGGAATCATTGATCAAGGTGGATCCATTATTGCCGTGAAAGTACTTAACCTTGCACACCATGGGGCTTTCAAGAGTTTCTTAGCTGAGTGTGAGGCATTGAGAAACATCAGACACCGAAATCTTCTGAAAGTGATAACTGCATGTTCAAGTGTTGATCACCAGGGTAATGACTTCAAGGCCTTAGTTTATGAGTTCATGGAGAAAGGTAATCTGGAGGAATGGTTGCACCCAAATTCAAACGAAGATTTCATAAATGAAGTGCCTAAGAAGTTAAACTTTCTTCAGAGATTGAATATTGCTATCGATGTGGCTTGTGCACTTGATTATCTTCACCATCAATGTCAAACACCAATAGTACACTGTGATCTCAAGCCGAGCAATGTTCTTTTAGATAATGAAATGACTGCACATGTTGGTGACTTTGGGTTAGCAAGATCCCTCAGTGCAACCACCTATGATACCGCTTATCATACAAGTTCTATTGGAATAAGGGGATCTGTCGGTTATACTGCTCCGGGTAAGCATGTTTTTCGACAATTCTTAATTTTTTTACTTATTCTTTATGTTTCCATTTTATTTATTATTTATTGAGGATTTTCATATGCAACAGACTTAGATATGCAAAATACATGTAATAGAGAAATTAGTACTCTCCCCATCTACACACACAAATTTGGATGTCACTTGTATTTACTCTTAGTTTCTTTTTTTATGTCTTTGTTGACTCAAAAGCCTGAAAATTTCATCTCCTTCCATAAGTCAATAAATATGTTTTAGTTGTTTCCTACCCCAAAAATTACGCTTTATCTTGATAATTATGGTGATGTGCATTACAGAATATGGTATGGGAAGTGAGGTGTCAGCAAAAGGTGATGTATACAGCTTTGGTATCCTCCTCCTAGAAATGTTCACTGGGAGGAGTCCCACTAATGACATGTTTAGAGACGGTTTAAACCTTCATAACTTTGCCTCTTTGTCCAAGAAAGTAGAAGAGATTGCAGATCCCATACTAGTCCAGGAAAATGCAGATGAGCTCAAAAGCACAAACCGTACCAGCAATGAAAGCAGCACAAGAAGCCACAATTTTCAAGCTTGCTTGGTTTCAGTATTTGAAATTGGAGTAGCTTGTTCTGCAGAATTGGCAAGAGAGAGAATGAACATTAATGATGTAGTAGTTGAGTTACATTCAGTCAGAGACGTTTTTAGTGGGACCAGAATACATGGAGCGCGACAAACTATGACTACACCCCAATCAACAGGTAATATATATCACTGCCTTATAACTAATTTAAGCTAATATATATCACTGTCTTATTACTGATTATTGGGAGCTAATTATCTTCTACTTATCATACACGCAGGAGATGGATGATTCTTCATGTGGGAGCTCACAAGTTAATCATATGAATATATGATGTTACAAAGTTATCATGGTTCTTCTGGCCGCATAAAAAGATCATTTTTGGTTTGTTTCGAGTGAGCTGTTTGTAGGCCTCACGTTTTGTTTGGGCATGTGTCCTTTGTGGGCTTTAACTTATATTTCCTTGTTCCTAGGCCGAGTCTTTGTCGTGTCTTTTGTATAGTTTTCTTTCTTTCAATAAATGTAGTTTCTGCGAAAATAAAATAAAATAAAAGTGATTATATTTGCTTTCCTATTTTTTCGCTCACACTCCCCTTACATTCTTTTAAGAGAACATAATATAATTATTTTTCAAACACATATTCACATGTAACATCTATTTAAAAAATAAAATTATACTTCACTTTTTAAAGCATGTGTCAAGCATAATAATTAGGGTTAGGACTTGGGGAGGCTAAGGGGTTGGTTCATGCCAAACCCAAGTTCTAACCTATTAGTCTGTTCCAAGCTCAAGTCTCGAAGAACTCATTACATCTCAACTTGCACACAATACTGTACAAGTTTTTATTAACTTGCTAATAAATAACCGTTATAAAAAAAATTATTAAAATATATAATTACATACACTTGACATGAAATAGAACTATTCACAAGAAGAATTTTCTTTGAAATTTTGGGTGATTAAAACTTGTGGAATTAAAAATATTCCTTTTGATTAGAATTTGGAAAGGACTCAAATTTGTATATTCTATATTATTTTGTTTATTTAACTAAAATTTTATTATTATTAAAAAAAATCAAAATTTTAAAGCAAGTGTGTCAAAATTAGATTAATTCCTATGATACCATGAATTATCTAATTTTAATTTTATTTTAAGTAAACAACATATAGCCTTAAAAATGTAAAAATTATAATTTTTTTTCTTTTATTTCAGGTTAGTAAAATCTTTAGCCAAATCCCATCAAAAATAAATTCGGGATCTAAAGTTTAAACTTAGTCTCAATCCTACAATCTCAAGTACCTTACTAACACCCATAAAATTTTCGGACAAAAATCGGGTTGCTCAAGTTAGGCCCACCCAACTCCCACCCCTAATAATCATTACTCGTATGTGTTATATAATAGTCATTTGACCTCTAGTCTAAATAGGATGATCTCTCCTTCTAAATGGAAGGTTGAAAGTTGAAGTCTTATTAAATTAGTATATTGTGGATCATAGGTATGTGTTTGTTTTTAAAAAAAATTCTTAAATCCTTCAATCCCTTTGTGAGTAATAGGATAATGGGCAAATTACATTTTGACCCCCCGAGATTTATCCATATGTCAACCTGACACCCCTCCTCACGTTTGTGAATCTCATTTTCATTCCTTGTCAGTAATTTTTGGTTGACTTTGGTGGACAACATGATAAAATGACTAAACTACCTTACTACCAATCCTAAACACCACTCGCGAAATGCTAAAATGTCTCTCAGCGCCATCATCACTACCACCAATCCTTTAAACACCACTCGCGAAATCACCAAGCAGATTGCCGATTCCAAATCGGTTCTTGCCTTCACCACTCACCAACTCATCCCCAAAATTCCCCACTCCAACTTTCTAATTGTCCTCATCGGCGAACACGAACACGCAACAATTTCAAATTCAGTTAAAATTGTGACTACATTAGAGGACATGATGAAAATTAATGTTCTCAAATTCAGCTAAAATTCTTTTCGCCGGATATGAATGGTATAAATTATTGTTCTTAAATCACTGTTGCAAGCTGGAGCGAACTCTATATGGACTCTTGAACTAGCCCTCTCTAAATAAAAACTATGCTCTCACACCTCCACAACACCATTCCACAATTTCTGAATTCCCAAACCTGCTCTTTTTCTCATTCCCTAAACACACACACAAATTGAATCATGGGTATGCAAGGGGATAAAGAAGTAGGGACGACAACGAGCCAAGTGGCCTGAAAATCATCCATGTTCAAGTATAATTCGCTTCTTGTTCAGGTGGGTCTGATCGGACTGGTGTGTTTCTGTTGCCCTGGCATGTTCAATGCCCTGTCGGGGATGGGCGGTGGAGGGCAGGTCAACCCTACGGCAGCGAATAACGCCAACATCGCCCTCTACACAACATTCACCATATTCGGCATCCTTGGCGGCGGAATCTACAACATCTTGGGCCCACACCTCACCTTCTTCTTCGGTTGCTCCACTTATGTCCTCTACGTAGACTCTTTCCTCTGCTATAACCATTACCATCATGAGTTATTCGCCATCATCGTCGACGCCTTCCTTGGCATCAACGCTGGCCTCCTCTGGGGCGGACAAGGCGCAATCATGACCTCATACCCACCCGCCGATCGGAAGGGCACATAAGTCAGTGCCAACGTCATGAGGGAAGTGTAGAAATTGGTACAAATAAGTGCAGAAGTGTAGAATGATATTTTAGGTATTTTTTAGCTACTGTTTACATGATGTAAGCAATCTAATCATTGACAATGACATGAGGGACTAAAGTGATATATAATTTCAAACTTCAAAAGTATAAAAGTCGATACACAAACGTGGAAGGTCGAATTGACGTATGAACACAGAAGTCAAAATGTAATTTGTCGGATAATTATTGTTACCATGTCCTTTGTGAGTACTAAGTAACAGTATAATTGTTGTTACGTGGACGAATTGTAACATTCATCAATTAGTTGAGCATGTACGCAAAGAATTGACGCTGGTGTGAAAAAAAATAAAATTTAATGAGTAATAAATACCAGAAAATGAAGATTACAAGCCACAGAGTAGGTGTACAAAGATGCTGGTTCCTCTACCACCGTGCTTAGCTTAGCTTAGCTTAAGGATTAAGCTGACAATCTGTATAATCAATACAGTTTTGCAATTCGCAATCAAACCAAAGATTCTCATCTACAAGGACCACGACCATCAACAACGACAACAACCTTAAGAAAATGGCAGAGAAACTGGCCCCCGAGAAACGTCACAGCTTCCTTCATGCCGGTACCTTGTTGCCCCATCAACTTTCTCTCTCTATCATACACTATCTATATGATTATGGCTTTCATTTTCACTTTTCTAGAATGAATTCTCGGCTCTTTTTAGGGCTCATTCTCTATTAATCACAAATAATTAAAATTCTAGGGTTTGAAGTAATTGTTGATTTGTTCAGGTAAGAAGGTTTTCGAATGGGATCAAACCCTCGACGAGGTCAACATCTATATCACTCTTCCTCCCAGCGTTCCCACCAAGCTCTTCCACTGCAACATCCAGTCCAAACACGTTGAAGTTGGCATTAAAGGCAACCCTCCTTATCTTAATGTCTGTATCTATCTATCTATCTATATACACACCATTCTTACTTGCATACATGATTATTTGGTTAATTATATATATATATATATTTACTTATTCTTCTGTCAATTTTTGTTGATTGCAGCATGATTTCACATACCCTGTAAAGACTGATTCTTCATTTTGGACTATAGGTATAGAATTATGTTTGTTAATGTTAGAGAATTGGCAGTTGTAATTAATGGGGTGTTAAAATTAGGGTTTTTGATTTGGCAGAGGATGACACTATGCATATAACTCTGCAGAAGAGGGACAAAGGCCTGACGTGGTCTTCACCCATACAGGGTGAGGGCCAGCTTGATCCTTACTCAGCGGATCTTGAACAGAAGCGTCTTATGCTTCAGAGATTTCAAGAAGAGGTGACACTGTTCTTCTTTTTAGTTGATAATGTTATTTGAACCATTAGTTTGCTGCATTGTTAATTTCTGCTTCAAAGAAACCAAACAACAATTACATGCAATGATTATGGTGAAAATACTCATTTTCTTGAATGCCCAGATTTGGGTGATGAATTTTCACTTCAAATGCCATAAAAAGATCAATTGGATTATTCAAATTTAAGGGTGTCCAAACATTCTAAATTTGAATATCCCTGTTTTAAAAAATTAGTGAAAGGCATTCTCCAACAAATTGGTCACCTACAAATACAATATTACCCGTTACAGTTAGGGAGTTCTTAAAATATGATGTTTTAGTCATTATGTCCCCTAAGAATTGGATGTTTTAAACATCTTCTGCTGAGATGGGCAAGAGGGATTTAGTACAACAATTGCTTTTCAATTCGCCAATGTTAGTACTTGTTAATCGGAAGCCAGAAGGAATTACCTAGACATTTTAAATTGAAAATACATAGAATGATATGGTACCACTTACTATGAGGTTGAAGCTCATATTGATATTGGGCACCTTTTGGGTTGATTGGTAAAACATATATAGCAGTTATGTTGAGTCGGATTAGGTATAGGCTGATTTTGTTATCTTTATATTATACTTTGGTATGCCTTAACTCCTAAGAAATTACAAATATACGTGTTCCTTCATGTTTTTTGCACACTTTATTTTTTAGTTTGTGCTCTCTTGTTCAATGCTAGCTCCAGAGGTTTACTCTACCTGACTTGAGGTGAATTGAGCTGTTTGGTCTGACCTCAGTAAAGGTCATGAGCTTGGTTTAAGCTCAACTAAGTCTTGGTGGTTCTTGCCTGAAATTTCTTTAACGAAATTTTATGCTGGTTTAGTAGGGCAATATTAAAATGCTAGGTGAACAAAGTATTTTGGCAGGCTTCTTACAAGTTTTTATTAGTAGATCAAGTGAAAGGAAAGAATATTTGTTGAGAAATGTATCAATATATATTATTTAGTACTTCTCTAGGAATTTCTTCACCTCATATTGAATATCTGGAATATAACCGTGGTTGTTTGCAGGGGAGTCATCCTCTTTAATTCATCATTTGATGCGTAGACATAAGTTGATGCTCAGATAAACTGAGCCATACTTGAGAATTATTGATTGTAGCTTTGGAATCTGAATGAAAGCCGTGGTGGTGCTGATTATTCTGAAGAAATTCTTACTTCATTCTGGGGCTATGATAACTTGTACACGTTTTTATCAATTCGGAAAAAACTTGTTTCGCTCATTTTTCTTGAATAAACCTAAAATACTTGACCAATATCATGGTACATTGATTTGTTGGATTGCAGTAACCTATATAAGTTTTGTATAGGGCAAATGCAGTTGGTGTGGTATCATCTGATGCCCATTCATTTGTAAACTTTAGGTCGATAACATAAAAATATGCATTGTTCTAGACTGTGTATGTTAACATGGTGACAATTTATTTAAAGCAAACAAGTCTTAAGCGTAATGTGAAGTTGCAGTAATCACATAAGCCTGTAAGCCTATTGGTTCCAAACCAGATCAGAGTATGGGCAGTTTTTTTTCATTCTTTTTTCTTTTTTGCTTCCCCCATATATATTTGTGAAGTGTCATAGAAGGATGACTTGTTCTTTCGATACAAAGGGTTTCTGCTGTCTTCCTTTTGATTCTCCACCATTTCATACTGCCTGCCCTAGCTAGGGTATGCAGTACTTATGCCACAGGTTTGCACACTGCTTTGGTGGGGTTAACTTTGACTCATCATAGTGTTGTGGAAATGCATATTGTTGATATTGTGTAGTTCATTCCTATTCATAAATGAGAGAGGATGTGCATGAAACTAGAAAACAAAAGCAGGCTATTGAATCTGCCACAAGTTGATGTTTTCATGTTCTCCAAAAAACTATTTGCATCTCATGTTCCAGTACATATCCACTTTTATTTTCAGAATGCTACTTTTTCATTTCAATGTACTTTCCTTATTATTTCTTAAAATATAGTTTGTGCTTCCAACATCATTGACACCAAAAGCAAAGCCAGTTTTAGTGGGAATAGCTCCTAATGATGGCTGTCTGGTTGGTTTCCATTATATAATTGCTTTCACGGTCATTGATCTGTACTATTTAGACCATACCACTTAATGGTTGTCTTTAAAACCCCATGGTATACATTCGTCTAGCTGACTTGCCTCTCCTGTTGAATCTTGCTGTATGCAGAACCCAGGATTTGACTTCTCACAGGCTCAGTTTTCTGGAAACTGCCCTGATCCAAGGACATTCATGGGCGGGATCAGATCTGATTGACAAACTATGTAATTCTATAATGAACATTTACATCAAACTCTCTCTCATCTTAACCTCTTAAAAATAAAATGGTGGAATTTGCCTTCTTTTAGATGCTTCATCATGCTCACTTTAGCTCATCAGATGTTCATTAGCGCAAGCTTTGTAATATATATGTATTGTGCAATGTATGTAGTCATGTGCTTCGTGTAATAAATGTCTCACTTTGTCAACAGACAAAAATTTATCATTTTAGAGAAGTATGGTACTTTCTTGATCTTTCTTAGCACATTTGAAAGGGTAGAACAGATATATGTTAGAATTCACAATGTTGTGGGATAGTAGAAGTCTCTACAAACAAGGATAGCATAATAAAAGTATTAATGTCAGGGACAGCGCAGAAGATTTAAGTTTTAGCAATTGAATATCTTTCGTTATTTCTAATTTTGTTTCGAACGTTAGCCAACCTTTATAGCACCAAAATTCATTTTTGAGATTTGTTTATAATTATGTGACTTGTTTATCCCATGGTGTATAGTTTTAATAGATACGGTACAAAGGCATTAGAATCACGAAGAAAACGGAATATATGAAATGTAAATTTGATAAAGTAGTAAACGATGACAATTAGAATCACAAGAAAAACGGAATATAAGAAATATAAATTTGATAAAGTAGTAAACGATGACAATATAAATATTATACTTCAAGACTAAAGTCTCGCTCAAAAGAATTATTTTTGTTACCTAGGATTAATGTTACAAAGAGATGAGGAGATGCATGGGTGACGTAGTAAATAGGATTAGAGTTGGATAGATAAAATGGAGGCAAGATAATGGTATCCTTTGTAACAAACAAATGCCAAATAAATTTAAAAAGAAATTCTTTAACACAATTATTAGGCCGGCAATATTGTATGGAACAAAGTGTTGGTCGTTGAAAAAAATACAAATAGAACGCATTCATGTAGTGGAAGTGAGGATATTACGTTGCCTGAAAATGATACAATTAAAAAAAGTAGATTCACATGGTATGGTTATATTTAACATAGATCCAATGATTCACCTATTAAAAGAGAGGAAGAATGGCTTGTTTAGAAAGTAAGCTAGAAAGAGCTCTACCAATCTATTTGGGATAAAGGCAAAGAGAAAAATGACGATCACGATCAAATGTGTTGGGATAAAGGCAAGGAGAAAAATGACGATGACGATCGAAGTAAACATTTGATGCCACTAACCAGCTCATCAATGACATGGGGGTTGGGCCAGAGCTATTATTTTTCAGTGAACAGAACCAAATTTCGTTAGCCAAGAGAAAAGTGGTTTAGGTCAGACTCAAGATAAATGTGCATAATTTTATGTTGTTAGATGAGCTTTGTCTAGTTAGTAACATCTCATCATATTCCAATCAACATTTTTGTGGAGCCTGATCATGCCATCCTTCTAAAATTATTTAAGTTCTGGTGAATGAATTGAATTAGGAAATGCCTAGCATTCCTCAACTACTAAACCCAGTGTCCTTCAATTGGATAAGCATGATCTGTTGATTAGGGGTTGGTGTGTTGCTTTGTTTGTTTCTTTAATTTTTTTCTTTTCTTCTTTTTAAATTCTGGTTGCTTTTTGCTTTTGATTTTTTTAGTATGTGGTAGTTGTTTGCCACTTGCCACAACCTATCAACTGTGGTCACTTGGTGACAAAGTGATCTTAGCATTGCGTCTTAACAATTGTTTCTTAACATAGGTTTGAAGAAAATTCATATGAACAAAAAAAAAGTTGCATCTTTCAAATGGACATAAACTATATTTAACAAGTTAATCAGCTGTATTGGTGATTTTGAAACTTTTTAGGGTATCATATGGCTCGTCGTGATAAATGATATTTGAGTTAATTTTCAATCAAAAATGAAAGAGCGTCACAATTCGTCTCACACTGCGTAGATATTGTTTGCTTTGCACTCTCCTTTCAGTACTCACGATTTTGAGTATTCACGATTTTTCTCAAAGTGCATCAACAAAATTAGATATTGTTCACAAATTACAAGTCTTAATAACCTTTACTCAGACAACGTGGGAAAGTGTACTGCACTACTATGTCAAAATAATTAACCAAAGGACTTCAGAAGTAAAGATCGCCAAGAAGGTTTATTGGCTTTTATGCCTGTATTTTAGTTTATATAATATACGAATATGCTCTCGATTAGTTTCCTAAAGATAACTTCCAGCTTGTATAAATTATAAGAAAATTCTGTACAATGTTGGAGGAGATTAGATTTGTCAAATCTCCAGCCCTCTATGGTGATACAAGAATACATCTGTGTGTATATATATATATATATATATATATAGATCATATGGTATATCGAAGTGGTTGTTTCCTCCTAGTTTTGTCCTCCAGCTTACGGATCTCTCCTCTCGATAAAACCTGAAAAACATAGAGCCCAAATTAAAAGCTGGAGTTAGTTATGATAGATGTGAATAAAAAACAGAAATGAATCATATCGGTATGTTGTTTGTTATCATCATAATTTCTTGTAGGCCATGCAATCACATGGGTGATGATGAAAATGGTTCGTCCATATTTACACAAACAAAAACCATTTTTTGTAGAGGATACTTTAGAAACATCATGAAAATGGAACTTCCACATATATATATATATATATATATATATATATATATATATATATATATATCCAATTTAACGGTTAAAAACTTAAAAGTGATTAAAAAATTAATTTTGTGGTTCAAAATGTCTTTTGCTATTTACGGTCTAAAATCATTCTATTTAACTATCACGATTGCGAATGCATGATAATGTCGTAAACACGAATATACATTAGTGTATGTGTGTGTATATATACACACACAAACAAACACCATTTTTGCAGAGAATGATACTTTTGAAACATTACCTGAAACATGTATCTGGACAAATGTAATTAGCAGAAACAATAGACACCCTTGTGGGGATGGCTTTCATTTTCCTTTTTCACTTCACTCTTTCTTCTTGGAGGAATTTTTGATACCTTGGAAACACATTCTTGCATGCTGAGACCTGAGCACATATATAGCACACAATATGTCAAAACATTGCTAAATATTTCATATTTATTCTTTTTATTTATTTAGTTAATTCACGTGCATACAATAGCCGACTCCAAATAATTAAGAGGAATACATACTATTCTGATTTTTCGGTTGGTGGCTCAATGTTAAGGTCTGAAAGCTACTTTCTATCTGGAATAAATTCTTTTCACTTTCATTTCCTCATTCTCAGTTTTTGAAAATCAAAACAACAAAAAGCAACTTTTTCCTAAAGAATCATTACTTCATTCATTTCCAAGGATTCTGTGAAAGTGCAAGTTTTGTCAACACGGTCAAATTATTCAGGTGGTTCATGGAAAAGCTGGATATATATATATATATATATATGCAACTTTGTTATAGCTTTTTGTATATATTCTACTATAAATTCATTATTATCTGTGGTTGTAGAATGCACCAGCTTATCTTTCGGGTGATGAAATCGGTCTAGATAGCAATGCTCCTGTTAAAACAATCATATGGTGTGCTAGTCTGGTGCACAAGACTTGTTATCGCACAAATATACTCCGTTTTACTTCTGGACGAAGAGATTGTACGATTTTGAACTCGTGACTAGGTAACAATAAAATACTTTAAGGCCCACCCTCAACAAAAGTTATCAAGTGTATATTATGTATACTGTAATGTGATATTAATATATTCAATCACAAAGTTCCTTCAATTCAAGCTCATATAAATGAAGAATTGACTCCAATTCTCTTCCACTCGAGGATAAACCACTGAAGCAGTGGAGGTGGACCCAGGCAACTTGCAAGTCCATATATACTTTCCTATATGAAATTATGAATTTATGTATCACTCTCCATCAACATATATATATATATATAAAAATAATATCTCTGATATTTACATAATGCAGCTGAAATGACCAAATTCTCCCTAGTAATTAAGTTTCCAACTAATTATCATCTCATAAATAGAGTAAGATTGGGATTTGACTTACAGCTTCAATATCAATTTTGTAAACAAGAAGCTTCCTTCTCTCTCTGCAACTGGTTCTGTACGCCACAACGATGTGACCAATCGCCAAAGCCAACGAACACACGAACAACAAAACTTCCATAGCTCGAACATACCCTTCTTGACGCATAATCGAATTGCCAAACACATACGAAGCCTTCAGTGATACAAACACCAGCGACGATACAGAGCATATCATCGCTGTACCCAAGTACGGCCCTCGTGAAAGTCTCGGCCCGTCGCAAAAACTATAAACACCTAAACATAAACAAAAATCAATCTTTTCAATTTTCATCAACTGTTCCAAATTCCAATATATATATATATATATATATATATATATATATATATATATATATATATGAGATCGATGGATGGTTGCTTACATAGAATGATAGCTGATCTGACGAGGGAGATGAGAGGTATGTCGATGAGGGAATAGCGAAAATCGTAGTTGGTTAAATGAGAGGAAATGGTTTCTAGAGAGAGAGAGGAGGGAGAGAGAGAAGCGGATAAGAGAGCCGAAGGGAGGAGAGTGTCGGCGATGACTAAAAGAATTGGGGCAGAGAACAAGAGAAGTGAAATTAACATGGTGATTAGGAAGAACAGAGTCTTCACTCCTCGAAGAACACGTCTTGTTTTCTCTTCTTTGGACAAACCCATCTCTTTAATTTCTATATTGATCTTCTATCGATTTTCTGCTACAAATATCAATGTAGTGTATGCATATGCAGAGAGAATGTATGCGAAAAAGTTTGAGAGAGGCTTAAAAGGGAAGAGAGAGATGAATAGAGCCAAGAGGGGTTCGATGTTTTGAATGGACTTGTCTCCAATTGTCTTGAAATAAAAAATGAAAAAAATAAGGACTTGTATTTGGACAATGACATTGAAGTTTACACACGGAAGGAACTCGTCAAATCGAGGAAGATCTCTCTCTCTAACTTTCTCTCTCTACACGTAATAATGTATATGGTATATTGGTATGTGATTTGTTTAGAATAATGTTTTATTATTGAAGTATTGTTACTAATCAACCGGTTATGGTGGAACCGACCCGTTTGGATCATGTGATCACATGCAAACTTTTGTCTCAAGGAATCAACACAAATTTTTAATTTACAATAATATTTTGGGTTTGTATTTTATAATGTTTGATATTGAGGGCTTTTTTTTTTTTAATTTTAATTAGGCATCATTTGATTCAATAATTGAGAAAGGAGAGAAGAGAACTAGAAAATTTTAATCAATTGGATATTGGAGAGAATTAAAAAGAGCGAGTGAAGAGAGATGGGGCGGGGCTAGCCTCATTTGTTGGTGACTGCTTTTATGGACATTGAAAGGAATTTGTTTCTCATTGATTTATTGTTATTCTGTTTAATCTCTATCATTGAGATCCGTTTGGCAAAGCAAAATACGGCAAGAGATTTTGTAACTTTTGTTGTCATTTAAATAGTACTATATTTGTTGTCAAAAAAAGATTCAAATAGAAAATAAAAATTAGTGTTCCCTAATGTTTTTCTACGGTAGCAAAATTATTGTACCAATGAACCGTACACAAAAAACAAAAACAAAAAATTCTAGATGACCTTATTTAACAAGTCATTATGTTTTTAAATATTGCAGCATTTTTTTTACCAACTATGTTTTCATGTTCTTGCTTCTAAAAATCTTGTAACAAATTTTACGTTACCAAATATGTTTCTAATCACAATTGAACACGCTCTACAATAAAAATGTTCTTTCAAACCGGTCTAAGGGAATCAAACCATGGAAAGGAGAGATTCTTAGACTCTGTTTAACACAACTTTTGTTTCGACTTTTACGCAGAAGAAAAAGAGAAGTAGAAGCTAAATGAAAAAGCTGGTAGCTTCCTTTGAACCATTTTTTTGAATTCCAAAACTCTTCAATCTTACAAATCCAAACACTTCCAAAATGATTTTTGAGTTTAAAAAGTCGAAATCGTTTTTCAAAAGTCAATTCAAATAGGGTCTAAGACCCTATTTCATTCCTAGCTTTTTTTCCTCTAACCAAAAGGTATTTTAAGGTTACATTAAAAATAATAATGATTATAAATTTAGAGAGCATATGGAAAATTCAACCATTGGTCTTCTAAATAGAAGAAGAAAATTCAATCATTGGACGCGTTCAAAATAGAAGAACTGGTAAATACTAGAATCCAATAAGTTTGGAAGAAGAGAATTTGAATTGTATTAACGCTCAAAAGTAACAACAATGTAACTACTTATAGTGAAATCCAAGAAAAAAAAATGATCTATTAGAAAAGAATCTCTAAAAAATATGAAAAATTAGGGAAAAGTGACTTGAAATTAAATGGCCTGCCATAATTCAGGACACTCCCAATTCAGTTTTTTTTTTTTCCCCTGGCACTCCCAATTCAGTTGACCTATAACAACAATCATGGAAAAAAAAAAAAAAGAAACCTCAAATTCAATACACTATCCCAACTAGAGCGTAATGAAAAAATCTGCACATTTAAGTACTTTAAAAAATGCTCTCATTAATCACAGGTGACGATACGCCCCCGTGTTGATATATATATATATATATATATATATATATATATATATTCTAGGATAAAGGACTGACAATATAATAATCAAATTATGTCATTGCTTTTGTCAATAAGCTACGATAATACAAGCTGACACCTTACGAAATTTCAGTGTGAAAGGGTTGACACCTAGTTACCTTCTAAAAGAAGAAATCTTTAGATTTTTTTTTCCTTGGAGGAGTTGCATGCTTAGCAGCCTTTTCTTTATTTATTTTATTTTTTGAATATTAGTCAAAAGGGTATGATTCACACTTCAGCTTTCTTGCAGGTGAAATTGGTATCCATGGTCTATCGGACTTTGTTACGAGTCCATCTGAGAGATCATCGCCAATTATTCGTAGCTCAGACATACATGTGGACCATGTGGTATGTCAAAAGTCTCTCTACATAAACACATACACACATATATATATATGTTTTCTATGTAGATGATGAGATTTAAACCGTGCCATCCATTTCATGATTGTCCCAATGTTATGAAGAAACTTGTTTTATTAATATTATTTTATATTTATTTCTGATCAATGTACGTGTACTTTTATAAATTTTGGCAGGATATACTTGTTGATTCTTTAGTGGAGGGATATTAAATAACAATTATAAGAGATATCAAACACATTGTAGGCCACCAAAAGATAAGTTAGAAGAAGGAGATGAAGCAGAGAGACCAAAGTTAAAGCAAAGAAGTTAACGAGTTTGGGAGTTCTGGATAGAAACCAACGTTAAGGCAAAGAAGTTAATGAGTTTGGGAGTTATGGAGTTTTTTTATCAACTCTCAGGATTAGTGTGGTTTTCAATTTGTACATGCATTCAATGGATGTGAAATATTCTGTTTATGAATTCTGTCTATAAATTGCCTGAATAACATTACCCTTTTTATTTTTTGTGAGTTAATTAATTTCGAGGAGAGATCTAAGGATTTGTTTGAATTGACTTTTCAAATGCTGTTTTTGACTTTTGAGGCAAGAAACTATTTAAAATAATATTTAACTAGTTTTTATAAAAAAGCTTCGAGTATTTGGAAAATGCTCTTCTTTTTTATGACATGAAAAACTGTCTATATTTTAATAAAACTTTCAAAATACCAACTGTATCTCTTTGTATAGGCCATAAAAAAATTAAATTACAACATATACTGATAGAGTATTTGACTCTAATTGTGACACGTATAAACATGAAAGTTAAGACTGATGTGACGTGGATAAAAAGATACTTTGACCAAAATTTTTCTCTCTCCACATAACTTTGGAAAACTGAAGAATCAGTCTCCTACTAGGACATGTTCTCATTTGACTATTATAAATACAAAGACCGTCCGTGTATCAGGTAAGCAATGAATCCCTTTCAAAGTACTTGTATAGCTTAAGAAAACCTTTTCAATTTCTGACTTGACCGTCGAATGCCGGCATCGGCCTTCTGATTACCCTTTTCTTGTCCATTTATAGGTTGGCTTTTGACCCGGATTGTGTGCCGATTTTTGCTTCATCATATACCATTATAAAAGTTATTCAAGAATATATTTTTCAAATACTCACACATAAGTTAAACAGAAGTGATAACTTCTATTTTTCTTTTTTTTGTATGTAAAAATAAAAATAAAAATTATATCAAATAGTCCTAATTCTATCGATGTACAGTGTACCTGAGGAGTGTTTTCGAATTTTAGACTTAAGTTGCCTCTCAAAATTTATAAAATGAGATAATGATTTAAAGTTTTGACGGAAAGTTTTTTCTGGACATCTCTGTGAATCTGAAAAGGTAAAATTTTAACTCAAAAGTTGCTTCTCGAAGTTTTGGTGAATGTGAGAGAATGTCTTCGAGTTATAGATTCTTAGGAGTGTTCTATGAGCTGACCGACGATGGTTGTTTTGACATTATTGACTTGTGGGGGCATGCCACATGGGCATATGTCACACATTGGGTTCCACTCGAATGCATCATGGGACACTCTCTCTCACTCTGCCTCTAGTTTAAAATATTTCTATTTGTATATACGAGCAAACTTTCCCCGTAAACCATATAATATATATACATAGATATAATAGAAATGTATCAAAAGAAAATGAAACAAACGGATTATATATTAACTGAACAGAAAGAGAAAGATAACACTCTTATGACCGTAATAATGATAATCTTTTGAGGCTTCTTCACGATTGAAGTTATAGGCAGACAAGTAACTATGGAAATCTTCTAACCCAACATTAAATAAACTAAATGAAGATTCAGGGTTTCATTATCATTTATCATCATCTACAAAGTAAAGTATGCATAATCCTTTTCTTTAGGGTGAAGGAAGGCCCATGCTTTTTATCCACGCACACGCATTATACGCGGAAGGGTTGGGGACTTGGGGTTGTGGTTGATACACGAAATAAGTGGGACCACCATTTTATAGCCTATAGGACTAAATGTGTTTCTAGAAAACATGGAAATTTCCGATCCCTCTTTATTGTTCCAAGGATGTTTCTAGATTCCTATATATATAACTATTAAGAATTCATTAATAATTACAGCTTTTTAAAAAAAAATTAGCATAAAATAATTAAAGTGATGATAGACAGGTCAATCGGACTAAGTCCGATTTTTGTTTTATATGAGTGGGATGGTGAGTCCCACACATGATATCATCATGACATCATATGGTGAGTCTCACCACCTTACTCACATAAAAAAATATCGAATTAAGTCCGATCGGACATAATATCATTATTCAAACAATTAAGATTGAAAATTTTATAAAGCAATTAAGTATGCATAGCCGACTGACCATAAACACAACCCGATTTGGATACGGGTCAGAGTGGCTGGATTTGAGAGAATCGTTTTACTTTTCCTTTTGCAAGGCTGATCTTTTTGAATTGCCCTGCTAACATCCCTAGAAGCTTCTTAAACTCTAACAAGCCAATAATTCAACAAGTGTCCTTTGAAGACTTTGGAGGGGGTGGCACACATAATTGTGAGGAATGCCATATAGAGCGATTAAAGCTGAAGTTGTGGCCTATTGTCAGCTTTTGTCAAGAAAAGGAGAAAAAAAAGAGAGGATAAAATCTTTTAAGCCTATGGATAGTGATTTGAAATCATCTTTTGGAATGTGAGAGGAAGAACATGGAAATGTATCCCCATAGCATAAAGTTAGCCAGATGACAAGGTAGCCAGATGACAAGGGCTGTAAAGAGTAATATGCTGAAAGTGTTTATTTTATTTTGTTCCCTGATACATCTGGGATAGACTAAGTTGTGGTAGCTTTCCATTTCATTGTTCATTTTTTAAATATGAAGAGTCACGTCAACATATTAGTCTGACAAGTCAGTTCAATTAGTTGATACCAATTGACTAGACTAGCCATCTTTATGCAACGATCATTAAAAATTCAAATAATAGGACTGTGTTGGAAGCCTCCAACAAGTTTGTTAATTGCGAAGAGTATGTTAACGAGGGACATGTGGAGTCCATCATATGACAAGCTCCACACTAGGGAGCGTGGCTTGTTACATCATATTACACCGAATGCTGCTGTGCGGCCTTTACAAATAGAATGCACTCCAAGCTAGTTTTGCATTTATAGACGGATCGAATTGGAATAATTCTTTTTAATGTTGAAAGTTGTACGGCTCTTGGATATATTGAGAGTTAATGATATCAATTTGATTAGATAATTAGATCATTTCACTAATAAATGACTTAGATATTTGTTTTTCCTTTGTATTTTTTTCATACGCTTGTATAGACTCACTATTTATTATTAGTTCTTAAAATAATATGAAATAAAATTTTACTGTTGGTGAAATTTCTATGAATATGAAATGTCCAAAATAGTGAATAATTACTTATAATAACAGAAAGTATTATTAATTACTCAACCCAATCAAAGAGTTAAATAAGAGATGACCGTCGTGTCATGATATGGTACCCACTTACATAAATCAATCGAATTCATTACTCATATGTATAATAAACCTGCAGTGAGAGTTGTATCTAATTGACCTTTTGTACATATACCATTAATAGGTGTGACTGTGTCAGCCCTCATACTTTTAATAGTAGTAGTAAGTTTTAGTCCGTTAGGACCTAATATTGTCATCTAGTGGTTAGACCTACCACTTTTAATAGCTCTAGCCTCTAACTTCTTCCATGACTTTCTACCCTTATTTTATCCAAACATGCAAAGTACGGAACTTCAAAATAAGACCTAAAGAAGAGGCCCTAATAAGTTTTTGGTATAAGATATTAAAAATTGGAGCCATATTAACACTTCTCTTCTTCTTTTTTTTTTCTTTAATTAACGGTTGTACTTTCATTTTGAGAGAAATAACACTTAAAATTTTAATTTTATAAGTGAATAATTATTTTTTTTAAAATTTCACAACTACCCTTTGATAATCATCACGTTCCTTTAGTTTAGTGTTAAAGTTCTTTGGGTATTGTTAGCACTTCCAAGAACCACGATTCGTTTGAACAATTGGAATAACTATCAAAGCATTAGTTTTAGCTTCAAAAAGTACTGAGACCGGGGTCTTAAATAGAACAGAATAAAAATACAAGTATTCATATAACTGACTTCAAGTAGTTGAAAATAATATTTGATTGTCGTTGATATTGTTATAGTTATAGTAGAAATTCAATCGAAATGATTCTGTCATTCTTTATATTCCATTAGAACATGCTTCCTTTTGAATAAAACATATACAATCTTTTTTTTTCATTTTGTGCTAAATCAAACTAAATCTTATACTTCTTGTTTCACTGTGTTCCTTTATGGTTAAGTATTTCAGTCACTTTAGACTGTACTCTCTAGAGTTCTATCAATATGTATATTTCTTCTCAGAACAAAAAAAATATATATATTATACTAGTAGTAAATTGAAGTGTGAGAAAAATTTGCTTCGTGTGAGAACTGAGAAGGCCTAATATATTGGTAGGCCCTTTATTAATTATTTATGTTGCAGGAATCCAATGGGCCTCATTCATCTGGACTAGGCCCTCAATGTACCTTTTTGCCTATTCCAACATTAGGGCGTACATTCAATCAATGAACCGCCATTCTAGACAATAGAAAAATATATATATATATATACACACACATATATGAATTCAAAACCAATATGTTCATAGAAGTCATGTAGATTACGTAAATGTGCTTCTAACAACCAAACACGTAAATACGAGGTTTAATATTATATTTACATTTCAACCTCTCCATGGGTTGTTGCAATAGCATAACAGAAAATAAAAGTAGCATAAAAAAGTGGTTGATATTCGCGCTCTACTAGTTTTCTTAGGTACTTTATTCTCTCTTTTTATTTAAAATGAAATTATAAAAGAATACTTGATTCTTACATTTTTAATATTATAACTGTCCTTCCCCTTTAAATTTAGGATTCTTCCATTCCAATTCATTTGTCTTGTAACAATTTTTTTGGTAAATGAAACCTTGAAGAAAAAAATAAATTTATCTTTAATTCTAATGCATCATTTTAGTTTAGATTATAATTTTTTTCTTTATTTTTATTTAGTGCTAAAGTTTTCAACTCGTGACAACACAATTCAATGTTCTATGGATTAAGAGGAATTTTTGGAAAAGGAATTTTTCATTGTTTTGAGTCTTAGCCTTCACAATTTTATATAATACATATAAACACTGAAAATATATGTTTACATGAAGTTAATTTAATCACATAATAATTTAATTTTTAAAAGTTTTATTTTTAAATTAAACAAGCTTTCCTTGGCTTGTTTATTAAATATAACATAGTTTCTATTTAAGTAAAACTAGACTTTCATTTTATTTTCAATTCAATTAAACATATCTTCCTGGAAAAAAAAGTCGATTAAAATTTTAATTTTTTTCTGTATAATGAGATATGTTGTTTTATTCATTGATATAAAATTTGCTTTCAACTCAAATTCTTTTTATTTTAATCACATACTTTTTTATTCTAATTACATACAAATGAGTAAAAGTAAGCTTCTTAAATTATCTAAAAAAAGCTAATATTGGCAATTCACCAATATCCTCTGGCACACCACTCCCATCTTTTTGTAAAGTAAAATTACAAAAGTATCCCTTTATTATACAATCTTTGATTCTTATATTTTTAATACCCTAATTGCCCTTATTTGAGATGGTTAGAATTCTTGACTCTAAATTGCAACTTCTCTCTCACGTTTTCTCTCTTTTTTGGCATGAAAATACTTCTTCATTGATTTTAAAAATATTATTTCTTCTTGTTGAATCAATTTATCAATATTTATTTTAAAAGTAGAAAAGTTTAAAATTCAATATAATGATTTAAAGAGTATCAATAAAATGCATGTGATTAGGATAATAAAGTTACGTGATTAGATAAATTGAGAATAAGTTGTTAATAATAGGTTACCTAGAGAAATATTAAAAAGTATTTGAGTTGGAAACAAACATTATCTTAATGAATAAAACTTATTTAGAAAAAAAATAAATTATATTTAAAATCAAAAGAAAGTTTAATTTCACTTAAATAAAAATTATGATATATAGTTCTTTAAGAAAACTAAGGAAAACTTTTTTATTTTAATAGAGAACTTTCAGAAATTAAAAGATAAAAAGAGAAAAACACGACTCTATGAAATCATTTTTCAATTGTAGTTGTCTTAATTTAACTAAGGAGCCTTCGCACCAAAATTTCAAAAAAAAAAAAATTAATATGATGTTTTTCTTCCTTTGCTTTTTATCCCCCCCCCCCCCCCTCCTTTCTGTTTTGTTTGTTCACAAATTGATGGTGTGTTTCTAATTTTTAATTTATGTTATTTTATAAATAAGGCACATAGATTATAAATTACACATTTTGTGAGGAAAAAGATAATATTTCAAATGAATTGTTATATTGTAAATGTAAAGCAAAAACAAAATCAATCACAAATTACTTGTGATAACAAGAATGCAGTTGAAAAAACTTTTTTTAAAGAAAAATAAAATAGAAATAGAATTGAGTCTTGATTTAGAAGGGTAATTTGGGTACTAAAAATATATGAATCTAAGATGGTATAACATAGGACCACTTTTGTCATTTTACTTTATAAAAAGATGAAAGTGGAGTGTCAGAGAATAGTGGTGAAGTACCAATATTAGCTCCCTTATCTAAATTCTAATATGTTAATGGTTAAAGAGAAGAATAATTATGACATTAAAAATGTAAGAATCAAGTATTTTTTAGTTGTAAGACTCTTTTGTACTTTTATTTTAAAGTGAAGAAAATGGAACGTCCAAGAATATTAGTGGAGTGCGAATATCAACTCTCTGAATAAATGGTAAAATTAATCAACATTCAACCTTAGGGGGGTACATTCAATCAATGAACCGTCATTCTAGGCAATAGAATATATATATGAGAGGAGTGCTGGGGAGAGTCACTTAACTGACTGCCCTTTCACATTCGCTCTAATGAAAATCAATCACAGTAATTAATATTTTTTTTTTTGTAATAAATGTTCTACTTTTTCATCCAAGAATATATACTTTTAGTTTTAAAATATTTACACTAGTACCGTCAACAAACAAATAAAACTACAGTGTCCATTAAGTGTTATTCAATTTTAAAAGAAAAATATATTCTTGAACTAAATTAGAAACCAAGATTCATAAAGTATTTTTATATACTAATTAATTACAATTTTCAAAAAATTATATAGGAAATGATTATAATAAGTATATAGATTAATATAAAAAATTATTATTAAAAATATTTTTTGCTTACAATAGTTTTATTTATTTGTTGATGACACTAATGTAAATATCTTAAAACTAGAATGATATATTATTGGATGAAAACATAAAATATTTATTACACAAAAAGTAGCTAGCACTCCTCATATACATGTGTGTGTGTGAATTCAAAAATCAATATGTTCATAGAAGTCATGTAGATTACATAAATATCCTTCTACTAACAACCAAACAAATAAATATGAGATTTACATTGATGTTGCAATAGAAAATAAAAGTAGCATAGATGAATGGTAAAACTAATCAACATCCAACCTTAGGACGTACATTCAATCAATGAACCGCCATTATAGGCAATAGAATATATACATGTAAATTAAAAAACTAACATGCTCATAGAAGTCATGTAGATTACATAAATGTCCTAACAACCAAATACATAAATATGAGGTTGGAGATAACATTATATTTATATTTCAACCTCGCTACAAGATGTTGCAATAGTAAACTGCTTGTACGTACATATATGTATATATATACACATGCATATATATTGGATTAATAGTAGTACATGCCAGTTGAGGACTTGAAATCAATCGAATCCTAAAAGATGGAGAGAGGAGACAGAAAGAGGTGCATGTTGGTAGTACTTCTACTCTTCGGCTTCATTGTCAATCTCTCGTCTCTTTCGGTCACAGTGAACGACAACACCGAATGTATGTATGAGTACGTGCTATATCAAGACAACACCGTTTCAGGGAACTTCATCGTCGTCGATGATCACGACGTCTTCTGGACCTCCGATCACCCGGCGGACATTGACTTCACCGTAAACCAAACGCTCTCTCTCATCTTTGTGTTGGATATTCGTATTTGTTTTCTTTTATTTTTATCAGTGTCACTCTTAATTTGTATATACAATTCTCTATGGTTAAATTGTAGAAACATATGCCAAATGGGAAAAATCTATTATAAAAAGGCCATTGTCTATGTCTAGTGGTGTTCTCGTCTTCTAAGGAGTATGTTTACTATACATTGGACGCACGCTCAGATTTATGCGATATAAATGTACCCGATACATTGTAGACGTACTACCTTCAAAGACGAAAATACTGTCATTTTTTAATAGATTTTTAAATGAAAGGGTAAACTTGCCGTTGCCTCAAAAAAATTTAACTGTCGGGAGGGGTTGTTTTGGAGAAGTTATTCATGCAAGGAAATTTCTTAGATACAATCAAAGGAACCCGAAAGATATATAAATCAACCATATTTATTGTATATGCACATATATTACGTACGTATGTACACACTTGTATTTGTATTTTCTGAATGGGTGTTTTATTGATGTATCTCAAATGGGTCAGTTGTTTAGAGAGAGAGAGAGAGAGAGAGAGAGGAGGAATGGAGGTCATGGTTGTGGTGGGGAAGAGGATAGAGGGAAGAGGATAGAGTGAACCAAGGACGAGGAGAGTAAGGGATTAAAAAGAGGCTAAAAGGGGTAAGTCGGTCCAACTAGTTATGATTTGAGTAAATTTATTTGGTAACGAGGTTATTTTTGTAATTTTGCTACACATGAGTGTACAATAATGCTAAATTTATTTTTATAATTTTTGTTAAAGTAAAGTTATTTGACTGATGAGGTTATTTTTGTAATTTACTTGCTAAAATTTTCAGAAAAAACCGAGAGGGGTTGAAAATCATTGTTCTCGATTTACATGTTCAACTAGACAGAAAGAAGTAGACTCTCGGATAGAGTTCGAACGTGAAGCTGCTTTGAAACACTCATTTGAGGAGCTTGAAGCTAAGAACAAAGTGATCCTACTTCTAGAAAAGAGAGTCAAAGAGCTTGAGAAAAAATTACAGCTGGTTGATGGTAAATCAAACGAAAAGGTCAGGTTTTTTCTGCATTCTTTGTGTGTATATATATGTTTTTGTATGTATGTAATTTTTTTATTTTGAGTAACTTACAAATTAAATTTCTGGAATGTTTTCAAAAATAATACTGTGCTTCTCTCTCCGTAATGATTTTGTATCAATGTCCTCCCTTATTAGCACGGATATTGACTTTTTCTATGATGTCATGCATGAATTTTGATGACATGAAAATCAAATTTTAACCTAGGAATGTCTCAAAAAATATTATTGACCTCATCTAGTAAGGTTAAATGACAATAATGCTCCCATTGGCGTAATATAAGTTGACAAAAATGCCCTCTACCAAAAATCATCATCACCAAAGAAACTCATCTCTGGATCCTAACTTAATAAACGAAACCAAATCTTTCTTCTAAATTTATATATATATATATATATATATATATATATATATACACACACACACCGAGAGAGATAAGGTGGGGAAGTACGCCATCAAAGGCTTAAATAAAGGTGTAAGAGGATGTTACAAAAAAAGTAACTAATAATTATATTTACCAATTAATCGCCAATTTTTGACTTGTAAGGACTAGTTTGGATTAATGAAATTGAAAGAAAAAGAAAAGAAATAGAGGAATAGTGTTTTTATATTTGATTTGTTGATAAGGAGAGAGAAGAAATGATAAGGGTTATCCTCCTGTAACGAGTTAAGTAAAACTTTTATAATAACAAAATTAACTCTAACATTTTAAAAGACAAAGGGTATAATTAAGGATGACAATTCCTAAAGGGGTATCATACACGAAGGGGTATGTGTCAATAGGATATAATGTTTCCAGCCCCAATCAACACTGTAATGATTATGTTATTGAGCATTGAATACGTAATGACTAAATAATTGAATTTATTAATTCCCCATGCAATTAGTTAATTGATGCTTGGAGGGCTCTTTCTTTCAGTTGTGTACATGGATTTGACATGGTTAATTAGTACACCAGCAACATCAATTTATTGGGCACTTGAAAAATCTATCTACCCAATTGAGGCTGTTGCATCAAAGAAGTTGGTCAAAAGAGGCATGCATAAGGCTCTTAATTCTTTGCACGAAAGGCACCAAATGCATGCCTTTAGGAAACTGCACGAATTCTTTGCATACCTTTAGGCACCAATGGTGTATTTATTGGTTAATTAATACACCAATGCCCATTTTCTTGCACGAAAGTCAGAGAGAGAACGCTAAGAAAAAATCAGCAAGAGATTTTCTTTCCTTTTAAGAAACTGTACAATTTGTCAATACACCTCAACGAAAATTAATGGTAGCTGAAAACAAGTAGTTTCTTAAACTTGTCAATTAACTAATTAGCCCTTAGATGATATCCCAAGGCTCTTATTAACTTTGTGTACAATTGCTCTACTCTGTGTGTGTCAGTGTGCGTCAGTATATATATATAATATACACATATATATATCTCTCTGTAATCTGTATGACATGATGAATGTGACAGATTGAAGTACTTTTATCTTTCTTTGCAAGTTGTATATGATCGATCTTCATCTTTAGCAGCTTAGATCAGAATCAGAATATTAGGGTTGTATGTGGATGTATTTTTGAAATGGAAGGTCAGTGTAATTTATCCTTTCAGTTTTATAATGTTCATAATTAGAGAAAAAATGCTACAGCTCATAATTGGAGAAAGAACACTGGAGAGTTTAGGGGGATAATATTCCATCTTACCACAATAAACGTCAAGAGGCATATGCATAAAATTAGAAGCTAGAAAAAGTATCTCTCTCTCTCATATTGCTTAAATTAGTGATGCATTACCTTATTGTTTTGGTTACTATTTGGACCGTGTATATAGGAAAAAGTCAGAACAGAAACTGTTGCTGCCAGATTTCTATGTTCTAGTGCAATCCAGGCTAACAGGAACCTGGATGCATATTTAGTTATATATAGCCTTCAAAAATCGAAACCTTTTTGTAGGACCCATGGCATGCTTGTTGTATTCACCTTAATATGATATTATTACCTTGTCCTTTGTAAGAAATGAGTTTTAAACATAAAATTTCTGTGATTTTTGCTAATTATGGTTCTGAATAGTGTGTTGCTTCCGAAACCTTATTGCAGGTGACAAATGGGGACTTTAACCAAGTGGAAAGAGAAGAAAAAAAGGAAGAGGAGGAAACTGCCTTGGATGGAGAATTTAGAAAAGTAAAGGAGGAGACCTTAGATGTAAAGGATGGTTCCCGAATTGCTGAAACAGTGTCTATTGCAGATGACAGGTCATCTGTCATTGAACGAAGCTCAAATAATTCTTCTGCAAGCAGAGAGTTTCTAGAAGACCAAGAAAGGTCGAAAGAACTTGAGCTTGAGTTGGAAATACTAGTTGGAGAATTAGAGCAATCTGAATCTGAGAATACACGGCTGAAGGAGGAAGTCTTAATTACCAAGGAGAAGCTGGAAGAAAGTGGAAAGAAATATGAAGAGCTTGAACTTGATCACAAAAAATTGCAAGGGCAGATCATGGAAGCTGAGAAGATGTATCATCTACGGCTTAATGTTATGCAAGAGGCACTGCAAGCTCGAGAAAAGAAGCATGGGGATCTGATTAATGTGAAAGAAGCATTTGTGGTTTTAATCTTGAGCTTGAAAGCTCAAGAAAGAAGGTGGAGGAGCTGGAGCAAGAGCTGCAAACTTCCACAAGTGAGGCACAAAAGTTTGAGGAGTTGCATAAGCAAAGTGGTCCACGTGCTGAATCAGAGACGAAGAGGGCCTTGGAGTTGGAGAAGTTGCCTGAACTGGCAAAATTGAGTGCAAAAGAAATGGAAGATCAGATGGCTTCCCTACAGGAAGAACTCAAGGGCCTGTACAAGAAGATTGCTGACAACCAGAAGGTTGAGGAAGCTCTGAATGGTACTGCAGCTGATCTTTCCACAGTTCAAAGGGAGTTAGAGCTTAAAAAATCACAAATGCTTGACATGGAGCAGAAGCTCTCATCAAAGGAAGCTGTTATAAAGGAATTGACCCTAGAATTGGATCTAAAGAAGGCTTCAGAATCTCCTGTAAAGGAAGATATCTCAGCACTTGAAAATCATTTTTCATCAAAAAAGGAATATCTTCATGCAAAGGTTTCTGTGTTGGAAACAGTCAAGTTGAAGCTGCAGGAGGAAGAAAGCGCAAAAGAACTGGTTGACGTTGGGTTGGAAAACCAGGAAGCACATGTCTCAATGATACAGGAGGAACTGGCGAAAGTGATCAAAGAAAAAGAAGCTCTCGAAGCTGCTGTTGCTGATCTAACAAGTAATGCAGCACAGATGAAGGAGATTTGCAATGATCTTGAGACAAAGTTGAAGTTGTCAGATGAGAATTTTAGTAAAGCAAATTTTCTCTTGTCTCAAGCTTTGGCAAACAGTGCAGAGCTGGAAGAGAAGTTGAAATCTCTGTCCAGGGATTCAGAGAGGAAACTCGAAGAAGCAATTGCAAAGTTCACGGACAGTGATTCTGAGGCAAAATTTTTATATGAGAAACTGAAGACTCCTGAAGATCTAGTGAAGACTTATGAAGAGCAGATAGCTGAAGAATCTGAGAGATCTGTATCCATTAATGAAGAGTTGGATCAGATTTCGGTGAAATTGGCTTCTTCAGAAAGCACAAACGAAGAACTCAAAAGAAAGATATTGGAGGTTGAAGATAAAGCAGCAGTGTCTTTCTCAGAGAACGAACTGTTAGTTGAGACGAATATACAGCTCAAAAGCAAGATTAATGAGCTTCAAGATTTACTGCACTCTGATTATGCTGAAACGGAAGCCACTGCTATGCAACTTGCTTCTCACATGAACAGTATTGCTGAATTAACAGATCATTGCTCTAGAGCCTTTGAACTTCTGGTGGCAACTGAAGCCCGCATTTCAGAAGCAGAATCACAGTTACAGGAAGCCATTCAGAAATTTTCTCATCGAGATTCAGAGGCTATTGAATTAATTGAAAAGCTTAATGCACTTGAAGGACATATCAGAATGTATGAAGAACAGGCTACTGAAGCATCTGCTGTCGCTGAAGCTCAAAAAATTGAGCTATATCTGACTCTCTTGAAATTAAAGGATCTGAAAAACATACTGTAAAGCAAGACCAGTCATTTTGAAAATGTGAGTGATGGGCTAGCTGAGGCGAATTTGAAGCTCATTCAAAAACGGGCCACATATGAGTCCAAGCTGAATGATCTACAAACAAAACTTTCAGATTTTTCTGAGAAAGATGAAGCAGTTGAACAGCTTCACTCTTCAAAGAAATCAATAAAAGATTTCACAGAGCAGCTTACTTCTGAAGGGAAGAGGCTACATTCCCAGGTTTTGCACTTCAGAAATATATTTTGTCCATCCTCTTATAAATCATTTATGCCGCAATTAGAAACACATTTTATAATATTTTTCTCCAACAATTTTCTGATCCAAATGTGTTTTCATGGGACAGTTATCTTCAGCTGTGAAAGAGAACAAGCTGCTTGATGAAACTTATCAAAATGCCAAGAATGAGCTTCAGACTGTGATAATTCAATTTGAAGGACAACTGAAAGAACAGAAGTCGAGCAAAGATTCTTTGAAAGCTGAGATGGACAATCTAAAGGCTGAGATAGGTGAGAAGGCTGTGTCACAAAATGGTGTGAAGGAGCTTGAAGAACAATTACCTTCAGCTGAAGCTCAAGTTAAAGAAGAGGTACCTATACTTGAATATGATTTTATCACAGGAATTTCAAATAATTTTACTTTTGAGATTTAGTTTTTCAACCATAAGCTGAATAGCTACCTATACTTGAATATGCAAGGATGATGGAGGCAGTCCAACTGTATTAAAGGATGGAATAGAGGTGAAATCTAGGGACATCGGATTGACCATCTCTACTCCATCAAAACAGAAGGGTAAGAAAAAGCTTGAAGTAACTTCTGCTCAAACATCCTACTTCTCACTAGACACTCGTACTCATGTCACTGAGGTTTTTCCTGCCTTGAACTTGGCTCTGGTGTCAGTGATCATTGGCGTTGTTACGATATTTGCTATGGTTTGGTGGTCCTGCTAAAACGTCCTACTCCTCACCAGACACCCATACTCGAATGCATGACTGATGTTTCTTCTGCCATGACCTTAAAGTTAATTTTGGGTGTAGCTCTGGTGTCACTGATCATTGGCTAATAATGACGATATTAGTTATGACTCGTATATTATTCAAGTTTGCAAGTTTTTTTTATCGATTGTGTTGAACATGCTTCAGATTTTTGTTCTTGGTAATTCTCATGATAAATGAAGAGTTAGCTACTTCACTCATAACTTAGCAAAATCATAAACAAATTAAATTCAAGAGGCGCATATATGCATTGTTTTCTGGCAAAACGACGTCTCTTTATGCTTTCTCAGTTCTCACCGGGCTCGACCAACAGTGCTTGTTGCGGTGGCAAAATCAACTACTAATATTCTTTGCCCTTTTCACTTTTTTAATATCCTCCAATCGGATTGCAGCATAAGATATTTGTCTAACAATGCCATCCCAACACGCACGCAATGCGCTTGACACTAAACACCTCAATCAACCATTCTAACATTTTCTCTCTCAATACTGTTACCTTCCCACGTTCTCTGAATCGCGTAACACCGCCCACAACCGGTGAATCACACCGACAGAAATCGCCTAACACCGCCCACAACCCCAGATTATGTCTGATCATGTAGTGAATAGATTTTGTATGCTGAATGACAACGCTGGGCTCATCATCATCAGCCGCCGAATCCAGCATGGAAGGTGGCAGCTCTAACCGCCACCGCCTCCAAACCCTAAGCAAAACCAATTCATTTAACAACAGCACCGCGAACAACGGCCACTTCCCCGACGGCTTCTTTAGCGACGGTGTCGTCGGCCAAGAGGAAGAAGCGGAAAACGACGGAGGGGATGCAGAGGTGTGGGGCACCTTCGCTGACAGTTTTCGTCAAGTTCAGTCAGTTCTGGATCGAAACCGCGTGTTGATTCAGCAAGTTAACGAGAATCACCAGTCCAAGATTCATGACAATATGATCAAAAATATTGCCCTAATTCAAGAGATTAACGGAAATATATCAAAGGTTGTATCTCTCTACTCAGATCTTTCTACCAATTTCTCAAGTTTGTTCCGTCAACGAAACACTTCGGTTGATGCAAAGAACAGTGACGACGGCAAAGGCGATGATGATTTGCAGCCTCCAATCGATCCAATTCAGTAATTTCAATCCCCTCTGTGTTTCTTTATTTCAATTGATGGTTTTGTTAGTTGTGATGCTTGAATAAAACTTAGGTTAGGTGTTTGAATTAAATGTGCCAGCGAGTCTAACTCAATAATTGTTTCTGTTGGTGTTGTATTATTGGTGTGAATGAACTATTGTGATGCTCATGAGTTGTGTTTGTTATGCTTTGTGTTATATAAGGACGATGACTGCGGAGCAGCTTATCTTCCTTTTCAACTCGCAAACTTAATAAGGTATTTATCTTCTGTTTGTTTATTTGTCCTGCCTTTTGTTGTCAATGTGCATAATGTTTGGTGTAATCATTCTTTAATTAGAGTGACGAACTTTGGCTTGTGGATTACATCTGTCTTAGTGTGTCCTTACAAAGTGATACATCCAATGGGGAGGATTACATCTTTCCACCTTCCTTCCCCTTCATTTTTCCAATTTTTATACCAAAGCATGACCTTGACCACCATCTTAAAAGGGCTAGTTCAGTGCATGAGGCTCCTGCCATTGCGGGTTCTAGGTAGGGTCAAATGTATGCAGCCTTTACAATGGAGCAACCTTACCGTTGTGACATGACCCACCCTCTAAATTTTTGCAAATCTGAAGTTGGTTAAAAGCAATGAGCAATGACGGTGAGGAGACATCTAGATATGGGATACCTTGAGTAATTGTTTTTGGTAGGTTCAGCAGTTTTGCAATAAAATTGTATTCAGCAAAGGAATTTAATGATCATCTCCTTGAGAACATTGCTTTACTTGGAATTCCTCGAGTATCTTCATTTGCCATCATGGAACTTTCACTGCCAAAAACAGTTACATGAAGTGGGAGATTGCAGAGGCTTGAATCACTCAGTCCAAGTAATTTTGATCTCCTCTCTACCCATTTGACCATAACATTCTCAATCAAAAGTCCAGCATGGAATTGTAGTCTGTCATTATATGTCAGCTGACCCTTGGAGTAAACGTAATCTCTTTTATGTTCCAGTCCTTGTTGGTCGTTTTGATACTTGTCTTAGCAAAGAACTGTGATGTTTTTGTGGTAATCTTGCATTTTGTATTACAAGGGGAATGCTCGAGGATGGATCACGTTCTTGTTCATCGACTTGTTGAGGTATTTATGCTCTGTTTGCTTTTTGCTGTTCTCCTGTATTGCTTGTGTTAACAAAAATAGTGGGCTTTTTTTGGTTTCGTACTTGATGTCACAGTTAATACTAACTATCAATAAGATTTTTTGGAGGGAGCAAGGCTAGATTTGTTGTTTAAAGTGACTTGTTGGTGGATAATTTTAGGCTATTGGTTCTTTTACAGCATTGACTATAAATAGGGGGCTGGTTTTTTATTACAATCTATTAGTCATGAAGGTTAAAAGGGTCCGTAACTCGGTAGATTGTAAAGGGTTGGTTCTGCAATTAAGATAAGGGTTTACTTTGAAGCAACTAAGATTAGGGTTTACTTTGAAGCAATTAAGATAAGGGTTGCTTAACATTCTGCAAAAATATTTTTGTGTACTTTGATTCTTTGAATAATGTAGATTGTAGACATATAAGCAGGCATCTTTTAGTTTCTTTTTTACTCACATCTATCTCTCCACCCATACTTGGTTACTTTTTTCACCACAACTCATTATCCGGAAGTAACTGTTGTGGCGAACTGAACCATCTGAACAATATGACATTTTCTTTTTCCTTATAATCATAGACGATGTATTTTTTTTCCCTTGGTCTCGCCAACCCAACCCCCACCCCACACCCCATGGGGAAAAAATGCAAAAGGAAAAAAGAGAGAACAATGACTACAAATAAATACATTTCATCCTGAAATCTGTACATTATGTTTATCTGTTGAAAGAAAGATGCGTGAAACTATATCATTAAAACACGATGGTCTCAATTGATTCTGTTTAAAGCTTATTGAACCTTATAATATGTTACTGTCATGAGGATGTTGAGATGGATATTTAAAGGTTGGAGAAAAGTTGAATACGAGTGTGTTTGGAAAATGTTAAGTGCCCCTTGCGGCTGATAAAATAGAAGATGGCAGATTTAGACAGTTAAAGAAGTGATTGTTGCTACAGATTGCATTATGGATTCTAGATTCCGGTGCTCAACCCAAATTGTCAGGACAAGAGATTGCAATATTTTATTAAAGTTTTTAAAGTAATCAAAATCTTTCCTTTTCAGCCATTATTTGATGTACTGCTTTATTGTATCCTTTGAAAGGATAAATTAGAGTAAAGCATACAACTTGAAACCATTGAGAGGATTCTTTTGTAAAGAACTGCTATTATAGCTTTTTGTGTGTACTGTATCCTTTAAAAATTCCTTTATATTAAAGGGCGTTATGTGAGGCATTTCTGGTTCAATTGTTTATTCTTGAAGATGGGGCCTTGAACTCTCTGGTCAGTTGACATTGCATCCTGGAAAATATGATCACTTTCTCATTTCAGAAGTTGTTGAAACTCCTACTTACTACTCCACATGCTTGTGGTTGTGGTCACGATCAGATCAGATTGGCTTGGTGAAGACACCATATGGATTCTGCTTTGCATACCATTTTTTGCACTTTTATGAACTTCAAATCTTCATATGTCAGTATGAATATTTCTGGCTCTCAAATGAAATTTAGAGTTACATCTGTTGTGCCCTGGATGGTTACCGAATTATTTGTTCGTGACGATCTTTGAAGTTAAGCCAAGGTTATAAGCAATTAATTTAACATGAAGCTGGTTCAACGATTGTTCGGCTTTGCCCAAGAATTACTTTGTGAAACTGATCTTGGTCCCTTCCCAACTCTCAAGGCCAGAAAACTCCATGTAGAATGCTAATTTTCTGGTATTTTGTTTTATTTATTTCCATGGATTGCAGGACATAGTTAATTACTGGCTACTTCTGACAATCCTAATTAAGAGCTGTGATCCATTTGTGTCTGGGTAGCATTTGCCACTGCAGAAAGTGTTCTCAGAAGGAGAATTTAAATAATACAAGTTCTTAATGCACACCTGAGGGTTTCAAAATCCACTTCATATCTAATTCTTGGCAGTTAAGAGTTGGATGGATCTTGCGAGGAAGATAATGTTCATTTATTTAAACAACACCTAGGCTTAGTTGGACCCGAAGTCACAATTCTTCTACAGCTATTGCGCTCATGCTCTCTTTGTATGATATAAATTTTTTCATTTTGGTACTCTGGTACTCGCTGGCGGGTAAGTTGGACTTGTTTGCTTCAAATTGAAGCTCTCATCAGCAAAACCTATCAGAGAATTTTTGAAAGAAGTGCAGCTGAGATGTTCACAAAGTAAAAAAAATAAAAAAAAAGTCTTAAAAAATTCAATATAGACAACATTATTTGAAATTATATATAACAAGAAAAATTCCAATAAGATATCAGAGATGACATTGAGCGAATAAATTCAGTGAAGAACCCTATTTATTGACCTTCCAATTTATTGAATCCAACCCCCAACTCAAACATTATTTTTATATATTAATATTTTAATAAATATAATAATAATATATGTTGAGCTCGGGTTGGTTTCAATTCTTCCCGCACCTCAAAGTCTCCAACAAATCTAAAGAACTGTTTGGTAACCATTTATGTTTAGTGTTTATTGTTTAAGTGTTTATATAAACAGTGTTTATGTTACGATTTTATTTATCCATAAACAAGAGTATTATTTGATATCAAAAAAACGTTTGGCTTATTTTAAAAATCATAAACTGAAAAACATATTTGTTAACCTTAAACTGTTTTTTTTTCAAAAAATCAACACAATACACTGCATAAAAATTCAAGTTCAAGCTATAACAAATCTATACAGTAATAACAGAGCAAGAAATCTACATAAAAAATAAACAATAATATTGGGTTACATATATATCTACGCACTGCAAATTATATTATAAACCTAAAATGACCCACAACTTAGAAGACCCCAACAAGTAGGGGTGCACAGAGTTAGGTTCCTTACGGTTATTGGGAGAATCGGAATCAGAACTGTTTCCAACGGTTCCTTCATTTTGAAACCAAAACCTTTGAGTTTGGTTTGGTTCAATTATTATAGGAGTTGTATTTAATCTTATAATAGTTATAATAACTTCATTGTTTATTTTTTTTTACATAACAAAAGGTTATTATAACTATTACAATGATTTTATAACAGCATATACATATATATATATATATATATGTATATATAATCATTGTAGGAGTTTTATAAGTAGATATATATATATATTCAACGGTTCCAATTCTAGTTCCAAAGTCTGGAATTGGAACCGTAGTGAATGTTTCAGCTATGGTTCTTTACGATTTCACCAGTTCTTTGTACACTCCTACCAACAAGAAATATATATATATATATAACTATGGAAATGTTGAAAGTTTTTGAATTTGTATGGAGTGAGAAGAGGGATTTGAGGGCATATTCTTGCTCTCGAACTTCTTCTGCTACTACTTTCTTTTTCATTTTTTTGATTTCTATTTTATTTTCAACACTGAAAATGAGTGAATAATATGAATACAAAATACCATTTTTGTTTCTTTGATAAGGAGATGGTTGTGACTTCTTTATTTTTTTTCCTCAAATAAAGTTTTTTTTTTTTTTTTTTAGCACTGGTACCCTAAGTAACTATTTCTTATTATCAACTATTTAGTAATTATTCATACTGTACCCAATATTTTTTTCTCAAGGCAATTGATCCTTTTTAATTCTGGCTACACTTGATAATTCTAATATTTTTATCGTTGTATCAAGCAATAGTTTTTTACAATTTTGTTTTCTTTTCATTTTCTCACTTTTAGTTTTAGTTTTTAATTAAAATAATATAATCAATATTTTAGATAAAAAAAGAATTTTTTTTATAATAAACATAAACACTAAAATATCATTTCGGTATTTAAGATTTAAAGGTTTAGTTACACTATTGTTTTAAAAGTATTTTGACAATTTATAAACAAAACAAAAATTATCAAATATATTTATCCTAAAAATTTGTTTATATAAATAATAAACACTAAAAATAAACAGTTAGCAAATACACCCTAAATTTTAATCGAATTTTATGGCAATAAAAAAAAGCTGTCCGAACTCAGGTTCAATTCAACCCAACCCAATTGCAGCCTATTCTACCCGGTAACCAATTTATAGAAAAGAGAGGTTACCAGTTACCACTTACATAACAGAAGTAGACAAAGTGGTTGGAAAGAAAATGGCGGGAGTCAGAGAACCAAATATCCAACGGCTAAATGAGGAAGAGGACAATAAAAAATAAAAAAACGAAAAAGGAATAAAAATAGTAACTGTTGGAGGGGAGGGGAGGGAAGGGAAGAGAATTAAGAGAAGGGACAGGAGTCACAGGACGAGACGGAAAGTCGTTGCTTGCTTAATTACTGAAAAGACACGTCCAATGACCCACCTTCAAAATCTCCTTCAGTTTAGGCTCTCCGTCGAAGAGTTTCTTGTTTTCGATCTCTCATGTCTCCACATTATTATTTTTTTGACATGTTTCCCTCTCATCTCTTTCCTTCCAATCCTCGGAACCCAAAAAAAAACTACATTCACAATGATTTCAAGAATCAACCCACCCATTTCGTTTTTACATAACAAATTTAACTTCCCCTCAATCCCACTTAGTTGAACCACTATATATATAGAGAGAGTTACGGATAGGTGAAAATGGAGGGGTTCAAGATGTTTGGGTTCCACCGGAAGTTCAAGATCACCGAGGTGGAGCCACCGCCGGGCGTGAAAGGAGCATTCGCCAATTACTCAGAGAAGGGATCCCACATGTCGGCCAGTCAGCTGCACCGGTTTCTGATCGAGTATCAGGGAGAGGAAGGGTGCACCATCTCTGATGCGGAGCGAATCATCCATCAGGTTCACCATCTGCGAAAGCACTCCTCAGAGGACACTCGACACGGTCTCACCCTTGACGGTATCTTCCATTTTCGACACGATCTCACCCTGGACGATTTCTTCCATTTTCTTTCCTCCGATGACCTCAATGGCCCTCTTAAATCTCAGGTTCTCTCCATTCGTTAACATGTAGTTTTAGGTTAATGAAGGAAATGACATGACTTTTTGAAATCATGGCGGGAATTTATTTACTTTTTCTTATTTTATTGGAAAATGTTTTGATGGCTGATGACGGTGAAAGCTCACTGTGCGCGCGACTCATGTTCTATTTTGTTGGTTGATGGGAGATAACAACCAGGGCCTTTGGAACTTTTTTTTTTTTTAATTCAAATTCTGTAAGTATATGTGCTTATGGAATGTTATTAGTCTGTGTAGCATGGAAATGCATGTTCTTAGTATAGTGTAGACGGCTAAGTATATTCTGTTATGTCTTTTTCAAATTATCCGAATTATTAGTTGTTTACTTTTATGGAATTTTCGCTAATAGAAAGTGTGGATGTGAAAGACATCAAGTGTACTTTGTTGATGATGGAAGGTTTTAACAATTAACCAAAAAAAAAAGGGAAAAACACAAGGTTAGTTTTCACTGCTTTCACAGTATATAACTAAATGGGGATTGAAATGTTTTAAGAAGTTATTGTTTTCTTCCCCATTCATGAAGCTCATTTTGTGATTGTAACATTTAGATACGAGACTCGTTCCACTTCAACATTTCATGTTCTGCACTGTTGTTTCTTTGTAATCATGCCTCTTTTGGGAAATAACTCAGTAACTGATGAAGTTATATACATACTACATTTTATCCATTTGGACCTTCTTGATATCTGAGTTCAAGTTCATGCTATTAGTTTTCTTTTCCGTCTCTCTTTGATTCATAACAATTCAGGTATAGAGAAAATTCTATTAATTTCCCTTACACATTATGACATTTCAGGTACACCATGATATGACTGCTCCGGTACAACATTATTTCATATATACAGGTCACAATTCCTACTTAACAGGAAACCAGCTGAGCAGTGATTCTAGCGACTTACCAATCATACAGGCATTGCAAAGAGGCGTCAGGGTAATAGAACTAGATCTCTGGCCTAACTCTGCAAAAGATGATATTCATGTTCTTCATGGAAGGTATGAACTCGTACCATTTTTTTTTTCCACGAGGCAATCTTCTTCATTAGTCTGCGTGTGTTGTGGCTGCGTTACAAGAAACTTATATGTGTACCTTAGTCATGAATAATAAACATCATTTCAGGCGGTTTTTCTATTTATGTTGAGGAAAGAGGAAGCCTAGCTTACAAAAAGTTGGCTTCAACTCTAATATGCTTGCTATCTTTTCTGTCACTTGTAGCTTGTTCATTCATGAGATACATGTCATAGCAGCAATATAGATGATATTATGATTTACACCAAAAGCTATTTTTCTATTGTAAGAATTGATGATGTAATCTTGATTGGATTTTGGTCGGCCTGTCTAGTATTTAGCACTGTATGCTATATCACTGAACTGGCCTAGCATATGGCAGTGCTTTGTGCCTCGGGTTCATCTGAAGAAAAAAGTATGCTCTAGGCTATGGAAATCTTGTTTTGTTGGGCTTGCGAGGTCTCCCTGTTTTTAAAATATAGTTATTTTCTCTCTCTCTCTCAAATGTTTATAATTTGTATTTTTCAATATGAATCCACATGAAAATTTGATTATGTTCATTCTTGTTCACATGTGAAGCTATCTCAATTTTATACAACTGCAGGACGCTGACAACTCCTGTTTCTCTCATAAAATGCTTGAAGTCCATTAAAGAGCATGCTTTTGATCAATCTCCATACCCTGTGATTATAACTTTAGAAGATCACCTGACACCAGACCTTCAGGCAAAAGTTGCAGAGGTTAGTTGTCATTGTCCATCACAATTTATTTAGAATTTAAAAGCAAAAGTATTTATATATTTCAATTTCTTCCTTCGTAACCAACACAAAATATCCTCTAGATGGCCACTCAAACCTTTGGAGAAATTCTGTATTACCCCGAGTTAGGCTGCTCAAAAGAATTCCCTTCACCAGAAGCCTTAAAGCATCGAATTATTCTTTCAACCAAACCACCAAAAGAATACCTGGAATCTAAGGATCCCAAGGAAATGGGAAATACCTCATCATTGGATAGGAAGGATTCATCTGATGAAGCAGCATCGAGGAGGGAATCACTAGACCTTCAAGCTGAATTGGAAGCTGATGACAAGGTGAGGGCTGAGAAATGAAATATGTATCATTAAGTCATAAATCATAATGTAACAATAAAATTTGCTTCATAGTATAAAATTTCTGAGATGTTTCATTTCTTCAATTCTTTTTTTTTTTTTCTTCTTCTTGTGAACAGATTAAAGACAGCGATCAGTTTGATGAAGACAGTGACATCTATGATCGAAAATCATTCCAGGCAGGAGCTCCTCAATACAAGCACCTGATTGCAATTCATGCTGGTAAACCAAAGGAAGGGTTGAAAGGGGCACTAAAAATTGAAATCGGTAAGATTAAACGTCTTAGTCTGAGTGAGCAAGGACTTGAAAAGGCTGCAACTTCTGTCGGAACTGATCTTTTGAGGTATCAATTGAAGTCCTATGCACTGCAACCTGCAACATTCAAGTGTTTAAAATTTTTTGCTGTTGGACTGATTCTGATTTTAACTTTCCATTTCTGTTTTCTAGGTTCACACAGAAGAATATTCTGAGGATATACCCAAAGGGAACTCGAGTCACCTCCTCAAACTATAACCCTCTTACTGGATGGATGCATGGAGCTCAGATGGTAGCATTTAATATGCAGGTTAGTTTCGAAGATCTGGTATCTGCATAGAATCATATATTTCGTACCTTGAGGCGAATTTTACTAATACTAATACTAATACTAATACTAATACTTTGTTTCTTCCTAGATTTTTTCTTTGTGTGGTTTGATTTGTTAAAACTAGGCCAAACATTTTACTGGCTGTGTCTTGTTTTTTTGAAATAAAAAATTATGTACTCTGTAGTGAACCTAAGTTGCATGTCATGGTTGTGTTTGTTATGTGGTTGCATTTGGTTAGATTTACAGCAATCTGCATTTTACAGGCTCTGTCTTGTTTTATTATTTGTGTGACAGGGACGTGGAAAATCACTCTGGTTGATGCATGGGATGTTTAGATCAAATGGAGGTTGTGGTTACGTTAAGAAACCCGAGTTTCTCATGAAGAAAGGTCCAAATGATGATGTATTTGATCCTAAAGCAGCTCTGCCAGTAAAGAAAACTTTAAATGTGAGTGAGCAAACATAGTTCTGGATTGAATTTCATTTGCCTGAGACATGATCTTACAACATTCATTTTACTATACAGGTGAGAGTCTTCATGGGGGACGGATGGCGTCTGGATTTTAGCAAGACACATTTCGACACATTCTCACCACCAGACTTCTACACAAAGGTTAGTTGGAATAAATTGGTATATTCCAATCTTTATTTATGCATTGTTTGGCTAGAAGTTAGTGTTCTCATCAAGAGATGTAATCTTTTGCTATGAAATTCGGAATTTCTCCCTTACTCAAAAGTCTTAACTGATAGGATTCCGAATCAACTGCTCTGATCATGTGTGTGTGTATATATATATATAATCTATATCTACTTCTAAAAGATTTGAAAATGTATGGCAGCTTCAAATAAAAGGAGTGCCACCAGATTGTGCCAAGAAGAAGACTAGGATAATTTTGGACAACTGGTCACCTGTATGGGATGAAGAGTTTACATTTTCTTTGAGAGTTCCAGAGCTGGCTCTGCTTCAAATTATAGTTCAAGAGCATGACAGAACAGATAAGGATGACTTTGGTGGCCAGACATGTTTGCCTGTTTCGGAGCTCAGAACCGGGATCCGGGCTGTTCCACTTTATGACGAAAAGGGAATAAAATATAAATCGGTTAAGCTTCTTATGCAGTTTCAATTTGTATGAACGGCATATTTTTTTGTTATTTTGTATGTACTTGTTGCTCTTGTTGTGCTCTATTTTTGTTAGTCTTCACTCTTCAGTAGGATCTGCACATTCAATATTGTTGTATAACAGTTCTGGTTAGGCACTTTCATATATATAATAAAGATTGCTCATGTTATTGCCAAACTATTGGGAATAACATTTCTTGGGATCTCTACAGAGAATATGAAATTTAAATCATTTATAAATTGGCCAAATTGCACTAAACTCTCCTCGACTGTCAAAAAGTTTTAAAATACTCCCTTTACTATAGATATATATATATTTTTGGCAACAAACTCTCTCAATTTATTAAAAGTTACAAATTATCCCCTCCAAAGCTCAAAAATTAGAATTTTTTTTTTTTCAAGTTGTCACCTTGCAACGTATGTGACACATGGGAATAACAAATGGAGTAGTGATTCACTAGGTTTTGATAAAATTGAAAATTAAATGCCTAAAATTTTAAGAGTTGGATTTTAAGCGCCTAAGTTCTTTAAGTGGTAATTAAAAAATAAACAATTTTTTATATCTTTTTGATTTTTTTTAGCATTAAGTGATAAGTGTTGATACCTATGTCACTTAAAAATTTACTCTATTTTCAATAATGTTTATCGTTTTCAATGATATTAAAATTACGTTATCAAATGTACTTAATTGAATAAAAACTTAATCTGTTCAGAATTAATTATTAAATTGAGTTACCAAACAATACCTAAATTTTGAATTTCTCAAAATAAGAAGAGTGCACTGTCCCTCAATAGATGGTAGATATTAAAAGGATATATAAATAGACTCAAGAGAGGAAAGAAAGGCTTAGATATTGAAAGAGTAATATTGTCATAAAATATTATATTTTGGGTAATGCTACTCAGGCAGAATTCGTAGAAAGAAACATTTACATCCATTGGATGTATGTGGTGATTGTATATGGTGGGGCCTACCACATGTATCTAATAGATCTAAAAATTTCTGCCTATGAATTCTGTCTAAGTAGCATTACCCTATTTCTTTTGAGAATAGTTAGCCCCACTCCTTCAAGAGAGTGTTCATACAGGTCACTCTATTGATGGATAAAAATCAATCTTAAAAATTAAATATTTTTCTGTAATAAATGTCCTACTTTTTCATTAATCAATATACCCTTTCAGTTCTAAAGTATTTACACTAGTACCATCAACAAACAAATAAAATTATAAACATAAAATATTAAAATATTTTTATTAATATTTTTTTTATATTGTCCTACTTTTAAATATTTTTAATAATCTATATACTTATTATAATCATTTCCTATATAATTTTTAAAATTTTGTAATTATGATTAATTGAATAAGTATATAGATTATTAAAAATATTAATAAAAATAAAATTATAAACATAAAGTATATAGATGAATTGAATAAGTATATAGATTACTATTGTTAATTGAATAAGTATATAGATTATTAAAAATATTTAAAAGCAGGAAAACATAAATAAAAATATTTGAATACTTTAAAAATATGTTATTTAATTCAATTAACCATAATAACAAAATTTTAAAAATTATATAAGAAATGATTATACTAAGTATATAGATTATTAAAAATATTTAAAAGTAGTACAATATGAAAAAAATATTAATAAAAATATTTTAATACTTTATGTTTATAATTTTATTTGTTTGTTGATGGCACCACTGAAAATACTTAAGAACTAGAAGAGTATATTGATTGATGAAAAAATTAAACATTTATTGCAGGAAAGTATTTAAATTTTGAAATTGATTTCCACATAACAAATGTGTAAGAGCACTCGCTTGAGCGACTAGCACTCCTTATATTTTTAATATGAATGGGGAAATAATTTTTTAATAAAAAAAATATTGAATTGCTCGGGTGTTCACAAAGCTTTTTAAAAAAAAAACATGATTTAAACATGACACAAAGTTTTGACTTAAAAATAGAAAAAAAAAAAAAAAGTTGAAAATCAATCATTCATTTGTGAGGATTGTTACATACAAAAAAAGTTAATATACCATACTGAAAGAGACCGGAGTCCTAAAGAAAATGTATTTTGGTGCTGATAGTTATGTTTGATAGTTACCACTTACCAAACGTATTTAGATCACGACACTTTGATGAATAATGAAAATACTATAACTAGTTCTTGTGTATAGGAAATTAGTGAAAAATGACTCTGAATTCATTCTTCACTTTGATCAACTTGAGAAGCAACTATCCCTCAACATTCCCGATATCTATAATTAATATCATTAATTATGTGTTTTTTTTATTTTTATGGAGGTTAAAATATGAAGTAATGCTCTTTAGACAAAATTTTTAGATAAATTTTTTTAAATTTATTAGATGCATGTGATAGATTCCATCATTCACTCATGTATTAAGAATTCTAAAATAGCTCACCTAATTATATGTAAAGTAATAAACAGAGGTGGGTCCCACCCCCATCCATCCATCTCCCTCCTTTATGGAGTCAGCCAAACACGGATTAAATGACCGTACCTTCCCATTTATCCAAGAAAACTGATCCAGTCACTCGTCGATCCCAATTCCAATCTCTCTCTCTCTTACACTTTCTCTCTCTACAATGTCGAAACAGACTTACAGAGTTTGCTTCTGTTTCCGGCGGCGCTTCAAGTTGGCAGCAGCTGAAGCTCCGGATGAGATCAAGGCGTTGTTCGAACGCTACTCCGAGAATGGAATCATGACCGTCGATCGCCTCCACAACTTCTTGGTTGAGGTTCAGAAAGAAGTCAAGGCCACCATAGAGAACGCTCAGGACATCATGGATAGCTTGCAGCACCTCAACATCTTCCATCGCCACAAGGGCCTCAATCTCGAAGCTTTCTTTAAATATCTCTTCGGTGACATCAACCCCCCTATCTCTCCTTCTCTTGGGGTAACTTTCCTTTACCAATTTCTCATTCACATATGTGTCTGTATCAGTAGGATGTGTGTGTCTATGTGTGTGTGTATATATATACACACACACACACACATACATACACCTGTAGGATGTGTATGTTTAAGTATAAATTCTGTTTCTATATTGGTTGGTATGTGATTTAGACTATACACAAACATAGTATAATTCATTTGCATTTTCTGGGTTGTGCATAATTTGAGCTCTATTGGTTCTTGACTCCGATTTGATCGGTAATTTGTTTTTTTTGTGAAAGGTATGGTTGAAATTGCGTTTAATATGGCTTCTAAGTGACATGAGTATATAATATATATGGAGTGTAAAAGAGAATTTTAACGTTAGAGGGTAAATGGAATTTTGTGTATACATAAACAGATAATTCATTTCCAATGTATTAAGATCTAATGCAAACTATTAATTTGACTATATAATTGTTAAGAGACTCGCTTTTTCACCACAAACGTGTTAAGCGATCAATACCAATGGAAATTAGAGAATGATTCAATCCTGCTTTGCTGACATAAATAAATCTTAAGATATATGAGCTTACAGCTGCTGTATCATGCTTTGAATAAGCAGTGTCCTGTGTGCTTGTTCCCGGTGATATAAGTTCCATGTAACATTAAGCCACCTCCCAATATCGCTAAAGAAAGAAAGAAGTACATTTCACTGTGCCTGTAGAGAATAAAAAAAATTAATCTTTATTATTTTTCTTACTAGTTGAATTTTTTTCTTCCCTTCCAGGTTCACCATGATATGTCTGCTCCACTATCTCATTATTTCATATACACTGGCCACAATTCCTATCTAACTGGGAATCAACTAAGTAGTGACTGCAGCGATGTGCCCATCATTAATGCACTGCAGAGAGGTGTAAGAGTAATTGAATTGGATATATGGCCAAATTCCACGAAAGATAATGTGGATGTTCTTCATGGAAGGTACGGTGCTAGTTTTGAATGGCAACCAATTCTAACTTTGATTACTGCCATGCTCTAAATTATTTTGTTACTAACTTGGATACCAATAGGCTGCTTATGTTGTCAAGTTATGAGACATTTTCATCAAAAGTAAATCAATATGAAAATATATTTATATATGCACAAACATACATAAACATATTTTCCTCTAGTTTTTTGGTAGTATTGTCAGAACTTTGATCATAGATGGTATAATAGCTCCAAAACTATAAAAAAAGGAGGAGAAAATTCATAATGAGTACAATGACAAGATAGTGTAGTTTCCCTTAGGAGTTAATCTGGAATTGGTTCAGACGGAGGCCAAATGTTAAGCATCTCTACTATACTTATCATACTAAATGGAGTTAGATAGAGGTTCTATATGTTTGTAGTTTCTCAAGTTTGAGTAAGTGCAACACATAAATTGTGATAGTTGAAAATCCGTTGCGTCTTTTGATGTTGTATCTTTTGCAATTCTTAACACGTTCTTTATCTGGTAAATTTCTTCTCTCTCTCTCTTTTTTTTTTTTTTTTTCTATATTCGTTTCTTCTTTCTATTCTTTATTTTTTAAGAAACATCAGAATTTCAGTAGCATGTTACTTCTACAATGGTGCTGCATCTGCATTAGACATGTCTTGGGCACCAACATTGTTGAGATACTTATGGACATGTGGTTGATGCCCTGGACATTGGATGCTCATTTTTAAAAAAAAAAAGGATATAGGAAAAGAGAATAGCTACAAAGGAAAAACATGTGGATGGCCCATTATATTAATAGAAAATGCAAGTTTTGAGGGTTTAATTAGAAGATGGGGAGTGTGGGAGGAGAGAAGACATCACAGTCTGTGTACGTGTTCCTACTTGAATGTGTTATTTGTGTAGCTGTGTGTATTGCTCTATGTCCTTGTATGTGTCCTACTTGTTGAAACTGTTAGTTGTTAGTGTTGATCGAGTCTTTAGGTTCTGCAGCTTAATGGTTTGAATAAATCCTATTCTTTAGGATTAGTTGTGTGCTTCCTAGTCACTTACCACGTTAATAGGCATGTAAAACGTGAGTTGCAGTTTATTTCTTTTATGTTATTCTTGTAAGGCTATATATATAGTCAGTTCAATTGTTTAATAAAAAAAATACAGAGCATTCCTCAAATTTGCTTGTTTACAGAGTGTTTTTAACATTTTGGTATCAGAGCCAGACCCAATCCTTGATTCAGTGCCACGCCTCGCACCCGGCCCGAAAGTGTCCCGGTGCAGCACCCGGGTAAGCAGGGTGGTCTGACCGCAACGAGGGCGTTGCGAGTTTGAGTGGGGGAGAATGTTAGATGGTCTTGTCCCCACTTCGGATCCAGATGAGAAAGTGATTGGGTATAAATGAGTGGGTATGCAGCACTACCTAATAGCTTAGGCTTTTGAGTAGAGGGCAAGTGCCCGACCCGTTACACTACTATATAGTATTTAACATGCTGATGATGCCTTTTACAGTGTCAACTCTGTTTGGTGTACCACGTCCATGTTCATGCATCACAAGTCTGAACTGCAAGTTTCTTGTCCTTTTTTCATTTTAAGATTTCGTTTTTATTTATGTAGGACACTGACCACTCCTGTCGAACTCATCAAATGTTTGAGGTCTATTAAGGAGCATGCCTTTTCTGCATCTGACTATCCTGTTGTAATTACTTTAGAAGACCACCTTACTAAAGATCTTCAAGCTAAAGTGGCCGAGGTGAGTGTATACATTTATATGGGGTTATGGATGCTCTTTTTGCTGTATAATTTACTGTTTTATTGTTAAATTTTAGATGGTGACTCAAACATTTGGGGACATGCTGTTTTCTCCTGGCTCAGAATGCTTGAAGGAGTTCCCGTCACCTGAATCACTGAAAAGGCGGATTATTATATCAACCAAACCACCCAAAGAATATCTTGAGGCCAAAGAAGTTAAGGTAAAAGAGAATGATTCACAGAAGGAAAAGGATTCAGCTGATGAAGAAGCTTGGGGGAATGAAATCCCAGACCTTAAAGCTAGTATTGCTGGTAAAGATAAGGTGCATGGAAATATTATGATTTTTTATTTTATTTAGGTACACCGTGATTTTTTTATTATTTACACCATGAGTTAATCCTTCATATGCAAACTAACTCTCTTCTACCAGGATGATTTGAATGAAGAAGAAGACAACAAGGATGAGGAAGATCTAGAGGATGAATATCTTAAGTCACAGCAGAATGTAGCACCTGAATATAAGCGTTTGATTGCTATTCATGCTGGGAAGGGAAAGGGTGGATTGCAGGATTGGCTGAAGGTAGATCCTGATAAAGTGAGACGGCTTAGTTTAAGTGAGCAAGAACTTGAAAATGCTGTAGTAACTCATGGAAAAGAGATTGTCAGGTAATGATTAAAATTCACCTATAACTTTGTTCCGTAGAGATCTTAGTTACATGTATATTATGCCCATCTATGGCATAAAATTCACACATTTTGTTTTTAGTTATTATTTTTTCCTGAATCAGTAGCTTTCTAACTTAACTTCCAGATGGACCAGATGTTCACTGATATTTATGTTAAGTGGAATTTTTGTGCTGGCTCATGAATTCCCCTTTTTGGCATTGATTAATCCAAAGAAATATAATAATACGATGCATTCTTGAAAGATGCTTAAGATGTCTTATAGTAGCAAAGTGGTACTGCAAAAACATGTGATGAATGTGCAGAAGATGTAATTTGGTGCTAGATGATATTTCGATAGTTGATCTGGCTAAAATGAAAATGCCTATTTTATTAGTCATGTTAATAATGTAGGAATTATGCTTAAGGACATAATAATGTTCCAGTAAGATTGACTTTATTATTTGTTTGGAACCTCTCAGGTGCGTCCACAAAGTAGTTTCCTTTCTCCTACCCCTTTGCGAGCATCACATGTAGATTAGTGGTGGTTGTATGTACTTTTTACAACCTACAGTTCTTCGGCATAGCATGTTTTGACTATAAATTCCATCGTCTAATATAGTATGCATGTGTGCATCTTAATAATTTATTATGGAAGTTTGCTATGTTTGATAATCGGCTTGCTGTAGGTTTACCCAGCGGAATATGTTGAGAGTGTACCCAAAAGGTATACGCTTTGACTCATCCAATTACAACCCACTGATTGGGTGGATGCATGGAGCTCAGATGGTTGCATTCAATATGCAGGTATGGCTTATTTCTCCATCTGGGGATTACATATCCTATAATTTATTTTCTTGCAATATGCACTTCCTTAAGTTAATCCTAGCTTTTTGTTTGCTTTTGTGTGTGTGTTTATATGGAATTCAAAGAATTAACAGCTAAGCCACTTTTTTTTTTTAATGTATAAATTTAAAATAAATTGCACAGTATTGTAAACCCTGAGTAGTAGCAAAAATCTTAGTTAATCAGTGTGTTTGAGTGTGAAAGAGATGCAAGGAACTTCTAATTTTTACCAATCTTAGGATAGACTATTATAAATAAGAGTACTCGTAGAATCATTTTCTGGTTTTTGATTCTAGGAAAATTACCTTGTACACACTTAATTGCCAAAATAAGCCCCTAGAATTTTGAAATAAGGCTCAAGGCATTTTGATTTATCCGTTCGTTCAGATAGTTACAAACTGCAGGTCTCCACACCTTTGTTACAGTGTCCGAAGTTTCAGAATGAAGCATTTTGCTTGTAAAGACGTACACACACAGATTAACTTTTTTGTTTATGTCATTCAAGAATACGCCTCTGCCATAATCATCATGATTGTTACTTGCTGATACTGTCACTAGGATCATGAAGTCAAATGATCACTTCTTCATTCTTTCTAAATAGATCCTTAACAATAAATGAGTAAAGAGTTTACAACCCAATTGAAGTCCGGATAATTCAAATTTGTCCAAGTTCTCAAGTTTCTTGTTAAATTCTAGTAATTCCTAATAATATTGAATTTTAAATAAATTTATATTGATTTTTAGGTTAGTTTAAAATTAAAATTCATCTTTTAGCTGTATCATGATACAGGCCACAATTATCTGACAAACCTGTAAGGCTATAACATTGTCTGGGAATCTTGTCAACAAAGTAAAAATTGGTCTGGTGATCCAGGAAAACCCCCTAAATTGTGTGGTACATCATGTTCCGTGTCCTTCTGCAGCATGATTGATGTTAAATTTGTTTGAAGCACTGACCACATCATATTATTATTTTCCACTGTATGTTGTTTGCAATGAAGCTCACTAATCTGTATATTGAATGTTACCCGAGCATATAAGTAGTTTCACCTTGTGAGAATTGATTTATTGGAAGTTACTGAATACCGAGTTTGTGTCGCAGGGATATGGAAGGTCCCTATGGTTGATGCATGGAATGTTCAGGGCCAATGGTGGTTGTGGATATGTGAAAAAGCCCGAGTTCTTATTAAAAGCTGGTTCACTTGGCGAGGTCTTCGATCCTAAAGACAAGTTACCGGTCACAACAACTTTGAAGGTAAAGGAAGAGTGTCCAGGATATTCACTACATTTGATTTCTTTACACTTTCTGCTGAAGTGCCCCTTACAAATTATTATTGAATTTTTTCTCTTTATGGCTGATTTGGGCTTTTTCGCTACTAAAATAGGTGACCGTCTATATGGGTGAAGGATGGTATTTTGATTTCCCTCACACCCATTTTGATGCATATTCCCCTCCAGATTTCTATGCAAGGGTAAGTCAATATCTTTTACAATATGATTTGATTTATATGGCCAGGGTCGAAACAATATTCATTTTGGTTACAGTGAACTACTTTAAAAAAAATTGGTTGCAGCGAACTCCTTTGGATGTTATTTAGCAGTTAAACTGTTGCAATGTGTTATAGTGTTAAGCACTTATCTCACTATTTGATGCAGTTTCCCGTACAATATCAAGTTCCATTTATTATTAAGAAGAGAAAATAAATGGTTAAAATAATGAGTGATGGCCATAGGCCACTCGAATGGGGATTATTTACTGCAATTATGTTCCTTTGATTCATTAGTCTTGAGATATATGGTGAGCGCCATTAACAGTCATATTATGCTATAACATTCTTGTGTAATTTGAGTTTAAGTTCTTTCCATTCCATAGAATTGCATGCCAATAGAGGGAGTATAGGCGCCTATGTTCGTTGAAATCAATCTTCATTCATGCAGGTAGGAATTAGTGGAGTCCCTGCTGATACCATAATGAAGAAAACGAAGGCAATAGAGGACGACTGGACACCTACATGGAATGAGGAGTTTGAATTCCCGTTAACAGTTCCAGAACTGGCTCTGCTTCGGATTGAAGTTCACGAGTATGACATGTCTGAAAAGGATGACTTTGGAGGCCAAACATGCCTACCTGTGTCAGAGCTGAGAAGTGGGATCCGAACAATTCCACTACATAGTCGTAAGGGAGAGAAGTATAAATCTGTAAAGCTTCTTATGCGCTTTGAATTTGTTTGAGGTTATTGTGAGATTGAATGATACATATTGAGAGCTTGTATGTGGTGTTCTATCACTTCCGTTTGTGTGTAATATCCTTTTTTTTGTCTGGTAAGTTGTGTGTAATATCTACATACAATAAACATGTTATGCGGTTGCGGGGTGCTGTAAATGTTCTACGTGCAGAATTGCAATAAAAGTGCTGTATAGTTAATGCTGTTTCCGAGAACTACCATTTGGTATACGCGCGCGCGCACCAGCATGTTGCCCGTGCCCAAGCCACTATAAAAAAAAATTATTGAATTAAACGTGAAAGTATATATAAATTTAAGTGTAAATGTATCGAGTGAGAATTATGATCATATAATATATATATATATAAAGCAAATGGTAGTTGACTTTTCCAATGAAATAAAAAAAAGTTCTCATTGATATAAATGAACTTGTGGCCTTGTCTTGACTTCACTTTTCCAATGCAATAAAAATGTCATCTTCTTTGTAGAGGCCAAAATTGGTATCAACCATGATTTAAATCATGTACTCTTGGGCTAGTTTTGGACACTACAGTACCACAATCTAAATGTGACCTTTCCTGTCACCAATAAGATTCTCTACGTACGAATCTACTTAAATCGTCAATTTCATTCAAATATATCTAAATGGTACTATTTTAAGCGATTTGTTTTACTTTCCTCAGGTGGGGGCTTGAGAGAGGATATAAATGAGAAATGTGTTTTTTACACCTTTACAATTTTCCTTCTTTGATTACTTGGCACTCGACTGAAATGGAGAACTGATTAATTGAATTGGGGAGTTCTTCCCTTTAATAGAAAGAACATTTTAGTAATTGCTCAACTCACAGAACATATATATACTTCCATCTTCAAGTTATGAAAGCATAATCTCATAAAAATTCAATATCTCCCGTAAACTAATCACAACATAATTAAGGTTGCAAATAAAGTCAACTACTTCGTGTTTAGATGAGCTTAATTAAACTTTGACTCTAACTCCTCGTTTGATAACAAGTAAACATGTTCATGAGAGTGTTTTTTTATTAACAAACTTGATAAAAGGCTCATCGGCATGACTTATTTACAGGGAATTGTTTGAATTTAAAAAAAAAAAAAATTCTTGACAATCTTGAACTTGAGTTAGAACCTAGGAAGCATGGATACGGATACGGATACGGGACACGGGTACGATGCGATACAGGTACGACGATACAACAAATCTCAAAAAAATAGAATACGGGTACGACAGGATACGGCAATATAAAAATAACAAATTATATTTTTATATATACAAAAAATAGAATTATTAACATTTTTTTATAAAATATATTGCTTAACAAACAAAATAAGAGTTACAAATCATATTGCATAATTTGCATAGATAAATTTTATATTAAATTATGATATATATCTTAATAGTTCTTGTTTAAATAAATTTAAACTTTTCTTTACAATGATACTATGATATTATTGTACATTTTAATGTTCAAAACTTGTTAGAAATGTGTTGTGAAGTATTTGAAAAATATCGGATACATGGTCAAAGTATCTAAGAAGTATCGGATACATGTTAGAAATAAAAATATATATTTTAAAATTATGGATACGTTTAGGAAGTATCGGACACGTATCCGCGAGTATCTGAGGAGTATCGGTATCCGATAAGTATCCGATACGGGTACGTTATTCTTGTAGAAGTATCCGTGCTTCCTAGGTTAGAACTCAAGAATGAAATTAAAATTGATTAAATAAGCAAACAAGTTAACTTTGAACTCCGACAATAATGTTCTCTCAAAAACTCTCAAAAAACACTTGTATGGACTCGACTCAATTTCTAAGTTCAGCAAACAAACTGAAATTCAAGCTCAACAGTTGAAACATTACATTACCATGAAGCCCCAAGTTCCAACTTATGTATACCTTATATATATATATATATATATTTATATTTATTTATTTATTTATATATTATGTCTGTCGCGCGCAGAACAGTTGAACACTACAGACCTCACTTCACAAAATGACCTCAACAATGTTCCACCACCCACCTCCCTCCCCGTTGTCAGATTCCGACGCCGACTCCGACACCAGCCCCACCGCATCCGGCGGAGCCGGAGACCTGCGCCACGACGATCTCTCTGACACCATCTTCAGATCCTACATCGAGATCACAGGCCGTTCATCACCCGACCTCGCCAAGATCCAATCTTTCCTCACATCATCGCGCTCCGGCGCCCTATCGTGCCTCATATGCCTCGAGCGCATCCGACAGTCCGATCCCACCTGGTCCTGCTCATCACGCTGCTTCGCGGTCTTCCACCTCCTCTGCATCCAGAGCTGGGCCCGCCAGTCCTCCGACCTCTCGGCCGCCCGCGCCGCCTCCCGCCTCCCCATCTCCGCCTCCAGAGCCGCCGAAGACTCCCTCTGGAACTGCCCCAAATGCCGAATCGAGTACTCCAAAACCCTAATCCCAAAATACTATCTATGTTTCTGCGGAAAATTAGAAAACCCTCCCAATGATCCATGGATTCTACCACATTCTTGCGGAGAGATCTGTAATAGGCCGTTGAAGTACACTTGCGGTCACTTCTGTTTACTGTTATGTCATCCCGGACCTTGCCCGTCTTGCCCGAAGCTCGTGAAAACACGGTGTTTCTGCAGCGCTGTTGAGGAAGTTCGGCGGTGTGGATTCAAGAATTTCTCATGTAATGGCGTTTGTTCATCCTTATTGGATTGCGGGACTCACCGGTGCGAAGAAATTTGCCACGAGGGCCAGTGCCCTCCGTGCCGGGCTCGTGGGGTTTACCGGTGCCAATGTGGAAAGGTGGAGGAGGAAAGGGAGTGTTGTGATCGGAATTTTCGATGCGAAACTCCTTGCCAGAGGTCGCTTGATTGCGGGAAGCATTTGTGTGGTAGAGGGTGTCATTCCGGCGAGTGTGGGCAGTGTCCGCTTCAGGGGAAGCGGACGTGCCCGTGTGGGAAGAGAGTTTATGAAGGGATGGCTTGTGATGTTCCAGTGCCGTTGTGTGGAGGGACATGCGAGAAGATGCTGAGTTGTGGTTTTCATAGGTGCCCGGAGAGGTGTCATCGTGGACATTGTATCGAGACTTGTAGAATTGTCGTCACCAAGTCGTGCCGGTGTGGGAGCTTGAAGAAAGAGGTAGACTTCTGATGTTTTACCTAAATTTTGTTGTATCTCGGTATTCAATCAATTGTACAGATTTCTGAGTTCAAAGTAGACAACAGTAAATTAAATCTAGAACAGGTTCCTTGTTATCAAGATTTGGCATGTGAAAGGAAGTGTCAGAGATTACGGGATTGTGGTCGCCATGCTTGCAAGCGTCGATGCTGTGATGGAGACTGTCCGCCATGCTCTGAGGTGTGTCCCATTTCAGTACATTTGAGCTTTTTATGTTTTACTCAATTATATAGAAATTGTATTTATTTGAAGAATCAGATTTGTGACAGGAAGCTTCGGTGTTGGAACCACAAATGCCCTGCACCATGCCATAGGTATGTTATTTTATCATAATTGCAAGAGAATCGTCCTTAGTCCACTGCTTGAATGAAAACAGCTATTGCCAAGTAGTTTCATCATGTTCATAATATTTGAATACACCATTTTAATTTTACAAGTTCTTTTGTAATTCTCGTTATATAGTGCTATTGGTAGTTTGTAAATATATCACACGAGGCCATGAATGTGCTCTGAAATTACTATATTACAGTTTACAGATAAAATAAAATAAGAAAATAAACAAGTTGGACTCATTTTAAAGTTTAGCTTCTGTTATGCCAGGCATTGTTGCAATCTTTAATATTAGGAATAAAGGTTTTGTATTACTAGTAATTGAAACATTACCTGGGATAATGACGTCACCTTACCAAGAGGAGACGATCAAATCGTCGTCACAGCAATATTGAAATGAAATAAAAGAATTAAACAAGAGAAAGGAGAATTGAAAGCAAACTATAAGTTGCTGTAAATTATCTCTTCAATAAAAATTATCAAACCTTACCAATTACATGGCCATATATAGGGTTTCTTCCTCCCCAATCCATGCCATAAATTAGACAACTACCAAATATAAATTAAAACTAAAACAAGAAAATTACTGAAAATACAAAAATTACATAAAAATTAGAAAAATTCAAAATATGGAAAGTTTCTAAAAATTATAAAGTTAACCCTAGAAAATTAGGGATTCTATGGCTGCATCAGTCCCCCCGAGTTGAAAAGAACTCGCCTTCGAGTTTGAAATAAATTACCATGATCAATCAAAAATCTGAACATAGCTTTCCATCGCTTCTTTCTTCTTTTTCAAACTCGAATCAAATATAATAACCTTCTTATACTAACAAAGAATTCATTTGCATAATAATCATAGATTTTGGTAGATTTTCTTTGAACTTATGTAGATTCGCATAACACAGTGGAACACGTATCATGAACTAGAAGTTCAATCAACTTTAATTTTTGTTTCAAGAAACGCTTAACAGTTATTGTGCGCTCCAAGAATTCATCCCAAATCATATCATAAAAGTGAAATCCACTATTTTTCATCTTCATAGATCCAAAAGCTTCATGATCAACCATATCTTCCAAGCTACAAAAACTTGTTTTAGTGTTCGAATATTCAAACACCAATAAATAGTCAGACTTGTATTCTTGCAAATCTCTCGTTGATGAAAGGTTATGCACTTCATTTTTCTCCATTGCTGCTGTTACCACCACATTCTCACAACTACCACTATCGATAATCTTATTACACAACTTTTCACCAATAATGCAAGTGGTGTGAAAGATGTTAGTGCACAACCAATCTTCTTCAACTTCATGTTCCAAAAGCAATAGTGACTTTCGCATGACCAAAAAGTATCCTAAATCACCATATATGATATCATTGTCCTCTTCATCCGTGGACTCATCATATTTTGACTCGACCTCTGAGATTGCAGCATCTCTTCTACTAAGATTTTCTACAAATTCAGGAATTTTCACCATAAACCCACAATTCCAACGCCATTCATCAAATAGAATAGGTGTTGGTTTGGGTGTTATGTTACTGCAAAAAGGATTTACAAAATCCTCTTCAAGATTGTCCTTCTCTTCATGAAAATCAAGAATATTGAATTTGATATTTGTTGACCAACGACGGTCAGTCCACTCGTTGGCTCATCCATGGCGATGCGAAACATAGATATTTCGCGATAGCCTCAGTGCTTGACACATTGTCATCCACCAGAATATTGTCACCAACTGGTGGGTTGTTGTTAACCAACGGGTTGACAACACGTTGACCCAATAGGCTAGTCAACAACTCGACTTGTCTCCGCAAAAACTCTATCTCGTCTTCGTGTTGCTGGGGTAAGGGTTCAGTTGTAGCGTGCATCCTGCAATTTCCTCCTCTCGGTGGTTGTTGTGGAGGCATAATTGAGCAGTCGGAAAACAGAAACCTAAGCTCTGATACCAAATGATGCTGCCTTACCAAGAGGAGACGATTACCAAATGATGCTGCCTTACCAAGAGGAGACGATCAAATCGTCGTCACCGCAATATTGAAACGAAATAAAAGAATTAAACAAAAGAAATGAGAATTGAAAGCAAACTATAAGTTGCTGTAAATTATCTCTTCAATAAAAATTATCAAACCCTAGCAATTACGTAGCCTTATATAGAGTTTCTTCCTCCCCAATCCATGCCATAAATTAGACAACTACCAAATATAAATTAAAACTAAAACAAGAAATTTCCTAAAAATAAGAAAATAACATAAAAATTAGGAAAATTCAAAATATGGAAAATTTCTAAAAATTATAAATTTAACCCTAGAAAATTAGGGATTCTGTGGCTGCATCAGATAAATTGGGAAAAGGAATAATGTCTCTCCTGTAAAGTTCTGTGTGGTTATACAAAGGTGATGCTGGACAACAATTTTTTTATTCTTGCAGAGGTGCTTGTGCTCCCTGCCCAGTGATGGTGACCATTTCATGTGCATGTGGTGAGACAAACTTTGAGGTGAGAATTGTTTATGACAGATACTGTATACTTTTCTAACAGAAGATGAAGCTAATTTTTTCCTATCAAACATTTGTGGCTTGTGAAACCATTATTGGTTTCTTTTTCTTTCTTTTTTTTAAAACTTTATTTTATCAAGCATAACTTCTGTTGGATGATATTTATACATTATTATAGGGGTATTATTGTAATTAGATGATTCTTTATTTTGTTCATTAATCTCAAACAATGTAGAACCGTATCTGCACACGACAGCAACTTAAGTTGGTAAATTTTACAACCTTGGAACATGATAAATTCCCAAAATGTTATAGGGCTTAATTTGATGCTCTCCATGAGTTTTGGAACTTTTGATGTCTCAGTTAACTTCTTGGCATTCGATATCAGAATTGGTACTATGTTTCAGATTCTACTCGGGTAAAAAGCTACATACGAGGTGGCTGGCTACCTGAGAATAGTGAGTGCCATCCCAAATGGTTTATTAATGCTTGTTGTACTTATCCTTATGTATCTCCAAAGGTTCATGCGATCCTTTAATTTGTGGTTGGTACCTCAATTGCTGTACTTAATGAAGTATATGGGGTTAATTTCGACTTTGGCAAATGAATCTTACCACTGATTACTCGAAGGATGAGCTCAATTATGAAATATTCAACAGAGGCGTGTTGTGTAAAATTATTGTACTGAAAGATTGGCATGGAGTGGTGAAGGCAATCCGTTGGATGAAATTTCAGCCATTTATGGATTTTACATTATTTTGCTTCACCACAAAATTTTAATACATTATGTTTGTTGCATGCAAGTGTATTGATTACATATGTCAGTTTTGAAAAATGTCCTACTAGCTTGGTGAATTTTGTCTTTTCTGTGAAATCCTATTAACTAGCTTCTATTTTGTTTTAACATGCATTGCTGATTAATCATATTGCAAGAAACTCACTCATTTCTTCCACATTCTCTAAGTATATTTTGTTTCAAAGAAAAATGTATTGAGTTTGACTTTATTTTCTTGATGCAAGTTTTTTATACTGTCATATTACTTGATTGTATATTTAATTATAATTTCCATGAATCCTTTTTTAGGTTCCTTGCGGTACTGAAAAAGACCAAAATCCTCCTAGATGTCGCAAACCATGTCATGTAACTCCTTTATGCAGGCACGGATCAAATTGCAAGGTACTGTTGAAGATCCAACTTAGGCTTCTTCAGAGACATGTTATCTTTCAAGTTCAGGCTGTATGAGAGTGTTCCAGATTTCTCAAAAATATACGAAGGGCCTAAATGTGATGTAAATATTCTATAAGTTGGAAGCATATTTAGATTGGACTCGTATATAAATTCTTCTTTTCAGTTTTCATATTGCACGTGTATGTATCTGTTTATCTTAGTTCCCAAGTGCAGAGTTGCATCTTTAGATCGCATTATTAGTTTTCATGTTGCTTCAGCTATAGTCAAATAGCTTCTTGGCACTCTCTCTCTCTCTGTGGCAGGTAGCAGTTTCATTTGTCATTTGTTTGTTCCTCTATATTTCAATGCTTTTATTACATTTGGAAATTTTCATTATTTATAAGCACACATAACTCGTTGACTGGTGGGAAAAATATTACTATATTAGCATGCACTAATAATTTGTATCATTGTTTTAATTAAGGAGTCCTTTTCACGCAATGATATTGTGTATCTTTCTCCAGCCACACAAGTGCCATTATGGATCTTGCCCCCCATGTCGACTAATTTGTGAAGAAGAATACCCATGTGGCCATAAGTGCAAATTAAGGTTTGCAAGATTATGCAGTTTATGAATGTCATTTGACAATCTCGTTTCCAGCACAATAACACCTTGTTCCTTCTTTTCGTGTACTTTTTTTTTCCTAATAATTTGTTACATGTAGGTGTCATGGCCCTAAACCTCCACCCAATCCAGAATTCACATTGAAACCAAAGAAAAAGAAGTCAAATCATCAGAGTGAATGTACTCCAGGTTTGCGATGCCCTCCGTGCCCAGAACTCTTGTGGAGGTCATGTATCGGCCAACACATTGGAGCAGATAGGATGGTTAGTTTTAGATCTTTTCGCAAGTATAGTATATAAACATTTTCACTTTCATGTTTTTTTTGCTTCACTTAAGGTTGCTCTGTATCATTTTGGCTTTTGCCAAATAAAAGTTCATATTTTCCTTTTTCTTCCTCCTTGCAGTTGGTCTGCTCTAATAAAACAAAATTTTCTTGTGACAACTTGTGTGGAAATCTTCTTCTTTGCGGCAATCATTACTGTACTAAAACATGCCATGCTCTGAAGAGTCAGTCATCAACATCAGGTTCACGTGAGAGAGGCGAGCCTTGTGAGGAGTGCACTCTTTCTTGCCAAAAGGTTAGTTTCTGTATTGTATTTGTCCTAGTCTGCTGTTCTCTAGTTTGATTCTTATCTTCTAGTTGATTTGTCCCTCTAGTCGTATTTATGTTTTACCATTTACCCTGTTCATCTTCTGTTCTAAAAAGATCCTCAAATAACTAAAATTATTACCATGGTTATATCTTTGTTACAAGATAAAATTTTCTTCAGCAGCACTAGTCATTTCAAAATTCATTGGTTGCCCATTCTTTTTCCTTTTGGGTATTCATTCAGGAGAGACAGCCTGCATGTCAGCATCCTTGCCCCCTGCCATGTCATCCTGGAGAATGTCCCCCTTGCAAAGTGCTGATAAAAAGATCATGTCACTGTGGTTCGATGGTCCATGTTTTTGAGTGCATATATTACAACCAATTGTCTGCAGAGGAGCAAATGAATGTTCGTTCATGTGGCGGACCTTGCCATAGGTAATTGACTGTTTTCTGCTCTTATTTAGTTCTTTTGTAGCCGAACTCTTTGTTCTCCTCTCTTGCTTCAGACCTGTTTCTTTCATAAAGAAATAAAATTAACAGTGTATATTGATGGAGGTAAAAGGCAGGATGACTGGTTACTGGAATTTACGGTTGATCACATTGATTGTGTGTTTGTAATCCCTTTTCAACTCCGCAGGAAAGACTTTTCTAATGCATGTTAAAAATACAAAAAGTTGCAAGTCTCTAAACTGTGGATTGATTAATGAAGATAAGAACGTCAATCAGGTTGTATTACTGAAATTAATCAGGTTGACTAATCAACGTAAACCTTTATTAACTCACTTGGAGTAACATGATTTCATGCATGTAAAAAACATACAAGTTGTGTAGCTCATGATTGTGGGTTTGATTGTTCAACTAAAGTACATTGCATTTTACTGACTGTTGCAACTAATAAGTCCTCTCTTTCACTGTTCCCTCAATCCATATGTGTACCATATGGCTCACCAGTGGAAAGCAGATTTTCCACAGTAAAGGGAGCCGTTTCCTTTAAATAGGCTAAGAGTTTGTGTCCTAATCAAGCTTCCATTTTATCAGAAAGGGACCCACACTTTATGAACAGGAAAGCAAAAGAATATTGTATAATTTTTAGGATGTTTAAGGTGTTCAGAGAGTTTCCTTTCCCTACAGAGACATTGATATAGACAGTTCTGTTCTAATCAATTCACAGTTGAAAACCCTTTTTTAAATTGCAAACTGTTGCTTCAAACTTATATAGGATATTTGAGGGTATAAACATTCATGGAGCAAGTCCAAGATGCTAGAAATTTGTATCTGGTGCTTTGGGTACATATAAATGTTAGAAGTATTTCTCTTTTCTTTCTCAGAGTATTTACAAGTATAAGATTCTTTTCACAATTTATTTCAAAATTTTGTTTATTGCCATGGGATCCCAAATGACTTGCCAACAGCACGCTACAGTCGGAGTAAATCCTTGTTATGTCGGTTTTGCAGAAAATTACCGAATTGCACACATCTATGCCCGGAGACATGTCATCCTGGTCAATGCCCGGCACCTGAAAAGTGCTCTAAAAAGGTAATATGTCTGCTTATTCTTATGTGCTTGCTTTGGACTCCACATTTCTGTGTTTTAGGCACTTAGCCTTAAATAGTTAAATGTATATGGTTAGTGATCTATAAATATTATATTTGTATTTGAAATTCATCTTCTGGGGGTTCAACGTATACTCTCGTATACTTGTTATATTTGTATTCAAGAGAAATTCTGAGCATTGAAAAAACTTGTGTGCATGCCAAATCTTCTTTTCAGTATGGGCCTTAAATTCCATGAATACAGATTGAATTTCTTCAACTATCTTAGCTCTACTTTATTTTCCATATGATTTATTTCTTCTGCTAGGTTACTGTTCGTTGTGGATGCCATACCTTGAAAAGGGAGTGGCTTTGTCGAGATGTTCAAGCAGCCTATTGCAATGCTGGTTGTGATCCGAAAGATATATCAAAAAATCAATATGGACAGAGACTACTTCCTTGCAATTCAGATTGCAAGAGGAAAGAGAAGGTTGTTGATTCAGAGTTACAACTCCGTAAATCTAAAGTTTTGGAGGTAATTCCTTTATAATTTTGGCCAAACCAGCTGTGTAATAATTGTTCTTCTGGAAGTAAACGTTGTAGATTTTAACCTTTGAAGAAACAGTGAATCTGCACTACGCATAGTAGTTAATGACCAACAAGAAAATATGTACTTATTGTGCATACAAAGCTGTTATTTTAAATAGTACCAGCAATAAACCGTAGCTTTATAAGCAGTGCATCAACTTAAACAACTATTAACAACATAGCCTTTCCTTTATCAGAACCATGAACAAATATTTATTTATTTTTCCTTTGCTCATCAAGTTATCTTCAACAGCTGGAGCAGATTATCAACTAGCTAGGTCTTTGGAAACCTCCTGGAGATTGATTTTCTTAGCAAATATAATACATGGGAGTTATCACTTATCAGTAGAACTACCTAATGTGATAGAAAAAATGATACGAGATCATTTCTGTAAATACTTAAATCACATGTTCTAGTCTTCTAGAACTATCAGGGAGTAAATTTGAGAAAATTTAATAAAATGAAAGACTTGCTACAAATATATGTAAAAGAAAAGGAGTATCTTAATGCTTTCTGGTTTCTGTAGCCAATTTCTTTATTCTGCTGGTTTTGCAATTTGCGCACGAGAGGTTAGAATTTTAACTGTATTCAACCTAATCTGGATCAATGAAATATAATAGTTCTAATACCCCTTAGTTGAAAGTACAGCTCTCAAGGGCGAGCCTTGGCGCAACGGTAAGGTTGCTTCATTGTACATGGTGGTCACGGGTTCAAAACAAGGAAACAGCCTCTCCGCATGTGGAGGTAAGGCTGCGTACATCTAACCCTCACCAGACCCCGCAATGGTGGGAGCGTTGTGTACTGGGTTTGCCCTTTTTCTTTAGTTGAACGTACAACTCTCCCTGATGAGGCCTATGGAAATTAACAAGTATAGTCTGATGTTAGTGGCCTTAAAACTTTCCACTGTAAATACTCAAAGCTGTGCTGACAATAAGTTATAAGCTGTCTACTGGTCAGATCTTGCTTGCAAAGCTCCTAGTGTTAGCTCTCTTAAGGCTTGTCAATAAAACCTGGGACTCGAAATAATTTGTTTATCCATACAATCGAAAGCTTAGGATGAACTTGGTGCAGTGGTGTGCCATGTATATATATATCGATATATGTTGCACTTGCTTTGCTGAAATTCTGTGGCTAAGATTGATTTCTTGGATATTGTATATCCTGTACTTGAAATAATATTCAGTTTTATGTTAAGTACCTGCTTGCCAATAGAGAAAAATAATTTTGCATGCTGACCCTTGTGCATGACTTTTGGTGTACACGAAGATTCTGCGTAGCTTTATAGTGGTAAAAGAACAAAACTAAGCTGATGTTAAATTCATTTGCCTATGTTTTTAAGAAGAAGGAGCCAGATGCTGAAAACAATGTACCAAAGCGTAGAAAAAGACGTGAACGGGTACAAGATGCCAAGCAAATTTCAAGACTACAGGTTTCTGTCTTATATTTTGATCCCTCTCAAGTGAAGGAGTGAACACTTGGAGCTGTCCATATGTTTGCTTAATTGTGATTGTTCTTTTGTGCAGAAAACTATTGCCACCGTGAGGAGGTTTCTTCTGTTTCTTGTCATTGCGGTGTCTTTGGTTGCAGCAATATATTATGGTTACAGGGGCCTCTTGTGGCTCAATGATTGGATGAATGAAGTTGAAGTACAGAGACTGAGAAGAAGATATCCACGAAATTGATCGACCTGAAGCTATTTTATGCTTGAGTTCTGGTTGATTACATGAGGTCAGTACATTGAACTCCCATAGGAATCAATCAGTCGCACAATTCTTTCATTTATTATTATTTTTTTTGCTTTTTTCATTCATTTATTTAATTTTTGCTTTAGCTAGGCAAGATATAATTATGACAGAAGTCACAGAACATGTTCTGTAAAATTTGATAAGACTTGTCGATGGTTGAATTTTTCTTGCCTTAATCCCCATTAAAGAAAAAAAAATTTGTATTTCGGCTTTATTTATGACAGAAGTCACAGAACATGTTCTGTAAAGTTTGGAAGACTAGTCGACGGTTGAATTTTTCTTGCCTTAATCCCCCCAAAAAAAACATTGTATTTCGGCTTTATGTAACCCAAATAATGACCTTATATATAGCGAATTGCGGAATGGTGAAACAGGATTTATGAAACATATTCCAAATGGTTTGAAATTTTTTTGTTTAGTTGACCATCAACAAAAAGTAATTACCAAAGACTTAGTAGATGAAAGGTTGAAGGCTCGAGTATTCAATTGAACATGTTGGTGCACTTGTGTAGCTTATTTATCAAAAAAGAAAAGAAAAGAAAAAAGACAAATAATAGCATTGTTTATATAAGTGATGGGTTGAAGCCCAAAGGGGGGAGAAATTGTGTGGTTATGTGTTTGAGTTGTTTACCTAACTGAAAAAAAGAGAGTAAGATTATACCCTCATAGTCCAGCATTTACATATATATATATACACACACACACAACATACATACACACACACAGAGCGCAAAGCAAACAAAAATTGCAACTACAAAAACTTGTGACTAGAACTAGAACCAACCAAAGCCCAAAACACCAGAAAACTATACATCTTTAAGAACAGCAATACACCAAAAAGAGCATGCAGCAACAGCATCAAAGCAAAGCTACCGAAGCTAAACTGCAAACTCATCCACACAAAGGAGCACTCCAGACCCGAGTCACATAATTCTTCTAAATGGGCTTCTCTTTCGCTCTGCCATTCTCAATTCTCAATGTATGATATATAATTTGCTACTTTCGTGTTTTCGCTCACACTTCCGCACTGTGTAACTTAGCTCCAGATAAACTAAACTCTTCTCAACTGAGAAAACCTAAGCAAGCAATAGATCCTCAACACATCAACGAAAAGGAATTAATGGTAGATTGAATCTGGCACATTCCAGGGTCTAAGAGCTTCTCAATTAGCAAGGAATATCAGCAATAGATACTACAAATTCTTTCCTTAACAATGAATAAACCTTCCTTGATCACCAGATTCATAACTGAGATATCTCTTCTCCTCTTCGAATTATTCATGTAAAAATAGTTGATTCTTGGGAAATGGAAAACAAAAAATGGACCCTTCATATGCTAGAGCCCCTATTTAAAATATAATAACAAATTAATATTACTATTAGAAGTAATATTGAAGTTTAAGAATGTTCTAATTGTTTCCCACTGGTTATTGAAAGAAGTCAATGATGTTGGGCCAAACAAATTCATTCCAATTCATACAAAAAACAGTGTTTTTGCCATTCCCCAAAATTAAATTTTGGTAAAGCTCAAACATTAACCCTTTATTTCATTATCTTTCTCCACAGGCAAAAAACATGTTAAAAATCAAATTGATTGCTCTAAACAAGGACAACAATGTTGTGATAAATTTTTTAAAGAAAATTGGAAAATAGGTTGCAACCCAACTTATTACAAAAAGAAGAAAAAAAACCTTTAAAAACAAAAGATTTAGCAAAAGGAAAACATTTCGTTGGAAGAAATGGACTTCCAACAAAACTTTTTCAAAAAAGAAGAAGTATATCAGGAAGAAAAAAATTTCTCCTAAAATAGATTCAGAAAAAACATCCAAAAAGACGGAATGTAGATGTTACATCGGTAACGAAATAGGACATATTTCTCCAAACTGCCCAAACAAGGGTAAAGGAACAAGAAAAATGATAAAATTGATTTTAAAAAAAAATCTTGAAATTATTTTTGGAGATGAAATATCTGATCCAGAAGATATTTTATATAAAGTATCTAGTAAAGATAAATCTTCAGACGAAGAATTAGTCTTCCTAACAAATACTTCTACAACAGAAAATGTGCTTAAGCATCATAGCTTCAAATCCAATAAGCAATCCAGCATATACCTGACCATTCATCAGTTGGATCACCAGCATGTCACCATGCAATTTTCTCATTGGCTCTCTTAAAATTTACTCCCAAATTAGGGAATACAAGTTTTGCGATACCACAATCTCAAAAACACGGATACGGGTACGCAAGAATACGGTAATATAAAAATAATAATTTATTTTTAATAAGTACATAAAGCTGAGTTATTACCATCTTTTATTATAAAATATTATGATTATCAAACAAAGTAAGAGTTAAGAATCATATTGCATAATTTGCATGGATAAATTTTGTACTATAATATGATATATATCTCAATACTTCTTTTTTAAATAAATTTTAAACTTTTCTTAACAATTATATTATGATATTATTATTGAAAAAATTACATTTTATTGTTCAAAACTTGTTAAAGGTGTGTTTTGAAGTATTGGATACGTGTTATAAAATAAAAATAATATATTTTTAAAATTATAGGTATGTTTAAGAAGTATTGAATACGCATTCGTAAGTATTCGAGGAGTTTCGGTATCTAATACGGGTACATATCGATGTATACTTAATTTTTAGGAAACTTAATTTTTAGGAAGCTTGAAGACAATACCAGTATGCTTGAACATCCATTCTTTAATTCTGAGCAGTTGATCTGTCAATATGCTGGCATGTGAATATATAAATACACATAAAACACACAAATACATAAATATATACAAAACACAGTTTTTCTTTCTATTTAAAGAAAATTATATTGGAATGGATCAGACTATGATTTTTAACAGTACAATCAGAGAAGAAAATGAATTGAGTTATTATTATTATTATTATTATTCCATTCATGTGAATCGTTGGAATAATGTTTGACGATTCATTGTATGATTAAAACACATACCCAAAACTTGACTTTGTGAGTATATTTTCTGAAACAGTTCAATAAATGGAGAGGTGTCAGCCACCGGCACCAACCATCCTAGTCCACTATTATTTAATAATTGCTAAATTTATTACTATTATTAATGTTTTTTTTGTAACCGAATATTAATTCAATGTGTTATTAAAATTGGAGGCACCGTTTGATTTATTGAATTCTAAAAAGACGTGAATTTATAAATACCACACGAGGACACGTGAAGTGTTTGGTGTCAGCTTATCTATATCCTACACGCCTTGTTTTCTGGATACACATTGTTTAATTGGCTACTTTATTTGAATTTTCAAAAGTCAATTCTCATGTAAATGAGCTCAACGTGTAATGCTTTAAATATACATTTCTCAACAGCTTGGACCACCCCACTACCACCACACTTTTATGACTATTCAGACTTTTTTTTCCTTCCCTGTGGGCTCGACCTTTTTTCAACTACAAAAGCAACACCCTGCGAAACCTTGGCCCATTTGCAGACCCCTTGTATTATTGACTATGACATACAATATGTTCACATCTAACAGACCTGGTCATACAATATGTTCACATCTAACAGACCTATATATATATATATATATATATATATATATATATGCACATATATTTGTAGAAAATGTAACAAAATCCAAATAAAAAGATTTTCGCTTTAATCATGTATGAGAAGGTATGATTGATCCCGACTACAAGTAAATGTGTCAATTTTTTTTTTGTTTACGTGACATCTTGTGTTATTGGTTTAGTATCAATCGTTCCGAAGTCATCTAATAATTTTGAAACATATTGAGTTGCATGGTCTCAATCTTTAATTATGTAAGCTCGCATAATCCAAAAAATGAGATTGCTCAGTGGAGACAGTCACAACTGTGCATAGCACATCTCACCAAGTTATATACATATACACACATACAATATACACCTATGTAATTATGAATACATAAAAAAGAAGACAAAGAGGACTTAGACAGCTTAACAATAAATAAAAATGTTGCATTTTTATCCTTAAAAAATAAATCAGGTAATCTTTTTGCTGTCAGTGTAAACAAAATCCTACCTACAAACAAAGCTCATGTCAGATCAAACTTTCGAACTCCTATTCTTTACATTCCAAAAGTATGCCCGGATAAATTAACTAAAAAATCACTACTAATAACAAGAAGAGAAACAAAGGAATTCTTTTTTTTTTTTTTCTTTTTTCGGTTGTGAATTTCATTCTGAAATAATGGAAATCTGACCACTAGAGATGCTGCCATGGCTATCATCACAGAGAGACAATGCTCGCTCCAAATTAGCAACAATGTCAGCCATGGTTGGCCTCTCTCTCCCCTCCAAATTCACACAATGTGCTGCAGTGTATGCCACCAGCTCAACGGCCTCTGCTTCGTTTAGCTCCGGTGGCCCAACCCTCGGGTCCAAAATCTTCACCCATTCTCCGCCCATAATTGTTGGCACCGCATAGTCCACCACACTTACTGGTGCTCCCCCATTGTCACCAGACTTGAATATAGCTCTTTTTCCTGTCAAGAGCTCAAGCAATACCACTCCAAGGCCATAGACATCACTTTTTGCTGTTAACACATTTAGGCCATAATACTCTGGATCAATGTAGCCAACTGTCCCAGCTGCCTTCATTGGCCTATAATCACGATCTGACTCAGGACCCATTAGTGACAATCCAAAATCAGACACTCTAGCAGTCCAATTCGCGTCGAGCAGAATGTTAGAAGACTTGATGTCTCGATGAATGATAGGCGGAACTGCATAGTTGTGGAGGTATTCGATGCCTCGAGCTGCATCCAATGAAATCTTGATCCTCATTTTCCAAGAATTCAACAAACTGCTATTCTTCTCCACATTGTTCTTGTCATGCAAATGATCATAAAGTGCACCATTCTTCATAAACTCATACACCAACAGCCTCTCATCCCTCTCCTCGCAATACCCAACAAGCCTCACCAGGTGTTTGTGGTGAAGCCTGGACAAAAACGCCAATTCTGAATCGAATGCACTCTCTTTCTCTTGGAACTTCTTCATCTTGGGACCTGTCTCACCCCTTTTAATGGCAACTTCGCGCCCATCCAACAATTTGCCTTTGTACACAACACCAAAGCTTCCTTCACCAACCTTATTCTCTAGGGAGAAATTGTTGGTGGCTGCAACGAGGTCCGAGAATGTGAACTCTTCTGCCCTGTCTGCATGTTTGGAGGAGGTTCCGCTCCTCTGCCGCCTCATTGCTCTCGAGCTCTGTCGCCTAATGGTGGATGATCTTGAAGGTGGACTGTTATTTGATGTCTGGCCAGCATTAGAATTGTTGCCAGTAATAGTGGGTTGCACTGAATTATGAATTTTCTTATGCCCGCAACAAACACCAGTCCACAAACAGTAAATGATAGTACAAATACCCGAAAAAATCCCAACCGATCCAACGATGGCAAAAGCTAATAAACCCTTTTTCAACCCTTTGGATGGAGAGGATGGTGAAGAGGAAGGTTGTGGTGGTGGTGGTGGTGGTGGTATTGGTGGTGGTGAAGTTGGTGACATTGAGATTGGTGAATCACAAGGCCGCCTACATATAGTACCAGAACTAGAACAGAGTGTTTGAGACAGAGGATATATACCACAATCACATGTAGACTCATCAACACATGGCCCTGGAAGAACCTTTGTCAATCCAACAAGCTCATCATCCCTACCTTGCCCCCAACAAATTATTGAAAAATTACTTGTTGTCACTCCACAAGTGAAATTCAATCCTGCAACAATAGATTCAAACGAAACCCTATTTGTAACATTGCTCCAAAACCCTCCGCCGCCGCCCCAACAAACCACCGAATTATTCGATCTCCGAATGGCACAGCTATGATTTTCCCCAAGAGCTAATCCAGAATATTCATATGATGAATTGGATGAAGGAATGTCCAATTGACCAGAACTATTGATTCCTTTACATACTATAAAACCAGTTGAATTGAAACCACAGGCATGATTGCCTCCAACTACAATATTCGACATTGATACATTCGAAAACTGATCTCGAATTGTAGTTGCAAGCTGGTTAGAACCCCAACAAGTGACCCTGTTACTATCATTCAGAACACCACAAGAAAACCCTAATCCAGATGAAATTGACCGGAATTGATCGGTCGGGCCCGGCAATTGAGCCAAAACTGAATCTCCTCTCCAGCATCTAACATTTCTGGTACCGTTCGTGAGAGCGCAAACTTGATCGTCGCCGATTGTGAGATCTTGTAGTAGTATTGAGTAGTTGAAGTATATTCTTTTGGCGCTGAAGCTGGAGTTCCAGCAGAGAAGGCTAAAGCCGCCGGACCTCAGGCCGCAGAAGAAGTCTCGGCCTCCGGCGATGGACTCGAAGGAGATGTTCGGCTCGACGTTGATGACTTGGCCGTCTCGCCAGCATTGGATTCGCCGAGTTTGCTGCTCCGCTACGATGCCGCACACGGTGTCGGTGGAGCCGAAGCTGACCGCGACGGTGGTGGCGGAGCCGCCGAGGCCATGGACTGAAATTGGCGGTGATAGAACGGCGGCGAGGCTCAAAACGACGGCGACGACGGCGAGGTTGACTGTCGTCATCAAATGCAGTGAGAAATAACAGTGACGGTGATAGAACGGCAAAGAGAAATTTCTCCCTCCTTCATTGGCGGAAACGGTAGAGAGAGAAAGAAGCTGGGGATGTCAAGCTCTCTCTCTCTATCTCTCTTTCTCCCTGTATATACGTTATATCATATATAGATATATATCAATATATCATGAGTTCAAAAACCTGTTTCACTGAAAATTCTTTCGAGGCAAATGCTATCTGGACATGTTGCTTTAAAAAAAGAGTATGCATTCGCTATTGGTAGATTGACACGTACTCATGTGAATCACGAAGACTTGAAGTGAAACACATGAAACATTGTCAATTCATGAACACACAGACAGGTGTGAATATTCTACCACGGGTTTATATTGACTGAAACAACAATTGATTTGCTATTTTAATACGGAGTACTCACTCCGTATATGTTATTTATCTAAGCGTAATCTAGAATTTTAAATTCAAATTTGAAAGAGGAATCAACTCTGAAGCCAGTCAAATAACATGAATTTTGTGGCTGCGGGTGGAGAGAGAAAGATGTGTTTTTTAGAGAGAGAAGATAGGGGGATTGTTGTGATTACTGATTTCCTACTAAGTTCAATTGTCACTTTCTTTGGAAGCCTAAATGGGTCAAAACACGTACGTTTGAGAGAGACCGCTGTAAAGTAACAAGGCGTGTTTGGCAACTAGGAAACTTTCAGGACATTCCCGCCATATGTGCAATTATATATATATAGATTTAGATATTAAAAAAAGACCAATTACAAATTACTAGGAAACTTTGATCATAGCCTTACCCAAAAAATAATAATAATAAAATAAAAAATAAGAAACTTTCAGGACATTCCTGCCATAGTGCCATATGTGCAATTATATATATATATATAGATATAGATATTAAAAAAAACACCAATTATAAATTACGAGGAAACTTTGATCATTACCTTTCCCAAAAAAATAATAATAATAAAATAAAAAATAAGAAACTTTCAGGACATTTCTGCCTTATGTGCAATTATAAATTTCAGTTAAATCTACTTTAGTAGCCAATTAATCAACACATAATGACCAATGAATACATTCATGTCGGTTATGATCATTTGGGCCTATTTTTAATTTTATTTTTATTTTTATTTTGAGAAAATGGAGTGACCAGACAAATGAAATGAAACCCATTTAATCTCATAGGTCTGACCTACTTTTAGGTCTCTTTAGTTGTACAAAAAAAACTCCAATATTTCCAATCCTATATTACATTAACAGTAGCAGATAATGATACTACTTTGACAACACAAACATCCAAATGAAGTGCTTAAATATGTTTCTTCTATTGAAATAAAGGACAACCAATTGGGGGCATGTAAACGACGAGATGCTTAGGCTAAGATGTACCCGGCCCAGCCTGGATGCTAACGGGTCAAGCCCTGGGCTTGGGCCTTTTCCTTGGCCTGTTACACGACTCACTATTATTTGATGAAATCAAATTGGTCACATCTTCACCTCACTTCTCTTCTTTTCTATTCTCTACTCTTATGTATGGAAAATTAGCGACTGCTACCTAATGTGTGTTATATGTGTCGGGTGGTGGATCCCACCAAAAATAATAAATAACTTTCAAAAATTGCTAAATTCGTTATTTGTATCATTACTTTAACTTATTTAATCAATAAAGAATTATTCGACTCTCATTCAATTGAAACTTCTACTATGTATATTGGTGCTCGAAATATATATATATATATATATATATATATATATAACGAATTCTTAGTTTAATTCGACAAAGTAGCTTATGGAGACCGAATGATAATTTGATTGAATGGTGTCGTTGTTGATGACCAATTGACCAAGTCTTCTCTAATTATCATTGCCCTTTTGAAGTAAAACATGGAGGAATACTAATTCCGAAGACCGTTTCCATTTGTTCAATAGTTTTATTGTATGATTGTTTCTTTAATACCAAGACTTTTCTTTAAAGACATTTTGATACATGATGAATCTAATAAAGTTTAGCAATGAAAGCCCTAATACCAAAACTAAATAATTTTCTTTTCTCACATAATATTACTTGCTTAAGAGGAGTAGTTGCCAATAATAAAATTTTGAGTTTTATATCTTAAATACAATACTAATTCAAATTTGAATAATTACTTTATTCAAATTTTATTGAAAGTTAAGTTTACATTCAAGTTATATAATTTTTTTAAATGAGTGTCGCTCTCGCATTCTTGTTCCGTCACTCTTTTGTATGACATAAAATTTGTCGTTTTCACACTCTTGGTCTTGCACTTGCTCCTCCTCCCGACTCTGTGTGACTTAGGTCTGCAACCTATTCACACCTAGACACCCTAAGACTAATAGTCACATTAGGGAACACACAGGAAAAAAAGCACATATATAACAACAAATATCAAACAGGAGGAGGCAGAATATACCAAATGCACATGCAATGCATACAAAAAGGTAGAAATTGAAGGTTAATTTGGGACTTTTAAATGATCAAATTCTATTTAAAAGGCTAGGTGTCCCTTTTGATCAAGGGTCAGTGGGATTCTCATTCAACATTCTAGGAAATTGATTCGAGTCCATATCTTAGGAAGTACGTCTTGCACTTAAATTAATTATGTGATGTCTATATACAAGTGGGTATTATCATAGCATTAGCACCATGCTTGTCCACTAAATTGTCATTATATATATATATATAAAAGTATGTTCACAGATACAGATAGAAGAAGTCTTGAACACGTATACCCGAGGGACTCAAAAAATGTCTATGTGCCCCGCGACATGTAGTAGTAGATGAGGAGGTCATCGATCTCTACCATATATTATAAATTGAATTTCTAAGTTAATAACGAAATATATATTTTGAATTTTGATCAGTAATGGAGTCCTTTTAGTGGCACAGATTGACATGTAATGAGACAATTGATTTAGAAAGAATAAGTTCTTGTGTAAAGACACGACAATCATGTCATTCATAAAAAGAACATTACCAATGTAATCACATACTTTGAAGTTGAAGACAAAGTTGTGTGAAATTGAATTTTCAGTCAATTGATCAATTTTACCATATTTTCAGAAAGAAAAAAAAATTATCCTCTTAAAATTTCTTTGGAGAGAGAGATGTATGATGAATTGAGCTGTTTAGATTTTCTATAATTATTACTAAAAAAATTGGATTAAATTCTAAAAATGTGATGAAGTTGGATATATTAATCAAGAGTAATGTTACCCACGTTTGTCTTGTCACTTTTGGAAATTCCTATTAATCAAATATGTTTAGAATCAAAATTAAAAAATTTTAAAAAAAAACGATTTTGCATATTGAATAACCATGATACAAAAAGTGAGAGGTTGATGTGGTGGACATAAATACGGTATCTATCTCTATAGTATTTGTAAAAATAAAGGAGAGTACTTTCCGGTTACATTATTTTCAATCAAGTTAGAAATATAGGAAGACTATATTGAATTAATTGATTATTTTTTTATGATTGACTGTTGAGGATGAAACAAATAGTGTGATACCATATTAAAAAAAAAAGAATTGTATTTGATTGAATTGATATATTATTGATATTAATATTAATTAATAATACATAAAAGCTTATTTATAAGCAGATAATTTTGGAGGCTAAATAAACTTAGTAGAAAATAAATCATAATCTTAAATAGTTTAAGAAAAGGTGTAAGAAACATGTTAGAAAATTTTATATAATCTATAATAGAAAATATATAATCTAACAAATCTTATATTTTATTATTTTTTAATTCTCATTACGAAAATAATTTTATTTTTAACAATATAAGATTGAATGTATACAATTTTTTTTAATGAGGGTACAGAAAAAGTTTAAAATTAAAGAATTGTTGCATAGCGGTTCAATTTGGTCTTAAAAAATTTGGAATCATAATTGAACCGTTTCTTTAATTTTGGAATCAGACCAAAACCGAATGCTACGGTTGGTTTCGTACCGGTTCACACTCCTCTGATCCAAAAAGTGAGAGGCTGATATCGTGGACATAAACGTGGTGTGTTTAGTTCTAGCTATCTCTATAATATTTGTAAAAATAAAGCAGCATCATGGTTGAAGAGAAACAGACAGTAAAGGGTCTTCAAGAAAGGGCTAAAAGAAACTGTCCTTTCAAAAGTGAGGTATAAACAATCCCCATTGGCCATTGCTGTTGCTCTTTCCTCATTGTATGTTGAGAGCTTTAGGGACAAGCACTGAAGTAAAAAGCGCACTGGATAGACTCAGTTCCTAACATGGAGTTGGTATATATATATCCTGAATTGATATATAATGATTTGTAAGAAACTCATTTTTGATTAACTTATCATCGACCACCAACAGCTGACATGACCTAGAGTTACACTTTTCTGTACCCCATTAGCAGGAAAGAGTCATATTGCTGGATCAAGTGTAGGTGACACCAAGAAGAAGCTAAAGTCCTTCAATACCTGGCACTGGCAGGAATATCCTTATAGATTGGAAGTCTCTACTATTACAATCATTAGAAAGAAAAAAAAAACAGTGCACGAGCTTCCGCCATTGCAAGGTCTCGAAAAAATCAAATATACAGTCTTGTCTCCGCATACGAAAAGATTATTTCTGTGTTTCGAACAATTACAATCATTAGAAGCGACATCAAATATAGTCAATACTCGACAGCACAGTCAGCTTCTGCTGTATAGCTAATTGAGACAGGCAAGAATTAGGAAGGCATGGTAATAAAGTACATTGTCCAAATTCAATTCGAGCTTAATCCAATTTCTTACAAGTTAAAACAATCATTTGTACCATTAGAGTAAGACTTAAGCTAAAAAATCTCAATCAAAACTTAATTAGGAGTGATTGTCTCGTTAGATTGAGTTTGGATGAAATGTTTTATACTTTGGGTTGAGCTTGGCTTGGCCTCTCAACGGGCCATAGTTGCACTTCTACCTTGAAGTGGCTTTTTTCTCCCATGCCCATTTAGATAAGAATAATGATACATCTCAAAAGATGTTCCGAATGATTGTAATGTGAGTGGGCCTTGACATCATGTGGTGTGACTCACATCCCACTCACACAAGTTTCATTCAATATCTTCAGAATTCGAAAGATGTATTATTACTCTTTAGCTAAAGTGAAAGTATTGAAATGCAGGGGAAAAAAAGTTCAATATTCAAACTTAATAGAAAACAACGATTGTTGCACGCAGCATGTGAACCACTAAAGCCATGGTCTCATGTCAATGACCATCTCAACAATTTCCAGACTTGCAACTAGAATAACCTGAAGTAGCACAATAAGTCCAAATACCTTTATGCATTTATTGGTGCGAAATAGCAGGCATCGCTCATAGATCACATTCATATGGGAAGTACAAAACATAAATAAAAAATATTAATTCTTGACAGCAGTAATGAGTAACAAATGAGAATGGTGTAAACTGGAAATAATTACTGGTCAAGAACATGTTTACAGGACTTGGAAACATGCATGAATATGAAACAGAATTGTGGGAATATAAACAGAGTTACATAAGAATCGGAGTGTTGACAATTCTACTTCCACAAATGGTGAACATGTTTTGTTAAGTATGCAGCAGCGGAACCTTCACAATGAGACTTGGAACTCCAGGAGTTCATTTGTGTACAAACCGATGCTTTACAAAAGTTGGATAAAACTGCGTGTATTTAAAGGCCCCGAACTAAGCAGCAACAATGTGTACAATCTCTATCCTACTTTGTCCGACCACAAGCAGGGATTCCATGCAATTGAAACCATTCCGGCATGCGAAATGTTTCATAAAGCACGGGTCTCACATCCTTCTGCTGTGAGAGGTGCTTAAGAAGTGGAAGGAGGACGTCCAGAAGCTGATCAACACGTAAAAGATGGATGAGAGAAGTGGTGAACAAAAATGACCAAACAATATTGGAGAAGAACCTGAAATATGACTGACAGAGAGATCTCCATACCTGTTCATCATGTGGTTGTCCCGCAGAAAATGGAATGCATGGAATTCCATTCACTGGTTGCAATAAGAAACTGAATGGGTTATTATCAACAATAACAGTTCGGCAGAGATCCTTTGATAGGCAGGACAGATCCTTCACATGTTCTCGGTATTCCCTGTAAATTCATGCAATAGAAAGGTTTTACCACACAACCCAACTTAATCCCGAACTAAGCGCACATTCAAGAATTTAATTCCTTAAACAGTCTTAATTAGCGGAAGATCATTTGAATAGAAAACAAAAATACAAGGTAACCACGCCATCACCCCTTCTACAAAAATTGATTTGTAGCAGCAACTGAGTTCATTTCAAGAAGATTCAATAAACTGTAAGTCTGTAAATGGATCTACAGTGTACAGGTGTAACAAGGGATTTAAAAAATATATAGAAACAACTGATAAGGCTTGTAGTTGCAAAATGATTACTAAATTAGCACGGTAGATGATGTACCATCTAATCATGAACTTTGATGCGTGCATGAGTATTTTACTCTTATACACTAAAATTCATTAAGCAGAGAACATAAAAATGACATAGGACAACAAATTGACCTTGAATTTTTGAGGAACCATATTATACCCCAAAATATTCTATATTTGAGCTGAAACACGGAATATTGATACAGTATGCAATATGGAAACTGAATTAGTCCATTCTGTTTTCACAGGATTTTGAGATTAACCCATAATGTTCCATACAGAATTTATTATGAGAACACCACCATCATTAACCATTTACTAAATTTCTAAGACAACCTCAAAATAAGCAAAGTGTTTGAAGAGGCAATTAAAAAAAAAAAAAAGATTTGATCCCTTAAATTGCTAATAGATCACCATGATTATTATTATTATTATTATTATTTTATCTTAAAATATTTGTAAACTATCTTAGATTTTGCGGTAGTATATAGTCTTATAATTAAGGAATACATATTCTATAAAGAGAGATGAACACTTAATGACATTTATAAGTGGATCAAATATGAGTCAAATTGATTACTTTTTAAATGGAAGATAGATAGATTAACAAACAAAAATTGTAAGGTTATTCCCAAAGAGAGTCTAACATCACAACATAGGCTTCTTGTTTTAGATTTATGTATAAAAGAACAACCAAAAAGGAGAAAGAGAACATAAACCCAAGGACTAGGTGGTGGAATTTAAGAGGGGAGAAAGTAGAATTATTTAAAAGTAGGAGAAGCAATGTGGAATGTAGAAGATGAAACAAGCTTAATATAGAATTAGATGACTACTTATATTAAAAGAGTAGCAAAAGAAGTTCTAGAAGAATCAAAAGGATCAGGAGATTCAGGACCATTATTTAAAGAAACTTGGTGGTGGAATGAACAAGTCCAAAAAGTCATAAAAACACCTAGTTGTAACAACCTCATAATAAGCAAGTGTTTGAAGAAGCAATTAAAATATATATATATATATATATATATATATATATTTGATCCCTTAAATTGCTAATAGATCATCAAGATTTAATTATTATTATTATTATTATTATCATCATCATCTTAAAATAATTGTAAACTATGATAAATTTATTCAAATTCCATGTAACATTTGAAGAGCATATTTTAAATCATTTTTAGAGGGACAATTTTCGCAATCTAGAGAAACAGGCAGGAAGTCTTAGCTTCAGGTAGTGCACTGTTTCACATATTCTGTTAAACATGAAATTCTTAGTTAATGTGTTGACCTGCAACAATCGATAATTTTAACTCTCAGGTTCATTTCATTTCAAAACAGTACTTTCCAATTTTACATAAATTGCATGCATGCCCTTATATAGAAAATTAGACTTGCAGAACATGGTCATTCATACCATTTCTGGAGGCTCACAAAATTGACACTCAAACTTCAAAGTAACTATAACTAAATAATTTCAACGCTACAACTCGATCAAAATGAACAACAGATATCAAGGTTACCACTAAATATCTCTCTCAAACAATATCATATCTTATAATCACGATGCTAATCAGCATTTACAAACAAGAGAACCAATACGAGTAATTGTGAATATATAGAGGAAACCAACCACCACAACAGTTTGATACAAGCAAAGCGTTTTCAAGGATTCTTTTCTGCCAAAAAGATCAAGAGAAGGAAATATTTCCCCCAAATGTGACATATATTTCTAACTTTCACAGCAAGATATCAATTGACATAAATGTAAGTACAAGAAAAAAAAATCCTTATATTTTTCAAACAGATTTACCATTAGGACAGATGGAACAACGGACAAACAAGTATGGTCCAAAAGGAACTTATGCCACATGGTTCACTAATTGAACAAGATCGGTTTCTAAGATAAATAGCATACATTGGTTTCATAAGTAGCACATCTTATGCAGAAGGTTTCAAAGCCATCCAGGGGCAGCACCTGCTTAATAATCTTTATAAAGGGCATACATTATTTTTTGGGCTACAGCAAGTAGAACACAAAAAAGAAGATCAGTATCTGACACTGATGATAAAAGGTGCCCATTCAGTGTCTGAAATGGCAAACAAAACGAGAAGAAAAGGTAATGAAAGAAAACATAGAATTGGTTGGAGTCAAAGGAATATAATGCCTCCCAACACATAATAGATGAGAGACTTACCACAAGGCAAAGACCAAGGAAAAAAATTAAAAAAAGAAATCCGAAACAAAACAAAATCTAGAACAAGAATCCAGTTGAAGAGTGTCAGTACTTACGTGCTAATTGTTGAAGGTCGATACAGTCTGAGACTAAACCGATTTTCAACATCTATTCTGTCAACAAGTGGTCTAGCATAACCTGCAGCAGGCATGCTAAGATGGTTACTATAGATAGATAGATATGTGTGTGTGTGTGTATAGAGAGAGAGAGAGAGAGTGAGAGAGGAAATAAGAAAACCTTCAAGACCCGCGGTGAATAACACAAGCTCTGCAAATTCACTAAGTTGTTTTAGAAATTCATGTAATCCTGGACGTTCAAACACTGTAACATGGTTGACCCTAGGTTTGCCTTCACATTCCTTCGAACCCAAAAATTCAAACATTAAAATATATTCATTTTGACAATTTTCTGCTAACTTATAAAATATGAACAACAAACATGTAAAACACCTTGTCTGAAGATATGCATTCCAGCTCAAACCACTTCAATCCAGCTTCCGTAGCTTGATTATGGATGATAGCTGGCAAACTAGATGTCTCAAAGGCACATACTAGAGTTTCATCCAAGTCAAGGACCACCTGCATGCATATGCATGAGTCAGATTTGAAATATATTTCTGAGAAGCTTTAAAACAACCAGATAGAACTTAGATGATGATGATGATGATATGAAAGGAACCTATGTACTACCTACTTTACCACTTATTCCGTTCAATCACTGTGGCTACGTGAAACCATGAAGATTGTCACATTTTGCAGTCATTGTTCAAGTGTAAACATTCTCACTACTACAATGTAGGTCAAAATGGTCCCTAGGTTAATGAGTTAAACTAGAAAGAGGTGAAAATGGTCCCTAGGTTAATGAGTTATTCTCTTTTTCTTCTTTTTAACATGAAATGGTACAAGAGTATATCTAGTTCTGTTCAAGAGACCTAATCATCCATTCTGTTCTTTTCCTTATTTTTCTTCTTTTTAGACACTAATTTTTGGGTTATTAGGCAAAGAGCTAAAAAATGGATAAATGGGTGAAGTAGCATTGTCAAGTCAGGTGGTTTTTGTTAGCATTGTAGATCTTAGTTCATCTCCTCCACTAAAATTAAATCCCAGTTCAAGTTCGAATCCGTTATTTCTTTTCTGTGACTCAGGTAACTAGTTGCAGAGTACAGTATTTGTAGTGCTGATTCTGTCAGTGACTGATTACACAGAGAAGCTATATCTTCTCTCAGCGACATGGGTTCCCCTTGCTTAACCATACACGGAGGTTCTGCAATAACCAGACAGTAATTTATAGCCAATTTCCATGGAAACATGACGATGCCATATGCATTACTACTTCTTATGCATGGTTGAAGGGGCGAATTGGGAGCCATTGATAGCAGTCTTAGGAGAAGTCATTTCTTACACAGTCCTAGATGTTCATGCTTGAAACTGAAAGGAAGTTCCGGAAATAACCATTTCCAACTTCGACAACCTAAGATGTATTCTATGATTCGTCTCTGGATGATACAACACATCTATTCTCCCAGCCACCTGTGACCAACAACAAAAAACTTTTTCCATCATAAATCTCTATCTTGGCCGTATCTCTAGTGTGTTCTTAAGCCATCTCACCCTTTTTCCTACTGGTGGGGTCCACACTGATTATGTCATTGTTTCTTGTGGTACTTTTTAACTGAACAAATGTTAACCCTTGCCCATTTAGTCATTTTATCATTTTTATCCACAACAAACCATCTTAGATAGCTTTATCATATCTTGTCCTCAATTGCTCCTACTTTTTGACTCCTCTGGAGTGTATATATTTCTTGTTATTTTTTTATGCCCCACAAACATCTCCGTCGTTATTTTGACAATGCTCATTTCATCAGCATCTGATTTTTCTACAATAAAACCATGGCATATCTCTAACCAGAACCCTTTAGTTAAAGAATTTATTGTCAAAAAACAATGCACAGCAGAAAAATGATATTGAAAAATATGCAGTTAGAGACCTATTTAAATTTTAAACACAGCGTGGTAATGGCCAGACTAAGTCCAAGCATGATAATTAAGATATTTTCTCATGAATCCCAATATTGCATTCTCAACCACTTTTAGCACACACAATCCTCAATAATTGCATATCAAGCACAGGCATTGAGGATTCTTGAATTCTAAGCCATCTAAAGAATGCATAAATATTCCAGCTACATCTTAGAGCCACCTTTAGATTTCTCCCCCGTACAGCCATCCCCATCAGTTATCAAAAGATTCAACACATGCTTACTTCATCCAATGTTGTCTCCTTGATCCCTCAAATTTAACTCCACAAACTTTGGTCATACTCTATTCCCAATACATTTGGATGGAACATAAGAACTGCAAGCCACCATCAAAGCATACCTCCACTAAATCCACTCACATATAACCTTACCATATAAGCGCTCTCTCTCCCTCTCAAAAGAAAAAACAAAGCTATCAAAATGATCTCTTTAATAGTTCATAGCTAAGAGAGGACATGGGAGCATTAAACATCATAACCAGAAGAGTAAGCCAAAATACAGATAGAGGCAAAGCAAAGCAACACAAGGCATGAATTGTTGCCAATTTGTAGGGAAGAAGAGAAAGAAAGAAAGAAAATCTTTTTTTGGAGTTAAAAGCTATTGTTTCTCCAACATTCCCCACTAATATATTCCCGGCATTCACTTGTCCTTAAGTGCCCTTAATTTCTCAATACCTCCAAAGCACATAAACAGATGAAGCAATATAAGGTTAGACAAAGTATTTGTAGTTAGCTGCCATCTAGGCCTAGGCATAGTCTTTAGGCACCGACAACACCACTTTAGTCACAACTGAAATTACACAAAACACACACAAATACACACATATTATACACACCCCACTTTAGGCCTAGGCATAGCTCTTTAGATTCCAAGTGTTGCCTGAGTTCTGTATATATAATAAAAAAACAACTAAAATCACACACTTATAGTTAAGTCAAAATTTCTGCTAAATATACTAAAAGAGCTAAAATTTCACCCTAATAAATAGAGAACTGATTAAGAGCTATCCAATGCTTTCCAACATTAATCAAGCAAGAAAGTTTCTCAACCCCATAAAACAGAAGTATCACAGTCTGAACCCTGAAGTTGTCTCTACCTTATGAAATTATAATTCTCATCTCCATACAAAAAAAGAAATGTAAGCACAAATTCAGACTAGATTAAATCAAACTAACAATGATAATCAACCATATCCTGTTTATTGACTCACACGCATCCAATCAAACTCAAAATGAAAATGAGAAATCAACAAGACGCCATTAAACAAAATATTTTTTTAAAAAAAATCAGTCCAAACAATCCATTCATATCTCATAATTCAACATATATATATATATATATATATATATATATAGAGAGAGAGAGAGAGAGTCAATAGAACCGTACCGTGAGCTTCTCGATAGGATTGACATCACCATCTCCGTTGGTGACGGTGACTCTTCCACCGGTAATTTGCGGCGATGCAGTGGGTGTGGGCTCTATCTCTTGCAATTCCGTGAAATCAAAGGCAGGCAAAGGCTTGAACGAGGGCGAAGAAGAAGAAGAGAGCAGAGAATGGTGTCGAAGGCCGACGTAGGAGAGGAGTTGAGCCGCGGAAGGCGTCCCTCTGATGATCTGAACAAAGATCTGAAAGAAGAAGGCCAGCCAGTTCAACAGCGTCCTCCACACTTGCAGACTCCTCGGCGCGTAAACTTCAGATTCGACGGCCAATTCGGCCATGGACGCTCACGGAGTGAGCGAGTCTAGGTAGACTAGGTTGCAACTAGGGTGCGCACGACGTTAACCTGCTCTTCTTCGAAATAGTGTCGTTAACACGCCGTCTTCCAATCAAAGATCTGAATCTTTCTCTCTCTACAATTGATTTTCTGTATGTATAGTGACGAAATTGTGTTCAAGCTGCTACGTACATCGACGAAATCTAAAGAAAGAGAGAGAGAAACATAGGGGATTGGATTATATTATTAGTGGCACGCGTTATGAAGACGAAAGGGACGACGATAAGTTTGGAGGCAAGTGTGTGGAAGAGCGTATATTACACGCGATTTACTTGAGCGTGTTAATGGGAGTTTTGTAGTGGACGACAGTGAGGAAAGGGCAAAAATGATGGAAAGGATTCGCATGTGACTATGCCAACGAGAAGGGACAATTTCTCTCTTCCTTCTTTGGCGGCGGCTCTTATGGTCGATCATTATTCCTATATTTCCAAAATGATGTAATGTTACGCCCACGCGCGACCGGAGAAATGCTACTGCAGTACACAGTTTGCGTGTGTCGGCACCCCTTTTCAGACTACAATGCACCTCTCACAAAAACGGATATGTTGTTGAATCCATGACCTTTCTACTTACAAATTTTATATGTATAATTACTTCAATAATATGTTTATATCATATTGAATAAATTACATTTACCTCATTTAAAATTTGAATAATTTTTACTTTCATCGTTATTATTTTAACTTCTCCAATAAACGTTCAACATAAAATATTATTTTTTACTCTCAATATTTTAATATGAGAGGCAATATTCGCACTCCTATTTTTTACGTTTGCATTCCCATTTTAGAAGAAATATCACTTCTAACATTCACTTCACATATAAATTATTAACTTTTTTTCAAAATACTAAACTACCATTTTAGACATCCTATTTGTCTCTTATCTTTAATGTTTTTGGTCTTTTTTGATCAAATTCAAAAAAATTACTCTGAAAAAATTAATTAAAAAATTTTTTCTCTTTTTTTACAAGAACCAAAAAAAGTTACTATTTTGAATAAATTATTTCTTTTGACAAGACCAAAATATATATAGATATATATCTGTTAAAGAAATTATCTTTCGGCATGAGATAAAAAAATATCTCTGTTAAATAAATTATTTCTTTTGGTAGGAATTAAAAATTAAAAAGTACCCAAAAAATGGTTATCCTTATTGAATAAATTTTCTCTTGACATGACCCAAAAAACAGTACATAAAAAAATTTATTCTTGTTGAATAAACGATCTACATTGAGAGTACCCAAAATTTTTTTTATTGTTATTCAATAAATTAAATCTTTTGATCGGTTCAAAAAATGAAATTATCTCTATTGGAAGAAGCAAAAAAAATTATTTCTTTTGATAGGACCCAAAAAAAATAAAATAAAGAAACTAAAGAATGTAAAAAAAGTTTAACTTGATAGTATAAAGGATAGTTGTGGTATTATAAAATAAAGGATGATGTATTAATTTGTTTAGGGATCATCTTGTCATTTTATTTATAAAAAAAAGGTAGGTAGAGGGCAATTGTAGAAAAGAGGAGTGCGAATATCCCTTCCCTTTTAATATAAAGGATAATGCTACTCAGGCAGAATTCATAGGCAGAATTCATAGGCAGAAAGTTTTACATCCATTAGATGCATGTGGTGAGTGTATATGGTGGGACCTACCACATGCATCCAATGGATATAAAATATTTTGTCTATGAATTCTGCTTACGAATTCTGTCTGAGTAGCATTACCCTAATATAAAATATCATTAATGAAAATAATAAAATGATCATTTTTAAAAATTGTGATTAATGTCATTACGCACGCACGCACGCTTAGCATCAAACTGTTGAGAGTAATAAATCTCTAATACCAGATATTGTTAGTAATGATATAATAATACAGACAAAGTCTTGTACCTCGCATTCTAACCGCCACAGTATTCCCTGTCTAATACTAGTTTAAGCTCTTTATTTTTTTAATAATAGAAAATTGAATATTATAAACTTTTCGTAACCGTGAATAGTTGAACTACAGTAAAAAGCTTGTCATAAAAGTTAAACATATTCTTAATGTGTATTAACCAACCAAAATACATTATCTAAAAACAAGTGTCCTTGAAATTGGGGAGAGGAGGAACTTACCGCTACTTTTTTCACTATTATTTAAAATGCTTTAATTAAATTATGGATAAAAACTAAAAAATAATAATGATAAGTACAATAAAAATTATTACCAAATTGAGAATTAAATTACTCTCATTCTTTAAATATAATAGTGCAAATTGAATACAAATATTTATTACACCTACTTTTATCATTCGAATACACAGCCTTTTCAACTAATTCATTCGACTAGTACATATGACGTGGAGCCGATTTTAAAACTAAAATATACCGAATCGACAACTGTTTTTTCTCCATTCTCTAGAAGGGTCTGTTCCTCCGCCTGGTAAGTCTCTTATAGTCCCTGCCTCTTAGGTTTGAAAATTCGCAAAACAAAGGTAAGAATTCTCCAACATGGAGAGCTGATTTGAGGTCATTGGAGTGTGAGATTTCAAAAGCAACGTCGTGGCTATCGGGGCGGAGCAAGAAATTTAATTCAGGGAGAGTATAGTAGTATACACTGATAAAAATATATATTTTTGGTTTAGCATTATTGTGCAAAACATAATTTTACACTAACTTGCCAACAAAAACACAAAACAGAAAATGATTGCGTACAAAAGTGTATGAAATTCGAATAATAAATTAAAAGAATAAGGAGAAAAAAGAAGATTATTGCACATATATGAGTTAAGAAGAAGAAATTTTTTAAGAACAAGAAAATAATATATTATATATGAGAGAACTTTGAAGATGAAAAAAAGGAAATGCAAATCTTTTTTTTAAACAAAAGAATAAAAAAAAATTGAAGAAGAGTATGAAGAAAAAGAAAGAAAGAATTAAAAAAAATTTTAGAAAAGAATAATTTTAGGGAGGGACATTTGGAAATTTTATAAATTATATACAAGTGAAAATTTTAATGGCCAGCATGACTGCATGAGTCCATGGGAAAAAAGGATAATTTTAGGAGGAACATTTATAAAATTTAATTACTAATATACTAGAATGTATAAAAAAAAAACTTATTGGAACTCACAACGCCCTCGTTGTTGTTGGGTCACCTTACTTAGGCCCTGTTTGGTATGCGTTTTGTTTTAGATGTTTCGTTTTTAGATAAAACAGAAACAATGTTTTTGTTGTATGGTGTTCTGAATTAAAAGCGAAAGTATGTTTGGTGATAAAATTTCGTTGCTGGAATTACTGAAACAGAAACATGTAAAACACGTTTGGTAACGTCAAAAATTTTGAGAACAAAACACTGAAAACATGTTTGGTAACTCCAACTGCTGCCAAAAATATAAAAAGCAAAACAAAAAACACGTTTGGTACTGAATGTTTCTAATTTGATATTTCATTTTTAAAATTTATTTATATAATTATTTATTTATATAATAGACATAAATTTTAGTCTTCTAGGAAATAACAACACCCCTCCGGCCCTCTCCAAACCCAAATTGCCTTGTATATGCTGTCCCCTTTTGCAGAGGATTGCATTTACTCAGAGTGTACATATATGTTGGTTTTCTATAGATTGAAGGCAAGAAAGGGATATCCTATAGAATTCATGGGAAATTAAATCCTATATATATATATATATATATATATATATATATAATACTTGAACATTTGAAGAACAAAACTCAATTAATCAAAGGTCCAGATCTCGGCTGAAGCAAATCAGAAGTTCAGAACATAAACTGATACATATATATATATATATATATATATATATATATATATATATATAAAATACTTGAACATTAGAACAAAACTGAAGATCGAAGGTAAGATCTCGGCTAAAGCAAATCACAAGTTCAAAACATAAACTGATACATATATACATACATATAAATATATATATATATATAATACTTGAACATTAGAACAAAAATCAAGACCGAAGATCAAGATCTCGGCTGAAGCAAATCACAAGTTCAGTAGAGAGTGAAAGATTTGCAAATCACGGCAAGTTCAGAATGATTCTTACAGTAGAGAGTGAAAGATTTGCGTCGCAAGTGCTTCGATTTGTCGTGGTTGATCACAGAAGCTAGGGTTTGCAAATCGCCCAAGAATCGCCTCCAAATCGGCTACACAGAGGAGAGCGAAAATGACCTAAAATCGGTTCTATACGTGTTGCGAAAACGGGCCCTAAGTTTGCTTCGCTACAGTAATTTTGGCCTAAACATTTTGGGTTGTTGCTTCCGCTACAGTGCCGAAACAAGAAAAAACACCATTTTCTTGTTTTCGGTTTGGGCCTCAAATATGAAAATGTTATACTACTGTGCACAATAAAACAAATCTCACCAAACACATTTTGGGCCTATATTTAGCTACTGTAGCGGGCCTGCAACATAAATACCCAACACAAAACACAAACCAAACAGGGCCTTATCTAAGGTACAATTAGACTCTTCTCAATCGAAAACTTGGTATGACACCGAATCAAAAACTGAGTTTCGCTCTTATACCAACTTTATGGACTAGACACTTACCAATGACCCAAAAGCCGTCTAAGTTATTAAACAACGCTACATATCCACCATTATATGCTCAAGTCCTTCCCCATCTGTATCTAATGTGAGACAAAATTAGCCCTCTAGCGAGGACCATAGTGAAGGCAAAAGAGGTTGAGAAGGAGAAGGCACTCACATAACTTACATTCGGAGAATGGAGGATGTATCATCGCTCAAAAACTAAACGTCTTTAATGAAGGCTCAAAAATTTCAGTCTTGCTCGGTTCCATTCGTTCTAGACCAGATCTCAATAATTTTCAAATAAATAGAAAAATAAAAAGTTTCAGAGAATCAAAGTATTCTCTTAATTTCAGCTTTTCTTATATAATTCTTCTATAATCAAATTTTTTTATAGAAAAAAAATGTTAACAAATATTCAAACCGTGTTAACAAATATTCAAACCGTTTTGTGGTTATTTTCTCTACAATGCACGTCAATTTCGATTGGAATATAGCAAGCAATATGTACAGTACTGATCTCCAGTGTCCAGAAGATGGACAATCCCAGTTGGTGCCTTGGCTGGAAACACAAGGAGATCTGTGGCATGCATGCTATTGTATATACACAATGGGGACTGCATTATCGCATTAAAATCAAGTGGAATGTCAAGGCTCCAGCATGAAATGCAGAAAAGAATTGTTTTTATTCTTCTGAATTGAAGTAACTCGGAACATTTTTTTTTTTTTTTTCAACTTGGTTGTAACTGGGACCATAGACAGCTCGAAAAGACCAATATTACTTTTTCAACCAAAATTGTGGAGTAAATTTAATACAAAAGGTGTATTAACAGAAAGAAAAAAAATACTCATTTGGAATCCAAACAATTATTTTGATCATCCCCTCAAAAAGAAAAAATGAAAAGGAAAAAGTGAAAAGAAAAGAAACAAAAATGTTAATGAACATATATATATATATATATATATATATATATATTTATACACAATATAATATAGTGTGTTTACATGTATACTGACCAAACCTGGAATCTCAATCGTATACCGGGCTTGCGCTGGCAGAGAGTGTAGTCAGCTATAAGATGCTTCAAGAATTGATACCATATGGATGGGTAAGCCAAGGGTGTTTTAGTGCCTCTCTTGCTGTAGGACGCCTCTCAGGATTTATCTCAAGCAAATCCCTTATAAAATCAATAAACTTAGCATCAGAAACCTGCAGGTGATGCTCCAGTGATGATTCCTCCGGTATTATGTACTCCAGTTGATTTGTCTCCTAAATACAGAAACACAAGGATGATTTCAAACAATTGAAAAACAACTTAAATTTGATAGCACGATCAACAGTTTTCAAGTCCAGTTTTTTATCATAAATTGTCAACCATTTCTAATTGCATCAGTTACTCTAAATGCATAACAAGTACATGTCCAAGAGCTCAATTTGTCTTTTAGAAATTCAGGGGGAGAAACGGATTCAGAAAAATCTAGGCACATGAGAGCAATTTCTGGGTCAAAAAGGTAGGTGATGGGATATATTAAGAATGCAAATTATACTAGAATAAATTCCCAACTACCAAGACTTGGAGTTCAAAAAAATCCAACTATAAGAATGTAATAAAATTAGATATAATTAAGGGTAAAAAAATTATTTCCCACATCAAACCAACGGAATCTTGTAACCGTCCATTTCACCTGTCAAGAGGGTTCCTTGCAACAAAAATATAATAAAAATACTACATCATTTCATCTCGGCTTGATTTCCTTTTAGGGAATAAAAGGTTTTAATACCATCTTTCCCGCCTCTTTTCCAAGACTACAAAACACCTAATGAACGTTGAATAAGAAATTCTAGAATTACTCGTATATAGTCCGCAAATTCAAAAAAACCAACCAGCCTAAACTCCAATAAAACTCAACTTCACAGACTCTTTCATCTAAACAAGAATAAGCAATCATGAAGAGTTTGGAAACTCCAGTTCATTTAATAACATTTCAACAAGATAATTTAACATTATACAAAATTTTAATTTTATTGAAAGGATAATACAAGAAACAAACCTCATTTATATGATAAAGATCATATTCATTCGTGAAATACTTGTCTGTCTCCTGCCCCCTCACTAACATTTCCGTATCAATAGGACCAAGCATCCCAATCATGCGTGCAAGCAACACAACAAGTGCATCATTTGGAAAAAGCACCTGGTGGAAACATGAATGGTAAGAAGAATATACGAAGAGAATTGTTCTGAGGGGAACTATTTTGCAAATGAGCATCTAATGGAACAAAATATCACGCACATTCAAGTTATGTAGGATTTTCTAAACCAACCATCTACACCATGACTATTAACAATATGCCAAGCTCATTAGGATGAAAAAAATAAAGAAAACTAGAACATACTTCCCCAGAACATAGCTCAGCCAAGATACAGCCAAGAGACCAAAGGTCAATCTTCTGGTCATAGGGGAGGCCTAGGATAACTTCAGGAGCTCTGTAGGAACGAGATTGTACGTATAGGCACAAGTTATCCGTCTGAAAGCAACTACTTCCAAGATCAATAACCTTTATCTCACATCTCCTGTAACTTTTGATAAGAATATTCTCAGGCTTTAGATCACAGTGGATAATCCCCAAATAATGCAAGTACTCTAATGCCTCCAAACACTGCCGGGTTATGACCTGTAAAAAATACATAAACAGAACCCACATTAATGGTTCCTGCTAGCTATCTTATGTCCAATATATTCTTCTACCAGCAGAATCTGGATTTTTACTCAACAGCCACATATACTGCTCAAATTAAAAAAAAAAATAGTGCCCAATGATGGTTCCGCCCACACGGGATGCTGAGAGGAAAATATTGAACATAGATATAAGCTTTGAAATTATGATTAAATCAAATTTAGAATTTATATTGGCCAAATTGAACAAACCTGCAGCCTGCTCAACGTAAAATAAGGCTCTCCATCAGATTCTTGATTGTATTTCTGAAACTCGTATAAGTTTGCCCGGAGCAGTTCACTTACAATGAAAAGATGCTCCTGCAAAGTTTTTAACGTGGGAAAAATATAATTTGTAATAACTAAAAGCCATAATAATTAAGACAATGGCAAGATAATCACATAGTTTGAATTGACTATAGTAATGTAAAACAGAAACATTTATGTAACAATCAATAGTAACAATCATTTTTTAAAAGTCCAAACCTCACATAGTAAGAAAATCACAAGGCTCCAAATTTAGCTTTTAGTAATACAAAGGTAGGACCACAGGGTCTCAAATTGAGCTTGAGTGAGAGAAACATAGGTAATTCTTACTAGTTGTTGTTCTTGTTTCTTTAGTACCTTCGATGGTTCCTATACCTGTCATGTTCCTTGGATTATTACTTCCATAGCCTGAGCTCGGAGAAGGAAGAGAGATTCACTTTCAAGATGCCTTGGTGGTGAAATGGTGACTCAAAATCTCGTGCTAAAGAGCGTGGAGGTTCAACTCCTCTTCAAGGCTAAATATTGAGAATGCTCAGACCTATACCTTTGAGATTTTAAAAAAAAAAAGGATTTTCTTATGAAATGTTTATTATTATCAGCATTGATAGCTCTTTTCTGGTAATGGGTATACTCTCGTTCATAGCTCCAACAAGCGCAAAAGCCATTGCGCAAACGCGCATCCGTTTTCTTGCTCGTTAGCGCTTTAGTTTTGGGAGGAGCTTGAAAAGCAAAGAGAGCCTATCTGAGAAAAAAGTGCTAGTTATGGGTGCTCGCGCTTCCATTTTTCAACTGGCTGCTAGTTGTTGCGCGCATTTTACTAATAACATATGTCAACCACCATCTAATCTAAAAGCTGATATCAGAGCCAAAGGTCTTGAGTTCAAACCTTACCGTCACCCTGATAATAAAATTGAAACACATGTTGGACCAAAAGATGGCCACACGTGAGAGAATGTGATGAAGAATTTATATATCTAAATTATACTCTCTCTAACAGCTTAAACTTTTAGAGTAGATGGTTGTCAATATAGTATCAGAGCAGGCAAGGTCTCATGTTCAAAACCTCACCGTCACCCTGATAATTAAAATTGAAACACGTGTTGGACCAAAAAGAAGCCCACACGTGAGGGGGCGTAAGTTACACCCTTTTTAAGAGTTTAAGTTTGAGGGGGTGTGTTGAAGGATTTATATATTTAAATTACACCATCTCTAACAGCTTAAGCTTTTAGAGTAGATGGTTGTCAACAACATAGAAAGTCCAGGCTTCCCCACTAGAACCCCTCTTTTTTGTTGGGTTGTAATAACACAAAGAAACTACCCACTTTTAGAGAATCTTTCCTCTTCAATTATGCACAATTTACTTGGGGTCTCTTTTTTTCCTTTTTTTTAGAACGAGGGAGAAAAGCAGAAAAAAAAAGAAAGTGGATTCAACATCTACGCAAGCAATTTTTAAATAACAAATATGTGACTTTTAATATATATATTTTTTCCTAGTTTGCTACTTTTAATATTTAATCATAGTCATAAAGGACGACCAAATGAAAACTTTGCAAAGCACTCTAAACATAAAAGAGAAAATCTTTAATATTTAGTCATAGTTATAACGAAACTTTCAATTTTAGTTTTCATTTTTCAGTTCAAGTTTTTATTTCTGTTTTTTTATAAAATACAATAAATAAAAATTTTGGTTGCTCAAAAATATAATATAATATAATATAATATAATACAATAAATTAAAATTTTATAAAGAACAAGAATAAAAAAATTAGAAAATAAAATAAATTAAAATTTTGGTTACTCAAAAAATATAAATATAACATAATACAATAAATTAGAAAATTATAAATAAAATACAATAAATACAAAATTATATGTCAATAAGAATAAAAATATTTTATAAAATACAATAAATAAATATATATATATATAAATATAAAGATATATATATAATAATAAATATATAATATATATATATATATATATAAAGATATATATAAGAAGAAAATAAAATATAATAAGAGTTATATATAAATACAATTATGTATAATATAAAAATATAAAAGAAAATAAAACGAGTATATGTAATAATATATGACAATTACCAAAAACATGTAAATAGTTTGAATTTATTACAATTACCAAAAACATGCAAATGCATAAAAATGAATTTTTAATTAAAATAAAGTCCTAACAAACATAATTTCAAAGGAAATAATATACATAAAATATGTAATATCATATTTATATTGGTTAAAATGAGTTAGAACTATATTACTCAAACACAATTTTTAGTCAAATATACTACTATTTTTTTTTTTGAAAATTAATTTTAGGTTACCAAAAATATTTTCAAATTTGTGCTTTCAAAATTTCAATAGCATATGATGCTACCAAACGTATTCTGTTTTTTGACACAAATGGTTCAGATTTCATTTTTCAAAAATAACAAAATGGAATCTGACAACATTACCAAACAGACCCTTAATATATTGAATCATAATCAAATGGTCCATAATTTAGTGTCAATAGGTCATTATCACAAGAATCAATGGTGAAGGAATCCCTGAAATGATTTGATAGAAGTTGGTGGTTTACCAAATTGAGTACTATAGCATCCTTTAGGTCCTATAGGTTGGCATATTTCATAGATCAAAACTGGAGTCTTTAAAACTGGAGTCTTTAGTTAGAATTTTAATAGTTAGTTAGTGTTGAGTTAGATACCTCTTGGTCATGGGCAAAGATGGAATTCAAGCTTCAACCAAAGATAAAAGTGTAATCTTCGAGATCAAGGGTATAAAGTTAAACTGACACTACTATCCACTCACTATGAATTAGGGTCATGCATTAAGATTTTTTAAATTTCATGATTTGATTTGGATATCCTAATTGATATGCATCAAAATTATTTTTGAGAACATCTTTACTTAAAAGTTTCTATATAAAGCATTCCTAAGCACTTCGATTGATCAATATGATTCAAGTTGGTAGATGATCATGTTCCTCGATAGATTGAGCCCCTCAGAAAGCTTGCTTCTTTTTTAGATTAAAACATTAAAACTCTCCTCTCTACAATTCTGGTTTGTTTATACATACTCAATCATAGTATAAACTCTAAGATATACTGAATATACATAGAGATACATAAGTGTGATATTGTGGCACGAATTTTGTTTCAGCCCAGTTCGGGTCATTTTGACCCCTTTTTGCTAACAAACCTTGGACCCTGTTTAGGACTCTCTCATAGCTTAGTAAATAAGGGTGTTTAAGGTTTGGAGTGGGATAAGAGAAAACACTAAAAATCGCAGAATAGAGAGTGAGAGCGAGAGCTAGGGTTTGGGGGCTGAAACTTGTAATCTCCTTGTTTTCGCATAGTAAAAACTTTCGTCGGATCTTCACCGAACCACGTACATCGTTGTGTTCTATTTGTGGTGCATGTTTATTTTTCTATCAGTTTTTTTATTTGTTCTTGGTTTGCATCGTTTGTTGTAACAATAAGTTAGAGAGATTTGCAACATGGTTTGAGTGCATTTATATATTTTCTTTAAGCATTCATCAATTGCATTAGTTGGTGAGTGTTATAATAGTGTATTGACATCATAACTGTTGTGGAGCTGATCTTAAAATCCCACCCCAACAAACAATTAGTCATTCAAGGTTAGAGTGGGCGAATAGTTTAGAGATCAGAATTGCTATTCAAGAAGCAAATTCGTGAGGATCGAAGTATGTTAAAAGAGCAGACTGTGTACCTAGAGACTCTCTGTGTAAGTTTGGCGGATTAGTCTATATCAACAGGTAACTAAGGTTTTTGGAATATGTGAACTTTAACATAGTGTAATATCTCTTTCTGATATTTAGTTTTTTATCTGACTGGACCAGGTCGTGTGATTTTTCCCATTTGGGTTTTCCTTGTGAAAATTTTGGTGTCCATTGTTAATGCTTTATTCCACTTTAATTTACTTTTGATTAAATGGTTGTTATTACTAGCATGACGAATTGATTAATATTTGATATTTACTTTTACAATAATTTAAGTTTGAATTTCTAGTTTGTTAGTTAAAATTCAAAAAGTTGTTAAAATTAGTTAAAACTAGCAGCAAGACCTGTTCACCCCCACCTTGCACTAACTCTCTATCATAGCTTAGGGTTCTAGTCCTTAACCCATCATATCATTTATCTTTTATTAAGTACAGTTGACAATAATAGGCTGATGAAAGTACAAATAGAAGACCTAAATCACTTAAAATAAATCAAAAAGCTTCTTGTGAAATCAATTATAAGAAGTTCATAAACAAATGCCAGTTTCATGCATGTTATGACTATAAGACGCACAAGACAATGAAATAGGGAAATTAAACTAGTGTTGATATCTCAGATTCTCAATTGAAGAAAAGCTCCATATGTATTATTATTTTAAAGACATTTTACTAACTCCAATGCTATGTTTTGTACGAATGGAATGGAATGCCCATTCCAACCATTCCTTTGTTTGGTATGAATTTTAAGTGAGAATGGTCATTCCCTTGAAATGAAAATCCATTCCATAGTTAAACCTATGGAATGGGCATTCTATTCCTAGTAAGATTAAAAAAAATTCATATGACCAAAAAACCCTTCACCTCCATCACCACAACACCGGCTCTACCGCCACCACAACACCGGCTCTACTGCCACCAACACCTCCTCCACCCCCACATCGCCAGCTTCCTACTCCACCACACCACCACCTCCATATCGCCACCTTCCTCCACCACTGCCGCCGCCGCCACATTGCATCGCCACCACCTCCACCGCCACCCCCACCACCTCCACATCGCCACCACCACCCCTACTGCACCACCGCCACATTGCCACCTTCCTCCACCGCCACCTCCACATCGCCACCTTCCTCCACCGCCACCACCTCCACATCACCACCTTCTTTCACCAACTCCACCACCACACCTCGCCACCACCTCCACATCGCCACCTTCCTCCACCTCCACATCACCACCTTCTTTCACCACCTCCACCACCACACCTCGCCACCACCTCCACATCACCACCTTCCTCCACCACCACATATTTGTTAGTTTAATTTATTTATCACTAGGAGGGGTATTTTGGAGAACTTGATTTAAAATTTATTTCATTCCCACCTCATTTCATATTTGCAACCAAACAATAGAATGAGAATAGTCATTCCATTCCATTAACATTCTCATACCATTCCGAGCTTCATTCCATTCCATTCACGCGTACCAAAATAGTGAGTAAGTTATGTATTAAACTATAATTAGCTAACTTCCGAATATATAAATTCATTCAGTGCAGACCATACATTACGATTAGAAGGCTAACCTTAACAAAGACAAGCAATACCTTATATGATCTTAAAAACTAGAGAACAAATGGCAAAGATGGAATAGTTTTCTTGATTATTATGGAAAGCTATATGAGAAAAATTAAATAAAATAAAATTATGATACTCTTGCTAGATACAGCTACCAGGACAAAACTTGTGTAATTTAGCTACAATTATAAAGTCAAAAGGATAGTAAATGTTTAGAAGAGTACTGCCTAAATTTGTCTCACACATACCTGATAATAGAAGTAATCATATAAACGCAAAATGTGGTGCTGATCACCCGGATCATGCTTGTTCACGAACTTTAGAAGTTTGATTTCATCTAAACTCTGATCAAAAAAATCCTTGTCATTTTTTATGATCTTCAAGCACACGTCCATTCCAGTTTGCAGATCGTGTGCCTGGACAACTTTGCTGAAAGCAGCCGAACCTAAGTATTCTGTGACACAATATCTGCCAGCAATGATGCTATTAAGAACAATAGGCAGATCTTTGTTCTCTTCAAATCCAGTCCTGTGGATAGCATAACAAACTATTACAACACCTGCAATCCACAAGCTTACAACTTTGATCAAAAGAGAGAATAAAAGAAATAGAAGACCTTGAAGAAATAATAATTTTCAAATTTAACCTTCTCAAGTCAGTATAATATCATTGCTTACTCTCTTTTTTTTCACCTTGGCAAGAATCTAACACATCCACTTTGTCCCTATGGGGTATTTGGAAGGTGAGGAAGTACACTTTGTCCCTATGGGGTATTTGGAAGGTGAGGAAGTACCACTAGGCTACAGCCTTTAGTGGTTATTATCATTGCTAACTTAAGTGATACTCACTCCAACAAAATTTTACTCACTCATTTGGCATCCAATACCAAGATTTGAATGCAACCAAAAGTATCAAGAGTCATGTCCAACATACCTGTTTTTTCTGTGTATAATTCTTAGATTAAATACTTCATACTCTTCATCATTCGTGACATTCATAAGAAACTCATCAGCAGTAACACCCTCCTTTCCCACAGAAGCAGTTTCTTGCTCATTGGGATCTTCTTCGACTTCTCCACCATTTCCAATTTCAGAGCCATCATTTTCACTTAATTGTAAATCTTCCTTGGCAACCTGAATATGCAAATCAGAATTACATTTTCCAAACTCCCTGTCCAAGTTGTACGCATAATTCCTCTTGCTTAATTCATATTCTGAAGCAGAATCACATACAATGGGGTTTCCCCCACCAGCCCTGTACTGAAAATTATTTATATTACCAACTTTCAAATTCTTGAGACAGTAGTCAGAGGAATCCCCACCAAGCCCTCCTGACCCCACGCAGCATGGGCAAAGGGTGCCAGAGCAGCTATAAACAATGCAATCCTCTTTATCCATTCCAATACATTCCTGAACTTGGACTTTTTTATCCAAATGATAATAATCAGTGACATGAGCATCATTTACATCGCCCATTGAGGAAACATTAATAGGCCACGGCTTGTCCAAGGAATTACTTCTCTCTACCGATTGAAAACCTTCTGATATATGATTTACACCCAATTGGTTATCTGTTTGCTTCTCTGTCCCTAAAGTCATGATAAACTTGTCCTCACTAGGGCAGCCAAAAGAATCTGGCCCGCCAAAGTGGGAAGGCGTAACGTAGTCCTCATCTTTCTCATTGTACCAGTACAGGTCATTGTGGATATCAAAATCATGGTAATCACGAGCTGTTCCAAATTCAGATAATCTATCAGATGAAGCTTGAGAATTCACCCCGGTCGCAGTGTGAATTCCATATGGATTTGTGAAGTCTGCAAAACGAAAGTAAGAGTACTCATAACCATGACCAACTAACTCCACAATAGCCCGGCAAAAATCAAAAAGGAGAGAAAATAAGGTAGAAAAACCAAAACCACTCAAAAACAATTGGTGGTTCAGAAGTCATGGAACCATATACAAATGATTGTTATTTTATGTCAATTAATCATACATCTAGATTATGGAATAAGAAGAAAAAATAAATATATAAATAAATATAGAAAGTAGAAAGTAGTTACTGTACAGAACAATACAATTAAAATAGGCCATAAATAGCACCACTAACTCGGGAATTTCATATTGCAAATACTTTGAATATCTGTCCATCCTAAAATGCACAACACAGTTTTACAGATTGAAGGAAACAAAGACAATCATCGCGTACATACAAAGAACAAGTTGCATATACGAACATAAAACAAACTGGCAAAGTAACAACTCATTCCAAAAAAAAAAAACTTCAACAGAAGCAATAAATGAAGATTGTCCTTTGAACGGACACCATGAAGTATATATGATTGAAAAATCACAACAAATATGTACCGGAAGAACACAGTTCGGTGGTGGAAGAACCCAAGCTCACAAACTCCTCAGAAGAATCAGAGCTCGAATCAACAACAGTATCGATCGGCTCCGATCGCCGCCGCGTCGCAAGAAACTTCAGCGGTGGAGGGGGCGGGAACGCCGGAAACAGAAACTTCTCGTAATCAAAAGCGCGCAGTTCGGACTTCTCGTAAATATCCTCCATGAGTGCAGATTCGGACTCCATTAAACCATTCTTTCTCAGAAATTCCAACACGGCTTCGATGTCGGAGACCGCCATGAGTTGTCGAATTCAAAACACGAGTAAGAGGTGAAGAGTTGAAGGATAATTCATGGGAAAGGAGTGAAGAGAGATGGTCAAAAGTGGAAATTAACCGAAGAGTTAGGGTTCGCATGCTGGTGTGTAGAGAGAGAAATATGAAATAGAGATATAGAGAGAGAAATATGAGAAAGAGATATAGAGAGAGAAAGAAAGTTGCTCCCTCCCCACTGCTGTAAAACTGAAGCCAACGGGAAGGACCTCTTCCCCCCACCAACTATGAAAAAAGTAAAGGGTATTTGGTGTAGAAGGTTTTCTTGTCTTTTGTGGACCCCAGCCTAGAACAGTAAAAGCTGATTGACACGTGGTGGTAAATCATGCTTACAAGTTGATTTTCGTTTCGATCTCGAACTATATAGTTATATATACCTATTTTTATTTTTCATTTATTCTATGATCAGAAATTAAGAAGTTGTTGCCACGTTTGGGGATTATTTCAATTCCATTTCCAATTTTTAATATATTGCCAAACGCGACGCTGCTGGGGAAGTCATTGCGACATAAAAAATTGCTTTAGACAAGGAAATCAAACTAAGAATGGCATCGTATTGTCTGTGAAAATTATAAACAACACCCAAGTAATGTACCTAATTGCCTTTCAACCACTTAAAAAGCGCATGAAATTTATTTGGTAATCATTAAAAGAACTTTTAATAATTAACAATTTTAGCTCCAAAGCTTTTGATTGAAGCTAAAGATATTTTATATTTTAGGTAACTGTATCTCTTTTTATTTTTACCCCTCTTGTTCACAAATAAGAACAATTTTTCAATATCAACAATGAAATAACTAAATTTCTTTTAATTTATAAATAAAAATAAATAAATAAGTCAATGTCAACTGACAAAAAAAAGTACTGGTAATTTTTCAAAAATTCTAATATCATTGTTTGCGATGACCAATTTGTTCCAAATTTTAAAATGGGAGACCATATTAGCACTTTTTTTTTACTATTGTATCCCACTAACATTTTTCTTTTAAAAGAAATGACAACAAAATTCATAAACTCATTAATGCATCATATTTTATTTTATAATATTATAACTACTCTTTATAATATAAACTTTAACCTTTTTTACTTCCTTAAGTATTTTTTATTTTTTTGGCTCGGGTCAAAAAATAACTTTTTTCTTGGGTTCTTTTTATTGAATATAGATAACCTTTTTTTGGGTTATTTTTTTTCCGATTCATATAAAAAAAGATAATTTATTCAATAAAGCTAATTGTTTTTATTATACTTTTTTTTATGGTCCTGTTAGAAGAAATAATTTATTTAATATAAATAACTTTTTTTGAATTATGTTAAAAGATATAACTTTTTTTTTTAATCCATTTGTTTTTTTTAATCGTGTCAAAGAGACTGAAAACATTAAAAATTGGAAAAAAGTGTGATATTTAAAAGGGTAGTTATGTAATTTGAAAAAAAAATCATTCACTTGAAAAGTTTTGGTTAAAAGTGTTATTTCATTTAAAATGGGAGTGCAAAAATAGAAAAAAAGAGTGCGGATATTGCCTCCCAAAATTTTAGGGATTTATGTGTTTCTTGCACATTTTCTATATAAAGTAGTATACCCATTCTTTTATAAAGTTGTTACTATCAAATATAGTAATATTTTATTAAATGACATTATTGTAAAATTAACGCTTTAAAAAATGGAAAAGTTACACTTAAATAAAGTTAGAATGCCTAAATTACAAAGTGATTTTAAAACTTTATTTTTCACTTTGGTTGAATTAAGTGAAATAATTATATATGCATGAAAAATAATTATTCAGGTTCAAAATACCATTCAATCTCTTATTCCAAAATATCAAATTATCCTTCTTAAATCAAATAACTCATTCACTCAAGAAATTAAGAAAATATTTGAAACATCGTTTGGTTTCTAAAAAATTGTAGAAATATAAAAATAATTCAGTAAAAATGAGCAAGCCTATAAAGTAAAGCAAAATATACATTATACAAACACTTGTGGGCATCCTATTATGTCGTAAAATAGTCAAAATTAGACTGCTTGATATGACCTTGAATGACAATTAACTTCTTTTCCCTCTTAGATTAATGCAAGTGGATACACTTGTAGTATCACAACACATCAATTATATCTGGATGGCAATGAAGTAGAATTTTCAGATGTGCTTAGGTAGCTTTTCGGTTTGGTATGTCTAAAAAATTATGAGCATTAGGAAGAGATATTACATCAAAACATGAGGCACAAAGATAAGAAAAATCTAAATTTCACGAGTATATAAATTTCAAGAATCCTTACAAATGCAAACAAAATTTAAGTTTTATCAGCAAATGAGTTATAAGTCATTTTACATAGAATATGTCTACTCACTAAATCAAATTAAGAACGTATTTAAACAAGCAAATATGAATTAGATAGTTAATAATGGTAACTTAAAAAAGTGACTAGTAAAACCGTTCATCATAATTAAAACACCTCAAAATTAAGAATCATTAGTACATGAATTTACCATACAATTCAAAAATTAGTTCATTAATTTTTTATTATTATTTTGAAAAGTTAAAAAAGCAGTTAACTAAAGAAAAATAAGAGACCATATTTTTGTGATGACAGATAATCAATGACGAATAACTTATCGAGGCAGTGATACTTTGTAATGAATTCAATTTTCTTCTAAAGAGACGAAAAAATAATGATCTGTTGAATTTTCTTTAGTAATGCATATTGTTCGTTTAGTTGCATAGGAACCAAACGGAGTTTAGTGTGAATTGGAATAAGAGATTAAAGAGTATTTTGAAATTGAATAATAATTTTCAATGCATATGTAATTATTTTGTTTAATTCAACAAAAGTGAAAAATAAACTTTTAAAATAAATCAGTTTGTAATTTAGGTTTTCTAACTTTATTTAAGTGTAATCTTTTTCTTAAAAAATATTGTTTTCAAACAAATTATAAAATAATTCAATTATAAAAAAACACTTTTATTTAATATATCACCTAACACATAAAATATTTTTTTAATAGATGTAATGACACAAAAAAAAAAAAAAAAGAGGTTTTTTTCTTTCTTTCCGTATCCAAATTTATGCACCAACCGTGATTTTAAAGTGACTACCGAATTGATCGATTTTTTAATTAAAATGATAAAAGTGCACAGCTGGTGATATTATTGCACTGGTAAAGAATGTTATTAGTACTTTTATTTTTTTTCCTTTTCTTGGATATAACCTTTTTTCCAGACAAAAATGATTGCAGTCAAATGTTTTACCCCGGTTAGGAGGTGGAATTACTTTTTTGCTTCAGTCAAGTAGACAAATAAAAGGGAAATATCATATCCGAGTGTTTGACAGTTGAGAGTGATAGAGTCGTCTTCTTCTTGCTAAGGAGTATTTTCTTGTTCATATTCAAACATAAATATTGTATACTATAAATTAAAAGCATTTAAAATAAAAAATTATTAGGTAGATTTTGACCAATGAAAGAAATTATTTGGACTAGCCAATTCTTAAAACAAATCAAAGCCAAGCTACCTATTGATTATCATATCAGTTCATTGCAAAACCTTATCTGTTAGTAGTAGTTAAAATATTTAGATATTGCCAAAATTGCCATTTGTTTAGACCACCACTTGTCTGGTATTTAAGAATTTTGGAAAGAGTCAAGTGATGCATGATGAGGAGAGAGAGAGAGAGAGAGAGAGGGGTAAAAAAGACTAAAGTGAAGGTGATATATAATACCTTCTAGAAAGAACAGTAATATGATTAAAATGATATCTAATACCTTCTAGAAAGAACAGTAATATGATTAAAATAATCACACATACAAGGCTCGGGACATATTGAATTGAACCGTTGGAAAGATGTTGATACTTACGTATTATACTTAGACTGTAATTTATCATTTACTTGTGGTCCATCTTGTGATACACATACACATACACATATATGTATATGTATATGTATATGTATATGGTGTGGATCTTGTGAATGTATTGGATGAAAACTTGGTGTGGGTCCATCAGTTTAATTTACTGGTGTGACCTACTTTTCACGAAAGCATGCATGAATAATTAGTACTACTTACCCACCTCACACCATAATTTTGTTTCTTCAATAATACATTGTTGGCGCGCAATCCTTTTCACTTTATAGCTTCTTTTTCATGTGCCTCACAGCATAGGATGATTCTGTGGTCAGAGAGTGTGTGTCCTCCTTATCTTTGTTGTTCCTTGTTTGGAGATTTGAAATTTGAATGGGTTGTGCCCTCCAATTAGGTATACTGAAATGGCTTACAAAGAAGAGTTTAATTTGATTTAACTTTCATCAAATGATCATCTGCATTTGCTAACACATTTAACCTGCAGAAAGGATATGCGTTTAGGACTTGGGTGGATTTGTTATTTTTAGGCTTTCTGAGTCACCCAAAACCATTGTATTATAAACATGTTTGGTCTAACATACCCAACCCCACCCGACCATACCATAATCATGATGATCTATATGTAATTAGCAGATTAGGATTTATTTATATTAGATTTCTATTATAGTAGTTAGATTTTGATTCTGTTGCCATATAAATGATTCGAAATATTTAATTAGAAAATAATAAGTCAAATTTAGCTTCTTTAAAATATTCATGGATTAGTTCATTTTGGAAGTTTACCTCCATTGTTGATGTCACCATTTAAAACCAACTATACACCATCCATGTGGTTTGGTTCCTTGATGTTCATTTTTATTTAGAAAAATGATCTTCTATGCTAAGTCACATAGAGGAGAGAGAGTGCAGGAGTGTGAAAACCGCAAATTAAATTTTATGTCATGCAAAGAGAGTGGTTGAGTAAGAGCACACGGAGTGTGAGATCAACACTCATTTAAAAGAATTATGTGACTTGAGTTCCATGTGACTTTGTATATGAAAAAAATTCAACCAATTGAATAGAATGAGAAAAAATAGAAAGATGATGTCATGGATGTCGTTGAAATGCATTCAATAGATATGTTTTAAGATTGGGTTAATTACAATGACATCTCCTGTAATTTGACCTAATATCACACAAAAACAAATTTTAGTTATAGCTATCGTATAGACTCCAAACATTTGCTTCAGCTCACACAAAACACCCCAAACTGTTAATAACCAGCTCTAACACCCTGCAAAAAGACTTGTATATCATTTTATCCTTCTTGACTTGCAAAAAAAATAATTGAAGAGAGAGAAAGAACAATGATGATGAGGGGTAGTTTGGTCTTTTAGCAAAACTAATATTTTTTATTATATTTCATTAAAAAAAATGGGTGTATATTAGACATTTCACACATAAACTAATGAAATTAGTGTCATAATTATCACTTAGGGTGTGAGTGATAGTTATAACAAAAAATTGTTTCCGTATGAAAATATTTCAAACTTGAGGAGTGTCATTGTAATTAACCATTTAACATTTATATAGTCGATCTATTTAGTTGGCTTATATATATTACAATGTGTTTGGAATCTTAGGATTTCATAGGAATTGGATTTGAAAATAAATTAATTTTTCTTGTTTGGACCATGATATTTTAAAAGGGAATGAGATTTGAAAGGATTCCAAAAGAAATATGGTAAGGTTGAGAAATTATCTGAAAATTGAAAGAATTTGAAGGGATTTCAACACTTACCAAAATTACCCTTATGTTATATATTCTCTCTTTTATCCTTCATTCCACCACCCCAACCACCATCTTCATCAACCACCACCATTGTCAGTTATGTTGTGGCCCGAATTTTGTCTCAGCTCGGGGCGCGTTGTGACCTAATTTTAACTTGAAAAATGGGTTTTGTGTGACCTTAAGCCACAAGGGTCTAGGGGCAGCACCCCAGGGAAAAATTTAATGACCCATTTTTCGCTTGCGGGTTTTGGATCTGGATTAAGACTCTATTGTAACCTGATATATAAGGGCATCTAAGGGTTTAGAGTGTGTAACAAGAGAAAATATTGAAAATGCAGAAAGATAGTGAGAAAGCGTGAGCTAAGGTTTAGGGTTGAAACTTGTAATCTCTTGATTTTCGCATACTAAACTTTCATCGGATCTTCTCCATGAACATAGGCACATCGTCGAACCACGTAAATTCTTGTGTTATGTATGTTGTGCTTGTTTCATTTTGTGTCGTGTTTCATGATTGTGCTTAGTTCACAACAATTTTTCTTAACAAATTGGTATCAGAGCTTTCGGTTCTAAGTTGGGATATCGACCAAATTTATGAAAATCGAGAAGTTTAATGGCATAAACGACTTCAACCTATGGTGGGTTAAGATGCAGGCCATATTGGTTCAACATTCCCATCCAAGGCGCTGAAGGGAAAGGAAGCATTACCAAAAAAATGGAAGGACGATTAGAAAGATGAGGCTATGGAGAAAGCACACAATGCAATTATGTTGATTCTGTTATATTCTCTACCACCCTCGTATGAGAACTTTGTCGATACGATAATGTATGGTATAACTAATTTGTCCATAGAAGACGTGAATACATTTTTTAATTCGAAGGAATTGTAGAGAAGGACATTTGAGGGTAATACAAAAATTTTGGCAGATGGCTTAATTATTAGAAGGAGAACAAATCATAAGGGAGGGGGAATAACACTTCAAGAAAGACTGTCCAGAGCGTAAGAAAGGAAAGGAAAAATCTTCTGAAGTCATTGGGGTAGCTGTTGTAGAGGGTAATGATTTAGATGGTGGTATCATTCTCACAATTTTTGCTTGTGGCTCTAGCGATGAGTGGATACTTGATTCGGGTTGCTCGTATCACATTTGTCCTAATAGGGACTAGTTTACCTTTTATTGTTCCATTGATAGAGGGGAAGTTCTGATGGGGGATAACGTGTTGTGCAAGGTTGTAGGTATAGATATAGTTCGAATCAAGATGTTTGACAGTATAATGAGCACATTGATTGATGTCAAGCACATTCCAGAACTGAAGAAGAATTTGATTTTCCTAAGTACGCTGGATTCCATTGGCTGCAGTTACAAGGCTGATGGTAGAGTCATTAGGGTTTTAAAGAGTGCTCTTATGGTGATGAAGGGACTAAAGCAACATGATTTGTATGCTCTACAGGGTAGCATAGTTACAAGTTCTGCTGTAGTATCATTCTCGAATCTGGATTTAGATACTACCAGGTTATAGCATATGCGACTGAGGCATACAAGTGAGAGAGGGATGGATGTTCTGAGTAAGCAGGGTCTGTTTGGTGGTTAGAAAACTGAAAAGTTAGATTTCTATGAGCATTATGTCTTCGAGAAACAGTGTAGAGTGAAGTTCAGTACGGGAATTCACAGGACCAAGGGCACATTGGATTATATCCATTATGATCTTTGGGGTTCTTCTTAGGTTAATTTATATGGTGGTGGTAGATATACGATGACGTTGATTGATGATTTTTCTCAAAAAGTTTTGGTTTATATTATGGAACATAAGAATGAGGCCTTTGTCACGTTCAAATAGTGGAAGACCTTAATTGAAAAGCAGACTGAAAAATAGGTTAAACACTTAAAGACAAATAACAATTTGGAGTTCTGTGATGGAGAATTTAATAAGTTTTGCAAGACTCGCGGGATTGTGAGACACCCATAGTGAGGAAAACTCCATAGCAGAATGGATGAATAAAACAATATTGGAGAGAGCACGATGTATGTTGTCCAATACTAGGTTAAACAAAGTGTTCTGGGCTGAAACTGTTTCCACAGCTTGTTTCTTGATGAACTGGTTTCCATCGACTGCTATTGACTGTAAGACTTCAGAGGAGGTATGGTCTGGTTCTCCTGTTAGTTACAGTAATATGAGAATATTTGGGTGTCCTGTGTATGCTCATGTCCATGAGTGGAAGCTTGAACTGAGGGCTAAAAAGTGTATATTTCTTGGTTTTGAGCCCGGGGTCAAGGGTTATAGATTATGGTGTCCAGAAGCTTTGAGAAAGAAATTACTTATTAGCAAATATGTGACCTTTTATGAGTCTATGATACTTACTCCGCAGAAGGAGGTAGTTGATTCAGTTAGAGCTCAGGGTGTCAGTAAACAAGTGGAGCTATTAGAGGTTCAGTTAAAGAGTGTTCTTGAGTAGTCGAATGATGAGCATGTGCAGTTTTAGGCTGATAAAGAAGATGCACAGTTGCAACAGTACAATATGGCTAGAGACAGACAGAGGAGGGAGATTAAGCCACCTCAAAATTATGGCTTTTGACATGTTGATTCGGTTGCTTATACACTTAGTGTGGCAAGGAATATTGATGAGCAAGTACCATGTACTTATCATGAGGACATCATGGGTGGAGAGTCAACACAATGGTCTGTTGCTATGAGTGAGGAGATTGAGTATTTTCATAAGAACCAGACTTGGGAGCTAGTTAAGAAACCTAAGGGCCAGAAGATTGTGGGATGTAAATGGGTTTTCAAGAAGAATGAATGAACTCCAGGAGTGGAAGATGTGAGGTTCAAGGCATGCTTGGTGGCGAAAGGCTATACACAAAGGGAAGGGGCAGACTTCAATGAAGTTTTCTCTCCTGTTGTGAAACATAGCTCAATCCGAGTGTTACGTGTTATGCTTACTCTGCATGACTTGAAGCTTGATGTCAAGACTGCGTTCTTGCATAGAGAGTTGGAAGAGCAAATTTATATGTATCAGCCTAAAGTGTTTGAGATTCTGAAAAAAAAGACCACGTTTGCCTACTGAAGAAGTCATTGTATGGGCTAAAGCAGTTTTCTAGACAGTGGTATAAGTGATTCAATACCTTTATGGTTGGGAATGGCTACTGTAGGAGTGAGTTCGACAGCTATGTGTATCACAGGAGGCTTTCAAATAGTTTGTATTTGTACTTGTTGCTCTATGTTGATGACATGTTGATAGCTTGCAGAAACATGTAAAATCAACTTATTGAAGGCTCAACTTAGTGGTGAATTTGAGATGAAGGATTTAGGTGCCGTGAAATGATCATTTTAGGTATGAAGATTTACAGAGATAGAGGAGCGAGAAAATTGTATTTGTCACAGAAGAAATACATTGAAAAAGTGCTGGCATGCTTCGGTATTGTAGTAACCCTTGTGGACGGGTGTGAGTGGGCGGGTGCGTAGACAGGCACTGGGCTGAGCTACCACACTGACAGGGTACAAGGTGCTCAATCCCACATCGCCTGGGTGTGGAAAAGGGGATGTGCTTATATGTAGTATATTCTCTTCAAATGGTATGAGGCCTTTTGGGGTAAAACCCAAGAGCAAAACAGTGCGGGTTCAGGCCCAAAGCGGACAATATCATACCATGTGTTGGAGCGGGGTATTACAGTTGGTATCAGAGCCTGAACCCAGCCGGAAGTAAGTGTGCCGACGAGGGCGTCGGGCCTCGTAGGGGGGTGGATTGTAGTAACCCTTGTGGACGGGTGTGAGTGGGCGGGTGCGTAGACAGGCACTGGGCTGAGCTACCACACTGACAGGATACAAGGTGCTCAATCCCACATCGCCTGGGTGTGGAAAAGGGGATGTGCTTATATGTAGTATGTTCTCTTCAAATGGTATGAGGCCTTTTGGGGTAAAATCCAAGAGCAAAACCGTGCGGACTCAGGCCCAAAGCGGACAATATCATACCATGTGTTGGAGCGGGGTATTACAGGTATGCAAGCATCAAAGCCTGCAAGTACTCCATTGGCAGCCCATTTAGACTTTTGACAGAATTGTCACCATAGACCGAGGAGGAGGTGGAGCACATGTTTAGTGTTCTTTATGCTAGTACAATTATTATACATGGATAAACCTGGGAAGGGTTATTAGCAGGCTGTGAAATGGATATTGCTATATTTGCGAGGTACTACATGAGGCAACAACACTCTCTTTGTGGGAGTGTGATAAGTTGGAAAACAAGTGTTGATACCAAATGTAACAGGTTGAACGTCTACCAATGACCCAAGAGCCTAAACTATTTGGTAGTGCTTCATACCTACCTTTATATGTCCAAGTATTTCTCCGTTTGGATCTATGTGGGACACAAGGTAGCCTTTCTAATAATAAGGATATGTAGTGTATCTTTTCTCCAAAGTGTTTAAATAAATAATGGACACATCAGTTGATAATAATATAGATTCAGGTCTTTTATCATTTTCTATATATATATATATATATATATATATATATATATAATAAGACAGTTTTTTAGTTAATACCCGTGATATATATAAGAAAACGCATATTAAAAAATAAGAAATACCATATATACATATTTATTATCTATAAAAAATGCGAAGTGTGTATATATATATATATATATAAGAAAATATGCAAAATTAGATCATTATTCATTTAGTCGATAGAAGAATAGGGATACACTCAGTAAATTTTATTATTCTGAATGGGATCACAGAAAACCAACAGCTGATGTTTTGTAGATTTAACCATGCTCTCTCTCTCTTTTCTAATTTCAATGTGCCTCTGTTTTGGAATTTATGTATAAAAATGGGATCTCAGAGTTTCTCCAAACTCTTTTCCTACCAAAGTACCCATTGCCAATCCAATTCCCCACTAACCACGGGTAATGTCAAGACCCGCATAAACCATGCAGATATTATCGAATTATTTTGACATTGTTAACACATATAAACTTCAATAACTTTTTCTTTCGGATAATAGGATGTCACAATAATGTCCCTTACTGACTGATTCTCATGAACTTGTGCACGTTCTCTATTTTTCAATTAAAAATTAACTCTGATATTATTTATCACGATCCGCTTATACTGTATAGATATTATTCAATTTTCAAACACTATTTTCAATACTAACGATTTTTAAAATGCTGACATGACATGTAAGCATTTGGCCGGGTGCATTTTTGAAGATGCCGTCATTGTGCACCATCTTTCAATGATATGGATAGAATAAAACAAGAGAAAGGGATTGCCCCTAATTTTCCACCAGAAGAAAAGGAAAAAGGACAAAGGACTAAGAATTTTAAGCCATAAGTTAGGTAGTGACAGGCTGACAGCTGCTTAATCACCGATGAGAAATGAAAAGGATTAGAATATGGTATGTATAAGTATATATTACGTAGTATTGTTTTTATAAGCATGGTTTGCAATGTACGTAGGTTTTACACCAAACATAATAAATGGCCCACCTATGCAATTTGTGTAGAAAAGAAAAAGAAAAACGTAAAACAAAGAGAATGTAGCATTGGTCAAGAATAACAATAGAAATTCGTGGAACAAAGATGGACTGTTTCATCTATAAGATAGATTTGTTTGATTGAAATAAACTGCATCAATGATTTTAAGCAAAAAAAAAAAATTTCTAGACTTGAAACCGGTTCAGTTCGCCCCACCGACCCGATAAACTGATGGGTTGCTAATGAGATTAGTTCAAGCTACATTTAAACTTTTTAATATTTGGTTTTGTAGTTTTAAATAAATAAAGGATAATAATTCTTCCTTCGAAAGTGAATTTTGTGAGTGACATTGCCCTCTTCTCGGGATTTGGGGATAAAGCAACACCATGAGTCACACAAACAAAGGCCTTTAGCTACTAACAAAAACATATATTGGATGAATAAGACATAAAACATTATTGGTATTTGTAATATTTTATTACGGCCCAAGAGATAATATATTTAAACCCGATAGACTGAAACTTGGGCCATTTGTGAAGGCCTCATGCAGATTTTAAACAGTAAAAGTATTTTCCTAGAACCAGCCCACCCTTGATAATGATCCTGAAAACGAACTTAAAATGGAGCCTGACTCTTATGAGCATGGAATAATTTGCCAAATCCAAAATTAACAGAAAAGCTAACAGTTCAGATCTTTAGGACACCGAAAGCCCAAAAACTTTGTAGGGACTCAAGTTCTCAGCGGCCCAACAGCCTTATATATATATATATATATATAATCAATTTATTTTATTTTCTATATATATATATATATAATGGAATAAGAGGAAGGATACCATATTTTATATATATATAAATCAATATTTTTTCTCTTCCATGTTAGAGAGAGAGAGAGAGAGGAAAAGGAAGGAAGAAACACGTTTTTGTATCATACTATGTCTAGTTTTATTTTCTAAGTTCTTGGGGGATAGAAATTATCTTCTATTCTCTTACTTTACCTTTTTCCTACTCAAATTAGGGTTAAAGTTTTGCCTCTCTACTCTTTATTTTCACTACAATTTATTTTATTTTATTTGTTTTATTTTAAAATTTTATAAATTTGTAAATCTACTAGTTTGATTTATTTTCACTATAGCTTTAAAGTTAATGACTTTTGTTCATTGTCTGGATTCTTTTTATAAATAATAGGATTTGGGTATTTTTGTGTTATACAATTTATTCTATACAAATCATTTTCTTGAAATTCTACCAAAATACAATTGCTACACCTTCACGCTCTATGATTCATAAAAAATAGATAATTAATTCTTTTGTTATTGTCTTTTTTTTCTTGAGAAGTGATTATCGTTCAATAATTTGGTTCTTTGCTACAATATCTATATATATACTAAAAAATTCTCTCCTCCCACAAATTGGGCTTCTGTGACAGCTCAGTATCAGTATATAACAAAAAGAAAAAGGTGTACTGATTGATGGTCCTATTTGTGTGGGCTCAGCCCACTTTTCAAGTCGTCCCTAAACTCCAAGGCAATGTTTGGTAGAATTGAAAGAAAAAAAAATAGATAACATTACAAATGAGAGAAAAGAAAGAAAAGGAAAGAATAGTGTTAAACTTTTATCGTGTTTGATTGATTAATAAAGAAGAAAAAGAATAGATAGTTAACATGTTTGGAAAAAGAAAGGAAATGAAACAATTTAAATTTTTCACCATTATACCCTTTTATATTTAAAAGCACATATTTTAACTTTTATCAAAATAAGGACAAAGTTAGTATTAACAAAATTTCACTAAAAAATGTAGCATTTTCTTCCATTTCTTTCTATTTTTTGGAAGGATAACAAAAGTTATTATTCATCCTTAATTTATCTTTTAAATCCTTTCATTTCTTTTTCTTTCTATTAAAAATTGCATACCAAACACACAAAATTATATCCCTCTATTACCTTTCTATTCTTTTCCTTCTATTTATTTTTTACCAAACTGACCCTAAAAGAGAAGGGCATTCTATAAATGCCAAATAATTTTATTAAATGTGACGCACAGCTATTAACCTGAAATTAATAATTCCGGAATTACGGGAAATGATCCCGGAACTATATGTATCACAAAAATTCCAGTACTCATATATAGTTGAAGTCGAAAGGTTGGAGGATGGCCTTGTGGTCCATAGGCACCTTTCTCTCTCTCTCTCTCTCTCTCTCTGTTTGTTGTCTCTCTCTACTTGTGTTATGCATGGATGCTTTTATCACACAACAACTACTTTCATAGGTGGGTTGGAGGCGCAGAGTCTCTCATATTTAGCTTGGACCACAATATGGGACCACCTCCAAAAGATTTGCATGGACATATTTGGAATTTGAATGGTTCCATTTGATTTTTAGAATGTAGCTAAATATATAGTTTTTATCATTAATAAATAAAGTGGTGAAAGAAAAATTAATGGAGAATTGACAATTTATTTTTATTTGGATAATACTAGTTTTCTTACAATCTTTTTAGAATCTTAAACTCACCACTTACAACATCACCTATTATTTGCTTGCTATATTTAGGAATAATAATTTTCAAATCTAATAGTGTAGGGCCGAGGTTACTAGAATAATAATAATAATAATAATTGTCGGACCTAATAGTGTAGTCGAGACTACTAGATCTTAATAGCATTATCAAAGAAATAATAATAATAAAAAAAAAAAGAAAGACAATCATTTGATGATTTAATTTGTTAATAATGAGTACATAATCAACCCACCAACTTGTAAAAAGGAATATTTTAGGCATAAGGAGATTTGTCATTTGTTATCCAAGTTCATGAGCTTAATTATTGAAAATGAAAACTCAATCGTTGATTGAGAAGAGGATAAGAATGTATCTGATGGGGGGGTAGTTTTAAAAAATAAAAATCATAATTAATGTGGTAGAAATTGATTGTCAACTTGACCAGTCATATTTTGCCACAGCACAAGTTGAAATTACCCCATGAAAGTCACATGTCACCCGAGACATTCCTCTCAGCCCCAAGCCCATCTAATACTACAATACAACACCTTACTGCAGACGTGTCAGGTTGGGACTGTTCACGCATATATCATTCACAGGACCACCAAACATTACCTCATCATCTTTTTTTAAAATAGAGAGACTGACATTAAACCACCATTCAATGTCAAACCAACTTAATATATATATATATATATATATATATATATATATGTATATGCTCCTTTTAAATATAGAACTACAGTTTATGTATATATATACATTGTATACACACAACTACACAAGGGTCTCAGACTCTCCATCCTCAAATGTCAAACCAACTTAACTAAATGATCCTTTAAATGTAGTACAATGTATATGTATATATATGTACATTGTACACAGAGAGAGAGAGAGAGAAGCCCTTGTGTTTATGAGACAATATTATTAGCCGTTTGAATATAATATCTAAAAACTATTAATAAAAGCTAAACAGTAATTAACATGTGATATTTTTTTAATCAAAAATAATATTTTTAGAAGAACCTAGTAGTTAGAACTGTTGACTTTAAGACTTGATTGAGGCATAGAAAAATCACAAATTTACTTGATCAATGATTAAAAAAGTTATAGACCTACCGATATAAATTTATTTATGTTGAATTGATGATTGTATATTCTAGTGCTAGTTAATTTAAAAATCTACTATAAAAAGGAAACCAAAATTAAAAAAGATAAGAAAGGGAGATGCTAAACAAATGGCTTTTCGTGCAAGACCAAGATTCTGATTTAGGGTGGTGGAAGAGGCACGCAGAGATATAAAATCCAATATATATATATATATATATATATATATATATATATATATATATGAAAGCAGTACTAATATTATATATCCAGTCAATCACACATTATTATTTCATAGGTCACTATTTAGAGTATGCATACAAATATTCATTACTAAATGTATAATGTTCCAGGTTCTCTTCTTTCAAATTGAAAAGGGTAGGAGAAACTCACATAGATATTATAAACCGGCCTCGGTATTAACTTCTTTTTATTTTTTTTATTCTTTTTCAAATTTATTATAAATTTATGAATTTAATGTCTGTATTTTATATTCAAATTTTTTCTTTACAGTAACTTTTTATGCATTATGACATGTTATTTGAATACTATGACTACATTTCTATTTCTTGTTTTGATGTCTTGTTATATTGTTTTAGGAAAAAAAAAAATTTATGATGTTGAATGTGCCACTGAAATGATCTCATTTATTATTTATTTAAAGATAATGCTCTAGTTAATTAGTCACTTTTGCTCACTGATTGCAACAGTAATTACTTTTTTTTGGTTTAGAATGATTCGCTAGCTTATGTATGATTACAGTCAACCAATATTTGATATAAACATTGATTGGTCTATCACTAATGTCACCTTGAATGGCCTAAATAGAACAAGTTGTTTTTTTATTAGCCACTTGCTTCCGAATGAAAAATTATTTTACACCAAATCAATCCATCCTCTCACCGTCCTTGCCTTGCCCACTCCAAAAATGGTGGGCCTCACACAAGGCTTGGAAGAGCATCGGCCATAACTCACACAAGTGCAAGTGAGAGAGCATGATCGTGAAAGGAACAAATTTTATGTCGTAAAGAGAGAAGCTAGACAAGAGCAGGAGTGTGTTTAGAATTGGAGAGCAACATTCATTTAAAAAAATCATACCACTTAGCATTGGCATTGGCTAGCGCTAATCGTCCTAATCAGTAAAAACTTGCATAGTGATCAAATGTAAATTACTATTTATCATAGTTAGTAAAATACAGTACGAGAAAAAGACGAATTCAAAAATGTACGAGTATAATTCAATCTTTTTAAAAACTACAAATGTTACGAAAATTCAACAAAAAGAAAAAGAAAATGTAAAATAACAATACAGATACAAACACTTACGTGTGTAATACGATGTAAGGGTTAAAAATTCGACTATACATATGTTATTTGTTTTCTTATATGTCATATCTTTGTAAATTAAAGAGTAAAGGTAATAAAAGAAATGTAACAAATAATAAAATAAAGGGTTAAATTCACTGATCTTCCCCGAGGTTAGGTCAAATTACACTCGAATAGACCATTTGGAATTTATTTATTTCACCTCCCTTAAATTCATTTTTTCAGTGACCGAAATAAATTTTAGGTGTGAAAAGACAATTTTGCCATCGCATTTTAATATCACATTATATTTCAAATAGGGTAAATTCAACAACCTTTCCTAAGGTTTGTCGTAATTACACTAACCTCCTCTGAGGTTTTTCGTAATTGCACTGACATTCCCTATGATGATTTGAGATTAGATTTTAGAATGATTTTACCATTATACTCCCAAATAATTTAATAATAAAAAATCTGATTTCTAAATTGATATGTACGCTTCCACGCACATAGCACCACCAGTCCGATTGTTTTCGTCAACCATACCCATGACTCACAACAAAATCAAACAACTCGGTTCACAGATATGATCCTATATATGTGTTTATATATATTACCATGATCGAAAATCTTTGAAAATAATTTGGGATAGAATTTTTGGTAATTGATTAGATATGTTAAAAGAAATATCGAAGATCATTGGTAGTCATGGGTGGTGACAGTAGTGGTTAGTCATTTTAGAAATCAGATTTTTTTTTAATTATTAAATTATTTGGGGGTATAATGGTAAAATAATTCTAAAATTTTGCTACCCAATAATTGTCCCTAGAGGGAGAGGGTGAATAGGGATTATAGGCAAACAATGAAACTTTTTCGGTTTAGCTTATTTTGACAAAAGTACACTTGTTTGGACTTTTGTTAAACACTTGACGAGCTTATGTATTCAATAACTTGAAGAAGTCATCTAAGTTCAATATCTAAAGTTTATGAGGTGAAGACTATGTTGATAACTCATTCTATCCAACAAATGTTGTGCAATAAGAATAGACAATTATACAATCAAATAACTAATCAACATTCACAACACAATCTATATACTCCAAGTATTCATCTCGTCATCCTCATAAGAAGCATTTAAACAATATTCATTAATAAAATAATTATAAAATAAATGTTAGAAAACAAAGGAGTAAACCTATCAAAAGGAAACTTGAGCAATTACTTATGGATATAATACAAGAAGTAAACTTACATAGACAAGTAATCAAGCACTTGGAGTGATACTCTTTCATTAATAAAATAATTTTGTAGACATTAAAAAAAATTATATGATGGACCTAAAATATAATTTGGGTTTATCTTCAATTTAGCCTACTTTGGAATGTGGCCTAATGAGTAAGATAATTCGAAACCCAGACCCACCACAAATAAATAGGTCATGAGCTGATCCAAATTATCTAAGAAGTCCAAGCCCACTTGAAAATGGGTCAAATGGATAACGAATATATATATATCATCAAGGATAATTATTATGTATACATTGAATAATTATCACAATTATCATAAAAGATAATTATAGGATAATTATCAGAATAAAAGAATGTTACAAATCTATTCCTCCGGTGAGTATATAAATAAAGGTCCTGGGGTGGGGGAGAAGGAAAAAGAAAACTCTGACAGAATACTGAAGTTCTGCCAGACTCTACCTTCAATCAACACTTAAAACTCTGAAGCCATACGTTCATCTAACCCTCAAAACTTTTAAAAATAATAACAACAAGGACATTCAAAGTCGTGCCGTTCTTCCTTCGTGTTTCAACAAATTCAAAGAATCATCAACAAGACTGTTCAAGATCAAACTTCTTCAGCCCTCGATCAGAAATTCTCATTAGTTTTCTTCAACAACAAACACTTAAAGAGAACTCTCAACAACCCGATTTAAGATCAAACTCTACTAGCCCTTGAATCCGGAGAAAAAGAACTAGAAGACTCTCAGAGAAAGCTGAAACTCTGCAGGATTCTTAACTCAAAATCCAAAACTCCAAAGCATCTAAACTCTGAAGGAGAAAAATAACAAGCACATTATCCACGTGTTGTTCTTCACCAAAGTTTTAATCCAATTCAAGATTAAACTTTAGCAGCTCTTAAATCCAAATCACTAAGGAAATTGAATCAGATGATTTATCTTTCTTTTGTAAAGATCTACATAGATTTGTAACCCATATTTTTTAAAATTAATATATTTGTTATATTTGTTCACGTGTTTTGATCTTATTTCCAGACTCATCTCTGTTTCTTACATCATACATCTCTGTCTCTTACATCATACATTCAAAACTCTATTTATCAAAATTTATGACTCCTTCTAAAGTTCAGACGACAAACAAGAAAAATTATAAAGACACCGTTGCTGCAATGGTTAACTCCAAAATTGCCACAAGTAGTGACAAGAACACTAGAAACCCGTCAAGTGCCAGCAATACTTTAGCAGGTCCTATGACGCATAATAAGACCAAAGCAATTGATTCGCTAAAGAATCAGCAAGATTTGGCAAAAACCAATCATACTAAACCAATGGATGTGAAAACTCAACATGTTAACATTATTGATCCTTAGGGCCAAAGAACACTGATATTGTTTCAGAAAAGTCAGAGCCACCACATTCACCCCACTCCGTCTCTGACGCTAACTCTAGTATTGGTTCGTTCTCAGAGTCATTACTTGATATTTCAAAACAAACGGTTACTTCAAAGAATGTTGGCCCTCAAGGTCTTTCTTATTCGAATGTTGTCGCAACTATGATGACTGGAACAATCTTGGTGGAAGACTAACTAGTAGTGTTGACACGCGTAATCGAAAACCTCACAAAAATTGTTAAAAAGAAAGACTTGCAGATTGTCGGGCTAATAAGTAAGCTTGAAATCTAAAATCCTGAAGAGTCAACACAATTGCCTGCGAATAATTCAAATTCATCCCTTCAAGGTGCCCAATCAAAAGATCGTCATCACATATATGCGTTAGGACATGTGGCTAACGAAACTAACCATGCTTCGTCAATCGCTTCACTATCTGTCCAACAATTGCAGGATATAATAACGAACACAATTCAAGTACAGTATGATAGCATTCCTCAAAGCATTCTTATATACTCAAAACCCTACATTGAAGGAATTGACAGCTTAAAAATGTCAGTGGGATATCAACCAACAAAATTTCAACAATTTGATTAAAGAGGCAATCCCAAACAACATGTTGCACACTACGTGGAGTCCTGCAATAACACTGGCACCGAAGAGGACCTTTTAATCAAGCAATTTGTTTGTTCCCTCAAAGGAAATGCATTTGATTGGTACACAGATCTCAAAATCGGGAGTATTGACTATTAGAAGCAAATGGAGTGAGAGTTTCCCAACCATTTCTACAATACTCGCAGAATAGTAAACATATTAGAACTCACTAACACTAAACAAATAAAAGACGAGCTTGTGGTTGTAAAGATCAACTGTTGGCGAGCTCTAAGTCTTGATTGTAAAGATCGTATTTCTGAAGTCTCGACAGTTGAAATGTGTATGCAAGGCATGCACTGGGAGCTTCTCTATATTCTATAAGAAATCAGGACATGTATATTTGAAGAACTGGTTACTCGTGCCCATGATATGGAGCTCAGTATAACAAGTTGTGGTGCAAAGACTTTTGTCTTTCCCAATATGTCTGAGAACTATCTTAAAGATAAAGGGGTTGAGTCCGAAGAGGAAGACAAAATATTTCTTATCTCAGACGATGAAATAGATACATCTTATGTTACAAGTATCATCTCTAAAGACTTGTATCAAAAAACACATCATGTTGCTTCAGTGACTTCATCTAAAGGTTGTCAGTTACATAAGACATTGAGTCAAGAAAATATTGGTAGAAGACTGGACAGATAGGAGGCAAACCCTCCATACAAAGCTCATTTGTAGCTCTCTAATATGAAATACCTTTAACAAGGGGGCAAGATTTACGATTGTTCTTTAAAAAGGCCTACGCATTTTCTCAAACTTCAAAATAAGAAAAAAATCTCAAGAAAGAAACAAGAAAAATCAAAGCATAACCAAAGTAACAAATCGCAAGGATTTGTATCAAAGAAGCATTATAAAGGTAATTCTTCAAGTTCTCTTCAAACAACTTAAAATAGAAAAGATTAAAAAATTGTGTTCACATGGAGGCCAAAAAAGAAAGTTCAAAATGGGAATAGTATTGCAAGGATCTCGCAATAATCATTACTCAGAAACATACGACTGATGTCTCAAGAGTCACTTTCTCGAACTGTCTCTAACAAGCAACAAAACGAAAGTCTCAAACAAGAAAGCGAGGAACAAGAATAAAGTTGTTTCCAATTTCAAATAGAACGAGAAGCTATGAAAATCGAAAGACTGAAGGAAGGAAAAATGTGGAGACCAAAGCCCGAAGATGTTGTTTGGATAGAATCTCATAGCAGAATGAAAACATACTGGGTATGATTTAATCCTCCAGCATAGACCATGACGAATGAAATACCTCTTTCTTTTGGGTGGGGAGACAAGTTCAAATGAGATATTTCTTCTCAAGTACAAGAAGAGTACAATAAAGAAACAAAGCAAAAAAAAAATTTCCAAATTAACGCCAAGCTGGTTCACACTTTTCAGCATAAGCTTAGACTATCTTCTGAATCTTACAGAGTTGAAGAATAATCAAAGCTAAGGTGCTCCCCGATACGAGCCTAAATTGTTGATGACACTCCTTGACACAAGTATAAATTGTGTACAAAAAAAAATTCATTGACACGAATATAAACTGTCAATAAAATAAAAAATAATCATTGATACGAGTATAAACTGTCTATATGAAGAAAAAAAAAATAACCACTCCTTGATATGAGTATAAACTATCTTTACAAAAAAATATATATATATTTTGAACTACGTAAATGACTTAATTCTTCTTTGAGGGTGCGTAGGCAACTTAGAGCTTCGTTCTAATTTCAGTCGACCCAACAAAAAAAATATATTCTTTTGGCATGCCGCCAAGATATAGACGATGTCTGCCGCACTGTGGTGACTTGGCATGCCGTTAAGATGTTGACGATGTCTGTCGCACTGTAGTGACTTGGCCTGCCGCCAAAACATTGATGATATTTGTCGCATCGTGATGACTTGGCTTACCGCGAAGATGTTGACGATATCTGTTGCACCATGGTAACGATTTGACTCACCGCCAAAATATGTTAAAAGGTGTTTGTCGCCTTGTGGTGACTTGACTTGCTACGAAGATGTTGAAAGCACCCATCATGCCATGTTATTTTTTCTCGTGGAGCAAAATGACCAACTAGTGGGGTTCTTACATTCAATGTAGTTCCTTTCTCTATGACGTATTTCTCTTGTTCTAAATTGGTTATGTGTTTGTGTTGAAGTTTTTAAAGAAAATTATGATTGCCAGAAGTCAAAGGTTGTTTATCTGACAAAATAAAAAGTGTGAGATTAATTTAACTAAAAAAAAGTGTCCGAAAAAGACTAACAAAAGTATTCTAAATGAACAAAGTGACCTCGAAGGGCACTAAGGGACCCCGAATGAACGATTAAGTGACCCAGAAAGGACGATTAAGTGACCTTGAAGAGCATTAAGGGACCCCGAAGAGACGATAAAATATTCCAAGGGAACTAAGTGACCCCGAAGGGCACTAAGGGACCCCGAAGGGACAATAAAGTGTTCTAACGGAACTAAGGGATCCCGAAGGGATTAATGAATGGCATTCCGAACTTTATATTCTGAGAGAAATAATTTGACCCATAAGAATTGATAAAGAAATTGAAACCTGCAAGAAAAGAGTTAAGTGACTCACGTAAAGTTGTCCTCCTCGATGAGTTCAATGGATCTGTACGTTTCTAAATTAAAGCAACACAAAGCTCGAGTAGAGCTCACAAGTAGAAGCTGATCTAAAAAAGCAAAAGAAAAAAATTGGTTACTAAAGATCATGGAAGATAAAGTTGCTACTGAGAAAAATAAAGAAGAGTTCTTTTTGAAGTTCAGCTGCATGTATACTTGGTTTCAAGGATTTACAATATATGAAGTAGTCCAAGAGAGATGGTTTGATGTTGTAATAACTCTTAATGAGGTCTTAGGTTTGAAACCAATAAGCAGCATGGAAAACCTTATATTTTTTACACATCCAGTCACCTACCACATCATCGTCCAATCAGCATTCAGTGCCTAGTCAGCTGCCACGAAGAAAAAAGTATAAAAAAAAGAAGGTAGTGCATGAAAGAAGAAGAGAAAGAGAAAAAAAAAAAAAAGAAAGAAGGCGGTAGTCACGTGACAGAAGAAAAAAAAAAAAGAAAGAGCTTACAATTGCTAGGTGTGAATTTCTTTTAATTTTGTTTCAATAGCAGTTTGTCTGATTTCTCTCAATTATTTTTTAATGTGAAGGGTCTGAAGCATAGGTTACATATTTATAATTGTAGATTAATTATATTTGTCATTAGATTTTCAAGACTCCAAATTCAATTTGAATATGAAAAATCAAATCCTATTTTAGATTGGATATAAAAAAAAATCTTATTTGCAGTAAGATCCTCAAGTCTTCAATTTCGCTTAGACAAAAAAGAAAATCCTATTTGCAATACGAGTCTTAAGTCTTCAATTATGCTTGGACAAGGAAAAAAAATCTTATTTGCAATAGGATCCTCGAGTCTTCAATTTTTCTTGGACAAGAAAAAAAAATTCCTATTGTTTTCAAGACTTCGATTCAACTTGACAAATAAGACATCCTTTTTGCAATTGGATTTTCGCAAGAAAAAAAAAAACTTTGCGAAAATTAAACACTTCAAGTCCCGTTTTAGATATGTGATAAGCTCGATATAGTGCAAATTTGAAATAGGGGCAATTTGTAGACATTAAAAAAATTACATGGTAGACCCAAAATATAATTTGGGTTGATATTCAATTTAGCCCACTTTGGAATGTGGTCCAATAAGTCAGATAATTCGAAACCCAAACCCACCATGAATAAATAGGTCATGGGCTTATCAAAATAATCTAAGAAGTCCAAGTCCACTTGAAAATGGGTCAAATGGATAATGAAATATATATATATATATATATATATATAAATATATATATATATATAATTAATTATCATTATGGATAATTATTATGTATATATTAGATAATTATCACAAATCCGATGAGCCTATAAATAAAGGTCCAGGGTGGGGGTGAAGAAAAAGAAGACTCTGACATAATACTGAAGCTCTGCCAGACTCTGCCTTCAATCAATACTTGAAGCTCTGAAGACATACGTCCATCCAACCTTCAAAGCTTTGAAGAACAATAATAACAAACACATTCAAAGTCGTGTCGTTGTTTCTCCATGATTCAACAAATTCAACGAATCATCAACAAGACTGTTCGAGATCAAGCTTCTTCAGCCCTCGATCATAAATTCTCACCGATTTTCTTCAACGACAAACATTTAAAGAGGACTCTCAACAACCCGAGTTAAGATCAAGTTCCAATTGCCCTTGAATATGGAGAAAAAGAACTAGAAGACTTTCAGATAAAACTAAAACTCTGCAGAATTCTTCATTCAAAATTCAAAGTTCCAAAACATCTAAACTCTGAAGGAAAAGAACAACAAGCACATCATCCATGTGCCGTTCTTCACCAAAGTTTCAATCCAATTCAAGATTAAGCTCCAGCAGCCCTTGAATTCGGATCACCAAGGAGATCAAATCAGAGAGTTTATCTTTCTTTTGTAAAGATCTACAGAGATTTGTAACACATATTTCTTGAAATTAATATATTTGTTATATTTATCCACATGTTTTGATCTTATTTTCAGACTCAAATTTGTGTGTACGAATTCATTAGATAAGGAATGAAATGAGTTAAGTAGATATATGTCTATCAATGCTAAAATATAATTAAAACTTACATAAACATTTCATCAATTACATGGTGTGCTATATCTCTATACAATTATGCTCTTTATATCTATTCAAAATATAAAGACATTTAGTAAGGATAATGAAAACATTGACACTAAGATTTTTACAAGATTCGGAACACCGTCCTATGTTCTTGACTCGAGAGCATCTCCTGAGATTTAATCCAAATTCACTATAGGACTTCCCTTATGGGTGGAAAGCAAAATGTACATCATCTCACTTATTTGGTGGTGAAATAACTTTTCTCTTTTTACGACTAAGAGATAATCATTGTTCACTCTAACGGGCAGAGATGGCTACCCAATCCACTCATTATTAGGTTAAGTGAAACCTCCCTCTTTTTCGAGCTTAGAGAGAACCCCTACAAAACTTTCCCAAACTACTAATACCAAGAGAACCTCTTGGTCTTCTTCTATCAAGAATAATAAGTTATTTCTAGAATAAGTGTCTCTCAAATAGACAAGATATACAAATTCAAAAATCTCTCAAATTTAGAGTTACAATTGATGAATTAATAAGAAAGCTCAACTCTAGAATGATGAATGAAATAACACAATGAATTAATCTTTAGAAGAATATGATCAAGTGTGGTGACTATCTCTATATAATATGCATTCTAAGTTTAATGATAGATTTAACCAACAATGGATGATCAAGTATGTGTGTAGTGGTTTCTCGCACATGTAAAATACACACATACAAGATGTATTTATAGACCCAATCCAAAATGTAGCTGTTTGGAGAACTTTGGGTTATGTTTGGGATCATCACACTAGCCATTTTATTGAATCTGGGAAAAAACAATCGATTATATGCATAAAACAATCGACTATATTTGAGTATTCAAAATGTTAGATTTAGTCTGCCAGAAAGAGTTAACTTTTTCAAAACAATAAGTTGACTATTCTAACAAATTTCATTAACGAAAATAGAAAGATAGTCGACTATACGAAATAGAATAGTCTTTTACTTTAGTGCTCTAGAAATGTCAAAAACATAATGTTTGAAAAGTCGACTATTCAAGTTGAATAAGTCAATTGTTTTAATACTAATTTGAAAGGCAACTTTGTTAAAGCATGAATGAACCTAAGACCTCAAAGACTGATGAAAAGAAACTTCATTAAGATCAAGTTCAATTATAAAATGCTAAGAACCAATCATGAATACTAAAATGAGATGCATGTGGTCTTAGATTCAATTTAGATTATAAGTTAGGTTCTTTGAATGTTTGAACCTCCTCAAAGTCAACTATAACATTATGAAATAAATCAATTTGATCTAATATTTTTGACTTCACAACTTCACTAAATGTGAATATTGAGAATTAAAGATATTTTCAATTAGAGATTATCTCAATATTACCTAAAACTTTTCATGATTTAAACATATAAGTTCAAATCCTTATTTTTATAATTTTTTGAGACCATTCCAAATAATATGAGTAAAAGACATGGTCCTAGTCGTGCTTTAATAGGTTCTTCTAAAGCTTATGAAAGCCTAAAAAAACTCAACCTTAGTAAATGAAGTTCATGGCTTATTCTTTATGTCTAAGAACTTATGAATGATGTGAATGATATTCATTAGTCTTAGAGCTTTCACGCGAGTCATCAAAGTAACTTAACAAAGATTGCATATACACTCATCAAGAATAACTGCCCAATATTCAATGTCTTTATTGATTTTAATGTGAATTGGGTAAAGTCTTCTTTCTTTGATGTTATTGCCTTCATCCTTTTTTCATATTCTTGATATGAGTTTTTGGACATCGATGGACATGATCAATGTGAGCTTTGGATATCTTTGCAATGTGTCATTGATTCTCTTATCTTACTTTAAGTCTTAATTAAATTTAAACACTTACAATGTTTTGTTATCATCAAAATAGTTGAGATAATCTTGGTTGGAAACTTTGGTTCAACAAATTTGATCTCAAATCATCATAGCGAAGGTCAGTACAATTACAACAAACCTCAGGGAAGGTCATTGTATTTTACTCTATTTGAAATATAATGTGATATTATAATGTAAGAGCAAAATTGTCTTTTTATACTTTAAATTTATTTTGATTGCCGAAAAATTAGATTTATGGGAGGTAAAAGAAATAAAAGTCAAATGGTCTTTCCGAGTGTAATTTAACCTAACCTCAAGGGAGGTCAGTGAAGTTAACTCTAAAATAAAATCTTATTTTATGTAAATTGACATTGTCACAGACTCACAATAACCATGGAATATCACTAAAAGATCTAAAAACTTCCAAAAAAAAATCTATAATAATCTACTGCCATTTTTGAATGTTCAAAACCTATAATCAGAAAGTATATATATATATATATATATATATATATATATAGTTATGAGTTGTTTGTAACTTTCTAGAAGGACATTAAATTGTTATAGATTATTTTGTGATCATGAGTGGTTTAAAACTTTGAAGAAGGACAATAAATTGTTATAGATTATTTTGTAGTTATGAGTTGTTTAAAACTTTGGAGGAGCACAGTAGATTAGTAGATTGTTATATATATATATATATATATATATATATATATATATATATATATAGTTGTATGACAAAATGTCATCAAACACATTAATTTTGTTTTTCATAAATTTTATTTTAGTAATCCCGAGATTTACCATTAATTATAAATTTTTTCTCAGTAATTCCAAGATTTACAATTAATTCATTGACCGATAAAAGGGATGGCCGATATGTGATCTATAATTAACACAATATTACAACATTTTGCAATCATCATCTTGGAGATTTTAGGGATTCCACTTGGGATTTTCCTTTCGGACCTCTCATCCTTATGTAAAGTCTGTATTCATCGAAAGTCATCGGTTGGTACAGAGCTGGTTTCTCTGCCGTCACGAGCTCTTTTGCTGGTTCTATTAGCAAATCGCTCTTGGGATTATAGAAAAATGCAAGCGATACACGTTCCATCGCAGAATTTACTATCACTCTGTGCTCTATACTCTTGTACATTGCATTGCTGAGGACCTAAAAAAAATACAAAAAAACAGAGTAAGTATTTATTAGTAAATATATTATTATCATATACTATATAACAATGTATAATAAACATACATATTTATCCGATAGAAAGCAATTTGATATTTCCCAAAAAAAAATATTGTTACCAAGAGTTAGAGTTAATATTTTGTTACATAGAGTGGTTTGAACAATTTTTTTTTTTTTTTCTCGAAAATTCAAGTAATCTGGTTTGAAGAATTTTATCACTACATTGAAAGCTTTTTTTGGTTGGAATCAGATGTTGGGAGCAGAATGCAAATGTTGGAATCCTTTTACTCCTTATGAACACGTGACATGCAAAAGTCATATAAAAGTTTTAGATTTGGCCAGTTGAAGAATTATTGCTATTGTCATCGATCTCACAAGATACACAATACAATAATAATCATTATAGGTGTTGCACATCAAATGGGTAGCTAATAATTATCAAATAACGACTAAGAAAGTAATGGCTAGCTAATTCAATCACGTTTTTATGAAGACTATTCGTAAGTCAAACAAGTACATGGAAAACAAGGAGATGGAATTTTTTTTAAAATAAACAGATATATAAAACGTCACATTGTCGAGTGTCTGACAAATTCAAACTATTGATGAGAATGACTTGGATGATAGTCCTCTTCTCGGGATAGAGCTATGGCTAGTTAATTACTCCGTATTACAGTTCTTTTATACCTTCTTTGCTTGTTCTGTGGCATAATTAGTGTGATTAATTACGGGTTATTATAAGGTGAAGACAATAATAACAGTAGCACAAAAATGTGAATATTGACTTTTTATCCACGTGAATATATATATAAAATAATTTAGAAAAAGGAAATTGTTTGAATGGGTTTCTTAGTATAGGTTTCCATTCCTATTCTTATTCCTATTCCTAGTGGAGCAAGTTGAAGAGTAGTCATGTACTGAGACAAGTTGTTCGACATATAGGGCCACATTAAATGTATCATTAAATGTATGGATTAGTTTCATACGAAGTAACTGACTTGTTCTGCTTATATAATTCAATTCAATTTGTACATGCGCGATTTTTCTATTTGGCTTAGCTGGTGACTTTGTTGAAAAAAGAAAAAAAATACAAGCCAAACTACACATGTTTTTAGAAACTTTTTAAACAAAGTTGAATAACTTTTCACAAGCTAGCCATATATCCATGACCCCTCCATGTGGAGTGTGGCTATGGTTTCAAGATTCATGAATATATACATGATTTTTGTTTCATTGGATTGGATGAGATGATCTGAAGATGGAGCTAGAGTCAACTAGACAGACAAAGAAAGACAAGGGAAGGAATAAGCTAAGCTAGCACCTGAATTTGATCTCCAATGTTGACGATAAAAGCATGTGGAGCTGGTTTTACAGTAATCCAATTGTCACCCCTCCGGACTTGAAGGCCTGCGACTTGCTCGTCTGGGAGGAGTAGGGTCATGCCACCAGGGTCGGAGTGAGACGAGAGACCTAGGGTCAGGTCAGGTTGTGGACACTTTGGGTAGAAATTCACTCTTAGGCAAGTACCAATATCTGTCCCCCCAAATGCATTTTGTAGATAATCTTCTCTTAATCCAAGGTTTCTCGATAAAACCTTCATCAAAACCCCACATAACTTCACCAATTGCTCAGAATACTCTTCAATCACTTCCCTATATTCAACCATGCAATTTTCCACCAATCAAATTCAATACTTGTACTATATTACCTTATAATTAACTATAAGCATGCAACTATATATAAACTATAGCTATGCTTATCAAGCATATATATATATTATAAAACAGTACTAACTGACCATATATATATATATATATATATATATATATATATATATATAAGACAAGTTATAGAAGCAGTTGAACAGTCCATTTCAAAACTGCCTAGCCACAATTTGGGTAACTAATGAAATTAATTACCTGAGAGATTGAGGATGGGCAGGCCATTTGTTATGATCCTTCAAGCAAGTGGGAAGGTAGTGAAGGAAGTAGTAGTCACTCCAATCAAGAATGGCACCTTTTTCGACTCCTAACCGGCTTCCATAGCCTTCGTAAGTGTTGGGAGAGTTGGCGTAACTTTGCTTCAGTTCCATGGGGAGGTGGAAGAATTCGCGCCACACCTCCCGAGCACTGTCCATGAGGTGAGGACTCACTCCATGGTTCACAACTTGGAAGAATCCCCAGTCGCGACAAGCGTCGGAGATTTGATCCATAGTGGTTGCTCCAGGCATGCCATCGCAGCCATTTAGGCCGCCAAGATCAATTAATGGGATGTTAACGTCACTGAGGGCGTCGGAGTTTATGGATGATGGCCTCTCCGTTGGAGGCTTGATATATCGGTCAGGTAGTATGGGGATGCCACTTTGGGATAAGGCTTGAACACGGACTATTGGTTCAGGCCAATCTTTAAGGGGACTCATGACTAGGTTTGGGCTTCCAAGGTTGATTCTATAATCAATCAAGTACAAAACAAACAAGTCCTTATATTGGATTTAGAGAGAGACACAGAAAGATATATGTATATATAGAGATATGAGGTGGTGTTTATTTTCTTTTTGGGTGGTTTAAATATTAGTCTAGTGGGAGGTGTTATTCCTGTGAACTGAAAAGGACATCGATCAAAAGAGAACGTGTAATATGTGTCATTTTAAAATGTGGAAGAGAAGGGTCCTTGTTAATGTCTTCGTTGTATTTTTTTATCGTTTAGCTTGAATGAAGGAGGCTCTGTCAGGGCCGACATCCAAAAGTATAAATGGTAGTACAACAATTTCATTTGGCATGTAATACAATGCAATGTATATATCAGATCAGATATATACATATATATACATATATATATATATACACACACACATATATATATATCACTCACCACAGCAAAGCGATTGAGAGTCCATTTCGGCGCCGTGAACAACTTGGTTTACTCTCGTCCTTTCATTTTTTTATCACCAATAAATGACAAAAAAACTAATTGAGACAGGCTAAATTTAATTTTTAATTAATTATAAGATATATTTTTTAGATTTTTATTTTAGTATATATTTACTGTTTATGAATCATGACAACGTATATAAATCACATGACTGATACTCTACACTGTCTGAGTTCGGACTTTCGCCACTCTCACAAAAGTAGCGGGTGAGATTATTTATAATTTGGATTCTAATTGTCTGTCATTTTCCAATTCACATGCATAATTTGTTACCCAAAAATGATTTTTTTTCCGTGGCAAATAACTCTTACCGGGATACTCAAATCAGAAACTGACTTTGAAAGGAGTGGAGACGCACGGTAAAAATAGAAAAATTAACTGTATCTAAAATTGATCCCAAAAAAAAAAAAAATCTAATATATTTAAAATGTGTGCAAAAAGTTTATTTGAGTTGTATTAAGGAGGGATAGTGGCAGCTGTCATGACTTTTCCCAAACTATTTTGAGTTAAATTACAGGCTCGATCTTAATAATAATAAGATTTTCTTTTTTTTTTTAAAAATGAACATCTCATAAGATATAATCAAGAAAAACTGAATGTATAAAATGAAGTTATGGTTCGTATGTTAATTCTTGGGGAATTTGCAACTCAAAGAAGTGACCAATTGGATGTGTCTAGAATTCACTCAAACATACATTTGTCGATTAAAAATAGTAATAATAATTCACTATCAAAAGTTAGAGGGAGAAAAAATAGTTACTATCAACTAGTGATCTCATCTCTGTGCATGCAGGTGCTTGAAAAAGATGGGAAACGCACCTAAGTGAAAACGAACACTAACTTCTGGTAACTAACACATGAATCACATATACCTAACCTATATAGTACGAGAAAGGCTATAAATTACTCGCAGTAATGATGATAATGATAGATGGATTTTCTTCAACTAATGGATGTTTAATGCTTTGTTACTATTTAACATTCCTAATTAACATTAATAAGCTTCTAAATGCGGCACTTTGAAAGTCATATAAACACCACCAACGTGGTGACCCATTGAAAAGTTAAATAAAACCCTAACGTCAAGTCATGTAAGCAAAGTCTCCATAGCATTCCTCTCGAGCCTCATCAAAACTCTGACATCAAGTCAGATAATCAAAGTCTCGAGGGCATTCCTCTGGAGCACTATTAAAATTCTGACATCATGTCAGGTAATCAAAGCTTTGAAAACTATCAAAATACTGACTACAAGTCAGGTAATCAAAGCCTTAAGAGCATCCTTTTTTAGCATAATCAAAACTCTAACCGTAGTCAAAGCCTCGAGAGAATTCCTCTCAAGCACCATCAAAATTCTTACTACAAGTCAGGTAATCAAAGCCTCAAGAGCATCCCTTTCGAGCACAATCAAAACTCTAACGTCAAGCCAAGTGATCAAAGCCTCGAGATAATTCCTCTCGAGCACCATCAAAATCCTGACTACAAGTAAGCTAATCAAAGCCTCAAGAGCATCCATTTCGAACACAATCAAAACTCTAACGCCAAGACAGGTAATCAAAGCCTTGAGAGCATCCCTCTCGAACACCATCAATGCCCTAACACCAAGTCAGATAATCAAAATCTCGAGAATACTTATCTCGAGCGACACCAAATCAGTTGGTCAAAACCTTAAAAAAATTATCTCGAGCGACACTAAGACAGGTAATCAAAACCTCGAGGACATTCAGTTCTACCTCTGAGTTAAATGCTCCAAATGCAAAATGTCTAAACATAAGAGCATGCTAAGGTAGGGCCTTCTCAAGTGTTTAGAATTATCTCTTTTGAGATACTTAGAAGGAATTTGAATTGAAGGATGAGAAGTCAACAAATTTCTAACGTAGTTTGTAGGCCTAGTTAAGGGCAAGGTGAAAATGGAGGCTAAAACAAAAGCAGTGAGCTTGAATCTGTCACAATGGCAAACATTTCTACCTTCACCACAAACTCTCCTTAATTAATCTGACATCTTCTTCTTCATCCAAAGATACTTTTCTGGATCATTCATAGTTGTGTTTGATACTTAGGCCCGTTTGGTAACCATTTATGTTTAGTATTTATTCTTTATAAAAAAAATTGTAGGATAAACATGTTTGATAAATTTTGTTTTGCTTACAAATTTTCAAAACACTTTTAAAACAACACTGTAGCAGCCTTTAAATCCTAAACACCAAAATAGTATTTTAATGTTTATGTTTATTCAAAAAAAAAAACTTTTTTTCTTTGTTATCTAAAAAAAATGTTAATTATCTTATTTTAATTAAAAAGTGAAGCTAAAAGTAAGAAAATGAAAAGAAAAAAAATTGTAAAAGGCTATTGCTTAACACAAGTATAAAAATATTAGAATTATTAAGTGTATACAGAATTGAAGAGTATCAATTGCCTTGAAGAAAAAAATATTGGGCATAATATGAATAATTGTTATTTTACTTGAAAATAAGAAATAGTTACTTAGGGGTACCCGTGCTTAAAAAAAAAATTATTTGAGGAAAAAGAAGCAAAGAATTTCCAACCATCTCCTTGTCAGAGAAACAAAAATGGTATTTTGTAATCGTATCATTTATTCATTTTCAGTGTTGAAAGGGAAATAGAAAGTAGTAGCAGAAGAAGTTCAAGAGTAAGAGCATGCCCTCCAAATCCCTATTCTCACTCTATACAAATTAGAAAACTTTCAACTTTTTAAAAATTATATATATTTTGATTTTATTGGAGTTTTCTGAATTGTGGGTCATTCTAATTTTACAGTATAATTTGGAGTGTATAGATATATGTAACTCAATATTATTGATTTTTTTTTTAATGTATATTTCTTGCTATATTGTTGTTATATAGATTTGTTGAAGCATGAACATGTCTTTTTATGCAGTTTATTATGTTGAGTTTTTTAAAACAATTTAAGGTTAACAAATATGTTTTTCTATTTATCGTTTTTAAAATAAGTTAGAACGTTTTTTTTTTTGTTATAAAACAATAGTTGTGTTTATGGATAAACAAAATTGTAATCTAGACACTGTTTATATAAACATTTAAACAATAAACACAAAACATAAACGGTTACCAAACGGTCCCTTAATTTTATTATTTGATTTTTACTGTGCACCAATTCTGAACCCCTACAAACTACATTACAGATTTACCGTCTCCTTCCACATTAACCTCATAATATTTCCACTGTCTCAATAATTTCAATCTTTCTCATAAAATCAAAACTTCCACTTTCCACCATACGCAATGCATTGCTTAAACTTCTGAGAGAGAAAAAAAAAGTCAATATAGCATCTAAAAGTCGGACACAACTAATTGCATTTATAAGAGTGAAGATGACGTCATTATGAGAATGGCATCACCACAATGTTATTATAATAATGTCGTGTCTCATTTGCAAAAAACAGTCAAATTGTAATATTTCATATTATTTCTCAAGAAACAAAAAAAAAAAAACCATAGATATATGCAAGATTAATAGGCGTCCTCGATAGTCTCTCAGAGTCAGGTTTCCACCACAATTTCTACTTGTGCTATTCATTATAAGGGGCATTGCGATTTAGTTTTAATCTCTCGTGTGTTGAATGGTTCTGCACAGCACACTAGTCCTATAATATCTAAAATTTCATTGAAATTCTGTGTGTGAATGAAAGATAAATAATGTTCTTTCAATTGTTATATTCCAAACCCATGGGCCGAAAAAATCTAGGAACCCTCTTATTATCGATCATTTATTCGCAAAATGTAGCCCACCAAAGTTTACTTTAAGGCACGTGAATACCTGATTTGATTGGTTCTACTTATATGGCACAATGGTTTTATTAACGTCAATCGCATTTGATATTATCTGTTTTTCTACTTTTTGTCATAATTTTTTTTAAAAAATTACAATTTAGCGACCAAAATTAAAGTAATTATTTTAAAGTGACCTAAAGATATAAAAAAATAAATAGTCACTAATCTTAAAACTAAAGTGTCCTTTAATAACCATATGAAGATAGTTTTGTCAAAGTATTTTATATAATTACTAAAAATAATTAATTAATTAAACATATTAAACCTAATACTGCAATCTTCACACGTTCTATTATTATCCATCTGACATAATATTGGATTAGGAACTGTAATCATAATTAAATTCAACTTTGCATTCTAAATATATATATAAAAGTTATGGTTTTGATTGTATTGTATGGTACATAGTTGAGGCCGAAAGTTCAAAATTGTAAAAATCTCACTATATATTCATTATATTTAAAGGTTCAATTGAACAAAAGAGATTTAATAATGGATAAGTACCATGTGAGAGAAAGTTAAAAAAATGTAATAATAGATATGTACCATATGAGAGAAAATTAAAAAAATGAATGATTTGAAGTATTATATAAAATCTAGATTTACCATATTTATATTATTAGTATTTGATATACATAAGATATGCAAGGGTGTGTATAGACCATGTTTTCAGTTGGAAAAAAAAATAGATGGGGGAAAAGTATTTTGTAATTGAATCTAAAATAGTTACTAAAGAACAATATAATTTTAGAATTGGTAATTATTCGTCTTTTTGTAACTTTGTAATTAGTATAGAACAATTATCTTTAATTTTGGTCACTTAAATATAATTTTTCATTTTTTTTTCCAGCATCCAAATAACATTAATCAAATTTAGAAAATCATCACCAACCTTAGTTAAAAGACACGTAATACAAAGTTCATAAATTAAGTTCCTTCATCTAAAAAATAGTGTAAAAATTGTATCCGTCATAAATGAAAACTTTTTAATTGAGTAATGAGAGGGAGTTCCAATTGGACTAGTGCAAAAATAATTTTATGTGAAGAGTGGTATATTCTAGTACATGATGTCATGGTGATATCATGTGAGGAGCCTACCACCCCACTCGTATAAAAGTAGAATCGGACGAATGTTTCGATTTCTAAATTATTATTCTTTTCAATTTTGATTTCAATTCTTTTTTATAAAAAAAAACTAATTTAAGTTATTCATGTTTTGTTTGGGAAACAAAATTTTTTGAATATATTGTAAAAAAGAATATGTTAAACACAAATGCTCGATTCTGAACCTTTTATTGGACAAAAATACGATTGGACCAAAATAGTTTCCAATTGGTCCTCACCCATAAATTCCTTTTATCGGTGGATCGATTTGATCGTAGGTTGTATTTCATTACTTGAAAATTTCACGGATTAATAATATATATATATATATATATATATATATATATATATAATGCGATAATTTGAATAATTTAATAATAAAATTAATTGGTGCATATCCGTTTAAATTTTCGATCAGTCACTTGATAAGCCAGAATCTTTTATGAGTTTGATTAATTTTGATATACAGTAGCTGAAACTGCCAATTTCTTTGATATTAAAACCATGTCCTGTAAAGTTTGTTGCCCCCACATAATCAATAATGAGACTATAACAAGCCATTTATTATTGTCGAGGAAGGGAGCTTTCAATTATTTAAAGGAGATTATATTGGCCCTCCAAGGAAGCCGTCTTGTGTTACAATTCTTTCGTATCCATAAAGCAAATAATAAAAAGAAAAACATTGCATATTAATTAAGTTTCAATCAAAACTAAACATGACACGTGATAAAAAAAAAAAAAAAAATTGTTGAGATAATGATAAATCTAAGCCAAACAGGACATGTGAATAAATTTAATTTTATGATTCAGTTGAAAATGATAGACCACACATTAGATATCACAATTTAAATTTCCCATAAAATAGTTAAGCATTCATAAATACAAGAGATCGGTGAAGAAACCAGATAAACATTACTTGCACACAATTCAATTCTCCTTTAACACACATAATTTTTGCCTCAGTTGACACTCCACCACCTCATGTTCCCTATATCTTGCAGGAACTTAACACCAAATCGGATGGTGAAATTTTGTATTTGCATCATCAGCACCCATAACACCCATGAAGACAAAACTACTGCTATCATAATTCACTATCAATTATCAACCATTCAATACATATACTGCTATCACAATTCACTATCAATTATCAACCATTCAATTCATATAATAATGTTATTTGATTATTTATTTTGACTTTTTTTTTCTTTTAAAAGCTATGAAGATATCTTTTTCTTTCTTCTGTTTTCTTTTTTACCATGCTACGAAAGTATCTCATGATAAAAAAAAAACAAGGAGGTGGAGGAGAGAGAAGGGAGCACGTAACAAAAAGGGAAGGCTTTCCGTGGTTGAATCATTTTGTTTAGTCATTTTGTTTTCTGGAAAGACAAAAAAAAAAAAAGAGAGAGTTCAAGTGCTCCCAAGCGATTCATGGAGTGAGAATAACACCTCTCTTATCTAAAATTATATTATACTCAATTGATGAAAATCAAGTATAGATGACATAACATCTAATATACTAGAAAGTATGGACACGAATATGACATAGACACGATAATACGAAAATTTCTAAAAAGATAGGACAAGAAAACGACAATGATACAGTTATAAAATAATAATTTAATATATTAGTATATATTAATTAGAATAAATTACACTGAGCTCTCCCGAAATTTAGTCTAATTACACCCGACATCAAACTAATGAATTTTGTTACAATAACCTCCTCTGATGTTTGCTCCGTCAGACAAAGACCCCCTCCGTCCAAAATTCAATTAGTTTTGTCAAAAAAATTTAGGATAAATTACACTGACCTCCCCTGAAGTTTGACCTAATTACACCCGACATCAAACTAGTTGATTTTGTTACAATGACCTCCCCTGTAACAGAATTAAACTAATTGACGTTAACTTTTGGATGAAATGTCTATTATACTCTTAATATGATATTGATATAAAAATTAAAATTAAAATATAAATATATATATATAAAATGACACTTTTTTTCATCTAATATAATAATATTTACTATATTATATATATAATAAATATTATTATATATATGTGTGTGTGTGTGTGCGTGTGTGAGCGCACGCACAACCCCAACTACTATCATCACTCCCATCGACATCACTCCAAGACCACCGCCATACTACAGACCAAACCCACCACTCACGGCTGTCATGCCGTGAACCACTACTAGCCGAGTCACGACAACTATCGTGCACAACCCTAGCTATCATGGCCATCACCATGGTGAGGTTGTTGAAGTCGAATGTGGGAGTATGGCGGTGGCCATTCCAGCTGGGGTTGTACACGATGGTTGTGGTGGCTCAGCTAGTGGTGGTTCACGGCATGACAGCTGTAAGTGGTGTATAATAATATTTATTAATATAATAATATTTATTATATATATAATATAATAAATATGATTATATTAGATGGGCAAAAGTGTCATTTTATATATATAAATATTTTAATTTTTATATTAATATAATATTAAGGGTATAATTGACATTTCACCCAAAATTTAACTTCGGTTAGTTCATTTCTGTTACATGTGAGATTATTATAACAAAATTAATTAGTTTGATACCGGGTGTAATTAGGCCAAATCTCAAGGGATGTCAGTGTAATTTACCCTAAATATTTTTGGCAAAACTAACAGAATTTTGGACGAAGGGAGTCTTTATCTAACGGAGCAAACCTCAGGGGAGATCATTGTAACAAAATTCATTAGTTTGATGCTGAGTGTAACTAGGTCAAACCTCAAGGGAAGTCAATGTAATATACCCTATTAATTATTTAACAAAAAAAATGTCTACATTACATAAATAATCAAGTAATTAAGAACCAAACAAACTTATAAACAAAAATATACAAATATATTAAAATAGATTAAAAAACCAAACTAATTTGGTCAGCTACATATATTTAACTTAGATTTTTAATTATAACTTAGTCGCATATAATGAACTTTCGAAATAATAGAATATACATTTATGTTATAAAATGTCTAACACGTATTCGAAGAGTGTCTTAAAAAGAAAAATGTCAATACACTTCTATGAAATGTCTAACATGTGTTCGAGGAATATTCGACACGGATACGGCACCCTCAGTGAAGTGTTAGTACTTTCTATCTAATATACCAAGAATATAAATGAATTCAAATATTGCAATTATTCAATTCACCCTTTTTTTTTCTTCCTTTTTTTAGTTAAAAAAGAAGTAGAATAAGTGAATTTATAAAAAATTAGAATACATTTATCAATCCCCTTTACAGTAATTCAAACTAGGGGAAAAAACTACTGTCATCCCATGCCTTTAATTGTAGTACTAATTTTTCTCTATGTTACCTTCTCACTGTAATTTTCACCCTTCAAACATAATATCACGTTAGGTAGGAAGAATCTGTGAGCATAGACCAGATATAGTAAAAATGAGTATTCCCTAATTTAGCGCGACAAAAATTACTATCTAACGTGCTTGCATGTGTAACAATAATCAATTGCCTTTGTCTCTCTCTCTCCGTTTGTGATAGTCTAATAAACAGGGATACGAATACAAAACAACACAATGAATTCGGTGATATAACAAATTTAAAAAAAGTAGAATACAAATACGACAAAGATACATTAAAATAATAATATATTATTATATTTAATGTAGAGACACAAAACCCAAATTCTCTTCTTTTTTTTCTCTATTTGTTTTCCATTGCCAATTTAGAATTATAAGTCATTTTTGTTTTATTTTTTTAAAATAATGAACTTTTTTATTATTACAAATAGACCCTCATTTTTAAAAAATATATAAATATATTTATAATTTTGTTTAGGCGTATCGTGTCGTATCCCAGAAATATTATACCATATTCTAGCTCTATCAAACTCTCAATCATATCCATCACATATCTAGTTGCATTCGTCCCGTATGTAACGCGTAACAGTGTCAAATATGTATATGACATGACCACGAAAATCTTAGTACTCTTAATCAATAGTCTGATATTATTTCCTATTATCTAAAAGAACAGTGAAGATTCATTAGTAGTGAGTACTACATAGTAGCTACTCTCAGCTATTCAATATTTTTTTTAGTTATGAGAGAGAAATTTAAAAACAAATGCAACATATTGCATAAGATATCCAGTTCCATGTATTTTTATGTCAAATATTGAGTATAAGTCCATATTAAGATATTAGCATTAGTTATAGTTAATACATCAAACAAAGAAAATCGATAAAAAGATAAGAGACAATATTCACACTCTTTCTTTTTACAATTGTACTCTACTTTCTTTTATTTTCCAAAAAATGACAACAACGTTTCTAAGTTCATTAATAAATCATTCCAGATTTTATTATACCATAACAACTCTTTCACTATAAACTTTATTTGTTTTTTTACCTTCTTTACTTCCTCTAATATTTTTTTTTTACCCGGCAAAAGAGATAATTTATTTTCTAAAAAACAAATTATTCAACTAAAATAATATTACATTTATCTTTTAGAATGTCCAGAAGCCAACCAGGCCCATTTCATGAATTGTTGTTGTGTGTCTAGAATTCTCTTACTCAAGGCATGAACAACTTTATTACACTCACGGGGCACCATCTAAGCACAGTACCCTTCAACAATTTTTATCATATGAGACTTGAAAGAACTTAAAATCAGTTGCTCCAAATGCATGTACATAAAGTAGATTAACAACAATATTCACTGTTGTAACAAAATTTTCATGAGAATCCCATATAATTTCAGATTGAAAAATGAACAAAAAAATTCAACAATTTTTAAGAATTAAAATCAAAATTAAAAACATGACCAATATCATATACACAAACATACATATACATGTATATATATAACCGTTTAAATCATACATATACATGTATATATATAACCCTTTAAATTGCATGTCTGATTCTAATACGAGATACTCATAAGAAGATCTATGGATCACATTTTAGTAAAATCTCAACGACCTTTGTTGTTGAGTTGTCTGCCCTCTTGTAAGACTTGAACAATGTAAAACGATATTACCGTTAAAGATTTAAGAGTCGAGGAGGCAAAAAGATCATTTCATATTTGAAGGATAGTTGTGGCATTTGAGAAAAAAAAATTATTTACTTATGATGTTAGGGTTAAAAGTGTCATTTTTTAAAAAATTAGAATGTAATAGTAAAAAAAAAGAGTATGAATATCACCTTCAAAATATAATGGAGCTCTAATTTAAAAAAATTATGATGTTTTCTTCACATGAAATTACTTGAGGCAACCATCTTAATTGTCCGAAGAAGTAGAGCCTTGGCCCTTGGTGATTAAAATATATTGAGGTAGAAATCTATATAAAATAAGGGTTCACGTATAAATTGCAAGTTAACCTTAATAACTTATACAGGAGAATTGATATTTTCTCAAGAGTTGTGATTTATTTATTTTTAATGGAGAAATATGCATTTTCCGAAATTTAAAGATGCCAAATGAGAGATGTGTGAGTGAAAGTGTGGGCTCCACATATGACAGGATGGTGATTATATATCATAACCAAAAAAAAAATCTTAATTAAGCTCACGGAGAAAGTAGATAAATCAGAATTGCATACCAAATGGCATGCATAAAAATTATAGGACAATTTTCGGAAGAAAAAATGAGTTGATATCGGCACTTCATTAATATTTTTTTACATTATATTTTTATCAATTTTTTGAGTAAGATTATAAAAGTGATCGTATGTTATATCATCTTTAAGTCTTATATTTTTAGTATCATAATTGTCTTCAAAATCAAGACTCAATTCTAATTTTATTTTATCTTTCTTAAAAAAAAAAAATTCAACCACGTCCTTGTTATCCCAAGTAATTTGTGATTGATTTTGTTTTTGCTTTAGGTTTACAATAGAATAATCTATTTATTGTCCACCAGATACTATAGTTTAAACATTTTTTAATTGAAACTTGTTGTTCGTGTCTGTATCCTATATAACTAAAAGAATCCAAAATTTGAAATATTGTCTTTTTACTCACTAAATGTGTAATTTACTTTCCATGTGTCTTATTTATAAAACAACATAAATTAAAAATTAAAAACATACCATCAATTTGTGAACAAACAGTACAGAAAGAAAGGGGGAAAAAATAAAAAGCAAAGAAAGAAAAACATCATATTAAATTATTTTTTTGAAATTTTGGTGCATTGGCTCCTTAGCTAAATTAAGAAAACTACAATTGAAAAATGATTTCATAGAGTTATGTTTTTCTCTTTTCATTTTTTAATTTCTAAAAGTTCCCTATTAAAATAAAAAAAACTTTCTTTAGTTTCCTTAAAAAACTATATATCATAATTTTTATTTAAGTAAAATTAAACTTTCTTTTGATTTTAAATACAATTAATTTTTTTCCAAATAGGTTTTATTCATTGATACAATATTTGTTTTCAACTCAAATATTTTTCTAGATAATCTATTATTCACTTTTTGCAAACTTATCTAATCACGTAACTTTTATTATCCTAATCACATGCATTTGATCAATATTGTCTAAATAATTATATTGAATCCTAAACTTTTTTTACTTTTAAAATAAATATTGATAGATTGATTCAATAAGAAGAAATAATATTTTTAAAATCAACTCAAACAATATAGTCTAAAGAATAGAGTTGAAAAAAAAAATGACATTAATATTAAAATTAGGATTGAGTGATTCATATATTTTTGAAATATCTTCAATGCGGCTTGTCTTAATAATTTCAATTACTTTCTCTAATTCAGAGAAAAGAGGGAACATGAGAGAGAAAAAAATATTTTCACGCTAAAAAGGAGAAAAGGTGAGAGAGAAGTTACAATTTGGAGCCAAAAATTTTAATCTTATCAAATAAGAGCAATTGGAGTATTAAAAATATAAGAATCAAAGATTGTATAGTAGATGAATATTTTTGTATTTTTTTAAAAAAAAAAAGATGGGAGTGAAGTGCCGATATCCGGATAAAAATTGTTGGACCCTCATCTTCAATGCATTTCGATGCTGCCACGTGGATATATACCAATTATTGGTTGACATGTCAAACTTTCGAATATCTCATCACGTGCAGGCCAACTTTTTGCACGTGCACGAGTCTCACTTCAGGTGAGCTAGTTGCATAATTATTGAAAAGATGGTATTGGGGACAGAGAACAGAACCCCCCATTTACGGGAAAAACGAAAACAAAAAATAAAAATAAAAATAAAGTCAGATTTGAGATTAGGTGACATTTCAGTTTCAAATTTGATATCAAATTTAATCAGATTTGATAGATATTAAATTTCATTCAATGTTTTTATCAGGAAAAAATCAGATGTTCAGGGATTAATTTCTATTTTTATTCAATTTAATCATATTAAGTTCTTGGCAAAAGAGTATTTTAGTTTCACCATTAATCACATCTTTCAAGTCCTAATTGAACTCAAAAAAAAAAAAAAACATTAAATTTGAATTATGAGATCACATCAGAGTTTAGGAAGTCGCACCGAAAGCAAAATTGCCCAAAATACATCTAAGCTAATTAAAGTTGCCATAGATGTTCATTTAAAATCTTATACTCACCACTCAGAGATAGAGTGAATTCTACTTAATTAAATTAATGTTCTATGATTTGTACAATTTTCTAGACATTAAAGTTTTTATATATCTACGAGTGCATAGTCCTATGTTAATTTATATTAACTCCAACGTGTTATCAATTAATTATATTTTACCATCAATCAATTATGTCACCATTAGTATTTAATCAATCGATAATATTATCTCATTGATATTTCAGGAGCATTAAATTTTGGATAAAGTAAATAGATCTCTCCTAATGTTTGGCCTAATTACACATAACAATCAGTTTTAGCGTTTATTACATAGTATTTCCTTGAGATTTGGCGTGAGTCATCAACCACCTCCCATCTCTTTATGAAATTTTACAAGAAAATGACTTAATTGCCCTTTGCTGCAATGAAATTACAAAAATATAATTAAGACATCAACAAAATTGTCTTTGACATATGTATAAAATACTCCACAGTTAATTATTATATATGGTGAGCAAGATAGGTATTTTACATTAAAAAAAATATTATTTAAATGTATTAAAATATTAAGGATAAAAAGGACATTTTATAACGCATAAGGTGCGTACATGTATTTATAATAAATGAATCCTAAAAATAACAGAATTTGAAATTGTCTCTATAAATTTGAAAAAAATAAATAAAGATAACATCCTAATAATTACCAAATTTTCAAAGAATGGGATTTTCGTTTAGATCTCCAACAAAAATATCTAGTAACGTGACTTTGAGACCCTAAACAGTGAAATTCTGTCAAAAAAAACAACATGCACTACTAATTAAAGCTAGTGTGTTATGTTTATTGGGTAATTTCTAATCGAGAAATCGAGAATGAAAAAAAATAAAAATTGTCATACATCAATTGTTTGAGAAAAAAAAGTCAACATCAAAAAAAAAAAATCATAAAATTGTCATACATCAAATTTCTATTTTTTTTTTGACGATGTTGTGCATGCATTCTTCATGTTGTCGGCAATGGGCAATGTTATGAGAATGCACATTTTACATTGGTGAATGATTAGCTACCAAATGAAGGCCTAGCCATTTTACCTATAAAAGAAAACGAAGGCCTAACCAACATAAAGTGAAAAGCTCCATTTAAGCTAATTACTACTTTTTTTTCCCCGCAAAGAAGAACTGTATTGTTTCGACTTTAAGAAAAAAAGAGTTGGTAGACCTCGATTCTACTTTACTTTTTCCGCTAGGGCAGATGATCTCACGTTGTTATGTTCGGTTGTTAGGAGCATACTAAATTAAGAATTTATGCATGTGAATATCAATACTTTATGCAATATGCAATGCAAGTGCAAGTGATATCCGATTAGGTTCCAATCAGATGATGTCAGATCGAACAATACAAAGATTTCCACGTTTATATATATATATATATATATGTGTGTGTGTGATGATGAAATTTGAAACAAACAAAACAAAGAGCCTAACCGATCGTGATTCACGCTTCATTGGGGCCATTTTAGTATCTAAGCCAGCTGCTATTTGGTGCTTGCCAATGAATTTTGTTTCCCTTTTACAGGCAAAGGTAAGAAAACTTTGTTAGTGGTGGCAAGTGTCAGGAGGACTGCTTCACACGTTTTCAAAACGCATTTTAAGATAGGAGCTATTCTCGCGCCCGATCTAATATCATCTGTCACGACTTCATAATTATTCATTCTTGTGGACACTCTTTCGACACTCACAACACTCTTTAGTGCTCATCCTTGTGATTCAATACCTCTCGAATCTCAACATTCATGGCTAACTCTAATACCATCTGTCAAGATTTCAATAATCACTGATTTTGATATCATTTGTCAAGATCTGTCTCACATGTTATCATTTCAATAGTCATCAGTTTTAATACTATTTGTCAAGATCCGCCTTATATGGAATTCTCACTTGACACTGTGCAGGTATAGTTTACTTTTCCCTTTTTTTACGCTCATAATTTTCATACCCTTATAAGTGTCGCTAACTTGGACGCAATCAACGGACTTTTACCTAATTAATTAATTCATAAAGAAAACTAGGAGTTAGATATAATTATGGTGAAACCCCTCCAATTTGATCCCATATCTTTTACCATCAGTTTGCATGGTACTCGAGAGCAAGGGAGAAAGGAGGAGCTAGAGGCTATAGATATTGTACAGGGACAATATATATATACACACACTAGTATATATTCGTGTCTACGATACTATTATGTACTTGTAATCGTGATAGTTAGATAGAGTAATTTTAGACAGTAAATAACAAAAGATATTTTGAACTACATGATTGATTTTTTAATCACTTTTGACCGTTGAATTAAAGTTTTTGTCCTTATTATACTAAGCTTATATGTGTGTGTGTGTATATATATATATAACTCCAATATTTTAATAAATAGAATTTATGTAGTTGTGTTGTATGTATTTGTATTAGATTCTCTACTTTTCAATACTTGAAGGATATTTTCTAAAGATATCCATAATTTGAATTTCTTTTCCAAGCCAAAACTAAAATATACTTGTCATATATACACATATTCATTGCTCATAAGGTATTTCAGGATACATTAGTGGTCTAACAAGTTTTTAATATTAAAGCAGTACTAATAGCTTGTTTCCTATGTTTTTTTTTTTGTTTTTGTTTTGGTAAATGGAACATTAGTAATGATTATAAAAAAATAAAAAAAATTATTCATATTTTACATATGTAAATATCTACATTAAGACATACAAATTGTGTGTAGTTAAAAATTTGGATTTATTTTGTAAATATCTCGGTATGAATCGATAGTCCTGATAAATTTGACCCTTTCTTTAAAGTTTCAAATCTTGAAATCAATGTCATATCGTGCGCACATACCATGTCATTCTTGTCCTCTATTCATGTCATGTCTATTTGATTGCCTCTTTATAACACAAGTGAAGATGTGGTGCTACAAATCCATGTGTGAAAAATATGGCAAAAAAAATTCCAGTCTTCTTTTCAAATATGAACGCATATATGCAGTTCAAATTCACGTGGTCCACTGATTATGAAATGTGAACAAACCATCAGAAGGAAGAGACTCAAGAGTGAACGTCTCTCTCTCTCTCTCTCTCTCTAGAAAAAGGAAGTATTAATGCCTTAATTTTCAAAAGGTTGATGATGAAGCCATTTCCAGTTTATGATAAGAAACTATATAGACCCTTAACTTAATACTATAAAACACTACTAGAGCACTAGATTATGTATGCGTCGATATATATATATATAATGATTCACTGGGCAGTAACTATATCCAATTTCTTTAAGCTTCTCAATCGAAGACTCGAATAAAGCCGTACTACACCATTTCTCTCAATTAATTTTCAGAAAAATGACACATCTCTTATCATTATCTAATATTTAAACGATTTGTTTTTCAGATTTCGTACCAATTATAGGACCACTATGAGAAACATTAATCATGGGAATCATGACGTTTTGATACCCATTTTTATATCATTGTTATGTATAAATATATATATATATATATATATACACACACACATGCACATTATATTTTCAAAGTTCAAGAAATTAGTGCTATCATAGACGAACCCACTGAACTTTTTTATAAGGTCTATGTTGGCCTTACGTGGAATGGAACATATATAATTGCTCAATTGATGACTGTGTAGTCTATAATATGTATAGTGATGTTTGTCCCTCCTTCAACTTCCATGATATGGACGCAACGGTACTATTTAGATGTATATGTCGACAACATAATATGTATATTGATGTTTGGCCATTTTTTTTGAAAACTCTATTTAATAGGGCTGCAAAATAGGTGAAATTAATTATAGTGAAAAGACTTGCCAAAAAATATATATTAGGGCCCCAATTTTTTTTATAAAAACCTATTTATAACTAATAGGACCTTAAGAATAGTTTAAATTAAAAATGTTAAAAGGATTTACTCACTAAAATAAATAAATTAAAAAGATTTAACATGTGATCCACAAAGTTCATAAATAATCTCGATTTAGAGTCCTAAGCAATACTTTTTGAAATCTAACAAGAATCTAATTAAACCATGTTTTTCTTCTTCTCCTTATTTAATTATTTTTCATTTTATAATTTTTTGTCCATTTTTATATATATTTTATTCAATTTTGTTTGCATGGCTTATGAAATTTGATTTTTGTTTATAAATGATCTTATCTCAGTTTTTTTAATATTATATAAAATACCTTCAAGTAAAGAATGATATAGTATAATTTATTTATTTGTTTATTTTAAGAGTAATGATAGGGAGTATGAATGAGATTAGTACAAAAATAATTTTATATAAGAGGAGCGTTGAGCTCTACTACATGATGTCATACAGTGAATCTCATCACTCCACTCACATAAAAGTAAAATTGAATTAGTCCAATCTACTTCTAAATTATTATTCTTATTTTAATCGTGATAGGGTAGGTGACATCAAAAATTCAAGTCCAACTAATTAATTACCACAGATCTCAAGATTGGCAAGAAGCACCATATTTCTATTAAAAAGAGATGTATGCATCGATTGGTCCAAGCCCATTATCTTGCAAGTAAAGTTCACAAAGCCCAATTCCAGGCCCCTATTAATTAACCAACACCTCTTAAGTAAAGTTCACAACCCAACCCCTATACGAGGCCCATCTAATGGCCTGCGAAGGATTCTGAAGTTAGCCATCTCAGCCCAAAACTGGGATATCCTTGGGCTTAGTAGGCCTGAAGTCTTGGTTAATATTTGAAGGTCCAACTAGACCCCAATTAAATGTATATGTGGACAAGGCCCTTGGGCCTTTAAAAACGTACTCAAATAACAATAGAGTGGTTTACATCTTGGAAGTAGGTGACATTTGTTACATTTCCGTCTGGGATACGGATATGACATTTCATGGGCACCTCATGGATACTTCATCGACGTATGTATAATTTTAAAATATATTTTATTAATTATAAAACTTGGCCGACACATTTTAGACATTTAGTCGACAGACTCGACATATTTTATACAAACATATACTATTTCCATCCTTTTTTATTTGTCCATCTTTGGAAATCTAACTTATTAAGATAGTGATTGGAGACATTAAAAAAAATACACGATGAACCCAAAATATAATTTGGATTTATCTTTAATTTAATTCACTTTGGAATGTGGCCCAATGAGTAAGAGAATTCAAAATTCAGATCCATCACAAATAAATGGGTTATGGGCTAATTTGGATTGTCTACAAAGTCCAAATCCACTAGAAAATGGGTCAAAGGATAATTTATATATATATATATATATAAATATTTATCATAAAAAATAATTATATATATATGCATATATATTAATTGGATAATTATCATCAAAGATAATTATCAAGAGTAAAAGAAGTTACTAGTTTATCCCTTTAAGAAGTCTATAAATAGAAGTAGAGGGTGAAGGAAAAAAGAAAACCAAAAGCCTCTTAGAGGAAGTTGAAACTCTGCAGAATTCTTCATTCTAACTCCAAAGCTCCAGAACATTTAAACCCTGAAAGAGAATAATAACAAGCACATCATCCACGTGTTGTTCTTCACCAAAGTTTCAATCCAATTCAAGATGAAGCTCTAACAACCCTTGAATCTAGATGACCAAGGAGATCGAATCATAGAAATTTGTATTTCTTTTGTAAAGATCTACAGAGATTTGTAATCTATATTTCTTGAAATTAATAAATTTGATTTATTTGGCCACGTGTTTTGATCTTATTCTCATACTCGAAATTTGTGTTTACAAATTTCTGGCACACCCAGTGGGACCATCTCTGTCTCCAACATCCAAAACTCCATTAATCAGAATCTATGGCTCCTTCCAAGGTTTAGACTACAAACAAGAAAATCTCAAAAAATACCGCTGCTGCATTGGCCAACATCAAAGCTGCCGCAAGCAATGACAAAAACACTAGGAACTCGTCAAGTGCCAGTAGCACCTCAGCTGGTCCTATGACACGTAGCAAGACCAAAGCAATTGCTTTGCTCAAGAATCAGCAAGATTTGGTGAAAATCAATCCTGCTAAACCAATGAATGTGAAAATTCAACATGTTAACATCACTGATCCTCAGGGGCCAAAAAACTCTTATGTTGTTTCAGAAAAGTTGATGTCACCCCACTCCGTCTCTGATGCCAACTCTAGCGTTGGTTTGCTCTCAAAGTCGTTACTTGAGATTTCAGAATAATTGGTCACTTCAAAGAATCTTAGCCCTTAAGGTCTTTCCTATTCGAATGTTGTCGCACCTATAATGACTGGAACAACCTCAATGGAAGACCAATTGGTAGTGATGGCATACGCAATCGAAAACCTCACAAAACTGTTGAAAAGAAAGACTTGCAAATCTTCGCACTAATGAGTAAGCTTGAAATCCAAAATCCTAACAAGTCAACACAACTGCTTGCGAATACGTCAAATTCAGTCATTCAAGGTTTTCGATCAAAAGATCGTCGTCATACATTTGCGTCAGGAAATGTCGCTGATGAAACTAATGGTGCTTCGCCAATCGTTTCACTGTCTGTCTAATAATTACAGGATATAATAACGAACATAATTCGAGCACAGTATGACGACACCCCTCAAAGCACTCTCATGTACTCAAAACCCTACACCGAAAAATTAATAGTTTGAAAATGCCAGTGGAATATCAACCGCCAAAGTTCCAACAATTTGATGGAAGAAAAAATCTCGAATAACATGTTTTACACATTGTGGAGACCTGTAATAATGCTGGCACTGAAGGGGACCTCTTAGTCAAATAATTTATTCGCTCTCTTAAAGGGAATGCATTTGATTGGTACATGAATCTCAAAGCTGGGAGTGTTGACCGTTTGGAGTAGATGGAATGAGAGTTTCTCAACCGTTTCTACAGTACTCGCAGAATAGTAAGCATGCTAGAACTCACTAACACTAACCAAATGAATGACAAGCTAGTGGTTGACTATATCAACCATCGGCGAGCTTTGCTCTTGATTGCGAAGATCATCTTTTTGAAGTCTCAGTAGTCGAAATGTGTATGCAAGGCATGCACTGGGAGCTTCTCTATATTCTACAAGGATTCAGACCTCGTACATTTGAAGAACTAGTTACTCGTGCCCATGATATGGAGTTTAGCATAACAAGTAATGGTGTAAAGACTTTTGTCTTTCCCAATATGTTTGACAATTGTCTTAAAAATGAAGGGATTGAGTTCGAAGAAGAAGACAAAATACTTCCTAACTCGAACGACGAAATAGATATATTTTATGTTACAAGCATCATCTCTAAAGACTTGTATCAAGAAACATATCATGTTGCTTTAGTGACTTCATTTGAAGATTCTCATTTAAATAAGGCATTGAGTCAAGGAAACCTTGGTAAAAGACTGCACTTATTAGGAACATCAACTTTCAAGTACAAGAAATTTGAGACAACTCGCCACAATTTGAACGAGCAAATATTTGAAACAACTTTCCAATGAAAGGTGAGTAGTTAGAAGAAAAAAAAAAGTGAACAAATAGGGGGCAAACCTCCATACAAAGCTCATTCTCAGTTCTCTCATATAAAATACCCTTGGCAAGGGAGCAAGATTCACATCTGTCCTTTAAAAAGGCCTACACAATTTCTCAAACTTCAAAATAAGAAAGAAGACTCAAGAAAGGAACAAGAAAAATAAAGACATAACCAAAATGACAAATCGCAAGAATTTGCATCAGAGAAGCATTGTAAAGGTAATTCTTCAAACTTCAACTGAAAGGATCAGAAAATTATGCTCACATGGAGGCCAAAAAAAAGTTCAAGATGAGAATAGTTTTGCAATGATCTCACAAAAATCATTGCCTAAAAACACATGAGTGATATCTTAAGAGTCATTTTCTCGAATTGTCACTAACAACTAGCGGAATGAAGGACTCAAAAAAGAAAACAAGCAACAAGAACAAAGTCGTCTCCAATTCCAAATAAAATAAGAAACTGTGAAAATCAAAAGACTGAATGAAGGAAAAGTGTGGGGACCAAAGCCCGGAGATGCTATCTCGATCGAATCTTGCAGCGGAATAAAAGCATATTGGGTGAGGTTCAATCCTTCTGCATGGACCATGACGAATGAAATACCTCTTCTTTCTGGGCAGGGGAGGAGTTCGAAAGAGATGTTTATTCTCAAGTACAAGAAGAGTACAATGACGAAACAAAGTAAGAAAAAAATCTCCAAATTGATACCGAGTTGGTTCACAGCTTTCAACACAAGCTTGGATTATCTTCTAAATCTTGCAAAATTGAAGAATAATTAAAGTTAAGGTGCTCCCCGATACGAGACTAAACTGTCAATGATACTCTATGACACGAGTATAAACTGTTTACAAAAAAAAAAACTCCTTGACACGAGTATAAACTATCTACCAAAATAATATATATATATATATATATATATATTTTTTTTTGAACTACGTAAATGACTTGATTCCTCTTTGAGGATACGTAGGCAGCTTAAAGTTTCGTTCCAAGTTCAGTCGACCCAAAAAATATATATATATTCTTTTGGTCTGCCGCCAAGATATTGACGATTTCTGCCGCACCGTGGTTAATTGGCCTACTGCCAAGATGTTGACAATGTCTGCCACACCGCGATGACGACTTGGCTCACGGCCAAAATATGTTAAAAGGTGTTTGTCGCATTGTGGTAATTTGACTTACCACCAATATATTAAAAGCACTCGTCGTGCCGTGTTAATTTAACTCGTAAAGTAAAACGACCAACCAGTGTGGTTCTTACATTCAATATAGTTCCTTTCTCTATGACATCGTTCTCTCGTTCTAAAATGGTTATTGTGTTTGTCTTGAAACTTTTGAAAAAAATCATGATTGACAGAAGTCAAAGGTTGTTTACCTGACAAAAAAATAAAATAAAAAAAAGTGTGAGAGAAATTTCAACACTTAAAAAAAAAGTGTATGAAACGGATTAATAAAGTGTTTTAATGGAACTAAGTGACCTCGAAAGGACGATAAAGTGTTCCAATGGAATTAAGTGATCCTGAAGGGATGAAAATTGTTCTAACGGAACTAAAAGATCTCGAATGGACGATAAAGTGTTCTAAAAGAATTAAATGACTCCGAAGGGACAAAAAAATGTTCCAACATATAACTAAGTGACCTGAATGGATGATAAAGTGTTTCAAATGAACTAAGTGATCCCAAAGGGAAGAAAAAGTGTTCCAACGGAACTAAGTAACCCTAAAGGGACAAATGAGTGACATTCGAAACTCCATATTTTGAAAGAAGCAAATGACTAATTCGCGGTATTTTGAAAATCTGTCCCTCATTGGAAAAGGAATGAAAACCTGTAAAAATTGACAAAAATATTGAAACTTGCAAAAAAATAATTGAGTTACTCACATACAGTTGTCTTCCGCAATAAGTTCAGCGTATCTATACGTTATTCCAGAGGCAACGCAAAACTCGAGCAGAGCCCATAAATAGAAGCTGATCTGGAAAAACAAAAATAAAATTGGTTAATAGCGATCACAAAAGACAAAGTTACTACTGAAAAAGAAATAAAAAGAAATTTTGCTCGCTACCAAGTTATCATTGAAAAAAAAAAGAGAAAAGAAGTGGAGGCCAAGGCAGAGAAGGTAACAACAATCCTGGTTTACGGTGATGTTTGTGGAAAAGACCAAAATTTAACAAATATAAAGTCCATGACTTTTTTGTGCAGTCTTATTATTTGGACCATAACTTTCAGTTCAAGTATTAGATTAATGCAAGTCCAGAGTTTTTAGAAAACTTATTCATAATGGAACATATTTGTATTTAATGAATAAACCCTAATTCTGACATTTATCGGGTAAAAACTGCGTATCAAAATAATCACAATATTTTGCGTGAACATTACACCAGTTATGGTAATTTGACCATATCTTTCGACTCGGATATCAGAATTAAGCAAACTCAACGTATATAAAAAGCTAACTTGAAGCCCAAGATATTTGTATTTCATAAAAAGTTCGTGAATCACACTTATTCAAAGTTAAAATTGGATTACAAATCAGAGAAAATATTATAATAGATTTACTCCTGAGCACTTTCTTATTGTTTTTGAACTTAAAGAACACCCTAAAGGATCTCTATACAAAAGAAAGAGATGAGCAGAAAATTGGTTGGAAGAAAAAAAAACCTTAGGTCGTGTGACAGTAATTATATAAGAGTTTATGTTTGTGAGGCATGTGATAAACCAATAAAGGAAACAGTGAAAACAAAAGTGAAGGAGCTTGGGACGTTAAAGAATGAAAGAGAGATGAAATAATAATAAAAAAGTGAAGAACCTATTGTTACGATAAAGATTTCAGCGAAGAAAAATGGGTACTGCAGTTACGATGTAGTAACCCTTGTGGACTGGTTTGAGTGATACTAGGTTGAGCTACCACACTGATAGGGTATAGGGTGCTCAATTCCACATAGCCTGGGTGTAGAAAAGGGAATGTGCTTATATATAGTATGTTCTCTTCAAATGGTATGAGGCTTTTTTGGGTAAAACTCAAGAGCAAAATTGTGCTGGCTCAGGCCCAAAGTGGACAATATCCTACCATGTGTTGGAGCGAGGTAATACAGTTGCTATCAGAGTCTGAACCCAACCAAAAGTGTGCCGACGAGGACGTCGGGCCTCGTAGGGGGTGGATTGTAGTAACCCTTATGGACGGGTGTGAGTGGGTGGGTGCGAAGACAGACACTGGGCTGAGCTACCACACTGACAGGGTACAGGGTGCTCAATCCAACATCGCCTGAGTGTGAAAAAGGGGATGTGCTTATATGTAGTATGTTCTTTTCAAATAGTATGAGGTCTTTTCGGGTAAAATTCAAGAGCAAAATCGTGAGGGCTCAGGCCCAAAGCGAACAATATCATACCATGTGTTGGAGCGGGGTATTACATACGAGCTCTTCCTTCTTTTGTCACCGACAATTTGGTGTTAACTTCGTTTCAAAGTTCAACAATTAAGATTACAACACAAATTGATGTCAAAAGCCTGACTCGTGGGTTATATATAGCCACACTAGTTTAATCCTAGTTGTAGGTAGATTCTCAAGACTCTATTTATACTAAGACAAGGAAAAAAAATCATAGTTGGAACAGGATTTTCAAGAGGCTGATTTAATCAGGAAAAGGAGAACTAGAAAATCGTAGTTTCATTTAAAAAAGGAAATTTAAGCAATTCTAGTTCATGTCACGGAAAGTGTTGAGAAATTGCATTTAAAAAAAAATTACTTCAAACCCCATTTTAAATACGCGACGAGTTATGTATTAGCGCGAGACTTGAAGTGGGGCCAATTTATAGACATTAAAAAAATTACATGATGGACCCAAAATATAATTTGGGCTTATCTTCAATTTAACCCACTTTGGAATGTGGCCAAATGAGTCAAATAATTCAAAACCCATACCCACCACAAATAAATGGGTCATGGGTTGATCCTAATTGTCTAAGAAGTCCAAGCCCACTAGAAAATGGGTCAAATGATACTTGATATATTTTCTAAATATTTATCATCAAAGATAAATATATGTGTATATATATATTAATTGGATAATTATCACAAAACATAATTATCATCAAAGATAATTATCAAGAGTAAAAGAATTTACTAGTTTGCCTTTCCAAAAAGTCTATAAATAAAGGTAGAAGATGAAGAAAAAAAGAAAAGGAACTGGAAGACTCTCAGAGAAAGTTAAAACTCTACAGGATTCTTCACTCTAAATTCAAAACTTCAAAGCATCTAAACCCTGAAGGAGAAGAATAACAAGCACATCATCTATGTGCCGTTCTTCACCAAAGTTTCAATCCAATTCAAGATCAAGCTCCAACAACCCTTGAATCCAGATCACCAAGAAAATTGAATCAGAGGAATTTGTCTTTCTTTTGTGAAAATATACAGAGATTTGTAACCTATATTTCTTTAAATTAATAAATTTAATTTATTTGGCCACATGTTTTGATCTTATTCTCAGACTCAAAATTTGTGTGTACAATAATTTTATATATATATTTTTTTATTATATTAGTAATGAATGAATTACCAAATCTACTCATAGTGACTCCACATTCACGTAATGTTGTTATATACTTTAATTGTTTGTATAACTTCAATGAAAAAAGAATTGTTTGGGAATATTGTAAAATATAGTATATTGATTTCTTAATTGAGACAACTATTTTGGGACAACTAAAAAAGAAAAAGTGCACAATTAATAAGGGACGGAGAAAGTAACTGATAAGTACACAAAATATGTTATTTTATATTTCAAAATAAGTCTTTAATTACTCTTTTACTTTATTTAAATATTCTTATATTTGCATTTTATGTTTTATATGGGTTGATTTTCAAATAAGAAGAAAAACAGCAAAAAAGGCCTAAAAAGGATATATATAGCCAAAGATAAACATCAGAAGAATTGTAAGAAATATGCTATTCTATGCAATTTACTTCACAAGATGTCTTAAATTCAAAACTTTGTAAAAAAATTTTTATACGGCCATATCTGGAGTCCATAATTCAAATTAAGATATGGAGGTCAAATATTAGATATTTAAATTCAAAATTTTAAATTTTTGTTTTTAAATTTTGTATTTTAATTTTCCTACCTAAACCATTCCCCTCTAACTCTATAAATAGGGAGTCTTAGGGGATGGTGAAAGGAGTTAGAAATTGTAGAAAAAAATAAAGAGTAATTGAAAATATTTTCTTGTATTAATTTTCTTTTCTTGTAAACACCACTCTCAAGGGAGTAATGAAGCCACCATGATGAAATATAAGTAAGTTCTTTTACATTCTTATATGTTTTTTTCTGCCAAGAGTATTCTTTTATTCTTCTATTCTGAGTTTTTATTTTCAAAAGAAAATTGGAGGAAGGATTTTTCGTGTTTGCCAAATAATGGTAATTCGAAGAATGCCTACCTCTATTTACCTAGCAAATGTGCAACAGATTAAGTAAAAAAATATTCTCTCATATATAATCAAGTTTGCTTTTTATGTTGTATTTTTCTTCATCTTTTCAAGTTGTAATTGGATTGATGAAGTGTATTGTTTATTGGAGGAAAAATCATATAAGAATAATGGAAAATTTATTTATGTGGATTTGTGATGGTGGATTCCCTTCTCTTGATATTTATTTTATTAGTATAGTTTTATTTATTCATTATAATTCCAAAATAAAAAATGTTTTAAAAAAAATTATTTTTATTCCATAAATCAGTGTGTGAATTTGAGCTCCTTCGGAATCTCACTTGAGAGTGGTTCGACCCTACTTATTACTATACAAATTTTAATAGAGTTTTTGTAGGTTTTATTTTTGTATGAAGTGTAGAGAAGTAACGACACCCATCCACTAATCAGCATTCGTCAGTATCAATATTGAAAATGATACAAATACCGTTCAAATGACGAATCTCTTACATTTAAGAAAAAATTGATTCTATATACTTGTCATAACATGTAATGACACTTCTCATATGTAACAAAATTGTAATTATAATGACAAGGTGAAAAAGTGATAAGATATGGAATATGTTACAATTGTCTTATTTAATAAAATTATAAATGATATTTTATATTTGTATTAGCTTTGTTCACATCGTATTCATGTCCTATTTTTTAAGAATTTAACGTGTTGATATATCCATGTTATGTCATATTCGTGTTTATATCTGTATTTGTGTCAACTAGGCTTTCAGGAGTAGTCACGTTTTTGTAATTCGTATTATTCAACTAAGCATAACTCCTATCAGTCTATCACAATTTCACGAATGTTATAGCTCCATCGCATTAACATTGGGTTTTCTATCTTATGTAGAAAAATTAAGCCGATATTAATGCTTCAACAAGCTATATATGGTATGTAAAATTCTGTTTAATTTGGTGTATATCAGGGAAAAAACAAGTATAGATAGAACTTTTATACTATATAATATACAGTATATATTCAAAAACTAATAAAAGTTACCAAATTCATTTTAGAAATCACCGGACAATACTTGTGACGGGTGAAAATATGGTCAATTTTGGCATATGTCATGCAGTTATATATATATCATCGCCATATATTGACTTTCCACCAGTCCAGGCAAAGTTATTTTTATGGTCTTTGGCCGTAGTAGGCCTGGTACAAGAACATTGAGAGGATAGTTGACACATTCAACAACGTTTGATTACCAATATAAAATACCAATTAACAATGGCAAGCCTGTCAATACTATATGGTTTTGAGTTTGCTTTGTTTGTTTGCTATTTTTATTAGTCATCACTCACTAACTCCATGGTGGGTTATACAGCACTTTGAAACTACTAGTGACTACTAGCCACAGTCAACAGCACGTGGTGATAAAAGTGTTGCAAATTAACCTTTGGATGTGTAGACTTTTCGGTCTACATATTACCCAACATTTGAAATGCGACAGTAGTCTTATCGGTAGGCCTTTATTAAATTGATCGGATTTGGATCGGATCTGGCTTGATTTGATCTGAATCTGATAAAAAATGTAGGCAATTCGATAACTCGACAGATTATTTATAATAAAATTCATATCTGATTTATCTGATCCAGTCCAAATCTGATAAGAGTTTTAGGCGATCCGATAACGTGACAGATTATGTATAATAAAATTCATATCTGATTTGTTATTAATCGGATATCCGATTCGATAACCTGATCCGAAAAGAATATAATTTTTTAAGGGTAAATTACAACCACCTCCCATGGGTTTGCCTTAATTACTCTCATATTAAAGTAGTAAAAAAATTTTAGTCAACCTCCCCTCAGGTTTGGTTGACTTTACTCTGACCACCCCTGCCGTTAGTAAGGTTAAAAGTCAGTTAATATAAAAATATTAGAATTGTAAAATGACAAAACTGCCCTCATGGTTATATGCCCACCATTTCTCTTTCTACCTTCTTCAACTACAAACCCTAACCAAAACACCAACCACCATCACCACCAACCACAACCACCGCTTCTTTTTCTCTCATCTCCTCCTCCAACCACCACCGTCACCAACCACAACCACCACCACCAGTTAACCACAACCACTGTCACTGACGCAAACCAAACCCCAAACCAACAACCACCGTACACAAGCCAAACACACTGACGCCAAAACCACCACCCACCAGCACCAAAACCACCGCCGTAGCAAGCCAAACACAAAACCCACAACCCAAACCCCAAACCTACAACCACTGCACAAAACTCGCCACCAACACCACAAATTATGTGTGTGTAATGTATATACATATAGAGAAATAAAGAAAGAGAACCCTAGCTCGTTGCACAAAATCGCCATTGTCTCAAGCCAAACCCCAAACCAACAACCACTGTACATAACCCCTCCGATCAAATAGAACCACCGTAAGCCACCACAAGCCACAATCAAACCCACTGCACACAACCAACACAAGCCTCAATCGAAACCTTTCGTCGGTCTCTATGGTTTGTTATTAGGGTTTGAGAACGAGAGGGTGATGAGAGAGAAAAGAACGAGAGTTTGTGTGTATATTTATATGTGTGTGTGTATACGTTTGTGTGTGTGTATAGTGGTCATTTTGTCGCATGTGGTGGTGGTGGTTGGTGGTAGTGGTGGTGGTAGTTGTGGTTGGTGGCGATGGTGGTTGGAGGAGGAGATGAGAGAGAGAGAGAAGCGGTGGTGGTGGCTGTGGTTAATTGGTGGTGGTGGTTGTGGTTTGTGGCGGTGCTGGTGGTGGTGCTCTGCATGTATATGTATAAATATTTATGTGTGTGTATATAATATAATAACAGTGTGTATGTAATAATAGAGTATAGGTGGGGGTATTTTGGTCTATTAGGTAGGATTAAATATATAATTTTAGTATTCAAAAAACGTAGCATGACATTTTCACCATCAAAAAGTGGTCTAACACGACCTACTTTTGACAAGTGGGGGTGTATGTAATATTAGACACAAATCTCAGAGAGTGTTGATGACAAAATTATACAAAATTATAACCGCTTAACAATACCTCAAATTTTAAGGAGTCTCAATAAAATTTACTCAAAAATTAATGAACCTTTACTTTAATTAATATCTTTGTTTTGTGAGTGGAAAAAAAATGCCAAGACCCAAACCAGACAAAAGCTGGGTCAGAAATTGAAATTCTATCTTTGAATGAAACGCCACGTGGCGGATCGTTGTACAGTGTTATATTGCTGCGACTGTCATCGGAGCAAAACCCATTTTCATAGTGGAAGCTGACGATGCAAGTGTGTGTATATATATATTATCTTCTGTTGCCCACCAAGACGAGAACGCGCAAAGTCTGACCGGTTGGAACCCTTAACCAGTAACTCTTGGACAACTGCTTCCAATAATTAACCCATTTCCCACACGTGTCCAATGACAAACCACCCACACGTGTCTGGCCAAACCCATTGAGCCGGTTAGATTAGATATTAAGTACTGAAAAAGAAGTAGGTCCACGTGAAATTCAAGTTTTGCTGCATTTGGATTTGCATTTCATTTGAATTTTGATCTTGATTTTGGTGTGGGAACCAGTAAGACATAGCAGAGGTGTGGCCCAGTTGAAAGGTGAGAGAGACTTTGACCGTAGAGAAAGGGGGAAGAAGAAAAGTCTCTCTTTCCTCTTACCTTCTTCAATTCGCTCGCTCGTGTTCTCTCAAACCAATATAAAGCCCAGCGCAAGGCTTTGAACATCACAAACTCAATTCATTTACTCAGTCGAGGTCTTCTCGATTCAACTATTTATATCTTCACAGTTCTATCGAAAACTCTCTCTATATATTTATATTTCAAGCTCTTACTAAAGGTACGATTTCATGAACGAAACAATTCTTTAATTTTGCTGTTGTTTAAGCTTGGAGTTGTATAATTTGTGATAGTTTGATGATTATATATATTGGGTATCATATTTTTCGTTAATATGTGGGATATATTTGATACACATAAATATATTTTATGTTTAGATTTCCGCTAAAGTTTGAAAATCGATTTCATAGACTTATTCTTCGCTGATTTATATTTTTCCAATTCGGGTTTTCTAGAAATGTTGAAAGAGTATCATGAACTTTATCTCAGATTCATGATAGTGATGACATAATGAATTACTTTTGGCAGAAGGAACAGATTTTGGTACAAGAGAGGAAAAAATAAAAAACCTTAATAAATTGAAGGAAATTATTCTTCTAAAACTCGTATATAAATTTATATAATTATGTCGTGTGTATACATGTGGTTTTTGTGATTTCAAGGGTTGAATTTTGTGGCGTATGTTAATGTTCTCTATTTTTGTTTAACAGGGTTCTATGTGCAACGGTTCAAAGAGTAAACTTTGCCCCTATAATTTGGTCATGAAGACTGAAATTCCAAAGCAAAAAGATGGATATTTCTCTGAGAGCTCAATTCTGCTCGAATTATCGGCCTCAGATGACCTTGACGGCTTCAGATTGGCTGTGGAAGAAAAGGGTTTTGATGTGAAGGAGTCCTGCTTTTGGTATGGTAGAAGAATTGGATCGAAGAAAATGGGGTTTGAAGAGAGGACGCCTCTCATGATTGCTTCCTTGTATGGAAGCACCGAGGTTTTGAAGCATATTATTGGAACAGGCAAGGTTGATGTCAACAGGGCTTGTGGTTCAGATGGGGCAACTGCCCTCCACTGTGCTGCTGCCGGTGGCTCTACCTTGTCGGTTGAGGTCGTCAAGCTCTTGCTTGATGCCTCTGCAGATGTAAATTCTGTGGATGCCAATGGAAACAAACCAGGGGACTTGATTGCTACTAACTTGAAGGCCTTGGCTTCGAGTAATTCGAAGAGGAAGATGATGGAGATGATGTTGAAAGGCGGTAATACTGTTGAGGAAGGAGCTTTGTGGTCTGTTTCAATTGATCAGAACACTAGACAAGAGGTAGAGCAGCAGCTTAACACGGTGCCCCAATTAGCAAAAGAAGGAACTGAGAAGAAAGAATATCCTATTGATGTAACCTTGCCTGATATTAACAATGGGATGTATGGGACTGATGAGTTCAGGATGTATAGTTTCAAGGTGAAGCCTTGCTCAAGGGCTTACTCCCATGATTGGACGGAGTGCCCATTTGTCCACCCAGGGGAGAATGCGAGGAGGCGTGATCCAAGGAAGTATAGCTACAGCTGTGTCCCATGTCCGGAGTTCCGTAAGGGGAGTTGTGTGAAGGGGGATGGCTGTGAGTATGCCCATGGTGTCTTTGAGAGCTGGCTTCATCCTGCACAGTACCGAACCCGGCTTTGCAAGGATGAAACTGGTTGCTCGAGGAAGGTCTGTTTCTTTGCACATAAGCCCGAAGAGTTAAGGCCGTTGTATGCTTCCACTGGCTCGGCTATGCCTTCGCCGAGGCCAGTCCCGTCCAGTGCAATGGACATGGCGACGTTGAGTCCCATGGCTCTTGGGTCATCATCTTTGTTGATGCCTTCTACTTCAACAGCACCAATGTCTCCCTCTGCTGCCTCTTCATCACCCATGGCTGGAAGCATGTGGCATAACAAGGCTAACCTCACCCCACCTATGTTGCAGCTCCCTGGCAGCAGGTTGAAGACAGCTTTGAGTGCCAGAGATTTGGAATTGGAAATTGAATTGCTTAAGCTGGACAATCTCCACTTTGGAAATCAACATCAGCAGCAATTGATTGATGAGATGTCTGGTCTCTCTTCCCCTTCCTACTGGAATAAGGAATATAATAGGATTGGGGATTTGAAACCTACTAACCTTGATGATGTTTTTGGATCTCTCGATCCATCCTTGTTATCTCCGATGCAGAGTCACTCACCAAAAGTTGCAACAACCACCCAGTTGCAATCTCAAGCCGGGGTTCAGATGCGCCAGAACATGAATCTACTTCGGGCAAGCTACCCCAGTAACGCCTCGTCCTCTCAAGTGAGGAAGCCCTCCATGTATGGGTTTGACTCTTCTGGGGCAGTGGCAGCTGCGGTCATGAATTCAAGGTCCGCTGCCTTCACCAAGCGGAGCCAGAGCTTTATTGACCGTGGAGCAGTGAGCCACCATCTTGGGCATTCTGCAGCTGCTGCTAATTCTGCAAGTTTGACATCATCAAATCTTTCTGATTGGAGCTCTCCTAATGGGAAATTGGACTGGGGATTTCAGGGTGAAGAGCTGAATAAGTTGAAGAAGTCTGCCTCTTTTGGGTTTCGGAGTGGTAATGCAACAACAACAAAAACTGGGATGGCTCCGTCTAGCGCTGCGAATGAGCCAGATGTGTCTTGGGTTAACTCATTGGTGAAGGATGTGTCCTCTGTGGGTGCTGGGCTTTACCGTTCTGAGCAGCCGCATGGAGGGCTTCATGAGAGGCTCCCACCATGGGTGGAGCAGCAGTTGTACATAGATCAGGAGCAGATGGTGGCATAAGCAACCTCACTGCCACATATCCATTGCTCCAAAGCTATCCCCCAACAAGATTTACTTTCTTAGATATTTGATATATGCAGCAGGTAGAAGTAGAAATGAAAAAGGAAATAGAACACAAAATGCAGCAGTTAGATCAAGAGAAGTTCACTTAGGAATAATGACTAAGATGGTACTAGATGATGGAAGAAAGAAGTGGATTTGTTTTTTTATTTTTTTTAACATATTTGTTTTGATACCCTTTTGGGAATTGTTTTACCCCTCCCTATTATACGAAGAAGATATGTAAATTATGGGCAAAAGGGAGTGTATTTTCATGCTTATAAGCCAAATATGGCACTCAAGATGCATTGTAATCTTAGTTTAGTTGTATGATGGGGAAGAGACTATTCTTTTTATTTGTTGTATTCCAATGAATACTGTATTTTCCATTATAAATGATATTTGGTTTTAGAAGAACTTGAAAGTGTCTATGAATTCAAATGGCATTTTATTTGTTACTCGAACTTTGTATAAACTGCATAATGTCCGGCATCTTGGGGATCGGAGTTCCAAGTAAATTTTTCTACTAGAAAGAGTAAAAATTATCACCGAATTGAAATTCAAATTCATTTTATATCTAAAATTTGAATTCATTTTATTTCTTAGATAGTAAGCAGAATTCAAACATTTATTATGTTTTTTCACTCTAATTATGGAGAGTCTCTTCAACTATTTATTTAGTAATAATTATAAGGGTAATGCTACTCAGGCAGAATTTATAAGCAGAAAGTTTTCTATCCATTGGATGCATATGGTGAGTGTATGTGGTGGGGCCTACTACATGCATCCAATGGATAGAAAACTTTCTGCCTAAGAATTCTGCCTGAGTAGCATTACCCATATAAAAATCATTATGTATAGAGATTCTCTTCAATTATTTATTTATTTATTCGGAGATAATTGTAGAAATCATTATCTTTACGCGGAGACGAGCAATTGGCTTCTAGTTGTAGTTGATGTTTGCTGCTATTTCTGACTTTTGCCTGCCCATTCTCTAGAAAGGTCTACTGTGTCATCAATTTGATTAAGTCGTTAGGTTGCACATTGAACTTTGATGACCAGTCGAAGCCAATTCTCCACGAAAACGACACAATATAATTGTGTTTATGACTAAATTTCAAATTGGATTATAAGAAATGCTATCCAAACATGATAATAAAGGAAGGTATGGGAAGTATGTGACATGAAGGAAATTGATCTGGACATCCATTTAAACACCTCTGGCTCATCAAGTGTTATCCGACAACATCCATTGTTTCTGTATCATTTCCTATGTCAACAACATCCATTATACGAGTAAATATTAATATTTACACATACTTTCAGTCTAAAAGGGTACATTATCTTCGAACCTCTTTAGACTTCCAAATGGATGTCAATTCATCGTTAACTCTGTCAGAATAAAAATAATTTTTACAATGTCAAAATTATTCTTCAAATAAATATTATATTTTTACCTTTAATTAATATGTGATACAACAAAACTAATTCTAAATATATGACAAAAATACCCTCAAATTTTTTTTTTTTTTATAGGTAAAGTTCATCTTAGTTTTGTCACTATCGCATTAATTTTGATATTGCAAAAAATTATTGTGATATAGTCAAGAGTCGCACTGAATCTAGTTGTTAGTTTGTTTGATCTATGATAAATTATTGAGTACCATAAGGTTTCAATTCAATGCATAGTGATCAATGGGTGGGTAGAAACTTCTTCCTCGTCACGGATGAGGCACAATATGTAGAAGAGATTTTTCTATTCAACGGTAGTGATTATTTTCTATAAGCAATCAAATGGTGTGTATTTAGTTGAGGGAGCGTTATATTATTGGTACTCAATAAGTTTTTATTTTTATTTTTTGTGATCTAGACATCTTTTGACGTGTGGGTCCCTTTATTGATTGTCTTACAAAAAGTCTTCTAAGCATGAGTTGGCTGCCCAGCCGCCCACGAGATTAATTCTGAACCAGACAAATATTATAATTCTCATTTTGTTGTTGTCAATTATATGCACTATACTATAATGGTGACAACCCAACCTACAATAATATATTGTTTTTTCCTCTTCTAAAGTGTTTTCTTATGAACTACAAACACGATATGTACAACTTCATTGGACAAATGCTTATTATGATGCACTAGGGTCCTAAATGGCTTTGCTGGATTCATCCTCAAAATTGCTACCAGACACCATATTTTCAATGAGTTAGAGCATGGAGATTACAGAGTTGTTTGCATTGCAATCCAACATGAAGTATATAGCTGTCTCATTATCACACTAAACTCTACTCTGCTCAACAAATTCTTGTCTTGTTTTAACCTTGCTGTCAATTTTTTTTTTTTGTGTGTGATTAATTAGTATCAGCTGATGTCATTTATTTCATATTTTATGTCAATTTTCTGCGTTGGTACTCCCTCTACTCAATATTTTTCAAAAAAAATAAAGAGCATTGAGTGAAAAGAATACCACGTGTCAAAATACTTTCGAAGTATTGTAAACTTCCTCATATATACTAGTCAAAACCATGTGCTATGCTCGTGATTAAATATAGACGGAATATGATATATGTCACTAAATTGAAATTTACTAAAGTTGGGTTTCACTCTAATATTATATTATGTATGTGTAATTGGATTAAAAAAAAAAAGGATTAGAGTCAATAAATAGTACGAAGTACGTGGTATATTGTTTAGATATATAATGAAAACGTTAACCTTCTCTCTTCAAATTACGAAATTAGTCTAGTTTCAATATTTCAGTCACAAACAAACACACATAAATAATCACATGTAAGTATAACTTATTACATAAAGATTGGAGTTGAAATTGTTATCATAATTGAAGCAAATGGCAAAATATATATATATATATATATATATATATATATATATATATATAATTACAAAATTTAATAAGCACTCTTTCTTCATAAAAACAAAATGTATATAGATGACAAACCAACACAACTAAACACTACTATAGTAAGCTATGATCAATTCACTATCAACAAAAACTTCATAAAAGATTACTAGATTTATTTATAATTATGTCATATAAATTCTTTATCTAAAAGTAGCTTACTACTGTTAGATTAATAATTGACTCTAAAATTTAAACTGCATAAGGAATGGGCCACATAGATATAGCTCTCTGACAATTTAAAAGTTATTGCATTTTGAGACCAAAAACTTATGTTATGTTTGGTTGGACGTATGAATTGAGGAGGGATAGATTATACTTTTCATGTTTGGTTGGAAGGAAAAGAAGAAATGGAAGAAGTAAGGAGGGATAATGTATCCCTTCTTATTTTTTGCTCTGTTTGGTTTGAAGGAAATATTGAAGAAGGATGGAAGAGAGGAGGGATAGAAAAACCTTATTGTGTTTGGTTCGAAGGAAGGGAATAGAGGTAGGAAGTAATGAGTGGTGAAACATAATAGTCACGTGCTTCAGAAAAGAATTGGTCTCTCTAGTGTTGTCCAGATGTTATAACAACTTTGAGATATTGTTTGCAATTCTGTTTTCCAGCTTTCTGTTCCACTTATTTAAGCTTGAGACTAGGCAGTTCAGGTTGTATCTTTGCTGTATATAATTGACTGATTCATTCAATACAATATAGGAGAATTATATTCATCTCTTTCTGTCATGGTATCAGAGCATTTAGCCTGATTCTTCCCACCCGTATATTTTCTTTTTTTTTCTCCTCTTCTTCTAATGACTACCAATACCAACACCACCATCCATAACACTAATGATCCTTATAGCACATTGATTAGTATCAATGTTGCAGCTCAAACTCCCTTAAAGCTTACCTCAACCAACTATGCATCATGGAAATTGCAATTTCAGACTCTATTCATTGGGTATGATCTTCTTGGATACATCGATGGCTCCAAACCTTGTCCAGAACCAATTATTCAAGACACCACTACTCCAAACCCAGCACATACACTCTGGATCAGGCAAGATCAACTCATTCTTAATGCAATTTTTGGTTCTATGTCCCCCACAATAATTTCCTTCATTGCTCGAGCCAAAACATCATGAGAAGCCTGGACAATATTGACTAATACCTATGCCAAACCATCTCGGGGCAGAATCAAGCAGGTGAAAAACCAATTAAAACAAATCACAAAGGGATCCATGGGAATTTCAGAGTACCTCCAGACCATCAAAGCTCGTACTGATGAGCTTGCAATCCTTGGAGCTACTGTTGATAATGAAGACCTCTCAGAAAGAATTCTTGAGGAACTCGGTGAAGACTATAGAGAACTGGTTCGTGCAGTACAAGCCCGAGATACTCCCATATCATTTGATGAACTACATGAAAAGCTTCTAAACTTTGAAGCTTCTCTCCACGGTACCAACAAAACTAAACCATCCTACTTCCCAGCCTTTGCTAATCTAGTCAATCGCACCTACAACCGACCACGCAACTTCTCACCTTCTGCTTATTCCTCTGGCAACAATTCTGGTTAGCGTCCACCCTCATACTCTAGCAGCAGCAACACGGGCTGGCGCCCATCGCCTATCTCTGGTAATCGTTTCAATCCATCCATAAACATCGGACCTAACCATTTCCAGTCTGATTGCAGCTCTCCAAAGCCTTACCTAGGCTATTACCAAATTTACAGAATTCAAGCTCATATAGCTAGGCGTTGTCCCACTTTTCGTTTAGTACCAGTTGAGACATCCACCAACATTACTACACAAACGCACCAGTCATCAGGGCAACCAATAGCCAACTTTGCTGCCAATGCCTCCAACACCCCAACATGGCTCTTGGATAGCGGTGCTTCTCATCACGTCACCTTCGACTTGAGCAATCTCTTACTCCATACACCATATAATGGCTCCGATGACATTATGATTGGTGATGGCACAGGACTCCCAATAACACATACTGGTTCCACTTCTCTCCAAACTCCCAATGCTCAATTTTCCTTAAACAATGTTCTTTGTGTACCTAGCATGAAAAAAAAACTTGATTTCCATTTCCAAACTTTGTATTTCCAACAATATTTTAATTGAATTCTTACCATTTTCTTTTCTTGTCAAGGACCTTTGCACAGGAGCAACTCTTTTGAAGGGTGAAACGAAAGATAGTGTATATGAGTGGCCGGTATCCTCACCAATCCTTGCCTTTTCCAGTATCAAAACCACTTCATCACAGTGGCATCACCATTTGAGACACCCTGTTTTCCTTATTTTACAACATGTCATATCTACAAATAATCTAGATTTATGTTCTTCCACTCTTTTGAATTTTTCCTATAATGCATGTCACTGCAATAAGAGTCACAAACTATCATTTTCCAGCTCTACCATTGTCTCAACTCGTCCTCTTCAAATAATTTTTTCTGATGTATGGACCTCCCCAATTCTTTCTTATGATGGCTTTAAGTATTATGTAATTTTTGTTGATCATTTTACTAAGTATATCTGCTTTTATCCTCTAAAACAAAAATTCAAAGTGAAAGACATATTCATTATATTCAAAGCCATTGTAGAAAAACACTTTAATCAACACATCAACACCTTGTTTTCTGATAATGGTGGTGAATATATTGCTCTTTCTAACTTTCTTGCTCTACATGGTATCTCTCATCTCACTACTCCACCCCACACACCTGAACACAATGGCTTCTCTGAGCGGCGTCATCTCCACATTGTTGAAACAGGTCTCACACTCCTTTCTCATGCATCTATTCCTTTGAATCATTGGTCTAATGCCTTTGCTATAGCCGTCTACTTGATCAATCGGATGCCAACTCAAACATTAAATATCTTACCTCCATATAAAAACATTTTTGGTACTCTTCCTAATTACTCAAAACTCAAAGTATACGGTTGTCTGTGCTATCCTTGGCTTTGCCCCTATACATGTCATAAACTTGAGTCTCGTTCCAAACCATGTGTTTTTCTTGGATACTCTCTCACTCAAAGTGCATATTTCTGCTATGATCCAACAACTTCAAAAAATTTTGTTTCTAGGCATGTTAGATTTGTCGAAATAATTTTTCCATTTACATCTCTTTTTCCACAAGCCCCACGGCCAGAGTCTACCACTATGTCAACTTGGATACCACCGATAATCAAAGTAAACAACACTACTTCATCACTCATACCACCATCTGACGTTCACCCTCAACAGCAACTCCAAAGTGAAGCTCCAACACAATCACACCATACAGCCCCTGCACCCATCGATCCTACCCTCACCACATCCAACAACCCAACCCCACCACACCAACTGACCTCCACTAATCCCCTGCAAATCACCACTCAACCGGACCATCAAATCACAAACCCACTCCATGCGAACCAGAGCCATAAATAACATTCGTAAACCAATTCAAAAACTAAATCTTCACACCCAATTATCGACATCTTTTGCTATTGAACCCACCACACCAACCCAAGCTCTTAAAAATCCAAAATGGCGTAGGGCCATGTCTGAAGAATATGATGCTCTTGTTCAGAATGGGACTTGGGAGCTAGTACCTTCTAATCCTAGTCAAAATGTTGTGGGTTGTAAATGGATTTTTCGTACTAAACGTAACTCTGATGGCTCTGTTGACAGGTTTAAGGCTCGCTTGGTTGCCAAAGGTTTTCATTAACGCCCACGAGTTGATTACTTTGATACCTTCAGTCTAGTAGTGAAGCCTACCACCATAAGACTTGTTTTTAGCATTGCAGTAAGTAGTGGATGGACCCTTCGTCAGCTTGATGTTAATAACGCTTTCTTGCAAGGTAATCTCAATGAAGATGTTTATATGACTCAGCCACCAGGTTTCATTGATTAAGACTTCCCATCACATGTTTGTAAGCTACAGAAAATAATTTATGGACTGAAACAGGCTCCCCAAGCATGGTATCAAGAACTCTGACATTTTCTTCTTCAATTAGGATTCAAGAACTCTCATGCTGACACATCACTTTTTGTGCTTAATTCTGGTGAACATCTTGTTTATTTACTGGTCTATGTTGACGATTTAATTATTACTGGGGATGATGAACACCTGGTGAATCGCTTTATTCATTTGCTAGCCACACGATTCTCTCTTAAAGATCTTGGCAAACTCTCTTATTTTCTTAGAGTTGAAATTGTTCTAAATATGCATGGCTTCCTACTTTCTCAACGTCGATATTTGCTTGATCTCCTTGTTCGTACTCACATGTCTGAGGCTAAACTAGTTCAAACTCCTCTTCCATCAGGTACTACACTATCACTGTACTCAGGGGACAACCTATCTAATCCTACAGAATTTAGAGCAGTAGTGGGTAGTCTCCAATATCTTCTTCTCACTAAACTTGACATAGCCTTTGCTGTCAATAAACTTTCTCAGTTTATGCACAAGCCCACAACCAAACACTGGCAACTTGTAAAGCATTTATTTCGTTATCTCTGTGGTACTTCTGACTATGGCCTCTAACTTTACCGAGAATCTCCTGTCTTTGCATGCCTTTTCTGATGCTTTACACGCCTACTCTGATGCAGACTGGGCAGGCGTCCCAGACAATTTTTCCTCCACAGGTGCTTATATTGTCTATCTTGGTCGTAATCCTATCTCTTGGAGCTCCAAAAAGCAGAAAACCATTGCATGTTCATCGACTGAAGCCGAATATAGATCTGTTGCTGATATAGCTGCTGAGATAACTTGGGTGTCCTCCTTGCTGTGTGAACTTGGTCTTCAGCTACCGACTTGCCCAGTCATTTATTGTGATAACATTGGGGCAACTCAGTTATGTTCTAATCCTGTCTTTCATTCTAGAATGAAACACATTGCTATTGATTTCCACTTCATTCGTGATCAGGTACAGAGTGGAACTCTTCGAGTTGCTCATGTTTCCTCTACTAATCAACTTGCTGATATTCTTACTAAGTCGCTTCCCAGACCACGTTTTGTGTTGCTTCGAGATAAGTTGGCCTCTCGTGTCGAGCTCCATCTTTAGGGGGCATAATAGTCACGTGCTTCAAAGAAGAATTGGTCTCTCTAGTGTTGTCCAGCTGTTGTAACAACTTTGAGATATTGTTTGCAATTCTGTTTTCCAGCTTTCTGTTCCACTTATTTAGGCTTGAGACTAGGCAGTTCAGGTTATATCTTTGCTGTATATAATTGACTGATTCATTCAATACAATATAGGAGAATTATATTCATCTATTTCTGTCAAAACATCCTTCCTTCTTTTGGATTTTTATCTGCCTAGAATTGGACGGAAGAGAGGAAAAAAAGGTAGAATAATTACCTACTAATATATAATGTCAAGTTTATCATTTTCAAAAAAATTACAAATTTTCAAAACTGGGCAAAAGATATAAAACAAAGATATAATTCTAATTTTATCTTTTTTTTTTAATTATGTATAATTAGGGTTTATTGGTGAAAAAACTTTCATGTGCTTCCTTCTAACCAAACATAAAAAAAAAATGTGTCACCCCATGCATCCTTTTTACTATCCCTTCCAGTCAACCAAACAAAAAAGTTAGGGAGACACGTTCCCTTCCCTCGTCCATCGTTCCCCATCTCCCCTCCATTCATTTTTCTATCCCTTCAACCAAACAAAGTTGATCATTTCATCCATCATTTCTATTATTCTTTCCATTCAACCAAACAAAGAGAGAGGGAGACGTCTTTCCTTCCCTAGGGATGCTTCATTCATCTTTCCCCCTCTCCCTTCCATCCCTAGGGAAAGAAATGTGTCTCCCTCGCTCTTTGTTTGGTTGAATGAAAGGGATAGTAGAAAGGATTGATGGAGAGTGACTACTGAATTTTGTTTGATTGGAAGGAAGGAAATGAGAGGTTTTATATCACTTTTACATATATACCCTCATTAATTAAGTTGATCAATTATGCATTGTCCATGTATTAAAAAAAATTTGTGACTCACCGTTGACGTATTAAAAAAATTAGTGAATTAATGTAGGGTTAAAATACATAAAACGCTAAAATAAGTTATTTTGTAAATACATGAAAGTTGTTTATGAGAGAGAATTACAATAAGATTAAAATACATAGAGACTAAAATAAGTCATTTTGTAAATAAGTGAAGATTAAAATAGGTATTACAAATTTAGAGGTTAATCTTTCACTCTTTCCTTCCTCTCTTTCGTTAGATTTTGAGCGGATAAAAAATTAACTATTATTAGTGGTTAATCTTTCACTCTTTCCTTCCTCTCTTTTGTCCAATTTTGGACGGATAAAAAATTAATGGTTAATCTTTCACACTTTCCTTCCTCTCTTTCGTCCAATTTTAGACGGATAAAAAATTAACGGTTATTAGCGGATAGGAGGGATCCCTCCTTGCTTCTCTCTCTTCCCTTCCTTCCAACCAAACAAGATAAACCTCCCATTTCCCCCCTCTCTTCCTTCCCTCCTCAATCTTCCTCTCTAACCAAACGGAGTATAAAAGTTTGAAGGTTCACACAAATATACAAAAATGACAGTATATTGATCAAAACTACCGATATATATGTTTCATGCATCGAGAACAGTTTCCATCTCATATTTAAAATATCAATGTATCCCCAACCTATATATTTGATGAAAACTACCTATATGCATATTTCATGCATCTAGAACAGTTTTTATCTCATATTTAAATATCGATGTATCCCCAACATATATATTTGATGAAAACTACCCATATACATGTTTCATGCATCTAGAACACTTTCTATCTCATATTTAAAATATCGATGTATCCCCAACCTATAAAGACTATCAAACATGCATAGACATGAGAGAGAATAATCATGTAAAGAAGGAGAAATCAAATATAATTCACTGCGGAAAGAAAGAAATAATTTTATTTGAGATCGATACACATCTTCCATTGTCTTGGAGAAAAAAACAATAGAGAGAGAGAAACAGAGAGAGGAGACATGAGAGTAGATTATGACCCCAAATTTCAAAAAAATTCAAAACTCTTCCTCTTCAATAATATATACGAGTATATATATATAGCCAATAAAAGAAAAAAAAACTAACCTATGTACCAAAAATGAATAGGCAAGGTGCGTTGGACTTTAGATTACTATAACTAATATTGAAAGAAGTATTTTAATTGAAGTAATATATATTTTCAATTTTTGTATTTAAGGAAAAGGAAAAGTTTTTCAATAATGGTATGCATGTGAAATGTTAAAAAAAATGTATGGAAATAATAAAAAATGCTTACACTTTTATAATAGTGCATAGATGTATAGATATGAAAGACTTATGTTGTGCTTGATACGCAAAAATGGAATGGAATGGAATACCATTCCAGCCATTTCTTTGTTTGGTATGAATTTTAAGGTGAGAATCACCATTCTCTTGGAATGAAAATTCATTCCATAGTTAAACCTATACAATGAGCATTCCATTTTCAGTCAAATTAAAAAAAAAAATTCATATGACCAAAAATCACCATTTCCACCACCACACCGACTCTACCACCACCACTACTACCGGCTCTAACACTACCACCACCACTGCCTCCACCCTCACATCACCACCTTCCTACTCCACCACACCACCATCTCCATATTGCCACCTTCCTCCACACCACCACCACCGTTGTTGTCGCCACCACCACCTTCCTCCACTACCACACCACCACCACCACCTCCGCCTCCACCACCACCCCCACCACACCACTGCCACCACCTCCACATCACCGCCGCCACCCCTACCACACCATTGCCAAATCGCTACCTTCCTCCACCGCCACCCCCACCACACCACTCCACCACCTCCACATCGCCGCCACCACCACCCCTACTGCATCACTGCCACATCGTCACCTTCCTCTACTGCCACCTTACCACACTACTCCACCACCTCCACATCGTCACCTTACTCTACCGCCACCTTACCACACCACTCCCCCCACATTGTCACCTTCCTCTACCGCCACCTTACCACACCACTCCACCACCTCTACATCGCCACCTTCTTCCACCACCACACCATCATCATTTTCACATCGTCACTTTCCTCCACCGCCACCACCTCCACATCACCACCTTCCTCCACCACCACCACTACATATTTATTGGTTTAATTTATTTGTCACTAGGAGCGGTATTTTGGAGAATTTGATTTAAAATTTATTTCATCCCCACCTCATTTCATATTTGCAATCAAACAATAGAATGAGAATGGTCATTCCATTCCCAGCTTCATTCTATTCCATTCAAGTGTACCAAACGCAGCGTTAAATCTTTCAATAAATTTTTTTTTTAAGGTGGTGATATTGGCACTCCAAAAAAAAACTCTAGCACTCCACTACAATTCTCATTAAAAGAGAATGCTAAAAAAAGCCCTTATGTCTAGGGGTGCACAAAGAACTGGTGGAACCAGAACTGTAATGAACCATATCTGAACCGAACTGTTCACTACGGTTCCAGTTCCAAATTTTAGGAACCATTCACTACAATTTCGGTTCCAAGTCAAGGAACCGGAACCATTATATATATATATATATATATATATATAAATTAATACTAATACCTTTTAAATTCTAGTGTTTTATTTATATATAAAGTATAAAATATATAATATATAGATAAATAGTAATAGATTCAAAATTTTAATGTTCTATATATTTATATAATATAAGATATATAAATAAATATGAATAGTTTCTAATCTAATGTTATAACTAGGGGTGCACAAGTATGAATATGTATATTATTAATATTTAAAAATAAAAAATAAAAAGTTAGACAAAGAACCGTTGATATATTGGAACCGAAACGGTAAAGAACTGGAATCGAACCGTACTTAACAGTTCCGGTTCCAGTTCCAAAATTAAGGAACTGTTAGGAACTATTTCGGTTCCGATTCTACCAAAAATCGTAAAAAATTGAATCGTGTGCACCCTTACTTGCGTCAATATTTTACCAGATTCTAAACCCCTCTCTAATGAGACGCATCTTATCTCTCTTCCTATCTCATATCCAGGGCCTTTATTGCAAACCTCTGCAACATTTTTTTTTTATATCAACATTGCCTGATTCCTCTCTTGACTCTCAAATCATCAATTTTAAGGAGCAAACCATTGATCTTGCAACTTTTTGACTTTGCCACAACCTTGTTAAAATCAGATTCTTCTCACTCTAATTTTCCTTTCTCTATCTTCTTCCTTTTAAGTAATTTGAATGCAAAATCAGTCCCCACTATTGTTCATATCATTTGTGAATACTTTTTCAATTGTCTACTAATGTTAGTCAGTTTGGTGTAGTTATGTTGCATATGTACGATGCTGTGGATTATTGCATTACTTATGCATATCAATGATCAATGTCAGTCACACTTGAAGCTTTCCTTGTTCATCAGGTGTATACTTTTTGTCTTGGTGGGCCATTTTGGGTCGAAGCTCACAAGTAGGGGTGGCAAAATGGGTGCTGACCCGCCAACCCGCCCATATCCGCCCACAAATAAATGGATTTGGGTGAACTGTTTTTCTATACGGGTCATAAATGGGTTGGATAATAATTCACCCATTAATTCAAGGATTATGTGGGTTGGATATGGGTACCCATATTCAACCCATATTTCACCCATTATTATATAAAAGACTTATGTATAAATGTTGTCTCATTTTATACAATCTCATACTGCCTCACCCTTTCTCTCTCTAAATTATCTCTCTTTCTCTCTCCTCTATGCTTATCGTCCCACCTTTCTCTCTCTAAAATTTCTCTCTCTAAATTATCGCTCTCTCTGTGTTCTCTTTCATGATCCCTCTCTTTATCTTCGCTTCTCTAAATTCTCTCTCTCTCCCTTCTATGTACATACAGCCTCGCCTTTTCTCTCTCTAAAATAATTATGAGTATATATAAATTGTTGCTTTATATGCACAAGCAGTACATTCTGTTCACTACCTCCCAATGTACGCCATGTATGTATTGGTGTGTAAGGACGAGCCCATTAGGAGAGGCGTGAGGGCTAGAGAGAGAAAAAAGGCTAATATTAATTAATTAGGCAATGAGGTAGCTAGCATATATATTGGTTCAGAATCCTAATATATATATATATTAAACAATTTGGTTATTCTTCACATCATCACCCAACCTAATTGTTTGAAAAAAGTTCCACCAGATGTATTATCTTTTACATGGCGAAAATAAAGAGGACCACGGCTAGCTAACTCAGATCTGATTAATTAGGCCAGAGAATGTGAACTATTATTTCACAATTAATAAAATATCCAATACATATATAATATATATATTGACGAATACATATTAAAATTATGATTATTATTATTTTATTATTTAAAGTAAGCATCGATTATTTGAATTAACATGACAACAATCATAATTGACCAATTCAATGACAATGCCCAATTTAATTTGATCTTTACACTATATGATTTTATTTTTCTCAATATTTTTGTTTGGTTATAGAGCTTGTGCATTTTTGTCTTTACACGGTTATTATTATATTTTTTTGGATAAAGATTAACAAGATTATCTTGTATTCATTGTTTATACATCTTTCAATGTCTATTCATGAATATGACAAATTTATAATTTTTTTTCCAAAAAGACAAGAAAATGGGTATGGGTCGGGTCTTTTATACGGGTCGGGTCTTATAAATGGGTCGGACCATATTCGGGTCCAGATAATTTTTGATATCTTAAAGTCCGCACAAAAATAAAAATAAAAAATTCGTCTTTAAAAGATCAAACAAAAATTTATTGACCCGATCATTTATGAAAATGTGTCGGGCTCTGTAAACAGGTCGAGTATTATAAATGGGTCAGATTTGACGGGTCTTTTATACGGGTACGATTTGACCCAATTTAACTAATTTGTGTCACAAGTTTATTTATTATATTATTTATGAAATTTTTTAAAGCATAATTAATAAATGTCAAAAGAGTATGGCTTCCAAGTTTAACAAACTCAGTCACAAAATTTTAATCGGGTCGGATTTGACCTGTTTGTTCAGATCGGGTCGACCCGTTTTTATCTAGGCCTGGGTGGTTTGACTAATTTGGGTCAAGTTAGCCCATTTATTTGGATTGGCCGACCAATCAAGTTAGGTTAGATCAAATATAAGTTGGCGGGTTGAACCACCCATATTCAACCCGTTACCGTTACAAACGGGTTGAATATGGATCACAACCTATATTTGACCCGCCCATATTCAACCCGATTCAAACTCATCCATTTTGTCATACCTAGCTACTGTCGTGTCAAGTTGGGTCAAATATGGGTTGGCGGGTTGGCCCAACCCATATTCAACCCGCCCATATTTGACCCGCTACAAACGGGTTGAATATGGATCACAATCCATATTCAACCCGTCCATATTTGACCCGGTCCAAACCTGCCCAACCCGCCCAATTTGCCACCCCTACTCACAAGTCTGTAGAGTAAGAAAGGAATTTCGATTGTTATGTGGTTGCAGCTAGCGCCTGTATAAAATAAACTAACCATTCTCCAAAGCCTGCAATCATGAGAGGATCAATTAATCAACACCAAAGTCACAAGTGACAATAAAAAAACATATCAAAGAGTAAATCATCAATTTCGAAACTAAAAACAATGGTTAGTATGATTAACAAGTTAGGAAAATCTAAGAATCAGAGCTCGTAATCGTTTTCTGCAATTTGGTCACCAAATAAATGAGAAAAAGAACACTTAAGTTCAATATAAAAATTTATGAAGTAAGATTTTTTATTTGGTTAGTTTTTCTCACAAGAAAAGGAAGTTACAGAGGTTTGCAATAAAGGGTGGAAACATGAGAATGAAGACCTGTCTCATGAGAGAGGGGTAGAATCGTTAAACCACTGGCACAAGGTTTTTTTTTTTGTCATTTTACTTTAATAAAAATAGTAGTGGAGTGTTAGAGTACTTTTGGAAGCGCCAATCTCACCACCCTTTTTGTTAATCTAGTTTTTAAAATTAAATAATAATTGAAAAAAATTAAGACCCAAATTGATTTTTTTTTTTTTTTTACATTTTAGTGATCTTAAACTTAATGAAGGCTGGATAGTGACCAAACTTAAAAATTAATTGTTAATGAGGGACCATTTAATCTTAATGTCCAAAACATTCTTCATTCTGTCCGTAAATCCCCATCATTTCTTCAGTCTACTCCAACCCCCAAATAATCCAATGACTTGTGTAAAACTAGGTTCAACTCCTACTAGATACACGCCAATGGAGCCCTCCAATAAGTCTAGTGGAATTGACTTTGTATCAATGAAATCTCATCATCCATATATAACGAATTGGTATGAAATATTCATATCATAACATATGAACAGTAAGAACTAGCATTCTTATTAAGACTAGAACTCATGGGGAAGAAAATAAATTTATGGATGGAATCAAATATGCAGTATTTATAGACAAAAGTATTCAAGTATTGGAGAAAAGTCAATATACTTCTAATGTCGAACCAGGATCAACTAGGACAGAAATAAAGCATTGGGTCGAACTCTTCTTTGGTGTCAAGGTAATAGCTATGAATAGTCATCGACTCCCGGGAAAAGGATAGAAGAATGGGACCTATTATGGGACATACAATGCATTACAGACGTATGATCATTACGCTTCAACCGGGTTATTATATTCCAACTCTTAAAAAGAAAGGAACTTAAATGAAAATACTTAATAGCATGACAATACATTTATACAAAACTTCTATCCCGAGCACACAAAATGGAGTCGTAGACAGTCAAAGTGAAATCCAATCCACGAAATAATTTGATCTATGAACAACATCGTTGTGGTAAAGGTCGTAATGCCAGATGAATCATTACCGCAGGGCATAGAGGGGGAGCTCATAAGCGTCTACACCGTAAAATCGATTTTCGACGGAATGAAAAAGATACATATGGTAGAATCGTAACCATAGAATACGACCCTAATCGAAATGCATACATTTGTCTCATACACTATGGGAATGGTGAGAAGATATATATTTTACATCACAGAGTAGCTATAATTGGAGATACCATTGTTTCGAGTTGCTATAAAATGGGAAATGCCCTAGCTTTGAGTGCGGTTTGAATTATTGATTTATGTAATTGGAAATAACCAATTAGGTTTACGACGAAACCTATAAATCAATCACTGGTTCAATTTGAATACCTCTACAAGATAGACCTCAACAGAAAACTGATGAGTAACGGCAGCAAGTGATTGAGATTAGTAGTTCCTCATATAAAATTATTGCCTCTAGAGATATAGTGAGATTAGTAGTTCCTCATATAAAATTATTGCCTCTAGAGATATAGTAATATGGAGAAGACAAAATTGTTTCAAGCACTAACAGAACCGGAAGCACCCCTTGTTTCAAAGAGAGGAGGACGGGTTATTCACATTTCATTTAATGGTCAAAGGCGAATTGAAAGTTAAGCAGTGCTAATTCTAAATATTCCCCAGAGGGAAATAGAGATGTCTCTTACGTTATCCATAATATGTGAAAGTATCGACATAATTTCATAGAGTCATTCGATCTGACTACTACATGAATAAACAAGTTAGATAACGAAATAGAAAGACCTACAATGTATAAGATTATAACATGAGTGATTTAGTTGGGAAGAGGTTTTAATTGATCAAAAAGAAGAATCTACTTCAACTGATATATAAAAATTTATTCCTATATATTAGTATCTCATTAACAAAACAAAAAACTAATTTGAGTGTAATTAACTACAAAAACATTTAGTATTAATAACTTAACGAATCATTTTTTTTTTTTTCTTGAACACCTAGGATAGATTGAAAAATGTACTGCTCATAGGATTAAGTTGCTAAATCAGACATATTCACAACAATATATATATATACACACACACATATGTACATATACACTTTTTGTTTTTTTAAGAATTCTCTTATGAAACTTTGATATTGGGGGATCACATTGGAAAAATGATAAAAGACAAATCTGGGACTCCGTGTCATTATTCTTTTACCAAATATCATGTTGATTAACTAGATTTTCGGTATCTACATATAATAAGCATTTAGATAATATAAGAATAGTCAATCTTACACCCATCAATGACCTTTTTGTGAAACTAATCTCTTGAAAATCCAAATTTATTAGATTGAATGTTATACTATTTTTATCGTGTATGATAAAGATCAAATCAATGAAAAATTTAAAGTTGCCTTGTTAGCATCACGTGAAGTTGAATTTCCTGTCAAGATAAAGAAAGAAAAAAATTTGATGTAGAATTATATTAAGAGAGAGATGATTTTATGAATCGTGCCCTTTCGATGGTTGGATTAACCAGGATAAATTCTACAATAATTAATTAAGTCTGAATATTTATAGCACAAGACCTCTGAACATAATCGGAGGTCTTTGTCCTTTGCCTCAGTTTCGAAACACAACCGAGAGAACTTTGAAAATCCGTACTAAATAGAACATAGAACATTAAGGTTGGTTTTCGAACTTCTCTCTGGTAAACAATTAGATTTCGTATACCTATATCGATATACACACACACACGCACATATGCATATACATATAAATATAAATATATTTCTTTTTGGTGTTTGTTCTCTAACTATCACTGCATTTCAACATTTTTCTGAATAGTTTTTATTTGCTGTCAGAGGAAAATAGTCATAGCTAGAGTTAGAAAGGAAAAGATGCTTGCAGGTGTCTATATATCATATATATGTCTCAAATAATATGAATTTATGTGTGCGTCTAAGTAGTTGCAGTTTAAGTGCTCGATAAAATTCCTCACAGGCAATTGCCTTTTGGTTTCCATTAATCTTTTAGCTCTGAGAATTTTTTTTTTTTTAGCAGTTCGTATGTGTTACTAATAACACAATATACTAACATTTCGTGACTTATTATTGCTTTCTCTTAAAGGTGCAGCTTGTAAAACATATATGTCATCATTATCCCCTCCTTCATGGCTAAACATGGGAAGTCACCTTCAACCCAAAGCTGTAAACATTCACAGAAGGCAGATCAGTGGTACATTTGATTTTTTTTCCCTCCTGTCAAGCTAATTTGTTATATAATTGATTGGATTATTGGATCTCAGATCCATCGGATAATATGGCAAATTTTACGGTCACCAAAACTTCTATTGGAATGTATATGGTTTTAGAATATATTTATACTTGCAAAAACAAGATTTGAGTTTGTTGTTACAAAGCACAAATCACCCTAATCTTCTCAATTCTTGAACCTAGGAATTCTCTCAAATTCAGCTCCTAGTGTCCTAAGATTGCCTCAATAATAGTGTGGGATACGCACAAGCATAAGTTATTTGTGGAAACTCAAGTCCATTTCTCTATTTGCATTTTGTATTACTTAGGCAATATAAGCAGTTCTTAGGATTAGTCGTTCTATGTTTGTTGAACATATTGTAAAATGGGCATAGCATGTTTCATATATTTGCAGGCCTGCAAGGTAGAGAAACACAATTGTCAGTGATCAGGTTGTCAACGAAGAGCGCAAGATTATGCACGACAGCTCAGTCGAGAGAAGTTCTCCTTGCTAATGAGGAACGTGAAGAGAACCACCCTTTAGTTAAAATGTGTGGAATTACATCACCTGGAGATGCTGCTCTAGCAGCAGAAGCTGGTGCTAATTTTATTGGGATGATTCTGTGGCCTAACTCAAAACGTTCCATTTCACTTCCTGTTGCAAAGGAAATTTCAAAAGTTGCACGGGCAAATGGAGCGGAACCTGTTGGTGTATTTGTGGATGATGACACTGATACAATATTAAGAGCTTCTGATGCAGCCGACCTTGAACTTGTGCAGGTAAATTTATGTTTAGCCTTGATTACCTCGCATATAGCTTGATGCATTTCCGTCAGCTCGTAACATGTGGAAATTCTGCAGCTTCATGGAGATGGTTCTCGGGCTGCTTTTCCGACTCTAGTGCGAGAAAGCCGAGTTATTTATGTTCTTCATGCCAATAAAGATGGAGACCTCCTGAACCATATCTCTGATGAAGAATGTTCTCTTGTTGATTGGATTCTAGTGGATAGTGCGACGGGTGGCAGGTAAAAGCTAAGAAATACCGACACTTCAGTCATAATCATACATATCTCGGACACTTCAAAACTCTTGAACATGTCTTACACAACTTTTTTTTTTATGGAAGTTGTGTCGTAACGTCTTGGATATATCTATAAATTAAAAATATAACTTTTTAAGTGTTAGACATATGGCTCTGCTCGTGTGATCATGAGATTAGACCAATGAATCTAGGACGTTGAATATGATATTCTTTTAGCACAAAAAATTCTAATTAAAAGATAATCATTCTGGGTTTGAAAAGTAAAATGTTTATATAGAACAGAAGAAATCCTTTTATTTTCTCTAATTCCTTTTCAATTGCCCAGTAATTGATCTCTCCTAGAATTTATCACTGAAGAAAAATTAATCTACTGATAAATTCAATATAGTCTGTTCATTTGTGTGACATTGACAAAGGGTGGATATATTTGTGATTGACAAAATTGGTTAGTTCCTTAGGTTTCTTATATTGTTCCATTCGTTTTGTAAGTCCTGAGTTTTGCATTCTCAAATGTGTTGGTGTTTTTACCTTGATGGTTTGCTAAGCAAGGATAAAGAATCATCTATGCAATTGACAGTTTCAAGTTATGACTCGAATCAAGTGTGTGGAGTTCGAACTCGCCCTATATATACACTTTCTCAAATCCAATTATTTTCATGTTGCTTTTCATGGATCACATAGCTCAGAATGTTGCAACTTGCATTACATTCTTACTCAGTCACCAAACATATATAATGCCAATGTATCTTCATTTCTTGAGAATTATACATCCATGTTTCGATTATTTATTTATTTATCGTAAGCAATTTTCTTGATTCACTTTATTCTGACATACACCTGCAGTGGTCAAGGATTCAACTGGTCCCAGTTTAAACTACCACCAATTAGAAGCAAACATGGGTGGTTCTTGGCAGGAGGAATTAATCCTGAGAATGTCTGTGATGCTCTTTCTACTCTTAGACCACATGGAATTGATGTTAGTAGTGGAATTTGTGCTGCAGATGGCATTCAAAAGGACAAGTCAAAGATAACAACCTTCATGAATGCGGTTAATTCCATCCATTATTGATTAATCACGAGGAATAGTAATCCTCAAAAACTTCAAGAATGTGGGCATTGCCATATAGACCCTGTTATATTCTGTATTTCTTTCAGGTATTTTTCTTTATTTACAGTGTACTTGAACCCGGAGGTGTAACTGTTGTCGGGTGTGTACTAAGTTTGTTTATTAATATTATTTTCATTTATTAAGAAAAATAAATTTGTTGATATCAATTTTCATGAGAGGGAAACAATATATATATATATATATACAGACTCCAGCGGAGACAATACAATCCTTCTTTATTTTCTCATAGTTTGTACAGTAGAACCTCCTTTGCCCATATTACAAGTTGACATTGAACTCATTTATCTAATAACATCTCTATTGCAGGAGAGAATAAAATATTCTTGGTGGAATGGCTACTCCATAATTTGAAAATCGAAGAAACTGGTTATAAAGAATCGATAGCTGAGCAGGCCTCCCTTGCTACACTTGAAAAACCTTCACAGCTTCATTCTGAATTTGGAGAAGCATAGAGTTGTTTGTCTGTTTGATAATATACAACATCCCCAGTGTCACTCACATAATGATCCTGTTTCATGCTTCTTGTAAGGATTCTCAACAAATGAAATGGAAGAGGCCATGATTTCTTTGGCTCCCTGTAGTACTTCCCAAGCACTGGCTTGGCAGCCTGTGTCTGTAATGTCAATTACATGAAGCATTAGGACCCAATATCAAACTGTGATGAGAAGCAACATTTTCTTATGATAGTCAATTAGTCATAATCAAAGAGATCAGATTACTCACTGCTTCTATCAAATGATAGTGTGGGATTTGAGGGAAAAGGTGATGTATCACATGAGTACCAATGTCATGGTGAATGTTGTTGATCCAACCATAATCTCTATCAAGTGCTGTCAGCCCTCCTCTCAGGTAACTCCACTCCTGTGTCGATGCAACGAAAAAATGGAAAATCAGCTTTCAAGACAACATGCCAAAAACATCAACCCCAGTTACTAAACTAAGCTCTAACAGACAAAAAAAATCGCATTTTCACCCTTTTATGGATTATGAGTTCTTTGTTGCAGCTGAAGCATGGGTTCAAGGAAGATTAAAAAGCAGATTTTTCGCATAGCATTACCCTTTATCATGATAATATTCTGATATGAAATCGAAGACAAAACCTAGAAAAATGTAATTCCATACCTCTCCACGATACCAAGGAAGTTTCTCCTCGTGGCCATGGTGATGCAAGTAAGTCACAAAATCCAGCCACATGACAAAAATCTGCATTGACGCCAATTTAAGATGGAAACTCCAAAAATCAGTATAAACAACTAGAGGAAACTAATTACAACGATGAAAGAAGACAACAATAATGAAGGAATTGCACTGACCCAGTAGGGTATGGCATAGAGTTTAAGCATTTGGATTGGACCCATCACAAAGGATAAGCATACGAGCAGCGCAGCCATTGCGCCCCAACACACCGTAGAAGTGATAACATCTTTCCTTTCACTCGGGACAAACAAATCGCTGTTTGGGTGAAAATGAGAGCCTGTTTTTCCAGGGCTTCGACCCCACTGTGAGTTAAATCAGAAACAAACACAAAAACTATAAGAAACAGAGGACTTCAATTCACGAAGAAGCAAATTGATTTCGTTAACAAAGACTAGCTAGCGGGGCTCACCAGATAAACAGGATATGCAAGCATGGGAAAAGGCAGAGTGAACCTCAATTTCAGTGTAATGTTATCCAAGCTTTTGTAAATCTTCTCAGACAACTGGAATTCAAACAAGTATTATCAATCTTTGTCCATGATCAAATTGATCCACAGAGCTTAATAACAGAGTTAAGTAGCCATGATTAAATGAAAACAACTAACCGGGTGCCACGATTCATCGTTCTCAACATGTCCATGGTTCTGATGATGAGTTCTATGGCTAATTCTCCTGTGGAATTTCATCACAGAATGTAATTTTGTGACAAACATCAGGTATATATCATAACATATATAATGGGGATTGAACAGAGTCTGTGGGAACTAACCATCCATGGTAGGGGACAAGGATTGAAGAATGAAGCAAATGACCAACCACACTATTCAGTTTGGGATTGTTTGAAAAGCTTCCATGGCCACTACAAAATTGACAACCACCACATTTTACATTAAAACCCCAAAAATGAAATCAACCAAATTGAACAACGAAACACAAAGAGAAGTAGATAAAAGTCTCAATTAAGTGCAGAATAAGGTGATCAATTACCAGTCATGGCCAAGAACAAACAGAGCCCAGAACATGGTCCCCTGAGCCAACCAGTAGAGAGGCCAAACAGCCCAGTTGTTGAAATAAGCTGCCACAGCCGCCAATCCCAAAACCACCACCACATCTCTCACCACATAGCTCATAGATCTCCATGGGTCCTTCACCCAGCAATGCTTCGGAATCGCTGCTCGAATTTCGGCCAATCGGAACGGAGGAGGCGCACTAGGGTCAAATTCACCTTCTTCTTCAACCCCATTGACACTCTCTCTTTCTATTCCCTTTTCTTCCACTGATTGGAAACCCAGAGGGGTGCTTACGTTTAGTGCCCAGTTCCTCTCTCTAGACCCACTCGACACCCATAATGAAGAAGAAGAACCCACGAGATCTGACTTTGACAGTCTAATCTTGGAGGGGATTGAATTGATGGAGGTTAGCCCTGTTCTGGGTCGAGAGTAGATTCGTGGGAGGGGTCTTAGACCACATTCTGATAAGACCCAACTAGCCATTTGAGACCCAGATGAAGAGAGAGTAGAAATGTTAAAGCTCTGGGTCTATCTAGAGAGAGAGTGTTACGTACTTGAATTGAAGCCTATACACTCAAAATATATATATATATATATGGAAAGGGATGAGAAGATAACAAAGGGATTCTCTGTACCACTTCTAGCAACAAAAAAACCTAGTTGCGTTTGTAGTCAGTTGTCTTCTCTCTCTCCCTCTCTTTTTTTATCTTATTTATTTGAGAAATACTAAACGTCATGAAATTTTATCATGAATTGCCTTCATGAATGATGTGGCAAGTGATAATATTATTGACATTTTATGTATGGGGGAATCCCACCAATACTAACTCACCATTTAATTGTCACATCATTCAAGATAAAAATTCATGAAATATTTTCATGACGTGTAGCATTGCTCTATTTATTAATACACACAATATGGATATCTGATATCTCTCTCTGCTCCACTTCTTATTGGGCCAAATGTCTTTTTCCTCCCACTCAGATCTCTGTTTCAATCCGGTTTGAATAAAAAAACAGTGTTCAACGTGATTTTAGTATGTAAAAAGACCAAAAACAGTAGCAAAATAATAATTCTTGGAGAGGATCTAACTTCGATTTGTAATTAAGCACACAAGTCTAATAACATAGATCACGCAAGAAGAATGCTAAGTCAACAAAGTAGAATCTACTTTTCACCTCAACTCAACCTCAACTGTTAAAAGTATTTGTGTGATCTCTGGGTCATGTTTATTCATTCAAAATATCTTTTTTCATCAAATATTATGCTTTATCAACACAAATAATTTCTTTGCATAAAGATGAAATCCAATCATATTAACAAAAAAAAATTATTTTTATTCTAACAAGATGAATAAATGAGTGTCTCAACTAAATAATGTAATGTTAAAATTACTCTATGGACCCCTAAATTTGCAAAGGTTGAAACAAATCCTTAAATTTTGCGTAAAAGAATGAATTGACTACCACACCTGTTGGGTTCAATTTGTTGAAATAATTTTTTGTTTTCAAATAATTAAAAATCAGAAAACTATAAAAAAAACTTGTTCAATTGCAGTTTTTTTTTTTAAATTGTTTCTGAAATGTTTATAAAATTGCCTTTTATAGTTTTTTAAAATAATTTATAATTTTTAAAAAAATTGAATCGAATAAACATTTTTTGTTAGGTGATTCAATCATTCATTTTGAATATCACTTGTTGTTTACAAATTACACTTACAAATAGAATATTTGATAATAATTTTGACAGTGAAAATTATCAAGTAAAGAGGCTCTTTATTTATTAAATTGAATAAATTATGAAAGTATAATAAATATTTGATCTCATTAATATTATTTAAAAAATACAAATAATTCAATTTTTAATTCAATAATAACTTTCAACGGAGAGAAATTGTAATGGTCGGTTACCTAATACTGTAATTTATTGATCGAAACTGATACCCATTTTGACCAAAAATATCTAAAGTGGGTCCAACAAGTGTGGGACCTAGAAGGAAGGCCTACGTGGTCAGAGTTGGCACACAGACCAGACCAGACTTTCCTTCGTTTCAAAAAATCCAACCTTGGAGGCCGTACGATGATGTCAATTTCCTTTGTTTGGGTCAAAGATTAGGACTGCTTTACCACGCGCTTGCATAACTGCGGGGAAATTGAATCCCTCCCTTGTTAAATGTTCGTTTTTCTTACTTTCCCCAAAAATATTCAATACCTAATATACCGGGTCAATAAAATCTGGAATGCAAAGTGAAAATTGAATTATCAAACAAACACAAAGTCCTTAGAATTCACTATTCACGTTTGCTGGTCACAATTTTTGTGCCTTATTTAATTATTTGGTTTTTAGTCACACAATTATATTTTTAAAAACTCTCTATTTCCCTCTATGTAATAAAGGAGGGTGATATATTTTCGCAGCTGATATTTGCACTCCACTAACATTCTTAAATGTTCTACTCTCTTTTTATTTAAAATAGAATTACAAAAAAGTTCCTAAATCAAAGTATATTTAGTTTTTACATTTTTTATACCATAATTGTCCTTCACTATTAGGCTTTGTTTGGATAAATCGGAGAGAAAAAAAAATAAATGATAATATTAGTTATGAGATTAAAGAAAAGAAAAAATAACATTTATTCATGTTTGGATAAATTATGAAGGAAAAGAAAAGAAAAGAAATAATTGCATTCTTGTTTGGAGAAGGTAAAAGAAAGAACAAAAAAATAATCATTTTAATCAATTTACTAATCATGTCCTTTTGTGTTTATATTATAAGATATATCCAACTGTCTTTTAAATTTTATTCTTTAAAATGTTAGGGATATTTTTTGGTATTATGAAAGGTTCACTTATTCTTATCATTTTTTTTCAAATCTTTTTACTTTTGGGAGAATAGCATATGAGAGATTTGTAGAGATAAGTTATTCCTCCAAATCACTTATAATCATTTCTTTTCTCTTACTAATGACAATCCAAACACAAAAAATAATATCCTTCCCTTTCTTTTCTTTTCTTTTCCTTCCAATTCCTCCAATCCAAACGAGCCCTTAAAGTCATGATTCTAGAATTCTAATTCATTGGGGTTAAGTGCAAAAAACACCTTTGTGTTTATACAAAAATGTGCAAAAAATACCCTCCAATTTAGTATGTGCATATCACCCCCACTAGTTATCTCCGATGTGCAAATACCCCCTCCGACTTATTGATCGGCATGTTTGACTTAATTTTTTAAAAAAATTTCAAAATTACTCCTTCACCAGTTAAGTACATAAAATACCCTGATATATACAAAAATGTGCAACAACACCCCCTGATGTTCAACTAACCCTCTACAATTTCAAAATTCTTCAAATAAGGATAAATAGTTAATTTTCCAATATCAGATATAGGAAATGACAAAATTACCCTTATGTTATAAAAAAATTAAAGGATTAAGTGCATAATTAATCGTAGTAAATTGGGCATTGTTGTAGTAATCTTTATTAATTAGTATTTCTATAACAGTTCTCTCTCTCTCTCTGTGTAACAGTGTGTGTATATGTGTGTAATAGTGTGTGTAACAGAGTGTGTGTGTATATGATGACATATAACAGTGTGTGTGTGTGTATATATATATATATGAAATTGTTTGTATAAATTGGGTTCTCTCTTTTCGATTCTCTCTCTCATCCCTATAGATATATATATGGTTATGGTAGATAAGAGAAAGCCAAACAAGGTATTAACTGGTGAAGGGTAATTTTAGAATTTTAAAAGAAATTTAAGTCAAACATGCCGGTCAACCAATCGGAGGGGGGTATTTGCACATCGAAGATAACTAGTGGGGGGTGATCTGCACATACTAAATTGGAGGGTATTTTTTGCACATTTTTGTATATAACGAGGGTGTTTTTTGCACATTTTTTTATATATATTTTTATAACATAAGGGTAATTTTGTCATTTCCTATCTCCGATACCTGAAAATTAACTATTTGTCCTTATTTGAACAATTTTGAAACTGTAGGGGGTTAGTTGAACATCAGGAGGGTTTTTCGCACTTAACCCAATTCATTGTCTTCTCTTATGTTCCTTAATTTTAATGCATTAGTTGTTGTTGGTTTTTTATTTTTTTTTCACAACAAGAAAAGAGGAATATTATAATATCAAAATTTGTTCTAAACAACAATGATAACTCCTTGAAGTAAATCTTCATCAAAACGTTTCTTTCTACTTTCTCTCTTAACACTAAAGCTATTAGAACTCGTGAGCAGCACAATTCCTGGTCTACGGATGAGGAGAAGTTTTTCATTTTACATTTTGAGTCTTAGCCTTCACAAATTTATATAATATATATACACGTAAATATATGTACACTATACTATATAATATTATATACCAGTTAAAAGTAATTACTTTAATCACATAGTAATATAATTTTTAAATGTTTCTTTTTTAAATCAAACAAGTTTTCTTTGACTTGCTTGTTGAACTATAAAGCATAGTTTCTATTTAAGTAACAATTAAACATAACTTTAGAAAAGAATAAAAAAAAAAAAAACTTTAGAAAACAATAATAATTAAAAATTACATTTTATTGTAGAGATTGATTTGCTTTCAATTTAATATTTTTTTTCTTCTATAATGAGATAGGTTTTATTCGTTGATATAAAATTTAATTCCAAGTCAAATACTTTTTTTATATTAATCACATACTTCTTTACAATTTTTATTTCCTTTCAAATTCTCTTTTTACCAATTCCACTTTGTTGCAAACGTCCAAATGAAATTTCATTTTAATTACAATTCAATTTCAATTTGAAATAAAAATATATATAATAGTTTTGCTTTAATTTGAAATTGGGAAAAAAAAATGAAGAAAAAGTCAAGGCTTGAGGGTTCATGCCTAGTGGGACGCGTGTGAGGGTGTGTATATATATATATATATATATATATGAATATATATATATATATTTATATATGAATAAGCACTAATATTCTTTAAATGTAATAGTAATTTAGTATGTCAATGGTATACTGATAAAATAATAATATCAATTATTTCTTTCCATTCCACTCAACCAATTGAAAGCACAAAAGGAGTGGTAGCCTGGGTTGTTCTCAAAAATTAAAATGGAGCGAATCTGGAGCAATTCATGTGAATACAGATCTAAATTTAGATTTTAATGTCTGAACCAAATCGGATTCTATGAATAGAATTCATATCCGACTCATAATTTAAATATAATTCAAATAGAGAAATACGTTTAATTTGGATCGGATCTCGAATAAGACCGGATCCATTCAAAAATTATCCAACTTTATATTTGATCTATATCCAACTCGTTCTCTGAATTCAGAATCAAAATTAAAATCCAAATTGGTTATAATAGATTTCGAATCGAATTGAATTGGGTCTAGAGTCAAACATGCCCCATTTCAATTTCGATTCACAACACAATCAGGGTCAAATTAGTAAAATGTGGGCTTTATCCAAGTAAGATAGAATTTAAAATGTGGTTGCAAGTCAAAAGCCCCTTCATTCATGTCACTTCATTCATGTCAATTCTGCAACAAATCTAGAAGAGGAGTGCTAGCGGCAGTCGCTCAAGCGAGTGTTCTTGCACAGTCGCTCCACTGATTGGTGGAAATCAATCCCCAAAATTAAATGCTTTTATGCAATAAATGTCCTACTTTTTCATCAATCAATATACCCTTCTAGTTTTAAAGTATTTACAGTGGTGCCATCAACAAATAAATAAAATTATAAACATAAAGTATTAAAAAAATTTTATTAATATTTTTTTTATATTGCCCTACTTTTAAATATTTTTAATAATCTATATACTTATTATAATCATTTCCTATATAATTTTTAAAAATTTGTAATTATGGTTAATTGAATAAGTATATAGATTATTAAAAATATTTAAAAGCAAGAAAATATAAAAAAAAATATTCATAAAAATATTTTAATACTTTAAAAATATGTTCTTTTATTAAAATTTTGTAATTATGGTTAATTGAATTAAAGAACATATTTTTAAAGTATTAAAATATTTTTATGAATATTTTTTTTATATACTTATTCAATTAATTAAAATAATCTATATACTTATTCAATTCATCTATATACTTTATGTTTATAATTTTATTTTTATTAATATTTTTAATAATCTATATATATATTCAATTAATCTCTATACTTTATGTTTATAATTTTATTTTTATTAATATTTTAATACTTTATGTTTATAATTTTATTTGTTTGTTGATGGCACCACTGTAAATACTTTAGAACTGGAAGGGTGTATTGATTGATGAAAAAGTAGGGCATTTATTGTAAGAAAATATTTAATTTTGGGGATTGATTTCCACCAATCAATGGAGAGACTGTGCAAGAACACTCGCTTAAACGACTGCCGCTAGCTTGGGGTTGTGGGTATTCCCATGTCTATGGATGGAGCACTCAACTATTGTTTTATTATTGTAATATATTTTTCAAAATTAACACTACGTTTTTATTATTGTTATATATTTTTCAAAATTAACTCCACTTATTTTATCAAGTCAACAAGAAATTTTACCAAAACCCAATAAGGAGAAATCAACACTCTGACCCGACCAAAAGTAAAGTCTGGTCCAATCTTTCTTTCAAAAATCTTCATCTAAGCAAAAAATTTCTTTAGACTAATAACATGAGTCTTGTCTTACATTAAATACCAACTTTCAACGATAAATTTTTGAATAGAATGCAAGAACCCAACCTGTTACACTAACCATTTAAAAATAAAAATAAAAATAAAAAACAAATACAAAGGTTTGTGTTCAATCTGACTATCATTTAATGATGACTAAACAAACAAAGAAAGAAAAATTATGACTTTTAGAGGAGATGTTGGATTGAAACTATTTCATGTCAATATGTCAACATCAATGTGACGACCATTAGTCGATTTTTGAGCTGTCTGATTAATTAATAAATACCCTCTCTTACCAGTTGGAACAAGAACAAAGGCAATAAGAGTACCAAAAAAGGGATTCCATTTCATATAGACTCTGTTGATAAATTGATACAGATGTGCTCAAAACAATTTGAACAAGTTGTTTAGACTATAATGATTTACATTGCTGTGGCTGGACAAATTAATATATAATTACACAAACATACACACAGTGCATGTATTGCTGCATCAAATGCTTTGTAGAACCCTTAATCCGATGAGAAGCGACTACTGCAAGGGTCTGTCCACGTCCAAACAGGCCCGAGAGGCTATATCAACAAATCCAAGCACTTGAAACTCAAACTTCTAGTCATATGTTCCACCATTTCCGATTTTTCATTGTCCTGGCAAGTTCATTTGCCATTGCGGCAAAGTTCTCTGCACCATTTTGTAGCTCTTCAGTACGTCTGCTTAGTTTCTGTAGAAGCAGCAAGTAAAAATGCTCAGTGGGTATCAGGTAGCCAACTACTGCGAAGGTCTTTATGCACAAACAAATGTTTATGAATTATAAGGCAAAAGAACGGAAAAAAGCCCTTTCAATAATTTCACATAAACTGAAGTTCATACAAGCAATGAGGCAATTGAATCAAGGAAAAGGGGACAAACTAAATGCTCATATGGACATTCAATAACATATATTGATTCGATAAACACAATCCTTCACTTGACGATCAAAGAATAATTAATAATAATAACAATAATAATCTTGTGGCATTATTTGATTCTAAACTAGTAAACTCCAGAGAATATAATTAATCAGTTGGCAAGTATTATATAACATGATGCCTTATGGCCTACACTACCGACGAATGGTTTTGGAAGACGGGGCTCTTAACTATTAGTGCTTATTTTCTAACAGTTTACACCAATCTTCCGATCTACTTGAATCAACAGCATAAAACTTGCACAATGGTTGTGCCATGTTAATTTTTGACTCAACAAACTTAACCAACATCCGAATACAGAAAAGGAAAATTAAAAAATTTCTTAAGACGCTTGAGGATACAAGTTTGTCTACCTCAAGCTTTTCCTGGCGCTCTACAAGCCTATCTCTTGCACGTGCAGCAGCTGCATTGGCATCCTGGAAAAATGACCATGTCAGACAATATGATCCCTGTAATTAAGAAATTACTGATCATTTCAAATGAAATTACCTCAGCACTTCTATATTTAGCCATAATTTCTTGAGGTGTTCTAAGTTTTGGTTTTGCATCCTCATTACCACCTTCAAATAATTTTTCCCTCTCTGTTTCCTCATCTACACAGCAAGATGAAATTGTTAATCCCATTGAAAGTTAAAAATATAACTACAAGAATTCAGAAACTTATAATCTACCTCTCTTGTCATTCTTGCTCTTATGAGATGAAGATGATACAGGTACAGGTTCATCAATTTCAATGTCATCTGTATTTAAACAGATATACACAGTCAAGGAAGGAAAGGAGTAGGCAAGAGGAGGAAGATTGAAGGAAGATATAGATACCTATGTTAACTTCCACAACTTCTTGGTCATCTTCCATGCTAGCGGAAGGATCAGAGAATGGGAACCTTGAAAATATTCCCTCTAAATGTGCAGTAACAGTTTTTTGAGCTTCAGTAAGATCCCCATAACGATCTGCTTTACCACCTTTGAAGCCCTTAATGATACCACCAAAAATTCCAGGACCAGCACCCTGTGGAAACAAAAGACAGAAAAATCCTTAATTGTTCATGAAAACAAAGAAATCGGAAGCCTAAAATCACATACTGCAACCTGTTTCTTCTTTTGATCTTGAGAAAAACTAAAAGCAGAATCAGCAGCAGCTGCAAGGAGTGTATCATGAAGACAAGGCAAAGCCTCCGGAATCCTAAAATAAACATAGATTTTATTTAGGATACAGTATTTGACATTGCATTGGGAAATTAAAGCTTGAGGGCATAGCAATACATGTGTGCATGTGTGTGGATGTGAGTGTGTTTGCGAGGGAGAGATTAAGCCATAGACTGACTCTATTTAGGAATTCTTCAGCATTTGACATAGCATAGAAGTGTAGAGAGAGAGAGATAGACCTGAAGTCATTTTCAAAGGCCAAAAGAGATATGAACACGAATTCACATCCATTCACCTATAAAGTCATCAAAAATTCAAGTTACATACAATTACACTAAACTACTGAAAATACAAATCGTGTCAATGGAACTAAGGTATTTATAAACCTATAGATAATGAAACAAATCATTATGGTAGCATACCAAGTATCTGCAATTAATATAAATAAAAAACTACACTGATAAGGTAAAGGAAGGAAATATATTCAAGGCCCTAGCAAGTAAAGCAGTTATGCGGAAATGAAGTTCAAATTAATAATTCTTAGAATTCAACTAATATTGTCATAAGATTGAGTTCTGCAAGAACATAATATGTTAAAGTCCTACAATTTACAAGTAAATCAAGCAGCCAACCCAAAAGAAAGTTGGATGGTGGCATTACGATAAGAATAGAGAAACCTGAATTCATTTTTAAAAGCCAAAAGAGAGAACATATTTACATCAATTCATCTATAAAATAAAACATCTTTAGTTCAGGCTACATACTATTACACAAAGCTACAACTGATGATACAAACCACATCAATGAAACTTGCATATTTACAAACACAAAGATAATGAAACAAATAACTTATGTTGGCATACTATACTAAGTACGTGACAAAATTAAGAATTAAGAATCTACAATGGTAACGGCAAGGGAAAATATGTTCAAATTATAGATAGTAAAATACGCAGCAGTTCTGTGGAAATGAAGTTGATATTGATAATTGTAAGAACTTAACTATTTCTGTCATAATATTGAGTTGTGTAAGAATATAATATGTTATTCTTCTCACCATAATGCCATCATATAACTTTATAGGTTGGCCGATTGGAACCGCTTGCCATATATTGCAAATCTGCAATGCATGTCTTTACACCTAGATCACAATATCCTTTCTGGTTTTGGAGCCTTAAATCTGAACCATACCCATTTCCCCCCTCCTTCCCCTACACACACACACACAAAGCTAAATGTTTTGTGCAGGTCTAACAATCGTAGTTTATTTTTATTTTTTTTGGTCAATAACAATCGTAGTTGACTGACCAACTTTTGCTCCTCTTGCCAGCACTGGTACAGCCTACTATCAGACAGCCTTTAACACATAGTTTTCTCAAAAATATATTAATTAAGAAAAAGACTTGTGCCTCAAAATTAGTGTAGCATAATGAAATTATGAATCATCAGCTTATTTGCGCTTCATTGTTTTATCATTGTGTTTCGGCTGATATTGTCATACCACTTTTTTCAATATGCATCTGAGATACATTAAACCACAACTGAAACTAGTCTTAGAATAATCTACAGCCACTTCTGTGATCTCTAATCTTTTTACTGCCTTGTCTGTCCTTCCTTGGTTCTCCACTCATCCAACATCTTCATCTTGGCTTCAATCAATATAGTCACAAATAATTTTCCAATTACCAAAATTCTTCATGTGATGACAGCTTATAAACTTTCCATAATAATTTGGTCCCAATTTGGCCGAAAATAATCCTTGACAAAGAGTAGTATCATGTTAGCGGGACAAATGTTCAACGCAAAAAAATTCGCCATTTAAATGCATCTGAAACAGTTTGCAGCAAGCCAATTTTCCGAGTACAAATGGTGCAGACTATTGAAAGATCTTTGCAAATGATCAGAATGTGTAGATATGGAACAAATAACAACATAGATTTCGTGATTACTCTCCAAACAATTCCAGAACACAATATTATAAGCTGAAAAAAAGGATTAAAGAAAAAAACAGATCAACTGTGAGTTTTTCAAACTATAAAGAAGTTCAGCAAAACATCAAACTATAGTAGGTTGTAGCAAAATGGAGGTCAATAATATAAATATAACTATAAATATATATAGTGGCAACACTAAATGGAACATATAAATAACTGATCGGTTCTACGGGGTTAGAAAATAACAAACCAGAGTAATCTGCCCTGTGTTGGAAGAACTCATTGTTTTGTTCATATTAGCCTTGAAGTTCCACCTAAGAATTGACATTAAAGAACTTTCTGCCACAACTTCAAGATCTGGCAAAGACCTGTCCAAGTATGAAATCAGAAACCATGTGTCAAATTAATTTAAAATGAGAGATCAAAAAAGATTCACATTGCAAACCTGCACATCAAGGAAAAGCCAAAATACTACCAAAAAGCAATTGAATTGCATCATGTCACTAAGCAGTATAGCAGAATATGTCATTTAGTCAACAACATACCAAATGTTGCAGCAGCATAACAATCAAAACTAAACAAGGAAAGATCACAGAATAAGCACTTCACCTTATCTCAATTAATCCAGTCTGATAGACTACAACCAGTCCACATATTTTTCCCTCTTTCTTAACAACTGTAGTCCAGCAACATGGTTTTTCGAGATTCACTTTACGGATGGATTTGTTATCCCCCTGAAATAGAGCAATTTAAATTAATCGTGAAACAATTACAGAACTGATGAAAGCAATATGGATAAGAAAAGACACCTGAACCACAGACTTCAAAGAGTATAAATGCAACACATCCTCACAACAAAGTAAGACAAGTGAGTCCTTAAATTTCTGCCCCAAATGTGAGGCTTTTGTAGAGGTGTCAAAGTCATTTCCAAGTGACTCCCTATTGGGGTGAGAAGTGGTTTCTCCAGGTTCATTTCTTGCTTCAAAATCCTGAGATGAGAGCACTGAATGCTTTTCACCAGACAACTCAGAGAGAGAAATATTGCCCTCTGCATATGAACAGTTCTCAGAAAGCTATAAAAGATAAATCAGTGTGAACATATAAACTAATATTCATTAAAGAAGATAATACTTGCCTAATATATAAAGGGAAATTGCAGTTGACTCCTTTGAGTGTATTGACCGAGAGCTGATTACATTGCCAGTGGTGCTATCTATAACAACAATGTGGGCATCTCTGGTCAAGATGAAAAGTACTTCCCTTGCAGATTCATTTGAGGTTCTGGTCACACTGTGATCCAGACTGTTTTGAAAATCTGAGAATGTTTCAACGGCAAGAGAAACAGGAGGGGAACTTGAGCTGGATACACAGTCTGTAAGAAACAAAACTGAGAACAAATTGATATCAAGCATCGCGACCTGAAATGGGACAATTAAAATGTGAATCCCTGACAATGATTTAGCTGACATTGTCAACCAGTAACTAAACCTAAGATGAATAAGCGTAATATATTAGCATTAACCACTACCAGATGTTGCTTACCCGACCACATTCAAATCCTACAGCAAGTCTAACTCCAGAATTTGCATACTGTAGGGTGTGCACAGGAGAATTAAGGAAGGAAAATACAGCTGTGCACTGAGCTCCGTTTTCATGGTGCAAACTGCAAACTGCAAACAGGCTACCCAGTGATCATTATTTTAATAATAAAGAGAAGCAGTTAACACAGTGAAAAAGACTCATTTAATCAAAAACTATATCATAAAAGTAGCACTACTTGTTAGTTTATTGAATAATGGAGGCATCAACAACAAAACCACTTTCCTCTCCTTAAAAATTTTCTTTTTCCAATTCTTGTAGGGTGGTCTACCTGATTATCGATCCTTCTCTTTCTTTTTCTTTCTTTGGTTTCCAAAGTTTCTTAAAGTGTTTTGAAAAGACATGGTAACATGTTTAACTGAAATTGTGATCCCAGACATCAAACACTTCGGACAAGGATTAATAAACTTGAGTTTCTTTGGTTTTTTAACATAGCGGCCTTAAAAAGTTCACACTGCTTTATAGGAAAGAGTTCAGTTCCTTTGCTTTCGAAGAGGGGGTTTCTGAGTCCGTTTCTATCTCTCTTCTATCTCCTTGCAAAATTCCACCTAAATTTGTAATGTTTGTCACTATATCTCTGTAGGGGTGGAGTTTTTATTTGTCCTTCTTCTTCATCAGACAGAAGAGAAGACTCCCAACCAAAATTCTGGTTAGGGCTGGGCCCAAGCAGTGGAAATAGTCATAATACCATATTACTATGTGAATAAACATGAAACTATGCTATATCCTTGCTTTGAATGGGAACCTTCGAACATCCTTAATTTTTTTTTTCTTTTGGTACGTGATTTTGGTAATTTCATCAAAAGTAGAATGATTAAACAATTATAATGGTAAACCATTCAATCAGTTAGGTTTTTGGAATAAAGCATTTACTTTCAGTACTGATAAGAAAATTGAAGTTCTCTTTGAAGTTTCCATGTATTCTAGGACATCATCTCAACCTAGAGCCAGTATATCACTTTCAATCAAATACACAAAAATACGATACCAACTCCTGAACCCCTCTTCTAACTGAAAAAGAAAAAGAAAAAGAAAAGGTATTTTATTCACTCCCTACCCCAAGCCCAAAGCAAAAGAAGAAAAGAATTCCCCGTACACCAAATTGATTGGCCCACAGAAATATCCCTTGTGGTTATCGTTTCTTTTCTTGTTTACTCTCTTTGATATTGAGCATTTCCACAGCTGAGTTCAAGCAATTTCATACAACAGAAAATTTGACTCCTACTCCTTGTATTTAATAATTACAAATTCCTCACTCTAGTTCTCAAAATTGCACCTTCTCCCAGTCCATGTTTGTGCATCTAACTTTCAAGAAATTCAATAAAACGCAAAATTTCTGGCATGTTGAGAAGTAGGCAGGAAGGTAGCATTATGCAAATAATTAGTATTTACAAAATCGGACCTTCATGTTTTGCTTCCGTCACAAAGTGCAAATTTGTATCATCTGAGTTCCCCATTAGCCTATATAGACGAACCTAAAATAATCCAAAAAGATGTATATTATCAGTATTCAAGTTTATTGTCCCTGGAAAAGCTAGCCAAAGTTAGGAAAAAAAAAATAATAATGCTCACCAGACCATGTTCATTGCCAACAGCTAAACTTAAAGTGGACGAGCAAAAGTCCAGTGCTGACACTGACGTACTAGCACCATCAACTTCTACACCTTCCACCTGCACAAGACATGGTGCATGTTTTATTAAGTACCAGTTTCCCAATTGATACAAATGCTGAGCTGCTGACAAAAATAGTGGTTAGACATCTACAACATCATAAAAGTTAATATTTGACAATTTGAAACTGTACTAACCTCAGATCCTAAGACAAAAATAAGTGACAGAACTGGAAATGTAGCATCCCATATTCGAACAGATCCATCTTGATAGCCTGCTATATATACTCTCTCAATCCCATGATCTTCATCGAAGGACAACTGACTGGGAACACCACCAGTCAGAGGCCAGTTGGTACTCCCAGTATTCCTAGTTTGTGCTACTTGAAATTTTGCTGCTGAAACTGTCTAAATAGTCAAATTAAACGATAAACAAATTAGTAAATGGACAGTGACCAAAAAAAGGAAGAAGAATGTATTGAACATTCTAAATCTCTCAAGAGTAGCTCATGCACAGAAGGTATTCAGTACCTCTGAGAGAGCCCTTGAAGAACTTCCATCTGTATGAACCAGACTGAGTTTCGCTATGGTCATGTATGGTTCAACAGTAGGTATAACTGCAGGATACTGAACTGCAGGAATAAAATGCTTCTTCTCAGGCTGAGACATTAAGGCAGACAAGCAAGCATCATCATAAAAATACAATTGCCCTGGGCTGTTCAGTATAAATATTGAAGTCGTGTCACTCCTTTCCGTTGCACCGGCTTTTGGTACTAAAATCATATCCGCAAAAGAACCATTAAGTGTAAGGTCTACACGACCTATGCATTTTAAATTTTCTACGCCAGAAGACCAATCAAGATTCAGGATCTGCAAAAGGCAGATAAAATATCAATGCAAGAGTCATTATTAATAAAACGCACACACATTAAACAGAATACAGGAACTCCTCATTTCAACTGTATTCATTTATGGAATCCTAGGACCATAAATAATAACATCACAAGAACATTTTGCCAAATAAAATGTAATAATAACAACAACAATGATATAGACTTTACAAGAATAACAAAATTAATATTTTTCGTATATAGTAAATTCATAACATACATAGTAAAGCATGATACTAGGAGGCCTGCACCATAGCCTCCATGGGCATCTTTTCACTTTCACATATTTGCTGAAATCTTGCTATGTAAGCATTTACATAATATTTCAATTTCGACTAGAGTTTTATTAACAAAACATTCCGCAATTTACGATACTAATGTGTTGTATATTCTATGGCTACATACACCATAGATAATTGACTTTATATGATATATATTTTTGTGTAACATAAGAAGATACATGACTTATTGCCCCTTGTGAATTGGCATGAATGTCTACTGTGCAATTTACCAAAATCTTTTGTTTTTCTTCTTCTTCTTCTTCTTCTTTTTAATAGACACCATCTAGCAAAAATAATGTACAAATCTACTAAAGATGAAGTAACGCAAAAGTCATATGTGCAACAGTGAATTTATAAGGTACATATGTGAGGCCATGGCGCAAACTTTCTATAAGATGTTATCCCATACAAATGCGCACATAAAGATATAAAGAAATAGCACATGCTGTTGTTTTACTGTAAAGAAACAAGATCATGGTGTGAATTCAAAACTGGGGGAAGATAAAGCATGTTAACTAATCTAGGATAGCACTAGAAAACTTTAAACAATGCTGCCCATTGTTGATTTTATTGTCAGAAGATTACTAAAACTTGAAGCTTCAGGTTTTAAAAGGGATGCTTAAAGGCTACAGATTGAGAAAGGTTAGAATTGGCTTCATTTAGAAAGTGATAGGTCACGGCAATTGCAAAGTATTAGTTGCTGAAAATTTTGGACATCAACTAATTATGTGGTTTCAGGTATAAAATTGTTAGTCCATTTGGTGGGAGGAAAGAGTACATGGAAGGAAATAGAAAAGCAAAAAGGTTAGATAGACAGAGTTCACATCATTTTTTTGATAAGTAAAGCGAAAGGAAATGAAGATATAAGAGGGATGATGCAGGACAAGTAGGGTTGTTGTGATACTGATTTAGAACCCGAAAGAAAGAAGGGGATGAGAATGAGAAGATTAGACGAGGCTAGAAGAAGGAAGTGAGAAGACAAATGAAGGGGGTGAGAAGATAGATTGAAGGAGATAGAGAGACTAAGGGATTGGGAAAAGCAAGAACAAAGAGGGAGAAAGAGATACAAGAGAGTTCGCAAACTCACGACAATAATTCAATAATCCAAAGTTGAATTGTTTAGTTACATAGAAGCCTTTATATAGGCAAAACCTAAACAAACCCTAAGAAACCCTAAAATAGTAAAATACTAAAATAACCCTTAAAAATAAAACAATGCCAAAATAATAAAATTAACCCTAATTACATCAAATCACTAATTTCATCTTTCTTTGCCTCTTCTCCAAAAGTAAAGGTGAAACACACACGGCTCATGTGTGTGAATCACATCCCATTCTCCATCAGGGGACTTCCCCTCTTAGCCCATCAATGTACATTCTACACAAAAGTGGGTGGATTTAAGAAGAGAACAGGCTCTCCCTTGTTTTTACATATTTGCGCTTCCAACACCACCTTCTCTTTGGTTATTTGTGGGTGTAATAGCATAATCATCCAACAAACTTTCCTTACTCCATTTGTTCCCGCTCATTCTAACAAATTGAGCGAAAGAAAACTACCTTTCTCTAGGGATACTTTTTTGCATCCTGTCCTACCCTCCCTTCCAATAAGGCTATCGATGCTTTACAATACACACAATGTTGGGTGGTAAAGGAACATGTTCAAAAGATGAGCAGCCGAAACAAGAATGTTGAAATAAATGAGAGGCATACAGAGGAGGGGAGGGGGGAAAGCAAAAGAAACAAAAAATAATAATAATAATAATAATAAGGAAGACAGGTGCATCCATAGGAAGTCAGAAGTAGCATCACTTGAAGTTAGAGGGAAGAGGAGTCATTTTAGATGGTTTGGCAACGTCAGAGACTTACTGGTGCACTGTATGAAGAAGTACATAGTTGAAGGTGCCTAAAAGAACATGGGTTGAGATTGTGAGAAAGGACATGACTGCTTGGATTGATTGAAGAGATGGCTTTGCAAAGACCCAACTGAAGAAGAAGAATCTTAGTCGTTGATCCCCAAAGGGATTGAAGCTGGTTCTGGTTGTTATTGATTTTGAGGCCAATGGGAAAGTATCATAACTGGAGACCAGGTAGGTAAGATTAAAAATGAATCATAAAGGAAAACATATTGTAGTAGTAATGAATAGATAAGGGGCCAACATGTGAGATTGTATGGACATGTTTCTTCCAACTACACAAATGTGAATTAGTGTACAGCATTTGTTCTGCAAGGAGCAAGGAAAAAGGCAACAGATATAGGATTAGTCAAACTGAGATTCTTCAAGTAAAGACACCGCTTCAACAGGGTTAGAGTTGCAGAACAGGAAAAATTTTGCATGTTGCAAGCCACAGACAGCTGAAATAAAGGGTAGCACTCTTACTATATATCAAAATGATATAGGTAGTGTTTGGGAGAGCTTTCAGAAGGCCTTAAAAGGACTTCTAAACCCTAAAAGACCTTTCTAAAATATGGGTGTTTGGTGAAGAAAATAAAAAGGACTTTTGGAAGAAGTTCAAGAGCTTAGAAGTCCGTTTAGAAGAAGCCAGAAAAACTTTCTTCCCAACACAATTTCTTGCAAAGTTGGACAGATAAATTAAGTGAAATTTTTTATATACATCATTGCCCCTGTTCTATTACGTGTTCTCCACTATCTAAAATAAAATTTATGAGCAATCAAACTCCCCAAGGTGTACGACTTGCAGCAAAAAGCTTTGGATCAACTCCTATTCAAATTACGTCTTTTGTGTGTATAAATAAAAAAAATTAACTTTTTTATATTATAGCTCTTCATATATATTCTTAATAGCAGATCTATCGTGAGGAACTCAAGTCTTTTTAACTGTTGGATCAAGAGACTGTAAAACTTATGTCAAATCCATTACCATTGCCATGGATCAAGAGGCCATAAAACAGCAGAATTCTCTCTGTAAAAGTAGCCGTAGACAAGCTCACTCACGTGTAACTCTGCTGTTTCAGGGGTAATATATCATGTCGAAGAATTCTCTTAATTCTGCAATGTTCCATTTTACCATTCCAACACTATATGTACAGAGATTCACAACCACCATAAAACTAGCTTTCAACAAAAAACAACATACCCACATCCACATTCTCTCTCTAAAAGTAGCCATGGACAGACACGCTCACTTACGCGTAACTCTGCTGTTTTGGGGGTAATATATCATATGTGGAAGAATTCTCTTAATTCTGCAATGTTCCATTTTACCACTCCAACACTATGTACAAAGATTTCACAACCACCATAAAACTAGCTTTCAACAAAAAACAGTCACCTCAAGAAATCTATTTATGCACTCAAACAGTCACCTCGTGCATGGTTTGATAAGTTTAGCAAGGCTGTGGTTGCTCATGGCATGACTAGGAGTCAAGTTGATCATTCAGTTTTCTTTAAAAAGACAAAATGTGGCATTGTAATTTTGGTGGTCTATGTGGATGACATCGTCATTACTGGGAGTGACAAGGAGGGGATTCAGACCTTGATTCATCATTTGGGTTTGAATTTTCTCACTAAAGATTTGGGCAAGCTCCGTTATTGTCTTGGTATTGAGGTTGCTAGATCAAAGAAAGGGATTTGTTTATCTCAAAGAGAATATACTCTTGATCTCTCAAGGGATACGGGTTATCTTGGCTCTAAACCTGCAACAACCCCTATGGAAACTAATCTGAAGCTACTGTCTGAGGTTGGTGACTTGGTTGATGATCCAGAGATGTACAGACGTCTTGTAGGCAAGCTGATTTACCTAACCATTACTCGTCTAGATATTGCCTATGCAATCAGTGTTATGAGTCAATTTATAACTAGCCCACGAATTCCTCACATGGATGCGGTACTGCATTCCATATATTGTTGCTTTCCTTATTTTTGTTCTTTGAATACATAATAAAAAAGTCTATTTCTCTCCTCTCTTTCTAAGATTTCTCTCTCAACTTAGCCTATGTTCTTGACATTCTTAATAGCAGATCTATCGTGACAAACTCAAGTTTTTTTAACTGTTGGATCAAGAGACTGTAAAACTTATGTCAAATCCATTGCCATTGCCATGGATCAAGAGGCCATAAAACAGCAGAATTCTCTCTGTAAAAGTAGCCGTGGACAAGCTCACTCACGTGTAACTCTGCTGTTTCAGGGGTACTATATCATATGTCGAACAATTCTCTTAATTCTGCAATGTTCCATTTTACCATTCCAACACTATATGTACAGAGATTCACAACCACAATAAAACTAGCTTTCAACAAAAAACAACATACACACATCCACATTCTCTCTCTAAAAGTAGCCATGGACAGACACGCTCACTTACACGTAACTCTGCTGTTTTGGGGGTAATATATCATATGTGGAAGAATTCTCTTAATTCTGCAATGTTCCATTTTACCACTCCAACACTATATGTACAGAGATTCACAACCACCATAAAACTAGCCTTCAACAAGAAACAACACAGGCACATCCACATTCTCTCTCTAAAAGTAGCCATGGACAACCACCACATTATATATGTGTGTGTGTGACTAAAAGGACTTTAGAAAAATATTTTCACCAAGAGGTAATTTTAAAGAATTTCTTCTAATGAATTCCTACTATGAATGTATTTTCTAATGAAGGCCTTTTGGTGTTAGGAAGTGCCCCCAAACACTACCATATAAATTACTAAGGTATTTATTACCCAAAAAAAGAAAAAAAAGAAAATCAAAGCACAAGAAAGTAACATATGGAATTACAAGTAGAGAATGTGTAGAAAACCGAATTAGGTTTAGAGCACACCGTTAGAACTTCTTCAGATCCAATATCATCACCACCATAGACAAAGAGTTTTCCCCCGCGATCATTATGTGCTGTGTCTCCAGACCAATGTAAAACAATAACTGGGAGTCTTCTGTCACCTGATGATAATTGTAGCTTAACAACATTATTAGATGACTTCTGAGCTTGCTGATCTTTGGTAGAGGTAGCAGTTGATAAGTTCCATATCAAAATATCTCCATCTACATAACCGACAGCAAGAATTGACCCATCAGAAGATATCCAACAAAGAGAGCTTATCTCCTTTTCTGATTGTTCATTGTCTGATGCATCGGTCTGCTCGTGGCTCACGTCATTCGGAATGTCGACAACCTTTTCATCCTTCAATTGAAGATCTTTATAGCCTCTAACAAGAACAATTCGATCTTCGGTAACATCCCAGATAATGATCAACCCACTCTCATATGCAATCAGCACCCTGCAAATGAATAAATTGTTGTAAATGATGAGGGAAAACACTTTAACCTATGTGAATATATAATGTGAATCAGTGGACAAATAGAATAATTTTAGCTTTTATTAGAACACTAGATTTTTCCATTGTCTGGCTAATATGATAGAAGGTCCAACCAAATTAGGCGGCTGGTTGTTGATGTAGAGGAGAAGAGTAGAGAAAATCATATTAGGTTGAAATTGGAATATTGTTTCATTTGTGAGACTATATACAAAGACGGGTAGCAGGAGATTCTGACTGGAGAGGATAGGGCATGGTGGCTTTTTTTCTGAAGAAGTTGCTTAGGCTGAAAGAAGCTTGGTGGAGATAAGGTTCCCAGTCCAAATATTATAATTGATTCTATATGGGAAACGATTGAAGTGGCATCCATTAGAGATTAAATGAGCAAAAATCAGCTAAGATGGTTTGGTCATTTGCAATGAAAACCAATAACTGCACCGATAAAAAAAAGGACGTGATTCATATTGACGTTAATACCAGAGGAAGAACAAAATCAAAATAAATATAGGTTGAGATTGTAAAGAAAGAAATAAAGTGTGCTTTTAACTAAAGTAGTGGCCTTAGATCAGGACAATGTAACAGGAATATTAAATTGACCTCAAATAATTAGGACAGGACTTGGTTGATTAGACTTCAGATGAGTTGCACATCGGTAAGCTGGTAGTGTGCAAGCATAGCACACCGTGAGCAGTAAATATGGGCATGGCCCATGCCACATGAAGGTCAGTTGGCTAATCGCATGAACCAGTGTGACAGCGTGTGCTGAGCATGAGAATGCTTGGAGTTTCATAGATTAATGGCAGGGGTTACTAATGCCAGCATACCCTAATAGCTGGGATTATCAACTGTCATGTGGCAGGTGGTGCAAGGAAACCTTTGACATTGAGGGTGTCCACTGATAGGCCATGTGGCCAATGCTGGTTGATACCAGCACGTCCCTAGACAATTGGCAGTCTCAAGTGCATGGTCTGCGGACATGTATGATAGAGATGTGACTCGCATGAGAACAACCAGATGAGACACAAGCTGATATGATATTGCACTAGACATAAATTAGAGATTGGCATCTCTACCTTAGGTCTGATTAACAATCAACCAAGCACATACAGGAAAAGAGTCCTACAGGGAATGCCATTTAATGTATGTGGTAGCAACTAATGAAACTAAGGTAGGAGTTAATTACCAAGTTAGACTTGAAAATAGATAATTTGAAACAAGAGGTCTTAAAACAAAGTGTAAGACCAAATATTTTAGGAAAAATAAATTTCCATACAACTAGAAAAAAAAAATCTAAAATATAGTTGAGATTAGTGAACCAAGAGAATCACAGGGTAACCCTTTTTGGCCATCAAGGTTCAAATATCTAAAAGGTAGGAGAGATTAAAATTGTTGTTGCTGAAATGGATGAGTTATTTTACTTGTCAAAAAGAAATGGATGAGTTCATTTGGAGTACATGATTTGCATAACGTGTATCTACCAAGTTGAACGGAAAGTAACAAAGGCTAATAAAACCTGTTGTGCTTGCTATTTCGTAAATAAAATGGAATATAAAGTAGCTGGCTCACAGTATCAGAAACTCATCAAACAAACTGGAATCACAAAACCTAAGACATGCGGTTAAATTTAAAGACCAGAAAACTAAAAAGAAATACTTCAAGTGTTTCTTATCTTGCCTATTCCCAAAGGAACATGGTTGAGGGAGCACACCGACAACAGATTGATGATTAGGCAACGAAATCCCAGCTGCTTCTGCAAATGAACCAAAATGTGGCATTTATTAGGATTTGAAACTATATTAAGCTATAAAATTGTTCTCATATCAGACCAAGCATAATGGTCATACGATTTAAAGGAAGAAAGTGAGGAGATTAACATCAAGAAATAAGTTAAAACACTGAACCAAGTTAGCTCTTGAGATCACTATTGCAAAACACATATTTTGTGGTATATATATAACACTACAATATCCTTTCAAACCCTCCATACACCAGAACTCTGCATATTTTCAATAATCATTTCACTTTCTTGTTCATGTCATGTTGGATTAAATGCTTCGTTGAGTATAGAAGCAGCATAATGAAAACAATTAGGAACATTATTGACAAGATAAAGAGGTTGGAGAACCAAACTCTACTTTCTAAAGGTAATCAATAAAAATCAGGAAAAACAGAAGTGAGAACCTTAACTCTCTCTCTCTCTCTCTCACACACACACACACACAAACACAAGCTGAGCAAGTTAATCACAATTTAATCAGTTCCACCCATTTGTCCCAAATACTTGTATGAACTAAACCTTAGGAAGTATTCAGGGCCTTTTTGGTAGCATTTTTGTTTTTCATTCTCATAATCTTAGTTCTTTGCATTTTTGAAAATGAGAACAAGTCTTTTTTGGACTGTTTTCATTTTCCAATGGACTCGGATTCTGAAAATGGGAAAGAACTTTAGTAGCCTCCATCAAATATGCTTATTCAGCATCTTTTTCATTTTTTCCATACAACTGAAAATAGATTTCAAAGACAGTTCAATACAGACCATCAAAGTTTCAATGATACGACTCTAATGAGTTACTGTAGCATATCATATTACTTTAGCAGGTAATGTCCACACGCCTGTATCAAGTTTGTTTGCAATACTGTAGCAAATAAACATTCACATTACATCAACTTATCCAAAAAATAACATTCACATTACATAAACAGTGAAATAATTGGGTTAGTTTTGCCTCCTGGTCTTCTTTTACTTTTGTTTTACTAAGGGACAACATTAGTTTAATCCAGATTAATATATCGTTTTTACAGTTTTAAAGTCCACAAAAGGGTTACTGAATATCAAATAAAGATTCGCAGCCTTTGTGATTTGTTTCTTCCTCTTCCTTTTCTTGCCCACTCTTCTTATATCTACTTTATTTACAAGAACCGCGTGCTGCCCTTTTACTTAAACCACACTTTAATCCCTAGTTCTCTTCCCAACCCTTTTCTACCAATTCTCCAGTATTTCACTGCAAATCTAACCCTAATCGTATAAAAAGGCATATTGGAATTTTGAAATAAGTAGTATAAAATCCAGCCTAATTAGAAATCAAAGTAAATGGAATCCACTGGGTGAGCAAATAGGAAGAAGATTAACAATATGCAGTAAAATGTTTAAGGTGGTGCTATGACATTGAACAAAGGTACATAGTAAGTTTTTCTTTTTCCTTGTCTTAATTATGAGGGTCCAAAGGTCCAATAACACAAAAAGAAAGCAGTGAAGCACAATGCAAGACATGTTATCTGAAAAGGTCTGCATGAACTTGTGGGTGTGAACTCTGCCAGACTTTAAAAGAGCCAGTCTTTGCTTCCTCAGACCAGACATGTTACCCCAGACACCTAGTGATACAAGACCATTAAAAGAAAGTGCTAGAACAATTCTCTTTTTCACCATTTCGATAGTTGTTTACATGCTCTTTTCTTGAAAACAAAAGGAGTGATCTGGATAAGTTTTGAGATAATACCAATGACAACATTTTTTAAATTAGTTGCTTAGATACATAAAACAAGAACAAGAAAAACTGAGACAAAAACATAAACTAAGACAATTAAATAAATTGAAATAATTTTTGGTTTGAAAACCACCTCTAGGAGACCATGCATGCATCTTCTACCCATAGTCATCTATTGGATAGCAAAAAAATTAAAACGAGGTAATTCAGTGCAAAAAGAAGTAGATTTTATGTGAGGAATTTGTAAATCAAATAAAAGCAAAAGGAAATGTTAGATTGATATAGGGACCCACCCAAGGCTCTAATACATCAGAGTGCGCTTGTTCAGTTAGACCTATAGGGGGGTTGAAAGGTCTTATGGATATTAATTTGAAACTAACTTACTTTTTGAATTGCCTTAAACCTTGTCTATGCTTCAGTTAATTAATTGATTATGTCTCAATTGCAATCATATAAACATATAGAGCAATAACTAAAATAAAGCAGAGACAATATTTTTTGTGGAAAATCCTAAACAGGGAAAAAACAGACCTAGTCCGAGCAGATCAAAATTCACTATACAAGAAAGAGATTACAAACTAAGTTAGCAGACTCTAACTTAAAAATCACTTAGTCCCTCCTGACTCAGACTTGCGCAAGATCTCCCCAGATCCTCCAGCCGCTGATCTATTAATGGGGGGTTCACTCCTCACATAATCTGTTTCTCCATGGACTTCTGACTCCATAATTACTAATGTCCGATCAACTTGTTCTGTACAAAACATTCAGTTAATGCTCTGGTGGTTAATTCTGCTCCTTGCTTTGATTCTCTCTCACATATAGTGTAGTAATCTATGAATAACCCAAGATTGATTCTCAAAGCTTTCTCTCTCTAGAAATATGAATTCTGTAATAATATGTAAAGAGTTGAAAGCTCTGGTGAGAGATACCCTAGAGGCCTAGACTGACTATTACCCCATATTTATAGCCAATATAGGAGACCATATAGTATCGTAACTTGCAAGTAAAATCCATTTAGGATTCTGATTTGAGAGTTTTCATAAAAGTGGGTCAGCAGGGTTTGATCGATCGAGCATTCCATCAATACTCACTGCCATAGCTTCGATCGATCAAGGCATTCTGGATTTCAAATATTTATTTATTTTTTTTGCAAAAATCTTGATCAATCAACCATTCGATCGATGCTCAGTTTTTTGTGAAGATTCTTGTTTTGAAAATAATTTTATCAAAAATATAAATTTCAATAAACATGATTTAAAACATAATTTTGAGCCATCTACAGAGCAAAACTAGGTTATAATTGGTCTCTATGGTCTTGACTTACCTTAACTTAGATATATGATTGAGTCTTGAGAGATTTCCAGTGCTTCTCCACTGAGCTCCATCTCTATCATCTTTTGAGGTTAAGACTATAATATTGACAACCATTACAACCCAATTTTTGAGTAGGAAATTGCTAACATAGTAACACATGACTCATACTCCTAACAGGATAAGAGGGAAATTTTCAGCTCAACACGTTACTCAATTACATAGACAATGATATTGACAGTTATAAAGCAATGAACCATTACCAGTAATAAGATTTGCAGGAATATGATACGGCATATGTAGAATTTTTCCTTCTTTAGCATCATATTTCAATACAGACAAAAATCCATACTCATCTCCGACATACCTGAATGCAACAAAAAAGAGAAAATGTTTAGGTTAAGCACTGACTATTAAATTACCGATCCATTTTTAGCCAGTTACTACTAAAGTAAGTAGCAGAACAGCCTTTCTTGGTATTTTTACATGTATTGGGTGCCATAGATGACAGAAAAGGCAGTTATATTGGATTCCCACTGTAAATTAGAAGCTATACACCTGTGTTCTAGATCCCAGACCTGCCAAAATCAAAGGCATGTCAGCCACTGAGGATGAATTAAGAACTAATATAGATAGATGATCAGATACAAATAATTGTCTGGTGAACAATAGCAATATTTCACAAGATAAACTTGTGTAGGCTATGAAAAATGAATACCTGAATTTCATTTTCATTTGAGACACTGGCTAGAAAACCTTGGTTTTTTAGGAACTGTAGGAAAACAAATACAACAAATATTATAAAAAGGCAATATATGAGTTATTAGAAAAGTTTTTGCCATGATATGAGGAAAAAAATGTAATTAGTATCATAAAATCAAATTGAGGGCATTTCACCATTTTCCAATATGCAAAATTTCAATCACATGATGTATTTGCAGTTTGACTTCTTTTTATTATTATTATTATTACTTTAGGGTTAAGCAGAGAGACCCTGGGGGCGCAGCCCAAATACTCATAGAGAGAGTAAAACAGGTTCCAAAAGAAAAAAATAAAGGAAATAAGAAAAAGAACTCGAACTGAGAAAACAATCACAAAAATCTGCAAATAGATCCAATGACAAGGAAAATCTCTCCTAAACTCACAAAAGCAAAGAGCCTAATGGAAAATGGAAAAAGGAAAAAAAAAAGTTTAGCTTGAATACCAAACTCCACTCTCTTGAACGACCTCCTATTCCTATCTTTCTAAACACACACAAATAGGTATATAGGGCTATTTTCCACATTGCTGCTTGAACCTATTCACCTGACTCCCTTTCCAAGCATGCAACATGGCATGGCATCACCAATGAAACTCCAAATGAAAAGAATAAAGGAGTCCGCAGTTCTCACAACACTCCACAGTTTAGCAGCAAATGGTTAATTATCTCCTAAATCATTTTGTGCATACAACATATATTTGGACAATCAACTTGCAAAATCAGAAGAGCACAGATCTGATGGGAGAATAAACTACAAGTAAACAAATAACAGGCATATTGGAAAATAATGACAGTCAAGAATTTGAAAGTACAAATGAACAAATATATACATGTGAGATATATCATATACCAACAAATGCAAAAGAAGACAATAGCAGTCATAATGCAAAGTAGAACCAATGGAGATAGATCACATTGCAATATGAGAATTTAAATAAAATAAAACTAGAGTCTCTGCAATTTCTGCAAGACTCCAAATTTTTTTTGAAAATATAAACACTTTGTGCATCTAGCCGACAAACCTCTAAGTTTTTGAAGGGCAATGGTTTAGGAGATATAAGAAGGCCTTCAATATTATCTCCACCAATCACTTTAATCCTACCATCCCTGCAATGAGCAAGAAAAAGAAAAAGAAATAAATCAAAAGAATGGTAAAGAGAGGAAAATATTATTTAGGAAGCCTTAATCAGTGCCTCATAATGGCCATAATATATGTTGGTTCGGACAGCCTTTCAATGATGTAAAAGTGCCCTATTCTGATGGAATTTCAAAGAGCGTCAAGAATTTCTTTCTGATGAATTCCTTACCAATTACAGAACTTTATTTTACTTTATTTTTTAGGGGAGTAAGTAATTACAGAACTTGTCTGCTTCAGTAAAATAGAATAGAAAAAACAGCAATAGAAGATTGTGAAACTTGTATGATTGTCTATCCAAATTGTAACTTGAAATGAAGATCAAGGATTTTTAAAAAAACATGTAAAAATCATGTTACTCACCCTGCCTTCCCTGTACTGCTATATATTAAAACAGACATTGGCAATGATACCATTTTAAATCTACAATCAAGATCAACAACTTCATGTTTGAACTGCATTCAAATACCCAATAGACTGTGGAAAAAATATAATATTACATACCTTATTTAGGATGAGTGGATGACAATTGCAATGTTATGACATCATGACAAGTAAACTGGACCGGATGTGCTAGTGCTTATAATAAGGCAACTTCTATTCTCAAACATCACATGGACAGTCAAACATCTCAAAGATGCCATAAAATGAATTTGTCATTTCCTGGACTCTCTTTCAGATATTAGTAAATATTTCTTCCTTAACTTTTTTAAAATCAAAGGTTCGGATTTTACCACAAGATGGGGAAAATATTTATGTACTTTTATCAGATAACTTGAGGTAATCTCAAAAATAGCACAATGTTCACTAAAGTGAAAGGAAATGTTTTAACTCACAGTGTTCCTATAGCCAAGAGGCGTTGAATGGGGTCAAAAGCAAGAATGGATGCAGTAGATGGGATCCCATAGTGAACAGCAACGCGTGGATGCCAGTCTGTCAATGTCATACTTCCGTGTGGCACGTTATGCTGAAGAAGGATGTAAGAAAGAGTCCAGTGTAATTAAATTATATAGCAAATTTACAAAAGAAAGAGTGACTTGAATCTCTGATAGATGGACATTTCTACTATGGTGACATGAGAAAACAAGCATACCATTGAAGAAAAGAAAATGACAAAATCAATTATTGTACGGACTTTTTGGAAATTATATAGCAAACAAGACAGTTACTGTGGATCAATCATCAATAAGAAAGAAATAGGACTGAGAAAAAGAAAAGGCAAAACAAAGAAAATATATCAGATGTGAAAATAGACATCAACGGATGAAAGAACATTCATAAATTATTAAGAAACCTCAAATCATACAGCAGAAGAAAAAGCAATACCATGTGGCACAGCTTCAACTACAAAATGTAAGAAAGCAATATATCTGAACAAGCAGGAAAAAGCCCAAGCAGAGGATCACCCAATTATGATACAAATAACTTCTTCTAGTGCACAAGTTTTAAGACTTTCTCTAGAGTTAAGGAGCTCACTTACCTTTTCCCAACCCCACCCCACAACCCCAAAGTTTCTTTTCCCCACCATATCTACGAAGAGAAGCAAGTGCAAGAAATGATGCAGATAAGGAAATAAGAGACAACGTCAGTGGTCAAGTAAATTGCATGAAATGGCAATGAATTGAAGAAACCAGTCAAAGAAAACAGTAAGAAGTTTTTCAAAAATGGAAAAGTGTTCACAAATCAAATTTTAGAATACATGTATCCCAGTAATTTATCTGTGGTTCCCCATATTTTCATGTGTTCATAACTTGTTTTACCCATGGTTAAATTTGCCGAGTAACCACTAAGATGTAGCAAATTTTGGATTGTCAGCCCGAACTAGTAACCACTAAGAAGGGAAGACTGGAGGTAGACCCAACCTTTTGCATTGTCAGCCCGAACTATTAACCATTACACCAAGCAAATAGGGAAAATTCCATGTGCTGGTCAGGCTCCAAATATGGTAAAAATCCCATTATCCAACTTGTTTCGTATGTTTAGTCAAGCAGAGGAAATTATTAACATCTTTTACATACCAAGTTGCAAGGACTTTGTGAATACAGTTTTCTCCTTTTGGGAATTAGTGGGTGTTTTTGGAATCCATTAAAAAGACCAATGCAATTATTACGGATGCCTAATTAGAGAAATGAGCGCAATCTGGAACATAATTTCCCTTGGCTAATTATCATGCGTCTGGAAGGTGTAGAATATGATGTCCTTTGAAGATATGGAGCTCTCAGCACCAAATTGAAGCATCCCAAGTTTAATGTTTTATTTTGTCTTCAAAATAGATGACATTCGAATAGGAGACCTCCTATCATTCCCTTTAAAATAGATGACAAACCACCAAGAAAGTACAATCTATTAGTGGATCATCTACTAGTATTTTGTGCACACTGACACTCACCAAAAAGTGACTTCCAACATTGGGTGCACTTCCGTGGGATCAAGACAATGTAATTGTGAAAAGAGATGGTGTCTGAGAGAAGAAAGGAAAAAGAAAAATGGAACAAGGCTGGTTCTGGATATTTTCTTTCTTTTTAATTTTTAAGTTTATTCATTTAGAAAAAAGATGGAGGCCACCACCCCCATTTAACAACCCAATGACCTTTTCATTTAGAAAAATATAAAAGGACAAACCGAGTACACGAGGCTCCCACCATTGCGGGTCTAGATAGGGAGGGTCAGATACGCAACCTTACCTCCGCATGCAAAGAGGCCGCACAATTTCTTAAAAAGTATATGGTTAACAATTTAGAAAAGTGTATGGTTAACAATTTCTTCAAAAGTATAAATTGAAAGTTCTTAATTATATTTATAAATTAGTCAAAATTTTATGTGAGAAAATCAATTAAGGGTTTGGACATTGAAAGAAAACCACTAATTGCATCGATTAGGAAGTGGCATAGCACGTTAAGAGTGATGCTGGGGAAGGCAGGAAGACAAAAATTAATATGGTCAGAATTATTAAAAGAAAGATGTAATAACATGTGATCTGACTGAAGTTATGGCTGAAAAATATAATTGATGTATTTGACCCCAAGTAGTTTGGAAAGCGCATTGTTTGTTTGTTGTTGTTGTTTATCAATCAAATTTTAAAAAGGTCCAGCTATGAGGCTGTTTCTGCATGCTTTAATGATACAGAAAGCTGTGTAATAAGAGAGTCATTTGATTGTTACTTTACTTCACACCCGATTACAATTCACTATTCGCCTCTCCCTTTCTTCCTTATAGATTATATGAAGTCAGTGAGTTCTTCTATTCAATCCTTATTTCCTCCTCTCTTTCCATTGCCACATATACTGCACTTGATTCTTAACGAAGACGCATATAACTTCTTGATTCTTAACGAAGACGCATATAACTTGTTGACTGTAGCTCAATAAAACACAACCACAGTAATCACATCAAACAATATCAAAATACATTATCACATCGAACCAAATACAGTTGATTACTTTTTACCAATTTCTGTTAGATTGTCGAGAGAACTTAGGAAAAGAGAAGCTTAAAAACGAATCTAACATTTTGTTTTTTCTTCACTCAGGTCAAATCATCGGGACAACATCATCCACAAGAATGTCTCGTATTGTTTTCTTCCTCGCGGTTTCTCAGCAACCAAACGGATGGGGAAAAAAACCACAGAAAATCATACGCAAGAACAAAAACAACAACAGAGGTTTGGAAATTTTAACCTTTAGCATAAATCAGACAAATTTGCAATACTTGATATGCGATCATTGACTCTAAAGAACAGAATTGAGCGAATTACCTGAGAATGCTGAGTTACTTTTTGAAATAATTTGGTGATCATCGCGAATCGACGAGCTCTGTGCCTGTGTTGTTCCGTTCTTCGATGGCTTTTTCTCTTCTCCTCTGCCTGTGATCAAACAGTGCAAGTGCTGAAAATGGTCTTTGAAATCAACGGTCATGCGAGAGTTGTTGCAGAGACTTTGCGTGGGTCGTGTAACAGGCCTGAGAATCTTAACCTAGAGCGATGATGATTTGGAGAAACGGAGAACGAACAACGGCCGTTTGATGATGAGTTTAGTTCATGATTGATTAATAACTTTGATGCCAAAGTAGGGACCATTTGAATTGTGTTACACTACTACTTTCTCTGATGACCTGGTCCAACATCGTTAATTTCCATATGAGGTTTATTTTGTTACCGTTGTCCCTGTATTCATGGATCACATTTAGAGTAAACTTTAAATAAAAGAATATCAAAGGGAAAACTACATTGGAAGAGTTTCTTGCACTCGACTCCAGAAAGTAAATAATAACTATATACGTTCGAATGTACTTTCTGTCCGAATTGCAAATATTTACAATTTTGGATAAAATATAAAAGTAAAATTTTTAACGATCTCGATTTATTCGTTTAAAGTTCAAATCCGATTTATTTGTTAAGCAAATGAGCCGAACTCGAGTTCAAGTTCGATTTCTAGACTCGTATAATAAACGAGTTGATCTGAACAATATTGGACTCGTCTTGTATAGATTCGTAAACATAAATTATATAGACTCGTATATGTTTGTGAACATAAGTTCGTATAAGTCGTAAACACATTCATAAACATAAACTTGTATAAGTTCATGAAGATAGGCTCAGTAAGCTCATATAAATTTACAAACAAGTCGAAATGATCTTGAACACTACTTCAAATCAAGCCCGAATGAATTTTCTTGTTAAATGAACTAAGCTCGAGCTCGGCTTTTTGAGCTAGTCACAATCTCAAGGTGAGCCCACGAACAAATGAGCTGAACCCGAACAAACTCAAGCGCAACGCGAATCAATTCATTTGTGCCCCAAGTATTGTTCAAATGTTTATTAATTACTTCACTAACAATGAAAAGTAGTGTGATTTACGCCAAGAGTAATGCCATCCAAACTAAGGTGCAAGATTGAATTATGCAAGATGAGTAATAAATTCAAGCTCAATTCAAAATATAAAGCTCCAAAACAAAAGGTTTGCATACAATTTAATCTCCAATCAGATAACCTAACTCGAGCTTATATTTTTTGAATCAAGTTAGACTGAAGTTTAATTTTGTTGGATGGAATAATAATTTTTTTCTTAACAACTCGAAACAATTTGAATAAAAAAAAAATGCACAACATTGTAACATGAAAAACATTATTAGAACATTCAAACAAAATAATAAAATACTAAGGTCCTGTTTTGAGAAACTTTCTGATTCTTAAAATTCATTCTATTTAAAAGGTTATTGAAGAATGCTTTCAATAAAAGAAATAAAAAAAAAAATTTGTTTAATGGATAAATTTTTTGAAATTCCTTCCACAATTAACATAACTTTAAACTGATAAATTTATCCTTAATAATTACTCTCAATAGACAAGTTTTGCGAAATAAAATAAGGCAAATTATCTATAATATTTGTTACTTAAAAAATTATGACTTTCTTTCAAAAACAAGTTTTTTTTTTATTGTCTTTGAATAAATTTTTTAGGATTTCAACTTTCATTAGAAGTCCTATTTTTTTTATATTATCAAACACTAACATTTTTTTAAAAATGACTTATTGGACTTGAAATTCCGTTTCAATCCGTAATAGGATGCTCTGCAACAAGCACTAAACAAGTGTTTTTAAACTCATTCAAATGGTGAACTGGGCTCAAATTCAATTGGGTGAAATCCAACAAAATTGCAGTCTCTAATACATAAAATTAACATGAATTGAAATAGTAACAAATATAGGACGGTATACATTAAATTATGGTTTTAGATGGGATATAATCACCTATAGGTAGAATAAAACTTACCCCATTTTTAACGTTAAAAAACAAATGGAAACAGCTTTTCAAAGGATTGGCGGGGCGGTTAATCAAGCATAGGGACAATGGATCCCAAATATATATATATATATATAGTTAGATAGTAGTACTATATTGGCATCTGTCTGGTGAACAAGATAGTTGATAAAGCATGCCATCATGATATATTATTGATGGTGTTTTCCTTTTCCATGGAATTTTGTAAGCAAAACATCAAAAAACAATGAAAGCATGTAACCCACATCTGACATTAGAGGCACAGTTTCCCACAGAACATGCCAACACCCTTCCATTAAAGTTCACAACTTTTTCTGCACAAAAATCAAAGGTGTTATGTTAGGAAAAACAATAGTCACAACATAATTAATTTTGATGAATGTATTATATATTATTATATACACGTATATTTTTTCTATAGCAGTCTAGAGAAAATTCTGTTCAGTAAATGGCACTCGACTGTGCACGCGTGAATATTTAGTTCATAAATCACATTCTTGGTTACTAATTTTGATAATTTCAATTTGACAAAGACAACAACGTTCATTAATATCTATTAAATTACTTACACCCTTTAAATCCCAGTATCAATTAAAGAAAAAGCATAGGTGGACAATTCGAAAAATAATAATTAATTAATAATAATAATAGTCCAATAACAATAATTGGCCAGACGTAGGAGTATGTGTTGCGCGTGGTGTTATTATAACTCCCACCGCCGGTCTTATATGCAACTATCTCTCTCCTCTTTCTCTCTCTCTCTATCTATAGTCTTGATCACATGGCGTCCTCCGCTCAAAACGAACACCACCTCCCTAACCCATACGGCACCATCACAGCTCCGCCACCAACGCCGTCGATCCAACCCAACCCTCTCTCCTCATCGGACGCTGCCGACTCTCTCTCCCGACTGCTCCACCGCCTCCCACCCAACCTCTCCCTCCCTACTCGCCGTTCACCACCCACCACCTCTCCTCCTCTCATCTCTCTCTCCGACCCAAACCCAACTCTCCTAAGCAACCTTCTCTCTTCTTCTCAACTCGGTTTCTTCCAACTCACCAACCACTCAATACCCTCCCAACTCGCTCACTCAGCCGAGTCCGAATCACTCTCTCTCTTCAACCTCCCTCGCGACCAGAAACGCCTATGTTTCCCCCAAAACTGGCCCCTTGGCTATGACGGCGATGACGACGAAGATGAAAATGGAAGTGGTGACTCGTTCTGCTTCGATTCTTCTTGTTCTACTGAGTCAACCGAGTTGTCTTTAACTTCTATCCGAGAGTTCACTCGTGAATTGGAAAAAGTAGGATTGGAGGTCATCGGAGCGCTATCCTGCGCAGTGGGTTTTGAGAATCCGTTCCGGGAGGACCTCAGCCGGGTCTGTTCGTTGATGTGGTTATCCGAGGGCTCAACAGGTAATAAACCCGCTATGTCAGGTAAGTTTTACCCGTATATAGTCGGGTTACAGTATCAGATCAGGTGCCAGAAGCATTCGATGTTGTCGGACTCGGGTTGGGTTTCTGTATCGCCCCAGGTCGACTCTGTCTTGGTTACACTGGGAGACATTGCTCAGGTGAAGTCTGTTTCACTGGCTCTGTGACTTCTTTGTTCATTCTCTCTTATCTGATTTTGATTTGACCCGACTTGGCTTAATCCGAGTTTGGATTGGGTCCGGTTGAAAGCGGGTAACCAGTTGAGAAGTTTGAAATGACCACGACACCGGACCCCAGCTAAGTGACTTAACCTAACTAATGAATTTATTTTATAATATTAGTCTCGTTTCATTTGACACTGACTAAGGAGATTGCAGTGATATATAGCATAAAAGGCTACAACTTGACGATGAACAGTTGTCCACGCATCTCTTGTGGTTGTGGGGATTATGACTGGTGGATAACTTTCCCTTGTCATTTTAAGAAAAGAAAAAATAAATAGCAAATTGCATTATTTGAAGTATTTAAAGAAGAGCAATGCTACACGTTTCGAATAAATATTACAAATTTTAACTCGAATCTATGTGGCAAGTTATATAGTCCATTATTTTAGGAGATAAAATTAAAAGGTAAGTTACTATTAGTGGGATTCCCCCATACACGGAGTCACTGTGATATTATCACTTGTCATGTAGATTCGAGTTAAAATTCGTGAAATAAAATTATGAAGTTTAGCATTTCCCTTTAAAGAAAAACGACCCTCGGGAGTCCCGAAAATTTTGAACGAGATTATATGAGTAAGGAGGACATCTCGTGCATTCGTTAATGAAAACTTTTGTTTGTTTTTGTACTTGAAAAAAAAATATAAATATATTCTTGTTTTTTTTATGAGTGAAAACATAAAGAAGAAATAACATTCATTAAACTTTGTTTCACATTTTTGAGAACAAAAAACAGTGTTTAGTAACACATTTTTTTTTCTTCCTTTTTTCATATTTGAACTTCTAATTATTAGACAATGTAAAATAACTTTTCGACAGAACTAGTCTTCTATAAATATGATATCATATGTGAAAATTAAATTAAATTAAAATTAATATCATATATATGTAAAAATTAAATTAAAAAATGATACAAATTAAAAGATAATAATATACATAACATGTATATCATAAAGAGTTATTATTTATGAGTGATTTTTTTATAAAAAGAATATGAAAGTAAGAATATTTTCTAAGTGTTTTTTATTTTAATATAGATAATTTATATACATTATATATTATTATATTAATTTATTATCTATTATTTAGCTAAGTAGACAAGAAAAAGATTATATTATGTAAATAAAAAAATAATTGTGCAAAAAATATGGATAGTGAAAGTTATGTTTAATATTATATATCATTTAACTAAGTGGGGTCTCACTGGAGTGGAGAGAATATTTTCTGTTACAGCGAAGAACATAAAAAACATATATTTTTTTTGTTTTCTCCTTTCACAAAAATAAGAAATATTTTTTATAACAGAGAACATAAACATTTTACTAAAAATATTTTTTGTTTTTGTTTTTACCTTTTTAGGAGATAGAAATAAAAAAATAAAAATATTTCAGTTAGTGAACGAGCCTTTAGTTTCTTAATTCAAATTCACGACTTGTATCTATATGGTTAGGGTAGGGTTTGGATTTCCAATTTGTCAAATAGGCTTGTCATGAACCCAAAATATATTTATATGGTTGAAATTTATATCAAGTAAGGCCAAATTATGACTTTAATAAAAGTTAAATAGAGTGATGTTTATGCATAATGCTTTATTTGAACCAGTGTGTATGTAATCCATGATATGAGATGCTTGTCATTTGCTTCTTAAAAATGAGACATCTCGAGGGTGAACATCTACTTTGCCATTTGGCCATCCATATTAGGCCGACCTCGGCCTAGCCAATATACACAAGGATGGGTACCCATGTGTGTGTTGGCTGTGAAAACAATTTTCCATTGAATATTAATTATCCATGGTGCTTATGTAGAACTTGATTTAGATCATTTTTTTTTTAACGTATGCTTGCTTAAAATGACAACATTTTAACGTCTTTTGATTTTTCACCTTGTTGCTCTTTCAAAATCAAATGTGAAGAGGATTGGTGATGTTTCTGACTATATTGTTACTTAAAAGTATTTGCATTCAAGGGGTTTATTAATTTGATATCCAATGACGTTTAGGCTTTAGACATTCTCTTAAATAAATGTAGAAACCACCTTCATTTCTGGTAGAAATTGAAAAATTATAATAAATAAATTTCCATATTTCATCGCACTGCAACAATATATAGCATATATAGTACTATGGGATATTACTAATAAAATATATATATAGTACTATGGGATAATTAATTAATTTTTTTGTGAAGTTTCTCAAGAAATTAAGCTTGTGTTTAGCCTGATTAACGAAGCCAAATCGATTCAAACAGGTTTGGAGCAATGGGAAGCTAAAGAAAGTAAGAGGAAGAGCAGTGCCAAGCTTGAAAGATGGCAACGTGGAGACTCGACGCATATCGATGTCGCTGCTGGTGACTCTTTCCATGGACAGCACTGTCTCTACCATTATTCCAAGGCTAGTTGCCGGTGGCGGCAGCGAAGACGACGAGGAAGTCAGTAAAGATGATGGTGGTGTGGATGATATTGGAGAAGATAGACTAGTCTTCAACTCATTTCCTTTTGAGGACTATGCTTGGAGAGTCTATCATGAAAGGCTCCTTCTCAAGGACCCGCTTGACAGATACCGTGTCTAACTAAATTAAGCTGTGAACTACTTATTGCAGCTTTTGATTTGTAGTACTTGTTCTGTGATGGCTGGCTCGCTATGACAGTGTCTCCGCTTTGACAGCAGATGGCCTGGTTGTGTGATGTGTTGTTGTTTTCCTTTTGCCCAGTCACACAAACAACTTGTATTCACAACGAAATACAAGCTTGGCATATTGATTAATTTTCACCTCAAATGGCTATTGTTCCACATTGATTATTGCATTGATGAACATAAATGTTTGTTAGTTGGGTAAGATTAGGTGTTGAAGTGTAGTCTTGCAAGCTTCCCTAACAATTTTCAACTTTTAAATTAAGGAAAATGATAAAACATCTGAATCGGTATTATTATCAACTCATCTGATGTATCAATTATTATTTAAACACTTTAGAAGAGAAAAATCAATCTACAAGTGTATAAACAATTTCTCGCCAATGATAACACGTCACACGGTATAGGTCTCCGATTATCTTGATATATGTCACGGTGACATGTTATTTTTAGTCCGAACAACAGAATAATTTCTCAAGTCCTTGCAGTGCGTTATATTTTTTATGTTTATTTTTTAAAATATATAATTTAAATACCAAAGCAAGCTGCCAGCAGCTTTATTAAAAGCTTCTGACAGTTTTATTTCAGCAGCTTTGATTTGAATTAAAGCTGCTTTGACACGATCAAAGGCTCAAAAAATTATATACTCCGTATATATATAAATATAGTACAGTATATATATAATTACTAGGGTTTTATGCCTTCAGCAAAAAAAATCATATTCTTCCTAGACCTAGAGAGCTGAAGCTGCTGAACGAGATAGAGAGAAGAGAACACCACTCGCGACACCGTCCTCACTGGCCTTTCCCGACGGCTATTCATGTTATTCCAGTGAAGGTACTCTCTCTCTCTCTCTCTCTCTACCTGCTTTTCCTGATCTGCTCCTTTGGGTCCTAAAAGCTCTCTCAATTTTCTCTGAATATACGTAGTTGGATCTACAATCTTACCTTACTAACCTTCCATACGTACATAATACACACACACACACATACAGTTAATGCTTTTAGTTCCAATTAAATCTGCATGTGCCTTTGAAATCATTATTTTTGATCTTTTGTTGGGCTTCTATTGCCACAATGTCTAGGAAATCTAGTGGGGTTAAGCTCTTTTGGTCAGTTTATTGACAATTTTTTTTTTTGTTTTTTAATTATTGACAAAGACACCAATATGGTAAATTAAATATCCTCAAAAAAACATTCTTATGATTTTTAATTAAATTTTACCAAACTTGATAATGGCCTTCTCTTTCTTTGCTCTTAAATTTGTATTGAATTCTATAATATATTTTATTTCCATTATTTATGTGTTTGCGTGTATTTTACTTAGTTGCCCTTTATTTGCATAATAGATTAAATGTTCTGTTGCTTCCACTGACAATTCTTTAAATTTTTTTTCTTTACACTGAGTACAAAATACAAATTAATCTGTTTATTACATTTTCACTGCATGCTTAATCTGTTCATTCATTAGATTGACCCATCAATTGACAAGTCTAAATCCATTAGATATTGTGGTAACAGTGCACTTCCTTTAGAGGATTGTCATTCTCTATATATCTTTATATAGTACTTGCACACCATTTGTATTTTGGATGCGATCGTTAATTGATAAGTCTATATCCATTGGATGTAATCATCAATTGACAAGTCTATATCCATTGGATGTGCACTTCCTTTCCAACATCATACATCAATTTCTGGAAGTGATGATGTCTTTTTTGTTGTTGCTGACACTTCCTTTTACTCTTAAGTACACGTATTTGAGGTGGAAACTTTGATAGGGCTTGTCTGTCTCCTTTTTTGATCTACATTTTGGTTTTCAAGTTTTGGTAACACCCATTTAATTGACACCCTACCCGTAAAAACCTGTGTTTTTTTTTTTATAGGGCTGGGTGTGGGTCTACCCACCCATTTAACACTTGACCTGTTTTGACCCGCTACATGTGGATTGATAAGGGTTAACTATTTAAGTGTTAAATGCCCAACTTATGTCTGGCTTTAAAAAAAAATTGTACGCATGTAGACGAGTCAGGTGCATGTTGACCCGCTCATTTAATACTTGACATGTTTATGACTCGTTGTGGTGGGTTGTTAATGGGTTATTAATCTGCTTATGACTCGCCCATTTATGACACGGCCAAATCCGTCCATTTGCCAAGTACGTCTACAATACGTCCGGTATAAATATACTGGATGAATCTGGATCATGCGTGTCGTACACACGCAGTGGGTTTCATTATGCGTGTGATCCAGATTCACCCGGTGTATTTACACTGGGTGTATTGTAGGTCTTCTCCCATGCGCCACCCCTTTTGGCAACCTATTTAAGGTAATTTAGGTGTTTCTCTCTCTCTCTCTCTCTATATATATATGTATCTTTAGGGTTTTTTTCTCTTGAACTCATCTCTCTCTGTGTGTATATATATTATATACGTTTAGGGCTTGTCTCTCTACATTTTCAGTACAGAATTCGAAGAAGAGGAAGTTGGTGAAACCATTTCCCTCCGGTGGTCTGCTATTCGGGTTATAGTTGTGACAATTTTAAGTGTTAAGCATGCCCCTTCAATCATCAGATAGCTAACACGCCTCTTATTCTTCTTATTTTAAAATCAAACACCTCTTATTCTTCTTATTTTTAAATCATTGCTAATATATTATTTTATTCCGGTTTTGCATGCTTTCTTTAGCAATGAGTCAAGTTTTTTAGATTCTAATTATTCTATTTTCTGTTATTATATCTTCTGAGAAGTTGTGAATGCAAATACTTTTTTTTTTTCCTTTTTTCTTTTTTTCTTTTTAGTAAGATGTGAATGAAAATACTTCTTATTATTTAAGTCAAGTTTCTTAATTTTTTAGAAGTTTCATGACACAATTAAATTTTGTCCTTTTAATATAGGTTTACATCTTGCTTAGGGAAAGCTAAATGGAATGAGAGGATTCGGAAAAGAGTAAGTTGTTTTGTGTGTTTTTTATTTAAACAAAGTTGATGTCATTTAGATAATTTATCTAGTTGTTAATATAGACATAATGATAAGGGATTGACTATAATTTTTTTGGTAGTGTTAGAGAGTGGGTGCAAAAGTTTAGTACTATACATTTTAAAACATTATGGAGCTATTAAGAGAGACATGACGTTAATGTTATGTTTGGTTGGAAGGAAAATACACCGGGTGAATCTGGACTTTGCGTGTTGTATACACACAATCCAGATTCATCCGGTGTATTTATATTGGGTGTATTGTAGATCTTCTCGATGAGAGGTAGGATAGACTATACTTCTTATGTTTAGTTGGAGAGAGGAAGCATGGAGGGATGAAAGAGAGAAGGGATAGAAGATCCTTCTCTTGTTTGATTGGAAGGAAGGGAAGAGAGGGAGAAAGCAAGGAGGGGTGAAACATTATTCGTTCCTTTGAGTTTTTTTATTTGCCCAAATTGGGCGGCAGAGAGGAGGGAAAGAATGAGAAACTAACTTAAAAAAATATGAAATATTTAATTTGACCTTCAGTTAATTACAATTTTTTTTGCTAAATCTTATTGAAATTCTATCACACACACATATTGTCATTGTGATTTTTGTCCGAAGCAAATTCAAGAACTGCGTGAACCCTAAATTGTGTTGACGATAGAAAAGCAACTCACATAAACATATTAATACATGATTCATTAATCTTTAATTACCCCAAAGTGTTTTATTTTTATTTTTTATTAGAACTTATAATTCCTTCATTCGAATTCATGCGACCACATCTATATTACATTTGAGCATTGTGTATGAATCTCCCTAAAAAAAAAAAATCACCATCTAATAGTCAAAAATATTTAAAAAATCAATCTTACGGTTCCAAATATCTATGCCTATCTACGGTCTAAAATAATTTTTTCTATCTACAATCTAATGATCACCATTCACTCACACCTAAATTCAAATTTTAAACTTTCACCTAAATAACATTCACTCGCACTTATTTACCTACACCACCATACATGCACACCATTGAAGCCAATGTTCATCATCCCCTCCGTTGTAAATCACCATTACTAGTCGAGTGGTCCATGCATCATCACCACTGTTGTAAGCCGTTAGCACCACCACCGTATTCATTATCTTCAACTCATAGCCACTGTCACCACTAGCCGCCACCACTGGCCGAACCACCATCATCATCAACTGCCGCCGTGCGTAAATGTATGACCACACTTCCATGCTAGCAGAACCATGCTCTACCCACACCACCATGGCTGGAGCCACCACAGACAGCCATGGTCGTCCTCTCTAAAGTCGAAACTCCTACACAGGCTATATGTTGGGTTAACAGTTCACCCCACTCTCCACCGTCACGGGAAATTCAGCCACCAAGCCATCATCTGGGTCTTCTTCACTATGAAGCTACAATCACTGTGGCCATACCATAACCGATTCCACTATTTTCGGCCACTACAAGGAAGACCCATTTCTGGCCAGACCACAATCACCAACCAAGCTATCTCCAACACCCACTGTTTATCACCTTCACTACCTAAACAAAGCTCTACACCACCATAGCTGCCACTTAAGCTCTTTAGCATGGACCTCCATTGCACTACCGTGCACATCCACTGTTCAGCTGTAGCCGAGTACCATGGGCCAGCAACCACTACCATCTTCCACGGTCAGCCTTCACCACCATTGGCGCCAGCCGAATCACACTCACGGCTTCACCATACACCACCTCAACTGACCCACCACCATGGCTGGACATCCAACCCACCAACTTTCGTTAAAGCTCCACTGCTGCGCCATCTCCACCGCCGGCCGCAACTTTATCTTCTTCGGCCAAGTAGACCTACCACAGAGCTGCCCAAGCTTCAATCGCGACCCATGTCTAATGGTTGCAAACCACCATCACCAACCAAAATGGTCAATTCATCATCACCATTACCGGAAGTCGAAAGCATCACCACTGTATTCAACACACTTTCTGCGCTCTCTCTCTACCACGTGTGGCGCTCTCTCTCTCTCTCTACATCACTCAATCTTTATATCACTATCTCACGCAACCAACCTATGCCACTTTCCTTTCTCTCTCTACATCAACATAGCTTAAATGCAAATACTTTCAATATTACTTGAAGATATAATAGAGTAAAGTGTACGAAAAAGAATAACATAGTAGATATAATATTTTACTAGAAGATATAATATTTTAGATATGATTTTGGTGAATCTTTTGTATATAAAAAGAATAAAAATCTATTGTCGGTAGATGCTATTATATTTTTATTAATTCTCGATTTTTTCATTGGTTGTGGATGGTGCTTTAACCTTTAATTAGTTTTCGCTGCACTCCACTTCATGTTATAATAAAGTGATGGATAAAAGATTTTTGTTTTAAAAAATAAAATTGAGAGAGTGAGAGATCAACATAGCTTAAATGTAAACACTACCAATATTATAATTTACTAGAAGATATAATATAAAGTAAAATGCACAAAAAAGAAAAATATTTTAGTTATAATATTTTATTAGAAGATATAATATTTTAGATATGATTTTAGTGAATCTTTTGTATATAAAAGGAAAAAAAATCTATTGTCGGTAGTTGCTATTAGATTTTTATTAATCTCTAATTTTTTCTTTGATTGTGGATGGTGCTTCTAGCTTTAATTAGTTTTTCCCATCTCTTTTATTCATTGGATTTATCTATACTTATAATTTGAACATATAGCTTTAATTATCTTTCACCGTCTTTTTTTTATTCAATTGATTTTTCATTTAATAAACTGACTTTATTTCTTTAACTTTTTTATTCCTCTTTATTTATTAGTGGCACACCAGTGGATAACTTTACTATATTTAGGAATGTAAATTAGTTTCTTTATAAACTTTTTATAGATTCCTTTTAGACTTATCATTTTCTATATCAGGTTTTTAAATTTTTTAAACTGTCATTTTACATATTATGCAGGCGAATAATGACGTTGAGTGCGCTGTAAGTTTATTATTTTATTTATTTATTTTTAACATTTATAGCTTACTTATCTTATTTTTAAGATTTCACTTACTTTAATATGTAGGTTAATTTCTTGAAAAAAAGAAATTATTCTATTGTTATTCGTGATGAACGTGACCTCAATATCATTAGAGCTAGGAAGGTGAATCCACTCATTACATTTTTTTTTATTTGTTAAATTTTTTATTTCGTACTTATTTTTTTAATAATTTTAGGTGGCTAAGAAATATCCTGAGGCTAGCACTTCGCGCAAGAGAAAGGAAAAAGTAGAGGTGTGTTTTTACCATTAATTTTGTTTTGCTTATATTTTATTAAAAGTTGTTGTAATTATCATCATATTGTCATGTTTCTAAAAGTATTTAGCATAAAATGTTAAAATCAATATTTACAATTATTTTAACAGTTAATTAACATCTTATTGGAGCCTAATTCTAATGTCTCAAAAGCTACGTTAGCGTATTCTGTGGTGCTTTCTTCTATAACTACTATACCAACACCTCATTTGTTGTATTCTATTCTTCTTTCTTAAAGAACTCAATAACATTGGAAAATGTGCCATCTAATATCCAAGCACCACCTCAATTAGAAGTGTCTTTTGATCTTTCTCCCAAAAATTTTAGTCAAGAATTTCTTATTATTAATTTAAATCTGCAAATTTCAGCTCAACGTTTACAATGAGATAGAGAAAGAAATGAACGTCCTCTAGTACAACTAAGATTTTTTCCTGGTTTGCCTTGGTGTTGGTCTCAATGTGTGTTCTTAGATCAAGAATTAAATGAATTAAGTGTTATTCAAAATGATCATCTAAGTGATAAATTACAAAACACGAGACAATGCAACGATCAATTTTTTGAGCTAAACATAATCTTGGTTGGTATTTTTTGGCTAACATTATGTAGTATGTCTTTATTGTAAAGCTTTACGCTTAATGGATGAAAGATTAAAAAACTCATCTTGAATGCATCCTTTTTTTTTTTGGGACATGTTGATTGCAAGGAAAAATTCATTTACCTACCCTGCTTACACCTCATTGAGAACTTGCAGCATTATATGACAGTAATGATGATAAATTAAAATTGTTTCATCGTTATACTTAGGAATATAATGTAGCTAATGCGTTTACGAGTGTGGGTGTTTAAATGGATGACAGAGTTCTTAGTGGCAGGGGTCTAATATCATTCACCATTCATGGAGAACTACGACATTGTACAAGAACATTTTTACCCCAATAACGATAGGAAGTGAGTTATGCTCAGTTATACATTTATGACCTTGAAGTGGGTTTAGACATTCATAATCGTATAAATTCACATCTGAGGAGGGATGTTCTCAAAAATATTCAAAAAAAATTGTTGCAGTATAATGCATTTTCAAATACATTCTGCCAAGCATTTGCAATACTAAAGCAATTGAATTCAACAGACCAAAATATACTTGCCTATCTTCATTACTCTCCATCTTCAACAACAGATCGACATATGTATAATTTGTTGACAACAAATGAGATTGCAGTTATAGTGACAGGAGATGGAACGCAGGTCAATAGAGTTAGAGATATTGTTGTGCGCTTGAGAGGATATATGAATTGATACGAATTAATGAATGTCACTCAACTTATTTGCTTTTACATTATGTATTGTTATTCCCTTACTATAAGCTTAGATAGGAACCTTAGTTAAAATAGTGGAACATCCTAGATGAGAGACATTCAAGTTCTATGCTTATCGTTTGTTTGAACGTTCTTCTGAGTACTTGACCATTTTAAGAGGCAAGAAATTATTTCAGGAGTTCATTGTAGATGCTTGGGCCGCTACTGAACAAAAACGACTGATGTGCTACAAGTTGAATTAGCCTAAACTCCGTCATGAACTTCACTAGGGTTTGGCTAATATTACTACAGATGGATTTGAATCCCATCAAGTTGGGCAACAAATAATTTTACCTTCTTCATTCAGGGTAGTCTAAGACATGTTTGAGATCTTTCAAGATTCAATGGCAATTATTCAGTATAATTAACATCTAGATATCTTTTTTATAATGACTGTAAATCTTAACTGGCCTGAAATTATTCCAACTTTATTACCACATCATGTCACTAATCGTCCTGATTTAGTCGCCCGTATTTTTGAATTGAAGCAATACAATCTGGCGATGGAGTTAGATAATAAGAAAGTGTTTGGCAAAAAAGTTGGGCATGTCTTAACAATTGAATTCCAAAAACGGGAGTTGCCGCACATGTATTTACTCATATTTCTTGAAGGTCAAAACAAAATTCGGACATGTGCTTAGGTGGGTAAAATTGTGTCGTCTGAATTTTTATATCTAAATGAAGATCCCACGCTTTTTAAAACTATCAAGAGTTGTATGGTTCATGGATCTTGTGGTACTCGAAATTCGCACGCATCGTGTTTGAAAAATGGTAAATGCACTAAAAGGTACTCTAAACAATTTTCAGAAGAAACAAGTATGGACCAAGATGGATACCCTTTATATCGACAATGTAATGATGGTCTTTTTTATTTTGTGAGGGGACATGATTTTGATAATAGAGATGTTGTGCCATATAACCCATATTTGTCCTGAATGTTTAATTATTATGTCAATGTGAAAGTTTGTGCGGGATTAAGATGTGTAAAATATATTCACAAGTATATTTACAAGGGTCATGATCGCACGACAATGATTTTGGACGGCGTAGATGAGATTTAGCAATACCTTGATGCAAGGTATATCGGGCCAGTAGAAGCTGCTTGGCGAATATTTGACAATTCGATACACGAATAACTTTCAAATGTTGTGAGATTATAACTTCCTTTACCTGGCAAACAACATGTTGTTTACCATCAAACTGATTCAATGCATAAGATCATGGATATGATAAGGCTGAAATGTCAACTCTTATTAATTTTTTCACGTGTTGTGCTGCCAATGAAGATGTCTGTGCATTACTTATCAAGAATTCCCTCAACATTATGTGTGGCACATTCAAGAAAAGAAATGGACAAAAAGATAGAGGGAATTTGCAATTGGTAGAATGTACTTTGCTAGCCCTAATGAAGGCGAGAGATTTTACTTGCGTTTGTTACTTACTGTTGTTAAAGGATCGCAATCTTTTGAATGTTTAAAGACCGTCAACAATATCTTGCACGAAACATTCAAATCTGCATGTGTTGAAAGGGGATTTTCTAGAAGACAATGAAAAATGTGTGCAATGCCTTGAAGAAGCTACAACCATACAAAATGGATGTCAGTTGAGGAGTTTGTTCAGTGTTCTTTTGATGTGCTCCCCACTACAACCGCATGCGTTATGGAATAAATTTTCAGTGTACATGTGTGATGATCTTGCTCGCATAATTTTTAAAGACTTTGTCATTCTCAATCCAATTGAGTCTCAAATCATGAATTATGGTTTGTAACTTCTGAATCAACTACTAAAGGAATCTGGTAATAGTTTAACCGACTTTCCACCAATGCAAATGTCGACCGGCAATTAGAGTACGATAGTTGGAAACAGATTTATTTGGGAACATCATCATCTTCAAGCCAATGCACTCAATTTGATGTTGATTGCCTTACAACGTGGTGCTTATAGTGCAATTATTTCTTCAGTTCTCAAAAATTATAGGATGATATTTTTCTTAAGTGGTGGTGCTAGAATAAAGAAAACGTTTTTGTATAATACAATTGCAACAAAATGTCGCAGTCTTGGACTTATTGTTATCATTGTGGCTTCATATAGTATTTCTTCTCTATTATTGGTCGGGAGTCGTACTCCACATTCTACATTCCGCATTTCACTAGATGTGTTGAAAAATTCAATTTGTGAGTTTATAAATCAATCGTTGCATGCAGAGTTGTTCAGGAAAGCGAAACTAATAATTTGGGATGAAGTTCCTATGCAACATAGGTATTGTGTGGAAGCTGTTGATCGCACTTTTCAGGATATTTGTGATAATGAAAAGTCATTTGGGGGTATTATTGTTGTTCTTAGCGGAGATTTCAGACAGATCTTACTAGTTATATAAAAGGGCACCGATGAGAAAATTGTCGGCGTGACTTTGAGAAGCTCCGTACTCTGGAATAAAGCACACGTTCTAATTTTGAATTTGAACATGCGCCTGAATAACACAGATACTACAAATGCAGACTTCTCAAATTTCTTGACGGAAGTAATATTTTTACAATCATACAAGTTAATAATTTTATTAGCGTGTTGTTTTTTGACATCTCACCTTAACAATTGTTTTTTTTTTTTTTAGATTGGATCAAACCCAAAAGAAAATATAGAACTTCCGCAAACAATACGAAAGTGCAAGAATTTAAATGACTTACTATGTGCAGTTTATTCAGAGTTGAGTGTTGCAGGTACAGTTACACCAATTTTTTAAAATAAGCGTACAATTCTTTCTGTCTGAAATGATGATATTAGTACTATCAATAGTGTTGCATTAAATATATTTTCTGGAGAGACAATTACTTATTTCGCAACTGATAAAATATTAGAAGATGAGTTAGTAGATCAAATCATTATTAATCGATATCTTAATGAATTTTTAAACTCATTAGATCTTTCAAAGTAGGATGCCCGATTATGTTGTTGAGGAATATTGCGCCCAAGAATGGTATACGTAATGCCACACAACTGATGGTTGTCAAGTGTGCACATCGCGTAATTGAAGTTCAGATTCTAACGGGAGATAAATGTGATAATTTGTCTTTATTTCAAGAATATCGCATGCTATAGCAAATATTCTCTAGCTAGAAGTTCTATTATAATATTTTAATCAAAATGTGTAATACAATATAACTTTGTAGGACTAGAATGTTACTGAAAGCTCCGATATATCAACTCATTTTCATTATGCAATTGGGAAACTAATGAGATAATTCAATTTTGTATTTACTCTAAATTATTATATTTTATCTAATGTTAATAAAATATTAGATTTATTTTTTCTGAATTATTATATTATAATATAATGTTATATATTTTGTAGATTGTTCTGCATAGTTTTTTTCTGAAGGCGAAGTACATTCATGTTGACGCAAGGATATTCTTCTCGATAATAAAGAAAATTTATACTTTTATCTTTGAAGAAGGAGAAAGATAATAACAAGAAAAAGTAATGACACGGTCATTTTTTTTTTTTTTGTAAACAGTAACTAATGTAAATGGTATTTTGTAAACAAATGTTGATTATATGAAATTAACTTCTACTTCAGTTCAATAATTTTTTATTTTATATTGCGCTTGTATATATACATAGAAGAATGTGTTCCTGAGTTCAGATCAGAACAACCCAATTAATATACCAACATACTACATGATTCATGGGTTTATATAGTGTGTAGTTTTGACCTACCGTGCATGCATACAGTAGAAAGAATGTTTTGTTAACTGATCAACGATGTTGAAGAAAAGTAAATTCATTAGTTTATTTTTTCTAGGTTTAATTTAAAAACGAAAGTCACTAATCATGCCGAATGGTTCTATTTTATGTACTCAGTAACACTTTAGCAGTTTACTTTTATTGTTGTCTTGAGAATGGCTCCATGAAAAACTAAAATCAATCAAACAAAAAAAAGTATCTCCCATGCAACCTTTCTACTATGCTTTCCTTCAACCAAACAAAAATTCAAAAAAACATGTTTTCCTCCCTCATCTATTCCTCTCTCTCTTCCTTTTATCTATTTTTTCTTTCCTTCCACTATCATTCTATCTATTTTTTCTATTATTCTTTCCATTCAACCAAACAAAAAGTGTGAAAGACACATCTACTTTTCTAAAAATGTTTCATTCATCCCTCCCCTCTCCCTTTAATTTACCTTTTTTTTTTGCCCCTCAAACCAAATGGAGCATAAAGGATTGATTGCAACTTTTTGACAGAGTGGGTTGCAAAAGCTTAATAGTATTAGGAATTTTTGTAATCCTCATGAAATATCAACTCTCATGGGAAATATATTAAAAACCCCGATAAAGGTTGCTTAAGCAAAGCAAAGTGAACTTATTGCCCTTTTAGTTGAAGGGTGTTTAGTAAAGGATTTCATGTAAATTTTCTTCTTTCTGTTATTTTATTTTGAATCTTTTTTTAGTTGAAGGGATTTCATATATAATCAATTTCACTTAAAAATTCTAAATTACTCAATACCCCCAAATTTATGCAATCTTGATTTTTTCCATTAATGAAAATCACTAATTTTGTAAAACCAACAAAAATAAATGAATCATTTGCAAATCACTAGTTTATCAACTTTAAAAAAAAAGGTTAAAACTCCCATCAAATAAAAAAAAAAACACAAATAAATAAAAATATATATAACTTTTAGACGAAAACAAACCCCATCCCAACATATAACAAAATAACATTAATGTACTTCAAATTAATTATCTAAATAAATTATTTTTTTATAATTATTTTTTATTTTGATTTTCAGTCACGTGCATTGCACTTGCATTGTTTACTAGTTAAGAATAAAAGTAGAAATTAAACATTCCCAAGACAACATGCATAAATAGCATCATTTGAAAATAAATGAGAGATGGTTTGAGCATGTACATAACAAATCACTAGTTGCAACACAAAAATTTTTAGGATAATGCTAGTACAAAGTGAAGATCAAATTAACCAGATTTTTATCTTTTATTTTTTTCTCTTATTTACTATATTGAGACCATTTCTTTTGTGATGTTGTAATGAGTTTTTGCATGTGTAATCCCTTTTTTCATAATATTTACACGACTGCAGAAACTAGATTCGGATTCGGCCAAACTATTGGGCTTAAATAGTAAAGTCTATTATACAACTAAAGTTGCTCTCCGTTAACAAATGTATCCAACAATTAACAAACAAATGTCGGCCATAAATGCAGACTTAGAAGGCCAAAAATAAAAATAAAATAAAATAAAATGCTAGTCTAATCCATTCTCTTCTTCCCCATTTCCTTTTCAAAGTCATCTTTTACTGTACCATTACATTCTTTTCTCCATATCTTTTTCTTAGTTTTTCTTTTCTTTCTATAATAGTATGGTTCTCATTGATCGTTTCTTTTCTTCTTTTATTTATATCAAACTATGTTAATTTTTTGAATTACTTTTTTTAAGGAAAATGTTGTGATTACGGTTATTTAGAAAATGGAAAACGAAGTGACATGCCAAACATTTTTAAAATTATTGGTGTGAGCTGACTATGGAGACTTCGAGAATGGTTACTGGCGATATGCGTGGAGACCTTGGTTGTGTAGAAGAGATGTGTTTGTCTCTTCTTGTTCCCAAGAAGATTTGCGATCTCACATCGCCTGAGCGTGAAAAAAGAATGTGCTATATATGTGGTGTGCTTTTTTCAAATAGTATGAGGTCTTTTGGAGTAAAATCCAAGAACAATACAGTTCCAGAATGAGGGATCTATATACCTTTTTATTTAGACTGTTTTTCTTTTGTGGTACCGGAACCGTAAGGAACCGTAGCTGAACTGAATCGTTCACTACGGTTCTGATTCCAAGTCAAGGAACCAGAACCGTTCGAAATATATATATATATATATATATGAATAATAATAGGTTGTAAGTTTTACTGATCTATATAAAGTATATAATATATAAATAAATACTAATACTTTTTAAATTCTAGTGTTCTATGTACATATAAAATATAAAATATATAAGATATAGATAGATAAATACATTTAGCTTCTAAATTCTAATGTTCTATATATTTATATAATATAAGATATATAAATAAATACTAATAGCTTATAATCTATTGTTATAACTAAGGGTTTACACAAGTATGAAGGTGTGTCTTACCAATGTTTAAAAAAAAAATTTGATAAAGAACCGTTGTAGAATTGGAATCGGAACTGCAAAGAACTGGAACTGAACCAAACTCAACGGTTCTAGTTCTACCAAGAACCGTAAGAAACTATACTATGTGCACCCCCAGTGAAAATCATATATTTTAAATTACATAAAATTTTCTGATCATATAGAAATGTTACTGAAAAAAAACAATGAAAGATCATTGAGCAAGAAACTAGTTGATCACCGCGTATTGATTTTTTTGGGCAAGTTTGTATTGAATTGTATTAGTGTGTAAAAAAATTGTACAAACATGGTAGCTAACATAAATAGGATTATTTGAAAATAAGGTGATCACACGTTTTTTGTAGATGTGATGTCTACAAAAATAAGGTGATCACTCATGACATGTTGGGTATGTGAGAACTTTCTCAAGACAACATAAATAAATAGTATCATTTGAAAATAAATAAGAAAAAAAGCAAATAAGATGATTTGAGCATGTACATCACAAATCAATTATTACAACACTGAAAATGAGTGTTGATTTTTATATTTTTTTATTATTTGTTTGACATTTTTGAGCAAATATTAGTTTGTAATGAAAGAAATAGGATCACGGCAAGGATGATATAATCGTCCGAGTGATGGCAAAAGAGTTGATAGCTACCCATAGTTGCTGTAAGTTGCTATCGACTTAATTTTCCTGAAAAGACATCCATCCAAACAGCCCCTAACTATCAATGAGTAAAAAGTAATTAAACTAAGATAGTCCCCATCAAAAAAACGAGTTCATCTCTCCAATGTGTTAAGATTTTCTAATTTATTCTTTTCCAGAATATTGCATTTGTAGGTTATGAGGATTGGCTACCTTTCCAATGGGAAAAGTTGGGTGCCAAGCTAACACATGATGAGTTTGGAATTTCATTTCACTTCATTGTTTGCTGTGAATATATATATATATATATATATATGTGTGTGTGTGTGTGTGTGTGTGTATATTTTGCAGTAGCAGTTTGTGAAGTTGTCTTAACTTGGAAAAAAAGCGATGGGCCACCCATCCATCAAACTAACACCCAAAAGAAGTCAAATGATCAGAAAAGTGCACAAAGAAGATATATATGCTGGTGAACTCACTACGCAAAAAGAAAAAGAGGGTTCCTTTGCCTTTACTTTTCTCAAACATAAAGCTACCCATAATTCGGATTTATCATTGGCTTTCAATACAAACCAGGTTAAGGGCCTTAATGATGCATCAAGAGCAGTTGAGGGGTTGTTGGGGACAAATAAAGATATATAGTAATACAATATATATGTTATATATCTTGTAACATATTGAGTACAATACAATAAGTACCTTATAATTTGTGTAAATAGCTTATTCTTCACCAATGTCATCATTGTCTTTTATTCCTTACAAACGGATGGATCACAATATTATCCTCATCATTCTTGTTTTAGTCTCATATGAATAGGGTCGAACGCATTAATTCTCTTTTTACACTCTTTCCTATCATAGGTCATATCTGTATAAATCACTATCTCAAACTTTCATCTAGGACTCAGAAGTTAAGACTCAAAAAATCACTAAGATATTGTGCATATATGATAATTTCTCAAAAGTCACCTTAAAAAAAGAGACAAACCAAGATTACTATTATAAGCTTTGATATAATTGAATCAAATCCAACACAACTTTCAATTTGGATTTTTTTTTTACTTTAATACCTTGGGTAATGTTGTATCCCAACCAATGAAATCTTTTTATTTTTTTATAATAAAAAATAGTGATTTATTATTGACCGAGTACTATCTTGTAAGTACCCGATACTTGTTCCTGATTTAGGTTATCACATATAACTGAATATTTATTGTGTATATATATAAACTCTTAATTTTGTTATTAATTGATTTTGCTGGCTTATTGGTAATTTTCTATTGAGTAATGTACACGTCATGAAATTATTTTATGAATTAATATCATAAATGATGTGACAGATAACATGAAAAGTTAATATTAGTGAGATTTTTCCTCATACACGGAATCTCATGATATTATCTCCTATCATATCATTTATGATATAAATTTATGAAATAAAATCATGACGTTTAGCATTTCTTTTTTTTATTAAGTATTAATTAATGTTAACCCTCATTTTGTTTCTTATTTTTATATATCTTGGGGTTGGTTATATATTCTATTACTTTAATGGGGGTGGTGGAGGTCTCCTTTCTACCTTTTGCAACCTCATCAAAGCAGCCCCCACAGAATTACCAACATGCTTATATAAATTAGATCACATAGATTCGCACCATATATTTTAAAATAACTAAGGAAGAGAAGCTAGGTGTGACACTACTTTAAAAATAAAAAAAAACTGCAATATGTCTCAATCACACATACTCTGTAACTAAAAAATTGAGCCATGCCCACTACAACCGTGCACCACAAGTCCGTCCGTAGCTCACGAGGACTTGCCATGTCATAGCCTAATTCCCACATGCCTTGTCCGAGGTCACACCCTTGCCAAGGACAAGTTAGTCCCACCAAGGGCCCATATGGACTCAATGACCAAGCATCCTATTATGCATTAAAATAAGTATAACATTCTCTTGAGCTATTTTTTTTTTTTTTTTTTTACAAAAATAAAATAAAAAATTAACTATTAATTGAGAAAAAACCTTTGAACTATCTCAAATGATTGCAACTATGCTAATTTTAAAAAACAAACCCTTTGTATTTTTGACTAATGATAAATTATTGTTTTGCTGGTTCTTTATTATAAGATATGGAATATTTTTTCGTGATGCACGGTATATTTTTTACTTCTTAGGACTATTTTGTCCTTCTATCATCTTTATGATCATTTTGACTCATTTGCTCTCTTACATTAATTATAATTTTCATCAAAAGTCAAATTCTCTCTCTCTCTCATACTAAAAAAAGGTTGGGGCTTATTACTTGCCCTTTGTAAGTTTTAAACCGCTGTGGTGCATACATACAAACATTAACAGTATTGAAACACAGATACACACATAATACATCTGTCTTTGCTTCTAATGAGTCACTCAATTTTTGCTCTAATTAAATCTCTTAATTTCTCTGGGTTTAGGCAAAAAAAACAACTTTGATATTTAGAGTACTGGAGATATGATGGATTAGGTGAGATTAGGGAAGAAACTTAGAGGGTCAGTTTGGAGTGGTTTAAAGGGCCCTTGCTTTTTTTAATTCTCTCTTGTGTTATGGTTGTCACATATGACAAATTAGAAAGAAAATAATAATTAATTCTGTTGGCAAAGGGAGGGAATCCAATATTACAAAACATGTAGAAGCATGATTTTTTTTACAATGAGAGAGAAGTTTTACAATCACAAGAAAATGATATTAAGCGTCGTCAGATATATTTAATTTTTATGATGCACAAGTTAGGAGAGAGAGAGTATGTATTATAAGCGACAAAAATGTCATTCAAAACTTATATGAAATGAAATAGTTAAAAATAATTTTAGAAACTAAATAGGGTAAGAGACATATTTTATAATAGAAAAGAATAAAAAATTGAGAATTCATGCAGCTGATTCCATACATATGAAATAAAAGTAAGAATAATGACAATGATGATATAATATTATTAATTTTTAAAATTATAGAATGCGTCATACACACATACTATTAAGAGTTTTAAATGAAAAATGAGTGAAGAAGAAAAACAAACGTGAAAACTGAATTTTTATTTTTTCAAATGTGTTTGATAGTGTTGGCAAAATTTTGATAGAGTGGGTGAGAGTTAGGCCCTTCCATTTTATGGACCCACCTAGGAAAGGCCCTCAAACATTTGGCCTTTTTAAAGTTTTACTAGCAATATTGTAACAAAACAACCCTCCATACATGACTGAAAAAGATTGAAGGTGAAGGACCAACGTGGGTAAACTTTGAAATCACTCCTCTCTCTCTCTCTCTCTCTCTAATTTTGCGAAGTATGGAGAAAGTAGTTAGAGATGGATCAGAAGGAAAATCTGAGAAAGACAACTCTCCCTCCAACAATGACCAAACCAATTTCTTGAAGGCAACCCGTCTCACCAAACCTGAATAAACAAACCCTAATAACAGGTTAGACTCTCTCTGTATCTCTCTGTATCTGTGTTCTTTTCTCTCTCTATTATATTTCCTGCTTTCTCCTCTCTCCCTCTCTTATCTCTCCTCTGATGCAGCCACCTCGCCGGAAAACACCACTCTTCTCCGAAACAATGAAGCACGCAGGTCGCAAAAGCAACAATCTCTCTATATTCGTCGTCGTCTTCTCTATATTCCTCTTCGGATGCTTCATGTACAATGAAGATGTCAAGTCCATTGCAGAGTTTCCATTTTCCTCCAGCCCTAAAGCTCAAGAAAACCAAGAAGAACCCTCCAAAAACAACAACCCAGTTCAAGAAATTGACAAAAAGGGCGATGAACACGAGGTTTTGACGAATTCAAGAACTGTAGTGGAAACAGAGGTAGGGAATTCAGAAGAGACAACCCAAGAAACTGTGAGTTTGAAATCGAGTGTAACGAAAGAGGATGATCAAAAGATCGAATGGCCAGTCGAGGAAGACGACGATGAAGAGATTGAATTGCCACCGGAAAGCTGTGATCTTTATACAGGGGAGTGGGTGTTTGATAATGTGTCTCATCCACTGTACAAAGAAGATGAATGTGAGCTTCTCACAGCTCAAGTGACTTGCTTGAGGAATGGAAGAAAGGACTCAATGTACCAGAATTGGAGGTGGCAACCCAGAGATTGTTCTTTGCCCAAGTAAGAATTTTCATTCTTGAATTGCCAATTTTATTTTATGTTTTTTTCAGTTTTCAATTGGGAATTTGTGTGTGTGTGTATTGATGATTACATATATTTCTTGAAGGTTCAAAGCAAAATTGTTGCTTGAGAAACTAAGGAATAAGAGGCTTATGTTTGTTGGGGACTCATTAAATCGGAACCAGTGGGAGTCCATGGTCTGTCTGGTTCAATCAATAGTTCCTCCGGGCAAGAAGAGTTTAAACAAGACTGGTTCTCTCTCTGTGGTCAGAATTGAGGTCTCTCTCTCTCTCTCTCTCTCTCTCTCTCTCTCTCTCTCTCACACACACACACACACACACACACAGCACTAATATTCAATAATGATGATTAATTGGACATTTGTACTATATATTCCTTGATCATAATCATTATGCACACCTATATTTTCTCTTTTTAATCTTTTGGGGGATAATTAGAAGGACTGGAAATACAGTGAGCTTTACCAAATTTATTATGTGATTGGTATATATGAAGGAAAGACAGAGAAGACTTACTTTCCGACAAAAAAAGGCATAGAAGACTTTGGTTTTGGCCCTTTTGGGCCAATTGATTGTTGGCGTGTCCTAAACTCATGGTCACATAGTTTAAATCTTGTCCAATCACTAATTCATTTTAAAATTAAGGTTGATGAACTATGTTGCTTAATATGGTTGAAATGTGAATATGTTACTTGGGTTATAAATTTCTAATAGATTTGAATTGGCCACCTCGATGTTGAGAGAAGATTTTCACCTAATAATGGACCTAATATTGGTGAGGGCTGTGTCACATTTAGTAAATGGTGCGTGTTTTATTGCAAGATTGGTGGATTGGGTGGACAAACCTTGATTAATTATTAATCTAACTTATATTAAAAAAATGATTAGAGGGCCAGAGTGAAATATTGCATGTTTGCATTCATTATTCTTCCTTTTATTAGTGTGGACTGTGGACTTTAGATGAGATTTGAAACATAAATAAAGTGGGAGAGTTAGTGGGATTGATTAAGCCGAAGTAACACTACTTTTAAAATTAATCACTAAATTTCATGTGAATTAATTTGCAGGACTATAATGCTACAGTGGAGTTCTACTGGGCCCCATTTCTTGTGGAGTCAAATTCAGATGATCCAAACATGCACAGTATATTGAATCGTATTATTATGCCCAAATCAATCAAAAAACATGGCAAGAACTGGAAGGATGTAGACTACCTCATCTTCAACACATATATTTGGTGGATGAACACTTTCTCTATGAAAGTCCTGTAAGTACCATATGAGATGTTTCTCTGTTTTACAATAGAAGTGTTTCAGTGAGATCATGAAGTTGATTCTTTTGATCGAAACAGACGAGGATCCTTCGATGAAGGGGCCACAGAGTACGATGAGATCGAACGGCCAGTAGCATATGGGAAAGTTTTGAGGACATGGGCCAAGTGGGTAGACAGAAATATAGATCCCAATCGTACCACAGTTTTTTTCATGAGCATGTCTCCACTTCATATCAAGTAATACACATGCTGTGATTTATTTTTGAAACTATTTTTTGACAAAACTGAAGCATTTTATACTGTGATAGTGTGATGTTATTTGAATATACTGAAATTGTACATGCAAATGGAATAGGAGTTTGGACTGGGAAAACCCTGATGGTATCAAATGTGCCAAGGAGACCACCCCAATCCTGAACACGTCAATGCCTCTGAATGTGGGCACGGACCGCCGGCTCTTTAGAGATGCAGCCAATGTGACCAGATCGATGAAGGTGCCGGTCCACTTCATCAACATAACCACCCTCTCTGAGTACCGGAAAGACGCCCACACGTCGGTCCACACCATCAGACAAGGCAAGATGCTCACGCCGGAGCAGCAGGATGACCCTGCCACCTATGCAGATTGCATCCATTGGTGCCTCCCCGGCTTGCCGGACACGTGGAACGAGTTCCTCTACACACGTATTATTTCTCACTCTTGACACTGAGTGAACCTACATTTTTCTTTTTTTCTTTTTTATCCCACAAATTTGTTTTCATTTTTGTGTTTTTTGTGTCCCCTATACCACCTCAGTTTTTGGTTTACTTTGTTGTAAACTCTTATAATTTTCCCATTTTTATGTTGTAGATTCTTGAAACTTTGTTTTCTAGGGTTGAGTGGGTCGATTTATGGTTCCTTCTTGAGCCCATTTCGATTAAGGTAGCAATTGTTTAAGCATGCAAAGTTGCTACCAATTGTGGGCTAACTGAGCATGTGGACAATGTAATACATGTACATCAGACTGAACTGTATTATCATCAATTTGTTGCAAAGAAAATAAAAGTCAATACAGAATTGTAAGTATATAACTATATATACATAAATTGCAAATTTCCTTAATAGTGATTGTTTATATTTTGTCTCAATATTGGTTGTACCTGCAGCATATGGGTCTGTTAGCACCAAAAATTGGTGTATTTTTTTTTTTTTTGAACCTTAATTAATTTATTGGTCAAACTTTCTCCCAAAAGGTATTTACTCTCATAAGTCATACCTGATTGGATATATATACATAAGGTCAACTTTTCTTAATACAATATGGGTCTTCCACCCACTTTCAAGAACCAGGGATGATGAACTGCCAAGAAGACCCATTTTATTCCCCCACCCTCTGCCAACTGCCAAGAAGACCCATTTTGCTCCCTCACCCTCTGTTATATAACATAAATTGAAGACTCATTCTTAATGAAAGTGGTCTCTCAGGCCAACATATTTGTTCACATTCTATTTTTATGCTTTACATTACTTGCTCCTATTTTCAAGGCCTTTAGTTTAATGTAATTCATCTCATTAGTGTCTTAATTTACTTGTAACTCATTTGAATCCAAATTTAATGTATAAATGGAATGAATAATCTCTCAATTATTATTATTTTTTATCTTTATTTCTATTTAAGGAGTTAGGATACGAATATATGAGACACATACCACACATTTTGTTTATATATCTATTTTGTTATTATAGTTAGAATAATGATTTACAAGCCATAGTTAGACACATACGCCATATTTTTATTTTTTATGAGTGGAGTGGTGGGTTTCATCACATGATGTCATGTGGTGGGACCATAACTCCACTCACATAAATCTATTGTGTTGATCGAGTGTTCTCGAAATGAGTTGTCTAAGTGTCTATAATGTGTAGATCAAGTATTCAAGATGTATTAGTCAAAGTATTTGAAATAATAAAAAGGATAAATACCACTTACACCCCTTCAAATTAGGCAATATTTCGACCAGACCCTCTCTAATTTTAATATTCTCAACTATAGCCTCTGTTACTAACGTACATCATTTTTCTCTCTTGGTGACATCAGCAAATTCCGTTTGTTTGCTAACGTGGCACTAACGAAATAAAAAAATTAATACATAAACCCAAAATTTAGGGAGTATAATTACAAATATCGAAACTAGAGAGGGTTTAGTTAGAATATTACATAAACTGAAGGGGGTGTAAATGATATTTAAACTAATAAAAAGTATTTTTAAATTATAGACTATGCAATAAAGCTTCAAAAATGAGTTACACAGTATTTCGGAAACCGACGAGACACTTCATAAAAGTTTTTGTGCTTTTTAGATTTTAACATACATTAACATGTAAATATTTACTCTCTTAGTACACCACCACCGTCTTCATCATGTCGAGTCCTTGATTTCAAAGTAATTGCAATTTGATAGTGCCTACCTTGTTTCCTCAGTCTTCTAAGCACTATGATTTTGTAAGTAAGAATTGTTGGAATATTTTAAATAAATAAAATATTTTTTGTGGTTCTATGCATTATTTTTAAAATTAGATTGCAATGTAATTATTGTTACTTGATGGGTTGGGGTTATACTTGTCAATTGTAGTCTAATTGATAGTATAATATTTACACCGTTGAATTGTGATTTTTCAACTTTATTTAGTGGGATTTAATCCTAACCGTTGATATATAGGTTTCCATGATAGAAAATAAGATTTAGGTATTTTATTTGTAAAGAAGCCGTCACCCCTGTTGTTGTTATAAATCAGCTCTATCGAAGGACAACTCTCAGAAAGGGGGTAGAGCTCTCTAAGGATCTCTTGCAGGAATTCAAATGTATTTTACAGCTTAATCTTCATTCAGGTATGTCAATTAAAATCTCCTCTTTAATTAATTGTAGTATTCTTGATTTCTATAAGTTGAGTATGGATTAAATTCTAACAATTGGTATCAGAGCAAGGTTTAGAATTTTATATATATATATATATATATATATATATATATATATATATATATTTTTTTTTTTCTTGTAGAAATCATGAAGTAGGAATTTAAGAAAATAAATTGTCTATATCTATAGTTGCGTGCATGAACAGACTCATATATAGATGTATATATATTTTTTTTGTTTCCTGTGATCGCGTTGTACGAAGGCACCACGTTTACATATACATGTAAAGTTTGCTAATTTGGAATATGAGATTTCATGACACCTTTTACATGTTTGGGATTCTCAAAATTTGTGTATAGTCACATGGCATGTTTAAAGTATATATATATATATATATATATATATATATATATATATATATTTATTTATTACATGATTCCGTGGATCTATTGAGTGATTAATGTGATTGACTTTTATATATATATATATAAAAGTCTGTCACATAAAAATATATTTTTTTCTTTTTCTTTGATCGCGTTGTACGAATGCATCACGTTTACATATACATGTAAAGTTTGCTAATTTGGAATATGAGATTTCATGACACCTTTTACATGTATAGGATTCTCAAAATTTGTGTATAGTCACATGGCAATTTTAAAGTGTATATATATATATATATATATATTTTATTATATGATTCAGTGGATCTATTGAGTGATTTATTGAGTGATTAATGTGATTGACTTTTACATATATATAAAAATCTGTCACATAAAAATATACTTTTTTCTTTTTCTGTGATTGCGTTGTACGAAGGCACCACGTTTACATATACATGTAAAGTTTGCTAATTTGGAATATGAGATTTTATGTTACCTTTTACATGTATGGGATTCTCGAAATTTGTGTATAGTCACATGGCATGTTTAAAGTGTATATATATATATATATATATATATTTTTATTACATGATGCAGTGGATCTATTGAGTGATTTGGTTGGACTCTTCATATAAAATGAATTAGAATTTAATAGGCATCCCTTACTAAAAATCTCCAAAAGGGATTCTGGTTTCCTTGTATTAGCAATGCAAACTAAAATATCATTGATAATACCCAAAGCCATAAAAAGATATCCAAAGCAACATCATAGAAAGGTTTAACTTTTAAATTTCCAAGAGCCTAGTTGATTTTTTTTTTATTCTTTGGATGTCGTGTGTCACTTAGATTGATATGGGTTTGTTATAAATTTGGGAATTTTCTGTGTGTTTTGTTTTGTTTTGTCCACCATGTGTGTTTAAACAAACTAGAGACTTCATATGTAAGTATATAGTGGTATACATGTGAGACATTTATATATATATATTTCAATGGTTTTTGGGTGAATAGTGAAAAAATAAAATGTTATAAATTTCTTTTGAAATTTTTTTATGTGCATGGATAAATATAAATATATTTCTTTTATTTATATTCAAGTTTTTTTGGATCCATGTTTATATTTTGTCCCATATTATTTGGGTTTATTTTATGTGCATTATAAATAAATTTGTAAACCTAAAATAAAATAAAATTCTAAAGTTTAAGTTTTTCCTTGAAGTTTAGGAGGACCGGTAAAGTGACCGTTTCAAGATAGTATCCAAAGTGAGTGATGTCTACCTAAAGGTGACATTCACTCATGTAGGTTATTATTTTTGAAAATTTTAAAGACAAATATTGGTCTTATTAAGGTCTTAGAGTGCACTTACCTATATTGGGATATTAGTTTTGCCCAAAGGTGATCAGTGTCTTAATGTAGGATAAGTGAGTAGAATAGTTGAGAGTGTTTGGGTTAAAACTAAATAACCCTCTTGCCCAAAGGTAGTGGAAGTGTTTAGCAATAATTTAAGTATAATCAACTAGGTCTATGTGCAATTTTAATCGCAAATATGGGGGGTAAATGTATTTAAAATTCTGCCCAAAGGTGATTTTTAAATGACATATTACCTATTCCCGCAGGGTGGAAGGTTTTGCACATAGTAAAATACCCTGATAAATTCGACTTAAAACTCCAAGTACGAATTAAAGTGATAATCTCTAAAGCTGTGACATATTATTTTATATGTTATTTATGTTGTGTTATTTAATATAACATGTTTTGAGGTTATAGACACTTCCGCAATTCAGATATAGTAGGGATTGAACCACTGGATGATTCAAATTGTACTGCCTAGAGGACAAGTATTGATATTATGTTGAGTTTTTTAGACTATGAATCTATGTCTTTTAAGGAGAAACCCTTTATGCTGGTTGCAGAGTCTTCTGAGGCAGTAAGGTTTTTATATTTTAAGTGGACTAAAGGTATTACAATTGCCATAAGGTTGATTTGTGTTTCTATTGGTGCGACTTGTGGGGTGGTATTCTAATATTTGATACTGCTAAGAAGTTTCTTGATCTGATCAGGAAGTAGTTTATGGCACCAAAAAGCAGCTACAGTATTATTATCTAACACGACTTGTGTCAGCCAGATATGATGGCAATGATTCACTGAGGGAGCACATTTATACGATGTGCAAACTGGTTAATGGTTTAAGGGAGCAGAAAATCACATTTGATGATGAGTTACTAGTCCACATAGTGATATATTAATTCTATGTTTAGGTCTTTTTGAGAAATTTAAGGTGAATTATAATTCACATGAGATAAAATAAAATATTAACCAGCCATTAGCACTTTGTGTGATTGAGGAAGAGCGGCTCAAGGGAATTAAAATTGAGTCGGACCATCTTGTCGTAAATGATAGCAGTAAGAATATTTTCTAGAAGAAAATAAGCGGTAAGAAAGGAAATCAGGCAGAACAAAAAAGTTAAAAAATAAAACAATAAAGAAAAATGCATAATCATAGGAATGATGAGTGTTGGTTCTGCAAAATGAAAGGTATCAAAAGAAAAACTATGACAATTTCAAGATTTAGTTGAAGGAAAACAACGCATGTATGAAAATTATTGTGGTCATTTTTTAGCCCAATTAGGTAAACGTGCTTAAATATATATGAAGATTGATTCAAAAGAGATCACACATGCCTCTTGTTTTTCTGTGGACTCGATACCTTTCGGATAAAATCGTGCTTTTATTGGAGAGGATTTATTTATGCTATTACATATGAGATTAGGGTATATTTCTTGAAAGAGACATGAACGCTTAGTTAAGGATGAGATTATTGGACTACTAATTTTTCATATTATAATTTATGTGTTGACTGTGTTAAGGGGAAGATGCAGAAGAAATGTAATTTTGAGGTTATAGATATGGAGGGTGTGAATTATGGTGTTTTAGTACATATCTCAATGTTTTGAATGGGCCGTAGGCCCAGTCTCAAACATTTACATGTGTGAGGATGCCTTATAGAGATAAAATTGTATAATCCATATATTAAGAAACTTGACCCTCGCACTGTCACTTGTCATTTCATTGAGTATCTTGAGAGATCTTTTGGTTATAGTTTTTATTATCCCTCTAAACCTATGAAAATTTGTTGAAACATGTCATTGCAAAATTTATTGAGGATGTGTGAATTTAGTGGGAGTCTAGAATTTTGTAGTTTCTTTTATACTTAATGATTTTGAGGTGCATGATAGATATAAGAGGTGATGATTTCTCTGAAATGTTTCTCTAGTTTCATCAAAGGACTCTTTGAGAGTCATTTTGCTATTATCACACATTATGATCTTGAGTTGTATTAGATAGATGTCTAGATAATGTTCCTCAATGGAGACATTAAGGAAGTGATTTACATGTTTTAACCTGAAGAATATCGTGATCTATTGCATATACCTCAAGTTCAGTGGGAGTTAATTTGTTATCTTTGTCTTATATGTTGATGATATTTTGTTAGTTAGTAATGGCATTCATGTGATACATGCACTACAGAAAAATTTTGACTTTCTCAATAGGCATGTATTGATAAAATATTGAAAACTTTTGAGATGAAAATTTTTTGTACCGAGTGAGGTTCAAGGTGTTGAATAAAAGTGTTTCAATAATGATTTTGTGAGAAGTCAAGTTGATTTTACCAAAATATGTACATTGTTTATTCGAAGGTAGTGATGAAAGTTTTGAGGTATCTCCAGATAACTAAAGAGTTCATGTTGATCTACAAAAAATCAAACTACTTTGAGATAGTTGGTTATTCCGATGCTGACTTTGCAGGTTGCTTGAGTAGTAGAAAATTCACTTCTGGATTTATTTTTATGTTGGCTCAAGGAGCGAGCTATCTTGTGAAAAATCTTTAAGCAATTTATTATCACTGTGTATGCAGAGTTGGTCAGTTGTTGTGAAACAACCAAACATGTCATGTGGCTAAGAGATTTTTATTGTGGATTTGAAGGTTGTTGACTTCATACACAATCCTATGACATTTTCTGTGACAATGAAGTTGTTACAAAGTGTGTGAAAAAAATGAAAGGTTAACCAAACGTAATAAATACATTGACATAAAGTACCTTTTTGTGTGAGAAGGTTAAGGAAGGTTTTATTGAGGTTCACCACATAAAATACTATTGCAGATCCTCTCATTGAATATTTTTAGCTGAAAGTATTTAAAGAGCACGTGATCCGGATAGGTGTTCGAAAGTCCCTGTGTAATGATGTCTGATTTTTCCTTTACATCATGTTACATTGTAGTAAGCTTTCAGCTTATTTACACCTTATGGTAATAGTTATTTTTCTTCAGTTTATTTACGCCTTTTGGTGACAGTTATTTACATGCAAAATAAAGTTATAATACATCATTATTATTATCTTCATATATATAGTTTATGCACGTGCTATTATATTTGCCTAGGAGTGGTGTTACACTTATGAGATTGTTTAGATTAGATGTGAGATTGGCACCACATTGGTAAATTCAAACATAATTATTGAAGTGCCTATGGGAGTATTTTAAACTCCATGAGGATAGCTTGGGCTAGATATAGGATTGGCTCCATATCGGTAAATCCTCACACTGGACAGAAGGTTGGCGGTTTGTTGTAATATATTCAGGTGACATACCATGATGGTATAAAGCAGGACGAATAGTGAGGTGTGCATTTGGACCACATGCAGTTTGCGCATCTCATGAAATGCAGCAAAACCACTATATTTGCTCAAATCCTAAATGGAATCAGTTTTGAGACCATGAAACTGTTTAGACTAATATATTACTTGTCTACGCATCTATGATTCACTATTGAGGAAGTTTATGGAAGAGAGTATTTTAAGGTTTCAACCCATCTGTTTCGATAATTGTATTTCCTAAAATAAAATAAGTGGCCACTAGACTTTTCTAAAGTGTTGCAATCCATAGTGTCGTTTTATAAAACTTAAAGTGCATGAACCAAGTGGGAGATTGTTGGAATATTTTAAATAAATAAAATATTTTTTGTGGTTCTATGCATTATTTCTAAAATTGGATTGTAATGTAATTATTGTTACTTGATGGGTTGGGATTATACTTGTCAATTATGGTCTAATTGACAGTATAACATTTACACCGTTGAATTGTAATTTTTCAACTTTATTTGGTGAGATTTAATCCTAACTGTTGATATCTAGGTTTGCATGATAGGAAGAGAGATTTTGGTATTTTATTTGTAGAAAAGCTGTCTCCCCTGTTATTATAAATAAGGGCCCTATCGAATGACAACTCTCAGAAAGGGGGTAGAGCTCTCTAAGGATCTCTTACAAAAATTCAAAAGTATTATACAGCTTAATCTTCATTCAGATATATCAATTAAAATTTCTTCTTTAATTAATTGCAGTATTCTTGATTTCTAAAAGTTGAGTATAGATTAAATTTTAACAAGAATTGCAGATATGATTTTGTAACCACCACCACAATGATGGCCATAGCCACCATTGCGATCTGCTGTTATAGCCACCCTCCTCGCATGCCAAAGAGTGTGAATGTGAATTAGGGACAGGGAGAGGAGGTAATGGCTAGGGTTAAGATGGAGTGAGAGAGTGGTTGAAGGGTTTATATAGATTGGCTTGAACACAAGCGTGGGTTCGGCTATTTTATTTTTAAGATAGTTGGAATTATTTTTATATAAATTGTGTTGGGTTGGAATGGACTATATTTTTAAGTTAAAAAAAAAAAAAAATAGCCTAACATAATAAAGTTATATAATATATACATATTTATGAGTTCAAATTGAGTCGATTAACGAATTTGTTCACGAACGTAAATTTCGTGAACAAATTCACGAATCGTCATCACGCAAAAAATTGTTCAAAATTAGTTTCAAACAGAATTCCTTGTAAATCGAAAACAGTTGACATCGTTTGTAGCTCTAATGTTATATAGAGAATAAATTATACTAATCTGAAGCAAAGAGAGGAGCAATAAAGAGCTTGTGATCGCAGCACTCATAATGGTTTTACCACACTCCAAATGTATTTTTAACTTCAAATTTCTTTCTTTTTTCGAAATTCAAGTATATATTTGATATATATATATTTGAAAACAAAATATGTATATGCAATATGTGGCTAAATATATACATTGAGGATGGGGCTACCACTCAGGCAGCCCAACAGAACCTATTTGTATAGGTAGCTCCAAAACAGACCCAGCCCAACTGCAAAACAATTGGTTCCCAACTACCAGTGGTGTTTCAGGGAAGGCCTAGTTAATTCAGGGCCCATAAGCTGCCTCCAACGAGTTGAGTGTGGGCTTAAGAACAAAAGCATTCTCTATTCACGAAAATGGGAACAATAAATACTAACTAATTTCTGAGAATAACACATCGATTACATCATTGAAACAAGGGAAAATGCAATCGAAATCTACCTCATATATATATATATATATATATATAAAGTAAAGAGTGCTTATCATATTTTAACCACCATCTAGTTCTTAATTATAGAGTCTGAAAGTAAACATTACACATCTATGCATAATTAACCGGCTCAAATCAAAGTACTACACGAACTATATAACAAAATATACAAAGCCAGTACAACCAGCATTGACCCCTGAATACTTAGGTACTAACTAGATCAAGCAATATTTTACATGCATGCACGACCATGTATATATATATATAACCACCACTTATTTATTATTACTAGTATATATTTATAACAAAGCAAGCACTAGAGAGAAATAAAACGTCGTGATGATCAAGTACTCTTGGTTCTGAACTTGGACTCGTCAATCTCTATCCCCTCCTCTTGAGCACGCTCTTCTCCAGACTTGTCCATGGTGCTCAACCCACCCTTGCGTCCCATTTCTTGGTACCCCTCAGTCCCAATCTGCTCCTTTCTTGTCTGCCCTCCTCGGCTCCTCCCTAATTTACATTTTCCATATTATATAATTAGCCTCATCATGCATCCATCAATAAAATATATATATATATATACACCTTCAGCTAGGCGTTCTTGGGCTCCGAGGCTTTTGCCTCTGGTGCCTCCAGGGACAACGATCTCTCCTTGCCTTGCCTTGGCGTCAAGTTCGGCTCTTTCCTGTTCTGATGCAGGCTCTTCTCCAGACTTTTCCACGGTGGTCAGCCCACCCTTCCGTCCCAATTCTTGGTACCCCTCTGTCCCCAGCTGATCCTTCCTTGTCTGCCCTCCTCGGCTCCTCCCTAATTCACATTTAATTTCCAAATTAGTTGTATATACAATTTAACCTCATCATCAATACACACACATATATATATATAGAAAGTTATGCTATTATATATATATATATATATGTATGTATGTATGTATATGTACCTTCAGCTAAGCGTTCTTGGGCTTCGAGGCTTTTGCCTCCGGTGCCTCCAGGGACAACGGTCTCTCCTTGCCTGGCCTTGGCGTCAAGTTCGGCTATTTCCTGTTCTGATGCCATTTTCTTAATTAATTATTGTCTCTTTGTAACAACAAAAGCAAACTATACACCTTTGGAAAGGAAAATTTATAGGAGAATAGGAGTGGTAATGAGTTTGTGCTTGGATGACGCGTGGTAGGTGACGAGGCAAAGGGAATGACGCGTGTCACTTCGTCATCTTAAAACACCAAAAGATTTCTGTTTGCCCGACACGTATTCAACTTTGGATGAGAAGAAAAAATGAAGAGCATCCCGCGTGGATAAAGATTTGGACTTGGAAGTCCAAATGCTCAATGTCAGAGCATTCTTTTTGAATGCTTTTAGCTATTACTTTTCATATAATAATCAACAAAATAAAATTTCTCATTTTTTTTTTAAAGATGATCCTATATATATCTTGAATGAATTTTGAAATATGTATCTCCAACGTGACATGACAAATGCCAAAGAAATTGTCCTTACAAAACTTCCATGTATGCAAGTCACTGATGATAAATATCTCCAACATGACAAATGCCAAAGAAATTGTCCTTACAAAACTTCCATGTATGCAAGTCACTGATGATAAATACCCCCCCCCCAGAGACACACGCGCATTTGTGTGGTAGATCAAAAAATGCGCAATGATAAATGTGGCTTCAATTTTGATTTTGCCCGACATTAGGATCTACAAATTTGGCAAAAGCTTCTTGAGAAAGATCGATGGTCCCTTGGTATACCGGAGGACAATAATTAACAATTTTAACCACGACACTCTGACCCGTGCATGGTTGTGGCACGCCTTGGTTTGTAGCCCCTGTGCATTGGACTCTGTAATTTCTTCCACATGCAGCCCTATTGCCCCATATGGCATCACTCGCCGAGACGATCGTCACACCGTTATTTTCGTAGCCATAGCATGAAGAGGCCCACAAAAGATTCAGAACCAACTTATATATATATATATATATATATATATATATATATATATATATATATATATGTAGACGCGCGTCATGTAATTAAGTGACCAATGGCTCAGACAAAATAAGAGAACTTCCTATTTGAGATTTGTACGGCTCCTTCGTTTCTCTCACCTAAAATATTTTTCTAGAAAGATGTAAGAAGCGCAACACACTTGCAGAAATCGCTTCCGAGGTGAGTGAAAAAACCCTTTGACCTCTATTTTTCTGTGTAGTTTCAAAAACTACTCTTCAAATTAGAGAAATCGCTTCCGAATTTAGGGTAAAAGAATAAGAGAGACCAAATCCATCTCCTAAATAGGTATATATAATCTTTTATACAAAAAAAATGTGTGTATATATATATATATATATATATATATATATTCTAGAGTGAGTTGTAAAAAAGAAAGATGCATTAATGAAGTGAGAGAGAGGATGATTTTAATAATAAGTGGAAATGGAATGGCCATTTTATAACTTAAGAAGTGAAATGATTTTGTTGGAATGAGTATTCCAATGAAATGACTTAAAATGACCATTCCATTTCTAATATAGCACAACAAACGAAAGAAAGAAAATCAAAGGTGGAATGATCATTCCATTCCACCTTCATTAATTCCTGCGTACCAAACTAGTCCTTAATGGAATGAATTTCAAATTAAATTATCCAAAATATCCTTATTAGTGACAAATAAATTAAACTAACAAAATAACATTCTTCAATAATTTTTAAAAGAAATGACAATAGTGATGGAAAGTAATGGCGATGGTGGTGGTGGTGGTGGAAAGCGACAATGGTGATGGAAGGTGAATAAAGTGGTGGAAGGCAGTGGTGGTGATTGTGGTGGAAGGCGGTGGTGGTAGTGAAAAGTAACAGTGGTGTAAGTGGAAAGCGGCGGCGATGGTGGCAATAGTGGAAGTAGTGAAGGTGGTGGAAGGTAGTAACGATTGTGATGGTGTTGGAAGGTGGCGACAATGGTAGTGGATGGTTGTGGCAATGGTGAAAGGTGGTGGTGGTGGAGGGCAGTGGCAACGGTGGTTTTTAGACTTTAATTTTGTTTTAACACCAATTTTTTTATAAAAAAAAATTGAACGATCATTTGTAGGTTGAGATGTGGAATGAAATTTCATTTTTTTTTTTCATTTTAATTTTTCTACAAAACAAAAGAATGAAACATTCCATTCCATTCCACTCTTGATACCAACCGCAACATTAGTTTCTATTTATCGAAGAGACAATTTTAAAACTCTTTAAAATCTTATTTGTTTTATAGCTTTTGAGCACCAAATTACTATGACCTCCCCTAATGACACCCTTGTTAGGCTAATGATCTATTATTCAAAATCACACATAATATACAATTACAAAAGTACCCTCAAATTATAATAATTTTGTACAAAATTAACCTCAATTTCTAATCCTTTGCCTCAGATTAATATGATATATATAAATTTTCTATCAATGTCACACCAGTACTACCTTCATTAGTTTTAGTATTTTAATTTTTTATGTTAATTGATTTTAACAAATTTAACTGTCAATTAAAGAAAGGGATATCCGAAGTAAAGTTAACCAAACCTCAGAAAAAGTTGACCATCATATTTTACAAATTTTAATCCGAAAGTGATTAGGCAAAACTTTAAAAACGTCAGTCTAATTTACCTTCAACAAAAATATGTCTCAAGCAAAATCTGATTTGAATTTCTCTTCTTCAACACAAGATCGAAATCTCATAATTTCTCTCAAAAATCTCGTTTATAGTGTTTATTCATCCCCAATAATATTTGATATCTTAAGAGGATCGAGTTTTTCTAATAGAATCTTCAATAAAATATTCCTTGAACATTATAACGCATCCATCACAAAACCATAATTTAAAAGAACTGTTAAAAGAATTTTTTTTATTTAAATGTAATACCATGTATGATTCATTTGTCAATTTATCATATGCACTAATTTTAGAGAATTTGTAATTGGACGACGCGTGGTACTGTGACGCGCAAAAACAGTTTACACCCAGGTCGTTGGATGCAAAGGTCATTACACGCGTCACTTGTGTACGAAGATTTTCTATTTGTGCGACACGTGCTCCATATAAACTCAGACCGTGACTCTGTTAAGTTGGTTCAATAAAGACTTGAAATACACAATAGTGAAAAATAATAATTTAACCTGAAATACGATATACTCCGTATTCATTCAATTGAATAATTAATGCAGTGAGATGAGTTTGAAATGGGATATTCTTATATTAATTCCGTTCATGGAAAAAATTTCTTCTTGAACACATTTGTCACCATTCAAATTGAAAGTAACTCCAATATATTGCCCTATTAAACACAAATCATAGATGTGGGTTCGAAAATTCTCGCAATAGTGGACAGAAGAAAATAATAACATTTTTTTTCCACCTATTTCTCTCCTTTTTTTATTAAAAAAAATCATTAATTTTTCATTGATTTTCTAATACTATCGTATATACTGAATATGTTTATATATAATGACATATAAATACTATATATAGTATAAGTTATACATACATTCCCCAATCGTAGAATTCTGGCTCCCTCCGTCCATACCAGAAATGATAAGGTACTTTATAATTTATCCGTGCATATGTGCGTGTATATATATAAATATATATGGAATTCAAGCAATGCACATACATATTTTTATAAATTGACGTTCCTTAATTGAGTTTAAAATTTAGAGTAATGATAGATACAATGAAAATTATTACTGAATTATAACTAATCACTCTCATTTGTACAACAATGATTATTCCGGGATACCATACCCCCAAGGTGCTCTATAATTTCTCCGTGCATATATATATATATGAAATTTCAAGCAACACACATACATATTTGTATAGATTGACCTTTTTTAATTGAGTTTAAATTTAGAGTAATGTTATGACCGAATTAGAACCAAATCACTCTCATTCTATAAATAGTGTAAGTCGGATTCAAATATTTATTACATTTTCACAATATAATGGATGGACAGCCTGTTCATATTCGATGATAACTTTTACTATTTAATAATTATAGATAGTGTAAGTGAGACCCAAACATTTATTACACTTTCACATTCTAATGGATGGACTGCCTCAACTATATATTCAATGATAACTTTTACTGTATAATAATTTAGAGGAATGATAGACACAATGAAAGTTATCACCGAATTAGAACAGAATCACTCTCATTTGCACGACGGTGATTACATCGGGTACCGTACCCCGGGGTATTCTATAATTTCTCCGTGCACACACACACACACATATATATATATGTGTGTGTGTGTGTATTTGGAATTTCAAGCAAAACCACCTTCCTTAATTGAGTTTAAAATTTAGAATAATTACAGACAAGTAAAAGTTATCACAAATGATTCAAGCATTTATTACACTTCACTGTATAAGAAGAAAAAGGAAAAATTAGATTTTGGTGAGCAATCCTAAACAAAATTACTCTAAAATTATCATAAAGTCTGAAAAAAATGAATATTTACTAAAATTAAAACTTAATTGCTGATGAGTGACCGTTTGAGGTTAATTTGGTAAAAAAACACTTGCATATTTATTAAACATTTTTAAAATAATTTTTAGATGATGAAATTACCATTCAATATAAAGATAAACTCCTTGAATTCATTCTCCTCTCTTTCTCGTTCATCAATCTCTTTTTTTTTTTTTTTAATTTGTCAGTCTACTAATTAAAAAGATAGTATTGATATATATATATATGTTAACAGTTAATGTTTTGACTCTTGATTAATAATACATCTATCAGCTTGCTCTAAAATAAATCAACCATACAAACTACATCTATTCAACCCCTCAGTAGGTATTCACTCTAGTTCTGCACATAACTCACAAGATTCAGTTGATTGAATTGAATAAACCTTTAAAAGATTTACGGTACTTTATGTTGGAGATTTTATTCTATTAACATATTTTTTTTTTGCATAATTTTTAATATGACAAAAGAATTCTTATTAATATAAATTGTATAGAAAGCTATGTGCAAAACAAGACCACCATGAAAAAGAAACAAAATTACTACAAGATCCAACTGTATGAGAAAAATATTTTAATTGTTGCCTTTCTAAATTATTGTTTCTTATTCTAATTGTTACTCCAGTATTCTAGTTGGCATCACCAAATAACAACTTCTAGAATCACTTACAATAAATAATAAAAATAAAAATAAAAAAAAGTTTTTCAATTTTACACATTATTTGAATCCAATTTTACAGTAAATAAGAATATAAATAATACAATATCTGGAAATAAAAATAAATAATTATTAGTTAAAAGTTATTTCTAAATATTTATTTGACAACTTGAAAGAGTGGCTGCTTATTAGGCAAATCTTGAAGTAAAATGTTTAATTGAGATGAATGTAAATGATAAATTTGTTTAATTATAAATAATTTATTAGAGGAAGAATGTTTATGTAATAAGTGATCCAATGGTCACTCATTAGCAATTAAATTTCAATTTTAATGACTATTCTTCTTTTTCGAATTTTATGGTCACTTTAGAGTAATTTATTTTAGAATTGGCCACCAAAATCTATTTTTTCCTAATAAAAATTACATTCATGCGCTATTTTATCATGAACATATGTATGTGTGTATATATGACATGGTATCTGAAGATGTCCAACTTTTTAATGGAAAATTTTATAAATAAAATAAAATCCAAGAAATCTTGATCATATGTCATGGAAACACAGGACATTAGAGCTGTCCTGTTGAAGAATGAAGCAAAAGAGTAGTTAAAGAAGAAGTGAAAAAGGAATGGTAGAAGGCAAGTGGAAGGAACATGTCACCGATGACCGACCTCAGGTCATATATATATATATATATACATACATAGTTACATACAATACTGTAAAATATGTGTATAACTGTATATACAGAGACTGCATCTGTAGTTGAGTGGATGAAACTTTCAGCTATGACCACCGATGTGGACGAATTACAATGCAACTATCCGTCAAACCCCAAAAGATAGACATCATAGACCCGTTCTCACAACTAAACAAACACTATTGCCCATGTCAAAGTAACATGTTTGACCGTTGACACGATTTAGTCATTAACAACACTTTTTTAAGTCTCTGAATCTTTTTCCAATCGCGCTTTAGCGCGTGCCAGTCACCGCTGCCCTGTTTGGTAGAAAGGATACAAATCATCTTTCAAGACCTGATATGTAAATATGTGGACATATATTTAAACTTTAGATTTTTTATTTTTTTTCATCAACTTGTGTGTATACATATACATTGAATTAAAAAATTAAAAATGATATTCCCTCTCCCTCTTTCCTTAACAAATGATTGAAAAAAAAAATAAAAATGGAGTGATATGTTTTTTTTGTGTTTAGTATAAATTTTTTAATGAAAAAAAAAGAAAATAAAAGGATTTGAAGAGATAAATTAAAAAGGAATAATAAAACTATTAAGTTAAAAATAGTGAAAAATGGAGTGAAAAATAGTTTTTCTTTTAATGTAACTTTGTTAGTGTCAACTTTATCTTTACTTTGATAAAAAAAATTAAAAAAAATTTAATAAAAAAAGATATAATAATAATTTTTTTAAAAATAATTTCTTTTTTTTTATTTTTTTAAACATATTAACTATCATTACTTTTATTAATCAATCAAATAAGAAAAAAAATTAAACAATATCATTTTTTTTTTCCTTTTCTCTCCTAACCAGTGTTATTTTTTTTTTCCTTTCTATGTACAGCCTGGAATTATCCAAGAGCGTGTAGATCACAAACAAAACAACATTCCAAGTTAACAAATGTGCAGAATTGAGCTATATATATGTAATAAACGATAAACCCAACTCCATAACACAGGCTAGCTTGACTCTCTCTCTCTTCTCAGTTGATCAGAACAAAAGATCGAGGCAAGAACAACATGCCTTGCGCCGTAGCAGTAGCGAACTCTCCTGTATTCTCACCGTCACACAGGGTTTCATCAATCTTCTGCAAACCCTCCGTTTCTTCTCCTGTAAACCTAAGTCTCCATGGATCATCACCATCAACGCCGTCGTCGTCGTCTTCTCCAGCTCCCTCATCGCCTTTAACGCTTCGGTTTCACAAACAGCTGAGTGGGTTCAATAGGGATTCTAAGGAAGCACCAATTTTTTGTTCTTCGTCTTTGTCGTCGGCTTCATCGCCGCCGATCCTTTTGAAGAGGAAGAGACCGACGAGGATCAATATTCCGATTGCTTCATTGGGTTTCGATGCCGTAGAGACGCCGGTGGCCGTGGATAGGTTGAATGAGGTGGAGGTTGAGGGGGATGGGTATTCTGTGTATTGCAAGAGAGGGAAAAGGGGTCCTATGGAGGATCGCTATTCTGCAATTGTCGATATTCAAGGAGATTCTAAACAGGTACTATTTAAAGTAGAAATTTCATATTTGTGTATCAAATCATTGATTTATAATGATTCTTTTTTTCATCTTTGAATTTCAAATTCTGTTTTATTTCTAGGGAAAAACTAAAATTGTTAGGCAAATCGATAATGTTTACCTGATAGGAAATATAAAGGTGAAATTTTGGAATACAATACAAAAGAAAAGTAAAGAACTTGAATTGCTAAAATTGGGGGATTGTGAAAGTGAATTCTTAGAATTTGTGACTGCATCGGAAAAAGGTTTTTGTCAATGAAGTGGATAGAGAAGTTAGTATGACAAAACTATGAGCGCTAGATTATTTATTTGGAAAAAAAAATGAATCTGTGAGAAATTTTGGAAATGAAGAAATTACTGTTATTATGGTGAAAATTTCAGGATCCATATCAACTATATACTAAATATGATTGACTTTTGTATGCAATTTTGTAAAATCCCTTCCTTTTTGTTATTTAGTATCATAATATCATAAATAATAATCATTATTTTCTATAATTACAGGCTTTCTTTGGTGTTTTTGATGGGCATGGAGGAGCACAAGCTGCTGAATTTGCAGCAAAAAACCTAGACAGGAACATTATGAATGAAGTGAAAAGGAGAAGTGAAGAAGAAATCACAGAGGCAGTCAGACACGGTTACTTGACCACAGATGACGAGTTCTTGAAGGAGGATGTTGGAAGTGGAACTTGCTGTGTCACAGCATTGTTACGGAATGGTGAATTTGTGGTCTCAAATGCTGGTGATTGTCGGGCTGTTATGAGCCAAGGAGGAATTGCTGAGGCCCTCACAGTTGACCACCGACCTTCGTGGAGAGATGAAAGAGACAGGATTGAAAGGCTGGTAAGAACACTATATTACTTGAGCAAGAATTAAAAATAATAATTATAATAAAGTAAAAGATCTTGGCTGTTGTAGAATTTGCAAAATCGTCTGCATTACAGCTGATGGGTTTTTTGAAATCATTACTTTCTTCTAGGGTGGTTATGTGGATTGTCGCCACGGTGTTTGGAGAATACAAGGATCTCTTGCTGTATCAAGAGGACTTGGAGATCGACATCTTAAACAATGGGTTATAGCCGAACCAGGGACAAAAATATTAAGGATTACACCTGAATGCGAGTTCTTAATCCTTGCTTCTGATGGACTTTGGGACAAGGTAAATTACTGCAAGCACCCTTTTTTGTTCTATCTTTGTGAGTATTTTAAAACATTTATATGCTGAACATTTCTATACTTGTTGTCTCTTTCAGGTTAGTAATCAGGAGGCAGTAGATGTAGTTCGCTCTTTATGCTTAGGCGTTGATAACCCTGAGCCATTGTCTGCATGTAAAAAGCTTGCTGACCTATCAGTAACGAGAGGTTCCACTGACGATTTAAGCGTGATTGTGATTCAATTGGGTCGATTTGCTGAGTGATTCATGCTAGGAGGTAGAGTAATTCAGTTCGAGGACAAGAAGTTGTTTAGCTGCAAGTGTTTTGTTTTATTGAACCTGCAGCCTCAGAGGAAGCCTGTCAAGCAAGATCCTTGTAGGAAATTTGCCCCCTTAATGGTTAAAAGCCATCAATGATCGTGCTAATTTTAACAATGATACTGATTATCTGCAAAGGCATTGTATTTGAAGGGGCATCAATCAATTTTATAATTGTATCATATATGCCTTTGATGACTTTTTGCCCCTGAAGACTTCAACCCAGCAATGTATGGTGATATAAAAAAAGTACTGTTTGACATAAATGGTTGACACAAAATAAGTGAAATTTAGCCTTATATACAGATTTCAGTTTTTATCATACACTATATGCTGTTTCAGCCAAAATGTTGTGTTATTTTACGGTCCGTTATGGCTTGCTTTGATTTGCAGTTTCTGGCATACTGGCTAGTGAAAGAACAGTAGGGCGAAGAAGGGTGGATTTTCTACACAATGGCTGGTTAACAATGGCTATTCTTCAAGATCTGAAGGTATTGTAGGATAATCACATGTTGAAAATGTGATAGTGTTTCGGGTAGAGGTCACTTGCTTTAGTGCTCACAGTTGGCTATTTTTTTCAAGATATATGAGGTGTGACTTCTAGATGCTTTAAACCAATTTTAGAATATCTGAAGGTATGTTCAAAAGCTAAGGCCATTTATGGAACAATCCTTTCCTTGGTATGGGTTTCTCAGTCATCATCATTTGATGATGGAGCTAAAAGCACTGCTCTCTTGACTGTTGAGAAGCTCATCAGTTTCCTCCTAGTAGAGGATGAGGATGAATAATAGTGCTGCCTTTGAGCCAAGGAATTTTCAAGTCACTAAGTTGTTGGAAGACTTGTCATAGACCACTTTGGTAGGCTAATGGCAATAAAAGCTTTCTACAGAGATTTTATGTGATTTGGTCTATGAAGTTGAGTCCCTTGTGGCACCTAAAGGGTGTTGGAAGAAATAGGCTTGGCCACTTGGTCAAAGAATGTTTAAAGACCTGCAACTTTGCTAACTATTTTAATATCTTAATAACTCCTCTCAACACATAATAGGGCTAGCACAGTGCACGAGTCTGGTGTTATTGTCCGAAAAGAATAGATGTATGCGGAAGTCCCTTAACCTCTCTTTGGAAGAATGTTGTTGCAAAACTGATAGATGGTCCCTTTTAAATTCCGGCAACCGTCCACTGTTACCTTTGCCATCCTCAGCTATGCAACGCCTATGCCTCCATAGCATAACATTTTCCTTTCCATGGACCCGAGGAGATCTTCCACAAAATTAAACATTGCTTCCATGGATTGGGGATAGATTTGGAATCTCTACCAGCAAATATCAAAGTTGTCGCTGAGGCGGGTAATCCTAGACCTTTTTTGGCATTTTGGGTGGAATTCAAAGTTTGGATTTAGGAGATATCAGAGTGCGAAATAGGTGTTCCATGACAATGACAGAAGGAGGTTCACCATAACTGAGAGGAAAATATTATTTGTTGCCATCCAAACAGCCACAGAACTGGACCAATTTTGTGGAAGTCCCGTATTGTTGCATCACGTGCCAGCCACTTTGACTCGCTGAAAGTTAGTAGTTACACATTCCGTCATACATTCACCACCATTCTAGGAGCTTCTCCAGGTAAATAAATGCACTGGCTGAAACGAAATACTAGACTTAATTTTAATACTGTCTCGGACCTGAAAAAATAAAAAACTGTCTCGAACTTGAAATAACGATACTACACTTAATTTTAATACTGACGTGCACACTTACAACCGCTCAATCAAAGAAGTATGTTCTTAACCTCCCTTCAAGAGCTTGCCTGTCCTGTCTGAATAAGAGTGGAGTGCTATCATATGGACTTGGGAGCTTTTATCACCACAAACAGTAAATGGGGCTTCATAGGTTTTCTGTGCTTTAACGATGATCTGGAGCCATTTTGGATCACATCATCATCAAATGTAGGGGTGTAGACTACACTTTCGTGTCACACGGTCTGTAACATTTTAAGGGAGGTCTTTGTATTTTATCTTTAATTATAATTTTTTTGAGTGGCGATATTCGCACTGCACTTTTATTTTTTACGATTGTACTTCACTTGTAGTTTTCTTTTAAAGAAAATGACAAGAAGGTTATTAAACTAATTAATACACCATCCCTTATTTTGTAATATCACAACTACCCTTTATACTATAAACTTATGATAACTTATTTTTGGGTTCTCTCAAAGGAGATAATTTATTTAACAAGAATAAAAAAAAATTAGTTACTTTGTTTTTGGGTCTTGTTAAAAGATATAATTTATTTAACATGATAATTTTTTTTTGGGTGCTTTTTAATTTTTGGTTCTGGTCAAAAAATATAATTTATTTAATAGAGATATATGTATTTTTTTGGTCTTGTCAAAAGATAATTTAGTCAACATCGATAACTATTTTTTAGTCCTTTAAAAAGAGAGCTTTTTTTTCTTGGTTATTTTTTTTCGGGTATTTTTTTGTTGATATTTTTTGTTTATTTTGTTAAAAGAATTCAAAAACATTAAAAATTAAAAACTAAAAAATATTTTAGTATTTTTTTTAAAATGTAATTATTCGCGTGTGAACTTAAAATTAGAAGTAACATTTTTAAAAAAATAAGAATGCAATCGAAAAAATAGTGTGGATACTGCTTCTCTTTTTTTTTTTATTATTGAAATTATTGTATCACTCATCACACGGAGGAACCGTATATTCGGTAGTCATTCTTGAAATGTCTCTTTATATTGTTAGTGATGAACAGTTCTTTTATCAAACAACTGTGTGCCTGAACAGATCCCTAGTACCAGCTTAGAGTTGACTGACTATTGGTGATGACCAGAAACACATTGTTAATGGACATTAAAAACATGCACTACCCAGAATGGAGACAATATGCTCTTCGTATTTAATTAATGAATTCAAAGATATATTTAATTATTTATTTACTTTTTTACAAATCTAAAAAAATTAACTTAATTATTCGTTATTCTTGTTATGAGAGAGCTCTCATGATAATATTGTTCAAACTTTTTAAAGTCTAACGTATCAGAGACATTAGCCGTTAAGAATTGTGTCTTAAATTTACATTGTAATGTAGTTTCTATTTTAGAGTTGTAATTTATTTGGTAATTCTTTGTTAGACACGTTTTGGGTTCAAATAATTTTAATCTTTGTGTGACAAGAAATTAGTTTAGAAACTCTATAAATAAATATAAGGTTAAAAGAAAAAATGTAGAGAGAGAAAGAAGGAAAAGATATAATGCTACATTTGGTATGCAATAATGGAATAGAATGAGCATTCCATTAAAGTGAGAATTGAATGTGAATGGAATGGAATGATTGTTTGGTTTCAAACATGAAATGATGCAGGAATGGAATAATAATTACATTATTTTTGGTAACTAAAATTTTTTTTTAATGTTTATTGGGAATGGAATGGTCATTCCATAGGTTGAGTAGTGGAATGAATTTTCATTCTTTTTCATTCTAAAAGAATAACGCGGAATGGTTATTCCTACTTTTATTTTTCTTACCAAACAAAGGAATGGATCAAAAAAAGTAATATTGACATTCCATTCCATTCCATTGTTGCGTGTTTCGTACCAAACATAGCATAAGGGGTTGATTAGTGTTACGAGGAGAAGAGAGTATACATAATTCCAGAAAAAATGTGTCAAGAGAGAGTGAAAGTGTGTGTGATAGACACAATTTTCGCGTGTTGTATATTCTTTTCTCAATTATAGTGAAGTCTTTCTCCATGGACGTATGTAAACTATTGTGTTGTGCGTAAATATATATAATTGTTATCTCTATATATACTTGTATGATTGTTGATGTGATGATATGCTTTTGTTGTGTCAAACAAAAATGACATTAATTTTTCCTATATTAGCACAATCAGAACATGAAAAAATCTGAGAAATTATTACATGGTCTTGCCAATCACAAGTTGACATGCAAACAAACGTGTCCACTTTGTGTTAGTTTTTCTTTAGAATTTTGATTGTTTGTCAATTTGTGATTGGCTTGGGATTATAAATAATTTTTTGAGAAACTGACACATTTACTTGCGTGTTAATTTGTAATGTCAAGATCATGTAATAATTTTTTCACGACGACAAGAGATGTACAACAAGTGCTTCAAGAGATCGAATGTCTAAAGGAATCTTGGGTATGCTTATTTCAATTTTCTTAAAATGCTTTTCTATTTTCTTATAATTGAAAATGAACACTGTAAAAAAAAAAATTGGTGGATAGTTTCTAAAAATTGTTTTTGAATATTAAGATTAAAAAAAAAAAACTTATTTTCAAATACCTATAAAACAAATTTATGTTTTTGAAAATTGTTTTTAAAGAACTGAATCGAACATGCTTAACATTACTTGTTTATCTCATACCCTAGAACAATTCGTGCTTGTTTGAAGAATAGTGAAGTGCCAACCATTTGGACTTGACACTCTTATCATACCAAAGAGTAAATGAGGTTTCACAAGTCTTGCACTTTAACATGACGTACTTAGGGGTGTGCAAAAATTCGTTCAAACCGAAAAATCAAACCAGTCTAATTTGGACGAGACAATTCAGATCGATTTCCTACTGGTTCGGTTCAGACACAATTTTAAAAGTAGTGGAACCGTTAATTTACGGTTCAAACTAACTGAATCAAACCGATCTGTTAATTTTGTATATATATGTTATATTATTTTATAATATACTTAAGTAATTTATTATACATGTACATAGCTTGATTAGCTTATATGGTTTAACATACATTCTTTCATTTTGTAATAAACTCTAAATGCTTGCTTGGTTTGTTATAACATTGATTTTTTAATCAAGTGGAATAGGAGTATGAAAATCAAGTGGAGCCATGGAATTGAACTGGACTCCGATTTGGTCCAATTTCATTGATCAAACGGTTCAGACACAGTTTCAAATTTTCTGGAACCTATAAGAATGATTTGGTTCCAAAAAACTTTCAATCCAAAACCGTGTGTACCCCTAGGCGTACCAAGATGTTTAACTTGATTACAAGATAATCCGGAGCCATCTTGGATCATATCATCATCAAAAGTGGGGCGAGGAGTGGAGGTCATACTGATTTGAAAAGAAGAAAAAGCTTCCTCTTTGGTTCTTTTTGTGCCGATCTCCTTTAGCATAATTGATCAATTGGCGAATCTTTATTCTAAGAAGCGGTTAATGATTTTTTTTATTGCATTATAGAAGAGAGAAATGTTTGAATCTCCAAAATAGATCATTAAACTCCGTAATTTAGCTGAAAAATAATTTACTTAATATTTTTTCTCATGATTAAAATGAGATTAGCAATTAAATCTTTTCAAAAAATAATCTTAAATAAAGTTAAAGAATATGATTATTGTCAAGTGATATCTTCTTTAGCTCTCAAATGAAAAGGACTCTTTTGGTAATCATTTTTGTTTTGGGTTTTTTATTTCATACGAAAGAGGAGCAATGTTTTTGTTCTATTGTGATTTATTCCGAAAAGAAAACATGTTTACTAACAAAATTTGTTGAAATAAAGTGTTTGGATGATTGTACAAAAATAAGTGAAAACTATTTTTATGTAACTGAATTTGAAAACCAAATGGAGTCTAAGAGGAAATATTGTAATTAAGGGTCTGATTCTAATCACTAGCAATTAAAACAGGATTTGCAATTGAAAATTTGACCTACAACCGTGTGATAATGAGCTTAACATTAATGCTCCATTTAGTACAAAGGATGACAGATGGAAGAAAGAAAGGTCGGGGGACCATAATGTATTCCTTGAAACAGAGAGCAGATTTTGCCTCTTTTTGTTTGTTCAAGAGGAAACAAACAAATGAAGGAAATGAGTGCCTTGTAGTTTTAAACCAAAATTTTAATGAAATAAAAACCAAACTATTCTTTAATTCATTGCTCCATTCAGACTCGCAGAAACAGAACAATTACGGTACAAAATTTATTATGTATGATGTAACAATTGACCAGTGACATGACCAAAAAATAATAATACAAAATAAATAAATAAATAAAAATGTAAAATATCAATGCTTAACGAATAAGAAAGGTTAGAGCGCACTGTAAGGAACATTTTATCACGTTTTTTAATTTAAATTTTTTTTTTGGCCTACTAATCTCTCGTCTTTATTTCGAATTGATTTCTTCATTTTAGCTTTCATGTTATAGTGGAATTTAGATTAGAACACTCGTCATATTCTCTTCTCTCTTTCTCTTTACAACTCTCTCTCTCTCTCTCTCTCTCTAGATCTCTCATCCTCTCTTTCTGGCTAGTGTTCAAGGGTTTCTTCGCTGCATCAGATCTCGCAGCGATTAGAATCCCCAATCAACTCGTTTCCGACTCTCAATTGGTGATTCAAACTCATCTGCATCTTCGAGTTCGGATCTTGAAGGTTCGATCTCGCCACCATGGCGGCCGCTAATGCTCCGATCACCATGAAAGAGTCCTTGACGGTAAACTCCTCTCCTACATGTTTCGATTCACAACATCTTTTCTTCCAACTTTAGCTGAATTGTCACGAAAGATTGTTGCTGAACTTATTTACTCTGATTTTAGATAATCTTGATGGTATCTTTGTTGTTATTTAATTTGTATCTTTAATCTTTTTTTTTTCTCTCTCTCTCGAACTGATATATTCAAAGTGTTCTGTGGCATGTTATGTGAGAAACTATGTAAAGATCTGCAATTCACAATTTCCTTTTTTTGTAGATCTGTAATACAGATAGTTTCTTATTTGCGAAGTTACGAATCCCAAGTTGCTCTATGAATATAATTCTGGATATAGATAACACAGTCTTCTTATTACTGCTGTGGCTTGGTAATGGTGTTTTTGAGGGGAGGGAATTGAATGGTAGTTTTGTTTGTTGTGTTGTTATCACAGTTACCAAGCGTAGGGATCAACCCGCAATTTATGACCTTTACGCATGTTACAATGGAATCCGACAAGTATATATGTGTTCGGGAGACGTCGCCGCAGAACAGTGTTGTAATCATCGACATGAGCATGCCAATGCAACCTTTAAGAAGGCCTATTACTGCAGACTCGGCCCTTATGAATCCTAATTCAAGAATCCTAGCTCTGAAAGGTATGGGATCTTTATTCTTATTTATTTTGGTCGTTTTGTGCATATAGAATCCTCTTGCCATTTCCATGTCCCGTAGTAGAGCTCTGTCCACATATTAAAGTTGTGATCATGATTGGAAATGTTCTCCCCAAGCATTGGTGTGTTGTTTCTAAATCTTGATTTTTACGGCTTGATCTCTGATGATACTGACAATTTAATATTACACCCAACTAATCTTCATTTCTGTTGGAGAGTGATTAGTGAGATAAGCATCATTGATGTAATTGTTTCGATCCTTGGCTTATAACTTTGGGGGACTCAACCCTCTTGAAGATTGTGATAATTGATCTTTTACTTATACACTCCCAATCAGCTGTTAAAAAGTGTTAATTATGCACCCACTATTCAGAATAGTCTATTCTTTGCTTCCCGTCTAGACTCAAGTCTTGTGAAGTTACGGATGATTGGCAACACAAGTATATGAACAACACTTTTATGTTACACTATACCCTGGTCTAATTGGAATCATGACCTGACTATGGTATGCTTCTGTTTGAAAGTGCCGATTGAGTGATTTTAAAATTGTCCTCCCATATATGTAACTTTTTTCTTTTCTTTTTTTATCATTCTGCGAAAGAAGTGCATGAAAAATTAGTAGGAAGTGCATGAAAAATTAGTAGGATTTGATATGTTTTGCTTCTTCATAGTATCTGTTTAAAACTTGTTTGTCACCCCATTGGTGTGATGCAGTTTCAAAAAAATTACCTAATGCTCGTCACAGCATTTATGTGACGTAGTTTCAGAAAATTTCCTAATGCAGTATAAAGTCATTGTTTGTACTGAAAATCAAGGTGTTTTATGGTCATATTTCAATTGCCTTGTTTCTGTTGCACTTTGGACTACTCTCCCTTTTTGTGTGTGCGCGTGTGCGTGTGCTCGACCATGTGTATGTGTGTATGTTTCAGCTCATGAATAGTGTCATTCTTTTGAAGCTCAACTTTCGGGAACTACTCAAGATCACTTACAGATTTTTAACATTGAGATGAAAGCAAAAATGAAGTCCCATCAGATGCCTGAGCAGGTGATACTATAATTTTATTCCATTCTTAATAATCACTGCATTGAATTAGTTATAATGAAGGTCTACATTGTTTTTCATTGAGATTTAGCATGCCATCTTTCTTTATGTATAGGTTGTATTTTGGAAGTGGATCACCCCAAAACTTCTGGGCCTTGTTACACAAGCCTCTGTATATCATTGGTCAATTGAAGGTAAGATGCCTTTCTTTTATTAGAACTAGTAATATGTTGCCCACAGTTTCCCTTTCTTGTATGAAGCTTTCAGATCATAATTTAATGTAAAACGGTTCTTTTTATATTTCCATGTAGGTGATTCTGAACCTGTAAAGATGTTTGATAGAACAGCTAATTTAGCAAGCAATCAGATAATAAATTATCGATGTGATCCAACGGAGAAGTGGTTGGTTTTGATTGGAATTGCTCCTGGTTCGCCGGAGGTACCTTTTCAATGCTCGTGCTTATTTGGAAGTTCTTCAGATTATGCTCTCATATGATATAGCATGAAGTGTTACTTTATTCATTCTTTTATTTTTTTGGTGGGGTGGGGGGAGGAGGGGGTTTTGTATAAGGTAATCATTGACATTCTTCTAAAATCATGTTTGCGTAATAGCTTCAGTAAACATTTGGTTCCTGCCAAGGACAGATTTGCTTTAGTGTGAATATTTTATGTGATGTTGTGGCCCAAATTTTGTTCCAGAACACGATCCGGTTTTGACCCAAAAATGTTAAAAATAACTGTTGATACTTGAAATTATTTAACACAAAAACGGCAAATAAGACAAACACTTCACTCAATCTTAGTAATGACAAAGGTTGAATTTTATAGAGAGTTTTGGAGTGAGATTTCTCGTTACAAGATGGTGTTTTTTCTTTCTCCCCCTAAAAAAATGCTCCTTTTCTTCTCTCCCCCTTTCCTATTTATAGGCCTCTTTCCTCCTGTCTTCTTCTCCTCCTTCTGGGTTTGTCTCCTTTTGGTCCTTTGGATATTTTTTAGACCTCGTCTCTTTGCATCATTGTGTTTGTTGGACCTTAGTTGGATTTTGCCCTCATGGGGCATGAGTTGGTCATTTGGTGATGATGGGTTTGATTTTACCGGTCGGGTATTGCCTTTGTGGAATACGGATTTGGACGTGTCCGGCTTCAAAGGTAAGTGGGCCGGGCTTGGTGAGGTTTGAATTGGGCCTTCGGGTTGGTCCAATTTGTGCAGTTGGGGTGGGGTTGTTTTATTGAGTTTGGCGTTTAAGTGGGTCCACAATAACTTTGACCCATTTTTTGCTTGCGGGTTTTCGATCCTGTTTAGGACTCTCTTGTAGTCTAGTATATATAAGGGCATCTAGGCTTTGGAGTGGGATAAAAGAAAACACTGAAAATCGCAGAAAAGAGAGCTAGAGCGAGAGCTAGGGTTTGGAGTCTGAAACTTGTAATCTCCTTGTTTTAGCATAGTGAAATCTTTCGTTAGATCTTCACCGTGGACGTAGGCACATCGCCGAACCATGTAAATTACTGTGTTCTTTGTGTGTGTATGTTGATTGTTTTGTCAATTTTATTTTGAATGCAAGTCATGTATTTACGGTTGCCGCATCATATTAGTATGTTCGAGTTGTTTCACAGACATTCGCATGTCAACTAAATTCCCTTGGGGCTAATTTCATTATATGGTGTTTTAATAGCATTTTTGCCAAAACAAGTTTATTTGACATGAATGCGCCCCTATATATTTAGTTTCATAATGCAGATTTTTTTACTTGGGTTTTCTTTTTAGCTGTCACATAATTTGTTCGATGCACTATCTATTATGTTTATAGTTTTTGTTTATAAATGTAAAAGAATCTTTAGTTTCAAAGTATATCTATAGTAAGCAACTTAGACTGCAGTTTAAATCCATTAAGTGTTAGCGGGAAAAGCGCTTTATAATAAGCATCCATAAGATTTACTAAATAGGAGGACGGAGATTTAAAATGGTTTTAACATTGCATTCCTGAAATTATATTTACCTATTACTGAGGAGAAGTTTTTTATTAGAACTTATATGAAGTGACCTGGCCTCTTTGGTTAGCATCATAAAGTAGGTGCTGATTTTTGTACCAACAGAATTAAAGAAAAAAGGCATGTGCATGCATGTGTGTTTGTCTCTCTCTCTCTCTTGGTTGAGGTGGTGGGTGGTTAGATTGTGAGTGAATGAGATTTGGGTACAGTTGGAGTGCTATATTGTTGGAAACCTGTAATTCTTTACTCTATAGATTTTGATAAGTTGATCCTTGTGGTGAGTAGTAAAGGCAGATGCTTTCATAGTTCCTCGTTGTGAGGACTCTGGAATGAAATGTATATTTTTATGGGAAAATTATAAATGATTTAAGTAGTTTAAATATGAAACATCCCATCTCAATGGGATGTAACTTGTTTTCTGGTTGAAGTAGATGCATGAAAATTAATTCTTAAATCGATAGATCCTTCAATTCTTTAGGATGAAACTGTAGCTTTGTTCAGTGAAATTTTATTTAACTGGAATGTGGAAACATTCCTGGACTTCTTCTTGTTTATTTGTATGAAAGGGGTTTTACTTTGTTGTCATGACATTCTGGTGCTGGGCCTTAATAATTACGACATAGTCTACAAGGGAAAGGTTTTGAACTTTTACCTTAATGAAACGGTGGCCATAAGAAGTGGGACACAATTTTGAAAGTCAGAAACCATAATACTAGTTTCTCACAGGCAAAGTTTTCGATCTTGACTTGGTGTTAATAATTTTGATCACTTTTCTGATTTGAGAAGTTAAAATACTTTATGATGGTTTGGTATCATGTCTTGCGTGCATGGAAAATGACACGATATCTTAGTTGGACACCTTAATGAAACTGTGGCCATAAGAAGTGGGACACAATTTTGAAAGTCAAAAACCATAATACTAGTTTCTCACAGGCAAAGTTTTCAAGCTTGACTTGGTGTTAATAATTTTGATCACTTTTCTGATTTGAGAAGTTAAAATACTTTATGATGGTTTGGTATCATGTCTTGCGTGCATGGAAAATGACACGATATCTTGGACTTTAGCCTCTGCTGGACATTTCTCCTGTTGATGCATGACTGCTTCAAAATTGTTGATTCTTTATCTTATCTGAGGGAGTAAAAGAACTCTATCCTTGAAGTGGAAGGTAGGAATTATGTGGCACTAGAATACAACTGTATGTTGGAGGGCAGAATCAGGTTGGATCTATCATCTAAGTTGTTGAGCCCAATTAGTCCAAAATGTCCAGAATTCAGTTTATAGCCCTATTGGCATGCATGACCCCTAGCATTATTAAGCTGTATTCTATAACTGGACCACCTCTCGGTGTATGTTTTGCGTTCTAATTCAGTTGGATGGGATTAAATGACCTATTTTTTTAATTTTTTTTTGGTAAGTGAAGTTTATTAATAAAAAAGGCACCCAAACGGGGAGTGCACCCATATACACCTTCCAAAAGACAAAAAAAAACCTTTAAGCTCTCAAACTATCCACAAACTTGACTATATCCTCCATAGATTTACAATGATACCCTTTAACCCAAACAAATATCACTCTCAAAATAGAATATTTAAGTGATCTATTTTACCAGCATCCAAAGCTGAATAAGATTTCACCAATAATTTAATGAGCTGTTGAGTGATAGGGTTAGACAAAAACTGTATCAGCTGGATATTTGTTGGTAGCTACTACTTTTTCTTGCCAGATATGCAAGGTTGAACTGCTGAAAAATTTGGAAATATGTGGCACTAGTACATGCAAGTGTATATTGGATTGGCATAATCGGTTTGGATTTAAGTTGTTGAGCCCAATTAGTCCAAAATATCCATGATTGAGTGTCTAGCTTATTGGCATGCATAGCCCCCCAGCAATATTAAGCCATATCCTATACCTGAACAACCTCTCAGTGATTGTCTTGCATTCTTTTCCAGTTGCATGGGATTAAGTGACCTATTTTACCAGGATCCAAAACTAAATCAGATTTTATCAATAACTTAATGAACTGTTGGGACAAGGTGCCAGCTGTAAACTGTATCGGAGTATCTGTTGGATATTTGATGATAAACTGCTTCTTTTTCATGCTGGATATGCAGGGGTGAACTGCTGCTGTAAATTTAGTGTTCTGAAATGAATGTGTGCCATGTTTTTGAATGTTTGTGCCGAAATGGAAATCTCTAGGGTGCTACGTGTTATTCTAACCATGGTTTAGGGCTTGTTGAGTCTGGGATATAAATGGATGTCAGATTGGGCAAATGTGCCAATGGCATTGCAAGATAGACTTCTAGTGAGGTTGAAGACCTTTTTTTTTTTGGGGGTGGGGGGACTGAAAAGATGATATTTTATATATTTACTTACCTAGAATTTTCTTCTTGCTTAGTTGGGAATTGGAGTGGGAATGCTGAACAAATCGTATTATCTATCATCTTGGACCTTGAATTTTCTTCTTTCTCAGTTTTTCATCACCAGTTATGTGAAAAATTGATTTTGTATCCACTTTGATGCTAAAGAAGTCCATTACTCATGTTAATCCCTATTAATCGAGGATGCTAGGAGGGGTGGGCTGGGTACAAATCTAACCTTTGTCATTATGGTGCTTATACATTATGTGTGTTGGACAAGTAGTTTGCATTTATATCTATTATCTGTATATATTTTGGGTCATAAATTGAGAAAAGTAGCTTATATTTTGTTATTTGCTGGAAAGACTTCTTTTACCTTGTAAAAAATATTTACCTTGTTGGTGTACTGATTTTCCACCTCTTTTGTGTTTATAGAGACCACAACTTGTCAAAGGAAATATGCAACTTTTTTCTGTGGATCAGCAGCGTAGTCAAGCCCTTGAAGCACATGCCGCATCATTTGCCTCATTTAAAGTGGGAGTTTATCCTTTCCCTCTTTTTGCACACTCTGTTTGATGCCCTTTCTGTTGCATCAGCGTTATTTTTTCTATCTTTATGTCTTATGCAGGTTCCTGGGAATGAGAATCCTTCTGTTCTTATTTCATTTGCCACAAAATCCAGTAATGCAGGACAAATTACGTCAAAGTTACATGTGATTGAGCTTGGTGCCCAGCCAGGTCCATAACTTTTTTGCCTTCCTCTCTATCTTTGTTGTGTATTTTTTCCCCACAAAAAACATGTCTTCAAAAAAAAAAAAAAATATATCTATATATATAGATATATATTTATCTAAAAGCTCTATAATTGCCTCCCCATCCTCACCTGGGAACCACAGAGAGAGAGGGAGGGTGTTTAATAAAAAATTGTGGTGGAAGAACAATAAAGTGGTGAACTGGTGGTTATAGGCACTATAAACTACTGATATGATCACTTTTTGAGTCTTCTGAAACTTAGTACAAATTTTTTTTTCCGATGGAATCACATAGGTTAACTGCTTCAACTGGTTCTCCCCAGTTTGGCTTAAATGGCCAGGTCTAGGGCTGTCAGAATGGCTGGTCATGGGTTTTTTACTAAAACGATACAAATAATGAACCAAACCGGCTCACGGGCTTGTTTATTTGTTTGCCAGTCCAACTGGATGCCTTGGTTTGGTCCTGATAACACTAGTGGTGGATGGTTGGTTCAGTGCTTTAATGTTCATCAGATTCAGGATGGAATGGGGATCAGTAACGGAGTAACCTTTTTCACCAAATTTATTAGCCTTTAGATTTGGAGAGAAAAAATGTACGTTTTTCTAAGTTTTGTGATAATCAAATTTAAATTCAAAGGGCCTCATTCTAGCGTAAGAGACACTTATTCAGAATGTCTCAACAAAGGCACCCTTCAAATGTAATCTCCACAAGTTTGGATAGGGGATGTACAGATTTATTGTTAGAGGTATTCAAATCAACATAAAATGTTACCAACTAGAACTTAATCAGGTTTTGGCAAGCTGGTAATTGGGGTGGTTGGTATTTTTTTTTAATTTTCAGAAGTTGCGTAATGTTGGCCGAGGTCAAACATTTGTAGGGTACCTGAAAATATAGATATAAGTTGGATGGAAAGATCAGGCACTGTCTTTGGGCCCCTGTGGATGGGAGATTGCTGCCTAGAAACACTAATGCAGATGTAAAGAAATTAAAGAAATATTGCAATTATATTGTTTTTCAATTAGGTTGGAAGATTAGTTGAAAGATTATGAATCTTGGGAATTATGGTTGTGCAGAATCTGTTAAATATTTGGAGTATGTGAGATGAAAAGAGGTTGTCAAAATGTGTAAAATTTGAATTGGAAAAAGTAGATCTGGGATTTATGATTTAAGCATCTTGGTCAACATCCAGTGGAAGTGCAGAGGAAAATATGTGTGCACACAAAGGAATCGTGATATCTTACCATTGCTCAAATTATGATGCTTAATTAATTTTCTTGTGTTCTAAATTTTTAGCTATTACATACCTTTTGAGGGATGTTAACAATGGAGCTTTTTAACCTTTCAAAATAAAAAATGGAGCTTTCTACAGCACATACCTCAATTCTGATAGCTTGCTTCTGTTGAATCATTATGATACATTGGTTTTTGTGTACTAACAGATTATGATTTATGAACTAAAGTTATCCTCTTTAAGCCTATTTAAACAATATATTTGCCTGCAGGGAGACCCTCTTTTACTAAGAAACAAGCAGATCTCTTCTTTCCTCCAGACTTCGCTGATGACTTTCCAGTTGCCATGCAGGTATGTCTCTCCTTTTTTTTCTTTTTCTTGTTGAGTGAGTTGCAGTTTAATACAGTATTCTCTTTTGTTGTTCGTGCAGATATCCCACAAATATAGTTTGATCTATGTGATCACCAAGCTTGGACTTCTGTTTGTCTATGACCTGGAAACTGCTACTGCAGTGTACAGAAATAGGATTAGTCCAGATCCCATTTTTCTGACTTCAGAAGCTTCATCAATTGGAGGTTTTTATGCAATTAATAGGCGAGGTCAGGTGTTACTTGCCACTGTAAATGAAGCAGCGATTGTGCCTTTCGTCAGTGGGCAAGTATGCTATTATATTGTTTATTCCATTGTATTAAAGAAGGTCAAATGTTATGTATATTAATGTTGTCTGGTTTCTCTTACAGTTGAACAATCTTGAGCTTGCTGTCAATCTTGCCAAAAGAGGAAACTTACCTGGTGCGGAGAATTTGGTAAGTTCATACTCTATTACTGTCTCTGAAAAGTCTTTCTTCCTTGGATAATCTCTGGAAAAAGAGGGAGAGAGACATATATTGTGTTGACATAATTTCCGAAATTTAAAATTGGAAGAGGTACAATTACTGCAATTGCAATTTAGCACTCATATTACTGCAATTGCAATTTGAAAGTGTAATCTATTTTGGGCTTTCCCAGATAATAGATTATTAAAAAAATCATCATTTCATTTTCCTCAATCTTCTTAGATCATTTGCTTTGGTTTTATCAACCCCGTGAGGGGAAATTATAATGTGTCAGATGATTGCTTTATACAAATATGCTCAGACAGGTTCATAATATATGGCTTATATTTAACTATCATTAATATTATTACTATATCATGTTAAAAATTTATTATCATTACTTGTTCTTTGCTTTTATTGCATTTTGAGAAGTGAAAACTGCGATCTGCCTCTTGGATGCATTTTAGGTTGTCCAGCGTTTCCAAGAATTGTTTGCTCAAACCAAGTACAAGGAGGCTGCTGAGCTTGCTGCCGAATCTCCACAAGGGATTCTCCGTACACCTGACACAGTTGCCAAATTTCAGGTATCTGATTCATATTGCAATCATACATGCTTCTCAGTTCAGGTGCTATTCTTGGATGAATCAGTTCAGTCTTTAAACATTTTTAATTTATGTGACTATTAAAAGTTGAATTCTGAAATTTCCCCAGTAATGGAGGTTGTTGGTGTTTGGGGGGGGGGGGGGGGGGGAGATGTTGAAGAAGTTGATCTGATTCAGTAACCATTTTGGATTCTCAGTTCAGGACCTCAGGTGCATTAATTTTAATTTTAGTTATTTCCCCTCAAACTGGGCCACCTAAACTATTTGTGATAATAGTTATGAAATACTATATAAATGATTTTTTTTAATACAAGTAAAATCAGAAAAAAACAGTTATTTATTTACAGTTTTGTACATAGGTGTATCTGCCATCTGGATTGAATTCATGATATTTTTATGAAATGCCGTGCGCTGGAAGATCATTTGATTTTTTGATCTGAGGATGTGGAGTAAATTGCCCTCCTTACCCTACAAAATAAAAAAGGGAAAAGTTAATTTTGAATTCTCAACGTACAGAAGTTAAAGTGTAATAAAGAATTTTCTTAAGGTTTTAATGAGCGGGTATGAGTCTATTTCTTTTTGGATGAATGCAGAAAAAGTCTGAACCATGAGCAGTTTGAATCATATTAATTCACTCTATATAATTCAATATGCTTCTCATCCTGTTAGGAGTCACTTAGATTCTGCTGACTTGTTAGTTGGATCAAAATGTGTGGTATAAGTGCGAGTATTGTAGGATTACAGGATTTGGATTTGGAGTTCAATAACCACGTATGGAATCTCACAAGTGGTAAGAAATTTATTACAAAATTATCTTTTTGAAATGCCTGTGAAATAGAAACATCTCGTTTGAAACGGATGTACTCTAATGGATGAAAATGTCTTGAAATGATGGATGACTGAGTGAATGCTGGTGAAATAATGTTAGGCTCAAAGTGGAGTTTTGTTTATTTTTAGCCAAAACGGAAGATTTTTGTTGAAGTATGACGTGATGGAACAAAATTGAGAGTGCCATTCTGTTTCTTTCTATGGGTTCTCAGTGGTTTGGCATGGGATGTCTGTTGAAGTGGTATGATATGGAAGAAAGTTGGGAGTGTCACTCTTTTGCTTTCTATGTGTCCAGTGGTTTGCTATTGGAAAGGTGCGGACGACCTTATTTCTTTGTCCTCTTTTATTTGCAGAGTGTTCCAGTGCAAGCTGGGCAAACACCACCTTTATTGCAGTACTTTGGAACACTTCTAACTAAAGGGAAGCTTAATGCTTTTGAGTCATTGGAATTGTCACGCCTCGTCGTGAATCAGAACAAGAAGAATCTTTTGGAGAACTGGTTGGCTGAGGACAAGCTGGAATGTAGTGAAGAACTTGGAGACCTTGTGAAGGTCTGATTTGCAATTCGACACTGAAATTTGTATAATGCTTTGTCTACATTAGCACATTGTAATCTTGCTGTCAAATTGGAGTATGTTTCTCTTATATCCTTTTGATATCAGTAACCATTTTTTTATTGTAGACCGTGGACAATGACCTTGCATTGAAAATCTATATTAAAGCCAGAGCAACTCCAAAAGTAGTTGCGGCTTTTGCAGAGCGGAGGGAGTTTGACAAAATTTTGATATACTCTAAGCAGGTGAGTATGTGTTTTATGTAACGACGTCCACCCTTCTTTTGACGCTATCTTTTGTTTTACTGTTTATTGTTCTAGGCACATGGAGACAATGAGACAACTTTTTCGTACTGTTATTATCAGTTTTATTGGTGTTCTCCAATTAAAATGTGTTTAGGTTCTCAATGTATCAATGGTTCCTTTATGATGTAGGTTGGATACACACCTGATTATTTGTTCCTGCTGCAAACAATTCTCCGATCTGATCCTCAGGTATGCATAGAATTCAGTTAAAAAATCTTATGCCTAGTTGTTGCATTTCTATCAGTCAAAGTGATTATCAGTTGGTAACATTATGATTATTCTCCAAATTTGTATTGCACTTGAATCTTCTCATATTTTGGGAGAAACTACAATGTAAAATCCCAAGTATCATGAACTTTACTTCAGACCTTTCTATTCATTTATTTGCAAGTTAGCTTTATTTTTTTTCCCCTGATTTTTTCAGACCTTAGTTGTATCACATAGATTAAATTTTATTTCAAATTGCAGGGAGCAGTTAATTTTGCTCTAATGATGTCTCAAATGGAAGGAGGTTGTCCAGTTGATTACAACACAATAACAGATCTCTTTCTTCAGGTTTCTTTACGGTCACCTTGTGTCGGTTATTTTGTTGGAACTTTATATTTCTGGTTAATTGGTTTTGCATTTTCAGTTATCAATCTGAATCTTTAAGCTGAAAAACGTGATGTTACTTTGTTTTTGTTTGTTTCCCTCAGAGGAACTTGATCCGTGAGGCAACGGCATTTTTGTTAGATGTTCTGAAGCCCAATTTGCCAGAACATGCTTTCCTGCAAACAAAGGTCACTTCTCGTCTAAGTCCGTGGAAATTTTATGTATTTTTATCATATTTTCAGCTTCACAAATTTCCTCTTTTGTACAGGTCCTGGAAATCAATCTCGTAACATTTCCTAATGTGGCTGATGCTATTTTAGCAAATGGGATGTTTAGTCATTATGACCGTCCTCGCATTGCTCAACTCTGTGAAAAAGCTGGTCTTTATGTCCGAGCTCTGCAGCATTACGCTGAATTACCGGATATTAAACGTGTCATAGTGAATACTCATGCAATTGAACCACAGGTTGATGAGCGCCGATACTCATGTCTCTTTGTATGTTGGGAAATTGCAATATTAGTTCTAAATATATTCTTCTTTGCAGTCTCTTGTAGAGTTCTTTGGGACTCTGTCACGGGAATGGGCACTAGAGTGCATGAAGGACCTTTTACTGGTTAATCTAAGAGGCAACCTTCAGATAATTGTGCAGGTACATATTAGTCATATTCTTTGTGAATAATGTTAAATTTTTTGACTGAAACTTACTGATCTGTGCAATTGCAGGTTGCCAAGGAATATTCTGAGCAGTTGGGAGCTGATGCATGCATAAAACTCTTTGAGCAATTCAAGTCATATGAAGGGTTGTACTTCTTCCTGGGGTCATATTTAAGCTCCAGGTAACCTGTTCGGTAAAGAACAAAGTTGCTTGTGTTCTTTGGGTTATAGTAAAAAAAAATTGCTATTTATTTAATTTAATTATCTTTTGTGTTTCTGGTACAGTGAGGATCCTGATATTCATTTCAAGTACATTGAATCAGCTGCCAAAACTGGACAAATCAAAGAGGTCGAACGTGTGACTAGAGAATCAAACTTCTATGACCCTGAAAAGACAAAAAACTTTCTAATGGAAGCTAAGCTTCCAGATGCACGACCACTGATTAATGTTTGTGATCGGTTCGGATTTGTTCCAGATCTCACACACTACCTGTATTCAAATAACATGCTCCGCTATATTGAAGGTTATGTTCAAAAGGTAAACAATTTTTATTAAGGTTCTTGGATTATATATTTGGTTCTTAAAACTCTTGCAAGAATTATGCTGCTGAACTCTCTTATTGGATTCTCTGGACAGGTCAACCCAGGAAATGCTCCTTTAGTTGTAGGGCAGCTGCTAGATGATGAGTGTCCCGAAGATTTCATCAAAGGCCTGATTCTATCTGTCCGTTCTCTACTTCCTGTTGAACCCCTCGTGGAGGAGTGTGAGAAAAGGTGTAACGTCCCCGCTATCTGTGTCTCTTTCTGGGTTTCTCTCTTGTTACTTTGAATCCTCATGCTTTATTTGTGATTTTCAGGAATCGTCTCCGATTACTTACTCAGTTCTTGGAGCATCTAGTCAGTGAGGGAAGCCAGGATGTACATGTTCACAATGCCCTGGGTAAAATCATAATAGATAGCAACAACAACCCAGAGCACTTCCTCACCACCAACCCGTATTATGATTCACGTGTTGTGGGTAAATATTGTGAGAAGCGTGATCCCACCCTCGCAGTTGTTGCATACCGTAGAGGACAATGTGATGATGAGCTTATCAATGTGACAAATAAGAACTCTTTATTCAAACTGCAGGCCAGGTTTGTGACCTTGTTTTAGTTTAGAATATTTGAACATGCATGGTTTCATTTGTCCATGGAGGTTTATATACCCACATTCTTATTTCAGGTATGTAGTTGAAAGAATGGATGCTGACCTCTGGGAGAAAGTTCTCAACCCTGATAATGAATATAGAAGACAGCTTATTGATCAAGTTGTATCTACAGCTTTGCCTGAAAGCAAGAGCCCAGAACAGGTTTCTGCGGCTGTTAAAGCTTTCATGACGGCTGATCTTCCTCATGAATTGATTGAACTTCTTGAAAAGATTGTGCTCCAAAACTCTGCATTTAGTGGAAACTTTAATCTGCAGAACTTGCTTATCTTGACAGCCATTAAAGCAGATCCATCCAGAGTTATGGATTACATTAATAGGCTAGATAACTTTGATGGACCTGCAGTTGGAGAAGTCGCTGTGGAAGCTCAACTGTATGAAGAAGCTTTTGCAATTTTCAAGAAGTTCAACTTGAATGTCCAAGCTGTCAATGTCTTACTGGACAACATCCGAAGCATTGACCGGGCTGTAGAGTTTGCATTCCGTGTTGAAGAAGAAGCTGTTTGGAGTCAAGTGGCCAAGGCTCAACTCAGGGAGGGATTAGTAAGTGAAGCAATTGAGTCATTTATTCGTGCAGATGATGCCACACAGTTCTTGGATGTTATTCGCGCTGCTGAGGATGCAAATGTATATAATGACTTGGTAGGTTACCTTCTGATGGTTAGGCAGAAGGCGAAGGAGCCCAAGGTGGACAGTGAGCTCATTTATGCCTATGCTAAGATTGATAAGCTGGGTGAGATTGAAGAATTTATTCTCATGCCAAATGTTGCTAATCTCCCAAATGTTGGTGATCGCTTGTATGATGAAGCCCTATATGAGGCTGCAAAAATAATATTTGCTTTCATCTCTAACTGGGCCAAGTTGGCTTGCACACTTGTAAAGCTTAGACAGTTTCAAGGTGCTGTTGATGCAGCGCGAAAAGCCAATAGCTCAAAGACATGGAAAGAAGTTTGCTTTGCCTGTGTTGATGCTGAGGAGTTCCGCTTGGCTCAGATATGTGGGCTGAACATTATCATACAGGTGACATATTGTTTTCTTTAAAACCTAGTTTGAATTTGAAAGCTCTACATATAGTTTAATATTTCATCTGGCCGTTAGTGTTGTGTATTCTTTAATTTGAAAGATCGGGACCACAAATTATAGAGATGTATTCTCATGCCAAATTCTCTCTTTTGTTATGAACTTCACATGTTGATGATGGATTCTGATCGGGACCACAAATTATGGAGTTGGGTTCTCATGCCAAATTCTCTATTTTGTTATGAACTCCACATGTTGATGGATTCTACATAAAATATTGCATGATCAGTTATAGAGTTCAAACATTTTTTGTCATTATTTTGATTTTTGTGTTGTATTGGTGTGAATTTGGTAGGTGGATGACTTGGAAGAGGTCAGCGAATATTACCAGAATAGAGGATGTTTCAATGAGCTCATCTCTCTCATGGAGAGTGGTTTAGGATTGGAACGTGCGCATATGGGGATTTTCACTGAGTTGGGTGTCCTTTATGCTAGATATCGTTACGAGAAGCTTATGGAGCATATCAAACTGTTTTCAACCCGTCTCAACATTCCCAAGCTTATACGTGCTTGCGATGAACAACAACACTGGAAGGAACTCACATATTTGTATATTCAGTATGACGAGTTTGATAATGCTGCCACTACCATCATGAATCATTCCCCAGAAGCTTGGGATCACATGCAATTTAAAGATGTTGCTGTCAAAGTTGCTAATGTGGAACTCTATTATAAAGCCGTGCACTTCTACTTGCAAGAGCATCCTGATCTAATAAATGATCTCCTTAATGTGCTTGCACTTCGTGTTGATCACACACGTGTTGTGGACATAATGCGGAAGGTTGTTCTTGTGCTGCAACATTATTCTTTGAGCATTACTACTGTGACTTCATTGCATGGCTCTAAATTCTGGAGGTTATGAATCTATTTGGTAATTATTTTTCCTTTGTTGATTTCAGGCTGGTCACCTGCTTCTTGTGAAGCCATACATGGTGGCTGTTCAGAGCAACAATGTGTCAGCTGTGAATGAAGCTTTGAATGAGATTTATGTTGAGGAAGAAGACTATGACAGATTGCGAGAATCAATCGATATGCATGATAACTTTGATCAGATTGGACTTGCACAGAAGGTGAGGTTTTACTGTGCTATTAAGCTCTTTTTTTCTTTTGTTAGTGGAGTCTGATTTCTATCTGTATGTGTTTTGAGCAGATTGAGAAACACGAGCTTCTTGAGATGAGACGTGTTGCTGCTTATATTTACAAAAAGGCGGGTAGGTGGAAGCAGTCCATTGCATTGTCAAAAAAAGACAATCTTTACAAAGATGCCATGGAGACGTGTTCACAATCTGGGGACCGTGAACTCGCAGAGGAGTTGCTTGTTTATTTTATTGAAAAGGTACCAGCCTCTGTCTGAAATAGCTTTCCCTTTAATTATTTTGTTGTTGCGGTGGTTATCTTTTTTGATAGCAAGCATGCATCTCCATAGAAACTACTATTTATTATTAACTAAGTTGCACCAGGAACCAGTTTCAATTTGTCAACTTCATAACTCATGGGATCTGACATGAAATAATTTAATTGAAGAGATAGTTTTATCTGACATGAAATAATTTAATTGAAGAGATAGTTTTACTGGAGTGACAGAATTAAGAAGTAAAAAGAATGAAAGATATACCATTTTTCTTTTGGTAAAGTGCAAAAAACACCCAGTATTCGTCATAATGCATATAACACCTGTGGTATGAAATGAGTATATAACATCCTTATACTTCAAAAAAATGTTGCTCATTACACCCTTCCATCAATGTGCCGTTAGAATATAGCTGTTAAAAGGGTCATGTGTGGCTCACATGACAGAGATTCACCCCTTAATTCCAAAATTACCCTTTAGTGTACCAAAATTGCTCCTTCTCAATATATATATTTGTGCATATATACACATACATATTTCATTTAACCTCTCTCTTCGCGTTCTCTCTCTCCACACCCTCTCTGTCGTCTCTCTCTCTCTCTCTCTGTGGAGCTGAAGAACCCAATTAGGATATACAGACATACACTTCACCTCTCTCTCTCTCTCTCTAGATATATATACAACATGGATCAAACCCAACCCATTCACTTCATAGCAATCTTACTGGAGCAAAACCCAGAAACTTAAAGCAATTTAATATTTCAGTAAAAACAAACCAATAAATCAAACACTTCAAATGAGCAGAAAATATCATAAATTCTTGTCATTCAGACATGAAATAATAAATCAATTAAAATAGAAGAAAATTATAAAAAATCAACATATTAAAGTGAACAGAAAATATCACAATGTAACTAAATTCCATACTCCATAAAACAAAATCCAATTCCCAAGGGGTGTCAGCTGTACCCATAACAACTAATTCAACATTCAATTTGTTTTCAAATTAAGCCATGGAAAGTATTAATCCAGAAAATTTCCTATTCTTATACTCGCAAACCAACAAAATATACATATATATCCAGAGAATATTTCCCTATTCTTCTCCTCGCAAACCAACAATATATACACACGTGTACATATATACCAACAAATTTCCTATTCAACATTCATTTTGTTAGCTTCTTGTTCTCGGCGGCAGGGATTCGATTGCAATGGTTGGCTTCGAAGGTCGGCCTCTGCGCACTATGCTATGCAATTGATGGAATCGCTCATCCATAAATCTGTATATGAAGTTCCTATTAGAACTCTCATGAGGCTTCCAGAATTTCGAAGATGGGATGATCAGCAGAGAAAGGATGGGAAGGGACAAAATCTGTGTGTGAGTATAAGAGAGAGAGAATGGATAGACGTCCGAGATGGACGGTAGCGGGGGAAGGGATAAGGCAAACTAATACGACATCGTCTTGGTTTGACTCTCAAGCGCGCCCCCCCCCCCCCCCCAACCACCCACGCGTATATTAGGGCATTTTGGTCATTTTACATATCCATTAACGGCAAAGCCTTTATTTGCACTGTTTTCGTACTATGGGGGTGCTTTCTGAACTAGAGGGGTGTGATATACACTATTAAATATCAACAGGTTTTTTTCTCTTTACCCATTTTTCTTTCAATAAATAAGTAAAATCTGAAAGTTGAAGTAGTGAAAGTAAATAGTTATGTTTATTCTTTAGATATATATTACAGATTTTGCATTGAGGTAGTCATACTTCGTGTTAACATGTGATGGATCAATTATTGCACTTGTGATTGTTTATTTGACTTGCTACGTAGATAATCTTGATAAGCAACTCAGCACTGTTTTGCACTGTCAGATTGTGAGATGGAAAACTTTATTGGTGATATATGCAAAAGTAAAGTCTTTTGTAGATTTTTTGAGAGACTTGGGATATCCTGGTATCATTCAAATCCAGAGTCATACACTGTTTTGATGTAGTTTTATATCAAGGCAAAGAAGACTGCTAACAATATATTAAACTAATTCATGGCTTTATGAACACGGGAAGATATATTTTCATAGAGATATTCTGATTAACAAAAACTATTGTTTATAGTGTTTTGAAAAGAAAAAAATTATAATATTGTTGGAGGTATCACATTTTGCCAAGTTCAGATTGTAGCATCGTTGGCAGCTTGCAATTACTGTCAGTATTTTGTGCCTACTGACTGGGACTTATAGACTTTTTATTCTTGCGGTCCCAGCTAATGACAACTGTATTAAATTGGTTTACATTTATTTAGAGCAGGTTTGTGATGCTTTTGATTTAGAATTGGAAAAGTAGCCAAAGTTGTAAAGGGTGAGTAGAGTTATAAATTGAAATCTTGAAGATGATATTGATAAATGGAGTTGCAAGAACCATGAGGTGTTCTGAAGCATTGGAGTTGTTTGTTATTGCTAAATAAAGTTCCCATCATGGGTAGAATATTCACTCCCTGCCGGTTAAGTTAGTTCAGCATTAATCGCACTCTGTTTCTTCATCTCCGTGTCTTTCATTTTTTCTTTTGCCTATCATCTCTTCATTTTCTTCTAGTTCATTGATTTAACTATAGGATGTACTATCATTTTTTTGAATGTTAGGTTTGGTTTAATGGAATACTGTTTTCAGATTGATTTTAGACTTGCTATCTCTAGTAAATTTTTTTGGATAAAACTTTGTTCTTCGTTGTGATGCTTTGTTAACATGCAACATCACTGATAGATGAAACTGAGTTTTTTGCTTTGAGTTGTATTAGTTTCAAACATTAATATTGTTGTCACTTGTGCAGGGAAAGAAGGAATGTTTTGCGTCGTGCCTTTTTGTTTGCTATGATTTAATTCGTCCAGACGTGGCTCTTGAACTTGCCTGGATGAACAATATGATTGACTTTGCCTTCCCATATCTATTGCAGGTGAATTCTTTGCTTCTTCCCAACTCATTGTCATGTATTAGAATAATAGATCAGCCACATGTTTCCCAATTAGTATGGGCTTGTGGTGGGCCTTCAACGTGAGCTTAAGCTTGGTCTCCAAGATTTATGAGCTTGGGCTTGGTTTTGCTCAGATATGGTGTGTTAATTGGTGCCAAATTCCATAGCTTGAAATGATTAGCCCACATATCACTTTTGCCACCTCGAATGCTTAAGTCTATTCTCTTGTTTGGGTTCTATCACATTAAATTGTGGACATCATTTTCAGTCTGCTTATGTTTGATACTTGGGCAAGTAGGCTCTAGCTTATTGCGTGAGCTCTGTTTCTTTTGTCCTGTGGTTGAGTGGTCATGGCTTGGTTTATTTGAAATCCTATTTTGGTTTCAAGGTCAATTTCTTACTGGGATCGTTTTGTGGCAGTTTATCCGTGAGTACACGGGCAAAGTTGACGAACTCATCAAGGACAAACTTGAGGCTCAGAGTGAAGTTAAAGCCAAAGAGAAAGAAGAGAAAGATACAATTGCACAGCAGGTTTTTACTTTGGGAACTCTAGATCTAGTGTCATCCAGTAGTTGGTCATCTTTTGCCTTGGCTGGGACTATGGAAGTTATTGTGCACTTCATTTAGCTGTTGAATTTATTGTATTTTTTATTCTCAAATTGTCCTCATCATTTGGCGGCATGCGAGTCTCCCACCCACCTAATCAAGAGAAATTATTTCTCATCTACTATAACCATATACAAAGACATAAAAAGACATTTCTCTTGATCCACCGAAACTCTTGAGTAATTTTTAACGAGTCCCTGCCTCAAATTTATCTTATTTCCCAATGACACCACGCTTAATTTCTTTTATAATCCCGTTCCCTATTCGATTATTTATTTATACAATGGTTACATTCTTGTAATCATGCAATGGTCTCTCAATACCCTTCCTTTTCATGTGCACTTGAAAAGTTTCATATCCTTAGAAGTTTCCTCTATCATCTTGTTCCTTCTTTATTGAATTTAAGTTTGATATATATATATAATAGGTAAGAATTTGATACAGATATTGCGTATATTTTTATATTGGATTGTTAACTAGGACATTTTTTTTATTTATTAGTATGTAATTTATTACTTTTGTTTAGCATTTTACAATTTTTTCAATTAAAAATATTAATCTTTTTGGTAGACATTGGGACTTTAACCTTGTATCGACTCCACAAGTATCTAAACATTTACTAAATGAATAACAGTTAACCTGCAAGTTATTAAATCTTTTTGAAATTTAATGATATGGAAAATAAACGGAGACAGATACTTGCAAAGAGAGACTTTTAACAACTTCTGACATTATTTATTGTGTGAACTTTTTTAACATATAAAGTAGGGTTCTGTTTGATTAGGTTTTATATAATAGAAAAATATAGAACAGTTTGAAATTTGTTTGGCAGATAGCTTTATAACAATTAAATAATTTGAAAATATATTTGTAGGTGGTTATTACACACACACATATATATACGATTCTTGTCTTGATGAAAAAGTTCCTGCTGTTTTTGTTATTTTATTTTATTTTATGAGGGGTTGGAAAATTGAAGAAAAACTAATTGATTGGTGCTCATTGTTGATTGCAGAATATGTATGCTCAGTTGCTGCCTCTTGCTTTGCCTGCACCACCGATGCCTGGTATGGGTGGGGCGGGGATGGGAGGACCGATGCCGGGTATGGGAGGAGGTTTTGCTCCTCCACCACCCATGGGTGGAATGGGGATGCCTCCAATGCCACCTTTTGGCATGCCGCCAATGGGCTCCTACTGATGTATGAGTGGAAAATTATGTATGGGTTGATTATGTTGTTGGTTCACGAGGATGGGGAAACAACCAGTTGTGGTTGCCTGTTTTGTGTTTTTGGGATTGTACCTTGGTTCTGTCCCATTTTGGAGGAGGGGAGAAATTGGTGGCCTAAAATGAAAGGCTTAGTCTAGAAATAATGTCATTTTTCTGTTTGTCACAAGGAGGGTGTGGATAAATTTCTTTGTAATGATGTTTTTTTGGGTAGGAGAGGCTTTTTGTTTTTCTCTTTGCAGCTTGTAGGGGGACTGGGACCGAGTATTATCCTTGTTGTACTTGGAACAAATGGGCCGATTGATTACGAGAAGGAGCACTTTATACATGTTTTCTTGGACCAACAAGATCTGTTATAATTTAAATCCAGTGTTTCTATTGGTTGTTAACCTCGGTGATTAATTGCTTCTTTTTTTTCTGATAACCTTTTGATTATACTTTCCCCTTGTCTCTGTGCGTTGGTTGCATTGTGTATTTATTAAACCTCCCTGGCGAAGCTATTTTCAAACAATTTTGAATCTGATTTATACAAGCCTGCTTTCAGATAAAACTCGACAGCTTATACGAAGTCTCTTTTTTTCTTCTTCTAATGGAGGAGGTAGAGACACCATTTTTTTTTATTTTAAAACCTATCGTTTTCAATTTTAACAAGCTTAACAATCTAATTCATGCCATGCCTCAATTTCCGCTATTACATTTTATAGTGTTCTAAAGGATTTAAAACACTGAGAGTGAGCATTCAATATGATGATTTGCATGCCAAAAGAAGATTTGCTTGTAAATTCTTACTGGGTGATTACAGAATAAGTGATATTTGCATTATTCAAAAGTACTTTCATAGTTTAATTATTTTGATAAAAAACAAATAACATAATTACAAGAGAAATTTGTCTAAATAATTGTGAATTAAAAGAATACTTTTGAAGGGATAATTATTTTGTTTCCCTAATCTCGAAAAAGCAATCATCTCCCAGTAATTTTCTTTTTTAAACATTTGTTATTCTGTAATATGACGAAGTGCATAAAGCCACTGAACTATACATACTCTCTCAAAAAATACTCCTAAACTACTATTTGGACAGTAACCCCCTAAACTATCCCCTTCCAGTTGGATTGTTGGTGTGTGACAGTCACGTGACCTGCTCATAGATTCTAAATGACAATAATAACCTTCTTACCATTATTTTATTTAATGAATTTTAACCCCCAAATTGAATCACAGCTGCCCAGAATCAACTTAGTGGTGGGGTTAGTTTTTTGGGCCTCGTTTGGCTGTGATTCGATCTCTTTGTTTAGTTAGGATTTGGAGAGAGGCTTTGAGTGGGGGTTTAGAGAGTGGTTGATTTTGGTAGAAAGGTTGTTTAACGCGGGTTTTGTGTGGCGTTAAATTTCTATTGGCTATGGGATTACATTGGCCACGTCAACAGTTGAAGATTATTAAAACACAGCCAAACGCGAGCAGTTTATTTTAACGGCAAAACGGTAAATTCATTAGCTTATCTACTTTTGTGTCCTTTATGGAATGGTTTGCAGTTTCGGGGGTTATGAAATAAGCTGATAGTTAGGGGGGTTTAAAGTTTTAAACCCTTAGTATTGTAATTGGAGCGAAGTATCGCGGAACACACGCTCTTTAAGAGCGTGCGTGTGACTAAGCAATTTCTCATCTCTGCTCTCCACTTTACTGCCACAAACACAGCTCGCTCGCTCGCTCGCTCGCTCTATAAATGGTTGGGCATTAAACGACGAAGAGTATGGCTGTTTCTGTAAATTCAGTCGTCGGCTTCACTTCCACGGTATGTCTACACCTCCTCATATCTCTTTGTTCACAGTTTCGGATAAATTTCATTTGTGGTAACATATAATTAGTTCATCGTTGGGTTTGTTTCTTTTGTTCCATCGGATTGGAGTAAGCAGTTTCTTCCGGTTAATTCTGAATCAATGTTGAGAATGGATACTCAGACAAAGCATTCATGTTATTTTTTAAAAGCAAATGTACAAACCATAAAAGTTATGTGTAATTGAACCCATATTATATTGTTGGATAAGGTTTTGCTGAAGAGTTCTATGACCCAACTCATCAATACTGTTACAACCTAAAGGAACAGTACAGGGTCTCTTTAGTTCTTGTTTTGTGATTTTGTATGGTGTTGGTCCATCCTCTTCCCATACTCTTAGTTATGTTTTGCTTCTAAAAATGTCGTTCTTGAATTGAAAAGGGGTGACCAATTTATTTTGTTGGGGGCTGAAGTTGGGTTTTCTAGGATGCCTTTTTTGAACTAATAATTACATGTTTCAATTCAACTCTGCCAGTCTTACCTGATGGATGTGTACATACATAGGGATTAATCTCTATTCGAAATAATTTTAAAAAATAAAGCCTTTTGAACTTTTAAGAAGACTGTTTATAATGTTTTGTGCAATTCATCTGATCTAGATTTTGTGCGTGAAAAGTGACAGTCACATTGAGGGTAATACTAGGGAAAGAGAAAGAAAGAACAAAGCTAATGTGGGTAGAGTTAGTAAAGAAAGATATGATATTGAGGCTATGGCCTTAATAGAGCGGAATGGAAACATAAAATTCACGTAACTCACCCCAAGTAATTGGAAAAAGGTTTGGTGGTTGTTGTATCTAATCTAGATTTTTTGACTCCTATGCTTTCTATAGTAAATTTGATAATATTAAGGGGAAAAATAAGACTACCAAGTGAAGTTCAAATTTGTTATTAAGTTACTTGCAATTGCCACATTTTGCTTGCTTCATAATTCACATGTCCTGCAAACCACCTTAACCTTACAAGCATCCGTTGTCGAACTGTGTGTAATGAGAGTATGATCTAATCAAAACTGGAAGTTCATCTTCTTTATACCTGGACATCCAGCAATATGAGCTTCCGTTTGACACGAGTCTTTTGCCACTGGGCAATTATTTCGAAAATATTCTAGAAGGAATACCATCGTTTAGGAAAAATAAATTCCAAAAAGGTCACATTGAATTACTGGAAACTGTATTGCTGAAATTAAAATTTACTTCTATTTTAATTATAACTTTAGCCAGAGGAGGAAAAAGGACTGAAAGACATGAAGGTATCACATGACCCCTCGTACTCCTAAATAATGGATGCTGGAAAATTAATCTTTCATGCTGGTGGGGTAATTTGTTGGAAATTTATTGACATTAAGCCTACAATTTGCTGCTTGTGTTTGAACTAGCAGATGGGAAATTTAGTCTATGATTTGATGCTGGTGTTTGAACTAGCTGGTCTTCTCTTTGTCAATTACTTCATGCTTACCTTTCTTATCTCTTTTATTTAGCTTGGATAATTGGTTGGAGATTTAATAAGAGTAAGTTTAAAGTTTGCTGCTGGTGCTTGAACACAGTCTTCTCTTTGTCAATTAATTCTTCCATAAATTCTCATCTCTTTGTTTATCATTGTTTGTTCCGATGCTTCATTACTTCAGATAATTGAGAATGGTTGTAGATCTGTTTTTACTCCATTCTTATACTGAGCCACTAGGCAGAAAGATGCCTGGGTTATTTCTGGTAGATTATATATACTTGTTGATTTTCTGATTGTATCGTTCTTAGTGTTTTGGAGTGTAAAACTGGTGAACCTCTCAAGAATTTCATGCCTTTCCTGCCTACAATATCTTCTACTGCTATCACTTTTATGTAGGTTTTGGGGAAATGCTTCTTGGTTTGGGCTTATAGAGCGCACATATCTTTCACTCTCAATTCTTGGTCCATTATTATGTGTTCAGAAAGTAACTTTAAAGACCTGATCATCTAGTCGGAAAGATGTATGCGCCTTCGTGTTCCATTCATTTCTGTTTGGGGAGAACTCCTAACATAGTGAAGAACATGCAATCACAGATGCCAAAGGCAGAATATGTGATGCTTATTGATTTTTTTTAGTTTCAAGAAATTTTTCCTTACAATGAAAAAGATGATCTCAAGGTCCAACCAAAAACTTCATTTTTTTCTTTTTTTTTACTTAGAAAAAAAAAAGGATTGATGAATCTCAATGTCGTGTGTTTATGATTTCATATTTTTATAAATGCTCTGAGAAAATAAATGACTGTTATTCTGTGTTATTATTTACCAATTGTGTCTCTACTCTCTACCAAAAGCTGCAGGCCAAGTACCAGCATGTAGCAAGAGCTAACGTTGGGGCTTCTGTACTGAAGGTCACCCATTTCACATCTCCATCACAGATTGTTGGGTCAAGAAGACTTAGAAAGAGCAAAAACCGGGGATTGTGTCTTCTAGTTGCAGATGATGATCGTATTGCCACAGACAATAGTGACAAAAGTTCTAAAAATGCTGAAAGATCATTTGCTGATGATCGCTCCTCGGCAGTGAATCTTGCTTCCTTGGATTCTCAAACAAGAAACAGCGAAATTCAAACCAGTGCTGAAGTGGAGTCAGGGCCTCAGACCCCGAAGGTTTCAAATGGGTCAACTTTTTCCTCAGAACTGAAACAGGACACTTCTTCTGCCAACATAAAATCTTTCTCGAAAAGATCATCGCTAACAGCAAGAGAGAAACTGAGAGCTGCCCGTGTTCTGAGTCGTTACACAGAACCAAAGGCATCTAAACCACAACTTGGCAGCAAAGTATTGGCAGCTCTGAAAGAAAGTGATAAAGGGAAAACGAGATATGGCCTTCCAGAAGCCCCTACAAACTTGTTTGACGACAGCAAGAGAGGAATGCCAAAGCAGGGCCTGACTTTTGACTTCCCAGGGGGTGCTGATGTGCTACTCATCATCTTTTCATTTGTTTTTATCAGCACAGTCATGTTTGGGACAACTTACATTGTGTGGAAAGTTGGTGCCATCCATTTTAATGAGAACTAAGTTGGATCCCATATTTTGGGATGAGGTACATGCTTGATGAATCTATGGGGGAATGCACAAGCCATATTGAGTTCAGGTACTCATAATGCTCAACTTTTTGTGGGTAGGATTTTACTTTTCTTTCAAGCAAGATATATACCTGATTGTATAAAGATTAGCTTGGCCAACAGTTATCTTTCATCATCACTCTCTTCAGCTTTTTTTGCCTGGTATCCTTGTATGGATTCATTGAATGAAATTATTATGATATCTGCTAGTTCAACGATTCATTGAAGGGGTTGAGTTTTCTTGCCAAGGTAAATATATATATATATATATATATCTGTGTTTTGGTGTTTCTTCTGATATTTTCTTCTTATTTCCAACTAGTTTCATTTTGTACATCACTTGTACTCCATAGATACAGTAATACCAATATTTGTATAATATCTTCTACACTTTGTTCCATATTTCATCTGTTTCAAGGCTGAAATGAGTAATTTCCTCGGGAATCTTATTGGTTGCACCCTTTTTTTTTCAGCCACAATCAAATGCTCTTATTAGTTTGCAAAGGCCTGCAAATATGATGCTCGCAAAATTTTGTGTGTTCACATCCCTTTTGTAATGTTTGTTATAAAAGCAAGTGATAGAACATATTTGTGAATTGTCTTTGTGAAAAGAATTGCCAACGCTTTTTTTTTCTCTTAGTGATTTTTGGATCACCCTCTCTAACCACTGTTCTTTGTCATGGAGGTCATTTGTGATACAGGTATAACTTTTGTACTATAGTTTTTAGAGTCAGCTAATATATGATTGGTTTTATATCTTGGCTTGAAAAAATTATTATATGGTTTTGCTCTGTTATAAATTCTCCAACAATATAACATGAATGGCAAAATTCATGATACGCTCGTGATAAAAGCTAAATGTATTTAAGATCTCAGGCCAATTTAAGTAATGCCCTTTTATTATCTTCATTGAAGTTCATTTTCCAGTCCTTGTTTCTAACATTTTCTCTTCTGTAAATTTTAATGTTCTTATACAAAAACTGTATTTGGTCTTCTCAGCAGTTGGGCGTTTACGACTTTCATTCATAATCCTTTTGTTATGTTATAAAAGTAATGCTTCGTTTGGTTGGAGGGATGGAAAAATGAATGAAACGGATTGTGTCTCCTCCACTTTTTGTTTGGTTGGATAAAAGGGATAGCTTTTTGTTGGATTGGAAGGAAGAGTTTTTATATAATTTTACCAATATACTCTCATCAATTAAAGAGAAAAAGTAAATTTCACTAAATTCACTTAGAAACTGTGATATTGGGAGAAACTAATTAAAAGAGATAGACAATTATCATTTCTCATTTTTTTGAAATAGTCATTTGTAAAGAACCATATTACTGACAAATTTACCTTTGTGATACTAAAACTAAGATTACGAATATGGTAATCAATTCATCGTCTGTTAGGAAGGAGGGATGCGCCAGCCCTCTTGCTTCCTCCCTATCTTCCATTCCTTCCAACCGAAGATGATAAAACTTCATCCATCCCTCCACAATCTATCCTAACAACCAAACATAGCATAAGTAATCAAACTTATAATTTGTGAAAAGAATTATCAAGGATTGTAAACGTGGTTGGTGGATAAAGGTCGTTTTGGTTATTTAACTATAATATATATATAAGTAAATATATATAAAGAAATAAATATATGTATATACACATGTATTAATCAATCTTGATCTTGGATTTGAGTTTGAGCTCGGTATTGTCTAAATAAGCCTGATTATAAACCGAATTAAGTCTAAACACTGCATCTAGATTTGAGAACAATAATATTGTTTGATTTAATTGAACTTATTGAAACAGGAACAGCCTACCTGCTTGATTGAAACTATGAGTACGCGTCTCTCTTTACCATGATATATTATTTTTCTCATAAATTTTAGATATATTGTCTTTAAAATTACTCTCTCGTCCATTGTGACATCAATAATGAGATGCATAGGCATGCTTGGCTTTTGTCGAATTTGCAACGTTTTCACCCTAAAAATAAATTGGTACGACACTATAATGTATATTACCTCTCTTCCAACATATAAAACAAAAATCAAAGATGATAGATTCAAAATATACATTATTCTTCTCCTTTTTCTTGCATGTCCCTCAATTAACAGGGCACTATAATGTATATTACTACATCCTGATTCAAGCCAACTTTGAATATACATGTCCAAATATCAAAATCCCCTATTTCAAAGAATCTTATTAAGCTTGTAACAGCAGGAACTATAAAGCTGATCCACTATATATATATATATATATATATAGTGGATCAGTAATATATCCAAAGCTTGCTTCATATATATAGTTATGCAACTCCCCCTAGAGTAGGAATCAATAAATTTATGCAACTCTTTTCAATAAACTAGTAGGCAATCCGACAGTAACAAATGGCAAGGCGAAACCAAAATAGTGTGAGAATTACCTCTAAATCCACTAGGGAGGATTATTGGAACTCTAGCAAATGATCCAGATTGTTAAAAATTACGGCCTTTATGTATGTTGAAGTGAATTGATATGAACATAAAGTATCATATAAACAGATAGGGTGTGTTCAAAAATTGAAAATAGACTACCATATGATGCTGTGTATCCAAACTCTAACACTGGGTTTGGAAGCTCGGAATTTTATGAGAATTAGATTTCAAAAAAGAAAAATTCAGTTGTTTCAAAGAAACTATTGCAAGGTTGAGAAAATTGAGAGAATTTGGTAACTAACAGCTTAATTTACCAGTTTTATTATCCTTTACACGTCTCTCTTTCACAAAACCTCTTTCATCCTAAAATTGTACAAAATTTATTTCTCTTCAAATTCATTTTTACAAATTTCCAAATGAGCAAATAGAATTCCTTTTCCAAGGAATCAAATTCTTTTGGTACTTGAAATTTGATTTGAAATAAATTTTGTACAATTTTAAGATGAGAGATGTGGAAGAGATTTGTAAGATGAGAGACGTGAATGCCAGGAGGGTAGTTTTGTCAAGTTAAGTAGTGATTTCTCAATTCACATTTCCTTTTAAAATCCCTTTTGAAATCCAATTACTATGAAATGCTAATGTTCCAAACAAAGTGTAAGGAAATGAATACTGAGGGGATCACACAAACTTTTGGATCTTAGAGCCAACAAAACCCCAACAGTCAACAGTCTAATGGAGGTTTTGACTCAAGGTTAATGGTTAGAACAGTATAGCCAGATCCTATACAATCAATTATATACTAGAAAATAACCAAAGGTCTGCGAAGTGCAGAAGATTCAGGAATTCAATTCCAATATATATATATATATATATATATATATACACACACCTACCAAACATTAAGGAAAATCAAACAATCTACAACACCAAATCAACTCCAACTGAACCGAGAACATAGCAGCAAAAACCACAATCGACTCAAAATCCAATTACCAGAGTTATCGAAAAGTGCAAATAAGCATAAGAAAATCACAATTCCAAGCATAAAAAGATGTTAACAAAAATGTACCAACAGATAGCAAAAAGTTATAACAGAGTCTGAAATGAAACTAAGACCGTCCAATGGACGATTTATTTTAACTGAAAATTACTTCGATCTCTGCCTCATCTTTCGGCGCTTTCTCTTCAGCCTCCTCATTCGCTTCTTCTTCCACTATACAACCAAAATCACATAAACATCACTCCGTTACCATCAATCATAAAATAGAACAAACGCGCACGCGCATATATATATAGAGATGATATATACACACACAAACACATAAATATTAGAGATCAAAGCAATCATATCTCAGAAGAATAAGCTACCTTAGCCCTCATGGTGATAAAGTAGCAAGGTTCTTCGTTCGCTTTCCTTTCAAAACCCTAGTCGTCACCTGGAGCTGCGCCCAATATGAGAGAGAACTCGAATAATCTGGAATTTTGTGGGCTTTGCCAGTTTATATAGTGAACCCTAAGTTTTGTTAGACCAAGGGCGTGTTTGGTATAACATGAGAAAAAATTATAAGATTAGAAAAGAAATGAGGGATAATATTATACGTAAATATCACTCACACCCATAAGGTTTGGACTTATTACACATAGAGACAAAATTTTCTTATAGCCATCATACACACCCCAAGTGATATTTCCATCCCTAACTCTATTGATTTATACATGAAATGTCTTATTTGCCCCTACTTTTTTAATGGTATATAATCAGAAGTATCAATATTTTGAAAAAGACTAATTTGCCTCTATTAAAACATATTACACACTCCACTTTCTCTCTCTTCGTCTCAACCAATCACTAGCACTTATGGGCCTAATCCTCCTTCTCTCATTGAAACTACACGTGTCATTGAGTTTGCTCACTTCCTTCTTAATTCTCTATTCTTTTTTTCTTCTTCTTCATGCTCCCACTCAAGCACAACCATGGACAGTGCAAATATTTTCCTAATCGCACCTGCACCCTATGTATAACAATACATTACCAGTCTACCACACGCCCACACTTATCGTGCATGCATGTAGTTCTACATACTTTCCAAACTCGTCATTTCCTCTCTCTAAATCGATATGTAGCATCCATAAAATCTAAACACCAACATCCTTCAAGTTATTCAAATTCGAGAAATGCAGAATTGGGGTGAAGGAATTGGAGGGAATTCAATGATTACTTCCAAACAACATAGGGACATGTGAAGAAAATAGTGAAAGGCTGACTTGTAGAGTAATCATCATCTCTCTCTAAACACACTCTCTCTCTAGACTCTTTTTTTGCTTATCTGGGTTTGAACTGTATAAGAGGTTGAGCCGATCAAAAAGATATATATACACTCATATATAGATATATATTCTTTTGATGAAATGTATCGATGGATACAAAATTCTTATATGTCTGCTAATAAGTTAAAAGTGGCGAAGACTATTATAAACACAGGAAAGAGTAATGTGTATCACGAGTTTGATTCATTATTACATATTCAAATGGTCTGCTCAGGTCCATTGAATCAACTTATACAGAAATACATATAACTTTATTGTTCAATCTCCATCATTGCCGGAAACACTTACTGCCACCATCTTCAAGCGGACGCAAAGCTCCACTCCACGGTGAACAGTGAAGACCCATCGGAGCTCATCCATGCCACAGCCCACGCCATAGCCTGTTGTCGCCGGTGACCAAGCCACCAACAACCAAATATCGTAGTTGTACACCACTCCTCACCGACCCACTGTCTTTATCCATTAAAATCAAAACCACCATGCAACTCATCACAACCATAACACATAACTCTTCAAACCATCCACAACATCACCACCATTAACAAACTCACTACCATAAACCTCACAACCCCAAACTCAAATCCATTTCAATGTAAACCGCCATTGTTCAGCACCCACACACCACCTGCCATAGCTAACCCACTATGAAAAACTTCACGAAAAACCAATCGTAACATTATGAAAAACTTCTTATTTCTCTCTCTAACCCATACCATCACCACCACCTTGCAACGAATTCATGCACTCACTCAACCCAATCACAACCAAACTAAGCTTTGACCAACCACTATCACCACCACGTAACTGGTGGTCTTTCCTAAAAACCCATAATAGGTTACATACAGAAAGAGGGGCCTTAGTTATAGCAGCAATGGCGACGACGGTAACGGTGATACGACAATAGCAAGGCCTGATAGTTGTTGGTGATGAGATAGCGGTAAGGCTATAGTGGTGGTGATATAAGAGCTTGGCTATAGCTAGCAATGGAGGTTGGGTGGTGGTCTACACTGTGGTCATGGGTTGGTGGGTTGTCGATAGTCCATGTACGAGTCGTGGTTTTGTTTATGTTGGTGGTCATGGCAGCTTCGACCATGGTGGTTGATGGAGGGTTTTGGGTCTCGTTTGTTCAGTTTCAATGGTGGACAGCCATTATGAGTGGTGATGATGGTGCGAAGGTGGAGACCCATTTCGGTAGTGAAGCTCCTGTGGGTGTTGGGTCTTCTTCATAGATGGTGAGGTACTCTGTTGGGAGAGACCCGAAAGTGGGTCTTTACATGGTTTGGTAAAAGATGTCTCTGACACGTGGGGATTCACACAGCACCGGCGAGTAGGTTTGAACTTGGGGTTGACTTTAATGGTGGTGGTTGATTTGGGTTTTTCTTGTTGATAAAAACAGTGGTGGTGGGATGATGGGTTGGTGATGGAGGTTACCATTAACAGTCTGAATTGGAGAAGATGATGGTGATAATTGTGAACTGTTATTATATATATATATATAATAATATAAATATATATCTATGGAGATACTATATTCACAACACAGAGTGAGATGAGAGAGAATGAGAAAGAACAGAGAGAGTGGAAAGAGAATGAGAAAGGAGAGAAAGAGAATGTGTTAGGATATTTTGGTATTTTATGTAATTTTAAAGGTTAAATTGATCATTTGCAAAGTCAAAGGGCATGCAAGTATTTTTGCATGGTGTCAGACCTACCTATACATGGTCAGAGGTCTCTTTGATAAACTGTGCAAAACATTTGAGTTTCTACGGTTGCTTTAAACAAAGTTTCTCTTCATGAAATAAGTTCAAACCACAAGGGGTGTCAGTGACATTTACCCTAATATTATTGTTCCGGGGCGTTTGATGAAGGTGAATGTAACCTTATATTGTGTTTAGAAAATACAAGAGGAAATAAAGGAAATGATAATTATTTTGTGAGCGAAAATTAAAATTCACTTGTTAGAAGAAAAAAAAATGGAGGACAAAATAGGTAATTACAAACTTTTAATTTTTTTACTCCATTTTGGTTCAGTTTTGTTAATAAAAGAAAAAGAAAATTAATGAACAAGAGGTTAATGAGCGCCTCCAAATCCTACCAATTCCTTCCACTTCTCAAAATTATACACAAATTTGTGCTGAGAGAAATTTGTTTGGTTGTTATTTTTAAAACCTTAGTTAGAAAAAGAGTTGTTTTCGAAAAACTGATCTTTACAGTTATATAAAAATAGTTTCTCTTTCTTAAAAACTTAATCAAACAAGCTCAAAGTTTTCTCCCAAATCATTTCTTATATTTTTCAACGGACACGTAAAAGGTACTTTAGGTAAAGTATGAAATATGAGTTACTGAAAAGCTAAGAAGCACAGATACTTCCTTAAGGTTGTCGTGACCGTATCAGATACGTATCCGACATGGATATGTGCCGAATACGGCTAGGAGTCTGATATGACTTGGATACAGTATAATGTTTTTGAAATACGGCGGGATACGTCTAAGATATGACTAGACAAAATTATAAATATTTTTTTTAAAAAAATGAGAGTCTAATTGTAATAATAAAAAAAGTTCATTATTTAAAAAAAAATAATGACTTATAATCCTAAATTGGCAGTGAAAAAGAAATAGAGAAAAAAAAAAGAGAGGACGAAGAGAATTTCAATTTTGTGTATCATGTAATTGACTCTTTATTTATGAACACATATTATATTTAAATTATGAAAAATTAACCAAAAATAAATTTATATATATATATATATATATATAATATTATTTTTATTTTGACGTATCCTTGTCGTGTTAGTATCTTATTTTTTTGAGATTTGTCTACATATCGTGTTTGTATCCGTGCTTCTTAGTTGAAGAGGGTTCTCCCTCATTTGTCTAGGAGCTTGGTTGAGTTGGTTCACAACCCTCTCATCAAATGACTTAATTGTTTGAAAGCTAAGTGTTTTTTTTTCAATTTTAAAATTTAGATAGAAGCACTCGTCACCATCGGTAGTAGGACAGATTGCGTAATGTAGTAGTCAGGGTATTGTCAACTAGGATCGAAGCTTGAATGAATTTAAAACTAACCCTAAATTGATTCCAGGAGAAGTTGATTTGATATTGATTCCTAATTTGTCTAATTAAAAAAAAAAAACACTAAATGCAAAATAAATAGCTTATCATGCAAGAGTGAAATGGAATGGAGATAAAAACGTAGGCCTTTTGAATCCACCTTAAGCCTTTGTAAATTGCACAATTTACAATTCAATTTGAAAAAAATTAAGTTATTGATGTGTACTAGCAAATGTAGCTACAAGCACACATCGAAGATCAAGAATATGTTATACACAAATTTCAAGTATGAAAATAAGATCAAAACATATTCTAGGATAATTTGGATCAGCCCATGAGCCATTTATTTGTAGTGGGTCTGAACTTTGAATTATTTGACTCATTGGGCCACATTCCAAAGTGGGCTAAATTGAAGATAAACCCAAATTATATTTTGGATCCATCGTGTAATTTTTTAATGTCTACATATGCTATAATTGAGATCAATAAGTGTAATTCATCTTATCCTATCATGCATTGTCTACCTACCTACTTCCACACTAATTTGTAGCACAACACATTTTCACATGAGCATGAATTATCAAATCAATCCACAATTATATCTAATTAAACCCATCATGTAAGTATCATCATCACAATTACAAAAAGCAATGATGTATGAGAGCAATCAACAATGAAGCAACTCTAAAACAAGAATAAACTCAATTGAAAATTAATAAATCAATTACAATTCAAATCTTAGTATAACCAAAAATCTTACTCTAGCAAGAGTGAAGCCTACATCAATCTACAAAAAAGGAGAAAAAAAAAACCCAATTGATAAGGAAATTGATACAATACTTGAGCTTAGGGATTTATCAAGCACTAAGTAAGAGTTTTAGTTGGCCATGTGATGAGTGCACAAAACTTGCTATTTAATATCTCAAAATAAGTCTTTAATTACTCTTTTACTTTATTTAAAATTCTTATCTTTGCATTTTATTTTTTATAGGAGTTAATTTTCAAATGAGATGAAAAGTAGCAAAAAAGGGTTCAAAATTATATATATAGCCGAAGATGAACATAAGAAGGATTATAGGAGATATGATATTTTGTACAAACTATTTCACAAAGCCACGTCAACAGTTTACAATTCAAATTAAAGATATGGAGATCAAATCTTAGAAATTGAAATTCAGATTTTGAATTTTATTTTTAAATTTTGTATATTAAATTTTTTTTTTCCACCTAAACCATTCTCCTCTAACTATATAAATATAGGGTCTTAGGGGTTGGTGAAGGAGTTAGAAAAATTGTAGAAACAAATAGTGTATTCATTTTTTTTATTCAATAAAGAATAATAATTTTATTTTTATATGTTTCTTTTTTGTTGATATGCAAGCGTAAGCATCCTTCTTGAGGGAGTGATGAAGCCACCATGGTTGAAATATAGTAAGTTCTTTTATATTCTTGTATAATTTTTCCTCCCAAGAGCATTCTTTTATTCAAAATTTTTATTTTCAAAAATTAGAGGGAGGATTCTTCGAGTTTGCCAAATAATGGTAATTTGAAAAATGCCTACCTCTATTTACCTAGCAAATGTGTAACAGATTAAGTAAAAAATGCTCTCTTATATATAATCAAATATTTTTTTATGCCATAGTTTTCTTCATCTTTCCAAGTTCTAATTGGATTGGTGAAGTGTATTGGTTATTGGAGGAAAAATTAGATAAGAACATTATAAACTTTATTTATATGGATCCGTGGTGGTGGATTCTCTTTCCTTGAAAGTTTTTTCATCATTCGATTAAAGGTATTTAGTAGTAGTTTTTATTACTAAGGAATTAGAAATTTATTTTTAAATATTTACTTTTCATCCCAAAAAATTGGAGTTTTGAATTTGAGACTCATTGTTGATTCTCAATTGAGAATGGTTCGACCCTGCTTATTACTATACGATTTTTAGTAGAGTTTTTGTAAATTTTTTTTATACGAAATGCAGAGAAGTAACGACATCCATCCACTATTCTGCACTCATCACCATGGAGATGCTGTCTTGGACCTTAATCTTTATGGCTTCTCCAATGGTGGATTTAGAGAGAGAAAGTGAGAGTAGAGAGATGGTGTCTTGCCCAAAATGTGCTCCCTTCAAAATGGCTCTATTCCAACTATTTATAAGTCGCCCCAAATGTTCAGCTCACATGCACCACTCGTGTCACACAGCAGCTCTGGTTTTTATTTCGCAACAGCCCGACTCAATCGATCGAGTTTCGATCGATCTAAGTTCTTCTCGATCAATCTAGTAGAGAATTCCGTGAACACTCTATTTTACTTTTCTGTTGCAGCTACACTAGACTTCTTTGAAGTACTTGAACCATTTTAAAACATTGAATTTACACCTTATTTGTCTCAAGCATTGCAATTCAAGATTGAACCAAATTAAAAGTAAAAAGATATCACAATGTGTCACTAAAGTATTATTATATGCATGTTTAAGAGCCGAAACGCACAACATTTGACACTTATCATGACCTATTACAATATATAGATTATTAATTCATGACCTATTATAATAGATAGATTATTAATTCATGACCTATTACAATATATAGATTATTAATTTATAAAATCATGTTGGTAGTGTGGTGTCTTTTAAGAGATGGAATAGAGTGGATCAGAATGAATTCTATATTCATATTTTTAATGACAAGTAAGTTATTTGATAAGGTTGGAACTCAGTTACCTTATTGATGAAATAAGTTGTTTAATGTTATCCACAATCTAATTGAAAGAAAATAGTATATAAACTAACAAATAGATATCCAAAAATCAGTAAAGAAACAAAAAATTACATTAAACAATATATATATATATATACACACACACAAAAATATAATCAAAGTGCCTTTGGCCATGCACAGTATAAGAGCAGAAACTTGTATATATTGATTTAAGACAATTTTATTGACTTTTTTCTAACCCTTTTTTTTTAATTTTTTTCTTAGATCATGTTATTTGAAATCAAGAAAACTCATTTTCGATCCAAAAATGATCCATTAAACAAGATTCAGTAGCTTTAACTAGTGGGCCATGTCTATTGTTCAGGGTCTTTAAATCGTGTTTTTTTAGTCTACAAATAGACCGGTGAATATTTTGAGATTTTTGTTAGAGATCTAAACGAACTCAAATTATTCTAATTTTTGGAATTTAGTAGTTTTTAGGGATTAGATTTATTATTCTATTTTTTCATAATTTTCAGAGATAGTTGAATTTCAGACTTATTTTTAGTGTTTTTCTATATGTTTACTTATGTTGTTAATTTTCTTATGCTCATAGATTTCCTTGCAGTGAGGCTTTCATGCATGTATTAGTACTAAAATATCAATAAAAATTCATTAAACATTGATTAATAATATTTTAAAATTCTATTTGCTCTTGCTTTGTGGCTTAATAAGTTTTTAATTATTAAACACTTATACTTTTCACCTAAGAAGCATGGACACGGACACGGGACACGGGTACGATACGACACGGACACGGTGACACGGCAAATTTCAAAAAAACAGGACACGACACGGCGGGGATACGGCTATGAAATAATATATTAATATATATTCAACAAGTTAACCAATATCCACAATACCATAAATCTAACAATAAAAAAATAATAAATCACACAAATACTTCAATTTATTATCAAGCAATTAATGTATTTTCAAAAAGGATGTTCATTATATTCAAACCCACTACTAGAATCTTGCATATTACTCATTTTTCTAATAACAAACAAATAAATTTAAATATAAAATACCAAATAAACTAACATGACTTTATGTTAAATAAAGTTCTATTGGATTTTTTATTTTTTTGTTTCTAAATTTACTATTTAGGAATTTTATCTTACTATTTTTTATTTTTAAAATTTTTTATTTTAGAAAATACTATATTTATATAGAAAAGGGCATAATAGTCATATAAATGGTATATATGTCATTATAGTTATTTTAAGGGGTCAAGATGTCAACTTTTAGAAGATGAGGGACTGAAATGTTCAAAAAAATAGTTCAAATGAGTTTTTTTGTAACTTTGAAAAAGTTCAAGGGTTTTTTTTGCACTTTTAAAAATTATAAAATGTATCCCCATGTGTCCTTGCCGTGTCCCCCGCGTGTCCTTGCCGTGTCCTAAAAAAAAAATTCCAGGACACTTCTAAGGAGTGTCCGACACGTGTCCGAGAAGTGTTCGAGTGTCCGACACGGACACAGCACCCCTATACGAAGTGTCCGTACTTCCTAGCTTTTCACTCCATGAACTATGAAAACATGAGCTCCCGTATGAGTGTACCCTCACGATACTCGTCTTTGATTATTAGAGAGAGTTCCAAAAAAGACATAATGTTAAGATTGTATTCAATTATAAAAATGGTTATTTGCAAGTGTAGAAATGCTAGAGCAATTATTCAGTGTAAAACAATGGGCAGTCCCTTGTGGTCCAGTGGATAGGAACCTACACTTTGTGCTTGGATGCCCATGTTCGATCCCCTTCCCCCTCACTAACTCCTAACATTGCCATGGAAAAAAAAAAATCTGTGTAAAACAATGATAAATGTTAAGTCTATATCAAATCACAACCTACAGTGCAAGGTTGCAAGGTTACATTTGACCTTCCCAAGCTTGTTGAAGGTCTGAAACGTTTGCCAGCCTGATCCTATGGTGGTCTGTACCATTGAAGGGTTTGGGAGAACTTCACCTTGAAATATGCTTGAAGGACTTGCAGAAGATTTCATGGGTGGTGCTGAAATTGTAAAAGTTGATCCCGTTATCTCCTTCCGTGAGACACTTCAACCGTTTGTACATGGAAGCTACACCCTTGGAGGAAGGGTCTCCAACATTTTACAAATTTGTCAAATCAGCAAGGACTTCAATTCCCTCCATAATGAAGCAGTTTTCTTTCTTTTGTATACTTTCTACCACTGGTTGTGCTTGTCGTAGAAAGTACATCATTTCCACTTTGGTATAAGAAATGGCTGCAATATCCCTAATGGTTTCTGACGATTGATTTTAATCATCTGACAAGTGCTACACTTGGAGACAAATATTGCTACATCTTTTTTCATACTAGCCCACTAAAATTGGCATTTCATGTCTTGATATATCTTATCCCCTCCTATATGAATAGAGAACTGAGAATTATGAGCCTCATTCATCATTGCCTTTCTTAAATCAACAACAGGTGGAACTGCCAACCGTTCTTTATACCGCAAACCTCTAAATTTTGAATTTAAATATCTAATATTTGATCTCCATATCTTCAATTTGAATTATGAACTGCAAAAGTGGTCGTGTAAAAAATATTTTGCAAGGTTTTGAATTTGATAACTTTTGTGAAGTAGATTGCACATAATATCATCTCTCCTATAATTATTTTTATGTTCATGTTTGGCTATATATATCATTTTCAACCTTTTTTTGTTGCTTTTCTTCTCATTTGGAAATCAACTCCTATAAAAAATAAAATGCAAAGATAATAACATTTAAATAAAGTAAAAGAGTAATTAAAGACTTATTTTGAGATATAAAATAGCAAATTTTGTGCACTTATCAAATTACCCCCAAACGAGCTTTTGCTAGTCCTCTAGCAAATACAAGTAAAATAGATTAGTGCACAAAATTGTTAGTTTTATTTAACTCATAACTAAAGATGTGTCACTTTCGCAGACTGTTTCAATTGCATTTACCATATGCAATAAGGCCTTAAACTCCTAGGTTACCCCTAATGGACGAGCTATAGCCTCGTGAGGGTTTCAGTGATGATACCCACAAACATCAAAAACTGGTAATTAACACTCAAATATTTTTTTCTCTATTAATGTGTATAAATTAAGAATAATTCAATCATTCCACTTTAGTGCGTAATAAAAATTAAAAGAAAAGATTAAATACTATTCAAAAGTTAAAAGATTTCATTACTATCTTGACTCAGAGTGTCTGTGTGAATAGCCACCAATAATATAATTCTCAATTTTAAAACAACTGAATTTCAGATTTCCTTTGAAAATTAGCTTTGATTTCAAATCTCACTTATGATATTTCACTCAAAATTGAACACTAAGAGATTGGCTAATTTTGCACTCAAGTATCTGTGAGTAGAATATTATAGAATAAATGCAAATTATCTCACATATTTTTCAATGAAGAACAAAATTTTCAAGAAAATGCATTTGGTCTCATGAAAGGAATATCAAATATTAAGAATTTATACCACATAAAAATATAGCTCAGTCATATCCGTATCCAAACTATATTATCCTTCAGATCAAAAAAAACTTTTATTAGGATATAACTTTAGGTAGAAGGAAGATAAAAAAGTGATATCGATAATTAAAAAGTATATTCAAGAATACTTGGGAAGAATTAACTCACTTAGAGCATTTTACTTTCAACTTTTTCTTCCAAAATTTTGTCAATTGAATGCTTTCTATTTCTCTTCTTTTCATATACACTTCTCAAAATCTAATCAACAATTATACTCCTTTTTTTTTTTTTTTCACTCACTTGTACATTAATCACATCCATTCTCGAAAACCTAAAAATGGTTATAAAAGAAAGGTTGGACCAAAAAGCTTAACCGATTATCACATCCATTATTAAAAAATTGTAAAAAATGTGGTTATAAAAGAAAGGATGGGCAAAAACCTCAACTGGTTAACAAGTAGTAATTCATAACTAAGAAAAAAAAAAAATTTTTGAAGGGCTCAAACAATGAAAGATGGCCTAAAATCATTTCTCAAGGATAGGTATAGTTCTTCAACATACATGAGCTAAATATATATATATATATATATATATATATATATATATACATATGTGTGTGTGTGTGGCACAACATGATCATTTCTTAATATTTGACCAAAAGAACAAAATAACGAGACTAATCAACAAAATTATGTGAATTTTATAAAAAAACAGAGTAATTAATATATAACCCTCAACATAAAAAGAATGGTACAATACCTCACTAAGTTAAATCTCTACTTTTATTCGTCGAATCTTTAACATGCAGTCACTTATCAATTTCAAATCGTATTATTGGGCTTTAGTGAATTTTGTTTTTTCTGAATTTTAGAAATTCATAAAATTGTTCTAATTAAAAGATAGGATAAAATCTTAACTTTTATGAACTTATTAATGCACTAAAACTTAAAGATTTTATTTTAAAAATTTATACACATTTAATATAAAAAAATTAAATCATAGTGTGAAAATTACCATTATCACAAAACTTTTTTCAAAAAATTGCAAATTCAATGCTTTTATGAAAATTTAGAAATTTAATGTCATATCCTCAAACCAAAACTCAACATTGTCCTCAATGTTGGACAAAATAACAATTAAGCACAAATAGAAGGTTGAAATTCCCAAAAAAATTGTATTGTTGAATATTTGTGATTCGAATTCTCAAACTTGATTTGGCAACGGTGTCATTTGACGAGTGTTGAATAGTGAATGTTTGTCGTTATTTCTCTACACTTCGTACAAAAATAAAACCTGTAAAAACTCTACTAAAAATCGTATAGTAATAAGTAGGGTTGAACCACTTTCAAGTGAGATTCCGAATGAGTTCAAATTCACACACTAATTTATGGAATGAAAATGATTTTTTTTAAAAATATTTTTTATTTGGAATTATAATTAATAAATAAAACTATACTAATAAAATAAATCTCAAGGGAAGGGAATCCACCACCATGAATCCACATAAATAAATTTTTTATTATTCTTATTTGATTTTTCCTCCAATAAATTAACACTTCACCAATCCAATTACAACTTAAAAAGATGAAGAAAAATATGACATAAAAAATAAACTTGATTATATATGAGAGAGTATTTTTTTACTTAATATGTTGCACCTTTGCTAGTAAATAGAGGTAGGCATTCTTCGAATTACCATTATTTGGCAAACATGAAGAATACTCCCTCTAATTTTCTTTTGAAAGTAAAAACTCAGAATAAAAGAATAAAAGAATACTATTGGGAGGAAAAAATATATAGGAATGTAAAAAAACTTATATTTTCCCATGGTGGCTTCATCATTCCCTTGAAGGGGTGTTTACAGGAAAAGAAAATGAATACAAAAAAATATTTTCAACTACACTTTATTTTTTTCTACAATTTCTAATTAATAGAATAAAAGGAGTTTAGGTGGAAAAAAAATTTAAAATACAAAATTTAAAATTTAAAAACAAAAATTCAAAATACAAAATTTTGAATTTAAATATCTAATATTTGATCTCCATATCTTCAATTTGAATTTTGGACTGCAGAAGTGGCCGTGTAAAAAATATCTTACGAAGTGTTGAACTTGAAACCTATTGTAAAATAGATTGCACAGAATACGATCTCTCCTACAATTCTTCTTATATTCATTGTTGGCTTTATATATCATTTTCAGTCCTTTTTGTTGCTTTTCTTCTATTTGAAAATCAACCCCTATAAAACATAAAATGCAAAGACAAGAACATTTAAATAAAGTATAAGAGTAATTAAAAACTTATTTTGATATATAAAATAGCAATTTTTGTGCACTTATCACCAACTGTGTAAAACGGAACATTCACTGAAGACAACTCCATAACTCTATCCACACGTTGTTTATCTGTAAGTTAAGCTTTTATTACCTTGTGAATGATAGCAAGTGTAGAAACTAGTGGGCTTGAAATATAGATTGAAAATGTGCTAGTGGTGGAGAAAATTTAAATACAATAATTTATGGGATTTTCTTTAATAAAAATGTAAATATTAGAAATATGGGATTTTCCTTAATGGTGGACATGTCCTTATGACTGTTAGGAAATCATAGACATGTGATTTCCACGTTGCACACACATGAGGCATATATATATATATATATAACTCATTAAAAATTATTTGGGATACTTACTCATTTTGTTTCTATGTTAAGTGAGTGAACTTTTAAATATAAAACTTCATGTGCTCAAAGGTTTATGATGGAGAGTTGAAAAACTCTACTTGTTTCCTCTACGCTAAGATTTTGACATTTGACAAGTCTTGAACACTTTGTTCTAACTCTCTTATTATATGCTTTCGTAACTTTTTTCTTTTGGACAATAATATGATCTAAAGGATGTTATTGTACCTTATTGAGATCCTTCAATTTCACCAACATGGACTGGTTGTATTCTGCTGGATCCAAGTTGTTTTGGAGGGCAATCCTTGTAGACTTGAATCTCACTTTCATTGGACTGGTTGTATTTCTTGGGTTAGGGTTAGATTGAAGGCTTAGGCCGCCCGATGGGCCTGAGACAATATTACTAGAATAATTTATGTTAAAAAATAATAATAGTAGAAAAGGCCTAGTAAGCCTAAATGTAATCTAATTCCCAAACGGAAATGTATTAAGGTAATTATAGGAATACAAGTCCTAATGTATAGGACTTGTATTTTTTAGGCTGAACTCCAAGGGAATATAGTATTGAAAATCATGTATAAATAAAGGCAATAATCCTTAAAAGAAAAAAAAAAGGCAATATTAACCATGCTATTGAGTAGGTCTAGTAGATGTTTCTAGCCATAGAAATTGTAAACATGCACTTCTAGATGAATCAAATTTGGGAACAAAAGCAGTTTATTATCATCAGCAATGTACTTTCTACTATGGGATGTGCTCTTTATAGAAAGTACATTTCAAGAATAATAACTATAACATGTTATAGTTGGATTATAATTGCAAAACGAGTCAACTGAACAAAACTATAACATGTTATAGTTCTCAGTAAACTATTATCCGCCGTAAAGAAAACACAAAACTATTTCATGTTATAGTTTTGTGTAAAATACAATTCAACGGGCTAGATCCCTCACCTAGTCCATGAACCACAACACCTACCCAATTGCCCCAACTAAAACTATAAGGGATGAATAGGTGTTGAGAAAATGCATATGGTATTTCATTTTTTTTGTTCCAAACACAAAAGGAATTCTAGGAGTATTTATTTGCAAAAACAAGCTCATTAGAGCATTGACCTAGTATCACAAACTAGTATATACTATACCACTTGTGGTAAATCTAGGAGAGGAAAACAAAGTGGTTTATGATGCGCTTAGAAATGTATGGTACATTTGAAATTATATGTGTTGATATACTTGAAATCTATGTAATTGGTTGTTGATTTTAGGAGGAGGTCGGAAAAGAAAAAGGGCCCGGAGCCCTAGGATGTAAAGCCCGAAACTGGGCCAATGTGATTTTGTCTCTACCCTCGAGTTAGTAGCTCATAAAGTAAAATATTTTGGATAATTGGCCCGATTGACAGTTAAGCCCAGATTATCCCAATACTTCATCATTTTAAGCTACTGCCCAACTCAATATTTTCTTCTTTTTACCATCCCACACCCATAGATATAACCCAAGAAATAAATTAATAAATTTACAAGGGCACCAAAAGGTGGAAAAATAAAGCTACAAGAGAAAAAAATAATTTTTAATATAAAGACAATTTAACGCCACATGCTGGTGTGTCCCAAGTTGTGCACGTGGTAGGCTTGCCATGTATATATGGGACCATGGGTGTGCAAAATTTCCCTTGGGCACAGTATTGGCTTGAACATATGTATGGTGACTCTTGCTTGTGACTCAAGCCCCCATAGGCACAACACGATGGGCACAAACAAACATTGATGGGCATGGCTCGGATCATGCACTAATAGACCAAGACAATGGCATACTCATGGGTTTGAGATGGACTTGGTCAAGACATGGACATTGGCATGGACCAGCTCAATCTGATCCTGAGGGGGCCAAATACCCCTCGCCAATGCTAGAAGAACACCAGGATCATTCATAGCTATCTTATCGTTCCGAATGGGGTTACCATCAAACTTTTTGAATTTTGGGACCCAAACTTTCTAAGAATGAGGAATTGAAAATGGAAGTAAGGAAGGTGTGTTAAGTGACTAAAGAGTATTTTGGTTTTTTAACAATTTAGATATTATATGTATAGATATATACATGTGTAGAAGGCTAGAAAATCAGATTTTGCTTCCCTCTTGACTGGCTCTCTTTCCTTCACCGAAACTTGAACCCCAAATATGATCTGATTAACACAAGAATGGACAACCATCTATTTTTCACTAAAAATAAAGGTTAGAGAAATCAGGTAGTCAGACATAACTTTGACATAAGAACCTTGAATTTGAAATAAGAACTCGAAACCCGAAACTTGAAAACAATGATAAATGTTAAGTCTATATTGAATCACAAAACACCTCGCTTCGTTTGATATCTATCATATCTCATTCTGTTTGAAATAATTTTCGAGTTGTTTTGAGTGGAGATGGGTAAACTTGTCAATAGATCGAATTTTGATCCGATAACTCGGATATAAATTGAAATTTTAATTTGATAATCCATGAACTATCAGTATTTGATAATCTGTTTAATTAACAAATCAAATATAGATTATAGATTATATATAATATGTTACATATATTATCTATCATTCAATTGAGGTGTATTTTATAAAAAATTAATAAAATATATTAGAAATATAGAGAAAAAGAATTGTATTGAATTGATCTTATGAACAATACGTAAATGCCTATTTATAGGCACATAATCTTGGATGTTAAATAAACTTAGGAAACAAGAAATTCAAATCCTAGATGGTTTAGGGGAAGGTGTAAGAAACCTATTAGAAAAAAATATATAATCTATAATAGGAAATATATAAGTTAATAGTCCCCCCACAAACTCAAAATGAGTCGCCACCTTGAGTTTGGAGACAAAATCTTGAATGTGGCTCGCAAAAATAATTTGGTGATGTAACCAACTGTGGCTGCGAACACATACAAAGAAGCTGCAAAAGAGTCGAAAAGACCGAAAGCGACTCGTTGGAGCGAAAACTGATTTAAAAATCAGAAAATGACCTCGTTAAAATAGGTGACTTTGACACACAGATGTTATGACCCGTGAAAGCAATCTGGTGATGTTACCAAGAGTGGCTGCGAAATACATACAAAGAAGCTGCAAAAGAGTGAACTCGTTGGAGCTACGATAAGACCGAAAACTGCTCATTGGAGTGAAAACTAATTTGAAAATAAAAAAAGAGGCTCGTTGAAATCAGCAACTTTGACACACAAATGCTAGTGGAAGCCGATGAATTGAACTTGAACTGGGTTGTCATATTTTTCTTTTATTATTTGCATAATATATATATATATATATATATATATATATATATATATATATATATATATATATATATATAAGGCGGAAGCTATTTTGACGATTGCCCACCAGGGATGAAGCTGATGGTGCCATCTCTGGCGGTGACCCAACGAAATATGAATACTAGCAGGAATTGGTAGGCTTCGATACCATAGTAGAATTGAAGAAAGATAATTGTATTTGATTTAATTAAATTGATATATTTTGAAATATAGGAAGAATATATATATATATATATATATATATATTGAATTGATATAATTATATTCCTGTCAATTGGTATCAGAACCTATCAATTCCTGGTAGTCTTCACAGTTTATCGCCCTCACCACCGGGGATAACACCATTAGTTTCATCCTCATTGGGCAATCGTCAAAATAGGCAGACGATTGCCCAACGAGGATGAAGCTGCCATATTAGAAATATAGAGAAAAAGACACATAAAGGCATATTTATAGGCACATAATCTTGGATATTAAGTAAACTTAGGAGACAAGAAATCATAATCCTAGATGGTTTAGGAGAAGATGTAAGAAACCTATTAGGAAAATATGTAAGAAACCTATTAGGAAAAGATATATAATCTATAATAGGAAATATATAAGCTAACAAAAGATATTGTTTACATAGTAGTTTATTATATATAGAAATGAAAATTTTAGTTATTTCAGTTTTTCTTCATATTTATAATTATTTTTTTCTTTTTATTTATAATTATTTTATTCTCTTTATAGATTTTTCTTACTTTTTATTTATTTTTCCTTGAAGTAATAATAAAATGTTTGATCATTATTCTCTTTCCTTTTCTTTTTTATATATATTTTTTGTTTACTAGCTCTATCTTTCTCTCACTTTTTCTAATTTATATTTTTAAAATTTTAACAAAAGTCTTCACATTTTAACAAACTGACTTATCGGATCGGATATCAAATTAACTACAACTTGGATGTGAATGGAATAACATATAATTCATCTAGTTATTGGTTCTTGTCGAATTCAGATCAGATAAAACCTGATCCAATTTAAATTCTATATGTTGACAAGTGTAGGGATGGGGACGTTTAAAATGGGAATTTTCCATTTCACCCTTAATATATATATATATGCCTTTAAAATCATAATTTTTTCATTACTCAAATCATTGCAAGAATGTTATTTGAACCGTATACTCTGGTATGATGGAAAATTTTAAACTTATTATTAGGTTAATTTGGTTTGAAACAATATTTATTTCATTTATATTGTTAAACATGAGTTTTTAAAATTTGATTGGAAAATAAGAAAAAAACAAAATTTGAGTAATAGAGTGGAACAGAAAAACTTAAAACGGGGACAGAGAAGGACCCTGTCCCAAACCAACCTGACCCATTGTTAAACGGTTTTAGACCGGAATGGAATGCGAAAACTTAAACAGTGGGGAAGGCCCCTTTGCCATCCCTACCCATATAAATAAATTTTTTCGCTGTAACTCAACAAAGTTTAGGAAGTCCAATTTAGTTTTTTGTCTTTAGATTAGTAGAGATAAATCTAATTATGTTTTACAATTGAATAATGATTTGAAGGATGGTCGGACTAGTTCGATTATACTTTTATGTGAATGGGGTGATGCATTCCATTACCATGATATCATGTAGTGGAGCCCACCACTCTTCTCTCATACAATTATTTTTATACTTAGTTCAATTGGAACTCCTTTATCATTACTCTTCAAAACGGATACTAAGAACATGTAAAACATAACTTTTCACGTTGAGCTATATAATTAAATATTTGGGTGCATCATAGTTTGCCATATTCAACTTATTACAAGAAGTGGAAATCAAATACAGAGCCAGTATTAGCATCTTATAATAGAGCTGAATGTCACTCGCGCGCCAATATAGAAAAGGTTGTGTCAACAATACACCAGCGCGAACAATCATTTTACATAGCCCTCTCCCCATATGTGGGGAGTTGAGTTCTATTTTTTTTTTTATTTGTGTAGAATGTTGTAGAGTGAGAGTTTGATAGAGATGTCTTAAATGGTTAGATAAAAATTTAGATTTTAATGCATCATAACCGTTCTTTTAGAGTGGAGGTACATGTGAATGTTTCATTTGTAATCAATAAGTATAAGAGTAATTATAGAGTTTATGGGAGAGTGCGAGTGATAGCAAGTTATTTGATAAGTATTGACAAAGGAAATGTAGGCATTTTTTTAAAAAGAAAATGCCTACATTTTTAAACAATCATTTTACATAGCCCTCTCCCTATATGTGGGGAGTTGAGTTCTATTTTTTTTTTTTTATATTTGTGTAGAATGTTGTAGAGTGAGAGTTTGATAGAGATGTTAAATATCTTAAATGGTTAGATAAAAATTTAGATTTTAATGCATCATAACCGTTCTTTTACCGTGGAGGTACCTGTGAATGTCTCGTTTGTAATCAATAAGTATAAGAGTGATTATAGAGTTTATGGGAGAGTGCAAGTGATAGCAAGTTATTTGATGAGTATCGACAAAGTAAATGTAGGAAATGTATGCATTTTTTTAAAAAGAAAAGGATAATGCTATTCAGGCAGAATTTGTAAGTAGAAAAATTTATATTCATTGAATGCATGTGGTAGATCTCACCACATACACTCACCACATGCATCTAATGGATGTAAATATTTCTGCCTACGCAAGTAACATTACCCAAAAGAAAATGTAGGAATTGTATAATTTTTAGCTGTGGATATTTATTTATTTTATTTGGTTCATTTTTTTTAAGAAAAACGTAAAGACGGCAAGATAGCTTTATCTTCTAGTAACTTGTTCCTGACAAACAACACACTGTTTTTCTTGTTTTTCTAACGGCACACTGTTTTTCTAAATTAAGTTTGGAAGGAATACTTATCGAATAACATTATTAATTCATTCAGAAGTTACTTCATGAAAAGACGGTTAGAAAATTTATCGTTTAGTAACTTGGTATAGATGAAAAGTATACTGATTAAGTCAGACAAAGTGATTTATAGCAATTTATAGTGCGCATTATACGAGAAGACATTTGCAAAGCGATTTATAGCGTGCATTATACGAGAAGACATTTTGCAAAACCAATAATGATTAATTTTTCTGAAATTTTTTATTGATGAATTTATTCAAGGTTGAACAGATAATAACTTTAAAATATAAATGTAAGAAAATAAGATATGCCTGGAACTATGAAGCAAGCACCGAAGATATGCCTGGAAATATGAAGCAAGCACCGAATGTGTCACATCGATTGAACATGTGAATTTGTGATATCGATTGAACATATCCGGGCTCCAACTTGGGTAACTACTATTGTATTCTGAATTCTTATATCCTTAAATGATTCCTCCTCTAGAACAGTTGCATTTAATAAAGAGATACTCTTATCAAAGTCAAAAACTTTACCAAGACACCAAACCTCAATGGTAATAATCACCTAAATGGGAGTCGATGCAGTGCTAAAAACTCAAGTAAGTTCGAGCTAATTAGATCAGTAAAATACAAATAATTCCAAAAGTTGGACCCTACCAGGTCTGTCCCTCCTAGCTAAATAATTTTGCCTTTTTGATAGTATGATGCCATGACATAACAGTAAGCAGTGAAATACAGAATTGCACAATGCATCATACAGAGACATTAACACTAACCCATACTGTATTATATATTCATCAACAATACTAATTAAACCCATTGCATACATCGGACACATAAACTCAGAATTGCCATAAATAATAAGCCAATCCATTGTCACGTAGATGAAACAAAGAATGTTGAAGAAAATGGTGGCGAAAGTGAATCCATATAAAATGGAAAATTTCATGCAGTTTTCCAAATAAGCGACATTTTATATCGAGTGGCTAGTTGAAAGATTAACGGATATAAATTCCACCAGTATAGTGAAAAATGAAGTTGGCCTAATTCAATATTTCAGCAGCTCAATTTGTTAAACTTAATCCAATATTAAAAGCATGTACAAAAATCACAATGCCAGTACATCATGCATATATACATTAGATGCAACACCAATATATATAGCAAACAGTATTGAGATATTTTAAATGCTAAAGTTAATTTCTTCATATGGCTAAGCAGCAATTTATAATACCATTAAGGCTTCCTTATTCCAATCTTCACTCAAATACTAGTGAGTAGGATATAACTGTATAGTAGTTGGACCCTATACTATTATGAGCATGCCATCAAAATGGAATTTTAAACATAAGTTTCTAGGGCAATATTCAACAATCGATGCACATAGAGCTCCGATGAACAAACAAGAAAATTTCATCAATCCATAAACCATTCCAATCATTTCTCAACCATCTATATAAATACCTGGGATCAATGCTGCTTAGGATAAAAGGGATGCTCAACAAATAAGCTGGATGTGTATCTATATAATCTGCAGAAGTACTATTTGCTATTTATAAGGCAATCAGATCAAAATTATATTCTAAGGGGATTTTTGGCAGCTTCATGAAGAAAACAACTATCCAACTTCAATTTACAAACTACTCCAAAAATTTCTTCAACTCGTTTGGCGAATCCTCAAAATTGATGCTCCTAATTAGGCAAACAAAATAAAATTAAGTCATTAATTTGAGATGCAAAACACAGTGCAATTATCCAACCAACAAATGCATTATTTACCTTCTTGTATCGGAATTTAAGTTCATGATCCAAACTGACAAAATTGATCTTTCAAAAGCATAAAAATGAAGTCATTTGAGATGGAACAAGAAATAAAGCCACTCATTTCCACTAATGTTTACAAAACAGAAGTGCAATAATCAATTTTCCATACACACACATACATATATAAAGTATATTATTCGATCTACTTTAAATTTGAAGGGAAGTCACCCTGGCTATCAAAGTATGTTTAGCGAATGCAGAAACCAACCTACTGTTGAAGCAAATCATATAAAGTTCTTATTTACTGAATTTATTGAATTGGATCCATAATAAAATGGTGATACAAGATAGAAAGAAACATCATGCAGACACGAGTCTTCCCTTCCAAAATATAGTAACAGAAACTCCCCTTTCAAATATATATATATATATATATATATATATGCGCGCACGCACTTGCAACCCTAGCCCTTATGATCAATTATAGAAACTTCCCATCACTAAATGAACTTCCACCATCCAAGAAATATATATATATATATATATATATATATATATATATATATATATATCTGTATGGGAAAAAACACACGAGCAAACATACCTTGAGATCCATTCGGATCTCATGAAGGCAATACAAGGTACAACACATGCAAGTATGCAACTGTGTAAATCATCACTTGCCCACCTAATGGAATCATTTTTCTGAGATTCAAACCATCATGCAACCTTATCAGTCTCTCAATCACTGACCCAATCAAAAATCAAGGGAAGGGTCTCCATCATCCCAAATGCTAGACGGTGAGTATCCATCGTCGTTTGTCAACGGCCACAGCTCCGGTGACTCCGGTCCTTCATCCACCGTTGGATCTGACACTGCCGGTGCAACAACAGGTTGAGAAGTCAAACTCAAGCTCGACCCAACTCCAAAATGATTAGGGTTTGGATAAGATATTTTCGCTATTGTGGGCTCTGCCTGAACATTCCTATCAGTCGGTGCATGTTGATTTTGTTGCTGATGAACTGATTGTTGATCACTTTGTACCATGTAAGGGTACTGTACTGTCAGATAGTTACCGTGCGGTATGTACCCTGCCGCCTGATACGGCAAGGTGGAAGAGTTGAAGGTGAGGCTGTAGGCAGAGGGACGAGGAAGTAAAGGGCGAAGCGTTTGAGTGGAAGAGGAAGAGGAGGAGCCACTGCGAGAGGAGTGTGGTGGCGCCTCAGCGACTGAAGATTGGAGGTTGAGCTGAGCCCTCGAGCCGTAAAGTACAATGGCTGCGCGGTCATACGCTCGTGCAGCTTCCTCGGCAGTGGTGAAGGTGCCAAGCCACCGGCGAGTACGTTTTTTGGGCTCTCGGATCTCAGCCACCCACTTGCCCCAACTTCGCTGTCTCACTCCTCTGTATTTGAACTTACTATTGTCAGGCCCTCCTTTGCCTCTCAACCTCTTACTACCAGTGTTACTGCTGCCGGAGGTGGTGTCGCCATCGTTGTCAGTGGTGGTGATGGTGGCATTAGAAAGGGAAGAAATGGGGTTATTGTTGCTGCTGCTGTTGGAGGTGGTGGTTATGGTGGTAATAGGAAGAGAAGAAATGACATGGTTGTTATTGTTATATCCACCGTCTTGAGTAGGGTGATTATGATGGTCTACATGACTGGCCATGTTTAAAGAAGTGAGCCAGGAAGTAAAAGATGGAGATTACCTCGTTCTGTGTTGCCGATTAGTCAAGATAGAGAATGGTGGATGAGGGCGGTGGCCTTATATACATGCATTTATATATATGTATATATATTATACGCGCTTCATATCGCCGCTACACAATACTCACACGACGCTGCACTCTCCTGTACTCCTAAAATAAAATTAAATTGAAAAAAAATCTTTAACCACACAAAACATTATTCTAATATCATATTTGACATTTGCGGAATTCCTTCATCTTCTTTCTTACATTTTCTCTCACAGACAACCGGATATCCTTAAGATCAACACTTTTTCATATTCTCCGCCTTCTTTTCAAAGATTTTCATTTTTTTTTAAAGAGAACTTGATGCATAGATTTCTTCAAGAATTTATTACATAATTTATCATTAAATTTGATGAAATATCGGAGGAAATCAGAAAACAGATGACTTGAGCGTGTGTTGAACTAAATATACTTGAAGAGATGAAAGTGAAGTGTGTCACTCTATTTATATAAGATTAAAGAAATGATGATGATGATGATGTTGATGGATGAGAGTGATCTATACAGGGAATAACTTATTGGTAATCTAAGTGTAGAGATGTAAATTTTGTGATGGTTTAATTATCGTCCGATTGGTCAACAAGTTAAACACTTTTGATCAATTAAATTCTATGATTACAAGTCCCGTCAACGAACACATGTCAAAATCCTAAAAATTCAAATTTATTTCCATATAAAAGAAGGCAAAATCTTTTTATTCATGAAAGTTGGCAATAGGGAGTTACCAAATTAAACCCCCACCCTTTGGGCTACAAATACAAAGTCACTCTACACATTCAGGGACACATAGGGAAGGGCAGAGTGATAAAGAGAACACAAAAGCTATGCTGAACTTCTGCCTCGACCAACACTCGAAATTCTGAAGATAAAGAACAACAATCACGCCACACAACTGTCATTATTTTTCTAAGACCTGAATCTGAAGACAAAAAACAACCAGCACGCCACACAAGTGTCGTTCTTCTTCTAAAACCTTCAACCATCGAAGAATACGAAGAACAACAAGCACGCCACACAAGTGTCCTTCTTCTAAGACCTTCAACCGTCGAAGAATCTGAAGGCGAAGAACAACAAGCACGCCACACAAGTGTCATTCTTCTTCTAAGACCTTCAATCATCGAAGAATCTAAATACGAAGAACATCAAGCACGCTACACAAGTGTCGTTCTTTTCTTCGAAGACCTTCAATCCATCATTCGAGATCAAGTTCTATCGGCCCTCGATCGAAAATCCAGTCAAGCCTTCCTCAATTTTAAAATTTTGAAGAAAACTCGTCACAACCGGTTTAAGAACAAGTTTTCGAAACCCTTGTACCAAACATCAAGGAGATTGAATCAAAGGGAGATTCTTTGTTATAAAAGAATCGATCACAGAATTGTACCCATTTTTCTAAAATTAATAAAATTTGATTGTTTGTTACTCATTTTCCTTCCTAGATTTTTGGACACGAAATTTATATGTACACTAAGACATATTGCGTTGCCCAATCAAGAGGGAGTGAGAGACCGTGAGAAGAAAGATGAAGGAATCCAAGCTAGTATATAAGGGTAAATATGACCTTAGAAAATATCTTGTATGACTCTGAGATCATTTCATAAATTTATTTTAAGAGAATAAGAGAGTAAAGGGCCTTTCAACTTTTGAGAGAATAAGAGAGTAAAGGGCCTTTCAACGTTTGTGAGGTGTGAAGCGCCAATATCAGCCAACTTTATTATATTTTGTATATTCAACTCAAAGGAGTGGAGAGATTGCTCTCCCGTGAAGAAACAGACCTAAGCGGTGCACATTGGAGTAGGAATTTGTGCTTCATATTTTATGTTCTATTTTACTTTGTAGTAATTAGGCCCCGTTTGGCAGACCTTTTGCTTCGACTTTTACGCAGAAGAAAAAGAGAAGCAGAAGCTAAATCAGGAAGCTGGTACCCACCAGCTTTCTTTAAACGCTCTTTTTAGACTCCGAAACTCTTCCGCCTTACCAATCCAAATACTTTCCAAAACGGCTTTTGAACTTGAAAAGCCGAAAGCTACTTTTCAAAAGTCAATCCAAACAGGGCCTTAATAGTTTCTCCTCAATCTATGAAAATTACAAAAAGAAACCTACCAAAAAAAACAAGTGTTCCTTAAAGGTGAAATGTAAGTAATGCATGGGTGTGAATTGACTGTTGAAAGGTAATTACCCCATGTTATCTTTCAAATTTAAATTAATGCATATAGTGTAAGTGTAGCAAATTAGAGTATGAATATGGTTAAATAAAATTATGAAATGGAAAAAGTTTTATTAAGAAGTACAATGTACACCATCTTTAGCATATTTTTACTAACTTGTTTAGCACTTTCAGAGTAACTAAGTTTTTTTTTGAAAGTTAGAGTAAGTAAGTTTGATACAACTAAAAGGAAAAAAGTCCATATAAATTAAATTTTAATTTTAAATGAGATTTTTTTATACTTTTTTTAAAATTTTAACAGTTTAGTTCTCCTCACTCAAAATTTTAAGTAAAATTTAATTTTAAAACGACATTTAAATTGCTTATTAAATGAGCACTTAAGTTTTATTAAGAAGCTAAATTATTTTTTTATGTAAAAAAAAAAATTATTTATCAATTTTGGATACCTATCAAACAACTTAGTAATTGGGTTTCAGAGGTGGATACCATAAAAAAATTTAACTGGTGGATTATTTTTTTTATTTTCTTTTGAAAAAAATAGGATTCATTTTAGAATTGCATAGCTTATACCATCACCTCTCTCACGTGTCAATGGCTAAGATTGACTTTCCATCAAACTATCTAGATATTTACCATTTCTATCAAAAGAAATATTCTCTAATATACGGAACCTCCGTTACAATCAATGACTAAGATTTAACTTTCTATCAAACTATCTGAATATTTATCATTTTTACCAAAGAAATATTCTATCTACAAATTCCTATAAACTCTCTAATATTGTAGAACTCTAAAACACTAAACAATTTTCTACATAAATGTGCAAGACTCTAAAACTGAACACATGTTCTGCAGATGCTACACATAGTGCTGCTAAATGTTTGGATGTCGCAAAATCCTTCCAAATTGGCTATATCTTTGAATTCCATGCAAAAGTTGAATATTGCAACTATCATGCACTCAAATAAGACACTTTGAAATTTTAAGTGGTAATTAAAAATTAAGATTTGTTTTGATATGTTTTGAAATTTTAAGCGTTCAACATCTGTAATAAGTAGTCACTATTGCTTAAAATTTATAGCATTTGAAATCTCTATCACTCAAAATTTATACCATTTTAAGTGGTGTTTACTTTTTTAAATGATATTTAAATTGTTTTATCAAATACACTTAATTATTCAATTGAAGAATTACTTAATCAATTTAATTAAGTGTTAAATTAGATTATCAAACAACACTTAATTTATTTATACTAATTTAAAGAAAAAGGAGCAAAACTAAATATGACTCCCTAAATTTATTCGATTACAATTAGCGAAGTGATTTAGGTGGGAGGATGAGGTTAATTAAGTCTACGTAAAATCTCACTCTATTTAGTTAGCTTAGTTAGTTTGTATAGTATTACTTAATTTAAAATTATGATTTTTTCACCTGGTGCATCATTTGATTGTGAGTCTTACAACTTGCACCAATATCATACTAAATATCATAGTACATACAGTTGAAACAATTGCGACCTGTTAGTAAATTTTCCTCTTCAATGGATATTGAAAGAAAAATAGTAAGATAGACCTAACATTTGTCATTGTTTTACACAAATAATTCCTCTAAAACTCTTGTATTTCTACCCCCTCCAATAATTAAGTATAATTGAGTATGAGTACGGTGAGCCTGATCTCATACAGTATTTGCTCATGATTTCCTTGTCATTGAATATTACACTCTTTGTGGGTATAGACACACTATTATTAAAGTATAAACAAATTTTATTTTTTCTATACATTTTCATACTATTTTTTATCAATTACAATTTTTAATGTGTATAGATTTATATAAATATCAATAGAAATTTATTTTTTATATACAATTTATTTTTTGCTTTTTTATAAAGTTATTATTTATTACTTTAGTTTATTAGCCTATTATTAATCTGTAACTTTATTGACTTACTCATAATTGATAATTACTTACAAGTTAGACTAAGAGACAACTATTACATCCCTTTGAATTGTTCACTAATTGGACTTCAAAACATGTTGCTGATGCAACAATTTCAGAGGCTTCATCTTTAAAGCACTCTCTTTAGGGTATGAGGATGGAAGGTGATGTCCAAATTGTCAAAGTAGTTAACGACGCTGGTTGTTAGGACAATAGTAGAATTCTGATAATTGAAGATATTCGAAAATCACGTGGCCTACTTGTTGTGTCGAATTGATTTGAGAGCTAAATGTTTTAGTATAAGGGTTGATTGTATCTTTTTTATTCAAATCCATATCATCTCTTCTTTGCCATAAAAATAAAATAATAATAATAATAATAAATAAACCAATTAATGCAACTTACTTACTCAGAATCAGGTAAAATCTTTTATTGCTTTCTTGTTCCATGTGTGTAGTAACGCACATATACGTAGTAAATATGTCTTTTGTCGGCTTATATGATTCATTTTACTTAAGTCTTTCAGATGAGTTTATTTAACCATCAACTTTTATAATGCGTAGAACTTTTTATTTTCATGATTATCAAATTAATTTGTTTGTTATATTATATTTTGGAAATTTTATTCTCTCTAATGATATCTAAAATTTTTAAACTCAGAACAACTTTTTGCTTCATAAATATTAGCATTAAATTTTATTATAATATTTATTAATTTGGAACCATGATATATTCACTAACTGTTTTGCTTTTTGCAGATAAAAGCACAATTCAACACTTTTTTTTATTTCAAATTTTAGTAAAAAAAATATATTTCAATTTAATTACCAAACATATTTTCATAGTAACAGATTTTTAAATTTTATTTTTTAAAAAATTAAAAAATAAAATATGATAGCGTTACCAAACCGCTCCTAAAATTATTCAAGAATTATAGCAGAGTGTCCTAGGACAAATCACTCTGGATGTTGCCCATTTAAAAGAGAATCAGAACCATGCCACATATTTGTTCACCCTCACATGACATAATCTCATTCTTTTGTACATTTATAACAGATAGGAATAGAAACAACCTAAACATGTAATTTTATATTAATCTTATGCGTGTAAGGATTTTGGGGGGTTTGTCACTTTTCATAGGAGTAATCTGCAATTAAAATAAAGTTTAGGAGGTTTCTGCATTTTTCCATTATAAAATTTCACAGAAGATAGATTGGTATCATTCTATTCAATGAGCTGATTAAAATATGTCTAGAAACTGTTCTGGCAAATTCAATGGATCATCTATAAACCCTACCTTTAACGCATCACATATAGATTTATTTTTCTATGAGATATAGAATCAAATGTTTCCGTAATAGTTTAATAGAAACAGGGGAAGAAAAATACTGTACCCATACTATTATCTTACAACAGTGAATGCGACAACATGACAGTGAGAGAGAGATGACAAAATCCCATTTCCTATGCCATGAAGCTAACTTCACTAATTTGGGTTTTCACTTTTTGTGTATATATATATATATATATATATATATATATATGCTCGTTATGTTCTGACGGATAATGATGTCAAGAGGATCGTCTCACGTCAAGAGTCGGACAGAGACAATTCTTTTTAGATGTGAGAATTCAAATAAATTATTTAACACATTTTTCATCTGGTAATGAAATATGGAAATCTTATGACGAGAGAATCTCATGGTACCATTATTCAAAATTAATCTAAAGAGAATTTTTGATAATAAAAACGACTATTATCCTATTTTCAAAAAAAGGTACATTAATTCTATTTCTTTTCAACAGTCAATGTGACAGTAGAAGGGCACAAGAGGCAAATTTTTTAATAGGTGAGGCTGTTTAATTGAGTTGTTGGTAGGATGAAAGAAGATGACTATGGATTGGATAATAATAATTTGAGCAATGCTACATGTCATGAAATTATTTCATGAATTTGTATCATGAATGATGTGGCATGTAACATGAAGAGTTAGTATTGGTGGGATTCTCCCCATACACAGAGTCTCATGATATTATTACTGAATCCCACCAATACTAATTCTTTACGTTACCTGCCACATCATTCATGATACAAATTCGTGAAATAATTTCATGACGTTTAGCATTTCTCTAATAATTTATATAGTAACATTTATTGAATTAGTAATCGAATAGGTTTTATATTCATTGGATTATGAAAGTATTGTATGAATTTAACTTGCACTATCTATTAATGAGAGTGATTCAATTTCTCAATTCGATGATAACTTTTAGTGTATCTATCATTACACCTTTGGAAGAGGTCAATTTGAATACATCTAGACAATCACGTTTATTCAGTTTAGAGGGCTTGTGATTTTGGTCTAAATATCATTACCCTTCCTAAAATCATAGAATTAATGAAAAATGCTACTCAAAATTAAAAAGGACCATGCTACATAAGATGTAAAAGTTTAGATCTAGCAATTCTGTTTGACTATCATTTTTCAAATAATAAAGTGAATCGATATGGATCCACTTAATTCCATCTCACTAGTGTTCAACATACCATTAATTATCAATTTTCAGTTGCATTAGTTTTTCGTTTTGGAGATATTTTTCTTATCAAAATATTATTGGGATATAAATAAAAAAAATTTCTAACAACTTAATCTTCAATAAGATTTAAACAGTAGAAATTAAATTTATTTTTGTCACGATTTCTAATAACTAAAATTTTAATAATTTACTTTTTCTGATAATTACAAATTAGGAGTCTACAAAAATGACAAGATTGAGTACTAAATTTTATGATTAGATCTGCAAATAAATCAAGTTGTTAATCAACAACTCGAATTTTAAACTCTTTTATAAATAAAATAGTCAAGTTTGAACTTGACTTCTAAACTTCTTAAACAAGAAGTCAATCCCAAATATTTTTGGACTCAACTTCTCTAGGCTTAGTGTTAGGATCACTCGTTTTAAGCTCCGGTCAAACTCATTCTTAAGTAAATAAGTCAATTGTTTGAGCTAAATCTCCAAACTCATTTAATTTAACACAAGCTCCGACCAATTCTGAATACGAACACGAAATTAAGCTTAACTTATTTGTAGGGGTTCTTAATCAATCAACAATAAAATGAGTAGTAAATAAGGTATCCAATATAATTATAAGGGATCCAGAAAGTGGATCCGAATGAATGAGGAAAAGTACGACTAATTAATAGGAGTTATAGTGAAGGTGGGAATGTTTGCCTTTGTGACGGACCCTTGTCTTCTTTTTTGTCCCGCCTCTATATTTTCTGAGGCCTCCATCTTTATAGAACTAGTCTCTCGAGGATATTACTCAATAGTCTTGGCTTACTCTAGTTATTACCTCGTACTTAAGTTGTTTAGATAATGATTTCCAAACACCTAAGGAGCCAAGTCCTTCATATCGCCGCACCTTTGGTGGTGTGGCATATTAGCTCTTGTGGGTAATAAATGCATTTGGTTATACCGTAGTGGCGGTAGTTGAAGACATTAATGGCTCCTTTCAAAGCATTAATGGTGATTGTAAGGGTCTCTGTCTCGAGATGTGCTCACTATCCTAATAACTAGACTTATTAGTTGTGTTAGGTTTTCCCTACTTCTCATTCACCAATCCAAATTCCTTCTGAGTATTCCAAGAGGTTGGTTACATTAATGTAAAGGGATCCTACCAGATCTGGCTCATCATTTAATGAACCAGATAGCACTCGAGAAATGTCTTCGAGGCTTAGGTAGCCTTGACATGACATTAACGCTTGTAGCGGTGCTCGAGATGTCATTTAGAGAAATAGATGTCCTGACATGGTGTCAGGGATTGTAGCAATGCTTGGGATGCTAGTTGAGATTTGAATAGCCTGAATGGTGTCAGGGCTTGTAACAGTGCTCGAACTGTCTGACATAATACCAGGGCTTGTGGCAATGCTCGAACTGTCACTCGAGACTTGAATGGTCTAACATGGTATCAGGGCTTGTAATGGTATTCAAGCTGTCATTCGGGGCTTGAGTAGCCTAATATGGTGTCGAGGCTTGTAACGATGCTCGAACTGTCACTCGAGGCTTAGTGGCATGACATCTTGTCAGGGCTTGTATTGGTGTTTGAGCTGTCACTCGAGGCTTAAGTGGCCTGACATGGTGTCAGGACTTCTATTGGTACTTGAGTTGTCACTTAAGGCTTAAGTGGTCTGACACAATGTCAAGGCTTGTATTGATGCTCGAGCTATCGCTTGAGGCTTGAGTGATCTGGCATGGTTTTAGGGCTTATATTGGTGCTCGAAATGTCAGTCGAGGATTGAGTGGCCTAACATGAGGTCATGGCTTGCAACGGTGCTCGAGATTTAACTTGAGGCTTAATGGCTTAATGCGGTGTTTGGTAAAAGACTTTCAAAGTCTAAAAATTTTGGTGAGGCAACTGATTTTGGTACTTTGACTTTTCAATGTCTTATGTGGTTGCCACGCTTTCAACATCCTATGTGGCAAGAGAGAGACTTGAATTGACACCTACAATCTTTTAAAAATTATTATTATTAGTTGAATTCAAGTTTAAATTTTAAAACTAGTCATGATTTTGAACTGGGTTCCAATTGAGCTTACAAACAAATGAGCAGAATAAACTGAAAGGACACAACACCACTTTAGTTCCAACGTCTACTAGTTTCAAACTAGGAAGGACGAATATTCTGAAAAATCTCTCGTGGCTGTATCGGACACATATCCAATACGAATACGGCCAGGATACGACCGGATACGTGTCCGATACTCCGAAAAAGTATCTTATTTTTTAAAAATATTTTTTGAATATCAAATACGGCTGAAATACGTGGGGATACGCTAGGATATGTTTATGATACGTTTGTGATACGTTTATGATACTTTTCAGGACTAATTTGTAATTTTATGTTCTATAAAATGGGGTTGAGATTGTAATATTAAAAACTTTATACATTAAAAAATAGGTCATTTTATAATAAAACAAAAATATTTTTAAAACCCTCGAACAAGTAAGTCATTGTAAATAATATTAGAAAAGATAGGAAATTTCTAGATTTTAAATTATATTTTGTATAATTGCTTTAAGTATATTTATTGTATGGTTGAAGAATAAAACTTAATATTTTATGTATAATTTTATATTTTTATTTATTTGACGTATCTTTGTTTTATCCATATTTTATTTTTTTAAAATTTTTTGTATATCATATTTATACCATGTCATACTCGTATCCGTGCTTCTTTAATTTCAAACAAAGAGAGTTTTTGCACAGAGCATGCAGTCAGTCTTTTTCCTCTCCTTAATCCAACCAAATTGAGAGAAACTTTCTTTTCTATTTTTCCTCCTCCTTATTTCTCTATTTCTCATTTTTCTTTACTAAATGTGCATCAAGTCATGAAAAATGATAAATTGTTCGACCTTTTTAACTGGGTTAACGTGACATATTAACTCATTCAAAAACGTAGGAATTCAGGGCTCTAATGGCTCTCAAGTCATGCCCGCAATAAGGTGAAAAGAGAAAATTCTACGAAAATGAAGGAAAATCCTATATATTTTCTACTAAAATTGTTGATGATATTGGAACCAATTAAAACGACCTTAATTTTCTCGGAGTATTGCATGAGGAAATGACGTGTCTGCATGTAAAAAAAAGCAGAAAAACTTTAGCAATAAATCGCATGTGCTGGCCAGCACTGCCTTGGAACTCACAAAGACACCAGTTGTAACTTGTAAGTAACTTACATACATACATATATATATATATATATAGAGAGAGAGAGAGAGAGAGAGAGAGAGAGAGAGTGTGTGTGTGTGTGTGTGTGTCTGGAAGGCTGCTGATTTGATGCCTGCCGTTTTTGGACTATGCATTATGTTGCATGGTTGGAGAGGGGAGCTGTTCTATTCAGGGCCACAACTCACATACGGAGTATATAAATTTACTAATTAGTAGTAGTAAATGGACTTTCCTTTGAAGAAACCTCCTCATGTTCTGACCTTTCACTCTTTATTATTTATTACTACCTCTTTGCAGGTTCCCTGACTCCACTGCTAAATTATTTATATATATTATATAGTAACTACTTTGGAATATTTTTCTTCTCTCTCTCTTTTGTCCCATCCTTTCATAGTTTAATTTTACTCTGAATTCATTAATATTTCTACCCCTTCTTCATATAAATTGGAGTATTATTGAGGTGAAATACAAAAAATAAAATAAAATAAAATTAGTTTAACAGTAATATGCGTACCAACGTAGCCCACTTATTTATCATTCAAGTATAAACAATATGTCTCTTTGATTTAATATATTTTATAAACAATTTACCTGCCTTTCCATACTTTTTTTTTAAAATGAAAGAAATAAAATTACATGATCAATTGTCTATGTGCGGACCAACTTGAGCCACACTTTTTTTATCACAAGAGTTGTTTAAAATACTAATGAACAGTATGACGGATAGATAATCAATTTACGAGAGCATTTTTGGTGAAGGACAATATAGATGGGTTAAATTCATAAAACTCTTTTTTACTATCAATTTTTTTTATAAAATTCCTCTATACTAAAATATTAATCAATGTATCCCATTCCATTAGTTTTTCATTGAAATTAATGAAAAAGTCGCACTTGCATCTCACATGAGTTGTTAAGTGATGTGTAAATGATTAAATTATCCTTTACGCATCTGTTAAAATTAAAAACACTAAAATACCTTCATAGTAAGGGGATATTATGATAAAAATTTATAGTAGAGGGGGTTTTATAATTTTAACCCAATCGAAAAACCCCCCTCTACTTTCTAATTTTTTCAAATTGCCCATTCACCCATTATTTACAAATAATTTATTTTATTAAATAAAGGAATAATATTTTGGTAATTTCGTTATTAAATTGACAAAATCGTTTAATTTTGTCCTTATATAAGAGAAATTGATAGTAAATGAGATTTTTTGAAAATTTAGAGAGTTTTATGAGAATTTTTTATAATAGAAGGAGTTTTATGAATTTAACCATAATTTGTTTTAAGGCTAGCATTATGTCATTCTCTCTTGTGATAATAATCAAGTGATGATTTTATATAGATAGCCCGTTTAAGAATTCGATTAAAAAAAGGCATCGTTTGATATGATCTTGTTAGTTGAGGATGTTAGGGAGAGAAAAAACTTGATTGCTCTCTGTATACTGTATACTGAGAGAATCACAGCAGTATGTGTAGTAGTAGATTTTACGCGTGTACTTTACTTAGGACTGTGATTAATTATTCTGTTGCATGGTGCATGGAGAACAACCAAAATTTTTTCGTTGGATTGAATTAACTTGATGCAGACTTTAGTTTTGACTTTAATTATTTATATGAAGTTTCCACGTTCAAATAATTCAATCACAATTAAGTCATTAGCTTCTCAACAAGTTTTGAACAATCAAATGTTTTATAAGTTGCATTAGAGCAAGTTACTAGTATTTAAACTTTCAAAACTCTTGTTTCAACGTAAAATGTTTTTCGATTTTTTTTCCCATTTTTTGGTATTAGGTTACTTCTTAAAATTGAGAAACATTTTACGAGAAAAATATTTTACATCAAAATAGTGTAATTTACTAGTCTAAACTCTGTAAGTTATTTTTTTAGGTGGCTCCTTTGTGTTCACATGCTTTTTCTTGTCTTCTACGACACAAGATAGAGCACCCGAGTGAGGGTGCATAAAGATAAAGAGACAATTTTTAAAAGGTTTTTTTGCATCCATCGTATGAATATGTTAAGTTTCACCACATGTATTGTGAATAAAAAAAATATAAATTTGACAATTCTGTTAAACAATTCTATCCATCATTTTTCTTCTCACAAAGGGTGAGAAAGAGGTGGAGGGAGAGAGAGGTCATTTTAACGGAGGGTGAAAGGAGAGAAAAAACACAGAGAAGGACTGGGGAGAGACTGTTTTTGCAGGAGTGATGTTTTCGCAGGCTGAGAGGAAAGAAAGTACTGAACAGAAGAGAGAGAGGGATTGTTTCGAGTAGAGAAAGGGAGATAATATGCACTGTAGTAGGTTTTAAAAAAAAGAGGGACACCGGAGAGAGTTACTAGGAGGCCAACTCTTTTCTTTTTTCGGAAAAATATTTTAAAATTATTGCCAAACACCAAAAAATGAAGGCAAAAAACTTATTTTACATGTAAAATGTTTTTAAAAGAAAATATTTTACATTGAAACATTAAGATTTAAGAAGAAAAAAAATGCCCACACCATCTCCTTGTTAAATCTTCATTTTGAAGAGGTGTTTTTTTGTATTTTATTTTTATATATTTGTTATCTTGATAAGAAATCACAAGAATTGAATCATCAACTTTCTACTTTAGAAGTCAAAGAAACTTCCACTGGGCTAGCCTAGTGCTAGTGGTGGTATTTTGGAGGTGTGAAATTATATCATATGTGATTATTTAATATACAGATAATGATTGTTTAAAAAAAATGATAAAATAGAAGTATAAAAGAAAAAAAGTTCTATTAAGAAGTACAATGTACAACATCTTTAGCATATTTTTAGAAACTAGTTTAGCCCTTTCAAAGTAAATAAAAATGAACCACTAGGTGTTGTTTGATAGAACTAAAAAGAAGTACCATAAGAATTAAAATATTTTCCGGCCTGTGGAAACCATTGAAACATTTAAATGAGAATTTTTAATGCTTTTTTGAATTTTAACTGTTCAATTCTCGTTTAATTAAAATTTTGCGCCTTTAGAGGTGGAAATAGTTGTCAGAAAATTTACTCATCTCTTAGTAACTTCTCCAGAATATGTGAATACTTGTAGCAATGTACTACATTGAGAAGGTAAAGAAACCAGAGTAAAGAGAACTTTGACTACAATTTTTCCATGAAATAAAAAAGATGAATGGAATGACAAAATAAGCAATTTGAAAAATGAATGGAATGAGAATATCTGAATCGCTTCTTAAAGATCTCCTCCACCTGCTCCATAAACTTGACCATGAACCCAACCCGTCTCAGTTGGGCTGGAATGAGCACATCGTCCAATGTAGCTTGATCCAGGCGAAAACTAACCAAACTCTCTAACTTGTTATTCAAACATTTGCATCTTTTTTTAACCCTGTGATTTCCTTTCGTCCGCAGAAGGTAGTGAGTTCCAAGTCAGTGAGAGTGATGAAACTTCTTCTATTAACAGTGATTCACAAATTGAAAGTGCAAATGAAGGTAAAAATGAAGAAGAACAATAACTTGCCAAAGCCAAAGGAAAGAAACTTGTAAAAAGGAATTCATTTCAGTTTTTTTTCCGAAAAGTGTCATTTCAGCCTTTTCCCTCTCGTGCTTGTATATCATTTTAGAAAATGGTGTCATTTTAACATGTTGGCGCATCGTTATAAGGTTTCGATAATGATCCTTCCACTTTCTGTGGATAGATTATTTTCTGTATACTCATTTCTAATGTGTGGCGAAGTTAAATATGGTAAGGTAATTTACGAACAAGTTTTTTCCTAAAGCTAAAAGTTGACTACTTGAGCATGCCAGTTTATTTAAGATAGAAGTGTGTATGCGTTATTTATTATAAAAAAAACATTTCAAAAAAATAAAAATAAAAAATTCTTCGAAATCACCATGTAAGTAGGCCAAATTACATATATATATATATATGGCGACTATGGAGGTTAACCTCACATCTCTGCCGTAAAGTATAATGGTTGGACAACCTTACACTTGGGTCGTAAAGTATAATGGCGACACATCGCTCTCTCACAATCGCACCCCTATGTATTTGAATTTACTGTTGGTTGTTGGAGACTTGGTCGAGGTGATTATAATCGTTTGCATGACTGCCTTTTCCTGTGATACTCTTGGTTGTTGGTGGATTGGGCAAAATGTAAAATAGTTTGCATCACTGACCATATTGAAATAGTGTACTGTAAACTTCTATTCAAACTGCAGTAAGTGGTGGATAAAGATGGTAATCTTATATGCATGTATTTATATTATATGCATTTATGATTACGATCGTTTGCATCGCTGATTTTGCCGTGTTGCACACTTACAAGCTTTAATTAGGAAGAGAAATGATACATTTATATTATAACTTAAAGAATCGTGTTCAAGGTTAGCTCTCGTACATTCACATATAAGCTATTAGTAGTCGTTGATTATTGATAAGAACTTCACTCCCATCCTTCTTCCAACAAGCGATTAGGGTGGATTAAAATAAAAAATATATAGTCTTTAAAATTTTCATCTAACTATCTAGATATTTACTATCTTTCCAAAATTCTCTAGAATCCTCGACACTTTTTAACACTCCACAATCATCTCCACAAATGTAAAAAATTGTGAAACGTATCGTTCTCGTGTTACACAAATATTATAGTAAATAGGTAAACTGCAAAAATTCCTACAATATACCATTTGTACACGATAATTTCCTACTTTCTAAAAATGAGTTGTGTTAGTCTTATTTTTCTAAAAATGTGCATATATCCCACTGACCACTTTTTAACAAAAGGTAAATATTTTATTTTGATTTTGCCCTTTTAACATGTCCAAAATATCCCTCTTGCAAATATTATATTAAATACCAAAAATTAACCTTTCTCACCCCCTCGTACGTCTCTGTCTCACACAAAGCTTCCAACATTCGGATGACTGGGCTGAGCATTGTCATCAATGAAATTTTATTCTCGATATGCAAGTTTATTGCTAATAAACCCCCACCTCCAAACGAATTATCTCATTGCAGAACCAAAGTATTATGTGATGGATTTTCTATTATATATGTGTAGTATTTTTTTTAGAAGAAATAAATTGTTGCCAAACAACTAGAAAAAGTCATTGTAAAATGGAAGCAAAGAGTGCAGCAATAGAGAAGACCAAAGATTCTAAAATATGAAAAAACCAGAAGCTATCACCTCAAGTGGGAATTATATTTTGTTTTTTGTGTATTTATTTTTATACAAGCATTTGTGTCTTACACACATGTATGACGTATATATTTATAAGTGGTAAACTTCGGTATCAAAACTGAATATAATCGAGTTGTATTGTTTCATTCAATTCTTTGTAATCGATCATGCAATTGAAGGCTAAGTGTGTGGATAGTGTTCTTCCTCAACATAAACTTATGATAAGGTTATACATGGTTCTATTGGGAACTTGATCATTTGAAGCATTCAAATGGATTCTAATGTTTTTGGACATCGTCAATCTTAAGTATGAGAGTCACATATTCCAGGTAAGTGGGGTGAGAACATTTACTATTGGGTGAAGTCCTTGGTTCATGAAAATTAGAGTTTTAAAACAAAATTTACATTTTTCACAAAGGGAACCAGTTGTCTTATCCACAATCGGTCCATAATAGTTTTTTTTTTTCATGTTCTGAAAAATAGCCAAAAGGAATCGGTTGATTTATTTGCACAACCAATTGCTTTTCACTGATATGTGCGAACTGACTTAGTTTGTCTTGTTTTAATTAGGATTGGTCTCTAAAATTTCCAAAAAAGTTGGAAAACGTTCCTAATTGATTTTCTAACTTGTTTTCCAAGTATCTAAAGGACTTCATTGTCTATATAAACACTCATATATTTTCTCTCTAATGAGACTTTCAAAAGAATTTCAGAAAATCCTAGTTTTAGAGAGAGAAAGCTATGAGATATTTTTCAATAAAAAGTTCTTATATTCTGTTTATATTTTGAGAGCACACACATATACACAATGAGTGATTTAGATTGTGTGTTTCTCTATGCTTGATCAATCGAATACTACTTTAGAAATTGCTTATTGATCAAATCACTGGTTCGTTTGATTTGTTCTACAACTGTTTGTTGGTGAGAAAGAAGAAGAAGATCATACTACGAAGGGGATAGAATATTCACAGAGTGTTCGTATTTTTCCAGTTACCCTTCTACAAGAATTGTAATGTTCGTTGGAAGTCTACAACAATTGAACAAGCAGTCGCAAGAGTAAGCCTGAGACATTCCGCATCAAATTCTTGGCAGAGTGGAGTGGGTGTAAGTTTGGGACATAGTTTGCTGTACTTTTCTTTGAGATAATGAATTTGGTTCTCCAGGCTTATAAGTCTCGCCTGTGATTTTTTTTTCGTTCTGAGTTTTTCACGTATATCGGGTATTATTATGAATTTTACTTTATTTACTTGCTTTATGTTTTTGGTTAATTTTAATTGGACTTAAAATTGAATCAGTTTGAAAAATTAAGCAAACGAGCAATTGAACCTAATCACCCCCTCTAGGTTTTTAATCAAGCTTTCACAACTGTGAGTTATGCGGTGTGGAAGTAGTTGCAAAAGTTAGATTTCAAACCTAGAGGGGGTTGATTAAGTTTACTCGTTTTTTGTTTAATCTTTCTGATTATCCAATTTTAAGTCCAATTAAAATCTAAGCAATCACACAAAGCAAGTAAATAAAATGAAGTGCAGTAAAGTAAACGAATGCACTAGATATACGTAGAAAATTCAGATCAAGAGAAAATCACAGGTGAGACTTTGTAATCCCAGATAAGCAAATCCACTATCGTCAAAGTAAAGTACAACAGACTCTGTCCCAGACTTACACCCACTCCACTCTGACAAAAATATGATGCAGAACACCTCAGGTTTACTATTATGACTACTTCGTTCAATTGCTATAGATTCTCGGCTAACGTAAATATCGTTGCAGAAGGGTAACTAGAAGAACACGAGCACTCAGCAAGTATTCTGTCCCCTTCATAGCATGATCTTCTTCTCCCTCCTCACTAACAAACAGTTGTAAAAAAAACCAATCCAGTAACTTGATCATGAAGAAATCTTCAATACACTCTTCGAACAGTTGATCAAACATATAGAGACACCCTAAGGCTTTGTTTGGATAAACAGGAGAGAAAAGAAAAGAAATGATAACATTAGTTATGAGAGAAAAGAAAAGAAAAGAAAAGAAAAGAGAAGATAACATGTATTTATGTTTGGATAAATCATGAAGGAAAATAAAGGAAATGATTGCATTCTTATTTGAAAAAGGTAAAGGAGAGAAAAGAAAAGAAATCATTTTAATCAATTTACTATCATGCTCTTTTGTGTTTATATTACAAGATGTATCTAAAAGTCTTTTAAATTTTGTTCTTTAAAATGTTAAGCTTATTTTTGGTATTATAAAAGATTTACTTATTCTTATCATTTTTCTCCAAATCTTCTCATTTTGGAAGCATAGCATATGAGAGATTTGGAGGGATAACCTATCCCTCCAAATCATTCCTAATCCTTTCTTTTCTTCTACTAATGACAATCTAAACACAAAAATTACTATTCTTCCATTTATTTTCTTTTCCCTCCGATTCCATCAATCCAAATGAACCCTAAATCACTCCGTGAATATGTGTGTGCTCTCACAATTCTAAACAAAGAATCAGAGGAAAAAATTCTTTTCTAAAAAAATATTTTAAAACTTTCCTCCTCTAGAATATGAATTTATTGTCTATTGAAAGCGTAATGAGAGAGAAACCATATGAGATTTTTATAGAGATTAAAAATTCTAATTTTCTTTCAAAAAAAAGTTAAAAATCAATAGGAAACAAGTCCCAAAGTTTAATAAAATTTTAGAGTCAAATTCGGGTCAAAACGTACAGGACACTGTTTGACTAATTTTCTCCAACGAAAAGGATGGACCAGTCTAGCTTATTCCTTGTACTGGTCCAGGCTTCTGCCTGCAAAAAAATAGAATCTAAGACCTCTTGGACTAGTCCAGCCTAAACGCTGAATCGGTCTAACTTTGAATTTTTTATTCTTTGCTTAAAAGTCCCTTTATTCAAGGTCGGAACCTACCAGTTTGAAATATACGTGTTTTCACTATTTTACCTGGACCACGTGACTCTCATACATGATCAACGATGTCCTCATGCAATCGAAACCATCTCGAAACTTCAATCGATCGAATCATTGTTCAGACCATTGATGGCTTCTTCCAAAGATTCAACATTCATCATTTGAAGAACACTTGCATGGTTGGTGTAAAACTTTATGCTCACTCTGAGACTTCAATTACATGATCAATGATAAGAATATAAATCAAATATTACAACTTGATAATGTTTAGTTTTTACACCAAAGATTGTCAATGACAAAAAAGTTCTAATGACCTTAGTTAGGGGGTTTTGCACCCAAAGACCTATTAGGAATAAATCTCATAGTATCAACCGGTACAAACTTCTCCAAATCTTCCTTTCTCATCCAAATTTTTTTAACATGCAACCTATCAGAAAAATATTATGGAGAAACAGAAACATTCTTATTTTTATTTGAATTCTTTTTAGTTTGAGAATTTTTGGGTCTGTTCCAATAATGTGATTTTTTAGCATGAACCTTATTCTTAAAAAAAGAATTATGCACATGAAAATCAGAATTAGATATTTTCTCTTCTTATAGAAATAATGTTGACTATGTCAATTTTTACCACAAAAAGTATAATGAAGTACATTGGATACAACATTAATATGCAAAGACTCAACTTAAAGTTTAGGTTTGGTGTAGACAAATTCAAGTTCTTGGATTTAACAAAAACAGTTTTACCCTTAGATGATGACCCCACTGAACCTAGTCCAGTCTTATCTCCTACAGGCTTACCAACACTAATTATGCTATCAAGTTTAATTTGTTCAGAAGTAATGCAATCAATTTCTCTTGTGATTTTTTTTTAGTTTAGGCTCAAGAAAATCAATTCTAGCAATAAGAGAATCTCTTAGATGAGCAAAAGTGTAATTTTATATATATAAATATTTTAATTTTTATATCAATATAATATTAAGGGTTGAATAGGCATTTCACCCAAAAATTAACGTCAGTTAGTTTATTTATGTTACAAGGGAGGTCATTATAGCAAAATCAATTAGTTTGATATCGGGTGTAATTAGGCTAAACCTCAGAGGAGGTCAGTATAATTTACCATAATTTTTTTGACAAAACTAACAGAATTTTGAACGGAGGGGGTCTTTGTCTAACGGAACAAACCTCAGGGGAGGTCAGTGTATTCTACCCTAATTTTTTTTTAGTACAAATTGATCTTATGTTTATACAATCACAAGCGAGTGTGGAAGCCAATTTTACTCCAATTTACCTTTTTAATATTACTTTACTGTACTACTACAAGGTTATTTTTGTTACGATATAGAAAAAATGTATCTATGCATCAAGTATGAGTATGTTTATCTACGTTACAATAGGACATATATATAGGCTCTACAGAGAGTGAGTCAAGGAGAGAATCATGGGATAGAGAAAGAATCAAGGGAAGGGAGAGACTATAAGACACATGTTACATATGATACATGTATAATATACTAACAATTTTAATCTTTATCTTTTTAATGCATAAATCTTTAATATTTCAACACTTTTATAACTTTTGAGATGTTTTTTTTTTTAATACATAGGCTTTTCCACATTTTACCTTCGTAAATATACTTGAAACAACTATGACTCGACTAGTGAGTCTATATCGCTTCAGCAAATATTAAAAGGAAAATAATCAAGATAGAGTAACTACTTCAAAACTCTTGCATTTATGCACTAGTTAATTCAAAATTTATAATTAATGTGTGTTTATATATATATAAGTTTGGTATAATAAAGACGAAAAATCCAATCTGATGGTCAAAAGTGGTTAAAAATTAATCATGTGATCCAAAATGTCTTTTGCTAGCTACGATCTAAAATCACTTTATCTGATAGTCACGATTGCAAGTGCATAATAGTGTCATAGGTACGGACATACACTAGTGTGTGTGTGTATATATATATATATATATATATATATATATATATATATTTCTAATTTCATGTTCTTTGTAACCCCTCTCCAATAATAAAGGATGAGTATGGTGAGGGTAGCTCATGATTTCATAGTCGTTGAATCTACGAGTAAATATTGTAAACTCTTGACTCTTTTCTTATATATACAAAAATATATATAAGACAACATTTTTTCTTTCTTAGAGTAATGATAAAGAGTCTGAATCGTTTTAGGCCAAAAATAGTTTTATTTGAGTGAAATGGTGGATCCCATCACCATAACATCATATAATTGAATCTACTATCTCACTCACATAAAATAAAATAGGACTAATCCGATTGCCTATGAATCATTATTCTAATCTATAATTACGGTAAACTTGGCTAAAGTCTACTGCTGAACTGGGCTTTCAACGAAAGCTGTAAGCCCAAAACACTGAATAGTGTGTTGTTTTAGGGCTAGCATTATGTCATTGTTTATATTATATTACTCTTAAAAAGATAGGCCGTTTAGGAATTCGATTTTTTTTTATTTAAAAAAAGGCATTATTTGATATGATCGGTTAGTTGAGGATGTTGGAAGGGACCAACTTAATGCAAACTTTATTTCTGACTTTATTTATGTAAAGTTTCTATCTTCAAAAGAATTCAATGATTAAGTCATAAGCTTCTCAACTACAAGTGGTGAACAATCAACTGTTACATAACATGCATTAATAGTAGTTACTTTTTAAAGTTTCAAAACAATCTCTTTAATTAATTAGAACTTTATCAAATTTAAGGTAACAAACTTATAACTCTGCAGAATCTTTTGTAAACATTAAGATTTAAGAAAAAAAAATCTAAATACGCCGACAAAGAATCAATTTTTTCCCTCTACTTAACATATTGATATACATATAATAGTATTTTTTTTCCTCTATTTAATATATTGATATAAATATAATAGGACCTTCCTATTCACATGGAACCTTAATAATTTTAAAGTAATGTCGAGAAATTATATGTTGCAACGGTGATGCCACATTACATTGTTGATGTGGTATCACCATCTAATACGTGCAAATCATATGTTAGAAGTAGAGATGGATTTAGAAAGTTTCATTTGAAAAGCCAAGCGTAAAATTTACAAAGAGTAAATAGTTAATAGAGACCTAATTAGTGAGCCTTTTAAATATTTGTTGAGTTGTGATAAAAGTAGTCATATATGACTTGCATGGATGGTGATACTACATTAGTCATGTGACATGACATCACTATTACAACATATAATTTTTTTTGTACTAGTTGTTATTCTATCAACATTTCAAATACTACTTTACAGGTAAACGTAATAATTTTATTTAACAATTTATGATTAATTTTTAATATATATGGTACAATATTCATATTATACATCTAATTACTCGTATAAGAGAGAACTCACAATTCTAAGAAATCCACCGCCTAAAACTCTTACATTGTTTTACTCAAATGAAGGATAACCTTGGAATATTTAGGTATAAGGAAATCATTTGAAAAATATCAAAAAGTTAAAAGCAAAGATAGGTGGTCCTCGAGAATGAGGTGACGACAAGTGCCTTTGTGGATGCGATCGTATCTTCACAACCATCTTTCGATATGGAAACCTAAAGCATATTTTGAAATAAATATTAGAAATTTAGATATATGTATTTTAATCTAGATCTAAAGTCAAGGCCTTCTGCTTAGTGCATGTGTACTCACATCCTTTTATTTCGTTAATAAGAATATTTTTGTGAAAGCTTAAAGGCATATCATTCTGTATTGCTCTTGTTGGTGCTGAAAAAGAAAAAAAACGAATAAATTTGTTTCTTTACAATGGCATATATATAAGCATGAAAAATAGATATAATAACTATATATATAGCCAGGGGCATAACGAAGAATTTGTGCAAGTGGGTACGAACACAAGAGTTCGGATAATAATTTATTTTTTATAAAACTTAGTATGTCACTTGAGATTTAATAGCTCATCTCAGTTCTAAATCTCAAAAAATTGTATTTACTATATATAAAAAAAAAATTTATATAAAATTAAATGGGTACATTTGTACCCACTAGTGTGTTCTTACATCCGCTCCTATATATAGAAATAATTTCTTGCTCACCAGTGAGTAAAAAATTCTTTCACACCATATATGTAACCATTGGATATGATTGTTATATTTTTTGTTAACTACCTTTCTTACATATATATATATATATATGTTAATCGTGTAACCTTGAACGGGCCGGAGCCCTGGACCACCATGAACCCCACCCCCCAAATTTTTTTTGAAAATTTTGCTTATATAGGTCACTTTCATAATTATTTATGGTAGGTTTGAAAAAAGGTTATATTCCAAAAGTGATATATATACATAAATGGATCTCTTACTTATCAGTTAGTAAGAATTTTTTTTTCACCATGTATAGTAACAATTAGACATAATTGTTATATTTTTTTATAACTACTTTTTTTGTACTTACATCATATTCAATACTTGGTTTGTAAAAAAATTATTGCAAGAGATAATTACTATATGTGTGTGTGTTTTAGCCATGTAACCTGAAGGTGGGCGGAACTAGGAGCCACCATGGCTAGGGATGGCAATTTGTCCCATCTTGTCGGGTACCCGTCCCACCCCGTTTAAAACCAGTATACGGAACCGTTTAAGAAAACGGGGTGGGAACGGGGTAAGATCCTACCCCGACTGGTACCCGCCCCGTTTAAGTATATATATATTTATACTTATATATATAATATATAAATGAAATATTAATAATATATAAAGGAAATATTAATATTATATATATCATACAACTATACAAGTTTATTATATCAATAATGGATGACTCAATATTAGACATTGTGTTGTATGTACTTAAATGTGTGTTTTTGGTATATATGTATCGAAATATCAGATTTATTATTATAAAAAATTTTGCATTAAAAAATATATATATATAAACAAGGCGGGGTGGAAAAAATTAAACGGTTATGGGAATGAGGAAATCAAAACTCGCCCCACCCCATTTATACACGATTGCAGAGTGGGATTGCAGCGCTGGGACGGAGCGAAAAAAGTTAAACAGTTGGGGGACGGGGAAGTCAAAACCCGCCCCGTTGCCATCCCTAACCATGGCTCCTTAATTTTTTTTAAAAATTTTGCTTATGTAGGTCTCTTTTTATAATTATTTATGGTTGGTTTGAAACATTATTTACTTTTTAATACACGTCTTTGTTTAAAACTTTAGAATTAGCTCTCTGAAATTTTAAAGAGTTGCGTTGTTATTTTGAGAAAGTTATCATTAATTTGAAGTTGATCTTATTAAAATCTTATGAAATAATTGCACAATACCCACCGCCGGAAGCAGCACAAAAGAGTACGATGCTTTTTTCCATGGATGACAAGTGGCCCATCATTTGAATAAACGCCACGTGTCGGTCAATTAAGCAGCAAAAACAAAACAATTGGGGAGCAAAAATCGGGTGTGACGACTATATTCCTCAGAAAAAAAAAGTTTGTGGATCAGAATTTTGCTGGGAATCAATCAGAGAGAGATATAAAAAGGAAAAAGAAAAAAAAGTCAAAGTGATCATACAAGTCAACAAGTAAAGAATACATCATCGTCAGAGGTAGGGACTCCTCAGCAAATATTCGTATTTGTCAACGGCGTTGATGGGGACCGCCACCATCACCTTCACACTGTCCGTTTGATCGTAGACTGGTAGCATCAGACAGTACCTATCGATACAAATGGGACCCACCTGCAATGGCCTCCCCATTCCAAAGTCAACCCTTTCCAGCCCCAGCCTTGACCACTGCGACACAATCAGTACACCCACCGAGTCAGGACTCGCCCGAGACCCACTCACCGATTCCACCACCTCTCTAACGTACTCGTCTCCTACTCTCTCTTTGGCTCTCTTGACCAACCCCGAGGCATAGCCTAGACCCTTTTCTGCCAAGTCTTTTGCACTCGTTTGGGCACAACCGAGCACGAAGGCGTTGCCGTAGTATCCTGTGGGTAGACTTGGCTTGACTCGGTCCCGGACGTTGATGCTGAAAAGAAGTTTTAGTATTTGATTGTCGGGCAAGTTCAATGCTCTTGCCCAGCTTCTCCATACGTGGGCAATGAGTACTTCAAATGACGTGTAGGAGAACTCACTGGGTCGACTCGTGGATATAGCGAGCTTCTTTAGTTCTTGTACAGATATTTTATCGAATGTGACCGAGGTGGGGCTGAGTCGCTGTTGAGAGAAGCGAGAGACAAACCCGCAGAGATCGGGAGCTCGGTTGAACTCTGGATGATTTGCGGAGTTATCCTGACCAGGCCTCGATGGGGTCGGGTTTAAAAGGTGGCGATCCCAAACGGGTTTGGGTTTAAGATCGCGGAGTTTAGTCCGACCAGTAGCTAACTCGGCAAACAAGTTGAGAAACTGACCACTTCCAATACCGTCGATGATACAGTGATTAAACCCAACACCCAACGTGGCAGAACCATCAGCTAGCCAAGTCAGCTGGACCACCACGGGTGGGGCCCCCTTCAGCACATCTGCCACTTGTAACGACAACAGCTTTCGCCACTGGGTCACGAACTGTGGGGCCCGCTCAAAGTCGGACACCGTCTGATCGGATACCGCTTCGATGAAAACCGCACCCTGGGCTCGACACACCACCTCGAGCCCAGAACCATCTGGGCGAGGCCTTACTCGGCCGGCAAGCGGGTAATAGGGGACCAGGGCTCGACCCAGAGCGGCCTTTACGCGAGCCGTGGTCGCACCCTTGTCTGGACCATGGCGTTGCGGCTTGTAGACCAACAAGTACTCTATGGTGAAGCGTAGAAAAAGCTGAGAATCTAAAGCCGATAATGGGAGAAGACGAGATGGGGTTGGGTCTGAAGGGGTGACCACAACAGCTTCTTTCACTCTAACAAAGCTGGCCATGTTAGTGTGAGAGAACATGGAAGAGAATATTTGTGATCATAAAACGATATGCTTTGTTATAATAGTTCTTGTTGGGCTGAGACTTGGGAGATATATATGGGGTGGGTCACATACGTATTATATTTTATAATTATATATATATAAGGCGGAACATGTGTATCTTCACTCTCTCTCCTCACTGTGAAAGATCTCCAAGAGATTCTCCAGGCATCACTTTATGGAAAAAATGAATTACAAAACAAATGAAAACAGCTCGCGTTTGCTTTCTGTCTGTTCAGCGGAGTGATAGCTATCACAAATCCTCTCTCTCTCTCTCTCTCTCTCTGTGTATATACATATATATATATATATATATGTATATGTATATGTGTAGGCAGTGTTTTCATTGATTAGTGAATCGTATATGAGTTGATGGACGTGGAAGTTGATACCTGTCTAGGTCCTGTCCCCGGTATCAACCACAAAATATTTGATAGACTATATATGGACATTATATTTATAGTAGATGATGATATAATTGTTTCAGTATAGTATATAATGCGTGTGTAGATAGAAAGGTGATAAGATGATCCGGGTGGAAAGCATCAAGGGGATTGAAACTTTATGGGTGGACCAGAACAAATAACCTTTCCCTTTCAATCTGGGGACATGGAGTGGACCCGAATAGGGTCTGATCGGTGGAAATTGGTCATATTAAGAAGATCCGTAGCTGCGAGATCACGATAATATATTAACCATGTGCAAAGACTAAAGAGCAACATGCGGACTAGTCGGGTTATGGACTAAATTAAGTATCCAGTTGGAATGGACCCAGATTTGTCTTGCCTATAAATGATCCTCATTTCTCTAACATTTTTTCTTCTTCTAATTTGAAGAATATTGTCATTTTATTGTCCAAAACTAAAATTATTAATTATTTTATCATATCATCCTCATTTGTCCTTGCCCGTCCCTAACTAGGGGTGCACAAAGAACCGTCGGAACCGGAACCGGAACTGAAACTGAGAGGAACCGTACCGAACCGTGGCTAAGGTTCCGGTTCCGGTTTTTAAAATTAGGAACCGTTACCAACGGTTCCGGTTCAGGTTCCAGGACCAGTAGAACCGTACCGGAATCGGAACCGTTGGAGGTAACAGTTCCTTGGAACCGGAACCGTTTTATATTAAATATGTGTATATATATATATAATATAATAACTATATATAATATATATATATATACATTACATATAATAATTATATATAATGTATATATATTATGTATAATAATTATATTATCATATATTATATATAATAATTATATTATAATATAATTACTATACATAATATATATACATTATATGTAATGTATATATATCTATAATATAATATAATAATTATATATATATAGGGTGCCATTTTTAGATTGTAGGTCTCACATTTATTTAATGAATATATATATATATATATATTTTGTATTTTCAAGTTTCAAAAAAAAAAAAAAAATCCTAAGGAACCACGGTTCGGAACCGGAACCGTACCGAGAACCGCGGTACGGTTCCTCACGGTTCCAACCCCCAACGGTTCCGGTTCCGAAAATCAGGAACCGTTGGTAACGGTTCCGGTTCCGGTTCCACCAAGAACCGTGAGAAACTGTACCGTGTGCACCCCTATCCCTAACCACATAAATTTTCTTTTTCATTTTGTTCTATCAAAATTCTTTTTTTTTTTTTTTTGTGTTAATTAAAGTGTGTATCACAATTTTTGATAATAAGTATAAAATGGCATAAAATCATGGGCCAACAGCCTATGTTGTACACAAGAACATATCCTTGTTTGAGATGGGTGCCTAGCTTCAATATTGTAATTTGTTTTTTTATTTTTTATTTATAATGACATTATGTGGGAAAAAAATTAAGCATTAAATTCTCAATCAATTGAAATATTGCTTAAAATTCTTCATATTTGAAGGAAACTAAGTAAAATTGGGCGATTGGTATCATATGAAAGCAATCTTGGGTCCACTGAAAATAATACGCCATTTCATTATTTGATATGCTAAGAGGCAATATATATTGCTTGGATCATGCAAATTAATTGAGTGTCATAGACAATAATAATGCATGCATCAAGCAATATGAAATTTTCACATGAGATGTTTGGGATTTAAACAAAATGCAATCTTATCCCTTAATCGTGGAGTGGACCAGCCATTATATATATATATATCTGTGTCTTGGACTAGTGCGCAATGTCGTCACTCAAAGGCATAGGGCAACCTCCTGTATTTGTAATTTTGTATTTTTGTTCGTACTTGAGCAAGAGAAATAAAATTCCACACCCCAAACCGAATCATATATATATACACGCATAGAGAGATGAAGAGAGAGGAGAATGAGAACTTATTACATAATTGAAAATCACGTGATTTCTGTAGATGACAAACTATTACATAATTAAATCCGTCAATTTTATTTAATTTGTTAATTTTATTTATTTATAATTATGTCACAACTTGTAATACATGGTACCCAAGTAAGGGGTACCGATTTAGAGCGGCATTTATATACACTAGCATGGTGACGATGACATAAATAGAGATGCTTGTCCAAATGTTGGCCTACCACCAGCCTATTAATCTGTGGGTAAAGACAAAGTTGGTGAGACCATGGGTAAAATGGTACTGTACTAAATCTGTATATACGAGATGTGCAAGCACAGCTAGCCATACTTGTATATATGACTCATATGAGGGTACATGGTACTGTACTAATTAAATATGCATATATATATATATATATATAAATAGAGAGAGAGAGATGCAGCGTACAGGTAGCTATATTTGTATGTATGAAGGTACATCAGGGGCTGCTAGCTATACTTGTCTATATGACTCATATGAGGGTAGGAGTGTTGTGGGCGTACATTTTGATCTAATTTTACGAATTTGAATTTTTTTTAAAAGTATTTTGATATTTTATACTTGTCACCGATGACGTAATCTTAAATTTTGGATACATCTCATAAATCTGTGTGTCTTTACTCATGTGTTTAATCTTTTTTTTTTTGTTAATTTTTGCAAAAGGTACATAATATTGTAGTATTCAAATATGCACATATGTATATATTACATTTAAGCATTGTGTTTAAATTTTCCTCTAAAAAAAAAATCACAATTTAACGGTAAAAAATACTTAAAAAATAAATCTTAAAGTTCAAAATATCTATGGTTTAAAATAACTCTTTCTATCATCGATCTAATTGTCACGATTATGATTTACTGACTACATTCACACTTAAATTCACATACACATTCACCTATCCTACACCGCTTAAATGATTCAATCCAACAAAATTTTTTTATAGTACCAATATCATAACTAGAGATGCATACGGGTACACACGTAACTAAGGATGCAACGTACATATAACTAGGAATACACACGGTTCGGTTCTTTACGATTCTTAGTGGAACCGGAACTGTAACCGTTCCCAATAATTTCTTAATTTTGGAACAGGAACTGTTGAGTTCGGTTCAATTCCGATTCTTTACAGTTTCGGTTTCGGTTCCCCGACGGTTCCTTGTCAACTTATTTATTTTTAATCTTGGCAAGATACACACACTCATACTCGTGCACCCCTAGTAATAATAATATATTAAAAGTTATTAGTATTTATTTATATATCTTATATTATATAAATATATATAACATTAAAACTTAAAAACTATTAGTATTTATCTATATATTATATATTTTATACTTTATATATAAATAGAATACTAGAAGTTAGAAGTTGTTAGTATTTATTTATATATATATATATATTTATATAAAACATTAAAACTTAAAAACTATTATTATTTATTTATTATATATTATATATATATATATATATATTTTTTTTTAATAGTTTTGATTCCAATTTTTAAAATTTAGAATCGAAATCAAAATCATAATCATCGATTCGATTCGATTTAGTTCATTTCAGATTTTATACAATTTTTTAGTATTCCGGTTCTAATAACTGTACTTGTATATATGAGGGTACATGAGGGGTTGAGTTAATACAGCTATATAGGTCTTGAGGTTGAGTGCAAGTATGGTAGTCAAACTAGGCTCCCACGGGGACCAGAGATGCTGCATTTTTACTGGCGTCGTGCGAGACATAAAGCTTAAAAGGCATAGATAGATAAGAACATGGGATGATGAGTAGATAATTATCTCTTTTAAAGTTTTACTCCTAGTGTGTGTGGGTGTGTGTGTGTGTGTGTGTGTGTGTGTGTGGTATATGGATATGCATATATATGCATGGTTCTCCATGTTTAAGATTTCTTTATAAAAAATCTTATTCCTTCATCTCTTTTTACTACTTTTTGTACATCGAGTTGGATTTGGTTAACCTTCACGTCTTTTCACAAAAAGCAAAACAAAGCAAATATTCAGATTTTAATGGGGGTTCACAAAGAATATTAGTTGTGATTAAATCAATGTTAAAGCATGTTCATTTAACCACCATGGATAAGAATTTTTTTTTCGAAACAACAATTATGTAACTCCATGACAAATCTATACTCATATACAACACATGTACTTTGATAATGAACACCCATTCAACATATTATATTAATGTGCATCATTGTAACATCATCTTTAAATAAAAAAATTTAATGCGAATACCTTTCTATAATATATATATAGTTGTATTATGACCTCACGACGTTGATAATATATTTATTTAAATTTTAATTGTTTAGTGTTATTTCACTTAAAATTTTAAGTGAAACTAATTTTTTAAGTTAAATAAATACGTAATTTATTTATAATTTAAATGCTAAATTCAATTATCAAACACTTTTTTCTAACCAAAAAAGAAAAAGAATAAATTTTTTGGCTATACAGAAGGGTGTAATTGTAAAATCATGCGACATCCTTTCATTAAACTTTCTTTCTAACGCTACATTAGTGTTTAAGTTGCCAAATTACAATTCAGTTAGTTTTTTATGAGGCTTGAAAAGCTCTAATCTCATCAAAGGGAAACAAATTTGTGTGCTTCCACCATTCAAGTGACATCAATATGACCAACCAAGATCATTTAGAAGGACAAGTTGAAAAAAATGATTTATTTGTGCAAATAATAATAATAATATTTGATTAAATTATACTAATTTATCCCTTCCAACATCCTTGAATAGTCATAATAATAGAGTAATATATTTTTTATGAGTTTTTTTTTTAACAAATATAGAATGTAAATGGGGTATATGGGAAATTGAAACAAGGATCTCTTGAAATGTGTGTTGGTTGGGAATTTTAAATACGTGCCTCCTCAGAGTCATGAGACAGCAGATACGAATACATGAATTGAGGGATATATATATATATATATATATATATATATATATATATATATATATATGGTCTCCTCAAACTTGAACCTTTATATCTTTACATTTAAACTTCAATAAATCCATTGGAGCGCTGCTGGGAAGTCCAGAACACAGCCTGTCAAGATTTAAACCTGATGGGTTTTTTTTTATGAGGAATTAATGTAGTGCAGTACAGAAAACTACAAAAACTATTATTATTATTTTCTTTAAATAGAACTGCCAATATTATTACATTTCTTAATTTCTCTCTCTCTCTCTCTCTCTTTCCTGAAAATTGAATTTGAGCTGGTATAATTATGTCTTTTGCAAGTTTTATATATTCAGCAAGAGACATACTTGTGAGACCAGGCTGGCCAATATTTAAGATTTTGAAAACAAGTTAAACAACCCCATGTGAGATTCAAGTCTTTCCAGTGATCGATCATCATTTGGCACCGTTTTCAGTCATTGATTTGATTTTATGGGGTGACACTGCCACACCGAGGGATATATATACATACACGTGGGCGTGTGTGGGTGTGTGGAGTATCCAATGCCACTTTCTTATAATTTGTTGGGTTTTGTAGATTGGACTCATTTGGATCGAAGGAATTATAAGAAAAAGAAAAATAAAAAAAAGAAGGATAGTATTTTTTGTATTTGAATTATTATTAATAAGATAAAAAAAAAAAGAGATAGTGAGTGAGTTATCCCTCCAAATCTTTCATATGTTATTTTTTCAAAAATAAAAATATTTGGAGAGAAATGATAAAAATAGATACTAAATCTTTCATAATACTAAAAATAACAAAATTTAAAAGGCATTTAGATATATTTTATAATATAAACACATAAAAATATGATAGCAAATTGATTAAAATGATTTTTTTTTATTTTCTCTTTTTCAAACAAGAATGCAATCATTTTCTTACTTTTCTTTCATAATTTATCTAAACATGAATACATGTTAGCTTTTCTTTTTCTTTTCTCTCATAACTAATGTTATCATTTCTTCTCCTTTTTCTCCTGTTTATCCAAACAAAGCCTTAATGTTTTTAACGGCACCAAATGAAGTTTCATATAATTAATTATATGGATTCCCAATCATATTGGACTTCAAATTAATTCAATTCTCTGAATATAGACTTTTGACTTTCTAATATAATTAATTACTTAATAATTTATAATTTTTTGACGAACTAACTTGATTCCAAAATCAACAAACAATATATATTTTTACTGAATAATTAATAATTTGAAAAAGTTTCTATTAACTTATTGATTATTAGAACATAAACACAGAATTATAAACAAATACTAATACAAGATACTAACGGTATTCCTTAGACAAAAGTTATTATTCTTCATAGTCACACATTTTTTTACTTATTGCAACAAAATTTAGGCCAATAAGTAACTAACTTAAAGAATAATGATAATTATTTATTTATTTATAGTAATTATAGTAGTCATAGTAATTAATTTACATGCAAAAAAACATACTATATGCTTTAAAAATTACAATTAACCTTCTCTTTGCTCATGCAGATGCTATTTATATGAGAAAGACAAGAATTATAACCATCGACTTAACAAGTCTTCTTCTATTCATAATCTTATTTACTGTGAGATCGGCCTCTTTGACTATTAATGTAAAGATTCACCAATAAATCAATAACGGAGGAAAAAAAATTTGTTTAAACCAGCCGGTTCGGCGAACTATGATTAAGAGAATTTTTTTTTTTTTAAGAAAAAAAAATACAGTATATTATATACTTGTAAAAAAGCTTCTTATTATTGAAATTATTAGGAATTTAATATTTAATAATTTATTAATTGGCAAGTTTCATTCTCTCGGCATTATTAGTTACTAAGTATATAGTTGACCTTAAAAATACATAGTCCCTACATGATTACACATCATGAACATAAATTATTGCTTGGTCCAGTGTGGAATATTGTGGTACTGATAATTATAAACTAAAATAACAGACTGATGGTTCATTTTATACAAAATGAATGGAAACATGTTATTTTATCATGATTAGACTTTTCTTTCTGTGTCAAACATCAAGGGAAATGTGATTATGAACCTCTCTCTACACAAGGATAAGAGATGGTCAAAAGGGAAGTGTGGACTAATCAATTCAACTAATAAATCAAACTATAATTGATCATGCCCTTTTCATCAACCAGTGAATTAAACTGTTTTCTTCATTCGCTACAAAAGGATCATTGTTGGATGCTCTAGACTCTAGAGTGATGCAATCTGACCACTAAAAAGACTGACCTTTAAAATTGCAATTCCATAATGTTAAAAGCCTTTTCGCTTGTATCCACACCCTCTCGTCTTCCTTGACAGTCTCCTCTAACGACATTTGATTTAATAACTATTATTTTATTCAATTAGACACTTGGCGTGATACTAGACACTTGTTGTGATTGGATTACTCTCTCTATCTATCCGTCTCCCATAATAACAGAAGAATCTAATAATGATCTGAACCTGGACTTCACCCGAGTAGATACTTAGTGCGATACCGAATTAAGATCCGGAGACATTGAGTGAACTCGAATAGGCTTTGATACCAACTCTTATGGTAAGACGTTTATCAGTGATTTAAAAAATTTAAATTATTAAATTGTATTACCTACCTTTTATATATATACTCATTCGGATGTGATGGATGACAAGTCCACTCTAACAACTATCCACCAGAGAACTTCCATTAAATTCTTACGATCAATGTGCAAGACATGGTTCTGATTCCCGATCCTATCTTATCTATATGCTGATAATGCATACAAACGAGGTCTGATGTAAATTGGGCTAGAAGTAGAAGGAATTGGGCTAAGCCAACTTTTATTGAAAGCCATTTGTTTTAATAATAGTTTCAAGAGAAAAAAAAATGGTAATTATCATGTTTTTGTTAACACCACAATCAAATAATTAAAATATTAAAAACTTACTGTATATAAATAGTTTTAAAAATTTCTTAGATTCATTAATGTGATGAATAACATGGTTCAAAAACGAGTCAGCCTTATTCCAGACCAACCTTAACCACACTCTTTACAAAATGACCTCAGTGGGCCAGAAAATTGGGTGTTGAGCAAGTTTCATGATGGTCCATCGTATAGCTAAGCTCTAGGTCTAGTATTTGAATGTAGTATCGATGGGCTCAAGCCCATAGAGCCCGTTAAACAAACTCTCCACGGATTTAATTCCAGATCTCTCTCTCTCTCTCTCTCTCTGCGCGCGTGATTGTGTGTTAAACCCTAAACCATGCAAGCCCTTTACAAACTCACCCCCAAAACCCCCAACTTACCCTCTCTCTGCTACATTACCTCTCGCTTCCTCACCACCCAAAACCCTAACCCTGATGAACCTAGCTCCGCCTACTACGACGACCTCATCAACGCCGCCGGCCGCAGCAAAGACTTTGTCGCCGTCCACCGCCTCCTCGGCAAGCGATTCAGGGACGGTTTCTTCAACACCACCAACACATTCAAGTTCATCTCCACTGACCTCTCCCTACTCGACGACCTCTCTCACACCCTATCTACCCTCGACAAAGGGTTCCTTCGGAAGAGCGCGTACGACTCACTCATCGCATGTCTCTGCAAGATTCACCGCGCTGACGAGGCCCTGCGCGTCGTGGACACGATGGTACGACAGGGTTACGGTGCGAGCGCGTCCACGTTTCATCCCATACTCAGCGTGCTCACGAGGAAGAAGAACATGGAGGGTGCATGGCGCGTGATGGAGTTGATGAGAGAGAATAAGGTTTCGCCTGATCTGACGGCGTACAATTACCTCCTGACCGCGTACTGCTTCGTCGGAGATCTGAAGTCGGCAGCCGGAGTTCTGACGAGGATGGAGGAAGAGGAGGGGATGGAGGCAGACACGAGGACGTACGACGCGCTTGTTCTGGGTGCGTGCCGGGCTGGGAAGGTGGAGGGGGCTCTGGTGGTGCTGCGGAGGATGGAGGATGATGGAGTGCCACCGTTGTACTCCACCCACGTGCACGTTATCAATGAGCTGTTGAGATTGGGTTACTATGCACAGGCGGTGGAATTTGTGATGAGCTGTGGAGGGAGAGATAAGGGGTTGGACACGGAGAACTTTGGGATTCTTGCCGACCGTCTGATTAATTTTAAAAGGTTTGATGAAGCTATGCTGGTTCTGGAGGAGATGAAAAAAAGAGGATTGGCCATGGGTTATAAATTGAAGGATTTTTACTCACTACGTATTAGTAAAGAGTAAATGCCTAGTCATACCAGTTGAGGTTTTGGCTTGGCTCATTATCGGAGTCAAGGTCGAGCTCAAGTGTCTCTAATGAGAGACAATGACATGTTATGTGATGGTGTGAAGAAGCATAGGATGGATTGTGTGGATTTCCTGGAGGAGTCTGCGTGTAAGGAATTGACGAAAGAGATATGTAGGTTTGGGGGGATTTAAGAGAGGATTGAGAGTTTGAAGCAGCAGCAGCAGCAGGTGATGGAACTGGAGAAGCAGAGGTTGGAGTTGACCAAGGATGTTGGTCCAAGAGGTTGAATAAGCTTATGGAAGCTGAATTGAAGCTTGATAAGACAAAGCAGCCAACAAAATATCTGCTAGGTGCAGGTGATTTCCAAGATTCAAATTTTATTACATTTTTTTTTTCTTTTTTCTTTGGATTTGATGATAAATTGATTAGCTAGTTGAAGCAATTGAATTTAAGCGAATTTGGAACTGGTGGATGTTTTATGAGATTATTGTAACTTCAGAGTTAGTGAATGCAAATCATATATGGTTCAAAAAATGGAAATCTTCAAGTTATTCTTGAGAATACGGAATAAATTAAGTCTACATTATTGAGAATATGGACAAGCTCTGGTGTATTTGTGTCTTGGTGTATTTAGTGACCTAGGGTGTGGTTCAAAAGTACATAATTTGTTGGCCAAATTGCACTAAACCCCCCGTGCTTTCAAAAAGTGGCAAAATACCCCCTGTGCTATTTTTGTCACCAAATAACCCTGGTGCTTTCAAAAGTTGCAAAGAATTCCCATTTTGTAAAAATGCCCTTTTTGCATGACTATTTTACCCTTTCCAATCAATTTTATAAAAGTAACCCTTCATTTTGCGAAAATGTCCTTTTGCATTTTAGATTTTAATTTAATTCAACAATTTGGATTGACCCCAAAAGAACAACTTTACACAATGTATACATCATAAGACAATGTTACATTTTCTATTATTAAATAACAGAGAAAAATATAAAATTTTGAAAACTAATTTGGTTAGGATCTCCATCTAATTCATAGATTTAGCAGGGAAAAAAAGTAAAAAAAAAAATACACAAATACTGAACAATATTAAGGGAAAATAATTAGACATGAGAATTGAAATATAAAGCTAATTAAAATTTTGTTTTTTTTATATATTTCCTTGTTATTTTCATGATATTAAAAAAAATGTTAATGTTTTCGTCTTTTTTTCCACTCGTTGAACCTCAAGGTAAGTTAAATATGTAAAGGATTAAAATTACCTTTTAATGTTGCAGACCCATGCTCAAGAAAGCTACGCAAATAAGACATAAACCTCACTGTTAACAAAAACAAGTTTGCAGTAGTTTGGCGTATCTCTTCACTTTTAATCCTTTACATATTATTGATTTACTTCAATAATAGTTCAATCCAACTTGTTGAATTAAATTAAAGTCTAAAATTGGTCAGAAGGGCATCTTTTTCTTTAAGAGGAAGAGAGAGACATTGAAAACCCAACACATCATGCCTCTCTGACCAATGACATTTTGGTGAATCAAATTTCACTAATCGAGTGGTGGAAAGTATACCATATATTACATATATTTTAGTGCAAACAGCGAAAAACCCTCCTTGAGCATCACAATTTTACAAATTGTCCATTTTTTTTAAAAAAACCTCACAAACTTTCAAATTATTAGCAAATAACTCTCAGTTGTTAAATAAATATAAATTTATGAAAGTACACTCTTATGTGGAACAAAAGTTGTTTAACGAAAAAAATGCTAAAAAATTCCGTATGATGCACATCACTTTTGCTATGACAACAGGAGTCTTAAACAGTTAAACCCTTCAAAAACAAGTCCAAAAGAAAATAAAAGTCCATTAAATACAACTGAATTATAAAAGGGTAAAATGGTTGTGCAAAATGGGCATTTTTACAAAATGGGGGTTCTTTGCAACTTTTGAAAGCACAGGGGGTTATTTGGTGACAAAAATTGCACATTGGGGTTTAGTGCAATTTGGCCTAATTTGTTTAGTAAAGATATAAATGGTTTAACAGATTAAATCCACTGCTCCTGTAAAGGTTTTGACCATTTTTTTCTTGTTTGCTCCAGTGGAACTTTTTTTTTTTTTACCCCATTGTTACCTTCTTTAGTTGATTCTGCTTCCAATATTATGTTTCTTTATGATATGGTTTTGGTGAGAACCACATGGCCAAGGTGATCAACAGATTTCAGTTGCTTCTATTAATTTTTAGATTTGTCCATGGGCAGAAAGTGAAAGTCAGTGGATATACAGAAAAGGGGATTTCATTTGTGCGTAGTATAAATCTGTTAGGAGTTCCAGTTCCTATAACCCTATAGTTCAGAATAATGCAGTTACCAAAACTTTCTGGCTATACCTCCACTCCATGACATTCTAGTTCCTAGTTGGAGTCTTCATAACATTCCATGGATGAATCAATAAGTGTGGATAATTAAGAGTAATGCAATAGATATATGCTTAGTTCATGTTGCATCATTGGACATGTCTTTACTGATACAACTAGGATAAAACCGATTCTATATGTCATGGTGCACAGAAGGAAACATCAGCTAACTACTAAGGTTTCATGGACATGGTCTTCTACCTATTTGAAAAAAGATGAGATCTGTTTCCTGGCAAATTTTGCTATCCTTTTCTTCTTCCATTTTTCTTTTTCTTTTATAAGTTTCTGATTTAGTATTGGATGAGACATTGATAGATTGTTAGTTCAATTTTGTTATATCTGAAGTTTTCAAGATCCCCTTTCTTTATATATATCCTTTTATTGCGCATCAGCATAGTCACAGGTTGTGGCTTGAGTGTAATGTGAGACATTGTTAAAAGTGTTCCCCTCGCGCAGCCCTTTTTTTAATGCAACAAGGGAATTTGAGCAGTTAATATTTAGATCAAGTTGAAGAGTGTTTTAGGGTTAGAAAAGAGGAGAAGAGGAAGAGAAAAGAGAGAGAGAGAAACTAATCTGATAGGTGTGTAAGTTTCTAAATCATCTCTTCTAATATATTGAGAAACCATGATTACAGTGATGCCCTTAATAACAATCAATTTTACAATTATGTCATCTAACAGTTAGAAATTGTGTATGCTTATAAAAAAAACAATTAGTAATTGTTTATAATTAATACACTAAAGCCAATGTAGCTAAGTAGAGAATGTTAGGATTTGAGGAGAATATTCATCTATATATAGTGCATGGAGCGTTGCCAACTTGTCATACACAAATGCATTAGCATGGTTCTATTAGTTGTGTGAGATTTATGTTGGAGAGAAACATCAAATTTTACAAACTTGTTAATTTTCCAAATCAAACCAGCCATGAACTTCATGTATGTGTGTATAACCTTTGATTTGCTAAGAAAACTTTGTGTTGAAGAATTTGGGCTGATTGGAGAAAAATCAGGAGATTCCCTCTTACGAGGGAAAGTTGACTAATCTCACAATTAAGTGAAATTTTTCTGTAAATTAGGCAACTCCCAAATTTGGTCCCTAATTTTCTGTAAATTACTTATTCAAGGTAGTTGACCCACTAATTCCTAGAGTTATCTATTGTATAATTAGTTTCTTTATTTAGTTGTATAGCAGTATATATATTGTTGTATTTTCTATGAATATTGAATAAGAAAGATATTATTCTTCTTCATGGTATTAGAGCCAAGCTATAATTTGTTTCTCTAGTTCTATATTGCCGAGAGAAACCCAAAAAGCTCAGCCTTCATTGTTGAGAAGAAAAAATCAAATTTCATCATGTCTGAAACCACATCCACCACGTCCACCTATACCCAACCTATCACTACTGGAACAAACTCATCATTGAGTGAGTACCAGAATCTCCAAGCTTCCTTCAAATAGAATGTCAACAACTACCTTGAATGGTCACAGGTGGTAAAGACCTTCATCAAAGGGAATGGAAGACTGAGCCACCTCACTGGACGAGAACCTAGCAAAGATGAACCCAGTTTTTCCTCTTGGGATGTGGAGGACTCAATGATCATGTCATGGCTATGGAATTCCATGCAACCCGAGATCAGCAGAACGTGCATGTTTTTTTAATATTGCTTAGGAGATTTGGGAGGCAATTCGTCAAACATACTCCAAAGTACAAGATGCTGCCCAAATCTATGAGATAAAGACTAAAATTTCTTCTACCAAGCAAGATACTCTATCTGTAACTGAGTATTACTGCACTATGAAGGGCTCATGGCTTGGATTAGATCGCTATCAGAATTTTAAAATGGAGTGTAGTAAAGATGCTGCCATGTTGCAAAAGTTTGTGGAAAGAGAGAGGATTTTTGAATTTCTGGCTAGCCTTAATGTGAAATTGGATCAAGTAAGAGTCCAAGTTCTTGGAAAGGAGTTCTTGCCCTCCTTAAGGGAAGTCTTCTGAATTATAAGAGGAGAAGAGAGCCAGAGGAATGTGATGCTTGACAATCACACACAAGAGGGTTTCGCCCTTGTTACTTTCAAACCAAACAACAAGAGTGCAATTATTGCAAGAAACCGAGGCATACCAGGGAGGCATGTTGGAAAATCCATGGCAAGCCATCATTCTTTGAAAAGGGAAATGGTGGGAAAGGAGGTAGACCCGGACATAAAGGAGGACAAGCACATTTTGCCAATATGGAAGAGAGTCAACATGAGACCCCTATAGCTAATAATCAGGAGATGGGATTCAATAAGGCAGAGATAGACATACTCCGGAGTTTTCTCACTTCTTTGGATGAACTGAGTGCCTCTTGTTTATTGGCACAGTCAGGTAAGTATCCTTTGGCTCTTAGTGTCTTGAAAAATTATATTTGTGGTTCCTGAGTCATAGACTCAGGTGCCACAGACCATATGACAAATTCATCTCATAGGTTTACCACTTATAGACCTTGTCCAGGAAACCAAAAAATCAAAGTAGCTAATGGAACATTGGCTGCTATTGCTGGTCAAGGAACTATTGCTTTGACCTCTTCTTTGGTTTTAAAAAATGTGTTGCATGGGCCGAAGCTTTCTGTTAACCTTTTGTCCATTCATTAAATTACTAAGGTATGTGAATTAGCCAAACATTATCGTGTTCCTTTTCCATTGAGTAATAAAAAGTCTTCAAGACCATTTGCTTAGATCCACACAGATGTCTGGGGGTCTTCTCGGGTTCCTAATATTTCTGGGGCTCGTTGGTTTGTCTCCTTCATTGATGACTATTCTAAGGTCACTTGAGTTTATCTGTTGAAAAATAAATCTAATGTTAGTACTGTTTTCCCCATCTTTCACAAAATGATTTGTAATTAATTTAGTGTTCAAATTCAAACCATTCAATCTGATAAAGGAAGAGAATATTTTAACCAAATCTTGTCGCCTTACTGTCAAAAGGAGGGAATTATTCACCAATCTTTATGTACTGATTCACCCCTACAAAACGGAGTTGCTGAAAGTAAAAATAGACACCTCTTGGAGATTACCATAGCCCTTTTATTTCAAAAGAATGTTCTTAAATCATATTGGGGAGAGGTAGTTTTGACTGCTGCTCATCTTATCAATCGATTGCCATCAAGGGTCCTTGAATACAAAACTCCAACGAGTGTTCTTACTCAATTCTTTCCAAATTTCGGTGGGATTAGCAATGTTCCTCCTAAAGTTTTCGGTGTGTCGCCTTTGTCCATATACATGCCCAACATTGCACTAAACTTGACCCTAGAGCCCTTAAGTGTGTCTTTGTTGGTTACTCTCCAAACAAGAAGGGTTATAAATGTTATCACCCAATTTTCAGAAAAAATTTCACCTCTATGGATGTAACCTTTATTGAGAACCAATTTTTTTTCCAAGCCTTGTCTTTAGGGGGAGCCTTTGGAAGAAGATAAGGTTGGATCCTTCATTCATGACTTGCCCAGCACAAATTTACATGTTGATTTACCTGCCAATTTTAACGAATCATCACCTTCTCTTTCTATTGAAATTGATGCCTTGCTTGAAATCAAACATGAGAAGGTGGGGGGTGATCAAACTATGCCACTTAAGGTGTATTCAAGGAGGAAACAACCTGTCTCTGAACTCGAGTTGGTCCAAGAATCAGAACCCGTGGCAAGTATTGAAACTCTACCTTCTCTAGATTCTTGTTTTTTTGTTGACCTAAACATGTCAATAGCTCTTAGAAAAGGCACTAGGAGGTGTACCCAACATCCCATATCCAATTTTTTCTATTTGATAAACTATCACCCGCACATAAAGCCTTTCTTACTCAATTAAATTCCATTGAAATACCCAAAATAGTTCAAGAGGCACTAAGAAATAATAATTGGAGGGCAACCATGAGTGAGGAAATGAGTGCCCTTGAGAAGAACAAAACTTGGGAGATTGTTGAACTTCCTAAGGGTAAGAAACCTGTTGGGTGTAAATGGGTGTTTACAGTAAAATATAATGCTGACGGTACTTTAGAGAGATATAAGGCTAGACTAGTGGCGAAGGGCTACACTCAGACTTATGGAATAGATTATCAAGAGACGTTTGCTCTTGTGGCAAAAATGAACACTATCCGTGTTTTACTATCTGTGGCTACTAATCTTGATTGGCCTTCGCAGCAGTTGATGTAAAGAATGCCTTCTTACATGGAGACTTAGGCCCTGTTTGGATTGGCTTTTGAAAAGCAGCTTTCGGCTTTTCAAGCTCAAAAGTCGTTTTGGAGAGTGTTTGGATTGGTAAGGCGGAAGAGTTTCGGAATCCAAAATGAGCGTTTAAAGGAGGCTAGTGGGTACCAACTTCTTGATTTAGCTTCTGCTTCTCTTTTTCTTCTACGTAAAAGCCGAAGCAAAAGCTCTGCCAAACAGGGCCTTAGAGGAGGAGGTATACATGGAGATGCCACCTGGTCTGGAGGGGAATGCCAGTAACAGTGAAGTGTGCAAGCTCCGAAAAGCATTATATGGCCTTAAACAGTCTCCTAAAGCATGATTTGGAAGATTTACAAAAGCTATGGTGTATATGAAATATCGGCAGAGTCAAGGAGATCACACTCTTTTTATCCAGTTCTCAACTTCAGGGAAAGTGACGATGTTAATTGTCTATGTAGATGATATAATTGTAACCGGAAATGACCTAGAAGAGATAAGTCGACTAAAAGAGCATCTTGCAAAAGAATTTGAAATAAAGGATCTTGAAAAACTTAAGTACTTCTTAGGAATTGAAGTGGCTCACTCAAAAAATGAAATCTTTGTCTCACAACAGAAGTACATTCTTGATCTATTCAATGAAACTGGAATGTTAGGATGTAAGCCAGTTGATACTCCTATTGAGCAGAATCACAAGTTAGGAGAAGCAGAGGAAGATGTTGTAGTTGATCGAGACGTGTATCAAAGGTTGGTAGGAAAACTGATCTATCTATCACACACAAGGTCAGATATAGCCTATGCAGTAAGTGCAGTAAGTCAATTTATGCACTCATCGAAAGAGATACATTTGGCAGCTGTCTATAGGATTCTCCGCTATCTGAAGTCAACTCCCGGAAAAGGCATCCTATTCTGAAAGAATGAAAAACTGGAGTTTGAATCATACATTGATGTTGATTGGGCAGGGTCAGTTATTGATCATAGGTCAACTTCAGGATATTGTATTTTCTTTGGGGGGAAATCTGGTTAGTTGGAGGAGTAAGAAACAATCCGTGGTGGCTACATCCAGCATAGAAGCCGAATTTCGAGCTATGACACTTAGGATTTGTGAGTTGCTCTAGTTAAAGATTATACTCACTGATCTTGGAATCAAGTGGGAAGGAACAATGAAGTTATATTGTGACAATAAATCAGCCATTAACATAGCCCACAATCTAGTTCAACATGACTAGACCAAGCATGAAGAAGTGGACAGATATTTTATCAAAGAAAAGCTAGATAGTGGAGTCATTTGTACACCCTGTGTCTCAACAGAAGGTCAACTTGCTGATATACTTACCAAGGATCTTGCAAGTCATTCATTTCAAACAATCACGAGCAAGCTGGGAATGGAGAACATTTACTCACCAGCGTGAGGGGGAGTGTTGAAGAATTTGGACTAATTGGAGAAAAATCAGGAGATTCCCTCTTAAAAGGAAAAGTTGACTAATCTCACAATTACTTACTACATCCAGCGTAGAAGCCGAATTTCGAGCTATGGCACTTGGGATTTGTGAGTTGCTCTAGTTAAAGATTATACTCACTGATCTTGGAATCAAGTGGGAAGGAACAATGAAGTTATATTGTGACAATAAATCAGCCATTAACATAGCCCACAATCTAGTTCAGTATGACTAGACCAAGCATGAAGAAGTGGACAGATATTTTATCAAAGAAAAGCTAGATAGTGGAGTCATTTGTACACCCTGTGTCTCAACAGAAGGTCAACTTGCTGATATACTTACCAAGGGTCTTGCAAGTCATTCATTTCAAACAATCACGAGCAAGCTGGGAATAGAGAACATTTACTCACCAGCGTGAAGGGGAGTGTTGAAGAATTTGGGCTGATCGGAGAAAAATCAGGAGATTCCCTCTTAAGAGGGAAAGTTGACTAATCTCACAATTAAGTGAGATTTTTCTGCAAATTAGGGATTATCTGTAAATTAGGCAGCTCTCAGATTTGGTCCCTAATTTTCTGTAAATTACTTATTCTAGATAGTTGAGCCACTAATTCCTAGGGTTACCTATTGTATAATTAGTTTCCTTATTTAGTTGTATAGCAGTATATATATTGATGTATTTTCTATGAATATTGAATAAGAAAGATATTATTCTTCTTCACTTTGAGATGGAATTTGAAAGGCTTATCTGCTAAGAAAACTTTGAGATGGAATTTGAAAGGCTTATCACTGAAGGTGAATTTCCATTTATTAGAAAGAAGGCAAGAAAATTAAATGGCACTGGAACTAGGTTTTAACAATAACATTTTCCTCACTAGGATAGAATAAGGAACTTAATAATAATATATTGTGGGCAGGATTTGAAAGGAAGTCTCTTGGTTTACACCATTTTTACAGGTCATTCGCTTGGTTTACATGTCTCCTCCTACAAAAAGGGCGATGACCATAATATCATTGTAAAATGACAGTTAATGGTCCAATTTCAAACAAAAGGTTGGACCCTAGAGGTGGTATGAAGTTATGAACCTAGCAACATACTGACCATAATATCCTTGTAAAATGACAGTTAATGGTCCAATTTCAAACAAAAGGTTAGACCCTAGAGGTGGTATGAACCTAGCAACATACTGCTTTGAGCGCCGGGCTGCTCTGTTTATTTTTATCATCACCCATGTGAGTATTAGAGACTTAATTTGGAAAGTTCAGCATGGACAAGTCTAAGCTGATGAAGTCAATATTAGTTACTGATCTAGTTGTCTTTGGAACGATATGCAGAGACAGTATAGAAAATGGAGAAAATACCTGCGTTATATGCTAGCATTGCAGGGGTTAGTGTGCGCTAGGTCTGACATTGCTTATGTGGTTGGGGTTTTAAGCCGGTTTCTAGCTGACTGGGAAGAGCATATTTGGAGGCTGTCAAAAAGAATGCTTTGACACAAGAGGATTTGAAGCAAGTGCATGGTTTTATCAATGCAAGTTTTGCTAATGATATTGACAGATCAACTATCAATTATAAGTTCCAATATGGGTGTGGTTGAATAAATTGGATGTCAAATTTACAAACAATTGTTTCTTTGTTTACTTTTTAAGCCTAGTACATGACATTGACGAAAGCTTGCAAAGAAGCAGTGTGGCTTCTAGATTTCATGGGTGATATGCTAACAAAATCAACCTCAAATCAACCTCACCCATGAAATCTTGAATGTTGCACAAAGGAGAACTTGGGGGATATGCTAACAAAATTTGTTGAACCACAGAAGTTGGAGCGTTACACCATATAAGTTGGATTGGAGCTTGATTTCTCTAAGATTCATGGCAAGGTAAGTTGGTGGTTTTGGCAATGCAAGTGTTGATTTTCTTTCAATATGGAGATTATTGGAATTTTGATATAAAATCATACATATTTCTAATTCTTGAGTTGTGTATTTTGTTCTTTATATATATTGATATATATATATATTTATAAGTAGTGTATTTGTTCTTTATCAATGGGTATCCATGTATTTTAAATTGAAGATGGGGGAATATGGTCTTATAAGCCATTAATGTGGTCCGCTAAATTTTTTTGTTATTTATTTAGAAGACTTTTTAGATGTGTATTTTCAAGATTAGAGAGGGCAGACGGTTGTCGGCACCAACTTGGGGCTCCACTTCTTGAAGTGTGATTCCTGACCTACTCAGCTAACCCAGGGGGTAAACACGCTTGTTTCCACAGGTTATTCAATTGGCAAATCAGTTATTGTCGGTAGATGGGAACAATATGTTTTGGAAGGTCATCTACTGCATGGCGGTGGAATTACCGTTCATTTCCCTCTCCACCACGTTTTTAGAGGCGTGGTTCTGTTTAACTCAGTTGACCTTGGAGAGTGAGCACACTTATTTTCTCAAGTTTGTCTTTGGGTAGATTATCATGATTGGTTGTTGTGATCAGTATTCTTTTGGAAGCTTGTCCACTTCGTACTGATGCTCTGTCCACTTGCACAATGGTTTTGGTTTTTGTTCTTCTCCCTTTTGTCTTTTAGGGATTGTTGGCGTTACTGTTGTGAGCTAAAATATCTACCATTTAAAAGTGCTTTTTTTGTTATAAATAGAGATGACAACAGCGCGGGTATGGCTAAACCCTTCCCTGCCCATTGAGACTTTTTCATCCCATCCCCGTCCCTACCCAGGATGGGTTTATACTCCTAGCTCCATACCCATCCCGACAATGGGTTTAATACCCCGTCTCGTTTGGTTTCCACTATCTCCTTTCAAATCTCTTTCCACAACATACTCCAAACAAGCCATAAAAGACAAATATGCAAGCAAGATTGTGTGTCTATATATATATGTGTGTGTGTGTGTGTGTGTGTGTGTGTGAATTCACATACATACATATTAGTATTACAAAGGCAGGGTGGTAGTACTAGATCACCGATGATGAAAACCTATCATGCTGTCGACTCGCGGTGCACCCAATGGAAGATTAGGGTTTGGGAGACATATGACCTATATATGCTAATTAAATAAATATTATATATATATTGTATCAGGGACGGGACAGGTTAGCAGAAACCACATCCCCATCCCAAAACTGAGTCGGGTTTTAAAAACTATTACCATACCTGCCCTAACCCTATAAAGTGTGCCCCATACCTGTCATAATAGGGTAGGCCGAAAACCTTCCGAGTTGGATGAAATTGCCACTCCTAGTTATCAAACACATTTGAAAACAAAATTTTAAATTGAAAGCGCTTTTAGTGGTTCACTTTGCTTTTCGATATAATAGAAATATACTTCTACTTTTTTGTTTTTGTTTCTTTAAAATATGTTCATTTTTAAAGAATTATAGGAATCTTATGGTTCAAGCACCATTAAGCAGAGGCCGTTAGGTTTGTTTATGTACTTTGAAATTTAGAAGGCTTAGTTAGTACTTGCTTCACATACTCAAGCCAAAATGGTCGGACGCAAGGCACAATGGTGGTTCTATAATATGTTTAACATGTTATGTAGTTTTGTTGTATGCACCTGCCAATGCATTTTGAAACCATGTTTTTAACATGTTGTGATGCTAATACTGCTGATGAGCTCATGATAAGCTGTTACTGAACTTTGCATACCTCCAACAGAGAAGAAGTTATGACTGAGATGGCATGGAAGCTCCTCGGAAAGGAATGGAAACTTTGTAATTACTCTGATTTCAACTCCTAATGAATCGAATCTCCACATCCTCTCTACCATTATTTGCAAAACCAAGTTTGAAGCGCATTTCAAGGAAATGGCTATATGCTGTATTATTATTATATCCACGGTTCTGTTCATGATTTGTAATTTGCTCCAGATTGATTTCTCATACTTCCAGTATGTTTCTCAAGTGTAATACTTATTAACAAAGTATTATGTTTTTCAATTTTTAGTCAAGAAACTATTTCTCATAAAACGGGTTGAACCTGTTGCGTTGCGTTTTCTGGTGATGGTTTCTACATACCTGTCTATAGTGGGAAGGAATATATATATATTTTTTTTCTATGCCAGGCACAAACAAGTAGTATATGGTCATTTGTGATTGTCAATCTGGTAAAGAAGTTTCAATCTTGAGTATTATATTATATATTTGGAATGTGAATATTATGATTTTGCATCTAATCTGGTAGAGAAACTACCTACTTCAAAGCTATCAGGTGGTTCATATTTAATGTCATCTCATCCTTAATTTTCAAAAGAATTGTCCCTTTTTAAATGGGTGATGGGTATAAACTATGGTTGGATTATCTTTCTGGATTGTTTTTATTAAATTAGCTCATCAATGCACATAGATAGGACTTTAAATCAACCGTGTCGAGCTTTAAGCTATTTACGCCCAATTTGTTTGTTTGTGGGTACAACTCACACTTGACTCAAAGTCCAAGTTTGTTCTGCATTATTTTCAAAAGCCCAAGTTTGTTCCACTCAACTCGTTTATTAAAAAATATTAATTTCAATATTGTTGATAAAATAAAATAAAATTGAAGAGGGAAATTAAATAAAAAGAACAGAAGAATATAAGATGGTTCGACCACTAAAGTCTATATCTATGGAAGATTCTTAAAATCAATCTATCAATCTTTTATCAAGACTTAAATCACTTCAATAATATATTCCTCAACAAATATCATATTAGTGTTTCATTTTGGGCTTATGTTAAAGATTGCTTTGATTCGTTCATCAATTTGTATGAAAATACACAAAATTATGTTTATGAACAAATGTTCATGAGCCTACGTTTCACGAATCTGTACCAAGTCTATGCTTATGATTGTGTCGATGAGTCTATGTTGAAGAACACACGAGTTTACACCAACTTAACATTCATGAGCCTACAAGAGTCAAGCTTAATGTCGTTTAGAATTTGCTCCTTCACTAAACAAAATCAAAAATCAAGCTCGGCTCATTTACTTGATGAACGATCCAAGAGAATGACTTCATACCGAGAACAGAATAGGGTTGGAGCTTTGTTTGCCATAAAAAAAACAGGGTTTTTGAGCTGGTTTCTCCTAAATATTTTCATTCATGCTTTATGTTCCCTACTAGTGAGAACAGGCTTAATCAAAGGCCAAAAATCACACTTTCCTTGTTCTTTCTCCCATAAGCAGTATTACTGGTTATCATACCTGGCAATGGCAACAAACAGGTTTACAAACTACAAACTACTGGAATTTATTTATCTTGTTTTTAGGGTTAAATTTTGGTTCTTTCAGTTGTGCCATGGGTTCGGTGTAACCACAGCTACCAAGCCTACCATGCATGCTTTTAACCAGCTCCTCCTGTATTTGATATTTTTATGGAATGATTGCTGAGAGAGATCTGTGACATGGTCAGGATCAGAACTGCAATCAAGTACTTTGGCCATCTAGTATCACCATTTCAGAGAGAGTGTGTGTGTGTGTATTTTTCTTGCTCTCAAGAGCACAGATTGCTCTGATTATTGAAATTTTACTTGGGAAAATGCAAAGGTAACAACACCACCAGAATAATTTTCACATGTTTTGATGAATATCTTCTCTTCAACTTTAGTGTAAGTAGCATCAAGAATGTTCAATTGGGCTTAAAACGTGTTCATCTACCATTCTGCTCTTATTTTTCCATTGAGAATTCCAGTTATTTAGTGAAAACACCATTAAAAGTCCAACTTGAAGCAAATTTTCTGGTTGAGAACACAAAGCAAAAGGCCTACTTATTCAGATTATTAACATGAGAGAGAGAGAGAGAGAGAGAGAGATCATGGAAATGGGATTTGGCTAAATTCATTGATCCATCCACTTTGACTTGTTTCCAAGGAATTCTGGTTGATATTCTGATCCAATCCATTGCATACCGGAAAGTCAGTAAAAGCAGTAGTCATATTGAAGAGTTGATCATCAAGGACCAAGAATGGAGAAGGCTTGTTGACAGCATAGCGCGCGAGACGAGCTCTAGCAATGGCCAGATCATGTTGGAGCTCAACCATCCTCCTCTGCAACAAAGCTATGGCACCAATGCAACCATAGACGGGGTCAATAAGCCTTGCCTCGGCCTCATACACCAGCGAATTCACCGCCTCCTCGCGCTGCTCTTCGGGGACCTCAGTAAGAATCTTGCTCACATTGCTGGCTCCAAACACCTTGTGAACGTTGGCGAATTTTTTGGGCTCGTCCGACCGGAAATATGGTGCGAATGCACAGTTGGGGGCACATCTCCTCTTCAAGAACTTGCAGGCTGCACAAGAAGAGCTTGAACGTGATTCTTGACCCTTCATGGCTTTTCATAACATCCACTTGTTTAAAATGTCCTGTCCTCCTCTAGTCATTTCTGCCATATAAATAGGCCTCACACCAATTGTGTATATCATAATATCTATCCCAATGCGTTCATATGAATAGTGAAGGGATTTATTACAGACCACTCTTTCTATTCTTCACATCTTATGCACTACAAGCAAAATTTTACATACAAAATCCAATATAAAAATGCCTCTAGTAAATTATTTTTCTTTTTGAAAAATCAATTACACATGTTTGTTTTTCGGTAACCGAGGTGTTAGGAACTCTCTCTCGACTAATTTCCGAAATACAATGGAAAGCACACCCTCCACACAGGTTGGGTAAAACTTGATTTGCGCCGCAGACTTGACTCCTAAAAAATTGTTTATAATTCAGAAGAGTCAATTCTAGACCTGATGCTTCATGAGACACCAAGTCAAGTGACTTTATCACTAAAACTAACTCCTCGAACTTCAATTACACATATGTTAATTAAAATTATGTATGAAAGTTCTATTTGTATTAGATTTTCTTGCTAAAGACTATTTAGAAAAAGAGATCAACCATTTTTACTTTTAAGATTATTATTATTATTATTATTATGATGGAAGAGCAAGTGGGTGAAATAATTAAAGATAGGGCAACAAAAGCATGTTCTCATAAGGTTACATGGGGCATTCACCAATAAAGTTGATGAGATATTTCAATTAATGGGAGAAAAGAGATTTCACAAAAAAGAAGCCTCTCAAGAAAGTTGGATTCATCCACCAGAAGGAAACCTATAGATGAGGCTACAAAGGTTACTTGGAATCTCCATTGAATAGTGGATCCAAGAGGAACAGTTGGGCATCATGACATTTCCATGTGAAATTACCATGTTTGGTCAATGAGCCAAGGATGGAAATCCTTGGCCACAGGATTTTCAACTACATACACCACTTGCAATATATATTTTTTTTTGTATAAGATTGTATGTAGTTCTGGACTCCATCAAAGGTGAAGATTGAATTACTGGTAAAATTTACTTGTGATGGTCCACTCTCATCATCTGATGATGCAATCTTTAAATCTGATGGAGTAGATAACCTTTTCTAGTGCTAGAGAGTAGAGATGACTCAAATCCGTAATAATTTCAGTGAAATTCAAATTCTTGGCTCCATTGTTTTTTTCACACACAAAAAGTTTTGTTTTCCAAAATAACAACTTGAATTATTTATTTATTTATCTTCTTGGTCACTCGTCCTCTTGCAAATTCAAATTTGTTTCCCACCACAATTTGCAACAAGGATTGATTTTTATTTTTTATTTTTTTTTAATGTAATCCGAGCAACCCACCACTTCAACTTAAACTGAAGCCACATTATCAAATGGATATTTGTTACCAAACTTATTATGATAAAAAATTTAAGAGGGTTGGGAGGTCAGTCCATAAAATGTGACATGTAACATCTCTAAAGAGTAAAAACAAGGCATGAAATGTCTTGTTTACCTTTTACCGAAAAATAAAAGGTACCATTTACCAGTTGAGGGTTTGACAAAGTGACAATTTTAACCTGAATTCACCAACCCATCCAAACACCCTATGCTCCTAGGTGGCTTGGGGTGAAGCTTTTTGGATGTCCTCGAGTTAGCAATTCGTTTTTTTTAAGATTCAAACAAATGAATACATATCCATCTATTAGACCATTTTTTTTTTAAAAAAATAAATAAATAACGCATACACACTTTGTTTGAAACAGGAACCCTCAGTCCTCAACTTTTCAAAGTGTAGATAAAAGGTTCAACTCTCCTCAGGAGAATATTGTGAGAGTTCTCTATCACGACAAAAATATATAATCAATGTAAATGTACTTATAATAAGGATAAAAAAACTTCACGTACACAGCACATGTGATTTAAAATTGTAAAAATTTTTCCCTCAACTTCCGTTACAAATTACCTCTTGAAAATTGATGGGAGCTTTTTGTAATTTATCCTATCTTTTATTTTTTCTTCAAATGCAAAAATGGTAAATTAAACACCCCTTAACGACACTTTACCGACTTGGGAGTTAGTTGTAACTTTTAGATAATTGGGAGAGTTAGTTGTATATATCATTGGTAGTGTTTGCAAATTCTTTAAAGTTGAGTCTCTTTCTGCAGTTTACCTTGTGAAAAAGCAATACATGTCTGTATCTTATTAGTGTTGAACTTGTAGAAAGACCAATGTCACATGGTTATTTGAATTGTTTACACTTTCACATTGTTAACAACTCATTTACCTTGAAAAAAAAAATTTCATTTACCAAGTTCAAATAACATAATTTCGTAATATTTCGGTGAGACAATTTTAGTTGACTGCTCCAAGGAATAAGATATACGGAACAATCCGCTTAGATGCCAAACAAAAGATCAACCGACGTAAAATGATAAGGATACTGTTTATCTCTCCTATTTCAATGAGGAGCGAGTAGTCTTCCAATACGATACAAAAATATGAACATAAATGTAGTTATTGATCTACGCAAGAGGTACACAATAAAAATCACCCTAATTAATACTCGGTCAAGAGGACTTTCTCCAAGAAATTTATTTTCTGACTTGAGCGTAGAGCTTTGTAGGCCGGTACCACACCGGTACCTTGGAAAAGTCAAATCGTACTAGTAAGAATTTCATTTATCATATTCTTTTGTTGTGAAAGTAAATTCTCTCTTTTTTTTCATTCATTTTTTTCCCTTCACAATGACAAAAAGTTCAATATGAATTCCATGACTCATATAAAATCATCTTCATAAATTCAAAAAGTTCATTAACCAACTACAATCCAAATTTAAAACATACCCATATGTACAATTAGGAGATCATTGTGAAGGGAAAAAAAATGAAATTCACAACCCTAACGATCACATTCAAAATGTCTATTTGGTTCAGTTTTTTCAAAACACTTTTCAAAAACTCAAAAAATAAAGGATGAATTACTTTGACCTCTCCTAAGATTTGACGTAATTACCTTCAAATAAAAGTTTTTGCAAAATAACTTTAAGACCTGTAAGACTAACAATTCGTCAAACAAAATCACATATAATATATAACTACAAAAGTGCCCTGAAGTTATAATATTTTTGTACAAAAATAACCTCAAATTCTAATTCTTTAACTAAGATTAACATGTTACATATATATATATATATATATATATATATATATATATATATTCACCATCAATGCACACCAGCACTACTGTCATCGAAGGTAGCTTTGACATTTTATTTTTGATGTTAATTGACTTTAACAGAACTGATTGTTAATTAATGACAAGGGTACCTAGAGTAAAGTCAACCAAATATCAGGGGAGATTGACTATCATATTCTAAAAATTTTAATCTGAGATTAATTAGACAAAATCTTAAGGGAGGTCATAATAATTTATCCAAAAATGAACTATAGAAGACAATTATCTAAAAACAAACTTTTTTATAATTGAGTTTTCTAGAAAATTGAATAAAGTAGAGTTTTTGTATAATTTTCTAATTTTTTGTTATTTGAAAAGATAAAACTATTTTCTAAATTACAAGTCAAGGATACATTCTCCGTATGAGCATCTTACCATAACCTTTTATTGTTATTTTAAAACTTGAGTAGGGTGAGAGAATTCAATTGAATGGAGGAATTAGTTGAGTGTGAACTTGTTGGCAATAGCATGCTATGTCAAGTGTCAACCCAAGTGAAAGTCCTTTATTGCCACCCATAGTGGCATCATCACATTACTCGCTTATCAAATCAATCTTCTTCACCAATGTCCAGATATGAGTTTTCGATTTATCTTACTACTTATTCCATTAAAGAAAAGTCCAATATCCTTTGCATCCCATCATCCAAGCAATCTCATTTCTTTACCACTTAGAATGCAGCAAATTGCGTATGTTGGAAAAATGAACTCTCAAAGTGCCACACCTTAGCTAGTTAGTAGTTACTCTTTAGTCTTTACTTTTCAGGAAATAATTTGCAAATTTAGAAAATAATAGGTTGCACCACTTTTCTTTTCATTCCATTTTCCTTCTTTACACGTTTGATGTATAATTTATACATCAAATAATTAATGAGAAAAGTATGCTCATGAAATAAAGTGAAGTTAATTTGAAACAAGGATTAAAATATTTTGAGGGTGGGTCTTGGTATAACAGGAATGTTACGAATTTAAAGTCGTACATCTAATTCTCCTTAGATCCTGTAATAACGAAAGACTTGTACACTGATTTAATCATTTTTTTAATAAATAGATTTTATTATAATTTTTTTTTCGACGATATAAAACTCAAATTTCTTATTTCTTTTGGGAGTCGAGTATTTCATATCTTACCAAAGAACGATGAGAAAAAAATTCTCCCTCTTCAAACATAATGTAATTGAGATAATTTCATTACATAATTCGTTTGAATTCACCAAAAAATTATTAATAATTTGAAAATGTTTATAAAAGACAAAAGTAGCTTGTTGAAAATTATGTCACAAAGAATGAATGATGTCTTTGAAACTTTATAAAATCATATTACTATCTTTGCAAAATTTATTACTCCAATTATTATTAAATTTAAATCAAGTAGTAAAAAAGAAGAAAGAAAAAAAAATTGTCACTTCAAGGCGAAAAGGAGGAGAAAAGACAATCCTCATCCAAACACTCACTTCCAGAAAAAAGTGTTTTTAAGTGATGACTGTCATTTTCAAAACAGCCAAACGAAAGAACAAAAGGCTGTCACGTGCTATTTCACGCGCCACTGACACCGGGAATTGAACATCCGGAATGGCGCGTGCTGTACACGTGCCTGAAGTGAGGAAGGAGGGTTACGTTTCATGGAGCAATGGGGAATAAGAAGTGGGCTAAGTGGCCCAGCCCGCGTATATGATTATAAAAGGAAGGGTTCCACTTTGGGTTGACATCTGTGCTTTGAAATGTTTTATCATTTCACTCTTTAAGCTTGACTTGCTGTTGCTCCACTTCCACACTCTTGCCCTTGTAAACGAAAGCTATTTGCACCTTTTAACAACCTTTCACTTGACATAAAGCCACAAGAGAGAGAAAGGGAAGCCAATGACACGGGCCTTGGGCATCACCTTATTTTGTAGATTGATAAAGTAGAATTTGCATTTTCTATAAGAAAATGATACTTCTTTCAAATTATGCTATTTCAAATGAATTTATTTACGTGAGTAGAGTACAATGATATTTTGAATGAATTTATACGAGTAGAGTGTCATATCATCATGATGTACATAATTATGTTAATAATATCATTATAATATCACGCACTACTCACACAAATTCATTCAAAAACTGATAGAATAATTGTTTCTATCATTACCCTTTTCTATAACTCCGTTTGATTAGAACAAAAAAACAAGTAGACCATCTTATAACATCAATCCATTGAATTTTGATGTTAAAAAAATATTTATCCAAATTCTGTTGTATTTTCTAGCATCGAAGAATAGATATTTACAATGGATTTTATATAGGCCAGTTATAGCTTTGAATCACAAAGCTATATTATGTTACTAGAAAAAAAGTGAAGTTTTGGTACAAGGATGCAAAAAATGTGGCTCTCAATGGAACCTCGTGCAGCAGGAGATTTTTTCAAATCAATCCTAATGAAGGAGATGGGAAGACACTAGATATTTATCAAATTTTACATTAAAGCTTGCTAAATATAGCAGTTAAACACTAGAAAACAAGTTGAGCCTTTTTCACAAGACAGAAAAAGGGTTGAATTGTCTGTTGACCCAAGGGAGATTGAACGACAAGAACAGCAAATCAATTCTTGAGTCTGCACCACGATATTTGTTGGACTTGGAGAGAAGCAGTAGCACTATCAGTAGCAAGATGAAGTAGTGCAAGAATGCAATTGATCATATTTCTGCTACAAAACTGCCATGGATGACAGCAAAATGACACGAGCGTTTCTTCCGGGGAAACTTGAAATCATGTTGCCAGATACCAAAAGCAGACAGCATAGGAGCTTTGGTTACTCACGAAGAATGACAGCAGATAATCCCAGTATAATTGCCAAGGCAGGAGCCATCTCATTTGCGATGACATTTCTTTGTTCCTGACCCAAAAATTCACGAAAATGCAGTCACTTCCCTACTTAACCTTTTCGTATTCAACAAGAAGATTCTAATACTGGCTGCTCATTGACCTGTTATAAAATGACAAAGCAGTAACCATAGCAGCAATGCTTACTCTGCTTTTGGGTGGATCTCTTGAGATTCAGATTGCATAATCCATTAACTCTTCACGGAGTTCTTGGTCTCTCTGAAGCTGGCAGCTGGTAGGTCCCTCAAAGCTTGAAGAAAGGATGATGCTCTGCTTAGATTACGCCATAGATGCAGCTCTCAATCTTTTTAATCCTGTTGGATAACACAGACAGTAAGAAGTTGCAAAGTGAATTGTTTAAATTTGTGTAAATTAAACAAATGGAAATTGTGTTCATTTGATACTGCAGTTGGATTTCCATGCCTTCCATCTTTTGGTTTGACAGGGTTTCTTGTCATTCTATAAAACAATCTCCTTTCTAAGAAGCTTGATCGGACCAATTAATTTCTAGACACCCAATTGCGTCTCTAAAAATGGTATATGCCAGAAAGACAAAAAGGCAATAAGAGCAAAATGAAAGATTACATGATTAAGAAGAATAATGTGAAGTTCTAAAAGTATCAACACATAGAAACTCAAAATGTCAGTGTAACCTATTCATGATCCCGAGCAAACAAACAAACAAGAAAATAATAAATAGCAGCAAATCTACCTATACTCTGCTATAATGGAATGATGATCCAGGAAATAACTCCAGCATCATTCATTTTCCAATTGGTAAGAGCATATAACACACTCATGTAAACAATTTTATTTGTACAAACCGTGTCAACTGGCGCACTCTTCCCATTGCCTGTTTCTCTAATACAAGCGGAGCCGTCAACTGCAATTCATGATAGCATACAACTTTGATTAACGAAAATCAGGTTCTGACTGTGGAATCAGTGGCTGATTGTAGCACTAAGAGAGACATTTGGGAAGTCGCTTTGTTTGCTAGATTGAAGATTCCAGCAAGTATAGAAGGTCCCCTTTAACATAGCAGGTGATCTCTAGACTGCATGAATTCACCCTGAAAGTGGAATAGTGTTAAGGCCAGCCATATTGACAAATGACTTGATACATAAAAAACAACAAAATCACAACCAATAAGCAATAAATCTTGCAACTGTAAACTTTCCAGAGGTACTTTTTTGTGACTAATGAAAAGCAAATAAACTCATCATCTACATGTTGAAGTAGGGCATCTTAAAGGAAAATTTAAATATATTTCTTTCATTACTATAGCTTTGACACTGTTTACAGAATTTACATTTAAGTTACATTAAGTAACGCCAATACCATTTCGGTCTTACTAGGCTCTCATTCAACCTATTTTACATAGAAAATCAGATGGTCAAAGAGGTTCAACTTCTGTTGAGCTCCAAACACATTTGTAAGCCACGATCATATAAAATGAGGTTAGGGATCTGGTTACTCTTTTACTACTCCACCCGTTCCAGTTGAATGTGTGCGCCCTTTATTTTGTAGTTCCAGAACCAGCTTCCACTGTCCATCAATTTCTTTTCAATGGGGTTTAACTGGATGGCTAAGCCTGAAGTGAAAATGTAAAACCAAAAATAAGTAAACCTATTTTATGCTTCCAACAGAAACTTCTCCAGTGAATTATTAAGATATTATATCAAACTAAAAATAAAAAACAAAACTTAATATGAATGAGAGAGAGAATAGATATAAATGAAAGGATTTTTTATTGGTGGGATAATCAAAATTAGTAGAGCTTCAGAAACAAATAATTGACTATACTACATAAACAACGGGAGAAGAAGCAACACAATATAACCATGAAGAATCTTTTGCAACCCAATCCCAACAAGATACCGACAGTATAATATGCTTTAGTCAGAACAGAATAGAGAACAAGAATTTCAGTGGCAGAAAATTTTCCTACAAAGAAAAAAGATCATTATTTAAATTCGCAAAACATAGTCTGAAATATTCAATTATTAAAGGAAAGAAAATAAAAGTCTAGATTACATCTAAGCATAGTGGAACTGACAATTAAAAGTTTACTGGGCTCTAAGGTCAATAAGCAAAAGCTGCATGTTCTGGAGCAGAGCAGACATAAGAAACTGTACATATTGCAAAAAGCAACCAGATTTCATATCACAGTTTTAGAGGAAAGCCAAAATGATTAGTGTAAGTACCATACCAATTTTTGGGATATTAAATTTCATGAGAGTAATCACAACACCAATGATGAAACAAATAGGATCAAATATGCAATTTAACTCAGCAAAATGGGAATGGATTAATTCATGCATATCCACAGTTAGATTCTCGAGGCTTGTGAATGGCACTCCAGTAAACTCTTTTGCAAGCTTTAAAGATTTGAGGCAGGGGGGTCCACCTCCCTATTTGTTTATTGTTGTGGTTGTGGAGGGCCCACAAAGGATAACTGGTAGATGCGTGGATGGAGGTACTCTGAGGAGCTTCAGAGTAGGCCTGGTTGGTGGTGATCCAGTCTCTGTCACACATCTTCTCTTTGCCAGCTGATGATACAGTGATCTTTTGTGGAACTGAGGGACAGTTGACATTTCTTTTGTGGGTCTGAAAGTGAACCAGGGTGAAGCTGAGCTGATTGAAGTTGGAGAGTTGGCGACTGTGAGTAGTCAGACTGAGTTCGGATGTAAGGTGGGTCCACTTCCCACTCAGTAATCCGCCTGGGTCAGCCTTTAAGGCAGCCTCGGCTCGGGATGTTGTAGGTTGTGAGATTTGAGAAGAGGTTGGAGGGTTCAAAGAGGCAATATCAATCAAAAGGGGGTAACTTGCCTCTTGTAAAAAGTACCCTCTCTAGCCTTCCGACATATTTGAGGCAATTGCCATAGGGACTATGGTGAGGTTCTGGAAAGATGTGCTATGGTGATTTTCATCACAGAAAAATCTTCCCTGACCTATACAGTAGTACCTCCAATAAGGAAGCTTTTATTGCAAATGATACCAAGCTTTCTGAGGAGCATTGTGTGGAAACCTGTGTTCTATAGAGCAATGTAGGATGGGGAGTTGGAATTTAGCTGATAAGTTTTTTCAGCTGCTTTATAGTGCCTCCATATGTGTTAGGGAGGATTCTTTCAAATGGAAGGCTGAAGGCAAATTGGGCTGAAATCTCACTGTAAGTTACTGTGAAGGGAAAGCTTGGCAGGGTTTCCTTGGAAGAGCATTTAGTGAGTTAACCGCACATCCAGAAGGGAGGCAGCATAATATAGAGGCTCGCAGTCTATTAATAATTTTTATGTTTTCTGGACAGGGATCAATGTGAGACCAATTCTTCCACTTAATGTAACACAAGATAAAAGAGCAAAAAGAAAAGGAAAAGAAAAAAAGAAAGAAACATTTAATGCCAAATCACGTGCCCATGAAAATGATTGATATTGACCTATGAATAGTCTACTATACATGGAAATCTGATCACTAAAGTCAGCAGATGCAGAAACCACTTATGCTACAGATGCTAAACTAACTGAACTGTAGAAACCTGAATTTCCCGATGTAATCTGCATCTTGTGGCCATTTGGGACTTCAAAGACATGATTACCCTGCATTGGGGAGGGAAGGGGTGGAGAGAAGAGCAGAATTTGAGTGTATTGTGACATTAAATAGATGCATAACAAGTTACAATTTCCATTTATAATTTGAATACAAGGAAAATGGTCCACATATGGTAACTTGCCCTTTCTTAAGTAGATTTATTGACGAAAACAATTAGCTCCTGTTTGGATGATTGCAAATTTGCAACTATCTACTTTATGCTAGGTTCTGAATCACTTGCCTTTATTTTTGGACTGTAAAACAGATTGTAAAAGGTTGATAAATACATTCACTTACAGGCTACATCAGCATGCTATCTAGGACCTATCTTTTAGTTTCTATTTTCTAGCATGCAAATGCATGATACATTAAATAGGCTGCAGCTACCTATGTAATGCCAGAAGAATAAATCTATCCTATAGTGCATATCTAAAGCAGTCTCATTCAATCTGACCTGTAGGATAACATCCGTGGCTTCAAATTCAGCATTTCCAAGAAGTATGACCTTTAGTGCTTCAAACCGTTGTACCTCATGCTTCCAATATATGTTGTTTCCCGAAGTCCAGTCAATTCCCTCATTCACAACTTTGACATTCTGTAACTTACATCTTCCACACCTACATGAATGGAATCAATTTCAACTTATAAATTCGACTGCTATTAATCTTTAGAAGTTTAGAGAAGAAAATGGGGCATGATATTACCTGTGCCCATACTGTATTATGGGTTCACCATTTTCATCAACCTTGGTTGAGCCCAAGGCGTTTTCAGCTACAACAATCAAACTCCCATCAAGCTGGAAAAGAGAAACCAGATTAGCTTAGAGTATAATAATTTACATGGCTTCATTTATTTTATATCTGAATATTTCAACCTGAACATCCCTCCACAAGAATTCTGCCACTTCTAATTGTAATTCAGAAGCTTCCGAAATGGAACCTCCATGAAACTAGGACAGTGAAAAAAGATAAGAGTTAAATTTCTTTGCTCAACTATTCAGCTCTTCAATCTTTGAATTAGGAATTACTAACACATTTCCTACATAATCAAGAAGAAGAATTATAATCACCCGTTCATCTAAGAAGCATGATTACGGACGGCCATGGGACATGGACTCGACACAATACGGATGCATCGATATGTCATATCCTCATAAAGTAAGACCGGACACAGCAAGAACACATTTTTATGACTACAACATGAAATTTGTAACTTATAAATCGTATAACCATGATCGTATAACAAGGACCTGGCATATATATGTATGTGATTCTGTAGCAATGCACATATGTAGATGTGTAATTATGCAAACACGTAATTGATGACTAGTCTCATTATCTCATACTGCCATGCCCACTCCTTCAAAAAAACCCATCCTTCTTTCGTATTTTTAAATATCATCAACATTTACATAAATTTGATTTTTCTTACAATAATACTCTATTGTCAATGTTAAAATAATGTTTTATTCAATGTTTCAAGTTCATTGGTCAAATGACAGCTTGTGTTTAAGTGCATCTGCCATGTGTTCAAAATTAAGAATTTTATTTTAAAATATGGACATGTTCAAGATTAGTCAGGAACGTGTCCGGGAAGTATCATTTTCTGATACGTCTGACATGGAAACAAGTCCTTCTAACAAATGTCCATGCTTTTTAGCCGCTCGTTTACTAAAATAAACCAGAAAAGTAAAAAATTAATCACTTTAACTCACTTGAAATATCCTATGCACTCGGACGAAATTTCACAATGAGAACAAATCCTGTTTAACTGACAGCTAACAACAAATTTCTAGTTTTAGTTGTCAAAACCATTCCCTAAATCTAAATGTTCTCAATTTACACCAAGAACTTCAACTTTTTAAACTTTAGACATTTTGGTGAGTAATGTACTGACTGACTCACCAGAATTACAGGACATCCAATGAAACAAGGAGGAGAGGGAGGGGGGTTGTGTTGGTGGGGAGACAAAATTAAGAAAGAAACAGAGGAACTAATAATAATATAAAAGAAGTTTTGCCAGCCAAACCATATATACACACAGCCAGAATATTGTGAGCTTACTTTTTGTCTAGCTACTTCCCAAAGTGGTCCAAGAGCAGGATGAAGAAGGATGAGAAATGGGGGTCCAGAATCAACATACTTGTCATTTCCTTCAATCTTCCAAATACGAAGGAAGAATACATTAGCTTACCAGTCCTTCCCAAGAAAATTTACAAGCAAACATAGAGCTTGAACAAGTAATAAATGAAATTCATTTACTGATGGGTAAAATTTGCAACAACGTTCATCTCAAATCATTGGAAGAAAGTTCAGTGTTACAGTCACGGGAGATATAAAAGGACATACCTCAGGAATTTTTATATCACAATGGGAAAGCAGATCATAGGCGTTGCGCATAGTATCCAACAGTGCGCCATCTGGAGTCTGCACACATACAATTACATTAAATAAACAATCATTAGGTTAATTAAGTAATCTGAGTTATCAGTTATAAGGAATAAACTAGTGTTCCAGTCTAAACTCCATTTGAAACAAATCGTGTATTGGACTGCATTAAGGTGCCCCAATGTAAAAACATCTCACAGAATTTTATTAGATCATTACGAAGTTCTCACACCAAGGAAGACTGATCCTAGGAGTTTGAACCTTATGAATCATCCCAAAATTTTATCTACAATTTCTTTTCCTTCTTTAATGCAACTTCTATAACATAGCTCATCGATCCAATAACATTTATTTTAGAGTTCAAAATCTAATTTTTTCAAATATTTTCCATGTGTAGTATAGACACATAAGGAAGAATAAGAAGAGAGATTCTGACTTGCCAATTTTAGCATTCAGAATTAGAATAAAAGTATACCATGTCTTGATCTTACAATGCAGATGTACATATCTAGTGCTTTAGAATCTAGTGGTTAACCTAATATTGCAGTGACAATTCAATCCAATCACAAATAAAAGTTGCAGAGACAGAGGATGTTGATAACAGACCAATGTAATGCAACTAAAGATCAGGGTAATTTCGCCATGAGAAAGTATAGATTAAGAAAATATTCCAAGGCAGGGAGTAGTTTGCAATTATTTTTTCTAATCATAGGTTGAGTATAGGTGAAGAATGAACTGACAAAAGTTCGGCATCACAGTACCACTTGCAGGCACAATCAGTTTTTAAACAAAAAGGCAGGGGCATAAAATAATGGAAGCCTAGTAACTTCAGTGATGAATTAAGTTACCTCATAATATTACCACAGAGGGCAAACTGATTATTGTGAAAAAAAATGAGTATGCCTAATTCGCTGAGAATATGAAATATGATGGAAGTTTAAGACAGGATAACTATTGCCTTCTGCAATTGATCCCATTGATCCTATAACTTCTAATTTTCAACTGATAAAAAACTTTTATGCTCATCAGTAAGACAAAATGGATTATGTGGTAGACCTCCACTGTTTAAAAAAAAATTAAGACTGCAACTAAACTTTTTATTGCAGAAATATGGATAGCCAAGGAATAACAAGCTCTAAGATAAGTGTAGACATAAATTGAGTGTTGTATACCCAGGAATAACCTTGAGAGGTTATGAAAAAGAACAAGCTTAATCATAATTCAACAGTTCAGACAGGTTTAGTGCCAAATGCCAACGCTCAGTTACACGGATTAAGCTAATATGATTAAAGGAATGAAATTGGTAGAACAAGACTGAAAATGACATAAATAGAAATAGAAAAAGAAATAGTGATTCAATACTATTTTTGAGGATCTGACTTTAGACAAGGTAAAATCTCAAAGCAGAATCTTGGTTGTTTCCCTTATGAACAGAGACACATACTAAATTATTATAAAGTAGAACCTGGTGTAAAGACTTGTCTGCATGTCTTCTTTTCTTTTTAGCAGATGATGTAACCTTCCTTCGTTCATTATACACAATAAAGGTATCAAGCATATCTGCTAGTACGTAGCCAAGATAACTTCCATCAACACAATAAAACATGCATAAGAAACACATATATGGTACGACTAACAAAATTTAAAAACTGAAAGTAAACACTAGCATACCTCCTAGTCCTTTATGATATCGAGATGAATACATATTGAAAAAATTATCAGCAATATTTTGCATTGTGCATTCCAGCCGACCACCAGAGACACTACCAGAAGTAAAAAGTGATTAGCTTTCAGCAAGATGCCAGTAAACACAAAGATAATGACATAAACTTTTGGTATCTTATGCCTTATTGCTCATCAACCAATAGTCAAAATCACCAAAATCTCAATGCACTTCCAGTTTTGTACAAGCAATAGTCAATTTGTACGTAAATTCTTCATAGAATATCCATAAAGCAGAATTCATATAGAATCAGGATAGAAAACAAATGAGAGTTGACTCCTATAGCAAAAGCAAGATAGTAATTCTATATCAATTCTCAAAAGAAATAGATCTACATTTTCTTAATTTGGAACATGAATTTCAAATTATTTCATACCATCTTGTAAATTCTAAACATTATTTATTCATTACTTTTGTAAGAAATACCTTTTTTAGTAATAAATGTAATTTTTCTGTATCAAATCTTGCATGCAATTTTCTAATTTTTGAAAATGTGATCGGATTTTCAATCAAATTATAATTTGAAAATCAAGAAATTATTTTGTCATTGGATTCACTGATTTTGTGTAAGCACGGGAGTTCATTTATATGTTAAATGACTGCTAATGACTCAATGGCAGGGCTTACTCCATCTTTAACCTTCATCTAGAACTTCTTTGGGATAAATTAAAACCTATGAAGCATGGACATTGATAAGGGACTGGGGACATGGAAATGGAAATGACATGACAAACCTTAAAGAAGTAAGACACAATAATCAATAATCACCAATGTTGCATAGCAAAGGCATAGTAAGGACAAAATATGCATGTGCATGCATGTATGTTACATGTGTACATATGTATATGTGTACATAAACACGTGATTTTGGTGATTCCCCACCATTGATGTCTATTTCATTGATAAAGCATTCCTATGCCATACTTTTGTCCCAAAAGTATAAAAAAATTTTAAAAAAAAGGTCAAACTTCTCAAGAAGTTTTGCATCCTTTAATTTGCTTTTTGTTTACAATCATGCTTTTTCCTTGCTAAAAGAGTCACATATTAAAAATTATGTTACTATCCCCCAGGTTCAGTCACTGAATCCTGGACTTGTGTTTGAGGTAGGCCTCTTCCATAAGAGTGAAATGAGTAAAAAAAATTCCTGGACATTCATCCATTTAGTTTTAGTGCAGTTACGATGTCATTGCCTAGACCTGCCTACTCATTTAACACTCCGTTTGTTTTGACATGAAATATTTTCCAGAATACATTTTCCTATTTTCCGGTGTTTGATTGTACACAACATTGAGTAAATCTTTTACCCGTAAGTTTTGTTACGTCTTTTAAATTAAAATATCTTATCACTGAAACTCAGTAAGTCGTTTTCCCCTACTCTCCCTCTCTCTTTTGCTCTCCCTACCCTCATTCCACCCCCACCTCCACATTCAAACTCCAACGGGTGGGTTCTCTGGCTACAGCCCTACCGGAAATTGATGAGATCATCAGACTCGAACACAGCTGTCTATCTTAGGTTGAGAACTACCTAGAAATCTTTGGTGAGGGAATCATAACACTTGTAAAAATCACAGATGATGATGGGGCGCTTACGATTTCAAAGTAAATGATGGAGATTTCAAAGAAAATTTCATCAAAGTTGATGGGAGGAAGAAGAAATACATTGGGTTGTGTGGTGAGGGTTTCTACTGATGGTGGTAGTGTTGGGGCATTGGGGCAGCAGAGATTGGGACCACAAAGTGGTTCACTGTACGACCAATAATGAGGCTGGAGTTGTTGACGATGGATGACACAGAATGAAAGAGAGAGAAGAGTAGATATCGCCTCCCTTGCAAAAACCTTAATCATGTAAAAAGTGGAGTGCGGATATCGCCTCCCTTGCGAAAACCTTAATCAGAAGATGGTTTAATTTTAAATTTTTGGTTGAAGTTTATATTGTGGAAAATTATTTTTAGGATTTCAACCAAGCACAAGAAACTAAGAAAAAAAATTACATGTAAAAGATTTTACAGGGAAAATATTTTACCTTGAAACAAACAGAGCCTAGATGTGTCAAAGTCCAGGATTGTTCAAGAAGTGTCGGTGTTAGACACGTGCCCGATTTGGAAATAAATCCTACATAAAAGTGTCCATGCTTCTCAGACGAAGACATTACATTCTCCAAGTTCTCAAAAATTTTCCTTTTTTTCTTTAGACAGAATTTGGCACCTTTGATATGTGTGTGTGTGTATTTGAATTTTTTACATATTTAGGTATCCATTTCATGAAATCTTCTGATTCTCCTTCTAATTTAAATTCTACAATTGATTTGGAACACCTAGGCCCCTCGGGGCTATCAGATATGGCATCCCGATCTCGACAATCTGCCTTAGACTAAAGGTATTGATATAAACCTATACCTCACTACCTGGAAGTCCAAATGCTGAAGGGAGACATGCAGATTGCATTTGGTAATGACCAAAATAGAAAAAGGTGAGTGGGTATCTATAACGTAAATATAGTTATATATCATAAATTTATCGAGGATCTACTAATCACAGTCACATATAAAAGCATATCCTGAATCAGAGTTAATGATATTACATCATTCACTTCCCTGAAAAAGAAGATGAAATAAAAAACAAACACACCATTTAAGCACAATAATCATCATAGCTTTAGTGTAAGAACATTTATGTATAGCAGGACACTGTGAGAATTAAACACATGGTAGACTCCTTCAATTGTTCCTTCATAAATCTTTAATAAACTGCTAATACATCATGAATTATCGACGTGCACATAAATAAACATAACATGCATGCAGTGCAACACTATTTTGACAGCTGGTAGGAATGTACTTCCTGCACATATTTGAACCTACGATGTATTGCCAGACATGCATCTAGATGATCCAAATGAGAAGATCACATCCATGGGTTAGATATATAAACTTGAAGAAAGTAACAAAAGTTCTTAACATACCAACGTTGGATTCCAAACTGGTCCACATATGTAATTGGCTTTTTTATGTTAAGCACCATGCCTGGCAAACTGGTTTCATTATTACTTGATCCAACAAGCTCTGCAGAAGGTAAATCCACATATAGAATGTTTGTATTGGCAGGGAACTCTGCCTGCAAACTTGACATGATGAACAAGATCGTGTTGGAGACTATTATTGAATTTTCTGCTAAGCAAAAATTAGGAAGGAAACATTACAGATGACTCAATCTACCAAAGAACTTCATATACAAAAGATATGATAATCAATTGTCAACTAATTGATCATAGGTAACCAAATACACATGTCTTAACTTTACATTGAGTAAATTAACAAATGTCAAACAAGAAACTAGATAAATCAAAAACCAACATAAACAGAACATTAAGCACTGAGGTAATGAATTTATTATCCTCAAGTCTTCTAACTTCTCCGCAACATAATGCAATTGCTGGATCATCATATTGTACACGAATTTGATACGCCAACACTAAACTGAAGCCTTCAAACCAATCTAAGTTACGTGCCATATGGCCCATATCATTCCATAGATACAAATTAATGCCACAATACCACCACGCATTAGCTTGAGTGGTATCTAATATCTCCTCCACCTCCCAAAGAGGAGGTTAAGGGTTGTTCAAGTCCCAAATGGGACAAATTGGTTGTGTGAGTTTGTCTTACCTATCCAAAAAAATTAAAAAATAATGCCAAAGAAGTTAGAATTGGAAATGTGGGGAGAGGGAGTGGAAAAGAAAGATTCCTCAAAGTTTGTGATTGTTGCTGCTTATATAAAGGACATGTTGGCCAAACACTGTTTACGAAGTACAAGATTTAATTAGTATTCCACAGTAGGATTTGGTAAGTATTCATTTAGCAGTTTATGCTTATTCATTTTTAGTATTTTTGGTTCTACAAAATGGTGATTCGCAGATGTAAAGGGAAAGGGTCTGGAATATTAATGTTGAGTATTGTCACTTTGATTTCCCTCCAGCAAAGTTAATACTAATAATGTTGTTGCGATTGGGAGATCTATACCGATAATACAAATATACAATAAACCATGCAAAAAAAATGTTAATCAAGCAGATAACATAACAGTATAATGCAATACAAAGTGTATTGCTATTTCATTTAAACAATTTAATATATCTATATTGTACAGTAACTTTTTACTTTTTATTTAGTTATATTTTTTATTTTTTTTTTATCAGATCCACTTTAATCCAGATATTTCATATCCACAGTATTGGTTTTCAGGAACTGTACCCAAACCCACACAATGTTATATATATATATTTGATCAGGTAAGTAGAACCATACACGCACACTGCCTCCACTGAGACTCGAACCCTAGACCTCCCATTTGGGAGGCCAGGACTTATACCGCTTGACCACTAGGATATCTAACAGTCTGTTACTTATATAGACCAGAAGAAGTTCTAAACAGCAAAATGGTTTATATTTGATAGTAGGAATGAGTCAGCAATTCCATCTGTATTCCTAATTGTATATATTGAATGCTCTGTGACATTTTCAAAAAGAATCCTCAATAAGCTAAAATAGAAATATCAAAGAAACAGCAAGCCGTGGACACATGAATCTACCATCGTTTTGTATTTGCAAGTTTAGAGCATAAAGATTTACCTATTAGGTGAAAGAGGTCCATCAATGATTCCAAACTTGTCAAACTCTGTGTATTCAATGCATGAAAAACCGTATGCCCATTTCCCATCAAGATTCTTTTTCTCCATTAGAACATTTATACCTTCTGTAGCCCCCAAGTTCCGCTTACATGATGCAAATCCCAGTTTCTGTAAGATTAGTAGCTAGTAATCAATGCAAAAGGTCATATAATTAGAGTTCAAAAATCCAAATGCCCTCTCTCATAAAAGCAATCATTTCCGTATTAATGTCAAGACATGGCAAACCCAAACTTGATAATAAATTTTCCATTTTTTAACCACATTTTTTTAAACATGCTATATCTACTGCAGCAAAACATTCATGAAGTGCTTTATCCTCATATTATAGGCTCCCACAAGTAGCACTCTTTGACATGTTGACAACTTATGGAGGATATACCTTGGAGATGTTAGACGCAGTAAATACCTCACTGATGCTACTTAACACCGACACCCACAGAATATTTAGTTTCTGCCAAAATGTGACAGTGTAATCACATTTTAAAATGAAGCCTACCTTTCCATGGCGCAAACCAATTCCAGCCAATGCCAAGAGAGTCAAATCTGCAGCAGCCACAACATTACTGCAAATTCATCAATGTCAACATATACTCCAAAATCAAAAATCATTGCCCAACTAATTCTCGTGAAACAAAATAGATAAATATCTTCGGATCATAAATAGAATAGATAAAGCTAACCTGACTTGTCGGACAGTTGCACCTTTTCTTCCATGATCATAAAACCATTGGAAAATGCCTTTATCATATGCAAGTTTCCAAATCACTCCATGGCCACCAGGCTTGCGTACAGGCGTGAATTGTCTGGTGACCAACCATTGGCCATCTTCTGCACTCACAACTGGAACAAGAGGCTGGGAATTCACAAATTAAATTACAAAATGCATAATTCCATTCATATAAGCTAGATAAAGAAACAGTTTAAGGAGGAGCAATAGTTGAAGACATCATAATAGTCTTCCATAGCAAAAACCTGCTCAAAAAGTTGGAAACTTGATCGGCCTCTTCTGAACCATCTGTGTCTTTCACAAAGTGATGTGATGAGTTCATGGTTGTTCTTTGCCGAACTTGTCATAATTGCAACAGGAGTGATACATTGTTTCCCAAATAGCTTGAAATGCAAAAACTCTCTAGCCTTTCAATAGTAATAAAATCCCATTATTTTCAGTCTAAAAACATATATGTAAAATCATCATTCAGCGACAAGCAATGTCAATGATAATGATAATTCTTTCTTATTGTCAAGCATCAAAGGCATAAAGAAATTTTCCAAGCTTGACAAACAGAGATCTTATACCTGAAGATCTCTTATAAGACCTTCCAATAAAGTCCGTCCACAATAAGGAAGCATTGCAGCAGGTAGACATTCACCTGTATCAGGGTCGACCAAACCAAGTCTGTCTGCAGAACCTCCAAGAGGATAAATTTCGCCTAGATCTGGCAAACTCTGAAAAAGAATAAGACTTTGTGACTCCAAAATAATGTGTGTAACATCCTTTGTGTTGAAATTAAAAAACATACTTTATAAACTAACCTCGATACCCCATAAAGCTGCTTGAGAAGCATATTCGGTATCTTTAGAAAGATCAAGTACACTAGGAGGACGAATTTCTAAAAATTGGCTTTCCCTTGATTCATTTATGTGCTGGGACCAATTTATCACCGGTCCATTATGTGTTGATTGAGCAAGAAGCTCTAGTACCACTATTTGATATCTGCCACCAATATACATTGCTCGAGTTAATCACACACACATAGCTGCAAATAGCTTTGATATTGGAAACAGTTTTGCAACATCTCAATGAAGTAAATAGAAAAGGTTAACTTGAGTAAGAAACTATATAAATCCTCCACATGCTAAATGTTGTCCCTTGTCACCATAATTTGTTGGAAATGCAATTCATCCCTTGTTCCGGACTCAAACAAAATGTTCACCCCCTATATGTGGTTCTTAGTTAAAAGAATAAATCAAGGATTTAATACTACTTAACAACCTGCCAAAAAGAGGATAGTAAGGGATAGTGACAGCATGGACGGTCGTAAGAAAAGAACAATTTTCGTCTCTTTGGAAATGCAGTCAAAATATAACACAAGCATTCATAATAATATAATATGATCGTGCTGCTACTTTGTGGGTTTGCATTTACACAGAATTCCAACCATTTCTTGCCTGTCTAGAAAACTAGAACTGCATGGTTAATCTAGGCTATCGTCTATCTTTGAGTTTGTCAATTACGTTGAAAATTTGGAACTAAAACTCAAAATAGATAAACAACATACAACTAAATTATAAACATGAAAATTATCTGAGACAGAACACTAACCCAATGATTCCTCCAACACAGTCATAAAACAGTTCCATTTCTCGAAGAGTCTTCAGCAGTGTTCTCAATGCCCCAATTTCTTCATTATCAAACCTCACATCAACGTTCTTTCCCCAACCCTCACCAGCATCCGCATCCCAGTTCTCAATCATATCAGCCAATGCATAAAGCGCACTCTTCAACGAGTTTTTCGCGGACTCGAACTCGCCCGAAACCGGAAACGAACCAAGAACGTGTTCTTGCCCTACAGCTACCACGCATTTAAGCAAAAAAAACTCATATTCATCCAAATTTAAAGAATCTAAAACCCTAGAAAATCCATTTTTGCGTCTACTAAAAAATTCATTCACTCTCGAATCAGAATCAATCACTCGGATTTTCTCTTTCAAAATTTTAGAATTAGAAAGGTTCGATCGGAGAGCTCGGAGCCTAGCGATTTCTTTGTGGAAATCGAAGTCTGGTGGTGGTGGCGCGTACTCGACCGGGACGGTGGACACGCGAGTAATTCGCCAACACGGTGTTGGCGACGACGACGACGACGATAGTGACGGAGATGGAGAAAATGGAGGGAAAAAGAGAGAGTTGATAGGTTTTGTGGAGTGGAAAAAAGACTCGTTAGAGGTTTTAGAGTGGAAGGTGAAGAGAAAATTGTTGTTGTGAAATATTGAAGTTGTGCGCGCCATCGATTAGAGTGAGAGAGAGAGAGAAAGAGAGATACTGGTTTTAAAATTTGAAGGGAAAAAAAAAGAAAGAAATAAAGAAGAAGAGAGGTGGGGAAGGATAAGACGAGATTCCGGAAGCATATACCGAGGTTAGAGAGAGATGAAAAGAGGGAGATTTTGAGAGATTCGAATAATCGACCATGTCTCGTAGACTCGTAGTGTGTCTTAGAAACCTCATCTCATATTGATGCGTTTTGATTGGTTGGCTCACTTCGCTCTGTGTCTCTTCATGATCCTCTTCGTTTTTGCTGGCTCAACTCGCTCTCTCAATACAACACCACCTACGTCTCTCATAATATGACATGAGTGTATTGCATTGTTAATTTAAGTTATTCATTTACTATTAACAAATTAAAACAATTAGTTTTTTTTTGTATATTAGATGGAGGGATCTCATTATTTTTTTAAAAAAAATTGAACCCTGAACTAGATTTGATGCACAAAATTTATATTTGGCTCATGTAACTTGTGGATAATCAAAATAAATAATTTAATAAAATAAAAGTATGATTAAATTAGTTTATTGAGCACCAAGAAATGTATTATACGATTTTATATTTTCTATTATTTCTGTTGTTAGAATATATATTTATTATTATATCATTCTTAAAGATTTTTTATATTTTTTTCTAAATTATCTAGATTTATTGTTTCGTAAATTTATTTAGTCTTTAAGATTATGAGCTAGGTCTTTATGTATGGTTAATAATAATCAATTTAATAAATTTAATATTTTTTATTTCTAACGTAGTATCGGGTGGCGTTACTGGTTGTGACTCCAAACACATACATAGAAGCAACTTATTATCTAAGTTTCTTGTCTCTTAAATTTACTTAGTCTCCAAAATTATGTGCATATAAATAGATATTTATGTATTGCTCATAATAATCAATTCAATAAATACAAATTTTATTTATTTCTAACAATCTGAATCAAATGGTCCCAAATATAATCTAAAACGAAGTAATATGTCATGATATGTATTCAATTGTAGAATGAATCGTTGACCACACTGTTGTGTAATCTTATCTGGGAAAAAATTTGTTTCTCCTTTGTGACTATCGACGGTAGATTAGAGGAGTTTGATGAAGACCACTTTTCTGATAAAATTAAAAGTTCAATATAGAAAGATATATTAATACTGATGAGATAAACTTAAATCAAACGAACCTTACAGGATCCTGACTCATTATTAGGCTCCGTTTGTTTTGAAGTAAAATATTTTTTTAAAGACAGCATCAACCAAACTAGTTATTCAATAATTTACGAATTAATTATATCAATTTAAACATTTTAGTGTGAAAATATTTTACGGGTATAATATTTTTTTAAAAAAATATGCAATTAAATACCGAATTTTTTAGAAATATTTTACGATGAAACAAACACAGCCTAAGTATGGATGGAACTTTATATAACATAGAGATCAATTTCCTTTGTGGTTTTATTCTTTTAAATTTCATTGAAATGATATTGTTAAGTGTTGTTACACCTATTCTTTATTTTTTTTCTATTAATAAAGGTCAAGACAATAAAGTAATTTAATTGAATACAAACTCCACCAATCCCAAAATTAAGTCTATAAATACCTTCCAAGTCCTCTAGTAAAAAAAGAACAACCATAACAAGTGAGGAATTAAGATTATGGAGTCCATAACCACAATCTTTCATTGTTGTCTTCTCCCTGGTCAAGTTTCTCTCTCTACCCACTCCAATCACTGCATCCTCACCGGTACGTGCAGTCTTCGCCTTCGGCGACTCCACCTTAGATTCCGGCAACAACAACCGCCTTGGCACCCTCTTCCGGAGCGACCACCCCCCTTACGGCCGTGACTTCCCGGGCCAAGTCCCTTCCGGGAGGTTCTCTAATGGAAAGCTAACAACAGACTTCATGGTCTCACAGTTGGGTCTCAAGGACCTCTTGCCGGCGTATTTAGACCCTGCGGTCACTGACCAAACTTGATGACTGGTGTGAGTTTCGCTTCCGGTGGCACGGGTTTGGATAACTTGACGGCGACTGAGTCGGGAGTGTTGACCATGTCGAAGCAGTTGCAGTACTTTGAGGAAGCATTGCAGAGGATAGAGAGAAGACTGAAGAGGTGGGTCAGCCGAGGAGAGTCACATTGTTCAAAACGCTTTGTTTATGATTGGTGCGGGAACTAATGACATCCTCTTCAATTTTTATGAGCTGCCCACCAGGAGGATTGTGTATTCCTTGTCAGGGTACCATGACTTTCTACTACAAAAACTTGAGTCATTTATTCAGGTAACACAATACAAAACACAAATAATCAATAAATATATACATATATATTAATGGACATTGGACATTGATTAGTCCTAATAGTATGATTTATTGATCTCTTCGAGTAATTTTATGCATTCATTTTTCATCAAAAAACCCATCCATGATAAAAAAATATATATATATTCTATATTCAATAAAAACACGTCACACAATGTTGGTTTTGCTAATTGAAGATGGTTGGAGTGAAATATTGGATTCTAGTATTTATATATTAATTAGTAGTGTAATATGATTACTTTTACAAGTTTCATTAATTTTTTATTTTTTCCTTCTTGGAGGCTACTTACGCAGATATAGTAAGATTATGTTTATTAATGGTAGGAAAACCAAATAATTAATAATTTATCGTAACATATATATATATATATATATATATATATATATATATATATGATGCTTGAAACTGAAAGGTATATCTAAAGCTAGCTAAATGTTGATATATATAAGTTTGCAACGTTGCATGTTCAATATGATTATTTAATTTAGTCCTCAAAATAGGTGCGATTCCACTCTTGCACTTGTTAGAATCCTTTTTCAGTGCGATTACACTTAATATAAAGAGCATGGATGCAATAAATTTTTAACTCAGACATAAAGAGTTATATATGAGCGAACTTAATTAAGCTTGGCCAAAACAAGTAACTGGGACAATTCATAATTGAGACACCTCTCATGTAGATTGATTTTAGCTGTATGTGTTTACTTCATATGAAAAGAAACTCCAGAATTTTCAAGAATAGATCAACATCTCCACATGTTACTATCAAGTACATAAAAGAAATCATCAAGCTAAGATTATTTAGTTGTTCTTTCAAAGATAGCCGATCAGCCAGGAATATAACAGGAACGTGACATCTCCCTAGCGATTCAATCAGACCTCCAAAGAAATCACCAGACCAACCTCCCATTGGGAATTTATCTAAATTCCCTTAAATCATCATGAAAGTATTTTCATTAAATACTTTCTTTAGCTAATGATGTCTTACTGTTGCTGTCATTCCCTTCGATCACTACTGCCATATTCTTCTGAAGATGACACTTTTGTTTTCTAGTTGGGTGCTTGTTTGTAATTTTTATTTTTTCAACCTAGACTTGCAATACCAAAACAAAAAAATCAACTTTATTAATAATCACCAATGACTTTATATATATATATTTGATGTTACAGAGGCTGTACAAGATGGGAGCAAGAAGGTTCACCGTAACAGGGTTGCCACCGATTGGGTGCCTGCCAGTGCAAGTGACTGTTGGCAGCTTGGTGCCGAGCTCTCACATGCTTCAAAGGGTGTGTGTTGATCATCAGAACGTGGAGTCTCAGGCCTACAACACTAAACTTGAAGCCCTCACTTCCAGTTTACAAAGTACCCTCCAAGGTGCCAAAGTCGCCTACATTGATATCTACAATCCCATCCTCGACATGATCACCAATCCAGCCAGATATGGTCAGAGATCTGTGCCCCATATATATATATATATAGTCTTAATTAAATTAAAGTTATTCATTCATTATTCATGCTGATCACTGATCAGTCAACACGCCCGCATATATGAATATGATATATAGATAGGATATATAAAGCTAGCAGATGATCATATAACAAGTTTCAAATAACAGTGTGTGCGTGTGTTTTTGTTTTTGTTCATGGCTATAACTTTTGAATGTTATAACAATTTATATATGTAGGGTTTGAACATACATTTGAAGGATGTTGTGGGACAGGAACTCTGGAGATGGGTCCTATGTGCAATGCAATTCTTTCAATGTGCTCTGATACATCCAAATATCTGTTTTGGGACGCCATTCATCCTACACAAGCTACGTACCAGATTATTGCCAATATTCTTCATAAGACTCTGCTTCCCCGCCTAGTCCAGTAGATCAGAATCAACTTAATTTCATGATTTTTTTTCACAATGCATTCACATTAATTAGGATTGATGATAGTAAATGGCACAGACCTACACATATTTGATCTTAATTCTTCTTCTGCATGTTTGATTATTGACAGGAAATGAGACAGCCACAGAGGTCCTTCTTTGACTCAACTGATCATAAACAAATACACTCTATTCCAAAAATGATCTTAACTTTCACAAATTTAGTAGGGCCTAGGTGACTGTATGAATGCTTACAAACTTGTATGAATGTTATTTTAATCATCTATTTTGATCATTGCTCTAATAAAAAATTATCTAAATTAATATATATATATCTACCATGTGTGTCCACGTGGCAAGGCTCACTCTGACTTTTCCACCGTTTTGAGTTTCCTCATCAGTTTCACATGGCAATGGGCCCACTCTGACTTTTTCACCATTTCAACCTCCTTCTCGGGTAGAGGATTCAAATCGAGCTCTTCCGAGGAGAGAGAGTCTCCATCAAGCCCCTCCTCGAATAGAGGATTTCAATCGAGCTCCTCCAGTGAGAGAAGTTTTCCACCAAGCTCATTCCCTCATTCTGTAAGGCACGCCTTAGGGGTGTGATTGCCTTTCCTTGGTGAGTCATTCTCTACTGATGAAACTTCGCGGAGGTCCTCTCTACGGATCAACTTCCATTTTGCAAGAAGACACTCCTCTCTACGGATAAAACCTTGCGAGGAGTTCCTCTCTATAGATAAACCTCAAATGAATCTTTTTCCTTTCATTTGGATAAGTCTCGAGTGTTAATGAGTTCCTCTCTATGAAAAATCCTCTCTATGGATCAATTTTTCAAAGCGAGGAGGCACTCCTCTCTACAGATAAAACCTCGCGGAGGTCCTCTCTACGGATCAACCTCCATTTTGCAAGGAGGCACTCCTCTCTACGGATAAAATCTTGCAGAAGTTCTTTCTACGGATCAATTTCTATTTTACGATGAGTTCTTCTCTACGGATAAATCTTATGGCATTCCGCGCTCCTATGGGAACCAAGAGCTAGGGTTCGGTGGCTGGAGTCCAAGGTACACTAAATCCATGACGGACCTGATTTTTAGCTAGGATGAGGTCATTATACCTTAGATTGGCCTGTCACAGAGGAAAGAAGAGAACCGGGTGAAATGAGTAAATCCCCTTTCTGACAAGTCTAATCTCAACCCCTTGCTTATTAGATATTTACCACCGCAAAACCTCGACCATTTGTGAGAAAAGACATTTTTGCCTATAAATAACGAGAGAAAAGTAAAAAAACGGGGATCGTTAAAAAATCACGACAAAAAGGACCTTTTTCTTAAGCAACCTAAATCGTCTTTTCTTCCCTACCTTTTTCCTCCCCTCTTCTAAGAATCCACATAGAACAGTGGACCGTAATAACTTAGACTCCCATCGGGACCCACTCTCTGGCGACCATCATCGTGGAGTTTGACTTCAGTTCAACAGAACCTACTAGCTACAAACAAATTCTTATTTACATCAACAAAATCTTTTATATGATCTTAATTAATCAAACATAAACCTAATGTCCATAATATTTATCCTATCATATTGTCGCTTTTCAAATGGGAAGTGTAATGAAGTTGAAGTTTAGTGGCTTAGCGTTCGACTTAATTGGGTACAGCATTATCCAACTGTATAAACTTTATATGGGTCCAACTAGAATAAGGGGCAATGCCGAACAAGCGCTGATTTAAGTTTGGTTGTTTTAACTAAATATGTTGTGTTGAGGTTGAGGTTGAGAAATGAAGAAATGATTCTAATAGTATATATAAAATTTTAATTAAATGTGTCTCTTGACGCCGTGTCAAGACCAATTTATTAAATGAGTTACAACTTACACGTATCCTAATGTGTAAGTAGTTGTGGGATCAGGATCTCCTTTTGTGAGAGAAGATCTTGTGTTATGTCTTATACTATAAAACGATATAGTATTGTAACTTTTAAATTACTATTTTTTTAAATGTCAAATTACTTGATTTTGTATAAATAAAATAATACTATTTATTTCACGTAAGTGTTTCAAAAAATTTAAAAACCTATAAACCAAATCTCTCACATCTCTTTAAACAAAGAGTCCACTTAATTTGAGAGTTCTAAATTCATAAAAAAATCCTCTCACTTTTAATTTGAGAGTTCTAAATTCATGAAAAATCCTCTATTAAATAAATTTTTAATTCCATTTATTATATAGAGCCATCAAATATGCAACAATTTCACATCAAACATGGAAAAGCACACTTTAAAATAAAAAAATGCAAAGACCTCGACCAATAACCCTTACTTAAAAATCTTATTAATACTCTTCTTAAACATAAATTAAATTAAAAAAATATTTTTTCATTTCTTATATGTAATAAATATTATTATTTGTTATATTATGTTAAGTTTTATTAATTAATGTACAACTACTTGATAATTTAAATTATAATCTATTTAACACTTGGAAGGAATATATATGTCGAATTTCTTTACTTCTTCTCGTATCTTTAATTTAATTATATTATTTATAATTATATAATAGTATGTAATGTTATTATTTGTAATTATATAATATTATTTATATATATATATATATATATATATATATATAAAATTGTGTTCCTTTTAGTTTGTAATAATTGTGTTCCTTTTAGTTTTTTACTTCTTTTCTAGAGGGCTTGAAAGGACTTAATTATGGGATTAGCTGAGTTTGTATTCAATTAAACTACTTTCTCGTCTAACCGTTTATTTATTGAGCACATCCCGGCCTCCACCAAAGACGGTAAGCCACCGGTAGATCTTAAAAAAAAAAAAATCTATTAATCATTTTTTTTTTTGGTTGTTGTTGTTGCTGCTGCTGCGGGAGTTCCTCTGTTCAATCATTTTCCTCATTCAGCCATAGAAGGGTGCTTGGGGGAATCCTTTGAGAGGGGAGCTCCTGTTTCCGGCCAGGACTATGGCGTCCATAACCACAATCTTCTTCGTTGTCTTCTCCCTTGTCAACTTTCTCTCTCTACCCACTCCAATCAGTGGAGCCTCATCTGTAACAGCAATGTTCGCCTTCGGGGACTCCATCTTAGATCCCGGCAACAACAACTACATTGGCACCATCTTCCGGTGCAACCACCCCCCTTACGGCCGTGACTTCCCGGGCCAACTCCCTTCCGGGAGGTTCTCTAATGGAAAGCTAACAACAGACTTCATGGTCTCACAGTTGGGTCTCAAGGACCTCTTGCCCGCCTATTTAGACCCTGTGGTGAGTGACCAAGACTTGATGACCGGCGCGAGTTTCGCATCCGGTGGCACGGGTTTCGATGACGTGACGGCGTTTAAGGCGAGTGTGTTGACGTTGTCGAGTCAGCTGCAAAACTTTGAGGCAGCCTTGAAGAGGATAGAGAAAAAAGTTGGGTCAGCAGAGGCGACTCGCATTGTTCAAAACGCTTTCTTTATGATTTCTGCCGGAACTAATGACATTATCTTCAGTTTTTATGCGCTGCCCTTCAAGAAGATTGTGGTTTCCTTGTCAGCCTACCAAGACTTTCTGCTACAAAAACTCGACTCTGTTATTCAGGTACCAAAAATTTTAATAAAATTAAATTTGGCTAATCTAAACAATAAGAAACACATTAATACTGATCAATAAACACACACACACATATATATATACGGCTTAGACTATATATATATATGAAAATTGTACATGTCTCGAAAAAATATCTTGCAACATATATATCACTAAGACTCTGTGTATGAGAGAATTTCACCAAGAGCAATGCTACACGTCTAGAATAAATATCACAAATTTTAACTCAAATTTATGTGGCAGGTGATATAGTCCATTATTTTATGAGATAAAATTAAATGGTACGTTATTATTAGTAGGATTCCAATCTCTATGGTATTATCTCCTGTCACGTAAATTCGAGTTAAAATTCATGAAATAAAATTGTGACGTTAAGCATTTTTATATATATATATATATATATATATGGATTACTTACGTAAGTTAAGTGTATATTGATTAATATGTGAATGATTATTTTGACACGCAATACCATTCATAGAAGGAGTAGCACGTGTCAAAATACTCAAGAATTATTGAATAATGTTTAGGTCATGTCCTGATGATAGCCTCATCAGTACTTTATTATGTTTTCTTTTAATCACCAATGACTATATATATAACTATATATATATATGATGTCACAGAGGCTGTACAAGATGGGAGCACGACGGTTCGCCGTAACAGGGTTGCCACCGATTGGGTGTCTGCCGGTGGAAGTGACTGCTGGCAGCTTGAAGCCGAGCCCTCACCCGCTTCAACGGGTGTGTGTTGATAAAAGGAACGTGGACAGTCAGGCCTATAACAGTAAACTTCAAGCCCTCATTTCCAATTTACAAAGAACTCTCCAGGGCGCCAAGTTCGTCTACCTTGATATCTACAATCCCATCCTTGACATGGTCAAAAATCCAGCCAAATATGGTAAAAGATTATTACATTTATGATTTGTAATGATCACTGATCAATTAACAGTTAATTGAAGTATAAACACGTAGGAATATGAAATATAGATAGGATATATAAAGAGATGATCATACAACAATTTTTAAAAACAGGTGTTTATATATAATAATTGATGTACGACAGACTTTTTTCCTAGTTACAGTTCCATCGACTTGGGAGACAATTCTTCTGAAATTTTTTAGTTATCTTAGTTTAATAATTAACAACTTATATTTATTTTTTTATAATTTTTAGAGACATTTTTAATTCTCTAAAAATTATGAATAAATAAAGATAATTTTCTAATTATTAAACTAAACTACCAAATTTTAGAAGAATTGGAGTTTGTTTATAGTAGTGAAAAACGTGATTTTAGGCACTAAACATTGAATTCAGCTGAAAAAGGCAACTAGCTATAATTAGTTTATGAGTCCCTCCTCGAGTTGATCGACTGTATCCACAAAAAAATAAGGAAAAAAAAAATCATAAAACTGTCCTATATCAATAATATTTGTTTGCATATATAGGATATAATTTATTATGTGTAACAGAAAAAAATACATATATTATAACTAATGACCTTTATAAAATAATTACGTAAAAGTATCAAAAATATTTTGCAGTCCTAATATATAATATTAAAAATCAAATAGAGAGAGAGATGTTACATAAACACTTTGAGCTCTAAATTTCCCTTCTCCTCTTTCTGAAAATATATATACTATTTTAGAAATACTGCATTTTAATTTTTAACATGTGTCAGACAAAATTACCCTTTATGTTTACTTTTTAAAATGTATAAGTACCAATTTGTGCAGGCCATTAATTTTCTTACTTCTGGCTCTAACGTTTGGATATATATATATATATATATATATATAGGGTTTGAACATACACTTGAAGGATGTTGTGGGACAGGCACTCTGGAGATGGGTCCTTTGTGCAATGCGATTAAAAAAACATGCTCTGATCCATCCAAATATCTGTTTTGGGACGCCGTTCATCCTTCACAATCTACTTACAAGATTATTGCCAATATTTCTCTGCAGACTATGCTTCCCAGCCTTGTCGAGTAGTCAGATTAAAACTTTGTTCACATGTACGTATCAACATTGGGATTGTATATAATTAATGGCACAGACTGTTTGATTATTAATTGACTGGAAATGAGACTTGAGTTACACAAAGATACAGTTGTATATCATTTTCTGCTAAATGCTTACAAACTTGTATGAATGTGATTTTGATCATCTAAATATATATATATATAAGCACGCAGTATATATAGTCTACTAAGATTCTAATTTAGTTCAACAAAATATTTTTATATGATCTTAATTAATCAAACATAAACCTAATTAATAATGCCCATAATATCCTGTCATTGCAATGCTTCAAGTCATACCATGATAGGAGTATATGTATATGTATATGGGACTAGAAATTCAACTCACTGTCCAACTTTGAAATACCTTTAAAATTTGTAGCCACTTTGATAGTTGTATAACTTCCAAGTTGGCAACAATTGGACAAAACTAAAAATTGCGCCGCTCCCTCTTCCTCAAAAAAACCCTAAAGCTACCCCTTCCAGAAGCGCGGCTCTACCTCCCTCATCTCCCCACTTCAGTCCATGGGAGTGGGGAGGTGAGATTTTTGTCTTTCCCATGGTGAAATCCTTAAATAAACTCGGTGTTCCTCAATAATCTTGTTCAGTGGGTGATTTTTGCACACCGTTCTGTTTTTTCCTTTCCTTGTTGGCCAACGCAACTCTCGACCTCCTTCCCCGGCAGGTATGGTTGGATCTTATTTTTCTGGCTTGATTTACTCATGTACGGATTTGGTGGCATATCCACCTGTTGGCGGTTAAGGTGCGGGCGATCTCGATCATGACTCCCGTTCCTTTTTTTGTCATGAGATTTTTTTGAACCTCTTTTGTCGAGATCTTGTTGTTTGATTTCTATCATTTGTCATTTCGGTTTACTCTCATATCTTTATGATCTTGATCTTGTGTTCTGGATTGCAATTGAAAAAAAAAAAACTCACTGTCCAACCTTGGATAGCTATAGGGTGCTGAGAATTTCCTAGATTGAGCTAGCAGAAAGAGTGAATCAAAGGACAAAGTAGCTACTTTCTGGCTAGCTAGCTCATTATTGAAGAAACAAAGTCAAGTGCTATAAATAAAGTTGAGGTTTAGGGAATGAGATCCGGTGATGTGCACTCTACTTTTAGGTGCGTGGTGCACACAGCTAGGATTATCTCAGCCGTTCATTGCGCACAAAGATCTCATTGTATAAATATTATTCACTTTACACATATTTATTGTATTTATGATTTTTAAAACGTGTCAACACAATTAGAAATAATCAATAACTTCTTTTTCAAATGATACGTCACAATATTTCAGTGAGAAATAAGAAACTCCAATATATTTTTTCCTTTTTTTATGAGATTTCAGACGATCAAAATTCTCGTGTACACTTGAATTCCATAAAACTAAAAAGCATCAATTTTTAGTTTTGGCAAAAGCTATACAATGTCAAAATAATTTTTATGCACCAAATAAAGCTACACTTGAATTCCATATATAATACTTATAATTAACCAATAAAATCTCAACAAATATGTTTTTTTTAATAAATTCAGGTTTAATTGGATTGTGAGAATAGCTAAATTAAGTTGAAGACATACAATTATTATAATTACGGTGTGACACTGGATTAATGACTGGTTCTAACTCTGATATTAACGGTAAATGGTTGAACGCTTACTTTCTAACTCAAAGCCTTAAGCTATTAGGTTGCATATCCATTATCCACCCATATATACTGAACACTCTTTTCATTCGAATTACTTAAGATAAAAGAAGACTCCTCTAACATCCAATAGGCTAGCTATCTTGATCTCCCGAATCCCAAGATAAACACTATTTATATATGAATCCAATATATTTGTTAACTTGTCTCCAGGATAACAAGACTAATTTCCAGTAACAAGTTTTCACAGATAATATAGGTATAAGATTTTATGCAGATCAATTGTTTATGTTGTTCAAGAAAAGAATCCCTGTTACTAAGATTAATCATATATAAATTAGTATATATGTTTTTAATCAAAGCCACCCAATGTGCATATTTAATATATAATAATAAAAATACTAAATATTTCCTTAGATATTCACAATTGAGGCTTACTATATACTATACGTGTGTGTGTGTGTATATATATATTAATTTATGCATACAAACCCATATATAACAACAAGAACAAACAGGAAACAAGCTAGTGTTGGCCATTACCTTGTTTACTGGTACCACAAGATCTCACTTAGAATTGTCTTATTCATAAAGTCAGATCATGAACTGTACTTGCCATTCTTGCATGCTTTCTACTACTACTACTCTCACTTTCCTTTAATCTACTGAACTTTGAGGTTGAAGAAGATGAGAACAAAGAAAGAGACAAACTACTATCAACCTCATCATCATCAATCTTTGGTGTCATTTTCAGAGATAGATTCAAATCAAGGTTGCAATCTGAGTCTTGAACCTTCCTTTTCAGAGCGCTTCGCTCTTCCGTTGACAATGGACAGTTTTGATATGGAGACTGCAGAGACTTGTCTTCACAATTAATCACTCCATCATTTTTTGTATCTTGCAATTGGGTCATGAGATTGGGTTCCATTGAAGTTGTTCTAAATTGGGTTCTCAATGATGTGTGATTTTGAAACAATCGGAAATCATAAGCATTGAGTGAATAGCCATTGTTGCTCCCAAAAGTACTCCTCTTAGCTGCTGAATTACCATAAACTCCACCCTTGTGAGGAGGACTATAAATCATGTTATTGCCATGCCCACTAGTCCATAAAGGTTCTCTACATCTTGAAAAAAATAGGCATAAAATGAAATTAATTAAACTCATCAAAAACACAATTCAGCAATTGAAGTTGAATTCATTTGGGATTTACAACTTTCCTATATACCTTAAACTTGAAGTGTGTTTTTGATTAAAACTTTGTAGCATGGGAAGCTGGCTAATATTATAAATGTGATGATCCCCACCATCGAGGACACACCCTTGCTCCGGCGTAACTGTCAGAAGGGAAGATCAATGAATTAGATAAGAGACCTCAGACACCAAATATATATATATATATATATGTCCAACCCTACTTCTTTTCTGTTTTTTTACTGTATATATGCAGATGGCCATAAATATTATTAATTACCTTGATTGGGGTCATCAATCTTCTTGCTTCTGTACATCTAACAAAACATATCCAAAAGTTGAAGATTAATTATAAAAGCGTAATTGTAGATATTGAATTTTAGTAACTATATATGAAATAAAGAGTAATACTATCGCATAATTGATTTTGTTTTTGGTAGTCTATAAATATAGTATATGTATAGGTTATAAATCAAATTACCTGAAGATGGCTTTTAACATGAGCAATACTAAGGCCTTTGATGTTCATCAATTCAAGAACCAGCTTAGGGGTTGCTCCTACACCAATTGGGTTCATATTAGTCATTGAATTACACATACACATGCACACACACAATTAAGATGGAGATTGGATGAAGAGATCAACTGGAATTAATGAATCAATTACTCACTATCTTGTCCTCCTAGTCTTTCAACCGCACGGATAAAGCAAAGATGGAGATCAGGTGTCCAACGGAGCCTCGGATTCTTGGAGCGAACATACTGCCTCACAGATCCAGGAGCTGCCTTCTTTTCGTTCTCTTCGACAACGCTGTTGCTCGAACTCACTCCATTTTTGGGCTTAGTATCATCATCATCAACCTCTTCTCCTTCATCCTCCTCCTCGTTCTTGTTACTAGGGCATGCCTTGGTGGAATATTTCTCAGCAACATCACTTCCCTTCATCTCTTTTTGCTGCTTTTTCTGACCAATTATATATATTTATATATATATATATATAGTAATTACTAGGCACTAGGGTTGGAGTGTCTTATGGGTATCTATAAATGAAATGACTTTGATCTCTTCTTCCTTCTCGCACATGACCTTGTGGTATCTTTGAAAGACGTTGATTTATTCTTCCTTTGACTTTGTTGTCTTCTTCCTTCCTGATCACCTCAGACCAAAACAGATGGTATTTGATCTCTAATTATGAAGTATATAGCATACGAGCTCGATCGAGCAACAAAAATTAATAGAATTGGGAATGATCTATATATAACCCATAATTGACCCAGACATACATGTAAAGAACACCACTCTCTCTCTCTCTCTCTCTCTCTCTACTTCTTTTTCTTTTTCTTTTTCATATATACTTGTATGATCACTTGCATGAATGATTGATTGGGTACATGTTTATACATGCATGTATGTTGTGCATGTGTACATTGACCTATAATTAAGCTACTACGATGCTGATGGAAAAATGAATATGCAAGTTTCAGTTGCATTGAAGAGAGTACAGATATATATAAAGTAAAATAATTAAACTAACACCACAGTGAATTTCATATATATATATATATATAGATGCTCTACATAAATTTGCCTATTGGTGTAGCTTAAAAAAGTTAACTTCCAAGGGATCGATTAAGTACATATTTTTCCCTTTCAAAAAAAAACGATTTAAGTACATATTTTAAGCCAAAGCATGAAATTAGAGTGAAAGGATATTTTTACTCTTTTCTTGGTACTTTCATGCGGGTGGTAGAGGTAACTTTAACCAATTTACCATAATGATGTTCTCCACGCGCCTTTAGAACAAGTAACCCACGGCTCAATCAAAGCTATTGACTGCAAGTAGATTCATGAAGACACGAGGCTTCCAAGATAATATATATATATATATATAGAGAGAGAGAGAGAAAGAGAGAGAGAGAGATACATGTGTTTCAGCTAGGGAGCTGGTCTGGCACTGTTCAAAAGTCAGAAAAATGCAAGTAGCTTTTCACAGAGAATCACGGATTTGTCCCTACTAGATAGGGAATCCAAGCCTAGCTCTCTCTCACTGATTGGTTCAATTATTTAGTCAGCTTGAGTAAAGTACCCTCGGTAGAGCGCATATATATATATATATATATATGTGTGGTTTTTTTTTTGACCTCGCGCTTGTTAATTCTTGAAATTTGTCTTGCCTATGTTATTTTTTTTTATTGAATGGGTATATCAATGACTCTTAACGCATCCAATATTTGCTCAAGAGTTTATCTCTTAATTTAATATTTTTAATTGAATTCAATCTCAGGCCACTTGTTGGAAACTCTCAAACATAATTTAACCATATACGATAACACAAAATGGAGGTTGGCCTCGAAAGAATTGTGACGTTTAAATTGTGATAAAACTTTAAGTGAGAGAGATTTTTCTATGAACTCCTTTGAATCGAAGAAATTGGAAGGAAAAGAAAAAAAATAAAATGATAGTACTTTCTGTATTTGAATTGTCATTAGTAAGATAAAAGAAATTATTATGAGTGATTTGGAGGGAAAACATATCCCTCCAAATCTCTCATATGTTATTATTTTAAAAGTGGAAAGATTTGAAAAGAAATAATAAGAATAAGTGAATCTCTTATAATACCAAAATTAATCATAACATTTTAAAGAACAAAATTTAAAAGACATTTGGATATATCTTGTAATATAAACATAAAAGGACATGATAGTAAATTAATTAAAATAAATTTTTTTCTTCTCTCTCATTTATCTTTTCCAAACAATAATGCAATTATTTCCTTTTTTTCTTCATAATTTATCCAAACATGAATACATATTTTTTATCTTTTTTTTTTTCTCTAATAACTAATGTTATCATTTTTTTTTTCTCTCCTGTTTATCCAAACAAAGCCTAAATGTTCAACACTTACAAAAAAAATTAAAAAAAAATTCTATATATTAAGAAATAAACTCAGCAATATATATTAAGCTCTCTAACACTCAGGTACCCTCCAATGCAGTTTTGTCCTCCACGTGTAGCACACCAAATACAGAGAAACACGAACTCAAAATCATCCTAAAGGAGCTTTCATATATATATATATATATATATATGATGTTAGACTACTTATCCCAAAAGATTGTGTTAAAACTTGGAATGAGACCAACATATACCGTGAACCCACGCCCTCACCCATGTTGTTGAGTTGTAGCTGAAGCTGCGATGTCAACAGACAGCACCCTCCTAAATAACTTTTCCCTTAATTATAACTATAATATTCCATCCATGCTCGATCGTGTGGGTGGGCTATATTTATATATGTACCACTGAATTTATTGACTATATATATATATCCATTTAAAGGTTTTCCCTCTCCATCTTGCAAGCACTTTTCCATCACGGGCATCCTGAGGGAATTCGTCACAGCCGTCCAAGAAAAACTTCATGGAGATCAGAAAGTCCACCTGTTCCTGTGCCTTTCTGCATGAAAGGAAGGAATTGCATTCTAATTAATCTCACACTCCCCTATTATTAATGGTGAAAATTACCCTTCAACTGACGTCTCAAAATCAGGATTCCTAACCAACAATCCAATCTATATACATAGACCACCATATATATATATATACACACTTGCATTTTAATTATGTCGATACATAAACTGTTTTTCCTTTGAGAGGGAAAATAAATGATTACCATGCAAAACAGAAAAGAAAGGAAAATTATTTTTTTTAAGTGTTTTTACTCTCTTTTTCATATTTTTTGAAAGAAGCGATCAATTGATCCACGCGCTTCAAAACCGGGTGAGAGAAAGCAATGCTCAACAATGGTGGGCTGGTCTTGCTTGTGAAGGTTATTAAAATGCAGGTTGGTCTGCAAGATTCAATTGCAAACAACCAATGATCTGTAAAGTCAACTCCCAACAGTACCTCTGTTTTCCTCTTTTTTACTGTATTTTTTTTAAAATTTATTATATTTGCATGAAAATACGTGAACCTATTAATGCGGATCTACCATCTAATTTGAGAATGAGCATGTCTGTCTTTTTAACTATTAAATCATCACCATGCATCATTAATTAATTTGTTGCGAGCATGCATGGCATATATGTATGACATATATAAGTTCATCATGCATATATATATATATGCATATATATATATATATATATAGTTCATTATTTAACTCTCATCAGTTGACGCTTTCAAGCTTCAATGAAGCTTCTTCAGACTGGAGAGTCACAACTGCTCCCATATAGAAATTATTATATATATATATATAAAATAGAGCATTCCCATTTATCTTCTGTTAAGTGTCAAATCCTACATACGCTATGTAATAGAATGTTAGTCGCAAAATTTGTGGTCATTGATCATTTGATCCTGTGGAGTTTGTTGAGATCCAATGGTTAATCTGCCTATTTCACATACAAATATATATTCATGGGTACATTGAATTTGCTACTATCTTGTTTAATCAATTGATTAGTATTTGAGTAGCTTAAACGTATGCATATATATATATATATATATATGCATGGCAGAGAATATTATCGAATGCAATGCTTCTTTATATTTTATAATTGTGGCAAAGGTATTTTTCGTCTCCTTATCAAGCATTTTATGTGCCCCACGTAAGCGACGTCGTACCCTCCGTCCCTTTTATTTGATGAGAAAGTGGGTCCCACCCCACCATTGTGATTGTGAAACTAACAAGTAAAGAAGTACTATAAAAAGTCTTCATGTGCATTCCTAAGTTCAAAAAACGGATTATATATTATATACTATAATATACATTTTTCCTTTCGTAAATCAGTAAATACTATCTAATAGCACGTGGAATGCACATGAGAGAGAGACTACTGACTCCATTTAAGAGTACTGTTTCACGCAAAATATTGTGTACATCTGATCTTAAGATTGGTGTTGCACGAAAGATAGATATATCTGGATCTTTGCAAATAATAAGTTATTAAGATTATTTATTTTTAATCAATTCTACTTTCATATAAATATAATATAAGCAAACAATGCAAAGCTAGATTCCATGTTTTGCTCGTGGATTTAGCATTCTCTCCCCCGAGCCTGATTGCTTTTCTTAATCTTGCAAAGAAAACGTTGTAGTCCAGTTTTATATATTTATGTATGTGTGTGTATATTATATAATATGCGATTCAACCTTACCATGCATGTCCCAAAAATGACCATTATTTCTTGTCTCTAGACAACTATGAAGAAGATGAGTCGTCTGTTACAGCCGAATCCTGAACAGGGAAGACTCGAGAGTCAAGAAACACCTAATTTTTGGTATTTCAGAAAATGACTGCTTTGAAACTTGAACTCGCACCAAGGGCAATGTGGTTTCAAGGTTGGTTTTCAAGGTTAAACCTTGCCACCTAATGTCATATAAATCTGTATTATTTGTATACATTTTTAAATGTATTCAGAAATGAAAACAGTAAACACCCAGTCTTAGCTTGCAAGGAGCTGGGTTCAGCTCTACCATGTCCAGCAAGCAACAGTAACAGCCCTGTTTGTGGGGGCGCGCGCGCGTATACACAATCAACATTGTTATCTTACCTCTGTCTGTGACTCTTGCACTCCTTCACAATGGCGAACTTACCATAAGAGAAGTTTCTTATCCAAATGCAAAGCAACTATCATATTTCCTCTGTAACAAACATCAGAAATAATTTGACATCCAAATATGACCAATTGCTTGTCTCTTCTACTGATACCATCCATAAAATGTTATTTTTCCCGACTTTGCACAACGCAAAAAACCTGCCTAAGTTTTGCGAGTACAAAAATTCTGAACCATCAAATTGAGATGGCTCAGTGAATCAAAAGTTCTCAAATGACCCAAAAAACTCAAATATACCCATAGTGAAAAGCTCCTATGCTAATGTTGCTGGACATCAAACAAAGGATGAAAATGACATTGCATTTTATAATGGTGAAGAAAAGCTAAACTGCACACCAGTCTTCCCACGGTCGTGCTCAAGTTGTTTCAGTATGTAGCAGTAGTTAACCTGAAAACAAAATCAAGCTGTCAGAGAGGTTCGGAGATTGAGTTTGGTTGGAAGGAGAGGGGAAGAAAAAGAACTATAGAATCAGGAAGAATATTAAAATTAATGAGCTGTCATGAAGGTGCCACTCATGCGAGCACATACAGTTCTAATTGATCTCAATAGGATCTTACCCATTTTTTCATGAACATTAGAGCTATGTTACCACAAAAAATGCGTTACAGTTGGATGTGTAAAACATCTATTAAAGTGTGTTGTATTATTAAGGGAGACTACAGAAAATTTCAAGGAAGACCAACTTTTAACTTAATAAACTCCCTCTAGGGATCCTGTCAATTGGTAGCATACAACTTCCAAATTGAATTCTAGTATTATTAAGGGAGACTACAGAAAACTTCGAGGAAGACCAACTTTTAACTTAATAAACTCCCTCTAGGGATCCCTTCAATTGGTAGCATACAACTTCCAAATTGAATTCTAGTTATCGCACATGTTTTAGTCGGACAAGTGCTACCTATTTTACTATCAAAATCAGTACAAAGAGATTATGACTAAACAATTCATTGGTTGAGAGGAAATGTTAAAGTTGCTGTGTAACCATTGTAATCACATAAATTTTTTAATGTGCCCAATAACCCATGTTTTGTCATCCAACGTGACAATACATTCCCACAATGTCTTGTTAGGCATGCAAGAGTAAGCATGTCCAATATTTCAAATTACTATAGAAGAAGGCAATTACCCATGTGGACCCGGTTGATTGAAGGTGTTGACAGGACAAAAAAGTTATAGACCTTATTTTCGGTATTTGCACAAGGTGACAGCCCTCAAACTCGAATATTCTCATGCTCGGCAGCCAAAAATTTTATGAATTCACTAAGCAATAATCTCTCAAATTTATTATAATATTATATATACATCATGCTTCTAAAATTCCTCTTACATGGTCATTTCAGAATGAGTCTTAACAAAAACTATTTTAGCAAATAAATATGAAATGTTAACAATTTGAAGATTTAACCCCACCCCACGTTCTTAACTCCTTGGATTCGAGAATTAGATAAATCTGACATGTAGGTTTTTGCTCACGACCCACACATTTTTTAGTCCATGTACAGATTGGAGGGGGGGGAAAAAAAAGACTTCCATGAAGTTGTTTTTAAACACACAAGGTCAGGGGGTTCAGCATTATTACCAGGAATATTGGGGTTAAGTGAGTAATATTAGAAAAGACGACATCGGAAAATCTCTTTCCAACTATCAATACCAAAAGTTCCCTTGTTGCTCAGATTTGATATAAATATCTCACAACAGATACTGACCTCCATGCGGAATAGTTTGGTGGGTACAATGATCCCAAATCCTGCAGAGCTTCGAAAAGACTGTCGGAATTTCTGGAAAGAAAACTGCCGGAATGCATTCTCTGTTAACTTGGTAAGGTTCCCAGCGCAAGCAAAAACATGTCCATGGATACCAGCTTCTCTGAGCACCCTAAGTGGGAGATCGAAAGCAAGGTCCGTAAAGGCAGTAAGAGCAAGATCTCCTCCAAGAAAATCCCTTTCAGAACTTTCATCATTGGAGTTTTCTCTTAGTTGCCTTCTTGGCTCTGTAGGGCCCACTCCCCTTGACTTAAAACCCAACAGTGTAGTTGGACCTCCCAAGGTGCAAACTGAAGATGCATTGCCACCCAAGAAGAATCTCTCAGGAAGGGGCGAGGGTGTGTTCAAGAATCCACTTCCCCATGGAAAAATAACACCACCAGACATCCCAAAGTTCACCGCAGCATGACAAAAACCCAAGGGGAAAGCATAACGAAGATCAAACTCCTGTTGGGCAAACCAAAATAACATATTATTATTAAATTAGGTTATCATCGTAAAATATAAGATTTTAATGATAAAATTAATAATTATGGATGTGACAAAATTTAAGTCAAATAATAAGGGGAAGATCGGCTATGGCAGATTACAAAGAAAATGGCTGAAAAACATGCAAGTAAGCTGGGGGGAAAGAAAACACAAATAGCTTGGAATAATCTAATTCAACAAATACACAAAGGAAACTAAAGGAACATGTACAGGAAGTTACTAAACCTGGCGGAAAAAACGTAAGCTCCGATGATCGGGTACAAGACCACCAATTTGAGAAGTAGAAACAAAAGCATATCCTCGAGTTGGTCTCAAAGGTGAATTTCTCCTATCAATCTTAAATGTGTATTTTAGAGATGACAGTAAACCATGTCCAAGTTGCCTCCTTATTGACGTGGACGACATTTGTGATGGATCTGTTAAGGTACGCCAAGAAAGATTGTATGACAAATCATGGTTCTGAGATGATAATAGGCCAAGAGATAATCCCAATGATCGCTCCTTGTAAGAAGAAAACTTTAGCCAATCTTGGGAAAGCAGAGAAACTCGAGCCTGCAGAGGAGTTACCAGTCCTTTGAATCTGGGCAAAGACACACCAGCACTGACCTCTGAAGTTTGGTCCCAGCCATAAGCCAAAGAACCATCCCAAAGATCCCCATATCCAAACAAGTTTTTCAGCTTCACTGACCCTTCAAGTGACCAAGATCTAGCCTACAAAAACATTTAATGATACCAAAGACCATATAAGAGGCAGAATTCTCACCCATATAAAATTATGTACAAACATGAACATCAGAAGAGCAAATTCAGATCATATAGCAAATTGAGATGCTCTAAAGAAGCCAATTTAAACATTAAAGGATCACAAAAATTAATGAATGGTTATTTGTACATGATACAGTGTAATCAAAGAAGGATTGTTTTTAAATTTGGTTTGACTTTAAAGTGAGGCCCAGATGAGGCATCTCATAATTATGTTTTATTTATTGTCAATTCCTAATTCTTATAATCAAGTTTTAGTTATAGTCAAATCCTAATTCTTAATTTCTTTAGGCTATTTGTTGATTTTTCAGGTTTTTTCCTTTTATTTTAGTTTTTTTAGGAGTAAAGGATATATTCATAGGTTATGCTGCTATAGAAGTCGATGGGTCATTATTTTGGGTCAAGTTATAGTTTCCATAGTTACTAAAGGCACAAGATGCAGTAAGACGCCAAAATCTCCTAGAGCTAAAGCATAAGCACAGCACTATACACAGCATAAGTTACAAGCCAGAGTGAAGGCACACAGGTGATTGAACCCTATATTAAATATACTTGAGTTATGTTTGGTGGCATGGAATTGGTCTCTTGGAATTGGTATTTGAGGAAAATTAGTTCAAACTTTCAATTAATTTTCCTCCAGCTCCAATTCCAAGACGGTCCACACTTCTAAATGCAATGTTACAGTTGAAACAATTCGACACATGCTACAAAAAATAGTCAATAATTGAAAAAGAAGAGGAAAAGGAAATTTTGGCAAGGAATTAAGAGACTTGGTTAAATATTGTACATACATCCTTCCAATTTGTACATGCATTCAACAAAATTAGAGAACATGAAAATGTGCAATTACAAAGGCCATAATCATATAGATCTTAAAAATATATTATATTATAATAAATTTATTATTTTGTAATTATATATATTACCATAAATATTCAGAATCCAGAGTTAGACTCGTGTAATTCAAGTAGACAATCATAGGCCTACAAACCAGAATACCAAATATAAAAAAAGATTAGACAATATGATTTTACCACAAAAGCATGACATGATATAAAAAAGAAAACAATATGATTCAATAATTAAAATATAAAGGCATGCTTTTCCTGAGCCTTCAGCCTACTAGAAGTTTGTGGTTGAGGGCTTTTATGTGCGCCTAATTAATGTGGTCGCATCCGCATACAATGCTATTGTTGAGAACTTGACGAGCCTAGGAATTTTTTGAAGGCCTAGACGCACACAGTATTGGAACTTTATTTGTGTACTGTAGCAGGTCTATATGCACTTTCACTAGTAAAAGTCTTTAAATTCTAAATATGGAGTTCAAATCCCAAGTGTATATATATAAAGCAATGTAATGCTTTTGATTGAATAGAAGATCACTTTAGAGAATTTGAAGTTTTTGAAACTATCTTGGGATTGAGTGATCCAATTCTAACACTAGGTGTGATGCCAATGACCACAAGAATCTGTGTACTATGCTCACAAGAAATCTAAATATGATGGTGAACTACTACTACTACTCTTCTTCTCATTTTCATAACCAATTTGGATGAGCAATAGAACAAGGGAAAGTGAAAGGGAAAGAAGGGATTGTATTGATTGGAGAGAGAAGAAAGGCAAAAGAAAGATAATTAGGGAGAGAAAAGAAAGGGAAGAGAGAGAGAGAAACAACTGGTTGGTAAAATAATTAGAAAAAATAATATTCATGAGATGGTTTATAAGAAACCGATTGAAGATAAAATGACAGTTTAAGATGGTTTGACCATGTGCACGGTGCACCAACGCTCAATAACTGCACCGGTTTGGAAAAGTGGCATGCTCCTTATTGAAGGTAATGCTAAGGGAAAAAGAAAAAAAGGAATGAAGAAAAAGCACCATAGTACCAATTTATAAAAATTGAGGAAATACACAAAATTGTGAAAATCATAAAGAAATTAAATTAATGAGTCATACAATGAAATTATGTGAAAAGGTAATCAAACAAAGACACGAAAAAACCTCAATATCCGATAAAATCGGATTTATGCCAGGTAAATCCACTATGGAAGCCACATACTTGATAAGGAAATTAATAAAAGAGTGTTGGATACACAAAGATTTACACATGGTTTTCATAGAATTAAGAGTAAATTACACTCGCACCCCTCAGGTTAGGCCTAATTACACACGGTGGTCGAAATAAGCCTTTATTACAGTGACCACCCTTGTGGTCATTAAGTGGTTATGGATGTAAAAAAATGTGGATGAAATGTCAATTGTACCCTTGAATTTTATAAGATCAAAATTTTAAAAAAAATACCTTGTAAATTAAATTACTCTATTACCTCTTTGTCCCTCTCTCCACCCACCTGCAACTTCTACCACCGCCATCTCTCTCTCCACCCACTTGCAACTTCCACCACCGCCATTCCTCTCTCTCTCTCTCCACCCACCCGCAACCTCCACCACCACCCACCCCTTCTCTCTCTTCACCCACCTTCACCACCACCAACTCATACAAAATCAATCTTTGCAGCTCTTATGACAAATACTGCAAACCAAGAACACAACAAGAATCACGACAGCAAACGTAAACCTGCCACAAACAAAGAACACAGAGTTTATGTGGTTCGGCGTAAACCCTACATGGTGAAAATCCGGCAAAATATTTCACTATGCGAAAACCAAGAGCTTACAAGTTTCAATCCCCAAACCCTAGCTCTCTTTCTCACTCTCTTTCCTACGGCTTTTAGTATTCTCTAATACAACACCCCAAACCCCAAGTGCCCCTATGTACTAGGCTACAAGTAGGGGTGCACACGGTACGGTTCCTCACGGTTCTTGGTGGAACCGGAACCGGAACCGTTACCAACGGTTCCTGATTTTCGGAACCGGAACCGGAACCGTTGGGGGTTGGAACCGTGAGGAACCGTACCGCGGTTCTCGGTACGGTTCCGGTTCCGAACCGCGGTTCCTTAGGATTTTTTTTTTTTTTTTTTTTTAATGAAGCTTGAAAATACAAAATATATATATATATATTCATTAAATAAATGTGAAACCTACAATCTAAAAATGGCACCCTATATATATATAATTATTATATTATATTATAGATATATATACATTACATATAATGTATATATATTATGTATAGTAATTATATTATAATATAATTATTATATATAATATATGATAATATAATTATTATACATAATATATATACATTATATATAATTATTATATGTAATGTATATATATATATTATATATAGTTATTATATTATATATATATATACACATATTTAATATAAAACGGTTCCGGTTCCGGTTCCAAGGAACCGTTACCCCCAACGGTTCCGGTTCCGGTACGGTTCTACTGGTCCTGGAACCGGAACCGGAACCGTTGGTAACGGTTCCTAATTTTAGGAACCGGAACCGTAGCCACGGTTCGGTACGGTTCCGGTACGGTTCCCCTCGGTTCCGGTTCCGATGGTTCTTTGTGCACCCCTAGCTACAAGAGAGTCCTAAACAAGGTCAAAGACCTGTAAGTGAAAAATGGGTAAAAAATATTTTTCCCCCCATTCTCAATAACAAACCCTTCAAAATACCAACTATACACCAATCCAATCTCAAAATTATCTTGAAATCCAAATCACATCTCCTTTCCTTTCGATTCCCACCTTCAAAGTCATTAGACCCATCAAAATCCCAACCAAATAGAGTTCTATCACAAACTTCTCGATCTCATATGTATCTTCGTGCAAGGGTCACCACCGTCTCTCTGTTTCTTTCTGTGATCTATACTTTACTTAGTTACTTAGGTTACAGCAATAGAGGCTCTACTTTATTTGGATTGGTGTATTCGAGCTTCCTCTCTAATCAATCATCATCATCATTAGGGGACAAATTTCTAGGTTGGTGTATTGGTGAGTTTGTAATGGATTCTTGTAGTGTAACCTTATAATTCAATACCCATTTGGCAAAAGCAAGCAAAGATGTGTAATGGATTCTTGTTGTGTATTGGTGAGTTTGTAATGAATTAGTGCTCAAAAAGATTGACTTCGAAACCCCTCGAGTCGTGCTCCTTCCACGGCCACTCCACCACCACCCTCTGCCACTGCCACTTCCAAACCCACGATTGCTCCATCACCAACGACGGCACTCTCTGGAACCCACAATTGCTTGATATACATCATTTTATATACCATATATATAAAACTGTAGTGACATTGTAATTTTTGAATTTCAAAAAACTACTAAGGTCTTTTCGTCAAGGAAAGGGGAAAAGGGCATATCCGGCATAGCAAAAAAAATTTCTAACGGTTGGTTAACCGGAGGGGGCTCGTTGAGCACACACGCCACCTGATGGGTACAAGGTGATATTGGGCCCATTTTCGACCACCTTTACCCTAGACTTAAAGAAGGCATATGATAGATGCCAAGGAAGATAATTTGGTGGGTTTTGCAAAGAAAACAAGTCTCAATAAAACTTATAAAACATTGACTAGAGTTCATAAGAACTAGTGAATTCTCTATAAAAGTAAGATTACACCAAGGATCAGTGTTAAGTTCATACCTATTTATGATAGTGTTAGATAAAATAACGAAAGATATCCAAAAAAACATTTCATAGTGTATGTTGCTTGTTGATGACATCAATTTATTAGATACTTCTAAGGAAGCTTTAGCAACAAAGTTAGAAACGTGGAGAAAGACAAAAGGCCTAAAATTAGTAAACCAGAACAAGATATATGAAATGTAAATTTGATAAAGTAATAAAAGATAACAATATAAATATTATAACTCAAGACCAAAGAGTTACCCCTTTTGTTTGCTAGCACCTTATAACCATGTTCCAAACAAAAATGCGTGCACATATTTACTACATGATACAATTTGGATCTTGCATATAGTCAACTTAAGAAATAGATGATTAGGAGTTTAATGTTATGTTGTAGTCCGAATTTTGTCTCAATCCGAGTCGCGTTGCGACCTGGTTTTGACCCGAAAATGGGCTTTGTGTGGCCTTTTTATGACCCGTTTTTCTCTTGCGGGTTTTAGACCCGAATTTGGACTCTCTTATAGCCCAATATATAAAGGCATTTAAGGGTTTGGAGTGACTAACGAGAGAAAACACTGCAAACGCAGAAAGAGAGTGAGAGAGCAAGAGCTAGGGGGTTGAAACTTGTAATCTCCTGATTTTTGCATAGTGAAATTTTTTGTCGGATCTTCGCCGTGGACGTAGACACATCGTCGAACTACATAAATTCCTATGTTCTGTGTGTTATACTTGTTTCGTTTTGTGTCATATTTCGTTATTGTGCTTGGTTCGCGACAGTTTTTCACAACAATTAGGACTAGAGGTGCACTATGGTATGGTGCAACCCAATAACCAAATCTAACCGGACCTACCTTGAGTTAGATAGGTTTAATTTACACTATCCATTCTTGGCTTGGCATGCTCATATTGGGACTTTAATAGGGATATAACATCCTTGAGTACTTTGTGACTGTCAGTCGATGCCTTCAAAGGGGTGTTAGTCCTCTTTGTGATTTTTTGTTTATTATTCCATACATTCCATTTTGATGAACATCTCTACATTATTCATAGTTTGTATAAATATGATGTGTATGGTTTAGATATCTGTACAGTTATACATGTGTGTGTAAAGAGAGAGAGAGAGAGTTGAATTGGCCAGAACTGTTCAATCTTCCTTTGTGTATAATTGGTGTGCTTCTTGTAAGCTTCCTAGTAAGACCATTGCTACTATTGACAGACTGGTTAAAAAATTTATTTGAGGCAGTAAAGAAAGGACTAGGGAACTTCATCTAATGAAGTGGTCTCAGGTGACTAGTCCTAAAAGTGAAGGGGGTTTTGGGCTCAGAAGGGTTGAGGACATAGACAAAGCTGCAAAATGTTGTCTGTTTTGGGATATCCTGCAGAGTAAAGATTGTTTATGGGTCAACTGGTGTCAAGCTATGTACCTTTGAAATAAATCTCTTTGGTCATGTGTTCCCAAGGCCTATCCCTCTAGGTTTTGGAAGCATGTCCTAGATAATGGCTGCAAATTTGAAATTCAGAGTTGGCAATGGTCGATCTATAAAATTGTTTTTGGATCCTTGGTGGAATGGTGAAACATTGATCTAAAGGTTTGAGCATAGGATATATAGAATGCTTGATCTACCAAAGGACTCAAATATTAGTGCTATTGTTCAGAATGGCCACTGGCAAAGACCTGTGTTTATGACTGTACAGGCTGAACAAATCTGGCAACAGGTTTCTAGCATCCAAGTCACTCAAGATTAAGATGTAATTTCATGGAAACATGGGGCTCCAAATTTCAAATCCTTCTGGTAGGAATGCAGATAACACCTCCCTGTGAAGAAATGATCGAATCTAGTTTGGAACAAGAGCAGACCTGCTGCTAGTTTTACATCTTGCTTAATCTTGCATAATAAGATCCCTACTCTTTGTAACCTTCAGAAAAGAGGTATTTATCTAACCTCCATATGTCCCAACTGTAGGAGTGGGGCTGATTCAGTGGATCATTTATTCTTTAAATGTACCTATGCTCAATTCCTTTGGAAGTGGCTGGCTGAATTATTCCATTGGAATTTGAGCTCTATTCAGTCTTTCGAACAGTTGGTGGAATGGTTCATTTGTCAGTCATCCCACAAATCTGTGACAATTATCAAAGTTTTGTTCATTACCACTCTGTGGCACATTTGGTGGTAAGGAATCAATCCCTGCATAATGAGGTGTCTAGTAGTGCTGTGCAGTCTGTCAGAAACATTTTTTGGGAAGTCACTGATAGTTTGGGTGTGCAGCTTCAGGACCTGCTGGGAATGCTCTGAATTTCAGTTATTTTTTGTTTACTGTAATCCCTTGTTCTACTGGTCTGTGGTTTGGGAGCCCTGTTTTTTTGTGCATTGGTGCTCCTTCCCCTTTGCTTTATTTTTCATTTGGTTATTCTGCTTTGTAATGGTCTGGAAGTGGTCTTTCCAGCTCCTGTTGTTTTGTTGGAAGTGGTCCTCCTTTTGGTTGTAATTTCGGTTTGGTTTAATGGAAGTTCATTTAGGAAAAAGAGAGAGAGAGAGAGAGAGAGAGAGAGAGAGAGTTCTATAATGGAATCGTTATAACATTTAGAAGTGAAGAAAACAAAATATCACCTTATTGAGGTGAGAAGGAAAATAAATCAAACTCAGAGAGAGGTCTTATGTAGTCCCTCAAGCATAGACTGGCTTACTAGAGTACGTAGATGTACCAAATACATAGGAAATGAGGTAGCAAGTACAATTTCTTGAAGGAATATAGAGGAGAAAATGAGCGTATTGGACCATATATTGAGTACAACTTATATCATGATGCATGCAGCTAATGGCTCAGAGACTCAGAGTATAAGCGAAGCCTTGTGTGTGAATATGCTCATTATTTAGGTTGATATAGCCAAAAATTTAATCACCTCATGCTTTGTGCATTCAATCATATTTGGAACATAACTTCAATATAATGATGCGAGTTAGATTCTAGGATAACGAAATTAATATTTGGCTTCATCATAATAACAAACTACAATTACCCACAGAACAAGCTACACGGTTACACCTATTTTTCTTCAAAACAACTACCAGATTTTTTCCTTTTTCTTTTCCTGAAACTGGCATATTAACAATCAGATATTGGGAAGGTAATTTCTTTCGATCCGGAGGTTTACCGCCACTAATCAGATGGGTATGGGAAGCCATTTTTTGAAGTAAGGGCGGGTGTGGGATTTGAAAATTGAACCCGAGCCAGGTTCGGGGCAAGTACATGTTTTTCTTTACCCTGCCCCACCCCGATTATATAACAGTATTACAGTTCTACCCTTATTCTAATTCAATAATCAATATTACTAAGATTACCCACATATATGTTAGTGTTATGTTGTGGCCCGAATTTTGTCTCGGACCGGGTCTCGTTGCGACCCGAAAATGCCCCTGAGAAAAATTTTATGCCCCGTTTCTCGCTTGCGGGTTTTGGACCCGGGTTAGGACTCTCTTGTAGCCCGATATATAAGGGCATCTAAGGTTTCGCAGAAAGAGAAGAGAAAAAAACACTAAAACCGCAGAAAGAGAGTGAAAGAGCGAGAGCTAGGGTTTGGGTTGAAACTTGTAATCTCCTGATTTTCACATAGTGAAATCTTTTGCCGGATCTTTGCCGTGGACGTAGGCACATCACCAAACCACGTAAATTCTTGTGTTCTGTACGTTGTGCTTGATTCATTTTGTATCGTGTTTCGTGATCGTGCTTGAAGATGCACAGTTGCAAAGGTACAGTTGCAACGGTACAGTGTGGCTAGAGACAGGACGAGGAGGGCAATTAAGCCACCTCAATAGTATGGTTTTTCACATGCTGATTCGGTTGCTTATGCACTTAGTGTGGCATAGAGTATTGATGAGCAGGTACCGTGTACTTATCATGAGGCCATCACGGGTGAAGAGTCAGCACAATGGTCTATTGCCATGAGTGAGGAGATTGAGTCTCTTCATAAGAACCAGACTTGGGAGATAGTCAAGAAGCCTAAGGGTCAGAAGATTGTGGGTTGTAAATGGGTCTTCAAGAAGAAGGAAGGAACTCCAAGAGTGGAAGATGCAAGGTTCAAGGCACGCTTGGTGGCGAAGGGCTATACACAGAGGGAAGGGGTGGACTTCAATGAAGTTTTCTCTCCTGTTGTGAAACATAGCTCAATCCGAGTGTTACTTGCTATGGTTGCTCTGTATGACTTGGAGCTTGAGCAACTTGATGTCAAGACTGCATTCTTGCATGCAGAGTTGGAAGAGCAGATTTATATGCATCAGCCTAAGGGGTTTGAGATTCTAGAAAAGGAAGACCATGTTTGCCTACTGAAGAAGTTCTTGTATGGATTGAAGCAGTCTCCTAGACAGTGGTACAAGCAATTCGACACCTTTATGGTTGGGAGTGGCTATTGTAGGAGTGAGTTTGACAGTTGTGTATATCACAGGAGGCTCTTAGATTGTTCGTATTTGTACTTGTTGCTCTATGTTGATGACATGTTGATAGCTTGCAGAAACATATCAGAAATCAACTTTTTGAAGGCTCAACTTAGTGCTGAATTTGAGATGAATGATCTAGGTGTCGCGAAGAGGATTTTGGGTATGGAGATTTACAGAGACAGAGGAGCAGGCAGATTGTATTTGTCACAGAAGAAATACATTGAGAAGGTACTGGGACGCTTCGATATGCAAGCCTCAAAGCCTGTGAGTACTCCATTGGCAGCCCACTTCAGACTTTCAACATAATTGTCACCACAGACCGAGGAGGAGGTGGAGCACATGTCTCGTGTTCCTTATGCTAGTGCAGTTGGTAGCATCATGTATGTTATAGTGTGCACTAGGCTAGACATTTCACATGCAATTAGTGTAGTGAGCAGATACATGGATAAACCTGGGAAGGTTCATTGGCAAGCTGTGAAATGGATATTACGATATTTGCAAGGCACTGCAAATGTTGGATTACTCTATGACAGAGGCAGCGACATGTCTGGGAGTGTTGTTGGATATGTTAATTCGGATTATACTGGAGATCTTGATAGGAGGAGGTCCTTGACAGGGTATGTCTTTACTCTTTGTGGGAGTGTGATCAGTTGGAAGGCGACTTTGCAGTCTACAATTGCATTGTCTACTACAGAGGCTGAGTACATGGCTGCCACAAAGGCAGTAAAGGAAGTTATATGGCTTAAAGGCTTGGTTAGTGATCTGGGCTTACAGCAGAATGATTTGACTGTATTTTGTGACAGCCAGAGTGCTATACATATGACAAAAAATCAGATGTTCCATGAGAGGACCAAGCATATTGATGTCAGGTTGCACTTCATTAGAGATGTGATTGCACAGGGTTCTATTGCAGTGAAGAAGATTGGGACAGCAGAGAATCCGACAGATATGATAACTAAGGTCATTCCTACTATCAAGTTCAGACATTGTCTGGGCTTGATTGGTGTTTATAGTTGCTGATGCCCTTAGGGGCTTGTGAAGGAGGCGAAAGAAGTAACTGGGATTGCGAAACTTGGCAGAATTCAAGCCAAGGGGGAGATTTGTTATGTTGTGGCCCAAATTTTGTCTCGGGCCGAGTCGCAGAGCTTTGTGTGGCCTTAAGCCACCCTTTTTCGCTTACGAGTTTTGGACCCGGGTTAGGACTCTCTTGTAACTCGATATATAAGGGCATCTAAGGGTTCGCAGAAAGAGAAGAGAAAAAAAACTAAAACCGCAAAAAGAGAGTGAGAGCTAGGGTTTGGGTTGAAACTTGTAATCTCCTGATTTTTGCATAGTGAGATCTTTTGCCGGATCTTTGTCGTAGACGTAGGCACATCGCTGAACCACGTAAATTCTTGTGTTCTGTGCATTGTGCTTAATTCGTTTTGTGTAGTGTTTCGTGATTGTGCTTAGTTTGCGACTGTTTTTCACAACAGTTAGAACTCTAAGATTCCTCACTCCTCATGTCATCCACAGCCTCTCTCCAACTCCAAGTAACAATCTCATCTCCCTTACTCTTCTACTCACTGCCTGTGATAGGCAATCTCCGACGATCGGCGACTATATGTACTCACTCTGTTTCTCTCTATCACTCTCTTTCTCTATAAATCTCTTTCTGTTTCTCTCTCTTTGTCTCTCTTTCTATCTCTCGCACTAAATGGTTCAGAATATGCTATGTTTAACTTATGTATGCACTCTCTCCACTTTGTTTAGTTCTGAGAGTTTGTGAGAAAGATCGTTGCTAAAGAGATGTTAAGAATGATTCTTGGGTTAGGTTTTGTTGCTTTTGAAATTAAATATGGGGTGCACATTTTGGTTGATTATGTATTAAACATAAATAGTTGATTACCTTTCCAGATTCTTGTTGATTAAAGAGTTGTACAGATTCTGGTGTTGTTCATTAGAAACTCAGCTGTTGATTTAGCGTCAAAGGTCGAGCCTACTTGAACTATAGCCAGCGGGTTTCCCACCCGTCCCGCAATGCGAGGACGGGGTTAAGTATCCTGTTTATAATAGGGATGGGTTGTGACAGTAAAACCCATCCCAGGTTTGGGACAGGTATAGACCAATTCTTTTGCTTAATACGACAGGGTAGGGTTTAGGGGAACCTACCCCTTTGCCATTCCTAACCAGATACTCCCTCCGTCCCATAATTCTTGGGATGTTTGGGAATCCAACTTTTTATGGTAGCGGAGTTTTAATGTATTTTATTATAGTGGTAATGAATGAATTTACACATTAGTCCTTGTTTAAAGGTTAGTATTAGTATTATATGGTGGGGCCAACTTTTAGGATAGTGGAGTTTGAAAAGGGTAGTTTAAGAATCATATAAAAGATAGTACATCCATTTTAGGAATGGACATGTATTTTGGAACATCCCAAAATGGAATAATGGACTAGAATTATGGGACGGAGGGAGTATATTATATTTTCCTTCATTTTTTCTGATAAACAAATTTCAATCATTACAACTACCATACCACACATCAATTCTTTATAAAATATAAAAAAGGTCAGGACTAAATATTCTCTTTGTTGCATACGCTCAGATGGAATGATTTAGTTATGAAGGAAAAATGAATTATGGTTCCACTATCTGTGATTAGAAGAAGTGACACAATTGTGTAGAATCTACGATGAACTGTGCCAGTGCCTGCTTGTGCCGTAAAGCCGGACAAATTACCGCCACTAATCAAACGGGTATGGGATGCCATTTTTTGAAGTAAGGCGGGTGTGGGATTTGAAAATTGAACCCGAGTCGGGTTCAGAGTGGATACATGTTTTTGTTTGCCTTGCCCACCCCGATTATATAACAGTATTACAGTTCTACCCTTATTCTAATTCGATATTACTAAGATTACCCATATATATGTTAGAAGACTAGGATTCCTCACTCCTCAGGTCATCCACCGCCTCTCGCCAACTCCAAGTAATGATCTCATCTCCCTTACTCTTCTACTCATTGCCTAAGATCGGCAATCTCCGACGATCGGCGACTATATATACTCACCCTCTTTCTCTCTGTCCCTCTCTCTCTCTCTCACTCTCACTCTCTCTCTCGCACTAAATGGTTTAGAATATGCTATGTTTAACTCATGTATGCACTCTCTCCGCTTTGTTTCGTTCTGAGAGTTTGTGAGAAAGATTCTTGCTAAAGAGATGTTAAGAATGATTCTTGGGTTAGGTATTGTTGCTTTTGAAATTAAATATGGGGTGCATATTAAACATAAATAGTTGATTACCTTTCCAGATTCTTGTTGATTAAAGAGTTGTACAGATTCTGGTGTTGGTCATTGGAAACTCAGCTGTTGATTTAGCATCAAAGGTTGAGCCTGCTTGAAGGAGAGCCAGCGGGTTTCCCACCCGTCCCGCAATATAAACAGGGCGAGGACAGGGTTAAGTATCCTGTTTATAAACAGGGATGGGTTGTGACACTAAACCCCGTCCCAGGTTTGGGACGGGTATGGACCAATTCTTTTGCTTAAAGGGACAGGGTAGGGTTTAGGGGAACCTGCCCCTTTGCCAGTCCTAACCAGATATATTATATTTTCCTTCATTTTTCTGATAAACAAATTTCAATCATTACAACTACCATACCACACATCAATTCTATATAAAATATAAAAAGATCAGGACTAAATATTCTCTTTGTTGTGTAAGCCCAGATGGCATGATTTAGTTGTGATTCTTGTGAAGGAATTTTTTTTCTTCCTCTCAATGCTAATGCTGAACGGGTAAGACAGCAAAAATGAATTATGGTTCCACTATCTGTGATTAGAAGAAGTGACATAGTTGTGTAGAATCTACGGTGAACTGTGCCAGTGCCTGCCTTGTATTGTGAAGGAGAGAGTTGAAAACCCCTAAAATGCTAATTATTTATGTATATAAGTGCTATCTCATCCCAGGATTTGCCCACAGAAATTCATTCAGCATTAAAGACAGTGTCAGCTATATGATTGTTAACTGGATTCTCTAATGCAGATCCTACAATTTCTAAGCCCTAATTGCACATACCATCAGGCTCATTGCATTCAATCCTCTGTCTAACAACTTCAGACATTACAAAGTTTAGACCTGCTGACTGAAAAAAAAAGAAAAAACTAAACCCAAAGCAAACACTATGCAATCAAAATTAGATTTTTAGAGATATACAAGCATATATAATTACATATAAAGAGTGAGAGAGAGGTACCTCGGGCTTCGAGAATATTCCGATGTTGCCGGTGAGGGGGCTCTTAGTCTCGACTACCTCAACTATGATATTCGTAGTGCCGGGCAACTCAGGCGGCCCGGAATCAAGAATAATGTGGACGGAATCGAAGATATCGAGATGGTGAAGCCGAGCATTTGCGATAGTCGCAGCCTGAAGAAGCTCTTGCACTGAAGTGGCGTGCTTGAGACCTTCGACTTCGGCTTCGATCAAGGAATCAATGGTCTTGGTGTTGCCCTTGATCAGCACATCGTGGACTCGCAAAGGCACTCTTTCCTTCGATATTCGATTGTATAAATTCTCCACTTTGGCCCTCTCCAAATGCACTTTCGAATCTTTGCTCGGTTTTTCTTCTCCTTCTTCTTCTTCTTCTTCTTCTTCTTCGAAGTCTTCGCCCTCGTCTTCACCATTCGAGGGTTCTTTTTCTTCTTCGTCAGCGATTGACGGCTCCTTTTGTTGTTCTTCGACTGGTATAGCCATGGCTATTTTTTGTTTGTGTGTGTGTAACGGACGGAAAGCGAAAGTCGTAAAGAGTGAAGGGACTCAGAATTTGGGAAGAAGATGGCGGTGTGGTTCAGTACGGACGGCTACCACACACAATTATAAGTTTATAACAGTCTACTGCCTTTTCTACTCATGTTACGCAGTATTTAGGTTTTATTTGCCTTTGTCTTTTTTTTTTTTTCTTTTTTTTTTTGGTACCATAAACTTTAATGCATTATCACGCAGTAACAACTTCATAATTTTTGATAATTTTTAGTTTTTTAATAAGTGAAATTTTCTAATTGCCCCCGATTATTCAAATAAATTTTAATATAAAAATATTATAAATAAGAAATGACAAAATTGCCTTTATGATTATATGCCCACCATTTATATCCTTACCTTCTTCAACCACAATCAGAAACCCTAACAAAAACACCAACCACTACCGCAACCAACCACAACCACTATCACAAACCACAACCACTAGTTAACCATAACCGCCACCACCATTTCTTTCTCTCTCACCACTACCACCAACCACAACCACCACCACCAGTTAACCACAGCCACCACCACCGCTTCTTTTTCTCTCATCTCCTTCTTCAATCACCAACGCCACCAACCACAACCACCACCCCTGAAAATCTTTTCTTTTCCTCCAACCATCATTGTCACCAACTACAACCACAATCACAATCACAACCACAACCACCATTACCAGTTAACCACAGTCACCATAATATTTTCCATATCAATCAAAACCCATAATCCATTCACCATCCAAACAACCAAACAAAACCCACGACCTGTGATTTTTAATTTTGCAAGTTTGTGTGTGTGTGTTTGTGTATTGTTGTGTTAACATTAAACCTCATGTGGAGGGAAGAGCTTGAAGGTTGATGATCAGAAACCTAATTTTTTTCGTTGAGGACTGAATTTAAGACCTAACTTTTCATCGTTGAGGGGTTAGGATGGTTGGGATGGTGGTGGCATCGCTGGTTTGGGTGGTGGATACACACACATATATATGTGTGTGTTTGCGTGTAAATTATTCTTCGTCTCCAATCCCCAATTTTTGTTCGACAGTGGTGGTGGTTGTGGTGTGTGTGTGTATTCTTCTTCGTCTCCAATCCCCAATTTTTGTTCAACAGTGGTGGTGGTGGTGGTGGTTGTGGTGTGTGTGTGTGTACTTTTCTTCGTCTCCGATCCCCAATTTTTGTTCGATAGTGGTGGTCGTTGTTATGGTGTGTGTGTATATTCTTCTTCATCTCTGATCCACAATTTTTGTTAGACAATGGTGGTGATTAGTGGCAATGGTTGTGGTGTGTGTGTGTATTATTCTTCGTCTCCGATCCCCAATTTTTGTTCGACAACGGTAGTGGTTAGTGGCAGTGGTTGTGGTGTGTGTGTATTCTTCTTCGTCTCTGATCCCCAATTTTTGTTCGACAGTGGTGGTGGTTGTGGTTGGTGGCAGTTGGTTTTTTGTTCGACAATGGCGGTGGTGATTTTGCCGCCTGTGGTGGTGGTGGTTGGTGGCAGTGGTGGTAAATATATATGTATATACATACATATATATATATATATATATATATATAATGTAATAACAGTAAAGTGGGTATGTAATAATAGGGCATAGTTGGGGCATTTTGGTCCATTAGGCAAGGTTAAAAAGGTAATTTTAGTATTCAAAAAGGTTAATTCAAAAGTCAAAGAGTAGCATGGTCTTTTCACCATTAAAAAGTGGTCTGACACGACTTACTTTTGACAGGAGGGGGTGTATGATATACGACACAAACCTCAAGGGGTGTTGGTGACAAAATTACATAAAGTTGTAGTCGTGTGATAATACCTCAAACTTCAGGGGGTGTCAATGAAGTTTACCCTTTTTTTATTTATTGCCATTGAGATAAATTTGATTTTGGTTTTGAATTTCAATCATCTTCAAACTCTTTTACATATTGTGATATTTTTAACTAATTTTAATTATTTGTTTAATAGATGAATTATATAGAAAATTAGATACAAAAGATGGTAAAAAGGGTATATTTATAAGTTGACAAAATTTAAGGATAAACTAACTAAAGATATGAATTAAGTTAGATATACATGGGAGGTGGATCAAAAAATAGAAAAAATGCTAAATTTTTATTGGAGCTATGGTATAATAAGCTTGAATTATTTTGTATTTTAAATATCCACTAAAATACAAGGCTTAGGCCCCGTTTAGGGGAGCTTCCCAATTTGAAAAGGACTTCATTGATAAGGCCTTCATAGAAAGAATTTTGTTAAAAGGAATTTATGAGAAAAAATATGTTTGGCGAGTACATTTTTTAAATATATTTTAACTTTTAAATTATTTTTTCTTGACAATATTATCCCTTATCCTTTATGAGGATTACAACATTTAGACAACGTGAAGTTCACAATGGAGGTGAAGATGATAGTAGTGGAAGGCAGCAGTGGAGATGGATGTGGTGGTGGAGGTAGTGGAGGTGGCAGTAATGGTGGTGGAAGGCGGCGACAGCGGTGGTGGTGGCAGCAGTGGTGATAAAGGAAAACGGTGACAGTAATGGCAATGGTAATAGTGTGGTGGAAGGTAGTGGTGGTGGCGACGACGATGATGGTGGTGGTGGAAAATGGCGACAACGGTGACAGTAATGGTGGTGGTGGCGAAGGAAAGTTGTGATAGCGATAGCGGTGACAATAGTGGTGGTGGCAACAACAGTGATGGTGGGATGAAAGACAACGACAACGGTGGCAACAGTAGTAGTGGTGGTGGAGGTGCTGGAAGTGGTGGTGGTGGATGTGGCAATGAAAGTGGAGGTGGAGGTAATGGTGGAAGAGGTGAGATGGTGGTGGTGGTGGCAGTGGAGGTAGCGGTGGTGCTAGTGGCGACGATAGTGGAGGCGGTGGCGGCAATGGCGGTGGAAGTAGCGGTGGTGGAGGTGGCGGTAATGGTGATGGTGGAAGGCGGCGACGGAGGAGGAACAAAGGACCAAGAGAGAATATTGCACAATGTTGTTAATATATAAAAAAAGTACATAGGCAAATTAGTAAAATAACAAATTTACTTCAAAAGAAAATATGACATCTTAAAAAGAGGTTCTAAAAGCAACATTATTTTACTTTTCTGAAATGGGTTTTCTGACTACCGGCTTCTTCAGAAAGGCCCTTACATATGTGTAACCAAACGTCACATTTTTTTTAAAAATTACTTTTGATATTTGGAAGGACTTTTTGAGGTCTCAAGAAGCTAGTTAACAAAAGTCCATTCAAATACAAGAGGTATGGCCACTACGACTTGTGATTGAGTCAACTTGTGTTGAGTTACATTTTTTTTCTTCTACTATTTGGTTATTACTATGAAATTTGACTATAATTGAACCCCTTAAAGATGATTTTGAAATGATTGACAAAAAAAGAAGCAAGTGAAATTTGAATTATTCTACCACCAAGTGTTGTATCTCAGTGGTACTTCTTTGTCGTTTAAAATATAAATTTGAGAATTCAAGTTCTCAAAGGAATAGAATGGATATGTGAGTTTTCTTACTAAAGTAAAAAAAAAATTTAATTTATCCTTGATAAGTGCATTGTTATGTTTTTCATTAACTTTAGTAAATTATTAAACAACTAATTCATAATTGCCTTTATTCGGTATAAACGAGATCGATCACATGAATTCTTTTTTTTTTCACTCTTTTCTATCATGGTCATATTTTCTACCATATTTAATTTTTTGAAATAATTTCTTATCATTTTATTACATATTAGTTTTGGCGACCCTGTCTCTTATCCTCTATGCAAATAAATCTTCCTCATCTTATGAGTGCATCTATAGGTCGACATTAAATATGCTCATACCACCTAAATTTACTCTTTTTTTTTTGCTATCATGAGTCACAACGAGTCTATCTCTAATCCTTTAATTATCAATCTTATATTTCCTGGTTATTTTTAACATTTATCTTGAACATTCACATTTCTGTCACACAAATGTGTTGTTCATGCTTCTGTTTTAAGACCCAACATTCGACACCATATAACATTGCAGCTCTGATAAGTGTCTTATATATTTTTTCTACTACTTTATTTGACATTCATTTATCACATAAAACCTCATTAGCATTCTTCCACTTTGTTCAGCATATTTTAATTATACTTATATTATAGAGACCGGAACCAAATTTGACCGATTTTCAAAAAATTTCATCATTTTCACTATAAATGCGTTTCAAATGATGTTTTAGATGTTTTGAGAGTGGGAAACATATTTAAAAATATGTTATGAGGTTTTTGGAAGTTTTTGAAAATTTTGAAGAAGTTTGACTTTTTGGTTAAATGGGAGCCGGGACACTGTCGGGGTGGGCCCGAGAATACGAAATTTTTTTGAAAAATAATTATTTTTGATTTTGAGTGTAATGAAATGTTTAATGAGTTAAGGAAGCGATTTCGAGGCGGTAGAAGTTTTTGAAATAAAAAACGGAGCCCGGGAAGGTACGTTAAGTGACTTGGGAGCATTTTGGTCATTTGGCACCCCAGATATTATAAATATCCAGGGCTGAGATATCTCAGCCATTTCTCATGGATTTCTCTCTCTAAATCTCTCCCACTTCATCCCTCCACCTTCTCTCTACATTTCGGGTGCATTCGGCTTGGATTCGTGATTCGCCGAAAAAGGAAAGTGTGTAGGGGACGACTAGGGCTTCGGTTTAAACTGAAAAAACTCGTGTTTCAGTAAGGTAGACATTGTTGGAAATATTGAAAAGTGCTTGGACAACCTTTATTTTTTAGATATGGGTGCTTCTTATCTTCTATTTGTCGATTCTAGAGTTTCAGGTGAAGATGTGAAGTATAGGGTGTGTTTTGCATATATAAGAGTGGTGAGAGGGGTGAGATTTACTATTTTCTCCTTCTCTTGAGTCTCTTCCATGCAAAATTGATGTGGCTTGTGTTGTGTGAAGCATGAGGAACTATTATGTGTAAATGTGTGAAGTTGAGAGCATGAATGTCTAAATGTGTGTACATGTGAAATTATGTGAAATGATGAATATGTATGTGGTTATGTGTTGAAGTGCCAATGTAAAATGCATGCTTGTTATGTGTAGCAAATGTATGCTTGTTATGAGTAAAGTATGCTAAGTTTGGAATTGTAGGCATATGTGACATAATATGCATGTTGTGCACATGTATGTGTTATATGTTGTATAAGGTGATAAGAGGCATGGTAGACATTTATTTAGCATTGATGAGCATGAATGAAGCATGAAAATAACATTCTATGCATATAAGTATCCATACTTGTACCTTGTGTTGAATGAATCCGGAGTTGTTGACGTGACATGTAGTGTAACAACATGCATTCCATGTAGGTCAGTGTCGAGTCGACACTTAGGAGGGTTGGGGTATTCCTACTGAGCTGCAATGGTGCTCACCCCGCTCCCCCAAATATTTTTACAGGTAAGGCAATTATGGATGGACGAAATAGGACTTGCTTGGTCATTTGGAGCTCATTGGAGTATTTTGGTGTATTTTGAGGTTTTGAGTGTGAAATATGTATTTGGCTATTCATGCCAGCAAGTGGCATGGGGATTATGTTGAGTTATAGTTACATTCATGTTATATGTAACTTATATGTTCATTTGTACCTTGTATGTATAACGAATGATGTTGGTGTATGGATATTGTGAATGTATGCAAAGATATATGCATTTTGATAGAAATGTATGAGGATGGTGATATCATAATGATCTAAATGTGTGATTTGGAGTTTGTGTGTGATGATATATCATGTATAGATGATTTTAATGTTAAGGGAATGGTCCTAGGTGGTTAGAACGAGATTTGGACCCAAAATGGACAAAATGTGAAGTTGCAGGAAATTCTGCAGAGTGCAATCTTGATTGTGTGAAATGGCAATTTCACACAATCGAAATTTTCTATTGTGCCCAAACTTCAATTGGGCATAACTTTCTCGTTTTAGATCGAAATTGAGTGTGATTTTTTTTTAATCTGTGTATTTTTGGATTCTCTATCCAATGGTGTGTGTCTTAGGTTCAAGTTCCAGTAATTGTAGGAGTTAAGTTCCGGGATTGAGTGGTTTACATGTTTAGTAGTTGGTAACCTTTGAGAAATATATTAGTGTGAGTACTTGGACCTTATGAATGATGTTATAACATCATTTTGATGTTTGAGAGGTTGTATAAATGTATGTGGATGATTTGAGTTGCTAGAGTGGATTGTGGTGCATGAGACGGACTAAAAGCAAAAGTGCAGGAATATAGACAGAAGGCACTTCGATCGTGCGAAATGACGATTTTGCATGATCAAAGTTTTCGATTGTGTGAACTCGCTATTTCGCACAATCGAGAAAATGCAGGCTTTTGAGGATGAAAAAGTTCAAAGAGGGTTGATATTTCAATACTACTTCGCAAGCATCTCGATTGTGCGAAGCACTTCGATCGTGCGAAAGTCAGGTTTCGCACAATCGAATTCGATTGTGTGAAATGCACTTTTCGATTGTGCAAAAATTGGAACTAACAACTAGTGTTGTGCAAGCGTGGCCATGTATGGGGCCTTAGCTAGGTTTGATGTTGGGGCATGTGTAGAAATACATGTGTAGGTATTTAAGCTTCCGTAACTGTAAGGTGTTGGTGTGAGGTGATGGTGATATGGAAACACTGTTCACCCTCGGTTCCCGGGGAATGAAAATCGGGGTGTGACAACTTGGTATCAGAGAATGGTACCAAAGTGAGATTAGTGAGGAGAATTGGTAAGTGACAATCTAGTCACCCTTGATTTTCGGAGAACAAAAATCGGGGCATGACATATATCATCGTAAATCTCTCCATCCTTTTGTACAATTGATCCTAAATATTAAAAGTAATTATTTTGAGTAAAGCTTTACTTTTGAATTTTTATTACTATATTATCATTTTCATATCATTACTAAATTTACATTTCATTTATTTCATTTTAGTTTTACTAATTTGTAAGTATTTTGATTCTAGAGTCATTTCCCAAGCTTTTAATTTGATTGCTAAGGTTTCTTAGAACTATCCAATAACATGATAAATTATACAATATTCGGGGATATTTTGTTACGTGATACCACTTTTAATAAAAATTGAGTAATAAAAATATGACGTGACAAAATTACTCAAGGTATTGTATAATAGCTGATGACGTAAATCCACCATTTCACTCCTTGAACACCGTGTGATTTAACCCGTTGAATATCAAGTGATTCAATTCATTCCTTGAACATCGGGTGTGATTTAACCCCTTGAAAATCATGTGATTCAATTCACCAGCGTAAATCTTTGTTTTTTTCCATGGTAAGTGAAATATGGGTTTGCACGGTTAATAAATCAAACATTTAATCCAGCACCATTTATTGCAAATTTAAAACACAATTAAAATTTTTAAATAAAATATTCTGAAAAATAATTTAAAAATAAAATATATGGTGAAATTGCTCATTATTTTACCAAGAGTACATTTTCATATTCCAAGGGAGTCGAGCGTTCAATTATCATAGAAAAAAAAAATGAGTATGCGAATTTATTAGCAAGATAAAAAGTCACCAATTATTTAATTTATTTTTTTAACATTAAATTTATTATCTAGAGGTAAATGATCACCTTTAAGAAAAAAGAAAGAAATGGTACAGTCGTACAGAAGGCGCTGCTATTACTAGTTTACTACTTCGCCACGTGGCCCAAGTTGGTGTTAACGTAACAATCAAACCAGACAGCGCCTTAGAAATTCAAATTAGGTCTTGGTTCCAACTCTGTTCCTCAAACCATGGCAAGTGGTACTCTCCACAACGATTTCTTCTCTTCATTGATTTCTGAAATCAAGACTTACAAAGGCAAAGACCATCTTCTTCCATGGCTCAGGTAACAAGAACGCAACCACAACCAAACCCATCTCTATTTCTTCATTCTATTTCTGCTTCCATGTCAATTTTACGTTTCCTCATATATATAGATATATATACATGTTTGTATGTATTGAATATCGAATCTTGGTACAGAGGGATTCGGAAGATGAGAGAGTGTCTGCCTCCTCAGATTCTCAAAGAAAAGCTCCCTCGGTTCCTTCAGAAATGCGCTCGCACTTTCGAGACTGATCGGCGTTACACGAATGACTTGCGATACCTTCGCGTTTGGTTACAACTGGTAACTAACTGAAACCATTTGCATCCCTTGATTTTTTTTTTTTTTGTTTTGTTGGGTCAGTTTTTGATTCTTCGTGTTTAGTTCTGAGTCTCTGGTTGATTGGAGGCAAAATGGAGGAAAGATTAAAAGTAGAAGAGAAATCAAAGTTTTGTATCTTAATGGACCGATTGGATAGCATTTTGTTTAGGTATTTATTTTGCTTTTGGATGCAAATATTGCTTCAAAATTTGCTCTCAAAAGCCTGGGGAATTTTTTTTTTCTTTTGAACTCCCAAGCAAGCAATTCTAGGTTTTTTACACTTAGGAGTCGGTGAACAGAAAAGAAAAGAACATCCCTCTATCAGTATCTTTCAACTATTGAGTTAAGTGAGCTGGGTTTTTCATTTTTTGGGGAAAAAGGGGAAATCAGACTCAAAATTTGGTTCCTTCTATTTACCCTCCATTTCCTCAGCAACTGGATTGAAGTTTGGGGGAATTTAAATAAGGATTTCATATAGTTTTGTTGCTTGTATAGATGGATTTTGTAGAGGACCCAAGAGCAGTACTGAGGACGATGGAAGCAAATCGCATTGGAACAAAGAGGTCATTGTTTTACCAGGCCTATGCTCTTTACTATGAGAAGGTGAAGAAGTTTGAGAATGCTGAGAAGATGTACCATTTAGGGGTGCAGAAGTAAGCAATCTATATCTTCTTCTTCTTTAGATTTAGCCACAGCCTTTGGGTTTAATGGAAGAATGGATTATTATTTATTATTGTTAATTGCATTTGAAGGATTAAATTAATAATTTGGAAGATGTAGTAATTACAAATTATGGCTCACTCTTTTGAGTTTCTTTCCAAATTCCAAGAAGACTGCACAGTTCTGACTTGTTTGCATGGAGTGTTGCTACCAATTGCTTTGTATTTTCCATCCCATTGTGGGAGGTTAAGCATTGAGTGCCATCAAGGTTTTCATTCCAGTTGCTCGGTAAAACCCCTTTTGGAGCAATCTCATGCGATTGTTTCATTTGTGTTGCATACTTTTCCACATTTTGCTTTAGGAAAAAAGAAAAAGATATAAAAAAGAAAAATGTACAGGACATTGCTGTATTTCATTTTGGTTAAATTCACAATGTATTTGGGGCTGTTTCTACTTTCGTTTCTTTCTTGAAATCAGATAAGATATTGTTACTTCCTGAATCTTTCTTCAGTAACAAACATGTTTGTATATAGAAAAAATGGATTGTGTATTTGCAACTTTTTGTAAACATCATGAAAACGATTGATCTTTTTTTGTTGTTTAAATGATCCTTAAGTCCTTAACAACAAATTTCTCACTTTCTTACCATGCTCCTTGTTTTAGGTGCTTGATCTGTGACCATGTTTTTGCATTATTATTGGTCAATTTTCATGCTAAAATATTAACAAAAAGTATAAGGCAATGCATATGAGACTGTAGTTGAAAGCAAAACACGAGTTTCGGAGGAGTATGCTTACAAATTTGCAGCATTATGGATTTTTATTTATGCATTAGAACAGTGGACGTCTCTGGATAAATATAGGGTAAGAGTTTTTTGAGTTGATACAAAAAATTGACTGAAGGATGGCATATATCTGGACCTGCTCCTTCTAATGGAACTTGAGGTAAATTCTGTTATTAAAAAATAAATGAAAAAATTTATTAACCTATTGGCTTCCATTTTGTTGGCTCTCTCCTGGTTTACTTGCTCTTCAAGATGCCAATGGTTTGAATTTGAGCACTTACAGATTTTGGGAGTGGGGTTTATATTCTGTATTTGGTTGAAGGAGCAGTTCTTTATGGTGTTCATTTCAATTGTGCCATGCAAATCCTTTGTCTTCTTATGCTCTTCAGTTATGGGGGTCCTTTCAAACTTTTGTTATTGAAATTCTCTTCTCTATCATGGAGAAAATTTAAAAGTAGTCATTTTATGTTGTGATAACAAAGGGCTGGCACTATTGTGACTATCCATTTATGCCGCCAGAGTCTTTGAACTCGTTCTGATAGTTCTCTCTGTGCTGAACTTGAAGACTAGGTTATTTGTTCTCTGATGGGATTTCTCCAACTTGTAAGCATGTGAACGGTATAAGGACACAGTTCTACCTTGTTTAAGTATGCTACAAAATAATTATACTTACCTTCTATTGACTGTTGAACAGCCTTGCAGAGCCCATTAATGAGTTGCAAAAATCATATGAGCAGTTCCTTCACCGCATGGAGCGACACATGAACAAGAGAATCCAGGTTCTGTTTTTGTTGATGTTGTGTAATGAGCTTTTCTTTTTCCATTGTCTGTAAGATTCCTTATTATCTGACTATTCACAGATGTCCTACAGCGTCACGAAGGAAGAACTGTCAAGAGGCCACTGCGTGCTGGAAGCCTTCCTCCCAAGTGTGATGAGAGTAACAGAAACAAAGAGAACTTATGTGTTGAATATAGGCCTACAGGAACTTGGCCTAAGGAATCTTTACCCGAAACACAGCGTAACTCTCTAAATATTGAGAACAAGAAGGTTTTGGAGGAAAACTCTCAGAATTGGATGACGATGAAGGAACCTAACAGTACCAGAGTTGCAGTAAATTCGTGTAACGTTGAAGAATCCAGTGTTCCATCTGTGAAGAAGGTTGTCACGGGAGATGTTGGACATATGAGCTATTTCACACTCCAAGATAATACTGAAGCAGGAACAGTTGAACCTAGGAAGTTCTGCAGTGATGATACAGTAGTTGTGAAGTTTGTAGATACCACTATTGTTGGGAAGTCTGAAGCAGAAGATGCATGCCATCATGGTCTGGTGGAACCTACAATAAACACTAAAGAAGCCTTGGACGCCATTAATAGCATGTTTCGAGAGCCTTTAGAGCCACCTCTTGATGGTAGAAAATCCCGCAGAAGCAGGCCTAAAGCCGATCAGAGCTTGGGCAATGGATTTGAGGTGTTCATTGACGACAATGTGGATAATAGGATTGGATCATTAAACCAAAATGTGGAGAAGGGTAATTTAATGCTGCAAGACAACATGCCTGGAACTTGCCAGCCTCTCCACGAACCACTTCAAATATATGTTGATGATGATGAGGAAAGCAATGAGGTGAAAGAGAGATTTAGTGAGAAAGATAACTTTGAGGAAAGTAAGGCCCAACAGTTGACAGAAAATGTAATTGCTTTTGTGTTTCCATGTCTGAAGGATATTCCTATAGAAGGTTCTGAAGACCTGGAAGCAGAGAGGTCACCACAGTCGAGAGTTAGAGATGATACAGTTGTTTGTAGGTTTGTAGGATCCACCATTTTGGATGAGCCAGAGGTGGAAAATGTTTGCCACCATGGCTTGGTAGAACCCACAATTAACTTGAAGGAGGCTATGGATGATATAAATAGCATGTTCGGGAAGCCAATAGATTTTGTAAGGACCAAGAGATCGAAGAAGCAGGACAAAGCAGCAGACATGAAGAATAATCGTGGTGGGTTTGTAATACTTCCTGATGATGATTTGGACTATCAAGAAAGGCAGTCCCGGCCGACTAGCTCATCTGCCAAAAGTGAACGTGACTTGTTTGAGCCAACCGTGTGTACAAAGGAAGCCATGGATGAAATAAACAAGATGTTTGGAATGCCACTGGATTTCTAGGTACATGGCATGTGCTCTTTGTGTTTTGATAATGTTGGAATTGATCTGAGATTGATCAAGCTTTGATTTTGATCTGTTTCACATATTTGTACTGCAGAAAGTTTTAGTCTGGATTTCTAGGTACATGGCATGTGCTCTGTGTTTCGATAATGTTGTAATTGATCTGAGATTGATCCAGCTTTGCTTTTGATCTGTTTCACATATTTGTACTGCAGAAAGTTTTAGGCTGGATTTCTAGGTACATGGCATGTGCTCTGTGTCTTTCGATAATATTGTAATTGATCTGAGATTGATCAAGCTTTGATTTTTATCTGTTTCACATATTTGTACTGCGGAAAGTTTTAAGTAAATGGTTCTTCATTTGCCTCTTTGGTTGGTTTTTGTGCTGTCGAATTGCAGTAAATGAAACAACTATTTCTGTCAAAATGATTTACTATCTTTATATTGTTTAGAACTTAAAATGTCCAAAGAAGGAAAAGATGTTGATACTGCCATGCCATGGTGCAGAATTCTTTTATTTATTCAAGAAATAGAATAGAACCAACTTAGACGTTAAAAAAAATAAAAAAAAAAAGAAAAAAGAAAAAAGAAAGAAACGAAACTTACATATAGAAAGCACTGAACTGACAATGGAAGGGAAGCAAAAAGAAAGAAAGAACAACAATAGTTAATCAGAAGTTAAGAATGACTGGTAGTGAATTTATGGGTGATTGCTGGGAGTGCAGTTAGCTGGGCGGAAAGCCAAGGGGCCTGCTGCATAAATCACGGCTTCGTAATTCTTTCCGAACAATCTTTTGTTCTCATAGCGGAGAGGGGAACCATTGAGTCCGTAATTCACATTAGAGAGGAGGTTGCAGTTTTCCAGAGGAGATGAAACGAGTTTCACATGGCACGAGTGGAGGGGATGATCCAACAAGTTATGGCTCATCTTAAAGCCTTCCATTTGTGCATAGAAGTACCCGTGTGCATCTGTCTTGAATGCCTTATAAAAGCTAACTTGATCTTTGTGGTCTTTGCAGATAACACTTACCTGAGCTGCAGGGATGGGCTCAGCCCCGGCCAAAGACCATGTCCCGAAGTGCTCACAGCCCTGGCAGTAGACCATGCCTTCGACCACCACATCTACATTCTTCTCCACCCTTTTGGTTGGGGCGTCTTCGAAAGCAGTCGTGGGATAGAAAGCCATGGGGAGCAGGAGCAACGAGAGGACAACCGCGAGCTGGCTGCTTACCATCTTTAAGGTGTGATTAGAGCTGTGTAGACTCGAACAATAGCTCTGTTTGATGAAGAGATAATTGGATGGGAGTGGTATATATAGTTTTCTGGTTATGAGAATAGTTGGTGCTTTCTGAACTTTTGCTATAGACGTGGGAGCTACTAAGCTGCATTTCAAAAACTTTTGTAGTTGAAAAATTGTTGTGTTCGTGAAGGCCACCTTCAACTGTCCATTGTTTATTATTATTATTATTATTTTGTTCTTATTCTCCATCTGGGTGTTTTTATTTTATTTGGGCTGCCAATTTCAGGCCTTATCCATATGGCCTGAACTGTTTATGCTTCTGATAATGTTATTGACATTGGGTTGATCTGGGCCCAGTTATATTGGATAACTTTCCATGCCTGTTCATTAGGTAAGAGTACAAGTATTGTTCCCTAATTTATTTAGGCCCGTTTGGATAGAAAAAAGAGAAAAGAAATGAGTGGATAACATTAGTTAGGAAAGAAAAGAAAAAAAGAAGAGGATAATAATCACTTATATTCATGTTTAGATAAAAAAAAAGAGAAAAGAAAAGACCAAATTAATGTCATATCCTTTTATATTTAATGGAACATGGTTGGAATAACAATTTTATTTTTCTAATTGTTGAAAGCAATTTGGAATTATGAAAATACTACTTAACCTACTATCCTTTCCCTCCCAATCTTCTCATTTATGGGAGGATAGGATATGAGGTTATCCCTCCAAATCTCTCTCAATCATTCCCTTTCTCTTCATTTATTAAAGTACCCAAATACAAAATACATTAACCTCTCATTTATGCTAAGGGGAAAGTGCATCAAAAAACCCCGCTAGAGAATATGCAAAGACCCTCTTTTGTTTGCAAAATTGGATAAATAAAGACAAATCTTTAATTTGAACAATGAAATAACTAAAATACTCTTATTTTATAAATAATACTTTTAAAAAAAAGCCAAAACATGAAATGACAAAAATTGTACTTCTGAATTTCTTTTAAAAAGTATGACATCATCAATTTGCAATATGGGACAATTTGCTCCGAATTTTAAAATTATAGGAATTTATATGCACATACCAAAGAGCAGTGTTGTTTCTTCCACATTTTCTACCTAGCGAGGAAGTTCTATGCACTTTATCCATTTATTCATTTGTGGTTGTTGCATATTGGTCTGTCAGTTTTTTTGCCTAAAGGTTTCATGTTATTGCTGGAAAAAGGGTATATTTTCATTTGTGCAACTTCACAGCCAAATCCTTAACAGCAAAACCAGAAGAAAGATCTATAAGCTTTTTCCTTATCTCAGTTATGTACAGCTACCATGTCCTAACACTAGATATAAGCTGTAACTGGTTACAAGGACACACAAAAGAAATTTAATTAGTAATTACAAGCTGAATATCTATCACCTGTTAGCTTGATTCTATGGACATAATCTCGAGCTCTGCGAAACGAAGAGAAGAGTGTTCTGGAATTGCTCCATCAGGTCCTATTGCTGTTATCTCTCCCAATCTTGCAGTAACATCTCTCATTTCCAGTCTCTGTGTTGGCTCAGGGTGGATACAAGATATAATCACTTCACCAATTTTTTCAAGCTGCTCCACTTGGAAATATTTTAGGGTAGGATCCACCATTTCACCAAGGGGCTGTTCCCCGCTCAAATAGTCGGATAGCGAGTCCTCAAGTGAGCCACCATGTACTGAGTAAGGGAGTCTGCCGGTTATCATTTCGAACAATAATACACCAAAGTTGTAGACATCACTCACTGGATGCAATTCCATCTCATCAGCAGCTACTTCATTCCAAAAATCAAAATCTGAGATCTTGGCTGCATAGTCTTCTGTGAGATTGACAGCGGATGAGATCAGGTTTTTTGGGGCCATGGGTGGTGTCATTTGGTGCATTTGCTCAAGGCAGTAGGCCATGCCCATTGCAATCCTCATCCGCATCCCCCAGTCCAAGTGTTCTGCTTCTTTTACTGAAAAGTGGGTGTTAGAAGTCTCATGCATCACTTTCTAAAATGCTAATGGGCAATGCAAAAGAAAATAGCCATAACGGCAATCAGTTGCCAAAAATATTCATTTTGAAGTATACAAATAATAGATGATTAAAACAATTCTTAATCTCTCTCTTTTCTATCTTCAAATTTCTAACCTCTACTTTTGTATATCGTCAAATGGAATATTATGTGGTGGAAGATTTTCATGTCACTATCAGATAATATTCCATGTCATGTGCATAACAGGATTCAATGTTGTATTCCACAGACGATTTAAGTTCATGGATCATTATAGAAAAAATTACTAGATAAATATGAGACAGTCAAATGTATCCGAATCATTTTGCCAAGCCAAATGTGCAAATTAACCTTTTCTGCATTCATTTTAGGAGAAACTATAATAACCCGGAGAGCCAATTCAGAGAATGTCATTTTGGTGGGGACATTTGCTAGTCAACCCTCAATTTTTTAGTGTAGTGGGTGTTTCTAATACTGAAATATGAGAATGTAGTGGGTGTTTCTAATACTGAAATATGTGAATGTAGTGGGTATTTCTAATACTGAAATATGTGAATGTAGTGGGTGTTTCTAATACTGAAATATAAGAAAGTTGACAAATTTTCTTGGTTAAGTATCAAATTGATATTTATAAAGAAGAGTTCCATTAAGTTCTGATGGTCCCTGAGATTAAAACACAAATCAAATGGTTTCGCACATCTAATATCAGTCTCATTTGAGGTTCCTTTAGAAGCATTAATTGGTGAATCATGAACTCTTACTCATACACAACAAGCTCAGTAATACAGATAGTATCAGCATCTAAAAAACATGAGCTATTTCTTTTCAGATTATTATTGGTCTGTGGTCACAACCAAGCATAAAATATATAATCAAAGTACAAATTTGTCTCTGCGCTTAAAATGAAGGCAATTGTTAGAAACTCACTGTGCAAATGCTCAAAGAGTGTTCCATTTGGAGCATATTCAAAAACCATCATTCTAGTGAAAGGATCCTCCTCCTCACAAAATCCGAGAAGGTTCACAAAATTCTTGTGGTTGAATTTTGATAGTGATTCAATCTGAAAATATCACAGAATTGATCATTCAGGACTGTTGGACCAAACGAAAACCAAAAGTTGTGTGATTAATCTGAAAACTACCTTGTTCCTGAACTGGACTTCCAGATTCTTTGACCAATCCCTGGCAGATGTAACTGCAACAGATATAACTGCTATTTCAACTCCATTGGACAATGTCCCTTTGTATATGGCTCCAATTGATGAAGAATGAATTACATTGCTGAAATCTTCACAAGCTGCCTCAAGCTCTGATCTCTTGAGGTTTGGCACAACTGAGATTTAGAACCATGATCATGCAATAGAAACACAAGTTGAATTGCTTAGTATTTGTACCATATTTATTATTTAATGTATATTTCAACAGGGCCGTGAGGGCAGCCCTCCTGCCTGCTTTATAAATCGGATTCGCAATGCAACAAGTTAAAAAATAATAATAAAAATAAGGGTTTTCCATCCATAGATTTTATGGGAAGATATTTTTATGTGTCAATCAGTAATCCAATAACAAATTTCCAAAACTGTGCCCGTGGATGCAAATATTTCTAGAAGGAAAGTAAATATTCACCTTATCTGCTGAATAGACACAGAGATATTTGTTGAATTTAAATATTTTCTTAATATGAAATAGCATGTTTTCAAAGTCTGAATTACTACCCAGGGTTAGTCTTAGAAGGCAAGCATCAAAGAGGGGACCCTATCCTTCTGGCCGTCCTCAGAATATAAACATGCAAAGTTGATTTGTTATTGGGGGAAAGAAAAATTACCAGTTACAAATGTTTTATGCAGCTGCCCACTTGATCCTGTGGCCCAAGGTTTGGTTGCAGCCACCTTATTGCCTCGACAAAAGAATATGCCAATGACTAAAATGAATAGCAATGCAGAGCCCCCTATGGCTACGGACAATATTAGAACTCTATAATGTTTTGGATTGGAACTGGATCCGTTTATGGGGAAAGGCGTTGGGGCAGAAACATGTGGTGATGGAGACTCTGATGATGGTGATGGTGATGGTGATGGAGAAGATGATGGTGCATGACCCTCATGTGATGGTTTCGATTTCTTTTTATGGCTTTTTGATGGATCAGCAGCTAATGCATTTAGCAACAATTTCCGATGAGTTGCATCTCCATACCGAGCGATGTTCCTGCAAAAAGATAAAAGCAGCAGTCATGAAGCTGAACAGAACAACAATAAGTCGTCGTGGTTAATAATAGACGCTGTACATGAATGTCAATCAGAAGCCATGTTTATATAAGCCTACAAGGCAAGAGAATTTGAAAGATTGTACAGCCCAGTGGTGTTGTACAGCAAATAAACCCATGATTCAAAGAGCCACAATAATGATATGCTAGGTAAGACCCATTGATTTTGACCTCTAAATCAAATAAACATATTACACTATCTGCACTAAATTTCTAAATGGCCTACCTCATTGAATTACTAGATTATGAAAAAGAAAAATGATTTGAAATTGACTCACAAACGTACCATGAATTGGATCTTTTGTTGCTAGATGACCTTTGCAAAAATTTAGATAGCTGGTTCTCATCTACTTCAACTTCAGAAAGCATTTTGAGATCATGAATTTCAGGAGATATGTTACCGAATTGCTCATTGTTTTCCAGTAGACTGCAGCATTATTAGAAAATGAGTTAACATGAGCAGAAAAAAAGGAGGGAAAATTCAATTTTAGTGATCAAATTAAACATAATTATTTTAAAATGACAAGGTAATAGAAAAGATGAATAGTAACCAAATCTGAAACTTCAATGCTAATAAGTGACAATTCATGTCCATATTCCATAAATGCCCAAATTTATTATTTATTTAGACAATAAGATAATTTTATATTAACAGAAAAGTATGTGCGTGTATATACACACACACAGAGACATAGATATCTCATTCTGAGGGTATCAGATTTTTAAAACCATTCAATCTTTAGATGAAAACCTCATACTGTAAACAGATTAAATATGCACATAAAATAAAAACAAGACGATGAATACATTGTCTGGAAAAGTAAGAATGAGATAAAGCAGAGAGTTCTATCACAATCTTGAATATATATTGGTCAATGTACTGAATGCTCAAGAATCATTGCTGGAGACATGGTCAGAGTCATGGATGTAAAAGCAAGAATGCCATAGACAATTTGGCAAAGCAAAACCATTTGACTATCGAAAATTTTCAGAAAACTTTGAAACTTAATCAGTTAAAATGATGAATGATCTGCATTTCTTGCTTAGTGAGAAATTTAATTAAAAGTGAAACTCAACAAAAGAACTGCATTTTTTGTTTCGCTGGAGGAGAGGAGAGATATTTTATTGAGATAAAACATGATAGCCATGGGAGAAGAATCATTGCAGCCTGTGTTGGAAAGAGAGAGAATATTTAAATAGGTTGGTACTGTTGTGAAAATATTTTATAGTAGTTGTAGTAAGTAATTAAGTGTATTGACCAAATCATCCTCAAATGGTTACTGATTAGCAGTTTATTTTTAAGGTTGGTGACTATTTATCTTTTTCAAACTATAAGCTCACTCTAAAACAATTTTCTTTAGGTTTGATCAGTGATTTCTAACTTTCCCAAAGTAGGAAGAAGCCTTCAATGGAAAATTAATTTACTAATTAGTGTCAACTTACAGAATTGCTGGTGACAGATTATTGCCAATTTCAGAGGGGAAAGGTCCACTGAATTTATTGTATCCCAGGTCCAACACCTCCAACTCTTTCAGCTCTCTAATCTCTTCAGGTATGATTCCGGAAAAAGAGTTATTGCGTAAAATACTGCAGAAGTGCACAACAGAAACAATGCCCACAAAAAAGGTTTGGTAAAAAGAAAAATGGTTGTCCTTAAGATTAAAAAAAAATAATATGTACTAATAGATAATTTGCAACTAGGTAATAAATTAATATGATTTTACATAGATTTCATGTGAACCAGATTTCTTAGATCAGGAGCTAGTGTTCCTCCAAGACAGAGATCCTTCAAGTTCCTGAAAGATGTACAAATTCAAATTAGAAATAATTAAAACCCATCAACCATTGAGATCAAAATTCGCAATTACGTATAATGTGTACAAAACTATAAAGTCAATTCAAGTCACGACATTGATCCCTTAACAACTAAATCACCATTATTTATCTTAAATATTCAACACAATCTGTGCTTGTGGTGTCAATAAGATATGGAAGCAATCCTGAATATAGGATGGCTAGATATATAAGCATAATTCTTTATTTCTTGGGCTGCTGAGATTTATACTAAACCACCTACGTGTCATATATAATCACAGAGAACAATCATCATTTAAGTATTGCTTCGAGACTCAAACATGAGTCCTCATGCTTGTCAATCTGAGCTTTTACTATGATATCAAACAATGATCTCTACAACAATTGCTAAATAAATGTATAAATGTGTCACGGCGTGTATGTGCTCCAAAATGATTCATTCTTTGCAAAAATATCGACGGTTTTCCATCAAAGAATGAGTTCAGATCCCGAATGCATAAGCTCATGCATTTTTTTAATCGGAAACCAGAAAAAAGCATCTTAATAATCAAAAGCACAAGAAAATTTAAATTGCAACAAACAGCAAAATCAAACCTTTCTTATGATTATGCAAAACAATAACTCACAATAATTGTAGAAATTTAATACAAGAAGTACTTACAAAACCACAACATTTCCATCCAAGCACTCAACACCAAACCACCAACACGGATCAATTACTCCAACATCATCATTCCAATTAGACAGGGCACCAAATGGATCACTCACAACCCTCTCTCTAAATTTCAACAATGCCAAACCTGCAAACAGTCAAATTAAAATACTCCATCAAACCACATCCTTTCTAAATCTCAATTACACTCCTAATTGATGAGCAAACTTAAGAAAATAAATTAAAGTAAAATTCAGACTCTTAAAGTTTTATTTTATTTTCTTCTTTTTACATGTTCTCTCAGTCAGTCAATGACTGCACTACGAAGCTCTTACCTTCTTCGTTGAGAGACCAGCAAAAAATAAAATTCTGATATACCAAAAACACCATCGCCATCAACACCGTCGAGCGATGCCCACTGAATCTCCGAAGTTCGATCATTGCAACATTAACTACAAAAAATCCTAGATTTCTTAATTCAAACTCTAATCAATCAAGCACAAGACAAGCCCAAAAGAGTTATTACGTTAGGAGCCAATCACGAAGTGGGTTGATTCAGAATAAGACACAGCTTGAACCCATCAAATGACCCAAAATTTTGAACAACCAGTAGAGGATGTGATGATAGATACAGAGATTGTATATATCAAAAGTGAGTTCCGTATATTTTGTAAACTACCAGAAAACGGGTGAACCCAAAATTGTCTTGTTTCAAAATAAGCGAAATAGGAAAAATTACTAACAGTATATGTATATGTATATGTAAATGTAAATGTAAATGTAAATGTGTGTGTGTGTGTGTGTGATCTGTAGGTGATGAAGGTTTACTGGAGAAGAGAGGGTTTGGTTCAGGTAAGCTCGAGTTTCAGGTGGCGGGGATGACTTTTGAAATGATATTTTATGATATGAATTTATGATACAGTTGAGGTTCGGCTTCTCTTTGTTTTTATATTCTATTTATTAATTCTTAAGTTGAATAAAATTTTGTTGTTATCTCTACTAAATAATTAATAATTCTTAATTTCTCTAGAAATATGTTATGTCATTATCAACTGAAGAGGGTGTGATGTTACAAGAAAGTTGATACAACCATTCTCATTTAATCAGTTGTGCAAAATATCATATAGTATTAATTAGATGAGTTTGAAATGTCAAGATCGATTAGCTTTTCTTTTTTTTTTCTTCCATCAAAGTTATTAAGAAATGGATGTACTAACCAGTCAGTTAAAATTGTTTATTATTTTTTAGTATTTAGTTTAATTTAAGGTATTTTTAGTTTAATTTAAATTTATTGGTAATATCACACACACATCTGTTTCATTGACATATTTGAAAGTTACAAACTTACAACAGGTATAAACTTGAACTTATGATGTCATATAGAAAAAAACTAGAACAATCAATTTTTAATATTTAATCGGGTGTTCTATTATGGTACGAGTAGCAACGACCAAGCAATATTGATATTTTGAATTATTAAATATTAAAATAATTGAAAATTAATGGAAGAAGGTATAAATAGGTGAACCGTGACCATGTCAATTGGGTTGTTAAATTTTGTACTCCGAATTGGCTAGTCAATTGGGTTGTTAGTAAGTCTTTAATAAGGTTGAATGAGTCGCTCTAAAGACATTCATTGTCTTTCTTTAATTTTTGTTGAAATAAGACATTTCTACATTTTGTTTACTTAACAAAACAAAACAAAAAATTTGTAAACCGTTGTGAAAAAAGTCGATGAACCCTGCATAATTACGAAATACGATACAAAACGAAATAAGTACAATACATAGAACACAAGAATTTACATGATTTGACGATATGCTTATGTCCACGGCGAAAATTCGACGAAAGATTTTACTATACAAAAATCAAGAGATTACAAGGTTCAACTCCAAACTTTAGCTCTCGCCCTTTCACTCTTTTTCTGCGTTTTCAGTATTTTCTCTCGTTACTCACTCCAAACCTTTAGCTGTCCTCAAATATCGGATTACAAGAGAGTCTTAATTCGGTCCAAAATTCGCAAGCAAAAACGAGTCATAAAACAAAACCCATTTTGCAATCCGGACTAAGACAAAATTCGAGCCACAATATAACATAAACAGTAGAAGTAGAATCGTACAATGTAAACCATTTTGTTAGTAGGTTTGATAATTAGAGATAGTCTTGATAGACTATGGGTTTTAAATCTAAAAATACACTATAAGAATCTAATTATCTTCGAAATTTTTAGCCAATACAACCAATGAAGTTTCTTTCGAGACTAGAAACTAGTTACAAAAACTTATTACGTGATCTCGGAATTATGTGATTCCGATCAATCACACAACGACACACAAATAAATGTGTCAATTTTATTCAATTTTTTACTAGCTTGTCAATATGTGATTGACCTGACTATATTATCCTAACTATTTAATAATTGAAAAATATTAAACTTTACGAAATTATTTCATGAATTTCTTGCGTATGAGAGGAATCCCACCAATACTAACTTACCATTTAATTGCCACATCATTTATGATAGAAATTCATAAAATAATTTTATAATGTATAGCATTGCTCATAATAATTTCTCCATCGTACCACCAAACTGGACCATTTTTCCACCCAGAAAGCAACGTTCCTCGTGCAAGTAAACCCACATGTTTTACAGTTGTAGAAACACGATATGGTAGTTGTATATATGTGTTACTTTTCTTGGGAGTTTACTTTACCAACTAGCGCTTGACCTTGACAAGTCTCTACAACGATATGGTAGTTGTATATATGTGTTACTTTTCTTTGGAGTTTACTTTACCAACTAGCGCTTGACCTTGACAAGTCTATCACATGACTTCGGGTTTTGTAATCCATCCATTTGAGCAACTTGAGAGTACTTTAGTTTTTGGATTGAAACACAGCATTCAGTCTCTTCATCTAATGCTAAGGAGGTTTTAAGTGCACTACTGATAGTAACCTCTATATTTCATAGTATTTTAGAGGGTAAATCACTATCTTTTCTTGTTATTATTTATATACATGAGTAATTACAGGAAGTCCCAATCAGACCTGTACAAAAGTAATTTTATCTGAGAAGATGCATGGTTACTAGTCATATCGGCTTCTAAATCATTATTTTATATATATATATAATTTTATCCAAACACAGACATATATGGTAGATGCTAACACGAAGACTAAGAAAAGAAAGAAGGGAATACTACCAACATGGTAGTTGATGATGTAAGTGATCAAACCAGAGATGAATTATACTACTAAAAGAAATAACTCTCAACATCCAGTACTTTTTGCTAAGTTGTAACTGTTATATCCTCTCTTCATCAATTTAACTAAGCTGTTTAGTCCCTAAAAGATAATTGAGCAACACAAATTCAAGTACCCTGCTACCTTTCCAGGCCAAAAATGCAGTGAAGAACAAGAATATATATATATATGTGTGTGTGTGTGTGTGTGTGTGTCTGTGTCAGTTCCAATATGCAAGAAGCTAACGATACTGATATTCTGATTACATAATAAATCTAGAAAGCACATATAACTCTTATGATCCATTTCTTTTCCTACTTTCTCAAGCTAAATATATCTACCTGAATAATAATCCTATTTTTGTTGCAAGTCACAAAGCTGTATTAGAAACTAAATTCCGTATGTTTGATATCCATCTGAAGGCAAAAGAGAGGGGATGCGAATTCTTTAGTGACGCTGAGGTGCCCCTCCTACCACTTTCACATCTTTGCTCCTCTAGAGATGAGAATGTCTCCATATGGCACCTTTTGTCCAACTCTAATGAAATCACGAGAAGCAAGAACTGCAAATGGAAGCCACTAATCTCAGTTTTTTTCAAGTTAGAGATGATATTTCAAACAATAATGTGCTACTATTATGGCCAGAAAAGAATGCATGTAGATGAATACCACAAGTCTGATAGAAAAGATGGGCTGCCCTTTTTTTATTCATCCCCAAGGCTAGATGATTTAAGGATTCTATTTGAGCAGATCCTGGTGTGTCAAATTGTGTCTTCAGCGCCCTGTAGACATCAGGTTGAATGTGATGTATATATATTAATTATATTATATCATATTATATTATAAAGAATTACTATAGGATGAATGAAATCAGACAATTCTCCAAGAGTGTTACATTCTGATAGTTTCCGTTATGTGGTCGGTAGGTTGATTAATAATTGGATGCTGTGTTTGTGTAGGTCCAGTCTCCACCAAAAGATCTGCAAAAAGCAAATCAAGCTAAATAAAGAAATCTAGCTCCTGAACATTTTTAAAACAAACTAAACTAAACAAGCTAAACAGAGACAGCAACATGCAGAACAGGTCAATCGACACCAGAGGGACTCACATCAATGCATCACCTATATCAACCATGGTACAACAAAATTCAAACTCTACCATAGCTGTGCTACAAAACCCAAAACTGTTTCATGGACTCAGAAACTAAAAAAAAATGCTGCTGCAATTGGAAGAAGGTGATGCAATAATTCAAACCAGCAATATAGATTATAGACACAGCTTGCAATTTAAAAGAATGATGAGGACAAGTGATTTATTTACCATTCTCAGGTGCCAGGCCATTTTCAGACAGTCCTGCTAACTTGAAATTTGGATTAGATGGATACTCTTCAGCTACTGGTTCCAGGCCACTCCCACTGTGTCTAGATGAAGAAAAAGGCCTTTTCTTGTTGGACCTGAACAGTTAGAACTTCCAATAATCAAAACCGACAGCTAAATGTTTGTGATGATACGCTAAAATTTGTTGTCTGTCAATTATGTGAAGACATAGTAGCTATCCTACCAACTCCAAGAAAATTTCTCACATGGTTTTTGTCAGTCACCTCAAATAATTTGCTTTGATATATATATATATATATATTACTAACCGGCCTGGATTGACTTCTGAATTATGTGACGATAAACCATGTCCGGATCCTGAGCTGGGGATAGATCTTAATTCATCTCCTATAATTCCATATTTTAAACAAAAAATTATTTATTGAATGTTCGTTGTAAGCATCTGAAACCATAAAGACTTCTTCCTAGAGAATTGATAGAATATAATGATTGGAAAGGTCTAACATACCAGAATTTCCCGGCGTGACCATCACATTGGCTTCAGCTGCCCTCACTTCATTGTTCATAAGATTGGTTCTTAGATCCTCCATGATGATTTCATTCGGAATATCATTGTTATTGATAGGTGTCCTTTGCTTCTCTATTGAAACCCCCAATGACTGGGAGTCAACTCCACTGTGAAAATCTTCAAAAGGCTTCACATTCAAGTATCTTATCAGGCATATAATACTTTTTTCTCTTTTCTTTAAAGATATTGAAGTAAAAGATTGAGAGAGTAGCTTACGAATCCCAACGGTTCTTGATAATGTACTCTTTCTGGTGGTGATGATGATGACGGTTCAGGTGGCTGGGGTGGGGAGGTCGTCTCTGCATGGATGACTAGAATATTTTTACTTATATTCTTAAAAAAGAGGAGAATGTCAATGAGCTACTGTCAGAAAACTCTGACCAGGAGGTGAATCATGGGGAGGCTGGGTACTTCTCATCCACAGTTCCAAGAGAGGTGCCGGATAATGGATTTCTCCATTTCCGTTGGCAACTAAACCACAAATTAGCACCACCGGAGGCAGCTCCATGAGATTGGCTATCTTCAAAGTAGACATGGCATTCAAGCACTGCAATGCAATAAGCATGAAAACCGTTAATTGGAGGAGTACTGCATCTTAAGCTAACATACCCTTCCATGGTTGATAGTAATGTCTACGATATTCAAAAACAGGAAATAGAACTGGCAAGAAAGCGGATTCTTAGCCTATTCATCCCGATAACTTTGTGGAAGAAGTTTGATTTACTTGTGGCAAAGTATAGTGGTTAAATTTGTTTAGTTCTGCTGCATAAACAGGACAAATGTAAGGTGAAGATTAGCAATCAGATAATACCTTTCTCTTTCTTCCCTTTCTTGAGACAATATCTGAAGCATTTTGAAGCCAAGACTGATATATATGACCAGGGATGATAGTTTGTTCATAATCCATGACAAATGTTGCTGGTTTTCTTGCTCTCTTTCTTGGTGGCCCTTGCCTATGTTGATCCTGCTGGAGGAACAACATCAAATTCACATTCTAGATTAGTTGGTTGCACATCAAATCACTTTCATTTGTTTTATTCTTCACAAACAAATGCAATATCTAAGTATGTTTAAAATTAAGCTACCTGACAAACTTCCTTGCCTTCATCAGATTGCTGATTGAATTGATCTTCAGGATGCTGATCGTGGATTTCGTCAGCTGCAAGTGGGCCCAGGTTAGTATATCTAACAAATATCTTATATTTATAGGGTAAATTTTTACCACCAAGCATATTAGTAAGCCCTGAACAAAACATGCATTCTTCAACTTGCAGTGCTTGTAAGAATTAGAGGAATTGTTCTCTTGCTTACGTTTTTGAGGCTCCTCAGGAAGAGATGGGGAGGGTATTAGAGTACTTGGGATTTCTGCATCCTGTTGCTGACTGAAATTCAACTGGGTCTCTTCATCTCCTTCAATATCGAACCTGCCACACCATCCACAGTTCAATATTTTAACAAAGGCATTCCCTTTTTTTTCTTTTTCAATAAGCTACCAAAACTCATTTTATAACAGTGAATCATCAAATATTGTTCCCCTGTTTACAGGAATAAAGGGGGTCTAGTGCACATTTGAGGAAACCCTTAAAAAAGAAGTTCAGTTTACATCATCTTTAGAAATTTTACCTTTCAAAGCGGTTGTAGGTTTCTGTATCTGCCTGATATGGATCAAAACGTTCGAACAATGTGATATTAGCAGCATCAACTGGGAGAGAGAGAGAAAGATGAGAAGATAATCATCATCATCTTTTACCTTTTTTTTCCAAATGAACAAGCCAACCAAATGGATTCATTTTTAATTACAAAGATGAACATATGACATAACTAATAAATCTTGCAAATATGTCATACGCAGTTACGCACTATGACAACGTGGATATAGGCGTGCTTTACCAATCATAAAAAAAAGGGGAATATAGGGAAAACTAGAAAACCTTGATGGTAGTTTTGTGGCGCATCTTCTTCCCTGGAATTGTTGTTGACATAAGGTTCATCCACATTATCTAGTCGCTGCACGCACAGAGAGGTTGAAGGATCAATTTGTATTTGTTAATGAAAAATAGATATAAAGCGAATTATGCCTAAGAAATAAGAGTGCATCACTGAATTGGGTGAATTGCGTTGGCAATTAAATGGTCAAAATAATACAGTAATTAAGTTGCCTTGTGGTGCGATGAAATTGAGCAGTAATAGAGGAGGTTCAAATCCATCCTCACGAGTCTCATTTAACCTCCGTGAAAACCCTATCATGCTAGCATTAGATGGGCCCACATGGCCATTTCTTATTACGTGGCAACAATTGGATAATTGAAATGTTGCCAAATATATGTTTTCTACGTGCCATGAGGTCCCGTCAATAGCACTTTTGAGTTTAAAACTACTTGTGTTTTAAGAGACCATTTTTATAATTTTTGAAGACTCCAAAACATTCAAATGCGTCAACTTTTTTTTGGGAAAAAATCTCTCAACTTCTCTCAAACACTCAATGCCAAAATTGAGAGTGACAAGACCTTTAAATATTAAGTAACCCAATGTCATCTTTTTTAGTCAATTTTTTTTATTTTAAATGTTTCATAAAATATCATTTTGGGTGGAAATTCTTTGTCCTTTTTTTTTTCCGTTCATTTAGATAACTAGAATTTGTAGGAGTTACCATTGCGAAATAGGCGGTTTGTTGAAAACCCATCATCGTGCTTGCGTTAGAATGTTGAAGGGACCGCTCAATTTCTCGAAGCTCTTCCTCTCGATTCTCAGGCAACGTAACAGCTTCATACCTGCCAAAACGAAGAGAAAACATAAAAGTTCTGTAAATTGACAATCCTACCCTCCATGGCACACACTCCCCTCATGTTAACCCGCTTCAACAACACGTTACCCGCTAAAATGCGCTCGTTGTGACTCTGCGTATACAATATGACGCTATAATACACTGAATTCAGAGTGGTCGTAACATGTAACTGAAATGTGAATCAGTGTATAAGATGACGCTACAATACGCTGAGTTTTAAGTGGTCGTAACCTGAAATTAGTACGTTTCAACTGTAACAAAACAACTCTCCAATACGCTAGTTTTTAATCGTTGTAACCAAAATTTCTACAATGCGCGGTCTAAGAAACTATATGTTCGTACGAATTGACTGTAAAAAATCAAATATGCTACAATGCTCAGTGTGTGAACCACTTAACTAAAACCAGGCTAAAATGCGCTGGTTTTTGAAGAAGAATAAGAGGATTGGACTGACTGACTTGGCTTGAGATTTGCCCTTGGGGAGGAGTGTTGGGTCTGGAACAGCTTTCACCTTCCAAGCTTCGTTTATTTCCACCTGAGAAGATCAAATTATGAAACAGTCGATCATCATCATCTTCTCGTCACTGAAAATAATGAAATGGAACAAAAAAACAGAGGAAGAAGATTGGTATGATCATCGACCAATCGAGGAGTTGATTTTGAGTACCAGAAGACGAGTTACATCATCTGCGATGATAAACACCAGAGAAACAGAAATACATAATCATCATTAGTAGTGCTTCAGATTTTTTGCTACTGAATCTGGACAAAAATTGAACGATATACTGAGAATTAAAGTTTACCATAAAGTAGTTTAACTTTTCGTTCGTAAACGATCACCACTCCACCTGAGAAGAAGCCAAGAAAAGCCACTGTTAATCTCAAACGAAACGGAGATTGAAATTGATGTGAATTAATGGAAATTACCCATGAGAATTCCAGAGAGTCTCAGAGCCATTGGAACGGATGGATTTAAGATCTCTTCACTGTAAATTAGAAAGAAAGAAAAAATTAGCGAAATCAATTTTAAAAAGTAAAAGAAAGCATAGCAATCGGAGATGAAACTAAACCAGATTTTGATGATGTTGAGCTTGTCTAGCTTCCTCCGGTTGATCTTCGCGTGCATCGTTGCAGCCATCCTTCATTGAAGAGAGAGAGAAAGTGAGAGACCAAAGTCCATATTCATTATATTATAGAACAGAGATATCTCATCGGAAGAACAATCAAATAGACGTTAATTTGGAGACATGAACATAATTTAGAGAGATTTTAAGCTAAACTCGCAAAATTCACAATTCGTTTTAAGTTGTTCTACAATTACAAAAAGAGTTCAGACAAATTACGTTGCTGATTGCATGGATTACAGCCGATATAAGTCAATAATCAAGAATAAACAGAGCGTTTTTACAGAAATTAGAACATATGAACGTTTTCAATCAGGAACAGAGAGAGTTTGGAGATATTGTTACAATCACCATACATTGGATCATTGAAAACTGAAATGAAAGCAGAGCAAAAGTAAACTCACCATATCTGCCCAAGAGGGGCTTTCCGAGCAAGAAGCTGATGAGAATAGAACATTTGATCGGTGGTGACAGCAGAACACTAAAAATATGTGTGTGTGAGAGAGAGAGAGAGAGACGTTAATGACTGTTGTGGAAATGAGCCTTACATGCGTGTGTGTGTGTGTATATATATATAGAGAGAGAGAAAGAGAGAGCTCACATGTTAAAGGAGAGTGTGTGCTTCGAGTGACTTAAGCCCCAGTTTGGTTGGAGAGAAATCGAAGGAAAAGGAAAGAAAATAATGAAGGGAGATGGAATATTGTGTCTGGAATAAAATGTTGGACGGTAAAGAAAGGGAATGAAAGAATTTGGAAGAATAAAATAATGCATGTTTAGTAGTTTTTTTATCATCCCAAAAATGGGAGGAAATGAAAGGAAATATTAATATTTTTTAATAAAATTTTATTAATATCAAATCTATTTTTATTTTTATAAAAGATAAAATCAAAATTGTCCATAGTCCTAGGTTAGGAAGCATTGACACATACACAACATGAATACGTCAATACAGGAAATATTAAAAAAATAAGATATATTCGGCGAGGATATGACTATATTATAATAATAAAATATATTAATATAAATTAATTATTTAACAAAAAAAAAAAGACTACATTACAGAAATCTTTCAACTCATCATCAAGAAATTAAAAATCAAACTAACTTATAAACAAATAGATTAAAGAACCAAATTTATTTAGTTTTCTGAATATATTTAGTTTAGATTTTTAATCATAACTTAGTTGTATATAATTTTTTTTCAAAATATTTGAATATACATCACTGTTACGAAATGTCTGACACGTGTTCGAGGATTGTTCGTGCAGTGTTCGAAAAATGTTCAAGAAATATTCAAGAAGTTTTCTGAAAGAAAAATATAAGGATGCTTTTAAGAAGTATCCGATTGGTGTGTCCGACACAAGCACTTCACTTTTGGTGAAGTGTTCGTGCCAGATCTTAGGTCTTGTTTTTTCTTCTAGTTAACCCATCCTGATTGACAAAGGCGTGAAACATAGGGTTGAAACGAAGGAAGAGCTTTTGTACAAAATGAAGGAACATATTCTCTGGGTGGTGGTTGAACTTCTATGTGTCAAGTAAAGCAAACTCTATTGCTTCAATGGTAGCCTCCATCAAAAAAATTCATATTCTTCAACGGTGTTCTCTATTTTTTAGTGGTGGGTTAGATAAGTTTTTCAATATATTCTTTACTATTTTCAGTGGTGTACGTTTGGAGAAGGATAACTTTTAAGCCTTTTGATTTCTATGTATGTGGGATTGAACTTACTACATGTTGAAATATATATGATATTAATATATTTCATTTAATGTAAAATATATGAACTGGATTTTGAGCATTATGTTCTACTAGTCTCCTTTACATAATTTTTCTTATCAATTATATGCTTGATAGTTGCTATTTTTGCGGTAGACCTTTGTTTTTCAATATTCTTTTTGGCAACAAAAAAATGATATTTGGATAGGCATTTTTGTATATAAACGATCACAATTTCATTGTTTTTTTTTGGGGTGTGTATGTACCTTGTTTTATTAATTTTCACATATTAAGAGATCTCCTCAATTACCACGGTAATATTGGTTTGGCTTTCTCTTTAGTCGCAAGTACGAATCTAACAATTCTGACACAATCGCAACTAACTGCTAATAGATACACTTGGAGCCAAACAGTAGCCTAACAATTTATTTATGTAAAATACAATATTTTATTACATTTTTTTATTTATATAATAATTTATCAAATTGATAGAAATACACCTAACTATTCTTACGATCAGATTAGGCATTAGCCGTAATCAAATTTGATTTTAATGCATCATTTAACGAAATGATAAAAATTGAATTCAATCCGTAAAATATCATGATCTGATAGATGAATTATCAATTTATCAATATTAGTTCATATATTTAAAAGTAATAATGAAAAAAATCATTAGCCAATTTAAATCATTATAATAAAAAAAATATTATATATTTTATTTGTATGAGTATATTCTTAACGAATTTTCGATCCAATCCTACACATTCATAATTTATGAATTCACCGTCAAACCGTTGGATTCGATACAATCCGCATGGATTGAATTGATTGAATCGGATCAAATAAACTATATTTTAAATTAGATGTATACCGTATATTTTAATTCTATATGACCAAAGTCTTGCCCTTATGGTCCCACTAAATCACAAACCCGGCCAATATCACTTGTGATTACGCAAATGGCGCTCACTAATAAACCGAAATGCAGACATCCATGATGCTCCGTAAACCATGCACTCACTAGAGCATCAAAGCCAATAAGCCAGGTGGTCCATGGTTGTTTGTATCCTCACATGATCACATGATCTCTAATCTCTATTGCCAGCGAGGCGGAGAATGTATATCATCTTCCAACGTAATACCCCTGCAAGGCTGCAACTGCCTCTCTCTCTCTCTCTCTCTCTCTCTATATATATATATATATATATATAGACACACACACATATATCATAACCAGATGGAGAGACTGGTGGAAGTGTCCGAGCAAGAGGTGCGCATAGACTTCCTACTAGGCTGCAAATGCCGAGCCAGTGTGCGACTCAGGTCTCTAAGCGCCACCACTACAATAGCCTTCAAGGTCCAGACATCATCGCCCCACAAGTTCCTGGTCAACCCACCAAGTGGACTCATCCCACCCTTATCCAACTCAACCTTCCAAATTATTCTCAAATCCCAATCCCAGCTTCCTCCAATCTTCCCTCGCTCACCGTCAGATCGTTTCCTCATCAAAACAGCCCTCGCTCCTGACCTCTCCCACAACACGTCCGAGACAACTCACCCCGAGTTCATCAACTCGTGGTTCAACTCAAGGCCCCACAAGTCAACCCACGACGTCAAGCTCAAGGTTGCCTTCGTGGGTCCCTTCCTTCTTCGTCACGCGGTGGCCAACGACGACATCGACGCCGTTAGGAACATAATCAAGCGGCAGAGAAACATAGTGGCTGAGTTGTCCACCCGGGAAGCTGAGTCACTCCTCCGAGTGGCAACCGAGTTGGGCAACTCGGACGACATGGTGAACTTGCTAGCTGAAGCCGGGTTAAAGACCGAGGAGGCACGTGCGAGATCGGATGACGTTGTCACGGAATCAAGGTGGGTTTCCAAGGGTTGGAATGATGTACACGTGGCGGCGGCGTTTGATCGGACGGAGGAGCTTTTGAGTTTGATAAGGGTGAGCGAATCTGGGTCGTTGGATTGCAGGGATAAGGAGGGAAGGACACCGTTGCATTTGGCGGCGAGTAAGGGCCACGAGAGATGCGCTAAGGTGTTGATAGATGCAGGTGTAGATGTGGACGCGAAGAGCAAGGACGGTCGGACCGCGTTGTTTAGAGCAGCGGCCAATGAGAACCGTCGGATGGTGGAGATGCTTATGGAGATGGGTGCGGACCCCACAATCACTGCAATTGATCGTGGCCGCACAGCTCTTGATGTTGCTCGGGACAAGGGTCATGTAAGTTGCTAAGCAACAAATTACTATTGAACCAGCTGATCAGTGAACCATATAAATTGACACTATTTTTGTGAAACATTACTTATTAGCTAACCAAACAAAAAAAATAATAACAATAATAATAATAATAATAATAATGGTATATAGTGTAGAAGTGACGACCTTAATTGGAATAATGTAATATCAATGTTTGTTTTCAAAATTAGCTTTTTGTATCCATAAGTAAAATTTGTGCATAATGCATTTAATCATTGCATAAGAATTCTACTTGTTTTTAAAGCTATGGAAACTATCTTCTATTGTCGACATGAAAGTAATGGTATTTCTCAAAATTGGTTCCAACATTTTTTCTCTTAATCATCATCATTCTTGTTCTACTCTGGTATGAATGAAGTGACTACATTAATTTTTCTCTTCATTCATTTCTATTGTTCACCATCTCACTTACTATGTTTAACTTTTTAAAGTCATTTTTAATAGTTTTATCCTACATTAATTTTGGTCGTCCTCTCTATCTCTTATTTTCGGTGAAAATTAAACTTGCTCTTTTCACCGCGCATCTATAAATGTCGAGTTCTATAAATTTCGGGTGTATGTGTCCAAAATTTGAAGTCTTTTTTTCCTTATCTTTTGACCGTGCGTCTAATATCCACCCTGTTGCTGGTATAATAAAGACCAGCCCAGGACAAGGGCTCAACCATTCAATGGCTGACTCTGACTGAGAGGGACTAAAGGACTGTTCATCATAAACATAACTATATACAGTAATATCATTCAGAACCTATGATGGAAATGTTTACCAGATAGAATGTAAGCTCTAGTTGAGATTAATCATTTGGGTGCACCTCTATGGACCTTGGTGGTTATTTTAGTTGAATGGATTGCCTTTGGTGCTATTAAGTTGTACTTATAATCCATTTATTTTGATAGAAAATTTTATTTCATAACCCTGCAGAAAGAGATCGCCCAGATACTTGAACAGGGCGAAGCAGTGCTAAATGCAGCCAGGCGTGGAGAGCTGGAGCATCTTGAGTTGCTGCTGGAGAGAGAAGCGAATGTGAATTACTGCGATCAGTATGGTTTAACAGCTCTCCACGCGGCTGCCATCAAAGGGCACAAGGATTCAGTGATGATCCTTGTTGAATTTGGATCGGGCTTGGAATGCCAGGATGTAGAAGGCCACACACCACTGCATTTGGCCGTAGAAGGTGGAAACTTAGAGACAGTTGAGGTGTTGATCAATAGAGGAGCCAATGTCAATGCCAAGAGCAAGAAAGGTTCAACCCCTCTTTACATAGCTATAGCATTGGGGTATGATGATATAACACAGCTTCTAATTGACAGGGGAGCTTCTTCCTCTCTTCCCTCTTCATCATCTACTTCCTTCTCATCTATGCTAGAGTAACCAAGGCCTTAATGCACAACGTACATACATATATGCACACACTTTTGCACCTCTGGATTGACATGAAAGGTTTCAAAAATAAGGGTTGGGCCTAGTTTTGTAGACAATCTGAACCGATCTTAAACCTCACTAAACTTGTGCTTTTTATACATGACCATAAAACAGTAAGCTATTAGGATCATCTGAGTGACCTTTTTCCGAAGCAGAAGAATACTATTGGTTCACTGAGTTTTAATGCGAGGTGGCCTCCATTCCATATCACAATCTCTGTGACTAGGAAGTATGTTCGAATTAGCCCCAGTAGGAGCAAAAAATAGTGGGTGTGCATGTGTTTGCTTGAACTTTTGAAAAAGAGAAAAGAAAAGTATGTTCGAATTGGATGCACTTTGTCCAATAATGTGTAAAACATGATATGATGAGTTCGATTATTTGGCATTGCATGGATAGCATTGTAAAGAACAAAAATACACTTTACAGGCGGAAGTGCTACCCCTCCGCGGAAAGTTAAGCCTCCTGACCATATCTGAAATCAGGTTTGAACATATTGCAGATAGCATATTTAGGGCTGGTAGGTTGGTTTTTTTCTCGATAAAACGTTTGGTGGTTCTAGCAGAGATGTTTGATTTTTGATGGGCATTTAGAACTGTATATCATGCACCTGGCTACTATACAAAAAAGCTTGAGTAACCCTTCTGTTTCAAGCCACAGGTTGGTTCAGATTAGTATCAATGCCAAGGCAATCCTAGTATTATGGTATTTAATTCATCAATAAGAATTTTCTGTTTGTAATTATAGATCACTGTATTTATTTTTTGTACTGGATTGATGAAAATGCCTAATTGATAGAAACTAAATCAGATAAGTTTTGAGTGTCATTACAAATTTTCTTTTAGCCTGTTGCACCTTTACTATGCATAATCAGAAAAGCATTATATATATATATATATATATATATATATATATATTTTCCCCAATGTTGTCTAAAATCTGTGTCGTATAAATTTTCCCGTGTATGTCATGCCTATGCATATTGGGAGGGAAAGATTGTGAAAAATGGTGTTGTATGTGTTATACAGAAAAATAATTCTGAAACATCTAAGCTATTGAAAAATGCAAGAAATATTTGAATGTCTCAAAATCTTTATCCTCAAAAAATGATGGTGTACAAACCTTTGAAGTAGATGTTTTTGCGTTTCTTGCCAAAATGTGTGCTGAAAATATTTCCAGAAGAAAATGTTTGATCATCTCTTTGCATTTAATCCTCCAGAGTTTCTTTTAATACTACAGTTGTTTTATAAGTTAGTTAATTTTGTTTCATTTCTTCCGTTTCTTCTTGGTTTCATTACAACCTCTATTATTATATTATATTACTTATATAAATATTATATTATATGTTACTTTATACTTTCACTTTTCATCAACCTATTTAATACATTCAAAAACTAACATACGAATACATTTATTATCATTATTCTCGCCCAAAACTCATTTCTCTCTTCTCATCTCTCTGCCATCATCAGGTTTAACATGTTGAACATAATTTATTATATTAATAATATTATTTATTATGTGATTTAGGCTTGAATAATATTTTAATGGTGTTTATTTTGTCGCTTGAACATGTTAATTTTGTCTTCTATTTTTTTTAAACTTGAAATGCAATAATAAGTGTGGAAATAAATGTGATAATAAATGCTGTAAAATTGTTGTTTAATAAATGTCTTATTTCACCAACATTTATTTTGTTCCTTGAACACCTTTATTGTCTTGTAATTTTTTTTTTTTTATCTTGAAATGTAATATGTGGAAATAAATCTGATAATAAATGCTAAAAAAATTATTTAATTCTTATTTATTAAAAAAATTAAATTTTGTCTATACATTTAATAAAAATATCTCGTCACCACATTTCATCTGTATCTCACTACCCTTAAATCTATTTTTCACCAACCTTAAATCTACATTTCACCACCATATAGCTAAAAATACTTCAAATATTATAATTAAAATTTTTTTCACCACAGTTCATTTATACCTCACCACCCTTAAATCTATTTTTCGCCGACCTTAAATCTACTTTTCACCACCCATATAACTAAAAATACTTCAAATACTATAAGTAAATTTTTTTTCACCACAATTCATCTATACCTCACCACCCTTAAATCTACTTTTCACCAACTTTAAATTTACATTTCACCACCCATATATTTAAAAAAACTTCAAATATTACAAGTAAATTTTTTTTCACTACAATTCATCTATACTTCACCACCCTTAAATCTATTTTTCACCAACCTTAAATCTATATTTCACCACCTATAGAGCTAAAAGTAAATTTTTTTATAACCACCTTTCATCTATACCTCATCACCTTTAAATCTATTAAACCTAAATTTCACCACTCATATAACTAAAAATACTTCAAATATTATAATTAATTTTTTTTTCACCACAGTTCATCTATACCTCACCAATCTTAAATCTACATTTCATCACCCATATAACTAAAAATATTTCAAATATTATAAGTAAAAAAAATTTCACCACAGTTCATCTATACCTCATCACGCTTAAATATATTTTTCATCAACCTTAAATCTACATTTCACCACTAATATAGCTAAAAATACTTCAAATATTATAAGTAAATTTTTTTTCACCACAATTCATTTATACCTCACCACCTTTAAATCTATTTTCACTATCCTTAAATCTACATTTTACCACCCATATAACTAGAAATACTTCAAATATTATAAGTAAATTTTTTTTCACCACAGTTCATCTATACCTCATCACCTTTAAATCTATTTTCACCAACCTTAAATATACATTTCACCACCCTCATACCTAAAGATATTTGTATTATTACTACTACATTTTTTCTCACCACAATTTATCTATACTTTATCACTCTTAAATCTATATTTAACCAATCTTAAATCTACATTTCACCACTCTTAAATATTATTATAACCTAATTTTTTTTTCATTACAGTTCATCTATACCTCATCACCCTTAAATCTATATTTCACCAAGCTTAAATCTACATTTCACCACCTGTATAGCTAAAAATACTTCAAATATTATAAGTAAAAATTTTTCACCACAGTTCATCTATATTTCACCACCCTTAAATCTATTTTTCACCAACCTTAAGTCTACATTTCACCACCCTCATACCTAAAACTATTTGCATTAGTATAAGTTTTTTTTTCACCACTGTTCATCTATACCTCATCACCTATAAATCTATTTTCACCAACCTTAAATCTACATCTCACCACCCTCATACCTAAAAAAATTAGTATTATTACTACTACTTTTTTTCTCAACCACAGTTTATCTATACCTCATCAATCTTAAATATATATTTCACCAACCTTAAATCTATATTTCACCACTTAAATATTATTATAACTTAATTTTTTTCACCACAGTTCATCTATATCTCACCACCCTTAAATTTATTTTTCACCAACATTAAATCTACATTTCACCACCCTCATCTATACCTCTTCACCACCCATAAATCTTTATCTATCATTTACTCTTATTTTTTATATCATATTTTAAATTAACACTAGATTTCTTAAGAAATGCACTTTCTAATATACTTCGTTATCTTATTATAGATGGTAAAAATCAATGGATATTCTATTGGTTGAATGGGAACATAAAACCAAAGTTGGAATGGTGTTTGAGTCGGCCAATGAATTATACGACTTTTACAATGCATACGAACGTCAAGTTGGATTTAGTATAAGAAAAGATCATATGAATAAAAACCAAAAAATTGGAGAAATTACTTCTGCCAAATTTGAATGTTGCAAGGAGGGTTATAGAGAAAAAGACAAGAGGGACCATCTTACAAAAGAAGCAAAGGCAAAAATGAGGACCGGATGTGGTGCCTTCATACATATAAAATTAGTAAGGAAAAAAAGGCTATTTTTCTTAGATAACTGATATTGATTTGGCAATTGATTTTGGACTACCAAATAGTTTTGCATATGAACTAATGAGAAGACAAGTCGAGGCAAGAGAAGCGATTGGGTTTACAAAAGTTGACCAAAAAAATTATTTGAGAATGAAGAGACAAAAGCAGTTGCAATTTGGAGAGGTTGGATGCATATTTGAGTATTTTCAATCCCAACTGTTGGACAATCCCTCGTTTTTTCATGCGGTTCAGCTGGACAATCAAGAGATGATAACCAATGTATTTTGGGTGGATGCACGGATAATTATTGACTACGGTCATTTTGGAGATGTTGTGACATTCGACACAACCTATAATAAAAATAATGTAAATAGACCGTTTGCCGCTTTTGTTGGTTTGAATCATCACAAAAAAAATAGTTATATTTGGAGCTGATTTGATATATGATGGGACGACAAACTCATTTGTGTGGTTGTTTCAGAAATTTTTGGTATTGACTTGGTATTTTGTCACGCACCAGTCTACAATTTCTCACGGGAGAGTTTTCTACATGAGAAAGATCTATCACCACAAGGTCATTGTCAATCCCTCTCCTAATTGTCAAATTTTTGTTGATCTTATTTTCTTCATTTCCGTCTTTCTCTTCCTCATTGTTAATCGCTCGGTTAATTTTAAAACATTTGTCCTTCTTAGTATATCTCTCAATCTTTTTATACTCCATGGGTTCATTTTTAAAAAATTCATCATCCCGTAGAGAGGTTGTTGTTTTATTTGCTCTCGTGAATTTTAAGTGAAGTTTTGACATGTTTCTCTTTATGCGGGAGTTGATTGCACCAAGCTCTTGAAAGCCCCGTTCCATATGAAAGAAGTTCCTCTCAATGGATTCCAATATAACCTTTGTAAGAACAATACCATATTAGTTAACAAAAATTATCTTAAATAGTATGTACGTATTCTCACAAGTAATTACCTCAACATCACCATCACCATCATTGCTCCAATGGGGACTTCTCGTTAAATCACTTACCTCGTCCTCCTTGCCCCATCGTATCTCGATAATCTGTTGACAGTTTGAAATAATAAGAAAATGTTACATTTTTAATATGTACATAGAAGAAATGAGCTGAGGTTACCTTTCCATGTTCGAATTGCCTTATTTGAAATTGTTCATATTTTAGGCAATCCTTAATTAGAGCGTCACTCCAATTAATTGTAAGGTGTTCGAAAGAATTCAGTTTTGGAGCTTGGGGGAAATCAACATGGACCAAATAAAACAACTGTATATATATTGAGAAGGGACTCATAAGTAATGACACTAGTAAATTAAAATTTAATTTAATTACACTTAAGACTCGTACATACCTTTAAGAAAAGAACACAACCATTGCAATATCTTTGTTTTTTATAAATGTATTTATCCACACCATCTACTAAATCATTGAGCACATATTTTGCCCAGTTGTATTGGTTGATCTTTTTCACATCAACACCATTGAGCAGTGTTTGGAGACAATATGCATCCACATGCATATAGTACAAAAAGTCTCTTAAAATCATTGTTGACCGGTCGATCACCTCAATTACGATGCATATCACCTAATTTGAATTTTTTCAAAACATTACCTTTCAAGAAACCACATTCTTTGACCCAACCCCAATTGCTCATAGGGGTGCACAAAAATACGTCAAAATCGAAAAACCAAACTGAACCGGACAATTCGATTCAATTTTTTCATGGTCCGGTTAGTCACGGTTCCAATTTTTTGGAACCGTGTAGTAACAGTCTGGTTACATTTTATGGTCCCTGAGGAACGGACCGGACCGTTTTTATATATATTAAATATAAAATATATTATGTCTAATATTTAAATATTATACTTATAGTTATACTTATAGTATTATATCAGAGTCAGTCATCCTTTTCTTTCTCAGTTTTCTTTTGCAAAAACGCGCCACTAGGGTTTTTGTTTCTCAAACTTTCAATCGTGCCTCCTAGAGCCTCTCTCCTCTGTTTCTAACGTTCTCTAATCTTTCTACCTCTTACATCTTTCTCTCTGTATCTCATGATTCTCACCTCTTGGCTTTCTCTCTGTCAATCTCAAGAAGGCGTTTCACGACTCACGCACAACCAACCACGGAGTACATCATCATCATCTTTCTCAGTTGAGGTAAGATCTAAATTAATTTATAGTCCAATGACTAAATATGAACCGATCTATATATATATATATATATGTGTGTATATATGTATATATGTATATATGTATACTATGTTTGATGAAGAAAGATAATATATATGTTGTGTTGATGAAGAAAGATAATATGTATACTGTGTTGATGAGTTGAGATTGTCTAATTTTAGGAAATTAGTGTACTTGGTAAGTTCTCTTCCTCTTCTTCTTTTTTTCTACTACCACAATCAAGAAACAGAGACATCTCGTAAGCTGATTGAAGATAATCAAATGATAGCAAATCGAACCCATCACTTGTTCTGATGATTATAGATTTATATCATTCACTCTCTCCTCATTCTCCAATTGTAATGTAAAAACATCCCACTACATAAAAAAATCTAGACTTTTTTGCTCTCTCTATATATGTGTGTGTGTGTGTGTGTTGTTGTTATTTTGAACATATTTACGCTTTCGTTGTACTTCATCATTATGGAAGAAACTTGTTATTATAGTACTTATGTTTGCCCAACAAAAAACTATAATTGTTATATATCAAATCTGCCACCTTACACAATCTCTGAAGAAACTAGAGTAAAAAAGACATTCATGTATTAGTGTCAATCTGGATGTACAAAATGATTTTGAAAATTCGAATGAAACATTGGTGAATGGGGATATTAATTGTTTGAATTGTTTCTATTACCAATAATTAACCTTAAAATGCTTTAACTCATTAACAACACTCTTTGAACATTCAGCATGATTGAATCCACTTCAAAAAAGCTCCCAAATTATACAATAATTTGTTCTCCATATACAATCAACAATATTAATTGTCAACATTCCTCGTAGGGGTGCACACGGTCCGATTCAATGTAATCACTTAAAAATCAAAATAAAAGATTGAGATCATTATTGAAAAGATTCAAACTTTTTAAGAGTAATTATAACAGGAGGACACAAAGAGAAGAACCAAGTACCAACTTTTTGTATATAAGTGGGCAATCAAAGACCAAGAACCAGTCTGTTATAGGTGTTGCTGTGTTACACTACACAATAGATGATTGCAAGAAAATAGCTCCAATGTCATTGCAATATGCAATGAATAGACAAAGAAGAGACATGGGGAGTATGGAAACCATAATTTGGTGCAAAAGCCAACCTATAGACTATGGATTCGCTTTGCCCATACTATGGAATTAGGGATTAATTTGCTGTTAATACTTACCTTTTAAAATGTTGGAATGTATCTGGTCTTTGATCTCAAAATAAAATAATTAATAGGAGGAAATAAATAACCAGGAGGTATTTTAGTTTTTTATTATTTATTTTCTTGATATTACCTTATCTGTAACTAGATTTCTTATGAGATTAGAAATCTTTTGTCCAATAACAAAACACAGCATCAAGGTTCTTTAATTATGTTCAGTTTAATTATTGCAACCTCTGTTGTCAAAATAGCATTAATTTTTAGAAAGAATGCAGGGATGGAGATGTTCAGTTTAATAATTTTTTCTTTTTTTCTTGATGTTAGATGTCAAGTACTGGAGATAGAGATGCTCGTAATCCTATTTATCTTTCGGAAGAACACACTGAGGTAAAGGTACGTCAAGTTAATAAGAGAAATTGATTTAATGTTTGGGATCATTTTATAGAAATTGAATCAAAAGAAGAAGGAGGTGCTACATGTAAGTATTGTAATGCAACTTATCAATGGAAAGTTGGAAAAGGGACTAGTTCATTGAGAAAACATACTATTAAGTGTTGAAAGAGTCTAAATCAAGATAATAAACAAACAATTTTATCCTTTCAATCTATAACAGAAGAAACTGGTGATAGTACTAGTTTGGGTGTTTGAAAATTTGACCATGATCTTTGTAGGGAAGCACTTGAAAAAATGATTATCATGGATGAGTTGTCATTCAATTTTGTAGAGCGTGAATGTTTTCGTTATTTTCTTAGTGTGTTGCAACTTATGTTCAAAATCATGTCACGTACTACAATAGCAAGGGATTGCTTGGTGTTATATGCTAGTGAGAAGAACAAGTTAAAGCATTCATTTAATAAATCAAATCAAAGACTTTCCCTCACTATGGATTGTTGGACCTCACTCCAAAACCTTTCTCATATGTGCCTTATTGCCCACTTTATTGATAAGGATTAGAAATTGCACAAAAGAATTCTGAATTTTTGTGTGATTTCTAGTCACAAAGGTGAGGCAATTGGTAAAGCGGTGGAGCAATGTTTAAATGATTGGGGTATAGATAAACTTTGCACACTTACTGTTGACAATGCAAGCTCAAATGATCTTATTATTCAATATTTGAGGACAAAGACTATTCAAAAGAGTGACACTTTCATTTTAGGTGGTAAATTCTTTCACATGAGATGTTGTGCACATATTCTTAATTTAATTGTGAGAGATGGGTTAAGTGAATTAAAAGATTCAACAACTTGAATTCGTGGGGCTGTGAGGTATGTTAGGAGTTCTCCACAAAGAGAACAAATTTTCAAGCAATGTGCGGAGATGACAAAGATAACATCTAAAAGTTCTTTGTGTTTAGATGTCCAAATTAGGTGGAACTCCACATATCTCATACTAAAATCCGCATTAAAGTTTGAAAATGCATTTGGGAAAATGGAAGTTGAAGACTCACATTTTGTTATAGAACTTAAGTATGAGCCTCCTACCAATAGTGATTAGAATGATACTTGGGTTTTCACAATTTTTTTTTGAAAAATTCTATGATGCCACTACTCGCATGTCCGGTTCTTTATATGTTACTTCTAATGTCTATTTTCATGAAGTGTGTAGCATTAAAAGAAACTTGTCCTTATGGTCAAAGAGTTTGATCCTCGTTTAAGTGTCATGGCTATCAAAATGAAGACCAAATTTGATAAGTATTGGGGTAACATTGAGAAAGTGAATATGATGTTAGTACTTTTCGTTATGTTAGATCCTCGCTACAAGTTGAATTATGTGAGTTTTTGTTACTCTAAAGTTTATCATTCTACCATGATGAGTGATCTCATTAAAAAAGTAAGGGAAACATTGGATCATATTTATGGTGAGTATCAAAAGTTTGAGTCGGACACTTCATCTTCAATCTTTAATTCAAACTTGTAATGTCATGGAGGTTGATTAACCAAGTAGTGAAAGTGTTGATATAAAAGATATCTAATTGGAGTATTTACAACATTTGGAATAAGTAGGAAGTGAGGGAAACAAATCAGAAGTGGAGAGATATTTAGAGGAAGCTTGTGCAAAGCATGATAACTTTAACATCCTGAGTTGGTGGAAGGTAAATAGTTCAAGGTATAAGGTTTTTTCCAAAGTTGTACGTGACATTTTAGCCATTCCTGTTTCTACAGTTGCTTCTGAGTCGACTTTTAGTACGGGAGGTCGTGTTCTTGACCCCTCACCACTCCCTTTCAAATTGAAGTAAAAGTCGATGAAATTAAAGCAATTGAATCAGGTGATTTTCATTTTATCATATAATTTACTTGTAAGTATTTGTTAATTGTTAACCATTTTTTTTATAAGTATATTTGTTAATTATTAACTTGAATAAAATTATTTACTTTTGCAGCCATGAGTTGCTTAACTACCGTATGAGGACGTTTGAGATTGAGTTCGGGTAGCAACATGTCACAGTTGATGGTAAATCATTTTGTTGTTAATAGATGTTTGGTAATTTTCTAAATACATTTAACTAGAATTTAGTAATTAACTAAATGCATTTTATTTTTCAGTGAACTTCTGTTTTCTCATTGATGCTAATCAAAGAAAAATCGGAGGCTTGGAGCTTGGGAATTATTGTCTAGTGAACTTCTGTTTTCTCATTGATGCCAATCAAAGAATTTTCGGAGGTTGGAGCTTGGGAATTATTGTCTTTGTTGTTTGAATTCTAGTTATGAATCTGTATTGTATTGGAATTTTAATTACTTTGAATTTGTGTAACTTTTGGAAGTTTAGTGTTTGCTTCGAATTTCAATTTTTATTATGTTTGAAGTTTGTTTGATGTTAGATATTATGTTTCTACTGGTTAGATTATTATGTTATTACTATTATTTGTATTAGTTTTTAGTAGTTATTTAAAGAAATTATCTCATGATTTAATTAGGTTGACACTTGACGAATAATAACTTTAAAAGATTTAAAATTGATGCTTGAAATTGGTTCACAGTAGGCTTAAAATTGAGGCTTAAAACAGGTTGACACTGGTTGGTGAACTGTAAAATCGAACTGAACTGAGTCGGTTCTTCACGGTTCGATTTGGTCTGATTCTATATAGTTAAACGGTTCATTTCGGTTCCATTTTTAATGGAACCGGACCATACGGTTTGATTCCAAAAAAGGCTAAAATCGAACCGAATCGGACCGTGTGCACCCCTAGTTGCTCATACTCTTATCAGCTTTCATGGTCAACATTGTTAAGTGACCATTGGGTATCCCAAGAATAGACTTGATGTCTTTCTCAGTTATCTTAACAAATTTCTCACAAAGTGTCAAACCACACCTACGAGGATCAAATTGTCCTATTAGGTACTCACAAAGTTTTTGGTTCAAATGACGACATTGTAATTGTAGGAGTTCACCAAAACCTATCTCTTCAATAACAATAATCTTGTCTTCTTTGAAAGCTAAGATAGTTTCAAAGAAAATGGGGACTATCATTGAGCTAACCCTATTATCCTGCAAGAAGTTACAAAATAATAAGTAACAACATAAATAAAATAAAACAATGGAAGAATGTAAAGTTTCTTACCTGCTTTGGCTTTTTCTTCACCTTAGTATTGTAAACTGCTAATTTTTTCTTATATTCATCTCGATAAGGCTTTTTATCACTATCTGTCATAAACTTCTAATCTTTTGAGTAGTTCTTATTGAGCTCCACAATATTTTTACCAGTTTTTTTATGTTTGCTCTTAAATAATTTACAAAAATAACAGATCAAATACATTAACAAAAAAAATATCAATTCATGCATTTAATATTTCAACAAAGAAATATGCTATAAATTTATACCTAAAAATAATAAAGTAGTTGCCCAGTTTATGTGAACTTTTTTCTAATTTTTCAGAACCCCTCGAAGAAGTCAGCCGTATCCATTTCAGATCATGTGTACGTCCCATACTATCAAAATACTAATTTTAATCTACAAAAAATCAGCATTTTACTTATATTAGATATATTGATTATAATAATATATACAACTATTAAGATAAAGTGTGAATACCGGTTCATGATTGATAGAAGAACAGAGCACAATTGAAAATTAGAGTTTTGAAAACTAGAGTTTAAGAGTCCTAAAAACTAGGGTTTAAGTGTGTGAAATAATAGATTTTTTTAGTGTTGAATCAAGCAATATGAGAAGAACAAGTATAAGGATCATAAGAGCACTACTCTAATGATTGATCAAGAACTGAGTGATCATACTTCTACTGTAAAATCATGGATGCCCAAATCAGTATTCCAAACTCCAAACTAATATTTGAATAAAAAACTAATACAACCTAGAAAGAAAATATAATATTATACATTAGTCTCTGATATATATAGACACAAACCCCTGTTTCTTTTCCTTAAAACGTCTCTTTCCATACATTGAAGGTATGGGTGTTAAGGGACTGTTTGTTTGTGTGGTTTGAGTTGAACTATCGATTTTGGTTATTGGCGCGATACTAAAGAGTCCGATGGATGTACCATTCAGAAGAATTATATGCCAACGTGGGCTAGTCACCATATAAAGTACATTAATGGTGGTTCTAGTGTTGAGCTTTTACTTGGTAAGTCCTCGGGTATTTCTTGCCTTTTGTATGTTTATTTTCAAATCTATATAGCATAAAACATCACCTAAAGTACACAACCTTGTATATCTATATATGTATATAATAGTATATTGATCTCTCTAGGAGCTGGATTTCAGTCAAAAATGGTCGTATCTGTTTAGACATTTCAGCATGAGAATAAAGATGGTTGGAGGAGACTTAGCTGGTGTTGTAACTGCATTCTATGTAATTGCATCCCACCACCCTTTTAACTTTTAAAACAAATAAAAAATTCATATACATATACATATATTTATTGAAACATATATACTTGACTGGTCATTGATTGTAACATATGTTTATTGGTCATAACTAATTTTTCATTTTTTCAGCTGTAAGAAATGCAAAATCTATGCATAAACAGTTAAAAAAAATCAGTTTGACACTTTATCAAACAGCTAGTAAACAAAATGAGACCCACACCAAAATTCGTTTATAACCTTCCTCCTTTCTTAGAACAATCAACAACCCATATTCTAAATCATGAAATTAAAGTTTAAGCATGATCAATTACTAATCATCCAACAAAGAAATACTTCTCAATGGCAACCAACTCTCCTCCGCAACCAAACCCAACCAACCGAACTAAATCAATCAAATCTCAACACAAGTAGGAAGTATGAGACAAACAAAGAAAAACCAGCTAACCAAATCAACAATGGATCAATAACATATAATACTCTCAAACTGTGAATCTAGAGAGAGAAAGAGAGGGATTGATGATTTTACCTGGTTAGATCGAGTAAGAAGAGGGAGAGAGATAGAAGAGTTTCCACCAGACTAACGTCGTTGGAATGTCTGTTTCACTATTGAATTAAGTTTTTTAAATATTGCGTTACAACGATGCCGTTTAACACTAGGGTATGGGTAGGGCATGACCCAACTAGGACAGAGGATCTCAGCTCATTTGAGACTTTAATCTATCCCATCAGCCGTCTCTTGCTGTTTCGATAGGCTTTAGTTGTCCAACTTCAAAGCCATAAATGGGGCAGCAACAAAATAGAAAGCAAAGACCATCAAAATGAGTGTCATCATAATGAGTCCAATAGCCATCCATCTATTCCCAACTAAAAAAAAGAAGACCGGGTTAGTAAAAAGAGGAGAAAAAGAGTTAAATGATAAGATTAGGCAGACTCGAGAGATCTCCCATATCTTTTAAAATCCAAAATTGAGGTTCAATTACAAAAAAAAAGTATTTGAATTATTTGCTAAGGAAAAAAATAGTTCTAAAACTCAAAACATGGTTAGAAAGAAAATAAAACGCAAAAAAAATTTCAAGTCACAGTGTGTTCGACCATAAATTGATTGTCCAATTTATGATCAAGAACGAACGTTGCAGAGTCTGGAAGAGATTCAAAAGAATGAGGTAGAACAAAACTATTCATTTTACTTGGTCGATATAACCAAAAAGGTCAGGTGATTATAGAAGAGTGAGAATAAAAACTCCCCTATGCATTCGAGATTGCTGTAACTAAAAGGACTTCTTAATAATTGCAACTGAAGCAATTTAAAATAGTGCAGGAATGTAAAAGAATTGAAGTACTTGTAAAGGTAAAATTGTGATAACGTGGGTTGCTAATATAAGTTTGTTGGTGTAATGTGTGGGAATTGTACAATGAAGCCTAAGTCCTCTATTTATAGAGGAACATTGGTGGTTACTAAAACCAACTACTCATGTTCTTGTCATGATTACTAAAATTCAACCATGTTTTATATTTGCCAACCTTCAATCGGCCATGTTGTCCACTCCGAAATATTTTCTTCAACTATTTTCTCTTCTGCTGCCACGTATCTCATACTTTGATCCATGATGTCCGACTACTCAGTTTACTTCCACTATTATTAGACAAGTGCTCCATCATCTCCTTCATTTACCCCAAAAATTTAGTGCATGATCGGCCCACTAGTGACCCATTTCCCTTGAAAATATATTCAACTTTGCTTTTTTTCCACACATGCCAAGTGTCCTCCACATTAACCCACTAGCTAAGGAAATCGGTTGTAGGCCCTCTACAATGGATGCAGGGGTTATTTTGAAATGGTATGGAGCTCGCTCAAATGTAAGTCCTATATTTTTTTTGTTTACAGCCTCTTTACATAAAGGACTAGTGTAGAGAGCATGTGCGAGCTCTATCTGTTTTTTTGTTTATTTAATTTCTCTCCTCTCTCTCTTTCTCTCAGCTTTCCCTCTCTCTCTCTCTCTCTCTCTCTCTCTTTTTGTGTCTCTATCTTTCTCTATTCAAATTTTATTTTAATTAGAATTGAATTGAAATCAATTGTTTTAAATATAAAAAAATTGTTTTAAATATTATTATATATATCAAATTATAAAATTGTTTAATAATGTAACATATAATTATTTTGTGAGAAGAAAATATTTAAAATAATAGAATTAGATCAAGAGTATGGTGATATGTAATGCTTTTTATTTTATTTATTTATTTGTGAGAAAATATGTAACGTATTTTTATTTTATTTCTTTATTTGTGCAAAAAAATATGTAATGTATTTTTATTTTATTTCTTTATTTGTGCAAAAAAATATGTAATGTCTTTTTATTTGTCAATAAATATATTAGAAACAAAAATAATTAAAAATAATATTTTATTCATCTCAAACAATTGAAATAATTAAGTTTTAAATTTTGTATAAAATTATTTTTATAAAAAAATATTAAAATAATAATATAGAAAGGTACCATACCAAAAGACTAGAATCTCTACAATTGGAAAGAGTCATGCCATCTGGTATGACTCTCCCCAATTGAATTGTAAATGGCTCATATTGAGAGCCCCACAATGGATGGCCTAAGCCCACTTCCTTGATTATAGAGATTATGGTAGTTCACCTAGTAACTTTATCGATCACACGTCAACCCACTATTTGCAACCTCTTCAATTGTAGGCTAAGTTGTTGTTTTATGCTCTCTATTTGCCATATGTTAGCACACAATTCACAATATATCTTTCACAATTTTAGTTGTCACATGTCACAATTGGTCAACTTTATAGCCAATTTTTTATCAGTCACGTTACCGCTCATGTGTCACTTTGGAAAAATTGTTAGGTACTCGACCAGGTTCCTGAACCTTCCATAGCTACAAACTCTAGAGTTCTCCAAATAATTTCTTCGTCAGTCAATTTTCATCGATTTCATTTGATACCAAAAAAATAAATAAATGATATGTGAGGTGAGAAAAAAAAAAGATTTGAATATATCTATGCTTTTGATGTGTCAACACACAAATAACATATTTATTTACTCAAATAACATTTTTTGGCCACCTCGACATAGGGCTGCAACTCGGGCAAGTTGGGTGGGTTAGAGGTACAACTCGGGCTCAACCCTACAAATGAAATGTTCAACCCTAACCCTACTTCCAACTAACTACTCAACCCATCCTTAAATTTTTAAACTCGGGTTTGGAACTCGAGTTGAGATTTCGGGTTAGAAAGTCGAGTTAATTCAGGTTATCTATATCACCAATTTCCATGTTTAAAATTTAAAGTGATCTTTAATAAATTTCACATTAGATTACTCCTAAACACATAAATAATTACAAACAAATTTTTAGAAAATTAATTATTTAAAGTGTTAAGATATAATAAATTAAGATTTAAATAAAGAAAGTTGAAAAGAAAAAGGTTATCATAATTTGAATATTATATATAATATGGGAGGCGATATTTGCACTCCCCTTTTGAACAATTGTACTCCACTTCTTCTTTTATTTTAAAGAAAATGACAAGAAAGTCCCTAAACTTGTTAATTCATCATTTTTTATCTTATAATACCATAAGTACCCTTTTTACTAATAAGGCAAGTGCATGATTTTTTTTTCCTCTCCTAAATCTAGTTTCATTAAACCAACAAACAATTATAGCACATTACCCTTTTTACTAATAAGGCATGTGCATGATTTTTTTTCTCCTAAATCTACTTTCATTAAACCAACAAACATAGTTAGGATTTTTATCATAATTGTATATTATATGTCATATACAAAATTTTTTCATATGCGTGTAAAGGCTATTTTATGTCATAGTTACCCTTTTTTTTTTGTTCTTTTCATAAGTTCAGTGTTGTTGTAATTTTATTGTCAAAACAGTTAGGGTTTTTATCATAAAAAGCTAAATTTCAATATTCAAAGGCATTCCAAATTAATTCTTAAAAAACAAAGAAGGAAAAAAAAATCCGAAAATTTAACTCAAAGCATACAACAGAAAAAAAAAAAAAAAAGTTACTATCACCATTCTCACAAAGATTTGATAGTTCTTCGATACTTTCTATGCTAACAAGATCAATTATTTTGTTCAACTCGATCATTTCTTCATTTGTGAGATATTCCATTGTTATGTAAAAAAAATTAGTAAGTCATATAAGAGATAATAGATGCAAAGTAGAGAAAGAGAAAGTTTTGAGAGGTTAGAAGCCCAACAAAAAGAGGATAGAGTTAAGAAAGTGGAAGATAAAAATGTTAATCGGAAAGGAAGGAGATGAAAAAATCATACCATAAATAGTTGTGGTATTTGAAAAAAAGTAATTATTTATTTATAAAGTTAGAGTTAGAGGAGTCAATTCCTATAACATTGAAGTGCAATCGTTTAAAAGAGGAGTTCGAATATTGTTTCCTTATAATATATTTAAAATAAAAAATATGTATAAAAATAATATTACAATTTGGGTTCGTGTTCGAGTTAATCTTGAATTATTAGCACCTCAACCCAAATTTAATATTAATTAAATTTGAGTTAAAAATTTTCAACCTAAACTCAACTTAGAATTATAAAAATAATTGTTCAAGTTTATAAAAAATCAACCTGAAAAGTCGAGTTAAGCTCGAATTTTCCAACCCAATTGCACGCTACGGCTCAACAGCACATAGATTCGGCCAAAGAAATCTGCCTAATCCTCAGGTGCAAGTACCATTTTCCTTTATCTATTATTGGCCCAGTCATTGGTTATGGGGCTGCCCACATAACTGTCACATTCTGATGTAAACACAGTGGAAAGGAAATTGGGCCTCCCTTTCCGTTATTCCGTTGAACCCACTGTCCTCTCTCTCTCTCTCTCTCTCTCTATATATATATATATATATCAAAGCAAATCAATTCCTCTCAAACAAAAAAATGTCTCCCCTACTCCTTGATCTCCTTCTTATTCTACTCCTCACTCCACTCTTTGCATCCACTACAACCCCAGACCGTTTCATCAAATCAATCCCACAATCTCTCCGCAAACACAAACCTCAAGAGTACTTGGAACTGACCCAACCATTACCGTCTGATCATCTGACCCCATCATGCTCTTTCCACGTACTGAATCACGACTTCGGCAACACCATGGGCCTCCCTCCCTTCTCTGTCCCTTACTCTCCACCGTCCGATTGCCTCTCCCCGTGGTCCCACGTCGTCATCGACTTCCAAGCCTCCTGCAAAGGTGAACAGTACGACCGCATAGTCGGCGTCTGGCTCGGCGGCGCCGAGATTCTCCGCACCAGCACAGCCGAGCCGACCAAGGATGGAATCTTCTGGAAGGTTCGCAAGGACGTCACTAGGTACGCCTCTCTCCTCCGACAGTCGAGCCTCACTTTCACGGTCATGCTCGAAAACCTCGTCGACAACGTCTTCACCGGCGTTTACCACGTTAACATTACTCTTCACTACTACAAGGATCACGGAGTTAGGGTTCCGTCATCAGTAGTTGCAGATCATCAAAACCTGAATAAAAATTTAGGGTTTGTGAATGATCACAGAACTGTGAATTCAATCGACGAGGAGAGCAAATCTGTGAATAACTCGGTGCTTGTATATAGAGAAGCTACTGAGCGTGTCGAAAGGCAAAAAATTGCATTGAATTTATATGAAACACCAGCTGATATGATCATTCCAATATCGGGTGTTCTTGATGAAGGGTTTTGGTTCCGAATTGAGAGCGATTCGGATGTGAAGTCGAAGGGGATTCGAATTCCTCGGAATCCTCGGAAAGCTGTGCTTGAGGTTTATGTGTCATTTCATGGAGATGATGAGTTTTGGTACTCAAATCCTCCTGATTCATATATAATAACGAACAATTTAACCACTGGAAGAGGTCATGGAGCTTATAGAGAAGTTGTCGTGACGATTGATGGGAGGTTTGTTGGTTCAGTGATTCCATTTCCGGTCATATTCACCGGTGGAATCAATCCTTTGTTCTGGGAACCAGTTGTTGCCATTGGAGCTTTCAATGTTCCTTCTTATGACCTCGATTTGACGCCATTTTTAGGGCTTCTCTTGGATAAGAAAGTTCATTTCTTTGGGCTTGGAGTGGCTGATAGTAACCCATTTTGGCTTGTAGATGCAAATTTGCATATATGGTTGGACCATGATTCATCTGTAGTCCAGGCTCAAACTGTTGATTGTTATACTCCGGCTGTTTCCATAGAACGTCAATCAATGTTCACGCAGCTTGATGGATCATTCCATATAGTCGCAAATAGAAGGAGTCGATTCTTGGGGTGGGTGATTTCAGCTGCAGGCAACTTAACTACTCAAGTCCTGCATCAATTCAAGTTCAGGAACACCATAAGGTTTCAGAACAATGGGGCCTATAAAGTTGTTCAACAGAAAGCGAAGACAAGAATTTCAGTTATTGTGAAATCTGATATGGGTAGTGTGATCCATCGCACAAGGGTTAAGTGGCAATCCCCTCTCAAAATTATTACTGCAACGATACCCGGATCTAAAAAGCATACTTATTTGTTGCTCACTAATGTCTCCCACGCGTTGAGGGAGAAATCGACTAATGGCAACTTTAAGGGCTCAGTACATAACATTCAAGATTCCAGGGGATGGATGAAGGTCAAGGATCACTCTGTTCTCTCTGGTGAAGCCAACACTAATCAAACTTTCACTTACAAGGACCAGTTTGGCTGCTACTCTCAGTTTGTTGCATCTTTCAATGGCAAACTCTTCATAGACAACCCGAGCATTAGTTGTGCATCTTCTTTCTAATATCATTTCATGGTATCTTTTTAACTGCAAGAGTTCTTTGTTTTGAGAACTGTTTAATCTCTTGATCATGTATGCATTTGTATCTATGTAATATAATTTACGTTTCAGAACACTTGTTGACTTTTCTTTTGTGCCCACAACTGTGGCTTTTTAATAAGAAGATAGCTTTGGTTTATTATCTTGTTAACTAGGAGCACATTAATTTGTTTCATATCTACTTCATTGAATGGACTTTGCATTTTCAAAATATATAAAATCTTCAAGCAACTGTGAAAAAGTTGCATGTGTAAACATAGTATTGAAGATATACTTGAAACCTATATACTCTTTGTTGTAGATGTGAGAAGCTTCCTTTCACTAGATAATATTTGCTATGATAATATCATAATAGTATTGAATAAGGATTCAGGACTTTGCTATACAATGGGAGATGGTTATGATCTGAACTTCATACAATGAAGAAGTATACTTCATCATCGTCCTTGCCTTCATCCAATAGATATGGGGTTGGTAATATGAATTCTTTTTTTTTTCCATTCTTTCTTATTATACACCATGTCTTCTCTTAAATTTAGATTTTTTAAGTTATTTTTAATTACTTCATCTCACGTAAGCTTTGGTCGGCCTCTTTGTCGCTTACCCTCTAAACAAGGAACTCTACCTCTTTTTTATAGGTGCATCATCGGATCTGTATTGAATATGACTATATACCTAAGTCTATTTTTCCTAATATTTTCATTTATAGGCACTATACATAATGTTCACCTCACCTGTTTCTTATTTATTTTCTCTCTTCTAGTGATTCCTATCATCCAATGTAGCATCCTCATTCCCGCTACATGAATGCGTTGCATTTGTGTCTTTCTCAACGCCCAACACTTCGCTCCCTACAATATTGCTGGCCTAATAACTGTTCTATATAATTTTTCTTTTAGTTTATTTAGTATTCGTATGTCGCAAAGAATACCACTAGCTTAATGAAGAGGTATACTTGATCTCTGTTTTTGTTATCAGCTACTGTATTATTGCAACAGTGCTGGAATGTTGAAGGAATGTTGAAGGTGCTTCAAAGTGCAACTATCTTTAACACTTAATTCTACAAAGATCCGAGGACATTGTAGATTGTTATTCCAACTGGTTTGTAAACTGTAACACGTTTGAAGTATAATGAAGTCACCCTGCAGGAACTCCAAGGTAGGAATTCTGTAAATCTGATGACCCTTCGAGTGTTTCAAATACTGGCAAGGGTCGGGTCGGGTCCAGAGAAAGGAAGTTTTACGTGAAGAAGATTTGGCTCAAATGTTCTGTAGGAGAAGAACCCCCTCACTGTTCTTAATAAAATAAGAGGAAGCAGAACCAAGTGAAGATAACAAGTTAGGTGTAAGCCAAAAACATAGTGTTGGTGTCTTTCCAAGAAACTTCCACACCATGTATGATCCAGTACTAGGCCCTTGGCATCTTCAGAAGTTTGGTTATTTTACTTCATAAGTTCGTATCAATCTGATGTTAGTTCACCATATTGATGTGGAAGTACTGCTTTCAGAGGACACTATGTTTTCTAATCTACATGTCTTTCATTTCTATTTGCAGCTTGCACACACAACTGACAACCCACAGTTAAGCAATCACATTTTACCGATTGGATGTCTCTGTCTCGCAAGTTGTATCACACACGTTGCTAAAAATTTTAATGATTACATCACATACCAAAAGTCTGCAACGAAGCATTAAGCAATTATCCATAACTAAATTTGCTATAGATGCAAAATTCGTAATAGATGCCTTGAAATTTTATACCATCAAATTTTAATTCACTACATCTATTGGTGTTTGTGTAGCCTTGTCTTTATTTATAGATATCCACCCTACTTATGTTGGAGAGATACAAACATAATCCCAAACCCTAACTATACAGAAGAGATACAAACATAATCCCAATTTGGATCTTATAACGTAAGTTACAGTTTCAGAACATGATATAGGAAATATCCTTTGTAAAAATAAATTACGATAAAGAGTGGACCATCATATAGTCCAATCTTTTACCTTTGAGGCTTTGACAAATTATAGTACGCTTTCTATCGCTGGAGAGGATCCTTACTCATACATACATACATGTATATATATACAGAAATAATCTTTTGCTCACCAATGAGTAAAAAACTCTTCCACCGTGTATGATAATTATTGAATATGATTGTAAAGATTTTCGGAAGTTATTTTTTAGACTTAGATCATATCAAATGATTATTATGTTTAGTGTGTAGAAAATTTTCTACTTACCAATGAGCATGAGATCAGTACTATATATATATACATTGTGCTTAAGCAGAGACATGGATAGATCATATTAATCATGATAAGCTGATAGCTATCTCGTACCAAAATCAAATACTTGATTTAAGATTATTGGAATCACCTTGTCTTGTAACATCTCTTCTCCTTTCAAACAAAAAGGTGGACAGTTTAAAAAAATTTTAAATTATTAGGGAAGTTATTTGCTAGAAATAAAAAATAAAAAAAATTAAGATGATCGGAGACATAGGATATAATTAAGGATGACATGGTTGGTTCGGAACAGGACTTTTTTTATCCCAAACTTGTCTAGTGAAGGAAAATCGATTGCTAAACCTATTCACGTGCTATGTATAGTTTTGAAAAGAAAATTCCTCATAAACAAATTAATTTTTTTATATATATAAAAAAGGTGTTTAGTATAAACAATACTTAATAATAACATGTTATGTGCGTAGAGCATGTAATCAAATCTGATGCTCAGGTAGGCTTGACCATCTATGGGTTTTACTTTATTGTGGTTCAAACAGAAAGGTCGTGTCTCGTTTGAAGTGGTTTTGCTGATAGTAAATAATTGTAGAACAAAACTGATTTGGTCCAATTTGAAAACATATTTACACCCAGGGTTGAGAATTTATTAGAATCCTCAACAAGAATTTTAATCCTACAAGTAATGTTATGTTCGTCAAGCCCGTCTAGCTCAGTTGGTAGAGCGCAAGGCTCTTAACCTTGTGGTCGTGGGTTCGAGCCCCACGGTGGGCGTGAGCGTGTTCAACCTTTTTCGGTTAAGTCAGAGACTCGGAGCAATAGATTATATTTTGTTGGGTGGTCATTACAGATGTTTAGTGTTGCCAAAATGTCCCTTAAATAATTCTGGCCAAACAAAAACCCCACACCAGCCATAAGAATTTGGAGAATCTCTGAAGGTATGTTCGCTGCATGAAATTGAACAAAAAAATTGTTTTGGATCAACAAAATTTTATAAACAAATTTTTCTTCAATTCCAACTCCTAACCTCTAATTTCATGCAACCGAATCTAGTGATCACTAAACATTTGTTTAAACATGAAATTTTAAGTTTTCAATGAGTGTAATGATAGGCATAGAGGTACAGTAAAAGTCATTACTGAATTGAAAAAGTGAATCTTTCACAAGTCAATGAATGAACATTACTACACATTCGATGATAACTTTTCACTCTACAAATCACTATCGTTTTACTTGTATGCTGTGTTTATATTTAATTAGTACGTGATGTCATATCATCACTGCACAACAAGCATTTATTTAGTTTTTTTCATTGTTTCACTAGTACCTTGGCCCTATAACCTCCACTTGTTTTAACATGGTATCACAACCTATCAATTTTCAGTAGTCTTCATTGTCGATCGCTCTCACCGCCGGATATGACACCGCCCGTTTCATCCCCGACGGTCAGTCGTAAAAAATAGCTTCCATCTTATATATATATATATATATATATATATATATGAAGGCAATATTCGCCCCCTTCTTTTCTATATTTGCACTTCTTTCTTAAAAGAAATTACACTTCTAATCTCAGCTTTACAACTGAGTAATTATATTTTTTCAAATGACTTCATTACCTTTTCAGATATCCACCAATCTATCTTCGATCTCTAATGTTTTCATTCTCTTTTTACATGATTCAAAAAAAATATCCAAAAAAAAAGTTCTCTCTCTACCCGACTAAAAAAAAGTTCTCTCTCTCTTAAACAAGAACCGAAAAGAAAATGACCCAAAAAGTCATCTCTATTGAATAAATTTTCTTGTTTAACAGGACCAAAAAAATATATATATATATTAAGCAAAAAATGTTATATCTATTGAATTAATTATCTTCCCCCCCCCCCCCCCCCCCTCCCCCTCCCAAAAAAAAAAAAGGAGGGACCTAAAAAAATAGTTCTTTCTGTTAAATAAATTATCTCATTTGACAGGACCCAAAATCTCATTTGATAGGACCCAAAAAAAGAAAAGTACCAAAAAAAAAAGTTAGCTCAACTAACTAAAATACATTTTTTTTTACAATACCCAAAAAAAAAATCATCTCTTTTGACAGGACCGGAAAAAAAGACTTATTTCAGTTGAATAAATTTTCTCTTATGAAAGGATTAAAAAAAAGTACCAAGAAAAAAGTTTTCTTTTGACAGAAACAAAAAAAAAAAAAAAAATTACTAAAGCAAGCAAAAAATGTAAAAAATAGTTGAAGTTTATGGTATTATAAAATAAGGGATGATGTATTAATTAATTTAGGAACTTTCTTGTCATTTTATTTTTTTAATAAAAGGCAAGTGGAATGTAATTGTAGAAAAGTGGAGTGCAAATATAGCCTTCCTATATATATATATAATGCAAATAATAAAATAAGAAAAATATGACCGCCCAATTCAAGTTCAATTCATCGGCTTCCACTAGCATCTGTGTGTCAAAGTCGTTGATTTCAACGATCCTGATTTTCAAATCAATTTTCACTCAAACGAGAAGTTTTTGGTCTTACCGTCACTTCAATGAGTTCACTCTTTTGCAACTTATTTGTATGTGTTTCGTGGCCACTGTTGGTAACATCACCAAATTGTTTTCTCGAACCATAACATCTGTGTGTCAAAGTTGTTGATTTTAATGAGCACATTCTCTGATTTTTAAATCAGTTTTCAATCCAACGAGTCGCTTTCGGTCTTTCCGGCTCTTTTGCAGCTTCTTTATATGTGTTCACAGTTGGTTACATCACCAGATTGCTTTCGCGAGCCGCATTCAATATTTTGTCTCCAAACTCAAGTTAGCTTCATGACTCACCTTGAGTTTGCGGGAGGCTGTTAGATTATATATTTCTTATTATAGATTATAGATTATATATCTTTTCCTAACAGGTTTCTTACACCTTCTCCTAAACCATCTAGAATTAGGATTTCTTGTCTCCTAAATTTACTTAGCTTCCAAGATTGTGTGTCTATAAATAAGCATTGATGTATTGTTCACAAATATTAATATCAATATCAATTTAATAAAATACAATTATCTTTCTTTGTTTCTAACATAAAGAAATGTGAAAAGTTCAAGTCTGGGTCAGACTTGCTAACCGGATATATACACTTGTGTGTACATGTGTTACTTCACTTTTTATTTATGATCTTTGACCTATTTAGACACTGATTGGATTAACTTTTGACTTTTAAAGTTCAAAAGTCATTTTGAAGAGTGGATTGATAAAACTAAAGAACTTCAAAGTCCAAAAAGATCATTCAAAAGAAACTGATGAGTACCAGCTTTCACATTTAACTTCTGCTTTTCTTTTTCTTCTGCGTAAAAGTCAAAACAAAAATTCTACATCATTTCTTTCATACAAAGCAAAAGGCATAAACTATGAAAACCTAAAGCTAAGGTTAAAACAAATTTTACAAAAACTAATAGAAGTTGAATATCCTGTTTTATTTAAGGCTTCTGCATCATTTCTTCATACAAAGCAAAAGGCATAAACTATGAAAACCTAAAGCTAAGGTTAAAATAAATTTTAAAAAAACTAATAGAAGTTGAAGATCCTGTTTTATTTAAGGCTATAATTGGGTTACAACGTTAAGAAACCTGCCCACCAACTTGGAAAATTTAGTGCCCGAATAAGGTTACAATAAATGTAAAATCCAATTGGCTATCTGGATACAACATTTACTACAACTGCTAGATCCAACAAAGTATACAAGAACAAGTAATTGAATGATCCATCTCGTCTCAGTCAATCTATAGTTAGCACTTATAAATCCAGATCGAGAGTGATCAGTCACGACAGCTTAGTCCATAGAGCTACGTGCTTGATAGAAAATGTAATCCTTTTGGAAGGAAGTGCTCGCCTGTCGCTCAAAATCAAGCTAAGAAGAAAGCATCACCGACAAGAAAAACGAATGTAAGAATTACTCCTCGGTTTCTTTGATAAACAAACTATTATAGCTCAACCTTTTGTGACCATGTATCATCGTTCCTCAGCCAGGAGAAAAAGCAATGAAATATTTGTAGTAACTTACTGGTTATAGGCTTGTACTCTGCTCCTTCTAAATTTACGTTACAGAGCGCATTGTAGTTCTGCTTTAAATGAGGAGCAACTATTCTTTCCTGAAGAAAGGGCAATATATTTTTCTTTAACAAAGAAAAGCCATCATCTCCGGAACTAAACTTTGAAAATAAGGATAACACAATAATACCTTGAAAACTTCAAATGGACAGAAATCGGAATTATCACAACCCTATTCACAAAAAGAACAAAACATCAAAGCTGGGAAATATATGGCAAGTTTAGCAATAGTAGAATAACATGTAAGCTATGGCAAATTTCACAACAGTACAAGTGTACAAACCATATGTAAGATAAATCAGAGAGAGGCGAGGAGAGAAATGAAGATTAATGATAAAAGCAAAGAGCACCAAAAAGAAGAAAAATAAATATGAGTGGAAGAGTGTGCGGTTTCTAAATTTTCTGTTTTGACAAATTAGAATCTACCAGTCAAACCACTTTACAATCCATTGGTGGTGTAGTCAGAAAGATTTCAAAGCCAAAATGAAGATATATAAGGAAAAAGAAAATATATATTTCTAAGAGTCACAAAAGATGACAATCTAAATAACATGAAGATGAAAATAGAATATATATGATTATCTTGAGGTATTAATCAACAAAAAGGCTTACCGCCATTGGAATGGGATGTTCATTGTGTAGTACATGCACAAAGTATTTGCTTGTAGTGTTAGCTTGACAGCTGTAGAGAACCAGCATGTTATTCCCAGCAAAAGGTGCCACTTTGCTGCCCCTCCAATTTCTTATCTGAGGAGGCTTTGGAGGGAGTTGCAAAGGTTGTTCTCTTTGTATTTGTTCAAACTCTGAAACATTCAGCAAAAAACACCAAGTAAGAAGACATTACAGTTCATGCTTCATAAACTAGAGATTCATAGATGTAACTAGGGGATGCCCAATTTATCAATTTGTCCTGTAAATACTAGCAGTTAATGTAGCCATTCTGGATTAATGGTATTCTGGGTCAGAGCAATGAACCTATAATACCTATTTGATGTGGCTCATTTTGTATCAAAAAAGCCTGTGTTAGTGTGTTCGAAGAATGATATAGATTTTACTTCCCCACCAAGTTACTCCAGGTTGGGGGTGGGGTCCTGGTGGGGAAGTTATAGACACCTTTCCATCAAACCACTCACCAGATCCTTCAAGAAATAGTCCAATCAGACATGAGAATGGAAGCAGAGTCTCCGCATGAGCAAACCGCAGTCTTGCCTTTTCATATGTGCCAGGAGCATGTGCTTCTACCAGAGCAAAAGATAAAGATTATAAACACAAATAATGCATAAAAATATAGCATCTATATGTTAAGTTAACATTCATTAACTGAATGTAAAGATAACTTAAATTGCAGAGAAATATTGAAATATATTCTACAGTAGGAGAACCAGCTCCTAATAATTGTATTGATACTGCATTTATGCAAATAGGGCAATTAACAAGAAGAAGAAGAATAACATAATTGTTTTGCAATAAGATCCAAATAATTAAACCCCTTATAAGACAACTTATACCAACCACCTTGTTTCAATGTCATGGAGTGGCAGCAAATTAATTTGCCAGTATGATCATATTATTGGAACCAGGGGCAGTCCTAGCCTGCTAGTATTAGTTGTGGTCCATGCCAAACCAGCTAGAACCATCCAACTCTGGGCAATCAAAGGAAACAAGAGAAAGAAAGCAATCCTGATAAATCCATCAATCAAGTTCCTCCTCCATCCAAAAAGGATCTGCGGTAAAGTGATAGGAGAAAGGGCATGGCATGCAAGGTTGTAAATGGAGAAATGGAAAATGTAGAATTCATAGGGATAATATTACCTTCTTTAGCTTTAATAGCTTCCTCCATTGATTCCAAGACATCTTCAAGCAGTGGCACTCCCATTCGGTAGTTTAATGAATTACCATAACCCTTCAGTATGAATGACTCCAGATCATCTGTCCACTCTAGCAAAGCAACCTAGATGTAAAATTTTGCAAGCTAATAAGCATATATCATGCAAGCAAGAAACATGGTTCTTTAATTATTAAACTGAACTAGCATTATACTAGAAGTGTACAAATTTAAAACTATACAATCAAAGACCAAAAAATGCACATAATCAAGGGATAATCTATGCAGAACACAAGGTAGCAAAATCAATTAAAAAGTACCAACCCTCCATACCTCAGAAGGACTAAAAAGAGCACAAGCCTGATCAGTTATGTCCAACAAGGATGCTTCCTACCAATTTGAAAATCACAATCAGACAAGTGAAGAATAATTAATTAGTTTAGGACTCATGAAAGTATGAAGACAGACCAGCAACTACCTGTTTGCACAGAAACCAGAGAGAAGAAGTATCCTCTCTAGTAAATTTAAGCTCATAACGCCTCACTAGTGAGTGAGTAATGTCGTCCAATATAGGTTCCTTGAGCTTATTAACAGCAGGCCCCTGACTTTTCCTAAAATTCTGCAGCCACAGAGAAAGACAATAAAGGGTAAAGTAAATGCGATGCAAGCTTGCAACTAGATGCAAAACAAAAATCAATGCTTAAGCATATTTTAAGTCTTGAATGGCTAGCTTAAGTATTCTTGACACGTACAAAGCCAAATTAATAGGTGAGACTACATAAACTTCAGTAGCACACACTTTTTTATTCTTTGGATGGGGTGTATGTGTGTCTGCATGGTTCAAATATACTGTGTAAAATAGAAAGTGTTCGTTAACAAGTAAATGATACACACTTTTTTATTCTTTGGATGGGGTGTATGTGTGTCTGCATGGTTCAAATATACTGGGTGAAATAGAAAGTGTTCGTTAACAAGTAAATAATAAGCAAATTGGCTCTTAGATAAGAAGTAACCTTAGTCAAAATTACTGTAACTAGTACCTTCATCCTTACAATTATGCACTTCTCTTTCTTTCTTTACGGCTTTGTTTTCTTTTCTTTTTTGACAAGTTCAAGCATTACAAGGCATGTATCACTTTCATTCAAGAACATCATTACATCAATATGGATTGATTCCAATTTTTTTCATCTTTTTTCTTTTATAAGCCGAAACATAAACAATAATGAATAGAAATATAATAAAATAAATAAATTTTAGAAGAAAAGCAGAGGAAAGGCCATAGTACATCTCTTGACGTGTATATACACTTGGTCCGATGCTTTTTCATGTCTAATTATACAGCTTTCAACAATAATTGGACTAGTTCCATGTTTTACAAATACTGGTTTTCATTAATCAAACGCTAATTAAGAGATGAGCATTCTTCCAATTAGAACTTCCAATAGTGTGTTCAACCTAGGCCTATCCCTATGGTACCTAATTCTAGAGTACGTGGCTTTTCATGTTCCGATTCCCGTTCCAATTCCACATACCAAAAAAGTTCATGTTCCAAGTAAGGCCGTATTGTACTATCTTTAAACTCCTTCAGCTATTAGCCATTCCACAATTTATATATTAAAAATCTGTCAAAATAACTATTATGCATCAGAGCACAAGGCAGTCACATAAGTGAAATAGATCTTCCACTAAGCATGTGTCCTTTAGTCAACGTTGGATGATTGCCTGATAGGAGTAACTAGAAGAGATAAGATAAATAATGAACGTTAGATGAAGCATACTTAGGTGGTGTGGTCATATTCAACGTAGACCCGATGATGCACTTGTTAAAAGAGGAAGAGTTGTTTGCCAGAAGGTAAGTGACAAAAAGGCCGACCAAAGATGACGTGACAGGAAGTAATTGAAAACAATTTTAAAAAATTTAATCTAAGAGAAGACATGGTGTATAATAGGAAAGAATGGAAAAAGAGAGTTCATGTGGCCGACCCGATTCGTATGGGATAAAGGCAAGGATGATGATGTGAAAAAGGTTATTGCGTCAAACGTTCTGTCTAAAACTATAATCTTTGAACATTAGGATTTAAGAATCACTGCTGGAAACTGAGGGTATTTGTAAAACCAAATGGACAGTTGTCATGTTGAAAAGAAACCCTTGTGGAGCCTAATGTCCCACTTCCAGGGTTCATGGTTCTTCCAAATGGAAATAAACACATTTTCAGGTGAAATAAGAATACGCGAGAAGTCCACTTGAAATTTCTTGATTTTTTTCTAAGATGGACGCGAAAATCATTTCATAAATGCATATCTCAGAGCAATCTTTAACCAGTTGCTTCAGACAAATTGTCCCTCATTGGAAAGCCTTGACAGAAAATTATCTATATAAGCAACGTATATAAATTCAAATCACTACTCCAAATGTACAAAAAAGAGAGAGGGGAGAGGAGTGACTGAAATTCATGAAACAACCAAACATACCATAAGTTTAAGAATGGAGGTGAAAATATGGAGTGGGTAAAAGTGAATAATCAGTGGTATGGTAGCATATAATGGCTAACAATATATACCAAAATGGATGATTTGCTATGCAGATGGAAGTGGCTTTTCCTTTATAAAAAAGAAAGAAAGAAAAAAGGTGCTTCAACCATGAGGACTTGGTTTACAGTATAATCAAAATTTAGAATCCTGATTCCTGTATCAGGTTGATGCAAGGGATACAAACCACTGATGTGTTTGACATAAGTTTAAGAATGGAGGTGAAAATATGGAGTGGGTAAAAGTGAATAATCAGTGGTATGGTAGCATATAATGGCTAACAATATATACCAAAATGAATGATTTGCTATGCAGATGGAAGTGGCTTTTCCCTTATAAAAAAAAAAAAAAAAGAAAGAAAGAAAAAAAGGTGCTTCAACCACGAGAACTTGGTTTGCAGGATAATCAAAATTTAGAGTCCTGATTCCTGTGTCAGGTTGATGCAAGGGATACAAACCACTGTTGTGTTTCACATGTGAGTTGACAGACGTCAATCACAAGGCTAAGTGAATCCCCAATATTCATAGGTTTCTATGTTTAACATAACCAAACTTCTTACAAGATCTTCACATGTGTTCTGTAAACTGCATAATTATGGGGTTGCTTTAAGTTTTACTGTTTTTATAGTTGTTCTGTGTATGTCTGTTGATGGGAGGAAGTGTGTAATCGCCTGGTTCCTTGGGGGATTAATGTGCGTTCAAAAATAAAGATCATCTAGCACTCAAATCACAAGAAATAAGAAATTGGTCTCTCATGTAATTATTGCCTTCATTGTTTGCTGTTATGTTTGCAATTTTCTTTGGAGCAACAGCATACAAATTATTATAACAAAAATGAACCCAAAAAAAGTTATAATTATTCCCCACTCACAATGATGTTAAACCAAGATATATGTAAAGGTTACAAAGAATATTATTAAAGCTCAAAGTAAAAGGTTCAAATATAATTAGCAAAAGAAACAATGTATATGTAAATTCTTTTAAAGTTTACTGGTTGAGAATGGTAAAATTGGCAATATCACCCAATTCTTAACACAGCCTATATGCACATGGGCCTTACTATCAAGCCATATTGAATATGAAAAATCAAGTCTGTCTGATTTATCGACTTTTCTACCACAGGAACCTGCTTCCAAGTTGTCCTTGAACCTTCTAAACATATCTTGTTTATTAGTTTTAAAGCATCCATATTGAAGTGACAAATTATCTATTAAAAAGATTGAAATGAATGATGCAAATGTCCATTATGTGGCATGCAAGTGCAACTATACTTTCATGTATTTAAGTATGCTTGTGTTTGTGAAATACCGAAAGAAAGGTCCATGCACATACCTTGTAGTTTTGACAACAATCATGAAATCTCAGCATTGTATCACTTGCACGACTTTCACTGGTAACTGCAAAAGCTTGATGATGCCCTGGTCCAAGATTTCCTCTGCCACTAAATAGCCCCATGCCAAATGCAATGGCACTAGCAGATGCCCGAGGTATCTATCTCATCATAAAGGGAAGGGAAGTATAAGATAATGAGTTTGTGCCCAAATGTTCAACAAACTCCAATGCGCACCAACTCCATTTGAGTATCATCAATAAAGCAACATCCCAAAGAAGGTCCCTTGTATAAGTAAATGAAAGAAAAACTAACTACAGCCAACCTGTGTTGTTTTTATTGCATATACATCCGGGAAGTAATCCTCATTAAACAGTTCTGGAAATCTTTCTCTAACTCGAATCCCAAGATGATATAGTTCATCTTCTCCTTTGCTAATCAACTCTCCACCCTTGAGCTTCCCTTTCCAAGGAGATTCCCATCCCCATAACCAGGCAGGAACTTTCTGCAAAGACAACTTCTGTTCTTTTGCATCTCGTAGAAGTAATTCCAGGTGAGAGGCCAAATTGTTTAATACTGTCATTTTCTTCTTGGTAGGAGCACGAGTTCCATGCCTTGCCTTCAAAGACAAAACCTTCCATCAAACAACTTGCTATAAACTGGCATTACTTACTGAACAAAACTGTAACTAACATAGTGAAAAAATAAGAAATATACAAGTGCAAAAAGAAATATGCAAGCAATGAAACATCATAGCAAATAACATAGTGAAAACAAGGCCCAACAGTTTTCTGCATTTCTAATGCAGCCAGGACTATTTAGGAGGCTGGGACCCTACCGGTGATCACAAGTGACTGTGGAGAAGGCTTTTGAGGTCTGACTGCAGCTAAACCCGCACAAATAAGAAATCTACCAGTAGTAGGTAAATATGACCACAGTCAGTGTGAGACAGATGGCACAACCAAAGAAGTGTGTGATCGAGCCCCATTGCAGGCCAATGGTCATATAATTCCTATTAGAAATGTCAGATCCTTGAGAGACGCAATCAGCTCTCCCTAGCCCCAGGCCTTTTGCTTTTTTAATGTAAGCTCCAAGGCTTCACACCAAGTCTTCACTAACATAATATATTAATATGCATGCTTAAGTAGGGTCAGGAAGAACCGTTGTTGCCTGATGGGAACTTCCCCCATATTGCTATCAATGTCTTCATGTATCGCGACCTCTTAACAGTTAACAATGGTCATATAATTCCTAATAGAAATGTCAGATCCTTGAGAGATGCAATGAATGGCAGAGAAAGCTGAGAAAGCAGCAACCTCACTGACCATGCACTGAGATAGATGTTAGGATCAAAGATAGATAGATATTAGGCTTGAAGATCATCCTCCATCTTGACCAAGTCATAAAAAACAGATAAGCTAATGAAGACAGTCTTCTTCACAAATGATAATCCCAAAGCCAATTAAAGAGGAAATCATAAATAATCTTGTGAAAGTGACCATAATGTCAAACTATGATAAACATAAGTCATTTCAAAATACATAAATATTAAATGCCAAGGTCTTTCATACTACCTTCACCCCAAACATTAGCGCCAATGTATACAAAATTAGCAAAGAGGTAAGGGTATTAACGCCACATAATCTGTTATCTTTGTGAAATGTGGTGTTAGGGCTGCAACTCGGGCGGGCTAACCCGAGCCCAACCCAAACCCAAAGTGAAAGTTTTGGGGCTTGGGCAGTGTTATTTGGAATGCAATTCGGCTTGGGTAGAAAAAGAGGAACTAGAATTCATTTCGGTCCGGACTCGGGTTCATGTATCGGCAACCCGAAGCCCAACCTGAGCCCATCCCGAATTAGCTAACCCAAGAAACCCGATTTGTGAACACATAATATATACGTGTGTGTATATATTTGTATTGCTTGCATATTAATTGATAGTTTGTAATATGCATTAATATAAAACAATGCACCTTATTATTTCCTTCCTAAATCCTACACCAAATCATTTATTCACTCTGCCACCTCACTCACCTCTCCCTTACACTTTGCTGCACAAACCCTTGCCTCTCTCTCTCTCTCTCAGCCTCACCTCTCTCTCTCTCACACTTCGAACTGCATAAACCCTCGCCTCACTCTCTCACTTTGCCGCTGCAGACTGCACAAACCATCGCCTCTCTCTCTCTCTACATGTAATGCAAGTAGTGTACACGCAGGGAAAAAAAAACCCAGCAAATGAACACGATTTCTATTATAGCATTTTGCATTCTGTCGGTTATTGCAATATATTTATTTATTTTCTTCTTGATAGGTGTATCAGAGTTTATTTGTAAAATTGATGTTTACACGTGCAAAATTGATGCAATATCCCAAGCCATAAAATATGTGCAGATCTTTACTGCAGCTATATCAAACAGGTTCCTGACAATTGTTTCATGTACTTTGTAGTTATCAATGTTGCCTGAAATCGATCATCTTGAACTAACTCAGCAATATGCAACAAAATTTAACCGCTCAAGCTGATACATATTAACATCAGTAAGCTGCTCTCAAAAAGATTGCTGGTTGAAGGTGATTATGAAGTACATGTATGAAGAAATTTAGCACAAAACTCTGTCCAGTTGGATCTATTCAAGTAGCTTATATCCATGTAAACATGGAAGAGCAAGTCCTATGAATAAAAATCAATGAGCATTGCCTATATTGCTCCAAAAGGCACCAAGGTAACAGGCTGGCAGCCTTGTGATAACATTTTTCTATATTAATAAATTAAATACTTCAAGTAATAATGTCATGATACTTACAACTAGTTCTTGTTGACTTAGATCTGCAGAATAAAAATAATTGACCAACTAAATATATTCACAGTAGCAATTTGAGGTTGTAAATGAAGATTACCAGAAGATTTAAATGGATAGGTGTACACTGATCTGGAATTGTAGAGGGTACAAACATATTGTCAGAAATGTCTCTCACAACACCATAGCTGAAATAAAAAATACATAAACAGGCAATCAATAAAAAAAAATCCATAAAGGGGGTTACAAAATCATCTAATAGTGTACTCTTTACTTCTAAACAACAACGCCATGCGTGTGCTAACTATAATAATAGCTCCTAGAGGGCTAGAACACACACATAAACACAAGATAGAGTGAGCAAGACTGACAATTAATTAAATTGTGTTTACAACAATCTGAGTGGTTTATTTACAGTGGCTATAATTAAGTTTACTCTCAATTTAGTTTCCAAGAAAAGTCGGAAATAGAAAATTTTAATTTTGAATCTTCGCCTCCGTTTGTTTTAGCTTAAAACATTTTTCATGCAAGAAATTTTACATGTAAAATGTTTTTTCCGTGTCATTTTCAGTCAAAGTCTTTTTTTTTTTCACATTCTGATTCTTATTGACCTCTGCTTTCCCGGTAATCAAAGGGAGAGCAAAATTACACGATTATAGATAGATATAAACACGTGTATACATAAATCAACCTCTGATTGCATAGCTAAATGTGCATGAAAAATAAAGAAGATATTCAATCAGGAATTGAACCAAACCCCAAAATACATGATATTCATATTTGAGTGCATAATATGTGATTGAATGAGGGCAATTATAGGATAGAGACCTTGATACAGTTGAGAGGTGTTGCCGAATGTCGAAAGCTGCTTCTTCAGCATTCGAATGTATGGTTAAGCATAGCAATGGTAGCAGAAAGGCGACCATGGCCTTCCTCATCGCCTCTCTCTTTCTCTCTCTAGAATGGTCAGATTGATTTAAATGAAATTTGTAAGCCGAGCCGAGAAATTCTCTTCTTTGCGTATTAAACACAGACGAGCGATAAGATTCACCCGATCCGTTCTCCTTGTTGTTTAGGTATATGAGGGATTTGTTAGTTTCTTGAATGAAACATTGAATTGACAATTTGGCACCACGTGATCTACCAAAATAAATGCGTGTGAAAATCAGTGTAATAAGAGAAAATTAGATTTTGGACGAAATTCTAAACAAAACACTTTAAAGTGATAATAAAGTAGGGGCGGTAAAAAATTTCAATACGGGGAGACTCGCCCCGTCCTGTCTCACTTTGTTTAAAATGAATCTGTAGAATTATTTATTTAAATGAAATAAAAATGTATTTTATTTTTTTAAATTTGGTCAATTTTAGAGTGAGAGTAGGACAAGTCATCTCATTCCATTTAAAATTCACCCCGATTATACTAAACTTAATTGTTTATATTATATTACCTATGTGTATATATACTTTAAAAAATGATAAATTTCAAAATATTTGATTTTGTTGAAGGTTGTGTAATCTTTTATTTTAAGCGATGACAACAAAAATAAATAAGAAAATTTTGAAAAGAGTAAAATGTTTATGTTTGGAAAATGTTGAAAAATCATGAATCAAATGAGTTTTAACCAGTTATGGGACGGGCTGATTTGGGGCAGGCTGGGTTAGGTTGGTTGTGGGGCGGGAATGGGGTGAATGGGAGAATTTATAACCAGTTATGGGACGGTTATGGAGTTTTCAAAATCAAACGGTTATGGGGATGGGGATTGGAATCCCAGTGCCCATAACCGACTCGATATCATCCCTAGGATAAAGTATGAAAATAAATAAATAATCTAAAATTAAACTTAATGGTTGAAGAGTAACCATTTGACAGTAATTTGATAAAAAAATAATTCATGCTTATTAAACATTTTAAAAATAATTTTTAGATAACAGAATTATCATTTAATATAAAAATAACTCTTTGAATTCGTTTTTTCCTCTCTTTCTCGTCCATTACTCTCTTTTTTCTTTTTAATTTGCTAGTCTACCAATTAAAAAAATATAATTTTTTTATCGTCCTTAATCTCTTTTTTCCATTCTCTCTGTCATGGCTTCAAAACATACTACATAACCGAGATGATAAGAAGTTACCTATAAGTTTAAGACACAACAAGAATTGTTTAAATTTGCTTATTAAGTGTTTGATAGAATGAAAAATGATAATTTTTTTTTTTGCAAGAGATCAAAATTTTTGTTAGATCAACAAGACAAATATCATAAACATCATTAGGTTAAAAAACAATTCATGTTTATTGAATTTTTTAAATTTCACCTTTTTTGGTCATTGTGGATTATTATTGAAATGTTTATATATGTAGTTTGGATTTGCACATTCCCTTCCATTTCATGTCCTTTTCAAACCTCTCATAGTCTTAAAATCATATATGCTCTTGGTATTGTTCTTAAATTTAATTTAGCAGTTCATGTTTCTTTCTAATTAGGGCATGGAATTTTTATGCTTCACCTTTTTCGTCCAATTATAAAACAATTATTCTGAGAAATGATATTTACGTAATAAGTGATCAAATGATCACTCATCAACAATTAAGTTTCAATTTTGGTGACTATTCATCTTTTTCATATTTTATAGTCACTTTAAAGTAATTTTGTTTAGGATTAGTCACCAAAATCTAATTTTCTCTAGATTCAATCGTTATGTCCAAGTAGAGCTCAAATAGTTTGACTAGTTCATGAACCAATCAGTTTCCACTCATTTTATATACTTAATTAAAGCAAAGATAATGATTTATAGTCCAATTTGAACTGATCTGAAAAAAAACTTACATGAGTAATTTAGGCCTAAAATTAAGAAGATTATGTCTCAAACAAATTGATACGTCGTTGAATTAGTATAGTATATTAGAATGAGGTGTAAGACTCAGATAAGTGGAAATGTTGGGGTGAACCTGAAAAGTTTGAATAGAGTCTGATAAGGTTGGCTAAGTAAGCATCTTATAACAAGAGTAGTATAAGAGAGCTTGGATCGAATTGATATGGACATATATACCGTTTCGATCCAAGCACTTGGAATTGGAATACATTCGGCAGCAAAACCAAAGGTAAAGGATTTTGGAGTTATCAAATAATAAATAATGTAATACAGTCAAAACAAGGTATTTTAATCTTGAGTGTTGAGTTTATTTATGGCATAAAACAACTCGTAGCATGAATCTAGGTCTGTAGGAATCAATAGAAAAGGCAAGTCCCTTACGATACACCAGATTTGGCTCGGTTATTGATAAAATGAATAGATTTGTCATTTTTTGAAATCTTTCTTCTGATTGCGAAAAGTAAAAAATTTCTCATATTTTGACCAATTCAAGGTAAAAAATGAGGTTGCTTCCTCGACAAGACTGGGATAAATTTGAGCAACAAAATCTCGATTCGAGATAAATTAACAAGTGTAAAGAGAGGGGCAGGAAAAGGAGGTTTTCACAAAAACTAAAATATAAAATGTAAACAAACTACACGCAGGTAAGTCTTACCCATGTAGATAACCTTTACTTGGGTTCTCTACGCGGGCAAGACTTACCCGCGTGCATTGCCTACCTAAAACTACAGATATGCAAAAAAGAAAGTAGGCAGAAATATTGGGGGCAACCTCCTTTGATGGGTATACTTTAGTAAATAGTTTGGAGATGTTTTCTCAATACATCTCCTTTGCAGATGTGTTTTGAACATTTCAAAGGCCAGGGCTACGAGAACTCATGGATGAAGGGGCGATCACGTGGCTTTAAGCTTGTGACTCCGAATGACTACTCTTGTAACATGAATTGAGTGGAGTGTTACACGTTCTTCTACTTTAAAATAGGAAGTAACTTGTTGCGACATTACTCCCTATTTTAAAGAGTAGGAATATGTATAAAGCCACTGTTGTTCTTATGTCATCTTCGGCACATGTGTGCACTGTGATATGACCTAGGCGAACTTGGCATAATAACGGAGCCTATGATATCAATATCCCCGGTGGGAAGATGGGTTGAGTATGGAATGGAGGATTGAAAAGAAGACTTGTTGAGTTATGGGCATAAAACGGGAAGCTATACTAAGATGACTCCACGCGGGGCACTATCATAGCATTCCTCGCGGGCTTGACTAACTCGAGAGAAACATAAGGACTTGAGGTCATGGCTGCAACCAAGGGTGGTGAAGGAAAAGACTTATGGCAAAATGCTATATAGGATGACAACTGTCAAAAACACTACGCCTAAGGTCTATAAATAACCATGGTGTGGTGACACTTAGGGGATCCTGGGGCCCTCTCTCTCCTAATCACTCTTGCTTTCTCTCTCTCTCATCTAACACCTAACTTACACTTCTCACATAGTTGATTCAATTTATTACAATTCTATCCGGTGGCAGTGGTTTCTTAAAGCAAAACTTCTCTCATTTACAATGAGGAAGTGGTATCTCTTTAGGATTACGCACATTCATGAATAAATTGAAACTTTAGCTTGTACTCACGAAGGTACACATTTGACCAATTTGATTCGAGTGGAGAGATAAACTATTAGCGCTTTCCATTGTGGGCAAGATTGTTTGGATTAGCCCACTTTTTTTTGTGGGTTATATATTTATTTATGTAGCTTTATTGATTGCCTAGCATCGGGTGTAGAACCCTTTTTTTCTGGATTCATCTCACATCAATAACTTCACCCTTAAGTATCCAATTTTTATTTTTATAGATATTCACTATATGTTTCCTAAAAAAATTATTGATCGGTTCCAGAATCTCATTTTGGATTCGTTATGGATAAAGATAGAGGAGATTGAATTATAAAATTGTTTGTTAAATAAATATAGTTTGAATTATAAAATTGTTTGTTAAATAAATAGACTTTGAATAATAGTGAGCTAGATTCACAGCGGCTAATCAATAATAGCTATATTTTATATTTGTTTATTTGAAAAGTTTAAACTGATTTATAGCCTATATAACAATAATAAAATAATGTACAATGAAGAGCAGTGATACTCATGCATGAGTCCCGCCTTATGCATTGCATCGGTTTTAAATTATTTTCCTAATGAAAAATAATAAAATGTATGATGAATTCAAGAGTTCACTCGACTTCGCACCATTAGAGCTACGATACAAGTGATTTTTTTTTTTGGTTATGTTTGATAAAACTGAAAATTATAACAATTTTAAAAGTTGAATTTTGAATGTTAAAATTTGTAAGTGGTTGTTAAAAAGTAATTATTTTTTAAATTTCAGCATTATGTCTTTATTATTTAAAATTTAATTTAATTTAATTTATTTAGAATTAAACACTGAATTGATTGAATTGATCAATAATTTGACTCTAAGTCCAATTTGCCTCTTCACTTGCATGATCAAGTTTGGACTAAAGTAGGCTCAATTTGGTTTAATATTTAACGAGAAGAAATTCAATCGTAAGGATTCTAACAAATGTCGAAACCAAACAATCCGAACCACACAAGACTTACATTACCTAAAGACGTGATATTTATTTATTTTTATTTTTCTATAGACTTAAAGACATAGATTAATAACCAATTATGTTAGCTAAAACCAAACTTTATTTAAACCCACTCTTCTATGATCAAATAAAATTTTCTTGTGGACCTAGTCCAGTGAACATTTTTTTGTTTATACAACCTACGAATAACATAATATCAATGTAAGCTATTTTTTTTATCAACTAGAATATTATTTTATTAAGATATTAATGTGAATGTGGGTCAATGTATATGAAAAGTGATATTCATAATCTTGAATGTGCAACAGAAGTTGTTAACTAATTACATAAAACAAATATAATATGTATAATTATTATGTTCGTTTTTTTCTACCTCAAAACCCAAAACCAAATTAATCCTTACGGTTTCAATATTTTTGGAACTAGAACAAACCATAAATGCATGGACCGAACAAAATCGTATAATTTGAATTGGTTCAAATTGAATTGGCAATCTAAACGAGTTTATGTTCACATGGACGACGTTAAATTTAACCCTTCTAAATTCATTTGCAAATCTCCTCACCAAGATTGAGGTGTTGGATGGTAGATTATAAAGTGTTTTGAAATATCCGATATCACTATTATTGAAAAGAAGACAAAGATTGATATAATATAATTAAATTTATCAGAGACATATTGTACATGAATTTAGATAGCTCTTATAATGAAATTATAAATAAAATAAAATACAAAATCCAAATATTCAACAAAAGATTATGTTCTCGGTACCTTGATGGGATTTGAAAAAGAAAATTGACAATTTTCTTTCAACAAGTAATTGCATCTCCAATTTTTGTTGTTAAGGTTTCTCTTTCTAGTGCAAGAAATTAATTTCACAACAGTAGATACTCCACCACTCAAGATGGGCCTGCATCTAATGTTCTTACAAAATTACTTGGGCCCACCTCTATTTCACCTCTCAAACCCCGTGCACAACCAGCCCAAAAAATCCATTTAATTAGGGTTTTGGAAAAGGGTTATAAACTCTCTCTCTCTCTCTCTCTCTCTCTCTCTCGTTTCCTTTCACTTCTAGGTTGACATAACAGTGGGGGCGCGGAGCTAAGATCTGCAGCGAATAAACTCAAAATGGTCCGTTCTTCTGCTTCTCCGTTTAATGCAATTTAGTTTATAGTTAATTTTCTGGTTAAATTAGATTCTTACCTCATACTTACAAATATATACACACATCATGAATTGGGTTTGTGTTGATGATGTTCAAAGTGCCAATGGCAGACATGCATCAAAACTTTCATATATAATTATATATTTATTTCTTATGATATTTGAGGGTATACCGTACAAGTTCATTCAACACCTTCAATTATAAAGTGCAATACGTATATATATATATATATATATATATATACACACATACACATATACGTATATATATATATTTCTGATGTGGGTGTATATTGCTTCTCAACTATTTGCTTGCTTATAAACCTAATCAGATGTTAATGCATATATATATATATATATATATATATATATATGAATGCTTACCTTTTCGGTCATGTATAAGCTTGCCCGGGAAGTCGGATTTATCCAGCTACCGTGCACTTAAAATAATGCCTTTTGGGTGGCTCTGTCCTTAATCGAATGCCTAATTGCAGCAATTATACAAGACTAAAAATGAAATGCCTTTAGTCAGCGTTGGAGATGGATGCTAGATTGTTGAAATTGAGAAACTAGGAAGTCAAAAATGTATGGTTTGTACTATATCGTCGGACGCCATATATTCCTTCCGGGCCCGAACTCGCAGCAATTGCAGATAAATGTTAATTTTAATTGAAAGTTTTTCTGTCTATCTGCAATTCTTTTAATTTGTTCACAAAGTAGTGAAATATCATCTAAGCATTCTATTGAGTTAGATATTTGTTCAAAGTTTGTTTAGCAGTGGTATATTTTTTAAGTTTAATGGTACTTAGAAAAAGCCTCATGATCGTCCTCGTATTTAAGTAGTTTCTAAACCAACTAGAAAAGCTTCCATAATGTTGTCTGAGTTTGGCCTTAGTTTTACTATAATACCTGGATACTATTGAATCCTCCTCCCCCTGGGTTGGGTGAGGGCTTGGTAATTACCCCCAGTCAATTTATTATTATTTTTTTTAGAAACCTTTTAAATTTTATAGGTATATTTTTCTTTAATTGTAAACATGCCCCCGCTTTTTTTTTTTTTGGCTGAAACCTTTAGTCTTAAATGCCTGAAATTCAAAAAATGAAAGTTGAAGTTCTTAGGGCTAGGATTTTTGTCCCACTTCTCTTATTTTCTTTATTGTAAAACTAAGGATTCTATTGCTTTACTGTTTATTTTCCTATATATTTTTTATTTTCTTTTTATTGAAAAAATCATGTGTACTTGCAACTCTATTGGCTTTTTTTATTTTCTCTTTTGGCTTAGGGTGATCCTTGTATTTTCTATACTAATAATATAATTCATTTCAGAACGTGTCTGAACGTGTTGCTTAAAGGCCCTAAATCTTTTTTCTTTCTTTTCTAGAGTAGGATTGAAATATTTTGTGTTATAGTTTTATTTTATATAAACCATTTTCTCAAAATCATACCAAACTAAATTACCATGAAAATTTATTACTAAAAACTTTCTATCATAAAAAAATCACAAAATCTTTGTGCAAATTCCATATTTCACAAATTCAATGCTTGAATGTGGCATTGTAACCACCATCCAGTGAACTGTTACGATGAGTTGCAAATGGGTGGTCATTGTTTGGTTGTATATTTTGAGAAAGACATAATCAAGGTCTGACAATTATAAGTGTATTGAATTGAAAAATTATCAATTGATATTTAGGCTTTTATATTTTGGCTTAAAATTTTTATCGCCCCCACTAGAGTAACTTTTTGGCTCCTCCACCCCCTATCTCTCTCTCTCTCTCTCTCTGTGTGTGTATATATATATATATCTCAATGGATGGCAAACCCATTAGATGGGATAAGAACAGGATGTTTCGGTGAAGTTGAAAGACAGTAATTTGTAGTGAGTGGTGGAGATATGTATGTCGGATGGCATATATCTTTCCTGCTGTTTCACTGAAATGTATATGTCAATTTACAATTTGAAATGAAGAAAGCTTTTGCAATTTTTGGCAAGTATTTGGTTTTGCTATCTCATCTATTCTCAGTTCATGATGTTTTCATAGTGGTGCCATCTGTTATGTACTTATGTGGAAATCACTGTCAGAATAAATAAATAGTGACAAGGGGAGAAGAACGTCATCTTACTAACTTCAAATTAATTAAATTATATCAACTTCAACCTTATCAAATGGATTTAAGTTCATCTTACTAACTTGATAGAGAAACAAAATTTCTTTATCTTTATTCATGTCTTTCCCCCACCATACTTGAATTTGTGCCCCTTCAAACATTTTTTTTCCCGGCAAGCATTTAATGGAGATACATATTTCTGATTATAAAAGTCATGGATTGCCTAGTAACCCATCAGTATTGTCCTCAATGAGAAAAACTGAATGTAGATTTTAAGTGGGATGTTTATTGACTAACTTTGGTTGAGCTCGGAAGAATGTTTTGACTATGATAATTGATTACATAAGTTTTGGACTCAAATAGGGACAATTAAGATAAGGAGATTAAATTACTTTTGTTTCTATGTATACGCCATTTGATTCTTTTTGGTATCTAATATTATTGTATCTTGATTTTTACATAAGCCATATAGTTGAAGGTAGTCTTTCAGGTTCGATTTTTGTGTTGCTAAAATTCATGCTTATGGGCTATGACAGGCTAGAGGTTTGAAGAAACATTTGAAGAGGCTTAATGCCCCCAAGCATTGGATGCTAGACAAACTTGGAGGTGCATTTGTAAGTTGAACTATCTCTACATGGTCCCCCTTTTCATTTGATGCATTATAATGCTCTCGTAGCACATAATAGAAAATGCTTATTTAAAATGATTATTTATGTAGGCTCCGAAGCCATCATCTGGACCTCACAAATCCAGAGAATGCCTGCCATTGATCCTCATCTTGCGAAATCGATTGAAGTATGCTCTCACATATCGTGAGGTCATTGCCATTTTAATGCAACGACATATTCTTGTGGATGGGAAGGTTAGGACAGATAAAACATACCCTGCAGGATTCATGGGTATGCACATTCTTACTGTTTTTGTTTATCATTGTTTTTTTCCCTGCCTTTCTTTAATTATACTATTACACTTGTTTCGATGTGATACACCATTATCTTTACGGGAGAAATTTGTACTCACACTTGGGTATGAATTACTTTTCAGATTGTTATGATCTTATTTCAATGAATGTAGAATACAAAAGTTACCAACTGATAGGTGTTAGAGTGGTACTTTTGGCCAAATTTTTAGAATTATATGTTGTCAGTCACTAGATTCATACCTACAAAATTATATTGGTACCAGCATAGGGAGAAAAATAATTGTTAATGCCAAGTGGCTATATTTTTGCTGAATTACAGACTTTGGATATGTTGAATACTTATTGATGGGAAATATTATATTTCACTTAAATTGTATCTTCTATTGGCAGATGTTGTATCCATTCCCAAAACAAATGAGAACTTTCGTCTCCTTTATGACACCAAGGGTCGGTTCCGTCTCCACTCAATTAGAGATGAAGAGGCAAAGGTCAGTTTTTGCAATCCTCTTGATCTGGTTTATAATTATTGTTTTTTTTTCCTTTGAAGAAGAAGAAGACAATTAAGTTTTGTGAAAAAAAAAATCAATCTAATCACTCCCTCTCTCTCTCTCTATCTCACTCAGATCTTTGTAAATCTTAATAATACAAGTTAACAAGCCCAAAACTCATGAGAATATATGAAAGAAACTAAGGCATTTTGTTTTTTTGATCAGGTAGGTTTCTCACACATCACATACACTTTTTGCCCACCCACAGCTCGAACCCCTCATAGGGGCATACCACTTGGCTAGAGGCCCTTTGGTAAAGAACTAGGACATATTTGAAGCACTTTAACTTCAAAAAACTCCCCAACAGGGGCAGAGTGGGTGTGTAAGTTATTTGCAACAAAAAAAATATCAAGAACTCACATTTTCCTTCATACAAATAAATATTCAGTAGCATAAAAAATGTTTAATTTAGATTAGCACATAGTAATATAAGCTATAAAAGATAAAATGAAAAATGTTCACTCATCATTTCTGACAGTCATGAATATATTCAATTTACATAAGGAAAAAAAAAATCTAATTTGGAGTACTTGGATCACTCAATCATGGACATTAATATTTGTGCAGATAAAATTTACCGAGTTTTAGGGAGGTATCAATGTCAATGGCTTGAAGTAGAGTGCTATTTAATCAAAATATTGTTTGTTATCCACAGCTCTTTATGGGAAAAAAAACGAAACAAAAAACAAAAAAAAAATTGAAAAGCAAGCCAATGTCAAACTCTGTACTAATTAGAAAGAGGATTCAGTTAAATTAGTTTGAAGAATCTTATAACTTGTGTAGGGCCAAAATAAGAAAAAAAAATGACATAATCGTCTTATTTAGGATATTTAAGGGGTCACAATGTTTACTTTAATACATTACTTTAGACTTGAGCTCTAATTTATCAAATAGGCATGCAAAAATAAGTGACAAGGTTCTATAGTAGATTTGGTAAGAACCAGGAGCTGAATTGGTATTCAACAAATTTGGTGATCTTAATTCCACAATGATTCTGCCCTCCTGGGATTTATTTTATGAAATCGGATAGATTAAAAAAAAAATTTTGGGCCACCAGACCTTAGCATCATAGGATTCTGATTGGGATTTTTACAACTATGCGATACAGTATACATGTGCCAGAGGAACTTTCATGGCCTTTGGTTTTGTGGATACTTTGGTCGAACTATCCTATCAACCTAAAATGTTTCTGGAAGCCACTATTGTTAGATTACTTTCGTTATATTACATCTTAAAAGTCTTCTTTGCCCCTCCCCTCCCTCACTCTCTCCTTCTATGGCTTTGTCTCATGTATTATATTTTAAAAGTTCATTGAAAATTGATGCATTGTTTAGTTAGTTGTTTGAATCATTATAAAAAGCATTATAATTCTGTGATTGTCTCTCTCATTTTGCCTGTTAAGGATTTCTTAGCTGGGTTCTGATGCTTAGGATTTCTCTGCAGTTTAAGCTATGCAAAGTCCGGTCTGTGCGGTTTGGGCAGAAAGGCATCCCGTACATCAATACTTATGATGGTCGAACCATCCGCTACCCAGACCCACTCATCAAGGCTAACGACACCGTCAAGCTTGACCTGGAGAGCAACAAAATCACCGACTTCATCAAATTTGATGTTGGGAATGTGGTCATGGTGACAGGCGGAAGGAATAGGGGTCGTGTGGGAGTCATCAAGAATAGGGAGAAGCATAAGGGGAGCTTCGAGACCATCCACGTCCAGGATGCTACAGGGCATGAATTTGCAACTCGTTTGGGCAATGTGTTCACCATCGGGAAGGGGGCAAAGCCATGGATATCTCTTCCTAAGGGCAAAGGTGTCAAGTTGACCATCATTGAAGAGGCTAATAAGAGGCAGGCTGCTCAAGGAGCATCTACTGCCTAGACCTTAAAAACATCCTCTGATGTAGTTTGGAATAGTTTATGGTTTTTTATTTTGTTTTGTCCTATTTAATTCTGGATTTATGCTTAAAGTTTTGGGACCAGTTTGCTTTAATTAATATTAAACATCTTGTGAGGTTTCAAGCGTGATCGAACTTTATATTTTGTGGTATATATATATTGTGTTATCCTTGCATACCCATATCCTAAAATTTGTCGGTATCCGTATTTCATAGGTCTGCAGGGCAGGAACATTATACTCCCAAATATATATATATATATATATATATATATATATATATATTCTCTTGGATAAATTTAAATAATAGTTGTTTATGTTATATATATTGTTATTAATATTTATTTTGTTAAATATTAACAAATAAAAAAAGAGCCGTAAGTTATATTTGCACAGGTAACTCTTGGACTAAAATATGATATATATCTCAATACTTATTTTTGAATAAATTAAAATTTTTTTTTTTAACAATTATACTCTCATATTATAATTGAAAACTTATATTTTAACTATTAATAGTGTTCGACGTGAGTTCCTAAAATAGATATCACTCATTTTAGTCACTGGGAGAGAGTCGTCACCGGAGAGAATAACGGTCTCTCATGCACTGCACGGTGCTCTTTTTGTGCCGAAGGAATGCCAGTCATGTGGTTGGTTTATGAGTGTTAACCTCTAGTGTCTACATGTGGTGGGGCATCTGAGAAACGTGTTAACCTCTAGTGTCTACATGTGGTGGGGCATCTGAGAAACGTGTTAACCTCTAGTGTCTACATGTGGTGGGGCATCTGAGAAACGTGTTAACCTCTAGTGTCTACATGTGGTGGGGCATCTGAGAAAAAAAATTGTTGGTGCGTCGGTGTCATGAAAGAAGTAGTGATTGAATTTTCAAGTGAAAATGGGCCACTAAATAAAGTATAAATGGCCGGAAGAAAATTCATAAGTAGTACCATAGGATGGACCATCACTGAATCATGAAATTGACCAGAATCTGTGCTTAATCGGCATTTAGTGATGTCCTTTCAGATTTTTCTTACCGACTGCTAGAAGCTTTAAAAAAAACAGTTAAAACTTTTCCCATCCAATGCTGGAAAAATAAGCGACCAATAAACATCACTATTATCGTCTTTTATTTGAAAATTTCCTTTTAAGCCCAATTTTGGCCCAAGCCGATAGGCACAATGCATCCATGGACAACTTGTTGAAAAGGAAATCTTCGATTAAATGGCAATTACCACCACTATATCTTGGTCCCAAATCCAACCAACAACCCTACAATGAATTGACTATGGAGTAGTGACTGCAAACCGATAGTCTCTTGCTTTCTTCAAACAGTTGAACTATAGATACAGTTGCAGATTCTTCTGGTCACTAAATACTACTACCACCACAGAAGTGATTCTTCATTTCTGTATTAGCCAAACACAGATGGGTTTTCTATGGCAAGGAAAATTTTGAAATATGAACTAAAATATCATCACGCATCTTTAACAAAAATATAATAGAAATGAACAACTGCGTCGCAAAGGAATGCATTTGCCCAAAAACAAATATATATATTATAGAAATGATTAATTAAACTAGTTCCACTTGCAAAGCTTTTACACCTAAGCACACCCAAAATCTCTAAGCAAACATTCAAGACCATAAGAGACCGCACCACGCTAGCCAAAAGAGTTGAATATAAGGAAACATGATTAAATACTCCATCATGCAACAACTTTCTGTTCCTCGAGAAGCATCTGATCGAAGTGCCAGACACCTGAAATTCCACCAAAACAATTAATTTTAGACAACAGGAAAAATGAAGGATGCTGCCATTGCCAAATCAATGTCAACTGAGGAAACAATTGCTACAGCAGCACTTGCTTTGGCAATAATTATCACCGCTTCAGTCATGGCGGCAGACAATGAAACATATTCAGATATGTATTAACATATGCACACACACACACACACAAGTCTGAGCTTATGAAAAAATATAAGTGGTGAAGAGAAATTCATGGTTGAATTGGAACTTTTGAATTTGTACCATGTCCTTTGCCAACTCTCCTCAGCTGAGCAACATATTCTGAGATCTTTCTAATAGATTCCACCTAGAGTAATAGAATGAAAGGCCAGATTCAGTATCATACTACATGGAATCTGAAGGTGTCTTTTATGTTCATGCTAAAGAAGAGCACATTTTCAAATAGGAGAGACATGAAAGTAGTACTTCACCTGCTCAATCAAAAACTCGCTTTCAACAAAATCAGTCAATTGTACATCCTTGTTTCGGTCGGCTACCTGTTCTCATCAAGTTAAGAGCATGCATCAGAAAAATAAGCTGTCTCAGCTACCAAAACTACATCATACATTAGTTTGCAGATCCACACACCACAGTTCATCAATTCCAGCTGTTTCTAAGTTTCCATTCATAGCACTTCACCCCAAATTAAAACAAGCTGAACAGCACCATGAGATTGAAGCTATGTTAAATAGGCTCTTCTATATGAGTAAATTACTTGTACGGGGACTTGCGACTCTTGGGTATGGACATGAGATAATGTCTGAGATGTTTAGCCAACATGCATCTTGCAAACATATCAGATAATTTAAGTTTATACTATAATTGTACAGAAGTGTTCTTAATATGTTCTCTATGATACATTATTGCTTGAGATTGAGTGACGAGTCCACAGTGAAATTGAACACTGTTACATAGACCACCATTTAATTTACAAAATATTAAAAAATATGAACATTTAGCAGTGTCCCGGTATCCTTGGGTTTGGAGATATAATAGATCGGACATTAGAGACATAAACACACCCAGAACACGTAGATAAGACCATATAACATAGGATTGAAGTAAAGTAAGGATGTTTGTAGAACTCAAGGTAATAAAGTTGATTGGTACAACTTGGTGTGGTGCAGTTGCAGGACCTAGAATTGCAATAACTGCAGTTTTGATTTTGAACAATGCTCAATTTGAAAAGGAAGGGGATTTACTCTTAATGCTATTTGTCATAATTGTTATGGTTGGGAAGACTCCTGAGAACATTTATTTTGGCTGTCTGTTGGCAAAGGATGTATGAAACTGGTTTATTGTTACTTGTCAGTGGCAAGGTCGTCTTCAACTATCTTCCTTTCAGCAGGTTGGTGTTTGGTTTGTCAACTACCATTTGGCAGCCAAAGTGAAGCTGAAATTAGTTAGGGCATTCTTCTCTTCTATTTTCTGGTGCATTTGGGGTGAAAGGAACAGAAGATTTCATGAGGACAAAAGGAGAAATGCTTCGGAACTAGCATATCGGTATGTTGGAGACCCTTCAATACTTTGGCCTGACAATTGCTGATTTAGAGTCTATTTTTTAGTTGTTCTTTTCTCCGGTTTGTTGGGGTTAAGAACTGTTCTCTTTCTTATGTAAAATTATTTTTGAGAGCTGTCCTCTCGACCTCTTTGTATATTCTTGTTTATATCTTTATAAAAACTTCCACATTCAGGAAAGAAAAAATAGACTGAAGAAACAATTTGAAGTTATAAGGAATGTCTTACACTGTGTAAATGCAGGAGCTTTTCATTAGTTAGCTTCTCCAAAGACAGGGCAAGCTCCATTGCTAAGTCACAAAATTAAATACAATTAGTGCTAACTCAATAGAGACAGTTGCAATCAAATCAGTGCATCATAATAAGAAATCATATATAAGAGACACAATTACACGGAATTGACATGAATAAACAAAATAAAACAATCAATTCAAGATTTAGTGACAAACTAATAACCACATGAACTCTGAAAGGTTGAAGGATCACAATAAGTTTATAGTGTCATCAATCTATCATATATGCATGACTAGAACACAGAAGAAGTACATGTGTTTGAAAATGATTAATGGATGGTGCTCACATGTGCATTGACCATTTACCTGAACACAAAAACATGCTAATCACTAATTTCGATACTATAAGTAAGAATGAAAGTGATGGAGAGCAAGACGGACGCAGAGGTAGTTGTCTGCATCAGAAAAAAAAAAACAAAAATTGCATGGGAAGGTATGAAGTCACACATCATATATAATTCATTACAAGCTGTGCTTTTCCTTCATGCTACATATGCACAAACGTCTAAGGACATGGAGGATCACGGAAACCAAATGATTGTTCTTGAATTATCTGTGTGCATAGTCACATTAACACAAGTACCATGTTCGTCTAAAACATGTCAGGTGAAGAGCAACTTGTTTAAAATGACAAGTAAGCAGGCCTTGATAGATAAAAACTGTAACAGCAGAGTCAAGCTTTACATTATATTGCACTAAAAATACAGAGAGCTCGCCAAACTCACCATACAGGGCATCTCCCTTCTCAGCATGATCAAACTCAGATAGTGGCATCAAAATACATTGCAGCTTCACTTTCCCACCCCGTTTGTTCTGAAATTCAATGAACAAGTATTAGGGGTACAAATCCATTATAGGACAAAGTACTTCGGTTTGTGAAACAAAATGAAAAAAAAAAAATCAACAAGATTGACCATAGACGCAATTTGTCAAACACCTGATACTCCATCAATTTCTCAGCATGGCCTCTTTCCTCCTCACTCGATTCCTTGAAAAACCTATATGTAACAAACAATAAATTATATAAAAAAAATTAACGCACCACAGAAAGTGAATTATACTTCGTTTTTCAGCATTTTCGAAGATTACTTTGCAAGACCCTTGAGAGCAACGTTGTCCCGATCGAAATAGGCATACATAGCATGATACACATATGAAACATTGTATTCAACACTGTTGTCATAGAAAAATAGACAACTCATTAGGAAAAAGATATATATATATATATAAAATGTGAACGAGGGCCAAGTACGGTAAAGTAAGGAAGATAAACTGAAACCCACTTGATCTGTTCATTGATCGCGGCCTCGCTTTCATCACAAAATTTATGGCGAGCAAGAGAGGCTTGAGGGACAGTAGGCACGAGCATGAGCTCCTTCTTCACTTCTTCGAAGGGCTCGAACACGACACCAGTAAGAGGCCGACTGTTTGTGCCCTTCGACACACAAACAACGAACCCATTTCCGCTCTTTGCTGGCGAAAACCTCTGAACAGAGGACGAAAAAGACGAAGCGGAGGACACAAAGGAGCTCAGATTGTCCCCGTTAGTGTTCAAGAGAGAGAAAGCAGTAGCAGCTCTGAGAGCCATTCTTATATTGAGAGAAAGAGAGAGAGAGAGAGTTGGGGGGAAGAAAAACAGGGGAAATGAGAAGGTTTAGGAGAGGTGTGTGGTGGAGAGAGAGGATATATAATGGCAGAGATGCGGGGATAGAGATTATTGGGGATGGGCTTAGGTATCGGGTGTAGGCCGTTGGATGGGGAGACACATGGACGGACAGGATTGAGTGGTGGAAGGGAGAGCGTGGCTAGCTCGTGGCATATCTGGAGATGCTTCTCGTTGTCTTGTGGAAATTTTGGAATCCCTAGAAAAAAATTGGCCCAGTTCATAAAAAGTTAAAAATGATATATATAAAGTTGGATTTGACAATGATATATATAAAAATATAAATGGTGAGAATGAATTAGGGTGTTTTTGTTTGTTTGTGCATTTGTTGCCAAGTTATCACAGATGGGGGAATCTTTTTTTATTTGGTAGTCACTGTTAACTTCAATCAGATAAGGATGCAGTGTTATCAGTCAATCAAAAGAAAAAGAAAAAAACCCAGTTATTTATATATATATATATATTATACACACATATTTAGTTCCATTGCACCCTCTAAAACACTTTATTATTTTTTTTTTATGGAAAAAATAGAGAATAACATAATTATCCGAAGTCAAACCAAAGCAATTGTGACAATTAGAGTGTGAGAGCATTTATGAGTTTTAGATAGTCTGTTAAAGAATTGATAGGTTTGCTTTTATAATATACTTTTAAAACAAAAAAACAAACAAACCAATTTCTTATTTATTGAAGACAAAAAAATAATGCTCTAAACGTTCACCAAAAATAAATAAATAAATAGTGCTCTAATATATGTGTATATATATTACATTTTATATCATTTATTTTATTAATGGACAATAATCCGTTTAAAGTAGTTAAATAACTCTCATGTACTACTTATTTGGAGTATTCTGACTGATATGTCAAATTTATTAATTTATTATAAAAGTAATTAGATTTGGTGTTTCAAAGTCAATTTGTTGGTTGGAGAAAAATGGAAGAAAAGAGATAAAAGGTATTTCCTTGATTTGGTACGGGAGAAGAAGGAAGGAGCTACCGTACAAGGGAGGAAAGGAATAGAAGAACATCTTCTCCCTTTATTTCTTTCTCTTTCTCTTACACTTTCTCTTTTTCTCTTTTATATTTGGAGTTAAATTATAAAATTCTCCGATATGATGCATATTCATCGGATATCTTATGAACACACAAATAAATTCCTCAACTAGCAAAATTGATCAAATAAGTTATTCTAGTTACTATGATGTTACAAATGGACTAATTTGTCCTTGCCATTTAATTAAATTTAAAAGCTTAAAAATAGAAATAAGGGATATTTTGATAATATATAATTAATAATCTCGCACATGCCACTCATATGCGTCATTTCGTTAGTGTTTGACGACAAATTAACAGATTGAAAGTACATTGATGAAATGTTGAAAACATCACGGAATTTAATGAGATTTAAGTATGATAAGGAGGTTATGTGATTAAATTTTATAGTATAGGAGAGTTTTATGAAATAAACCCTTTACATTTCTACACTTCAAAAAATTAATTATTTGTAACATGCATTCTTTCCTTTCTCATTTTCTTCCTACTCAATTAAACATGAGGGGAAAAGTTTATCCCTTTTTTAATGGCATCTTCTATTACCTTCTATTTCATTCAAAATTTCATCCTAAAATTAAAATTAATGATTTTTTTTTAAATATTCCAAAATTTCTAGTTTGTAGTACCCAACCCAATTAAAACCATTTATTTCCCATGATAATAGAAAATACAAAGTTTGTATTGGGTGGTGGTAGGGGTGCACACGGTACGGTTCCTCACGGTTCTTGGTGGAACCGGAACCAGAACCGTTACCAACGGTTCCTGATTTTCGGAACCGGAACCGGAACCGTTGGGGGTTGGAACCGTGAGGAACCGTACCGCGGTTCTCGGTACGGTTCCGGTTCCGAACCGCGGTTCCTTAGGATTTTTTTTTTTTTTTTTTTTTTTTTTTTTTTTTTTTTAATGAAGATTGAAAATACAAAATATATATATATATATATTCATTAAATAAATGTGAGACCTACAATCTAAAAATGGCACCCTATATATATATAATTATTATATTATATTATAGATATATATACATTACATATAATGTATATATATTATGTATAGTAATTATATTATAATATAATTATTATATATAATATATGATAATATAATTATTATACATAATATATATACATTATATATAATTATTATATGTAATGTGTATATATATATATATTATATATAGTTATTATATTATATATATATATATATACACATATTTAATATAAAACGGTTCCGGTTCCAAGGAATCGTTACTCCCAACGGTTCCGGTTCCGGTACGGTTCTACTGGTCCTGGAACCGGAACCGGAACCGTTGGTAACGGTTCCTAATTTTAGGAACCGGAACCGTAGCCACGGTTTGGTACGGTTCCCCTCGGTTTCGGTTCCGGTTCTGACGGTTCTTTGTGCACCCCTAGGTGGTGGTACTATATTTTCAGTAGCTTTGTTACATTTTCAAAACCGAGCATAAAGTTCTATTCAACCTCATTTAAAGTGGATCTAAAATTTAGAAAATGAATCAATTTATTTTGGTTCCAATTCTAATTCTATACTTCAATTTTTTTTACTTTTTTCCCTAGGTGATACCTAATTTGATTTTGATTTTTCACTTTATTTGTTTTTTTAAAAAAAAAAAAAAATTGATAGTTAGACATGCACCCATAATACAATTTAACGGACCTAAAGATCACATGGTGATATAGAAGTCAAAATCATAATGAGAGTCATCCACTTGCTTTTACATGAAATCTTCATGGCAGCTACTTGTTTGAACAGGTACAATGTTCCTGAGAGGCTGTAGTGAGTAAGGATTCCTTTCATGTTGAACATGTGTGGAAAAAAAAAAGACATTCCTATTTTTTATTTCCTATCTTTTCCTTTCCTTTGACATAACTTCAAAGTTTGAAAGAGATATATCTTAAATGAATTTTTTTGAATAATGATTTTTCTTTCAAATTTTATAATTTTTGAATGTGTTTGTGAGACGGGTATTGGATTCTATTACATAACCATCATCATGATGTTATATGGTATAATTCACCATTCCACTCGCATAAATGCATTTGTATCATTACTCATTTCTTTTTTATATCATTTAATTTGTAATCACCATTAAGGAAGGAGGCATGATGAGTTGCATAAAGAGAATCTTTAAAATTAGAGTAGTACTAAACTTACTGATCAGTTTTTTTCGTATTCCAATTACTTGTATTCAACAAGAACTCTTAATAAGAAAGGGATAATGATATTATTTTCTCTTTCAAAGTGTTTAAATGAATAATTGACACATGAGTCGGTAGTAATACCAATTTTGGTGTTTTATCATTTTTCTTAAAATTATTCGCACAAAATAGTTACAAAATCAAATTTATTTTACACTTGATAGTATGAAGAATTATAATTACACTAATGCTATGTTTTGCAGCACTAAATCAACCACTTGTATGTGAAATTGGAATAAAATTAGTTAAAACTTCGAATTAAAATTCTTTCAATTCTAAATTCAAGTTATGAATTCAGTACTTTCAAATACAATATAAGGTTATGTTTGAAAATGTTTCAAAGAGATACCCAAAAGCAAATTAAAAGAATATGTCCAACGACAAAAATATAAAATAAAAATAAAATAAAATAAAATGCAATAAGAAATTGGATTCCGTTTTACTTGTTTGGTTTTGGGGGAAGGAAAGGGGTGTGGAAAGAACCACTTTTTACATGTTAGGTGCAAAACAGAGGACTTGTCAAGCGGTTTTTGAATAGAGAATATCAGACTAAACAGTGCTTTTCTTTAAATGATGATTTGAAGAAAGAAAGCGAGTGACTTTTTAACGTTTAAACTTGATGGAAAGCACTAAGGATAAGATGAAAGGAACGTCGATGCTCTAATTCATTCATTAATAATTTGATTGAAGGACCACTTTGGTCTATCAAGATATTTTGGCCTCTGTTTATACCTAAATTATCCATTATTTTTACATAATCAACATTTTCACGCCCTCTAATGATGTGATCTCATAATTTATTCACAAATATTCGATGGGAAGGGGCTCAAGACCATCGGGCAGTGGCTGACCTAGGAGTATGAAAAAAATAATTTTGTCAATGGGCAGCCGCGGATCTAGGAGTACGAAAAAAATAATTTTAGAAGAGGGGGCAAATGTAAATTTTAAAACTTACTTTTTTTTACAAGCTATTTCAAAAATTTTGGAGAGCTTTGGCACCTTGGTCTTCGCAGTGGTCCCTTTCATCGATTGTGTTGCCACATGAATAGCCAAATTTGAATTGTGGAGAGTCACCTTAGCTTGTTAGGCTAACGTCACTTTCTAGCAATTTTTTATAGTAGAGATTTCTTATTCATTAGTCAATTTTTTAGAGTCACATTAACTTGTGTGAGACCCGTCATGTGGTGAGCCCTTGACTAGGATGTCCAAACATTTAACTTTTGTTAGTGATTCTCTAGGTTTTTTTTTTTATAGGATGTCAAATAAATAAGACTAATGTTATGAAAAAATCAATTTTTTGTACCACTATCAATATTTAAAAATAATTGAATCTTTCATATGTGTTTATCTCAATCATCAATTGCTCACACCAAAACTTCAATCCCTCTCCTTTTTAAGAATAGAGAGATTATATCATTAAACTACAAGCTCTTTGGTTAAGTTAATCATTTTTTAATAAATTATGTTGGTGTAAGTCTACACTGAGGATAGACTAAGTGAAGTCTACTATCGGACCAGAAAAAAAGGATTGATAGTGGCAATAATCACAGTTGTGATAGCAGTCACCCTTAAGATGGTGTACGTCTATAATACACCCAGTATAAATATTTTGGATGAATATAGATTGTGCGTTTACAACACGAACGATAAATTTCAGTGCAAATAAACTTGAAACAAAACAATATTAACACGTGATGTTATTTTACAAAATAAGTTGCATCATTGGCATATATAAATTTGAAGTTTAACCAGTATTCCAAATAATGATCCTTAAAAAACAACACTATATTATACTTGAATTTTACGTAGTTTTTTTTTTTTTTGTAGGATATTTAATTAATACAAAGCTCCTGCAATTAGTGTCTAAGAGAGCCCTAGGAAAATTAAGGTCTTCCTCTTGTATAAGCTTTGGCAAGACCATCTGGGTAGGCTTGTCCGTATCTATATCGAGTCTCTCACATCTCTTATTAGCTTTAATCAGAAAACCCACACTTTATTTTTTATTCTTTTATTTTTTTTAATCAAGTGAGCAAATTGTACTGATTTTTACACCGAGCAATGCTACATGTCTCGAATAAATATCACGAATTTTAACTCGAATCTATGTGGCAGGTGATATGATTCATTATTTTAGGAGATAAAATTAAATGGTAAGTTATTATTGGTGGGATTTCCCCCATACACGGAGTCCCTATGATATTATCACCTGACACATAGATTCGAGTTAAAATTCGTGAAATAAAATTGTGACGTTTAGCATTTCTCCTTTTACACCACTCGTGTGTTGTTTCCTCAAACTTTTTACTAGCAAGAGCAAAGAAGTAGAGTTAGAATCCACCTTGTTGTAACTAATGCCTTCAACACAATTAAATTTATTTTAAAAAATATTAATTGTTATCAAAATTAATAATTCCAAAACATTTAACAACTAATACTAACATTCTTGCCATGTCAAAAAAAATGCATTACATTTACAAATAATAAATAAAATTTGAGGCAATGTTATTTAAAAAAGTTATCAAATTATCTTAGTAAATCAAATATAATGTGAATTTGAAATAAAAAAATTTTTGAATTATTTATTTTCAATAAAAAAATTAGCAAAATTGTTTGTAAAAAATTAGTGGAAATAGAAGATGATTTTTCCATTGCCGGAGCATACATATTTGTGGAAATAGAAGATGATTTTTCATTAAGATCTTCAATTTTTTTTTTACTTGGTTCACTTTCTTTCTTTTTTTCTTTTCATGTTTTTTGTTAAGAATTTTCTTATCACATATTTTATTATCATTATGAATCTAAGTCAAAAATATAATTTTCTTTTATTATTGTATTATCTTATAATTAGTCTAGATGACTTGGTTGTTCATTGGTTGAATTTTTATTGTTTTATTATTAATTATAACAAAAAAAATTGTAACGAGAGAAGATGAAAAAACATGAGGAATAAGATATAAGTTAATGGGAGAAAATGAAAAGTTTTATAATTTACAATTACGAGTTAAGTATATATTTAACGGTTCATAAAAATCACGTGATACCAGAAGAGACGGAGAGAAAAAAAAAGGAAGGGTTGAGATAAGGATATAAATTAGGAGTTTTTGAATGAATTAAATTATTTGAACCTATTATTAAATTTTTACTATTGGTTACGGATAATAGTATAAGGAAACAAAAATTTTAGAGAGTCTAATAATATTATAAAATAAAAAAATTAAAAACTTTTATTAAGAAAATAAAATAATTTGGAGGCCCTCTATTAGTTGAGAACTTAGACAATGACCTAAGTTGCCTAAGACTCCACCCGATCATGTCTTCTTTAGAATTCAAAAGTAGGACTAATTTATAATTTTATCTATATTTTCCGTGTCAACCTCACATTGTGCACAATCGAGGGGACTCTACCTCGCGTGTGTTTGGCATGTGTAGAATGAGTTCGAGAGTGTTTCACTTCACTCACTTCACTTAGTGTGAAGCTTGTGTAGTGTTGGGAGGATTTTAGAAGCTTGGAGTAGAATGTAAAATAAACAATATTTTAGAAAAGTAAAGAGTTAGGTAGACTTATAAATGTCTTGAAAGAAAATATTTAAAAAAATTAATTTTAGCCGCGTTGTTTGCATCGAATGGTAGCGTCTTTTGAGAATGAGTATACCTATATATAAGGATATATAAGTAGTATGTAGTGGAGTTCTCATTTATAATCAACCACGGGTAAGAGTGACTTGAGAAATTAGTAGAAAAGTGTCACATCTCACGTGATTTTGTGCTATAGGTGGGATTTAAAGAGATGCATATTTATTATATACATTGCAACTGGATGTACATTCCAACTGGATGGTGGGATTTAAAGATATGAACACTTCCACTTTTTAAAATGAGTGGAAAAAATAGGAAAATTTTGATCCACTTTTCACTTTTTAAAATTTGAGTTGGAAAAATAGTGAAAATTTGAACTTAAAGAAGGAGAAATATTTTTAGTGTTAGCAGATTAGGAATTTAGGTATTATAGCTACATAATATAGAAGTTTGGTAGAATAAAAATTCTAATATAACGGTAACGGTTAAAAATGGTGAAAAAATTAATTGTGATCTAAAATGTCTTTTGCTAACTACGGTCTAAAAACACTCTATCTAACCATCACAATTGCGAGTGCATGATAGTATCGTAAGCATGAGTATACATTCGTATATATATATATATATATATATATATATATAATACAAAATATTTATTATATAATAGATGTAAATAAAAAAGGATGGTTAATTAACAAAATTTTGTAGAAATGCTGGTACAAGAACTTAACTAGAAATTGAAGACTGAATTAGGTCTAAATGGATAGGATTTATAGAGATATTAAAAGAAATTATATATGAATTTATCAATATATAAGTGTAAATGAATTGTTAAATGGAAACGTAAAAGTATCACATTCATATGTTTCTGTAGTAGCTGATTGAGCTGTTTTATCGAGATATTGTCCCATAGCTAGCTAGCAACAACTTTGACTAACAAAACAAAGGCAGAAAGTTATGAAAGAGATTGTTGAAGTAAAAGTGGTGTGTGGCGAGAGAGCCAGAGAGAAGGGCTGGGTGGACTGGAGATTGAAAAAGAGAATGAGAGAGAAGGGTAATTTTATCCGGGTCTTTTGGTAAATAATATCATTGTGAAGTTAACAAAATCATTTCAAATATAGGGATGAGCATTTTAGTTGGCACACTCAATTTTTTTTTGACAAAACAAATGATTTTTTTGGAGGGAGGTGAGTATTAGTAACAAGTGTGCAAACGGAGAATGCGGTGCAAGATTTTTAAAATGTTTCATCTGAGTGTAATTAGGCCAAACCTCATAAGTAATCATTGTATTCAACTCTAATAAAATTCTCTAACCAATAGATCAACTCAATATGGCCCCTGCCGAGTCCAAGATGACTCAACCGGATTGGGTGAGTTTCGAACCCTTTATTGAACAATCTAAAGTTATCTCAAATCCAAGTTTGCACAAAACATTACACCTCGAACTGTATTATTGTCCATCTATATTGCTAATCGTCCAATGGCATTGTCTCTTGTTTGATTTTGATGTTGAATGCCTAGTTGCTCTTTTGATATAATTATTTGTTACGACAAATAAACGAACCAGACACAATCACAAAACACAACAGAAAACAAAATAAGCAACACACACGAAATACAAGAATTTTTGTAATTCTGTGATGTGCCTACGTCCACGGCGAAGAATGAATTTTGAATTTTTTTGAAAATATGATGTGATTTTGTTCTATTTTCAAGTTGAGCTTAGAGAAATGTGATACTTGGAAGAAGACTAAGAAGATGTTTATTTATTTATTTAATTTACTTTCATTCTATTTGAATTTACATATTTTGAGATGATTGTATTGTAATTAACATTTTCTTCGACTTTGGTACGAATCAAGATGATCTCATTAGTGTAATTTGGTTTTGAATAGACATAATGATGCTTGTAGGTCTTCAATAATTTATACATTTACTTCATTCAAGGAGACTAAATTTTTTATATTTCTTTCACTTATACTCTTTGCAGTGATCAAACTCTAAACAAGATTATATTATATTCTCTTTTGGTCCTTCCTTCATCTACCTTAGCTGTGAGTCTGTGACTCTTCTGGTCCTTCCTTCATCTACCTTAGTTGTCTTCCACCGTCTCCTATTGCATGTATAAGTTGGAAAATAGTAGTCGATGATGTTAAGACTTTTTTCCAAAAGTACCTTTTTTAAGTTAGCAAAAATGCAGTGTTATAAACTTATGGCCAATTTTGTCATTACATATTTTGTTTTTTTTTTAATTTATATAGTAAGGGTAGGTTATTCATTTCATTGTTTAATTTCTTCTCACTTAAAGATTTGTCCTTATTTGTATAAACTGAAAAATGTAAGGGAGTTTTTGCAAACAATAAGGGGAGTCTCGTTTAAGTTCTCCTCTCCTATCCTGTCCCATTTAAATTCTAAGTGAATTTTTTTCTAATTTTTCCGCTTAATGTTTTTATAAAAAAATCATATATAAACCAAATAAATATTCTTTCAACATTTATACAATTGCACCAAAACAATCAAATAAACATTAACATTCTTCCAACAATAAAGGTAATATTGTATATAACTTAAGGAATCGGCTCCGTTTTAGCGATAGTAACGAAATCAGTTATTGCAGTTGTGAATTTCTTTTGAACTCGTTTGAAATGTCTAAAGTGTACTCATACATAATTTTTTATAACATAATTTATTAAAAATGAGTTTTTAATGAATTTTATTTAATTTTTGAAGAATATTTAACACAAATAATGACCTATTTGTAATTTTTAAGTCGTTCAAATTATATTTTTTACTTAATTAATGGATAGTAATAGATTTAGGTATTAAATAAATGAACATAAATATCATATATATGTATATATATAATACAAGTCAATAGTACAAAAAAATTATGAAGCATAACGTGTATATGCATAATTATATATTTAGTATAATTAATATTCTACGTTTATTGTGTTTTTTGAAAAATATAAAAATTCTATTTAGATTAAATAAAAAACCTCATTGGGTAGAAAGAAGGTAGAACGTGAATAGTGAAGATGCAGAAGTTGGTTTTAGTTTTTACACTTTACAAATATCTAAAATTAGGTATTAATATAATATAATTAGTGGAGTAATAATTAGCCTGGCCTGGTGGCAGGTCTTTGTCTCGCGGAAGCCGCTTTTAATATTTTACCATATTACTATTAGTCCACTAGAATGCAAATCCATATAGAATTACATACACCCACATAAAAAATAATAATAATAATAATAATTATATTTTCACATACTTCATCTTAATTCACATTGGGTTAAGAATGAACCATCAGACCTCACCAGTGTACCATTGCATTAATCTAGTGTATACTAGTGCGGACTTTGTTCAATCTCCCAATGCAAAGATGGCAAAGTTCACTGTGCAGAGCTCAAATTTAGGACTGTAACGAGTTTATCATCATCTCGTCTTTGTAGCAGTGAAATTAGAATTGGGCTTGGTCTTGGGCTTGGGCTTGGGCTTGAGCTGGCCAGCCATGTAGGAACATGGACCATGTTAGGTTATTGGGTTTTTGTTTTCTATACAGAACTGGCTTAGATTGCCACCACAGTCGAACCATAATTGGGCCATTTCCAAATTAAAATTAGTAAGATAGACCCAGATATGGCATTGAAATGCCTGTAGCCCATTAAACTTACAGCTCGCGCAATCACAGATCGATCGAGTGGGCTCAAGTTTTTACTGCTCGTCTCATCAGTTCTGGTAAAGCCTCTTTATCTTGTGTCATGATAATTTCATTATCAAGATGAGACAATACATGAATTCCAATTATCAGGTCCGGAACTCTTTAAGATATGATCTTGTTATTGCAAATCAAGCCCATCCAATAATACGTTAGTTTGGGTCACACGGCCCAGATTACATTTTGGCTTCTCTGAAGCTGAAAATCTTACAAATTACAATGATAGATCTTGGTTACCAAGACCATAAGTTTGTTTTGAGGATAAAATATATATTTCATCAAAAATGTTTTCAGTAATCTCGGGTGTAATAAAAATATACTTTGTTATTTTTTTTTTTATAAAAAGTATAAATAGTTTGTGAAACTTTCTGAAATAGCACATGAAACTCAAATGTCCAAGAAAAAAATACATATATCAAAGATTGTAGTGTAGTGTTACTTCTTTAGCTTCCAAAGTAAAAAGTCAAGTGTTCTAGTCTGAAGAGGGACAAAGTGGATTTATGAGTTTCTTGCCAAGATAAATAAATAAATAAATATTACACATGTTTGTGTGCTTATATAAACAAAGTGTACATGTGTATGCATACAAATTTATATACTCGCATATAAAAAGACATGTATGGACATGTATTTTTTTGCGTTCATATAATGCAACAACCTATTGGTGAGATCAGGTGAAGACAAAGTCATGTCAAGAGTGACCATACACGAGATTCAAAATTTTAAGAAACTTATTTTCTTCTAAGAAGTAGATTTAGAATTAAGGCAAGAAATGTCAAATATGAAACCAAGGGCTTACATAAGTAAATTTGTGAAACTTATTTTCTTCTAAGAAGTAGATTTGTGAAAAATGTTGACTAAACCGTAGTCAGAGACGAATTATAGTAATTTGTTCTAACCCAAGATATAAACTAAGACAAGGATAATCTTTCAAGTCACTCGTAGTCAAAGGTCGAGGCATGTTAGCCAGAGAACGAAAAGGGTGAGCTACTTTTATACTTTTATACTTTTATAAGGTCGAGGCATGTTTGCGTGCTTACATAAACAAAGAGTACATGTGTATGCATACAAATTTATATACTCGCATATAAAAAGACATGTATGGACATGTATTTTTTTTGCGTTCATATAATACAACAACCTATTGGTGAGATTATGTGAAGACAACACGAGATTCAAAATTTTAAGAAACTTATTTTCTTCTAAGAAGTAGATTTAGAATCAAGGCAAGAAATGTCAAATATGAAAACAAGGGCTTATGTTCGTAAATTTTGTGAAAAATGTTGACTAAATTGTAGGCAGAGACGAATTATAGTAATTTTTCCTAACCCAAGATATAAACTAAGATAAGGATAATCTTTCAAGTCACCCGTAGTTAAAGGTCGGGGCATGTTAGCTAGAGAACTAAAAGGGTGAGCTACTTTTATACTTATGGAATGCCGAGCACTTAAAAGAAGTATTACTAGTAAGAAGGTTTAGGTAGTAGTTTTTATTTCTATCATAACTTTAGTTCTTATGATAGTTTTAACTTCGGTGACAGCTTTCGTGTCAATGCATAAGTATTGTCTTCAATAAACAATTTTGATGTCGATGAATTATTCTGCTTTTAATAAAGTTTTTTTTTGTCTAAATGACTCATCTCGAATGGTTTATCATTGTGTGCAATCAAAACTGCGAACCTCCTTATCAAATAAGTGAGACTACGAACACCCTTATCAAATGAATGGGCAAGCTCATGAAGCTCGAAATTACGGACCCTCTTATCAAAGGGGGCAAACTCACGAAGATTGAAATTATGAACCCTCTTAAAGGGTTGAGTGAAGCCCCTTACTAAAGGGATGAGACTATGAAACTCCCTTAAAGGGCTGAGTGAAGCCCGCGGCTACAACAACCTCCTCTCACTAAGGCTTTGTATGGATAAACAAGAGAGGAAATAAAAGAAAATATAACGTTAGTTATGAGAGAAAAGAAAGGAAAATAAAGAATAACAATAACTTGTATTCATGTTTGGATCAATTATGAAAGAAAGAAAATAATAACAATAACTTGTATTCATGTTTGGATCAAATTATGAAAGAAAAGAAATGAAATGATAACATTCTTGTATGAAAAAATTAAGGGAGAGAAAAGAAAAGAAATCATTTTAACCAATTTACTATCATACTGTTTTGTCTTTTAAATTGTAGGGTTAGTTTTGGTATTATGAAATTTTTACCAACTCTTTATTCTTTATCTTCAAAGTTTTTCACTTTTGGGAGGATGTCAAATGAAGGATTTGGAGGAATAAATTATCCCTTCAAATCTCTCTTTATCCTTTCTTTTTTCTTCTTATTAACAAACTAAACAAAAAACACTACCCGTCCCTTTCTTTTCCTTCCAATTCCATCAATTCAAACTAGTCCCAAAGGGCGAGCCGAAATTGCCCCTTATTAAGGGGTTGAACCGACAACTAGTCAGTTGAAAGCCAACCTTCCGTTACTAAAGGATCGGGAGCCAACCTCTTGTTAAAAAGTAAATAAAGTAATGTATAAGTATGTTTTGCTCATATTAAAAGTGACATAATCCAATAAGATGAAATAGTCTCAAAGAAAATACTTCCAAGCCCAACGTCAAATTGGGAAAGAGCTCCAATTCGCTACGCAGTGCCTTATCTTTTTAGAACTCACACTCATTATTTAAATCATGGCCAGTGATATAAACCATGAGATGATGGAGAATAGAAGTTAGTAGAGAACAAATAAAGAGAAAATGGAAAAGAGAAAAGTTACAATTCACTTAGAGATGGCTAAGCAATTCATCTGGCCCGACTTATAAATAAAGAAAAGAAATTGTTGGTGGGGTACGCTGTCTCCCCTTCTTAGGATGCTCACCCGAGAGGTATTCACTCTTTCTATCTTTAAAGTATAAAAAGATGCCATGTCATGGCTGGGGGGTGTCCACTATGCACGGGAAAGTAGAATACCAAAAATAGTCTTGCATTTGGGCAATATAAGTACAGTAAGCATGTTATACAATATGGACAAGATTGTTTTCTCAAGAGCCAAGCTCTCTTACTCCTTGAAACTCAAGATCACTACTTCTATCACTCATGATTGTAGTGTTTAGTGTCCTACCGAATAAGTAAGGCTTTGCCATTAATGAAGGAATCTCTCTTTAAATATATATATAATATTATATTGCCCATGTTTACGGCACTATAAAAAAATTTATTAGACTAAATAATTTTAGAGGTATGAAGGTGGGTGGATGTGTATATGAATTTAGGTGTGAATATAGTGGGTGAATCATAATCGTTAGATTGATGGTAGAAAGAGTTATTTTAGACCGTAGATAGACATATATATTTTGAACCATAAGATTGATTTTTTAAGCATTTTTGACCGGTAGATTGTGATATTTTTTTTGGAGGGAGATTCAATCACAATGCTTAAATGTAATATAAATATATGTATAGTATGTGTATATGTACAGTGACATGTGAGATACAATATGTACGGTGTTAAAATAAGAGAAGATAGAATAAGAAAAATCTTTATTATTTTAGTATATCATCTCACATCTATACAATGCACATAAAGTCTATTTATAGGCATACAGTCTTGGAAGTTAAGTTTACTTAGGAGACAAGAAACCTAACCCTAGAGGAATTAGGAGTCTGGATTAGGAAATGTATAAATATACACTAACATCCCCCCTCACACTCAGGGTGGTAGAGTGGTGACCAACTTGAGTTTGGAAATTAAATCTTGAAAACGTCTCAGTGAATGTGTTTTGGTGAAAATATCAACAGTCTGAGCAATAGAACTAGCAGAAACTAATCGATGAGTACCTTGAAGTAGATGATGACGCACAAAATGATAATCAAGTTCAATGTGTTTGGTGTGTTCGTGAAAAACATCATTATGAGCAATCTGTTTAGCATTGCGATTATCACAATGAAGAGTGGTGGCAGAAGAATATGTAATACCTATGTCTTCTAACAACCAATGTAACCAAAGAAGTTCAGATGTGGTGTCAACAAGCGCTTGATATTCAGCCTCAGTACTAGACCGTGCAACAATTGTTAGCTTTCTGCTACGCCAGGAGATAAGGGAATCTCTTAGAAATAAGCAATAACCAGTGATAGAATGACAATCAGTTGTAGGGGTGCACAAAGAACCGTCGGAACCGGAACCGGAACCGGAACCGAGGGGAACCGTACCGAACCGTGGCTACGGTTCCGGTTCCGGTTCCTAAAATTAGGAACCGTTACCAACGGTTCCGGTTCCGGTTCCAGGACCAGTAGAACCGTACCGGAACCGGAACCGTTGGGGGTAACGGTTCCTTGGAACCGGAACCGGAACCGTTTTATATTAAATATGTGTATATATATATATAATATAATAACTATATATAATATATATATATATATATACATTACATATAATAATTATATATAATGTATATATATTATGTATAATAATTATATTATCATATATTATATATAATAATTATATTATAATATAATTACTATACATAATATATATACATTATATGTAATGTATATATATCTATAATATAATATAATAATTATATATATATAGGGTGCCATTTTTAGATTGTAGGACTCACATTTATTTAATGAATATATATATATATATATATATTTTGTATTTTCAAGCTTCATTGAAAAAAAAAAAAATCCTAAGGAACCGCGGTTCGGAACCGGAACCGTACCGAGAACCGCGGTACGGTTCCTCACGGTTCCAACCCCCAACGGTTCCGGTTCCGGTTCCGAAAATCAGGAACCGTTGGTAACGGTTCCGGTTCCGGTTCCACCAAGAACCGTGAGGAACCGTACCGTGTGCACCCCTAATCAGTTGGGTCTCCAGCCCAATTAGCATCAGAATAAACATGAAGTTTGAGGGAAGAGTGAGCTGAGAAGCGAAGACCATGAAATAAAGTGTCATTGAAATAATGAAGAATGTGAAGTACCGCAACAAAATGAGAAAAATGAGGAACAAACATAAAATGACTGACTAAGTGAACAACATAGGCAATATAAGGGTGCATAACTGTAAGATAGACCAAACTGCCAACTAGCTGGCGATAAAGAGTAGCATTATAAAGCCGTATGCCATTTAGCGGGATAAGTCGAAGATTAGATTCCAGAGAAGTAGATGCAGTCTTACTATCAGTCAAGTTGACACGAGATAAAAGATCAGAAACATACTTGGCCTAGGAGAGATAATAACCATCAGAAGTAAAGGAGACTTCAAGACCTAGAAAAGAAATGAGAGGGCCAAGATCTTTCATCTCAAAATGTTGGCGAAGAAATTGCTTAAGATCTAAGATTCTAGAGCGATCATCACCTGTGATAATCATGTCATCCACATAAAGTAAGAGAAGACAAATCATGTTATCAGAATTACGAATGAAAAATAGTAGAGTCATGTGAGCTTAAGGTGAAACCAAACTGCCCAAATGTAGTATTGAATTTTGCAAACCAAGCTCTAGGTACATATTTGAGACCATACAGAGCACGACGAAGTTTGCAAACTTGATGTGAAGAATAAGGAAACCAAGGGGAGGTTACATGTAAACTTCTTTTTGTAAATCCCTGTTGAGAAATGCATTTTTGACATTCATCTGGAAAATCTCCCATTTACGAACAACAACAATTGCTAGTAAACTTCGAACAGTAGTAAGACGAGCAACAGGAGCAAATGTCTCCTCATAATCAATATCGTACTCTTATGTAAATCCTTTAGCGACAAGACGAGCTTTATAGTGCTCTAGAGACCCATCAGAGCGAGTTTTGATCTTGTAGACCCGTTTACACCCCACAGCTATCTTGCCACTAGGTAGATCAACCAAATCCCAAGTATGAGTCTTCTCCAAAACCTGTAGTTCTTTTATCATGGCTTGCTGCCAATGAGGGTTAGATTGAGTCTTTCTATAAGTTTGAGGCTCATGCAAAGAAATAATAGCAGAGAAATAATGGAAATCTTAAAGACAAACAAAAGGTTCTCTTACCCAAGTGGAACGTCGAATAGGAAGATCCAAAGAGAAAGAAGTGGCAGATTCAGAATTGTCAAGAGACGATGAAGAAATCTTAGTTTGGTCTGTGATAGGATTCGTGGGTCAAACATATTCAGGAAGAAAGGTCGACATGTTGTCAGAAGATGACTCACCAGATATACCTGCAACAGAGTCACTAGGAAACAACTCAATAGAGGGGTTAGTAAAAAATGGAATGCTATGAACAACAGAGAGATGAAATGGAGATAAAGAAGAGAACATTGTGTGTTCCCAAAAGACAACATGACTAGATATCCGAAGGTGATTGGAAAAAGGATCCCAACAACGATACCCTTTATGTTCTATTTTATACCTAAGAAAATAATATAATCGTGAACGAGGTTCCAATTTGTATGCTCATGCGGTTGATGTAATACAAAACACGCATAACCAAATACTTTAAGAAGAGAATAATTAGGAGAAAGACCATATAAACGTTCATAAGGAGACTGATGATGAATAACTATAGAGGGAACCCGATTGATCGCGTAAATGATAGTAAGGGCAACTTCCCCCCAAAAATGTTTTGGGCAAGAAGCAAAAATAAGCATGGCATGAATAGAGTCTAACACATGTCTATGTTTACATTCAGCAAGCCCATTTTGTTGGGAGGTCCCTGGGCATGATCGTTGAACAATTGTACCATGTTGGTAAAGAAATTTTTGAAGATTTGATTCTTGATATTCCATGGCATTATTAGTACAAAGAGTTTTATTTATTTCAGAAAATTAAGTTTTAATCATATTAGCAAAAGTAACATAAAGTTAGGGTAACTCAGATTTAGAACGCATAAGATATATCTAAGTAAAATGAGAATAATCATTAACAAATAAAAACGAATCAAATCAAAAGGTGCAAATGAAATAGACTCACTTTTATTAAAAGGTAAAGCATGTTGTTTAGCAAGTTGACATAGTAAGCAATTAATAGTCTCATCATTGACATGTCCTAATTTACCACTAAAAATTAAAGGACAAATTCGACTAACAAAAGCATGACCCAGATGATAAATGGAACTAGATGCAACTTGGAGTGAGGTGAGCTCAAACAGTTTTCCAACCTTACGGCCTGTCCCAATAATTTGTCTCGTCCGCAGGTCCTGCACATAACAACCAACGGCAGAAAAATGTAAATCAAGACCGAGTTCACACAATTGACCAACGAAAATAAGATTGAGAGTCAGTTTAGGAATAAGATAAATATGAGGAAGTGATAAGGTAGAAGTGAAAATATCTCCTACATGACTAACATCCATGTGTGATCCATTAGCAGTATGAATAGTAAAAGCATGAGAATCAAGTATTTTAAAGGAAAAAATAGTAGAATCGGAGGTCATATGATTGTAACATCCAGAATAAAAAAATCAAGAAGAAGTACCTGTAATAATAGACATAGCAATAGTCGGACCAGATTTAGATAAAACTTGTTTAAGAATGGTCTCAAGTTTGCCAGTAGATATAGTGGAAGATGAGTTCTCAATAGGAGGATTATCATTGACTGCAGCAGTGACAACAACGTGAGAACTGAATCCGGATGAAGTGGCTGATTTGAATGAATTACCTCTGATATGATCAGCGTGAAGGAGTCTCCTAGGATAATCTCTAGTGACATGACCAAACATTTGATAATACCGACATTCCAGAGAAGACCGTGTAGAGCAATTACTTGTGATATAACTTTTCTTCTGACAGTTTTAACAGACAATAACAGGACACTCTAGAAGAGTAGAAGACTGACTAGTGTGCAGGATACGTGGAGGGGTGGCAAGAACAACATTAGACTGTTGAGATTTCAATATACCAAGTCGAATCTCATTTGAAATGAGCTTAGAGATGGCAGAATCAAGCATAGGATATCGATGAAGAAGAGAAACCCTAACAGGCTCAAAGTCACTAGTACGGGCCATGAGAAACTGAACAAGATGCACGGGTTGGGCGGGCTAGAGATTCAATTTGGGTTCAACCTGAAATATAAATCATCAACCCTGGCCCGGACCGAACCCGGTTATGAGCCCGAACTAGTGAACCCGAGTCAGGGCCCATTATTTACTTATAAAGCTCGGGTTAAAGTCGAGGGCCCATTATTTACTTCTAAAGCTCGGGTTAAAGTCGGGTTTTGCAATTCGGGTCGGGTTGAATTCGGGTTTGATAGTGATAATGGTGGAATCTTTTATCAAAAATGTATTCCTGAATAATCGAAACACAGACCTTCTGCGCATCACCTAAAGATTCCTTTCACTAATCCGCAACTGTCTTTTAGTTATATAATACGCAATAATAATATATAACCTACAAGTTTGAATCATTTATTAAATAAGTTTAAAGCATTAATTAAATTACAATAATCTTTTCTCCCTCATTTTGAATATAAAAAATAAACGTTATACATTGTATTATTAACTAAATTAATAACACAATTTTTACTATCTTGAAATCAAATAAAAACATCAATCTCACTCAAATAATAAAGCATCGAGAACAAACATATTAAAATAAGTTTAAAACATTCATTAAATTGCAATAATATTTCCTCCCTCATTTTGAATATAACAAATAAATGTTATAAATTATATTATTAACTAAATCAATAACACAATTTTTAATATCTTGAAATAAAATAAAAACATTAATCTCACTCAAATAATAAAGCATCGAGAACAAACATATTAAAATAAGTTTAAAATATTAATTAAATTACAATAATATTTCATTCCTCATTTTGAATATAACAAATAAATGTTATAAATTATATTATTAACTAAATCAATAACACAATTTTTATTATCTTAAAATCAAGTAAAAACATTAATCTCACTTAAATAATATAGTATCGAGAACAAATATGTATACATCTCATTGAATTAGCATATTTTTTAATCATCGTCAATATCTCTCGACATTAATACAATATTAATATTCTAATATATATTAATATTGAAGTATTATTGACAAAAAAAATAAAGGAGTGATATAGTTTATAATATTACTTTAACTAATCTGTTATATTATATATCTCGAGACACTAAATTTATACGTAATTCAAAAATTATACATACATATGTACTTTTACATGCATGCCCTTATACATATTTTCTACTTAATTGTATACTACAACTTCCGGACCTGGAACATACCCAAAAAGTATTGACTGTTTTTATTCATCGTCTGCTAACAACTTTGGCAATTCCAAAAATAATGGATCGTCCGCATTCATACTATTAAAAGAATCGTCTTTTCTAGATTTACAAAATTATCCAGCTCAACTGGATCTACCAACTGTCCTTAGTTACCCAAAAAAGATATTCAGATTAAATAGTTTCAATTCACCAATTAATCTAATTGAGTTTTTTGACACTTAATTAATCAGAATTTTACAAAATAGATGAAAGTGGTCTAACTTATATTACTTACATATATTTATCATTTTAGTACTTTTATCGATCAATTTATCCTAAATTGAAGATTTGTCCTTATTTGTACTAATTAAAAAATGTAAGGAATTTTGCAAATTATAAGGAGGTGAATAGGCGAGCAACTTAAGTTAAATTTATATTATCTATTATTTTTTGTTGCATAACAATATATAGTTGGTCCACCAATCACATGCATGCATTTAGCATAAATAATAATTTATTTATATATTGCAAGTCCATATCTTTATTAAAAAGGTTTTATTATTATTATTATACTATATATTATTTAGAATAAAATAAATGAGCATTTATACTGTATATAACATGTTAGAAGATAATATATGTGTGTGTGTGAAAGAAAATATTGTCAAAATGTGGTAGAGTAACCTTCTCATGCTTTGGAAACTAATATAGTATTATTAACAGGAAAAATTTTTTTGTACTAGTTATATTAGCCATTAAATATAATTGGACGTCAAAATAAAATACATAAGTCATTGATATCCTGATGGTTAGAGTGCTACTACACCTTCATTTCTTGGCTAAGGTTCAACTCCTCATAGCTGCATTTATTTTTCCTATTATGTATCGGGTTTAAATTCGGGTTGCTCGGGTTTCCTAATTCAGTCCAGGCTTGGGTTGAATTTCGGGCTGACTTACACATTAGCCCAGGCCCAGACCGAATTTAATTCGGGTTCTTGCATCCCAGTCCAAGCCCGCCCCGATATTTAATATATAAGACCCAAGCCCAAAAATTTTTGGGTTGGGCTCGGGTTGGGCCAGGTTGAACCTGCCCGAGTTGCAGCCCTATAGTGAACTGAGTGGCATCAGCATTACACTCCCACGTAGGTTCTGAGAGAGCTAATTGATCCCAAAGAGAGTGCATTTGAAAGGGATCTTGCATCCCAGCCGGGATCACTGATAGATTGTCCAGGCTCCTAGTTCATACAATGAAGCGTCCTCAGAAGTTGATATTGATGAGCAAAATCGGCGGTAGTATATCGTTGGGCCAATAAATCCCATATTTCTTTTGTTGTCTCAAAACGACCAAACTGAAGATGGATGGAGGGTACTAAAGTATTGCGTAACTAGGTGATGATTTGATGATTTTTGATATCCTAATCATCAAGACGATTGGAATACTTTGTTTCATCTTCATTATCATCTTTTTTAAGGGCTTGTATGTCTCCAGTAACAATACGCCAGAGTCTATGTCTTTTTAGAAAGCTGTGGATGGCTTGAGCCCATAGATTATTGTTTGACCCATTGAGTACGGTGTGTATCGGTTGAGCAACCTCTGTTTTGTCCATTTGTGAATCTCAAATGATAAAACAAACTAAAAATATGAAACTAATGCGAAAGACTTAGCCAGACATGCCTGTTTAAAATTTTTCAATATAGATGCTAACGTGGCGCTGACATGGCACAAGATGGACTGAAGTATGACGTGGCATATTAGAATATGATGCGGCGATAATGCATGGTGATTGATGTGTCTGATGATGTAGTAGAGTGAAATTTGACGTGGTGAATGACGTGGCTGGATGACGCGCCACAATGGTGGATATAGCGCTGACGTGGCAGATGACAAGGCAGACTGATGAGGCAAAAAGGTTGACGTGGCATGTGGAGGAATATGAAGGAATATGGCAGCACGTGAGGGCGAGTGCTTGTAACTGGTGGCACGTGATGGAACTTGCAGTTAACCAAAATCTTCTGACGACACGTGGGAGTAGGGATGGCAATGGGGCGGGTACGACACGGGTTTGCCTAAACCCGTCCCTACCCTGCTGCCTTCAACACTATTTCCAAATCCGCTGCGGATTTGAAACGGGACGGAATTTCAAAATCCATCCTAGCCCCGTTGGAAGAAACCCGACCCCGTTTAAAATTTCAAATGGGGCTGGACGAGACGGGGTGAGGTGGGGCCCCTCCCCACAAAATTGTAACCACATTAAACATTAATAAAAATTAATTTTTTCAAAAAATACAAGTCTAGTGGGTAGTATCAAGTTTGATACTATTAAATTCAAAATAGTATAACCCCTGTTTAAGAATTAAAATGACAAGATTTCACAATTAAATAGCCTATTATAGAAAATATATTTCACAACTAAATAACTTAGTAACAAGTTTGATCCAACAATTAAAGAAGTGTTAATACAACAACAAAATAAAATGAAAACATAAGTCTTAATACAACCAAAAGTAAAATTATAATATGTATATATATATATATATATATAAATATATTTATAATAATAAAATATATAGGTGGGACGGAATGGGGTGGGTTATTATAGAGTCCCGAACCCGCCCTGTACCCACGACGAGTTTTCATTTTCTTTCCCAAACTTGCCCCTATGGAAAAAAATGGCTCTCATACTCGTCCTAAACGGGGCGGGACGGGGCGAAAACTCAACGGGGCTAACAAAATTGCCATCCCTACGTGGGAGTGCGTGGGTGTTTATTTCTGGTGGTGTCTAGTGGCTATGGAATCATCTCAGCCTATTCTTTCGCCTAATGTGATCGGAATAATTGAATAACACTTGAAAGTTTTGTTTACAACATCGGACAGAAGTTGTGTGTGATCCTACGAAATTAATGAGTGAATGAGCGAAAGAGGAAAAGAAGAATTTTATGAACCCTAGCTCTGATACCATGTTAAAATAAGAGGAAAGAGAATAAGAGAAATCTCTATTATTTCAATATATCATCTCATATCTATACAATGCACATAAGGCCTATTTATAGGCATACATTCTTGGAAGTCAAGTTTTTAGGAGACAAGAAACCTAACCTTAGAGGAATTACGAGTCCTAGATGGATTAGGAAAGGATATTACAAATATACACTAACATATGGTATGTGTTTGAACTATAAGATTGATTTTTTAAACATTTTTTACTGTTAGATTGTGACTTTTTTTGGAGGAAGATTTAAACAAACACAATGCTTAATAGATATATGTATAATACGTGTACAGTGACATGTGACATACAATAGTAGAGAGAAAATAGGTATGTAGGTCAAAACATTAATAGGGGTATGAACCAGGAAATCAAGCCAATGACGACCAGGTCTCTCACTTTCTTCCTCTTGCTATCTGGTACTAACTTGAGCGTCAGAGAGCACCCGGCCAGTACTACACCGGTGTCATCTTTCGGTTACTAGGTGTGATGAGTTGCATAAATGCAGTCTTTAAAATTATTCACACAAAATAGTTACAAAATCAAATTTTTTTCACACTTGGTTGTATGAAGAATTATCATTACACTAATGCTATGTTTGGGAGCACCAAATCGGCTACTTGTATTTGAAATAAGAGAAAATTTAGTTAAAACTTTAAATTAAAATTATTCGAATTTCAAATTCAAGCTGCCGATTCGGTGCTCCCAAACACAGCATAAGGCTATATTCGGTTGCATGAAATTGAGGTCTTGAAATTTGATTTTCTTTAAGATTATTTGCACAAAATAATAATAATCTCTTATATATTTTTCAATATTGAAAGACTTTATTTTTATTATTGTTATTGTTGTATTATGTTTTATTTTTGGGTGGTGGTGTGAAGAATTGTTTAATTTAATTACTACTATGTCTAGAATAGGGCCTTCGTTCAAAAAAAGAAAGATAAAATAGCAGCCAGCCGCAGCCATCTTTCAAAATGTTTTTATTTGCCCTAAAAAATGGTTCAAAATGTTTCAAACAGATAACCAAAAGCAAATTAAAAGAATACGTTCAGCGAGAAAAATATAAAATATATATATATAAAAAAAATATACAGGAAGAAATTGGATTCTATTTTACTTGTTTGGTTTAGCGGGAAGGAAAGGGGTGTGAAAAAAGCACAACTTTTCACATTTTAGGTGCAAAACAGAGGATTTTGTCGAGTGGGTTTTGAATAGAGAATAGCAGATAAACAATGCTTTTCTTCAGATGATGATTTGAAGAAAGAAAGCGAGTGACTTTTTAATATTAACCTTGATGGAAAACACCAAGGATAAGATGAAAAGAACGTCGATGCTCCAATTCATTTATTAATAATTTGATTGAAGGACCACTTTGGTCTATCAAGATAGTTTGGCCTCTGTTTACACCAAAATTCTCCATTATTTTTACTTAATCAACAATTTGGTGCCGTGTAATGATGTGATCTTATAATTTATTCGCATATATATATATATATATATATATATGCTAGTGGCGTTGCACATGAATAGAAATTAATTTTAAATATATATATATATATATATTAACATTTGAATCTCAAAGTTCAATTTATTAATAAAAATAATTTACTTAAATATATATTTTAATTTAGTATATAAATAATTGCTAAATTATAAAATTAGTGAGTTCATTAAATATTATTTAGTTTAATTTTTTCAATTCTCTTGTCTAGAAGATTTTCCATTAGTAGCCTTTTTTTTCATTAATTAATATTATATTTTAGGAGTTTATGTTAGAAATGAAGTTAGAGAGAAAAGAAATAAACTTAAAAAAAGAATACTTATTTAAATAATATTACAGTTTTGGAGTTTGTGTTAGGAATGAAGTTAGAGAGAAAAGAAATAGAATTAGAAAAGAATACTTATTTAAGAGTTAAGGAAATGCTATGTTTCTATTTATTTATTAGAATAAATAATATTATAAAAATTTTTACATGCATTATAACATAATTAAAAAATGGTGTTTTTTCATTAGTACATTAGAAATGTTACGTTTCTATATATTTATTGAAATAAATAATATTGTATTTTAGGAGTTTGTGTTAGGGATGAAGTTTTGAGAGTGAATAAATAGAAATTGAGAAAAAAATACTTATTTAAATAATATTATATTTTAGGAGTATGTGTTAGGAATGAAGTTAGTAAGAGAATAAATATAATTAGAAAAAATATCTATATATTTTTTTATTTTTTTGAATTTTAAAAATAGAAAGATGGTGTGTTAAGGATGAGGTGTGACAGAAAGAATAAATAGAATTAGAAAATTTATAAAAATAAAAATAAGAATTATAATTTTATTTTTATTTTCCTTAAATAGGAAGAGTTTGCGTTATGGATGAAGTGTGAACTAAATTGAAATTCTAACAACTAATAGAAGGAAAACAAAAAAAAAAGGAATGTTTGACTAATTCAAGGGAAGAAAAAGAAGAGAGAAAGAAATCTAATTACACTAAATAAACTGATTTGAAACTCTAAATTGAACATAAACAATTTGATTACAAAACGGTAGAAATCAGTAATTCATAAAGGATAAATTTTTAAAAAATTTAAAAGCAACAAGTAATTTTAAATTTGTTTAAACAATATTATTTTTGTTACAATAGTAATTTTATTTTATTATCATTGAATTGTTTTTTCAATATTTCTTCATTTTTAATTTAACACAAACTCTATTTAACGTACATAAAAATAATATCAATAGTCCTAAAATCATATCTTATAATAAAGTAATAAGTTGCAAAGAATAATATATATTTTATATATTTTAGAGGTTCTCACATGGATCGCAAAAATTAAAAAGATTATTTACCTTGATGTAATTACCGAATAAGAATGAAAAATTATTAATTAAATAACTATTATTCATCATTATACCTTTCAGTTCTTCTTTTTATTATTGTGAAAGTCTAAAACTTTTTATTAATTCTTGTTTCTACAGTTTCTTCTATTCGGTTTAATTGACGTGACCTCTTTATTTCTCTCTCGGCTTTATAGATAAATGCTCTCTTCAAATTAATATATATATATATATATATTGTTTTACTGTTGTTGTCGTTTTTGTTTGTTTTACTACTATTGGCTAACACTTGGCGGAATAGGTGACATGCAAAGACATGGTCAACAAGTGATTCCTATGGTTAGGAGTGGGTGGCACCACCTTTCACAACATGCGCATACATGTAGACCTGTAAATGGGTCGGATTCGAACTGGATCAGGCCTAATTCGATCTGAACCCGATAAAAAATATAGGCAATTCGATCCGATCCGATAACCCAATGAGTTATATATAATTAAATCAATATCCAATTTGTTATTAATTGGATATCCAATCCGATAATCCAATCCCTAAAAAATATAATTTTTTTTTATAAAAAAAGGAATTACCAAAGAGATTAATAAATAATGAGTAGGAAAAAATTAGGGAAGAAAAATAAAATATAAAGAAAAAGTAGTAGAAAGGTAAGTATTTGACTTTTTATTAAAGAAAAAAAATTATAAGGAAAGACAAAATAGAGAGAGGAAGAATAAAAATGAAATAATGATAAAAAATTATTTAAATAGTATGTAAATATTATATGTTATAACATTAGATAATATATTTAAAATAAATTATATATTAAATTATTTTGATCGGATTATTATCAGATCGGATCGACCATAATCCATATCCGATTTATTTAGCTAAAGGATTATTGGATTCAGATCGCTAACGGATTATCGAATTGAATGTCTAATCCATATCATAATTATTAGCTCGAATTCATATCAAATTCCGATCCACATACATGATGGGAATATAGGGGCATGCTACAACTACCTATAACAGGTGGCATATTCTGAAAGTTGACAACACATGGTGGTTACAAGTATTATGGGTTGTCTCATACATTGCATAAAAAAGGGATACATAACAAAGTGTGAGCAGTTACAATGACACTTGGCAGGCACATTTGAAATGTTGCTAACCACTTTCCACGTATATGGCTATATTGTGGGAAGGAGTGGGAATGCTCAATAACCAACATTCCAAGGTGGCACCCAACATATAGCAGTTCCATCATTTCTTCACATAATGCTGAAGATGGGGGAGACATAGGTATAATGCTGACAATCACCAAGGCAATGTGGCATGTGCTGATAGGTTTCAGCACATAATTCTAGCAGTTGTGGGGTGTCAACTGCACATTGTGGGTTTTATTGGTAGTTTTGTGAGAGCTTATATATAGTCTTTATTGGATATTGTAGTAGAAGACGACTTATAGAGGGTAAGACAGAATTGAGAGTTATATAGTTTGGGAGGGTTGGCGTTGGTGTGTCATTGTATATTTACTTCAGGCTTTGACTATATTTTTTTGTGTTATTATAAGTATATGATATAAGGTTGGAAACGCACAAGTGTGTTGGCTGAGACTGTTAGATAATATATTTAATATTAAGTAGCTTTTTATCCTAATCCATCTAGGATTCCTAGTTCAGCGAGGAGTAGAATTTCATGTCTCCTAAGTTTACTTAGCCTCTAAGATTATGTGCCTATAAATAAACTTTTATGTATCAGATCAAGACAATATCAATTCAATCAATACAATTCTCTTTCTTTATTTCTCATATATATAAGGCATAAGCTATTTTCTACGATTGACCATTGTCCGCCGAGGATGAAACTAGTGGTGCCATCCCCAATGGTGACGACGATGGACTGAGAAAGATAAAGATAATATATTTCTAACATGATATCAAAGCCTACCAAAATTTAGTAGTCTTCACTGTCCATCACTGTCAATGTTGGGGATGACATCTTCATCCCCGGCGGTCAATCGTAGAAAATAGCTTTCACCAAATCAACATCTAACTAACGTCGTTACATAACTAAGCGTAAGAGTTGTCAAATAATTCTCTCTCCTTTACCATAATTCAAAGGTGACTTGAAGCCCATTTTTCTCTAGCCGAGAAAATCAGATTCATGATGTTCAAATTGTGTTCACGAAGATTTGAAAATTTGGTTCACACTTTTCTACATAGCAAAACTGTGTTGGTTATAACTTCTTCGTTACTAATCCGAACGACTTGAGACGAATTCCAAAAGAAAGAAAATTTAAAGAGCTTTGATTTGATATATCATATGTCTATATTTTGAGTAGAGAAGTGTGGTCAAATCTTTATTTGAAGTTACTGTTCTGACTACAAATTTTTACACGGGAATTCATCTTTTTCGACTTGGATTTGCGAAGAGATTCAAATTATTTTTTGTCCAAAGCTGTCGACAAATTCACTTCCGCCCTCACATTACTGTTCGAGTCTCCACAACTCCCTCGCTCACTGAGTCCTCATCCAGAGAGTTCCGTTACCCGCGTTTTCGCACGCATTTAGTGGTAATTATATTGTGCTTTCACTCGCTTCAACATGCCGGATCTTCACAGCTCTGCCATCGTTTCATGTATCCAAACTCAAGTTGGTTTCATATAACCCACATTGAGTTTGAGGGGGGGCTGTTAGATAATATATTTAATATTAAGCTGCTTTTTATCTTATTCCATCTAGGATTCCTAGTTCAGTGAGGAGTAGGGTTTCTTATCTCCTAAGTGAACATGGTTTCTAAGATATTTCTAACAGAGACTAAGGCAGTCGGGTTGTCCTAGTGCCATCATAGTAACAAAAATTTCTAGTTTAATTTAACCCCTGTGACACTACCCATGAACTCGGCTAAGTAATAAGTTGTTCAAATTTAACACTTTAACTTTAGTAGTAGTTGGAACGTGATTAAGATTTCTTTTTCTCACACACTTGTGCGCACCCACACAAGAAAAACTCCTGATCAACACACATGAATTAAGCAATTGAATAATAAGTTGTTTAAATTTAACTCGATTAAATTTAGGTAATAAGTTGTTCAAATTTAACTCATTAACTTTAGTAGTAGTTGGAACGTGACTAAGATTTCCCTCTCTCACACACTTGTGTGCACCCACACAAGAAAGACTCCCGATCCACGCACATGAATTGAGCAATTGAATAATAAGTTATTCAAATTCAACTCGATTAACTTTAGTTATATTTGAACAAGACTTAAAGTTTCTCTTTCTCTCTTTCTTAGGGTTGGATGCGCCGTTTGAGTTAGCCATCTTGTTTCCGTCCAAAATCGTTTAGAAAATAACCCCTCACTCTCGTTTAAGTTCTCTTGCCCCACTCTGCTCTGTTTAAAATTTAACTCAAAAAAATTTCCTTAATTTTTTGACTCAAATTTTGAAAAACCATATTTAAGAATATAAACAAAATAAACATTCTTCCAAAATTTAATCAAATAAACATTAACATTCTTCCAATAATAAAGGTAATTTTGTATATAACATAAGGTATAATGTTAAAATAAGATTTTTGCATTATTAATGGGATGGGACAAAGATGGGTGACCTTCCTTTATCCTCACTCTGCATCTGCGCGGTTATTACATTATAAAATCCATTCTTATTCAAAATTATCAAACGAGTCTTCAGAACTGTTTTAAACGCAATTGGACGAGACTAGGGGTTGAATGGGACGAGCTATTTTGTATTTCCCTAAGAGATATCTAGTATGAGAGGAGACCAGCTGTGGGTAATCCACTTTTAATATTTTTGGACACAGTTTTAAAAAATTAATTGGACCATACTATTATTAGTCGCTAGAATGCAAATGCATATAGAATTACATGCACCCACGTATAAGAATTTTAATAATTGGGTAAATCTCTTTGACCTCCCCTGAGATTTGCTGAAATAACACCTATATCCTCTCTAGGTTTCATAATCTCACATATCTCCCCTGTTTGTGACAGTCGTCCAAGCAACTAACGGTAGTGTGTGATTTTATCGTTATGCCCTTGTATTATATATATTATTTTTGGGTAAAAATTATTCCCACCTCCCCTGGAGTTTGGCTTAATTACTCTCAGATTAAAGTAGTAAAAAAAAATTGGTCAACCTCCTCTCAAGTTTGGTTAACTTTACTCTAACCACTCCTGTCATTAGTTGACTGTTAGTAAGGTTAAAAGTCAGTTAAATATATAAATTAAAATATCAAAAATGCCCTTAATCATATGAAATGACCACTTTAACCATGACATTTTAGACACACAAAAAAAATTACCTTCTTATCACTTTTGATTACAAATAATTAATCATTAATATTTTAATTTTAATATTAAATATAATAATTTACCATTGAATATGTATAATTAATCAAATCATATAAAATATAGTTAATAAAATTTATATTATTAAAAACATATAGATAATATCATAAATAAATAAATAAATATATATATATATATATACAGTTTATTCATATATTAGCATATGATTAAAATTAATCATAAATTTCATACAATTGGTGCACATTAAACATATATATTTTTATTCTATATATAATTAGTTAATGTGTACCAATTGTATGAAATTTATGATTAATTTTAATCATATGCTAATATATATTTTTTTGTCCTTTTACATCATATAAGGGCATTTTTGACATTTTAATTTATATATTTAACTGACTTTTAACCTTACTAAGAGTCAAGTAACGACAAGGGTGGTCAGAGTAAAATCAACCAAACATGAGGGAAGGTTGACAAATTTTTTTTACTACTTTAATTTGAAAGTAATTAAGGCAAACCCCAGGGGAGGTAGGAGTAATTTACCCATTATTTATTTATTTATTTATTTTCTTTCTCCTCCTCCCTTCTCTCTCTCCTCCTTTATTTCTTTCTCTCTCTCTCTATATATATATACATATCAAGCTTTGTCAGCGAGGTTACATGTGAGATACAACTAGAAACATTTCATCACAGCTACAAATAATAAAATAAAAGACTCCATGGATCATAAATTGAACAAAAATCACTGATACCAAATAAAAAGACATTCATAAATTTAAGAATCATTACTCAATTTTCAACCTTGAATTGTACAAGCCCGTTGATTAAAAAATGAGTTAATATATTAAACACTAAAAACTCAATATTCAACTATAAAAAGCACAGAACAAAATAAACTCATTAATAAAATACTGTTGAAAATTTTAAAAACCTAACTTGATGAAACACAACAAAATTCAACCTTTTGAGAATCCTAATAGATAAAAATGAAACAGACCCATCATTCTCTGGTTTGGCATGGCCGGAATTCAATTCCGGCCATGGGTCTATTATGGAGTTCAAGGCGACGGCGCTCTCAGCGGTGGCAACGCGCGGAGAGGACAAGGAGGTTTCGTTGAGATCGATTTCGAATGACAAAGAACGAATACTCTTTTGCGCATTGCTGGTGTCTTTGCTTGAATTGCCTGACTCCATTCTTAAAACAGAGGTTTTGAACTCAAACTCAAACTCAATTGAATTCTCAAAACAAGAAAATGCATTATATGCATACAGAAGAAATGTGTGAATCTTTTGAAGGTGAGAGAGAGTTAAGAGTATAGAAAGGAAAGACAGAGTATGTGGGTGTGTGTGTTTGAGAGAGAGATAACTCATTAGAGGTTTTAAGATTGAAAGATAGAGAGAGAGTTTGGCTAATTGGTTTGGTTTCACCGACTGGTTTTGATTTTTATATTTCCTTCACTGACTGATTTTGTGAGAGGAGGCGAAACGTGAGAGATGGTGGATGTTTGCTAGAGTTTGATAGAGCTTCGGCTTGAAGATGGTGGTTGTGGTAGCGGAGTGGAGCTTCAGAGTTTGGGGCTTGGTGGTGAGGTTCGGATGAAGACCCATATGGTGGTCCTTGAGATGGTGACGCTTCGTCTAAAGGTGAGGGTGGACGAACCATGCAGCAGTGGTGGAGCTTTGGAAAACAACAGAGCTTACTCAATAGTGAAAGAACTGCCATGGGACTTCTTGGCAATGGTGGTGATGGGTCTTCAATGGAGATGTAGCAGTGTAGCTTACAACGTGGTGCTAGGCAGTGGAGTGGGTAATTGCTTGAAGGAGAAGATACGGTTAATTGCTTTGGCTGTGGGATATCCGACAGTGACGATTAGCTGGTGCTCGGCAATGAGAGAGAAGATGATGGACTTGGCTGCTACAATGAAAACTCGGCTTCAATGGTGTTTCGGTTACACCAAAGTCAAGAGAGATGTGAGATGTTATCCACGTAAGATAAAAGTGGAGGGCAAAATTGGATTTTGAGTTTTTAGTAATGTTTACATCCGTAGATGTTGTTAGTCTCCGTCAAGCGCCGTTACGAGAGGGAGGAATTCGTTACACACCTCAAAATCTCAAGGAAGGTAAGTGAAATTATGAAACCTAGAGGGATTGCATGTGTTATTTCGGCAAACATTAAGGGAGGTGAAAGATATTTACACATTATATCTTCACGTACTTTCATCTTAGGGAGGTCATAATTCACATTGCATTAATCTAGTTTATACCAGTGTGGTCTTAATTCAATCTCCCTATGCAAAGCTGGCAAAGTTCATTGTACAGAGCTCAAATTTAGGACTATAATGAGTTCATCTCCATCTCGCCTTTGTAGCAGTGAAATTTAGAATTGGGCTTCCGCTGGTCCGCCTTGTGGCTCCATTTATAAATGAAGAAAAATTACTCTTGCAACAATTTCATCAGCACAAAGAGCCATCATAGGCCAAAGGGCAGCTCAGTTTAGGGCAGGGACGGAGCAACATGGGTTAAGGGAGAGGTGGGTGGGTGGGTGGGTTGTGGAGCTAACCCTCTGAGTTCATGTTGGCCCACTAATTATTTGTATATACATTATGTATATATTTACAAAAATTACATTAAATACCCTCTCTAAATTTATTCTTTCACTAAATGTCTTCTCTAAAATTATTTTTTTCAAAATACGCCTCCCTAGATCATTTTTCTGGCTCTGTCCTGTTTAGGGCCATTGTTTTCCAGCCATTTGGATTAGCTCTTGGTCTGCTTTTTGGAGTGATTGGATGATTTGTCTTTCTATAGGATCCATCTAGTCATTAAGTTGGAACCAGATCCATCTTAATTGGGCCATATTGAGGATTTGGATCAATTGCTTCTTTTATACTATCGTTATTATAGGCGTCACAACTCACCAGCCATGTGGCCCATGTAGGAGGTCTACATGGACCTGGACCATGTTAAGTTATTTTATTATGTTTCCTATTTGCGAAGACAATCCAACCATCACTGTCCTTGTCTTTGTCCCATATAAATTAGCTGCATGATTTTTTTTTTCCTTTTTTTTTTATATTTTCCTATCATACATCATATCTTTCTTTAAATTTAATTTTTTAAAACCGTCTTTAACTAACTTCATCCCACATGTAAATTTTGGTCGACCTTTTTATTCCATGTCTTATATGCAAATAACTCTTCCTCTTTTAACCACTTCATCACCAAATCTCCGTTAAATATGACATTTTTCTAATTTTATTGTTTATAATTCGATTGTGATGAAATCGAATCACAGATCGATCAAGTGGGCTCAAGTTTTTACTGCTCACCTTGGTCTTCATCAGTTCTGGTAAAAGTCTCCTGTCTTGTCTCATTATCCATTTATTTCATCAACAGCCTGAGACAATACATGAATTTCCAATTGTCAGGCCCGAAACCAAACCCATGCCGTAAAGGGTTATTTTGGGCCTACGGCCCACCTCTTTGAATGAATGTAAAGATTTGACATTTTGGCTTATCTAAAGCTAGAAAATCTTAAATCGGTATTTCCAAAAATGTTCATCGTTATGTTTGGAAGCACCATATATGAAGTTTTGGAATTAAAATGGAAGAAAATTTAGTTAAAATTGTTCATTCATACTCTCAAATGCAACATCATAGCACTTTCAAGTGTATTAAAATTTTTATCGAATGTGAAAGTGCTTTGTGAAACTTTCCAAAATAACACCTGTTACTCAAATGTCCAAACAATAACTGTTTACACACACATGTACGTGTACGTGTGTATAAATGCTTATATACACATACTATATACAAATTTGCATACTTGCATATCAAATACATTAAATATTTGCAGTCATATAATGCGCAGTGTCACATTTACAAGGGTCAAATTAACATTTGAATTAAAAAAATTTGGTTAGTGTCAGAATATCAAATGCTGTAACCATGTGGATCATTTGTTTTCTATTATTGGTTTATAATAACACATCAGTCATGTAACGTGATATCATCGTTATAATTAATAATTCTTTGTACCATAAAAGTGTTTATGTTGCTAATAAGTCGAGATTCCTTGAAAGCTCATACCTTAAAAAAGTTTGAGATCAATTACCAATGTACATAAAATAAGAATTACAATCACAATCATATCATGACATATAGTTATAAGTAAGACCACGTACACAACACATGCATCTCGAAAATGGATCTTCATATATAACCATGTACAATGCTCATTTAATGCTCGCATTGGAGCTCTCATGTTTCTCCTTCTAAGGTGGTGAAAGATGTCTGTTTTTTCCTCATTCTTTATTTGTCTCAATTTTTTAGGAAAACACAGTAACCAAACAACAAGGTTCTTGCCCTCCCTCCATTCCAGACCTTAGGGTTTTGAAACACAAAATTGATGGGAAAAGGACATTTAGGTGCTACCTCCCTCCCTCCTATTTTCACACTCTAAGAACATTAACTAGTACAAAATTTCAAACTAGAACATTCTAACGTCTTCCATTCAATGAATGAGACGAGTATTCTAACATCCGAGAAAGTGTATAATACTGCGAGTATTGATGATGTGGTATCTTCGATCAATGTTAATTTCTCCTAACCTACATCATTCTTTATTTTGTAATAAATCATGCCAATTGTTTCCAAGGTGATAGTCTAATAGACTCTCACTTTGTGCGGTTGAAAGTTCGAATTTCCTTTGAGCTACTCTTAGGTTGTGTTCGGCTGTGTGGAATTGGAGTCTTGAAATTGGAAGAAATTTTGTTAACAAAATTATTTTAATCATTAATGAAATTTTCTCCAAGTCCAATACTTCAATTTCATCCATCCGAACACACCCTCAAGGAATTTATCACTAATTATTTAGTACATGTGAGAGAGGGTGAACTTTGACGCAATGGTAAGATTGTTCCATACGAAAATAAAACTGTATACATCTGACTCTCTATACGAAAGTAAGACTATATACATCTACTCCTCCCTCAATTCTACGATGACAAAAATCTTATGCACTAAAATTTCTTTGTTCAGTAGATGTGAAAGGAGAAAAATGTGTGTATTGAGTGGTAGATTACAAGGTGCTCTAAGTTATCAAATATGTCCTTGCAACTCATAGACAATCCCCATTGTTGCATTAGGGGACAAATTGGACTTTTGGCAAACAAAGCTGTTCATTTTACCAAGGGAAGGTGCTAAACTGTGACAAAGCTGCATACAAAGGACAGGAAAGTTAGATTTGTTTTGATCAAGAAGACAAGAAAAGAACCTTGGAATCATGTGAAGGGCAATTAATGCAAGAGTGGGGATACAACTTAGGGGTTCTACAACTACAGATTTCAATATTAATCTCTCTCGAAATGGGTTTCATTTTAATAGTCCCTACAACTTAATTTCATGTCAGGGGCTCATTAATGACTTTGTTGGCCTTTTTTTATACCATTTTTCAATTATTATCATTTTTTAATTTGTGAGGAGTTTAGCTTCAACATGATACCTACTAATTCATGTCTTATTCTGACTCAGTTGATGCCCTATTGTGACCACCAAGTCACGCGGACATGCAAAATGGTAAAAAATAAAGTCTATGATAAAATAAAAATAAATCTGAATACTAAGCTTTATCTAATTACGAAAAATTATCTTCAAAAAACATAAATAAAAACGAAAATTATAAATTAACTTTAATGATTGACAAAATAAATTCTAATCCGGTTCATACATTTTATGTCTCTAATTCTCTATTTCAACTTGATCTATTAACAGTTTTGTACGTACCGAGTTGTACTATAGATTAGAAATCGAATTAAAATCTGTCAAAACAAAAATGAGTCCGCTTTAAATTCGGATCACAACTCAACAGTTTCATTACAAAATTTTTATTTATGAATTCTTGTTTTTTTTTCGTTACTAAATCATTCATACTTGTTCATTCATACTTGTTTGTTGATTTTTAAAAAAAAACTGATGTGAAGATCAATTAAGTCTCACTCACGAGACAACAATCAATATATATGCACATCTGTATGTGCGAGTGTGTATCTATATATATATTATAGTATATTGTTCGTGTCTGTGGTACTATTATGAACTCGCAATCGTAATTGTTAAATAAAATAATTTTAAATCATAAATAACAAAAGATATTTTAATTCGTATAATTATTTTTTTTTACAACTTTTAACCGTTGAATTAATCCTTTTGTCTTGTTATAGCACCATTCTTGTTTGTAATATAGATATGAAGGGACAGGAAATCTGAAAATGTGGCTCTGCTGTGAGAGAGAGAAAGAAAGAGAGAGAGAAAAGTAACTACAACAACAAGGTGACTAACTGACTAAGACGGTCCGTGCCCACATAGTCAAAAGAGAGTTTTGTAGAACCGTGCATTATTTTGGGTCCCAAAGTGATATATGCATATATATACATATATATAAATATATTTGAGGGAGAGAGAGTCTTCTTTTTTCCATTTTTCCTTTCCCGAAAGTTAGAGAGAGAGAGTCTCTTCACGTGAATGTTAAATTGTTGACAAACATTCACATTGAGCGGCTAGGTTTTGGTTGGATTATTAAAACTTGATCCATAAAAACTAAATAGACACTGGACCTCCCTCCAATTTTCTATAAAGAAAAAATTAGCTCAAAGAAACGAGTAGAGAGTGAAACTTACAATAGCAATTAACTTCTTCCTAGTTAAATTGAAGGAATATGATCATATATATATATATATATATATATATATATATATATATATATATATATTATTTTATCTAATTATTATTATTTGGATAGAGAATGGTTTAAGTTGTCGTGAAAACATTGACATGCCCCGGATAAACACATGATATTATATATATTATCGTTACATCAGCAACATGTAATGCTGTGTTACTATCATCCTAGCATGGTGAAATATCAAGAGTAGTCACGTGAGCGTTATGCTAAGCATTATGTGAGGCTAGTCAATTTATGTTGGTACAAAGCAGAGCTTACAATTGACATCAATCGTGCGATACTATGTCAACTTTGCAAAGTGTGTATTTATATATATATATATATATATATATATATATGTATGTGTGTGTGTGTATATATATATGTTACCTGAACTTTATTTGTAAGGGGTGAGATAGGGTGTGCAGTACTGTGCCTTTAAGAAATATTGGGACCCAAAGGAACAACAAAAGAAAAGGTTGATGGATTGGAAAAATTATAGGCTTTCTCGAATACGTATCTTCGATAATATCTAATCAGTCGTATATAATATGCATAGTAAATTTTACTATTCCTGTACAACACGAATAATTGGATGTGACCGGGGTATGAACACCTAGAACAGTCTATAATTTCTAGATGGATTGACTCCAAATTTTGAACCTCCACAAATCTAGTCCAACCATAAGATGAACAAGCTATAGCTAATCCTAGTGTGATGAGATGCTTAGGAACACTACTTAATTGATATGCCCCCACAGGTTTAGCCGCCCTCCCATTAATTGGCTCTGCCAAATGATTCCAAAACCGATCATTGATACAGACAACTAAGTTCTTTAATTTCTCATCTCAGATATTGCATATAATTAATCACACCAAATTAATTATTTAATAATTAGGCCTTTTTCTTAGAATATTTAACGCGTTGATCTATTGTACAGTACTTTAGGTTCACACGTCCTTGCCTAGCTATTATAAATACGGACACACACCACTTCCATTCCCTACATAACTGGTTTTAAATACCTGTGCTCTAGTAGTAGCCAGCTTCGATCCTAGCATATGGTACTTCTTTTTCCTCTCCTCTCTCTTCCTTCACCACCATACTAATCTCCCCCAAGCTTTTCCATACAAAAAATGGTTGGAAATTCACCCTGCGCTTCCTGCAAGCTGCTAAGGCGTCGATGCACCAAGGACTGCATTTTCGCCCCTTACTTCCCCCCCGATGACCCCCACAAGTTCGCCATCGTTCACAAGGTCTTCGGTGCTAGCAATGTCAGCAAGATGTTGCAGGTGTCTAGCTCTCTCTCTCCCCCTCTCTACATGTATATGTAACAATATTGATTTATTTGGTTTCAATAATGACAATGACATACATACGTTTTTGATATTGACTTTTGTTTTTGTTTTCTTGAAGGAGCTTCCGGTTCATCAGAGAGCAGATGCAGTGAGCAGTCTAGTGTACGAAGCAAATGCAAGAATGAGAGACCCTGTTTACGGGTGTGTTGGTGCCATAACTTACCTGCAAAACCAGGTGTCGCAGCTCCAAATGCAGCTTGCAGTGGCTCAAGCAGAGATACTTTGCATCCAGATGCATCAAGAGCCTCCCATGCCAACCAGTACCCCACAGATGGTCCTCGACGTCTCGGATCACGACACATCGTTTTGTCTCCACAACAACCTCCCTCAGTACCTCAACTTTGCCTCTTCTAGCAATGTAATCCATGACTACTCTCTTAAAAGAGAGCCTCTCTTTGGACATGACATGGTTTCTTCTTAATTGCTACTAATAAAAAAACAAATGCTTTCATCTTTTAGTCCTATAATCATCAACATATAATGATGTGTGTGCATATATACACACAGAAAGTGTGTGTGTGTGGTTTTTTATTTATTTCCCAATATTAGTTATAGGGATGACTAAAATATAACAAGTTAGGGTTGTCTGAAAACAAAGAATATATAAGATATTGGGGTGGGTCAACTGTACCATGTGTGACAAGTAGCTAGTGAGATAGCTAGAATATCTGAGTAAATTTTGTATAAAGAAATGAAGGTTCCTTGGGTTGTTTATCTATGGGTCAATGTACTCAAACATATATTCTATATCTATATATAACTCAGCAATTACCAGTTTTCTACTGCTAGGGGCTAGGGCTGTTACCAACCAGTCATGTTATGTACTGTCAAGGCATTTCCTACTTGAGAGTGATTTTTAGGCAGGATGTGAAAGCTCATTGCCATTTTTATTTTGACAACATTGAATCCTTAGAACTCTCAAACCATAATCTAAGCTTAGCTTAATTTAGTTACAAACTTTAGTCCATGAATCGAGTTTTAGAATGAACTTGAACACACACCACGGTCTTCATCTTCCATTGCCAATTTACAGAACTAAGACTTTTGTACATGGCAGAAAATAGCTTCACCTCTCTTCGAGTATACCATTAATTAATTGGCAATGCCTTGGAACCTAATTGTTAAATGTTAAATCTAAATTGAAAGAGGCAATTTGGGATACAACTCAATCCACAAGCATATTCCACTCTGTTTCCAAACAGTGTCTGTATTAAGAGGTTCTCTTGTTAATAGCTGCTTGACACGTTTCTCCTTATAGGGAAATCTGCATTTTAGGGAACTCATTTATGAAAACTTGCATTTTTGTCACATAAGTTGGGATTTTTCAAAATTTTCGTTAGTCCATCACACGTAGTTATTTATGCTTACCCAAAGTAAAAAAAAAAAAGGGTTAGTTTATTGCACAAGATTCCGTTATTACAAGGTTAGGAGAAGATTAGAAGATCGTAACTTTACTACTGTTTTTCGTTTTGAACTCGTGACCTCCATATTACACTGAAGCAACTTTTTAATTTTTTCATTTTAAACTCTGTGACCTCCAAATTACACTAAAGCAAAGCAAAATGGTAATTAAAGTGAGGTTTCTATGTTAAATACTGAAGAAGAAAACTATAGTATCATATATATATTCGTGTGTATATAATATACACACATACAGCACTATGTAACGCTATCACAATTCTTTCTAGCTGGTTCACGTGGGGAGGCTGTTCGAAGAAGTGCTGAGTTCATGGGGAGTGTATACAAGGACCACTTGTGTATTATTTTTTTTAATGAAAGCGATAACATGCATATTTTTCTAAGTCCATCTCTCAGTACAATTATGTGTCGAATCATTGCATTCTTTCATATGGAAAAAAAGGAGAAAAAACAGAGGCAACAACTGATTTAAAAAGACTCCTCATTCACTTTGTTTAATATGGAAGCATTTCCTAAGTCAAAACTCGAACATATTTTCTACTATCACCATCACCCTTTTTTTCTGTGTGTCAACAGTCACTTGGCTTTGTCATTTTGTTATTGGTTCATAGCATGTAGTAGCTCCTCCTAAATTCCAATGAGATCATGTTACTGAAAGCCCTTCTAATGCAACAACTTGAACTTTCTTTGGATCTCCGGTTGTTTCGATGTAAAACATTTTTTTTCTAAAATTTTCAATATTCGGTTACATCAATCTAGTTAAGTTGGCTGCATCAACTCAAATATTTTGGAGTGAAAATGTTTTACCGATATAACATTTTTACTTTTAAAATATACAATCAAACACATGAAATTTTTATAAATATTTTTCAAAAAATGTTATACATCAAAACAAACGGAGCACCTCCTCTCAGAAAAAGAAGCTTCAAGTCACAAACTGCAATTTGGATCACAATATTACTAGCCACTACACATAAAGATGGATGATCCATGAACAACAATTGAATCTCGTACCTCATAATACCATATGTGTAAACTATAAAAAACACAAATTTAGTGTACGAGACTTTCGTCATTGTGAAGTCTGGAAAGGGTCAGATGTATGCAACCTTATTTTCGTATGTAGAAAGGCTGTATGATACAATTAATAAGTAGTTTGAAAAATAAGAGAAGAATTAGTTTATAAAATTTCAAACAGATACACTAGTGAAAAGAATCAAAAGCTGTAGAGAGAAAGCACATGTTTGTTTTGATATACAAAACCTTTTTCAGAAGTATTAAGTCTTCAACCACTGTCATAGGACACAACATATATAGTATTTGACCTCAATGATTGCCAGTGGAATAGCAGTTTGATTTGTGCTGTGTACAAATAAACACCCAAGAAATAAAATTGATAGCAATGCTACAATAGTAAGGACATGACCAGAACATCAACACACCTTACAAACTCTTAATATTCATAATTAAATCAACCACAAGAACAAGTTCAAGTTTCAATTCAGGTATTTCAACTGCACGCATTTTTACTTGCCGAAAGGAAAAATAAAAAAATAAAATAAAAATCACGAATTTCGTGTAGTGGGGTCATGGCGGCATTTTGAAATTAAACAACTACAAATATGGTTGTATTATGTGCAAAAGGTGAGCTATAAAACGTTATACAATTATGGTCAATTACATGAAACTCCCTTATAAGCACTAGCTGGAGATGGTATAGATGAGTCGAGAGGAGTTGAAAATATAGCTAAGTGATAAAAGAAATTACGCGAGATATGAAGACAAAGGCATCCCAATTTCAACCATGATTCTTTATTTTTCTAGAGACTAGGAAGAGAGTAGAACCCATTTCACAATTTGAGGGCTCGAGGCTAATGCTTCCAAAACAAGGTTGTTTGGCTTTCAAATCACATTCCCTCTTTTGCTGTTTCTTCTTTCCACTCTCTCTCTCTCTCTCTCTCTCTCTCTCTCTCTATATATATATATATATATTGGGGCACTTTACTTCGGTATGAAAAGATTTCAAAAGGATTGATAGGCTCTAACAAGTAAAAAGTTAAATTATTCAGGTGATTCTAGACTCTAATATATATATTAATGAGGAGTGCTAGCGGTAGTCGCTCAAGCGAGTGTCCTTGCACAGTCGCTCTGTTGATTGGTAGAAATCAATCCCCAAAATTAAATGATTTCCTGCAATAAATGTCCTACTTTTTCATCAATCAATATACCCTTCCAGTTCTAAAGTATTTACAGTGGTGCCATCAACAAATAAATAAAATTATAAACATAAAGTATTTAAAAAATTTTAATACTTTAAATATTTTTAATAATCTATATACTTATTATAATCATTTCCTATATAATTTTTAAAAATTTGTAATTATGGTTAATTGAATAAGTATATAAATTATTAAAAATATTTAAAAGCAAGAAAATATAAAAAAATATATTCATAAAAATATTTTAATACTTTAAAAATATGTTCTTTTATTCAAATTTTGTAATTATGGTTAATTGAATTAAAGAACATATTTTTAAAGTATTAAAATATTTTTATGAATATTTTTTTTATATACTTATTCAATTAATTAAAATAATCTATATACTTATTCAATTAATCTATATACTTTATGTTTATAATTTTATTTTTATTAATATTTTTAATAATCTATATACTTATTCAATTAATCTACATACTTTATGTTTATAATTTTATTTTTATTAATATTTTTAATAATCTATATATTTATTCAATTAATCTATATACTTTATGTTTATAATTTTATTTTTATTAATATTTTAATATTTTATGTTTATAATTTTATTTGTTTGTTGATGGCACCACTGTAAATATTTTAGAACTGGAAGGGTATATTGATTGATGAAAAAGTAGGACATTTATTGCAGGAAAGTATTTAATTTTGGGAATTGATTTTCACCAATCAATGAAGTGCAAGGACACTCGCTTAAGCGACTGCCGCTAGCACTCCTCATATATTAATATTAATTGACAATCACAATACCCATACCCTTCGTACAGAGAGTGCCTTGTCATTCTACAGATAACATTACTTTTTTTTTATTTTCTCTCCTTTTCTAGTACGAAAAGCAAATCAATTTTAGTTGCATAAAAATCTGCTTTTTAGTGAAAGATGATATATTCGCCCACACCATGATGATGCTCATATCTGAAGCATCCCTAGGTCCAAGAAAAGGGTGACTAGATCAGTATGCTCTTAGTTTTTATACCTGGGACTTGTGTACTTTTGTACCTCAGTTGTACTTGGATACGGACCAAACAATAGACTACTAAAACCACCTAATCTTGAATTCAAGTATCTACTACTACATAATCCATCTTTAACGTGCTTTTCTTGTCTCTTTAATTACTATTCGAAATATTTTATTACTACATCTCATCATATATAATAGACTCGTATCTACACACCTACACTTCTGTAATTCTCTCTCCTTTTTTCATCAGTGTTTTACTTTTCCTTTCCTTTTTCTGCAATGTGTGTCTAGTTATACTAAAGAACAGAATACTAGTTTTACCGGCATCTATCTAATCAGTTAAAAAGTTAATAGTACGAGGACAGTGATTGCACATATTTGAAATTTACCTTACAGCAGTGGTTTGACAGTTAATCTGATTGTCTAACTCGTTTGTTCTGCGCTTTTTGACACGACAATAAAAGAAACAGAAAAGAATTTTATTCACTGACACAACAAAGTAGAATCAACATTGTTGTTGAGTAAATTTGAAGGCTTTACAATTAAACACCAGTGACTTCTTTTGCCAGGCAATGGTCAGATTTTATATTCAAGTACTGTACATTCTCAGGTGAAAAGTTCACAAATTCAGGTAGGAGTTTCGAGCACATGTTTTTCCTTAGAATTCTTAAAGTTCTCCAGATGTTCCACAACGAAATATCACATCTGTTTCTCAATTGTATTTCTCATAGAATTGTCAATTACTCCATATGGATATGTCTTTGATTTTATTTGCAAGCGGACACCAAGAATTCAGGTGTCAATCAGGTTGTGTCAGTAAATTGATTCAAAAACAAGAACACTAAAATGTAGGAAGAAAGAAAGTGCAAATCATCGATCTAAAGTTTGGAAAATAAGTTATCAAAAAGTCAATTTTACTTTGATCCAATTCATTTGAAATTTTATTCTCATGCTACAACGTTTGCCAGATACAAGCAACATAAATCAACCTCACTCAGGAAAAACAACTAGAAAGCAACAGCTTTTCCGAACCTTAACATATGAAAATGAAAGGATGGATAATCAAGTAGCTTCTGGCAAGCCCCCCTCAATACCAGACAGACACTTGAATAATGATTTCTAGACTAAAGGTGAACTACAAGAACACGAACCTCCATTTGTGTCACTTCAAGATACTCCTGCATATCTACGAGCATTCTAGTCGATTTCCAACAATTTGATTTGCCAGTTCCTAGACATAAATGTTATATTCTGAGAATTGAGAGGCATCTCCATCTTTCCATTGCCAGTTGACCGTGAGTAAGGGTCTTGGATACCTGATTAAATAAAGTCCATTCGATATACTGACCCCCCAACTAGCCATGAAGTAAATGACAGGAAATCCAAGTTATGTGCAGAAATTGACTGATAATCACCAAGCACTGCAAAATATTCTGATGGACCCTGAACTAAAAGATTATCTTTCTTATTTGATCCAGATTCTAGTTTCAGTCCATTAGGTTCAGGCTTCGAGAGATAGCATCAGTGTTAGTCTCTGTAGATGCCTATTCATTCATTGGGGCAGTTTTGGGCTTAATGATTCAGAGAGGCATGATCACTTTACAGAATTTGCTTCATAGCTGGTTCTTCGTAAGCAAGGTTCCTTCCCAGGATGCAATAAATACTGACAATATCTCTTTCATGGTAGAGAAAAGCTCCAGAGAGGCATGCATTCCATTTGATTTTAACTGCACAAAATAAAGATGTCAACAGTTAAACAAAATGAGAATAGGAAAACACAAACTGGAGTACAGAATTTTCTTTCAGGTTGGTTACTGTTGCCATACAGGCAAGCATTAATCCAACTGTTAAGTGTTGTATAACCGCTCAATCTGACATAATTCTAGGGATCAAGGAATGCTGTTTATAAAGAAGGGATTGATCAGTGTACAAATGCTCCAGATGTTAGCTCGAAGAGAATATTAAATAATAAAAAAAAAAATCTCAGCTTTAAAAATCCATTTTAGTAAATCACACATATTTTCAGAATAACACAAATATTGCTGTAATTTTTATATTCCACACAGGTCTACTGCCTGAAAATTGTCTTGTCATTTTCATACATGGCACAGGTTCATTCTAATGACAATGCAATTAGGGAAAGTAGAAAATACATTGATGAAAACCAAGCTTTCCAAATGTTATGTCAGGAAGAGCATTCAAGTCAATATCCAATCACATATTATAAGGAAATAAACATATAATAGAAATGATATTTAACGTGATTTGGCAAAATCATGTCTTCGGCCTTGGATGAGAGGGAAAATCAATATAACTATGCAGAAATTACTAAGAATAAAGTACCTATAACACTGGAAACTCCCAACACAAACCTGACCACAAAATAAATCCTATATCCTTTTTCTTGGAGTTATTCAGTTTTCTAATCCAGCTCCCTACAAACTCCTGTGAATTCACGAGAATCATCTTTGTCACAAACTCATGAATCCCGACCAATAACCTTCAATATTTGTTTATAGGGTCATGAATTAAGTTCTTCGCTGGACAAGGAATACAATATCTCATGCTCAAAAAAATAAAAATAAAAAGAGAAAAGAAACACCCAACAAGAAGTTCCCATACCAACCCTTAAGTATAAACCCGATCACAATGGTAATTTGAGACATAATTCCCAATTTATCTCCACATTGACTCAAATTCACAATGCAATTATCACTTTTCTAGTTGAATTGTGTGATTCCCTACCAAATGGCTCAGCATGATTTCATAATTATCATGATCACATGTTGATTGACTGATTCTACAATCAAAATTCAGTTGCAGTTGTTGAGACTCCTTGCATATTCTGGATTTGATCCATATCCCACAATCAATTCTCCATATAGAACCAAACTCCCCACAATGAATCTTGAGCTTTGATGGGCACCAACAAGCTCTAAAACCACTTGAAGTGCATCCATATTGGGATCCAATCATAAACCATAATGAAAAAGAAACACATAAAGGAAACAACATTCAATGTGGTTCAGCCAAAATCTTGCCTAAATCACAGATGAGAGAGGAAATCACAATAACTATAAAGGAATCATAGAGGATAAAGTACACACAACACTGGAAACTATCAGCAGATAAACTTGAGCCCAGACCCTGAAACAAATCCTATCTTCCTACTTCTTAGTACTCTTCCCATTTATACCACACTTCTTCACAGACTCTCGTATAATCTCTCTCACAACTCTCAACCTATAACCTAAATATATATTTATAGGATTTGAAACCAATTCCTGGTTAAACAACAAATACAGTTTCCTGTGCTTCAAAATTTCCAAACTATAAGGAAATCTATGTTCAATAAAATATGATTTGAAATTATCAACCTCCCACTTTGAATGAGAATCTCCAAAAAGTCAGTTTTTCTCAACAAAAAAAAAAAGGAGAATAAAGGAACCTTATTGAAAAATAAAAAAATAAAGAAAGAAAGAAAACAAAAGAAGACAAGCTTCAAGCTATCATTTGCCAATTTCCTATGAGAAAGCACTACTTGGCAAATTAACAAATTAATGGGTTTCTTTTCTTTCTTTCTTTTTTCCCCTGAAACTGGAAATTGGAACATTTATCTAATATTTTATGGATTTATTTTGGTGGCAAATAATGAAATAAAATGGTGGTGAACGGATGTAGAAGAAGGTGATGATGAAAATCCAAGGTACATTTAGGAGCACAAAAAATGTAAAAGGGAACTGCTCCAGTCAATTATGCAATAAGCCTAGTCCTAATAGTTCAAAAATCTTCACACAACTATGATGCTCCTAATGCTTCACTTGTTTTTCCCCCGTTTTACGCTTAAGAATCAAACAAAACATCCATTATGTATCTGATAGTCAGAATGATGCATAATCAGTTTCTTCAAAATCAACATTTTTTTGACTTCGTTATAGAATTATATCCATCCATCAGATACTAGAAGAAAGAAGTATACATTTTGAAGAAGATAGACTACAAGTTAGGTTAATGAACAAATAAAAAAATATATACTTAGATATAATATTTGTTTATTAGTAGCATACTTGAACACATGTAAAAAAGTAGCAGCACACATGCAGCTAGATGATTCAATTTACAGAGAGCTCCAAAAAGGTTATTACTCAATGTTTGTCCTGCCTATGTGAAATTCTAGGAGCCTAGGAGTGGATACCTAACCTTGACATTATTTTTGCCCAAAGTGCCTCTTTTCAGACCTGAACCAGCAATATCATAGTGGAAGCCCAAGTTTTTACCATTACACCAAATAATAACCCCTCTCTAGAATTCTAAGGATAATTCCCATGAAGCACAAATCCAGTCGAGATCCTATAGACCAACCAGTATGTTGAATTACAAGTCCTAATAGTTACGAATAACATCTAGAGCATAATGTAAGATAATAAACATCTTCCAGGATCAGATACCATACATACATTCCATTAATTTTCCACCACCACAAACCCCTACTGGAAACATCAATACCATGCAGACATCAAACTTTCTATTGCTGGCAACAGCAACTAAACATTTAGGATAGCATCTGTATACCTTAAAGAATAAAATCTGTATGCAATAGAAGTGAAATAATGAGATAAACTTTGGAAAAGGAAAAATCTTCCATGAATAGCTTACAAATATGCATGCCATTACACATATAGGATTATTAGTTTCATTCAGTATTCCAGCCAAGATTAACATTAATTATAACACTACCATATACCTTAATAGTCAACAAAATGAGATATTTTATCTTTTTTTTTTCTTTTTCTTTTTTAAAAAGAAGAAACTTCAGTGATTAAGAAAGTGGAACCAACTGACACTTGACATGCGGCCGAAGTTTTAGGCATCGACGAGTGCATGTTCTTGGTTAAAGACTGACAAATCCCTACAGATTAGGACTCTGTGCTACTAAAAGTTCAACTTCCTAACCTATCTGCAAGTAACACTTCCAACGTGAATGTAAAGCAAATGTACAGGAAAAAAAAATTGGTTAGTCAGAGAAAAGAATTTTAATTACATGTTTTTGCTCTTTCTTTTCAAAAGCATAAAATATGCATGTAAGAATCTACATTTTTCTCTACAGACCCTAGGAATTTTTCAAATTCTTTGAAGTTCTTCTTCTCTTAGATATGCTTGAAATCTGAAAATTCAACTAAGATGCTGACATGACTATGAAGGTCATATTCCTGGATCAGCTGATCAAAATCAATTCTCAGGTTCCACAAACAAGTATGTTCATAGAGAAAACCCAAACTGCATCATACAAAGAACAAGTTAGATATGACTGTGATTATGTGTATTTAAGTGAAACTAGGAAACACGTTCTATTTCAGGCTGAGACATTCAAGACCAAACTCAATGTGCATTTCGAACATGGCAAATAAGAACTCAATTGTAAGTATGGTAAAGCGTGCATATATTTGGTAAAGAGAAGATCACCAGCCACAAAAGCCCAAAGCAACAGCAAGCTCAGTCAAGCGCTCACCACACATTTGAGCAGACGACTCCTTCTAGTTCCAGAGCAGTGTGTCGGCACTGAATCTCCATCTCATTCTGCGATCAAAGTTTCAAATACCTCATATAAGTAAAAACAATATATATATATATACAACAAAGACCAATTCGTCCAGCGGTATAAGCTCTGGCTCTCCAAATGGGAGGTCCAGGTTCAAGCCTCAGTGAAGACAGTGTGTGTGAGTGTGAGTATTGCTTTTAACTTCCAAAAAAAAAAAATATATATATATATATATATATATAATAGAATTCCTAGCGGTTTTTCTATTTAGATCTCAACGCAAAATTACATGAAAACCTAATAAAATAAATATATATATATATATATAAAATAAAGTAAAAGACTATTCTATTTTTATTAAATATAATAACTCTAATATATATATGATAAAAAAAACCTCTAATATATATATATATATAGACACATACATATGTGTACATGATTAGAGAAAATTTATATCATAACCAACTAACTTGTGAAAATACTAAATCATACATGGCTGTGACCTGTGATGGATTTGTTATAAATAAATTTAAACAAACGGTACATAGATTCAACCCAAAATTTATTTGAATTACAAGGAATTACAAAAAAATTCATACATGGTATATATATTAGGTAAACATAAAATCAAACCAGGATCTAAAATCAAACCAGGAACGTGGACATTCATCGAAAAAAAAAAAAAACTAGGAAAGTGAACAGTATTAATACAACAGCCCTGGAGACGTAATTGTTCTACTTCGTGCGTGTTATACATGAGATCCAGATACATCTTGTGTATGTATTGTAAATCCTCTCTTTAATATATACACGGTATATGTTGACACATGGAGAATTCAGATACACCCGTGTATTATAAATATGAAAATTTCAGATACACCCGTGCATTATAAATCTTCTCTTTAATATACAGTATATATTGACCGTTAATATATTAAGTGCTTGTTTGGGGAGCTTTCAGAAAACTGAAACCGTCTTCCAAGTATAAAAAATTATTTTTAAAAAAATGTTATGTTACGTTTGGTACGGAAGAATGAAATGTCTATTCTAACCATTTCTTTGTTTGATATGAATTTTAATGTGAGAATGGTCATTCTGTTGGAATGAAAATTCATTCTATAGTTAAGATTAAAAAAAAATTCATATGACCAAAAACCCTTCACCTCTATCACCACCACCACACTGGCTCTACCACCACTTACCACCTTCCTATTCCACCACTGCCTCCACCCCCATATTACCACCTTCCTATTCCACCACACCACCATCACCTTCACTTACATCGCCGCCACCACCCCACCGCACCACTGTCACTAGGGGTGCACACGGTACGGTTCCCCACGGTTCTTGGTGGAACCGGAACCTGAACCGTTACCAACGATTCCTGATTTTCGGAATCGGAACCGTTAAAGGTTGGAATCGTGAGGAACCGAACCGCGGTTCTCGGTTCGATTCCGGTTCCGAACCGCGGTTCCTTAGGAATTTTTTTTTTTTTTTAATGAAGCTTGAAAATACAAAATATATATATATTCATTAAATAAATGTGAGACCTACAATCTAAAAATGGCACCCTATATATATAATTATTATATTATATTATATATATATATACATTACATATAATAATTATATATAATGTATGATAATATAATTATTATATATAATATATATACATTATATATAATTATTATATGTAATGTATATATATATATTATATATAGTTATTATATTATATATATATATATATATACACATATTTAATATAAAACGGTTCCGGTTCGGTTCCAAAGAATCGTTACCCCTAACGGTTCCAGTTCCGGTTGACAAGTGTAGATTATTGGAAAATTTTCCCGGCAACGGCACCATTTGACGGGTGTAGATTAATGGATGTTTGTCGTTGCTTTTCTACACTTCGTACAAAAAATAATAAAATTTGCAAAAACTTTACTAAAAACTGTATAGTAGTAAGCAGGGTCGAACCACTCTCAAGTGAGAATCAATAACAAGTCTAAACTTCAAAACCTAAATCTCTTGATATGAAAAATGAATATTTAAAAAAATAAAATTATGATTTTTTATTTAATAATAAAAACTAATATTAAATGTCTTAGATCAAATGATGAAAAAAATCTCAAGGAAAGAGAATTCACCACCATGGATCCATATAAATAAATTTTTTTTTTTTTTCTTCATCACTCCCTTGAGAAGAATGTTTACGCTTGCATATTAATAAAAAACAAACAAATAGAAATGAAACTACTACTCATCATTGAATCAATAAAATAAATACACTATTTTTTTCTATAATTTCTCTACAATTTCTAGCCCCCTTCACCATCCCCTAAGACCCCCTATTTATAGAGTTAAAGGGGAATGGTTTAAGTGGGAAAAATTTAAAATTCAAAATTCAAAATACAAAATTCAAAAACAAAAATTCAAAATACAAAATTTTGAATTTAAATATCTAATATTTGATCTCCATATCTTTAATTTGAATTCTGGACTGCAAACGTGGCCGTGCAAAAAAGTATTTTACAAAGTTTTGAACTTGAGACCTCTTGTGAAGTAGACTGCACAGAATATCATCTCTCCAACAATTCTTCTGATGTTCATCTTTGGCTATATATATCCTTTTTAGCCATCTTTTACTACTTTTCTTCTTATTTGGAAATCAACCCCTACAAAACATAAAATGCAAAGATAAGAACATTTAAATAAAATAAAAGATGAATTAAAAACTTATTTTAGGATATAAAATAACAAGTTTTGTACACTTATCACCGGTATGGTTCTACTGCTCCTGGAACCGGAACCGGAACCGTTGGTAACGGTTCCTAATTTTAGGAACCGGAACCAGAACAGTAGCCACGGTTCGGTACAGTTCCCCTTGGTTTCGGTTCCGGTTCTTGTTCCAACGGTTCTTTGTGCACCCCTAACTGCCACATCATCAATGTCACCCCCCACCATACCACCCTACCACCTCCACATCACCGCCACCACCCCTACCTCACCACCTTCCTCCATTGCCACCCCATCACACTACTCCACCACCTCCACATCGCCGCCTTCCTCCACCACCACATATTTGTTGGTTTAAATTATTTGTCACCATGAGGGGTATTTTGGAGAATTTAATTTAAAATTTATTTCATTTTCACTTCATTTCATATTTACAACCAAATAATAGAATGAGAATAGTCATTCCATTCAATTCCCAGCTTTATTCCATTTTATTCATGCGTACCAAACGAAATATTAGTGTTAAGTGAAATAAGAAAAAATAATTTCTAATGAAAGTCGAAATTATAAAAAGTCAGCTAAGAAAATTTGTTTTTGAAAAAAAGTCAAAATTATTTTAAGTAATAAATTTTATAAACAATTTTGCCTCCTTCTATTTCGTAAAACTTACCTATTGCGAGTAATTAAAACCGTGTTAAATGCGAAATGAATTTAAAAAATGCATCCACTAAATAACCCTTTTCTTTTAATTTTTTTTTCTTAAAGACATTTTTCAAAGAACTTCTAAATTGAAAAAATTTTAAAATCAGAAAACTCCTTCAAACATGACCTAAATAAATGAAAATGATTCTTGTGTGTGTAGATACATTTTTTTTCTTCTGCTTAATGCGAAGAAATAGCGGTAAAGAAATCCAAGGCACAACTCCACCAGATATATTTATTATTTATTTATTTATTCTTCCCTTCACTCTTTTTCAGATTTTTTCAAAACAGAGATAAAAATGTATTTTTTATTTTTTTTGTTTGAAAATATGAATTTTATGTGTCTGACATGTAGTTTGAGATGTATTTCATGACGTAAAAATTTGACGAAAGAATGAGCCCACCTTGTAAAGCTTTTGATAGTTATTTATGTTGCAATTACATAGACGATGTAAATACACACGCAAACTCCTTCAGCTATATTTCTTTTCTTTTTTGTCTTTTTATGCTTTTGACTAAATGTTGCAAGCTACCCAATAATGGACTTGATATGTGTGGACCATGTGTTTGATCACTCCTCACAACAAACTCACGTTTTTTTTTTTTTGAAATTTGGATAAAATATACTAATCTGAAGTTTGATTTAATTATACCCGATATCAAATTATTGAATTTTGTTATAATGACCTTTTTTGAAGTTTGCTCCGTTAGACAAAGACCCCCTTCGTCCAAAATTCTATTAATTTTGTCAAAAAATTTAAAGTAATTTACATTATCCTCCCCTGAGATTTGGTGTAAATTACACTGACCTCCCCTAAAGTTTGACCTAATTAATATTTAAAATTTAATATAATATTTTAATTTTTATAATATAAATATTAAATATTTATTATATATAATATTTTAATAATATTATATATAATATTAAGATGTAATTATTAACATTATATAATGTTTATATAATGTTAATAATTACATCTTAATATTATATATATATAATATTATATAATTAAAATATTTATATGTATATATATAATTAAAATGGGCAAAAGTATATTTTAATTATATAATATTCTATATATATAAATATTTTAATTTTTATATTAATATAATATTAAGGGTAGAATAGACATTTCACCCATCTTAGGTTTAAATAATATATGTTCACAAGGTTGGGCTCTTTTTTTAAAAAAGAATATATATATATATATATATTTCTATTATTTTAATGATTTTAAAAAAACAAGTCGTATAAAATAGAAAGACCATTATGCCCTATCTTTTATTACTTGCTTTCTTTTTCATGCCAGTCTCTCTCTAAATTTCTCTTCTCCTCTCTCTAATATTCTTTACCAACTCAAATCTTCAATGATCGAAATCTGTAAAGGCCAACAAGATGAAGATGAAGAGAGAGACTTTTTAAATTGTTAATGAGGGTATTTTTGCTCATTGCATTTTGTTAGAATGAGGGTATTTAGGTAATTTCAGAAGAATTTTCAAGAGAATAATAATGTCTTTACATATGCTTCAAGGAAAAAATGGATATTTTGAAGATCTAAATTGTCAAGAAAAATTTGATTCAAAAATGCCTTTACCTCTATATTTTTTTTATATTAACATTATATAATATTATATAATGTTGATAATTACATCTGAATATTATATATAATATTATTAAAATATTATATATAATAAATATTTATATATTTATATTATAAAAATTAAAAGATTATATTAAATATTAATTAAGCTAAACCTTAGAAGAGGTCAAGGGAGGTTAGTGTAATTTACCCTAAATTTTTTGACAAAACTAACAGAATTTTGGATGGAGGGGGATTTTTGTCTAACAGAGAAACCTCAGGGGAGGTCATTGTAACAAAATCTAATAGTTTGATACCGGGTGTAATTAGGCCAAATCTTAGGGGAGGTCAGTGTATTTTATCCAAAAAATTTATACATTCGACATTTTTCATGCTTCTCATGAGAACTGATGCTACCACGTCTCAAAGAAAGATGATGTCAAAAATTGAAAGCAACATTCTTTTGAATTTTGTAGTTTCAGGTTGTATAACAAAATGAGAAAGGATTTGAGATTGAGTTATGCTGATTATAAAGAAAATTGTGTACGTATGTTTTCACACACAAATGAAGTTGGCTGGTGCACATATATTTTAGATAAATATGCCGATTGTTTACCTTAATTTTGTTTTTTTTTTTGCTTTTTATGATCAATACTTTTGCCTTTTATCATCAATATTTGGTATGTTTTTTATTTTATTAGATATGGATGAAAATTTCCATAAGCAAGATGTTGAAATGTTTTGTTATTAGGAAATTGGTAGTGATGATCAATAAACCGATTTATAATCACTGCTACAACAACTATGCTAAGTAAACATGTTGTTATTACGTAACTTTAAGAACAAATTTTTTGAGTCAATTATTTGAAGTTTAGTTGGAGGATTGACATTAACAATTTTTTTTAAGGTTTTAATATTCTTATGTGTGAATAAATAATAATGAAAAGGAAAAAATTGATTAACTTGGTTGGAGAAATGTAAAAATAATTTAAAATGGAAAAAATAAAAAAAATGTGGTTCATACCATTAAAATCCAAAAATAGAAAAAATAAGAAGGTTATATAGATGGTGACAAATTGGAGTTTTATTCGGGATCGAGCGTAGAATAATATATTTATAGGCCCATCAAAACGGCGCCGTATAAAGCCCAGTTCATCTGGAAATCAATGAAGAAGTTTCCTTCTCTCTTCATTCATTGAATTGGTGCCCTGACCTGCCAAAGTTTTCCAGTACTAGTATTCATCAGTTTTTAGCAATACAAAACACCATAAATAATCTTTTCGCCAATTTCAGAAACAAAGAGTTGGTTGGTTATGAGATTGTTGGAAAAAGAATGAGATTTGGGGGCGATTCACTGAAATGGCCTCTTCTTCTTCTCACTCTAACGATTCTACACCGAGTCGGCCTGAACTCGGTCTCTGCCACATGCGAATTCAGTCTCACTGATCACAACACCCTTTACAACTACAGCTTGGCCTCTCCCATCCCTAAATTCCCCCACGGCGTCCTCAGCGAAGATGGGTACTCCTCTCTCTCTCTCTCTCTCTCTCTCTCTATATATATATATATATATTACATGCTTATTGATTTCGGTATTAATTTGTGATAATATTGTCAGTGCAATGGATTGTATACAGACGCGTATATACTGACAATACAATTGTTTATTGCTGATATATTGGAAATTTCACAAGCACGCACAAACAGTGCTTGTTTCATCAACATGGACTTTAATAAACTAATCATGGAGAAAATTAAGTGTGGTAATTTAATTAGTTGAACACTTTAATACACTCTGTTGACTTTAAGGTGATTAAAAATCATATCCTGTAAAGGAACAGATAGTCAAAAGTTACCGGCACTTGATAGCTCTGTGTAACCTAAAATATGTGGAATTTCCATTATATTTCAAGTTAATGTGTACTTGATGAAGAATGGCTACTATACAATATCATTTACTTGCACATAGACAGATGTCCATATGGTCTGGTCTGGTCTAATTAGATAAACTAATTTTCTTTGTTTATCTAATTCAGGTTTTACAAGGTGGCAGAAAATCAGACGGTGCTCTGGTTTCAGGTTGGCTCTATCAGGTTACATTTTATTTCCATCTTTTTGAATCGAGTTCTCGATTAGAATAAGCTTAGTTTGCATCTACAAAGGTTGACAATGTCTAAACTATATGCTTATCAGAAAAGGTCTATACTATCAAATTTAATAAATATGTAAGCACAACAACGTAGTTCCTGTGCTAGGCGTTGACAATTATTGAATTGCCCGCAATAAGCTAAGTGGCTTGCAGGTTTATAAGCACATATCCTGCTATGAATTATATTAGAACTGTGCTGAATAAAGACTTAAGACGTTGTATATATTTTATAACCGTAGCAGGCATATAATGTGCTAAACTGAATATTTTATGAAGAAAGTTTTTGATGAACTATTCCCTTCAATCATGGTCTGAATAACATGTTGCTTCATTTTGATTATTTTTCTTTTTTATTTCGTGTGGAGCAGCTTTGTGATGCAATGATTTTTAACCACAATCCACCCACATGCGTTGACTGCAGGGTAAGTGCTTCTCAAGTTCCATTTTTTTTTCTCTTTACATTATTTAGGGAGCAGGAAGTAAGAAATGGCGTGCACACATTGCTTACTCAGTTTACAATATTATCATTTAATGTTGTAAGCAATTTTTATTTTTATTTTTGTCCACTAATTACAGTGAAGCTGAATTTATTTCTGCAAGAGTAATTTTTTCCTCAATTTGCCTTTAAAAGTGAGAAACTTGGGCGAAAGGGCAGTGAACACCTGAGCTAAATTTACATTTTAATAATGTAAGCTCTTTGACTTATAAATTATGCTTTCAGAAGTGGAGATAAGCATAAAAGCAGTATTCTGATCGGTTCCAAATTTTCAAAAGCTTTAGGAGTGTCTATATTTTTTGGTAGGTAGTAAAATATTTTAGAGCAATGATTTTGGATTATTTATTGAACAAATATACAATTTTTTCATTTTTTCTTATTATTGTAGTTGCTTAAAATTTAAAGATGAACAAAGGTGATGTTCAATTCGTAGTGACTATACTGTTGTCAAACTAGTGGCAGTGCTGTACTGCTGTAAGTTTGGTAGAGAGGGATTAACTAAGCAACAAATGAGAGCACAAGAATAAATGTCAGCTCATGCCAGGGGATCGGCATGGAAACTCTGTTTGTTCTGGTGATTAATGAAATAATATAACTAAAACTTGAAAAACTGTAACCTAGAGAAACCCCATTATATGGTTATAATAAGAGCAATTTGGTGCCTAAGATGCACTGATTTGATGTAGTTATAAATGATTTTAAAAAATTAAATATAAGAGGAAATATGGCTTATAATAGAAAGAATGAGAGAAGAGAATTTATGTGGCCGATACCAGAGACAAAAGCAAGGATGATGATGATGATGATGGGGCATTTTATTTTGATGGAGGGGCAACTAGACTGAGGCCAATTGGAGAATGGACAATTGAATTCTCTATCACCATGGCTTAAACCAAGAGCATTAAGCCGCTATTACTTTGCATTTATTACATCTCATCTCTGTTGGCAAGTTTAGGAAGAGGTTAGTGGTTTGATTCAATTCTGGGCAATAAATTCTAGTGGCTGAGGCTGAAATAGGATAACTTCTTAGTACTACAGAGAGATGCTTTGAAATCAAAAGCTCTAAAGTTATGTTATAAGGACTAAGGTACATTGTTGAGGTTGTGCTTATGTGACCAAGTGTCAGACCTATCAAATCCTAATCTCAACGACACACTCTAAATATTTGTATTATTCAATACTTTTCTTTTATTTTTAGGGTAAAATGATATCTTTATGTAAGTTAGAGTGTTCAACATGGACACTTCACTTGTATTTATGCCATAATTTATAAAGGGAACATGATAAGATACTTTTATGTAAAATTTTATAGTACTTGAATTATCGGATATGCTTGTTTGCTGCATGTCCAATTAGACACGGTGGACACATATCTGTTGTCTACATCCGGGTGTCGTGTATCTAACATAGGTATTTCATGCTTTTAGAAGAGTGCATGTAGTGTAGCTTTTAGGATCGGTACTACACATGAGACATAGACTGTAGTCTTTACAGTGAGAAAATAATGAAACTGATAGTTAGGCAACATCTTGAACTTGCCAATTTCTTATTGTTGATTAATTATCTATATGGAGTGAAGATGGGAGTCAGTTGTTGCGCATTAAGATTAGAGTTTCATGGATGAATGGGAGAAGTTCTCTCGGATGATGTGTGATTGGTGAATAGCTAATATTTACCAAATTAATGGTAAGTTTTAGATATCAGTAATTAGCTTAATAAAAGATAAGCATTAGGTAATGCTATGAGAGACAAGATGGGGGAATGTTAGTTCTGGTAGTTTGATCCTGTGCAACAAAGACTAGACTATACTTCATGGAGGAGGGGTTATTTAAACTTGAAGCCATGGCCGAAAAAAAAAACTGAGCTAATTGTAGAAAAGAGTGATGACATATGATATAATAAAATACATTGTTCGAGTCAAATCTGATTGGCAACAAAAGATTCATGCAGTCGAGTGGATGGAGTTGGAATAAGGGATTGTTCGAGTTTGTAATCTGTGTTAAATGCATTAAATTTGGCTTCCAATGAATAACCCATAATTTGCCTTTTTGTAGCTGAACTTTGAGTATGATGTATTGTAAAGCTGCTATATTTGCTATTAATTAAGTTTTAGAATGATTATTGGTAGATGAAATGATTATTCTAGTCAATTGAAAAGGTGGTGAGCTTACATACACTTACACGAGCCTCCTTAATGCACGTGGTCATGGGTTCAAATGTCCATTCTTAATATTTCTGACAGAATATTGATTATATTATCAACAGCTTTAAATATTCTCTTACCATCACAGGTTTTTTGCTTTTCCCGCTGAATTGAAAATCTTGTTTCATATTGTAGGACTGTGGGGGTCCATCACGCTGTGGCATGAATTGTAGTGCACTTGTGGCCAACAATATAGGAGGTAAACATTCTTTTTTTTTTATGCATTAAAATTATATTTTGTACTACATTTGTGATAGTTTCTTCAATATGATGTATGGAAAAGTATTTTACTGGGTAATTTGTGTTGCACAAAATGGTTTTTTTTCACATATTACTACTTTTAACTAAGAGACTTGCAAGGTGATTTTTTTATATGTAACTAAATATCTTGTGTTATAGTAATTTATAATGAACAGAAAATTATGTAATTGTTAACAAATAACTTCTAATATATATATTTTTTTCTCATGTGAACTGCATGCGTTATTGATTAGAATTATAAGAAATCGTTCACATTTTTAGGGGATTTTAACTTGAGAAGAATTTACACATACCACATAATATTTTTATGAACGTTGGTATAGAAAGTGATTTTCTCGTACTTGTATGAGTGCTAAGAATGTTCTCAATTGCTAAGAAGCATGGACACGGACTCGATACGACACGGATATGCTCACCTGTCAAACTCTAAAAAAGCAAGACACGGACACGGCTGATATAAATATAAATTTTCATTTATATATCTATTGAATAAAACAATTATAGAACATTAATTAATTTATAATTTCTATGCTAAAGTTACATAAGTTAAAAATTGAAGCTATTTGAATATCAATAAGAATATATTATATTATACATGATATTACTATCCTATCTTATCATTATAGTTATGTTTTTTTCATTACATACTTTCACATGTGTTCAATGTCAATTTTTTAAGGAAAAGGAGTTGGACACTTTGATGTATGTGCATAACGTTGTTTCTAAGATTGTCATGTGTTTGCTTTATAAAGACAAAGGGTGTGGGATGTGTTGGTCATGTGTCCAGAATGTGTTGAAGTGTCTGAGATATGTCGGGCAAGTGTCCGAAATAATAAACATTATTTTTAAATTATGGACATGGCCATGAAGTGTCGAAGACGTGTCTAGGAGTGTCCATTAAATGTAGGTGGGTGTCTGACACGGTGTCGGACACGGGCACAACACTTCATAGAAGTGTTTGTGCTTCTTAGCTCAATTGTATATTCAAGATTACATTTACACTCGTCACAAAGATATTCACCACCATCATCATCCACAGTTTTGTCACATGTATATGAATCAAACTTTCTATGTTGATTAATTATACCAGTAGATTGAGCTGACCGGTGTTTGCTGTAGAAAAAAATGAAAAATCTGCTCTTTTTCCTTGACGTTTTGGTGGATAATATGAATAGTGACGTAAAAAAAAGTGTTAAGAATGAACTTGTAAAGGTTTTAGACTTTACAAGGTTGAGAGAGAAGCAGTTTAATATTCTGGTAAGGAATAATTTTTGTTCCGAGTTTGATTCCTAGAGGCCTCAGTCCGCTGGGCGCTGACACCAGAATAAACTCACATCTTATGTAACAAAAATGGAAAGCTTCAGGAACCTATTATTGGTTAAGTGTTGGTGAAACATTCTTTGTTGGGGGAGGGTGAGATTCGGTTAGGACTTGCATGGTTTATTTGTTTGTGTGTCCGTGTGAGCTCATGCACCTCTGTCTCATAACTGTCTATGGGTCTTTCTGTCTGACGAGGGTAAGTGCAGTAGTTTAGCGTTGGAGACTGTCATTCTCATGCTGCTAATTGGTTTTTTGTGGTATATGCAGGTTATCCTGTTTGCACTAATATTGGGCATGCCTCAAGCATGATTATAAATATCATTGGTAAGATATATTTTTTCCCAAAATCTCTTACCATCTCTTCCCTAGTTATTCCAGATGGGATTGCCTTTCTTTGCTTTATAGCATTATATGATGGGTAAATCATCAATGATATACCTTGGTTGTGGCAATATTGACATCGTGTGTGTGCAGGGGCGGAGGGAGGGGTGGGCCATGCCCCCCCTCAAATTTTTTTAATTTTTTTAATTTTTTTGTAGTTATATGGCCCATCAGTGGTATATTTTCATAAGCCCAAATTTGCCGCCCCCAAATAACCATTGGTCCTTTAATTTTAAACTCAATTACATCAACTCATTATTTAGTTTATTTTAAGCCCAACCCAACAACAATAAAATATCAGCCCTTTTGTAACATGATATTAGACTATTAGTCCAACCCAATTACATCAAACAATCAGTTAGTTTATTTTAAGCCCAGCCCAGTAGCAATAAAATATCAGCCCTTAGCCCAATATAATATAACATGATATATATATATATATATATAACCTAACCCAAAGCAACAGAATAAAGCTATAATCTGGAAACCACCAAACGAACACAACCTGGGTCCTGGCAAGCAACGGTCCAAAAGGAATTCTTCCAATGGGAGTTCAATGGTGGAGAGAAGATAAATATTAAATATATATATATATATATATATGAAAGTTCATCCTCTCTCCTAATCCATACGTATATATTATATATACCTTTGTACATATACATTTTTTTTTTTTGCAGTGGTTTCAAACTATCATGCATTGAGATACAAAAACTCAGAAACTTTGATTCATAAGATATTTGATCTTTTTGGTTTACTTTTGTAAATATCTATGCCATACTTGACTAGATATACACAAATCTTTTTTGATTAATTTAAACAATTATGCCAAAGTTTGCCTAGATATATTTTTGTATACATCTAATAGAGAATGGAATATTTTTGGTTGGTAAATAGTCTTGTATTAGATCTTCTCATGTTTGGTAATTTTTTTAATACTTCACCCCAACAAACTAAAGAATCCTGGCTCTGCCCGTGTGTGTGTTTTCCTCATGATGCTCTGATTCAAAATGTCACTTTACACCTGTGATTCTTTTTAGATTACATGTGAGCATGTTATTTATTTTTTTAATTTATTAATTTGATTGATTTTTTGGTTCATGCATATGCAGATAAAAAGAATCCCCATATGGGTGTCATTGTTAAGATGTCATATATTGGCCCAAAGCTCAACTGTTCACTCTGTGTGTCTGTTATCTGTGATTCAAATGGAGTTCAAGTGAGAGCTTGTTCCTTCTATTCTTTCTAAATATATATATATATATATTTTTTTTGATAAGTAAAATTTCATTAAAAGACGCTCAAAGGGGAGCGAACCCGAGGAACAACAAAAAACGGCCATCTTTCTAAATATTATCGTAACCACGTATTTGTATTACACTGGATTGGTTTATGACCATGATTGCCTCTATTTTTTTTCTGTTTTGCAGGAACCTCAGGCGTTGGAGAAAGTTGGAACTTGTGATTATGTATGTGCTTTGAATATCTAGAATCTCATTTAGTCTTTTGGTACTTATTGATGCATCTTGATTCATTGGTGAAATTCATTTAATACTGGTGGGTGATAACAGGTCTCAATATCCATGGAAAAGAGAGAACTAGAGAGGGATAAGAACAAGTAGACAGAGAAAAGGGAGGGGGGGAAGAGCTCCAGAGAGAGCTCTTATATAATATTCACAAATATCCATCCATCACTAGTGTATCTTGTGTTGACCTTTAAAAGCTGTTTTATAGGTTGGAAAAAACTCTAACTTGTAAAATTAACACAAACATTGTAAAAATTTAAACCCTAAAATATATTCGTAAAACCCTTAAAAAATCTAAAATATGTCTGCTGCCATATTTTCTACTTGTGAGCCCACGTCAAATGAGTCTTTAGAGATATACACGATCAAAGCCAATAATAGTAGAGTCCATTTATAAAGCAGGTTTTTCCCATTATGTGATTTGCAGGCGTGCTAGCAATTTTTATGTGGGGGCTACAGCTACAAACACATGCGCACATTGTGCATTATTTGAGCATTATACATTGTGATGTTAGTATTTCCAAAAGCCAATGTTGGAACTTTCTGAAATCTGGCAAATTTAGCATTATGGGAACTGATAAGAATCAGTTATGGATATTGCACATGTTCCTATGTGTCTGCCATATCCTATAGTGATTTCTTGACGTCTCGATCATTATTATCATTGTTGTAATTGATAAGTGATAACTAATAAATCCAATACAGGGTTCCAGTGGTGGTGGGGTTGTGGGAGGGGGCTACCCATTTACATGGGAAGATTACAAAGCACTTACACATCTCTGGTGATAAATAACAACCCCCCGCCCCCCCAGTGTAAAGAATCCAAAGGGGAAGGAGAAGAATTATGATCAATTATCAAATAAAAATAATTCCTCCGCCCCTTTCCTTTTTTCAACTTATGGTCCTTTAGTAAGAAGACCTTGAATTTTTGAGTCATGAGTTGTTCCATTACTGTAATTAAAGTTTGTTTTTGTGGGTACATGACTCTCTCACTAGTCACTACACGTGGAACTAAAGTGGCGCCCATGTCTTCTGTCATCATGTAACACCGAGGTGACAATTTACATGGCAGTGTCACCTCTGGCATATTCTAAACAACCCGCATGTCATGCTTGTTAGATTACATGTGGTGCCTTGGCTAAAATAATATCTGAACATCTCAAGAGTGTGACCAAGAATATCACAACTTTGAGGCTAATGGCAGAGGTGAAAGTGTGATCTTTATGTCACAGAAAGAGATATACCTAGGCATTTCGGTTTATTATGACTTCTTCTATCTATTTTTGTTACTTTTACTATGTCTAATGCTTTACAGTAGATCTAGCGATCCCTTTACAAAGCTTACCTACCATCAACATGCGTATGGAATATCATTCTCAGCAAAATTAATGTATTTTTCCTGCAGCTTGTCTACCTTATATTTCTTCAAGGTGAAATTATTATTATAATTATTACAAGTAAGGTGAAATTATTATTTTTAAACAGACATCTATCTCTAGCTACAGTTTCCACCTTGACTCATTGTCCATATTTAACAAGATATCATCTTCTCAATGGCTTGTACACCTTATGTCTCTTTGACATGATAATCATCGACATGCATTTTTTTTCTAATCAGATGACTCATTTCTCCAAAATAATTTGGTATTTCTGGCAGTTTTATAGCCTTCGATGGTGCCAGTTGGATACTTCTTTGATTGTGCAATTATTATTTATTTATTTTTATCTCAACATACAAACCTCATACCTTCTCCACAAGCACTAAGGATCTCAAATGGGGCCCTAAACTTTTGTAGTAGCATTTTAATACAGTTGTGAACTTCCGATAACCTCTTCCACCTGGATAAGCCTCACTGCCGACATATACGTGGCAAGGATCTCTTCTCTTCGTAAAAACCTTGTTGTGAAGGCCTTTTCTTCTCATATAAGTCTTCTTGTCTTCTTCGTAGGAACCTATAAAGACTATTACAGGGACCTCTTCTCCTAGGGTAAGTCTCATCGCAAGGACTTCTTTTCCTCGTACAAGCCTTGATAAGACCAAAGGCAGCCTGATGCACTATCTGGATTAGACAGTCCTTTGGGATTTGAAGAGGTATTTGGCTTGCTGGCTGAAGTTCAAGGTTTGCATAGATAAGTGGAGGTCTACACGGACCTCAACCTGGCTTAAATAGATTGACAGTGAGACATGACATGACCTTGAATGACAGGTGCCTTAATGACAACAAAACTAAATAAGACAACCTACACTTTATGCGGCTACAGCCCAATGGACTGCTCCATCAATACAGTCAAAATGCCGCCCCTACCGCTTCCTAAGAAACAACCCTAGTACACATGGAGACATCCGTTTAGACCACTGTATGGACATACATCATAATTTTGTGAGGCTACCAAATTGGCATGAGCACCACTTTGCTCTTTTGAACTATAAATGGACTTCCATCTTACAGTTGAAGGGGATGGTCCCCCCAAAGTTTAACTAAGATTTTGGTATACTTAAAAGCACTTTGAAATGGACTTCTGCTAACTTGGATGAATCTGTTGGCAGGACTCCGACCCCAAGGTGTCAGCGGTGATGTCGGCTGCCTCTGTGTGTGTGTGTGTGTGTGCGTGTGTGGTGGTGAATCAGCCTCAATTTTCACCTGACAGAGTCCACCTAGGGACGCTACTGTATTACGTGTACTCCATTCTCACTCATCAATGAGAACCCACAGTTTCTGTATTTTCTGAGTGGTTCCAATCATCTTTTAGAGAAAAGAAAAAGAAAAAAAAGAAAAGTAACAAGAGTAGTAGCAATGATTTTCCTTTCATTAACTGTCCCATTACCTTATGAAGAGTAGCTTGAGAAGTGATGACTTTTTATTTTTTAATATAGATATATTTGCCCTAATCTTGGAGCTAATTAGAATCTCTCTTTGGTAAACCTATCAAATTCTGATATTCTACTAGGATAATATTTGGTTTCAATCATACCTTTGGCTTGGATGCCCCAATCAGTATGTCAGAATAGAAATCTCTTCAGCTGTATTGCTCCATTTTACATGCTAGACAAACTTGGAAGTAGAGCAGACTATTCATATTTTCCGATGATGTAATGAATATCTGCTTGTGCATGGACAAAATTTTGATATTGAAATAAGAGGGACAACCATGTTATGATTTGGTCTTAATTTGGTGTATTCATTTGGGATGGGGAAAGGGCAGTCACAATTGAAAATAATTTATAAACTCTATTCTTTTGCATAATGATGGATATATGGCTTGCTTGATGTTTACTATCTTAACATAACAAAAACAATAAATTACCAAACACCATTTCTTGTCTGGTCAACTTTTGTCAAATTCAGAAGTTGATCAATGATTTTCATGTGCATGAATTATGGTGTTTCAAGTTCCTACTATGTTTTCTCTGACAGGTTACGCTGCTAAGGCATCCTTCTGGTTGTGCCAAGATTGTATCAGTTCATGGAAAAGGATGGGGCTGGTTTGGTACCTTCATAACCTTGTAAGGGGTTTAATTATAGCTCTGGCACATTGCACTTTTTACAACTGACGTTTAGTCGCCTTACTGCTAGACTCCGTGAGGAGTTATCTCCTCTACTCACTGATTCCTCTGCTTTTCAGAATCTTATGCCTCTTTGGAGGATATCTACTGGCTGGTATAGTTTATCGTTGCTTTTTCCTTGGAGCTCGTGGTATAAATGTATGCTTTTAATCTCAATTTTAATTCTCATTTTTTCTTCTTCCATATTGACTTATTTTTCCATATGGACTTTTGTGACCCATGCTTTTGTATATTTCCACTTTCTCTGTGCAAATATGTTTCTCTTTCCCCCTGAAGGGAGATGGTGGGGAAAGGCATTGCTTACAGAAGGGCACGATGAGTAAGTAAAACCGTGAGGCATGATGCTAGTATGAATGGGGCCTACAATGACACTAATACAACCCGATTAGGCTCGTTTCTATTAGACTTATATGAATACATTTTTGATCTACTCTTAGTAGCTAAAGGTCTCTCCCTTCCCCGGCTCGCTATTCTTTACATCAGGAAGGAATGGAGTTCATGTTTTTTCACCATATCATTACATTGTCAATTACTATAGAATGGACTCAATACAAGCTACATCAATAAGCTAAATAATGTGAAACAAGTTAACCATGGGTAGAGCTATGGATGAACGAGCTTAAGTGTTGTTGCCTTGATGTGTCCAATATAGATGGGCATAGAAAGTGAAATGTTAGAAGAAAATTACTTCAGCTATATTGAAGGGAAAGATGTATGCAAATGAAGTAGAATGGAGTCAATGGACTCAGAACAAGCTACATCAATAAGCTAAATAATGTGAAACAAAACCATGGATGGAGCAATGGGTGAACAACCTCATTTGTGGTTGGTTTGATGATGTGCCCAAAATAGAGGGGCACAGAAATGGAAACCTTATAAGAGAATTACTTCAGTTATATTGAATGGGAAGTTGTATGCTACTGAAGTCGTGCTCTACTTGTGAGAAAACTAGATTTCTGAATTCTTCAGTCCAATGAATTAGCATCCTTGCAGTCTCAACACCTAGTATGAAAAGCCATTCTGATGACTGTTGGCTAAATTATCAAAATATAATGTGTATGTTGAATGTTCACTAAATTTAGAGGTTTATGGTTAGGATGTCTTTTAGTTTGTTCATTGACTGGAAGAAATTTAGACATCTTCAGAGGTGAGGACCTCCAAGGGTGGGCTGCAATTTGATGCCATGACATTTTAGGGAAGGTCTTCATGTTTCCAGCACTGTATAAGCTTGTGTTCCATTGCTCTCCACAGACAATTAGTGTAGTAAATTAGTACATAAGCTAGATTTTGCTTGGATCATATTAGAAATTACATCAAATATTGTTTAACTTTACCCTTGTTATAGGGAAGGTAAACAGAGAAATAGGAAGTGGAAATAAAATTTTCTGGCAATATTTTATTTGAGAACAGTACTGACTTTCTCTGTTTCTCTGTGCATTTATGTGTCGGTTATGTTATTTGATTCTGCTGATGTTAGTGTTCTGGTTCTTTCTATATTATTCTCGCCTTTTATTTTGGTCTGATCAATTGAGATAATGGCTTGCTTGTTCTAGCGTGTCTCATCAATTCCTTTATTTTGTAGATACTAATATCTTTAGATTTCACAATTTCATACTTGATTACAGGCTTGATGCTTTATATACGTACATTTATATATTTATGTTTGTTACTTGCTTAGAAGTTTATGGCTACCTATACTATACACGAACACTCCATGCAGAAACATGCATACCAAATCTATATTAAGCAACCACCCAGGCATCTAGGCTAGCATTATCTGGACTTCCCTGGTGTTCAATTTAAATCTATTTTCTAATTTGTTCTTTCATACTTTTTCAGGCTATTCCGAACTTGGATTTTTGGGCCACCTTACCACAAAAAGCTCAGGTATTCCTTCAATGTTTAGTTCTTCTCAATACCTTTCTTTTTTCTTCTTTAATTTTATGAAATGAAATAAATAACCAGAAGTAGCTATGTATGTTCTTTTATGTTTGGGTACTTCTTCGTTGTTTGTATCATTTTTGCTTATATTATGGGCTACATCACTCCAGTTTAGCCTAAAAGCTAAAGTTGTTATAGGGAGACGTGAAATTAGAATAAGTTTTTTGGCAACTTGGAGTGGAAGAAATTGGAAGTGCTTGGAGAAATCAAGGAATTGGATGTCAAAGAAGGGATGGGGGTTTTACTACTGATGAAGTGGTGAGAAGGGAAGAAAGGAAAGGATAGATGGAGTGGAGATGAGAAGAAAGGAAGTCCTTAAGATTGCTATTGTTGGTTGTTTGTTACTTCTGTTTTTTATTTTTTTGAAGAAATTGTATTGAGATATTTCGTAGGGAAGACCTACTTTTAGAGAGAGCATTTCAGAAGAGGATGTGGTAGTTCTGAGGAATTGCGACGGGGTTAGAACAGATGGTATGGCATTGCAGCATTGTTTCGTGTTGGTGAGAGGTGATGTACTTGCCATGATACACTGCTTTCCTGTCGTGGGAGAATTTGAGTGGTGGTGCTTGAATGCTTCATTTTGTGCACCCCTATCCCTAATTGTTGAAGGATTTATACAATATTCATTTTTGCAACAGGAGCAAATGTTTCAAGATAATCTATCCCATAGGTTTGAGTGTACCCCTTAGCTACTAACCTTGCCTTATACCGTTCAAGTGAACCATTTGCCTTGTATTTCACAATGAAGACCCATTTACATCCCACTAGCTTCTTTCCTTGAGGCAGTTCCACTAAGTCCCATGTTTTGTTCTTCTCAAGCGTATCCATTTCAACCTTCATAGCTTCTTTCCACTCTTTACTTCCTAATGCTTCAGAGACAGTTTTTGAGATAGTAATAGTATTGAGGTGGATAAGAAAACTTTTATAACTATTAGACAGCTTTTCATAGGACACAAAGTGGGACAATGGATGTACAGGCCGCTAAGTACACTTTCCTAACACCTTTTCTATTTACAATAGGAAGATCATAATCATCAACAATAGACCCATTTCATTCATAATCTTCAGAATTAGGAGTTACCTCAACATTATCAGCACCAGAGATTGGTTCAGAATCAAGAACCTGCATTGGTTGAACAAGGGTTCTTTCCTCCTTGAATTTACCTACAATGGGCGAGTAGCACTCTGGATCTGTTTATCCTTTGTTGTTGGACTAGGAATACTTGGTAAAGGAACGGAAACGGATGATGACGGATTGGATAATGATGAATGTTGATTTTGTGAGGATGGGAAGGATGAAAGATCAAGCAAAAACAAATCTCTATCCTTATCTTCCATAAATGATGTCTCCCTGAAGATAAGGATTTGGAAAGTAATTCTCAGTTTCAACAAATGTTACATCTACAGAGACATAATCATTTTGTTGGAGGATGATAACACTTATACCCTTGTGTAGAAGAATATCCAACAAAAACACATAAGAGCCCTTGGATTTAGTTTTCCACGATTATTCGAATGAATATGAACAAAGGACACACACCCAAAGACCCTACGAACCAGGTGATTTGTTGTTTTGAAGTCAGGAAAAAAATTCGAAAATAATTGCATGGGGCTGTTATAATCAAGAACTCGAGTGGGTAATCTATTAATCAGATGTGTAGTGGTTAAAACAGCTTGCCCCCAATAATTTGGTGGAATATTTTTTTGGAAAAGAAAGGGTCAGGTAACAGCTAGAAGATGACCATTTTTCCATTTGTCACTCCATTTTGTTGTAGTGTGTTGACACATGACTCATGAATGACTCCTTTTTCTTTCAAGAATGGTGACAACATTTGATTAAAGTAATCCCTAGCATTATCAGATCGAACTCTTTTTATCTCAACCCCAAATTGGTTTTTTTACTATGTGGAATTTTTTTTGAAAGGTGGAACTGACATCTGATTTTTGTTTTAAGAGAAAAACCCATGACACACGAGTACAATCGTCAATAAATGAAACAAACCATCGAGCCCCAGAGATATTATGAACTGTAGAAGGTCTCCAAACATCACTATGAATTAGAGTGAAAGGTACTGAAGATCTTGTATTACTTGTTGGAAAAGAAACACGTTTATGTTTTTCAAGTTAACAAACATCACAATGAAACATACCCAAATCAAATCCTTTAAACAAACCAAGAAACATTATTTTAAGAATACTGAAAGAATGATGACCAAACGAAGATGATATAACCATATTTTATTTTTATTGGAAAGAGAAGACTCAAAAAGTAGAGACAACGGAATAGGATCCTTAGTGCTATTTTGCCCATCAGGTTCCTCAAGAAGGTAGAGTCCATTCCTCTCCCTAGCAAGTCTAATCATCGTCCCCGTGCTCTGGTCCTGAAATTTACAAAGTGCAAAAGAAAAGGTTACCATACAGTTCAAATCCTTTGTAAGCTTATGAATTGAAATTAGAGTGGCAGACAATTTCGACACATGCAGAACATTTTTTAAATCAAAGTTCCGATTTATAACTATATCCCCTCAATCAGTAACTGTAACAAGTGTTCCATCAGTAGTAGCAATTTTCTTATTACTAGACAATGGGTGTAAGAGACAAACCCATGAGATGATTGGGTCATATGATTTGTAGCCCCAGAATCCACTACCCAAGTTCCTTTTGAGATCGACACATTAAGTACATAAGATTAAGAGTTACCTAAAAAAGCCAAGGGACAAGTACCTGCATCACTCGTAGGTTTCTCTAATGTCCCCAAAAAATATCTCAGCTTCTCAATCTCTTCTCCATTGAACTCGGATCGCTCCTGAGAGAATTCTCCTTCTCCTCCTAATTGTGTTGAGGTCAAATGTGCATGTCCTTGCCCTCTTCCTTGATTACTCTTTTCTATCCAAGAAGTATTTTGAGTATTTGAGGGCTTACCATGGAGTTTCCAGCACCTCTTCCTACTGTGTCGCGGCTTCTTACAGTAGGTACACCATAAAGAGTCTTTATTACCTGCACTTGATCCTTCTGACATCCCATTTTTTACTCCTCTACTGGAATAGGCATTCGACTGGTCTGATTTCACAGCTCTTGGATTTGCAGCTTTTGTAACCAAGGCTGAACTATCTGTCAATTGAGGCTCCATCATAACTCCTCTTCATCCTTCTTCTCCACGAATTATGGCAATTGTTTCATTGAGTGAAGGAATTTCTTCCTTTCCTAACCCTTGTACTCAGACAGGATCGAACTCAACGTTCAATCCGGCAAGAAAGGTGTAAATTTTCTCTTTTTTCATATAACTTTTAAGAAGGGCTGCATCATCGTTGCACTTCATCTCAATACATTGATAATGATCCAACTCTTGCCATAAGTTTTGTAAAAGTCTGAGCATATTCAATGATCGAGCAGTTACCTTGTTTGGTAGATGAGATTTTTGTCTTAATCTCATAGATTTGTGCAGCATCGCGGGCTTTAGAATAGGTCTGCCTGCAGGACTCCCAAATCTCCTATGCTTTTGTCAAAAACATGCAAGTATCGCTAACTTTTGGCATCATCGAGTCTTCTTCATCCCACATAGTGAAATTCGGATCATCTGGTTTTGGTCCCGTCCCAAGAAGATGACTCAGTTTGCCCTTCCCTTTCAAGAAGGCTTGAACAAACTGAGACCACTTCAAATAGTTTTTTTCGTTGAGACGTAAACCTAGTTGAATATTCTGCAATTCTCTTGCTGCAGTGTTGATGACTTACTGATTGGTAAATTCGGAAACCTCAGTCATGATTTTGGACAGAAGTGGGAAGAAATTTGGACTCAAGATCGATTTGAAAAGGCAAAAATAGGGTTTTGGAAAAAGGGCAAAGCAAGCCTGAAAAAATAGAATCAGAAGAAGGAAAGAAAATGGCAATTTAGGCCAAAAAAAAAGGGGAAGAAATTCCTTTTATGAGGCAATGCAGGCCACAAATTTACACGGATTCCCAGAGAGCATTTAGCTCTGATGGTGCTTAAGTTACACCATCTCTAACAGCTTAAGCTTTTAAAGTAGATGGTGGTTAACATGGTATCAAAGCCAAAGGTCTCAAGTTCAAATCTCACCGTCACTCTAATAATTAAAATTGAATCACGTGTCGGACTAAAAGAAGGCCACACGTGAGGGGGCGTGTTAAAGGATTTATATATTTAAGTTACACCCTCTCTAACAGCTTAAGCTTTTAGAGTAGATGGTGGTTAACACTAACGAAGGTAGAATGGTGAAGTTGAAAGATGGATCAAATCTCACTTGGTGGGATTGTTCACTGTGTTTTTAGGAAGGATGGAAAACTGGGAATTAGGAACTACAACTTATTCAATCAAGGTTTCTTGGGGTGTGGTTGTAGAGGTACACTATAGAGAGAGGGGGATGAGAGAGAGAGAGAGACTATGGAGCAGAGTGGTTGAGAGGAAGTATGGTAGTGAAGTGGGGATTATCAGGGGTGGTTTGGATCTATCATATGGTGAAGGTGTTAAAAAGTATATGGAAGATGTGGGAATTTTCAAAATACACGAGATATTTGGTGAAGAATCGGATCTGAACCAGTTTCTGGGATGATGAAAGGCTGTTTTATTCAGGTTTCAGAGGGAGTGATGGTCTGATGCATAAGTTTTGTCAGGGTGTTTCAGGATTGGAAGATAGTGACTACTATTTGTTCGTTAGTTTGTTATATTCCAAGCATATAGAGGTTGGGGAAAATGATGCCTTTCAGTTGGAGGCCTCATGGAATGGTATATAATTTGAGGCCCATCTTATAACAAGGAGAAAGGAAAAGAGGGAGAGGAGGAGGGGAGTCTTATTCCCTTGGAAGACTGTTTGGTCCGGCAAGCCTCTCCTAGGGTTGCTTTGACAGACAGATATTGTTGTATTGTTGGAAGAGCAGTAATAGACATTGCGACAACTGACAGTCGCAACGTCTCACAGAGGTGGTGGGGCCACCACCACAGCTGGTGAGGGCCCCACCACCTATGTGAGACGCCCGACTGTCAGGTGTCACAATGTTTTTAATTTCCCTTGTTGGAAAGATCCTCATCAGTAACAGCCTGACTAAGTGGCCTCAAACTATAGTCAATTGGTGTGCTGGGGGATGGGGAATCATAAGTCACTCTTTGATGCCTTTCTGGTGGCTAGAGATTTAAGGGCCTTTCTTCATGCCTTCTTTGGAATGTGATGGGCTTATGCCCAGTTTAGCTGGCGAGGCTCTGGATAGTTGGAGAGGATGCAGTGTGAGCACAGTCAGAGCAGAGTAGAGAAAAAGGTACCTCTCTATCTTTGGTGAGTATTTGGTGGGAGAGGAATCAGTGTTCTTTTAATGAGGTAGAGATGTCCATTTGGAAAGTGAAGCATAAGATGTTGACACGTGTGCTCACGCAAATACATTTTTTAGAGTTTTTGGGAGATATTATAGTTTTGGTTGTATGCATATGTATGAGTTGTGCCTCCCATGGTGCTTTCTTTTAAATATTTCTTCTTTCCTTCTTTTGGAGTGTGGTGGGCTATGCCCAGTTTAGCTGGCAAGGCTCTGGATAGTTGGAGAGGATGCAGTGTGAGGAGAGTCAGAGCAGAGTAGAGAAAAAGGCACCTCTCTATCTTTGGTGAGTATGTGGTGGGAGAGGAATCAGTGTTCTTTTAATGAGATAGATGCCCATTTGGAAAGTGAAGCATAAGATGTTGACACGTGTGCTCACACAAAAACATTTTTCAGAGTTTTGGGAGATAATATTGTTTTGGTTGTATGCATACATATGAGTTGTGCCTCCCATGGTGCTTTCTTTTAAATATTTCTTCTTTCCTTCTTTGGAGTGTGGTGGGTTATGCCCAGTTTAGCTGGCAAGGCTCTGGATAATTGGAGAGGATGCAGTGTGAGCACAGTCAGAGCAGAGTAGAGAAAAAGGCACCTCTCTATCTTTGGTGAGTATTTGGTGCGAGAGGAATCAGTGTTCTTTTAATGAGGTAGAGATGTCCATTTGGAAATTGAAGCACAAGATGTTGAGGTCTTTTGTTTTTTGAATTATGGGGTAGGTATTTCTCAGTTTTGAGACCTGTGCTCAGGCAAATACATTTTTTTAGAGTTTTTGGGAGTTATTATTGTTTTGGTTATATAGGTTTGTATGCATACATATGAGTTGTGTTTCCCGTGGTGCTTTCTTTTAAATATATTTATAAAAAATAAAAATGAAGTAATGGGTTTCACCCTTGGCCTATATTGGTTGGTGGGCGTATTATGGTTTTTTGGTAACCACAAATAAAATCACAATTGCTTTTGTTTCCTTGTTTTGCAGAGTTCATTTACGTCTTTAGTGCGGAAATTTAGAGGACCTTCTCAAGGTTATCGAAGCTCCTACTCTCCTGTCAACTTCTAAGCAAATATCTTCAGGCAAATTTTGTTTGTGAAGTAATTTTCAAATCATTCCAGCTATTGTGAACATTCTCTGAGCAAGTGCGATTGGATCGAATTTTGTGGACATTCGTCTTCAATTCATCAAGGCTGCTTGCTTCAGTAAGAGTTTTTGTATTCTTTGCCAAAGAGCTACCTACTGTTTTGTTGACATACACCATACAGTGGGAACTTCTTCCCCTGGCAATGGTAATCAATTGATTGTTGTAATCTCTGCTAAAATGTTGACAAATTATTTTTACTGCTCTGACGACCATTCATTAGAGATTTATGTACTTTTTTAACACGCAATTCCAGAAAGAAAAAGATAAGCTTGCTGATTGGTTTTTGTTACCAATAGTTTGATGTGTCAATCTTTGAAATAAATACATACCCTACAATTCTACAAAGGAGAGATTACATTCTTATCAAATGTTGAGAAAAGTCCTTGTTGGACAGTATTTATTGAGATGCACTAAACATTGATATTTGTAGCATTACTCATTTCAGAAAGGATAATACTCGGTCAGGCAGTGCCTTAAAAGGATAAGTTTTGTCTTGTTAGCTGACGTGGTCCAATAAGAGGGTGACAACTCTTAAAGTTAAATAAATAAAAAGATGGGTCTGATTTTGGATTTTAGGGAGAGAAAAAATACAGAACATTGCCTTAGAAGAATCCCGGTCGGAGCGCTGTAGAGAAAAAATTACAGAACATTGACTAATCTAACGAGGGGTGGACCACGGCCATGGCCATGGCCATGGGGGATGGAGCACTGATGTAAGGAGTGGAGGAATAGTTGTTGATGTCGTCGGATACACGGCCAGGGTGGACGGAGCACTGATGTAAGGAGTGGAGGAATAGTTGTTGATGTCGTCGGAGACACGGTCAGGGTGGACGGAGCACTGATGTAAGGAGTGGAGTAATAGTTGTTGATGTCGTCGAAGAATACGTTGGGTTCGTGAGCAACGACGGTTTCGCCATTGTTAGGGTTTCGAAGGTTTGGAGGTTTTGCCATTGTTGTTGTTAGCGGCGAGTTCTTTCTGCAACTAGGGTTTAGATTGGAGGTGGGATTGTTGAGAGATTTTTTTGGGAGAGATATCACATGGGTTTTATACCCTTTAACTAGATAGAAACGGGTTTTATAAGGCTTATCCAAATATTGCCCTTCCATAAATGTTAAAAACTAAAGTTCAGGTTTCTTTGCTTGGAACTTGAAGTATAAAAGAAGGCGGTATGATATTAAAATATATACGATCTAATTAAGGTTTATCTACTGGAGTTCAAATTAAGGGATTCAAGATCTGGAGATTTCATTTGATTTTACCAACTCTTTTTTTTGTTTTTTAGAAAGAGCTAGCATGATGTCGAGCTTGATTATCTGAGAGTTCATTTTCCTTGGATAAAAAATATATATATTGAAAATAAAAAGGAAAATCCATACCATTTTGAATTTTATATGCATTACATCTTGAATTGACTCACGTTTTATATATATATATATATATATATATATATATATATAATGTGGAAGTTCTTACTCTCTGTATATACCATAATCACTCGTAAATGACGGAATGCATTCAATTATTTTGTTGCATTCAAGAATTTTCAATAAATCAAGATCTAAGGAAGACTGAGATGTGATGGATCCAAAATTAACATGTGATATTATGTAGTGACCGTCGATTACCAAACAATGATCTCGATTCTCGATGCATTTTATATGATGTTAGAGTATATAATGTATAAAAATTTCCTAAGCATGTTATACAAAAAAGAGTAAACAATACCAAAAGGAGCTATTTAGTCATACTATAGGAAGAAAATAAATATATCCATTTAGTTGACCCATCTATTAAATGTTGGTATGTTTACCAACCCCAAGAAAATTAAGGAAATAAAAATATAATGGTACCCAGCTCACTCTTAGCTGCTTCATTTTTTTTTGGGCAAGGAATAGAGTAGGAAGCATACCAAAATGAAGTTGAAATGTCACCAGAAGCTCAATTAGTATGTACCTAAAACCCCTTTTTTATACATATATATATACATATATATATATACACATATATATATATATATATATATAATGATTGTATGAAAATGATCTGTTATCATTCGCAACCACCCTTAGCTTAGAAGCCAAGCGAAATTATAGCTTACACTCATCATGCTTTACCTACTACTACTGCAATTTCATCACGCCCTTCCTTACAAGTATATACATAACTAAAACTAGAATGACATTTGAGCATCATTTTGAAGTATGACAACCAAACTGTGACCTTGTGATGAGGTGACAGTCCAACTGTCAACCTTAACAACCATCAACGTTGACCATGACATTTCATTGTGTATCCTCTGATGCTTGGCTAGTACAATGAAAGGTCAGCATACTGCGGACAGACACATGGGCCCTACTGTGGGACAACCTGTATATAGTAAAATGGCAAATGAGTAAGTGATCAATTTTTATGTGCTATGATTAAGTCAACTTGAAATGACACAAACCTGCAACAATTTTTGTTGCTACAAGCTTGTTTCATTTAGTTTTTTCAAAATAAAAAAAATATTTTGATTGCAATTTTTTAAAGCATTTTAATGGAGCAGAGTTAAAAAAACTATCTAATTTAAATCAATACCTAATTTTGAATAAATAAAGTAATTGAATTGTTGGATATAGATTTTCTTTATTTTTCTTTGTTTTTCATTGCATGCAGTCAATTTTAACTATTATTAATGACATGATGTAATGTTATTTGCCGAATCACCATTAAAAAAACAAAAACAAAAACAAAAACAAAAAAACATTAAAGAGAACATGTGTTCATGCTTCATAATGGTGTTTGAAAACCACTTAAACCAATAAAATTTAATTAAAATGAGGTACTTTTTATAAATAAACACGAAACATTTAAAATTAAAACAAATAGAAAAAAAAATCAAAATCTACCATAGTTTAATAAAAAAAAAGAATAATTAAAAAAAAAAACTAACCAATACTAACAAGTTGTTTTATATTTTGACTTCTCCAACCTATATTGAACCTGTATTTATTCTACCACAGAACAGAACAGATGTCACGACACAGCCATAAACTTGTAAAACACAAAGTAGTTAAGCCCAAAGCCTTCAAACAGATGAAGCCACCTTTCTCTTCTTCTTCTTCTTCTTCTTCTTCTTCATCTTCTTATTTTTCCTTCACTTTCCTGAGAAAAGCTCGTTTCCCTCACTACCTCTT